>JBBMOL010000003.1:3044520-5583082 GCA_037954665.1 Laguncularia racemosa | reverse complement strand
CCTTTGCCTCCTCGGTTAGTTCGGTAAGGTGGTCGATAAAAATAGATACACCTAGAAAGAAATCAATTTGATGCTTATACCTTGTAGTAGAGGTAGGCCCTGCGATACTTCTCCAAAGGGAAACAAGTCTTTATATTCCTGAAAAAAGAGAAACTACCATAGTAGGCAACGAAGGTTAATGTCAGTAAAATAAACATCCATGTACATAAGTACAAATAGTTGTTTCCTTGCCAACATTGCACTCTTTACCTCACTTTTTCTTGCAATTTCTCTCCTCTTAGTGTTTCAGAATCTTTTCCCTCATGGCTCACTAGTGTTTGTCTCTCATTTTTTTTCTTTTTTCTCACCCTTCTCTCACATACTCACATTTTTCTCTAAATTCTTTTACTATCCCACTTGATCCTCGCAAGCTTCCCATGGTTTCTGTAGAGATAGAACCACCTTCCTTTTGTTTAAACAAAAGAATATTGGTTCTTGTACCCATCGTACATCACCTTCCTATCAAATTGCCATGGTCGACTCATAATAGGTGACTAGCCTGCATGGCACTACATCACACAATCACCTCATCATGATAACTCCTTATGAAAAAGTAATAAGAACCTGTCTGCGTACCTTCACTTCCTCACACATCATTCAACCATTGTAATTGATATGGATTAGGATGTTTCACAGCCTTCAACCGCATCTTATCAACCCAATAAGGTGCTAACAACGTTAGTATAAGCTACCACTATCAATGATCAAGCTACATACCTTGTTCTGCACTGACACCGATATGAAAGATGTGTTCACATTGAAACTTTTCACCGTCGTCCTACGTTGAGCACTGAGGACTCGTCTAGTGACATATAGCTTGCCACTCACGAGTCCCTCTAATTCAACATCATCATACTCCTCTGAGGGTGATATATCATCCTCCTTAGAACTAGTACTCTCTACATCTCCATTATTGTAAATGATCATAGCCCTTTGATTTGGACATTGAGATGCAATATGTCTAAAACCCCTGACACCTAAAACATTTAATATCACAAGTTCTCGAAGATGTTTAGTGTCAGTTTTACCTGTAAAAGTAGCGACTGGACTCTTAGCCTTCATGCCCTCTTTTGACTTCGAATCTATAGGATTCTTCTTCCAATTAGATTTCCATGAAGAGTTAGAAGTCACCTTAGATTTTGGATTGCTTTTATACATCAATTGTCTCTCTACCTTGATCGCCTTATGCAACAACTCCTCCATATCTAAATAGTGATGCAAATCCTCTACGTCAGCAATCTCCCTATTCAGCCCGTTAATGAACCTAGCCATTATAGCCTCATAATCCTCCTCCACTCTGGCTCTAATAATGTTGATTTCCATTTCTTTATAGTAGTCCTCTACATTCTTGGACCCCTATGTCAACCCCTAAAACTTCTTGAGCAAATCCCATGATAATGACTAGGGATAAACCACTTCTGCATAATGGTCTTCACTCATCCAGGTACTAACAGGTCTCTCTCCATACCTAATCTATTGCTACTAGCTAGTCCAACCAAACACTAGCATAATCTGAAAATTCAACTGCAGCCAATTTAACCTTTTTCTCCTTACATAATTGTGGCACTTAAATACATGATCTACCTTCCTCTCCCACTCCAAGTATAACTCTGGATCATTTTTCCCCCGAAAACGAAGGTATCTTCATTTTAATACTTCCTAGATTACTGTCTCACCTCTGAGGTTCCCTCTCTCCCTCATATAATTATATTCTCTTGAATCCATTTCTTCACCCTCTTCTATCCTTACTCTCCCCCTCAAGGGTCTACTCGCACCTCGCTTGAAAGTATTACTGCTAGACGGTTCCCTACTCCGTTCTATCTTATCCATCCTCTCATGGATTTATTCTAGCTCACCACTCAATATTCTCTTCATCTCCCTCATCATTAAATCAAACATCACCCTACTCTCCCCTCCTCCACCTCCAGTTGAACTTGGTCCTAACATATCTCTACAGTCAAGAAAAGAGATTAGTAACACAAATATAATATATCTCTCACAATTTACTCGTGTATTGCTCTCAGTAGTATTGTCCTCACAATTCACTCGTGTTTAACTCTCAGTAATGATGTTCTCACAACCCGCTCTTACAATTCATTGATATGAACTCGGATTGAAAAACTTCCTCAATGCAAACCACTAAAGCAAATCTATTGACTAAATATTGGTTCTAAGTCACTGCAAGCAAGGATACAATCCTGAATTAATTGATATGAAAAGACTCACTACAAAATTAGAAACACAAACCAAGAGATATCCACAACACGAAATAGGAAAGTAGAATATTGCATTGATAATCGACATAAAACTCCAAATTCTAGGAAGATTTTAAGCTCTTTTAAGTTGATAATTAATAAAAAATCATCCGAAATTGATGCTTAATCAAGGAATATGTTGCTTTCAGGTGTAATGAAGATCATTGAAAGAATTTGAGAAGAAAACAATAAAGAGAAAGGAAGAAGAGCATCTCCCCTGCTTGCCACGCCCCCATTATTAGGGGCGTATGAATCAGACCACACCACACCCCATATCAGGGCATATGGAAGAGAAATCAAGAACAGAATCAACCACGCCCCTTGCCAAGGGGCGTGGCAAGGGGCGTATGGACTAGAAGTGAAAGACAAAGCCACCACGCCCCTGATATGGGGGCGTGCCAACTTCAAAGGATGACCCGAGACCACCACGCCCCTTGCACACAGGCATGGTGAGGGCGTATGAGTCACGACCTATTTTCTCTGACTTTTTTTTTTCTCTCTCCTCCAACCCTAGCACAGATATATATATATATGGATACATATGAGAAAAAGGAGGAAGGAGAGAGAAGAGGAGGTCGAGAGGCCGAGAGGCCGAAGAGAGAGAAGAGAAATAAAAAAGAGGCAGACCTAGGGTTTTAAACACTTCTCTTTATTTTTCTCTCTTTTCTTTAGTTTTCTACTCAACAATCCAAGGAGCTCCAAGCAAGGCATTCAAGATTCGCTCTATCCGGGTTGTAATCATGAACTCTAGTTTCTCTTCATGTATTTGTGCTTTCATTATTAGGTTTATGGAAGAGTAAACCGTAGACCTAGATCTTATTTGAACTATTTTTTTTATGATGAAGATTTGATTTAATTGAAGTTTATTGATGTTCTTTTGTTCCATTACATGTGCTTTATGTTTATCTTAGATTCATATTTCCGGAATATGAGTTTATGCTTAATATCATTTGAGTTGATTGAGAAATTTCTTTTATGATTAGATTCATGTTTTGGATGAGATTTGCTCGTGTTTCTAAAGATAGAATACCGAAAATCTTTTGTTAAATACTCATTTGAATCAAGTTCCTATGCTTCATGTGGTTTTAGATTGCTATTGATTGAGGAGAGATCCTAATTGATAAATCTAGGATTAGATAAGTAATATACTTGAGAAAGTAATTATCTTGCTTCTTGGAACTTAACAGCTTAAGAACTCAATAGCATTAATTTTTAGCTTCTAATGATTCATGTGACAATATAGGTATATAATGAGATCTAGATTGCTTTGTTAGAGAATTAACCCTTATTTTGTTGAAGTAGTTTTAGTTAAGATTTTAGATTGTTAACTATTTTTATTCTTTAACACTCTTCATCTCAATTTGACGGTTAGATAATAGGGAAAGAGCTAGTACTAGTAATTAGCAATCTCCTCTCGGTGGAACGACCCTGCACTTAACACTATATTACGTCCACGATAGGTACACTTGCCTATTGCAAGGTAGTTAGAATTAGGAACAGGTATTACAAATATTAAAACTACGGTTGGCAACAATCATGCACCGACCATGTAATGGAATGCAATGTAATTCAGTTACAATATTGAAAAGCCAAGATAATATTGAAGGTAAGAATTGGAAAGTGTATTGTATCACTTGATTATGTGATTTCAAAGCAAGAATTTTTTGTCGTGTAACTCGACAATTGAATATTCTATGACTAAATTCGACTTTTTTTTATTTTATTTTTATACGACTTTCCAAGAACAAAGAATAAGAATTAAAGATTGGATTTCAATTTACTAAGATAACAAATTGTTGTTCTCGATTACCAATAGAGTTTCTATACCAAATTCGTAAAAAAAATTTATAACGAATTTCTAGGGTATGAACAAGAACTATGGAATGAAGAAACAAACAATTAACAAAGGATAGATGTTACTTGATTCAAGAAGCCGAAGCTCCGATACCAAATGATGTGCAAAACCCTAGGTATGTCAAACGTAAAACTCGGCGATCGTAATTGAAATCGGAATTCCCACGAATTGTCTTAAACAAGTTGTAATTCATAACTAGACCCCAACCACACCTATTGATTGAAACCTAAGTTATCAATGATTTCCCTAAGCATTTGTGTTAGAGAAAACCATGTAGTTCTTTCTTAAAGAACAAGAGAGAGCTTTTCCATGAAAAGATATGTTTTCAATAATATTACAATTATGTTATTTTTGTTTCCACCTATTGCTGTGATATATATTATTATCACATGACAAAAGAATAACCTAAGTTTCCAAACATAGCAAAACTGGCCACTTAACTTCTAGAAGGCTGAAATCTTACAACTAAATATATTAAACACAAACCAAACAAATAAAGTAAGTCATAACAAATAAAACTGAGAGTGCTTCTCCCTTTTCGGTTCAATTTTCCTTTCTCAAAATAATTTATTCTAAGACTTCTATATCCTTGCATCCCTCTATGGAAACATGAATCAAGTTGATAAAGGTTGGTTCTCCTTTAGTGTAACTTGGTTCCTTTGCTTATAAGTCCATTACTAGTCCTTGCAAAGCTTCACTCATCCACTTAGCTCTCGTTCGAGTCATTGGGCCTCCAATACTATGTAATAGGTCTTGGGACTTTGGTTCATTCCTTTTTTATGCTAGTTGATCCTCATCACTAAAGGGGAAATTGGTGAAAACTCCAATGTTAGCCTTACCTAAGATAGGAGAAGAGTTTTAAATATATGGTGATGCATCAACTCAAGGCTTTGGATGTGTGCTCATGTAGAATGGGAGAGTCATCACATATGCCTCTTGCTAGCTGAAACCATATGAGAGGAACTACCCCACACATAACTTAGAGTTAGCAATTGTGATCTTAGTGCTGAAATTGTGGAGACATTACCTATATGGTGAGAAATGCAAAATTTCCGTAAACCATTAGAACTTAAAATTTTTTCAAGCTCACACAATTGTTGAATTAACAACACTTTGATTCTTCCTTCCTTCCACGAAAATTATTAATCACAAGATGATACAACAACCTTCCTAATCCAACTCCAACAAGCAGCAAATCAAAACTCCAACCAAGGTAATTTCGTAAGTCACAAACTACACAACACAATTGCGGTTCACAATTTAATTAACCCTAATTGAAGATAAATATCACAAAATCAAATAACCATAAATCCCTTCTCTCAACATGTGCTCTGATACCAAAAAATGATGTGCTCAAAACCAAGTCCAAGAACAATCAAATGAATTAAAGAAAACAATTCTCAATTCACATACAAACCAGTCCACTAGACATGGAATTTGCGTGAACCCTAATGGAAATTTGATGCAATCCAAAGGTTCAAAGATGTAATCAACATCCAATAATGATTAACTTCACTAAATAACAATAAGATCAAGTGAATTCCACGTGAAATGGATGAAGAAGAAAAGCACCAAACCGTGATATATTCCCTTCCAACACAAACACAAATTTACGCCACCAATGTGATGGTAAGATCAAGTACTAAAGTAATCAACCTTAGACAAGATAATTGATCACAAATGCAATCAAAAATCTGACCAAGAAACTTCCAATTCAACCCTAGATATGACACACTAGAGAAGAAAAGAAATCACAACAAAATGAAATTGATACTACTCACAATTTCAAGGTGTTGCACTTGCCACAATTTCAACTCTTGGGATTGAAACTGATAAGAGTCTAATGACAATTAGGAACCCTAATTCTCACGTGAATATGAACTCTCAATTCTGCAAAATATGGCCTCCTCATACCCTCTCTTAAGCAAGTATTTATACTTGCTACTCCTAGGGTTAGAAAGTGGTCCAAATTACAAGTTTGCCACTTTTAAGGTGGCTAGCCCTAAATGAAAATTATAGGGAAATAAAAGTGTCCCAAAATCAAAATAAAACCAAAATAGTTCATAAAAGAATAAATATATAAAAGAAATTCTCTTCAAGATGCCGGTCTTCTATAGGATCCATCGGCTCAGCTCATCGCCGGTTCAGGTCGGTCCATGGATAACCCACAAGCTGAGTCTGAGGGAGTTTATCCATTACCCTATAGAATATGATAAGTGTGCCTATTGAAAAACACACTACAAGAATAATAGAAAAGAGGTTAATTTATAAATAATTCCGGGGTTAATCTGCTCAAAATAGGCCCTCATCGCTAAGATTTGAAATCCTTTAGTTCTTGCCCTAATGATAGGTCTTGTCGAATTTTGATTCCTATCATCTCCTCAGGCCTCAAAAAGATTTGTCCTCAAATCTGGTAAATCAAATGCAATGGAGACTTTGTTTTCTCCTAACAATCCATCTGAAGAAGTATCTCTACAGAATCCCAATATCTGAAATACTACAGGTAGTGATTGTTTTCTCTCCTCCATTTCCAGGATGTATCTCTTCTGCAACACAAATAATGACCCATTATCCACTGAGGTGTCCCCTAACTCAACCCATTTCACTGATATTGTATCCTCCTTTTCTAACTCATCTATATGTCGCTGATCCTCATGGTCTTCTAGTGGTTGGCCCAACTGCTCATTACCCTTTGAGACCTCTGAAGGTGAACACAAATGTCTCTGAACATTCTGGCCCTCTAATGATAGACTCATCTGACTCTAATCCTCAGAATACTCCAATGGTGTACTCAACTACTTGTGAACCTCTAGTATCTCTAAAGGAGAACATAACTAACCCTGAACAATTTGGTTCCCTGGTAGTCTGCTGCTAGTAAACTAAAATGAATAGGATTGCCTCTATCTTTCCACTTTCAAGGCTAACTGTATAGCCTCATTAAGTGCACTATATCTCTAAAGCTCAACTACACAAGCTATATCATACTTCAACCCAGATACAAAACTTGCTAGGGTTTGTTCAGGAGGTTCAACTAATCCACATCTGATCACTAGTGTCTCAAACTCCTGTACATAGTCATCCACTGTTTTACCCCCTTGTCTCAATGTCTGGAGATGCATAAATAACTCATGCCTGTAGTGTTTCAGTACAAACCTATTCCTCAAAACTCATTTCATGTCTCTCCAAGTGTGTATTTCGGTCTCTCTATCCCTTCATCTACTGATCACCATATTTTTCCACCACAAAGCGGCATACCCTGTGAACTCTACAGCTGCAAGACGTACCCTGGAGTCATCATCAATCTCATAACACATGAAAAGACCCTCAACTTGGTCTTCCCAGTCTAGGTAATCATCTGTGGAACCCCTACCATCAAATGAAGGCATTTGTAGCCTCACATACTCTAATCCTCGAGTTGGTCTAAATTCCCTGTCTAGGTATGGATTAACCTCACAATTATCATCTCTATCTTCCCTAAGAGCATGATAATCTCCTTCTACTCTTCTCACCAAATTTCCTCTAACTGCCCCTTCTCTTTGGACATTTTGAGGAGCTACTCTAGGTGATGCCTGAAGGTTTGCCATAGGTGGTAGTGGCAATGTCATCCTATCAATCCTTGTTGCTAATGTACCAACAATTGTGGTAAGGTCCCGAAGTTTTTCATCTAGAGTTCTTCCATTTGTATTTCGACAACTTGGTCTGCTACCCACTTGGCTATTGGCCTCATTGCTAATGCCCCCATTCACACTATCATTTGACATGTTTGTGGATGCGATTTATTTGAAGTACAAATGTAATCTCAAATAATTGTAGTACACTCCCTTCACTTTACCACGTCATAATAACAAGTTTGGATAACAACACTCACACTTGTACACCCACGGTGCAACAAGTCACCAATGCAACAAATACTTCTTATCACTTCAAGTATATTAGAATAACTGAAGCATAAATAAATACTTCCAAGTAGTTAAGATATTGAATTCAACTAAGCAAGTGTTTAAGTAATAATACTCAATAACTTTCACACTTAAATGCTTATATTTGAATTTCAAACTTCACTACTTAACTTCCTTAATTAGCCACGGTTCACACTCACACTTTATCTTAATGTGCAACACCTTACTCCACATAAATCCACAAATTTACACCACCACACACACCTCAATCACGGTGCACTCACTTCACCAATAACTCCTACGACAACAACAACAAATTGCACTCCACTTCCACGGTAATGATAACAAATAGCTACAACAACAAATACACTCCACTTCCACGGCAATAATAACAAAATATACTTCACTTTCCACAAGTTCTAACCGCAACTCACAACAAAATAGGCAGCAACTCAAATTTGAATTTCAATCTCTTCACTAATTGCAAGCCTTCCTCAATTGGTAATAAATGAATTTCAAATTAAAATGACACTCATTAACTCCCACAACTTAATGGAATGTGTTTGAATTCAAACAGATTCCTTACTACTCAAATCAATGCAAATCTGTAAATTGCACTTCTCCAATTCAGAATTACACATTGGAAATCAAAACAACAAGCTACACAACCTCCTTCACGCCATAACTAGTCACGGCAAAAACAAGGCAATTTTTTCAAGCTCACACAATTGTTGAATTAACAACACTTTGATTCTTCCTTCCTTCCACGAAAATTATTAATCACAAGATGATACAACAACCTTCCCAATCCAACTCCAACAAGCAGCAAATCAAAACTCCAACCAAGGTAATTTCGCAAGTCACAAACTATACAACACAATTGCGGTTCACAATTTGATTAACCCTAATTGAAGATGAATATCACAAAATCAAATAACCATAAATCCTGATGTACCTAAAAGGGGGATTCAAGCACAATCAAATTGAAGGGAGAAATGGCTATGAAGTATCACGCCACAAGAAGGGAAATACCTCAATATTCCAAATGAAATTCCGAAATTGTGATGAATTACAATATATCAAATGACGATTGCTAGAAGGGAAAACAAAATGGTATTCAAATTCAATTCAAAGGTGCTTTCAAATTTCGAAATTAGAACCCTAATTTCATAAGAACAAAAGTACATAAAATAACTAAATCCTCACCAGATATGACTCACTAGTTTGGAATTAGGATCAACTTGTAATTTGTTGATATAACATACAACAAATCCAAGCCTACTCGCCACAATTTCACTAAGGAAATTGATAAGAGCAATTGCTTGAAAGAGGCACTCTCTCTCACGGCAAAAGGGGTGTTTTTTCTCCAATATCAAAAAGCTCC
Organism: Laguncularia racemosa; assembly: GCA_037954665.1. Lineage (NCBI taxonomy): Eukaryota > Viridiplantae > Streptophyta > Magnoliopsida > Myrtales > Combretaceae > Laguncularia > Laguncularia racemosa. The sequence goes on along the minus strand of JBBMOL010000003.1, from coordinate 5,573,650 downwards.
TCAAAAACCCTAATTTGCAAGTATTTATACTTGCACCCTTTAGGGTTAGAATGACTAAAAAATCACAACTATGCCACTATAGGGTGGCTGGTCCTAAAGGTAAAATACAACCAAATAAAATGTCCCATAAAGCTTACAAAATAAATGGTTCAAACATAAATTACAAGTAAAGAAAATAATCTTCGGCAGGCTATCTTCATGATGGAATCCGTCGGTTCAACTCATCGCCGGTTCAGGTCGGTCCATAGATAACCCACAAGCTGAGTCTTAGTGAGTTTATCCATCGCCTTGTGAAACCAAATAAGCATACCTATTGGAATATACAATTCATGAATAAGATAAAAGATGTTAGATAATAATTTATTCCAAGGTTGATCTGCTTGAAATGGGCCCTCATTGCCAAGATTTGAAATCCTTCAATTTTTGTCCTAATGATAGGTCTTGTCGGATTTTGATTCCCATCATCTCCTTGGACCTCAAAAAGATTTGACCTCAAATCTTGCAGTTCAAATGCAGTAGAGACTCTGTTTCCCAAAAGTAATCCATCTGAAGGAGTATCTCTACAGAATCCCAATATCTGAAATACTATAGTAGATGATTGTTTTCTTTCCTCCATCTCTAGGATGTATCTCTCCTGTAACAAAAACAAGGACTCATTATCGACTGATGTTTCCTCTATCTCAACACTTTCCAACGAGTTTGTTTCCTCTGACTCATCCCTGTTATGCTGATCCCTAGAGTCTTCTAACAATTGGTCCAACTGATCATTACCTTCAGAAACCTCTGAAGGTTGGCACAGTGGTGTTTGACATCTTTCATCTGTGGAACCCTTATCTTCAAGTGAAGGCATTTGTAGCTCTGCACACTCTAAGCCTCTAGGTGGTCTAAATTCCATTTCTGGGAATGGTTTAAGTCCAAAATTACCAACACTATCTTCTCTAAGAGCATGATAATCTCCCTTTGCTCTAGGTGGCTCCTGAAGGTGTATCACTGGTGGTGGTGGCAATGTCATCCTATCAATCCTTGTTGCTAATGTAGTAACAAGTTTTCTAAGGTCCCGAAGTTGTTCATCTAAGGTCCTCCCACCTGCAACATTAGAACCTTGACCTCCACCAATTCGACTATATGCTACATCACTCATTCCTCCATTCACACTATTAATAAACATTTTTGTGGATGCAATCTATTTGATGTACCAATGTAATGTCTAGTAATTGTAGCACACTTGCTTCACAAAAACAATTCACGCCAAAACCAACTCACTCCGCCACTTATACACTTTACACACAACATACTAAATTTACGCAACAAGAATATGTTGCAACCCTTCACTTCCAAGGTAGGAACAAACAACAACTAACTAATAGGCTTCTTTAAATTGCAACAACAACAAGAAACGGCAACAACAACTATACACTTCCACATACACGGCAACAATTTTTACAAGTGACACCCTTAATGCAACTTTGCCACAAATGGTAAGAATCAATTTCAAATTCAAATGAAATATATTCAATACCACTCTTAACTACTTGAAGTAAATGGATGTGTTTCAATTCAAATTGTTTCCTCTTCTTCCACGCAAATTCAATTCTGGAAATTATACACTTCCACTTCCAATATGCACACACAACACCATATACACTCCTACACACTCACGGTGCACTTTGTCCACTTCAACACAATTTTTCAACCAAAATTAACATAAGAAGGTAGCATTCAAATTTGAAAATCAATTCACTTTACTAATTGCAACTCCTCCACATTTGGTTAGATGCAAATTTTCAAATTCAAACAAGCACAATTAACTCCTTCACTCTTAATGCTTGTTTTGAAATCAAATAACTTCCTTTCTTACACACTAATCAAATCTGGAAAATTGCAAATATCCTCCACAATTCTGAATTCAACAATGCAAAAACAAACACAATTCCCTTCCTACACAATTTGCACTTCCGAAATTGCACTACCTTCCTCTCCTTCACGGTGAAGTCAAGACAAAAAATTACAACAAGATGTCCACTTCTACAACAACAAGTTTCAACTTCCCAAGTAAGATACTCACGCCAATTAGTACCAATACAAACAATTCAATTAATCCTCAATTTCAACAAGGATCAATCACGTAAACATCAAGGTAACAACAAAAAAAAAATACATTCACTTGATCCGAATTTCCACTCCCTTGCAATTCGGTTTACAAAGGTAATACCAAAAACTTTCAATTCCCAAAACTTCAATCAACAAAACCCTTCTCATATACCTTTAATTAACTTACGGCAAGATGGAAACAAAGGACAATCCTAATTGCAACAATTCCTCCTCTTAACCATAAGCAACTCACGGCAATAGGAAGATAACAATATAAGGATCAAAAATCTCAAATTCAACAATCCCTCCTCTTAACCTTAAGCTCTGATACCAAAATACATGCAAACAAGATTAAAAGACACACAAACAATGCCAATCAATCTAGTCCTCAAATGGCGCAAATCCTTAACACTTGTAACCAAATTTTCAATGATGATGTGCTCTGATACCAAATTATGATGTGCCTAAAAGGGGGATTCAAGCACAATCAAATTGAAGGGAGAAATGGCTATGAAGTATCACGCCACAAGAAGGGAAATACCTCAATATTCCAAATGAAATTCCGAAATTGTGATGAATTACAATATATCAAATGACGATTGCTACAAGGGAAAACGAAATGGTATTCAAATTCAATTCAAAGGTGCTTTCAAATTTCGAAATTAGAACCCTAATTTCATAAGAACAAAAAGTACATAAAAGTAACTAAATCCTCACCAGATATGACTCACTAGTTTGGAATTAGGATCAACTTGTAATTTGTTGATATAACACACAACAAATCCAAGCCTACTCGCCACAATTTCACTAAGGAAATTGATAAGAGCAATTGCTTGAAAGAGGCACTCTCTCTCACGGCAAAAGGGGTGTTTTTTCTCCAATATCAAAAAGCTCCTCAAAAACCCTAATTTGCAAGTATTTATACTTGCACCCTTTAGGGTTAGAATGACTAAAAAATCACAACTATGCCACTATAGGGTGGCCGGTCCTAAAGGTAAAATACAACCAAATAAAATGTCCCATAAAGCTTACAAAATAAATGGTTCAAACATAAATTACAAGTAAAGAAAATAATCTTCGGCAGGCTAGCTTCATGATGGAATCCGTCGGTTCAACTCATCGCCGGTTCAGGTCGGTCCATAGATAACCCACAAGCTAAGTCTTAGTGAGTTTATCCATCGCCTTGTGAAACCAAATAAGCATACCTGTTGGAATATACAATTCATGAATAAGATAAAAGAGGTTAGATAATAATTTATTCCGAGGTTGATCTGCTTGAAATGGGCCCTCATTGCCAAGATTTGAAATCCTTCAATTTTTGTCCTAATGATAGGTCTTGTCGGATTTTGATTCCCATCAAATCCCTTCTCTCAACATGTGCTCTGATACCAAAAAATGATGTGCTCAAAACCAAGTCCAAGAACAATTAAATGAATCAAAGAAAACAATTCCCAATTCACATATAAACCGGTCCACTAGACATGGAATTTGCGTGAAGCCTAATGGAAATTTGATGCAATCCAAAGGTTCAAACATGTAATCAACATCCAATAATGATTAACTTCACTAAATAACAATAAGATCAAGTGAATTCCACATGAAATGGATGAAGAAGAAAAGCACCAAACCGTGATATATTCCCTTCCAACACAAACACAAATTCACGCCACCAATGTGATGGTAAGATCAAGTACTAAAGTAATCAACCTTAAACAAGATAATTGATCACAAATGCAATAAAAAATCTGACCAAGAAACTTCCAATTCAACCCTAGATATGACACATTAGAGAAGAAAAGAAATCACAACAAAATGAAATCGATACTACTTACAATTTCATGGTGTTGCACTCGCCACAATTTCAACTCTTGGGATTGAAATTGATAAGAGACTATTGACAATTAGGAACCCTAATTCTCATGTGAATATGAACTCTCAATTCTGCAAAATATGGCCTCCTCAAACCCACTCTTAAGCAAGTATTTACACTTGCTACTCCTAGGGTTAGAAAGTGGTCCAAATTACAAGTTTGCCACTTTTAAGGTAGCTAGCCCTAAATGAAAATTACAAGGAAATAAAAGTGTCCCGAAACCAAAATATTTATAAAAGAATAAATATATAAAAGAAATGGTCTTCAAGATGCCGGTCTTCTATAGGATCCATCGGCTCAGCTCATCGCCGATTCAGGTTGGTCCATAGATAACCCACAAGCTGAGTCTGAGGGAGTTTGTCCATTGCCCTATAGAATATGATAAGTGTGCCTGTTGGAAAACACGATACAAGAATAATAGAAAAGAGGTTAATTTATAAATAATTCCGGGGTCAACCTACTCAAAATGGGCCCTCATCGCCAAGATTTGAAATCCTTTAGTTCTTGCCCTAATGATAGGTCTTGTCGGATTTTGATTCCTATCAAGAACTCTTTCCAAACCTAAGTAACTTTTCAAGATGAATTTTTTTGTAACGGGGGGAGAATGTAAATACATGATATTATTATTATTACTATATGTATGTGTGTGTGTGTTATTAAATAATTATTTTAAAACAAAACCAAGATTAAAGAAGTAAATAGATAAAAAGATGGGGAGTAGTTTAGTCTTTCAAGGTTAGAGTATATAAAACCTCTTAACTTAGCATATGTCCTTTCCCCTCATTTGCATAGTTCCAACCTACGAGACCCTCTCAGAGACTAACATGGCGACTTCGCGAACACCCACAAGATTAATCCCCTTTCATCAAGTAAGCAATGTGATCATTAAAATGATTATCTTTAATGATATGTTGGTGGATGTAAACAAAATTTGTTGGCATATTATTAAGTACAAAACAAGAGCGAGACAAAATGAACATAAGATTAAGAACTTGGAGGATTCCGATCATAATTTCGAACTAAGTGCACAAGATCCACATAACGTATTAGAAATGATAAATTAAGCTTAGAAACAAATTAGAGAAAAGGGAATGAGGGTTAATGATGAATAGTGTTATATATGGTCAGATATATGCCCGTGTACCTACTCATGTAGAAACATGAGTGTATATAGAAAGGTACATCGATAAAGGATACGCCCGTGTACTTTTGTGTGTCAAATTACAAAAAAACTATAGAAAGGTACATAGCTAGATACACGACCGTGTACTTGAACATGTTGAAATGGAAATTTTACACTGAAAGATACATGGTCACTAGCATGGCTATGCTCTAACTCATGTTCCTCTACACGGCCTCTCACACAACCTTGTTGCTTTAGAACACTTATACTTCACTTGTATTTCATATTTCTATGATTCTAAACTAAGATAGTTGCATGATAAAACATTAGGGAAGGGGATTCCAAAATTATAATATAATTAAACAATTAGTAAACCTAGATTAATTGTAGAATAGAACTTAATTTAGTCTTTTATAATTTATAGGTTTACGTCCCTTTTCAAGCAATGCAAGAGACTAGTAGGAACACTTCTTCAATTACTTGTTTACCTTATCTATTGCTTGTGATTGCTAACTTAGTAACCTAATGAATGTAATTGAATATTGAAGTTAATTATGTATGTTGCTTTTACTTAGCTCAACCTAGAGGCTCGCAGTGGCAGATCCCTAAGGGGCACCCAGATGAGTAGTATGCTGCATTGTCCCTAGTGATGCCATATATCAAAATGATCTATGGTAGATTAGGGTTAACAGGGCTCATAGTGGCAGTTTCCAACCTAAAATTATATTGTGTAAATTTTATATGTGTAACAGGGTCATGAGTACTCTTATGTTAGATGTAGATTAAGTAAATATAAATAATCTAATGTTTTATTATGTATTATTGTTGCATTTACACATGTTGATGTCGTTATTTATGTGGTATGTGTATGTCTGTATGGTACTTACGTATTAAGCTTAGGCTTATTCCTTTTTATTTTTCAATTGCAAGTGAGAATGATTAACATATTGATTAGGATGAGAATGGGAACTTAGTGGGTCATTATTTGGATGAATATGGAGGAGAGCACTACTATTGCACTGGTGAGGAATGATGTGAAAATCAGTGAAGAACTCTTTGAGAGAAATTTAAGTTATTGCTTTGAGAATGTGGAGATAGTTGTTAGACTTTCATTTATATTGACTATTATATGTTCATAGATAGTTCTCCTGGTTTTAGGCTTGAAGTTCTATATATTGGTTAAAGTAATGATGATTGGAATGCTTCACCTGAGAATTATTCAGTTTTATTGTTGAAGTTTAATGAGATTGGTCTACACTGGATATGAATAGATTGAATGTGTATTGAAGAATTAGAGCCTTAGCATGTTGCTACTTAATAATGACATATGGCAAGTTATGGCGTGTTGGGTTCTAGGGCGTTATAGCTTCAGTGGTATCAAAGCTTAGGTTTGATGATCTTTCGAGCATAGATTTTGATCAATGGAGGATCAGTTGTGATCTATAGAACTTAATTATGAAGATCGTTAAGTTCTTAATTGTTAATCATTAAGTGTAAGCTTAATTAATAGAGAATAGGGTATAACATTTGGATAAATTAAGCATTGAAATTTATAGAATAGTAAGAGATGATGAGAGCAGGTTAATAGTGGGATGATTGTTGTTTAACAAGTGATTTTATTTCAATAATTTTCTTTCATTGTACTTTCTTTCAAATTTCTGTTTTATTTATTTATATATGTATATATGTGTAGACATAGGTATACATAGATGTATACTACCATTAACTCCTTACATTGACTCAAACTCTCAGATCTATTTGTTTATCCCCACTCAAACAAAATGCCTCCCAGATGAAACACTAGACAAGGCTCATCTGGTGCTAGATGAGGTAAGGGATGCCTTAAAGGAAAGGTCTCCTCCATGACTACCTCGACAAGGAGCTCTAGAATAGGCTAATGTCATAACTGCTCTACTGTTAGAGATTGTGAATGCTCTAGTGGGGATATTAATATAATAGCAACAATAGTCCATGAAAACTGCTAGGCTTGTAGAAGATCCATGTGGACTAAACAAATTTGTCCAGCTAGTAAAGGAGTTTTGACCACAAGTTGATGATCCGATTGAAGTTGAGCATTAGATGACTAAAATAGAGAAGACATTCGAGGCTTTCATGGTACCAAAGGACAAGAAAGTGAAGTTTGCAGCATTTATGCTAAAGGGGTTGGTTGCAGATTGGTAAACTAGTATGTTTAGGTTAAGAAGAGCTATTTTCTAATGGTAAAGGTTCAAGGAGTTATTCTATAAGAAGTACTTTTCTAACAGTATTAGGGATCAAATGGAGGTAGAGTACTACAACTACCAATAGGGTAACCAAATTATAGATGCATATGAAGTGGAGCTAAACAACTTGATTAAATTCTTGCTTGAAGTTGTTCCTATCGATGATGCCTCTAAGGCAAGAAAATTTGTGTGAGACTTGGAACCTAATCTCTAGCATGAAGTGGGATTCTTCCAATTACCCACTTATGCAAAGGTTGTTAATAAGGTAAAGTTCTCAGAGTAGAGTAGGAGGAGAATAAGGAAATAGTTGTCCTGTAGGTCGAAAATTGCCTTAAGGAAAAGACCTACCTCAAGTATACCCTATGCTGATAAAGGACAAACCTATGGCTTTTATGCCTAGACCTCTCCAAGTTTGGCCAATACCTTTAGCACTACCTCTACCACCACAGGCAAGACTAAGGAGGAGATGCCCTAAGTGTTTAGGACCACATGAACTATATTAGTGCAATTGGCTTGAAGGGGCATGCTTTTCTTGTAGCAAGACATCCTAGTAGGAATTATGTAGAGAAATCAATCCCTTAGATTTTCTACTGCAGTTGTATGCAAAGAGGGCATAAATGCTTTGAGTGTGGTGCCACCCATAAGTAGACAACTATAGTACCTTAACAACTTTCTACATAGCAACTAATAAAACATGAACTTAGAGGACCAATGGGTAAACCTAAAAACCCTAAACCAAAACAGATGGCACCCGGTTATGTATTTGCCTTACAACAATAACAACAACAACAATAATAGGATGCTCTAGACCAAGATACCATCGCTGGTACAGTACTTATTAACATTAATGCAACTTATGTGTTTAATATGGGTGTGACACATTCATGCATATGTGTGGATTGAAACATGTGTTGTTGAGTGATGCTATGGTTGTGAATACTCCTTTTGGAGTAGAAGGAAGATTAAAACTGATGTGTAAGATTGTGGAAATTATAATATAAGGAAAGAAAATGCCAGCAAAATTGTTTGTGTTAGAGATGACAAAATTTTATATTATTTTAAGGGTCAATTGGTTATTTAAGTACAATGCCACCATAAATTGTCGTAATCTAGTGGTTTGCTTTAAGTTCCCCAATGAAAACCCAATAGTGTTCAAGTTGAATGCATAGAGGCCTACAACTTTTCCTACATATGATTTATGTGATAAAGGTATAATACTGGCATTGTCAGTGGAGACCAAATAAGCTATGAAATTAGAAGATGTATATGTTGTAAAAGATTATGCAGATGTCTTTCTAGAAAATCTACCAAGCTTATCACCAGTCAAAAAGATAGAATTCTGCATTGATTTGGTACTAGGAACAACACCAATCTCAAAGGCACCTTATAGACTGGCACCTAATGAATTGTCTAAATTGATGACCCAAATTCAAGAGTTGCAAGATAGTAGGTTCATTAGGTTAAGTGTCTCACCATGACTACTCTAGTACTCTTTATTAAGACCATGTATCAACTATAGGGACCTAAATCGAGTTATGATTAAAAGTAAGTACTCCCTCACTAGAATAGATGACTTGTTCAACCAATTATAAAATTGACTTGAGATTGAGGTTTCATCAATTAAGGATCAATGAAGAAGACATACAAAAGACTACCTTTAGGACTTAATATAGGCACTATGAATTCTTAGTAATGCCTGATTAACAAATGTTCCAGCTACTTTCATGGATCTGATGAATAGAGTACTCGAAGACTTATTGGATCAGTTTGTAGTGGTATTCATAGATGATATCCTCATCCATTTTAGGAACAAAGAAGAACATGAGACACATCTGAGAATAGTTCTGGAAAGATTACGGGAAGAGAAGTTATATGGCAAGTTTAGCAAATGTGAGTTTTGGCTAGAATAAAGGAGAAGTTATATGCCAAGTTCAATAAATGTGAGTTTTGGCTGGAACAAGTACCCTTCTTAAGATATATGATAAACAAAGATAGCGTTTCAGTAGATCCCGAGGAGATAAAAGCAATTATTGATTAGCCTAGGTTGAGAACTATAATAGAGGTCAAAAGCTTTGTAGGACTAACTAGTTACTACAAACACTCTATAGAAGGATTCTCATGTCTAGCAACTCCTTTGACCTAACTAACTAAAAAGTAGGTCAAATTTATGTCGAGTGACGAATGTGAAAATAGCTTCACAACACTAAAGGAGAAATCAGTGATAGCTCTTATGTTTGCCCTACCTAAGATGGGGGAAGAGTTTGAGATATTTAGTGATGCATCAACTCAAGGCTTAAGATGTGTGCTCATACAGAATGGGAGAGTCATCGCATATGCCTCTTGCCAACTGAAACCATATGAGAAGAACTACCCCATATACGACTCAGAGTTATCAGCTGTGATCTTAGTGCTAAAATTGTAGAGACATTGCTTGTATGGTGAGAAATGCAAAATTTTCATAGACCATAAGTGCTTAAAATATTTATTCACCCAAAGGGACCTAAATATGAGGTAGAGAAGTTGATTAAAATTAATCAATGATTATGATGTGGAGATCCATTACCACCACAGAAAGGCTAATGTTGTAGCAACTACCTTCAATAAAAGAACCAAATCAACATTGTAGCTCTAATTACCTCTCAGAGACAAATATTGGAAGGCATGCACAAGTTAAAATTAAAGATGGTGACACATGAAGTGGGAAATAGGTCGGTTGCAATTTGTATCTAACTAACCCTCATTGAACAAATTAAAGTAGCACAAATTAGAGATCCTAGAGTCCAAAAGATTGAAAGCAAAATCGAATAGGATGAAGCCACTGAATTCAATATAAATGCTAGAGGAGTGGTTAAATATGACATGAGATGGTGTGTGCCAGATGACATGCAATTGAAGAAGGAGATTATGAAAGAAGCTCGTTACTCAAGATACATGGTACATCTTAGAAGCACCAAGTTGTACAAAGATCTAAAGAGTCATTATTGGTGGAGAAATATGAAAAAAAAATAGCAAATTATGTATTGATCATTGCCAATCGTAGTTTTAATAAATTGAATTCTTGTTCTTAATCTTACTACGAAACAATAGGTAAGCGCACCTATCGTAGCGTAATATAGCGAGTAAGCACAAGGTCATCCCTCAAAGATACACCAACTACTAGTACTAACTCCGTTCCTATTATCTAACCGCCGCTTAATAATGTTGGTTGAAACATAATTATTCGAATCTTAAAACTAATAACTCACTAACAACAATGGTTCTGAAGATTTATCAATTAACAAAAGCAACCTAGATCTTATTCTACTCCTTCTCTATCATGTAATTCATTAGATTTATGAAGATTAGCGTAATTCACTTCTTATACTGTCGAATTCTCTAGTCAAGTTAACTACTTTCTCAAGTATATTAACCTATCTAATCCTAGATTTATCAAATAGGATCTCTCCTTAGTTAATAGCAACCTAGAATTGCACAAAGCACATGAATTCGCATCAAAATAATCGATGTAAACAGAAGACTCTTGTTTCCTATCTCTAGCAGAACAATTAAATCTCATTAATTGCATTAAATTTAATCATAAGAGCAATTTCTCAATTAACTAATATGATATCATGCATAAATTCATATTCCAGATCTATGAATCTAAGGAACAATTGAAGGGCATGCAATTAATCATAAGAAAGCCAACAACTTCGCATTAAAAATCAAATCTTCATCACATGATAGAGAAGTTTCGAATAAAATCTAGATTTAGAGTCTACTCCTCCATAAATTGGACAAAAGAAATACAATTACTGGAAGAATAAATAAAATTCATAGTCATAAACCTTAAAGATAGAATCTTCTTCTTCGTGGGTCTTCAATTTCCTTTGGAATTGACAGAATCTTCTTTCCCCTGTTGTTATGAGAGTCAGAGCAAGTACAAAATTCGTAACCTCCTTTCTAGGGCAAACTAATGGTCTATTTATACATGTACCCGGGTTGGATACATATATGAGCGGATACACGAGTAGTGTATCTCGTTCGTGTATCTCATGTTTGCTTCCAAGTGTCCTTATGTGAATATACATAAGCAAGTACATGGGAGTGTACATTGGTCGTGTATTTGAAACATCGTTGAACAGCAGCAAAACTTAGATACACAAGCAAAGTACATGGGAGTGTACTTTGCTCGTGTACTTTCCAGACATCCACTTCAATATACACAAGCAAAGTACATGGGCGTGTATCTCGCTTGTGTACTTTCCAGAATTCTTTTCTTCACATGTATTGTATCCAATTCCTTCAAAACTCCTTCCCTTAGCTCCAAAATACTCTAGAAGATCCTGAAATTAACATTCATTCCATTAAGCATCCTTTTCTTCAACAAATCATCTAAAAATTCAACAATAAAGCACAATTTCATTACTCTAGATAAGGGTATTTTGCGACTTATCAAACTTCCCCACACTTAAGTCTTTGCTTGTCCTCAAGCAAAATAAAACATTAATCAAACTTCTCATTAATCATGATTGTCGTTACCAAATAATACTACTCAGACATTAGCATTTATGAATTTTAATCTTTAAAGCTCAATGCAATCCGTCAATCTAATGAGTGTGCTTCTCACCTTATCATGAAAGTATTGTAACAAAGATACTTTAGTCAAATTTCTAGGATTAATCAGAGTAGACCAATCTTTACCCTTATCGTTTAACAATGGCTTTCATGATCAAAATTAGACACAAGATCAATTAGAGCAAAAGGAAACGTGGTACATTTCAACCACCACTAAAGAGTCTATAATCTTCTCAATTATCTCTCTTAGTAAAGCAATCAATAATGAAAATACATTGCATCTATGTTTCCCTTGGATTCCTCCTCCTTTTTGGTTGATCTCTTCAAAGATTTTATTCTTTGTAATAGTTCACTGGTTTCATCCTTTTTTTTTTTTTTGGGATCTTGCAACCCATGTAATGAGTTTTCAATCGATAATCCTAGGCTCGTCACCCAAGTTAACGAACGTTATCCCCTCAATTGAGGGCGCTCCTATGGGCTTAATTACTCGAGTTACAAGACCCTCTCAACTTTTGCCTTTATGGTATTTCATTTTATTACGGTAATTTCCTCAGTCAACCAATCCCAGGCCAGACGACCTTAGGTGACCAGGTTTTAAAGAAACCCCATCGAACCTCTATTACCTTAACTTATTATTTTGACTAGTTAGTAGCGGAGTCAAACTTCGCTCTTCTGAGGGACCAAAGCCTGCCCATACTAACCAATCCTTTATTTTTCAAGTATAACATGCTTTCATTAAATTATTACTTTAAAGAGATCTTCTAAGAAGGATCACCAAGAGAATCATTTCATTTGCCCTTTCATGAAAGATTAAATGGCTCTCAAGATCTTTGAGTTTCACAACGATTTTATCCCATAACTTTGACTAAGTATCAATGTTCCAAAGAAGACAAAGGTGACATGCACAACACTCTTTTAGAGGAATTCATTCACTAAATGCTAAAATACTACGTAATTTGCAATCATGATTTCAAAATTCGATTATCAAGCAAAAAAGAGAAAAACAAAAATTAGGGGAAATTTTTGAATGACTCATATAATTCAGCACAACCCTTATCAAATTTCTTTAGTATCCCCTTCCCCACACTTAGATTGAGACATTGTCCCCAATGTCTTTATCATTCAAAAACGTAATGAGAAATAAAGAGATAAAAAGAAAAAATAAAAAGAAATGGAACTGAGACTTCCCGGGATTAAACAGGTGATGGACCAATTACATAGCTAGCAGAATGTCAATCAGGATGAACTAGCACCATCCCGCTTCCTCTTAGCAGGGGTGGTCTTCTTCTTCTTGGTAAACTTCGGTTTAACTGCACAAGTCTTTTTGACCATCTGAATTAATCACAATGGTCTCAAAATAGGTTAGGTTCTTTTAATTACACAAAGAAAATGATAGGACTTGCATTGGGTTTCCGAAACAAGGAGGAAGATAGCACAGTTGAGATACACAACCAAGGTACACGATCGTGTACCTAGTTGTGTATCTACCCATCTAATACATGCACAAATTACCAAAGGAATGCTCAAAATCAAGACTTTTGGCTTTAGTATATTATCAATCTACCTTCCTGAAGGCCAAAAATGTAACTATAACACACCCAAAGCATCATCAAACGATAAAGTTCGAATTTTGATTCTAAGAAGCTAGGTGTGATAGTTTAGTGATCATAAAAAAAAAAATGACCTCATAACTTGGTTTCTAAGAAGAAGATCAGAAAAGAAACACAACAACATTGTTTCAGAAACCCACAAAATCAAAGTCCCAAATATTCATGTTCAAACCCTAACTGTCGATTCACTTGTTTGGCAACTACTCATGACATCAATCATACATGCATTCACGTGAGTTCAAAATGTCTATAGATCTATCAACAATCGACTTCCAAAATGTGAAATCACTCATCATACCATCATCATAGATGTAAGCATGTATGGTAGTCGTAAAAGAAAACTGAGCAGCAACCGTATTGCAATAAGTATTGAAGAAGAAGAAGAGAAAACTTACTTACCTTGAATCCTTGAAATGGAAGAAATTTATGGTGTGGAAAGAACAACCACGGTATGGAGGAGTAGAGTGGGAGTGAGTGGGTTAGATACACGAATGGAGAATGGGTCGTGTAAATGGCAGAGTGAAGTGAGGAGGCCTTTTATAGTACGAACAGAAAAATTAGATACACGACCAAGTACACGATCGTGTACTTTGGATTCCTTTCTAGGGTTAGATACACGAGCGTATACCTTGTTCGTGTATCGTGGGAGAGCATTCTATGGGTTAGATACACGACCAGGTACACGAGCGTGTACCTTGTTCGTGTATCATGGGAGAGCATTCTGTGAGTCAAATACACGACCAGGTACATGAGCGTGTACCTTGTTCGTGTATTGTAGGAGAGCATTATGTGGGTTAGATACACGAGCGGGTACACGAGCGTGTACCTTATTCATGTATCATGGGAGAGCATTCTGTGAGTCAAATACACGACCGGGTATACGAGCGTGTACCTTGTTCGTGTATATAGAGGGGGTGTTCTGTGGGTCAGATACACGACTAGGTACACGAGCATGTACCTTGTTCGTGTATATAGAGGGGGTATTCTGTGGGTCAGATACACGACCAGGTACTCGAGCGTGTACCTTATTCGTGTATCTCTGATATGTACACAATGAGCATATTTTGAAGTGCACGGGACGGCACACCATGACGTATTCTCCTTTTTTATTGCAAAGTCAATTTAGACACCCTCTGGCATGTGTGAGAAACCGGATACACCACTAGTGTACCCGGTTGTGCAAATCAAAGTACATACCTGTCATCACTTCATCTTGCACTCCCTTAAAAAGGTCTCCCATCCTAAATTTTCCCACACTTAGAGCTTAAAAGAAGTTCTATTAAGGTGACTTTCATAGAATCCAAACTTGGTTAGCCCCTCTATAGCTTGTTGTCCTGTAAAAGTTACTCCAAAACAATGGGTGATAATAAAGAAAGTAAAGAGTAAAGAAGAAAACTTACCTAAACAACATGGGTTGCCTCCTAAGAAGCGCTGTTGTTTAACGTCGTTAGCTCGACGTAATGAACCGGTGGAGCTCAAATGGAGATGAGAATGAGGTTCAGCTCCTCCTTTTCTTCTAAAACTGCTTGGTCCCCAAAGTAATGCTTAAGCCTTTGACCATTCACCTTGAAAACGCCTTTCTCCGGGTGTTCCAACTCAACTGTGCCGTAGGGAAAAACCTTTTTTACCCGGAATGGACCGGATCATCTTGATTTAAGCTTCCTAGGGAACAATTTCAACCTAGAGTTGAAAAGTAACGCAAAGTCCCCTTCATTAAACTGTCCATTCCGTGGTAGCCAAGCATCATGAAACTTCTTGGCTTTCTCTTTGTATATATATGAATTGTCATATGCCATGAGCCTCCATTCATCTAGCTCATTAAGTTGCATCCTTCGATGTGCTCCAGACCTGCTGAGATCTAAATTAGCAGATTTGATCACCCAAAATGCCTTGTGCTGAATCTCAACTAGTAAATGGCAAACTTTCTCGTAGTGATACGAACCACGCCAACCCGTGACGAAACCCAATACCAATACGTTCGGAAATTCGTCGCCTAAGACGCCCAAAAACCTAAAGTGGAAACTGCGACTCGTTGTCTATAAGCGAGACAAGAACCTTGGTATAAAAACGAAGATGCCACAATCGGGATGAAAGACTGATTGATAAGTCGGGATGAACGCCACGGAAATCAATCCGATAAGTTCGATTTAGTTCTTGAAGAACCAAGAGAGGTGCCTCTCAAAAGTGTTTAATGTTCAAATATGTATGTTTATATTGTTCTAAACCCTAGGAGCTTTTATACTAGGGTTACAATTCGTGTAAAACAAGTCCAAAACGACGTAGTTTAGATAAGTGGCGTAAAAACGCGAAAACAGAACAAGCTGGCCGGCAGGGGATACACGACCGTGTACTTTTCTGTGCAACTTCGGGCAACATACACACCCGTGTACTTTGGCTATGTATCTTTCTGTGCAACTTCTGGCAACATACACGCCCGTGTACTTTGGCCGTGTATCTTTCTGTGCAATCTTGGAATTCCTACACGGCCGTGCCTTGAAAGTACACGCCATCTTCATCCCGTGTCCAGTATAACTTGTACAAAAGCAAGGATCTTCCCATGGTTGTTCCAATCCGTTCCAACTTCATGATTGCTCCAATCCTTTCCGGCTTCATGGATAACCTTTATCAACCCATTAAGTGCTTCCTTGAATCGTTTTGCTTGATTTCTTGTGATCGGTCCAGGCGGCAGTTCAAGAGGATCCACATTTCTTCTTCCGGCTTGGCTCTCATCATGGATCTCATCATTCCCCTCCTCTTGAAAAGGATTTGTCCTCAAATCATTGCCTGCATCAAATGGACTTAGATCAGTAACATCAAACATGACACTTACTGGATACTTACCTGGTAAATCTTTCTTGTATGCATTATCATTGAGGCACTCAAGAATTTGAATTGGTCCATCGCCTCTAGGAAATAATTTGGATCTACGCTGTACAGGAATCCACTCGTTGCGCATGTGAACCCAAACCCAATCTCCAGGTTCAAAAACAGCTTGTCGACAACCCTTGTTGGCTTGTTTCACATACTGCTCTGCTCTTCGCTCAATATTTAGCCTTCTCACGAAATCTGCCTTAGAATCAGCTTCAAAACTCACAAACTTGTTAAGTTGCAATGGCAATAAATAATTAGGAACCAATGGGTTAAAATCATACACAATCTCAAATGGTAAATAATGAGTAGTGCAATGTAAGGCCCTATTATATGCAAACTCCACAAATGGTAGACAATCCTTCCAAGTCTTAATGTTCTTCTCTATGATTGCCCCTAACAATTGAATTAAAGTACTGTTATCCACCTCAATTTGCCCATCAGTTTGTGGGTTACAGATAGTTGAAAACATCCGTTTAGTTCCCAACTTTTTCCACAATACTCTCAAAAAATGACTCAAAAATTTCTCATCTTGATCACTAACAATGCTTCTAGGTAAACCATGCGGACGCACTACCTTTCTGAAGAACAAATCAACAATGTGTATAGTACCATTAGTTTTATGACAAGGAATGAAATGAACCGTTTTAAAAATCCTATCCACAAAATCCTAACACAAAATCTATGGAAATGTTTATCCAAGACTCTTGAGGAATGACACTATACTCATATAACCAATCTACGAAGTCATCTAAACAAGGAATGGGATGACGATACTTTACCATAATGTTGTTGATGGAATCAACACACATTCTCCATGTTCCATCCTTCTTAGGCACCAAAATCACAGGCACTGCACATGGACTCATGCTTTCTCTCACGTACCCCTTCTCCATTAGTTCATCGACCTGCCTTTGGAGTTCCTTTATCTCCTCCGGATTGCTCCTATAAGCTGGCTTGTTTGGAATCGATGCTCCGGGTACAAGGTCAATCTGGTGCTCAATACCACGAACAGGTGGTAATCCCTTTGGAATCTCCTCAGGAAAGACATCTTCAAAGTCCTGCACAAGAGACACAACTACACTAGGCAAAGAGTTAGATAATTTGTTAGTAGTCAAACATGTTTCTTTAAAAACCAGCAACAACATAGGTTGCCTCATCACTAACGCTCTCCTTACTACACTCGCTCTTGCCACACAACTCTCCTTTTGCAAGGCTGCCCTCTCCTTTTCACTCACCACCAAAGTTGATCCCCCTTCAACTTGGCCTCTCACACTCTTTCCAGCCTTCCTCTCCTTTTCCTTTTGATCCTAACTTTTATATTCCTTTTTTTTCCTATTTTCTTTTGCTCTCTCACTCTCACTCTGCTTTTCACTCACCTTGTGTTTTGCAAACGACTGTTGTAGCTGCAACTGGTCCTCATACACTTGTTTAGGTGTTAAAGGTTTAAGGTTAAAACTTTTCCCTTGGTGAACAAGCATATACTTGTTAGAAAAGCCATCATGAACAGCCTTCCTATCAAATTGCCATGGCCTCCCCAACAACACATGACATGCTTACATTGGCACTACATCGCATAACACCTCATCCTCATATCTACCAATGCGAAAACCAATCAAGGCTTGCTTACTCACCTTAGTCTCACCACTATCATTCAACCACTGCAATTTATATGGACTAGGGTGTCTAACAGTTTTAAGCCTCAGCCTCTCAACAATAAAATTGCTCACTACATTGGTGCAACTTCCCCCATCAATAATCAAACTACAAATGTGATCTCCTAGATAACATCTAGTATGAAATATATTCTCTCTTTGCACCTCCTCTTCTTCCTTCACCTACACATTCAAAACTCTCTTCACTACAGCCACTAGCCTTCCCATTATAGGCTCCTCATCATCACTAGCATCCTCTAATGGAGGCATATCCTCTTCTTCACTATCCCCCTCAGTCTCATACTCTCCATCATCACGCAAAATCATCACACGCCTATTTGGACATTGACTAGCAATATGGCCTCTACCTTGACATTTAAAACATCTAATGTCACGATTTCTAGAAGTAGAAGATTCAGGGTTACCTTGATTACCAGGAGTAGAACCCGCTTGCCTCAACTCCCCTTTTGGTTTGGTGGGTAAAGGCTTTTCTTCCTTCTTCCATTAATTATTCTTCCAAGTAGATGAACCATTACCCTGTTGCAACCGTGCATTACTACTACCTCTCCTCTTGTGCTGGTTCTCAACTTTTATAGCCATGTGGACCATATCCTCCAATTCTACATAATGCTGCAATTCAACAACATTTTGGATTTCTCTATTCAACCCCGCAAGAAATCTAGCCATTGTAGCCTCTCTATCCTCCTCTACATTCGCCCTAATCATAGTGACTTCCATCTCCTTGAAATACTCATCTACACTCCGGCTTCCCTGCCTAAGAGTTTGCAACTTGTTGTGCAATTCACGATAGTAATACGCAGGTACAAACCGCTTCTTCATCACTCTTTTCATCTCTTCCTAAGACTCAATAGGTGGTTCGCCACTCCTCCTTCTATTCAACATTAATTGATCCCACCACACTATAGCATAATCCGAAAATTCAATGGCAGCAAGTTTTACTTTCTTTCTCCCACTATAGTTGTGACAATCAAACACCATCTCCACCTTTTTCTCCCACTCTAAGTACGCCTCAGGATCATTCTTCCCTTGGAAAGGAGGAATCTTCATCTTTATGCTACTCAATTGATCATCCTCTCTATTCCTATCTCCTCTATCATCCCAATCCCTAGTTCCTCTATTCCGACAACTATATCCTCTATAACTCCCAACAGAAGGCTCATAAAAATCATCATCCAACATTTTATCTCCACCACTCGATACTCTCCTAGAACGACTCTCCCTCTTACGCCCTTGGAATACGTTTGTGGATTGCTCTAGTCTTTGCTCTACCGTCTCATGAATTTATTCCATTCCCTCTTGGAACATCCTCTTCATTTCTCCCCTCAACACCTCAATTACTACCCTAGCATCAAACCTTCCCCTCTCACCTTCAGGAGAATGTTGTCTCGACATTGTCCCTGCAGAAAAGATTAGTACTAACACAAATATATAATTAAACCTCACGATACACTCCCTTACGTGTTTCGCTCAAAGGATGATATCACACAGTCACTCGTGTATTCTCACAAATAATGATGATATCAACTCGCCAATTTCCTCTTCTCAATTCTCTTGGAACTAACCCGAACTACACCAATTTCCTTCCATAGAATTCAAAACAACTCTAGGGTTCGTAAATTTTCCCTCTATTTTTCTATCCGATTTTTTTTTGTTTGTCTTGGTTGTTGCTCTTGATCACGTTTTTCTTTTCTTTTCTTTTCCCTTCTTTTTTTTTTCGTGATTTTTACTCTCTTTTTTTTTTTAACAATCTCCTAGGCGATATTACACTATCAAAAGACAATCAATACTATGAAATTGAATACGATAATTGATATGAACGATTGGAGTTAGGGTTTTTGATATTACCTTCCTCAACCGAACATAATGTTTTGACAAACCTAACCTCTGATACCAAACTGATATGAACCACGCCAACCCGTGACGAAACCCAATACCAATACGTTCGCAAATTCGTCGCCTAAGACGCCTAAACACCTAAAGTGGAAACCACGACCCGTTGTCTATAAGCGAGACAAGAACCTTGGTATAAAAATGAAGACGCCACAATCGGGATGAAAGACCGATTGATAAGTTGGGATGAACGCCACGAAAATCAATCCGATAAGTTCGATTTAGTTCTTGAAGAACCAAGAGAGGTGCCTCTCAAAAGTGTTTAATGTTCAAAGATGTATGTTTATATTGTTCTAAACCCTAGAACCTTTTATACTAGGGTTACAATTCATGTAAAACAAGTCCAAAACGACATAGTTTAGATAAGTGGCGTAAAAACGCGAAAACAGAACAAGCTGGCCGGCAGGGGATACACGGCCGTGTACACAACCGTGTAATTTAGCCGTGTACTTTTTATGCAACTTCGGGCAACATGCACGCCCATGTACTTTGGCCGTGTATCTTTCTGTGCAACTTCTGGCAACATACACGCCCGTGTACTTTGGCCGTGTATCTTTCTGTGCAATCTTGGAATTCCTACACGGCCGTGCCTTGAAAGTACACGCCCTCTTCATCCCGTGTCCAGTATAACTTGTACAAAAGCAAGGGTCTTCCCATGGTTGTTCCAATCCGTTCCAACTTCATAATTGCTCCAATCCTTTCCGGCTTCATGGACAACCTTTATCAACCCATTAAGTGCTTCCTTGAATCGTTTTGCTTGATTTCTTGTGATCGGTCCAGGCGGCACTTCAAGAGGATCCACATTTCTTCTTCCGGCTTGGCTCTCATCATGGATCTCATCACGTAGACCAATTGATATGGAGTAGTATCAATGGGGGGTTTGTAAGCTGTCCGATATGCCCAGAAAGCATCATCTAACTTCTCAGCCCAATCTCGTATATGGTGAGACACGAACTTCATTAAGATACGCTTTAGGTCCCTGTTTGAAACCTCCACTTGCCCACTAGTTTAAGGGTGATAGGCGTAGCAAGACGGTGAGTCACCCCATATCGCTTAAGAATCTTTTCAACTTGCGAATTACAGAAGTGTGTACCTCTGTCACTTATGAGTGCCCGTGGGACCCCGAATCTACAGAAGAGCTTCTTCAAGAATTTGACAACCACCCGGGAGTCATTAGTCGACAAGGCTTGTGCTTCTACCCATTTAGAGACGTAATCCACAGCTACCAATATGTATTTATTTCCGAAGGAAGGAAGAAAGGGCCCCATAAAGTCGATACCCCACACGTCGAATACTTCACACTCTAATATGTAGTGTTGTGGCATTTCATTCCTTTTCGATATGTTACCATCCCTCTGACATCGGTCACATCGAGCTATATAGCTCTGAGTATCCCTAAACAATGACAGCCAGTAAAATCCTGCTTCCAATACTTTGTGCGCCATCCTATTGGCACTATGATGTCCTCCCGTTGGCCCACTATGACAGTGGAATAAGATTTTCCATCCTTCTTCATGGAAAACACAACTTCGAATCATCTGGTCAGCACAAATTCTGAATAAATGTGGATCCTCCTAGTAGTAGTGCTTCAATTCGGTAAAAAATTTCTTCTTCTGTTGCTTGTTCATATCCTTAGGAAGGGCCCTTACCACTAGGTAATTGGCAATATCAGCAAACCATGGGATGATATCATCTTCAACGGTCTTGATGGCATACAATCGTTCCTCGGGGAACTCATCGTTAATCTCAACTTCGTTCGGTCTTTCTAAACAGGGATTCTCCAAACGTAACAGGTGGTCGGTAGCTAGATTTTTGGCACCTTTTTTATCTCTTATCTCAAGATCAAACTCTTGAAGAAGTAAAATCCACCGAATGAGGCGTGGCTTTGCATCCTGTTTTGTCAGCAAGAATTTCAAGGCGGAATGATCTGTGTATACGATGACCTTAGATAAGATGAGATATGGTCTGAACTTGTCAAAGGCAAAGACAACTGCCAGCAACTCTTTCTCAATCGTTGTATAGTTTTCTTGTGCATGAGTGAGTGTTTTGCTAGCATAATGAATGGGTTGAAAGTAATTGTCCTTTCGCTAACCCAGAACAGCTCCCACAGCCGAGTCACTAGCATCACACATAATCTCAAAGGGAACGTCCCATGTTGGTGTGACCATGATAGGTGCAGTGATGAGTTTTTGCTTGAGGAGTTCAAATGCAACAATGCATTCCTGGTTGAAGTCGAAGGAGGTATCCTTCTCCAAGAGTTTTGTCATTGGCCTAGCAATTTTTGAAAAATCTTTAATGAATCATCGATAGAACCCTGCATGGCCAAGAAAACTTTGTATTGCCTTAACTGAAGATGGTGGGGGAAATTTAGAAATTGCTTCGATCTTTGCCTCATCCACTTCTATGCCTTTCTTAGATATTTTATGGCCCAAAACAATACCTTCTTTTGCCATAAAATGACACTTCTCCCAATTTAGAACCAGGTTAGTGTCTTCACAACGTTGCAACACTAACTCAAGATGGTGTAGACACTTATCAAAAGAATTCCCAAAAACAAAAAAATCATCCCTGTATACTTCCATCTTATCTCCTACCATATCCTCAAAAATAGCCATCATGCATCGCAGAAAGGTGGCTGGAGCGTTGCATAATCCGAAAGGCATGCGTCGATAAGCGAAGGTCCCAAAAGGGCATGTGAATGTCGTCTTTTCCTGGTCTTTGAGTGCGATAGGAATCTAAAAATATCCAGACATCCCATTGAGGAAACAGTAATATGCATGTCCAGCTAACCTTTCAAGCATTTGGTCCATAAATGGAAGAGAAAAATGATCCTTTTGAGTTGCGTCATTTAGCTTGCGGTAATCTATACAAACTCTCCATCCAGTGACAGTTCTCATCGTGATGAGTTCATTTTTTTCATTCGGTACCACTGTCATACCGCCTTTCTTCGAAACTACTTGAATGGGGCTCACCCATGAGCTATCAGAAATCGGGTAGATCATTCCTACATCAAGCAATTTGATGACTTCTTTTTTACAACATCTTTCATATTTGAGATTAAGTCGGTGCTGCGGTTGTACCACTGGCTTGACACAATCTTCCATCAAAATTTTGTGTGTACAAAACGATGGGCTAATCCCCTTTATATCTAGAATTTTCCATGCAATTGCTTTCTTGTGTTGCCCTAGGATATGCAATAACCTTTCCTGCTGATCTCGATCCAAATTTGATGCAATTATGACTGGAAGTTTAGAATCTTCTTCCAAAAATGCATATTGAAGGTAGTCTAGCAGTTGTTTCAATTCTAGCTCAGGTGGTTCCTCAATTGAAGGTTTCAATCTCTGAATGGTGGATCTATTCATACCTTCAAAGCTTCTTTCTTCTCTCAACTCAGGATTATTATTAAGCTGATTGACAATTGCTCTAATCGCCATATTTTCAGGTTGCTCTTTCTCCCCATTCATCAAACACAATTCTAATGCATCACCAATCAACAAGTCTTGCAATGAATCCGAAACTGCGAAGTCGAGGTAGTCGATTGCATAGCATATATCATCACGGTGTAGGCTTTATTTAAGGACGTCAGGCATTTTCACTATGACCTCTTCATTTCCCACTCTCAACACTAACTTCCCATCCCCAACATCAATTATGGCTCTAACGGTAGCCAAAAATGGCCTCCCTAATATATGAGGGACCTCCACATCTGCTTCCATGTCAAGGATGACGAAATCCGCCGGGAAGATGAAGTCCTACACCTTCACTAATACATCTTCAACTACTCCTCTTGGGAATTTGACTGATCGATCGGCTAACTGAAGACTCATTTTGGTCGGTTTCGGCTCTCCAATACCTAATTTCTAGAACATCTTGTATGACATCAAATTAATGCTGGCTCCCAAATCAGCCAATGCCTGTTCTTCAGATAAATTCCCTATCAGGCAAGGGATGGTAAAGCTCCCAAGATCTTTTAACTTCTTTGGGAGTTTGTTCTAAATTACCGCAAAGCATTCTCCTCCTAAAGTTACAGTGGAGAACTCTTCAAGCTTCCTTTTGTTCGATAGCAACTCTTTCAAAAATTTTGCATATCGTGGCATTTGTGATAATGCCTCAACCAGTGGAAGGTTAATATGCAATTGCTTGAATATCTCTAAAAATCTACCATAGTGCTCATCTGTTCTGTCCTTCTTGAGTCATGCTAGATAAGGAACATTGGGCTTGTATTCTGGGATTAATGGAGGTGATGATTTCTCTTTAGGTGATTTTTCTGAATGCTTTCCCCCTTCTTTGAGAACTACTTGTTCTTTTGCTGGTTCAGTCACCCGACTCTCTTCTTCTTGAACCTTTGGTTGTAGTTCCTTACCACTTCGTAATGTGACAGCTTTAACATGTTCTCTAGGGTTGGTTTCCGTGTTTCCCGGTAGTGAACCTTGAGATCTCTCTGACAGAAGCTTAGCTATCTAACCGACCTGGTTTTCAAGATTGTGTATTGATGCCTCATGATTCCTCAGAGCCGAGTCTTGATTTTTCATAATCAAATCTAAGGACTTCTGTCTATCTTCTGAATCCTTGATGAATTTTGTGAGGAGATCTTCAAGTGGTGGTTTGGAACTCTGGACCATTGGCCTCTGATAACCTGGTGGAGGATTTGGATTGCCCTTCTGAATATTACTATTGTTAGTCCAAGAAAAATTTGGGTGATTTCTCCGTCCTGGGTTATAAGTATTGCTGTATGGATTGTTCTGGGGCCGAATTGGGTTTCCCAAATAATCCACTTGCTCTGTTTGCCCTTCCTCACCACCTGAGGGTTCCACAATAGCCAGCTGATGTTGTGAGATAGCCAACCCGTCGATCTTTCTAGATAAAGCCTCAACTTTGGACATGATAGAAGTAGCCACATCCACTTCAAGAATACCCGCCACCTTCTTTTCTCTGCCCCTACCATGTGACCATTCATAATTATTCACGGCCATGTCTTCAAAAAGAGTCAAACTTTCTTCAGGAGTTTTATGGTTCAAGGTGCCACCAGCTGCGTCATCTACTGTTTGTCTCGTTTGATAGTCCAACCCATTATAAAATATCTTAACTTGAAGCCACTCTGGGATCCCATGGTGTGGGCATTTCTGCATTGAGTCCTTAAATCTCTCCCAGGTTTCATACAACGTCTCCATGTCATACTGATGATAAGATTGAATCTCAGCTCAAAGTTTAGCGGTCTTTGAAGGAGGGAAGAATTTGTCCATAAACTTCTTAATCAGACCTTGCCATGTAGTAATGGAGTTCCTCGGTAAAGAATTCAGCCACTGCTTAGCCTTGCCTTTCAAAGAGAATGGGAAGAGCCTGAGGTGGATCGCATAATCACTAACTCCATTAAATTTGAAGGTATCGCATATCTCCAGAAAGAGTTGGATATGCGCATTTGGATCTTCATCCTGTAAACCATGAAATTGAGTATATTGCTGCACCATCTGAATCACGGTAGGCTTAAGTTCAAAATTATTTGCCTCCACTCGAGGATGGACTATGCTAAAGCTAACGCCTATCAAGTTTGGCCTGGAAAAATCAGAATTGGTTCTAGGTGGCTCATTAACTCGGCCATCTCTATTATCAACCAGTTGATGATTCGGGGATCCACAACAACATTTCCTTGATTCAGCTCTTGAGCACGATTATTGACTTGATCAGCCATTTTTTCCTTCAGTGATTCTCCTTGAATACCAAATGATGTTGACTCAGTCGAGTGTTGCTTTTTCTGATAACGAAGAATAATTTTCTCTGGCTCAGGATTAAAAACAGCAAGTTCCTTGGAGCGACTTCTGGTCATGCATTGTAAACGTAATACAAATCAATTATGAGCTCCAAATTTTCAGGAAGAAAAGGGAAAAAAGATAAAAAAGAAATAAATTGGTTAAATTAATAAGTAAAAAGTGTTTCTAATATTGGCGTATCCCCGGCAGTGGCGCCAAAAACTTGATCGTTGCTAATCATAGTTTTAATAAATTGAATTCTTATTCTTAATCTTACTATGAAGCAATAGGCAAGCGCACCTATCGTAGCGTAATATAGCGAGTAAGCACAAGGTCATCCCTCAGAGATACACCAACTACTAGTACTAACTCCGTTCCTATTATTTAACCACCACTTAATAATGTTGGTTGAAACTTAATTATTCGAATCTTAAAACTAATAACTCACTAACAACAATGGTTCTGAAGATTTATCAATTAACAAAAGCAACCTAGATCTTATTCTACTCCTTCTCTATCATGTAATTCATTAGATTTATGAAGATTGACGTAATTGACTTCTTATACTGTCGAATTCTCTAGTCAAGTTAACTACTTTCTCAAGTATATTAACCTATCTAATCCTAGGTTTATCAAATAGGATCTCTCCTTAGTTAATAGCAACCTAGAATTGCATAAAGCACATGAATTCGCATCAAAATAATCGATGTAAACAGAAGACTCTTGTTTCTTATCTCTAGAAGAACAATCAAATCTCATTAATTGCATTAAATCTAATCATAAGAGCAATTTCTCAATTGACTAATATGATATCATGCATAAATTCATATTCCGGATCTATGAATCTAAGGAACAATTGAAGGGCATGCAATTAATCATAAGAAAGCCAACAACTTCGCATTAAAAACCAAATCTTCATCACATGATAGAGAAGTTTCGAATAAAATCTAGATTTAGAGTCTACTCCTCCATAAATTGAACAAAAGAAATACAATTACTGGAAGAATAAATAAAATTCATAGTCACAACCCTTAAAGATAGAATCTTCTTCTTCGTGGGTCTTCAATTTCCTTTGGAATTGACAGAATCTTCTTTCCCCTACTGTTATGAGAGTCAGAGCAAGTACAAAATTCGTAACCTCCTTTCTAGGGCAAACTAATGGTCTATTTATACATGTACCCAGGTTGGATACATACACGAGCGGATACACGAGTAGTGCATCTCGTTCGTGTATCTCATGCTTGCTTCCAAGTGTCCTTATGTGAATATACACGAGCAAGTACATGGGAGTGTACATTGGTCGTGTATTTGAAACATCGTTGAACAACAGCAAAACTTAGATACACAAGCAAAGTACATAGGCGTGTACTTTGCTCGTGTACTTTCCAGACATCCACTTCAATATACATAAGCAAAGTACATGGGCGTGTATCTCGCTTGTGTACTTTCTAGAATTCTTTTCTTCACATGTATTGTATCCAATTCCTTCCAAACTTGATCCGACTCTTCAAAACTCCTTCCCTTAGCTCCAAAATACTCTAGAAGATCCTGAAATTAACATTCATTCCATTAAGCATCCTTTTCTTCAACAAATCATCTAAAAATTCAATAATAAAGCACAATTTCATTACTCTAGATATGGGTATTTTGCGACTTATCATGTATCTAGATGCTTGACAAGCTAACGAATCAAGATTGAACACCTAACACTAGCTGGTAAGTTACAACTACTTCCTATACTTGAATGGAAATGAGAACATGTAATTTTTCACTTCGTGGTTGCCCTCCCAAAAACTAAGGAGAAACATGATGTAATTTAGGTGATTGTAGACAAATTGACCAAGTCCCACCATTTCCTACCAATTAAAGTGGACTGTAGATTAGAGAAACTTACTCAACTGTACATCAAAGAGATTGTCACACTACATGATGTACCAGCCACTATGATTTCTGATAGGGATACTTAGTTTGTGAGTAGGTTCTGAAAAAATTCCAGATTAAGCTTTGGGTATTAAATTATAGTTTAGTATTTCTTTCTATGCTCAAATAGATAGGCATTCTAAAAGGACAACCCAAATTGTAAAAGATCTATTATGAGCATGTTCTTTGGATTATAAAGGTAATTAGGGTGACCACCTACCCTTGGTAAAATTTGCATACAACAATAGCTATTAGGCTATTATTTGGATGACTCCATATGAAGTACTATATGGCAAGAAATGTAGAAGATGTGCTTAAAAAGGCCAAAGCACATATACACAATTGCAATTGTAGAAGCAATTAAACAAATCCACAAATATGGTCGTGACCAAGCTTGAATAACCAAGTATGATATGCTTTGATACCAAAAGATGATGTGATTAAAAAGATCAAATTTAAGCACATCAAACCAATTGAAGATCCACTTCAATAAATCTCGAAAATGGCGTGACAAACAATTTCCAAATGAACCTTAATTGTATGAACTCTTGCTCTAATACCAAAAGATGATGTGCTTAAAAGGCCAAAGCACATATAAACAACAAATTCAATCAACCTCAATCAAATCCGGACAACAATCACTACAAGTGGCGTGAACCCCTTAACCTTTTTTAATCCAATTTGTAAATCAATTAATCTTAACACCAAAAGTTGATATGCTTAAATGGATCAAGAACACAACACAAGATTAAATGGAAATCCAATGATCAAGAATGCTCAAATGGCATGAACCCTTTATGCAAAAGCTTCCACGCAAAAATAGCAATTCCACTAGAATTGTGTAATTTACAATGACAATACAATTTAGGATCTAATGTCACTAATTTGCAAGAAATCCAATGATAAAATTGATCTTATAAATGACATGAAATCAAGAACCAATAGAACACAATCTAAATCAAAACTAGATATTACACACTAGTATGAAATGGAATTCAACTAAGGAAATGATATGACTCACAAATCCTTAAGTTGTTACTCACCACAATCCTTGAAGAATTGATAAGAGTCTTATGAAAATTTGAGTATGAACCCTAATTCTCATGAAAAATAAGCAGCAATTTTGTTTTCTCTCAACTTACTTCCACAAACCCTACTTAAGCAAGTATTTATACTTGCTCCATTTAGGGTTATAATGACTAAACAATTACAACTATGCCACTAAAGGGTGGCTAGTCCTAAACCCACAAATACAACCAAATAAAATGTCCCAAAAGCTCACAAAATAAATGGTTTAAAGAAAATAACAAATACAAAAATAGTCTTCACAAGCCAGCTCCAGTTTAGGTCGGTCCATAGATAACCCACAAGCTGAGTCTTAGTGAGTTTGTCCATCGCCCTGTAAAGCCAGAAAAGTATGTCTACTAGAATACAAAATACATAAGTAATAGAAAAGAGGTTAATATATAAATAATTCTAGGGTTGATTTGTTCAAAAAGGACCCTTATTGCCAAGATTTGAAATCCTTTGGTTCTTACCCTAATGATAAGTCTTGTAGGATTTTGATTCCTATCATCTCTTCGGGCCTCAAAAAGATTTGTCCTCAAATTTGACAAATCAAATGCAGTAGAGACTCTATATCCTCCTAGCAAGCCATCTGAAGAAGTATCACTGTAAAATCCCAATATCTGAAATACTACAAGGGGTGATTGCTTTCTCTCCTCCATTTCTAGGACATACCTCATCTGCAACAC
This sequence comes from Laguncularia racemosa, assembly GCA_037954665.1. Classification (NCBI taxonomy): domain Eukaryota; kingdom Viridiplantae; phylum Streptophyta; class Magnoliopsida; order Myrtales; family Combretaceae; genus Laguncularia; species Laguncularia racemosa. Next base: position 5,544,322 of record JBBMOL010000003.1, on the reverse strand, counting down.
ATATAATGGTCCATTATCCACTAAGACCTCCCCTATCTCAAACCGTTCCACTAATGTTGTTGTCTTCTTTCCTTATTCAACTGTATGTTTTTTACCCTCTTGGCCCTCTAATGGGTTGCTCAATTGCTCATAAACCTCTAAAACCTCTAAAGATGGATACAACTGCCTCTGAACAATTTGGTCCTCTAGTGGTTGGCTCATCTGACTCTGACCCTCAGGATCCTCTAACGGTTGGCACATTTGTGTCTGATAAGTTTTGTCCTCTGTATGTTAGCTCATGTAACTAGGAACCTTAGGAACCTCTGAAGGTTGGCATATCTGCTTCTACACAATTTGGTCCTCTGAAGGTTGGTTCATGTGGTTATGATTCTCAGGAATCTCTGATGGTCTACGGATCTATTGTTGAACCTTTTGGACCTCTGAAGGTGACATCGAATTCAGAATGATGCGTTTTCCCTCTTTCTTAAATACATATGTATTCTTGAATCTATCATGTAAGACCCTCCTGTCATATAACCATGGCCTACCAAGCTATTTTAGGATGTACACATAAGAAGAATATCACATTCAAGCTCATCACAATACTTATCCCCTATACTGAAGGGTACCTTAGCCCTTTTGGTCACATAAAGGCTCTCATGATCATTTAACCAATGTAATATGTAGGGTTTAGGATGTGGGGTAGTTATAAGTTTCAATTTCGATACTAATGATGCAGCTACAACATTAGTACAACTACCACCATCAAAAATAATGACACACAAGTTTTTTATACCCTACAAGAACTATGGAATAAATTTACTCTTTGTCTATCATCAATAGTTGGAGAAGAAGTCAATACTTGATGTACTAAATCAGTAGAAGTATACACATCATTTGACATGGTTGCTAACTAACTTCAACAACTTAACAACACACTTCACTACACGCACCACAACAACATACCCTCACACACCCACGATGCAACACACAACCAATACAATAAATACTTATTATCACTTTAAGTAAAGTCAAGTAAAATAATTGAAGCACAAATAAATATTTCCAAGTAGTTAAGAAATTAAATTCAACTAACAAGTGTTTAAGTAATGACTTCAATTACTTTCACACTTTAATGTTTGTTTTTGAATTCAAATTCTACTACTCGCTTCCCTTTCTTGGTCATGGTTTCACACTCACAATTAGTGTTAATGTGCAACACCTTACACCACATACAATTCCACAAATTCACCAATGGCAATTCCCTCACTACACATTCACATCGCTACACATACACACACAATCAACAATTCACTTATGGTGCAGTAACTTCACCACAACTTTACTTCACGTGTAGCACCTTCACCTTAACACACACACACTTCATGTTGCAACACTCCTTCACAATACAACTCCAATTCACCACTCACAACAACTCACTTCACACCGCCACTTACAAAAAAAGGCAGCAACAAATTCAAATTCCACTTTAAATGCAACCTCTTCTACAAATGTTATGAAGCAAATTCAAATTCAAATAGTCATTCACTCAACTATCACACAATAACTTCTTCAACTTAAAGACGGTGTTTGAATTTTAAATAATTTCATTTTTTCCACACTTCAAATTTGGAAATGGTAAAGGACAACCACAATTCTGAAATCATCAACACTCTATTCACTCTTCTTTGTTTTCAAATTTCCACTTTTTTCAAGTGATCACAAATGATCACAAAGAAACATTACTCTTCCTCACGACAAGCTCAAGGACACCATGTTGCAATTCCTTCAATCAACATACACAAACACAACGCCATACACATATACCTTTCACTTAACACATAAACATAACACCACGCACACACCCTTCACTTAGTACACAAACACAATGCCACACACACACTCCTTTTTACTCACGGTGCAGCACATACACACATACTTCCACACATTGCACTCCACTTCAAACACAATTTCAAACTGCAACTTTACAAAAGGCAACTCAATTCAAATTCAAATTGCTTCACTTATTACAACCTTTCCACATTTGGTAAGAAGCAACTTTCAAATTCAAATGACCACACAATAACTTCTACCACTTAATGTGTGTTTTGAAAATCAAATAGCTTCCATATACTCCTCACAATTCAATTCTGAAAATGCACAAGTATACTCCCTATTTCCAAAAACACACAAGCAAGGAATACACTTCCACTTTCTTCACAAATGAGGTAATTTTTAAGTTCTAAATTTTGAATCAAGAAAATGCACTTCTACTCCTTCCCTTCACGGAAATTCTCAACAACAAGGAGCTATAACAAGACCTCAAATTCTACTTCAACATACAACAATTACAACTCCTCGATAATACAATCACGCAATTCAATCCTCAACACACATAATTTCGGATCAAAGTGAAGAACCTTAATTGATAATGAGGATCACAAAATCAACCAACACTAATCCCTTCTCTTAACTTGTGCTCTGATACCAAAAGATGATGTGCTTAAAAAGGCTAAAGCACATATACACAATTGCAATTATAGAAGCAATTAAACAAATCCACAAATATGGCCGTGACCAAGCTTGAATAACCAAGTATGATATGCTCTGATACTAAAAGATGATGTGCTTAAAAAGATCAAATTCAAGCACATGAAACCAATTGAAGATCCACTTCAATAAGTCCCAAAAATGGCATGATAAACAATTTCCAAATGAACCCTAAATGTATGAACTCTTGCTCCAATACCAAAAGATGATGTGCTTAAAAGGCCAAAGCACATACAAATAACAAATTGAATCAACCTCAATCAAATCCAAACAATAATCACTACAAGTGGCGTGAACCCCTTAACCCTTTTGAATCCAATTTGTAAATCAATCAATCTTAACTCTAAAAGATGATGTGCTTAAATGGATCAAGCACACAACACAAGATTAAATGGAAATCCAATTATCCACAATGCTCAAATGGCATGAACCCTTTATGCAAAAGCTTCCACGCAAAAATAGCAATTCCACTATAATTGTGTAATTCACAATGACAATACAATTTAGGATCTAATGTCACTAAATTGCTAGCAATCCAATGATAAAATTGATCTTATAAATAATGTGAAATCAAGAACCAATAGAACACAATCCAAATCAAAACTATATATTACACACTAGTATGAAATGGAATTCTACTAAGGAAATGATATAACTCACAAATCCTTAAGTTGCTACTCACTATAATCCTTGAAGAATTGATAAGAGTCTTATGAAAATTTGAGTATGAACCCTAATTCTCACAAAAAAATAGGTAGCAATTTTGTTTTCTCTCAACTTACTTCCACAAACACTACTTAAGAAAGTATTTATACTTGCTCCATTTAGGGTTACAATGACTAAACAATTACAACTATGCCACTAAAGGGTAGTCGGTCTTAAACCCACAAATACAACCAAGTAAAATGTCCCAAAAGCTCAAAAAAAAAAAATGGTTTAAAGAAAATAACAAATACAAAAATAGTCTTCATAAGCCAGCTCTTCCATGGAATTTATCGGTCCAACTCATCTTCGGTTTAGGTCGGTCCATGGATAACCCACAAGCTGAGTCTTAGTGAGCTTGTCCATCACCCTATAAAGCTCAATAAGTGTGCCTATTGGAATGCACAATACATAAGTAATAGAAAAGAGGTTAGTCTATAAATAATTCTGGGCTCAATTTGTTCAAAAAGGACCCTCATTGCCAAGATTTGAAATCCTTTGGTTCTTGCCTTAATGATAGGTCTTGTAGGATTTTGATTCCTATTAGTAGATCTCCCTTACATTAGGATGAAGTTGGTGAAAGATAGATAATGAAGCCAAAGATAGTATAGGAAGCAGTAGACAAGGTTAAGGTGATGAGGTAGTGGATTCTATTAGTCCAAATTTACTAAAAAATTATGTAGATAAATAGCAACACCCCTTGAAATTTCAAGTATGGGATGAGGTTCTATTAAAGATATTTCCAGCTAAGGGGGTAATCACATTTGGCTTGACAAGGAAGTTGAATCTAAGATATATGGGTCCATTTGAGATTTAAAAAGAGTTAGTATTATTGCTTATAAGTTAGCTCTACCATCAAGTTTGGTTGGGGTACATAATGTGTTTCATGAATCTATATTAAGGAAATTTATACAAAATCTAGACCAAGTAGTGGCTTTAGAACCTTTGAAGGTATAGCTAGATTTATCATCCATTGAAAAACTTATAAGGATAGTTGATACTAAGGAGCAATCATTAAGAAGGAGAGTAACTCCCTATGTTAAGGTGAAGTGGATGAATAAAACCGAGTGAGAAACGATGTGAAAATTAGAAGAAGGCATGTGAAGGAGGCATCCAGAACTCTTTCTAAACCCAAGTAACTTTCAAGGATGAAAGCTTTTATAAGGAGGGGGGAGAATGTAAGCACATGATATTATTGTTATACATATATATATATATATATATTATATTAAATAATTAGTATAAAATAAGGCCAAAGTTAAAGAAGTAAATAGATAAAAGGTTGGGGGTAGTTTATTCTTTTTAGGGTCAAAGTATATAAAGCCCTTGCACCTAGTGTCTCTCCTTTTTCCCTCATTTACGCAGTTATAACCTAAGAGACCCTCTTAGAGACTCATAAGGCGAGTTAGCAAACACCCATAAGATCAATCCCTTTTCATCAAGTAAGGATTGTGATCATCAAAATGATTATCTTTAATGATATGTTCATGGATGTAAATGAAATTTATTGATATATTATTAGGGTACAGAACAAGAGCGACATGGAATGAGAGTAGTATCAAGCACTTAGAGGATTTCAATCATAATTTCGAACCAAGTGCACTAGATCCATCTAATGTATTAAAATTGATCAATTGGGCTTTGAATCATAGGAATTAAGCTTAAGAACAAATTGGAGAAAAGGGAATAAGGGTTTGTGATGAATAGTGTTATATACGGTCAAATACACACCCATGTACCTGCCTATATAAAAATACGAGTATATATAGAAAGGTATATAGACAAAGGACATGCCTGTGTACTTAGGCGTGTCAAATTACAAAAATCTATAGAAAGGTACATAGCTAAATACACGACTATGTACCTAAGCATGCTGAATTGACAATTTTACATAGAAAGATACATAACCACTAGCACAACCGTACTTTAGCCAGTATTCCTTTATACGGCCTCTCACATGATCGTGTTGCTTTGGAACACTCATACTTTAATTCCATTTCATACTTTTATGATTCTAAACTAAGATAGATACACTATAAAAAATTGGGGAAGGAAATTTTGAAATTAGATTATAATTAAACAATCAGTTAACCTAGATTAAATGTAGAATATAACTAAATTTAGTCTTTTATAATTTATAGTTTTATATCCCCTTCTTAGTGATACAAGAGGCTATAGTCAGAACACTTCTTTAGGTACATTTTTACCTAGTTTGTTGCTTGAGATTATTAGCTTAGTAACCTAATAAATGTAATTGAATATTGAAGTTAATTATGTTTGTTGCTTGTGAATGGCTTGACCTAAGGGGCCAGAGTGGTAGATCCCTAAGGGGCACCCCAATGATCAGTATGATGCATTGTCCCTAGTAAAGCTATTTATCAAAATGATCTAAGGTAGATTAGGGTTAGACAAGGCCTGCAGTGGCAGTTCCTAACTTAAGATTATATTATGTAAATATTATATATGTAACGGGGTTATGAGTACCCTTGTGATGAGAAATTTTCTGGCACCACCTATACCTTCAGAACTGGATTTGGCTAATGGTCCAAATCGCTTATATTTTTACTTTATGTCCTATATTCTAATAACTATTTGAGAAATAATCTTACAAGTACAATAATAATTCTCCATGGGATGCCAATATGTCCTACACTAGTTGATGAACATGGGACATTTTCAGATTTACAATCAAAGACCCGCTGCGATTGTTTCCATTCCGAAGCATTGGCTCATGAAGACTTATGATATTTTTGTACTTTGTAATTGTTTTATAGACTATTTTATGTTGTATTTTTCTTTTGGAACACTTTCATTTTATTGTAATTTCCATTTAGGACAGGTCACCTTAAAAGTGGCAAACTTGTAATTTTTGACCATTTTCTAACCCTAGGAGTAGCAAGTATAAATACTTGCTTATAGTAAGGTTTGAGGAGGCCAAAAAAATTGCAGAATTGAGATACACTTTGCATGAGGATTAGGGTTCTCTTAATTGTCATTAGACTCTTATCAATTTCAATCCCAAGAGTTGAGATTGTGGCGAGTGCAACACTTTGAAATTGTAAGTAATATCAATTTCATTTTGTTGTGATTTCTTTTCTTCTCTAGTGTGTAATATCTAGGGGTGAATTGAGATAGTTCTTGGTCAGATTTTTTATTGCATTTGTGATCTATTATCTTGTATAAGATTAATTACTTTAGTACTTGATATTAACATCTCATTGGTGGCGTGAATTGTGCTTGTTAGAAGAGGATAAATCACGGTTTTGGTTCTCTTCTACTTCATATATTTCATGTAGAATTCACTTGTTTTATTGTTATTTAGTGAAGTTTATCATTATTGGATTGTGATTGCATCATTAGACCTTTGGATTTCACTAAAATTCCAATAGGGTTTACACAATTTCTTGATTCCAATTGAACCTGTTTTGTTTGAGACTTGAAGTGTTCCTTTGGTTTCTTTTATTGTGCTTGGGCTTAGTTTTGAGCACATCATCTTTTGGTATCAGAGCTTGAGGTTTGTGAGAAGGGATTGTTGCAACTTGAATTTGGAAATTAGGGATTTGTTGAGTAGCACCATGATCCGAAAAATTGTTGGCGTAAAACTTGAATTTTTTTTTTTTATTGAGTTGTTGAATTGTATCTTGTTGATTAATGGTTGAACATTTGGAGATTTGAACACTCTTGGATTCCTTGATATTTGGCTATGAATGTGTAGTAATTTTGAAGCAAACCGTGAAGGATTAAGTGTAGTGTTCAATTGGTGAAGAGGATTTGTGTTGTGTACATTTGTTTTTGAAAAAGTGGAGGAGTAACACTTGTATTTCCATATTTGAATTCAGATTTGAAGTGTGAATTAAGAAGCCAATTTGAAATTTCAAAACACACATTAAGTCATTGTTTAATTGTGTGTCATTTGAATTTGAAATAGCTTCTTACCATTTGTGGAATTGTGTACTTAATGAACTCCTTTTTTTTTTAATTTGAAAGTGGGCTACCTTACCTTGTGTAGAAGTTACGGATTGGGTCGTAGTTTGTGGAAGAAAGGAAAGCTAATTGAATTTGAATTACATCATTGGAATTCCATAATTTGAAGAAGCTTGTGGAGTGTGCTGCGTGATTTCTTGTGCAATTCAGAAGTGGAAGTGTACAATTTTCAGACTTGCATTGTGTGGGATAATAGGGAATTTATTTGAATTCAAACACATCCATTAAGTTTGAAGTAGTTATTGAGTGGTATTGATTACATTTCATTTGAATTTGAAATTGAATCTTACCATTTGTGGAAAGTGCATTAAGGATGTTCATTTAAATTTGTTGCCGTGTTGTGGAGTTGTGTTTTTGTCAAATTAGTGAAGAGTGTATACATGTGGCGTGAGTTTTGGTGTATGTTGAGTGAAAGGTAATTTGCACTATGAAGTGTTGTGTGTATGTAGTGGTGGTTGAAGTGGTTTCAACGTGTATATGTGTGGCGTGAGTGGCGGTGTGAATTTGTGGAGTTGTGTGGAGTAAGGTGCTGCACATTAAGATCAAGTGTAAGTGTGAACCATGGCTAATAAAGGAAGTTAAGTAGTGAAGTTTGAAATTCAAAGATAAGCATTTAAGTGTGAAAGTTATTGAGTATTATTACATAAACACTTGCTTAGTTGAATTCAATATCTTAACTACTTTGAAGTATTTATTTGTGATTCAATTACTTTACTATACTTGAAGTGACAAGAAGTATTTGTTGCATTGGTGACTTGTTGCATCGTAGGTGTACAAGTGTGTGTGTTGTTATCCAAACATGTTATTGTGACGTGGTGAAGTGAAGGGAGTGTGATACAATTATTTGAGATTACATTTATACTTCAAATAAATCGCATCCACAAACATGTCAAATGATAGTGTGAATGGGGGCATTGGCAATGAGGCCAATAGCTAAGTGGGTGGCAGACCAGGTCGTCAAAATACAAGTGGAAGAACTCTAGATGAACAACTTCAGGACCTTACCACATTTGTTGCTACATTAGCAACAAGGATTGATAGGATGACATTGCTACCACCACCTGTGGTAAACCTTCAGGCACCACCTAGAGTAGCTCTTCAGAATGTCTAGAGAGAAGGGGCAGTTGGAGGAAATTTGGGGAGAAGAGTAGAAGGAGATTATCATGCTCTTAGGGAAGACATAGATGATAATTTTGGGGTTAATCCATACCCAGACAGGGAATTTAGACCACCTCGAGGATTAGAGTATGTGAAGCTATAGATGCCTTCATTCGATGGTAGGGGTTCCGTCGATGATTACCTATACTAGGAAGACAAAGTTGAGGGTTTTTTCGAGTGTTATGAGATTGATGATGACTCCAAGGTACGTCTTGCAGCTATAGTGTTCATAGGGTATGCCGCATTGTGGTGGAAAAATATGGTAATCAACAGGCGAAGGGATGGAGAGACCGAAATATACACTTGGAGAGACATGAAATGAGTTTTGAGGAAGAGGTTTGTATTGGAACACTACAGACAGGAGCTATTCATGCGTCTCCAGGCACTGAGATAGGGGGGTAAAACAGTTGATGACTATGTACAAAAGTTTCAGACACTAGTGATCAGATGTGGATCAGTTGAACCTCTTAAACAAACCCTAGCACATTTTGTATCTGGGTTGAAGTATGAGATAGCTTGTGTAGTTGTGCTTCAGAGATATAGTACACTTGATGAGGCTATACAGTTAGCCTTGAAAGTGGAAAGACAAAGGCGATCCTATTCATTCCAAGTTACTAAGAGCAAGCCCAGTACTAATACAAAGCCCATGGGGGTTGTTGGTCAGTTGGATGGGTTAAAGGGAGCAGGTAAGCATTTCAGGGTTGTAGACAAAATTATCCCTACTACAGAAAAGGAGAAAAATGTTTCTGGGAAAGGCAAAGAGGTAGTTAGATCTGATTTGAGGCAGATGGTATAAGGGTCAACCAGTGGGAAGATGCACCAGATTAAATGTTTCAAATGCATGGGATTTGGACATATAGCTACACAGTGTCCCAATAAAAGGGTGATGACCGTCATGGAGGGTAATGAAGAAGATGATGAGGAAGAGACTATCAAACCTATAGATTTATCCTTAGCCTTACATGAGTATTATGATGATGAACACGCTGAAACACATGGGGATAAAAAGGGAGGAAAATACTTACCTATTAATGTGTTATACAGGGTTATGACTATTTCTCCAGATACCAGGGACATATAGAGGGAGAATCTGTTCCACACACCTTATCAGATTCGAGGTAACCTATGTATGCTTTTTATTGATAGTGGTAGTTGTACTAATGTCATATCTACTGCATTAGTAGAAAACTTACAATTAACCACTAGCTCTCATCCTAACTCGTATAAAGTGCATTGGTTGGACAACCGAGGTAGTTTGCATGTTACATAGTGAGCAATGGTACCAATTAGTATAGGAGATTGGTATAGTGATGAGATTATCTGTGATGTGCTTCCTATGTGTGCATTTCATTTACTACTAGGTCGACCATGGCTATTTGATAGAAAGGTGTTACATGATGGGTTCAGAAACACTTACATGTTTCAAAAGGATGGTATACGGATTTTATTGACTCCTTTGTCTCTGTCTAAGGTTCATTCTTTCCAGGAACTAGTCAGAAGCACATATAGCTCTTGCAGATTTTCAGCCAACAAGCAATTCCAAACATCGGGTTTCAATCCAGGAAAAGATCCTCTAGATTTGAGGCCAAATCTTTCAAAAGCCCAAGGAGATGATGAGAAATTTTCTAACACCACCTATACCTTTAGAACTGGATTTGGCTGATGGTCCAAATCGCTTATATTTTTACTTTATGTCCTATATTCTAATAACTATTTGAGAAATAATCTTACAAGTACAATAATAATTCTTCATGGGATGCCAATATGTCCTACACTAGTTGATGGAGACGGGACATTTTCAGATTTACAATCAAAGATCCACTACGGTTATTTCCATTCCGAAGCATTGGCTCATGAAAACTTATGATATTTTTGTACTTTGTAATTGTTCTATGGACTATTTTATGTTGTATTTTTTTTTGGGACACTTTCATTTTATTGTAATTTCCATTTAGGACCGGCTACCTTAAAAGTGGCAAACTTGTAATTTTTGACCATTTTCTAACCCTAAGAGTAACAAGTATAAATACTTGCTTATAGTAGGGTTTGAGGAGGCCAAAAAATTTACAGAATTGAGATAGACTTTACGTGAGGATTAGGGTTCTCCTAATTGTCATTAGACTCTTATCAATTTCAATCCCAAGAGTTGAGATTGTACCGAGTGCAACACTTTGAAATTGTGAGTAATATCAATTTCATTTTGTTGTGATTTCTTTTCTTCTCTAGTGTGTAATATCTAGGAGTGAATTGAGATAGTTCTTGGTCAGATTTTTTATTGCATTTGCGAACAAGTATCTTATATAAGATTGATTACTTTAGTTCCTTTGGTTTCTTTGATTGTGCTTGGGCTTGGTTTTGAGCACATCACCTTGTGTTGGATGTGGATTAAATAAATATAAATAATCTAATGATTTGTTGTGTATTATTGTTACATTGACACATTTTGGTGTTGTTGTTTGTGTGACACATACATGTCTATGTGGTACTTAATTACTAGGCTTAAGCTCATTCCTTTTTATTTTTTAGTTGCAAGTGAGACTAATTAACATATTTTTTACGATGAGAATAAGAGCTTAGTGGATCATTATTTGGATGAATATAGAAGAGAGCACTACTTTTACATTGATGAGGAACGATGTGAAAATCAATTAAGAACACCTTGATAGAAATTTAAGTTATTGTTTTGAGAATGTGGAGATAGTTGTTAGACTTTCACTTATATTGACTATTATATGATTAATAGTTCTCCTAGTTTGGAGATTAGAGTTCAATGTATTGATTAAAGTAATGATGATTGAAATGATTCACCTAAGAATCATTCAAATTCATTATTGAAGTTTAATGACATTAGTCTATAGTGGATATGAAAAGATTGAATGTGTATTGAAGAATTAGAGCCTTAGTGTGTCACTACTCAATAGTGACACGTGGCGAGTTGTAGTGTTATAAGTTCTAGGGCGTTACATGAAACATCTTAGTAGCACTAATATTAAGAGATGAATTAAAGAATCTTAATATATCTTCATGCGGGCCAAAATACCTAAAAAAATGTATTTTTTTCAAAAATATTACACAAAAAAAGGTTAACGGAAAAAATATTACACGAATAGGATACCAAAGATACATGTAGTGCATGAGTTTTTAGTTAAAAATCTAAAAAAAAAATTATATTGAAAATGCGAGTATAGCATTCATTTCTTGCTGTATAAAAATGCCACACACTCACAAAAAGTCGTGTTTCCAACTTAAAACACAAAAAACCTCAACAATCTCTCTCTTCATTTTCACGTGAGAAGTAAGAAAATTTGGGACTTTTCATAAATCAACATCAAATTGAACAAATTTAGTAAGGTATTGGTGTTGACCGTAATCACACAAATTTTAAAATCCTTTTCTACGACTTTATTTTACGATCAATTAGGCAAGTGCACCTATCGATTGTAATAGTATAGAATTGTATTCAGGTATCGTTTCCTCAAAGATCAGCAAGTACCAATAATAACTCTAAACCAACTATCTAACCGCACAAATTCGAGAGATTCTGCTTAAATTAAAAACACTTAACAAATTCTAAAGCAATTAAAACTAAAATAATAACTTGATTACTAAATCCAATAATTAAGAACATACCTTACCCTTACTACTCCTCTAATTATCATGTATCTTTACCCTTTTTATAAATCAGTTAATGAGCAATGGTTATCTCTGAACTGCAGAGTATCTAACACTAAGCCAATGTTCTTCTCAGATTCATTAGCTCCTAATCCTAGTCGCATTGATAAAGATTCCTCTTTTATCAAAATCAATTAGAATTTCATTAACACTCTTGAACCCTCAATTAGGTCGAATTATCTAATTCAATCTAATACGGAAAATTCATGTTCTCTATCCCTTGATTACATACGAATTTCTTTATTCATGCATAATCTATTCAAACAAGAGATTTTCCGATCAACTTCTAAGAAATCAATGCAAACTCAATGCTGGCCATACATGAAATTAGCAACACTACATGAACAACATGAATAAATTTAGAGAATTCCACTATTCATTAACTATGCAATCAATCCAATGTTATATGACAATTAGGGTTCATAAGGTTCGGGTATGAAATAAATTAGCCACTCATGATTTTCAAGATACAACTCAATGAAGATGAAAAACCCGTGTGCATAAACCCTTCGGAAGAGAAGGATGAATCCGTTAATGTTGCTTTTCCTTTAGATAAGCTTTCCCCTGCCTCTTCCTCTTCTTTCTTTTCTCGTTTTTTCTATCTGCTTTAAGTGTCTCTCTACCTTATTTCACTTAAGAACCCCGATCTGGAAAAAAATGAGAATATATATAAGCATGGAAGCCCAAAAATCTCCTGTAATGGCTGACTTTTTCAAGCACACGGTGACACACGGCTTATACACGGCCGTGCCTGATACGAACCACGCCAACCCGTGACGAAACCCAATACCAATACGTTCGGAAGTTCGTTGCCTAAGACGCCCAAACACCTAATGTAGAAACCGCGACCCGTTGTCTATAAGCGAGACAAGAACCTTAGTATAAAGTAAAGACGCCACAATTGGGATAGAAGACCGATTGATAAGTCGGGATGAACGCCACGGAAATCAATCCGATAAATTCGATTTAGTTCTTGAAGAACCAAGAAAGGTGCCTCTCAAAAGTATTTAATGTTCAATGATGTCTAATCTATTCTTGTTCTAAACCCTAGGAGCTTTTATACTAGGGTTACAATTCGTGTAAAAAACAAGTCCAAAACGACATAGTTTAGTTAAGTGACATAAAAACACGAAACAGAACAAGCTGGCTGACAGGGGATACACGGCCTGTGTACACGCCCGTCTACTTTGGCCGTGTACTTATCTGTGCAACTTCTGGCAACATACACGCCCGTGTACTTTGACCGTGTATATGTCTGTGCAACTTCTGGCAACATACACGCCCGTGTACTTTAGCCATGTATTTTTCTGTGGATTTGCTTGACTCCATACACGGCCGTGCCTTTTAACTGTGTATCTAACCATGTATGATTCTAGGCAATCTTGAGAGTCCTACACAGTCGTGCCTTGAAAGTACACGCCCTCTTCAACCCGTGTCCAGTATAACTTGTACAAAAGCAAGGGTCTTCCCATGGTTGTTCCAATTCGTTCCAACTTCATGATTGCTCCAATCCTTTCCGGCTTCATGGACAACCTTTATCAACCCGTTAAGTGCTTCCTTGAATCGGTTTGCTCGATTTCTTGTGATCGGTCCAGGCGATACTTCAAGAGGATCCACATTTCTTCTTCCGGCTTGGCTCTCATCATGGATCTCATCAGTGCCTTTGAGTAATGTCAGTAAAACCCATGCAAATAACATACGGCCGTGTCTCAGATCGTGTACTCAACTATGTATGCTTCTGTGGATGTTCCAAGCTCAACACACGGCCATGCCTTAAACCGTATACTCAACCGTATGTGCTTCTGTAGATTTTCCAAGCTCAACACACGGTCGTGCCTTCAACCGTGTATGCTTCTATGGGCGTGTTTCCTTGACACACGGCCGTGCTCTTCCCCTGTTCCTTCCAAAAAGCATTTTTCTTTGTGTTTTCTTATCCGATCTCAATCCAAGTTGATATCTTCTCTCAAAATAGTGGTTCTCAGTCCTGAAACTGAAAATAACATCAATTTATTATCAAAACTCTTCAAAATAACATCAATTTATTACATACACCACTAGAATTCATTAGAAATACAAGTGTTAATTTGTACTTATCAAACTCCCCCACACTTAAGCGTTTGCTTGTCCTCAAGCAGAATAAAGCTAAAGAAAAACCAAGGACAAGATTTTCATTAACTCAACAATCAAGAACTTCTTTTCGCATCATTGATTCTCATGATCTACCTCTATACTATGCAATCTCCACTCAATCCTACCATTAGTTGTTTACAAAATACAAATACCAGAATTCTCAAGACTAATCTAAGTGACTTAAACTAGTACTCTCATCATTTAAACATAAATTCCCAAAAGTGAAACCGAACAAAGATCAATACCAGTAAAGTAGAGTATACTTCCCTCTTAACCACTTCTATAAGTAATGCAATAAAGAGTAAAGGCACATTATATCTACTTATCTCCTGGATTTCCCTTTTCTTTAATCCTTTTAAACAAGATTGGGACATTTTCCATTAAGTACCTTACTTAGTTAACCGACTCATGTAGCGAACTTTCAATCGATAATCCCGAGCTCATCACTCAAGTTAACAGACATTATCCCCTTAGCGTAGAGGGCATCCCTCGGATTTACTTGTTTGAGTCAAGTCAACTATCTATTTTCTTTAACCTTTCAACTGAAATGGTTTCCTTAGTCAGTAAGTCCTAGACCAGAAGATCTTAGGCTACTAGGTTTTAAGATACCCCTTCGAACATCTACCATCTCAATTAATTAATTTCAATTACAGCTCAATTAAGTTCAGTTTTCTCGGACTTTTCTCACGACCCTTATAGCGAGCTTTCAACCATTGATCCCAAGTTCGTCACCTAAGTCAATAGATGTTATTCCCTCAAAAGGGTACCCCCAAGCTTAATGATACGAACCACGCCAACCCGTGATGAAACCCAATACCAATACGTTGGGAAATTCGTTGCCTAAGACGCCCAAACACCTAAAGTGGAAATCCGCGACCCGTTGTCTATAAGCGAGACAAGAACCTTGGTATAAAAGTGAAGACGCCACAATCGGGATGGAAGATCGATTGATAAGTCGGGATGAACGCCACGGAAATCAATCCGATAAGTTCGATTTAGTTCTTGAAGAACCAAGAGAGGTGCCTCTCAAAAATGTTTAATGTTCAAAGATGTATTCTAAGTTGTTCTAAACCCTAGGAGCTTTTATACTAGGGTTACAATTCGTGTAAAAACAAGTCCAAAACGACGTAGTTTAGTTAAGTGACATAAAAACGCGAAACAGAACAAGCTGGCCGACAGAGGATACACGGCCTGTGTACACGCCCGTGTACTTTGGCCGTGTACTTTTCTGTGCAACTTCTAGCAACATACACGCCTGTGTACTTTGACCGTGTATCTTTTTGTGCAACTTCTGGCAACATACACGCCCGTGTACTTTAGCCGTGTATCTTTCTGTGGATTTGCTTGACTCCATACACGACCGTGCCTTTTAACCGTGTATCTAGCCGTGTATGATTCTGTGCAATCTTGAGAGTCCTACACGGCCGTGCCTTGAAAGTACATGCCCTCTTCAACCCGTGTCCAATATAACTTGTACAAAAGCAAGGGTCCTCCAATGGTTGTTCCAATTCGTTCCAACTTCATGATTGCTCTAATCCTTTCCGGCTTCATGGACAACCTTTATCAACTCATTAAGTGCTTCCTTGAATCGTTTTGCTCGATTTCTTATGATCGGTCTAGGCGGCACTTCAAGAGGATCCACATTCCTTCTTCCAGCTTGACTCTCATCATGGATCTCATCATTCCCCTCCTCTTGAAAAGGATTTGTCCTCAAATCGTCACCTACATCAAAAGGACTCAGATTAGTAACATTAAATGTGGCACTTACTTGATACTCACCAGGCAAATCTATCTTGTATGCATTGTCGTTGATGCGCTCAAGAACTTGAAATGGTCCATCGCCTCTAGGAAGTAGTTTAGATCAACGCTGCACGGGAAACCGCTCTTTGCGCATGTGAACCCAAACCCAATCTCTAGGTTCAAAAACAGCTTATCGACGACCCTTGTTGGCTTGTTTCACATACTGCTCTGTTCGTCGTTCAATGTTCAGCCTTGCCTTCTCATGGATCTGTTGAACAAACTTGGCCTTCTTCTTGCCATCTAAATTAACATACTCAGAAATAGGCAAAGGTGATAAATCCAAAGGAGTTAGTGGATTAAAACCATACACAATTTCAAAAGGAGAAAATTTAGTAGCAGAATGCTCTGTACGGTTATAGGCAAATTCAACATATGGCAAACAATCCTCCCAACTTTTAAGATTCTTTTTAATTACAGCCCTCAACAAAGTAGATAAAGTTCGATTCACTACCTCAGTTTGACCATCAGTCTGTGGATGACAAGTAGTAGAAAACAATAACTTAGTTCCTAACTTAGTCCACAAAGTCTTCCAAAAGTAGCTTAAGAACTTAGCATCCCTATCTGATACAATTGTTCTAGGCATACCATGCAATCGCACAACTTCCCTAAAGAATAAATTAGCAATATTACAAGCATCATCCGTTTTATGACAAGGAATGAAATGTGCCATTTTAGAAAACCTATCAACAACTACAAAAACAGAATCCCGACCATGTCTAGACCTGGGTAATCCTAACACAAAATCCATAGAAATATCTACCTAAGGCTCATGAGGAATGGGAAGTGGGGTGTAAAGCCCTTGAGGTTGGACTCTAGATTTCGCTTGCTTACATGTGACACATCGCTCACAAATCCTCTCAACATCTCGTTTCATGTGAGGCCAATAGAAGTGTTCCTGCAATACCCCTAATGTTTTAGCTACTCCAAAGTGTCCCATTAAACCTCCTCCATGAGACTCCCTCACAAGTAATTCTCTTAGAGAACAAATTGGAATGCACAGCTTACTCTCCCTAAACAAGAATCCGTCATGTTTATAAAATTTTCCATGCCCACTCTTCTCACATTGCACATACTCCTCACAAAAATCTCGATCAGCAGCATATAACTCCTTAATGTGCTCAAAACCAAGAAGTCTAGAACTAAGTGTAGAGATAAGAGTATAGCTTCTAGAAAGTGCATCAGCAACTACATTCTCTTTACCTTGCTTGTAATGGATGACATATGGAAATGTTTCGATGAACTCCACCCAACGAGCATGCCTTTTGTTCAACTTGTGTTGCCCCTTCAAATACTTCAAGGATTCATGATCAGTGTGGATCACGAACTCTTTTGGCCAAAGGTAGTGTTGCCACGTCTCTAGGACTCGAACCAATGCATATAGCTCCTTGTCGTAAGTAGGGTAATTCAAGGTTGCCCCACTTAGCTTCTCGCTAAAGAATGCAATCGGTCTTCTCTCCTGCATAAGCACTGCTCCAATACCTAATCCTGAAGCATCACACTCAATTTCAAACGTTTTAGTAAAGTTAGGTAAAGCAAGTAACGGCGCCTGAGTCAGCTTATTTTTAAGCGTCTGAAAGGCCTTCTCTTGTTGCTATCCCCAGCTGAACCCCACGTTCTTCTTAATTACCTCAGTAAGTGGTGCTGCAATGGTGTTGAAATCCTTCACAAACCTCCTGTAAAAGCTCGCTAGTCCATGGAAACTCCGTACATTACTTACATTGGTTGGACTAGGCCATTCTTGGATCGCACGAACCTTTTCTTCATCAACTTGTATTCCCTGCGCACTAACAACAAAACCAAGAAACACAAGTTTGTCTGTGCAAAAAGTGCACTTCTTGAGGTTAGCATATAATTGTTCCTTTCGAAGCACTTCTAAAACATCTCTCAAGTGTGACATATGATCTTCCAAACTTTTGCTGTAAATAAGAATGTCATCAAAATAGACAACCACAAATTTTCCAATAAATGTCCTCAAAACATGGTTCATAAGTCTCATAAAAGTACTAGGTGCATTAGTTAACCCGAAAGGCATTACTAACCACTCATACAATCCATATTTTGTCTTAAATGCAATTTTCCATTCATCACCTTCTTTCATTCTAATTTGGTGATATCCACTTTTCAGATCAATTTTAGAAAAGACACTAGACCCATGTAACTCATCTAACATATCATCTAAGCGAGGAATGGGATGATGATACTTTACCGTGATGTTGTTGATGGCGCGACAGTCAACACACATTCTCCATGTCCCATTCTTCTTAGGCACCAAAATCACCGGCACTGCACATGGACTCATGCTCTCTCTCACGTACCCCTTCTCCATTAATTCATCGACCTGCCTTTAGAGTTCCTTTGTCTCCTCCGGATTGCTCCTGTAAGCTGGCTTGTTTGGAATTGATGCTCCGGGTATAAGGTCAATCTGGTGCTCAATACCTCGAGCAGGTGGTAATCCCTTTGGAATCTCCTCTGGAAAGGCATCTTCAAAGTCCTGCACAAGAGACACAACCACACTAGGCAAAGAGTTAGATAAGTCGTTAGTAGTCAAACATGTTTCCTTAAAAACCAGCAACAACATAGGTTGCCTCATCACTAACTCTCTCCTTACTACACTTGCTCTTACCACACAACTCTCCTTTTGCAAAGCTGCCCTCTCCTTTTCACTCACCACCAAAGTTGATTCCCCTTCAACTTGGCCTCTCACACTCTTTCCAGCCTTCCTCTCCTTTTCCTTTTGATCTTGACTTTTATATTCCTTTTTCTTCTCATTGTCTTTTGCTCTCTCACTCTCACTTTGCTTTTCACTCACCTTGTGTTTTGCAAAAGACTGTTGTAGCTGCAACTGGTCCTCATACACCTGCTTAGGTTTTAACGGTTTAAGATTAAAGCTCTTCCCTTGGTGAACAAGCATATACTTGTTAGAAAAGCCATCATGAACAACCTTCCTATCAAATTGCCATGGCCTCCCCAACAACACATGACATGCTTGCATTGGCACTACATCACATAATACCTCATCCTCATACCTACCAATGCGAAACCCAATTAAGGCTTGCTTACTCACCTTAGTCTCACCACTATCATTCAACCACTGCAATTTATATGGACTAGGGTGTCTAACAGTTTTGAGCCCCAGCCTCTCAACAATAAAATTACTCACTACATTGGTGCAACTTCCTCCATCAATGATCAAGCTACAAATGTGATCTCCTAGATAACATCTAGTATGAAATATATTCTCTCTTTGCACCTCCTCTTCTTCCTTCACCTGCACATTCAGCGCTCGCTTCACTACTGCCACTAGCCTTCCTATTGCAGGCTCCTCATCATCACTAGCATCCTCTAATGGAGGCATATCCTCTTCTTCACTATCCCCTTCAGTCTCATACTCTCCATCATCACGCAAAACCATCACACGCCTATTTGGACATTGACTAGCAATATGGCCTCTACCTTGACATTTAAAACATCTAATGTCACAATTTCTAGAAGTAGAAGATTCAGGGTTACCTTGATTACCAGGAGTAGAACCCGCTTGCCTCAGCTCCCCTTTTGGTTTGGTGGGTAAAGGCTTTTCTTCTTTCTACCATTGATTAGTCTTCTAAGTGGATGAACCATTACCCTGTTGCAATCGTGCATTACTACTACCTCTCCTCTTGTGCTGGTTCTCAACCTTTATAGCCATGTGGACCATATCCTCCAATTCAACATAATGCTGCAATTCAACAACATTTTGGATTTCTCTATTCAACCCAGCAAGAAATCTAGCCATTGTAGCCTCTCTATCCTCCTCTACATTCGCCCTAATCATAGTGACTTCCATCTCCTTGAAATACTCATCTACACTCCGGCTTTCCTACCTCAGAGTTTGCAACTTGTTGTGCAATTCACAATAGTAATACGCAGGTACAAACCGCTTCTTCATCACTCTTTTCATCTCTTCCCAAGACTCAATAGGTGGCTCGCCACTCCTTCTCCTATTCAACATTAGTTGATCCCACCACACTATAGCATAATCCGAAAATTCAATGGCAGCAAGTTTCACCTTCTTTCTCCCACTATAGTTGTGACAATCAAACACCATCTCCACCTGTTTCTCCCACTCTAAGTACGCCTCGGGATCATTCTTCCCTTGGAACGGAGGAATCTTCATCTTTATGCTACTCAATTGATCATCCTCTCTATTCCTATCTCCTCTATCTTCCCAATCTCTAGTCACTCTGTTCCGACCACTATAACCTCTATAACTCCCAACAGAAGGCTCATAAAAATCATCATCGGACATTTTATCTCCATTACTCGATACTCTCCTAGAACAACTCTCCCTCTTACACCCTTTGAATACGTTTGTAGATTGCTCTAGTTTTTGCGATACCGTCTTATGAATTTGTTCCATTCCCTCTTGGGACATCCTCTCCATTTCTCCCCTCATCGCCTCAATTACTAACCTAACAACAAACCTTCCCCTCTCACCTTCAGGAGAATGTTGTCTCGACATAGTTCCTGTAGAAAAGATTAGTACAACACAAATATATATATATGGTCAAACCTCACGATACACTCCCTTACGTGTTTCGCTCAAATGATGATATCACACAGTCACTCGTGTATTCTCACAACAATGATGATATCGACTCGCCAATTTCCTCTTCTCAATTCTCTTGGAACTAACCCGAACTACACCAATTTCCTTCCGTAGAATTCAAAACCAACTCTAATGTTCGTAAAATTTTCCTCTATTTTTCTATCCGAATTTTTTTTTTTTGTCTCTGTTTTTAGCCTTTGATCACGTTTCTCTTTTCTTTTCTTTTCCCTTCTTTTTTTTTGTCGTGATTTTTTACTTCTTTTTTTTTTTTACAATCGACTAGTAAATACTACACTATCAAAGACAATTAATATTGCGGAATTGAATGCTAACAATGGATATGAACGATTGGAGTTAGGGTTTTTGATATTACCTTCCTCAACCGAACTTGATGTTTTGACAAACCTAAGCTTTGATGCCAAACTGATACGAACCACGCCAACCCGTGACGAAACCCAATACCAATACATTCGGAAATTCGTTGCCTAAGATGCCCAAACACCTCAAGTGGAAAACCGCGACCCGTTGTCTATAAGCGAGACAAGAACCTTAGTATAAAAGTGAAGACGCCACAATCGGGATGGAAGACCGATTGATAAGTCGGGATGAACGCCACGGAAATCAATCCGATAAGTTCGATTTAGTTCTTGAAGAACCAAGAGAGGTGCCTCTCAAAAGTGTTTAATGTTCAAAGATGTATTCTAAGTTGTTCTAAACCCTAGGAGCTTTTATACTAGGGTTACAATTCATGTAAAAACAAGTCCAAAACGACGTAGTTTAGTTAAGTGACATAAAAACGCGAAACAGAACAAGTTGGCCGACAGGGGATACACGGCCTGTGTACACGCCCGTGTACTTTGGCCGTGTACTTTTCTATGAAACTTCTGGCAACATACACGCCCGTGTACTTTGACCGTGTATCTTTCTGTGCAACTTCTGGCAACATACACGCCTGTGTACTTTAGCCGTGTATCTTTCTGTGGATTTGCTTAACTCCATACACGGCCGTGCCTTTTAACCGTGTATCTAGCCGTGTATGATTCTGTGCAATCTTGAGAGTCCTACATAGCCGTGCCTTGAAAGTACACGCCCTCTTCAACCCGTGTCCAGTATAACTTGTACAAAAGCAAGGGTCCTCCAATGGTTGTTCTAATCCGTTCCAACTTCATGATTGCTCCAATCCTTTCCGGCTTCATGGACAACCTTTATTAACTCGTTAAGTGCTTCCTTGAATCGTTTTGCTCGATTTCTTATGATCGGTCCAGGTGGCACTTCAAGAGGATCCACATTCCTTCTTCCAGCTTGACTCTCATCATGGATCTCATCACTTAATTACTCGAGTGTATGAGGCCCACTTCTGAACTTTTTTTTTTTTCAAAGTTCTCAGTTCCAATAATTGCGAACAGGAATCACCAAGCTATAAGTATCATCTACTCCTTTACTCAGAATTAGAAAACTCACATTAATAGAAAAAGAAAAAGCATACTAAACTTACTAGTGACCTTGATCCACTCCCAATTCTTGAAATAAATGCTTAAATAACAAGTAATTCTCTTCCCTTGGATTTTAACTCGTAATTCTAGCAAAGTAGTTATAAAACAAGATAAAAGAGTAAAAATTTTCAAAATTCCCAAGACTTTTCATCTCAGTAAATCATATAACTAAATCTTAGCAATTCTTGATTATTAATAATTCATTAAATACATCTTAAGTGAGGAAACTTTTGAATTTTTGATTCATTAACACTTATATTTCATATAACTTCCTTTACTCAGATCCCTCCCCCACACTTAATGTTAGACATTGTCCCTAATGTCTACATTGAACTACACAACAAGGAAGGAAAATGGGAATAAAGGTGAAAGAGAACAGGACTCCCCTGGATCAAAATCAGAATTGCGCTTCCATTTCCACTTTTCAAAAGTGACTCAAATCATTTAACATTCTTGCGCACCGACCATGATTCCTTGAAAAGTACACCAAAAATGTGAAACTAAAGTCATGTACTCCACCAATCTAACAAAATCTCTGCAATGAAAAACCAAAAACCAAAAGAAAAAGATAAAAGCATAAAGAAAGAATAATAAAAGCATATAGAAATATCATCCATCCCTATTTAAATACAAAGTTTTGGAAAAAACAAAATATAAATGAAATTTCACATAAGGGGTTCAAATAGTTAAGTCCCAACAATTATCCTTCAATCCTCATCCCCATTTTCTGAGTCATCTCAATGTCCGCCTTTTTCCGTCGAAGAGAAGAACTAGAGACCCGTGTACGTAGATCGACCCGGAAGTCCTCATCGCTAGAACAGCTGCAAGACGCGAAGTCTATCCTAAGCGTCTCACCCAGCTTGGTAAAACAATTCCGAAGGAATCGTATTAACCTGTTCTACTTCTTCATCATCCTCTGTTGCTCCTCCTGCAAAGACTAGACCATAGTAGATAATTCCCGAAGAAGCTCAACTGATGACCTCCTTACTCTTGGTTCCTGAGGCTCATCCTCTCGAATCTCAGCCTCCTCTTGCCCCTCAAGAATAGGATCTCCTTCTAATTCAGCTTCCTCATCCCGCTGTAGAACCCTATGCCCCCAGTTGATAATAGGCCCATCCATTAAGCGCATTGACTGTCCCACACAGTCATCGGGTTCTCGAATGGGAAATAACTCTAAGTTCCTCAAAATGCACGTTATCCATGCTCCTATGAAGACACCTAGACTCCCAGCCTCAGATTGGTGGAGTATGCAAAATGCAGCAAATACCCCTACATTTACCTTGGTGTGAGAATTCATGCTCCATAACTGAAACACATCGCGGGCATTCACCACACCCCCAAAATCCGTTTGGCTCGTGGTAGAGCGAGCAAAAATGTAGTGCAATACCCGATAAGATAGCTGACTAAAGGAAGATCCCTTCGTAGCAGAAGCATTATATGATAATCTACCCAACCTGCTCCAATAATCGCTAGGTCGAAATCCTCGAGGAAATGACATAGGGAGTTAGCGAAATTCTTGGCTCTGGAGGAAAGGAGGATCATAAAGATCTATTGCCGCAATGAAGTCCATCATAGAATATCGCCAATAATCTCCCATGGCAAAAAATTCTACCTCGTTGTCCAACCCTGCGCTAATGCCATCCCGAATAGTAAAAGTAGAGATAAAAGTGAGTGTGATCTCCTTATAAATCTTCTCCTCAATAGCAAGAAGATTCCGCCAGGCTTGATCTTGAAGAAGATTCTCACATGCACCCCTAATACCAAAACGTTCTAATACTTCCCAATTAATCACGACATTGGGTCGAATAATTTTTGAGTTTTTGAACTTGTCGTAGATGGGTTTGTGCTCTTATCTCATGCCAACCAGATAACGCGATGCTCCCCTACTACTACTTGCTTCGTCTGATCTTTTTCTTTTTTGTGCTACTGTCTTTGTGTGAGTCATCTGAACAAGAAAATAGAGAAAATGCTCATAACTTCCATTACAACTTATTACATCTATCGCACAATAAGTTGTAAAATGATGAGGAATGGCCATGCATGAGGGAATATGGACTAAAATCAGAGGAAGAAGAGCAAAAGGAATCCAATGATTAAACACGTGCCCGTGTATTGTGACATGCACAGGCATGTCTTTCACAGAAATTCTTCCCTCTACCATTCAAAACTACACACCCAAGGAAACGGTAGTGTAAAACCCATTTTGCACAAAATCATCGATAATAAGCTAATAACCACCCACCATATAACCTAATAACAACCTAGGTTCCAAAAAAATTCGCAAAATGAGAATACAAAACCTAGGTTTTAGGATAAACATGGAAATTGTGCAAAATACGTCTTAAATCCTAGTATAAATAAGTAAAAACATGAGAAAAGATCAATACTAGGAAAGAATCAACTGAAAGATGCAAAAGCCCCTTGAGAAAACTCGAATTACTCTCGAAATCATGTATGAAGTGCTATGTAATCCCAAAAACTTAAACGAATGGAGGAAAAATTGCATATTAAAGAAGAATCGAGGGAGAAATCTTACCTTTACTGCTTGAAATGGATTCTAGAATGTATGAAATAGAGGATGGAGAAGGAGTAAATTGATATGGAGAGGATAGTTGAAAATGAAAATAAAAATTGGATGGTTTCGAAATAAAAGAACCGTTCATGCTAGAAAGGCACGGTCTGACACACGGCTGTGTGTCCGTGTTTTTTTTTTTTTTTTTTTTTGGAATAAACTCAAATACACAGTCAACTACATGGGCATGTGGTCGCCTGTGTGGTTTCTCCCAGACACACACCTATGGTACACAGCCGTGTGTCATGGGCGTGTATCATTCTGTGAATTTTTTTTCATACACGGTCGTGTATTCCCTTGAAACTTTTAAAATGTTCAACTTACCTCCTTTTTGCATGCCTCACTCTCCCTTCATGCATTAGATCTGCAAAAGACGGAATTTCCTGCCAAGTTAATGCCAAAAATAATAGAGAATAATTGAATGGATTAAAGAAAAAAAAAACTTACCTAAAGAAATGCATGGGTTGCCTCCCATCAAGCGCTTTTGGTTAATGTCGTTTGCTCGATGGAATAAGATTGCACCTGATTAATTCACAAGAGGGTGGAGTCTAAACTCCTCTTGGCCTTCTTTTTCCCTTTGATTCCCAAAATATAGCTTCAATCATTGCCCATTTACCTTGAAAGTATGTCCACTCGGGTGTTCCAATTCCACCGCCCCATAAGGGGAAACTTTTATCACCTTAAACGGCCCGGACCACTTCGATCTCAACTTACCTGGGAAAAGTTTCAGTCGCAAATTGAATAAGAGAATATGATCTCCCTCACGGAATTGTTTTGGATGATGAATTTGCATGTCATGATACCTCTTCATCCTCTCCTTATAAACTCGCATGTTGTCATAAGCCATTGCACGCCATTCATCAAGTTCATTCAGCTGAAACTTCCTCTTCTTACCAGTGGCTTCTAAGTCCATGTTGAGAGTACACAAAGCCCAGAAAGCTCTATGTTCTAACTCCACTGGCAGATGGCAAGCTTTCCAAAACACTAGTCGGTATGGGGTGGTGCCTAAAGGAGTTTTGAAGGTTGCCCTATAGGCCTACACCGCATCGTCCAATTTTTCCAACCAATCCCTTCGGTGATGCTCCACTATTTTCTCGAGAATCCTTTTTAGCTCACAGTTAGAAACTTCTACTTGACTACTTGTCTATGGGTGATAGGGGGTTGCTAATCTATGGGTGACCCCATATTGGTTCAGCACCTTCTCCAATTGCACATTACAGAAATGTGTTCCCCTATCACTAATTAAAGCCCGTGGTGTTCCAAACCTAAAGAAAAGTTTCTTCAAGAATTTTACCACTACTCTGGCATCATTGGTAGGCAAAGATTGGGCCTCTACCCATTTAGACATATAATCCACCACCACGAGTATATACTTGTTCCCGAAAGAATTGGGGAAAGGTCCCATGAAATCAATCCCCCACACGTCAAAGATCTCACACTCCAATATGAAATTTTGGGGCATTTCATCACGTTTTGACATACTCCCCACTCGTTAGCATCTGTGATAGGAATCAAAATCCGACAAGACCTATCATTAGGGCAAGAACTAAAGGAATTTGAATTTTGGCGATGAGGGCCCATTTTAAGCAGATCGACCCCGGAATTATTTATATATTAACCTTTTGTCTATTATTCTTGTATTGTGTTTTCCAACAGGCACACTTATCATATTTTACAGGGCAATGGACAAACTCCCTCAGACTCAGCTTGCGGTTAGAACTTGTGGGGAGTGAAGTATATTTTGTTATTATTGCCGTGGAAGTAGAGTATATTTGTTGTTGTAGCCGTTTGTTATCATTGCCGTGGAAGTGGAGTGCAATTTGTTGTTGTTGTCGTGGGAGTTATTGGTGAAGTGAGTGCACCGTGATTGAGGTGTGTGTGGTGGTGTAAATTTGTGGAGTTGTGTGGAGTAAGGTGTTGCACATTAAGATAAAGTGTGAGTGTGAACCAAGGCTAATTAAGGAAGTTAAGTAGTGAAGTTTGAAATTCAAATACAAGCATTTAAGTGTGAAAGTTATTGAGTATTGTTACTTAAACACTTGCTTAATTGAATTCAATATCTTAACTACTTAGAAGTATTTATTTCTGCTTCACTAATTCTAATATACTTGAAGTGATAAGAAGTATTTGTTGCATTGGTGACTTGTTACACCGTGGGTGTACAAGTGTATGTGTTGTTATCCAAACTTGTTATTGTGACGTGGTGAAGTGAAGGGAATGTGCTGCAAATTATTTGAGATTACATTTGTACTTTAGATAAATCGCATCCACAAACATGTCATATGATAGTGTGAATGGGAACACTAGCAATGAGGCCAATAGCCAAGTGGGTGGCAGACCAGGTCGTCGAAAGACAAGTGGAAGAACTCTAGATGAGCAACGTCAGGACCTTACCACAATTGTTGCTACATTGGCAACAAGAATTGATAGGATGACATTACCACCACCACCTATGGTAAACCTTCAGGCACCACCTAGAGTAGAAGGAGATTATCATGCTCTTAGGGAAGGCAGAGATGATAATTTTGGGGTTAATCCATACTCGGACAGGGAATTTAGACCACCTCGAAGACTAAAGTGTGTGAAGCTACAGATGCCTTCATTTGATGGTAGGGGTTCCACCGATGACTACCCAGACTAGGAAGACCAAGTTGAGGGTCTTTTCGAGTGTTATGAGATTGATGAAGACTCCAGGGTACGCCTTGTAGCCGTAGAGTTCACAGGGTATGCCGCTTTGTGGTGGAGAAATATGGTGATCAGTAGGCGAATGGATGCAGAGACCGAAATACACACTTGGAGAGACATGAAATGAGTTTTGAGGAATAGGTTTGTACCGAAACACTGCAGGCATGAGTTATTTATGCGTCTCTAGACACTGAGACAAGGGGGTAAAACAGTGGATGACTATGTATAGGAGTTTGAGACACTAGTGATCAGATATAGATCAGTTGAATCTCCTGAACAAACCCTAGCACGTTTTGTATCTGGGTTGAAGTATGAGATAGCTTGTGTCGTTGAGCTTCAGAGATATAGTACACTTGATGAGGCTATACAGTTAGCCTTGAAAGTGGAAAGACAGAGACAATCATATTCATTCCAGGTTACTAGGAGCAGACTACCAGGGAACCAAACTGTTCAGGGTCAATTGTGTTCTCCTTCAGAGATACTAGTGGTTTACGAGCAATTGAGTAAACCATTGGAGTATTCTAAGGAACAAAGTTAGATGAGTCTATCATTAGAGGGCCAGAATGTTCAGAGACAGTTGTGTTCACCTTCAGAGGTCTTAGAGGGCAATGAGCAGTTGGGCTAACCATTAGAAGACCATGAGGATCAGCGACATATAGATGAGTTAGAAAAGGAGGAAACAATGTCAGTGAAATGGGTTGAAATAGGGGACACCTCAGTGGATAATGGGTCATTATTTGTGTTGCAGAAGAGATACATCTTGGAAATGGAGGAGAGAAAACAATCACCACCCGTAGTTTTTCAAATTTTGGGATTCTATAGTAATATTTCTTCAGGTAGCTTGCTAGGAGGGAACGAAGTCTCTACTGCATTTAATCTACCAGATTTGAGGACAAATCTTTTTGAGGCCCGAGGAGATGATAGGAATCAAAATCCGACAAGACCTATCATTAGGGCAAGAACTAAAAGAATTCGAATTTTGGCGATGAGGGCCCATTTTGAGCAAATCGACCCCAGAATTATTTATATATTAACCTCTTTTCTATTATTCTTGTATTGTGTTTTCGAACAGGCACACTTATCATATTTTATAGGGCAATGGACAAACTCCCTCAGACTCAGCTTATGGGTTATCCATGGACCGACCTGAACCGGCGATGAGCTAGGCCGATGGATCCTATAGAAGATCGGCATCTTGAAGACCATTTCTTTTATATATTTCTTATTTTATGAACTATTTTTGTTGTATTTGGTTTTTGGACACTTTTATTTCCTTGTAATTTTCATTTAGGGCTAGCCACCTTAAAAGTGGTAAACTTGTAATTTTAACCACTTTTTAAACCTAGGAGTAGCAAGTATAAATACTTGCTTAAGAGAGGGTTTGAGGAGGCCATATTTTGCAGAATTGAGAGTTCATATTCACGTGAGAATTAGGGTTCCTAATTGTCATTAGACTCTTATCAATTTCAATCCCAAGAGTTGAAATTGTAGCCAGTGCAACACCTTGAAATTGTGAGTAGTATCAATTTTATTTTGTTGTGATTTCTTTTCTTCTCTAGTGTATCATATCTAGGGGTGAATTGAGATAGTTCTTGGACATCTTTGCTTCTTATTATTTTCGAATTCTTGTGTTTAATTAAGATCCTTTGCATTTGAATTCGGTTCATCCTTGAAGAATACCTCTTGAAACGTGATTATCACTTGTGGAAAGGAGTTCTTAGAATTGAAGTTTTCTTTTGAATTTGTGGATTATTCACGTGGGATTATATGTCATTAGTGTGATGTTAGAAGAGATTATTATTGTGGTATCGCAAATGCAACATTGAGTATTTGGATTTCATTGCATCTTCATTTGGTTCACGCTATTTTTGCCCTTTTGGAACCGGTTTGTTGTTGACTTGAGTTTGTGTTTTCTTAAGTCTTTTGATTGTGCTTCCAAGTGGATTTAGGCACATCAATCTGTCACAAGTCTTCACAAAATTGAAGGAATCCTTAAATATAGTTAGCCAATAAAATCCTGATTCCAAAATCTTGTGGGCTGTCCGATTCACAGTATAATGACCGCCAGTTGGCCCAGTGTGATAGTGCTTTAAAATCTCCTGCACTTCTTGCTCGGATACACATCGTCTAATTACTTGATCTGCACAAACATAGAAAAAGAATGGTTCTTCCCAAAAATAGTGCTTTAACTCAGCAAAGAAATGCTTCTTTTGCTGAGAAGTTTTGTCACTAGGGAGTACTTTACAGACAAGGTAATTTCCAAAATCAGCAAACCAAGGTTCAGAGGTGTTACTTACCTTGTTAATCTGATAGAGTCCTTCCTCTAGAAAAGTATCATCTATATCCTCTTCATTCAACTTCTCCAATTTCGGGTTCTCCAACCGAGATAGATGATCAACAGCTAGGTTCTCAGCTCCCTTTTTATCCCGAATCTCCAAATCGAATTCTTGTAGAAGCAAGATCCACCGAATGAGTCGCGGTTTCGCATCTGTCTTGGATATTAAGTACCTAAGAGCTGAATGGTCAGTGTAAACAATTACCCTAAACAAAATTAAATAAAACCGAAACTTGTCAAAAGAAAAAATTACAGCAAGAAGTTCCTTTTCGGTCGAGGTGTGGTTCTCTTGGGCACTTATGAGGGTCTTACTAGCATAGTAAATAGGCTGAAAATGCTTATCCCCCCTTTGTCCCAAAACCGCTCCAACAACGAAATCACTGACGTCACACATTAATTCAGAAGGAAAATCCCAATCAGGAGCCACCATGATAGGTACTTGGCTTAACTTTTCCTTAAGCGTATTAAACGCTTGAAGGCATTCACTAGTAAATTCATAAGGCATGTCCTTTTCTAATAGCCGTGTCAGAGGACGAGCTATTTTAGAGAAATCTTTAATGAACCTTCTATAGAAACCGGCAGGCCCAAGGAAACTCTGAATGGCTTTAACCGAAGAAGGTGGTGGAAGTTTTGCAATTGTATCCACCTTTGCACTATCCACTTCGATTCCTCTATGAGAGATTTTATGCCCTTGAACAATGCCCTCCTTCACCATGAAGTGACATTTCTCCCAACTTAAAACCAGATTTGTCTCTTCACGTCGAATCAAAACTTTTTCCAAGTTATTGAGACAATCATCAAAAGAATCACCAAATACGGAGAAATAGTCCATAAACACCTCCATAATGTCTTCCACTAAGTCCTCAAAGATGGCTAGCATATACCGCTGGAAAGTCGCTGGTGCATTGCATAGCCTGAAAGGTATACGCCTATATGCAAAAGTACCATAAGGACATGTGAACGTGGTCTTTTCCTGATCCTCTGGAGCAATTGGAATTTGGAAATACCCTGACATTCCATCTAAAAAACAGTAATATATATATCCTACCAACCTCTCCAGCATCTAGTCCAAAAAAGGGAGAGGGAAATGATCCTTGTGAGCTACCTCATTCAATCTTCTATAATCTATGCACACTCGCCATCCCGTTACAGTTCTCATGGGTATGAGTTCGTTTCTTTCATTGGGCACCACAGTCATTCCTCCTTTTTTTCGTACCACTTGTACAAGGCTGACCTAAGAACTGTTAGAGATAGGATATATTAACCCTGCATCCATGAGTTTGATCACCTCTTTCTTCATAACCTCCCGCATATAGGGGTTTAACCTCCTCTGAGGTTGCACCACTGGTTTGAAATCATCCTCAAGAAAAATCTTATGGGTGCAAAACGAAGGACTAATACCCCGAATATCAAAAATCTTCCAAGTGAGAGCACGTTTGTGCTCCCTCAAGCCCCCCAATAGGCTATCCTTTTATTCCCTTATCAAACCAGCAGCAATAATGACAGGGAGTTTAGAATTAGCCTCCAGAAAGGCATACTCCAGATATTCTGGGAGTTGCTTTAACTCGAGTTCTGGGGGTTCTTCAACCGATGATTTTAGCCTTCTTTCCTCACTAGATACTATCTTCTCAAACCCTCTTTTACACACTACCTCCTCACAAGAATTCAATTGAGCCATCACATTATGAATATCAAAGTTCTCACACTCTTCACCTCCAGTTGCTGTCAAGCTAAATTCCAAAAGGTCACAGCATAACAATTCCTGCATAGAACTCATCACAGATATATCAACACAGTCAATAGTGTAGCAAGAATCATCAACGCTTAAAGATTATTTCAGAGCTGCTGGGATTGTCACAGTCAACTCATCTTCTCCCACTCTCAAAACTAGTTTGCCATCAGCAACATCTATCACCGCTCGTGCAGTAGCAAGGAATGGTCTTCCCAAGATCAGCGGGACCTCTACATCTGCATCCATGTCCAAGATAACAAAGTCAACAGGAAAAATGAACTTTTTTACCTTTACTAAGACGTCTTCTATGATTCCTCTAGGGAATTTGACCGAGCGATCAGCCAACTGCAAACTCATCTTTTTAGCCTTTGGCTCACCAAGTTTAAGCTTCCTAAACAATGAATAGGGCATCAAGTTTATACTTGCCTTAAGGTCTGCCAAGGCTCTCTCCACAAACAATTCACCTATTAGGCATGGAATAGTAAAACTGCCTGGATCCTTGAGTTTCTTAGGCAACTTATTCTGCAAAATAGCTGAACATTCTGCTCCAATGACTGCAGTAGAAACCTCTTCCAGCCGTTTCTTGTTCAACAGCAAATCCTTCAAGAACTTTGCGTACATGGGCATCTACGCAAGAGCTTCCACGAACGGTATATTAATATGCAATTGTTTAAACAAATCTAAAAACTTACTGAAGTGTTCTTGCTCTTTATCTTTTTTCAAGAGGCCTAGATATGGAATTGGAGGCTTGTAGGGCTGAACCATTGATATCTTGGCCTTTCCCAGATCTTCCTCCTTATCAAGCTCCTTTTCCTTACCCTGTATAATAGCTTGTTTCTCTTCAACAACCTTGTCTTGTCTAACCTCAACCTCTTGTTCTTGTACAACCCCTAGCACTCCAATGGTGTCAGAATGCAATTCCCTTCCACTCCTAAGGGTCACTGCCTTCACCTGCTCCCTTGGATTAGGTTCCGTATTCCTAAGTAAGGACCCTTATGGTCTCTCTGATAACATTTTTGCAATCTGACCCACTTGGTTTTCCAGATTGTGAATGGAAGCCTCGTGATTTCTTAAAGCAATATCTATTGCTTGCTGACACTGCTCTGAGGTTTGAATGAACTTGGAAATCATATCCTCCAAGTTGGACTTCTTTTCAGTAAAAGGTGGTGGAAGAGGCCTTTGGAATCTAGGTGTAGGTGCATTACCTCGAGGAATTGGTGGATTACTCCATGAAAAATTAGGGTGATTAAGCCAGCCTAGATTATATGTGTTGCTATAAGGGTTGTTCTGAGATCGAATAGGATTGCTAACATAATCAACTTGCTCCATATAATCATGAGCCACTGATGCGGTTGATTGCTCAGCTGGAAAATATTGGGGTGACTCAGATATTGCCATCCCATCAACCTTTTTAGCTAGAGCATCAACCTTTGCTATAAGGGGAGTCATCATTTCAACTTCATAGATCCCTGCTGCTCTTTGCCTTATCCTGCCATCACACCACTAATGGTTATTCTTCGCCATGTTTTCAAACAGCTGTAGAGACTCCTCAGGAGTCTTCACATTAAGTGTACCACCAGCAGTAGCATTAATGGTTTGTCGCGTTGGATAATTAAGCCTGTTATAGAAGGTGGAGACTTGTAACCAATTGGGCATATGATGTGGGCATTGCCTGAGCAATTCCTTAAACCTTAACCAAGATTCATGAAGGGGCTCATTATCCATCTGAGTAAACGATGTGATATCATTTCTCAGTTTGGCCGTTTTAGAAGGCAGGAAGTAGTACTCCAAGAATGTTTATGCCAGCTGGGCCCAAGTTGTGATAGAGTTCTGATCTAAGGAGCTGAACCACTACCTTGCTTTTCCCCTCAATGTGAATGTAAAAAGACGCAACTTCAAAGCTTCATCTTTCACCCCGTTCTGTTTAACTGTTTCACAGATGTCTAGAAACATCTAGATGTGAGCATGGGGGTCCTCATCAACTAAACCATCAAACTAGCATTGATTATGGATCATGTTCATTGTAGAGGCTTTGACTTCAAAATTGTTGGCATTTATTATAGGTCTAACTATACAAGATCTCGTGCTATCCAATGTAGGTCTGGCATAATCAACCATCGTTCGGCGTTGATCTGCCATTTCTGCAACTGAATTCTCACCCTCACTAGAACGCAATTCCTCTTCACCTAATTGCTGATTTTCAAAAACTGGATTTCCCACAGCTTGTTCAAAGGTACTCCTCAACCTTCTTCTGGATGTCCGCTCAATCTCTGGATCAAAAGAAAAAAGTTTGGATGAAGAGCTCCTTGTCATAAACCACAAAGAAAATTAAGGGAAAATTATTTACCTCCAAAAGAATGAAGGTAACACAACAAATACTAAAGAATAAATGGTTAAAGTAGTCAACATTGAGCTTTCTTAATATCGCCAATCCCCGGCAACGGCGCCAAAAACTTGGTGTTGACCGTAATCACACAAATTTTAAAATCGTTTTCTACGACTCTATTTTACGATCAATTAGGCAAGTGCACCTATTAATTGTAATAGTATAGAATTGTATTCAGGTATCGTTTCCTCAAGGATCAGCAAGTACCAATAATAACTCTAAACCAACTATCTAACCACACAAATTCGAGAGATTCTACTTAAATTAAAAAAACTTAACAAATTCTAAAGCAATTAAAACTAAAATAATAACTTGATTACTAAATCCAATAATTAAGAACATACCCTACCCTTACTACTCCTATAATTATCATGTATCTTTACCCTTTTTATAAATTAGTTAACGAGCAATGGTTATCTGATAGGAATAAAAATCCGACAAGACCTATCATTAGGGCAAGAACTGAAGGATTTCAAATGTTAGCGTTGAGGGCCCATTTTGAGCAGATTGACCCCGGAATTATTTATATATTAACCTCTTTTCTATTATTGTTGTATTGTGTATTCCAACAGGCACACTTATCATATTCTATAGGGCAATGGACAAACTCCCTCAGACTCAGCTTGTGGGTTATCCATGGACTGACCTGAACCGGTGATGAGCTAGGCCGATGGATCCTATAGAAGACCGGCATCTTGAAGACCATTTCTTTTATATATTTATTCTTTTATGAACTATTTTGGTTGTATTTTGGTTTTGGGACACTTTTATTTCCATGTAATTTTCATTTAGGGCTAGCCACCTTAAAAGTGGCAAACTTGTAATTTTGAGCACTTTTTAACCCTAGAAGTTGCAAGTATAAATACTTGCTTAAGAGAGGGTTTAGGGGAGCTTATTTTTTCAGAACATACACCTCTTTTCACGTGTGAATTAGGGTTCATACCTTGGTTCCAACTCTTATCAATTTCAATTCCAAGACTTGAAATTGTGGCGAGTGCAACATCTTGAAATTGTGAGTTATATCAATTTCATTTTGTTGTGATTTCTTTTCTTCTCTAGTGTGTTGTATCTAGGGTTGATTAGAGATAGTTCTTGGTTAGATTTACATCTTATTGTACACGAATTCTTGTGATTATTTGAAGTACTTATCATTTGATTTGGATCATCATTGAAAAGTTTCCTTGAAAACGTGAATTTCACCATTTGGAAAAGGAATCTTACTTTACGGTTTTCTTTGTCAAATTGAGGCTTCATTTGCGTGGATTATATGATATTAGAGTGTTATTAGAAACCATTTCCATTGTGGTATTCAGATTATATCATTAGTAGAATTGAATTTCATCATTTCAACATTAGGGTTCATTTGAAAAGTACCATTTTGGGATCCGATTTTGCCTAGACTTGAGATATCTTTTCTTAAGTCTTTTGGATGTGCTTTTAAGAGTGGTTAGGCACATCATTATCTCTGAACTGCGGAGTATCTAACACTAAGCCAATGTTCTTCCCAGATTCATTAGCTCATAACCCTAATCACATTGATAAAGATTCCTCTTTTATCAAAATCAATTAGAATTGCATTAACACTCTTGAACCCTCAATTAGGTCGAATTATCTAATTCAATCTAACACGGAAAATTCATGTTCTCTATCATTAGATTACATACGAATTCCTTTATTCATGCATGATCTATTCAAACAAGAGATTTTCCAATCAACTTCTAAGAAATCAATGTAAACTCAATGCTGGCCATACATCAAATTAGCAACACTACATGAACAACATGAATAAATTTAGAGAATTCCACTATTCATTAACTATGCAATCAATCCAATGTTACATGATAATTAGGGTTCGTAAGGTTTAGGTATGAAATAAAATAGCCACTCATGATTTTCAAGATACAACTCAATGAAGATGAAAAACCCGTGTGCATAAACCATTCAGAAGAGAAGGATGAATCCGTTGATGTTGCTTTTCCCTTAGATAAGCTTTCCCTCGTCTCTTCCTCTTCTTCCTTTTCTCATTTTTTCTATCTGTCTCTTTACCTTCTTTTGGTTAAGAACCCCATTCTGGAAAAAAATGAGAATATATATAAGCATGGAAGCCCAAAAATCTCCTATAACGGTTGACTTTTTCAAGCACGCGATCTCGACACACAGCTTATACACGGTCGTGCCTTTAAGTAGTGTCAGTAAAACCCATGCAAATAACATACGGCCGTGTCTCAGACCGTGTACTCAACCATGTATGCTTTTGTGGATGTTCCAAGCTCAACACACGGTCGTACCTTAAACCGTATACTCAACCGTATGTGCTTTTGTGGATTTTC
This sequence comes from Laguncularia racemosa, assembly GCA_037954665.1. NCBI lineage: Eukaryota > Viridiplantae > Streptophyta > Magnoliopsida > Myrtales > Combretaceae > Laguncularia > Laguncularia racemosa. The sequence continues at coordinate 5,508,229 of JBBMOL010000003.1, read as the reverse complement.
CAAGCTCAACACAAGGCCGTGCCTTCAACCGTATGTGCTGCTGTGGGCGTATTTCCTTGACACACGGCCATGCTCTTCCCTGATGTGCCTAAATCCACTTGGAAGCACAATTAAAAGACTTAAGAAAAACAAACTCAAGTCAACAACAAAACCGGTTCCAAAAAGGGCAAAATTACGTGAACCTAGTGAAGGTGCAATGAAATCTAAATACTCAATGTTGCAAGTGTGATACCACAATAATAATCTCTTCTAACATCACACTAATCACATATAATCCCACGTGAATAATCCACAAATTCAAAGAAATCTTCAATTCTAAGAACCCCTTTCCATAAGTGATAATCACGTTTCAAGAAGTAATCTTCAAGGAAAAACCGAATTCAAATGCAAAGGATCTTAATTAAACACAAGAATTTAAAAATAATAGGAAGCAAATCTATCCAAAAACTATCTCAATTCACCCCTAGATATGACACACTAGAGAAGAAAAGAAATCACAACAAAATGAAATTGAAACTACTCATAATTTCAAGGTGTTGCACTCGCCATAATTTCAACTCTTGGGATCGAAATTGATAAGAGTCTAATGACAATTAGGAAACCCTAATCCTCATGTGAAATGAACTCTCAATTCTGCAAAATATGGCCTCCTCAAACCCTCTCTTAAGCAAGTATTTATACTTGCTATTCCTAGGGTTAAAAAGTGCTCAAAATTACAAGTTTGCTACTTTTAAGGTAGCTAACCCTAAATGAAAATTACAAGGAAACAAAAGTTTCCCAAAACCAAATACAACCAAAAATAGTTCATAAAAGAAGAAATATATAAAAGAAATGGTCTTCAAGATGCCGGTCTTCTATAGGATCCATCGGCCTGGCTCATCGCCGGTTTAGGTCGGTCCATGGATAACCCACAAGCTGAGTCTGAGGGAGTTTGTCCATTGCCCTATAAAATATGATAAGTGTGCCTGTTGGAAAACACAATACAAGAATAATAGAAAAGAGGTTAATATATAAATAATTCTAGGGTCGATCTGCTCAAAATGAGCCCTCATCGCCAAGATTTGAAATCCTTTAGTTCTTGCCCTAATGATAGGTCTTCTTGGATTTTTATTCCTATCATCTCCTCGGGCCTCAAAAAGATTTATCCTCAAATCTAGCAGGTCAAATGCAATAAAGACTTTGTTTTTTCCTAGCAATCCATCTGAAGAAGTATCTCTGTAGAATCCCAATATCTGAAATACTACAGGTGGTGATTGTTTTCTCTCCTCCATTTCTAGGATATATCTCATCTGCAACACAAATAATGCTCCATTATCCAATAAAGTCACCCCTGTATCAACCTATTCCACTGAAACCGTTTCCTCCTTTTCTAACTTATCTGTATGTTGCTGATCCTCATGGTCTTCTAATGGTTGGCCCAACTGCTCATTACCCTCTAAAACCTTTGAAGGTGAACATAATTGTCTCTGAACAGTCTGGCTCTTTGGTGGTCTACTCATCTAACTATTATCATCAGGATCCTCTGAAGGTTGGCACATCGATGTCTGACAAATTTTATGCTCTAAGGGTTGGCTTGTGTCACTAGAGCCCTCAAGAACCTTTGAAGGTTGGCATACCTGCATCTGCACAGTTTGGTCCTCTGAAGGTTTGATCATGTGGCTATGATCCTCACGAACCTGTGATGGTTGTTTTATTTGTCTTTGCATCTCCTGGATCTCTGATGGTGACATAGGGTTCAATACTATACATTTACCATCCTTTTTAAACATATAAGTATTTCTATACTCATCATGTAATACCGTCCTGTCATACAACCATGGTCTACCAAGTAATATATGGGATGCATAAAGAGGAAGAATATCACATTCAAGCTCATCATAGTACTTGTCCCCTATACTGAAGGGTACCCTAGCCCTTTGGGTTACACAAAGGCCATCCCGATCATTCAACTAATGTAATGTATAGGGTTTAAGATGTGGGATAGTTTCAAGTTTCAACTTCCATACTAATGATGCAACTACAACATTAGTACAACTACCACCATCAACAATAATTGTGCACAAGTTTCCTTGTACCCTACAAGAACTATGGAACAAGTTCTCTCTTTGTTCCTCATCAATGGTTGGAAAAGAAGTCATTTCCCGATGCAATATGTTAGCATAATGAAACATTTCACTAGACATGATTGTACTCAAATCCAACAATACAATAATTATTGATGTGCCTAAAACCAAGATTAAGCACATATAAAAGACTTAAGAAAAACTATCTCAAGTCAAGGCAAAAACCGGATCCACAAGGCTAAATCACGTGAACCCTAATGAAGATATGATGAAATCCAAATGTCCAATGATATAATTATAATACCACAATGATAATATCTTCTAAAAACACTCTAATCTCATATAATCCACGAAGATAATCCACAAATTCAAAAGAAAACCTCAATTCCAAGAACTCCTTTCCAATATTGAAGTACACGTTTTCAAGGGAATTCTTCAATGAAGATTTAATTCAATTGCAAAGTACCTCAAATAAACACAATAATTCATCAACAATAAGATGTATTTCTGACCAAGAACTATCTCAATTCAACCCTAGATATGACACACTAGAGAAGAAAAGAAATCACAACAAAATGAAATTGATATAACTCACAATTTCAAGATGTTGCACTCACCACAATTTCAACTTCTTGGGATTGAAATTGATAAGAGAATTTGGAATTAGGAAAACCCTAAGCCCTCTCACGAAATGTGAAGTGTTTGTTCTGCAAAATAAGCCTCCTCAAACCTTCTCTCAAGCAAGTATTTATACTTGCTACTCCTAGGGTTAAAAAGTGCTCAAAATTACAAGTTTGCCACTTTTAAGGTGGCTAACCCTAAATGAAAATTACAAGGAAATAAAAGTGTCCCAAAACCAAATACAACCAAAAATAGTTCATAAAAGAAGAAATATATAAAAGAAATGGTCTTCAAGATGCCGGTCTTCTATAGGATCCATCGGCCCAACTCATCGCCAGTTTAGGTCAGTCCATGGATAACCTACAAGCTGAGTTTGAGTGAGTTTGTCCATTGCCCTGTAAAGCATGATAAGTATTCCTGTTGGAATATAAAATACATGAATAAGATAAAAGAGGTTAGTAAACGAATAATTCCAAGGTCGATTTGCTCAAAATGGGTCCTCATCGCCAGGATTTGAAATCCTTTAGTTCTTGCCCTAATGATAAGTCTTGTCGGATTTTGATTCCTATCATCTCCTCAGGCCTCAAAAAGATTTTTCCTCAAATCTGGTAGATCAAATGCAGTAGAGACTTCGTTTCCTCCTAGCAAACCACTTGAAGAAATATCACTGCAGAATCCCAATATCTGAAATACCATAGTAGGTGATTGTTTTCTTTCCTCCATTTCTAGGATGTATCTCATCTGCAACACAAACAAGGACTCATTATCCACTGAGGTGTCCCCTATCTTAACCCATTTCACTGATATTGTATCCTCCTTTTCTAACTCATCTGTATGTCACTGATCCTCATGGTCTTCTAATGGTTGGCCCAACTGCTCATTGCCCTCTGAGACCTCTGAAGGTGAACACAACTGTCTCTGAACATTCTGGCCCTCTAATGATAGACTCATCTGACTCTGATCCTCAGAATACTCCAATGGTGTACTCAACTGCTCGTGAATCTCTAGTGTCTCTGAAGGAGAACATAACTGACCCTGAACAGTTTGGTTCCCTAATAGTCTGCTCCTAGTATCCTGGAATGAATAGAATTGCCTCTGTCTTTCCACTTTCAAGGCTAACTGTATAGCCTCATCAAGTATACTATATCTCTGAAGCTCAACTACACAAGCTATCTCATACTTTAACCTAGATACAAAACGTACTAGGGTTTGTTCAGGAGGTTCAACTGATCCACATCTGATCACTAGTGTCTCAAACTCCTATACATAGTCATCCAGTGTTTTACCCCCCTGCTTCAGTGTCTGGAGACGCATAAATAACTCATGCCTGTAGTGTTTCGGTATAAACCTATTCCTCAAAACTCGTTTCATGTCTCTCCAAGTGTGTATTTCAGTCTCTCCATCCATTCGCCTACTGATCACCATATTTCTCCACCACAAAGCGGCATACCCTATGAACTCTATAGCTGCAAGGCGTACCCTGGAATCTTCATCAATCTCATAACACTTGAAAAGACCCTCAACTTGGTCTTCCCAGTCTAGGTAGTCATCAGCGGAACCCCTACCATTAAATGAAGGCATCTGTAGCTTCGCACACTCTAGTCCTCGAGGTGGTCTAAATTCCCTGTCCGAGTATGGATTAACCCTAAAATTATCATCTCTGTCTTCCCTAAGAGCGTGATAATCTCCTTCTACTCTAGGTGGTGCCTGAAGGTTTACCACAAGTGGTGGTGGTAATGTCATCCTATCAATTTTGGTTGCCAATGTAGCAACAATTGTGGTAAGGTCTTGAAGTTGTTCATCTAGAGTTCTTTCATTTGTATTTCAACGACCTAGTCTGCCACCCACTTGGTTATTGGCCTCATTGCCAATGCCCCCATTCACACTATCACATGACATGTTTGTGGATGCGATTTATTTGAAATACAAATGTAATCTCAAATAATTGTAGCACACTCCCTTCACTTCACCACGTCACAATAACACCATACACACACTACTTACTTAGCACACAAATGCAATGCTACATATACACACCTTTTCTATACACGGTGTATAACAAATTCAAACACCACAACAATAATATTTCCCTACTCTTTTCAATCACGGTGCAACAATTTTTTTTTTTTTACTTCCTCAAGTTACTCCCATGGCAACAACACAACTAATATACTTCCACTTTCCACGGAAATAATAAAAAAATATACTTCACTCCCCATAAGTTCTAACCACAACTCACAACAAAATAGGCAGCAACTTCAATTTGAAATTCAAACCACTTCACTAATTACAAGCCTTCTTCAATTGGTAAGTAATGAATTCAAATTCAAATAGCACTCATTAACTCCCACAACTTAATGGCATGTGTTTGAATTCAAATAAATTCCTTACTCATGAAAACTCAATGCAAATCTGTAAATTTCACTTCTCCAATTCAGAATTACATAATGGAAATCAAAACAACAAGCTACACATCCTCCTCCACACCATAACAAGCCACGGCAAGGATTTTGGTAAGTTTTGCAAGTTCCAAAAATTGTTGAATTAAACAACACTTGATACTTCTGCCCTTCCACGAAAATTAGTGATCACAAAATGATGCAACAACCTTCCCAAACCAACTCCAACAAACAGCAAATTAAACTCCAAGACAAGGTAATTTCACAAACTCAAAACCACAACAATCAATACAATTGCGGTTTCCACTAGATCAATCCTAATGGATGATTGACTCCACGAAATCAATTGAAACCAATTCCCTTCTCTCAACAAGAGCTCCGATACCAAAAAGATGATGTGCCTAAAACCAAGATTAAGCACATATAAAAGACTTAAGAAAAACTATCTCAAGTCAAGGCAAAAACCGGATCCACAAGGCTAAATCATGTGAACCCTAATGAAGATATGATGCAATCCAAATGTCCAATGATATAATTATAATACCACAATGATAATATCTTCTAAAAACACTCTAATCTCATATAATCCATGAAGATAATCCACAAATTCAAAAGAAAACCTCAATTCCAAGAACTCCTTTCCAATAGTGAAGTACACGTTTTCAAGGGAATTCTTCAATGAAGATTTAATTCAATTGCAAAGTACCTCAAATAAACACAATAATTCATCAACAATAAGATGTATTTCTGACCAAGAACTATCTCAATTCAACCCTAGATATGACACACTAGAGAAGAAAAGAAATCACAACAAAATGAAATTGATATAACTCACAATTTCAAGATGTTGCACTCGCCACAATTTCAACTTCTTGGGATTGAAATTGATAAGAGAATTTGGAATTAGGAAAACCCTAAGCCCTCTCATGAAATGTGAAGTGTTTGTTCTGCAAAATAAGCCTCCTCAAACCTTCTCTTAAGCAAGTATTTATACTTGCTACTCCTAGGGTTAAAAAGTGCTCAAAATTACAAGTTTGCCACTTTTAAGGTGGCTAACCCTAAATGAAAATTACAAGGAAATAAAAGTGTCCCAAAACCAAATACAACCAAAAATAGTTCATAAAAGAAGAAATATATAAAAGAAATGGTCTTCAAGATGCCGGTCTTCTATAGGATCCATCGGCCCAACTCATCGCCGGTTCAGGTCGGTCCATGGATAACCCTCAAGCTGAGTTTGAGTGAGTTTGTCCATTGCCCTGTAAAGCATGATAAGTATTCCTGTTGGAATATAAAATACATGAATAAGATAAAAGAGGTTAGTAAACAAATAATTCCAGGGTCGATTTGCTCAAAATGGGTCCTCATCGCCAAGGTTTGAAATCCATTAGTTCTTGCCCTAATGATAAGTCTTATCGGATTTTGATTCCTATCAATTATCTTCACACTTCCAAGGTTTAAGTACACAACCAAACCACAAATGAAGTACACTCAACTACTTTCAAGTAGATAGAATTAAATTCAACAAGAAGTGTTTAAGTAACTAGTTCAATTAGTTTTACACTTTAATGATTTGTTTGAAATTTAAATTCCATTACTCAACCTTCCTTTCTTGCTAAATTTTTATACCCACAATGAATCTTAATGTGTAGCACCTTATACTACACACAACTCCACAAATTTATACCACCACACACACCTAATCACGATGCACTCACTTCACCACAACACCAATTCACCACATTGCAACACCTTCAATCAACATACACACATAATGCCACACATACATACCCTTCACTAATTTTACAAAAATACAACTACACACACATATACCTTTTATACACGTTGCGGCACACACATACACACTCTTCCACACTTGTATTTCTCCACTTCTATACAAGTTTCAAATTGTAACTCACAACAAAAGGCAGCTTAAGTTCAAATTCAAAATGAGATCATTAATTGCAATATTCCATAAATGGTAAGGAGCCACTTTCAAATTCAAATGAACACACAATTAAGCAATGACTTAATGTGTGTTTTGAAATTCAAATTGCTTCCTTAACTCACACCTCAAATCTGGAAATTGCACTTCTCCAATTCAGAATTACACAATGGAAATCACAACAACAAACTTTACAACCTCTCTCACGCCACAACTAGTCACGGCAAGAACAAGGTAATTTTTCAAGCTCACACAATTGTTGAATTAACAATAATTTGATTCTTCCTTCCTTCCACGAAAATTATTAATCAAAAGATGATACAACAACCTTCCCAATCCAACTCCAACAAGTAGCAAATCAAAACTCCAACCAAGGTAATTTCGTAAGTCACAAACTACACAACACAATTGCGGTTCACAATTTGATTAACCCTAATTAAAGATGAATATCACAAAATCAAATAACCATAAATCCCTTCTCTCAACATGTGCTCTGATACCAAAAAGATGATGAGCCTAAATCCACTTGGAAGCACAATTAAAAGACTTAAGAAAAACAAACTCAAGTCAACAACAAAACCGGTTCCAAAAAGGGCAAAATTGCATGAACCTAGTGAAGGTGCAATGAAATCCAAATACTCAATGTTGCAAGTGTGATACCACAATAATAATCTCTTCTAACATCACACTAATCACATATAATCCCACGTGAATAATCCACAAATTCAAAGAAATCTTCAATTCTAAGAACCCCTTTCCACAAGTGATAATCACGTTTCAAGAAGTAATTTTCAAGGAAAAACCGAATTCAAATGCAAAGGATCTTAATTAAACACAAGAATTCAAAAATAATAGGAAGCAAATCTGTCCAAGAACTATCTCAATTCACCCCTAGATATGACACACTAGAGAAGAAAAGAAATCACAACAAAATGAGATTGATACTATTCACAATTTCAAGGTGTTGCACTCGCCACAATTTCAACTCTTGGGATTGAAATTGATAAGAGTCTAATGACAATTAGGAACCCTAATTCTCATGTGAATATGAACTCTCAATTTTGAAAAATGTGGCCTCCTCAAACCCTCTCTTAAGCAAGTATTTATACTTGCTATTCCTAGGGTTAAAAAGTGCTCAAAATTACAAGTTTGTCACTTTTAAGGTGGCTAACCCTAAATGAAAATTACAAGGAAATAAAAGTGTCCTAAAACCAAATACAACCAAAAATAGTTCATAAAAGAAGAAATATATAAAAGAAATGATCTTCAAGATGCCGGTCTTCTATAGGATCCATCGGCCTAGCTCATCGCCGGTTCAGGTCGGTCCATGGATAACCCACAAGCTAAGTCTGAGGGAGTTTGTCCATTGCCCTATAAAATATGATAAGTGTGCTTGTTGGAAAACACAATACAAGAATAATAGAAAATAGGTTAATATATAGATAATTCCAAGGTCGATCTGCTCAAAATGGGCCCTCATCGTCAAGATTTGAAATCCTTTAGTTCTTTCCCTAATGATAGGTCTTGTTGGATTTTTATTCCTATCATTCCCCTATTCCTTCCAAAAAGCATTTTTCTTCGTGTTTTCTTATCCGATCTCAATCCAAGTTGATATCTTCTCTCAAAATAGTGATTCTCAATCCTGAAACTAAAAATAACATCAATTTATTATCTAAACTCTTCAAAATAACATCAATTTATTACATACACCACTAGAATTCATCAGAAATACAAGTGTTAATTTGTACTTATCAGGTATGCAATTTATTTTTGTTCCATTACATTTTATGTACCAATTTATGGTGTTTTAATTGTTAAATTAAGTTTGAAACTCATGTATGATTTACTTATATTATGCGTAGAAATGATGATTATAGTTATAAAAATGTGTACTATTTCATTATGTGGGTATTATAGTGTTGAAATATGTGAAATGTGGGAGTTATAGAGGTATAGAAGTTGTTGGGCATGATAGTTGTTTGGAATGCATGGAAGGTATTCATCAAAATTACTTAAAGAGTGTTTTGTTTAGTATGAAGTTAATTTTGAAACCCAAAATTGATATAGCTATGTTATGTGTGCAATTGAAAATTGTAGTTACAAAAACATGTATTATTTCACTATGTTTGTAAAGTAGTAGCAAAATATGTGAAATGTCAGAGTTATAGAGGTTTAAAAATTGTTCGAGATGTTTGTTTAGAATGCATGGATAGAAATAATCAAAATTATGCAATAGGGAATTGATGCAATTTTTCATGAGACTAAATAGGCACACGTCATGTAATTATGTTGGAAATGACTGGGATGGTGAAATTTATTGTGTATGTGAGAGAAAACATTGTGTATGGCAACAATAGGCTCGATTATGAGAATGGGTTGATGAAGAAGTTGAAGGTAAGAAGGAATTCAAACTATATAGAATTCTTGTATAAGATTTGTAGAAGCATTGGAGTTGATCCAACTATGGTTTCTATTGAAATACTACATAGGCATCTACACTACTTCTATAGGGGGTGAGATACAAGCTAATGCTAATTATGGATGATGATGATATCAAGAATGTAATTGAAATGGCTATAGCTTTTGGAGAGGAGCACATACAAGACTTGTATGTTGAAATCCATGAAGACTTACAATATCTAAATAAAGAAGAGACCTTGGTAGCTAGCACCTCATCATTTCGATAGGAGGAAAGACCAAGCATGATGACTAATTCACCAATGTGTGATGAAATGGCTCTAGTGCTAGCTTTTGAACCTTTTTGCAATGAAGAAAACTTCGATGATCTAGAATTAAATAAGAACCTCTACTTTCTAGTGGAAATTGATACTGTTGTGGAGCACTTTGCAATGCACATAGAGTGTTCCAATGACAATGAGGGTCTTACAAAAAATGTTGTAAATGACATGCACATCACGCATCTATGAATGCACATGCATACTATGTAGGCTCACAGATTCTAAGAAGCGAGTCATTTAGGTGATAGTGAACCTAGAGATGCCATTCCATTTTTCAATGCTAAGGAAGATAGTGGTTATGTTACCTTCCAGGAAAATATAGCTACTATGTATGGCGACTTCAGCACTAATGATGAACTTAAGGAGGAAATGAGATTCAACAGTAAGAAAGAGCTAATATAAGCTACCAAGATGTATCACATAAAGAATCACTATAACTTTGTAGTTGAAGAATCGAATAGAACCTTATGATCATTTTTCTATATCAAGAAGGATAGTGATTGTAAGTGGAGGCTTTGACCCTATAAGAAGAAGTTGGAAGGCCTTTTCATCATCAAAATCTTTGAGGGACCTTGCACATACACACACTATGATACATCAAGATTACCTGAAGTTAGATTCAAATATAATTATCAAAATCTCCATTTAATATGTGAGAAAAAAAAAACCCAAATATAAAGGTTACTGGCCTTGATTCTATAATTAAAGCTAACTTTGGATATACAATCTCCTTGAAAAGGATATGGGATGTGAAGAGGAAAGCTATTGAAGCTATGTATGGTGATTTAGACAAATCATACAACAAATTACAAAAACTCCTAAACGTAATCTAAATTAGTAATCCTATAACATAAGTTGAATGGGGTTGGTAGGATTCAATAGTTCCTAGGGAGTACATATTGAAATGGGTCTTTTGGACATTTAGTCCATTTGTTAAGGCATTCAAGTATTATAAGCTTGTAATTAGTATCAACGGTACTTTCTTGTATGGAAAGTACACTCATAAGGTGTTGATTACATATAGTATGGGTGGAAACAACTACATTTTCCCCTTTGCATTTGCCATAGTAGATGAGCAATGGGCGGAAACGTGGGGATGGTTTTTTTCAAAATTGAAGGAGCACGTTATAGGTAATTGTGAAGAAACCATGTCTCATTTCTTATAGACATATTAGTATCGGCTTTGCAGTTGAACAATAGGACAATGGATGTAGGCCTCCCATTACAGTGTAATGCTTTTGCATATACCACATTACAAGTAACTTTAACATTGCTTATAAGAGTTTACAATGTAGGAAATGGGTTATGGTTGTTGTAATGAGGGCACAACCTCACAGTTTTGGCATTATATAGACCTAGTTGGGCAAGTAAAGGCTGATGCCTCTACATGGTTTAATGGCATCCCACTAAAACAATGAACACTTGCAAAAGATGGAGGGTACTATTTTAGGTACATGACTATGAACATTATTCAAAGTTACAATTCCATTCTAAAAAAGGCAAGAAGCCTATTGGTGACTGCACTTATTAAAAAAAAGTTCTACAATTACTTCAAACATTGGGATAAGATAACTAGGGATGTGCACAAAGGAATAGTAGTAAACTAGGTTTTCACAAAGTATGCCAACGAGAAAATAGAAAAATGGAGACATAAAGCTAGCACCCACAAGGTTGTTAGGTTCAACAAATCGAACCAAATATTTGAAATCCTAACAACGCCTCAGCATGTGGTAAATGTGGTTAAAGGAGGTGGAGACATAAACTATAGACCTCATGAATCACACATACACATGCAATAAGTGGCAAATGCATAGGATTTCATATTCACATAGTTGAGTTATAGTGGCATATTTGAGGCTTGACAACTTGTTAGTCATTGGCCAATGGTACAATTAGACACATCGGTTACAATTTTACTAGTCACTTCTATCCTAGATGAAAGCTACTAGCCAGAGGTTAACTTTTTGTTCCTTCACCCTAACATTGACAAACTTCAACATAGAGTAGGAAAACCTAGATCAAAACAATACAACATGGAGATGGATCTTAATGATCCCTTGTCTAGAACTAGGTGTAGTAGGTGAAAAAAAGAAAAGGCACAAGAGAAGGAAATGCCTAGAGAGAAATAATAATAGTATAAAGCTTCTAAGAAAGTATTTAGTTGCTTCAATCATTTAACATTATTTGTAATGTAGTTAACATGATAATCTTCCCTTTACAAATCAAAATTCGCTTTCATGTCATAGGATAAATAGAGGCAAGACCTTTTGATCCATCATTATTGAGACAATAGGCTAGACATTGATTGAGGTTTGTTTAGCAAGGGTAGGTATTATATTTTACAAGCTTTGTGTGTACTTTCTAGCTAAATCTATCGATTCTTACAATTTATATGTTTATGTTTGTAAGAAGTAACTTGGTTAACGAAAAGGTGTCGTGAGTTACAGCTACACCGCAACTAAGATGATATCTCATTAGATCCTCACATGTTACCTTATCTAGTTTAAATTAGGTTTATAGGACTGGCACACCTTTCCTTTATTCAATAGGATTAGCATCTCCTTATAGCATTGGTGGAGAGGTGAAGGCTTAAGACATAAACCTTTCACATGGCCCATGACGAGACCATCATGACTTTACAGGATGTGGAGGTCTACTTTTGGTTACTAGTTAGCAGGCAAGTTGTTACAAGTAGCACTAGCCTTAATTAAGCATCTAGGTATGAGCAATTTCTTAGCAAGAGGTAAAGCACATAAGAGGTAGATAGATTAACTTATCCTAATTGTGGTGTAGATTTGGGTTTTGTATGCTCAGGCATCTAATGAGACGGTTAGGTGTCATACCTACACCTATATTTTACAGTTACTGGGAGACTTTACATTTGCATAAAAATTGAGTAGCTTAGTCCATTGTAAGTTCCTTTTACTCATGAAGTACTTCGCCCTAGGGTAGTATAGTTGAGGCTCTACTTGTTTGGCTTGATTGTATCACCAATTATGCCTTGTATCCATCTCTACTACTTAAGAGATGGAGGGAGCAATGATTCTTCTACTAGTGTAGGCATGTGATAGTGATGGGAATTTTTCCAGCAACCTAGATGGCAACAGAACTTGATTTAGATGATGATCCAAATCATTCATATTCACCCTTTTGTTTCTTTTTATCTAATAAATATTTGAATAATAATCTTACAAGTACAATGATATTTCTCCACGGGATGCCAAATGACTCTCATTTATTGATCTCTTAGGGACATCATTAGATTCTCATCCACTGGCCCATTGTGATCAACATTACCTCGTTGCATTGGCTCTTTGAGGATCTTTATTATTTTGTATTTGTAATTATTTCTTTAGAATATTTATGTGTAAGCTTTTGGGACACTTTTTATTTGGTTGTAATTGAGTTTAGGACCGGCCACCCTAAAAGTGGCATAGTTATAATTTTGTGGACTTTTTAACCCTAAAGGGAGCAAGTATAAATACTTGCTTAAGTAGGGTTTTGGGGACTTTTTGCAAAATTTTCAGAATAGACACACTTCACGTGTTGAGGGTTAGGGTTTCCTAATTCCACAAATTGCTCTTATCAATTTCAAATCCCAATTTGAGGTTATGGCGAGTGGCTTTAAAGCTAATTTGTGAGTAATATAAATTTTTCCTTGTTGCAATTTCCTTTTTATCACTAGTGAGTTGTATCTAGGGCTGAATTGGATTTGTTATTGACTGAATTAGATTACATTTGTAATCAATTTCATGTTGTTACAATTGACTGGTTTTAGCCCTTAAGTTTTAACCTTCAATTTAGCTTCATTTGAACCGAGGATCACTTTGTTGGGAAAGTGGATCTTTGAATTAGTTCTTGTGGTTTTGTGTGTAATTCACGTGGCACTCATTTGTATTTAGTGTTTTTTGAAGGATTTTATCCTTATGGAGTTGTTACTTTGCAAATTAGAGCATTCGGATTTCATTGTTCTCCATTAAGGTTCACGTAAATTATTGGAGTTTTGAACCGAGATTGAACAAGTGCATTGAGGTTTATAATTTGTTCCAATTGCATGTGCTTAACCCCTAATTTAGGCACATCATCTTTTGGTATCAGAGCTTGAGGTTGTGAGAAGGGATTGGCTGCAAATTGAATTCAGAAGTTAGGGGTTTGTTGTGAAGCACCTTGATCTGAAAATTTGTTAGCGTGAAATTGCATTTTGTTGATTGTGTTGTTGAATTTGTTGTCTTGTTGATTAGTGGTTGATCACTTGGAGAATTGAACACTCTAGATTCCTTGATTGTGGCTTTAAATGTGTAGTGCATGGAAAGCAAACCATGAAAGGGGAAGAGAAGTGTTTCAATTGTGAAGTGGAATTGTATAGTGTATATTTTCGAAAAAAGTAGAGGAGTAACACTTGTAATTTTCAAATTTGAAATCAGAATTAAAGTGTACATTAAGAAGTCAATTTGAAATTTCAAAAAACACATTAAGTCATAGTTAATTGTGTGTCATTTGAATTTAAAATAGCTTCTTATCATTTGTGGAATTGTGCACTTATTGAACTCCATTTTGAATTTGAAAGTAAGCTGCCTTATTTTGTATAGAAGTTGCAGTTTTGATTGCAGTTTATGGAAGTGGGAAGTGTGCCGTGGCTTAAAGAGTGTATTTGGTGTTATATCCTTGTTAATTTAATAGAGGTTGTATACATGTGGTATTGGTTATTGTATGTGTTATCAAGTACATTGTTAGTAGTGGCATGAAGCATTGTGAACCGTGAGCATAAAGGGACTTTTGTAGCGGTGGATGGTGTGTTGTGTGTGTATTTTCCTTGCTGCCCATTGTATATTTAAGTGGTGAGAAGTCAAGGCAAGAACAAGGAAAGTTGAGTAGTAGAGTTTAAAAATTCAAACAAATCATTAAAGTGTAAAAGTAATTGAACTAATTACTTAAACACTTATAGTTGAATTTAATTCTATCTACTTGAAAGTAGTTGTGTGTGTACTTCATTTATTGAATTTTACTTGGAGTACTAAATTATTTCCTTGTTCCTTAAAGCTTTTGCAACGTGAGTTATTATATCATTGTGATTGTTAAACATGTGGGTTGGTGTTGTTAAAGGCGTATGCTGTAATTTGTACGGTCACTTCTTCAAATCACGACATATCTAACGACAATGTGAATGGGGGAATTGGCAATGAGGCCAATAGCTAGGTTGGTGGAGTTCAGGGTCATAACACTGTAGGTAGGAGGACTTTGGAAGAACAGCTCCAAGATCTTACTACCATTATTGCTACTTTGGTAACCAGGATTGACAGGATGACATTACCGCAACTACCAGTAGTAAACCCTTAGGCACCACCTCAAGTAGCTCCACAAAACCTCCAGAGAGAAGGAATAATGGGAAGAGGAAATCTAAGTAGAAAGATGGAGGGAGATCATCACCCCTACAGGGAAGAGAGAGATGACAACTTTGGGGCTAATCCTTACCCAAATAGGGAGTTCAGGCCACTCTGGGGATTGGAATATATGAAGTTGCAAATGCATTCTTTTGATGGCAGGGGTTCAACTGATGATTATCTGGACTGGAAGGACAAAGTTGAGGGTCTCTTTGAATGCTATGAGATCAATGATAATACTCAAGTCCGACTAGCTGCTATTGAGTTCATAGGGTATGTTGCCTTATGGTGGAAAAATCTGATTATCAGCAGGTGCAGGGATGGGGAGGCTGAGATATAGACATGGAGGGATATGAAGAGGGTTTTAAGGAAAAGATTTATTCCTAAGCACTACGGGCAGGAACTGTTCATGCGTCTTTAGACATTAAAGTAGGGAGGCAAGACAATTAATGATTACGTGTAGGAGTTTGAAACCCTCATGATTAGTTGTGGGTCAATTGAGCCTTCGAAGCAAAACCCTAACACACTTTGTCTCAAGGTTGAAATATGAGATAGCGTGTGTTATTGAGCTGCAAAGATACAGTACACTTGATGAGGCTATTCAATTAGCCTTAAAAGTAGAGAGATAGAGGCGATCTAATTTATTTAGGGTTCTAAATAGCAAGCCCAATACTACTACCAGGCTCGTGGGAGCTGATGGTCAATCAAGAGGACTAAAGGTAGTAGGCGATAGTGAGTGCAGTGGATAGAGCTACCCCTAGCACAGATAGGGAGAACATAACCTCTGGGAAGGGTAAAGAGGTAATAGCACCAAACATGAGGCAGACTATTCCAGGATCTACTAGTAGAAAAGTATGCTAAATCAAATGCTTTAAATGCATGAGATTTGGGCATATGGCAGCACAATGTCCTAATAAGAGGGTCACGACCGTTATGGAGGGTGCTAGAGAGGATGTTGAGGATGAGAAGGAATAGGTTGAGCCTATAGATCTGTCTATAACACTGCAAGAGTACTATGAGGATCAAACTGCAGAAACACATGAGGAGGGTATAGGTGAACAGTATTTACCCATTAATGTGTTGCGTAGGACTCTGACTTTATCTCCTGATGTTAGGGATAAATAGAGGGAGAACATATTCCACACTCCTTGCAGGATTAGAGGTAACCTTTATGTACTCATCATAGATAGTGGTAGTTGCACGAATGTTATATCTGCTGCACTAGTAGACATATTACAATTATCTACTAGTCCACATCCTAGCCCTTATAACTTGCGTTGGTTGGATAATCGGGGCAGTATGCATGTTATGCTGAGGGCAAAGGTACCTATGAGTATTGGGCAAAAGTATCACGATGAGGTTTTATGTGATGTGATCCCCATGTGTGCATTCCACTTGCTATTAGGTAGGCCTTGGATGTTTAATCGGAAAGTGTTACATGATGGTTTCAGAAACACCTATATGTTCAGTATGGGAGGGTCTTGAATAGTACTATTACCAATGTCTCCATCTGAGGTGCAAAATTTCAGGAGCAAATTAGGACTACCTCAATTTCATCTAGTAACCAGGAGAACAGGTCAACAGAGATGTCTGGGTTCGGTCCCAAAAATGACCCTCTAGATTTGAGGGCAAATCTTTCAAAAGCTCAAGGAGATGATAGGAATTTTTCCGGCAACCTAGATAGCAACAGAACTTGATTTAGATGATGATCCAAATCATTCATATTCACCCTTTGTTTCTTTTTATCTAATAAATATTTGAATAATAATCTTACAGGTACAATGATATTTCTCTACGAGATGCCAAATGACTCTCATTTGTTGATTGCTTAGGGACATCATCAGATTCTCATCCATTGGCCCGTTGTGATCAACATCGCCTCTATGCATTAGCTCATTAAGAATCTTTATTATTTTGTATTTGTAATTATTTCTTTAGAATATTTATGTGTAAGCTTTTGGGATAATTTTTATTTAGTTGTAATTGAGTTTAGGACCGGCTACCCTAAAAGTAGCATAGTTGTAATTTTGTGGACTTTTTAACCCCAAAGGGAGCAAGTATAAATACTTGCTTAAGTAAGGTTTTGGGGACTTTTGCAAAATTTTCAAAATAGACACACTTCACGTGTTAAGGGTTAAGGTTGCCTAATTCCACAAATTGCTCTTATCAATTTCAAATCCCAATTTGAGGTTGTGGCGAGTGGCTTCAAGGCTAATTTGTGAGTAATATCAAATTTTCCTTGTTGCAATTTCCTTTTCATCACTAGTGAGTTATATCTAGGGTTGAATTGGATTTGTTATTGACCGAATTAGATTACATTTATAATCAATTTCATGTTGTTACAATTGATTGGCTTTAGCCCTTAAGTTTTAACCTTCAATTTAGCTTCATTTGAACCGAGGATCACTTTGTTGGGAAAGTGGATCTTTGAATTAGTTCTTGTGGTTTTGTGTGTAATTCACATGGCACTCATTTGTATTTAGTGTTGTTTGAAGGATTTTATCCTTGTGGAATTGTTACTTTGAAAATTAGAACATTCGGATTTCATTGTTCTCCATTAAGGTTCACGCAAATTATTGGAGTTTTGAACCGAGATTAAACAAGTGCATTGAGGTTTATAATTTGTTCCAATTAATTGTGCTTAACCCCTAATTTAGGCACATCAGATAGGTTCCTACATATAGCTCCCTTGAGACATTACAAGATTGCATTAGAGGATAGGAGGATCTTAGTATCTTAATGGAGGATAGCTCGAGACACCACGCAGCACCCTACGCATGTTGTTTAGACATATAGGGATGCATTTGACCACTAAAACATACAATAGGTATGTTTTCCTTTTATATTTTTATATTCATTGGATATTATAAATCTGTATTAATCTTTGAGCGTTTAATGCCAAGTTGCTTAGCAACCTTAACTTGAGGATCTCATCGACATACTCCCTCTATTCTATCATGCAAGCAGAAGCGTTTAGATAACTCAAGGTACTGTTACACCCTATAGGCCCCTTAGGATGCACATTTTCCACCATACACTGGACGGAAACACTCTGTTATCTAGCGGTTTGCCTTATATCATATAAGGCATACTCACATCTAAATTCCCAATCAAGGTTTAACGTTTTCAGGAAACTTAAAGATAGATGATTAATCAGAGTAGCAAAATATATCAAAAGTCCATAAGTTAGTGACAAAGTTTAAAGGTTAATAACCTTAATACATTTCAGTCTCTACTAAATATTGAACATCTAAAATATGAACTTAGACATAAATATAATTGTGATCTCTCCACTCAAATCCTCCATTGTTCCCTTGCTTCTCGTACTAACCTCTAGCACTTATCTACCAGGTTCTAACCAAATTTGCTCCTACAACAAGAAAATTCTATAAGGGTGTAAGTTATAAAAGTCTAGTGAGATATACCCTCCTATTGAACCAACAAGCAATAACAAGCAAGTTATTTAATCAAGCATATGCCATGTATGAGTAATCCCATGAATGTAACAATATATATGGTCTACTAGATACCATATACAACACAAATTTATCACTCTCTATTGCTTGGGTTAGGAAATCACAAACTACATGTTGGCTCCGGGCTCTAGTGACCCCGACCTATCTTTTGAGATGAGTCATAAAGGTCTATATATTTTCATACTATAGTTTAATAAACTTAAAAATATGCATATACATACTAAGCCCATATGGGGTATAGATTGTGAAAGGCTTGCAAGCTTAATCACCCCTAAGTGATGAATCCCCGAGCTAGGTATTCCTAGGTCTCAATTAGAAGGCAACATTTCTCGATTCCACTTAGTTCCCAAAGGTCAAGACAAGGTATGCCCATCTGCACTAAGCAATGAATCCCCAGACTAGGTATTCTTAGGTCTCGATCAGAAGGTAACATTTCTCGATTCCACTTAGTTTCCAAAGGTCAAGAAAAGGTATGCCCATAGAGTACACCTCCATGAGGCCTTTCTATACCATTTAGTGATGTCGATGTTCTTCTTACATGTAAGATTTTGTGATGCATGACTTATTTTATTCAGAGCTAAATAATATTTAGTTTAGTTATTCGTTATCCACAGCAATTCAATACAGACACTCACAATTTCTACATTTTACATGCACAGGAAATCAATAAATACTTAGCTAGGTATAATCAAAGCAATTTAGTAATCAATCATAGCAACCAAACACAATCAATAACCTAATTACCCTTACACACAAATCTAGTTCATATATTCAAAATTTACATGTGAGTGCACTAACTATAAACACAAATAAAGAACAGTAGTCATCGGATTTTACTCACCCTGCCATGTCGTCCTCAATCATAATAGTCTAGTGGTAGGTCATCCTCAAAACACATGTAACATGAGAGGACAATAATAATTCTATAAGTTGGAGTTGAATATCAACCTACATTGGTCTTAGTAAATCTATCGATTTTCTCGGTTTTGAAGGTTTTTGTGTTTTAATCATAACTTTTTCGCTTTAATTTCATTTTGCACGTACATAATCTCGGTTTTTGAGTGCTTGTTCCATTTCTAAAGTTTTTTTGGTCATTTGAGCTTAAAAAAGTTATGTTATGGTTAGAACAATTTGGGTACACGTTGTCTAGGTTCCTTTTAAAGTTCCTTTCGCCTAATTTGATATAATACCCTAAAAGATTTAATTCTAATCAATTGGAAATTTGTTTAGGACTTTTATTTGGCATATCAAAGTTCTATTTTTTTGTGAAATTCTAGAATTTTTTTTCAAGAATTTCAATCGGTTTGCTCGAGTTCCCAATTTTGCACTTTTCCTCCTATTTCACATTATTTTTATATTTTCCTTCAAGATTTTTATTTTCAAAATTTTCCTAATGTTTTCTCATCCTCCTTAGGTTCTAGAAATTCAAAAAATTCTAGATAAAATTGGGTTTAGCCATCAATTGAGGGCTCATGAACACATCTTGCACTTCTTTCCATTTTTCTAGCCACTAGAAGGTCTAGTTTGTCACCTAAACCTTTCCATAAACAAATATGCATGTAACATATCAAAACACACTCCTTTAGCTCTCAAACATGGCTATTCAGAAGTCCAACAAGTCTCCAAATTCTAATTTCTATTACATTTCTCCAAAACTCAACACACATGTTACATTTTATGGTTGACCCTTCACGGTTTGCATCTTAGCTTTAGGTTTACATTTCCAACTTGTATCCTCAGCTAAATACACTCTAAATATACATGTAAAACTTACAAAAATCAAAGTAAAACAATTTGTTCTAATCTAAGCAACCAATATATTACACCCAAAAAATTATTAGTAAGGAAGGGAGGAAAGTCCTACACGTTGGAGTCACCTAAGAGTGCTTCAACCTTCCTCTTCTTACTCCATCTTGGTGTGTCCTTGTAAGCCCCATAAAATTTCAAAATAGGATATAAATTGTTGGAAGAAATTTTAGAGACATTTCTAAGAATCAATAGGATATATATCCCCATACCAAAGGACTAAGTTCCATAAACCCAAAATATTCTATAAAGATCCTAAATTGACCCTTAAAATGTAAAATAATATCTCTAACCTTAACCAAAAAATCTAAACCTTAGAATAGGAATTCAAGACCTTATATCGACCCATAAACCCCAAATCAACAATTCAAACTCTAATTTAAATAACAAACCCTAAAACAATAAACTAAACTCCAAACTTAAACCCAAATCCAAAATAACAATAATAATAATAATAAATCAAAAACCCCAAACTAATTAACAAACTCTAAGTTCACAAATAGGAAACATCAAAACCAACCTCAAGCTTGGAAAAACTCGAGATTTGATTCAAACGAAACCAAAACTTGAACGACAATAAATTATCCTATAATTAGTCAGCAAATACCCAAATTTTAATTAAATCCAACTCTACTAAATGATCAAATTGGGCAAAACAAAAATTGGAAAACATGAACCCCAAACATCCTCACTAGTGGTGTTGGAATTAAGAGAGATATGCCAACATTTAACCCATCAAATGACCAAATTTAAAGCCCAAATTAAATTTAGAAATCCCTCTATCTAAGCCCTATTTAAGACCCAATTGGTTGCAAGAAAACAAAAGAAATTGATCAACTAAACCAGGCCCCCCAAATCTACCTACTTGGACGTAGATTAGCTAAGGAGCAACTAGGAAAACTAACTAGATTAACCTAATTAAGTGCAAGGACAATTAAGGATTAGACATGTGGAAAAAAAGAGGAAACAAATCTGCTATTAATCACCTCCATTTGTAGATGTTGCGCTCTAAGATTTGACCTATTATCCAACATGTAAAACTCTTACCCAAACCACAAAGCTTTAAACCGATGGACAAACTCCCCATCCAAGCTACCTAGACATCTGGTTTTCTTTTTTTTTTTCCACCCATTTCTACATGTGGAAGCTTCATTTCCTTCTGAAGAATTACCACAGAAAAACACTCCCAAAAGCTATCCAAAAAGCTCCCTAATAGGAATCAAAATTTGACAAAACCTATCATTAAGGCAAGAACCAAAGGATTTCAAATCTTGACGATGAGGGTCCTTTTTAAGCAAATCGACCCTGGAATTATTTACTTACTAACCTCTTTTCTATTATTCATGTATTGTATATTCCAATAGGAACACCTATCATACTTTATAAGGCAATGGATAAATTCACTAAGACTCAGCTTATGGGTTATCCATGGACCAACTTAAACCAAAGATGAGTTGGATCGACGAATTGATTTAAAGACCTAGCATGTTGAGGACTATTTTTATTTGTTTGTTATTTATTTGGAACCATTTATGTTATAAGTTTTTTGGACACTTTTATTTGTTTGTAATTTATGTTTTAGGACTGGCCACCCTATAGTGGCATAGTTGTAATTTTTGGAGTGTTTTTAACTTAATAGGACTAAGTATAAATACTTGCTAAATAGAGTTTTAGAGGGACATTACATTTGACATCAACATATACACTTTGTGGCCGTGAGAGACATCTCTTGCAAGCTTCTACTCTTATCAATTTCAATTGTGGAATTGTGGCGAGTTGGCTTAGAAATCCTTGTGAGTTATATCAAGGTTATTTCTAAGTTGCATCCAATTATATCTAGTTTGTGATTAGATTGGTTCATTTTGTTTTATTTCATGCAATTAAGGTTCCTTGTTCATTATATGGTTCATGCCATTTGTTAATTGAAAGTTAGAATCACTTGTGTTGTTATTGAATTGGTTTTGTCTAATTTAGTACACACCATTTGTGGAGTTGTTTGTTTTCCATTTGCACACTATTTTAGAGAATTGTTCATCAATTTAGTACACATCATTTGTGGAGTTATCTAGTTTATTCAACAATTGGAATGTGTAGATTGTGCTTTGGATTTTAGGCACATCATATTTGGTATCAGAGCTTGTGGTTTAAGAGGATGGATTTTGCAATTAAGATTTCGGAATTTATGGTTCTTAACATCTTGATCTGAAATTGTGAAGTGGAGATTAAATTGTTTAATTGTGTTATTGAGGAGTTGTAGTTGCTGCTTGTTGTTGTAGATGTGGAGCAATTATAAATCCTTATCATCTTGTTGTTGACGTGAACTTTGAAGCAAAAATAAGAAGTGTATTTCCTAGTGTTTATTGTAGAATTAGAAATACAATATTTTTGGTAAAAAGGGAAGTGTGATCCTTGTATGATTTCGAAATTGAGTATTGTTGGGTGTAAATTTAAAATTGTGTGAAGAATAGGAAAACATTTGAAATTCAAACATCCATTAACTTGAAGTAATTATTGAGTAGCATTAAGGATTGTTGTTTGAATTTGAATTGTCTTACCTTTTATGGAGAAGGTTGCATTTAGTGGAATTATTTGAATTGTTGTTTACTGCCTTTGTTGTGAGGTTTCAGTGTAAGGGGTTTCAACAAGAAGTGTTATGTGTGTTAAGGAAAGGAAGTGATACATTTGAAGTATTATTATTGTTGCTTGAAGGAGTGCACCGTGTGTGTGTGTAAGTGTGAGTGACGATGTAAATTGTTGTATGTGTAAAGTGGTGTTGTGGTGAATTGAGTGCACCGTGATTATGTGTATGTGTGGCAGTGTAAGGGTGTTTTAAATTGAAGAGTTGCAATGTATAGTATTGAGTGTGTTGAGGCAAGAAGTTGCTACACTTGAAGTGTTGGTGTTGTGGATAGAAGTGAGTGCACCATATGTGTATGTAGAGTAAGTTGTAGTTTGATAACTTGTGTGGAAGTGGAGAAGTACACCGTGACTTGAAGGGGCGTGTGTGTGGTGTTGTATTTTGTAAAGTTAGTAAAGGGTTTGTGTGTATTTGGTGTGGGTTTTTGTGTGTGTTGTTTAGAGAAGTGTTAATTAGTGGCGTGAGTGGTGGTGGAACCATGAGCAAGAGAGTTTTATGGTGGTGAAGTTGTGCATTTATGTGTGTATTGAGGTGCTACAATTTGTGATTTATTATAGTGTGAAACCTTGATAAGAAAGAAAGGTTTGAGTAGTAGAATTTGAATTCAAAAACAAACATTAAAGTGTGAAAGTGATTGAACTCATTACTTAAACACTTGTTGATTGAATTTAATTCTTAACTACTTGGAAGTGATTGTGTGTACTTCATTTATTTAACTTCACTTGAAGTGACAATAATCATTTCTTGTATTAGTTGTGTGTGTGAGCACCGTAGGTGTATAAGGGTGTGTTTTTGTGGTGTTTGTAGTGAAGTGCGTTGTTAACTTGTTGAAGTTAGTTAATAACCATGTCAAATGATGTGCATACTTCTACTACTTTGGTACATCAAGCATTGACTTCCTCTACAACCATTGATGATGGACAAAGAGAAAACTTGTTCCATACTTCTTGTAAGGTACAAGGAAACTTGTGCGTAATTATTATTGATGGTGGTAGCTATACTAATGTTGTAGCTGCATCATTAGTATCGAAGTTGAAACTTGAAACTATCCTGCATCCCGAACCCTATACATTACATTGGCTAAATGATCAGGATAGTCTTTTTGTGACCCAAAGGGCTAGGGTACCCTTCAGTATAGGGGACAAGTACTGTGATGAACTTGAATGTGATATTATTCCTATGTGTACACCCCATATATTACTTGGTGCCATGGTTGTATGACAAGATGGTATTACATGATGGGTATAGAAATACTTATATATTCTAACAGGATGGTAAACGTATAGTATTGAACCCTATGTCGCCATCAGAGGTCCAAAAGATGTAAAGACAAATAAGATAACCATCACAGATTCCTGAGGATCATAGCCACATAATCAAATCTTCAGAGGTTCTTGAGATTTCTAGTTACACGAGCCAACCCATAGAGCACAAAATTTGTCAAACACAGATGTGCCAACCTTTAGAGGATCTTGATGGTCAGAGTCAGATGAGCAGACCACTAGAGGACCAAACTATTTAGGGGCAGTTGTGTTCACCTTCAGAGGTACTAGAGGCTCATGAGTAGTTGAGTAAACCTTCAGGGGATACTGAGGGTTAGAGTGATATGAGCAGATCACCAGAGGGCCAGACTATTCAGAGACATTTGTGTCTACCTTTAAAGGTTTCAGAGGGCCATGAGCAGTTGAGCCGACCATTAAAGGGCCATGAGGGTCAGCGACATACAAATGAGTTAGAAAAGGAGGAAATAATATCAGTGGAGTGGGTTGAGACAAGGGAAACTTTAGTGGATAATGGGGCATTATTTGTGTTGCAGATGAGATACATCTTAGAAATGGAGGAGAGAAAGCAATCACCCCATATGGTATTTTAGATATTGGGATTCTGCAATGATACTTCTTCAGGTAGCTTGCTAGGAGAAAATAGAGTCTCTACTGCACTTGATCTGTCATATTTGAGGACAAATCTTTTTTAAGCCTAAGGAGATTATAGGAATCAAAATCCGATAAGACCTATCATTAGGGCAAGAACCAAAGGATTTCAAATCTTGGCGATGGGGGTCCTTTTTTAGCAAATCGACCCCAGAATTATTTCCTTACTAACCTCTTTTCTATTATTCATGTATTGTATATTTCAATAGGCACACCTATCATGCTTTACAGGGCGATGGACAAACTCACTAAGACTCAGCTTGTGGGTTATCCATGGACTGACCTAAACCGAAGATGAGTTAGACTGGCGAATTGATTTAAAGACTTGGCATGTTGAGGACCATTTTTATTTTTTGTTATTTATTTGGAACCATTTATGTTGTAAGTTTTCTTTACACTTTTATTTGTTTGTAATTTGTGTTTTAGGACCGGGGTACCCTATAGTGGTATAATTGTAATTTTTGGAGTGTTTTTAACCTAATAGGAGCAAGTATAAATACTTGCTAACTAAGGTTTTAGAAGGACATTACATTTGACATCAAAATATACACTTTGTGGCTGTGAGAGACATCTCTTGCAAGCTTCTACTCTTATCCATTTCAATTGTGGAATTGTGACGAGTTGGCTTAGGAATCCTTGTGAGTTATATCAAGGTTATTTCTAATTTGCATCTAATTATATCTAGTGAGTAAAATCTAGTTTGTGATTAGATTGGTTCATTTTGTTTTATTTCACGCAATTAGGGTTCCTTGTTCATTATATGGTTCATGCCATTTGTTAATTGAAAGTTGGAATCACTTGTGTTGTTATTGAATTGGTTTTGTCTAATTTAGTACGCACCATTTGTGGAGTTGTTTGTTTTCCATTTGCATGCTATTTTAGAGAATTGTTCATCAATTTAGTATATGCCATTTATGGAGTTATCTAGTTGATTCAACAATTGGAATGTGTAGATTATGCTTTGGATTTTAGGCACATCACTCCCAAAAACACACTCAAAAATTGGATCCAAAGGAAGATACCAAACCACAACTCCAATCCCCTACCATACACTCCTAACTTTCCCTAACTGATCAAGCTTCAAACAACACCTAACCAAGCCCAATTTCTGATATATTATACACCATTTGAGAGGCCATTGGAGAAGCAAAAAAATCAAGGAAGATCAGAACCCATGGCACCACCAAGAGGAAGTAAGAAGACAAAAGGCTAGGCACTCCAAATAGCATCAACGTGTAAGACTCCCTTTTATCTTGCTAGTATTCATTTTCCTTGTAATATTCTGATTTCCTCATATTATAATAGGGTTATTTTGTTTTGATTTTGTAAGTTTACATGTATATCTGGAGTATATTTGGCTTAGGAAATAAGTTGAAATGTAAATCTAAAGTTAAGAGACTAAACTGTGGAGAAATCCCTCATGAAATGTAACTTGTATGTTGAAGTTTTGGAAAAATATAAAGAGATCAGAATTTGGAGGTTTATGGAACCTCTAGACACCAATGTTAAGGGCTAAAAGAATATGTTTTTGGATATATTACATGCACCCTTAACCATGGAAAGTATTAGGTAATAAACCAGACACCTTAATAGTAGGAAATTGGAAGAAATGGCAAGATTGGTTCATGAACCTTCAAATTGTGGCCAAACTCACTTGTATTTGGAAATTTTTAAATCTCTAGAGCCTAAGAATGATGAAATAACATTAGGAAAAATATAGGAATAAAAATCTTAAAGAAAAACATGAGATTAACACAAAATAGGAAGAAAAAAGGTGTAACCGAAGCATTAAAAAAGCCACACGAAGTTCTTGAATAAATTTCTAAAATTTCTAGAAAAGAATAGAACACTCACATACCATATTGAAGCCGTAAAATGATTCCAAGTGGTTAGAAATAATTCCTTTAGGTTATTAGATCAAATTAGGTAAAAAGGGATCTTAAACAAAACATAAATCGATCGCACCTAATCTATCCAACTCATAACGCACTCTTCTAAAGCTCAAATGGCCAAAATAACTTCATAAATGGAATGAAAACTCCAAACCCTTTAAAACAACTATAAATATGTGAAAAACAGACTTAAAATGAAAAAGTTATGAATAAAGCACTAAAACTTTCAAAACTAGTAAGACTAGTATAGGTTGATGTTTGACCCTAACTCATAGAGTTATTTTGTCCTATCAGGTGACACATCATTTGAGGATGACTTGCCACCTAATTACTATGATTAAGGACCACATGGCCAGGTGAGTGAAAATCCAATGATTACTATTCCTTGCTTGTGTTTGTAGTTAGCATAATTGCATGTGTTTAATAATGGATATATGAATTGGAATTGTATGTGGGGTAAATTGGGGTACTATATGTGCTTAAATGCCATGATGTAATGTTAATTTAACTTAATTGTACCTAGCTAAATAATTGTTGCTTCCCCCTACATTTAGAATATAGAATAGCGAGTGTCTGTATTGAATTACTATGGACACTAGGTAACTTGACTTAAGATTTCTTGGCCATAAATAAAATGAATCACATTTCAAAGGTTTTTGAGTGTTCCTTCCATTTCTAAAGTTGTTTTGGTCTTTTAAGCTTCAAAAAGTTATGTTATGGTCAGAACGGTTTGGGTGCGCATTATCTAGGTTCCTTTTAGAGTTCCTTTCGCCTAATTTGATCAAATCCCTTAAAAAATGTAATTCTAATCAGTTATAAATTTGTTTAGGACTTTTATTTGGTGTGTGAAGATTCTATTCTTTTTTGAAATTCTAGAATTTTTGTCTAAGAATTTTGATTGGTTTGCTTAAGTCCCCGGTTTTGCACTTTTCCTCCTATTTCGCATTATTTTTATATTTTCCTTCAAGATTTTTATTTCTAGAATTTTCCTAATGTTTTCTCAACCTCCTTAGGTTCTAGAAATTAAAAAATTTCTAGATAAAATTGGGTTTTGCCATCAGTTGAGGGCTCATGAACACATCTTGCACTTCTTTCCATTTTTCCTACTACTAGAGGGTCTAGTTTGTCACCTAAATCTTTCCATAATTAAAGTTGCATGTAACATATCAAAACACACTCCTTTAGCTCTTAAACATGGGTGTCCAAAAGTACAAGTCTCAAAATTTTGATTTCTATTACATTTCTCCAAAACTCAACATACATGCTACATTTCATGGTTGATCCCATGGTTTACATCCTAGCATTAGGTTTACATTTCCAACTTATATTCAAAGTTAAATGCACTCTAAATATACATGTAAAACTCACAAAATCAAAGTAAAACAATCTATTCTAATTTGAGCAACCAATATATTACACAAAAAAAATTATTAGCATGGAAGGGACCTCTTCTTACTCCCTCTTGGTGTCTCCTTTTGTTCTAATATTTCTTGAGTCCTTAGCTCATTGAGTGGCCTCTTAATTGGTGCAGATTATATCTAGAAATTAGCTTGGAGAGGTGTTGTTTAGGGCTTAGTCAATTCATTGGAAATGGAGGTGTCTGATGGAGGATGGGGGTTATGGTTTAGGTGTTGTTTTCTTCATCCAATTTTTTGAGAGTGAGTTTGATGTTTTTGGAGAGTAAATTCTAATGGAAAACTTCAAAAAGAAGGGGACTTCTTCCATGTGTAGATAGGGAAATTTTAAGAAAGTCTAAGTAACTTGTTTAGGAAGTTTGTACATGGGGTAAAGTACATAGTGATTAAAATAGTAAACCAAACTTTTAAATGGTTAAAGTAGATAATCAGCATTATGTTAAGTGATTCAAATACAAAATCTGCTACTATTTCATAGACAAGCTAAGTGGTTCAAACAGATAGTTCATTAGTGTCCTTAACAATGCCATATTGGAATTCCCTATTTGAACTACTTAGGGTAATATTAATCTTCTACTTTAATTACTTAAAGGTGAGATCCCTTATTTAAACTTAACCTCAAATATTAATCCCCTTACTTGTAATTATATATATATATGCTAACAATACCCACAATTCTAGATTTCCAATTCTAATTTTCTAATTGCGTTATCATTTGATTTCACTGTCTTTATTATAAATGAACAGCATTAGTCGTGTAACTTAAACATGGACGTAATTATAAGTACATCCACATGTCACATGATATGCACGCGAAGGACCAATTTACATACTAGCTATATAGGAACAGATATGCAAATGAACCACTGAATTACAGCCATACAACCGTTTAAATTTAGCTTATGATATACATGTAGCTCCAAAGGTAAAGATGACATTTGATGATTTAGCCAAGATTACATACCATACTGGGATCAGAGTTTTCAGGCAAATTTTGGTGTTCAAATAGAGGGATATTGCAGCAAGAACTATCTCGATGTTCATTGCATCTTTAGGAGCAGATTGTCCCTATAAATTATGTATAGATTTTAGTTGCACTAGACATAAGTCTCATGACAAAATTTACCTGGTCAAGTCATATTTGGCCAACACATTGGCAACTTGGTTTTGCCAACATATTGCAAGTCAACGATAGTTATGAACGTCCATGAAGAGAAGGGCCCAAGAGCACAATATTCGTTCACTCTTCGCATTGCTAAAAGGATTTTGTGCACCCGTTAACGAAATCCATCTGATACAATACAATAATGCTGCTAGGACATGCAAGACCAAGTTGCAATGGGAGAAATATTCCGTCCTTAGCCCTAGGGAACCAAAACCCGTAAAGCATAAACGTGAGTATAGCACAGACGCTTAAGCAAATATGAATTGGCCTCTATTAAAGAAGATTAGGACACAACTTCATGCCACACGTTTAGTAAAAGAGAAACTAAGATACACTTCGAATGCTTCAAAAATTAGAGAGGACAAAGAAGGTTATTTGAGATCGTCAGGAAAATTAAAACACTATAATCCAAGCAGAGACATGCTTCTTGTATAAAAATACATGTAAGATGTACGAAGAATTGTTATTCCTCTATAACCATCTATAGTTCTATCAGTCTAAAACTTCACTTTACTATTAGTATCTCAAGAAGCCATGTTCTTGAGAATAGGTCATTAGTCCTTCAGTTCGTGTACAGCAATTTCACATATCCATAACCCTGCCCTACAAGCGCATTTAGACTAGTCTCATAATCACTTTGGCGTATTCTAAATAAATCTCCTACACTAAATAGTAGAACTGTAGTTTCGCATTTACCTCATTTCTATTTCTACTACTCTTCCTTTAGATGTATTTAAATTTCTATCGTTCAAATTATTTTTAAATCTATATTCCCCTCAATACTGTCTACTGCAAATGCTGCAACCCATTTTTATAAAACCTATGGATGCATCCTGTTAAACCAATCACGGGGCAATTTAAAAGCCCTAGCATCTCCTATCATGATATTTAAATCAAAACTAACTTCAGCTGCTACGAACACGAGGTAGTGATCATACCGAAAGTGAAACACTTAAACATCACAAGAAGTATAACAATCTAAGGTGATGAGGAACCTAGGCATATGGATTTAAAATACACCAGTCAAACAAGGTTTTGCAAAAATATTGCAAATCTCTTGTTCTCCTTTCGTGGCAAAACAAGTCCCTTCTAATGAAAGATTAACCTACGGTAGTATAAAATCAACCAATATCTTCACACTGCACTGTCACCTAAACCTTTAAACCCAGTTAAGCCTTGGCATGAGGCTTTGTTTCTCACTGATTCTACGCTCTACTAGCAAGGATCTAGTAAAAATAACAAACATGTCCATTGCTGCATCTATGCATCCAACAGCGATTGTGTTGTGTATGGCTAAAGTTATATAACAAAACTGCCAACTTAGGAGAACTTTTCTTCCGGTACCATACTTGTACGATCAACAATAACTATTTTCCATCTTTCATAAACAGCATGACTGAATTCAACCATGAACACGATTATCAATTACCTTAAAATGAAAATGCCTGCATGAATAAATCCGGAGGTTACTGCAAGTTGGACAACTGCATAAAAAAATAATCAGACTTCTTTCTGTGAGAATATTGGCAATCAGGGCACGGGAAGGAAATAAAAAAGGGGATACGAAACCTAAAACAGTTAAACTCAAGCATAAAGGGAGTAAATTAAATATGGGAACATCACTTTTTTTCTTTGATGATG
Organism: Laguncularia racemosa; assembly: GCA_037954665.1. Lineage (NCBI taxonomy): Eukaryota > Viridiplantae > Streptophyta > Magnoliopsida > Myrtales > Combretaceae > Laguncularia > Laguncularia racemosa. The sequence goes on along the minus strand of JBBMOL010000003.1, from coordinate 5,477,121 downwards.
CAGGAACCTTGGGAGAGCAGTGGCCTTGGGATCCACCCCTCCTTGCCAGGATCTAAATATCTTGGACATTTAGAACTGCCAAGGCTTAATAAGCAGAGAACTAAACAAGGAAAACAAATGCTCAAACATGGAGGAGATAAATTCATGAATACCATGGGCCGAAACAGGGGTAATTTCCATGTAAATCCAGGCTGCATCCTATGAAATGGAAAAATTACTGAGGCTTATAGAAGAATGCTAATATCTTGATCAAACAATAGGTATAAAATGTTTTTGGTGGAGAAAACCAATAGCACCAGTAATTATGTATAGAAAGAGCAAACATTTCATTGTTTTCTAAACTGCTGGAAAACTATAGAACTTGTCTCTTTTAATATGTAGAGTAACATCTTCTCCTTGTAAATAAATCCTTCCAAAAGAACTCTAGTACTGTAGAACCTTTTGAAAATGACATACCACTAACAATACAGATGTAATATCACATGCTCATGAACACATCTTTCTTGAAAATTATGGCTGAAATCAAAGACAAAACATATACTAAGAATATGTCAAAGAAGCCCCACATTACCAATGCTGGGACAATTTTTTTCTTAAGGGAATGAGCTCTTATCCTCGTGGGCAATTGAGCATGATGAAAATTTTCAATATAACCCCCCCAAAAACTCCATCAGCAAGAACATCTATAAATTTTAACCAAAATGGTACTCACTATATAGGATAATAAGCATCTTTGCACTCAAGCCACACCAACTCAACTATACCATGCATCCACTAGAAAAGAGTCATGTCTTTCCAAATTTTCACTAGATACTTGTGAAAGCAGGAATTCAGAAACTCCTTTTGTTACCTTAGAGTCGACCGCAAACAAATAGAGTAACTCTGACAGTGACCTTCTATTGCTTCATTTAATAACTTCCCAAACTTATCTTGTCAAAGATTTCCTCAATTAAGTATACAGCGATACTTATCACTGGCCCAAAGAAAAACAATGATAACTTATCTCCAACAACAATTGATTAAAAAATGTAAAGCTAAAAAGATGAACTAATTTCATGAGAACAAAGAAAGAAGTTGCATTCATGTTACAGCAAAGTGGCAAGCTTTAAGTACCATGATAAACCTAAAGCTCCAAAACATCTACAAACCTGAGTCTAGCTCAGCAAAGAGCTTGAGCACAAGCAGTTGGGTATAAATAAATAAACATTAAAAAGAGAGAGAGAAAGAAAGAGAGAGACAGAAACACAGAAGATGCTAGCAAGCATTACCACAACACAAAAAATTAAGACACAAGGTCATGAATAAAATAAAGTAGCCCAATCTGTCTATGCCTCAAACATTTTAATCATGTACTACCTCATTGCTTCTATAACTTGTCACTTATTTAAACCTTTAAAAACCAAACATACTTCGTTCATCAAAGCTTGCCAATAGTGAAACTCACTTAGTCACTGTGGGAACATCCTCCAGTACCAAAGTCGTTTGTGCAGAAGATTGTGCAACCAGCATATCACTTCTGCAGTGCAAAATTTGCACCACCTTAGACAGTTAACTAGTGTATGTAGAAGCAGGAAATTTAGTTCGCAAGTTAGGTTTTGCACAAATCAGATCTTCAAATGATGATCCACTGCCACTAGTCCAATCTTTTAGCTTTCAATATAGCCATTCTAACATTTTCTTCATATCTTCCACTATCACCATTCAATCTTCCAATTAAACAAATCATGTTTGATTTTACCTGAGTTTTTTTCATTTCCTTCACCATCCCACCCATGCCTTCTCCAACGAATCACACTCTTAACTTCTATACAAGTCCTCTCTCTCTCTCTCTCTCCCCTAACCCCAAGCACACCCCACCCCCCCACCAAAGACAAATATCCAACACTTTCTCTTGTCTCTCCAAAGATCCAACAGGCCATACCAGTTGATAGGATCCAAAATGTGGATCATATTGATTTAATACGAAAAGAAGAAAGCCTTAAATGTAGTACAAACCCTAACCCAAGGCAAGTTGTTCCTATTAAAACTCCTAAATCAGATTGATCAAAAATGAATTGCTAGAATCCAAAATACAAGCAACTAACTCGCCATTTATACTAATACTATTACTGCAGGACTTGCCACATGGCAACAAACTATTAGATCAAGTCTAACTAACTCTATTTACTTGACTTCATATACTAATAATATTGGCTAAATCTCTATCATACAATGAGTCAATTAGAGTCTTTTAGTAATGGTTCAACAGAATGTTGCATTGTGGCAAGATACCTAGAGCTTAGGTGGTGTGATCAAAGAGTCAGTCAGTTAAGGATCATTCTAGAATTTTTCCTTCTTTCTACAAGAAAGATAGGAGCTGTTAGCTCAGATATAGAAGCAGATTTGCTCTGATGTAAGTCCCTCAGACTTACATTCGGGTTGGTAAACTTTCATTTTCCTATACAATCAATGAAATCTAGGTTCAGTTCATGACAAATTCTCTGCTAGTCTTATCTTTACTTGAGTTGCAGACATGTCCACTGAAAAATTCTCATACTTATCAACCTTAATCTTCAGCTTATGATCGTGTTTAATAACTTAATATGATGCCCACTAAACAACACTTCAAGATAATATTGTTCCAACTCCAGGAGCACTACTTCATCTCATCTATGGATCATAAGAGATACTTTCATCAAACCCTTTTTTAACTCTCGAGCCCAAACATCAAAATCCCCAACTTTAATGCAGTGCTTAACCAAGAATATCGATGATGCACCTTATATTTCAATCATAACCCTAAGAGTTTCTGTATGTAACTCAATTTTCTTATTTGCTCCTTTCTTTTCACCAACCAAACCTACAGCATCAACTAAAGGCATGTTTCAAAGAACCACGTTTAACAAACTCATTGATTATTAAACCAGAAGGATATAGGCTGACAAGTGAAATAATCTGCAAGGCCCTGGAGCATGATGTACTGCTCCTGAAACTTTATTACCAGTCAATGTTCACTTAGCAGGAGAAATTTGGGGCTTATTCATACAAGTCATTACCTATACAGATTCCATCCGATCCTCCCTCTTTCAGAATCAAGCACTAATACTCATGCATTAGTAGAACAAAGGAATTTCTTGTATCTTTAATTTCCCTTCTCATACAGTTAGTAATCCACCCCAACCAAGTAAAAATGCAGATAAAGCCAGAAAAACAAGGGAACAAAAGAAAAAAAGGCTTCGAACCATGGACTTCTCTACTTTGTTAGACAAAATAGTCTTTTCACCACCAGTCAAATTCTCATCACCAATTGCTAACTTTCATGCCGTAAATATGAATTTACTAGTGCCATAATATGAATACTGTAGAGGGGAAAAAACAGTGAGAAATGTGAGGAGTTGATATTCTGTAATGTCTTATCAATCAACAGGAAGAGTTGACATAATAGAATTACTTCTAGAAATTACATAACAAAAACAGGCAAAATACATTGATAATGTCAAGTACAAATATTGCATAAATATAACAGAAACTCAAACAGTTGGCCCAAAAAAATAAAATAAAATCTGAAATCAAAACAAAAAATAAATCTGACAGGAAAAAAAAAAGTTAGAAATGTGGCATCATTGTCAGACCTTTTGAAGAAATACAGGGACTAATGCAGCACAATATACAAAACAGAGTCCCAACTCCCACTTGTATAAAAGCACTTACATGCAGTGGCTTGAGCTCCACAGAGGAGAGCATCTCTAACCAATTAGTTATCAAGCTAACTAGCTGACTATAGAGAAAGGAATATGAAAAATATTGAGTCATGTCTGAAGAGCCTCGGTCAACACACACCTGATACATACAAGAATTATGAACAGCAAATACATATAGGTACAATTGATGAAATTCACCATGGGAAGAACCAGAGCAGTCGAGCAGATGCGAGAGGGTTAAGACTAGGTACAACACAGTATGTGCATAGAAGCCCAATTGGCTATACTTGATAGGGCCTCAGGTAGCAAATCAACTTAAACTATGTGAGACACCTCAAATCTTCATCCTTGTAAAATTACAATGCACTTCCAATAGGCACCAAATATCTGCCTATGTCAGACATACTTCACAGTTCTCCAATGGTAACTAGACAATCTCCCCATGCCGAAAGCCAGTATCTGCACAATCTGCACCAGAGTCCAACCCACAAGGAGAATCGTACCATTTTGGATTTTCCTGGTAGAAACTGTCGACTTGGATAGCAACAAGAGCTTCATCTCCTACCATAGCATCATCGTGTCTCAAGGGCTTCGTTAGTTTAGTATCTTCACAGTCAAGAATGCTCTTCTCATCATATTCACCACATTTCAGCCACTTCTCAGGTTTACAAGACTCAGATATCAGATCCTTCTGACCCCTACAGTCTGGCCTCATCTGTTCCCAAGGTACCACATCCCCAAGTGATCGCCCAAAACTATCATCATCATCCTCAATCAGTTCAGCATCCTTTCCATCACCATAAATAGGTTCAGGATGGTGATCACCCCAATGAGCCAAATCATTATGGCAAACAAGCATATCACTTGTATGTGGCTTATCCGCAAGTAAAGTAACAGACTTTGAACCCTCCTCTCCAATTCTTCTTATTCTATTGGCAACATCAAACAACTCTTGTGATATTGAACTCAAAAACTCCCTAGGAACTTTTGCAATCCTACCTTCTAATAACCCCAAATCCGCTCTTAGTTCCTGCAATTGCTGCATAACTGCAAGCTGCAAATCACCATCGTCCTTCCCCATCATTCCATAACCATCATTCTCCATCTCCTCATTCACTCCATACATAGTTTCCTGATCCATCAAAAGGCCATTTTTATGCCCAACAACACGATGCATAATCCTAGCATTACCATCCAATGGCCCTGGCTCATGCCCCGAATGCACAGCATACAACTTAAATACTGCTGTCCCCTCCTCTTGGTACACAAAGGTCTTATCTTTCTCATTGTAATTCATAATAGGCACGATTGCCCTAATCCTAAACCCACACCCACATCTCTTCGACACATAAGGTTCCCTCTTTAAAATCTTTGATTTCTTCGCAGCCGGCTCGCCAGCCCGATGACAAGCATAATCCTTAACCTCAGCCATGAATGGTTTATACCGGATATACTTCTGCCTAATGCAAAGCACGACCTTATGCTTCTTAGCCAACTGCTGTAACCGACTAGGGACTTCTTTGGCAGGCACATCAATAGATTCAGTATACTCAAACCTACGGCGCTTACTTTTAATAGCGGACCCGGAGGACGAACTATTACAAACGGGGCACTCGGCTACACAAACCCTAATGAAACTCTCAGGAATCCCATAAAACTTAGCACCTACAGTCCAAACCTGCTTAATTCTCTCAATAGTCTCTTTCAACCCCAAGTGTTTCAAATCAGCATCACCATGAAAACCCATGACAATATCTTGCCATTGATTAATGTGAGAAACAAACTGTTGATTATTATTCTTAAAGCACAAGAATTTGTTACCGGAACCTGGGTCGACGTGAGCAGCGAGCTTCTCCTGAATCCGCTTCCAGGCAGTGAGGTAAGCGGTGTCCTCGTTACGGTCCTTCCACACGGAGCGCCACGAACTAAGGACGGTGGGGGGAGTGGCGGCGCGTATCTCGATGGGCGAGGCGAGGCGGCGTTCTAGGATGCAGCGGATCATGAGGGAGTGTGATTCGGCATTAAACGTGTAGAACTGAGTTGAAACATGGGGTTCGGGGGAGACATAGAACAATGGGTTGGTGGGGTTAGGGTTTTTAGTGTTTGTGGTGGGTTGACTCACTGAGTCATCGTTGTCTGAGGAGTGAGTGGGTGAGTCACAGGAAGAGGAACGGAAGAGTACGATTTCGGGAAAGGGTTCGGGGTCCGGTTCGGGTTCAGGTTGTGGGGTCATTAAAGAGTGGGAGTGGTGTAGCTGCTGGTGGTGGTGGTGGTGGTGGTGGTGGTGATGGTGGAAGAGATCTTCTTCTACTTTGTGGGGATTCATGAAGCAACTTTGAGTATGAATTGGGGGAGAGACTGGAAAGAGAGAGAGAGAGAAAGAGGGTGTAGGCAGTACAGGTTTGTCGCTTGTTTATTGGATTTGGGTTTATTTCGAAGTAGACTGAGTTTGTTTGAGTTATATGTTTAGTTGGTTTGAGTCTGACATGTTCAGAATTTGGAAGTCGAGGATTTCTTTTCCTTTCCTTCTTTCTCTTTCTCTTCCGCCCTTTCCTTTCCTTTGTTTGTTATCGTTTGCTGTTTTTTCTTGTTTTTTTTCTTTCCTTTATTTATTTATTTATTTATTTTTTCGTTTGCCATACTGTTTGTGCCGTTTATTGCACCTCGTTTCTCGCTGTCGTTGTTGTCCACTAGGACGTAACATCTATTTAGTCATTTAGTGAATAGTTTTTTCCCCCCCCTTGTTTTGGTTCTATTTTTGTTCTATGTTTGTTCCCTTAGGTCATTTTTATTGTTAACGACCCTATTTTCGATTCTTATGTATGTCATGTTAACTTTTTAAGAAATTTCTTCCTTAAAAAAATCTTTACTTTATCTTTATAAATTCTATTATAAAAGTTCTTCAATATTTTTTTAAATTCTGTAGAAGTCACTCTACAATTAAAGTTATTAAAAAAAAAAAACTTTACTTTGTCCTCTGTGAATGACCTAGTTTTTTCGAAGGAGCAATTTATAATGCTTAACATTATAAGGAGCCATGATAAGGCTTCAATGAAAGTGATGGTCTTAGGGATAGTTGATTTCCTAAAAATTCAAGCTACAAGACTAAATAAATTCTTTTTATTCCATGTCTTTCTTAAATAAGGTAGTGTTTAGTGGACAACTTTTTAATGTACTAAAAAGAACAAAACTTGTTATATCATGTTTGATAAAGAAAAAAGAAAAAAAAAGTTGGTACTAGCAAAACTACCTATAGTACTAGATGAATTTCAAAACTTTTTGTACTTCCATTTAGTAGAACATAATTTTGAGATTAGATAATAAAATCTCTTAACTAGAATTAGAAAATAGCTTCTTTTTTTCTTTTCTTTTTTTGAATCAACACCTCATTATTACTACTACCACCATTATCACCACCACTAGCATCTCATCATTACTACTTTAATATTACTACCATCATCATTACCATCATTACTATCATTGCCACTACCATTAATACAATAATACCACTAAGTCACCACCAATATTACCAAAATTGTTTCTGGGAAAGTTAAAGAGGTAGTTGGATCTGATGTTAGGCAGATAGTACCGGGGTCGACTAGTGAGCAGATGCGCTAGATTAAATGTTTCAAATGCATGGGATTTAGATATATAGCTACACAGTGTCTGAATAAAAGAGTAATGACTATTGTGGAAGGCACTGAAGAAGAAGATGAGAAAGAAGCTATTAAGCCTACAGATTTATCCATGGTCTTGCAAGAGTACTATGATGATCAGGATGCTAAGACACATGAGGACAAAAAGGGTGAAAATTACTTACCTATTATTCTGCAGGGTTCTGACTTTATCTCCAGATGTTAGGGACATACAGAGAGAGAACCTGTTCCATACACCTTATCAGATTCAAGGTAACCTTTATGTGCTTTTCATTAATGGTGGTAGTTGCACTAATGTCATATCTGCTGCATTAGTAGATAACTTATAACTAGCCACTAGCCTGCATCCTAGCCCTTATAAATTGCATTGATTAGATGACAGAGGTAGTCTGCATGTTACACAGAGGGCAAAGGTGCCAATCAGTATAGGAGAAAAATACTATGATGAAATTATTTGTGATATGCTTCCTATGTGCACCTTTCACTTATTGTTGGGTGGACTCTGGTTATTTTATAGAAAGGTATTACATGACGGATTCAAAAACACTTACATGTTTCAAAAGGATAGTACACGGATCGTCTTGACTCCTATGTCTCCATCTAAGGTGCGCTCTTTCCAAGAAAAAATTAGAAACACCTTTGGATCTTTCAAAAGTCCAGCCATCAAAGAAACACCAACACTGGGTTTTAGTCTAAGAGAAAACCCCTTAGATTTAAGGGCAAATCTTTTAAAGGCCCGAGGAGATGATGGGAATCCACCTTGCAGTTCCAATAGTAGGGAAACCTGACCTAGATGTAGGAGCCTAGACATCCATATATGGACACATGTTATCTAATAATGTTTGATTTTTTGCACTTTAGCAAGTACATTTATTGGTTCTTACAAGATGGCCAAATAACATGCACCAAGGATCAATTTACGAGACATTCTTGAAGTCATATCCAATGGCCCACAAATTATTCAATTGAAGTGAAGAACCGACCACTTGAAGACCATTTGTATTTGTAATTATTGCTAATGAGAATCGGCCTTTTTATTTTGTACTTATCTTTTGTGCTTTTGGAACTGCCCAGTTAGTGGCAACTTTGTAATTTTTAGTACATTTTTACCCTAATTAGAGCAAGTATAAATACTTGCTAACTAGGGTTTTCAAAAAAAGCTTTTTGATATTTGACGAAAACACACACTTATTGCCATGAAAGTCACCCTCTTGCATGCATATACTCTTATCAATTTCTTTGGAAATTGTGGTGAGTTTGGCTTAGGAATTCTTGTGAGTTATATCAAGATTTTCTAAGTTGCATCCGATTATTGCTAGTGAGTAATATCTAGTTATAATTGGTTGGTCTTTTTATGTGTTCTTTTCATGCCAAATTAAGGTTCATGTATTGCTAGGATTACAAGCCAATTATAAAGATTGGAATTACATTGTTCCTTTGTAATTAATTGGTATTGGAATGCCCATGTAATACTTCTAATTTGGTTCATGCCATTTGAGATTGTTCATCCTTTAATTCATGCCAATTGGGGATTTTGTCTTCATTTTATCCAATTTGTGCAGTTGATTATTCATTTGTAATGTGTGCTTGTGATTTGGATTCTTAAGCACATCAAAACCTTTACAAAAATTGGAAAAATCACATGTTTAGTGCATCTAATTTAGATCTGGTTTGTCTTGTACTTTTTACATCATTTCCAAGTAAATTTTTTAGCTTTAATCAAGGTAAGATATGTTAGGATAAGGATCAAATATGATAGAGGTAAGTTAAGATAAAATATTTTAAGAAAAGGATGCTTATTTAGATAAAATCATATGGTTACTTTTCCTTCTCTTGAACCAGTCACGAAGTGTTAGATTAGGCATCATGGGATTTTAGATAAGATAGGGTAAGATTCGATGATGATAGGATAGAATTAAATAAGATAAGATAAGGTTGGATTTTTCAAAGATTATTTGTGGAATTTGACTCAAGGATGACATTAATGAGAAGATGAAGAAGAGAACTAGTTTATCTTGGGTCTTTTTCATTTGTTGCTTGTGTGGATTTTTTTTTTTTTAAAGAAGATAGGTTAAGATAAGGCATGATGAGAGGTCATTTTCCATGTGATATGATAAGATAAGGGGTTGATTTTTTTCAAAACTTGATGAAGAAGTTATCCTAAAGATGGTGTCTTGGAGAAGGAAGTGTGATTGGTAGAGTTTTATGTGGATTTTCTAATATTTTGTATGTTGTTGGGTAATTAAAGATGTAATGTTGAATTAGGAAATTTTTGGTAAAAATAGATTAAGTTTTGAGGTTGGTTTTACGCTTAACTGCTTAGAAGGCTTTATGGCAACATTTAAGGAACTTCCAATTTTGATTTTGTTTTGTAATTAGGTTTGTTATTAATATGTGTTTATTTTTGCTTATCTATGTTTTAGGATATTAATCCCTATGATTAGGATAAGATAGCATAGATTTAGGAAGGATTAGACTCAAGTTAATGCAACTTTTCTTGAGTTGTCTTATTGTTTATCAAAAGTTAACTTAAGTTAAATTGGAGTAGACTTTAATCAACTGAGTTCTAGTTTTTAAAGGTAATACTTAAGGAACATTTAGGGCTAAGTACTGGTCTATAGATGAAATTTGACAAAATTCAAGTTTAAGTAACTAGGTGAAAAATCGAGAATAAGTTCGAACTCTCAGGTAAGGAGTTTAGTGGAAATTAGTGCACTTTATAGTTTTCAACTAAACTTTTACTAAGTTAAATTCATTATTTCTATCGAAAAAGGATATCATATGAATTCTTGGTGTCTTATCTACCAAGTCTTCTCTAAGTCAACTGGGGTCTTAGTTTTGATGCTTTAAGTCTACTCAAGTCTTCCTAGTGGTTTTAAATGGAAGACTTAAGTTAGTGAGTCAGGTAAAGTTAGTTGACTCAAGTCGACTTTTAATTTAACTAAGTTGACTTACATCAACTTATAAAATATCGAGTCTTCTCTAGTTCTTAGACCTTACTTAGGTTCATTTAAAGCTAAATTCTGTGTATTTCCTTACCTAATAGGATTTCCAAAAATACTACCTACAAAAATCCTTAGGAATTATAGATGACATTTAGGCTAGATTTCAGGATCTTAGATTTTGATTTTTGAACCAAATTTATCAAGTGTTTGCACTTGTTTTCTCTTTCCATAAGATATTCTACATTAAAAAAGGATCTTGCTATCATCTAATAGCTCGATTTAGGATTGAATGGAAGTGCAAGGAGTTGGTACTGATTGGTAGAAGTTTTGGCTTTTCTAGTTGAATTGAATTTTAATTTGCATGCTTAGATCACTAAGATTCATCTCATAAGTTTGAGATTAGTTGGGTCTATTCAATTTTGTAGGCAAGTTAATTTACATCGTTACTTAAGAGGTCTTAAGTTAACTCAAGAGTTTATATTGGTCAACTCAAGTTTTTGTATTGGTAAACCTAAGTAATCTTTAGTATCTTAACCTTCTTCGACTATCTCAAGATAAGATGTTTTAGATTTGGAGACTAATTCATCTTACAGGTTTAGGTTTTTGCAAGATAAGTGGTTTTATTAAGAGGTTGAGCTGGTGGTTTTCCCTAAGAAATTATGTGAAACTTTGTCATCAAGTTTGTTAAGATGACTTCCTTTAGAAGCTAGTTAAGTAGCCTTCTTTAATAAGTTAACTTTTAGGTAGTTTTCCTAAGAAGTTAGTTAGAAAAGTTCCTCGGGCAAGCTAATTGTTTATATCTCTTAAAAGAAGAAAAATTGTATATGGATATTTAAAGGAATCTTAAATTGACTAAATAAAATTCTAATTACATAAAGTTTCAAGACTAACTTTATGTAGCTAATAATATTTGAGGCTTAATTGTAAAGTATAGACAAAAATCATAATTATTTGAAAGTCTAAAAAAAAATTGGGGTATTATATTTTACTTTATTAAGATATAAAATAATTATCCTAATTAATTTTATCATCAGAAAAGACCTACTTTTCTGGAGTTTTACATAGACCCCCTAGACTTATCCAACAATCGAATAGTAAAGACTAATCATGCAATTGATAAGGATGAATCAAGCAAAATTTCCCCATTTCTACCAGTTGCAACAAACCAATAACTCTATCTAAACATCCTAAGGGCCTAATATGAATCACATGAAATTTTGTGGGCTCTAGCTCTAGTGACTGGTTAAAATAATATGTGATTCCTATTACAAGATCAAGGAAAGATACATAGTAACTCTTCCCTATGAGTTAGTCCACTATCTTCATGCTAGGCTCCAATCATTTACACTATTTTCCACTATATAAATATGGAGAATAAATTGCAATAACAAGCTATAATTCTTGTCATTACTTTATCTTACACTTCTACAAAAGCTTTGCAAATTTCTAGTAACACTTCATTCAAAATTACAAAAAAATATATCTATTACTCTATCTCATGCTCTTACTCTTAGTAAAAACTATAAGAATTACAATAGCAAAGCACTCACAAAGTGCTCATCTTAAAATACAAAGATGGGGAAAACAGTATAAAAGAACCCACAAAAATTCGCTTAAGTGAACAAGCTTCTTCTTTAGCTTCTACATTTGTCAAATAGATTCTACCTTGTTTGTAGAACCATCTACTTCTAGAAATGAATGACAAATTAAGAATGATGATTTTGATAAGTGGAATTTGTTGGTTTTCTTTGGTTCTCCTACTGAGCTTCTTCAAGACTTGTTTAATCTTTTATATAAGCTTCTTCTCAATGTTTAAATTCTAGAATCAAGCTGTTAAGTGTTGTTTTCGTGAGATTTTTTTTGCCTTGATATTTTTTCTAATGATTTCTTTTTATTAAATTCAACTTTCTCTCTAATATGTGCTTTTAAATGATGTAATTTGTTGCTAGAAATTGAAACCCCATAAATCTTAGTGTTTCCATAAATCATGGAGTGAATCTAAGCTTGAACTTTATCCTTATTTTCATTTGAAATTAATTTAGATAGTAGTGTTCATATTTCTCTAATATTTTCTACAAAATGCTCTATAAATCTACTAGATTCTTATTTTATAATTGTAGTTCTTCTTCTTTATTATTTTTTACCCATGAAAATCTCTAAGAAATTTAGATTAAAACATCAAAAATTCAAATTTAAAAAATTCGAAACTTATCTTGAATAAATCCCATAAAGGCCTGAACTTTGTAATAGATTCCACTTGTTTTTTCACTCAAATCCTATAGTAAGATAGTTATGTTACCAAAGTATAACTAACTTATGGAATTAGATCGTAATGAATAAAAAGCAAATTAAGATGAAAAAAAAAATAATCAAGTTACTCTATTTAACTTGTACAAACTTTGTTTGTAACTTATGAAAAGCGAATGAGCTATGGTTTTGATTAATTGATGAATGCTCAAATCAAACCAGTTCACTATTGTTGATGTTTTTAGAAATGGAAAGAATTAATGTTTTTTTAATAGAGAAGAACTTGACTATTGTTGATTATGTAGAAGAATTGATTGCTAATTACATTGAACAACTGGTGAAATCATGACCCATTGTTGCTTTTTGTTAAGTTGCTAATGTTCAATATACTGTTATTATCATGTCTTTGAAGTGAACACAAATTCATTGTTGCATTTTTTTACTCAAGTTTATTATTCTTATCTACTTAATTAATGGTTTTTGTTGATTTGTTATGTGTTCAAAAGCTAATTAAATTTCTTGTGTTTGTTTAAGCATATTGCTTACTCAATCATTGTGTATAATTAAAAATTGCTTATGCACATATTAAGATAAGCTTCTATCTTTCCTTTGTTAAGCTTCTATATTTTATAAGGAAACTTCTACATTTTTAATCAAATTATATATTTAATAGGCTTATTAGATAACTTAATATGCTTTGTTATTATCAAAATTAACTAAAAGACTTAAAATAGATAAATATATATAACGTCTTAAAATTTGAAACATAACAACCCGCCACATGTCCATACCTTAATATGGTCACATTAAGGGTCAATATTACTACAAATCGACATATTACATAATAATGTCACACCTCACATTCTCATAATTCCTATAAACTACAATAAAGATTATTCTATGAAATAAATGACTAAAATTTCTAAATACTTCATATATTTCAACAGCCTATTATTTGTAAACTTTTTAAGTTTGCATTAGAATTGATACTAGACTCAAACTTGTATACAAAACTTTACAAATCTTTCTTTAATATACCGTACATGAATACTACAATCACATACACATGTCAAACATACCGCAATCACATACATAATTGCAAGACATATAATTAACAACAAGCATTTAATTATCATGTTATTAAGTGTCACATACTACACAATCTTGGCATCCTTAGACTTAAGGTAACATAAGACCCCAATCACGCACATATATAATATATACATGTATAATGTTGGATACTCCCCAACACCTATGAATCTATGAGTCAACCTAAATCTGCTTAAATCATTTTGATATACAACTCCACATAAGGATAAAATTACATACCAATCATTGGGGTGCCACTAAGATCATCAGTATTCCCAATCCCTTAAACCCAAGCACACATAGTCAATATATTACATTTATAGATTAGATATGAATTAAATTAATTTATTTCTAACCTAATATGGATAATCGACAAATAAGGTAAACACATACTTGAAACAAGCTTTTAATATTAATTGAAACTCTACAACCTTAGATCTTAATACCAACGTATTGCATGCTAATCAATAATCTGTGTAAATTAAACTTAATAGTGGTCAATCTAACATTTAACATTTTGTGCTTAATTTACAATGTTTCACACTTATCAAGTCGTCATTATTAGTATCATTATTGCTTTATTATTATTATGGCAAAATATGTAGTTTAATATTGACATAAAGCTATTACATATATTATATACACATCTATGACAAGTTATACTAAACTATTATACAAGTGTATCACGTTATAACATAAAACACTTAGAAATAATAATAAGTAATTACTTAGTATTATAAAAACTAATTCATATAAAAATGTTACAATGTAATAACATATACAAGTTATTGACATGGAATATAGAACTATGATTTGTATCACCTGACAATTGACAATTACCCAAGTTGTGGAAGACCTTGAGGGACCAACCTCAAGTAGCTTACTAAATAACAACAATCTTTAGGAGTACACAAGTAGTAGTGACTTGATGGGAATCAAGGTTTCATCTAGTGCAACCCAAACCAAGGATGAAACTAAAGTATCAAGGATTGAACTAATGACTCATGACAAGACAAAGGGAAAAGGGGTGGAACAATGATGGGAATTTTCCAGCGACCTAGATGGATACAGAACTTGATTTGGATGATAATCCAAATCACTCATATTTACTCTTATTTTTCTTTATCTAATAAATATTTGAATGATAATCTTACAAGTATAATGATAGTTCTTCATAGGATGCCAAATGACTCTCATTTTTTATCACTTAAGGACATCATCAGATTCTCATCCAATGGCCCGCTGTAATCAACATCTCTTTGATGCATTGGCTCTTTGAGGATTCTTATTATTTTTTATTTGTAATTATTTCTTTGAACTATTTATGTGTAAGCTTTTGGGACACTTTTATTTGATTGTAATTGTGTTTTTAGGACCGGCCACCCTAAAGTGGCATAGTTGTAATTCTATGGACTATTTAACCATACAGGGAGTAAGTATAAATATTTGCTTAAGTAGGGTTTTGAGGAAGCTTAGAAAATTTTTAGAACATACACTTAACGTGTGAGGGTTAGGGTTATCCTAAATCCAAATTGCTTTTATCAATTTCAATCCCAAAAATTGAAATTGTGGTGAGTGGCTTCAAAGTGAATTGTGAGTAATATCAATTATCTTTGTTGTAATTTTCCTTTTCATCACTAGTGAGTTATATCTAGGGTTGATTAGGATTGTTTTTGGTTAGATTTTGATTTCATTTATAATCACTTTATCATGTTATAAGATTGATTGGTTTTGACATTAGTTCTAACCATCAATTTTGCCACATTTTGAACCGTGAATTGGCCTTATTGGGATGGAGAATCACGGTCTTGTTTTGATTGTTGATGTTTGGAAATCTCTTGGGATTTTAAGTTGATTCAATGATTCAATTGAGGATTTCATCATTGTGAATTTTATTATCTTGAAATATAGCATTCGGATCATTTTGCAACAGTTAGGGTTCACGCAAAATTGGTTCCAATTTTGAACTGGTTTTGATCTTGTTTTTTGGAGTTGTTCAATTGGTTCATTTGCATGTGCTTAATCTTGCTTTTAGGCACATCATCTTTTGGAATTAAAGCTTGAGGTTGTAGGAAGGGGTTGGATGCAATTTGAATTCGGAAATTAGGTGTTTGTTAAGTAGCACCTTGATCTAAAAATTGTTGGTGTGAACTTGAATTTTTTTTTTTGTTGTGTTGTTGAATTGTTATCTTGTTGATTATTAGTTGAACACTTGGAGATTTGAACGCTCTTGGATTCCTTGATTGTTAGCTATGAATGTATAGTATATGGGAAGTAAACCGTGAAGGAGTAAGAGTGGTGTTCAATTGGTAAAGTGGATTTGTATTGTATGTATTTTTTGGAAAATTGGAGGAGTAGCACTTGTGTTTTCAGATTTGAAATTTCAGAATTGAAGTGTGAATTAAGAAGCTAATTTGAAATTTCAAAACACACATTAAGTCATTGTTTAATTGTGTGACATTTGAATTTGAAATAGCTTCTTACCATTTGTGGAATCTTGCACTTATTGAACTCCTTTTTTAATTTGAAAGTGAGCTGCCTTATTTTACATTGAAGTTACGATTTTGGTTGTAGTTTGTGGAAGTGGGAAGTATACCGTGGCTTAAGGAGGATTGTATGTAGTGTTGTATTTTTTTTTTTTTGTAAACTTAGTGAAGGGTGTGCACATTTGGTGTTGGTCATTGTATGTGTTGTTAAGCTACTTGTTGTTGGTGGCAAGAAACATTGTGAACCGTGACCATAAAGGGAATTTGTGTGGCAATGAATGGTATGTTGTGTATGTGTTTCCTTGTTGCCAATTGCGTATTTAAGTGGAGAGAAGCCAAGGTAAGAAAAAGGAAGTGAGTAGTAGAATTTGAAATTTAAACAAGTCATTAAAGTGTGAAAGTAATTGAACTAATTACTTAAACACTTGTAGTTGAATTTAATTTTATCTACTTGAAAGTAGTTGTGTGTACTTCATTTATTAAGCTTTACTTAGAGTACTAAATTATTTCCTTGTGCCTTAAAGCTTTTGCAATGTGGGTTATTGTATTATTGTGGTTGTTAAACATGTGGGTTGGTGTTGTTAAAGGAGTGTACTGTAATTTGTGGGATTACTTCATCAAATCACAAACATGTCCAACGACAATTTGAATAGGGAAATTAGCAGTAAGGCCAATAGCCAAGTTGGTGGAGTTCAGGGTCATAACACTACAAGTAGGAGGACTTTGGAAGAACAACTCCAGGATCTTACTACCATTGTTGCTACTTTAGCAACCGGGATTGACGGGATGACATTACTACAACCACCAGTAGTAAACCCTCAAGCACCACCTTGAGTAGCTCCGTAGAACCTTTAGAGAGAAGGAATAGTGGGAGGAGGAAATCTGGGTAGAAGGATGGAGGGAGATCATCACCCCTATAGGGATGAGAGGGACGACAACTTTGGGGCTAATCCTTATCCAAATAGGGATTTCAGGCCACTTCGGGGATTGCAATATGTGAACCTGTAGATACCTTCTTTTAATGGCAGGAGTTCGGCTGATGATTATCTGAACTGGGAGGACAAAGTTGTGGGTCTCTTTGAATGTTATGAGATCAATGATAACACCTGAGTTCGACTGGCTGCTATTGAGTTTATAGGGTATGCTACCTTATGGTGGAAAAATCTGATTATTAGCAGGCGCATGGATAGGGAGGCTTAGATACAAACATTGAGGGATATGAAGAGGGTTCTGAGGAAAATATTTATTCCTGAGCACTACAAGCAGAAATTGTTCATGCGTTTTCAGACATTGAGGCAAGAAGGCAAGACAATTGATGATTATGTGCAGGAGTTTAAAACCCTTATGATTAGATGTGGGTCAATTGAGCCTCTAAAGCAAACCTTAGCACACTTCGTCTCAGGGCTAAAATATGAGATAGTATGTGTTATCGAGCTGCAAAGATATAATACACTTGATGAGGCTATTCAACTAGCCTTGAAAGTGAAGAGGCAAAGGCGATCCAATTTATTCAAGGTTCCGAGTAGTAGGCCCAATACTACTACTAGGCCCATGGGAGCTGATGGTTGATCAGGGATGACCAAAGGTGGTAGGTGATATAGTGAGAACAATGGACAGAGCTACCTCCAGCACAGATAGGGAAAACATACCCTCTAGGAAGGGTAAAGAGGTAATAGCACCAGACGTGAGGCAGACTGTTCTAGGATCTACTAGTGGGAAAGTATGCTAAATCAAATGCTTTAAATGCATGGGATTTAGGCATATGGCAACACAGTGTCCTAATAAGAAGGTTATGACTGTTATGGAGGGTGTTGGAGAGGATGTTGAGGATGAGAAGGGACAAGCTGAGCCTATAGATCTGTCTATAGCATTACAGGAATACTATGATGATTGGACTGTAGAAACACATGAGGAGGGTACAGGTGAATAGTATTTACCCATTAATGTGTTGCATATGACTCTGACTTTATCTGCTAATGCTAGGGACAAATAGATTGAGAACATATTCCACACTTCTTGCAGGATCAAAGGTAACCTTTGTGTACTCATCATAGATAGTGGTAGTTGCATGAATGTTATATCTGCTATATTGGTAGACAAATTACAATTATCTACTAGTCTACATCATAGCCTTTATAACTTGCATTGGTTGGTAATCGAGGTAGTATGCATGTTATATTAAGGGCAAAGGTGCTTGTGAGTGTTGGGTAGAAGTATCACGATGAGATTTTTTGTGATGTGATTCCCATGTGTACATTCCACTTACTATTGGGTAGGCCCTGAATGTTTGATCGAAAAGTGTTACATGATGGTTTCAGAAACACCTACATGTTTAGTATGGGAGGGTCTCGAATAGTACTCTTACCAATGTCTCCATCTAAAGTGCACAAATTTTAGGAGTAGATTAGGACTACTTCAGTTTCATCTAGTAATTGAGAGAACAAGCCAATAGAGATGTCCGGATTTAGTCCTAGAAATGACCCTCTAGATTTGAGAGTAAATCTTTCAAAAGCCCGAAGAGATGATGGGAATTTTCTGGTGACCTAGATGGATATAGAACTTGATTTAGATGATGATCCAAATCACTCATATTTACTATTATTTCTCTTTATCTAATAAATATTTGAATGATAATCTTATAGGTACAATGATAGTTCTTCACGGGATGCTAAATAACTCTCATTTTTTATCACCTAAGGACATCATCAGATTCTCATCCAATGGTCCGTTGTGATCAACATCGCCTCGATGCATTGGCTCTTTGAGGATTCTTATTATTTTGTATTTGTAATTATTTCTTTGAACTATTTATGTGTATGCTTTTGGGACATTTTTTTTATTGTAATTGTGTTTTTAGGATCTTCCACCCTAAAGTGGCATAATTGTAATTCTGTGGACTATTTAACCCTAAAGGGAGTAAGTATAAATACTTGCTTAAGTAGGGTTTTGAGGGAGCTTAGAAAATTTTCAGAACATACACTTCATGTGTGAGGGTTAGGGTTATCCTAAATCCAAATTGTTCTTATCAATTTCAATTACAAAAATTGAAATTGTGGCGAGTGGCTTCAAAGTGAATTGTGAGTAATATTAATTCTCTTTGTTGTAATTTTCCTTTTCATCACTAGTGAGTTATATGTAGGGTTGATTAGGATTGTTCTTGGTCAGATTTTGATTTCATTTGTAATCACTTTATCATGTTATAAGATTGATTGGTTTTGACATTAGTTCTAACCATCAATTTTGCCACATTTTGAACCGTGAATTAACCTTGTTGGGATGGAGGATCACGGTCTTGTTTTGATTGTTGATGTTTGGAAATCTCTTGGGATTTTAAGTTGATTTAGTGATTCAATTGAGGATTTCATCATTGTGAATTTTATTATCTTGAAATATAGCATTCGGATCATCTTGCAAAAATTCGGGTTCACGTAAAATTTGTTCCAATTTTAAAACGGTTTTGATCTTATGTTTTGGAGTTGTTCAATTGGTTCATTTGCATGTGCTTAATGTTGATTTTAGGCACATTAAACAAGAAAAATGAGGTGCAAAGAAGTATACGGTCACCAACATGGGCATGTTAAAGAATGTGTTGACAAACATGAGCATAACATGACCATGTTAAGTTAGAAAGTGCGGACTAAAGAGATACACAACAATTAATAGGGAGTGTCAATTACACAACTCTTATTTTATTTCTTTTTGTAGTTCTTATTAATTACCATATTGCCATTAGGGTTAAAAGACTATTTAAGCTCCTTTACTTTATTGTAATGGATCTATCAGTGATCTTTCATCTTTTTAATATTGAATATCATTCTCTCTTGACATTGAAACCCTAGTAATTTGCTACCAAATCTTATCAATCAATTGTATTACATTGGTTGTGGCAATTTGTTATTTTAATTAGACTTACTTGTGAGTAGTATCAAGTAATTCTAATTAAAGCTATTGAATTGCAACAATCGTGAGTAACATTAGTTTAGGAATCTTGACATACCTAGTTCAATTATTGATCCTATTTTTAATAATTATTTATATCCATTACTATTTTTTTTTTTTTTCATTGATAAAAGTACTTATATGCACTCAAAAGATACATAAAAAAGACATATGACCTAGGCTTTCATTGCAACACCATCCATAATCACATTAGTTTAGATTTGTCCATAGATTGAAGTACATAATATTGGTGTCAGAGATTCAAAGTTAGATGCACTTTCCAACAAGTATTAATTCTCTTTGTTTGTTGAAATTGCTAGACTATTGGGGATTTAGGGATTGTTGTGGTGAAATGAGTATTGGAATTGATTGGTAGTATGGTATTATTTTAACACATATTAAGTGTTTGACCAATTTTTTATGAAGTGTGTAGTATTATTGTTGCAATTGTCCCATGTTAATGTTATTTCATAGGTTATGTGATAGGAATAAAAATTCGATAAGATCTATCATTAGGGCAAGAACTAAAGGATTTCAAATCTTGGCGATGAGGGCTCATTTTGAGCAGATCGACCCTGGAATTATTTATATATTAACTTCTTTTCTATTATTCTTGTATTGTGTTTTCCAACAGGCATACTTATCATATTTTATAGGGCAATGGACAAACTCCCTCAAACTCAGCTTGTGGGTTATCCATGGACCGACCTAAACCGGCGATGAGCTAGGTCGATGGATCCTATAGAATACCGGCATCTTGAAGACCATTTCATTTATATATTTCTTCTTTTATGAACTATTTTGGTTGTATTTGGTTTTGGGACACTTTTATTTCCTTGTAATTTTCATTTAGGACTAGTCACCTTAAAAGTGGCAAACTTGTAATTTTGATCACTTTCTAACCCTAGGAGTAGCAAGTATAAATACTTGCTTAAGAGAGGGTTTGAGGAGGCCATATTTTGCAGAATTGAGATACACTTTCACGTGTGGAATTAGGGTTCATTCCTTAGTTCAAAACTCTTATCAATTTCAACCCAAGAATTGGAATTGTGGCGAGTGCGACGAAGGGGAATTGTGAGTCATATCGATTCCATCTTTGTTGTATGTTCATTTCTTCTCTAGTGAGTAATATCTAGGGTAGATTTGAATCTTTCTTTGACATATTTGTGGTTGTATTTCGTGAACAACACTTTTGTAAGATTGATTGTTCTTTGAGTACTTGAATTATATATATCATTTTAGTGATTGGCGTGAATTTGGGATTGAAGGGGGGAAGTGGATTTCACTGTTTATTGCTTTCTTTGATCTGATTTCCATGTGGTTTTTCAATCCTTTTTGTGGTTACTTGGTGAATGTTACAAATAGGGATTATAATTACATCATTTGATCTACATTTTCCATCTAAATCTCCAAGGTGTTCACGTGAATTGTCTCCTTAGTGGACTGGTTTGTGATTAACTTGAGACTTGTCTTATTTGAGTTAATTGATTGTGTTTCAAAGTGGTTTTGAGCACATTATCTTTTGGTATCAGAGCACAAGTTGAAAGAAGGGATTAAGTATTGGTTAATTTCGTGATTATCATCTTTAATTAGGGTTCTTCATATTTAAACCGAAATTGCCTTGATTGAGTTGCGAAAATTGCCTTGATTGAAATCTGATTTGTAGCTTGTTGGAGTTAGATTGGGAGGATTGTTGTATCTTCTTGTGATTGATTATTTTCATAGAAGGGAAGGAGA
The DNA here is from genome assembly GCA_037954665.1 of Laguncularia racemosa. Classification (NCBI taxonomy): domain Eukaryota; kingdom Viridiplantae; phylum Streptophyta; class Magnoliopsida; order Myrtales; family Combretaceae; genus Laguncularia; species Laguncularia racemosa. Next base: position 5,455,342 of record JBBMOL010000003.1, on the reverse strand, counting down.
ATAGAAGTGTTGTTAATTCAACAATTTTTTTGAACTTGAAAACTTACCATTTTCTTACCGTGACTAGCTTATTGCGTGGAGGAGGTTGTGAAGCTTGTTTTTGTAATTCCATTGTGCAAATTCTGAATTAGGGAAGTGTATTTTACAGATTTGCATTAAGTTGAGTAGTAAGGAATCTATTTGAATTCATACACATTCCATTAAGTTGTAGGAGTTAATGAGTGTTATTTGAATTTGAAATCCATTTCTTACCAATTGAGGAAGGCTTGCAATTAGTGAGGAGGTTGAAATTCAAATTGGAGTTGCCACCTATTGTTAAGTTTCGAATTACATTTGTGGAAAGTGGTATATTTGTTGTGTTGATATCCTTGCAGTGGAAGTGGAAGTATACTTGTTGTGTTGCCATTTATTATTGTTGCTATGGAAGTGGTAGTATAATTATTGTTGTTGCCGTGGAGTTGCTTGTGATGGAGTGATTTGTGGAACTTAAAAAAAAAAAAAAAATTATTGCACCGTATATAGCAAAGGTGTGTGTGTGTGACATTGCATTTGTGTGCTAAGTAAATAGTGTGTGTATGGTGTTATTGTGACGTGCTGAAGTGAAGGGAGTATGCTACAAATTATTTGAGATTACATTTGTACTTCAAATAAATCGCATCCACAAACATGTCAAATGATAATGTGAATGGGGGCATTGGCAATGAGGCCAATAGCCAAGTGGGTGGCAGACCAGGTCGTCGAAATACAAGTGGAAAAACTCTAGATGAACAACTTCAGGATCTTACCACAATTGTTGCTACATTAGCAACAAAGATTGATAGGATGACATTGCTACCAACACCTGTGGTAAACCTTCAGGCACCACCTAGAGTAGCTCCTCAGAATGTCTAGAGAGAAGGGCCAGTTAGAGGAAATTTGAGGAGAAGAGTAGAAGGAGATTATCATGCTCTTAGGGAAGCCAGGGATGATAATTTTGAGGTTAATCCATATCCAGACAGGGAATTTAGACCACCTCGAGGATTAGAGTATGTGAAGCTACAGATGCCTTCATTTGATGGTAGGGGTTCCACCAATGATTACCTAGACTGGGAAGACCAAGTTGAGGGTCTTTTCAAGTATTATGAGATTGATGATGACTCCAGGGTACGTCTTGCAGCTGTAGAGTTCACAGGGTATGCCACTTTGTGGTGGAAAAATATGGTGATCAGCAGGCGAAGGGATGGAGAGACCAAAATACACACTTGGAGAGACATGAAATGAGTTTTGTGGAAGAGGTTTGTACCGGAACACTACAGGCATGAGTTATTTCTCCAGACACTGAGACAGGGGGGTAAAACAGTAGATGACTAAGTACAGGAGTTTGAGACACTAGTGATCAGATGTGGATCAGTTGAACCTCTTGAACAAACCCTAACACGTTTTGTATCTGGATTGAAGTATGAGATAGCTAGTGTAGTTGAGCTTCAAAGATATAGTACACTTGATGAGGCTATACAGTTAGCCTTGAAAGTGGAAAGATAGAGACAATCCTATTCATTCCAGGTTACTAGGAGCAGACTACCAGGGAACCAAACTATTCAGGGTCAGTTATGTTCTCCTTCAAAGATACTAGAGGTTCACGAGCAATTGAGTAAACCATTGGAGTATTCTGAGGATCACAGTTAGATGAGTCTATCATTAGAGAGCCAGACTGTTCAGAGACAGTTATGTTCACCTTCAGAGGTTTCAGAGGGCAATGAGCAGTTGGGCCAACCATTAGAAGACCATGAGGATCAGCGACATACAGATGAGTTAGAAAAGGAGGAAACAATATCAGTGAAATGGGTTGAGATAGGGGACACCTCAGTGGATAATGGGTCATTATTTGAGTTGCAGAAGAGATATATCCTGGAAATGGAAGAGAGAAAACAATCACCACCAGTAGTATTTCAGATATTGGGATTCTACAAAGATACTTCTTCAGATGGATTGCTAGGAGAAAACAAAGTCTCCATTGCATTTGATCTGCCAGATTTGAGGAAAAATCTTTTTGAGGCCCGAGGAGATGATAGGAATAAATCCAACAAGACCTATCATTAGGGCAAGAACTAAAGGATTTCAAATCTTGGTGATGAGGGCCCATTTTTAGCAGATCGACCCCAGAATTATTTATATATTAACCTCTTTTCTATTATTCTTGTATTGTGTTTTCCAACAGGCATACTTATCATATTTTATAGGGCAATGGACAAACTCCCTCAGACTCAGCTTGTGGGTTATCCATGGATTGACCTGAACCGGCGATGAGTTGGGCCAATAGATCATATAGAAGACCGGCATCTTGAAGACCATTTCTTTTATATATTTCTTCTTTTATGAACTATTTTGGTTATATTTGGTTCTAGGAAACTTTTATTTCCTTGTAATTTTCATTTAGGACTAGCCACCTTAAAAGTGACAAACTTGTAATTTTGACCACTTTCTAACCCTAGGAGTAGCAAGTATAAATCTTGCTTAAGAGGGGTTTGAGGAGGCCATATTTTGCAGAATTGAGATACACTTTCATGTATGGAATTAGGGTTTATTCCTTAGTTCAAAACTCTTATCAATTTCAACCCAAGAATTAGAATTGTGGCGAGTGTGACGAAGGGGAATTGTGAGTCATATCGATTCCATCTTTGTTGTATGCTCATTTCTTTTCTAGTGAGTAATATCTAGGGTAGATTTGAATCTTTCTTTGACATATTTGTGGTTGTATTTCGTGAACAACAATCTTGTAAGATTGATTGTTCTTTGAGTACTTGAATTATATATATCATTTTAGTGATTAGCGTGAATTTGGGATTGAAGGGGGGAAGTGGATTTCACGGTTTATTGCTTTCTTTGATCTGATTTCCACGTGGTTTTTCAATCCTTTTTGTGGTTACTTGGTGAATGTTACAAATAGGGATTATAATTACATTATTTGATCTACATTTTCCATCTAAATCTCTAAGGTGTTCACATGAATTGTCTCCTTAGTGGACTGGTTTGTGATTGACTTGAGACTTGTTTTATTTGAGTCAATTGATTGTGTTTCAAAGTGGTTTTGAGCACATCATTATATGATGTGCCTAATATCTAATTACAATTATACAAAGCCAATTGGAGAATCAACTAAACACAATTCATAAAAATGGCATAATTCCACTGCCACGTGAACCCTAATTGCACGAATCAAATTGCTTTGATACCACATTATAATGTACTCAATTGGAATTCCAATACCAATCAAAGAAGCAAGCACAACTGATTCTAATTTCCAACTAAATGGCATGAACCTTATTTTGAAAATTGAACCTTAATTTACGTGAATCAAGAACACAATAAGAACAAATCCAATTACACACTAGATATGATTCACTAGAAATAATTGAATGCAACTTAAAAAGTGTTGATATTACTCACAATAGTCCTTAAGCTAACTTGCCACAATTTCAACAATGAAATTGATAAGAGTGAAAATGGCGTGTAGAGGAGCTCTCCCATGGCACAAAAATAAGATTTTGTAAAATGCTCAAAAGTCCCCTTTTAAACCTAAATACTTGCTTTAAATAGGGAAAATTCAACAAAACAAAATTACAAGTAAAACCCACAAGTGATTGGTCAGTTTTAAACACCAAAAGAAAATTACAAATAAACCCTCAAAAGTGGCCGATTCTTCATTACCATGGAACAATTATTGGACCGATTCTTTTGTTTTATGTAGGTCCATAAGTAACCTATAAACTAAGCATTAATGAATTTACCCATCGTCCTATAAAAACTAACAAATGCACCTGCTAAAATGCACAACAAATACATAATAGAAAAAGAAAATACTAAACAAATATTCTCGAGGTCTGATTGTTCAAAGAGGACCCTCATCACCAAATTTTGTAACCCTTTGGCTCTTGCCCTAGTGATGGGTCCTATGGGTATATGATGCCTATCATCTCCTTGGGCCTATGGAAGATTTGCCCTCAAATTTGATAGGTTTTCAGGAACATCATCGAGTAAATAGGGTAACAAACCTGCAACATTAAATGTGGTAGAGATGCCGTATCCTCCTAGCATTTTATCTATAAAAAGATCACTGTAGTCATCCACTACCTGAGATACTACAGGGGGTAGATGCTCACACCCCTCCATCTCTAGAGTATACCTCATCTGCAATAAAGATATTAGTCTCCCATTTGCTATGACCTTCTCTAACTCATACTGTCATAATAATAAGGTCTTCCTCTTCCCGATTTTTCTTATCTGCCTTTGAACCTCTTGCACCTCTGAAGGGTTACTTATCTGATTTTGAACCTCTTAGACCTCTAAAGGTTTACTTATTTGCTCCTGAACCTCTTGGTTCTCTAAAGGTTTACTCATCTACCTTTAAACCTCTTGGACCTCTGAAGGTTTACTTATCTGCCTCTGAACCTCTTGGTTCTCTGAAGGTTTACTCATCTGCCTCTAAACCTCTTAGACCTCTAAAGGTTTACTGATCCGCCTCTGAACCTCTTGGACCTCTAAAGGTGACATTGGGTTCAATATGATACGTTTACCCTTTTTTTAGAACACATAAGTATTTCTAAAGCCATCATGCAAAACCCTCCTATCATACAACCAAGGCCTACCAAGCAATATATAGGATGCACACAAGGGAAGAATGTCACATATAATCTCATCATGATATTTATCCCTTATATTGAAAGGTACCTTAGCCCTCTAGGTAACATGGAGACTACTCTGCTCACTTAGCCAATGCAATTTATAGGGTTTTGGATGTGGGGTAGTTACAAGTTTAAATTTCGATACTAATGATGTAGCTACTACATTAGTACAACTACCGCCATTAATAATAATAGCACATAGATTACCTTATACTTTACAAGAGGTGTAGAACGAATTTTCCCCCTGCTCATCATCAATGGTAGGAAACGAAGTCAAAGTTCTGCGCAATACATTAATAGATAAATACAAATCACCTCCCCCCTGACTATTAGCCTCATTGCCAAGTCCCCTATTCATATTATCATTCAACATGGTTGATGAATTTATCTTTTGACACACAAAATGATAGGAATCAAAATCCATCAAGACTTATCATTAGGGCAAGAGCCAAAGGATTTCAAATCTTAACGATGAGGGCCCATTTTGAGCACATCGACCCCTGAATTATTTGTTTACTAACCTCTTTTCTCTTATTCATGTATTGTATATTCCAACAGACACACTTATCATGCTTTACAGGGTGATGGACAAACTCACTAAGATTCAGCTTGTGGGTCATCCATAGACCGACCTAAACCGACGATGAGCTAGGCTGACGAATCCTATGGAAAAGCTAGCATGATGAAGATTATTTTTATTTATAATTATTTCTTTGGAATATTTATTTTGTAATCTTTCTTTTGGGACACTTCCATTTGCTTGTAATTATCTTTTAGGATCGGCCACCCTAAAAGTGGCATAGTTGTAATTTTATAAACTTTTTAACCCTAAAGGGAGCAAGTATAAATACTTGCTTAAGTAGGGTTTTGAGGGAGAATTTTCAGAATAGACACATCATTTTACGTGAGAGAATTAGGGTTCTTCCTTAGTTCAATTCCTCTTATCAATTTCAATCCCAAGAGTTGGAATTGTAACGAGTGCAACAAGGAGAAATTATGAGTAATATCAATTCCTTTTTGTTGTGTTTCCTTTTCATCATTAGTGAGTTATATCTAGGGTTGGATTGGATGTTTCTTGGTCAAATTTGATTGCATTTGTAATCAAATTATTATTGCTTAATTGATTGGTTTTTAGCCTTGATTTTTAACCTTCAATTCAGCCACACTTGAACTGTGGATCATTTTGTGTGGGAAGTAGATCACAGATTTGTTCTTTACTAATTTTGTGTATTATTCACGTAGGATTTCAAGTGTATTTAGTGTTGCAATTGAGGATTTCATCTTTGTAATATTGTTCCCTTGAAAACTATAACATTCGGCTCATCTTACATCATAAGGGATTACACAATTTTGTTGTCCTTTGAACCGATTTTTGATCTTATCATTTTGGAGTTTTTCAAATTGGTTTTGCATGTGCTTAATCTTGGTTTTAGGCACATCACAATTTGGTATCAGAGCTTGAGGTTGTTAGAAGGCTTATTTGATTTTGAATTTCAGAAATTTAAGGTTCATGTTCTTAAATCTTCAATTTCGAAATTGAGAGTAAATTGAAATTGTTGTTGTAATTTCTTGAAGTGGCGTGATTGTCTTGAGTGGAAGTTGAAATTGCTGCTTGTAGGAGTGAGTTTTGAGTACTTGTTGAAGCTCCATTTGGTTGTTAATTTTCGTGAAAAGAAGAGGAGTAGTAGCATATCTTGTGATTCAAAACTCATAACTTGAAGTTGCCTCAATTGTGAAGAAGTGGAGGTGTATTTTACATTTTTTTTTGTTTTTTCGGACATAAGGGGGCTTAGTGTGCATTTTTTAGAATTGAGAGTGTGGATTTAAGGAAGCTATTTGAATTTCAAAACACACATTAAGTGATATAAGTAATTGTGTGTTCATTTGAATTTGAAAGTGGCTCCTTACCATTTGTGGAAAGATTGCAATAATTAAACTCATTTGAATTTTTAATTGAGTTGCCTTGTTTGTAATTTGTGGTTTGGAAAGTGTATTTGAAGTGGAGAAGTGCAAGTGTGGAAGAGTGTGTGTGTGTGTGCTGCACCATGTGTAAAAAGGTATGTGTATGTGGTGTTGTGTTTGTGTGTTAAGTGAAAGGTCTGTGTGTGTGGCGTTGTGTGTATGTTGATTGAAGGAATTGCAACATGGTGTCCTTGAGCTTGCCTTGAGGAAGAGTAGTGTTTCTTTGTGATCATTTGTGATCACTTGGAAAAAGTGGAAAATTTGAAAACAAAGAAGAGCAAAAGGAGAGTTGATGATTTCGAAATTGTAGTTTGAATTTTGAAAGCAAAGGAAAGTGAATGGAGTGTTGATGATTTTAGAATTGTGGTTGTCTTTTAGCATTTCCAGATTTGAAAAGTGTGGAGAAAAGGAAATTATTTCAAATTCAAACACCATTTTTTAAGTTGAAAGAAGTTATTGTGTGATAGATGAGTAAATGACTATTTGAATTTGAAATTGTTTCTTACTATTTGTAGAAGAGATTGCATTTAAAGTGAAATTTGAATTTGTTGCTGCCTTATTTGTAAGTGGCGGTGTGAAGTGAGTTATTGTGAGTGGCCAATTGGAGTTGTATTGTGAAGGAGTGTTGCAACATGAAGTGTGAGTGTGTTAACATGAAGGTGCTGCACGTAAAGTAAGTTGTGGTGAAGTTAGTGCACCATAGATGAATCATTGATTGTGTGTGTATATGTGGCAGCATGAATGTGTAAGTGAGGGAATTGCCACTCGTGAATTTGTGCATTTGTGTATAGTGTAAGGTGCTACACATTGTGGTTATTTGTAGTGTGAAACCGTAGCTAGAAAAGGAAGGTTTGAGTAGTAGAATTTAAATTCAAAAACAAACATTAAAGTGTGAAAGTAATTGAACTAATTACTTAAACACTTGTAGTTGAATTTAATTATATCTACTTGAAAGTAGTTGAGTGTACTTCATTTGTGGCTTAGTATTGTACTCGAATCGTAGAAGTGTCAGGATAATTATTGTGTTGTTGGGTTTGAACACAATCATATCTAGTGAAATGTTTCATTATACTAATGTATTGCACTGGACATTGACTACTTTTACTACTAAGGATGATAAACAAAGGGAAAATTTGTTCCATACTTCTTGTAGGGTATAAAGAAATTTATGTGTCCTCATAGTTGATGGTGGTAGTTGTACCAATGTGGTAGCAGCATCGTTAGTATCGAAACTAAAACTTACCACTACTTCACATCTTGAACCATATAAATTACATTGGCTTAGTGATCAGGAGAGTTTGCATGTGACCCAAAGAGCTAGGGTACCTTTCAGTATAGGGGATAAATACTGTGATGAAATCGAGTGTGATATTCTACCTATGTGTACATCCCATATATTGCTTGGCAGGCCTTGGTTATATGACATGAGGGTCTTACATGATGGCTTCAAAAATACTTATGTATTCCAGAAGGAGGGAAACCGTATTATTCTGAATCTGATGTCGCCTTTAGAGGTCCAAAAGGTTCAGTAACAGATCCATGGACCATCAGAGATTCCTAAGAATCACAACCACATGAACCAACCTTCAGAGGGCCACATTGTGCAGAAGCAGACATGCTAACCTTGAGAGGTACTAGAGGCTCATGAGCAGTTGAGTAAACCATTGGAGAATTCTGAGGGTCAGAGTCAGATGAGCCCATCATTAGAGAGCCAGACTATTTAGAGACAGTTGTGTTCACCTTCAGAGGTTTCAAAGGGCCGTGAGTAGTCAGACTAACCATTAGAGGGCCATGAGGGTTAACGCCATACAGATGAGCTAGAGAAGGAGAAAGCAATTTCAATGGAACGGGTTGAGATAGGGGAGACCTCAGTGGATAATGGGTCATTATTTGTGTTGCAGATGAGATACATCCTAGAAATGGATGAGAGAAAACAATTACCCCTTATGGTATTTCAGATATTGGGATTCTACAGTGATACTTCTTCAGGTGGCTTGCTAGGAGGAAACAAAATCTCTACTGCATTTGGTCTGTCAAATTTTAGGACAAATCTTTTTGAGGCTCGAGGAGATGATAAGAATCAAAATCAGTCAAGACCTATCATTAGGGTAAGAGCCAAAGGATTTCAAATCTTAGCGATGAGGGCCCATTTTGAGCATATCGACCCCAGGATTATTTGTTTACTAACCTCTTTTCTCTTATTCATGTATTGTATATTCCAATAAGCACACTTATCATGCTTTACAAGGTGATGGACAAACTCACTAAGACTTAGCTTGTGGGTTATCCATAGACCGACCTAAACCAGCGATGAGCTGAGCTGACGAATCCTATGGAAGAGCTAGCATGATGAAGAATATTTTTATTTATAATTATTTCTTTAGACTATTGATGTTGTAATCTTTCTTTTGGGATACTTCCATTTGCTTGTAATTGTCTTTTAGGACCGGCCACCCTAAAAGTAACATAGTTGTAATTTTGTGAACTTTTTAACCTTAAAGGGAGCAAGTATAAATACTTGCTTAAGTAGGGTTTTGAGGGAGAATTTTCAAAATAGACACATCATTTTACGTGAGAGAATTAGGGTTCTTCCTTAGTTCAATTCCTCTTATCAATTTCAATCCTAGGAGTTGGAATTGTGGTGAGTGCAACAAGGAGAAATTGTGAGTAATATCAATTCCTTTTTGTTGTGCTTTCTTTTCATCACTAGTGAGTTATATTTAGGGTTGGATTAGATGTTTCTTAATTAGATTTGATTGCATTTGTAATCAAATTATTATTGCTTAATTGATTGGTTTTTAGCCTTGGTTTTTAACCTTCAATTTAGCCACACTTGAACTGTGGATCATTTTGTGTGGGAAGTGGATCACGGATTTGTTCTTGCTGATTTTGTGTATTATTCACATGGAATTTCAAGTGTATTTAGTGTTGCAATTGAGGATTTTATCTTTGTAATATTGTTCCCTTGAAAATTATAACATTCTGCTCATCTTACATCATAAGGGATTACGCAATTTTGTTGCCTTTGAACCGATTTTTGATCTTGTCATTTTGGAGTTGTTCAAATTGGTTTTGCATGTGCTTAATCTGGGTTTTAGGCACATCACAAAATAACTAAAGACAACCACGATACCTTTTTTTTTTTTTTTTTAAACCTTATAACAATACTTTACATACACACATAGTTTTAGGTTCAACACAACACTAAAGTAACACACACACCACGGCTACATACACACTTCCACACTTCAATACACAACTTCTACTACACACAGACCACGATTTCACACACTCACTTCTATGGTGTAACACATAACCACTAATACACACCCAACACACAAACTCACTCCACGGTATACACACAGACTTACGATGCAACACCTTACTTCATGTCTTCACTCACTTCAAAACATAAAGTGCACTCCACCTAAACTTCACACACCTACGGCACACTCCACAATCATGACAACAAATGCAAATAGAAGTAATTATGGACACTTCTCCAGATGGCAAGCTAATGATTCCAACTAGTTAAAGTGCATTTAAATGAAACTATATAGAACATACAACATTAAAGTTTGAAAAACACTTTTGAGAGAATTCCTCTCTTGGTTCTTTAAAGAACTAATCTAGAACTTATCGGATTTTTCTTCCGTGGCGTTCATCCCGACTTATGAATCGGTCTTTCATCCCGATTGTGGCGTCTTCATATTATACCAAGGTTCTTGTCTCGCTTATAGACAATGGGTCACGGTTTCCCCTTGAGTGTGTTTGGCATCTTAGGTAGCGAATTTCGAACGTATTGGTATTGGGTTTCGTCACACGTTGGCGTGGTTCATATCAGTTAGGAATCCGAGCAAACCGATTTCGTATCAGTTTGGTATCAGAGCTTAGTTTTGTTAACACATCAGTTCGGTTTGAGGAAGGTAATATCAAAACCCTAACTCCAATCGTTCATATCAATTGTTCGTATTCAATTTCATAGTGTTGATTGTTTATTGAAAGTGTAGTGCCTTCTATTCAATTTTGTTACAAAAAAAAGGGGGGGGGGGGGGGGGGGGGGGGGGGGGGAATGTGATCAAGAGCAGCAAACAAAGGCGAAAAAAAAAATTGAAAGAAAAAAGAGGAAAATTTTCGGGCCCTAGAGTTGTTTTGAATTCTATGGAAGGGAATTGGTGTAGTTTGGGTTAGTTCCAAGAGAATTGAGAAGAGGAATTGGTGACTTGATATCATCATTGCTTGTGAGAATACACGAGTGACTGTGTGACATCATCCTTTAAGCGAAATACGTAAGGGAGTGTATCGTGAGGCTTAATTATATATATTTGTGTTAGTACTAATCTTTTTTCTGCAGGAACTATGTCGAGGCAACATTCTCCTGAAAGTGAGAGGGGAAGGTTTGATGCTAGGTTAGTGATTGAGGCGTTGAGGGGTGAGATGAAGAGAATGTTTCAGGAGGGCATGGAACAAAGACTAGAGCAATCTAAAAATGTCTTCCAAGGGCATAAGAGGGAGAGTTGTTCTAGGAGAGTACAAAGAGGTGGAGATGAAATGTCTGATGATGAATTTGATGAACCTTTTGTCGGGAGTTATAGAGGTTATAGTGGTAGGAATAGAGGAACTAGGGATTGGGAAGATAGAGGAGATAGGAATAGAGAGGATAATCAACTGAGTAGTATAAAGATGAAGATTCCTCCTTTCCAAGGGAAGAATGATCCCGAGGCGTACTTAGAATGGGAGAAGAAGGTGGAGATGGTATTTGATTGTCATAACTATAGTGGGAGAAAGAAAGTGAAACTTGCTGCCATTGAATTTTCGGATTATGCCATAGTGTGGTGGGATCAACTAATGTTGAATAGAAGAAGGAATGGCGAACCACCTATTGAGTCTTGGGAAGAGATGAAAAGGGGGATGAAGAAGCGGTTTGTGCCTGCATATTACTATCGTGAATTGCACAACAAATTGCAAACTCTTAAGCAGGGAAGCCGAAGGGTGGATGAGTATTTCAAGGAGATGGAATAACGATGATTAGGACGAATGTAGAGGAGGATAGAGAGGCTACCATGACTAGGTTTCTTGCGGGATTGAATAGAGAAATTCAAAATGTCGTAGAATTGTAGCATTATATAGAATTGGAAGATATGGTTCATATGGCTATAAAGGTTGAGAACCAGCACAAGAGAAAAGGTAGTAGTAATGCACGGTTTCAACAGGGTACTGGTTCATCCACTAGGAAGACTAACCAATGGAAGAAGGAAGAAAAGCCTTTACCCACTAAACCGAAAGGAGAGCAGAGGTAAGCGGGTTCTACTCCTGGTAACCAAGGTAAAACTGACTCTTCTACTCCTAGAAATCGTGACATTAGATGTTTTAAATGCCAAGGTAGAGGCCATATTGCTAGTCAATGTCCAAATAGGCATGTGATGATTCTTCGTGATGATGGTGAGTATGAGACTGAGGGGGATAGTGAAGAAGATGATATGCCTCCGTTAGAGGATGCTAGTGATGATGAGGAGCCTACAGTAGGGAAGTTAGTGGCGGTAGTGAAGCGAGTTTTGATTGTGCAGGTGAAGGAAGAAGAGGAGGTGCAAAGAGAGAATATCTTTCATACTAGATGTTATCTAGGTGATCACATTTGCAGTTTGATCATTGATGGAGGAAGTTGCACTAATGTGGTGAGTAATTTTATTGTTGAGAGGCTGGGACTCAAGACTACTAAACACCCTAGTCCATGTAAATTGCAGTGGTTGAATGATAGTGGCGAGACTAAGGTGAGTAAGCAAACCTTGATTGCTTTTCGCATTGGTAGGTATGAGGATGAGGTGTTATGTGATGTAGTGCCAATGCAGGCGTGTCATGTGTTGTTGGGGAGGCCATGGCAATTTGATAGGAAGGTTGTTCATGATGGCTTTTCTAACAAGTATACGCTTGTTCACCAGGGAAAAAGCTTTAATCTTAAAACTTTAACCCCTAAACAGGTGTATGAGGATCAGTTGTAGCTACAACAGTCTTTTGCAAAACATAAGGTGAGTGAAAAACAGAGAGAGAGAGTGAGAGAGCAAAAGACAATGAGAAAGAAAAGGAATACAAAAGTCGAACTCAAAAGGAAAAGGAGAAGAAGGCTGGAAAGAGTGTGAGAGACCAAGTTGAAGGGGGATCAACTTTGGTGGTGAGTGAAAAGGAGAGTGCAGCCTTGCAAAAGGAGAGTTGTGGGGCAAGAGCGAGTGTAGTGAGGAGAGCGCTAGTGATGAAGCAACCTATGTTGTTGCTGGTTTTTAAGGAAACATGTCTGAATACTAACGAATTATCTAACTCTTTGCCTAGTGTGGTTGTGTCTATTGTGCAGGACTTTGAAGATGTCTTCCCTGAGGAGATTCCAAAGGGATTACCACCTATTCGTGGTATTGAGCACCAAATTGACCTTATACCCGGAGCATCGATTCCAAACAAGCCAGCTTATAGGAGCAATCTGGAGGAGACAAAGGAACTCCAAAGGCAGGTCGATGAATTAATGAAGAAGGGGTACGTGAGGGAAAGCATGAGTCCATGCGTAGTGCCTATGATTTTGGTGCTTAAGAAGGATGGGTCATGGAGAATGTGTGTTGACTGCCGCGCCATCAACAACATCACGGTAAAGTATCGTCATCCCATTCCTCGCTTAGATGACATGTTAGATGAGTTACATGGGTCTAGTGTCTTTTCCAAAATTGATCTGAAAAGTGGATATCACCAAATTAGAATGAAAGAAGGTGATGAATGGAAAACCGCATTCAAAACGAAATATGGATTGTATGAGTGGTTAGTAATGCCTTTCGGTTTAACTAACGCACCTAGTACTTTTATGAGACTTATGAACCATGTTTTGAGGACTTTTATTAGCAAATTTGTGGTTGTCTATTTTGATGATATTCTCATTTACAGCAAGAGTTTGGAAGACCATATATCTCACTTGAGGGATGTTTTAAAAGTGCTTCGAAAGGGTCAATTATATGCTAACCTCAAGAAGTGCACTTTTTGCACAAACAAACTTGTGTTTCTTAGTTTTGTTATTAGTGCACAGGGAATACAGGTTGATGAAGAAAAGATTCGTGTGATCCAAGAATGGCCTAGTCCAACTAATGTAAGTAATGTGCGGAGTTTCCACGGACTAACGAGCTTTTACAGGAGGTTTGTGAAGGATTTCATCACCATTGCAGCTCCACTTACTGAGGTAATTAAGAAGAACGTAGCATTCAGATGGGGAGAGCAATAAGAGAAGGCCTTTCAGACGCTTAAAAATAAGCTAACTCAGGCGCCATTACTTGCTTTACCTGACTTTGCTAAAACGTTTGAAATTTAGTGTGATGCTTCAGGATTAGGTATTGGAGCAGTGCTCATGCAGGAGAGAAGACCAATTGCATTCTTTAGCGAGAAGCTAAGTGGGGCAACCTTGAACTACCCTACTTATGATAAGGAGTTATATGCATTGGTTCAAGCCCTGGAGACTTGGCAACACTATCTTTGGCCAAAAGAGTTCGTGATCCACACTGATCATGAATCCTTGAAGTACTTGAAGGGGCAACACAAGCTAAACAAAAGGCATGCTCGTTTGGTGGAGTTCATCGAAACATTTCCATATGTCATCCACTACAAGCAAGGTAAAGAGAATGTCGTTGCTGATGCACTTTCTAGAAGGTATGCTCTTATCTCTACTCTTAGTTCTAGATTGCTTGGTTTTGAGCACATTAAGGAATTGTATGCTGCTGATCGAGATTTTTGTGAGGAGTATGTGCATTGTGAGAAGAGTGGGCATGGTAAATTTTATAAACATGAAGGATTCTTGTTTAGGGAGAGTAAAATATGCATTCCAATTTGTTCTTTAAGAGAATTACTAGTGAGGGAGTCTCATGGAAGAGGTTTAATGGGACATTTTGGAGTAGCTAAAACCTTAGGGGTATTGCAGGAACACTTTTATTGGCCTCACATGAAACGAGATGTTGAGAGGATTTGTGAGCGATGTGTCACGTGTAAGCAAGCAAAATCTAGAGTCCACCCTCAAGGGCTTTATTCCCCACTTCCCATTCCTTATGAGCCTTGGGTAGATATTTCCATGGATTTTGTGTTAGGATTACCCAGGTCTAGACATGGTCGAGATTCTATTTTTGTAGTTGTGGATAGATTCTCTAAGATGGCACATTTCATTCCTTGTCACAAAACAGATGATGCTTGCAATATTGCTAATTTGTTCTTTAGGGAAGTTGTGAGATTACATGGTATGCCTAAAACAATTGTATCGGATAGAGATGCTAAGTTCTTAAGTTACTTCTGGAAGACCTTGTGGGCTAAGTTAGGAACTAAGTTATTGTTTTCTACTACTTGTCATCTATAGACTGATGGTCAAACTGAGGTAGTAAATCGAACTTTATCTACTTTGTTGAGGCCTGTCATTAAGAAGAACATTAAAAGTTGGGAGGATTGTTTACCGCATGTTGAATTTGCCTATAATCGTACAATGCATTCTGCTACTAAGTTTACTCCTTTTGAAATTGTATATGGTTTTAATCCACTGACTCCTTTGGATTTATCACCTTTGCCTATTTCTGAGTATGTTAATATAGATGGCAAGAACAAAGCAGAATTTGTTAAACAGATCCATGAGAAGGCAAGGCTAAACATTGAGCGAAGAACAGAGCAGTATGTGAAACAAACCAACAAAGGTCGTCGACAAGCTGTCTTTGAACCTGGAGACTGGGTTTGGGTTCACATGCATAAAGAGCGGTTTCCTGTGCAGCATCGATCTAAACTACTTCCTAGAGGTGATGGACCATTTCAAATCCTTGAGCGCATTAATGATAATGCATACAAGATAGATTTACCCGGTGATTATCAAGTAAATGCTACATTTAATGTTACTGATTTAAGTCCTTTTGATGCAGGCGATGATTTGAGGACAAATCTTTTTCAAGAGGAGGGGAATGATGAGAGCCATGATGGGAGCCAAGCCAGAAGATGGAATGTGGATCCTCTTGAAGTGCCACCTGGACCAATCACAAGAAATCGAGTGAAATGATTCAAGGAAGCACTTAACGGGTTGATAAAGGATGTCCATGAGGCCGGAAAGGATTGGAGCAATCATGAAGTTGGAAAGGATCGGAACAACCATGGGAATGCCCTTGCTCTTGTACAAGTCATACCTGATACGGGGTGAAGAGGGCGTGTCTTTACAAGGCACAGCCGTGTAGGAGTCTAGAGGTTACACAGAATCATATACGGTTGTATACACAGTTCAAAGGCACGGCCGTGTATGGTGTCAAGAATTTCCACAGAAAGATACACGACTAGAAGTACACAGTCGTGTATGTTGTTAAGAATTTCCACAGAATTATACACGGCCAAAATACACGGCAGTGTATATCTCCGACGCCGGCCTTCATGTCTTGTTTTGTTATTTTTACGCACTTATTGAAGTGATGTCGTTTTGGGCCTTTATTGTTACGAATTGTAAACCCTACTATAAAACTCCTAGGGTTTAGAATAGCTATATAGAACATACAACATTAAAGTTTGAAAAACACTTTTGAGAGAATTCCTCTCTTGGTTCTTTAAAGAACTAATCTAGAACTTATCGGATTTTTCTTCCGTGGCATTCATCCCGACTTATCAATTGGTCTTTCATCCCGATAGTGGCGTCTTCATATTATACCAAGGTTCTTGTCTTGCTTATAGACAACGGGTCGAGGTTTCCCCTTGAGTGTGTTTGGCATCTTAGGTAGCGAATTCCGAACGTATTGGTATTGGGTTTCGTTACACGTTGGCGTGGTTCGTATCAGTTAGGAATCCAAGCAAACCAATTTCGTATCACCTACAGTGCTACAACCTTCAACCACAACACACTGACTATGCCACACACACATTCCTCACTCACGGTGCAACACATAGACTTTAACACACACTTCCAATCACGGCAGCAAGCAACAATGGAAACAATTAATGATACTTCTCCAAATGGTAAGTAAACAATTCAAATTAGTCAAAGTGTATTATGATTAACAATACACAATAACTCCTTCAACTTAATGATTGTTTTTTGAATTTCAAATTGTTTCCAAATCCTCCACGCAATGAAAGAAAAATCTAGAAATGAAGGTAAGTTCTAATTCCGAAATCCTTAAGAAAATGCAATTCCCTTCCTCAAACAAGCAACTTACGGAAAAGGTGAAGAATAGAAAGATCAAGTATGAAATTTCTACTTCCAATTCCGCAACAATGAAGGTATATCACAATACAATCACTTAAAATTACTTCAATTCCACTTCAAATAACTTCAATTAAGAAATGGAAGATCAAGAACCCTAATTCCCAAATTAAAATCACACAATCCCTTCTCAAAACCCTTGCTCTAATATAAAAAATTATGATGTGCCTAGTATCCAATTACAATTACATAAAACCAATTGGAGAATCAACTAAACATAATGTACAAAAATGGGATGATTCCACTTCTATGTGAACCCTAATTGCATGAATCAAATTGCTTTGATACCAAATTATATTGTACTCAATTGGAATTCCAATACCAATAAAAAAAAAAGCACAATTGATTCCAATTTCTAACTAAATGGCGTAAACCCTAGCTTGAAAATTGAACCCTAATTTACGTAAATCAAGAACACGATAAGAACAAATCCAATTACACACTGGATATGGCTCGCTAGTAATAATTGGATGCAACTTAAGAAGTATTGATATTACTCACAATAGTCCTTAAGCCAACTTGCCACAATTTCAACAATGAGATAAGAGTGAAAATGGCGTATAGAGGAGCTCTCCCATGACACAAAAATGAGATTTTGTGAAATGTTCAAAAGTCCCCTTCTAAACCTACTTAGCAAGTATTTATACTTACTCTAAATAAGGTAAATTCAACAAAAAAAAAATTAAAAGTAAAACCCACAAGTGACCAGTTTTAAACACCAACAGAAAATTACAAAGAAACCCTCAAAAGTGGTCGGTTCTTCACTTCCATGGAACAATTGTTGGACCGGTTCTTTTGATTTATATAGGTCCATGAATAACCAATAAACTAAGCATTAATGAGTTTACCCACCGTCCTATAAAAACCAACAAATGTACCTGCTGAAATGCACAACAAATACATAATAGAAAAGAAAATACTAAACAAATATTCTCGGGGTCTGATTGTTCAAATAGGACCCTCATTGCCAAATTTTGTAACCCTTTGACTCTTACCCTAGTGATGAGTCCTGTGGTTATACAATACCTATCATTATGTTTAGTGTTTATGTTGTTGACATGAGGGGTTAAAAAATGAGCAAAAAGAGTATTCACCCTAGATTCATTGGGGTGCATTCATTATAGATTCATTGTTTGAGAGTTACCATATCACGTGTGTACCCGCAATATGAAAATTATCTTACAAGTTAAAGGATGCATGACTCTAATTTAATTATCATTCCACACATTACTGATAGTGTATATAATTAATTTATATAAAAATAACTATGGAAACTAATTATTACAGTTCTCTAGAATAGCAGAGAATCGGTATCCCCTATCAAATAGTAAAACTAGGTGATCTTAACATTTAAGAGTATTTGATGTGCCTAAACACACTTGAAAGCACATTCAAAAGACTTAAGAAAAACTATCTCAAGTTAAGGCAAAATCGGATCAAAAAATAAGGGCAAAATGATGTGAACCAAGTGAAGATATGATGAATTCCAAATGTCCAATGATATAATTAGAATACCACACTGATAATACCTTCTAACAACCTCTTAATTTCATATAATCCATGCAAATAAACCTCAAATGACAAAAGAAAAATCGTAACAAAAATAATCCCTCTCAAATAGTGAAGAACACGTTTCCTAGGGAAATTTTCAATGATGAACCAAATATAATTGATAAATACTTCAAATAAGCACAAGAATTCGTGAACAATAAGATGTATTTCTGACCAAGAAATATCTCAATTCAACCCTAGATATGACACACTAGAGAAGAAAAGAAATCACAACAAAATGAAATTGATATAATTCACAATTTCAAGATGTTGCACTCGCCACAATTTCAACTATTGGGATTGAAATTGGTAAGAGTTTGGAACCAAGGTATGAACCCTAATTCTCACGTGAAAGGAGGTGTATAATCTGCAAAATGAGAAGCCTCCTCAAACCCTCTCTTAAGCAAGTATTTATACTTGCTACTCCTAGGGTTAAAAAGTGCTCAAAATTACAAGTTTGCCACTTTTAAGGTGGTTAACCCTAAATGAAAATTACAAGGAAATAAAAGTGTCCCAAAACCAAAATACAACCAAAATAGTTCATAAAAGAGTAAATATATAAAAGAAATGGTCTTCAAGATGCCAGTCTTCTATAGGATCCATCGGCCCAGCTCATCGCCGGTTCAAGTTGGTCCATGGATAACCCACAAGCTGAGTCTGAGGGAGTTTGTCCATTGCCCTGTAGAATATTATAAGTGTGCTTGTTGGAAAACACAATACAAGAATAATAGAAAAGAGGTTAATATATAATTAATTCCGGGGTCGATTTGCTCAAAATGGGCCCTCATCGCCAAGATTTGAAATCCTTTAGTTCTTGCCCCAATGATAGGTCTTGTCGAATTTTTACTCCTATCATCTCCTCGGGCCTCAAAAAGATTTGTCCTCAAATCTGGCAAATCAAATGCAATGGAGAATTTGTTTTCTCCTAGCAATCCATCTGAAGAAGTATCTCTACAGAATCCCAATATCTGAAATGCCACAAGTGGTGATTGTTTTCTCTCCACCATTTCCAGAATGTATCTCTTCTGCAACACAAATAATGACCCATTATCCACTAAAGTTGCCCCTGTATCAACCTGTTCCACTGAAACTGTTTCCTCTTTTTCTAACTCATTTGTATGTTGCTGATCCTCATGGTCTTCTAATGGTTGGCCCAACTGCTCATTACCCTCTAAAACCTCTGAAGGTGAACATAACTGTCTCTGAACAGTCTGGCTCTCTGGTGGTCGATTAATCTGTTGCTGGACATTATGGACCTCTGAAGGTGGCATAGGATTCAGAATAATTCGCTTGCCCTCCTTTTGAAACATATATGTATTTTTGAAGCCATCATGTAAGACCCTCCTATCATATAACCAAGGTCTACCAAGCAAAATATGAGATGCACACATGGGCAAGATATCACACTCAATTTCATCACAATACTTGTCCCTTATATTGAAGGGTACCCTAGCTCTTTAGGTAACATACAGACTTCCTTGATCATTAAACCAATGTAGTTTATAAGGTTTAGAATGTAGAATAGTTGAAAGCTTTAGCTTTGATACCAACGATGCAGCTACTACATTAGTACAACTACCACCATCTATTATAAGGACACACAAATTTCCTTGTATCCTACAAGAGGTGTGGAAAAAATTTTCCCTTTGTTCTTCCTCCTTACTAGCAAATGTACTTAATGAGCGTCGCAATACATTAGCATATTGAAGCATTTCACTAGACATTGTGGAATTCAACTCAATCCACACATGAACAATGTTCCCCACTTCTTTTAAGATCACGGTGCAACAAACTTTAATCACCAAAAATTCACTCCACGGCAACACACAAGCAACAACAACAATTAAGATGTGTTACTTCTACGGTAACAACAAGGTGAATATTGATTACAAGTAGACTTCAACTTCCACGGCAAATAATGAAAACAAAAGATTAATAAGTGGCTTTCCCAAAATGAATTCTGAATCCCACTATAGGCAGCAACTTTCAATTTGAAATTCAAATAACTTCACTTATTGCAAGCCTTCCTCAATTGGTAACAATGAATTCAAATTCAAATAGCAATCATAACTCCCACAACTTAATTGCATATGATTTGAATTCAAATAATTCCTTACTAATCAAAGTTAATGTAATCTGCAAATTGTACTCCACCAATTCAAAATTACACAATGGAATTCAAAGACAACAAACAACACAACTCCTCACGCCACAAGCTATTTCACGGCAAGAATTGGTAAGTTTTGCAAGTTCAAAAAATTACTAAAGTAAACTTCACTTTGTACTTCTGCTCTTCCACGTAAATTATTGACCACAAAGTAATATAATAACCTTCCCAAAACAAATCCAACAATCAGAAAATCAAATCCCAATCCAAGGTAATTTCGCAATCTCAAACAACAACAACAACACAATTGCGGTATTCACTTGATCAACCCTAATTGATGATCACTTCCACGAAATTGAATACAACCAATTCCTTCTCTCAACAAGAGCTCTGATACCAAAAGATGATGTGCCTAAACAAACTTGAAAGCACATTCAAAAGACTTAAGAAAAACTATCTCAAGTCAAGGAAAAATCGGATCAAAAAATAAGGGCAAAATGACGTGAACCAAGTGAAGATATGATGAATTCCAAATGTCCAATGATATAATTAGAATACCACACTGATAATACCTTCTAACAACCTCTTAATTTCATATAATCCATGCAAATAAACCTCAAATGACAAAAGAAAAATCGTAACAAAAATAATCCCTCTCAAATAGTGAAGAACACGTTTCCTAGGGAAATTTTCAATGATGAACCAAATATAATTGATAAATACTTCAAATAAGCACAAGAATTCGTGAACAATAAGATGTATTTCTGACCAAGAAATATCTCAATTCAACCCTAGATATGACACACTAGAAAAGAAAAGAAATCACAACAAAATGAAATTGATATAACTCACAATTTCAAGATGTTGCACTCGCCACAATTTCAACTCTTGGGATTGAAATTGATAAGAGTTTGGAACCAAGGTATGAACCCTAATTCTCACGTGAAAGGAGGTGTATAATCTGCAAAATGAGAAGCCTCCTCAAACCCTCTCTTAAGCAAGTATTTATACTTGCTACTCCTAGGGTTAAAAAGTGCTCAAAATTACAAGTTTGCCACTTTTAAGGTGGCTAACCCCAAATGAAAATTACAAGGAAATAAAAGTGTCCCAAAACCAAAATACAACCAAAATAGTTCATAAAAGAGTAAATATATAAAAGAAATGGTCTTCAAGATGCTGGTCTTCTATAGGATCCATCGGCCCAACTCATCGCTGGTTCAGGTCGGTCCATGGATAACCCACAAGCTGAGTCTGAGGGAGTTTGTCCATTGCCCTGTAGAATATGATAAGTGTGCCTGTTGGAAAACACAATACAAGAATAATAGAAAAGAGGTTAATATATAATTAATTCCGGGGTCGATCTGCTCAAAATGGGCCCTCATCACCAAGATTTGAAATCCTTTAGTTCTTGCCCTAATGATAGGTCTTGTCGGATTTTTACTCCTATCAGTATTACCTTGAAAAAGTTTAGAAAATGATAAAGTTCTACAGAAAATAGCTTTACAATTTTTTTTTTACTCATCTTAAACTTTTAAGTATCTTCTAATTCTTCATCTATTCTTGATGTGCTTAATTTTAGAACAGAGTCAAGCAACTCTAAATCCAAGCCGACAATCAACAACAATTGATTCCAATCACTCAAATAACGAACAATAACAAAAGATAAACGTTAAACCCTTACCAGATATAACGCACCAATATGGATATTTTGTTATGATGCACAACAATCTGATACCGTCAGTTGCCAAAATCTATAAGATTGATAAAAGTATATGAAAAACTTCACTTTGTAAAATTCTCAAATTGTCCAAAAGTCCCTCAACTCTTCATTACAAAGCTATTTATAGAATAAGGAAAAATAAACTAAAAAATTCACAAACTAAACCAGCTTAAGGAAGTAAGACGCCAGCTTTGGAGGATGTACCGCCGACTTTGGAGAAGGGAAGGCCACTGGCCTTTGTGGTCTACACCACTGGCCTTGAGGGCCGGCCTAAGTGGCAAAGTCGCTGGCCTTGGTGGCCGGCTTATCTCCTACACCGCCAGCTTTGAGAGCCGGCCTAAAGGGTAAGTCGTCGGCCTTTATGGTTAACCTAAGTGGGTCCACTGCTAGTTCTTATGAGTTGAATCTCCCATCAATTGAATTTGTAAAGGACATGATTTGATTCCCATCATCTCCTCAGACCCGTGGAAGATTTGCCCTTAAATTTAATGGTTTTTTTTGTTTTATATGAAAATGTCTAAAAGTCATTTAGACTAAAAACCTTAGTCTGCATATGCTTGTTGCCCTGAAGTTGTGGCTGCCCTTAAGTCTTCTTAAGATGTTCAAAAGTCTTTTGATGAAACTTCTGAATTTCCTATGACTGTTCCACTCTACTCAAGTTGTCTTCCAGTTCCTTTTACCCTACTAACAAAGACTTCTTTCCAGTGCTTTCATTGATCTGTTCCTAAGCTTTGTGCACCTTAGTTGGTGACATAGGATTCAAAACAACCCATTCACCATCCTTTTGAAACACATAGGAGTTCCTAAAACCATCATGCAACACTCTCCTATCAAATAACCAAGGTCTACCCAGTAGTATATGTGATGCACACATAGGAAGAACATCACAAACAATTTCATCTTGGTTCTTTTCCCCTTTGCTGATTGGAACCTTAGCCTTCTGAATGACATGCAGATTGTCTTGCTCACTCAACCAGTGCAATTTATAGGGCTTAGGATATAGTGTAGTGACTAGTTGTAGTTTATTCACCAGTGTAACTACCACCATCAATAAGAAGCGCACAAAGATTACCTTGAACCCTATAGGGAATATGGAATAAGTTTTCTTTCTATACGTCATCAATACCTGGAAATGTAGTCATTACCCAATGCAACACATTAATAGCTAGATAATGATCATTTCCCTTGTCTTCGTGTGCCTCAGCATCTGAATCCTCATAATACTCCTTTAGCACTGTTGAAAAATCCGTTGGCTGAAGTTTCTCTCCCTTGCCATCCTTGCTCTCTACCTCCATAGCAGTTATCACTCTTTTGTTTGGACATTGAGTAGCTATGTGTCCAAAACCTAAACATTTAAAGCATTAGATTTGACAATTCTTCCCACCTGTTGACCCAAGCACTATTTTCCTAATGTCTGCCCCAGCAACTGCTTTCCCCTTTCTAGAAATTTCCTTCTCCCTTCCAATATCAATAACAGCTGCATTTGTTTCCATAATCTTATCAATTCCCCCTTTGTCAACCTGTTGACTATTTGACCCATATAGCTTAGTAGTGGATCTATACCTGTTACTTGTTGCTCTGTATGGATTAAAATGACTCTACCTCTTAACTTTTAATGCCAACTAGATGGCCTCATTAAGGGTGTCATACCGTTATAGTTCCACTATACAAGCAATCTCATATTTTAGATTGGACACAAATCGTACCATAGTCTGTTCAGGATGTTCAAGGGTTTTACATCGAATCATGAGCGTTTTAAATACTTTGGCATATTCGTCCACAGTCTTACTTCCCTGTCGCAAGGTTTGGAGGAGCATGAATAGTTTATGTTTGTAATTCTCTGGAACAAACCTCTTCCTTAGAACTCTTTTCATCTCCTAAAAAGTATAAATCTCATCATCACCATCTCTCCTCCTATTGGCCACATGGTTCTTCCACCACAAGGCGGCATATCTTGTAAACTCAACTGCTACTAAACGAACTCAAGTATGGTCATTGATCTCATAACACTCGAAGAGTCCTTCCACCTTATCTTCCCAATCAAGATATTCTTTTGCAAATCCCCTTCCAATAAATGAAGGCATCTGCAATTTTACATATTTCAGACCCCTAAGTGGCTAGAACTCATGATGAGGATAAATCACATCCTCAAAGTTATCATCCCTTTCCTCCCAGTAAGAATGATATTCTCTTCCAACTTGTCTGCCCCTGTTTCCTCCTAATGTTCCTTCTCTACCTACAGCATTAAGGGTTACTTGAGGTGGGGGTGCTTGTAGATTTACCACTAGCTGTTGAGGTAACATCATTTGTTCAACCCAAGTTGCTAGGTCAGCAACAACAATGGTTAGGTCCTACATTTTATTCTTCTAAAGTTCTCCTACCACCTACAACATGATGTACCTAAACTCCTCCTCTAACCTGACTGTTGGCTTTATTCCCAATTCCTCCATTAACACTATCGTTCAACATGCTTCACAAAAATTACAATCTCAACACAGGAATTCACAAGTCATAATCACACATCACAATAATCCCCAATTAACACAATCCCAACTTCAACCTTCTCTCAATCTCCAATTTAAATCCCAGTGTAATGAATAACTTCAATACACATAAACAACAATAACCAGCTTTAATTCAATCACTTAATGCATAACAATAGAATCACCCAACCTACAACAACAACCACAGTATAAAAACCCTAATTTTCAATCTACTATCAATACCAAGGAACTAGCCCTAATTTAATCACACACAACAACAACATAACCCAATCGACTACCCGCGTACAATCCCAATTCAACCTTAATAAACCACAACACAATTTCACTATATAAAACCCTAATTTTCAATTGAAGTTCAATAGTTACAATCCCTTCTCTCAACCAAATGCTTTGAAACCAAAACGATGATTTGCTTAATTCTAGAACAGAAGCAAGCAATTCCAAATCCAAGCCGACAATCAACAAATAATCGATTCCAATCACTCAAATATTGAACAATAGCAAAAGATAAACCCTAAACCCTTACTAGATATGATGCACCAGCAAGAGAGTAAACCTAGTACGGATTTATTGATATGACACACAACAATCCAATACCGTCACTCGCCACAATCCACAAGATTGATAAGAGTATATGAAGAACAACTTCACTTTGTAAAATTCTCAAAATGTCTAAAAATCCCTCAACTCTACAGTATAAATGATGGGAATCAAACAAATGTAACAATAGAATCCATTACCTGAGCAAAGAGCTAAAGGACTACGGAACTTAATATTAAGAGTCTTCTTTAAGTAAATGGAACCTAAAGACATTCACATAGTGTCTTCATTCATTTTATATGATTGTTTTATATTTAATTAGGTACACTTGTCAATACTACAGGGTGGCAACTAAACTAATTAGCACATGGTTTAGAGAAGGGTTCACGGTCCATTTGTTAAACCGAAATGAACCATAGAGAGCCGGCCATGTACTATGCTATCTTCTTTATTTTCTTATGCTTATTTTTCCATATTTAGGGACTACTATAAATACTTGTAAGGGGGACAACCAAAAGAAACTTTTGTCATATTTTGGAAAAAGCATCACTTTAAAGAAAGGTAATTTTCTCTCTTATTTCATACACTCTTATAAATTCCTTTTAAGGGTTGTGGTGAGCAGGGCTTGGATTATTGTGAGTAATATCAACAATTGCAAATTGTTCCTAATTTTACTAGTGTGTCATATCTGGTAAGAATTTAGAGTTTCATTTTGTTCTTGTTACTTGAAATAAGGGTTCATGTGCAATTAGGGTTCACACCAATTTTGTTGCACAATTACTTAATTGAATCTTCAATTAGGATTGATAATTGGAATTAGATTTTAGCATATCATATTTTGGTATCAGAGTTACAGTTTGAGGAAGGGAATTAATGTGTAAGTCTTGACTTTGATTTGGGAATTTAGGGTTTATGTCATGCACTTGTTCAATTGTTGATTTTGAATTGAAATTAAATATATTACATGAATTGTGCCGTGTTACATTAATCATTGTGGATTGGATGATGGGAATCAAACATCTTAACCTAGCATTATGAAATCTTCTCGAACAAAAGGAACCATGACATTTCACATACTATCTTTATTTATTTGATGTAATTTGTTTTGCATTTTTTTTAAAGCAAGTACAATTA
Organism: Laguncularia racemosa; assembly: GCA_037954665.1. Classification (NCBI taxonomy): domain Eukaryota; kingdom Viridiplantae; phylum Streptophyta; class Magnoliopsida; order Myrtales; family Combretaceae; genus Laguncularia; species Laguncularia racemosa. The sequence continues at coordinate 5,428,929 of JBBMOL010000003.1, read as the reverse complement.
TTGGAATTATAGGAAGACGACTAAACACAAAGTCAATTGGTTTGTGAATGGGTTACAGTCCATTATGAACTGAATTGAACCAAGGGAGAACTGGTCTTGTGTTGCTCCTTATGACCGTGATGGAAGCTTAAAGGGATGGGCCATGTGTACTAGTTACTTAGATTATTTTCTTTTTCTATATTTAGGTATGGTATAAGAACTTGTTATTTAGGTTTTGTAAGGGGCTTTTGACAATCATTTTTCAGATATTTTACCATGGAGAGCATCTTCTTTGATGCATCCTCTCTTATCAATTTCTAATTCAAATTGTGGTGAGTTCTTGCTTAAGGATTATTGTGTGTAATATCAGTAATTGTCAAGCCATTCCAATTATTACTAGTGTGTCATATCTGGTACATAATTGGATTTGATCTTCTTATTTCATCATCACATAAATTAGGTGATGAGATCCATGATGAGAGCCAAGCCGGAAGAAGAAATGTGGATCCTCTAGAAGTGCCGCCTGGACCGATCACAAGAAATCAAGTGAAACGATTCAAGGAAGCACTTAACGGGTTGATAAAGGTGGTCCATGAAGCCGGAAAGGATTGGAGCAATCATGAAGTTGGAACGGATTGGAACAACCATGGGAAGACCCTTGCTTTTATACAAGTCACACCAGACACGGGTTGAAGAGGGCGTGTATGTTCAAGGCACGACCGTGTAGGAATTTCAAGATTGCACAGAATCATACACGGCTAGATACACGGCTAAAAGGCACGGCCGTGTATGGAGACAAGCAAATCCATAGAAAGATATACGACCAGAAGTACACGGTCGTGTATGTGACCGAAATGTGCATAGAAAAGTACACAATCAAAGTACACGGTCATGTACACGGCCGTGTATGTTGCCAGAAGTTGTACAGAAAGGTACACGGCCAAAGTACATGGCCGTGTATCCCCTGCCGGCCAGCTTGTTCTGTTTTCGCGTTTTTACGCCACTTATCTAAACTACGTCGTTTTGAACTTGTTTTACACGAATTGTAACCCTAGTATAAAAGCTCCTAGGGTTTAGAACAATGAACAATATACATCTTTGAGCATTAAACACTTTTGAGAGGCACCTCTCTTGGTTCTTTAAGAACTAAATCAAACTTATCGGATTGATTTCCGTGGCGTTCATCCCGACTTATCAATCGGTCTTTCATCCCGATTGTGGCGTCTTCGTTTTTATACCAAGGTTCTTGTCTCGCTTACAGACAATGGGTCGCGGTTTCCACTTTAGGTGTTTGGGCGTCTTAGGCAACGAATTTCCGAACGTATTGGTATTGGGTTTCGTCACGGGTTGGCGTGGTTCATATCAGTTTGGTATCAGAGCTTAGGTTTGTCAAAACATCAAGTTCGGTTGAGGAAGGTAATATCAAAAACCCTAACTCCAATCGTTCATATCAATTATCGTATTCAGTTTCGTAGTATTTATTGTCTTTTGATAGTGTAATATCGCCTAGCCGATTGTTAAAAAAAAAAAAAAGAGTAAAAATCACGACAAAAAAAAAAAAGAAGAGAAAAGAAAGACAAGAGAAAACGTGATCAAAGGCAAAAGCAGAGACAAAGAAAAAAAAAATTCTGATAGAAAAATAGAGGAAAATTTACGAACCCTAGAGTTGTTTTGAATTCTACGGAAGGAAATTGGTGTAGTTCGGGTTAGTTCCAAGAGAATTGAGAAGAGGAAATTGGCGAGTTTATATCATCATTATTTGTGAGAATACACAAGTGACTGTGTGATATCACCATTTGAGCGAAACACGTAAGGGAGTGTATCGTGAGGTTTAATTATATATATATTTGTGTCAGTACTAATCTTTTATGCAGGAACTATGTCGAGACAACATTCTCCGGAAGGTGAGAGGGGAAGGTTTGATGCTAGGTTAGTAATTGAGGCGTTGAGGGGAGAAATGAAGAGGATGTTCCAAGAAGGAATGGAACAAATTCATGAGACGGTGGAGGAAAGACTAGAGCAATCCACAAACGTATTCCCAGGGCGTAAGAGGGAGAGTCGTTCTAGGAGAGTACCGAGGGGTGAAGATGAAATGTCGGAGGATGATTTTGATGAGCCTTCTGTCGGGAGTTATAGAGGATATAGTGGTCGGAATAGAGGAACTAGGGATTGGGAAGATAAAGGAGATAGGAATAGAGAGGATGATCAGTTGAGTAGCATAAAGATGAAGATTCCTCCTTTCCAAGGGAAGAATGATCCCGGGGCGTACTTAGAGTGGGAGAAAAAGGTGGAGATGGTGTTTGATTGTCACAACTATAGTGGGAGAAAGAAGGTAAAACTTGCTGCCATTGAATTTTCGGATTATGCTATAGTGTGGTGGGATCAACTAATGTTGAATAGGAGAAGGAGTGGCGAGCCACCTATTGAGTCTTGGGAAGAGATGAAAAGAGTGATGAAGAAGCGGTTTGTACCTGCGTATTACTATCGTGAATTGCACAACAAGTTGCAAACTCTTAGGCAGGGAAGCCGAAGTGTAGATGAGTATTTCAAGGAGATGGAAGTCACTATGATTAGGGCGAATGTAGAGGAGGATAGAGAGGCTACAATGGCTAGATTTCTTGTTGGGTTGAATAGAGAAATCCAAAATGTTGTTGAATTGCAGCATTATGTAGAATTGGAGGATATGGTCCACATGGCTATAAAAGTTGAGAACTAGCACAAGAGGAGAGGTAGTAGTAATGTATGGTTGCAACAGGGTAATGGTTCATCCACTTGGAAGACTAATCAATGGAAGAAGGAAGAAAAGCCTTTACCCACCAAACCAAAAGGGGAGCTGAGGCAAGCGGGTTCTACTCCTGGTAATTAAGGTAACCCTGAATCTTCTACTTCTAGAAATCGTGACATTAGATGTTTTAAATGTCAAGATAGAGGCCATATTGCTAGTCAATGTCCAAATAAGCGTGTGATGATTTTGCATGATGATGGTGAGTATGAGACTGAGGGGGATAGTGAAGAAGATGATATGCCTCCCTTGGAGGATGCTAGTGCTGATGAGGAGCCTGCAATGGGAAGGCTAGTGGCAGTAGTGAAGCGAGCTTTGAATGTGCAGGTGAAGGAAGAAGAGGAGGTGCAAAGAGAGAATATATTTCATACTATATGTTATCTAGGAGATCACATTTGTAGTTTGATTATTGATGGGGGAAGTTGCACCAATGTAGTGAGTAATTTTATTGTTGAGAGGCTGGGGCTCAAAACTGTTAGACACCCTAGTCCATATAAATTGCAGTGGTTGAATGATAGTGGTGAGACTAAGGTGAGTAAGCAAGCCTTGATTGGTTTTCGCATTGGTAGATATGAGGATGAGGTGTTATGCGATGTAGTGCTAATGCAAGCATGTCATGTGTTGTTGGGGAGGCTATGGCAATTTGATAGGAAGGTTGTTCATGATGGCTTTTCTAATAAGTATACGCTTGTTCACAAGGGGAAAAGCTTTAATCTTAAACCGTTAACACCCAAACAAGTGTATGAGGATTAGTTGCAGCTACAACAGTCGTTTGCAAAACACAAGGTGAGTGAAAAGCAGAGTGAGAGTGAGAGAACAAAAGACAATGAGAAGAAAAAAAAATATAAAAGTCAAGATCAAAAGGAAAAGGAGAGGAAAGCTGGAAAGAGTGTGAGAGGCCAAGTTGAAGGGGAATCAACTTTGGTGGTGAGTGAAAAGGAGAGGGCAGCCTTGCAAAAGGAGAGTTGTATGGCAAAAGCGAGTATAGTAAGGAGAGCGTTAGTGATGAGGCAACCTATGTTGTTGTTGGTTTTCAAGGGAACATGTTTGATTACTAACGAATTATCTAATGCTTTGCCTAGTGTGGTTGTGTCTCTTGTGCAGGACTTTGAAAATGCCTTTCCGAAGGAACTCTAAAGGCAGGTCGATGACTTAATGGAGAAGGGATACGTGAGAGAAGGCATGAGTCCATGTGCAGTGCCTGTGATTTTGATGCTTAAGAAGGATGGGACATGGAGAATGTGTGTTAACTGCCGCGCCATCAACAACATTTCGGTAAAGTATCGTCATCCCATTCCTTGTTTAGATGACTTCTTAGATTGGTTATATGAGTATAGTGTCATTCCTCGTGAGCCATGGATAAACATTTCCATAGATTTTGTGTTAGGATTATCTAGGCCTAAGCATGGTCAAGATTCTATTTTTGTGGTTGTGGATAGGATTTCTACAATGGTTCATTTCAGTCCTTGTCATAAAATTGATGATGCTATACACATTGTTGATTTGTTCTTTAGAGAGGTAGTGCGTCCGCATGGTATACCTAGTAGCATTGTTAGTGATCGGGATGTAAAGATTTCGAGTCATTGTTGGAGAGTATTGTGGGAAAAGTGGGGAACTAAACTAATGTTTTCGACTATCTGTCACCCACAAACTAATGGGCAAATTGATGTGCTTAACAGGACTTTAATTCAATTGTTAGGGGAAATCATAGAGAAGAACATTAGGACTTGGAAGGATTGTCTATCATGTGTGGAGTTTGCATATAATAGGGCTTTACAGTGCACTACTCATTGTTCACCATTTGAGATTGTGTATGGTTTTAACCCATTAGTTCCTATTTATTTATTGCCATTGCAACTTAACAAGTTTGTGAGTTTTGAGGCTGATTCTAAGGCAGATTTCGTGAGAAAGCTATATGCACAAGTAAAGTTTAGGATTGTAAAACAAAATGCCAGGGTCGCTTCAAGGGTGAACAAGGACGGAGACCCAAGATTTTTCAGCCTAGAGATTGGGTTTGGGTGCATTTTCGCAAGGAGAGGGTTCTATTGCAGAGGAAATCCAAGTTGAACCCTAGGGGAGACGGTCCATTTCCGATGATTGACAAAATCAATGATAATGCCTACAAGAAAAATTTACCAGGTGAGTATCCAGTAAGTGTCACATTTTATGTTACTGATCTGAGTCCATTTGATGCAGGCAATGATTTGAGGACAAATCCTTTTCAAGAGGAGGGGAATGATGAGATCCATGATGAGAGCCAAGCTGGAAGAAGAAATGTGGATCCTCTTGAAGTGCCGCCTGGACCGATCATAAGAAATCAAGCGAAACAATTCAAGGAAGCACTTAACGGGTTGATAAAGGTTGTCCATGAAGCCGGAAAGGATTGGAGCAATCATGAAGTTGGAACGGATTGGAACAACCATGGGAAGACCCTTACTTTTATACAAGTCACACCGGACACGGGTTGAAGAGGGCGTGTATGTTCAAGGCACGGCCGTGTAGGAATTCCAAGATTGCACAGAATCATACACGGTTAAATACACGGCTAAAAGGCACGGCCGTGTATGGAGACAAGCAAATCCACAGAAAGATACACGACCAGAAGTACACGGTCGTGTATGTGACCGGAATGTGCACAAAAAGTACACGGTCAAAGTACACGGCCGTGTACACGACCGTGTACACAGCCGTGTATCCCCTGCCGGCCAGCTTGTTCTGTTTTCGCGTTTTTACGCCACTTATCTAAACTACGTCGTTTTGGACTTGTTTTACACGAATTGTAACCCTAGTATAAAAGCTCCTAGAGTTTAGAACAATGAACAATATACATCTTTGAACATTAAACACTTTTGAGAGGCACCTCTCTTGGTTCTTCAAGAACTAAATCAAACTTACCGGATTGATTTCCGTGGCGTTCATCCCGACTTATCAATTGGTCTTTCATCCCGATTGTAGCGTCTTTGTTTTTATACCAAGGTTCTTGTCTCGCTTATAGACAATGGGTCGCGGTTTCCACTTTAGGTGTTTGGGTGTCTTAGGCAACGAATTTCCGAACGTATTGGTATTGGGTTTCGTCATGGGTTGGCTTGGTTCGTATCATTAGGGTTCTTCTTCTAGCTAAGGTTCATACCAATTGTTAGAAGTTAGAGTCAATTGTTCTTCTTTTCTTTGAATTGGTATTGAAAGTCAATTGAAGCACATCATAATTTTGGTATCAGAGCGTAGGTTTATGGAAGGGGAATTCATGAATCACAAACTGAGGATTTAGGGTTCTTGTTCTTTCATTTCGAAATTGAAGTTGTGAGAAGTGGAATTGAGTTCTTGTGTTGAATTGTTCCTTAATTCCTTAGTAATTGTGAGTTGAATTCAAACGAGGTTGATTTTAGGGTTCATTGCCATGATTAATTTTGAGGAATCATTATAATAGATTCCATTAGAATTGCAATTGAGTTGATTGTGTTGTGTTGTTCCTTGTTGATTTCGAAATTGGAAGTTTGTAGTTTAAAATTTTATTCTTATGGTAATCATCTTGCCATAAAGACCTTGTCGTAAAGAGTGGGAAATATTTTCAAATTGAATTCCATTATTACCTTGTGGAGTAATTTTGCATTAATTTCTTTGAATGCACTTTGACTAAACTTGGAATCATTTGCTTTGTTGCCGTGATATTTGTAGTGTGTGTGTTGTGGTGTGAAGTGAAGTGAATCGTGGGAGTGCGTGTGTTGCATGGTTGTGTATTGAAGCATGGGAATGTGTGTGTAGCCATTGAGGTTGTGTATTGCATTAGTTGTGTGTTGCACTGTGGGTGTGTGTGTGTGTGTGCTGACGTATTGTGTGTGTTGTGGTTTGAGGGTGTGTGTATACTTGAACCGTGAAGGTGAGCTATGTTGTTGTGGTGGTTGAACTGTGAAGGTAAGTTGTGTTATTGTGTTGTGGTTGGTGCCATAAAGGTTTGTTGTTAGCGTGAAAGTGTGGTTATTGTGAAGGGTGATTATGAGTATATATAAAAAAAAATGCAAAATCATGTCAAATGATAGTGTGAATGGTGGAGTTGGTAATGAGACTAATAGTCAGCTTGGAGGACGTTAGGGTCGTCATGTTGCAGGTAGAAGAACATTAGAAGAACAATTGTAGGATCTCACCACTATTGTTGCTACATTAGCAACACGGGTAGATCAAATGACAATGCTACAACCACCAGTGGCAAACCCTCAGGTACCCCTACCTCTTGTAACCCATTAGAATGCTCGCTGGGAAGAAGCTGTTGAAGGCAATAAGGGTAGGAGGATGGAAGGTGATTATCATGCTTTTAGGGAGGAAAGAGATGATAATTTTGAAAATGAGCCTTACCCTAATCGTAAGTTCAGACCACTTCGGGGCTTAAAATATCTAAAATTGTAGATGCCTTCATTTGTTGGAAGAGGTTCTACAAAAGACTACTTGGATTAAGAGGATAAGGTCGAGGGCCCATTTGAATGCGATGAGATTAATGATAAGTCGCAAAATACCCTTATCTAGAGTAATGAAATTGTGCTTTATTGTTGAATTTTTAGATGATTTGTTGAAGAAAAGGATGCTTAATGGAATGAATTTTAATTTCAGGATCTTCTAGAGTATTTTGGAGCTAAGGGAAGGAGTTTTGAAGAGTCGGATCAAGTTTGGAAGGAATTGGATACATTACATGTGAAGAAAAGAATTCTGGAAAGTACACAAGCGAGTTACACGCCCATGCACTTTACTTGTGTATATTGAAGTGGATGTCTGGAAAGTACACGAGCAAAGTACACGCCCATGTACTTTGCTTGTGTATCTAAGTTTTGCTGCTGTTCAACGATGTTTCAAATACACGACCAATGTACACTCCCATGTACTTGCTCGTGTATATTCACATAAGGACACTTGGAAGCAAGCATGAGATACACGAACGAGATACACTATTCGTGTATCCTCTCGTGTATGTATCCAACCCGGGTACATGTATAAATAGACCGTTAGTTGCCCTAGAGAGAAAGTTACGAATTTTGTACTTGCTCTGACTCTCATAACAGCAGGGGAAAGAAGATTCCATCAATTCAAAAGGAGATTGAAGACCCACGAAGAAGAAGATCTATCTTTAAGGGCTGTGACTATGAATTTTATTTATTCTTCCAGTAATTGTATTTCGTTTGTCCAATTTATGGAGGAGTAGACTCTAAATCTAGATTTTATTCGAAACTTCTCTGTCATGTGATGAAGATTCGGTTTTTAATGCGAAGTTGTTGACTTTCTTATGATTAATTTCATGCCCTTCAATTGTTTCTTAGATTCATAGATCCGGAATATGAATTTATGCATGATATCATATTAGTTAATGGAGAAATTGCTTTTATGATTAGATTTAATGCAATTAATGAGATTTGATTGTTCTTCTAGAGATAGGAAACAAGAGTCTTCTGTTTATATCGATTATTTTGATGCGAATTCATTTGCTTTATGCAATTCTAGGTTGCTATTAATTAAGGAGAGATCCTATTTGATAAACCTAGGATTAGATAGGTTAATATACTTGAGAAAGTAGTTAACTTGACTAGGGAATTCAACAGTATAAGAAGTCAATTACGTCAATCTTCATAAATCTAATGAATTACATGATAGAGAAGGAGTAGAATAAGATCTAGGTTGCTTTTGTTAATTGATAAATCTTTGGAACCATTGTTGTTAGTGAGTTATTAGTTTTAAGATTAGAGTAATTAAGTTTCAACCAACATATTTAAGCGTCGGTTAAATAATAGGAACGGAGTTAGTACTAATAGTTGGTGTATCTCTAAGGGACGACCTTGTGCATACTCGCTATATTACGCTACGATAGGTGTGCTTGCCTGATAGGAATAAAAATCCGACATGACCTATCATTGGGGAAAGAACTGAAGGATTTCGAATCTTGGTGATGAGGACCTATTTTAAGCAAATCGACCCTGGAATTATTCGTTTACTAACTTCTTTTATCTTATTAATGTATTTTATATTCCAACAGGAATACTTATCATGCTTTACAGGGCAATGGACAAACTCACTCAAACTCAGCTTGTGGGTTATCCATGGACTGACCTGAACCGACGATGAGCTGGGCCGATGGATCCTATAAAAGACCGGCATATTGAAGAGCATTTCTTTTATGTATTTTTCATTTTATGAACTATTTTTGGTTGTATTTGGTTTTGGGGAACTTTTATTTCCTTGTAATTTTCATTTAGGGTTAGCCACCTTAAAAGTGGCAAACTTGTAATTTTGAGCACTTTTTAACCATAGGAGTAGCAAGTATAAATACTTGCTTAAGAGAGGGTTTGAGAGGCTAATTTTGGCAGAACAAAAACTTCACATTTCGTGAGAGGGCTTAGGGTTTCCTAATTCCAAAATTCTCTTATCAATTTCAATCCCAAGAAGTTGGAATTGTGGCGAGTGCAACAAGGAGAAATCGTGAGTAATATCGATTCATCTTTGTTATTGTTCATTTCTTCTCTAGTGAGTCATATCTAGGGTTGATTTGAATCTTTCTTAGACTTATTAGTGATTGTAATTCGTGGATAATCATCTTGTAAAGGTTGGTTGTTCATTGAGATTGAATGCTTCTTAGTGATTGGCATTATTGGAAGGATTTGAGATCACGGTTTTGTGCTTGTCTTTATTGCTTCCTTTTGATCTGATTTTACGTGAACTTCATGTTCTCTTGTGGTTATTTGGTTAATATTATCATTATAGATTACAATTGAATCATTTGAACAACAATTTCATCAAAATCTACAAGGTGTGCACGTGAAATTGCCCTCAAATGAACCGGTTTGTGTTTTGTGAATTGAGGTGTTTTCCTTGATTCTTTTGATTGTGCTTAAGCTTGGAATTAGGCACATCATTGCCTATTGCTTCGTAGTAAGATTAAGAACAAGAATTATAAATATTAAAACTACGATTGGCAACGATCAAGTTTTTAGCGCCGTTGCCGGGGATACGCTAATATTAGAAACACTTTTTACTTATTAATTTAACAAATTTATTTCTTTCTTATCTTTTTTCCCTTTTCTTCCTGAGAATTTGGAGCTCATAATTGATTTGTATTACGTTTACAGTGCATGACCAGAAGTCGTTCCAAGGAACTTGCTGTTTTTAATCCTGAGCCAGAGAAAATTATTCGTCATTATCAGAAAAAGCAACACTCGACTGAGTCAACATCATTTGGTATTTAAGGAGAATCACTGAAGGAATGGTGAACATACCTGGATCCTTACATTTGGGAGGAAGCTTCTTCTGAATGATAGCTAAAACATTTTCACTCACACTAATCTTTTCATTACCGTTCAGCTTTCTTTTGTTAGTGCACAAGTCTTTGAGAAATCTAGCATAGCGCGGTATTTGCTTAATTGCATCAAGCAAAGGAATATTTACCTCGACTTTGCGAAAAGTTTCCAGAATCTCTTTTTCTTCCTCTTCATTCTTGGATTTCGCTAATCTGGAGGGGAAAGGAGGTGGTATCAATGTGACCTTCGATGGCTCAACTAGAGACTTGCTAATCTGGTCGCCCTGCTGGCTCGGAGTTGAAATCTCTTTCTTGGTCTCTTCCCCAATAGTAGATGAGCGTCCTTTCTTAATTGATCCCTACAATGCTGTTCCACTCCTTAAGGTAATTGCATTAACGCTTTGCTTCGGATTTGTGATAGTCTGAGAAGGTAACTTACCTTGAGTTTCTAACCTATTCACAACAGAAGCAAGTTGACTTACCTGATTTTCCAAGTTGTGGATGCTATGCTTTGTCTCATCCTGAAATTGTTTTGTATTAACGGCAAGTGATTTAACAATTTCCTCAAGGGACATACCTGAAGTGGAAGGAGCTTGGGGTACGTGGTGTGATGGCTTAGGCTGAAATTGTTGGAATTGTTGTGGGTTATTGCCATATCGGAAGTTAGGATGATCCCTCCATCCAGGATTGTAAGTATTCGAGTAGGGGTCATACTTCCTTTGCGGTTGTCCTGGAAATCCTCCTACAGCATTGGTGTGTTCATGATTGTCATCTTGCAATGTGGGGCACATGTCGGTCGGATGACTAGGAGCAGCACAAATTCCACAAGCTTTCACCTGTTGGGTATTTCCAAGAGCTAGCTGCTGCACAAAGGAGGTAAGATTAGAAATTTGATGTTCAAGGTTAGACACACTTACCTCATTTACCTTCCTTGAAGATGTATCATGCCTATACCCAAATTGTTGCGAATTGGCAGCCATAATGGAGATCAATTCCCTAGCTTGACCAGGGGTTTTGTTTACTATGGCGCCTCCACTTGCAGCATCCATCATCTTCCTCTCCATCAGAAGTAGGCCTTCGTAAAAATATTGGATGAGGAGTTGTTCAGATATCCCATGTTGTGGGCAGCTTGCACACAGTTGCTTGAACCTCTCCCAATACTCATGAAGAGTCTCGGTGTCCCTCTGTTTTATACCACAAATTTCTCTTCTTATACCAGCGGCTCTAGATGCGGGGAAGAATTCGTCCAAGAAGAGTCTCACCATGTCTGTCTAAGTGGTGATAGAACCTGGAGGCAAATAAAACAACCAATCTTTAGCTTTAGTACTTAAAGAAAATGGAAAAGCGCGTAGCTTGATTTGATCGTCGGTTATTCCTTGGGGCCTCATACTAGAACACACTATATGAAACTCTTTCAAATGCTTGTGAGGATCTTCATTCTTAAGACCATGAAATGTAGGTAGCAGATGTATCAACCTAGATTTCAATTCGAATTCCACAGCTAGTTCGGGATAGTGAATACAAAGTGGTTGTTGATTCACATCCGGTGCAGCCAACTCCCTTAAGGTTCTCTCGAGATTTTCCATGTCGTCCTCTTTTTCAGAATCAAGGGATGAATCAGACAAGTCCGACACTAAGTTCGGTCTAGGGGATGATCTAGCTTCTTGTCGCAGCCTCTTTAGAGTCTTTTCAATCTCCGGATTATAAGTTAGTTCACCTGTCTGAGAAGAATGAGTCATACAAGAATAGAAATAAATTTGACACCAATCCCCGGCAACGGCGCCAAAATTTGATGGGTATCGAATCCAACAAAAATAAAACCTACTCCTAGACAATTATATGATTTGCATATAGTGGTGAGTAGGGTCGAATCCACAGAGATTGGTTAAATTTATTTCTATCCAAGGAGAATAAAAAGTAAAGGAAAATGTGGGGTTTGGTTTGTGAATCGAATAAAGTTAAAACAAGATAAGAAAGTTGTATATTGATAAAAAGCCTAGCCAAAGGAATCAAGATAGTTTAATTCAAGGAATTGATCATCGATGCAAATGTTCTCTATTCTTGTTCCTAGATAAATTGGTTATGGTTATTAACAAGCTCAAACAACCTATCTCTCCTTACTTCCTCGATAACCTCAGACAAGCGCTTTGAATTATTTCTCTTATTGATTAAACAACCCTAGACAAGCGCTTAGGATTTAATCTATCAATAGCATTAAGATCTAGAGAGACCACCAATTCATGCCAGTAGATTATAAGATAACCTATTTAAACATGATCACACACCTCCATAACATGAATTCGATCATCTCTTTTATAACCAAACATGTTATTGCGTCACTAAGACTAGAACAATCAAACAATTACGGATTTGACGTGCTAGTTGACAATATATTAACTTGCTAATTGAGTAGAAGAGCTCTATTCATACCAATCAACAAAGATAATAATGACAAAACGATCAGAAGATATATGAATACCCGAAAACAAAGAATAGATTAAATACAAGTCAATTAGACCTCACAATTCGTGGAGAATTAAACATCTATGACCCTTTGGCTAGAAAAGTAGCTTAGATACACATGTTCATCAATAAAACGAAAATAAAAAGTAAAGACATGATGAACCCGGTTGCCTGCTCTGCCTCCAAGATGATCCAAGGTTCTTCAATATCCAAAGATTCAAAAGTTTAAAGATTGTCTCTAACCCTCTAGGGTTGGCTCTATTTATATTATTAGAGGGATAGCATGTGATCTTTTGCGAGCAAGATACGAAAATGTCTTTCCTTTTCCAAGTAGATTTCGAGAAGTGAAGATTCGTCTGCCTGGTACGCCCTACCACACGGCCATGAGTCAAGCCGTGCCATCCTCTGTACATATTCTTCAAGTCTTCATCCACGCCCAGTGTGTACCACTATTACACCCACGGCTAGACTTCAAGCCGTGCCTTCATCTGGTTGATGTTCCACACTTTCTTCTCCTTGGCACGTCTAGCTTCCACCACGGCTCCAAGCACGGTTTCTCCCACGGCTTACACCACGGCCGTGCCCTAAGCCGTGTCTCTCTCTATTGAAAGTCCTCATTTCCGCCTTCTTGTCCAGTGAGGGGCACGGTTTGCGCCATGGCCGTGCCTCAAACCGTGCTTCCGATACGCGGCCGTGTACTTCAACCGTGTATCTCCCTATTGATTCAAAACCAAGTACACGGCTGTGTACTTCAATTACACGCCCATGTACTTCCCTCCGACGGTGTAAATCCTTGTCTTTGAACCAAGTTGTAGATGACTTCTCTAATTTACTTGAATTAGCATCCTTGACTCCATTTAACCTGATTTATCACCATAATAGAATTAAGTACCATTTCCTTATGATTTCTATAAAATCAATAATGAATTAGCACAATTTATACTATAAAGATTAAGTATAAAATGGCTCTATCAAACTATTACAAAGAATAAAATCTTTGAAGAGATCAACCAAAAAGGAGGAGGAATCCAGGGGAAACATAGATGCAATGTATTTTCATTATTGATTGCTTCACTAAGAGAGATAATTGAGAAGATATTAGACTTTTTAATTGTTGTTGAAATGTACCACGTTTTCTTTTGCTTTGATTGATCTTGTGTCTAATTTTGATCATGAAAGCCATTGTTAAAATGACAAGGGTAAAGATTGGTCTACTCTGATTAATCCTAGAAATTTGACTAAAGTATCTTTGTTACAATACTTTCATGATAAGGTGAGAAGCACACATCAGATTGAGGGATCGCATTGAGCTTTAAAGATTAAAATTCACAAATGCTAATATCTGAGTGGTTTTATTTGGTAACGACAATCATGATTAATGAGAAGTTTGATCAATATTTTGTTTTGCTTGAGGACAAGCAAAGACTTAACTGTGGGGAAGTTTGATAAGTCGCAAAATACCCTTATCTAGAGTAATGAAATTGTGCTTTATTGTTGAATTTTTAGATGATTTGTTGAAGAAAAGGATGCTTAATGGAATGAATGTTAATTTCAGGATCTTCTAGAGTATTTTGGAGCTAAGGGAAGGAGTTTTGAAGAGTCGGATCAAGTTTGGAAGGAATTGGATACATTACATGTGAAGAAAAAAATTCTGGAAAGTACACAAGCGAGATATACACCCATGTACTTTACTTGTGTGTATTGAAGTGGATGTCTGGAAAGTACACGAGCAAAGTACATGCCCATGTACTTTGCTTATGTATCTAAGTTTTGCTGCTGTTCAACGATGCTTCAAATACATGACCAATGTACACTCCCATGTACTTGCTCGTGTATATTCACATAAGGACACTTGGAAGCAAGCATGACATACATGAACGAGATACACTACTCGTGTACCTGCTCGTGTATGTATCCAACCCGGGTACATGTATAAATAGACCGTTAGTTACCCTAGAGAGAAAGTTACGAATTTTGTACTTGCTCTGACTCTCATAACAGCAGGGGAAAGAAGATTCCGTCAATTCGAAAGGAGATTGAAGACCCACAAAGAAGAAGATTCTATCTTTAAGGGCTGTGACTATGAATTTTATTTATTCTTCCAGTAATTGTATTTCGTTTGTCCAATTTATGGAGGAGTAGACTCTAAATCTAGATTTTATTCGAAACTTCTCTGTCATGTGATGAAGATTCGGTTTTTAATGCGAAGTTGTTGACTTTCTTATGATTAATTGCATGCCCTTCAATTGTTTCTTAGATTCAAAGATCCAGAATATGAATTTATGCATGATATCATATTAGTTAATTGAGAAATTGCTTTTATGATTAGATTTAATGCAATTAATGAGATTTGATTGTTCTTCTAGAGATAGGAAACAAGAGTCTTCTGTTTATATCGATTATTTTGATGCGAATTCATTTGCTTTATGCAATTCTAAGTTGCTATTAATTAAGGAGAGATCCTATTTGATAAACCTAGGATTAGATAGGTTAATATACTTGAGAAAGTAGTTAACTTGACTAGGGAATTCGACAGTATAAGAAGTTAATTACGTCAATCTTCATAAATCTAATGAATTACATGATAGAGAAGGAGTAGAATAAGATCTAGGTTGCTTTTTTTAATTGATAAATCTTTGGTACCATTGTTGTTAGTGAGTTATTAGTTTTAAGATTAGAGTAATTAAGTTTCAACCAACATATTTAAGCGTTGGTTAAATAATAGGAACGGAGTTAGTACTAGTAGTTGGTGTATCTCTAAGGGACGACCTTGTGCTTACTCGCTATATTACGCTACGATAGGTGCGCTTACCTATTGCTTCAAAGTAAGATTAAGAACAAGAATTATAAATATTAAAACTACGATTGGCAACGATCACACTCGGGTTCGTCTTGCAGCTATAAAGTTCACTGGTTATGTCGCCTTATGGTGGAAGAATCTTATGGCTAGTAGGCAAAGGGATAGTGAGGCAGAGATACATACATGGCAGGAAATGAAACGGGTTATGAGAAGGAGGTTTTTACTTGAACACTACAAGCAGGATTTGTTTATATGTCTTTAGACACTATGGCAGGGAGGCAAAATAGTTGATGAGTATGTGTAGGAGTTTGAGACACTAATGATCAGATGTAGGTCAATCGAACCTCTTAAACAAACCCTAGCACGATTTGTGTCGAGGTTAAAGTATGAGATTGCTTACATTGTGGAGCTCTAGAGGTATGGCACCCTTAATGAGGCCATCTAACTAGCTCTGAAAGTGGAAAGATAGAGGTGATCTAATCCATTTAGAGCAGTAGGCAATGGGTATGGAACTTCTACAAAACTTCATGTGTAAGATAGGCAGCAAATAAAACAAAAAGGAATAGAGGGAATTGATAAAGCTGTGGACACTGATACAACTTTTACTAATAGAGAGAGGGAAATTTCTAGAAAAGGAAAGGAGGTTGTTGAGGCTGATATCCGACAAACATTACCCGAGTCAACAAGTAGCAAGATGCATCAAATGCATGGGTTCTGGACACATGGTTGCTTAGTGTCCCAACAAAAGGGTGATGATTGCTATGGAGGTAGAAAATTCAGAGGGGAAAGAGGAGATACTAGAGCTTAATGATTTGTCAATAGTGCTATAGGAGTATTATGATGATCCTGATGCTAAGACACGTGAAGACAAGGGAAATGATAAATATTTGTCTTTTAATGTGTTGCGTAGGATAATGACTATATCTCCAAATGTTGGGGACATACAAAGGGAAAACCTGTTCTATACTCTCTATCGGGTTCTAGGTAATTTGTGTGTTCTTTTCATTGATGGTGGTAGTTGCACTAATGTCATAGCTACTGCATTAGTAAATAGATTGCAACTAGTCACTAGTCCACATCCTCATCCCTATAAATTGCATTGGTTGAGTGTACAAGAAAATCTGTCTATCACTCAAAGGGCTAAGGTTCCAATCAGCATAGGGGAAAAAAACCATGATGAAATTATTTGTGATGTTCTTCCTATGTGCTCATTTCATATATTACTAGGTAGACCTTGGTTGTTTGATAGGAGAGTAGTGCATGATGGGTTTAGAAACACCTATGTGTTTCGCAAGAGTGGAGAATAAATGATCTTAACTCCTATGTCACCAGTTAAGGTACAAGAGTTCTAAGAATAGATCAACAAAACTACTAGACAATCAAGATTTCAAGGCGACAAGCACATGTAAACTAAAGTTTTCAGTCTAGGAAAAGACCTATTAGATTTGAGGGAAAATCTTCCATAGGCCCGAGGAGATGATGAGAATCAAACCTCTTGACCTAGCATTATGAAATCTTCTCGATCAAAAGGAACCAAGACATTTCACATACCATCTTTATTTATTTGATGTAATTTGTTTTGCATTTTTTTTAAAGCAGGTACAATTTTCGGCGTTATAGGAAGACGACCAAACACAAAATCAATTGGTTTGTGAATGGGTTATGGTCCATTATGAACCGAATTGAACTAAGGGGGAATCGGTCTTATGTTGCTCCTTGTGATCGTGATGGAAGCTTAAAGGGACTGGCCATGTGTACTAGTTACTTAGGTTATTTTGTTTTTCCATATTTAGGTATGGTATAAATACTTGTTGTTTAGGTTTTGTAAGGGACTTTTGACTATCATTTTTCAGATATTTTGCTGTGGAGACATTCCTCTTTCACGCATATTTGCTTATCAATTTCTAATTGAAATTGTGGCGAGTTCTTGCTTAAGGATTATTGTGCGTAATATCAGTAATTCTCAAGTCGTTCCAATTATTACTAGTGTGTCATATCTTGTACGAAATTGGATTTGTTCTTCTTATTTCATCATCACGCAAATTAGGGTTCTTCTTCTAGCTAGGGTTCATGCCAATTGTTGGAAGTTGGAGTCAATTGTTCTTCTTTTCTTTGAATTGGTATTGAAAGTCAAATGAAGCACATCATTGGAATTGATGAAAGGATTACCTTAGGGTTATTGCCATGGATGATTTGGGGATTACTATAATTGATTCCATAAGTGTGTAATTTTGTAGTAATTGTGCATTAAAGTGCTGTGAATGCTCCATTGAAATGAGTTGATAAGAGAGCATTTAGGGTATGTGTAATGTGGCGTTGTAGTACACGTGATTTGAATTGAATTTTGAATAAGGGGTAATTGTTGAAGTGTTGTGAATTGAAGAATTTTGTGCCATGGAGGGTGTGTTGTTCATTTGTGCAATGAGTATTTGATTGTGGAGAAATTTATAGCATGAAGTGTGTGTGTTGAGTGTTAAAAAAAAAAATTGTGCCATGCAGTGTGTTTGTGATTGGAGGAATTGTGCCATGAGTGTGTGATTTGGAATTGGAGGACTTGTGTTGTGAAGGTGTGATTGCGAGATAAAAAAAAAATTATGCCGTAGAGCATGTTTGTGATTTGGAGGAATTGTGTCGTGAGTGTGTGATTTGGAATTGAAGGAATTGGTGTTGTGGAGGTGTGATTGTATAAAAAACAAATTGTCAAAGTTTAATTCAATAACCATGTTAAATGATAGTGTGAATGGAGGAATTGGTAATGAGGCCAATAGTCAGGTTGTAAGAGGAGGTCAAGGACATTGTGCTACAGGTGGAAGAAGAACTTTAGAAGAACAATTGTAAGATCTTACTACTATTGTTGCTACACTAGCAACACGGGTTGATCAGATGACATTGCCACAACCACTAGTGGTAAATCCACAGGCACCCTCGCCTCAAGTAGCCCCTAATGATGCACGTAGGAAAGAAGTAGTTAGAGGAAACATGGGTGGGAGATTGGGAGGAGATTATCATGCTTTTTAGGAGGAAATGGATGATAATTTTAAGGACAAACCTTCTCCTAACCATGAGCTCAGACTGCTTAGGGGTCTAGAGTATGTAAAATGGAAAATGCCTTCATTTGTTGGAAAAGGGTCGGTAGAAGATTACCTTGATTGGGAGGAGAAGGTAGAAGGACTCTTTGAGTGCTATGAGATTAATGATCATATGAGAGTTCGTCTAACAGTAGTTGAATTTATAAGATATTGCGCATTGTGGTGGAATAACCTTGTGACCAACAGAAGGAGAGATGGTGATGTTGAGATTCATACTTGGCAGGAAATGAAAAGGGTATTGAGGAAGAGGTTTATACTAGAAAACTACAAGTAGGAGTTATTCATGCATCTTTAAACATCGAGACAAGGAGGTAAAACTATAGATGAGTATGTCCAGGAGTTTGAGACATTGAGGATCTGATGTGAGGTAGTGGAACCTCTTGAATAGACCATGGCATGATTTGTGTTCAGGTTGAAATATGAAATTGCATGTATTGTCAAGCTGTAGAGGTATGACACTCTTAATGAGGCCATCTAGTTGGCTTTAAAAATTAAGAGGTAGAGGCACTTCAATCCATATAGAGCATCGAGTAACAAGTATAGATCCGCTACTCAGTTATATGGATCAGATAATCAGCAAGTTTAAAAGGGGGAAATTGATAGAGCTATGGAATCAAATGCAATTGTTACCAATAAGGAAAGGGATAGTTCTAGAAAAGGTAAAGCGGTTGCTGGGGTTAATATCTAACAAATATTGCTAGGGTTATTAGGTGAAAAGATTCGTCAAACCCAATGCTTCAAATGCATAGGCTTTAGACACATGGCTGCTCAGTGTCCTAATAAAAGGGTGATAACTGCTATGGAGATGGAAAATGAGGGTGATAAGGAAGGCATACTTGAGCCTATAGATTTATCAGCAGTGCTAAAGGAATATTATGAGGATCCAGACATAGAGGTACATGAGGACATAGGCAATGATCAATATCTGGCTATTAATGTACTGCACAAGGTAATGACTACATCTCCAGATATTGAGGACATGTAGAGGTAAAACCTATTCCATATTCCCTATAAGGTCCAAGGTAATTTTTGTACTCTTTTTATTGATGGTGGTAGTTGCACCAATGTTATATTTGCTACATTAGTGAACAAACTGCAAGTAGTCACTACACCTCGTCATAGGCCTTATAAATTGCATTGGTTAAGTGAACAAGACAATCTGTATATTACTCAGAGGGCTAAGGTTCCAATCAGCATATGTGAGAACTACCAAGATGAAATTGTTTGTGATGTTCTTCCTATGTGCGCATCACATATACTATTAGGTAGATGATAGGAATCAAAATCCTATAAGACCTATCAATAGGGCAAGAGCTAAATGATTTCGAATCTTGGTGATGAGGGTCTTCTTTGAACAAACCAACTCCAGAATTGTTTGTATACTAACCTCTTTTCTATTACTTATGTATTGTGTATTCCAGCAGGCATACTTGTTGGGTTTTACAGGGCGATGGACAAACTCACTAAAACTCAGCTTGTGGGTTATTCATGGACCGACCTAAACCGAAGATAAGTTGGACCAACGGATTTCATTGAAGAGCTGGCTTGTTGAAGACTATTTTTTTTTTCGTATTTGTTATTTTCCTTGAACCATTAATTTTGTAAGCTTTTGGGACATTTTATCTGGTTGTATTTGTGGATTTAGAATCAGCCACCTTTAATGGCATAGATGTAATTATTTAGTCATTTTTAACCTTAAGTGGAGCAAGTATAAATACTAGCTTAAGTAGGGTTTATGAAGTAAGTTGAGAGTAAACAAAATTGCTGCCCATTTTCATGAGAATTAGAGTTCATACTCAAATTTTCATAAGACTCTTATCAATTCTTCAAGGGTTGTGGCGAGTAGCAACTTAAGGATTTGTGAGTCATATCAATTCCTTTAGTTGATTCCATTTCATGCTAGTGTGTCATATCTAGTTTTGATTTAGATTGTGTTCTATTTGTTCTTGATTTCATGTCATTTTTAGGATCAATTTTATCATTGGATTGCTTGCAATTTAGTGAAATTAGATCTTAAATTGTATTGTCATTGTGAAGTATTCAATTATAGTGGAATTTGCTATTTTGTGTGGAAGCTTGTGCATAAGAGGTTCATGCCATTTTAGTATTGTTAATCATTGGATTTCCATTTTTTCTTGTATTGAGTACTAATCCAATTGAGTACATCATCATTTGGTGTTAAGGGTATTTGATTTACAAATTGGATTAAAAAAGATTTAGGGTTCACGCCATTTGTAGAGGGTTATTGTTCGGATTTACATCAATTGTTTGTGTGTATATGCTTTTGTCAAATTAAGGCATATCAGTAAACCTTAGTTATTTGATAGGAGAGTGCTACATGATGGGTATAAAAACACCTATGTGTTTCAGAAGGATGGTGAACGAGTTGTTTTAACTCCTATGTCACCAACTGAGGTATATGAATTCCTGGAACAGATCAATAATAATATTGAGAAGAAATCTTTATTATTGGGGCGGAAGAAAATGGAAGGCAACATGAGTAGAGTGAAACAGTCACAGGAAATTTAGAAGCTTTATTAAAAGAGTTATGAACATCTCAAGAAGACTCCAGGGCAATCACGACTTCATGGCAATAAGCATTTGCATACTAAGGTTTTCAGTCTAGGTGGCTTTTAGAAATTCTGATCTATAACAAAGGACCCATTAGATTTGAGGGTAAATCTTCCATAGGCTCGAGTAGATTATGGGAATCAAATCAATGCAACAATAAGATCCATTACCTGAGCAAAGAGCTAAAGGACTATAGAACTTAACATTGAGAGTCCTCTTTGAGCAAATGGAACCCGGAGACATTCACATAGTGTCTTCATTCATTTTATATAATTGTTTTATATTTAATCAGGTACACTTGTCAATACTATAGGATGGTGACTAAACTTATTAGCACATGATTTAAAGAAGGGTTCACAGTCCATTTGTTAAACCAAAATGAACCATAGAGAGCCGACTATGTACTATGCTATTTTCTTTATTTTCTTATGCTTGTTTTACCATATTTAGAGACTACTATAAATACTTGTAAGGGGGACAACCAAAAGAAACTTTTGTCATATTTTGGAAAAAGCATCACGTGAAAGAAAGGGAATTTTCTCTCTTATTTCATACACTTTTATCGATTTCTTTTAAGGGTTATGGTGAGTAGGGCTTGGATTGTTATGAGTAATATCAAAAATTACAAGTTGTTCCTAATTCTACTAGTGCGTCATATCTAGAAAGAATTTAGAGTTTCATTTTGTTCTTGTTACTTGAAATTAGGGTTTACGCCAATTTTGTTCCACAATTACTTGATTGAATCTTCAATTAGGATTGATAATTGGAATTGGATTTTGGCATATCAACAAAGCTATTTATAGAATAAGGAAAAACAAACTCGAGAATTCACAAACTAAACCGACTTAAGGAAGTAAGTCGCCGGCTTTTAAATGGGTAAGCCACCGACTTTGGAGGATACACCAATGGCTTTGGAGAAGGGAAGGCCACCGGCTTTGAGGGCCGGCTTAAGTGGCAAAATTGCTGGCCTTAGTGGCCGACCTATCTCCTACATTGTTGGCTTTGAGAGTTGGCCTAAAGGGTAAGCCACTAACTTTGGGTCCATCGCCAGTTCTTGTGAGTCTAATCTTCCATCAATTGAATTTGTAAAGGACATGATTTGATTCCCATCAATTCTTTAAGCCTAAGTCTAGAACACTCATCACTTCAATCTTAACCCATTTCCTAGCTTTAGAGTACCCTACAAGACAAACTATTGAGGGTGAGCAAACTATGGCTCAGTGATTTTACCCATCACTACTGTTGTTTAAGTAAGTTATCAAACATTAATTAGCACATCATGAAATCTATTTACATATAAAATGAAAGCATGCATAATTAATGTAAGCAACACATTCATGGTAGTTTGGAACCATGAAAGGTATAGATTTGCATCGTCTATATCTCGATTGACCTCCATACTTACTTGCGTAGAGCACGTCACCTTACTTGGGAGGCTGTCAAAGGGCACAATCCTCCAAATAAACTCAACGCTTACCCATCACCAAGAATAAAAATGCCTTAAAGGCAAGTCATGGTGAATTCCATGTTAAGCCATTCACCATTAATCAAATAATAATGCCTTCACGGCCAAATTAGATGATCCCTCATCAAGGCATTAACCTACAGTCAAACTATTAACAATGCCTCACAAGCCTCAAACAAGAGTTGTCCCAACTGCATTGCCTCCAAAATCAATTTTGATAAAATTACCATCAGTAACACCAAAGTTTTATAAACAGTAGCCTCTAAAAGCACAAGCTAGGCTTTTGATATAACCTTTATGAAAATAGTTTAAAAGGACTTAAAAGATTTCAAAAGCTTAAACATGTTTCAAATTTTTTTGCAAAGATTGAACACCCTTCATTCCATTTTGTGTACCTATTAAATCATCAACATGTGATGAGTAATTCGGTTATTTTGGCTAAGAATTTAAGTTCATCGGTTAACAAAGTGACCACACGGATGAGAGCATACAAGGCAATCAGTCATTCCAAATAATCAATAGCAATCAACAAAACATCACGCAATTAGTAAACAATAAGTAGATAGTAGATCATCTAGACTCCCTCACTCAAGCTTAACTTAAGGATTGTAATAATCCTTTAGTAGAGATTGGAGATCTTTTTAGCTACCTAAGTAATTAAACATAAAAGGAAATATATATAAGAATAACTACTACTAAAATATACTATTCTAGTTGATGTGTCTAAATCCAAGTTTAAGCACAATTAAAAGATTCAAGAAAACAATCTCAAATCAATCACAAAACCGGTCCACCTAGTAAGCAATTCTCGTAACACCTTTGAAGATTTTGATGGAATATGTTGTCCAAATGATTCAATTGTAATCTCTAATGATAATAATAACCAAATAACCACAAGAGAAGATGAAGTTCACGTAAAATCAGATCAAAGGAAGCAATAAAGACAAGCACAAAACCGTGACCTCAAATCCTTCCAATAATGCCAATTCACGCCAATCACTAAGAAGCATTCAATCTCAATGAACAATCAACCTTTACAAGATGATTATCCACGAATTACAATCACTAATAAGTCCAAGAAAGATTCAAATCAACCCTAGATATGACTCACTAGAGAAGAAATGAACAACAACAAAGATGAATCGATATTACTCACGATTTCTTCTTGTTGCACTCGCCACAATTCCAACTTCTTAGGATTGAAATTGATAAGAGAATTTTGGAATTAGGAAACCCTAAGCCCTCTCACGAAATGTGAAGTGTTTGTTCTGCAAAATATCCCCCTCAAACCCTCTCTTAAGCAAGTATTTATACTTGCTACTCCTAGGGTTAAAAAGTGCTCAAAATTACAAGTTTGCCACTTTTAAGGTGGCTAACCCTAAATGAAAATTACAAGGAAATAAAAGTGTCCCAAAACCAAATACAACCAAAAATAGTTCATAAAAATGAAAAATACATAAAAGAAATGCTCTTCAAGATGGCGGTCTTCTATAGGATCCATCGCCCCAACTCATCACCGGTTCAAGTCGGTCTATGGATAACCCACAAGTTGAGTTTAAGTGAGTTTGTCCATTGCCCTGTAAAGCATGATAAGTATTCCTGTTGGAATATAAAATACATGAATAAGATAAAAGAGGTTAGTAAACGAATAATTCCAGGGTCGATTTGCTCAAAATGGGCCCTCATCGCCAAGATTCGAAATCCTTTAGTTTTTGCTCTAATGATAAGTCTTGTCGGATTTTGATTCCTATCACTAGTATCCTAATCTGCACCCTAAATCTTATTAGTCATTTAGATTCTTCCAGTGTTAAGTCCATTGCTTAGCAATGAGTCTGTTGTTAAGGTCTATGCCTAGGTCTTTGTCATGGTAATTCCTATTCTCAAATGATGTCATGATAAGGAAAATATATGTCTAAGGTATATGTCCATGAATATCCAAAACTATGTCCATGGATGTTCAATAGGTCAAAAAATTGACATAGATGGTCATAAGTTTTTAAGATGTGAAATTAAGGCTTTAACATCCTTTCTTTGAACTTATGTATTTATTAGGGATTTGAAATATATCTAAAAACTAAAAATGAATACTCTAAATGAAAGAGAAATAGAGTAGTCATATTATGATAAGGTTTTCTTAAAATAGAATTATGATTGGAACCTACAACTTTTATAAATAGGTGATATTAGTGTACTTGAAGAGTGTACTATGAAAACAACTTGGGTTAATTGAGATTACCTTAATTAGATGAAAACCCTTAAATAACTAAAATAAAATTCCTAAAATATAAAAAGTAGATAAGATTAGTAACTTCCTTAAGAGAGATAAAGATCACTCAATCTTCTTGGAAGTTCTTACCTTAACGCATGGAGTTGGTGGTTCTGAAACTTTTGTTGGTTTTAGAGTTGTAAGTGGGACTAACTGTGGATGAAATTTTCTAAATTCTTAGAGGAATATTAGATGTTTTTTGTGGAGAGTTGGATGAGGAAAAATTAGAGAATAAGAGCCCCAAAGTAGCGTGGGAAATGGAGGGGTTTTACTTAGGTAGGTTAGCTTCTTACTTCCCCTTTTATAGTAGTTACATTTTACTGCTTTGTAATTAATTTTAGGTTCTGATTTTCCCTGCCTAAGGGAACAAGATTGGGCAAGTTTTAGGGTTATAATTAGACTAATATCTTGTAAGATAATTTAGGGTATTTATGAGTTAGGATAAGATAGGGTTATTGATGACATATTGATAAGATTACATATGTTGACAGGGTCAAAAGAGGAGGCTGAATTTTGATAGGTTCCAAGAAATTTCTTAAGCTAATTTTTTGTTTCTATGTAGATACCTTCCTTAGTTTAATCATGGTAAATTTGGGGTTAATTTTGATTAGGTTAAGATTAGGTATGATGGCCTTAAATATGGGATGAGGTAAGGTTAAGTAACAAAATGTTTTTAAAGATGAGATTTACATGTAATTTTCCTTTTATTTAACCAACTCTAAAACATTAATTTCCCCATGAAATTTGTAGGTATTTATCCTATTTTAATCAAGCTAATTTAGGGTAGTGTAAATTACATTAAGTTAAGATAAGATGGGATGAATTAGATGATAACATGTTAGGTGAAACTACATGGGTTATCTATGTGAATGAGGAGGAATTGCAACAAGTTTTGAGGGGTCATCCTTTGGAATTTCTCTATGTCCTTTCACTAAGTATACAAGGAATAATTAAGGTATAATGGGGGTGTAATTTGGGTAAGATTTAATAAAAAAAGATAAGGTGAAACAAATGAAAACATAATGGTGAAAGTGGAAGGCATTTACACATGAAGAGTTTAGGGCATTTGAAACCGGTTTTGGCTTGATCTTTTTACATCATTTCCAAGTACTTTTTCTAGCTTTAGTTAAGGTAAGATAGGTTAGGATAAGGATCAGATATGATAGACGTAAGATAAGATAATTTTGAAAAATCAAGGAAGTGTAATGGAAATTTCTCATGTAAGTGATGCCAAGTGAAGAGATAGGAAACCGGTTAGTCTAGGGGTTTATTTTATTAATTACCTTGTGGAGATCTATCCAAGAAGATAATTCAATATATGGTATGATGATAATGTCATTTTCCATTATATAAGATAGGATAAGGTGTTGAAAAAGTGTAACTCTTATGTGTGGAAATTTGTCATAAAAATAGTGTTTTGTAAAAGGGCTACAACCTATTTTCTTAGTGTAATTTTTTTTATGTTTTCCTTTTTATTTTATGTGTTGTCAAGTGATTAAGATGTAAGTGAATTATGGAAAGAGTTAGTTAAAATAGATTAGGATTAGGGGTGGCTTCAAGCTTAATCGATTAGGTGTTTCTAAGTTAAAGTTTAGGGACTTCCAATGATTTAGATTTTTTTTTTACAATTGGGTTTGTTATTAATTTGTGTTTATTTTTGCTAATCTACATTTTAGGATATTAATCCCTATGATTTGGATAAAATAAGATAGAATTGGAACTGAATTAACTCAAGTCAAGGTAAGTCTTTTTTAG
This sequence comes from Laguncularia racemosa, assembly GCA_037954665.1. Classification (NCBI taxonomy): domain Eukaryota; kingdom Viridiplantae; phylum Streptophyta; class Magnoliopsida; order Myrtales; family Combretaceae; genus Laguncularia; species Laguncularia racemosa. The sequence continues at coordinate 5,402,489 of JBBMOL010000003.1, read as the reverse complement.
TTGTATAATTGCTTATTGTAAGTTGACTTATGTCAAATTAGACTAGACATTAGTCAATTGAGTTTGGATTTTTAAATCTAATGCTCAAGGAACATTTGAGGCTAGTTATTGGCCATATGGATGAAATTTGAGTAAATTCAAGTTTAGGCTACTAAGTTAAAAATCAAGTATAAGATCGAACTCTCATGTAAGAAGTTTAGTGGAAATTAGTATTGTTAACAATTTTCAACTAAAATTTTATGGAATTAAATTAATTAATTTTGTAAAAAAAGCTTATCATATGAATCCTTGGAGTTTTATTTACCAAGTCTTTCCTAAGTCAACCTGGGTCTTAGCTCTAATGCTCTAAGTCAACACAAGTTTTCCTAGGAGTGTTGAATGAAAGACTTAAGTTATTGAGTCAGGTAGAGTCAGTTGACTCAAGTTGACTTTTAATTTGACTAAGTTAGCTTAGGTCAATTTATAAAATATTGAATCTTTTCTAGCTCCACAACTTTACTCAGGTTCATTTTGGAGCTAAATTCTAAGTGTATTAACTTATCTAATAGGATTTCTAAAAATACTACCTATGAAAATTCTTAACTACATACAACATTTAGGCTAGAATTTGTGATCTTTGATTTTAATTACTAGGCTAATTCTATGAACTATTCTTATTTATTTTCCTTTTCCATAAGATATTCTAATTAGGATAAGGATCTTGCTATCATTTAATAGCTCGGTTTAAGATTAAATAGAAGTGAAAGGAATTGTTACTAATTGGTAGAAGTGTTGGTTTTCTTGTGGAATTTTAACTTTGATTGGCATGCTTAGATTACTAAGATTCATCTTATAAGTTCGAGAATAGTTAGGTCTATTCGGTTTTGTAGGCAAGTTAACTAACATCATTACTCAAGAGGACTTAAGTCAACTCGAGACTTTGCTTTGGTCAACTTGGGTTTTTGTATTGGTTAACCTAAGTTAGCTCTTATATCTTAACCTTATTTGACTATCTCTAGATAAGATTTTCTAAATTTAGGGTCTAATTCGTCTTGATGGTTTTTGCGAGGTGAGTAGTTTTATTGACATATGTGAAACTTTGTCATCAAGTTTACGAAGATAACTTTCTTGAGAAGCCAGTGAAGTAGCCTTCTTTAAGAAGTTAACTTTAAGGTAGCATTCTTAGGAAGTTAGTTAGAAAAACTCCTCAAATAAGCTAATTATTTACATCCCTTAAAAGAAAAATTCTACAAAAATATTTAAAAGAATCTTAAATTGACTAAATAAAACACTTGTTACATAAAGATCGAAGTCTAACTTTAGGTAATCAATAATCTTTGATGCCTAATTGTAAAGCATAGACAAGAATCGTAATTATTTGAAAGTCTTAATATTAGAAAAAAATTAAGGTATTATTTTCTACTTTATTGAGATCTTAAATGGTTGGCCTAACTAATTATATCATAAAAAATAGCCTAATTCTCTAGGGTTTCACATTCTCCCACCTGAAACTTGAATATATACTTAATAAGTCATTACATCATTCTCAAATTACAATAATCCATTTACTATATTATAGTATGGAATTACTAGGGTAATTTTTGGATAGCTTTACTTCCAGTAGCATATGGCACTATCATGTCCATACTTCCCACAAGTACAACAAACTGTGGCTTTCCTTCTTTTGAAACATTGTTTTCCCTTATGTATAGCTTTTCCACAATAAGAGCACTTGCCTTTTAGTTGTGGAAAATTCCTTAGGTAGTGCTCATTACTACACTTCTAGCAATACACTTGAAAGGGTTTTCTTATTATCAATCCATCTATCTAAGATTCTAAAGTCTCGTTTGATCTTTTTCTTTTGTAATCAGTATCGACCTTTTGTTCTTTACTTGGCCTACAGGTTCTTTTGTCTTTCTTCCTTTGATGTTCTAGAAATCTCTTTCTTGCATATTCTATTGCCCTTGCCTTCTCTACAACTTTTGCATAAGTGTGTATCTCAAATTCCTCTAATCCTCTTCGGTTCTCCAAATCTAACCCATTCATGGAGATTCATAAGCACAAATCTTCGTTATTCCTTAATTTTACAAAAACAAAATGCATTCTTTAAAGCTCACATTCATATTCACAAATACTTTTTTTTTCTCTCTTTTTATTTCAAATAAATCTTTGTGAAGCTTTTTCATTAGGCTATTTGGGATGTTCTCCTTTAAGAATTCCCTTCTAAATCCTTCCCAAGTGATGGGTTGAGCCATTATGCTCTTCTTAGGTTCCCACCATGTTCTTGCATCCTTTTATAGCATAAAGGTTTTGTTGATCACCTTCAAGCATTTTGGAATTTCAAATGCCTTAAACGATCTCTCAATTTGACTTATCCAATCCTTTGTCTCAACTAGATCATTTATCTTTCCTTTAAAGTATCTATTTGACCTAATAAAGTCAAGAAGCATCACTCTTAATGGTTCTATCATCCCTTAAATGACATCTTGATTTGAGCCAACAAATTTTCCATCTCTACTAAATCATTTATCCTTAGTGATTATAGTATCCTCAAAGCATTTTCAAAAAGATCTAAACTCAATACAATATTGATAAATGATCATGATCATGTACACTAGTAATAGACCATTATTTCATCATATTATCTCCTCATACAAGGATACATTAGTGATCATCATAGTGCTCTCCTATTATCAACCAATATTATTCTTCAAGCAACTTCCATTTATCATAAGCTTTCTCATCATAAATCCATTCACATCTAGTAATAGTTTTAAGGATCAATTTATTACCTTATTGTCACTTTAGCCTAAAGTTCCATATAGCGCTCATCAATCCAAACATTTCACCTTCTAACCATAATTGATATAGTAACAAGAATTTCTATTCTAGAAGATGAATTTATTTTATTACACTTGTTAGAAGATTATACTTATAAGAATTAGGAATTGTCTGGCACATTTAGACAACCGCTTAGTGTCTAACTATTACTATAATACATATACATATAATACACTTTTAAAAGCTAAGTGTCTTAATTCATATACCTAATTATCTATGCAGCTTCTACCTACTCTCACCATTTGGTAGGTTTCTCTTATCTTTGACAAACCTATAGCTCTAATACTAAGCCTGTAATGACCTTAAAGAAGGCTTAATAGATTGCTTGAGAGTTGTCATATGACGTGTGCACCCACAATATAAAAATCACCTTATAAGTCAAAGGTTACAAGACTCTAATTTAATAATCATTCCTCACCATAATGAATTGTACATATAATTAATTATTATGAAAATAACTATAGACAATGATTATTACAATTCTCCATAATCATAGAGAATCGATAACCCTTACCAAATAGTAAAATTAGGTAATCTCAATATTTAAGGTAACTACTTCGAAAAAGATTGGCAAACGATAAAGTTCTAAAATAAATAGCTTTATAAATTCTTATTCCCTCATCTTACACTTTTAACTATCTTCTAATTCTTCATCTATTCTTCAAGCTTATGTCTAGAACACTTATCACTTTGATCTTAGCCCATTTCCTAGCTTTAGAGTACCTTACAAGACAAATTGTTAAGGGGTGAGCAACTATGGCTTAGTGATTTCACCCATCAATACTATCGTTCAAGCAAGTTATCAAACTTTAATTAGCACATCATGAATCTATCCAGATACAGAATGAATGCATGCATAATGAATGCAAGCAACACACTTATGGGAGTTCAAAACCATGATTTGCATCGTCTATACTTCAATTAACCTCCATACTTACCCACATGGAGCACCTCACCTACTCGGGAGGCTATCTAAGGCACAGTACCCCAAACAAACTCGACATTTACCTGTCACTGAGAACAAAAATGCCCTAAGGGCTAGTCATGGTGAATTCCACGTCGAGCCAATCACCATCAATCAAACAGTAATGCCTTCACGGCCAAATTAGGTGATCCCTTATCAGGGCAACACCCTACAATCAAACTATTAACAATGCTTCATAGGCCTTAAACAAGAGCTATCCCAACCATTTTACCTCTAACAAAATCAATTTTGATGAAATTACCATCGGGAACACCGAGGTTTATAAATAGCAGCCTCTAAGAGCACATGTTGGATTTTTTATATAACCTTTAAAAGAAAAAAGAACTTTTAAAAAGACTTGGAATATTTCAAAAAGCTTCAACATGTTTCAAAAAGTTTTAGCAAAGGTTGAACACTCTTCATTCCTTTCTGTGTACCTATTAAATCGTAGACATGCAACGCGTAATCTGGTTATTTTGGCCAAGAATTTAAGTTTACCAGCTAACAAGGTGACCACATGGATGAGAGCATACAAGGCAATCAATCATTCCAAACAACCAATAGCAATCAACAAAACATCATGCTATTAGTAAACAACAAGCAGATAGTAGATCATCTAAACTCCCTCACCTAGGCTTAACTTAAGGATTTTAATAATCCTCAAGTAAAGACTAGGAATCTTCTAAAATACCTAAATAATTAAACATAAAAGGAAATATATATATAAGAATAACTACTACTAAAGTATACTATTCTAGTATCCCAATTGAAACCCTAAATCTTATTACTCTTTTTAGAGTTTTTTAGTGTTAAGTCATTTTTTCAGGAATTGATCCATTGTCAAGGTCCACACTTAGATCCTCGTCATGGTAAGTCTTATTTTGAAATTATGCCATGATAAGGTAAATATATGTCCATGGATGTTTAATAGGTCTAAAAATAGTCATAGATGGTCATAAGTTTTCAAGATTCAAAATTAAGGCTTTAACATCCTTTCTTTGAACTTTTATATTTATTAGGGGTTGGAAATATATCTAAACACTAAAAAAAGTAATTTAAATGAAAGAGAAATAGAGCAGTCTTACGAGGATAAAGTTTGCCTTAAATGGAATTACGATTAGAACCTATAACTTTATAAATAGGTGATATTAGTGCAATTGAAGAGTATGCTATGAAAACAACTTGGGCTAATTAAGATTACCTTAATCTGATGAACAACCCTTGAATACCTAAAATAAAGGTCCTAAAATATAGAAAATAGGTAAAATTAGTAACTTCCTTAAGAGAGTTAAAGATCACTCAATCTTCTTGGAAGTTCTTACCTTAATGCAAGGAGTTGGTGGTTCCAAAACTTTTTTCAGTTTTGGAGAAGTAAGTGGGACTAATTGTGGATGAAATTTTTTGAATTCTTAGAGGAATATTAGATGTGTTTTGTGGAGAGTTAGATGAGGAAAAATTAGAGAACAAGAGCCTCAAGGTTGCATGGTAAATGGAGGGGTTTTACTTAGTTAGGTTAGTTTCCTACTTTCCCCTTTATAGTAGTTAAGTTTTGTTGCTTTGTAATTAATTTTAAGTTCTGATTATCCATACCTAAGGAGACAAGATTAGGCAAGTTTTAGGGTTATAATTAGCCTAATATCTTATAGGATAAGTCAGGGTATTTATAACTTAGGATAAGATAGGTTTATGATGGCATATGGATAAGATTACATGTGTTGACATAGTCAAAAGAGGAGGCCCAATTTTGATGGGTTCTAAGCAATTTCTTGAGCTAATTTTTTTTTTCATTTGAAAATAACTTCCTTAGTTTAATCATGGTAAATTTTAGGTTAATTTTACTAGGTTGACATTCGGTGAGATGGCCATAAATATGGGATAAAGTAAGGTTAAGTAATAAGGTGTTTTTAGAGATGAGATTTATATGTAATTTTCCTTTTATTTCATCAACTGTAAAAATTTAATTTTTCCATGCTATTTTTAGGTATTTATCCTATTTTAATCAAGTAAATTTAGGGAATTTTAGATTAGATTAAGTTAAGATAAGATGGGGTGAAATGGATGATGACATGTTAGGTGAAACTACATGCGATGTCTATGTAAATGAGGAGGAATTGCAACCAGTTTTAAGGGGTCATCCTTCTAAATTTTTCTATGTCCTTTTACTGATTATACAAGGTATAATTAAGTTATAATGGTTTGTGATTTGGGTAAGATTTAATAAGATAAGATAAGGTGAAACAAATGAACACATAATGGTAAAATTGGAAGGCGCTTACACATGAAGAGTTTGAGGCATTTGGAACTAGTTTTAGCTTGATCTTTTTACATCATTTCCAAGTAATTTTTCTAGCTTTAGTCAAGGTAAGATAGGTTAGGATAAGAATTCAATACGATGGAGGTATGATAAGATAAGATAATGTTGAAAAATCAAAGAAGCTTGATGGAAACTTCTCATGTAAGTGATGCCAAGTGATAGGTGAGGAAACAGGTTGGTCTCAGGGTTTATTTTATTAGTCACCTTGTGGAAATCTATCCAAGAAGATAAATCAAGATAAGGTATCATGATAATGTCATTTTCCATAAGATAAGATAGGATAAGTTGTTGAAAAAGACCAAGTCTTGTGTGTGGAAACTTGTCTTAGAAGATAGCGTTTTGTACAAGGGCTAAAACCTATTTTGTTAGTGTAATTTTTTTGATGTTTTCCTTTGTATTTTGTGTGTTATTAAGTGATTAAGATGTAATAATGAATTATGGAAAGAATTAGTTAAAATAAATTAGTATTAAGGATTGGTTGTAGGCTTAATCAATTAGGTGTTTCTAGGTTGAAGTTTAAGGACTTCTGATTTCTATTTTGTTTTGTAATTAGATTTGTTATTAATTTATGTTTATTTTTTTATCTATGTTTTAGGGTATTAATACTTATGATTAGGATAAAATAGGATATATTTGGAAAAGAATTAACTTAAGTCAAGGCAAGTCTTTTTTAGTTGTATACTTACTTATCATAAGTTAACTTAAGTCAAATTGGAGTAAACTTTGGTCAACTAAGTTTAAGTTTTTTAATCTAATACTCAAGGAACATTTAGGGCTAAGTATTGGTCCTATAGATGAAAATTGATTAAATTTGAGTTTAGGCTACAAGGTAAAAAATTGAGAATAAGATCGAACTCTTAAGTATGGGGTTTAGTGGAAATTAGTACAGTTAACGATTTTCAACTGTACTTTTATTTAATTAAATTCATTAATTTTATCAAAAAAAGGTATCATATGAATCCTCGGATTCTTATCTATCAATTCTTTCCTAAGTCAATCTAAGTCTTATCTCTAATGCTTTAATTCTACTCAAATCTTCTCGGGGGTATTGAATAGAAGACGTAAGTTATTGAGTCGGGTAAAGTTAGGTGACTCAAGTTGACTTTTAATTTGACTAAGTTGACTTAGGTCTACTTATAAAACATCAAGCTACTTTAGCTCTTGGACTTTACTCGAGTTCATTTTGGAGCTAAATTCTAGGTATATTTCTTTATCTAATAGGATTTCTAAAATACTACCTATGAAAATTCTTAAGAATTACATATAAAATTTGGGCTACAATTTGTGATCTTTGATTTTGATTACTAGGCTAAATCTATCAACTATTCGTACTTGTTTTCCTTTTCCATAAGATATTTTAATTAAAATAAAGATACTGTTATCATTTAATAGCTTAGTTTAAGATTGAATAGCAGTGAAAGGAATTGGTATTAACTGTTAGAAGTGTTGGTTTTCTTGTGGAATTTTAACTTTGATTTACATACTTAGATTGCTAAGATTCATCTCATAAGTTTGAGATTAGTTGGGGCTATTCAAGTTTGTAGGCCAATCAACTTACATCGTTATTCGAGAGGTCTTAAGTCAACACGAGACTTTACTTTAGTTAACTCAGGTTTTTGTACTGGTAGGCACAAGTCAACTTTAGTACCTTAACCTTATTTGACCATCTCTAGATAAGGTTTTCTAAATTTAGGGTCTAATTCATGTCGATGGTTTTTGCGAGATGAGTAGTTTTATTAAGAGATTAATTTGGTGGTTTTCTTTGAGGAGCTATGTGAAACTTTGTCATTAAGTTTGCTAAGATGACTTGAGAAGCTAGTGAAGTAGCCTTCTTGAAGAAGCTAACTTTGAGGTAGCTTTCTTAGGTAGTTAGTTAGAAAAGCTTCTTAAACAAGCTAATTGTTTATATCTATTGAAAGAAAAATTCTATACAAATACTTAAAAGAATCTTAAATCGACTAAACAAAACTTTTGTTACATAAAGATTGAAGACTAACTTTATGTAATCAATAATCTTTAGTGCCTAATTGTAAAGTATAGATAGGAATCATCATTATTTGAAAGTCATAATATTAGAAAAAAAAAATGGGATACTATTTTCTACTTTATTAAGATCTTAATTAGTTGGCCTAACTGATTCTATCATAAAAAATAGCCTATTTCTCCAAGGTTTCACAGAGTAAGGGAATGGTAATAATAATAGGAGATGCAATGTGCCTAAACCATCACTTAGAGACTAGATGACTAACCTCCCATGTTTTGAATAACCAAACTACCATGATGCAAACCATGATATTGAATATAAACAGTCAGTTAACAAAAATGAATGGGAATCTCAAGCAAAGGTTGAATGGAGTAGGTAGGCAAAGAGTTGGTGTAAGGCAATTTAGGGGTCATGAAGCCTATAAGGATGATGAATTAAGCAAGGGAGAAGGAGATAATTTTGCAGGAGCCCATGTGAATGACATAAACTTGCAAATGATGGTATTTGGTATTTGCTTAATTAGATATGTATATTATGTGAAATTTAAAGTATATTTCCCTTATTTTGGCATGTTCTTGACGAATTTGAATTTGAATTGAGTAATATTTTGATTTTAGGGTTTTGATAGATAATTGAATTAAAAAGGAAGAAAAGGAATTTAATTTTACTCAATTTGGAGTTGAATAGAAGAAGTTATGAAAATTTTTAAGATAGACATAAGCAGTAGACATGACCATGTCTAGATCATTTTAAAATTGAATCTTGAAGAAATAAAAGTTGAGAGTCACATGAAGGTGAGACACGACTTTATCTATTGGTTGTGTATCTCTCGAAAATAATTATTTTGAAATATGACTTAAACATAGCCTTTAGACATGACCTTGTCTAGGCTATGTTAACTGCATATCTCAATTTTCTGAAATTTTGTTCAACGATTTTGACTTAAGCTAAAGCACGATAGTGTTAGACAGCATATTGCCTTAAAAATAGAGTTCTAGATGCTTGCTATATAAAGGACAAGAGAGGATAGATGAAAGGAGATACAAGTCTTTTTTTTTTTTTTTTTACTGTCCTAATGTTCATTTAGGAAAATAGAAGAGTATTTTTCTTTACTTCATGAAATAGGATTTTTTCCTTGAATTCTTTGATGATGCATGCGTTTACATCATTTAGGATTTCTTATTCAAAAATGATTAGAGCTTAATTTTCTTAGTAGCTAGACTTATGGATCTTAAGACTATTATGTGATTGGGTTTATTATTATTCAATGAATTCTTTGATTTCTTGATTCATGCATGTGTTCTTAATTTTGTTTAGATTAATATTTCTATGGTATTATTCTAATTATTTGATATTATACATTATGATTGGAAAATTTGAAGTATAATTAGATTTAGCATGTTTGAAGATAATTTATGTAATCTTAAAGATAACATAATTCTTTTGAAATTAATTAATTTGTTTTTACGGAATTCATTGTTTTTAATGCAATCTTTGAAATATGCTATTATAAAGAGATTCAAATAGGCATTTTTAAGATTAGGGTTAATAATCTTAAGAAAGTTATTAAACTAATTTAGGAATTCTCTCGGTCAATGAAATTAAAGAAGGATTTGAATGAATGTTTTTTATGCCACATAATAAATCTTAGGGGAAACAAAGTCTGGATACTTATCTTGCTGTCTTGAAGTTAATTATAATCTATTTTACTTTTCTTTCTTTTAATTTAATTTTTAACTCATTATTTAATAATTAGTTGTAGGTTTTAAATTAATTAATCTTTACAATTTATTGGTTAGATAATAGGGTGTAAGTTAGTATTAGTATTTGTAATCCCTATGGGACAATATCCTCATTCAACCTACTATATTACAAATTTTGATAAGTATACTTGCCTCTCATCTAGTTTTTAGTGCCGTTGTTAGGAATTTCAATATTAAGAATACTAATCTCTTTATTAATTTTTAGTTTCTTTTCTTTTTCAACAGTGCATGACCAAAAAGTACTCCATCGAACACGTTAATCTTTGATCTAATGATTGAAAGGATAACTAGGCACTTACGTAAAATAGTCAAGTAAATAGTAGAGGAATTAAATCTAGGTTCTCTTATAAGAATTAAGGTAGAAGAGGAGGAGGACAAGCTAGAAATTATTGATGATGAAAACTAGAATCAGCAGCTGACTATGTCCAATTACTTTAAACCTTCTTTGGTTCGAACTAACTCGAGTATTCTTAAGCCACCTATTGCTGTTAACAATTTCAAATTCAAACTCATATCATACAAATGGTGCAGTAGTTTATCTAATTTGATGGACTACAAGATGAGGACCCTAATGCTCACATATAAAACTTCCTAGAGATTTACAACACCTTTAAGATTAATGGGGCTTCTAACGATGCAATTAAATTGCAACTCTTCCCTTTCTCATTAAGGGGTAGAGCAAAACAATGGTTAGATTCACTTTCAAGGGGATCCATTACTACCTAGGATGGTATGACTAAAAATTTCCTTGGGAAACATTTTCCACCTATTAAAATAGCTAAGCTCCGAAAGGACATACTATCTTGTGCTCAATTAGAGGCCTAGACATTGTACATTACTTAGGAAAGATATAAGGAGCTGTTGAGGAGATGCTCACATCATGGCTACCCTCTATGGATGTAAATCCAAACCTCTTACAATGGTTTAAATTTTTCAACCAGGCAAATGATAGATGCCACTATTAGAGGAACATTAAACAGTAAAACACCCAAAGAGGCCCAACCCTTGATTAAGGACAAGGCAATAAATAGCTCTCGATGGGAATGTGCTAAGGTGAGAAATAAGGTAGTAGGTATTTATGAATCAGCTGCTATGATAACTCTAGCCAGTAAAGTTGATGCAATTAGTAGGACATTGAATGCACTTTTTGTTAATCCCTAATGTAATTTAGGAGAAACTAATGTAGAGGGAATTAAGGCTCAACATCAATGGGAGCAAGTGGATTATTTAGGAAATCTCTCTAGACTATAAAACAATCTATATAATAATACTTACATTCTAGGATGGAGAAATCATCCAAATTTCTCTTGGAGCAATTACAATCAAAATCAACAAAGGATAAATTTGCCTCTATTAGGATTCCAGTGACCCCCACCATAAGAGAAGAAATTAAGTTTGGAAGAACTTTTAACTAAAGGTATTCAAACTAATAAAGCTAGATTAAAAAATACAATAACTTCTTTGAGGAATCAAGAAGCATTAATCCATAATTTGAAAAATCAAGTAGGATAACTTGCAAAGATGATGAATGAAAGACAATAAGGGACACTACTAGGAAACATCGAAATGAATTCTAAGGAGTATGTGGGAGCGATGACTCTTAAAAGTGGAAAGGAGTTGTAGGTTGGATAGAAACTTAGTGAAGAGTCATCAAGGAAAAGAGAGGAAGTTAAAGAAGAAGGGAGCGAGGAGCTACCAAAAGTGAACAAGTACAAACCACTCATACCCTATCCTTAAAGCCTAAAGAAAGATCACTCTAATGAGTAGTTTTGTAAGTTTGTCGATCTGTTTAAGCAGTTACATATCAACTTACCTTTTGTTGATGCATTATTGCAAATACCAAAATATGCAAAGTTCTTAAAAGACTTGTTATCCAATAAGAGGAAGTTAAAGGAGCTTTCAACTATTACCTTAAGTAAGGAATGCCTAGCAATTCTTCAAAACATGCTACCAAAAGAAACTAAGAGATACTAAGAGTTTCACTATTCCTTGTATACTTAGTAACTTGTTAGTTAATAAAGCTTTAGCAGATTTAGGAGCAAGTATTAATTTGTTACCATATAAATTATTTCAAAAACTAGGATTAGGAGAGTCGAAACCTACACATATGAGTTTACAATTAACTAGTAGATTTTTCACATACCTTAAGGGAATTATAAAGGATGTGTTTGTCCAAGTAGGAAGTTTTATATTCCTAGTGGATTTTGTTATTCTTAATATGGATGAGGACATAAAAGTACCTCTTATCTTAGGAAAACCCTTCTTGGCTACAACTAGGGCTATAATAGATGTTAGTGATGGTAAACTCATCTTAAGGGTAGGAGACGAAGAATTTTTTTTTACAAATACCCAAAACTATGAAAAAAACCTACTAATCAAGATAACACATGTTATCTCTTCGATGCTACTGATTTCTCTATTATTAAGCTTACATGAGATATTATCTAAGGATCCTTTAGAGTGCTACTTACAAAAGGGAGTAAAAGAAATAGAAATCCTTAAGTGTGTTGAAGTAGCAACTCAATTAGTGGCCAATGATCTATTAATGAGAAGAAGGGGTTTAAGCAAATCAATATGAAGAAGGAACTAAGGCTAAAACCATCCTTTGAAGATCTACCGGTAGTAGAATTGAAGTAGCTTCTTGATTACCTAGAATAGGCTGTTTTAGAGAAGGACTCTAAGCTACTAGTGATTATAGCTTCTAACTTAAGAATAGACTAAAAGGATAAATTGTTAAAGATACTTAAAAACCACAAAAGGCCATTGCTTGGAAAATATCATACAAAAAAGTTACAAACTAGTGGTGCAACCACAAAGAAGACTAAACCCTAATATAAAGGAAGTAAACAAGGCTAAAGTGATCAAGTTGCTACATGCAAGTATGATTTATCGAATTTTTGATTGCTCATATGTCAATCCTGTGTAAGTAGTGCCTAAGAAAGGAAGGATGGCAATAATCTCAAATAACAAGAATGAATTGATCCTCATGGGCATAGTTATAGGCTGGCAGGTATGTATTGACTATAGGAAGTCAAATGTTGCCACACATAAGGATCACTTTCCCCTACCTTTTATTGATCAAATGTTAGAGCATTTAGCAGGACATATGTATTATTTTTTTCTAGATGACTTATCTAGCTACTTTCATATACCAATTGCACTAGAGGACCAGGAGAAGACAATGTTCACATGTTTGTATGATACCTTCATTTATAGGTGAATGCCCTTCAAACATTGTAATGCTCTAGCGACACTTCAAAGGTGCATGATGACCATATTTGAAGAATGCATAGAGGACATCATGGACGTCTTTATGGATGATTTTTTGGTTTTTGGTGATTCCTTTGACAGCTGTTTACTTAATCAAGAGAAAGTATTGTGTAGGTGTGAAGAAACTAACCTAGTGCTAAATTGAGAGAAGTGCCATTTCAAGGTACAAGAAGGAATTGTCCTAGGGCATAAAATCTCACATAAGGATATTGAAGTAAATAGTGCCAAGTTTGACATTATTGCAAAACTTCCACCCCTAACTCTGGTTAAGGCAATAAAAAGCATTTTAGAACATGTAGGATTTTACCGACAATTTATAAATAACTTTTCTAAAATAGGTAGACCTTCAATCAAGTTATTAGAGAAAGATGTGTCTTTTCTTTTTTCATAGGATTTCTTAGATGTATTTAATCTCTTAAAGGCAAACTAACAAAGGCTTCCATTATGGTTGCACCTAATTGAAATTTGCCCTTTGAGCTGATGTGTGATGTGAGTGACTTTGCAATTGGACCAATACTTAGATGATGAAGGGATAAGCACTTTCAACCAATTTACTACATCAGCAAGACTTTTATCGATGCACAAGAGAATTATACAACTACTAAAATAGAGCTTTTGGATGTAGTTTTTGTATTTGATAAATTCTACTCTTATTTAATTCTTGCAAAAGTTATTGTATATACTGGCCTTTTTTCCTTATGGTGTTTGCTAACAAAAATAGATGCTAAGCAATAACTTATCTGATGGATCCTACTGTTACAAGAATTTGACTTAGAAATAAAGAATAAAAAGGGCACAAAAAATTTAGCAGCAGACCATCTATCAAGGTTGGAAAATCTTAATTTAGAGAAGTTAAAGGAACAAGATATCAAGGTTTATTGATGTTGACCGTAATCACACAAATTTAAAAATCCCTTTTCTACGACTTTCTGTTATGATCAATAAGGCAAGTGCACCTATTGATTGTAATAGTATAGAATTGTGTTCGGGTATCGTTTCCTCAGGGATCAGCAAGTACCAATAATAACTCTAAACCGAATATCTAACCGCATAAATTCGAGAGATTCAGCTTAAATTAAAAACACTTAACAAAATCTAAACGAATTAAAACTAACACGATAAATTAAAATCACTAAATTTAATACTTAAGAACATACCCTACCCTTACTACTCTAATTATCATGTAACTTTACCCTTTATATAAATCAATTAACAGACAGTGGTTATCTCCGAACCGCAGAGTATCTAACACTAAGCCAATGTTCTTGCCAGATTCATTAGCTCCTAACCCTAATCGCATTGATAAAGATTCCTCTTTTATCAAAAATCGATTAGAATTACATTAACACTCTTGAACCTTCAATTAAGTCAAACTATCTAATTCAATCTAATACGAAAAATTCATGTTCTCTATCCCTAGATTACATACGAATTCCTTTATTCATGTAAGATCTATTCAAACAAGAGATTTTCCAATCATCTTCTAAGAAATCAATGCAAATTCAATGTTGGCCATACATCAAATTAACAAAACACAACGAATAACATGAATAAACTCAAAGATTTCCACTATTCATTAACTATAAAATCAATCCAACATTACATGGCAATTAGAGTTCATAAGGTTCGGGTATGAAATAAACTAGCCACTCATGGTTTTCAAATTACAACTCAATGAAAAAAAAAAATGAAAGAACCCTTGTGCATGAACCCTTCGGAAGATGAAGATGAATCCATTGATGTTGCTTTCCTCACAGAATTCTTCCCAAGCGTTTGTCTTCCTTCATATTTCTTTTCTATCTCCCTCCGATGTCCCTTGGTGTCCCCTTCCGTGTCTCTCCCTTTTCTTTGGAAAAAAATGAGAATATATATATACATGGAAGCCCAAAAATCTCTTGAAATGGCCGACTTTTTTCAAGCACACGATCTCGACATATGGCTTATACAAGGCCGTGCCTTTGAATAGTGTCAGTAAAACCCACATAAATAACACACAGTCGTGTCACAAACTGTGTACTCAACCGTGTGTGGTTCTATGGATTTTCCAAGCTCAACACACAGTCATGCCTTCAATCGTGTGTTCTTCTATGGGCGTGTTTCCTTGACACACGACCATGTTCTTCCCCTGTTCCTTCCAAAAAGCATTTTTCTTCGTGTTTTCTTATCCGATCTCAATCCAAGTTGATATCTTCTCTCAAAATAGTGTTAAACAGTCCTGAAACTGAAATATTTTTTTTCTTTTAAGTATCAAAACTCTTCAAAATAACATCAATTTATTACATATACCACTAGAATTCATCAGAAATACAAGTGTTAATTTGTACTTATCAAACTCCCCCACACTTAAGTGTTTGCTTGTCCTCAAGCAGAATAAATCTAAAGAAAAAACAAGGACAAGATTTTCATTAACTCAGCAATCAAGAACTTCTTTTCGCATCATTGATTCTCATGATCTACCTCCATACTATGCAATCTCTACTCAATCCTACCATTAGTTGTTTACAAAATACAAATACCAGAATTCTCAAGACTAATCCAAGTGACTTAAACTAGTACTCTCATCATTTAAACATAAATTCCCAAAAGTGAAACCTAACAAAGATCAATACTAGTAAAGTAGAGTATACTTCCCTCTTAACCACTCCTATAAGTAATGCAATAAAGAGCAAAGGCACATTGTATCTACTTATCTCTTGGATTTCTCTTTCTTTAATCCTTTTAAACAAGATTAGGAGATTTTCCATTAAGTACTTTACTTAGTTAACCGACTCATGTAGCGAACTTTCAATCGATAATTCTAAGCTCATCACTTAAGTTAACAGACATTATCCCCTCAGTGTAGAGGGCGTCCCTCGGATTTACTAGTTCGAGTCAAGTCAACTATCTATTTATTTATTTTTTTTTATCCTTTCAACTAAAATGGTTTCCTTGGTCAGTAAGTCCCAGACCAGACGATCTTAGGCTACTAGGTTTTAAGATACCCCTTCGAACCTCTACCATCTCAATTAAAATAATTTTCCATTAATTTCCAATTCAGCTTAATTAAGTTAAGTTTTCTCGAACTTTTCTCATGACCCTTATATCGAGCTTTCAGCCATTGATCCCGAGTTCGTCACCCAAGTCAATAGATGTTATTCCCTCAAAAGGGTAACCCTCAGGCTTAATTACTTGAGTCTATGAGGCCCACTTCTGAACTTTTTCATTACTCCTAAAGTTCTCAGTTCCAATAATTGCAAAAAGGGATCACCAAGCTACAAGTATCATCTACTCATTTACTCAGAATTACAAAACTCACATTGATAGCAAAAGAAAAAGCATACTAAACTTACTAGTGACCTTAATCCACTTCCAATTCTTGAAATAAATGCTTAAATAACAAGTAATACTCTTCCCTTGGATTTCAACTCGTAATTCTAGCAAAGTATTTATAAAACAAGATAAGAGAGTAAAAATTTTCAAAATTCCCAAGACTTTTCATCTAAGTAAATCATATAACTAAATCTCGGCAATTCTTGATTATTAGTAATTCATTAAATACATCTTAAGTGAGGAAACTTTTGAATTTTGATTCATTAACACTTATATTTCATATAACTTCCTTTACTTAAATCCCTCCCCCACACTTAGAGTTAGACATTGTCCCCAATGTGTACATTGAACTACACAACAAGGAAGGAAAATGGAAATAAAGGTGAAAGAGAATAGGACTCCCCTGGATCAAAATCAGAATTGCGCTTCCAACATCCACTTTTCAAAAGTGACTCAAATCATTAACATTCATGCGCACCGACCATGAATCCTTAAAAAAGTACACCAAACTTGTAGCATCCCCAACCTTCTCATGAAACTAAAGTCATGTACTCCACCAATCTAACAAAATCTCTAAAATGAAAAACCAAAAACCAAAAGAAAAAGATAAAAGCATAAAGAAAGAACAATAAAAGCATCTAGAAATATCATCCATCCCTGTTCAAATACAAAGTTTTGGCAAAAACAAAATATAAATGAAATCCTACAGAAGGGATTCAAATAGCTAAGTCCCAACAATTATCCTTCAATCCTCATTCGTATTGTCCGAATCATCTCGATGTCCACCTTCTTCTTGTCGAAGAGAAGAACTTGGGACTCGTGTATGTGGATTGACTCGGACATCCTCATCACTGGAACAGCTGCAAGACGCGAAGTCTATCCCAAGCGTCTCACCCAGCTTGGTAAAACCATTCCGAAGGAACCGTTTTAACCTGTTCTGCTTCTTCATTATCCTCTTTTGCTCCTCCTGCATGGACTGAACCTTAGTAGATAATTCCCAAAGAAGCTCAGCTGATGACCTCCTTGCTCTTGGTTCCTGTGGCTCATCCTCTTGAATCTTAGCCTCCTCTTGCCCCTCAGGAATAGGATCTCCTTCTAATTTAGCAAACTCATCCCTAGCTTCCTCCTGCTGTGGAACCCTATGCCCCCAGTTGATAGGCGGCCCATCCGTCAAGTGCACTAACTGTCCCACATAGTCACCGGGTTCCTGAACGGGAAATAACTCTAAGTTCCTCAAAATGCGCGTTATCCATACTCCTATGAAGACACCTAGACTCCTAGCCTTAGATTGGCAGAGTATGCAAAATGCAACGAATACCCCTACATTCACCTTGGTGTGAGAGTTTATGCTCCATAACTAAAAGACATCGCGAGCATTCACCACACCCCCAGAATCCGTGTGGCCCATGGTGGAGCAAGAAAAAATGTAGTGCAGTACCCGGTAAGACAGCTGACTAAAGGAAGATCCCTTCATAGCAGAAGCGTTATATCGTAGTCTACCCAATCTGCCCCAATAATCGCTAGGTCGAAATCCTCGAGGAAATGACATAAGGAGTTGGCGGAATTCTTAGCTCTAGAGGAAAGGAGGATCATAAAGATCCATTGCCGCAATGAAGTCTATCATAGAATATCGCCAATAATCTCCCATGGCTAAAAATTCTACCTCGATGTCCAACCCTACGCTATTGCCATCCCAGATAGTAAAAGTAGAGATAAAAGTGAGTGTGATCTCCTTATAAATCTTCTCCTCAATGGCAAAAAGATTCTGCCAGGCTTGATCTTGAAGAAGCTCCTCACTTGCATCCCTAATACCAAAACGTTCTAACACTTCCAAATCAATCATGACGTTGGATTGAATAATTTTCGAGTTTTTGAACTTGTCGTAGATGGGTTTGTGCTCTTGTCTCATGCCAACCGGATAACGAGATGCTCCCCTACTACTACTTGCTTCGTCTGATCTTTTTCTCTTTTGTGCTATTGCCTTCGTGCGAGTCATCTGAATAAGAAAATAAAGAAAATACTCATATCTTCCACCAAACAACTTAATACATCTAAAAAAAATATATGAATTATCGCACAATAAGTTGTAATAATGATGAGTAATGGCCATGCATGAGGGAATACGGACTAAAATCAGAGGAAGAAGCGCAAAAAGAATCTAATAATTAAACACACACCCATGTATTGTGCATGCACAGGCATGCCTTTCGCAGAAATGCTTCCCTCCACCGTTCAAAACTACACACCCAAGGAAACGGTCGTGTAAAACCCATTCTGCACAAAATCATCGATAATAAGCTGATAACCACCCACCATATAACCTAATAACAACCTGGGTTCCACAAAAATTCACAAAACAAGAATACAAAACCTAGGTTTTAAGGTAAACATGGAAATTGTGCAAAATATGTCTTGAATCCTAGTATAAATAAGTAAAAACATGAGAAAAGATCAATACTAGGAAAGAATCTATTGAAAGATGCAAAAGACCCTTGAGAAAACTCAAATTACCCTCGAAATCATGCATGAAGTGCTATGTAATCCGAAAAACGTAAATGAATGGAGGAAAAATTGCATATTGAAGAAGAATCGAGGGAGAAATCTTACCTTTACCGCCTGAAATGGTTCCTAGAATGCAATGAAAAAGAGGATGGAGAAGGAGTGAATTGATATGGAGAGGATAGTTGAAAATGAAAATAGAAATCGAAGGGTTTCGAAATAAAAGAACCGGCCGTGCTAGAAAGGCACGATCTGACACACGGCCATATACACGGCCATGTGTCCATGTTTTTTTGTTTTGTTTTTTTACTCAGATACATGGTTAACTACATGGGCATGTATTCGCCCATGTGGTTTCTCCTAGATACATGCCCATGGTACACAGCCGTGTGTCATGGGCGTGTATCATTCTATGGATTTTTGTTTCCATACACGGCTGTGTATTCCTATGAAACTTGTAAAATGCTCAACTTACCTCTTTTTTGCATGCTTCACTCTCCCTTCATGCATTAGATCCACAAAAGATGGAATTTCCTGCCAAGTTAATGCCAAAAATAATAGAGAATAATTGAATGGATTAAAGAAAGAAAAACTTACCTAAAGAAATGCTTAGGTTGCCTCCCATCAAGCGCTTTTGGTTAATGTCGTTTGCTCGATGGACTGAGATTACATTTCATCAATTCATAAGAGGGTGGAGTTTAAACTCCTCTTGGCCCTCTTTTTCCCCTTGAGTCCCGAAGTACAACTTCAAACGTTGCTCATTTAACTTGCAGGTATGTCCATTCGGATGTTCCAATTCCACCGCTCTATGAGGAGAGACTTTTACCACTTTAAACGGCCCAGACCACTTCGATCTCAACTTGCCCGGGAAAAGTTTTAGTTGCGAATTAAATAAGGGAACATGATCTCCCTCACGGAATTGTTTTGGATGATGAATCCGCATATCATGATACCTCTTCATCTTCTCCTTATAAAATCGCATGTTGTCATAAGCTATTGCACGCCATTCATCAAGTTCGTTCAGCTGAAACTTCCTCTTCCTACTAGCGGCCTCTAAATCCATGTTAAGAGTACGTAAAGCCCAAAAAGCTCTATGTTCTAGCTCCACTGGTAGGTGGCAAGCTTTCCCAAAAACTAGTCGATATAGAGTGGTGCCTAAGGGAGTTTTGAAGGCTATCCTATAGGCCCACAATGCATCGTCCAATTTTTCTAACCAATCCCTTCGGTGGTGCTCCACTGTCTTTTCTAGAATCCTTTTCAATTCACGGTTTGAAACTTCTACTTGACCACTCATTTGAGGGTGATAGGGGGTTGCTAATCTATGGGTGACCCCATATCCTTCAGTACTTTCTCCAATTGCACATTACAGAAATGTGTTCCCCTATCACTAATTAAAGCCCGTGATGCTCCAAACCTAGAGAAAAGTTTCTTCAAGAACTTCACCACTACTCTGGCGTCATTGGTGGGCAAAGCTTGGGCCTCTACCCATTTAGACACATAATCCACCACCACGAGTATATACTTATTCTTGAAAGAATTGGGGAAAGGTCCCATAAAATCAATTCCCCACACGTCAAAGACCTCACACTCCAATATGAAATTCTGGGGCATCTCATCACGTTTGGACATATTCCCCACACGTTGGCACCTGTCACAAGTCTTCACAAAATTGAAGGAATCTTTGAATATAGTTGGCCAATAAAATCCGGATTCCAAAATCTTGTGGGCTGTTCAATTCACATTATAATGACCGCCAATTGGCCCGATGTGACAGGGCTTTAAAATCTCCTGCCCTTCTTGCTCGGTTACACATCGCCTAATCACTTGATTTGCACAAACGCGAAACAAGAATGGTTCCTCCCAAAAGTAGTGCTTTAACTTAGCAAAGAACCTCTTCTTTTGCTGAGACGTTTTGTCACTGGGAAGTACTTTGCAAACAAGGTAATTAGCAAAATCAACAAACCAAGGTTCAGAAGTATTACTTACCTTGTTAATCCGATAGAGCCCTTCCTTTGGAAAAGTATCATCAATCTCTTCTTCATTTAATTTTTCCAAATGCGAGTTCTCCAATCGAAAAAGATGATCAGTAGCTAAATTCTCTACCCTCTTTTTATCCCGAATCTCCAAATCGAATTCTTATAGAAGCAAGATCCACCAAACGAGTCACGATTTTGCATCTATCTTAGATAATAAGTACCTGAGAGCTGAATGGTCAGTGTAAACAATTACCTTAGACAAAATTAAATAAGACCAAAACTTGTCAAAAGCAAAAATTACAGCAAGAAGTTCCTTTTCGGTCGTGGTGTAGTTCTCTTGAGCACTTGTGAAGGTCTTATTGGCATAATAAATAGGTTGAAAATGTTTATCCCTCCTTTATCCCAAAACCGCTCCAACGGCAAAGTCACTTGCATCACACATTAATTCGAAAGGGAGATCTCAATCAGGAGCCACCATGATAGGTGCTTAGGTCAACTTTTCTGTAAGCATAATGAACGCTTGAAGACTGATGGACGATCTAATCGTTCTAACAAGTTAAATCCTATACTCAATCCTAGCTTACGACCAGTTCTCAGGCAAGTGTACCTATTAATTAGCAGTATAGCATAAGAGTACAGGTATCGATCCCACGGAGACTTATAAGTACTAGTACTAATGATTATCTTACTATTTAACTTTTCACTATTGATGATCTCAATTATCCTAATTATTGCTTAAATCTGAATGAAACGAATAAAATGATTAAAGTGAATATATTCAAACACTCCCTTAATTAATTCAATGGTCTACGCATACCCTACCCAAGATCCACCACTAATTATCATGCAACTTTTATTCAATTACAAACTTTCCAATGATGAATACCCAACATCTCTGATCTGCGGAGTTTCTTACATTAGATCAAGGTCTTTCTCAAGATCAATAATCCCTAATCCTAATTAAGTCAATTAAGATCTCTCTTTAATTAACATAATTAAGATTGCAATAAAATCCTAGGACTCTCAATTGAATCAGACCATAATGACCTCGTTTAATACAGAAAACCTCCTATAACCTATCTCTAGGATTACAAGTGGTCTTTTTATTCATGCCAGATCTACTCTATTAAACGATTTCTCAATCTTAATAACAGAGATCTAGTTCAATCCTAATACTGCGCACATATCAAGATGAACAAACCATGATTGCAACATGAATAAACTCAAAGATTAAGATTAATTATTGAACATCAACAATTCTGTTACATGACAATTAGGGGTTTCTCAAGGGACCAGGTATAAAACAATTAGCTACTCATGAATCTAATAAAAAGAATAAAACAGAAAATAATTGAATCCATAAGGAAATTCAAACACAAAATATCTTGGCTTCAAATCCAAAAACTCTTCTGGCAACAACTTCTCGTCTCTAGGGTTTCTGTTCTGCCGCCTCTCTAGGGTTGTTCAATTTATACTTTCTAGGAAATGGCAGAGGATCTTTAGCTAGAAAGATACGAGTGTATCTTTCCTTTTTCAAGTGAATCTCGAAAAGTGAATAACATTCGCCTGACACGTCCACCAACACGGCCAGATTTCGAACCGTGTCTCCCTCTGGTCGATAATCCGCAATTCTTCATTCTTGTTCAGTGTGTGGCACGGCTAGAAACACGGCTAGATTATGAATCGTGCCATGTTCTGGATTTTTTTTCACTTCTCTGCAGCGTCTGCCACGGCTTCAAGCACACCCATATCACAAGCCGTGCTTCCTTTCCAAGTGACAACTTTCATCCTCAGGTGTGCACATAGCTCATGACACGGGCGTGGCTTTCCTTATGCTGTCCCTAAGTAGCTTTAACTTGATCTTTTAAGCTTCAATCATGCTTCTTTTGTTATCTTTCCACTTCTTTTTGGTATTATACCCTGAAAATGATATATTTATCTGTTAAGTACCGAATCCAGATTGATTTTATTCAAAAGACTACACAAATTCATCATTAACGCCCATGATTTATAAGGGTTAATTTACTCTTATCAAATTTCCCCACACTTAAGCTTTTGCTTGTCCTCAAGCAAACGCGGATTAAAGGAAACCCAAAGGACAAGTTCTCATAAGTTCCAACAATCGAGAAGATATTTCAGCATCATCGAGTTCATGCTACACCTCAATCATTGATAATCTTTACTCAATCTTACCGTTAGTTGTATACAAAATACAAATACTGAAATTTCCAAAGCTAATCCAAGTAAATTAAACTATTACCCTTATCATTTAAACTAAAATTCCCAAAGTCAAAATTGCCACCAGCTCGAGACTAGTAAAATAAAGTATACAATCCTTTTAACCACTATTGTAAGCAACACAACCGGGGCTAAAGGCATGTTGTATCCACTTGTCCCCTATCTCTTCCTTTTCTGTTTCATCCAATTCTTAAGTTAATCTTGGGAGTTTACCATTAAAGCACTTAACTAAGTTAACCGACCCATGTAACGAACTTTCGATTGATAATCCCGAGTTCATCACTCGAGTTAACAGACGTTATTCCCTCAATGTAGAGGACGTCCCTAGGATTTACTTGTTCGAGTCCAATTAACTCATTTAATTAATTAGTTAAGACGGTTTCCTTAGTTAGTAAGTCCCAGACCAGGCGGTCTTAGGCTACTAGGTTTTGAAAATACCCCTTCGAACCTCTACCATCTCAATCGATCAACTATCATTCATATAAGCTCCTTTAAGTTCAGTTTTCTCAGACTTTTCTCACGACCCTTGTAGCGAGCTTTCAGCCATTGATCCCAAGTTCGCCACCCGAGTCAATAGATGTTATTCCCTAAAAAGGCATCTCTCAAGGTTAATTACTCGAGTCTATGAGGCCTACTTCTGAACTATTTACATATTATTATATTCTTCAATTAATCCCAATTTTTTTTTTCAGAAACTTCTTTGAAAAGGAATCACCAAGTTACAAGTATCATTTACTCCTTCACTCCAAGTTATATAGCTTATCTACTGAGCAAAAAGAAGAGCATACTAAACTCACTAATGACCTTAATCCAATCTCAATTCCCAAAAGTAAAGGTTAAATAACAAGTAAGTTTACTTCACTTGGATTTCATCTTGTAATTTTAGCAACGTATCTCTAATACATAATAAGAGAATAAAAATTGTTAAAGATTTTCCATGGGGGTATGAACAAATCTCAGCAATCCTTGATTGTTAAACGTCATCATCAAATATACCTTAAATAAGAGGAAATTACATTTTTGATTGCACAACCTTTGTATCGTAGTTTCGTTTTCCTAACCCCCTTCCCCACACTTATAATAGACATTGTCCCCAATGTCCTCATGAAATGCATAAAGGGAAGCAAAGAATAAAAGCAAAAAGAAAACAAAACAAAAACGAAAACTTCCCTGAACTCTCTTACAACGCGGATCTTTAACAGAAATTCAGGCGACGCATAGGTAAAGTCATGAGAACCCCTGCTAAACATAACGGTTGGTGTACTTTGAAAGCCTGTATCTCACAAAAAAAAAAAAAAAACAAAAACAAAACAAAAGAAACTAATAATCGACTGAAAATAAAGCTAACTATCATCAGCATTTTCTATTTCAAGCATTAGTGGTTAGTCAATCTTTCAGAATTAAACAAATTAGGACAGTAAAAACAAAAGTAAAATGGCAGTTCTGCACAACGGTCCAAATCTCCCGGGTCCAACTTCCATCTATCCACCCGCAAGACCAGCTACTGAAGTCATCATCAGATGGCAACGGTACAGTGCCCGATCGGCGAGGAGAATCAGATCCAATCACCTCAGTATCCTGCTGATTGCTCGCTACGGCAGTAGCAACTGCAAGACTTTCATGTCGTGCCATGAAAGCTGCACTCGAGGATTCTCCAAAATGAAAACCGAGATCATATGCACCGCTCGAGTGACAATCTCCTCCAGAAATAACCCGAGTAGCTGGTGATACGACATCTTCATCACTAGAGCCACCACATGGGGGAAGATCTACCCCCAATTTCTCACCAATACGGGATAAACACGTGACCAAATAACTCTTCAAGCCCTTCACTCACTTTGACGGCCTGGCTTGTTCTCTCTTAATTTCTTCCACATCCGCAGTCAATCTCTTGACAGAATCTGCTAGCTCCTAGTTTGGTCTGGCCTGCTCTCGAGCTTGCTCTTGCTCCTCATCCTGCTCGGGTTCTATCTCCTACTCTTGTTGTTCTTCAGATGCATCCAGTATGCAAAACCTCCACCTCCGCAAAACACCCTCAGGGAGAGAGGTACTCCTTCCACAACTGTCCCTTGGAACCCGTGTTGGGAAGACACCATAGTTCTTCAGAATACGGGTAATCCAGGAGCCAACAAAAACCTTGTGATGCCCTAGATCGCACTGTTTTTTCAAACACCAAACAGCTGCTAATCCAACAATTACCCGGGTACCAGTGATCATACTCCACAGCTGGTACAAGTCCGAAGCATTCACAACCCCCTGAGAATCACCTCTACCAGTGGTTGAACGGGCTAAAATGTAATGAAGCACACGCACGGCAGGATCCCGTAAATGGCTTCCCTTAGATTTTGATGGATCATTGATAGAGCCATTTTATACTCAATCTTTATAGTATAAATTGTGTTAAATTATTATTAATTTTATAGAAATCATAAGGAAATGGTACTTAATTCTATTATGGTGATAAATCAGGTTAAATGGAGCCAAGGATGCTAATTCAAGTAAATTAGAGAAGTCATCTACAACTTGGTTCAAAGATAAGGATTTACACCGCCGGAGGGAAGTACATGGGCGTGTAATTGAAGTACACGGTCGTGTACTTGGTTTTGAATCAATAGGAAGATACATGGTTAAAGTACACGGTCGTGTATCGGAAGCACGGTTTGAGGCACGGCCATGGCGCAAACCGTCTTACACACTGGACAAGAAGGCGGAAATGAGGACTTTGAACAGAGAGAGACACGACTTAGGGCATGGCCGTGGTGGAAGCCGTGGGAGCAACCGTGCTTGGAGCCGTGGTGGAAGCTAGACGTGCCAAGGAGAAGAAAGTGTGGAACATCAACCGGATGAAGGCACGGCTTGAAATCTGGCCGTGTGTGTAACCGTGGTACACACTGGGTGCGGATGAAGACTTGAAGAATATGCACAGAGGATGGCACGGCTTGACCCACGGCCGTGTGTTGGGGCGTGCCAGGCAGACGAATCTTCACTTCTCGAAATCTACTTGGAAAAGGAAAGATATTTTCGTATCTTGCTAGCAAAAGATCACATGCTATCCCCCTAACAATATAAATAGAACCAACCCTAGAGGGTTAGTACAATCTTTTAAATCTTTAAATCTGGAATCACCTTGGAGACAAGAAGGAAACGAGGAGGCAGAGCAGGCAACCGGGTTCATTATGTTTTTATTTTTATTTTTCGTTTTATTGATGAACATGAGTAGCTAAGCTACTTTTCTAGCCAAAGGGTCGTAGATGTTTAATTCTCCACGAATTGTGAGGCCTAATTGACTTGTATTTATTCTATTCTTTGTTTTCGGGTATTCATATATCTTCTAATCGTTTTGTCATTATTATCTTTGTTGATTGGTATGAATAGAGCTCTTCTACTCAATTAGCAACTTAATATATTGTCAACTAGCACGTCAAATCCGTAATTGTTTGATTGTTCTAGTCTTAGTGACGCAATAACATGTTTGGTTATAAAAGAGATGATCGAATTCATGTTATGGAGGTGTGTGATCATGTTTAAATAGGTTATCTTATAATCTACTGGCATGAATTGGTGGTCTCTCTAGAGTTTTAATGCTATTGATAGATTAAATCCTAAGCGCTTGTCTAGGGTTGTTTAATCAATAAGAGAAATAATTCAAAGCGCTTGTCTGAGGTTATCGAGGAAGTAAGGAGAGATAGGTTGTTAGAGCTTGTTAATAACCATAACCAATTTATTTGGGAACAAGAATAGAGAACATTTGCATCGATGATCAATTCCCTGAATTAAACTATCTTAATTCCTTTGGCTAGGCTTTTTATCAATATACAACTTTCTTATCTTGTTTTAACTTTATTCGATTCACAAACCAAACCCCCCATTTTCCTTTTCCTTTTTATTCTCCTTGGATAGAAATAAATTTAACCAATCTCTGTGGATTCGACCCTACTCACCACTATATGCAAATCATATAATTGTCTAGGAGTAGGTTTTATTTTTGTTGGATTCGACACCCATCAAATTTTGGCGCCGCTGCCGGGGATTAGTGTCAAATTTATTTCTATTCTTGTATGACTCGTTCTTCTCAGACAGGTGAACTAACTTATAATCCGGAGATTAAGAAGACTCTAAAGAGGCTGCGATAAGAAGCTAGATCATCCCCTAGACCGAACTTAGTGTCGGACTTGTCTGATTCATCCCTTGATTCTGAAAAAGAGGACGACATGGCAAATCTCGAGAGAACCTTAAGGGAGTTGGCTGCACCGGATGTGAATCAACAACCACTCTGTATTCACTATCCCGAACTAGCTGTGGAATTTGAGTTGACATCTGGGTTGATACATCTGCTACCTACATTTCATGGTCTTGAGAATGAAGATCCTCACAAGCATTTGAAAGAGTTCCATATAGTGTGTTCTAGTATGAGGCCGCAAGGAATAACTGACGATCAAATCAAGCTACGTGCTTTTCCATTTTCTTTAAGTACTAAAGCTAAAGATTGGTTGTTTTATTTGCCTCCAGGTTCTATCACCACTTGGACAGATATGGTAAGACTCTTCTTGGACAAATTCTTCCCCGCATCCAGAGCCGTTGGTATAAGAAGAGAAATTTGTGGTATAAAACAGAGGGACACCGAGACACTTCATGAGTATTGGGAGAGGTTCAAGCAATTGTGTGCAAGCTGTCCACAACATGGGATATCTGAACAACTCCTTATCCAATACTTCTACAAGGGCTTACTTCCGATGGAAAGAAAGATGATGGATGTTGCAAGTGGAGCCGCCATAGTAAACAAAACCCCTGGTCAAGCTAGGGAATTGATCTCCATTATGGCTGCCAATTCGCAACAATTTGGGTATAGGCATGATACGTCTTCAAGGAAGGTAAATGAGGTAAATGTGTCTAACCTTGAACATCAAATTTCTAATCTTACCTCCCTTGTGCAGCAGCTAGCTCTTGGAAATACCCAACAGGTGAAAGCTTGTGGAATTTGTGGTGCTCCTAGTCATCCGACCGACATATGCCCCACATTGCAAGATGACAATCATGAACACGCCAATGCTGTAGGCGGATTTCCAGGACAACCGCAGAGGAAGTATGATCCCTATTCAAATACTTACAATCCCGGATGGAGGGATCATCCTAACTTCCGATATGGCAATAACCCTCAACATGTCCAACAATTCTAGCCAAAGCCATCACACCACGTACCCCAAGCTCCTTCCACTTCAGGTATGCCCCTTGAGGATATTGT
This sequence comes from Laguncularia racemosa, assembly GCA_037954665.1. Taxonomy (NCBI): domain Eukaryota; kingdom Viridiplantae; phylum Streptophyta; class Magnoliopsida; order Myrtales; family Combretaceae; genus Laguncularia; species Laguncularia racemosa. The sequence continues at coordinate 5,374,110 of JBBMOL010000003.1, read as the reverse complement.
TAAGTCTCTAGCTGTGAATACCAAACAATTTCAGGAGGAAACAAAGCAAAGCATTCAAAACTTGGAGAATCAGGTAAGCCAACTTGCTTCAGCCGTAAACAGGTTAGAAACTCAAGGTAAGTTACCTTCTCAAACTATTACAAACCCGAAGCAAAGCGTTAATGCAATTACCTTGACAAGTGGAACAGAATTGCAGGGATCAAATAAGAAAGGACATCCGTTTAATCTTGAGGAAGAGACCAAGAAAGAGATTTCGACTCCAAGCCAGCAGGGCGACCAGATTAGCAAGTCTCTAATTGAGCCATCGAAGGTCACATTGATACCACCTCCTTTCCCCTCCAGATTAGCGAAATCCAAGAATGAAGCGGAAGAAAAAGAGATTCTGGAAACTTTTCGCAACGTCGAGGTAAATATTCCTTTGCTTAATGCAATTAAGAAAATACCGCGCTATGCTAGATTTCTCAAAGACTTATGCACTAACAAAAGGAAGCTGAAAGGCAATGAAAAGATTAGTGTGAGTGAAAATGTTTCAGCTATTATTCAGAAGAAGCTTCCTCCTAAATGCAAGGATCCAGGTATGTTTACTATTCCTTGTAAAATAGGTAATCTTGGAATCGCTAAAGCCATGTGTGATCTAGGAGCTTCTATCAATGTCATGCCTTCGTCTGTTTATCAACGTTTAAATGTTGGTCCTTTAAAGGAAACGGTTATTATTGTTCAACTTGCTGATAGGTCCAATGTTTATCCTAAGGGAGTTCTAAAGGATGTTTTAGTTCAAGTCAATGGGTTGGTTTTTCCTGTTGATTTTTATGTGCTTGACATGGACGATAGTGATTCTCATACTTCATCACTGATATTATTAGGGCGACCATTCCTTAAGACTTCTAAAACGAAAATCGATGTAAATGATGGCACCCTCACTATGGAATTTGATGGTGAAGTGATTAAATTTAACATTTATGATGCCATGAAACATCCTAACGATATCTCTCCTGTTTTTGTTACGGATGTTATTAACCCATCACCACAAGCACCAAGGCTGGAATCAAAATCCTTATCCGAATATTTAGCCAGGAACGTCTAGCCAAAGACGTTAAAGAAAGGCGCTTCATGGGAGGCAACCCATGTAAAAAAAAAAAAAAAGTTTTGTTTTGCATTAGTTTTGGTTTGTTTTAGTTTTCTTTTGTTTTAGTTTAGTTTGTTTTGATTTTAGTGTAGTTTTGAACTCTTTGGATCAGCTACAGCAAGGATACACATAATCAGATGACACTTTCTAGAGCTTAAGGGGAAAACTCCAATACCAGGGAAGTACCAGTATTTCCTTTCTCTTATTCTCTAATGTTCCTTGAGTTGTTAATTCCTTTTCAATTGTGCTAAATTAGGAACAGTGAGGACACTGTTCAAACTAAGTGTAGGGGAGAGGATAATAAAATATAGAGAATAGAGAACTAACTTATACTCTGAATGTTTGTCCTTAAGCAATTTTAAGCCAATTTTTTTCAAAATTATCATGAAATCTAGAGATTGTACTAAATGTTGTAATAAGCATCTACAAAATGTGAAATTGACTTGTTCAAATGATTTACTCACCCACTCCTGTGATTAGAATACATGGTTAAAATTAAGTAGTGAAATCTTTAAGAAACAAATTTACCTTGTATTTAGCTTTAGAATTGGAAGTCTAAGAGTAAGTCGAGTCCCTAAGTGAAAAATAAACAAGTTTACTTCTAGGTTATATTAGCTACTGTATACTCTTTGAAGTTGTTTGTAAAGCAATCATAACACTTAAAAAAAATAAAGAATCAAACATAGCCATTACTCCAATGATTCAACTAATTGAGTTAAGAGTATTCAAACTTGAATGTTAGAGTGAGGAAGAGACCGTAGGGGTATCTCAAAACCCGGTCACTTGAGTGATGAGCTCGGGATGTTTCCGACTCAATGAACTCACTATAACGATAAGGGCGAAAAAGGCAAAAGTTCATGAAAAGAAGCGGGAAAAAACCCGTCAAAATAGATGCTTAAATAGATCAAAAGAACATGAATGTAAACATTCATTGAATAAACCAAGACGTATAAAAGGGAGAATACATAGCAAAGAGCTTATACCATATGCTTTTACTTTATACTGCAAGGATTATATGTTTGCTAATATCCAATGAAGTTTAATTGGGTGTTTTTCCTTAGTGGATTAAGTATTTACTTTTGGAATAAAAATTCTTTTGCTAAACATGAGGATTAAAGTTTGTTTTGTTTAGATTAGCTATTGAATTTTGTCCATAGTAATTTGATCACAGGAAACCAATTGGGTTAAAGTAGTAGGCATTAAAACTACAAGTCATGAATTAGAAATGAATAGATGCTTGGAATGATGAAAAGAAAGTTTGTATAATCTATGATAGATTTCTCAATTGATTTGATGCAATTGCTTGAGGACAAGCAAGAGTTTAAGTGTGGGGGAATTTGATAGAGCCATTTTATACTCAATCTTTATAGTATAAATTGTGTTAAATTATTATTGATTTTATAGAAATCATAAGGAAATGGTACTTAATTCTATTATGGTGATAAATCAGGTTTAATGGAGTCAAGGATGCTAATTCAAGTAAATTAGAGAAGTCATCTTCAACTTGGTTCAAAGACAAGGATTTACACTGCCGGAGGGAAGTACATGGGCGTGTAATTAAAGTACACGGCCGTGTACTTGGTTTTGAATCAATAGGAAGATACACGGTTGAAGTACACGGCCGTGTATCGGAAGCACGGTTTGAGGCACGGCCATGGCGCAAACCGTGTTACACACTGGACAAGAAGGCGGAAATGAGGACTTTGAACAGAGAGAGACACGGCTTAGGGCACGGCCGTGGTGGAAGCCATGGGAGCAACCGTGCTTGGAGCCGTGGTGGAAGCTAGACGTGCCAAGGAGAAGAAAGTGTGGAACATCAACCAGATGAAGGCACGGCTTGAAATCTGGCCGTGTGTGTAACCGTGGTACACACTGGGTGCGGATGAAGACTTAAAGAATATGCACAGAGGATGGCACGGCTTGACCCACGGCCGTGTGTTGGGGCGTGCCAGGCAGACGAATCTTCACTTCTCGAAATCTACTTGGAAAAGGAAAGATATTTTCGTATCTTGCTAGCAAAAGATCACATGCTATCCCCCTAACAATATAAATAGAACCAACCCTAGAGGGTTAGTACAATCTTGTAAATCTTTAAATCTGGAATCACCTTGGAGACAAGAAGGAAACGAGGAGGCAGAGCAGGCAACCGGGTTCATTATGTTTTTATTTTTATTTTTCGTTTTATTGATGAACATGAGTAGCTAAGCTACTTTTCTAGCCAAAGGGTCATAGATGTTTAATTCTCCTCAAATTGTGAGGTCTAATTGACTTGTATTTATTCTATTCTTTGTTTTCGAGTATTCATATATCTTCTGATCGTTTTGTCATTATTATCTTTGTTGATTGGTATGAATAGAGCTCTTCTACTCAATTAGCAACTTAATATATTGTCAACTAGCACGTCAAATCCGTAATTATTTGATTGTTCTAGTCTTAGTGACACAATAACATGTTTGGTTATAAAAGAGATGATCGAATTCATGTTATGGAGGTGTGTGATCATGTTTAAATAGGTTATCTTATAATCTACTGGCATGAATTGGTGGTCTCTCTAGATCTTAATGCTTTTGATAGATTAAATCCTAAGCGCTTATCTAGGGTTGTTTAATCAATAAGAGAAATAATTCAAAGCGCTTATCTGAGGTTATCAAGGAAGTAAGGAGAGATAGGTTGTTAGAGCTTGTTAATAACTATAACCAATTTATCTAGGAACAAGAATAGAGAACATTTGCATTGATGATCAATTCCTTGAATTAAACTATCTTGATTCCTTTGGCTAGGCTTTTTATCAATATACAACTTTCTTATCTTGTTTTAACTTTATTCGATTCACAAACCAAACCCCCCATTTTCCTTTTCCTTTTTATTCTCCTTAGATAGAAATAAATTTAACCAATCTCTGTGGATTCGACCCTACTCACCACTATATGCAAATCATATAATTATCTAGGAGTAGGTTTTATTTTTGTTGGATTCGACACCCATCAATCATACCCGCCATCTCCCATACTGTTCCACACTCTATACTGTAATAAACCCTTGGGAAAAGCATCTGGAAGCTGAGAGAACTCATCGGAGTCGATAAACTCATTGTCATAAATACCCAGACACTTGATGAATTCTCTCATTTCAATACGGTGGTAACTCCCTTGGCAGTAGAAGGAGACCACGTTATCAAGCTGGGTATGACGGCCGAAACTAAGCTTGAATGTGGCAACGAAGTCATAGCTTAGCAAAGCATAAACGTCCTCCTCAATGCTTAGAAGTGCTCTCCAAGCTGGATCGTTCAAGAATTGATCAAATTTTTCCGCCAACCCATACCGAGCGAGCACTTCCCGATCGATTACCACATTAGGCATGAATACCTTCCCTTCTCACATCGTATCATACTTAGCTTCATCCTCCCTCCTCAAGTTAGGAGGATAGCGTCTCGAAGCTTTAGACGACCCCCCAACTGAACGAGGTTGAGCATTCTTACACGCCACCGTTTTAGTCCTAGGCATCTTGGATGCACCACGCTCAAGAAATCTCTAAAGATTGATGAATGATGTCCTTCACCCAGTGGAACCAACAGAGAGGAGCAAAAAAAAAAAGAAAAACAAAGATGTAGAGAGAAATAATGTGTGAATGAGGAGATAAGTGTAGGGAAAGGCGTCTTATCGATGAAAATCGCGAACCCTAAGGGCTATTGGCACGGTTTCAAAAATGGGTGTGTTCTAAGGCGTGTCAGGCACTGTTCTTATATAAAGGAATTTGGAAAAATCTTACCTTGTGGCACGGCTTGTAACTTGGCCGTGTCTGTACCCGTGTCATCCCTTGGAATGAAACACCTTTCACAAATGCCCATCCACTTAGGTGTGGCTTAGACCATGCCGTACCCTCTTTGTTAAAATATCACCTGCAAAACCACCACTCACAAATATATTAATGATGACGGTAAAAGGAAAACTAACCTAGTAGATGCATGGGTTACCTCCCAGCTAGCGCTTTTGTTTAACATCGTTAGCTCGACCTAATGAATAGAGGGAGATCGGTTATGAATTCGAATGAGGGTCAGCTCCGCTCTTTCTTCAAAGGCCTTCTTATCTCCTAAGTAATGTTTAAGTCTCTGTTCATTGACCTTGAAAATACCCTTTTCAGGGTGCTCTAACTCCACCGTTCCATAAGGGAAAACGTTCTTGACCCGAAAAGGACCTAAACATTTTGATTTGAGTTTCCCAGGAAAAAGTTTTAACCTAAAGTTGAATAGCAGTAACATATCCCCTTCCTCAAATTGCTTGTGTTAGCATAACCATGCGTCATGATATGCTTTGTGAACTAGGGTTCTTTCCTTAGTTCCAAACTCTTATCAATTTCAACCCAAGAATTGGAATTGTGGCGAGTGCGACGAAGGCGAATTGTGAGTCATATCAATTCAATTTTGTCATATGTTCATTTCTTCTCTAGTGAGTCATATCTAGGGTAGATTTGGATCTTTTTTAGATCTATTTGTGGTTCTATTTTCGTGAACAACAATCTTGTAAGATTGATTGTTTCATTGAGCACTTGGATTACATACTTCATTGTTATTGTTAGCGTGAACTAGTGATTAAAAGGGAAAGTGGATTTCATTGGTTTATTGCTTTCTTTGATCTGATTTCCACGTGATATTTCAATCCTTATTGTGGTTATTTGGTTAATGTTATCAATACAATTAAATAATTTGGACAACATTTTCCATCAAAATCTTCAAAGATGTCACGAGAATTGCTTACTAGGTGGTCCGGTTTTGTATTAGATTTGAGATTGTTTTCTTGAGTCTTTTTTATTGTGCTTCCAAGTGGGTTTAGGCACATCATTTCTCCTACCCCATCCTAGTGCAAGGGTGACCTACATTTCCTTCCATATAAAAGTTCATAAGGTGCTATCCGAATTGTTTCTTAGTAACTATTATTGTAGGCAAATTCAACTAGAGGTAGGTGTTCATCCCAATTTCTAATGTGCCAAGGATCTAATTACAAGTACATAAAGCCAATTGAAGAACTAACTAAACAAAGTTCACAAAATGGCATGATTTCAATTGCCACGTGAACCCTAATTGCACGAATCAATTCGCTTCGCTACCAAATTATGATGTGCTCAATTGGAATTCTAATAGGAATCAAAATATGACAAGACCTATCATTAGGGCAAGAACTAAAGGATTTTAAATCTTGGCGATGAGGGCCCATTTTGAGCAAATCGACCTAGGAATTATTTTTTTACTAACCTCTTTTCTCTTATTCATGTATTGTATATTCCAATAGGCACACTTATCATATTTTACAAGGCAATGGACAAACTCACTAAAACTCAGCTTATGGGTTATCCATGGACCAACCTAAACCGGCGATGAGTTAGCTCGACGAATCCTATGGAAGAGCTAGCATGATGGAGACTATTTTTATTTTTAATTATTTTTTTGGACTATTTATGTGTAAGCTTTTGGAACACTTTTTATTTGGTTATAATTGAGTTTTAGGACCGGCCACCCTAAAAGTTGCATAATTGTAATTTTGTGGACTTTTTAACCCTAAAGGGAGCAAGTATAAATACTTGCTTAAAGTAAGGTTTGAGGAGGCTATTTTTCATATTTGAACATACACTTTATGTGAGGGAATTAGGGTTCTTCCTAGTTCATTTTCTGTTATCAATTTCAATCCTAAGAATTGGAATTGTGGCGAGTGCAACAAGGAGAAATTGTGAGTTATATCAATTTCTTATTGTTGTGTTTCTTTTCATCTCTAGTGAGTCATATTTAGGGTTGGATTGAAGTCTTCTTGGACAGACTTTAATTGCATTTGTAATCAAATTATCATTGCATAATTGATTGGTTTTTTAGCACTTGTTAATACCATCAATTTGTCATTATACTTGTGACATGGAATTTCTTTGTTGTGAGGAGGATCATGGTTTGAATTTGTGTATTGTTGATTGGGATTCTCTTGGAATTTAAGTTGGTTAATTGATTCAATTGAGGATTATCATCTTTGTGGATTTCATCTCCTTGATTTTATCATTTGATTCATCATCCATCAATTAGGGTTCACGCAAATTGTCTCTCTTATGAACCGAATTTGTTTTTGTCTTTTAAGGTGTATATTTGGGTTGTTTTGATTGTGCTTAATCCCCTTTTAGGCACATCATCTTTTGGTATCAAAGCTTATCATTCTTGGATATGCAATCTTCATACGTGTTCATATTTGTGGATTTGGATTTATAAAGATTGATGGTTTATTCAATTTGGAGGACTAGTTTGATTTCATTATGTAATTGGTCTTTCAATTGGGTTTTGTGTGCTTGGGCTTGGTTTTGAGCACATCATCTTTTGGTATTAGAGCTTGTGGTTGTGAGAAGGGGTTATTTGATTTTGGATTTCGGAAATTTAGGGTTCATGTTCTTACATCTCCATTCCGAAATTGGGAGTAAATTGAAATTGTTGTTGTAGTTGTTTGAAGTGGAGTGAATTGTCTTGAGTAGAAGTTGAACTTGCTGCTTGTTGGAGTGATTTTTGAGTACTTGTTGAAGCTTCTATGTTATGGACTTCACCGTGAAGGAAGAGGAAAGCTAGTGCATTTTGAATGCAATTTCAGAAGTGCAATTGTGTAGGGAGAAAAATCGTGATGTTTACATTGTTTGTTTTCGAAAAATTAGAGAAGTAATTGAGCATTTCCAGATTTGAGTAGTGTGGAAGATTTGGAAGTTATTTGATTTTCAAAACAAACTTTAAGATTAAAGAAGTTAATGTGTGTTTGTTTGAATTTGAAATTCATTTCTTACCAATTGTGGAAGGGTTGCAATTAGTGAAGTGGTTTGATTTTCAAATTTGAATTGTTGCTATTTTTGTGTATGAGTTGCAGCTTGCTTTGGGGTTGTGTAGTGACAAGGGAGTGTATACTTTGAAGTATTGTGTGTGTTGTATTGGGGAGGTTGTTGCACCATGGTTGTTTTTGTGTAGAGTTGTGTTTGTAAAAATTTAGTGAAGTTGTGTGTGTTTAGTGTGAGTGACAGTGTGACTTGTTGTGTGTGTAAGTGTGTGTGGCAGTGTGAATTTGTGGAAGTTGTGTGGAGTAAGGTGCTGCACATTGAAGCTAAAGTGTGAGAGTGTAGTGCATGGATAGCAAACCATGAAAGGGAAGAGTGGTGTTTCAATTGTGAAGTAGAATTGTATAGTGTGTGCATTTTCGAAAATTGGAGGAATCACAATTATTATTTTTAGATTTGAAATCAGAATTGAAAGTGTACATTAAGAGGTCAATTTGAAATTTCAAACACACATTAAGTCATAGTTAATTGTGTATCATTTGAATTTGAAAAAGCCTCTTACCATTTGTGGAGTTGTGCACTTATTGAACTTCTTTTGAATTTGAAAGTAGGTTACCTTTTTTATATTAAAGTTGCGGTTTGATGTTTGTGTGGAAGTGAAGAAGGTGCACAGTGGCTTGAAGTAGTGTGTATGTAGTGTTGTATTTTTATAAACTTAGTGAAGGGTGTGTACATTTGGTGTTAGTTATTGTATGTGTTATCAAGATCATTGATGCTAGTGGTGTGAAACATTGTGAACCGTGAGCATAAGGAGAATTTGTGTGGTGGTGAATGGTGTGTTATGTATGTGTTTTCCTTGCTACAAATTGTGTACTTAAGTGGTGAGAATCCAAGGCAAGAATAAGGAAAGTTGAGTGGTAGAATTTGAAATTCAAACAAGTCATTAAAGTGTGAAAGTAATTAAACTAATTACTTAAACACTTGTAGTTGAATTTAATTCTATCTACTTGAAAGTAGTTAAGTGTACTTAACTTGTAGCTTGGTTGTGTACTTGAACATGGAAGTGTAAGGATCATTATTGTGTTGTTAGATTTAAACACAATAATGTCTAGTGAAATGTTTCATTATGCTAATGTATTGCGCCAGACATTGACTACATTTACTATTAAGGATGATGAACAAAGGGAAAACTTATTCCATACTTCTTGTAGGGTACAAGGAAATTTATGTGTCCTTATAGTTGATGGTGGTAGTTGTACCAATGTGGTAGCAGCATCGTTAGTATCGAAACTAAAACTTACCACTACTCCACATCCTGAACCATATAAATTGCATTGGCTTAGTGATTAAGGAGTTTGCATGTGACCCAACGAGCTAGGGTATCATTCAGTGTAGGGGATAAATACTTTGATGAGATTAAGTGTGATATTTTGCCTATATGTGTATCCCATATATTGCTTGGCAAGCCTTGGTTATATGACAGGAGGGTCTTATATGATGGCTTCATGAATACTTATGTATTCTAGAAGGAGGGAAAACGAACTATTATGAATCTAATGTCGCCTTTAGAGGTTCAAAGGGTTTAGCAACAAATCAGTAGACCATCAGTGGGCCATGAGCAGTTGAACTAACCCTTAGAGCACAAAATTTGCCAGTCACAGATGTATCAACCTTTAGAGGATCCTAATGAATAGAGTCAAATGAGCAGATCACCAGAGGACGAAACTGTTCAGGGACAGTTATGTTCACCTTCAGAGATACTAGAGGCTCATGAGTAGTTGAGTAAACCATTGGAGGATTCTAAGGGTCGGAGTCAGATAAGTCTATCATCAGAGAGCCAGACTGTTCAGAGACAGTTGTGTTCACCTTCAGCGGTTTCAGAGGGCAATGAGCAGTTGGGCCAATCATTAGAAAACCATAAGGATCAGTGACATATAGATGAGTTAGAAAAGGAGAAAACGGTTTCAGTGGAATGGGTTGATATAGGGGCAACTTTAGTGGATAATGGAGCATTATTTGCATTGCAGATGAGATACATCCTAGAAATGGAGGAGAGAAAACAATCACCACCTATGATATTTCAGATTTTGGGTTTCTGCAGTAGTATTTCTTCAAGTAGCTTACTAGGAGGAAACAAAGTCTCTACTGCATTTGATCTACCAGATTTGAGGACAAATCTTTTTGAGGGCCGAGGAGATGATAGGAATCAAAATCCGATAAGACCTATCATTGGGCAAGAACTAAAGGATTTCAAATCTTGGCGATGAGGGCCCATTTTGAGCAAATCGACCTAGGAATTATTTGTTTACTAACCTCTTTTCTCTTATTCATGTATTGTATATTCCAATAGGCACACTTATCATATTTTACAAGGCAATGGACAAACTCACTAAAACTCAGCTTGTGGGTTATCCATGGACCAACCTAAACCGGCGATGAGTTAGCTCAACGAATCCTATAGAAGAGCTAGCATGATGGAGACTATTTTTATTTTTAATTATTTCTTTGGACTATTTATGTGTAAGCTTTTGGAACACTTTTTATTTGGTTGTAATTGAGTTTTAGGACCGGCCACCCTAAAAGTGGCATAGTTGTAATTTTGTGGATTTTTTAACCCTAAAGGGAGCAAGTATAAATACTTGCTTAAAGTAGGGTTTAAGGAGGCTATTTTTCATATTTGAACATACACTTTACATGAGGGAATTAGGGTTCTTCCTAGTTCATTTTCCCTTATCAATTTTAATCCCAAGAATTAGAATTGTGGCAAGTGTAATAAGGGAAAATTGTGAGTTATATCAATTTGTTATTGTTGTGTTTCTTTTCATCTCTAGTGAGTTATATCTAGGGTTGAATTGAAGTCTTCTTGGACATATTTTGATTGCATTTGTAATCAAATTATCATTGCATAATTGATTGGTTTTTTTAGCACTTGTTAATACCATCAATTTGTCATTATACTTATGGCGTGGAATTTCTTTGTTGTGAGGAGGGTCACAATTTGAATTTGTGTATTGTTGATTGGGATTCTCTTGGAATTTAAGTTGGTTAATTGATTCAATTGAGGATTATCATCTTTGTGGATTTCATCTCCTTGATTTTATCATTTGATTCATCATCCATCAATTAGGGTTCATGCAAATTGTCTCTCTTATGAACCAAATTTGTTCTTGTCTTTTGAGGTGTATATTTGGGTTGTTTTGATTACGCTTAATCCCCTTTTAGGCACATCATCTTTTGGTATCAAAGCTTATCATTCTTGGATATGCAATCTTCATACATGTTCATATTTGTGGATTTGGATTTATAAAGATTGACGATTTATGCAATTTGGAGGACTAGTTTGATTTCATTATGTAATTGGTCTTTCAATTGGGTTTTGTGTGCTTAGGCTTGGTTTTGAGCACATCATCTTTGAATACCAATCAAAGAAACAAGCACAATTGATTCAAATTTCCAACTAAATGACGTGAACCATAGATTAAAAAAATGGATCTTAATTGCATGAAACAAGAACAAAATAAGAATAACTAATTCCTTACCAGATATTACACACTAGTTAGAATTAAGATCAACTTGTAATTTGTTGATATTACTCACAACAAATCCAAGTCCACTCGCTACAATCCAAACTTGAATTGATAAGAGTATTTTGTGAAGAGTCAAACTGATACGAACCACGCCAACCCGTGACGAAACCCAATACCAATACGTTCGGAAATTCGTTGCCTAAGATGCCCAAACACCTAAAGTGTAAAACCGCGACCCGTTGTCTATAAGCGAGATAAGAACCTTGGTATAAAAGTGAAGACGCCACAATCGGGATGGAAAACCGATTGATAAGTCGGGATGAACGCCACGGAAATCAATCCGATAAGTTCGAATTAAGTTCTTGAAGAACCAAGAGAGGTGCCTCTCAAAAGTGTTTAATGTTCAATGATGTCTAATCTAAGTTGTTCTAAACCCTAGGAGCTTTTATACTAGGGTTACAATTCGTGTAAAAACAAGTCCAAAACGACGTAGTTTAGTTAAGTGACATAAAAATGCGAAACAGAACAAGCTGGCCGACAGGGGATACACGGCCTGTGTACACGCCCGTGTACTTTGGCCGTGTACTTGTCTGTGCAACTTCTGGCAACATACACGCCCGTGTACTTTGACCATGTATTTGTCTGTGCAACTTCTGGCAACATACACGCCCGTGTACTTTAGCCGTGTATCTTTCTGTGGATTTGCTTGACTCCATACACGGCCGTGCCTTTTAACCGTGTATCTAGCCGTGTATGATTCTAGGTAATCTTGAGAGTCCTACACGGCCGTGCCTTGAAAGTACACGCTCTCTTCAACCCGTGTCCAGTATAACTTGTACAAAAGCAAGGGTCTTCCAATGGTTGTTCCAATCCGTTCCAACTCCATGATTGCTCCAATCCTTTCCGGCTTCATGGACAACCTTTATTAACCCGTTAAGTGCTTCCTTGAATCGTTTTGCTCGATTTCTTGTGATCGGTCCAGGCAGCACTTCAAGAGGATCCACATTTCTTCTTCCGGCTTAGCTCTCATCATGGATCTCATCACAAACCCTTGCATAAAAAGGCAGCCGAAATATGTATGTCCAAAAAGCTGCTTCCAACCCTACTTTGCAAGTATTTATACTTACTCTAAATAGGACAAATTTAACAAAGAAAAATAACAAGTGAAAAACAACAAGTGACCGGTTTTAGCACCAAAAGAAAATTACAAGTAAACCCATCATAAGTGGTCGGCTTCTTCACTTCCATGGAACAATTGTTAGACTGGTTCTTTTTTATTGATGTAAGTCCATGAGTAACCCACAATTGATCTTTAGTGAATTATACATGTCGTCTTATAAAACCAATAAATGTATTTGCTACAATGCAAAGATAAATTTTTGTTAGATAAATAAAATAACATGTAAATGTCTAGGCTCATTTGTTCAATTTGATTTCCCCACTGCTGGATTCGGAGGTTTGATTCCTATCATCTCCTTGGGCCTTTGAAAGATTTGTCCTTAAATCTAAGGGGTCTTTTCTTAGACTAACATCTGGTGTTTACGTGTGCTTGTTGGCTTGAAGTCCTGAGAAGCCTTTAGTTTTACTGATCTATTCTTGAAATGTGCGAACTTCAGATGGAGACATAAGAGTCAAGATAATCCATACACTATCTTTCTTAAACATGTAAGTGTTTCTAAACCAGTCATGTAGCACCTTCCTATCAAACAACCAAAGCCTACCTAGTAGTATATGAAAGGCGCACATAGCAAGAACATCACAAATAATCTCATCACTGTATCTATCTCCTATACTGAATGGCACCTTCGCCCTCTGTGTAACATGCAAACTACCTCGGTCATTCAGCCAATGTAATTTATAAGGGTGTGGATGTAGACTAGTGACTAGTTGTAAGTTATTTACTAATCCAATAGATATGACATTAGTGCAACTACCACCATCGATGAAAAGAACACACAAGTTATCTCGAATCTAACAAGGTGTGTGGAATAGGTTCTCCCTCTGTATGCTCCGAACATCTAGAGATATCGTCATGACCCTACATAACACATTAATAGGCAAGTATTTATCATCCCCCTTGTCCTTATGTGTCTCAGCATCATGATCATCATAATATTCTTATAGAGCTATGGACAGATCTGTAGGCTCGACAACTTCTTGATCATCTTCATTGTTTCCCTCCATAACAGTCATCACCCTTTTATTAGGACACTGTGTAACCATGTGTTTAAAACCCATTCATTTGAAACATTTAATTTAGCACATTTTCCCACTGGTTAACCTTGGCACTGTCTGCCTGAAATCAGCCCCAAGAACCTCTTTTCCTTTCCTAGAAGTATCCCTCTCCCTATCAGTGTTAGAGATATTCTTGTCCAGAGCCTTAACATGTTCCCCTATTCCTTTTTGTCCTCCCATCTGACCATCTGACTTAAGAGGTTTAGTAGAAGTTCCATACCTATTACTAGCTACTCGAAAAAGGTTAGATCACCTCTACCTCTCCACTTTCAAGGCTAATTAGATAGCCTCATCAAGTGTATTATACCTCTATAACTCTACAATGCAAGCAATCTCATACTTTAACCCAAACACAAATCATGCTAGGGTTTGCTTAGGAGGCTCGACCGATCCACATCTAATCATCAGTGTCTCAAACTCTTGTACATAATCATTAACTGTTTTACCTCCCTGCCTCAGTGTTTAGAGACACATAAACAGTTCCTGCCTATAATGCTCGGGTATAAACCTTTTCCTCAATACCCATTTCATGTCCCGCTAAGTATGTATATTAACCTAACCATCCCTTCATCTACTAACCACAGGATTTTTCCACCATAAGATGGCATAACCTATGAATTCCATAGTTGCAAGACGAACCCGAGTGTTATCATCAATCTCATAGCACTAAAACAAACCCTCAACCTTGTCCTCCCAATCTAAATAATCATCTGCAAAACCCTTACCATCAAATGAGGGCATCTGCAATTTCACATACTCCAATCCCCGAGGTGGTCTGAACTCCCTGTTTGGGTAAGGGTCATTATCAAAATTATCATCTCTTTCCTCCCTAAGAGCATGATAATCTCCCTCCATTCTCCTACCCCTATTACCTCCAATAGCTCCCTCTCTGTGAACATTCTGAGGAACTACTCTAGGTGGAGGTACTTGAGGATTTGCCACTGGTGGTTATGGCATCGTCATTCGATCTATCCTTGTTGCAAATGTAGCAACAATGGTGGTGAGATCCTCCAACTACTCCTCCAATGTTCTTCTACCTGCAGTTCGATGACCCTGACTACCACCAACTTGACTATTGGCTTCATTGCCAATTCCCCCATTAACACTATCATTCGACATGCTTGATGAATTGATCTATTGAAACACAAAAACAATTCAAGACAACTACAATATACTTCACATCAAATGCAATACACAATAATCACTCCATAGTACACACAAACTCACGGCTTCACACACAATTCACAATTCAACACACACTTACTCGACGGTACACATACACACTCATGGTGTAGCACCCTTCAAACCACAATTCACACACTTCTACACCATAAACAAATACACCTCACCCACGGTACAACAACCTTCAACCACAACACACATACTCCTCACTCATGGTGCAGCACACATACTTCACACTCCACTTCTAATCACGGCAACTAAACAAAATGGAAACAATTAAAGATACTTCCCCAAATGGTAAGTAAATAATTCAAACTAGTCAAAGTGTACTATGATGATCAATACATAATAACTCATTCAACTTAATGATTGTTTTTTAATTTCAAATTGTTTCTGAATCCTCCACGCAATGAAAGCAAATCTGGAAATGAAAATGTGTTCTAATTCCAAGCCTAGGCATGAAGGACATGGGTTTGGCTTGATACACTACTGGACTCTTTCCTTTCTTTATATATGTAGTACTTGAGGTACATTATTTTTCCAAAGCAATTCTCGACTTACTTGATAGCTACTCTTCTGTTCTCTTCCAACTATGCTCCATGAATTTTTCTTTATCAACGATTTCTACATAAGTAGGTAGTTGGAAGGACCCCACCTCATGCTAGAGGTTAAGCTTTAAGCCTCTTACAAACATTCTGGCCATAAAGGCATCATCTGCATGGACTGCTTCAAGCAAAAATTAATCATACAATTTAACTCTACTTTATACTCCTCCACCGTCTAATTATCTTGCTAACAATTATAATATGCTACCTCCATCTTATCTCTAATACTAATAGGAAAGTATTTCTCATAGAAGAGTTCCCTAAACCATTGCAAACCGATGGGTGCTCTTGTTAGCCTAGAAACACTAGACCACCAGTCTACAGCTAACCCCTTCAACATGAAGGTTGTGTAGTCCACTTTTCTATCCTCTAGCACCTTGAATGCAGCAAAAGTCTTTTCAATCTTTGTTATCTAGTGTTTGGCTTCTATTAGGTCATCAACCTTTGGGTTAAATTTCTTTACTAGCTTAATGAACTTATATAACCCAATTTAGTCCTCTACTGGCCTAATGGGTCTCACAACCTACTGTTACTATTATCTTATCATTCCCACCAAAACATTTATGATCTCTAGCAGTTGTGTAGTCATGTCAACTACTGATGCTAGAGCTCCTTGTTGAGGTAGCACTAGAGCTCCTTATTGAGGTAATCTTCGGGGGTACCTATCATCTGAGGCATCCCTATCCCATCTAATGCCAAATGAGCCAGGTCCTGCAATTCTTCTAGGAGGCATTCTACTTAAGAGGAGACAATCGAATAGACCCAAGGGTTAAAGAAAGTTCAAAATGATAGTGATGATACACACACACACACACACACACACACACGTATATATATATATGAGTAAAATAAAGATTTTAAAGGAGCTATGAGTAAAGATGTAAAATAAAATAAATTGCTGAATGAAATCAATCAACCCTTTTTTTTTTTAGCCACTCTCTTCATATCTCACCATCCTAAATTTATTACCTACATCATCTAGACATCATAGCTGAAGCTCTATTGATTAAACTTAATCTTATAGATCATTTGCCTAAACTCTATGGATCATTAACTTATACTCTATTGATCATAAACCTAAGTTTTATTACCACATAAGCTATAATGCCCTAGAACCTAAAATGCTACAATATGTCCCCACTGGATGTTGACACACAAAGGCTTTTATTATACCTATCCTTCAACCTATCTAACTCTACTATACTTTAAAGTGACTATAACTCTAATAATATAAACAAATGTCTCACAAGTGAGTCTTTTCAACCACATTACAAATAAATTTAAACCACAATGGACCACCTTAAGCAACTACCATCATGAACAAGATTACTAAAATTCCTACTAAGTCCAAAGTACTAAAGTAAAGTGATTTAGGAAGTCTCTAACAATGCGTCAAATAATCTCCTAATTCTATTTCTTCTTGCTACTCATCATCATAGTAATAATAAAATCCACCATTAATCTCATCTTGATAATAATAATATATATCCCAGCCTCATCATGTTCTACATACTCGTCAAACCCACCTATAGCTGAAAAAAGGAAAGGGTTGAACTTAAGCCCTGTATGTGACTATCCAAACACATGCACATGCTACAACATATACAAGTTACAAATGATAGATCCATTTTATACTCAATCTTTATAGTATAAATTGTGTTAAATTATTATTGATTTTATAGAAATCATAAGGAAATGGTACTTTAATTCTATCATCGTGATAAATCAGGTTAAATGGAGTCAAGGATGCCAATTCAAGTAAATTAGAGAAGCCATCTACAACTTGGTTCAAAGACAAGGATTTACACCGCCGGAGGGAAGTACATGGGCGTGTAATTGAAGTACACGACCGTGTACTTGGTTTTGAATCAACAGGAAGATACACGGTTGAAGTACACGGCCGTGTAGCTAACTAGGAACTAGCACGGTTTGAGGCACGGCCAAGGTGCAAACCGTGCCCCTCACTGGATAAGAAGGCGGAAATGTGGACTTTGAACAGAGAGAGACACGTCTTAGGGCACGGCCGTGGTGGAAGCCGTGGGAGCAACCGTGCTTGGAGCCGTGGTGAAAGCTAGACGTGCCAAGGAGAAGAAAGTGTGGAACATCAACCAGATGAAGGCACGGCTTGAAATCTAGTCGTGTTTGTAACCGTGGTACACACTGGGCGCGGATGAAGACTTGAAGAATATGCACAGAGGATGGCACGGCTTGACCCACAGCCGTGTGGTGAGGCGTGCCAGGCAGACGAATCTTCACTTCTCGAAATCTACTTGGAAAAGGAAAGATATTTTCGTATCTTGCTAGCAAAAGATCACATGCCATCTCCCTAACAATATAAATAGAACCAACCCTAGAGGGTTAGGACAATCTTTAAAACTTTTGAATCTTTGGATATTGAAGAACCTTGGATCATCTTGGAGGCAAAGCAGGCAACCAGGTTCATCATGTCTTTACTTTTTATTTTCGTTTTGTTGATGAACATGAGTAGCTAAGCTACTTTTCTAGCCAAAGGATCATAGATATTTAATTCTCCACGAATTGTGAGGTCTAATTGACTTGTATTTATTCTATTCTTTGCTTTCGGGTATTCATATATCTTCTGATCGTTTTGTCATTATTATCTTTGTTGATTGGTATAAATAGAGCTCTTCTACTCAATTAGCAACTTAATATATTGTCAACTAGCACGTCAAATCCGTAATTGTTTGATTGTTCTAGTCTTAGTGACGCAATAACATGTTTGGTTATAAAAGAGATGATCAAATTCATGTTATGGAGGTGTGTGATCATGTTTAAATAGGTTATCTTATAATCTACTGGCATGAATTGGTGGTCTCTCTAGATCTTAATGCTATTGATAGATTAAATCCTAAGCGCTTGTCTAGGGTTGTTTAATCAATAAGAGAAATAATTCAAAGCGCTTGTCTGAGGTTATCGAGGAAGTAAGGAGAGATAGGTTGTTAGAGCTTGTTAATAACCATAACCAGTTTATCTAGGAACAAGAATAGAGAACATTTGCATCGATGATCAATTCCTTGAATTAAACTATCTTGATTCCTTTGACTAGGCTTTTTATCAATATACAACTTTCTTATCTTGTTTTAACTTTATTCGATTCACAAACCAAACCCCCCATTTTCCTTTTCCTTTTTATTCTCCTTGGATAGAAATAAATTTTACCAATCTCTGTGGATTCGACCCTACTCACCACTATATGCAAATCATATAATTGTCTAGGAGTAGGTTTTATTTTTGTTGGATTCGACACCCATCAAATTTTGGCGCCGCTGCCGGGGATTGGTGTCAAATTTATTTCTATTCTTGTATGACTCGTTCTTCTCAGACAGGTGAACTAACTTATAATCCGGAGATTGAGAAGACTCTAAAGAGGCTGCGACAAGAAGCTAGATCATCCCCCAGACCGAACTTAGTATCAGACTTGTCTGATTCATCCCTTGATTCTGAAAAAGATGACGACATGGCAAATCTCGAGAGAACCTTAAGGGAGTTGGCTGCGCCGGATGTGAATCAACAACCACTTTGTATTCATTACCCCAAACTAGCCGTGGAATTCGAGTTAAAATCTGGGTTGATACATCTACTACCCACCTTTCATGGTCTTGAGAATGAAGATCCTCATAAACATTTGAAAGAGTTTCATATAGTGTGTTCTAGTATGAGGCCGCAAGGAATAACCGACGATCAAATCAAGCTACGCGATTTTGCATTTTCTTTAAGTACTAAAGCTAAAGATTGGTTGTTTTATTTGCCTCCAGGTTCTATAACCACATGGACTGATATGGTGAGACTCTTCTTGGATAAATTCTTCTCCGCTTCCATAGCCGCTGGTATAAGAAGAGAAATTTGTGGTATCAAACAGAGGGACACCGAGACTCTTCATGAGTATTGGGAGAGGTTCAAGCAACTGTGTGCAAGCTGCCCACAACATGGGATATCTGAACAACTCCTCATCCAATATCTCTACGAAGGCCTACTTCCGATGGAAAGAAAGATGATGGATGCTGCAAGTGGAGGCGCCATAGTAAACAAAACCCCTGGTCAAGCTAGGGAATTGATCTCCATTATGGCTGCCAATTCGCAACAATTTGGGTATAGGCATGATACATCTTCAAGGAAGGTAAATGAGGTAAGGTGTCTAACCTTGAACATCAAATTTCTAATCTAACCTCCCTTGTGCAGCAGCTAGCTCTTGGAAATACCCAGCAGGTGAAAGCTTGTGGAATTTGTGCTACTCCTAATCATCCGACCGACATGTGCCCCACATTGCAAGAAGACAACCATGAACACGCCAAAGCTGTAGGCGGATTTCCAGGACAACCGCAGAGGAAGTATGATCCCTATTCAAATACTTACAATCCCGGATGGAGGGATCATCCTAACTTCCGATATGGCAATAATCCTCAACATTTCCAACAATTCCAGCCTAAGCCATCACACCAAGTACCCCAAGCTCCTTCCACCTCAGGTATGTCTCTTGAAGACATTGTTAAGTCTCTTGCTGTTAATATAAAACAATTTCAGGAGGAAACAAAGCAGAGCATTCTAAACTTGGAGAATCAGGTAAGCCAACTTGCTTTTGCTGTCAATAGGTTAGAAACTCAAGGTAAGTTACCTTCTCAAACTATTACAAACCCGAAGCAAAGCGTTAATGCAATTACCTTGAGGAGTGGAACAACATTGCAGGGATCAATTAA
Organism: Laguncularia racemosa; assembly: GCA_037954665.1. Taxonomy (NCBI): domain Eukaryota; kingdom Viridiplantae; phylum Streptophyta; class Magnoliopsida; order Myrtales; family Combretaceae; genus Laguncularia; species Laguncularia racemosa. Next base: position 5,353,937 of record JBBMOL010000003.1, on the reverse strand, counting down.
CAAAGGACACTCATCTACTCTTGGGGAAGAGACCAAGAAAGAGATTTCGACTCCGAGCCAGCAGGGCAACCAGATTAGCAAGTCTCTAGTTGAGCCATCAAAGGTCACATTGATACCACCTCCTTTCCCCTCCAGATTGGCGAAATCCAAGAATGAAGCAGAAGAAAAAGAGACTCTGGAAACTTTTCGCAAAGTTGAGGTAAATATTCCTTTGCTTGATGCAATTAAGCAAATACTGCGCTATGCTAGATTTCTCAAAGACTTATGCACTAACAAAAGGAAGCTGAAAGGAAATGAAAAGATTAGTGTGAGTGAAAATGTTTCCTCCATTATTCAGAAGAAGCTCCCCCCTAAATGTAAGGATCCAGGTATGTTTACCATTCCTTGCAAAATAGGTAATCTTGGAATTGCTAAAGCCATGTGTGATCTAGGAGCTTCTATCAATGTCATGCCTTTGTCTGTTTATCAATGTTTAAATGTTGGTCCTTTAAAGGAAACGGGTATTATTGTTCAACTTGCTGATAGGTCCAATGTTTATCCTGAGGGAGTTCTAGAGGATGTTTTAGTTCAAGTCAATGGGTTGGTTTTTCCTGCTGATTTTTATGTGCTTGACATGGACGATAGTGATTCTCATACTTCATCACTGATATTATTAGGGTGACCATTCCTTAAGACTTCTAAAACGAAAATCGATGTAAATGATGGCACCCTCACTATGGAATTTGATGGTGAAGTGATTAAATTTAACATTTATGATGCCATGAAACATCCTAACGATATCTCTCCTGTTTTTGTTACGGATGTTATTAACCCATCACCACAGGCACCAAGGCTGGAATCAAAATCCTTATCCGAATATTTAGCCAGGAACGTCTAGCCAAAGACGTTAAAGAAAGGCGCTTCATGGGAGGCAACCCATGTAAAAAAAAAAAAATCTTTTAATTTTGTTTTGCTTTAGTTTTGGTTTGTTTTAGTTTTGTTTTGATTTTAGTATAGTTTTGAACTCTTTGGATCAGCTGCAGCAAGGACACATAATCAAATGACACTTTCCAGAGCTTAAGGGGAAAACTCCAATACCAGGGAAGTACTAGTATTTCCTTTCTCTTATTCTCTAATGTTCCTTGAGTTGTTAATTCCTTTTCAATTGTGCTAAATTAGGAACAGTGAGGACACTGTTCAAGCTAAGTGTGGGGGAGAGGATAATAAAATATAGAGAATAGAGAATTGATCCATACTTTGAATGTTTGTCCTTAAGCAATTTTAAGCTAAAATTTTTCAAAATTATCATGAAATCTAGAGATTGTACTAAATGTTATAATAAGCATCTACACAATGTGAAATTGACTAGTTCAAATGCTTTACTCACCCACTGCTGTGATTAGAATACATGGTTAAAATTAAGTAGTGAAATCTTTAAGAAACAAATTTATCTTGTATTTAGCTTTAGAATTGGAAGTCTAAGAGTAAGTCGAGTCCCTAAGTGAAAAATAAACAAGTTTACTTCTAGGTTATATTAGCTACTGTATACTCTTTGAAGTTGTTTGTAAAGCAATCATAACACTTAGTGAAAAAAAAAAAAAAAGAATCAAGCATAGCCATTACTCCAATGATTCAACTAATTGAGTTAAGAGTATTTAAACTTGAATGTTAGAGTGAGGAAGAGTCCGTAGGGGTATCTCAAAACCTGGTCACTTGAGTGATGAGCTCGGGATGTTGCCGACTCAATGAACTCACTATAACGATAAGGGCGAAAAAGGCGAAAGTTCATGAAAAGAAGTAGGCAAAAACCCGTCAAAATAGATGCTTGAATAGATCAAAAGAACATGAATGTAAACATTCATTGAATAAAACAAGACGTATAAAAGGGAGAATACCTAGTAAAGAGCTTATACTATATGCTTTTACTTTATACTGCAAGGATTATATGTTTGCTAATATCCAATGAAGTTTAATTGGGTGTTTTTCCTTAGTGGATTAAGTATTTACTTTTGGAATAAAAATTATTTTGCTAAACATGAGGATTAAAGTTTGTTTTGTTTAGATTAGCTATTGAATTTTGTCCATAGTAATTTGATCACAGGAAACCAGTTTGGTTGAAGTAGTAGACATTAAATTACAAGTCATGAATTACAAATGAATAGATGCTTGGAATGATGAAAAGAAAGTTTGTATAATCTATGATAGATTTCTCGATTGATTTGATGCAATTGCTTGAGGACAAGCAAGAGTTTAAGTGTGGGGGAATTTGATAGAGCCATTTTATACTCAATCTTTATAGTATAAATTGTGTTAAATTATTATTGATTTTATAGAAATCATAAGGAAATGGTACTTTAATTCTATCATTGTGATAAATCAGGTTAAATGGAGTCAAGGATGTCAATTCAAGTAAATTAGAGAAGCCATCTACAACTTGGTTCAAAGACAAGGATTTACACCACCGGAGGGAAGTACATGGGTGTGTAATTGAAGTACACGGCCGTGTACTTGGTTTTGAATCAACAGGAAGATACACGGTTGAAGTACACGGCCATGTAGCTAACTAGGAACTAGCACGGTTTGAGGCATGGCCAAGGTGCAAACCGTGTCCCTCACTAGATAAGAAGGCGGAAATGTGGACTTTGAACAGAGAGAGACACGTCTTAGGGCACGGCCGTGGTGGAAGCCGTAGGAGCAACCGTGCTTGGAGCCGTGGTGAAAGCTAGACATGCCAAGGAGAAGAAAGTGTGGAACATCAACCAGATGAAGGCACGGCTTGAAATCTAGCCGTGTTTGTAACCGTGGTACACACTGGGCGCGGATGAAGACTTGAAGAATATGCACAGAGGATGGCACGGCTTGACCCACGGCCGTGTGGTGGGGCGTGCCAGGCAGATGAATCTTCACTTCTCTAAATCTACTTGGAAAAGGAAAGATATTTCCGTATCTTGCTAACAAAAGATCACATGCCATCTCCCTAACAATATAAATAGAACCAACCCTAGAGGGTTAGGACAATCTTTAAAACTTTTGAATCTTTGGATATTGAAGAACCTTGGATCATCTTGGAGGCAAAGCAGGCAACCGGGTTCATCATGTCTTTACTTTTTATTTTCGTTTTGTTGATGAACATGAGTAGCTAAGCTACTTTTCTAGCCAAAGGATCATAGATATTTAATTCTCCACGAATTGTGAGGTCTAATTGACTTGTATTTATTCTATTCTTTGCTTTCGGGTATTCATATATCTTCTGATCGTTTTGTCATTATTATCTTTGTTGATTGGTATGAATAGAGCTCTTCTACTCAATTAGCAAATTAATATATTGTCAACTAGCACATCAAATCCGTAATTGTTTGATTGTTCTAGTCTTAGTGACGCAATAACATGTTTGGTTATAAAAGAGATGATCGAATTCATGTTATGGAGGTGTGTGATCATGTTTAAATAGGTTATCTTATAATCTACTGGTATGAATTGGTGGTCTCTCTAGATCTTAATGCTATTGATAGATTAAATCCTAAGCGCTTGTCTAGGGTTGTTTAATCAATAAGAGAAATAATTCAAAGTGCTTGTCTGAGGTTATCGAGGAAGTAAGGAGAGATAGGTTGTTAGAGCTTGTTAATAACCATAACCAGTTTATCTAGGAACAAGAATAGAGAACATCTGCATCAATGATCAATTCCTTGAATTAAACTATCTTGATTCCTTTGGCTAGGCTTTTTATCAATATACAACTTTCTTATCTTGTTTTAACTTTATTCGATTCACAAACCAAACCCCCCATTTTCCTTTTCCTTTTTATTCTCCTTGGATAGAAATAAATTTTACCAATCTCTGTGGATTCGACCCTACTCACCACTATATGCAAATCATATAATTGTCTAGGAGTAGGTTTTATTTTTGTTGGATTCGACACCCATCAACAAACAAGTAATGTGGTAAATAAGTAATAGACATTCTCTTAATTGTCTTTCAATTAATCACCAAGCAACACAAAGGCATTTATGACCCCACCACACTATTTATCATATATTATTTAAGTATTTTAACCCTAGGTTAGGAATTGCCACCTCGCCACAACTTTCTACTAGTATCGAGAACTGTCACCTCCAACCCCAATACTCTTCAAATCTGCTCTTGATCATTTTGATATAGAACACCACTAGGAATAACGCCATATACCAATCATCAAGATACACTCTAGAGATTTGCTACCTCTAGTCCCTTGGCCGACCCACACACAAGCAATAAGCAAGTCATTTACCAAGTTTACTTCAAATTCATTCATTTACTATAACTAACAAACACAACCAACAAGCATGGTAAACATATACCTAGAAAGAGTGGTTTTATGTTCTACTTGTTTACAACTAACAAAATCCTCAGTCTATCATGAAATAGCAATTGATCCTTAGTTTTACTCTACAACAAGGCCTAAACTTCACTAGGTTATTCAATTAAGAATTAGTCACCTATTTTCCCTTCCCTAAGCTCTATCATAAGTAATACTAGCTTAAAATTGAAATGAAAGTGAAATAGAAAAACTAAAGGAGTGTTCTTAGACAATACGACCATGTGCATGGTTGTATAGAAGAACACAAGTAGGAATCCAACCATGTATATGGCCATGTACCATACTATACGAAAAGCTCCCTTAGCACACTCAAGTATACAATCATATACTTAGCCATATACTTTAACGTGAATAGGTACACACCCGTGTACCTGGCCGTGTATAGTTTACCCCCCAAAATCATCTTCACTCTCATCACAAGTAAGTATACGACCGTATATCTTGGCTATGTACCCATCTAAACCCTGCGACTTCTCCAATCTCACCACTAATTGACTCTTCCTTCATCCCATCACTCACTAATCGAGAAGACACTCCAAATCTAGTATGAAATCTATCTAATTTTGTGAATTTAAGCGTGATTGGAATACTTACATATCTTGATTTAGATCCACAATTTCAAATGTGTTTGATCCAACGACTTTGGCATCCAAATTGCAATATCTAGAAACCCTAAATTGCTACAATGTTATGTCTTAATTGAGTTCTCATTAGATAAGATAACATGTAGAATCCCTAATTTAATAACTATGCTTACCTTCGTGATCACACTTTGATTCGAGAATCCTTCTATAATTGAAGTATGGCTTAGGATAAGTTAGGATTTTCTACAGTATAGGAGTCCATGTTGACAACAACAAAAAAAAGAAGAAGTATCGAGTTTCATTTAACTCATATAACCTGTTGTCTTAAAAACCAAAATACCCCTATCATAAATGCGTTATTACAGTGATACCCCATGTATAAAATTCACTTTATGTCATATGTTTTTGATAATTTACAATTATTGAGCATCCTTTATATGCAATGCTGCCCTCTAATTTCACCACATGAAATGTGAGACACAAGCAACACGAATGTGATATATAAAATATAAATTCATACACCTAATAATGTAACTAAAATTATAAATATAATATATTTTATTTTATAGCAATATATATTTCATTTATTAATGTAACGCTGATCTAAACTAAATGTCAAGTATCATGTACATTATGTATGTATCTTTCAATTGCCTATAATTTAGAACAGTATAATAATAATGACAAAAATCTCACAATAATATATCTATGTAGATTTGCAAAGTGTAATCTTCTTTTAGTTATATGTAAAGTATATTACATTCGTAATAATTTGAAACGCATTATTATTTATGATTTGTGACTATATAACGCATATAATAAGTTTTGTACACGGTGTTGTATTCACTTACGTGAATTAAAACTTAATAGTATCAATAAAAACACGCATCATATGATTCCGAATCTTACACATAACAATGGTGCATATTAAAATGTATATGTATTTGACATATAATTAAATAAATTTGACCTCTAATAATTAATATTTACGTGTTTCCATGATGCCCATACTTGCAACTACAAAGTGCATCCTAAGTCATAGAACATGTAGCATCATTTTACAATGTATCTAAATGAAGTATAGCATAAATTATATCAATCACACCTTAAAAACTCTTAGGTTTACTATTAATGCTTGCAACTTTTTTAAAATTGTACAATCAACTTTTAAAATTGATCAAGAAAATTGTGCGCCAACGCGAATCCGTCGGTCTGTACTTTCTGCCAGATGTGGTATGGAACAGCAGCAATATGATAGAAGTTTTTGGCACAAGATCGTGGTGAAGATCTGTTGATATCTTAATAGGCTCGTTTATTAAACCAAGTACCAATTTTGGGGCGACAAATGGTAAATTCTGCACAGCATAAGGTAGTTGACATGTGGTAATGATGTCGAGTTTACGACGGCGTGTAGACATAAAACACGGTTTTTTTTAATAGTCTTACTCTGACCCTGTTGTGATAAACATGTGAAAATATGGTAAAAATGTTTCACGGGAGTAACGTGGAATTGTGTTGAAATGTCGACTTTACGACAAGGGGAAGACATCCTCTACTTTATTGCCTGACTTTGAATCAACTGTTGTAAACACGCGGAAATGCCCTCGAAAGATTCAATTCGTTGTAATGTAGGTTATCAGTCACAATTACTTTTTGCATTATTATGAGGTAAATGTGAGAACAAACGAGAATAAACTGTTTTCTTACTCTTTAGCTTCTTTTTATCCGCAATAGTTATGTAACATTCAAATAGTGCACCTCAACCCAAAACTCTTAGGGGGGGGAAAAAAAAAATGAAGAATGAAGAAGAGGAGGAGGAGGAAAGAGAGGATGTACTGAAAATCCAATCAAGTAGTTTATCAAATAGGACACTGGTTTTAAGTTACATCGTCATTTTAATTGAGTTCAAATGGAACTTAATTATATTTAAACTTTATCAAATTCAATTCTAATCCAAACTTAGATGTATGTTTAATTAAATGATATTTTTCTTCTTTGTGGCCAAGTATCTTGAAAGCTCTTTGCTTGCAGAGGGAGGAGTGAAAATGTTCAAAAGAGCACTAAATGCTCTTGCTACAGCTAAGCAATCCTCTTCAAATAATTCATCCAAATGAGTTTAAATAAGTTAAAACTTATTTGTATCATGTACCTTTATTTCTTTATATGTGAAATTAAATATTTACACTTCAAATAATTAAAAGGTGCTTTTAAACTCATATATGATCTCTAACAAAAAAAAAAAAAAAAAAAAAAACTCACATATGATCATTTTACTATTATTATTTTCTATTTAGTTATATTTTTACTATAAATCAAAGGGTAAATAGTAAATGAAGATCTAAAAGCACCAATTATATATATGTATGTTCTTTTTAGAGATTCAAGAATCTAAAAAGCTCTTCTGCAAATATAGAGGGAGTAAACCAGCTTGAAGCAAATGCATGATGATGAATTTACAAATTACCATGAATACAACTTTCAGTTGCGATTAGAGGTCTAGGGAAACTTTTCAAGAGTCAAGAAGAGTTTGCTCGTTTAATGTAAAAATTAAGAAAGATAACATGAGGTTTACCCCGACAATGAGATAAAAGTCAGTGAATTACCAAGGATTCAACTATACCCGGGTGTTGGGATTGAGGTAACAATACAAGTATGATGTTGAATAGCCAACCTTTGGGTCAAGTTCAATTTCCACTTTCTGCTGTTTTTATTCTGATTGGCAGTTGCTGAACCACAAAACAAAGACCAAGACCATGCAACTTTTAGTTTAGGTGGACAAAGGGCCACCCAACCAAATAACTAACTACCCATTCATCTTTTCACTAAAAGAATAAACAATAAATTACACCAACTACCCTTACTAACTTTTGAATTTACAATAACATCCCAATTCTTTAATTACATACTTAATACCCTTTTTATATAATATTAAATCCCTAATAAGTTTCATTCATACATAGACATCCTCGATATGTGTTGTAACTACAAAAACATCTTGTGTTAAGTTTTATAGCTACACGCGTCCCAAACAAATTCTACAATTGTAGGTCGCTTGTACATGAGTGTATGGGTATAAATAAGTCAAAATATTTACAAACTACTTTAGTTCAATCTAATATTTACTTGAGTTTAAGCTCCAATTATTTGAAATAGCTAATCAAATTGAGTTCAAACTTCAAAATATTTAAATTAACTAACCACAAGCCTAATCAAATTCAAATCAAGCATATATATTAGTTGAGTTTAAAACAAGTTTAAATATCAATATTATAATAAATAAATCAATCAATCAATCTCAAACTCAAAATTTTAAACTCTATCAAACTCAAACTTTATAATTTCAAAATAATTAATACCGTATCATCATAATTCAACTTAACTTGCTTACGACACTATAAATATACATGTAAAAATTGAGTTCCATGTAATCTCAAAATTGTCTAAAAGTAATCAATATGACTCACCCTTTTTCTTTATTTATTTATCACCAAACTTTAGATGTGAGGAGGAGAAAAGGAAAAGAAAACATAGATCTAACAGTAAAGGAATGATTGCCATCCTTGTCATCCAAGGCACCTAACTACAGACAATTAAACATCTCCATGCTAAAGGAAATAAATTATAGCTTAAGTTATGGTGAGAAAGAAAAACAATTAATCAATAAGTCAACATTGTCACGATGACAACAATAATAATACCAAAGTGCTAAACGATTCTCTCTCTTGCAACATGGCCTCAGTCAATAAATATAATGATTGTCTATAAGATAAATATACAAGGAAATACAATAAAAGACTGAGGAACCCTCCTCAAGGTGACATAAAATAAACTAATAACATGAGAGGTCCAATGATCCTAGGCTTACATGACTTGAATAGAGAACTCTTAGCAAACTACTACATGTTAAGTTGGGTTTAAAATACTCCTTATGTTACGGTATGTGCAAGCAATGTCCCACAAGTTTGAAGTTTCATGGTCCCGTACAGATTTTAGCTAAAGATCCTTAAAGAGGACTTCAGAGTCCGCCATAAATGTTCTATAATGTTTAATCATAGGATTCACGATTTGGGACACGAAACTATATCAAAAACATTAATTCAATACAATTATAAATGTAATTATAGAAATTATTATAGAGAGCACACAAAAGTGACATAATGTATGAAAATTTATTATATGAATAAATATGATTATATCATAAATTAATTATTTGTGATATCTATTTAATATCCATATATTTTTGAAACGGAGTTTCACATAACATAAAGCACAAATTGCTACCCCTACTTAAACGTACATACCTACAGGCTTAGTGTTTGATTCACAAACCACTGGGGAAAAAAAAAAAAAAAAAAAACTCTGGGCCAATTGGCATGCTGAAATTTTTTTTCAAACTTCTTTTTTTTATATATATATATTTGTTACGACAAAAGCTTTAAAATTATGTGATATAATCATGATAGGTTCAAAAGGTTGTAGATACTAGTAATTTATAATTATAAGTACTGATAAAAGACGACAATAATTGATGGTAGTCAACATTCAACAATCAAAGGAATTGCTAATGCAAAATGAAGAAAACGATTTCCCCATTTCAAAAATAAGAATAATTTTCTTCGGCTCCCATTGATATTTCCCATAACATAATGGTGAATCGCCACTGGTTGCTGACTTTCACCTCCTACTATTAACTGCTGCTAAACGATTCTAAGATTTTGATTATAACATATGCTTAAAAACAGAACACTCCGGAAAATATTTTCTGAGACAAACACACGCACACACAAAAAAAAAAAAAAAAAAAACATAAAATAAAATAAAAATAACCCTCCTTTCCAGGAATATCAAGAAGGAATTCACAACAAAACTACTAAGACATAAAGCAAAAGATTATATTGTAATTAGAAATTCAAGGATTTGATGCAAACAAATTGTGGGTCTAGTTCTCCCGACCTTAACATGGAACCACCACCACAGGTTTTGCCAATAGTAGCCATAGAAACGCGATGCAGCATGAATTATAGAGCGCCAACCCCACAAAGTATCTCATGCATAATTTATGTTCACCATTAATACAACACATGGTATATCTAAAATGTTCTCTCCAAATCATAACCAATTTCAAACTTTATACTCATTACAAGCGCATTCAAGGATCAGAAGAAGAGTTCTTCAACAAAATATATATTATGGGCTGGTTACTTTTTTAAGTTTAAACTTAAGAAGAGCATAGTTTGCCAGTGCTAAAACGAACCTGGATTAATCCAACGAGCTACCCATTTTTAACTCACAACCATTAGCTCCTTTAGAATAGCATTGAAGAAGAATTTATTTCTACCAACAATAACTAATCAACAGGAATACCTATAGGCAGTTACAATATATATATCCGAGGAGTACTTCCAGCTTTATTGATGGAATATCGAATAAATCAGAATGTAACTTGAAGCTATAAAATACTCAGAAACATTGGATATAACTGTTGCAAGATAGGAAGCAACAACTTGTGAAAGACGCTTGCCATTTGGTGGCAAGAAAAGAATTTGCCATAAGATAAGATAATAATGATCGAACTTCACAATGTCTTCGGATTAGAAGACTAAATTTAGGTTCAACATGACCATGATTTCATAAAGCAAACGGCACAACAAAGACACCAAGCAATCACTGAGTTTCACAACATCCTCAAATCGGATGACTGAAGTTCAGGATTAAATGATCACATTGCACAAATCGAATAAGACAAACAATGGCACAAGATGTAACACTTACAAATGATTGTGAAAGCCAAGATTCTTCTTGTTGGGATCTTGTTTAGCCTTGTCAAGCTTACAAAAATTAGCTACTACCTTAAATGAAGCAAAACCACACTAATAACACCCATACCTGCAGTAAGAGACTGAAGAGTACGAAACAGTTGAGTTATCATAAGAGATATTTGGTCCTTGGGTAAAATAACAGACCTAAATCACATAGATAATTAGAATAGGAGAATGACTGGTAGCAAAGAGTAGTCATAAATTAAAGCAATGACAACCAGCCGCTCTCACAATATAAAGCTAAACACCACAATGAAGCAGCTCCTTAGCACTTCCAGACAGAAACTGATATAAGCTCCTTCCGCTGCCAGCAAAGAACAAGCGAATGCTGTTTTTTCTCCACATGAAAGCCATGAACTGGTGTGCGCTTTAACAAACATTCAGCTTGTAACTCATTGAAATTACTGAATGCCACTTGGGAGAACCCAGATGACACAAAAAGAGACCTCCAAGCAACCATCCTTGCAGGTGAATGGTGGCGCCCAGTTACAATTTTCTGAATTTGGGGTTGAAGCAAATACCTCTCAATTTTTTGCAAAATGTCCAGGTTCACATTCACAGCATCAAGAGATTCTAACAAGCTTGAGTAGCATTGCAAGGCATGGATCATATGGTCAGGAAATGGAGTGTCATTTCGGTCACAACCTCTATCCAGTGATACCACAAGTTTTGGGGATAGTTGCTTGACAATTCGAAGAATCATAGGGAGGTAAGCAGGGTAGTTTGCAAAAGAACTGAGTGGAAGACTGACAACAACAGCCTCACCGTTCGAGGTATGAAAAGGCAACATCCATGAACCAGAAGCCAATGACTCTATATTAAGAACTACAAATTCCACAACCATATTGTTCTCGCTAGCAAAATGTTTCAAATTTTCTTGGGTGAACACTAGTTCAAGCTGCTCATGGGTTGAAAGAGATGCAAATGCTGTTATCTTGAGGGATGGAGCACCCTCCCTTCTTGAGGCAAGTTCTTGAATCAATGAAGCCCATTGCCCTCCATAACTGACATCAAAACTCAGTATGTGCACTCTATCAAAACCTTCCAACGCTTCTAGAAATGCTTGGTTACAGGTAAAGTTTGCAAATTGAAGGACTGGAGATATCTCAGAGAAAGCCTTGTATGCTCCAATCTTGTAAAGTAACGTACAAGGTGAAGACATGGAAGGGTGGCTGTTATTTGCATGGAGGAGCAACTGTAAGGCCTCCGAAAAATAAAAGGCAGCCCTCTGGAAAGGCTTACCAATAGGAGAGAGCTGTTGATTGAGCCGCGCCAATATCCCCTGCGCGAGTTCCGGGTTCCCCGATCCGATCAGCTCTACGGCCTTGTACAGTTGTTCTATTGTCGCCTGTTCAAGCTGATTCACTACCAATTCATCACTCTTCTGTTCCATTACCAATCCTGGCCTTGGCCGAAACTGGTGAGGATGAGGATGCAATTGAAGCTGGTGCTGTGGGTGCTGCTGGTGTCTCCTGACAAACAACTCCTCACCTGAATCCTGCAACACCGTCCCCGAAACTGGATAATTCAAACCCACAACACCCAAATTACCAGAGTTGAGCCGCTTGGGCGGCGGTGGAGATAACAGCTGATGCTCTTGCATCTGGGTTTGACCTAATGACACAAACAGAGATGGGTTCGGGCTATATGGAATTTGGTTTGGATTAACGATTCCTTGTAAACTAAAACCTTGTGCCTTTTCATCTAATGATTGATTTGCCATCATACCAAGAGGTATTGGAACAGGAAGGTATGAACCATTATTACTGCCAGTAACAGAACCAGGAAACAAAGGACTAGTATTGGTAACATTAGCAAGTCTTACATTGAAATCAGAACAAGAGTCCTTTGAAGAAGAAGCAGCTTCAATAATGTTGTTAGTCCCAACAACACTACTTGGTGGTTCTACAAGTCCAAGCCCTTGCTGATCCAAAACACCAAAACCACCTCCATTAAACTCCAACTCACCACCACCACTTTGCAACAACTTGGTTAGTCCAATTTCCGGGTCTTCAATATCACCCATTAAAAGCCGAAAAATGGAGTTTTCTTGGCCAGGAGATGTAGGTAGTCCACTCTCTTGTATGCCAATACTTCCCCAATCATCCTCCACAACCCCCATTCCACATTTTCCACCGCTGCTATCCACCAAGGATTTGAGATTGCCTGAAACCTCAGTCGCCAAACCCGTGGTATCGGCCGAACCGCCACCTCCACTGTTGTGAGTTGAAGACAATGTGGATGAAGACGGACTTGCTGTAGCTGCCGTTACTGTTGTTTTGGTACTTCCCACATAGGAAAAATCGAGTCTTTCCTTGCTTGTGTTGTTGAGCCACTTTTGAGGTAATGTCTGATAAGGATTCCCTGAAAATGAATCTGGAAATAAAGAAGAATAAGTACCAAAACCCAACACCCCCTTCCCTTGAAACTCCTCAAAGGTTAGGGCTTTGGCCTTCATCTAACATAAAACAACCCCTACAATGCTCACAAACTGTACAGACCCAACACTCTCTCTCCCAAATGCAAAGCTAAAAATAGGAATTTTGGGGTTTGTTTGAAGGAGAAGAAGAAGAAGAAGAAGAAAAGACAGAAGTAACAAGAATGTGAAAGACAGATCAGATTTTAGAGGACTGCTGAGAACTTTTAATTTTCTCTCTCAAGTCTGAACCCGAAAAGACACCTGTTTAATATTGCATGCAGATCTTTAACAAGAAAACAATGAAAAACTGAACCCATAAACCCAAACCACTAATTTTCTCTTTTTCCTTTTTTTTTTTTTGTTACTTCTTACTTAACCAAATCAAAACCTCAAGTATTATCCTTTCTGAAATATATCACAAAACCACAAGCAGCTCAAGGTGAAACTCATTTTCTACTTCTTCCTCCCTTCCTTCCTTCCTTCCTTCCTCTTCTATCTGTCGTGTAATTTATTTAAACTCTGTACAGTGATTGGTCATAATTTTTGCTTTCTCTTTCTTCTCTGCTGTATGTAGTACTAGTGCTGTCTCTCTCTCTCTCTCTCTTTGTGTCTCTTTCTTTCTCTCTCTTTCTTTCTATGTCTTGTGTTTTCTGCAATGGATGCGTACAGGATTTTTCTACAGTGTCCTTTGAGACAGGAAAAAGAAAACATGTTCCGTTGAGTGCTCCACCGTTGAAATTCGATGGATGCAATTTCAACCGTTCGATGGGTTTAGACCTAATCACAAGAAACCTGCACCTCCGGTTAGCAAATTAGAGGGGAAAAAAAAGAAAAAGAAAAGAAAAATTAAATTTTTCATTACAGCGTGCACCCTAATCTATCTTTTTCTTTTCTTTTCTTTTCTTTTATTTTTAGAGTCCTTTATGCTTTCCATCGTTGGAATTTAAAATTTTCACTTTTTGTGGGAAAAACATTGTTTATTATTCATATTTGTTTCTAAATTTTAATTCAATTCCCTAAATTGCCATTTCATTCAATATAATTATTGGGAATAAAACAAATGTTCTACACTATCATCTAAATCTAAAAAGTTCTCGTTTCAATAGTTTTACCCTATAAATTTTTTTATAAAAGTTAATATCATATTTTGTATTTAGATTTTGTTCTTTTTTACAATTAAATACACGAATTTTTTTAAATCAATTTACTATCTAAATTTTACTTATTTTTATAATAAATTATCTGAAATTTATCTATTTTTATAATTAACTATTTAAATTTTTAAAATTTTTGCAATTAACTACCTTATTTTAATATTATAAATGACATTGAAAAAATTATAGATTAATATATTTAAACTCTAAATAATTAATTATAAAAAAAATATAAATTTTATGTATCAAATGTAACATTTATCATTTTGATATATATAAAAGTTTACATATAAAATTTAAAAATATTAAAGTCTAAGAAGTTATCTTAACACTGTTGTAATTTTTGAAATAATTTTACTTAAAGTAATGTCAATTAATGTGGTAATTTTTAATGGATGGAAAATGGGTATTGGATAACATTAATGTAAATTACTCATAGTTTAGTAATAAAACAAAAGTTAATCATTTTAAACAAATTTCTATCTTATACAATTTCATAAAAAATTTTAAAAATATATATTAATAGAAATATGCAAATAGGTTTTTTTAGCTTTAATAATGATAAAATTCAATAGATTAGTGGCTAATGTTTAGAAATTTAAGTAAGAATCTCTTAAAAGTGTGTATATATATATATATATATATGTGTGTGTGTGTATTTTAAGGGGGGGGAAAACAATCGGACCTGAATAAGTGAACTAGGCCCGGCAAGGCCCACCATTGGCAGGCTTGGTCTGTTATCCTCCCCCGCAGGCTTACCCAACCATAGGTTTTATGGGTAAGCTTGTAATCGTGTCCAGGTATTAAGAGACATGTTTAATCAGCCAGTCTCTTGTTTAGACTTGAAAAACGAACCTAAATAAATATTTAAATCTAACCAAATCCAATACCGTTATAATCATATCGTATTTTACTTAAATTGATACGTTTTTTATTTCAAGCTGCTAAGAGTGTAAAAAATTTTGGTTTAGGAAAAAAAATATTCCAAAGTTTTTCTTCATTTTAGTTATTCCAAAAAAAGCATATTACGATGTTTCTTTAATGGAATAAATTTTGATTCTGAAGGAAAAAATAAGTAAACCTTACTATTGAGTATTGACATGTTGAGACTCTTGAACCACGACATTTGTACGGTGCTTAGTTTCCGCTTTGCACATTAATGTTCCTGCTGTTCTGTTACACCCTCCTCCGTCCAATCCAAAGCCAACAACATCGGAAAACCTTATTTTCAACAATATATATAGTCAAATTTGTATCGGATGCTCATTCTGTTTCCTAACCATTGCGTATGATGGACCAGTGTTACGTTACCCTCATTTCTTCATACAAATTTAATCATCAGCTAGACTCTTATTTTGTCTTTGTCGGATTCATACGCCCTGTGTTATATTTCCATTCAACACGTAGTATGATCAACAGCATCAATATTAAATATTTAATGTTTCTAACTCTATATTTTAAATATATCTCTATCAATTATATACGTATACTTAATTTGATTAAATAAATTTTCATTATTATGTATTAATTTTATTTTTTTTGTTTGCATGTATGTTTATGATATGTGAAAACACAATTAAAAATTAGTGATAACAAATATTTATTCCAATGTAATCACTCTCTCTTTATACTCCAATTTCATGTTTTTAAAAGTAAACGCTACATTATTCTTTTCTTACCTCCCTCTAAAATCAAACATATGAAGTAAAGTCTTTCAAAAACTTTGTCTCTTTTTGACCTCTATCATAGTATAATCCAAAACAACCTAAAAAGAATAATGATAAATAGTGAGAAAATTATTCAAAAAGTTTATTGAAAATTTAAAATAAATTAATAAAATTTTAATGATTTTATCATCTAAACAATATAAAAACAATTATTCCAATCTTTATCAAACATATGATTCTTAACAAAGCTTCTCAACAACTTTTCTCACCGTTTATTATTTATCATCTAAAAAAAATAGTTATATTTTATCTTTGTTTTACCTTTTTTTTTCTAATAACTTTTCCATGTACCTTCTTTTTTTAAATAATTAGTATTATATATAAGTAGATATATAATTATTATACTTTTCATTTTAATAAAATTATCTCTTTTAAATTTTATACCAGCATTTGTATGATCCACTAATTTCTCATTGAACCTAAACACAAAATGGCCATTTAATAAAACTTTTGCCTTCAATGGCAAAACTAAATTGAACTTTACATTGCTATACCTAAGATAACTTTGTTAGTTGATGTTAGACATGTTGGCACAAAGAACCAATATCTAGTTAGGATGTGCCATATGTCATTAAACTAATAAAAAGAAATGCCAATTAGATTTGCTATGCAATACTTTCTATGAAATATTTAAGTAAAATCATATTGGGCTTTATTAAACCAAAATATATCATAATTCTACTAGTATCAAATATTTTAGCTTGTTCTTCTAGTCTCCTCTCTCCAATGACCAAAACCAGTAGAGAGAGAAGGAAACATAGTTTAAGACTTAGAAAGAAAAAAAATGAAAACTAGTACTTTCAATGAAATATTTAAATAAAATCATATTTAGCTTGATTAAACCAAAATATATCATAATTCTACTAATATCGGATATTTTAGCTTGTTCTTCTAATCTCCTCTCTCCAATGACCAAAACTAGTAGAGAGGGAAAGAAACTTAGTTTAAGACTTAGAAAGAAAAAATGAAAACTAAATAGGGCGTGGCTTAAGATCTCGATCATCACATCTTACGATCTCGAGAAGACTCATCACTTCACATCTTAAAATCCTAGCTTTTTCATCATCTATCTCTATAGCTACTACTGCAGCCACTCGCTACTATGTGTGTAACGGCCCAAAACCTGTAATATCACAGCCCGCCATATGTCACTACTGCAAGTGATATGCCAAAGCTTTAAAACTCTATACTATTTTAAACCTATTCTCTTTCACATTTCATTCATGCTAATATTATTTCAATCATAAAAACAAATGACTCTTAGATGAGTCATTTCAATCTACATTACTCTAAGTAAATATGTTTAACTCCAATCTCAAACCAAAATAAAAGTCTAACATCATATAGTAGTCAGTACAAATAAAAGTCTAACAATATTTCTCTACATTCTCGAATCATTAACTTAAAATTCTATCAAAAAGTCCTTCATCGATTTCTTATCACTCTTCATCAACATAGTAATAGTGTTCTCTCCCATTCTCATCGACATAATGTCCAACTAAATTCCTTTATTCATCATAATCTATTTGTTCACCATTTTTACCTGCAACTAAAAATAAAAAGAGGGATGAGCATAAGCTTAGTACGTGAGTACCGCACCCACATTCGCATGCTATATAACAATATCACATGCATCTATGCAATAGTAATATACAAAACATCAATTCATCGAGTTGTTATTCTTATTAATCAATATACAACAAATGGGTACTCATAGCCCCGATATACATATTATATAAATATATATATATAGTTTTAATGGAAACTATCATTGCAAGCCTTATCAAACCCTAATCTACCTTAAATCATTTTGATACACGGCTTCAGTAGGGACAACGCAGCATACCGATCATTAAGGTGCCCCTTCGATTAACCAAACACAAGAAACAATACAATTAAGTTCATATAACCTTTAGAATCATCAAACCACATACAATCTAGTAAACAACTACCTAGCAAGCACAACCAACAAACAAGATAAACACATACCTAGAAAGATGTTCTTACTATAGTCTTGTGCATCTCTAACGAAAGGAAGTAAACTTGTTCAATTACAAAGAACTATACTTAGTTCTATCCTACAAGTAATTTGGTTTACTAATTTGTTTATGTATTTTCTAATTGTATAATTCCCTTCCTCAAGGTATCGTTAAGCTTAACTCATAATTTAGAATCCAAATAAATTGAAATAGAATCAAATAGGTTATGTTTTTAAACAACACGATCATGGAATAGGTTGTGTAGAGGTGCACGAGATAGAGCGCGATTATGCTAGAGGACGTATATCTTTCAATAAAAATTGCCACTTTAACATGGCCAGGTATACAATCATGCTTGTAGCTGTGTACCTTACTATAAAAATCACCATTTTAGCACGCTTAGGCACACAGTCGTGCTTATGGTCGTATATCTTACTATTCCCTCTTGTATTTCTACACAGGCAAGTACACAAGCATGTACTTGACCGTAAACATTACTATTCCTCACGAACCATAATTTTCTCTTCTCCAATTTGTTCTTAATTCTAACTTCTAAATTCTCATCCTAATTTACTAATGTATTCTGTAATTCAAATGAATAATTGGAGTCTAGTGCACTTACTTCATTCGGATTACAGTTAGAATCTTTCAATTCGTTTAACTCTTCGTTTGTTCCAACACATCCATTGTTCTTACAAATCTCTTAATGGATAATAAATCTGGCTATACCTTCAATGGTTTCAAAGCCACTACTTGGTGTGGGTTTTGTATAAATTTCCTTAACATTGATACATAAAACATATCATGTACCTCAATCAAACTTAGCGATAGTGCTAACCTGTAAGCACTATGGTAACTCTTTTTAGAATCTCGAACAAACCTACATACCTTGGATTTAGCTTCCCCCGTAGTCCAAATCTGATTACCCCTTTAGTTGGAGATATTTTCTACAAAACCTTATCCTTAACTTGAAATTCCAAGGGGCTTCGTCTTTTATTTGCATAACTCTTCTAGCGACTCTAAGTTGATAGAATTTGCTACCTTATCACTTTAACCTTATCTACTACTTCTTGCACTATCTCTAGCCCTAATATCCATCTTTCTCCCACTTCATCCCAATGTAAGGGAGATCTACACTTCCTTCCATATGAAGCCATCTGAATAGTAATGTAGCAACTATTGCTATATGTGAATTCTACTAAAGGTAGGTGATCACTCCAATTACCCCTATGATCCAATGCATAAGCTGATAGTAAGTCTTCTAAAATTTATATGGTTGTCTCAGATTGCCTATCTATTTGAGAACGAAATATAGTACTAAAGTAAAGTTTAGTTCCCAAAGCTTGATGTAGACTTTTCCAAAACCTGGTCACAAAGCAATTATCTCTATCAGATGGTACACCATGTAATTTGACAATCTTCTTGATGTATAGTTGAGCAAGCTTCTCTAATCTGTAGTCCACCTTAATTAATAGGAAGTGGGCGGACTTGGTCAATCTATCAACAATTACCTAGATTGCATCATATTTCTTTTTGGTCCTCGAGATTACTATCACAAAATCCATAGTTACATGTTCCCACTTTCATTTAGGTATAGGAAGTGTTTGTAACTCACTGGTTGGTCTTTGGTGCTTAATCCTAATTTGCTGATAGGTTAGACATCTCCCTCTTCATACTTTTCCACCAATAATTATTCTTTTGGTCTTTATATATCTTATTGCTTCTTGGGTGTATTGTATATCCTGAGTAATAAGCTTCTTTCATGATCTCCTTCTTCAACTCCATGTTATCTAGAATACACCATCTTGTGCCATATTTAATTACCCCTTCAACATCTATATTGAATTCAATAACTTCACCTTGTTCTATTTTGCTTTTGATCTTTTAAATTTAGGATCTCCAATTTGCCCAATTTTGATTCAATCAAAGATACTTGGTTGAATACTAAGTATAGCCAACCTGCTTCCCACTTCTTGTGTCACCATCTCCAACTCAAGCTTATGCCTATCTTCTAATAATTGTCTTTAAGATGTGATTAGTGCTGCAATGTTCATCTGTTTCTTTCAGCTTAGAGCATTAACAACTAGATTTGTTTTTCCAGGGTGATAATGGATCTCTACATCATAGTTATATATTAATTCCAACCACCTCCCCTGCCTTATATTTAAGTCTTTTGTGTAAATAGGTACTTCAAACTTTTATATCTATAAAGATTTTGCACTTATCTCCATAAAAATAATGTCTCCACAATTTCAATGCCAAGATCATAATCGCTAACTCTAGATCGTATGTGAGGTTATTCCTTTCATATGGTTTCAGCTAGTGAGAGGCATATGCAATGACTCTCCCATTTCACATGAGTATATATCCCAAGCCTTAAGTCGATGCATCACTGAATACTTTAAATTTTTCCCTTGTCTTTGGTAGGGTTAACATAGGAGCCGTCACCAATTTCTCCTTTAGTGTTGTGAAGCTGTTTTCATAGTCTTCCTTCCACACAAACTTAGCCTTCTTCTTTGTTAATTGTGTTAGGGGAATTGCTAGATAAGAAAATCCTTCCACAAAATGTTTGTAATACCCAGCTAACCTTAGAAAACTCCCAACCTCTATCACAATTCTCAGTCCTAGCCAATCACTCACTGCCCTTACCTTCACATGATCTATTGATATGCCATGTTTATTTACCACATGCCTTAAGAAAGATACCTGTTCCAACTAAAATTCTCATTTGCTAAATTTATCATAAAGCTTCTCTTCCCTTAGTCTTTCCAATACTGTTCTAAGATATGCTTCACGTTCTTTCTTGCTCTTAGAATAGATGAGAATATCATTTATGAATATTACCACAAACTAATCTAGTTAGTCTCTAAGCACTCTGTTCATTAGGTCCATGAAGGCTACTGAAGCATTTGTCAATTTGAAAGGCATCACTAGAAACTCGTAATGCCATTATCGAGACCTAAAGGCAGTTTTCTGTATGTCTTCTTCCTTAATCCTTAACTAATGTGATGGGAATCAAACTTATGGTTCTAGTAGTGGGGAAACCAAATTAGATACATGAGCCTAGATATCCACATGTTGTCTTATTTATCTAATAATAATTTGTTTTTGCATTATAGTAGGTAAATTTATCGGCTTTTTACAGGATAGCGAATAAAATTCACTAAGGATCACTTGTGGGTCATTCATGGACTTACATCAACCGATCCACACGTGTTCCATGGAAGTGAAGAACCAGCCATTTTGAAGATTTATTTTGTAATTGTCTTTTGTTGCTTAAGAATTGGTCATTTGTTGGTTTTATTTGTAATTTGGTTTTTGTTGTTTTTACTCTAATTGGAGCAAGTATAAATACTTGCTTAGTAGGTTTTAGAGGAGACTTTTTAATCATTAGAAAATCTGCCCTTTTGTGCCGTGGAGAGTTCATCCTCACACCTCCTATACTCTTATCAATTTCAATTGAAATTGTGGTGAGTTGGCTTAAGAACTATTGTGAGTTATATCAATATTTCTTAAGTTGCTTCCAATTATTTCTAGTGCATCATATTTAGTTGTAATTGGTTGTTTTACTTTGTTCTTGTTCACATGATTTAGGGTTCTAATTTTTCAGATTTGGTTCATGCCTAATTTGATTGGAATTTGGTTCATTGTTGTGTTATCCTTTATATATCTTACAATTTCAAGTGATCCTCATCATAATTTGGCATTATAGCAACTTGATTCATGTAATTAGGGTTAACGTGATTATTAGTATCATGCCATTTTTGTGGACTTGGTTGGGTTGATTCTTCAATTGACTTTGTGTTCTTACATTTGGATCCAAGGCACATCATACTTTTTAGTATCAGAGCATGGTTTAGAGAAAGGAAATTTTCGTGATTCACAATTGGGATTTAGGGTTCTCGATCCTTCATTCCAAAATTGAATTGTGTGAATAGAAATTTGAAGTCTTGTGTTGAATTGTTCCTTAAATTGCTTGCGTGATCTCTAATTGAAGTATTGTGAAGTGTAGAAATCCGCTTGCATCCTTACCGTGATTGGGTTGTGAGTGGAAGAAAGGGGGAGTTCTTTGAATTTGAATTCCATCATTTGAAGTAGTGTTGATTCTTGCCTTATTATTTCCTTGCAAAATTTTTGAATTGGGAGTGCAATTTTCAGATTTGCTCTTCTTGCCGTGGAGAATTTGGAAACAATTTGAATTTAAAAGCAATTATTAAGTTGAAGGAGTTATTGTGTATTGTTAATCATAATACACTTTGACTATTTTGAATTGTTTACTTACCATTTAGAGAAGTATCACTAATTGTTTCCATTGTTGCTTGCTGTCGTGATTGGAAGTGTATGTATTATATCGTGGGTGAGGTGAGTGTGTGTGTGTGGCGTAGTGAGTGTGTTGTAGTTGAAGGGTGTTGCATCGTAGTGAAGTGTGTGTGTGTGTATGGCGTAGAAGTGTGTGTAATGTGGATTGAAGAAGTGCTGCACCGTGATTGTGTGTGTGTTGTGGAGTAAGTGTATATTGAAGTGTGAAGTGAGTGTGTGTTGAAGTAATTATTATGTATTGCATTTGACATAAAGTATATTGCACTTGCCTTGAATTGTTTTTGTGTTGCAACAAATCAATTCATCAACCATGTTAAATGATAGTGTTAATGGGGGAATTGGCATTGAGACTAATAGCTAAGTTGGTGGCGGTCAGGGTCATCGAATTGCAGGTAGAAGAACTTTGGAGGAGAAGTTGCAGGATCTCACCACCATTATTGCTACATTAGCAACAAGGATAGATCGAATGACGATGCCATAACCACCAATGGCAAATCCTCAGGCACCTCCACTTAGGGTAGTTCCTCATAATGTTCACAGGGAGGGAGTTGTTGGAGGTAATATGGGCAGAAGAATGGAGGGAGATTATCATGCTCTTAAGGAGGAAAGAGATGATAATTTTGGGAATAACCATTACCCAAATAGGGATTTCAGACCACCTCAGGGATTGGAGTATGTGAAACTACAGGTGCCTTCATTCGATGGCAAGGGTTCAGTAGATGATTACTTGGATTAGGAGGACAAGGCTAAGGGTCTGTTTGAGTGTTATGAAATTGATGATAACACTAGGATTCGTCTTGCGACTGTGGAATTCATAGGTTATGCCACCTTATGGTGGAAAAATCTTGTGATTAGTAGATGAAAGGATGGAGAGACTAAAATACATACCTAGCGGGACATGAAACGGGTATTGAGGAAAAAGTTTATACCTGAACATTATAGGTAGGAACTATTAATGCGTCTCCAAACACTAAGGCGGGGAGGCAAAATAGTTGATGATTATGCACAAGAGTTTGAGACACTGATGATCATATGTGGATCGGTCAAGCCTCTTAAGTAAACCCTAGCACGATTTGTGTCTGGGTTGAAATATGAGATTGCCTACGTTGTAGAGTTGTAGAGGTATAATATACTTGATGAGGCTATACAGTTAACCTTGAAAGTGGAGAGGCAGAGGCGATCCAACCCTTTCCAAGCCACTAGTAATAGGTATAGAACTTAAACGTCTTATAGTAGATGGCCAGATAGGTGGACAAAAGGGAATAGGGGAACATGCTAAGGCTATGGAAAAAAATATCTCTAACACTGATATGGAGAAGAATGTTTCTAGGAAAGGTAAAGAGGTGGTTGAATCTAATTTTAGGTAGATAGTACCGAGGTCAACCAGTGGAAAAAATGCGCTAAATTAAATGCTTCAAATGCATGGGATTTGGACATATGGTTGCGTCCCAATAAAAGGATGATGACTGTTATAGAGGGAAATGATGAAGATGATTAGGAAGAAGTTGTCGAGCCTACAGATTTGTCCATAGCTCTATAGGAATATTATGATGATCAGAATGCCGAGACACATGAGGATAAGAGGGATGATAAATATTTACCTATTAATGTGTTACGTAAGGTTATGATCATATCTCCAGATGTCAGGGACATACAGCGGGAGAACCTGTTCCACACACCTTGTCAGATTTCAGGTAACTTATGTGTTCTTTTCATCAATGGTGGTAGTTGCACTAATGTCATATCTGCTGCATTAGTAAATAACTTACAACTATCCATTAGTGCATATCCCCACCTTTATAAATTGCATTGGCTGGATGATCGAGGTAGTTTGCATATTACATAGAGGGCAAAGGTGCCATTCAGTCTAGGAGATAGATACAGTGATGAGATTATCTATGATGTGCTTTCTATGTGTGCCTTTCATATACTACTGGGTAGACCTTGGTTATTTGACAGACAGGTACTACATGATGGGTTCAGAAACACTTACATGTTTTAGAAAGATGGTACATGGATTATCTTGACTTCTATGTCTACGTCTGAAGTTCGCTCATTTCAGGAATAGATTAGTAAAACCAATGGCTTCTCAGGACCTCAAGGCAACAAGCAAACGCAAACACTGGGTGTTATTCCAAGAGAAGACCCCTTAGATTTGAGGGCAAATCTTTCAGAGGCTTGAGGAGATGATGGGAATCAAACTTATGGTTCTAGCAATAGGGAAACCAAATTGGATACATGAGCCCAGATATCTACACATTGTCTTATTTATCTAATAATAATTTGTCTTTGCATTGTAGCAGGTAAATTTATTGGCTTTTTACAATATGGTGAATAAAATTCACTAAGGATCACTTATGGGTCATTCATGGACTTAAATCAACCGGTCCACACGTGTTCCATGGAAGTGAAGAACCGGCCATTTTGAAGATTTATTTTGTAATTTTCTTTTGTTGCTTAAGAACCAGTCATTTGTTAGTTTTATTTGTAATTTGGTTTTTGTTGTTTTTACCATAATTAGAGCAAGTATAAATACTTGCTTAGTAGGTTTTAAAGGGGACTTTTTGATCATTAGAAAATCTACCTTTATGTGCCATGGAGAGTTCATCCTCACGCCTCCTATACTCTTATCAATTTCAATTGAAATTGTGGCGAGTTAGCTTAAGAACTATTGTGAGTTATATCAATATTTCTTAAGTTGCTTCCAATTATTTCTAGTGTGTCATATCTAGTTGTAATTGGTTGTTTTACTTTGTTCTTGTTCATGTGATTTAGGGTTCCAATTTTTCAGATTTAGTTCATGCCCAATTTGATTGGAATTCAATTCATTGTTGTGTTATCCTTTATATATCTTACAATTGCAAGTGATCCTCATCATAATTTGGCATTATAGCAACTGGATTCACGCAATTAGGGTTAACGCAATTATTGGTATCATGCCATTTTTGTGGACTTGGTTAGGCTGATTCTTCAATTGGCTTTATGTTCTTGCATTTAGATCTAAGGCACATCATAATGGTACCCTAATCTCAAGTCAATTTTACAGAAAACTTCAGCTCTCTATAGTTGGTTAAATAGGTCATCAATCCTAGGGATTGGGCATTTGTGCATGATTGTAACTAAGTTTAGCTCCTTATAATCTATACATAGCCTCATACTCCCATGCTTTTTCTTAATAAACGGTACTGGAGCACCTTATGGTGAGACACTTGGTATGATAAACCCACTATCTTACAACTCTTGAAGCTAAATCTTTAGTTTAGACAATTCAGTAGGTACCATTCTATAAGGAGATTTAGATATTAGTGCCATTTTTTATACCAAATCAATGTAGAATTTTGTCTTTCTAATTGGCGATAAGCTTGGAAAATTCTCTAAAAAGACATCTATATAATCTTTAACTATGTGTACCTCTTCTAATTTCATGGCTTATCTTGTCACTGCTAATAATGTCGACAATCTCCCTTTATTCCACAACTCAAATGTAGGAAGAGTTATCGGTCTCTATGCATCTAACTTAAAAACAATTTGTTCTTCATCAAAGAAATTAAAATAAACCACTAGATTTGGACAATCTATAGTGGCATAATACTTAGACAACCAATTCACTCCTAAAATCATATCAAATTCAACCATTTCTAATACAAACAACTTTGTTGGAATTTTCTTCCCTTATATTACAATCTCTACATCTTTACACATCTGATCTAGTTTTCCTCCCACTCTAAAAGGAGTATTTACAACCACAGCATCACTCAATGACATTGGTTTCAACTTACATACATGCATGAAAACTAGTGATATACAGGAATGTATTACACCTATATTAAATAACACATAAGCAGTGTTTGAGTTAATAAGCAATGTACCTATAAT
Source organism: Laguncularia racemosa (assembly GCA_037954665.1). NCBI lineage: Eukaryota > Viridiplantae > Streptophyta > Magnoliopsida > Myrtales > Combretaceae > Laguncularia > Laguncularia racemosa. Next base: position 5,327,723 of record JBBMOL010000003.1, on the reverse strand, counting down.
AGTATCATGATATGGAGCATCCTACTGTTGATGTTGTTGTAATGCAAACACTCGACCAGGTGCCCTTTGTCTTGGTCTTACATTTTGAGGTCTACCCTTTAGTCCCCTAAGTGTAGGTCTTACTAGCTGCTATGCTTGTTGAGGTATAGCCGCTTGATTTTAGGAGGTACTACATTCAAATGACCTATGCCTTCTCGACTTACAAGTATAGTAGAAATTCCAAGGGATGGTTCTTTCTATGCAGTTCCTGTTAAGGTGTCCTATCTTGCTACTAAAGAAACATACCCTTCGAGCAAACTACATTGCTGTAGATCATGGGTTCCCAAACACTTGGGAAATCTCTTCCCTAGTCCTATTTGTGGTGGTGGAGTTAACGCTAGAGGCGCTAGCCTACTTTGAAGGGTCTAGGTGCATGAGCTATAGGTTTAACTTGATACACAACTGGCCTCTTTCCTTTATTTGCATATGGTATGCATGAGGTAGGCCTTTTCCCCAAAACAGTTCCTGATCTGCAGGCTAGTTGTTCCTACATTCTCTTCCTACTCTACTGTAGATACTTTGCCTTATCAACTGCCTCTATATAAGTAGTTAATTTGAAGGCCTCTACTTCATGCTGATGGGTTGGCTCTAAGCTTCTCACAAACCTTCTTGCTCTTAAGGCATCATCAATTCTCACTAATTCTGACAAGCATTTGGTTAAGCAGTTCAACTTCGCTTCATAAGCTTCTATAGTTTTATTGCCTTGTTAGCAATTATAATACTTAGCCTCTATCTTATCCTTAATGCTATTGGGAAATTTTTTTCATAGAAAAGCTCCTTGAACCTCTACCATCAAATATGAGCTCTTGTCAATCTAGATGCACTAATCCACTAATTAGCAGCTGATCCCTTCAACATATATGTAGCAAACCTCACTTTTCTATCATTAGGGACCATGAAAGCTGCAAAAGTCTTCTTTGTTTCATTGATCCAATGCTCAGCCTCTATTGGATCATCAACTCGTAGGTGAAATACCTTAACCAATCGGATAAATTTTTCTAATCCACATGGTTCATCTACAGGCTTGACAGGTCTCATGACCTACTATTGTTATTGTGCTAACATCCTTACTAGAGCAATGATAGTTTCTAGTAGTTGGGTAGTTGTGACATTAGCTTGCTCTAGGACTTCTTATTAAGGTGATCCTTAAGGATTCCTTTCCTTTAGGGCATCTTCACCCTACCTAGTACCAAACAAGCCTCGAATAATGTTTCTCCTAAGAGGCATTCTATTTGAAATTGAGATAACAAAATGGTTCCAAAGTTAGAGTTAGTAGGGGAAGTTAGTGATAGTATACATCTATGTATACTCAAGTCTACACATATATTCATATATATTCATAAATAAAATAGAAAATCAAAAGAAAGTACAATGGAATAAAATAATTGAAATACAAAAAATACAATCAATAATTGTCCTACAATTTACTTACTCTCTTCATTTCCTATTGTTCTATAGGTTAAGTACTTAATCTTCTAATGATCTCAACTTACTTTCTACTGATTGAACCATATGCTTATAAATCATCACCTAATTCTAAGAATCATCAACCTAATATCTGTTGATCATAATCTAAACACTAAGGATCACTAAACCTAAGCTCTGATACCACTTAAACTATAATGCCCTAATACCTAGAACATTATAGCCTATCACATGTCACTACTATATAGCAACACGCTAAGGCTCTGTATCTCCATACCATTATAAACCTTAAACCTATTCATCTCCTCATTACATTCAAACCATTATAAATTCAATTAAAGAAACAAATGGCTCTCAAGTGAGCCATTTTAATCATCATTACTTAAAATAGTATATGAAACCTTAATCTAAATTTCAAAGTAACATCTATCAAGCTATAACAATAAACATAATAAAAAGTCTACTAATTATCTCCATATCCTTGAATCAGTAACCTAAAGTTCTTTGAGACATTCATCAAGGTGTTTTGCATTATTCTTCATCGATATTGTAATAGTGCTCTCATCTATACTTATCCACATAATGTCCCACTAAGTTCCTGTTTTCATCATAATCGATGTGCTCGTCATTCTTGCCTATAACTAAAAAAAAATAAAGGGGGATGAGTTTAAGTTTAGTACATGAATACCACACGTACATACGCATGCCACATAATAACAAAATCATATGCATCTATGCAATACTAATCTACAACACATTAATTCATCAGGGTATTTATCATCATTTATTCGACATATAACATAAAGGTACTCATGACCTTGATACACATACAATATTTACAAATATATGTTGTCCTAATGGGAGCTACCACTATGAGCTCCATCTAACCCTAGAGACAATGTGTGATGAAGATCAAACTAGGAGGATTGTTCCAAGGAGTGCAGATCCACTTGAAGTGCCAATTAGACCATTGACACGAGCTAAAGCCAAGAGACTTAAAGAAGCACTTAATGGATTCGTCAAAGTAGTACAAGAAGAGGAGAATCACGCATGTTTGAGTCAAGAGGAATTGAGGTTTGTGAGCCTACTTGAAGTGCGGAGTGTGAAGGCGAAAGTTGAGGAAGAGGTTTAAGGTTGATAGCTTAAGAACCATTGAAGGTCACTGGCCTTTGTAGTGTAAGCCATTGGCTTACATGGCCAGCGTGGAGAAGAAAGGTCACTAGCCTAAGTGGCCAGCATAAATCCAAGGAAGGTTGGCTAAATGGAGATTCAAAGCCGCCAGCTTTGGTGTCAGCTTAGTCAACATTGTAGGTCGGTTTTGTAATATTTTAGGCCACCAGCTTTGCTTGTTTATCCTTTATTCGAATTAGGTTTTTTTTGTTGTTTTGTTTACTCATTTGTGAGGGAACTATAAATAGTCGCTGTATACTCATTGTAAAACATTTAAGAAAGTTTATTCACAAATTTGAGAGAGAATTTCTCTTTGGTTCTTTAAAGAACTATTAAACTTATTGGATTTTGAATCCATGGCGTTCACTCAAACTTATCAATCGATCACTCAATAATCGATTGTGGTATTATCACTTATACTAAGGTTCTTGTCTTGTCTATAGACAATGGGTTGCGGTTTCCATCGTTCTTGATAGATCCATAAGTTATAAGGATTAACAAATCTAGTTATCGGGTTTCGTCATGGGTTGACGGGGTTCGCATCAGTTAGGGTTTGCATCAATGCGGCATACTGATCATAAAGGTGCCCCCTAGGGATCTACTACTACGAGCCCTTAGGCTATGCTAAACACAATTAACAACACAATTAAGTTCATATAACCTTTAGAATCATTAAACCACATATAATCTAATAAACAGTGACCTTATAAGCATAACCAGCAAACAAGATAAACATGTACTTGAAAAGATGTTTCTACTATAGTCTTGTGCATCTCTAATGAAAGAAAGTAACCTGTTCAATTACAAAGAACTATACTTAGCTCTATCCTACAAGTAATTTGGTTACTAATTTTTTTTTATGTATTTTCTAATTATATAATTTACTTCCTTGAGGTATCATTAGGCTTAACTTGTAATTTAGAATCAAAATAAATCGAAATAGAATCAAATAGAAGGTGTTCATGGACAACATGGTCATGGAAGAGGTCATGTAAAGGTGCATGGGCTACAGCATGACAATGCTAAAGGCTATGTATCTTTCTATAAAAATTGCCACTTCAACATTCCTAGGTACATAGTTATGCTTGTAGCCATGTACCTTACTATAAAAATCACCATTTTAGCACGCTCAAGTATACAGTCGTGCTTATGGCCGTGTACCTTACTGTTCCCTCTCATATTTCTACATGGGTGTATACTTAACCTTATACATCATTGTTCCTCACGAACCTTAATTTTCTCTTCTCTAATTTATTACTAATTCTAATTTCTATGATTCTTATCCTAATTTATTGATGTATTGTCGTAATTCAAATGAACAGTTGGAGTCTAGTGCACTTACTTGATTCAGATTAAGGTCAAAATCTTTCAATTTGTTTGACTGTTCACTTGTTCCAACACATTTTTTGTTACAATTTCTATTGATACAATGATAAATATTTCTTCGATTCATCTTTTATCATCATAGCTAAACACATCGTTGATTTGAATGCCTACCTATTAGATTAGCCTTGTAGTTCTCCCTTAGATCGCTTGAGGGTTTCTATAAAGTCTTTCTCTCCGTAGGTTTTGGTTTTCAGTGCACAAATGAGGAAAAGAGAGAACCTTATGTTAGAGTGGCTTTTATACCTTAGCCAAGAAAAGACCAATTTGCACCCACCCTTACCCAGTCTTTCATGTTATTTATTTAATTGCCTTTAGTCATATATTATATTAATTGTTTAGTAATTATAATGTGTGTGTGTGTATATATATATATATGTAAACTATGTATTACAATGTGTTATGTGCATATTTATGTGAATTTATATAGAAGTAACTATTAAGTTGCACCATCATTTGCCTAACAAGAATATTGGGTCTTTGAAATAAAGTTTGTGTAAAAGCCCACCCACAGTAGATGCACAATTTAGTACAAAAATTCTATTTGTGAGTTTAAGTTCATTGAAAGAGAGGATTAAACATAGAAAGGGAACGAAACACATGTTATTAGATGGAAAAAAAAAATGAATTGCATTCACAAGGGTATATGAACATGGACAAGAATTGGGGAATGAGATGGAAGTCAAGATGGGTCATGCTTTTGCTTTAATTGATGGTAAAGTATTCAATGAGGAGATAAAAAGAGATAATTTCTCTTAACAATTTTGTATTTAGTGATTCAAATTTATTAGAAGTTTGGTGATTTTAAGATTCAAAGATGTAATCTTTCTAGGATTATACAATAGATGCCAAAGAAGAAGAGCCATTATGATGGATTTTCATAGGTTTCATCAAGTCATCATGAGTTGTCAAAGTTCTCCATTAGGGTCATCAATTTTCATGGAGAAGAGGACGACAAGTTTTTTTTTTTGCTTTTTCCCTTTCTAATTTTTTAATTAATTTAATTCATTTTACTTTTATGATTACATTAATTACATGGAAAATTTTGAATTGATGGCCTTTCATAATTTCCCTTTTTCAATAGAAAATATGCTCTAGCATGTTCCAATTAAGGGTTTAGTGTTATTTTAATAAAAAAAGGACATGTATTGTGTAGTAATTGGCCTAAAGTGCCACATAAGTTGATAAGGAAAACAGAGTTACCTCAAGTGGTCCAATCGACATTGCAAAGTTTAATCAAGTATAAAAATTGACACTTGAAAAGTTAAAATGCTTAATTGAAAAATGACCTAAAGTTGAGATATCAAATACAACATTATTCCATTTATAACCCCAATCAACTTTGGACTAAATTTCACTATGTCCATACTATTGTGTATAAATGATAAATTGCAAAAGTTTTAAAATTTTAAAGTTTTTAGAAACGAGCAGTACAACTTTTAATAATAAAAAATTACATACTAGAAAACAAACATTTAGGTCTAATTTTAAACATACGAAAGAATTTAGTAATACAAATGAATATTATTTAAAATAATGCAAATGGAAGATGTCGTTATGCCTTTTTCAATGATACCGTTACTCATTGTTGATGTGACATGTTAAGTTCTAACTAGATTATTGATGTGGAGTGAGTGGCTGGAAAATACTAAACTTTAATCCAAACCTAAATGAAATCCACCCGACTTAACTCCTCACCTTATAAAGTCACATAAATAAAAGAATCTCAAGTATTTTTTCCCCAAACTAAACTAAAACTCAATCACAAAAGATCCTCAAATCCACAGGAAACCTTAAATAGAAATTAAAAACCGAATTTCATTAAAACCTCAAATTCTACATGCCTTCATCACATACATGTGCAAATAATCTTTCTTACCTAACTCTTTGAGCAATGAAAGAAGGATAATTGAAGCCTTAGTGAGTAAAATCTACTTTTATTTCATTCCTTGTTGAAAGAGAAAGGTTTACTTTGTATAATTTAGGGTAAATTTTGTGTTAGATACCAATGTTCACTTTATTTGATTAAATGTATTTAATAGTATTATTTTATTCAATCAAATCATTATTGACTAATCAAAAGATGACATGTATCTAATAACTAATACTTACAAGTAGTAATAAAACATAGGTTTGCAAAATGTCAAAAATAAAAATAGGTATATAAAGTGAGAAAGGATGAAAATGCAAATATGTAAAGTAAAATTTACCTTATAATCTAATGAAATTAGAAGAGTTGGGTTAGGTTACATTATGGTTTTAGAAGGTTGTTTTTCTATTTATGGTTAGTGTCGATTAAGACTTTGTAGTCACCATGATAACCGTTGAAACCAAAAAGTGATTGATGCTTACACTAAGCTTAGATTGATGCTTATATTAGCACATTGATAGAGTTTTCCATAATTCATCTGATTGGAGAAGAAGAAAAGGCGATTTTTAAATTTAAGATTCGTAAGTTGGGGCTAGGGTTCCTAATCCTATATCACCAACTTACTTCACCTACTAAAACCAATTGTATGCTATATCATCATCTCATGAGTCACCTTCATATTTTCCTATTTTGTCAAACTAAAGCTAACAAATATAATGATTCCCAACCCTAGGTAAATAAATAGATCTCATAACCCATGATTTGGCTATCCACTATTCGTCTTTTCCCCTTTAACCTTTGGGGAAAAGAAAAGAAAAAAAAAAGGATTATATGACCCATCAAATTGAGCTAAAATACAATAATAAAAAGCTAAAGGAGGATTGCCATCTATGTGTTTCTAAACATGGTTTCATTTTTTTTTCTTTCAATATAATTTAAGTATCAAATCTAGTTTTTATAATCAACCTTTTAATTTTTACTTAGTTGACGTGCCACACCATTCTCATATGTGTTAAACTCAACAAAATATGTCACTTAAAATAATCTTAACAGCAAAATATGAAAATACTCAATTTTTTGTTTCTTAAAACATTTAAGAGTTGACTACCATGATCAAAAGGCATATATTCAATTACAATATATATATATACACATATTCCTTTCTTTTCAAATTATCGATGCTTTTTATTAAGATTAGCCTACAATTAATTTTAACATTGTTGGTAACCATTTTTAGATAGGCCCTTAATATATTGAAATGCCCATTTTGCCTTAACCCAAAGAACTCTTAAACCCACGACCTATAAGGAGGTAAGTAGGCTACCAAGTAGTCACATCTTGACAAGGTGATCAAAAGAGCTATAATTGATCCTAATGTTCAAGGAGCCCACTAAACGTTGTGTCTATCCAAGGGTACTTAATGCCTATAAATGCAGGTGTATGGGTAGAGATCAATTGATTGTCTATCCCTTGAAAGCTCATATAAGTCAAGGATCCCCCACTATGACAAGGAAGACAATTGGGATTGCTAAAGCTTAGATATATCCCACTTGAACACATACACACTCTCTCTCTCTTTAAATGTTTTTACCATGATCTCTCTATACCCCTATACTTTGTTGACTTAAGCATCAGAGTGATGGCATTAGAACTCCCTCTAGTGCCTCAATAATTCACGTGTATTCATCCTTATAGACCTATTTACCCTCTAAGGCCTAGTTTCTACTAGAGAGTTAGATTAGACACATAGAGAGCAAGTATTACATGTCAATATTTTGGCACCTATGTTGGGCCTAACACCCCACTTACCTTTGCACATAATGCCTCATGGTATAATAACTAACCCTCAACCTTAAACTAGTGGACCCTTTGAAATTAACCAATAAATACCCCTAACCTACGAATTATGTGTAGCTCTTGGAGTAGTTTGAACACTTAGAATAGTGCTTAAATACGCTCCAAGCAGATAATAATATCCTCAACAATGAGGTTCAGCAACTTTGGTAAGCACATAATATGTAAGATCATCTAGACAATCGGGAAGAGTTTAAGGACTATGAGTAGCTCTCTCACAATTGGAGCTTCCGGTATCCACCTAGGAGGGAGCATTCCCTTACTAAAACCTAGTATTCTCTCTCTTGGGAGCATGCATTGGTTGATAGGGTAGCCAAGCTCTTTAAAGCCTATTCTTAGTAAGTGTTGAGAAGCATGCCCATTGAAGAAATTGAAAACCATTTCAAGAAGCTCGCTCACATCAAGGAAAGTAAGCAAAATGACCCCTAAGAACTATTTAGCATGGATTAATCCCCCTTCACCAAAGAGATTTGTGAAAAGACCACCTCACGATACCAAGATACCACAATTAGAATTCAATGACAACACCACTAACCTTAATGAGCACTTTGCTACTATAGTTTTTAAATGAGTTTGCTCAGTGTCTTTGAGGCCATCACTTGCAAAGCTTTTGCGGGTAGTCTCAAGAAAGTAACCCAGTTGTGGTAACAGGGCCTAAAACCTAATAGCATCTCTAGTTTTAAAGCATTCAACAAAGCATTTTACATACTTTATCACCAGTAAACAACTAAAGAAGCATAGTTCATCTCACAACTTGCTCAAATAAGGTCTCACCAAAACCTTGTGTGCCTATAAAGGAAGATTCATGAAGGTAGTGATCTAGATTCATAACCTCAACATGAGCATCACACCTAACACAATCATCCTAGGAGTTCGCAACTAATCTTCTTTCTTACTATCCATTATAAAAAAAAACTACCTATTGACATTCCAATAATTTTAGGAAAAGGTAGTAGAGTACATCTATTAAAAAGACACCATTACTGTAGCTTAACTTGTATACTAGACCTCTAGCTCTAATAAGAAGCCACCACATGATAAGCCATCTGTAAGGGATAAACTGAATCCTTGCTATAGGGAAGGTCGATTCAACTAAACAAACGACTACAAATCCTCGCACAACATAAGTGGCTCATCCCTTTCTTTGAGCAGCATACCCTACTTATTAAACCCTAAACAAAAGTGCTTATGGAGGTTAGAGACAGTGGAATCCTCCCTCGAATGAAAAAGATGTAAAGGAGCTTAGCAAAGAGGGACCCTAACAAATATTGCTTTTTCCATAGAGAAAGGGGGCATCATATTGATGATTACCTCCAATTGAAGAATGCCTTGGAAGACTTGGTCTGATAAGGTTACTTAAAGGAGTACATCATCGAGGGGGATAGCAAGAGTAAGAGTAGTTGTTTGAATGACCAAAACGTTGAACCTTCAAATATGGAACAGTACACAACTTATGGAACCATTTGCACCATAGTAAGGGGACAAGCTATTAGCGGATGCCACTCTTCTCAACATAAAGTCCATGCCAAATCCAACTATTTTCAATAATTTTGAGCTGAAATTGCAAATAATAAAGTGCATAAAGTCCTAGTAGACAATGAAAGCTTTGTAGACATTGTTTTCAAAAGTACATTTAACTAGATGTAAACCTTATCGACTAAGTTGAAGCGATATGACCATAGTCTTTACAAATTCAACAACTAGTCCATGAAGGCCACGAGCCTCATTACACTCACCTCAGAGCTCAGAGACAATAGCTAAACTATAGAAGTGCTAGTTGACTTCTTAATGGTTGATTAGTGGTCCCCTTATAATGTCATCTCAAGGAAACCATCCCAAGATGCTCTTAGTTCGGTCTCATCATCCATAAACTTGAAAGAAAAGTTCCTAACATTGTCAATATTAGGTGTGATTGGAGGAGATTGGTAAATGAACCGCTTTTGCCACCTATGGGCCTTATTGTAGAAAGAGATTTTAGCTATAGAAACAATGACAAACAACTGGTAGTTAGCACAGATAAGCTCAGTGAAGTTATTGAAGTCTTACAACTCAACGATAGCCTCAATTGGGTTACCAAAATTAGCTCTTCATTGTTTCCTAAGTTGAAGCAACATCTTAAGGACTTCCTTTAGGCTATGCCAACATTTTTACTTAGTCTTCCATTAACATGCTTGGAATCCTGCCAGAGGTGATTACTCACCATCTTAACATTAACTTTGCCATGAGGTTTTCAAGCAAAAGAATTGCCATGTGGTCCTTGAGCGTGTAGTGGCGATTGAAGAAGAAGTACATAAGTTGCTAGCAGCTGACTTCATATGGCCAAAAGCATACCCTACCTAGCTAGCCAATATGGTCTTTGTGAAAAAAAGTCGATGGTGGATGGTGGATGTGCATAAACTTTATGGTCCTAAACGAGCTATGCTTAAAAGATTGCTTCCCCCTACCAAAGATAGACTAACTAGTCGATTCCGTAGTTGGCTACACACTTCTAAGCTTCATGGATGCCTTTTTAGGTTATAATCGGATCAAGATGCATGAGCTCGACTAAGTACACACTGGTTTTGTCACCACTTTTGGCACCTACTGCTAAGAGGTCATGCCATTTGGCTTGAAGAATGTAGAAGCCACTTACTAGAGATTGGTAACCCACATGTTCAAGTTATAGATCGGAAGAAATGTTGAGGACTATGTTAATGACATGGTTGTCAAGTCTTAGGTGCCTATAGATTATTTAATAGATCTACATGAACAAATTCCAAGCATTATGAAAATATAACATGAAGCTCAACAAAAAAAAAAAATGCATCTTTGGCACCTCTTTAGGAAAAATTTTGAGCATTGTGGTCATGGCTAGGGGCATCGAGGTAAATCTAGACAAGATAATAGCAATCCTAGACATGCAACCCCTTAAGACTATCAAAGATGTCTTGTAGTTGGTAGGGTGAATCACTGCACTTAATATATTTGTATCTAAATTCATTAATAAGTGTGTCGAATTCTTCAAGATCTGAAAAAAACTTGCTAACTTTCAATAGACCTAATAGTGTCAAGTAGCCTTTTAGGAACTACAGTGACGCCTTACCAGCCCTCTAGTATTGTCTACACCTACCCTAAGTATAGACCTCTACCGATAACTTTTAATCAGTAGTCAAGCCCTCTCTTCTGTCCAAGTATGAGTTGATGAATATGAACACTAACCTATATACTATGTTAGCCATATACTTTAAGGCCTTTAGGTCCAATACTTAATGGTTGAGAGGTCTAATTTGGCTATCATAATCTCCTCTCAAAAATTATAACCGTACTTCGAAGCTTACTAAGTGATTGTGCTTATCGATCAACCATTACAGTAAATATTACTCCCACCTAATGTCCCTAGACATATTGTTCGTTATGCCCTCAAGCTTAGTGCTTATGATATACAATTTATGCTTAGAGAAGCCATCAAAGCCTAGGTCTTCACCACTTTATCATCAAATACACAATGCTTGATGACCATTCAGCTTTTGTAGAGAACCCTACATGGACCTTACATGTTAATGGTCCTCCACTATAGGTAGCAGTGATGTAGGACTAGTCCTACAAGGACCTCACCGCGTTGAAATCCAATGTGCCATTAAGTTTAGCTTTTTTGTCAGCAACAATGAAACAAAATATGAAGCCTTCATTGCAGGCCTCAAACTAGCTAAAGCAATCAAAGCTAAAAGGTTTGACATATTCTCTGACTCTTAACTAGCCCTCCAACAGGTTAAAGGTGACTACACAACCAAAGACAAAGCCATGAGCCACTACTTCAAGTGCATGCGGACTCTTTGCATAGGATTTTTACAATAGAACATTTATGAAGTTCCACACGTAGAGAACTCTAAAGCTAATAGCCTCTTAAAGTTAGCCTCTACTTTTTCTCCGACTTGGATTAAAGAGTGTTCATGGAGTACCTCCCTAATCGACCCACAAATAGCTGTATCAAGCATTGCTTGGCCACTAGCACCCAACCTTCACAGAGTAGACCTTGTCGGATGGATCCTATCTTCAGTTATTTACGAGATGGCATTTTACCAACTGATCAATAAGCCACTCAAAAACTAATGTATTGAGTGGCTCAGTACACATTAATCGATGGATGGCTCTACAAACAAGAGCTAAATCTTCCTTTTCCTCAAATGCTTATAACTAAAAGAAACCCAACAAGTGTTCGATGACCTCCATGCCAAAATCCATAGCTACCATGTTATAAGCTAGACAATTATGACAAAGCACTATGACTTAGTTATTTCTAGGTGACAAGACACTAAGCTACTCATATGTAAATATGCAAACTGCTAAAAGCATGCACCCATGAGCAAGCTCCTCAACTCATCGCTCCTGTCTCTTTCCATTTCATTGCCATTTGCTCAATGGGCCCTTGATATACTGGGACTATTCCTCAAGATGACTGACTAGTGACAATATATCATTGTTGCCATTGATTATTTCTTGAAATAAGTTGAAACCAAAGCTATCGCAAAGATCACAAAAAAGAATATTAAAGACTTTGTCAAATGATCTATCTTATGTCGGTTTTGAGACTTACATACACTTATCACTAACAAAAGCACACAAGTTTCAAGATTTTTTCTTAGAAAAAGATATTTAACTCCATTACACTTTAGTAGCCCACCCTTAGTCCAATGGGCAAGTACAAGCAACCAACAAGCTCATCCTCAACAACCTAAAGAAAAGGATTAGCTAGACCAAAAGTAGATGGTTAAACAAGTTACCTTACATTCTCAGTGGGTATCAAACAATGCCTCGCATGCCAATAAGTGAAATACCTTTTCACCTTGCATTGGGCACTAAAGTTGTACTACCTATCAAGTTGAAATTCCCTAATGCTCAAAACCTTATATTTGAGCTTATAAGTTAATGAGATCGATCTTTGAGCTAAACTAGACCTCCTATAAAAACTATGCGACTAAGTCAGCTTTTGCACAACTGCCTACCAACAACAAGTGGCATGTTAATACATCTGACTTGAAGATCTAGTCTGGCAAACGTTAGAAGCCATTGGGTCTCAAGAAGGCTAAGAAAAGCTTACTCTAACATGGGAAGACCCTATCTAAGTCAAAGAAGAGGTTAGACATCAAGCTTATGGCCTTAAGTGACTTAATGACCAATCTATCCCATGAACTTAGAATGCCAATAACTTACAATTATTCTATGCTTGAAATTTACAATAAAAATGTCATGCCTTTTCAAAAACAAGCTCTAGCCAATATAGCATCACTTGATTCTTGTATATTGTCGTTGCTCTTACTATAGGCAAATGCAACCCCTTCCCCATTACCATAAGTGACTAGCATGCAACTGCTAAGTGATAAGCATACGAAGAACACTTCTGTCACCTTAGCTAAGCATACATGGACCCATTGTCACTGCCCTAGCCACAAGTAAATGTGGCCCCTTCCCTATTACCCTAAGTGCAAGTACATAGCTACCAAGTGACAAGTATACTTGTGACCCTTCCATCGCTTTAGCCAAGCATATATAGACCCATTGCCACTACCTTAACTACAAGCAAACACAACCCCTTCCCTATCACCCTAGTGATGAGCATCCAGTTACCAAGCGATAAGCACATAAGGGAATCCTGCCGCTTTAGCCATGAGAAAACACAGACTTACCTTTATTGCCTTAGTGATAAGCAAACACAAACACTTTCTATTTCCAAGTGATGAACACACATGGAGGTCTTCCCTCAACTTAACCATGGGAGTACATGGATCATAGTCACCACCCTAGCTACGAGCACATGCAATCTTATCACCGTGATCTTAACCATGGAAAAATGTTATCCTTGATCGTTACCTGACCAATAGGAAAACATGATTCTCTCAAAGTCATATAGATCCTATGTTAGTTACCTATGGACCATAAGGCTAAGCTACATAGCATAGCTTTTACAATTCTTATAGACATCAAAGCTCTCACCAATGAATAAACACCTTTAGAAGCTCTCCCTTACATCTCTCTTACTCGACCTAGTCATTGTGCATAGAAAAGGGTATATAATCACTTGATTCAAAAGTTTGTGCAATTGTACTCATACAAAAAACACACAAATAAAAGAGGAACAAGCAAGGGAGAAAAATGTAGAAACAAGAACTATTCCTTTCATTCATTAAAAGTTTCTATTTGCACTTGCAAAGATCTACATCAATATCCTAATCAAACTATTATAAGAATGTCTCTTGGCATTGTTTTCTACCTAAGATTGGCAACACCGACTGTCTACAAACATAAATGGTGAGCTTCCAAGGTACACTCTACCAATAGTGGCCAAGTAAGCACACACATTTAGTGGATATGACCACATATATAGAGGCAGTGCAAATAGTGTAATTACTAGACCTCTCGACTTCAAAAGGAAGGTGAGCTAAAGATCCAAGTCTACTAATTAGTAACCTAACCTTAACTCTATAAATGCCTAAGTACCAACGTAGCCTCAACGATGATAATAGGAGGAGGGAACATGAACTATCTCCGCTCTCTCTTCACTTAGGAATGAGTTGCCCCTATAGGCCCTGCCACTTACTTCATCGATTCTTAGTAGCACCAACTACCAGGGTTAGTGCATAAAAGAAGCCAAAGGAGCTTGGTAATGGCATGCCTTATCTTTAGGGGGATTAGTATTCATACCATCTAGCTTATTGCAATGAATTCTCTCCTTGTAATGACCCGATGAGTTGTCTCCTCATTCTACAATAACCTAGTTAGCTGTCAAAGTTCTCTAAAATCCCCTATAAAACACAATTAAAAAGGAGTTAGCCATTATATAGCAACCATCAGAAGAATATATGATAATAGCAACAGTATAGTACCTTCACTATATGTCTCTTCTTAGTTAAGCCACTGCTAGACTTCATCATCCCTTGCTAATAGTGGCATAATTGTCACAGCCACAATCATCCTATCCTATACAATGTGGAATGAAATGGCAATGGTCTCTAATGAATCCCTTACCCTTATTTATATTACTATAGAGGGTGAATTGCCCATAAATGGCAAGAAATAAGATTATAGAAATGTGTGCCCTTGGTAAGACCTCTCTATGACTCTACTTTATGAGTTCCATGGCACATGCATACCCTAATCATATAAGTGGCTCATTTTTGCTACCCTTATAGCTATATTCAATTATGTAAACAAATGCATGCACAAACCTTGTATACCTACACATACAATGAAGGGGATAAGCTATTAAATGTGCTTTGTAACACGCACTATCAATTTAATCTCTCAATATCATGAATCGATAGACATTAATCACCTATAAATCATGATGGACCCACTTAATGCTAACGATCAAAACCAATGGGCACAAATACAAGTATGAAACAACATCATAAGTCAGTTAAGCATGAGCTTCCATTACTTAATTGCCTAGTAGCACTTACATCATTTTTTGAGTTAGCATACCAACCTTTGTACAAACATATGCACAAAAAAAATGAGGAAAAGGCAAAAAAGGCCCTAACAAAGCAACTTAGTCACTTAGTAGCTCCACTACCAACTCTTAGGTTAGTAGGCCCTCTAGCTGATACATTTAGCTTAAACTCTTGAAGGAGCTTAAGATCTTAGCCAGTCTCACAGAGGGGTGAAGGAAAGCCCTCTTCAGTACCATCTGACACCTCATATGGACCAATCAACCACTTCAAGGTACTTGGCATCTTAAGCTTTTGGGGCTACCATTCCGAGCTGCTCTTGAGGTGCTACTTTTTAGCAACTTTCAACAACAACTGCTACCCTTGCATGATAAAAAAATCTACAGCTCTACAAACTAGGAGCCCTCGAAGAACTCGTCTAACACCTTACTATAGACATGGTCTACAATGTTAGCACTCCAGGCTTGCAATTTCTATAAATGTGTCTACCTCTCTACATCACTTAGCTTAGCCTACTCTAGCTTTTCCCTTAACTCACCTACGTTAACATCGACAATCTTCAAGACAAGGTCCTTATCCACTAACTCCTATTGAGCCCAAGCCACCTCCTACAACTCCATTACACTCTTGTTTGTGGTTTCTTTCCTTTACTAAGCTTCTAACAGCTCTCTAGCGTGGTCTAAGGCCTTCTAGACTACCACCTTTAACTCAGCTGTCATGCCATTAACTTCAATTTCCAACCGCTCGGCTCCATTCTTTATAGCCACCAACATCTCCCATTTGGCAATGAGGTTCCTCTCTACTACCTTCGCTTGCCTCTAGAACTCCAATCGGATAGCTTGCAACTCTTCACTAGCCTTTTAGTTGCCTCTTCTATTGTCCTCACACTTTACAAAGACAGGCACAATGGAAAGGATGTAAGGAAACATGATGAAATCAAAAGTACAACTTAGTACAACCAATGACATACCATCGATGCCGTCATCCTTTAACCTAGCAAGGCAATGTGACTAGTAAACAAGATTTGCCAAAGTTAGTAATCATTAGTGCAAGCTTAAATCAACATACATAACTAAGCATGACTATAGATGCTCACCTTATATAGACCACTATCCATAGTGTACTGTATTGTCATTGAGTCATAGCTATACACCACATTTTGCACAACCTCCAAGTCTTTAGGAGGCATGATACTCTACATAAGTATATGAGTGACACATGTGTTTTTCAATCCTAAGTCCTTCAAGCAAACACCTTATCAAGGTTGGAAGATAAGACCGAGTAATCCTATCCAAGCCCAAGCTCAATGTCCCCTTAGCCCTAACTTAGCCATTAGCTAGCACTTGATGCACGGGCTACAACTTTAGACTCTCCTATACTTATTGCTCCATAACAACCTTTTTCTTCTACTGGTGCTTAGTCTCCCATTTTTGTAGAAGCTCTACTCTTTAACCTTATCCTAGCTTAGCCTTTCCCTCACAACGAAAACCAACCTTAGGTCACCCTTGCTATTTAACACTAAGCGATCCTGACCCTATACCAGCCTTAACATCTTGTTCTTATTATACTATTAGCACATTTAGCTCTTTGAGCCACCTTTTGGACTAAACCTTCCTTAACAACCTAAGCCCTCTTTTGACCAGCCCTATTAGACCTAAGGATTGATCTTGGTAGAGCAAAATGCATAGCCTTCATAGCTTCCTCAACTCTAAGCCCCTCAATGGGCCTCTATTGCTTTAATAGTAACTCCTCCATCAATACTGCCTTCTTGAACGTTATGTTTCCTACAAAACAAGAGATATATTAGGTTAGTTCAATGATCACAAGAAGTTCCACTACTCAAACTTTGCATGAGCTAAGCCCCCTCTCAATTCCCCACTCAATGCAACACTAGTAGATAGTACAATAGCACAAGCCTTTACTCGGGATTCTAGTTAGCTCCTTCACATCCATTACTTTTGCCCCTATGGTGTTGCACTAACTTGACAATCACCTCTCACTCCTTAAGAGCAAGAACATCAATTTCTAGCTTCATGGAAAGTATAGGCCTCGACTACCTCATGCCCATGCTCCAAGACATGATCATGGCACTCATCCACAACTACACGATTAATAGCAGATCTCACCTAGGAAAATTGTTAAAGTCATGTCCATCAACATCCTTCCTACCTATAAGCAACACACGGTGTTTAACATTTATTATAAAAAATAGCATGTGTTAAATGAGAAAACACTTACCTTTCTTACAAAGCAAAAATTGGAAATTCAAAATGGCTGCAATAGTTGTGCCCACAACAACTTTAGCTCAAAAGTGAGGGAAAGCTCTAAAAGCCTTACACAAGATCTACTCTTCAGCAGAAAAGGCCTTGCTCAGTATGAGATCTACTCTTTAGCAGAAAAGCCTTACATGTCATAAGATTTGTTCTTCAACAAAAAAGCTTGCTTGGCACGACACTTGCTCTTTAGTAGAAAAGTAGACAAGGCCTTACTCAACATAAGATTTACTTTTCAGTAGAAAATTCCACTTTGTTCGGTAGGAAAAGGCTTGTTTGACAAAACCAAAAACGTGTTTCTCAACAAACCTAAATGCTTGCTCAACAAACTTAGATGCTTGGTTCTTAGTAAATTTGAAAACCCACTTCCTAACAAACCTAAAAACCTACTTCTTAGCAAATTGGAAACCTACATCTTAGTAGAAAGGGCTAAACTTGCTTCTTAGCAAGTAAAGCCTAGCTTGGCATAAAACTCACCCACACTTCTTCTCAATAGAACCTAGGTTAGTGTCGAGCCCCTTAACTCCACTAAAGCTAGCTTAGGTATACTCACTTCAGCTACTGAGAAGAATCTCATGCTCTAGATAGAGCTCTCCCCAACCATAGGTTAACGAGGAAATTAACAAACCCTTAACATGTAAAGTAACCTGATGGGCTAGCAAGGCACCTTACTTGACTTAACAAGAATAACATGGTAGCTTGGCAAAAGCCCTTGCATGACCCCACTTGTTAGCGAATGCCATAACAAAATAACAAAGCCTACCATAACCATACTCACTACCCTACCACTCGATGCAAATCTCACCACTATCAGGAAGATCCTTAACAAATGGTCATGGCTCAAATCACTCATTACACTCTTAGTCAATTGATCGCCAATAAGAGTAGGGAGGTAAGTGTTGGTAGCTATTTCTAGTTAGACCCTTAGCCCATAGAAACACCTACTTCACCCCAATCTAAAGAACTTTCAATCTAACTTATGACCTACAAGTACGGAGTTAGGTAGGCTGTTAAAGAGTCATATCCTAATAAGGTGATTTCAAGAGCTATGATTATTCTCAACACTCAAGGAGCTTACCAAATGTTGACTCTGTTTAAGAATACTTGATGCTTATGTACTTAGAGGTATGGTTAGAGATCAATTAATTACCTATCCCTTGAAAGCTCATATAAGGCAAGGATCCCTTACTATGACAAGGAGGACACTTAGGATCGCTAAGTGCCAAATAAGTCCCACTTGAACACACATACATAGACACACTCTTTCTCTTTGTCTTTCTCTTAGCATGTTGTCATTGCGATCTCTCTATCACCCTACACTTTGTTAACTTAAGCATCAAAATGGTTAAGCCCTAACCCTCTCTAGCACCCTTGATAGCTCACATTTATTCATCCTTGTAGGCTCACTTAGCTACTGAGGCCTAGTTTTCACAAGGGAGCTAGATCGGACACATAAGGAGCAAGGATCACGCATTAACAAACATCTTTTTCAATCTTTAGTTTAATAGTGGTGCAAAGTTTTTTTTTTTTTTTCTAAAGGAAAACTCATCTCTATTATGGTAAGCAGCTCATATTAGGTGAAAAGAACCTAATATAAATTTATTTATAGGGATATTGTAATTTTCATAAAAATCAAGCTTGATAATAGTTGCTTATTATCTTGGCACTATAGACATACATCAATGAACTTGCCATTATAAGCTACTTCTTAAAAGGACCTTACGAGTGATTAAAATCTAAAATACTAAGTTGATTCAACTAGAGGTGATTGAGTATTGGACCGAGCTTTTGATGAACAAATCGAAGGAGGAGAAGTAAGATGTTATGAATCATGTATTCCTTTAATAAGTTAAAGAAGAAACTGGCTCTGCAATTGACACATTAATGCTAGGATTACAAGCCTAGGTGAATGTTAATACCACCTTTGGGTAGGGAGAAGCCTCTACAAATGGACTTTACAAAGTTTTTGTTGTCATTTATAGATGTGCTCAAGCATCACATGCCAATTTTAGGAGCTAGTGGTTGATTAGCTAATCTAATGACAATTAACAGTTGAAATTTGAATTTCTTCATTTGGTTAGCTTAAGTAAGCTAGGGTTTAGGCTTAACTTACTTAGGTTAGATTATTTTAACCTGTGTTGAAGCTTACCTATGATTTTGATTAAGCCTAGCTTTTAGGATCTAGTGGGCCTAATTATTTTGTTTTCATAAATTATATATATATATATATATTATCACATAAAGCCCTTTCATTAAATTTTATAAATATTAGCAATAAAAATTATTAATATATACAACTGATTGTTAAATTCAAAACTATAAACTACATGATTCCATTATCTATCATGGCAATTGTTAACCTTTTATCAATTTACATGACACTAATTAATTTGTATTTTCATCACCACTGTTAAAAAAAAAATTATACGTTTTCAATATTTATCTTCCATCTACTAAAGAATGGTATAATATTGGTTTAAAACAATTTATATTACTTCAAATATTTTTTTGGAGTTTTCTCTCAAAATTGTTTTAGGGATCTACCGTTATTTAGATTTAACATTTAGTGTATTATCAAATATATTTTATCTATATGATTCTTGAGCCTAATTGGTGCAAATGCACTTTATCTCCTTGTCTAAGTTGGATGTGAAAAATTAACTTGGTATGAATTTGCTAACCAAGCCCTCCCTATAAGCCTTGAAAATATTGCCCATGCCTACCCATTTATTAAGCCTACCATCAAGCCCAATGGGCAGCTCGCCCATTAATCACATACTAATAAAATCAATAACAAATTACACTACCATGTGCAAAATCATCTTCAATATACACCTTCGTTTCTTATGGAGCTTGATGGCATTAGTGTCCCCTTCAATCAAAGTAGGGTCGTAGTATGTTCTCTTCATTAAGGCATTTACCAACTACAATGAGGCAAAAGTCCATTTGCATGTCTGGTTTTTTTGCTATAAAGACTAGAGCAAATACTTAGGTAAAAGGATCCAAAACCTATTGCTCTTAGGTCTTCATTGCACTACTTTATCTCTCTCTCCAAATACTAAATTGAATATTAGAGTGGCCATGCCAGAAATAGTCTTGACACCTCTATAGCTCTTATTCTCATTCTATTTATAGGTCATGCAATCTTCAACCAAAATCTCCGAACAACAATATCTTATTTTGATCTTCCCACTCATGTAACATTGTTAAAAAGTAAATAAATAAAATTACAAAAATGTAGAGACAAAAGGATATAAACCACAAATTTATTGATCCCATTATTTTTGTTATTAATTAAATAGACATAGCCTACACTTGCATAAGAGAAAAGTTATCACAAGTTCTTTTCTTACAAATGAAATCTATGAGAAATAAGTTCTACAAGATTCTACAACTACAACTGCAAGTACAACTTTTTTTCTGCACCTTAGCATCTTCTTTCACATCAACATCTTTTAGGGCAAATATAGGTTTTATTGCTTCAAACACCTCTTCAATAGGCTTTGCTGCATCAATCTAAACATAAAAATCGAGAAAATTAGATTTACCAACTACTACCACTTGAGGATGCTGGCATATACCATTTATAGGATGGGTGGATAAGTTTGAAGGTGTGATTTTAGGAGATTTTACCTTTCTAACCTTTCTCTTTCGATTATAATACTCAATCACCGGAAGGCTAGACTCCAAGAAAACCTCAAATCTTTTTTTTATTGTCTCCATGTTGTCATCTTCTCTTCCCTACATAATCACCATCTAGAAAAATAATAAATAATAATAATAATAATTCCCAAAATATCTTGGAAGCAAGAGTTGACATCTTTTTCTACATTTTAGGCAAAAGGAAAATGATAATGGGCATTCACTACACTTGTTAATAGGGGTATGCATGGTTTGCTAATTAGATTTGTCTATCTAAATTGAAACAATTCATAAAAAATGGTATGATTTTTTATCACTTTGAATCAATACATATGGTTTGATGTTTGAATTTTTTTTAGTCATAAAGAATTGACTCTCTTTTGTTTTTATTTGGAATGTATATTATTCCATTCAATTCACCATTTAAATTCTAAATTAACCATAAAAAAACCTCTTTTTCAAAAATGTAAAATAATTGAAGAGTCTTGCGTTAACTTTCGAGTCATAAGAAGGATAAGAAGAAGAAAGATGTGTTACCTATTGTTTGCACGTATATATGCAGAGGTAATAGAGCAATTTCAAGTTGGAATAGAAGTACTAGTAAAGTCTACATTCACATAGCGAGTTGATAAAAGATGATCACAAATCATCCAAATCAATTTAAAATTTTGTGAAATTGAAAATACAAATAAAGAAAAGCCAAATAATAAATATACTCTTATTTTACATATTTAAATAAATATGGAAAAGTCCGTAGATCAAGAATAGTTGTCTTATTTAGATAATTTTTATTGGTAAGTTCTGATCTTTTAAAAATTCTTCAAACTATTAGATTGGTATTTTAAGAAATTCTATCTTCTAATGCTTTTCCAACCCTTCTTAATAAAAAAGATTATTGGAACAATGGAAGAATTTATTTTTAATAAGAAAAACATGTATTATTTTTCTTACATGATTGGTTTCGTTTTTCGATTTGTTTTGACTTTTCAAATCGAGCCAACTATAAATTTTAGTTCGGTTTGGGTTGAAAACTTTTTTGAATGAAACTATAAATGATTTGGTTTATAATTTAGTTCGATTTTATGCCATTTTTACTTATTAATATTCTAAAACAGAAATTTTTTTAATTGTCCATATATATATATATAATTAACATTGAAAGTTATTCATTGGTAACAAGTACTTTGGGAATAAATCTAGGTCTAGAGAGTAACATTAGGGAGACCTGGTTCCTCTGTGAAAGGCGCCTCTCTAGCTCTTCCAAGGGACAGTCAAGGTATAAGACGAATTCTGGCTCTATTTTCGTCTAGAAACAATGTTAAGAAAAAATTGTTAGAGCACAACCAGGCGTGAAACTTCAAGCAATAATGTACTAGAAAAAAAAAAAAAAAAACCCTACAGTAGCCTCAAAAGCGGCTCTATTTTCCTCATTACGAGGAAAACCATCTATTAAAAACTTGTTATTGCCACTTTTCTGCATTGCTCTTTCAAGGAGGTTGATGGTGATCCTCGAAGGCACAATTTGTCCCTCCTTAATGTTGTTTTGGATTATTTTCCTATTGTTGAAAAAGAAAGGAAAATATTAATGAATGTCTTAAAACATTTATTAAGAAATTGAATTAAAAAACAACTTGCCATTGGGACTAAATGTGTTTTTTTTTTTTATATATATATTAATATGTTCTTATTTTTGCTTTTCAGCGAAGTCCATAATCAATATTCAAATACATAAAGCGTTTCCTTTTTAAATCTTGGATAATCCTGTGGGCATTCATAAATGGGGGATTTTAGAAAAATACTATTATTTTAGCAAATAGGTCGATGCACACTTTACAATGAAAAGCTTTTAAGGGCAAAAGGATAAGTACATCACCTGTAAATACACTGTCGAAAGGCTTAAAGTTGAAAGGAGATAACATCTATAATCATATTAAAGAATGTGTGTAATTATTTTTATATTCTAATAAATCATGGAGGAGTACTAAGTTTTAGTATTAATAAATCTTTATTGTATTAAGAATGGCTTTAAACAACCTTTTTGACAAAATATTTTTATATTTATTTATTTCCAATATCGAGGAAACTTACAACGGGATTGTTTAATGGACGTTTCCTTATCAAAAAACTTATCGGGACGATGATGTGATGACCTAAGGGGGCATGTTGATACAAGTGCTTAGTACAGCTTTGAATATGAGGACAAAAAATTTCTGATTGCCTTGAAAAATATGCCAGTATGCCTTTCAAAATATGGTTTTAATTTTGGGATAAATTACAATAACTCTTGCCTACAAATTATCGAATTATAAAAAAATTAAGATATTTAAAATATTACACTTGTACTAAGTTGTTCATTTGAATAAATATGCACATATAGTTATTTTTTATAGGAAAATCTACTAAAATAATATAATTTTTTTTTAAATTTCTTAAAATAAAATATTAAAAAATTATTTTAAAAATAGGTTACGAAGGGATGGATTGGATCTGTACATTCAACAATTTGTACTGAAAACACATACTTAGAATATACCTTCAATACAAATGTTTATAATTTAATTTGGGATTTTCTTCATTGTTTTAATATATTAGGTGGTCAAAAAAGGTTAAATCAACGATTTGTTGATACAAAATATTAATTTGGCTTTATATCTAACCAAAATTTTTGATGTATCAATATTTTTTTTGAGATACCATTGCTAATATGCAAAGTTGTGAACTTCTCCTAATCTTAATAGTTTTCAAGGGTATTATTGTAATTCATCCTAAATTTTACAATTAATACTAGAGCCATAAACTAATCAAGTTGAGAGGATACAGCTGCTCAAGTAAGGTTGAGTTTACTTTGGAATTTCAAAGAATCAAGGATGAAATTTTGAGCTCGACCTTAACTTGTAATAGCACTTAACAAACTCACTTCACTTGCAATGAAACTTAATAACTTCAAGCCCAACCCATTTAAACTTGCTTGACTCCATTTATTAGAAGATATTTTTCTTCTTTTTAAGATAATTTCAATATATTAATTCGATATGAGTTTAAGTAATATTTAAACCTGATTCAAGTTAACTATATTAAATGCATGAACTAATTAAATTAAATTTCATGAAACTCGAACTTTACTAAATAAATTTCTTGAGTAAATCAAACTTGAATGCGATTTTTGCTATACCCATTTTCGGAGCCCGATTCGATTTCTGCCCGGAGAAGATCACCAGCACTGAGATGAGTGAACCCAAAGTGTTGAACTATTTTAGCACATTGCGTACCCTTTCCACTGCCCGGCCCTCCTGCAACAGGAACACCCTCGACGATGAATAAAAATAAATAGATAACTTGGTTGCGTGAATAACTCGACAACCTAGTTCTTGTTTCATTTTCTCAAAAGCATCATTCCATATATTATTGACTAATCGTTTTAACACTAACGGAGAAGCCTGCATGATTAAAAGGCTACATGAACTCATTGAATTTTCTCTGGTAGATCACTTAGATAATAGTTGTAATAAAATAATAATAATAACAACAATAATGAAGATAGAATAATGTTTAATTGCATACGTCTAAAATTTTAGTGCACTCGCAGGATAAGAACAAATGTCAACTATCAAACAATTATTTTGAAAAGATGCAAATGGTCCAAGTTTTCATTTCGGTGTCTCAGTGTTTTGTCTCCATCAATCACATTGATATTGCCACCTAAGATTGAAGATTTTATAATGGGATAGGAACACTAAATACCTATGTTATTAATATTTATGAGGCATACTGTAAAAATGTTATAGCATTTGTTTTTTCTGAAAAGCATAGCGTGTGGTATAAAAACTATATGCTGAATATACTTAATTAAGGAAAACTACTATAGTTTGTAAATTATGGATTTGAGGCTTTATAGATATTAAACCCTCACAGATTACAGATTAGGGACACATATACCATCTTATGGTAATTTAGTATATGGAAAATGTTTTTTGAATGGAAAATTAATTATAAAAGTAAAATTTAAAATGATATAATATGTATTACATTACCTAAAATTACCTTGGAAATAAACAAAAAAAGAAAGAAAAAGTTTTAAAAATAATATATATATATATATATTAAATTCGTTATAATTTTATATTAAAATGTTCGACATATCTATTGATACTTTTTGATATATACAACATTAGCCAAAAATAGGAAAAGAATACACAATAATACTTACCCAAAACAAAAACGACTGTCGGCCTGTTCTCCAACAAGCTCCGACCTGCTTCCTAAACCAAAATTTCCACAATTTATCGATGTTATATATATATATATATATAGTTACATTCATATCAGATAGTAGAACGATTAACTACATAAGGTGATGCAAATTGTAGTATTGCTTAAGTCGTTGTATATCAATCCACGGACTATATCATAAGAAGATAATGAATTTAAGCTATATATATGTACATTTTTAGAGCGGCCATCATGAATTGACGTTGCCATGAGATTCCACGTAAAAGTAATTGTTAGAGCAGGATATTTCCAGCTATCTGAGTAAAAACAACCTAAAATAATCAGAAAGCAACATTAATTATATGCCAACAGAAAGAGAAAATAAAGCTACACGCAAAGAATGTCAAGCAAATGCAATTTCGAATCTATCAAATAAACACATAAAGTTGATATTCTATTTCTAACATCAAGGGAAAACCTTACATCTCCACCCTCCACTTTTTTTTTTTTTTTTTTTTGGCCCTCTTTTTTGGGTTTTTCTCTTTTAATCTATTTGTTAAATTCTGAGGGCACTTTGATCATACTTCATATATATTATTTTCCAAAAAGTCACAATATCATATAAATAGACCAAAGATCAACCCCAAAATTAATGTAGCTCATATGAGTCAGCAGCTTTGGCATAAATTAAAGCTAGCATGACGACACACATATGTACATACATGTTTGTATATAAAATGTAATTTTTAGCACAGCAACAAAGAATGGCACTTAAAGACAAATATGTTTAGATGGCAGGCACATGCACATACCTTAAGAGTTGAGGGAAGGAGAGAGAAAGAGAGGACTTAAATTTAAGGTCTATGAAGAGATATAATCATAAACTACATGGCTAAGACTAAGAGGACCTTAGACTTTAGGGTTTGGAATCACATATACACGCAGGCGGGACCAGCTTTGCGTTATTACAACGGCCGTCAGTAGCTTCGCCCTCACACCTCTTACCACCCCCCCCCCCCCCCCCCCACTATGTAAGTAATCTACTTCAACATTTTTATAAAGTCAACTTTGTGTGAAATATATATATACCCACTCACAAAAAAGATCATATTCGATAATGATAAGACGGTGACGGACAAAAGCGTGTATCTTTATCAACATTGATTAAGGTTTAAAATATTCAATAGCATCATCGCTCCTCTAAACTACACATGGGGCAAAAATGATAAACTTATATATATATATATATTTTACATGTTAGTCCAGCTTAAATTTTAAAGGAAATGGATCATTTTGAATTTTTATTTTATCAATTTTCTTCAATTTACAAATTAATGCTTGATTTTACAAATTTGAACAAACTTATGACATAATTATTATATTACCATTTTGTTTATAATTTCAATAATCGATTATATGTACCAGTGCCTTAAGAGAACAATTTGAAAAAAATTAAGAAAAAATAAACTGGGAGGATCCAAATTCAATTTTAGTTTTGAATCGCAACTACCCCTTATGGCAATTAGTCGTTTAGAGGAACTAAAGCTGTAATTGCATAGTATCGAAATATGAACCTGCCAAATTCTTATAATAAAAAAAAAATTAGGAGAAAAAAAAGTAAAAGTATATTATTAGTTTGTTTATCAACTTTTTTTTTTCTTTTATTGAAATTCTCAATATTTTCAAAACCTTATAAAAATATATCTTTCATTGATTTTGTTAAAATTTACACCCATTCATGATATGTGTTAGCTTCAAATTGATTAAGGATACTTAATTTAATAAAATAGTGATATTAAATATATTTAGTTACAAAATATAATAAAATATTAAATATATTTAATTATGTAATATAATAAATAATAAAAAAATACTAAAAGAAAAATTAAAAGTAAGAAAATGGTGTTAGAAAAAATTGTGGCCAATTATCCCAAGGCCAATTAAAAGTTAACATATATTTAAGATGGATAAAAAATTTATAAATTAACAAAAGTCTTATTTTTATAGGATTTTGAAAATGTTATGTACTTAAACAAATGAAAAAAATATATTAAGGAATCAAACAGAAAAGTTTGTAAATGCAAAGGACTAAAAATGTAATTTCTAAAAAAAAATAAAAAATATTAACATGCCGTACTATGATCTAACCTGGCCTAGAATTGGAAATTTTGGGAACCAGCTAGGCTTGTAGCAATAGTTCTAGTGACCAAACTTACTTGGAATGAGCGATTCCAAAGAACCACCCTCATCAATCACAGATAGGCTAAGGTAGCTTGTCCTGCGAGTACTATTTCTTTTGATTCCAAATAGAATCAAATTTGATAAAAGTTATTTTAAAATTGAATAAAATCTCCAAAATGTTAGTTAATACAGAGTGGTAAACTTCGAATAGCATAGAATAATACAAATTTATCCTAAGTAAATGAACATATTTTTCGTAAATGATAATCGCAAACTTCAAATTATTATATAAGTAGCGTTTTACTTCGTTTTAAGGCATAAAATTCTCCCATGGTAAAAAGGTTAAATATTTGATAAAAAATACTGTGTTTCATCTATCCCCATCCACCATGCAGGATTTGTTAATTTTACATTGCTCTCCTTAAAGTGAAAAGGTGAAAAATTAATATTGTTATAGGTGGTGTTTCTTATACAAAATGTTGGGCCATAAATACTAGAAGGGAAGAATTAAAGATGTCATGTTGATTTATCACATACTTTTAGTGTATAAAAATAAAAGGGCAGTGCACCATGGATAAAATGGAAATAACATCTTTGCCCTATGAGAGCTT
The DNA here is from genome assembly GCA_037954665.1 of Laguncularia racemosa. Taxonomy (NCBI): domain Eukaryota; kingdom Viridiplantae; phylum Streptophyta; class Magnoliopsida; order Myrtales; family Combretaceae; genus Laguncularia; species Laguncularia racemosa. Next base: position 5,299,642 of record JBBMOL010000003.1, on the reverse strand, counting down.
TTATCCCTAGCCAGCTTGTTCCACTCTGCATTATGCAAACACAGCACTAGCACACGACGCAAGTTGACATGAGGAAACGTTGAGAATGGTGCTGAAATAAGTCATTTGTCAATGATTAGAAAAAAAGAAGAAGTTAATTTAGAGCATTGAATAATTTATGAATTAATTTTTCATCATTAGATATTTTTCTTCAAAATCTCTATTATTGGATCTTTAAAGTCATTGAATGATAACTTATCCTAATAATTATTCAAAATGATAGTGACCCCACCTAAATAGCTCATTTATATATGCATATGTGCTTTTTATTGTGAGATTTGAATCAAAAGAATTAAATACATGTTCTTGGGATCAATTTTATAAAAGTGAGAAAAAAGATCAAGGCATGGCTTAAATGGCATTTATGGCTGACAAGTTTTGTCTCAATTATAGATGGTTTTACTTTCAATTGAAAAGATCAATTGCCGTTCTTTGTTTCTTGGTTAGCAAATGAAAAGCAATAATCTATCCCCACTATGTTGGTGACATGTGTCCATACTCATGCACAATTTTGTTTTGAGGAAAGCAAACTTGAGTTAACAAGTCCATTCAAGCTTCAAGAGCCATTGGATTCATGATATGGGAAAGGATCTGAGAGCATATATCGAGGACATAAGCTAAAAAGAGAGGAAAATAACGGAGCAGCCAAGAACCATGACTAATTTTCCACTTCATTTTCGTTTTGGACATCACAATGGTCCATTCATTTTAGTAGCAACCCGTCATGAGCACACCTAGATTCCACTTTTATTTTCCAATTGTGATGACGCACAAGTTGGGGACGGAATTTCTATGACGGGGAAATATCAAATTCGAAGCCAGAGAGACCCACTTCATTGTTCCATTTGACAATTTTCATTTCTTGAAGGGGGTAGATATGTGAAAGCATGTGATAGCACATTCAGCACTTGACCAAGAGGAGCTTAAAATTGAACATATGCTTGATACATATTGCAATAGGCAGCTTGTTAGCCTTCGGTTCAAAGAGAAACATCACGTAGTAGGGGATTGTCTTCAATTTTACATAACATGAGCAGCCCTTGGAGGAGATAGAATAAATGGAGCTGGCGAACAAAGCATAGATGACAGAATTGGAAGTTAGCAGCCCAAAGTCGCTCCACGTCATGACAGAAACGAAGAGCAGTAGCTAGAGATAAGCAAAAGCAGAATTGAAAGCATTATTTAGTGAGTAAGCTCGTTGAGTACCGCAAACACTAGCAGCCATGCTTTCTATTAAATTCATGCGGCAGTCCTTGGAAGAAATTACAAAGCAGCCGAGAGTGTTTTATCCATATCTCGACAGAAGCGAGAGAAAGAGGGAGCAACATATCAGTTGTCACTACTAAATTGCAACAACTATCACACTGCAGCTAAGGAAAATGGAAGAAGGAAGTTAACTCTAAATCACATGCAATTCAAGCCTAATTGAGAGAAGAATATATCAGCTAGATGGGACAAGAATCAATAGAAATAATGGGTTTAAAGAGCTGGAGTATTTTTCCACTTTTTTAGACTTGTATTTCTCATTTTACGGTTGGATAGTAGTGCATACTTAGAGCCACAGTGAAAATAACACAAGCACAAAGCAGTGCATTTCGTCCGCTTTTGTGTAGAACGTAGAAGTGAAACGATACAGGGAGCTTCCTGACATAACCATTCATTGCTCGGTTTTCAGTTGGACACTAATTTTTATCTGCGCCGGTTCAAATCACACGTTGGGAGAGAACTGGGCCCACCAAAAAGATTATTCCAGAGTTTATGGTTATGTAACAAATACACATAACCTCTTGGCTCCACCCAAAAAGATGTCGAAGTAATGTTGAGACCGCAGAAGATTATTACTGCTGTTGCGAAGCTTACTTTGAGTCAACACGGTTACTGGTCAAAATTGCTGTCGATGGTGGATCTCTCAAATAAACTTCTTGTTGCTGCTGATATGTGGTTGATGCTGATGCTGAGTTACTGCCATTTACAGAATCGTAATCACGCCGCCTACTGCTGAGGTCGGTTGGACGTGAACATCTGTGATCACTTGGTCATTTGCACGAACGTGTATCGATGTCTGATGATGTGGCCTACTGTTATGGATAAAGAAAACAGTTCGATTTCCTATCTACGCTTGCAAAAGAAAATGACAAGAAAGAACCATGCCCCCTGCGTTGCCGGGAAAGAACCAAACCCGAAACATCACGTCTGCACTCAATAGAGTGCTGCTAGGGCTAGTGATGGGAGCTTCTGGTCGCTAGTACCTCGACTTTTGGTATAGCTCATTGGGAGTTGACAAGCACACACAACATACACACTGTTATAATTTCGTTTTTATAAAATGAGCTGCCTTGATGAAGGGAGGACAGTTGCAACTGGTTCAAGAAAATAATTTTGCAGCAGCATGATAGAATGAAGAATGGAACAATAACTCTATTTCGAAATTTGCATTATAGATATAGAAAACAAAAATAAAATTAATCCATTAACTACATAGTCCTACAAATAAGTCATGACTAACAACAACAAGATCATTTATCTAACTGATTCCTAAAAGCTAGGATAACGCTACAACAACAACGACAAAAAAAAAAAAAAAAAACAGGACAGTTAAAACACAACAGCAACTGAAATATTTATACTCCTGAAGCATAATTCTAACACTCTGCTTTAGGAGTTGCAAACACCAATTTTCTTTCTTAGACACTCCATTCTACTGGCTAGAAGTGGCTTCGTGAATAAATCCGCCAGTTGATCCTCGGACTTGCAATAAACTAGTTGAACATTGTCTTCCTTTTGCACTTCTCTAAGGAAAAATAACTTGATGTTGAAATGCTTGGTCTTTCCATGGAATACTGGATTGTGAGAGATTGCTATGGCAGCTTGGTTGTCTACAAAGATCTTAATACTTTCCTCTTGTTCCAGCTTTACATCCATTAGAATTTTCTTCAGCCACAATGCTTGATTAACCGTAGTAGTTGCAGCAATGAATTCGGCTTCAGCAGTGAATTGTGCCACGATTTCTTGCTTCTTCGAACTCCATGAGAAGATGCTAGATCTAAGGGTGAAGTAGTAGTCAGAGGTGCTTTTCATGTCTTCGACTGAACCACCCCAATCATTGTCCAAGAATCCAATAAGCTTAAATTCCTTGCTTCTAGTAAACTTGACTCTAAACTCATTTGTACCTTTAACATATTGCACCACTCTCTTGGCAACTTTGAGGTGCAATTCACTTGTACAATGCATAAATCTAGACAAGATGCTTACAACATTCAAAATGCCAGGTAGTGTGGCTGTGAGATACATCAAGCATTTAACTAAGCTTCTAAAGTGACCTTCATCAACTCCACCAACACCATCATTCTTACATAGTTTTTCTTTTTGATTCATTAGAGTACTCAATGCCTTGCATCCTTCAAGCCAAAACTTATTTAAAATCTTCTTAGCATATTTCCTTTAGAAAATAAAGACTGCATGCTCAGCTTGTTTTATTTCCATCCCAAGGAAGAATGTTATCAATCTAAGATCTGTCATCTCAAATTCTTTTGTCAATGCATGTTTGAACTTTCCAACCAGTTGTGGATCATTTTCAGTTAACAAAAGATCATCGATGTAGAGAGAAACTATCAAAACATCATTGCTCTAATGTTTGACGTAGAGAGTGGCCTATGACAAGCTTTTTGTAAATCCTAAACTCAGCCAATATTCATCTATCTTGTTGTACCAAGTTCTTGGAGCTTACTTCAGTCCATAAAGGGCCTTCTTGAGAAGGAATACCTTATCTTCTTCTCCTTTCTTCTCAAAACCTTTAAGTTGATCAACATAGATTTCTTCTTGCAGAATACCATTTAGGAATGCTAATTTCACATCTAGTTGATACACTCTCTAATTCATTTGAGCAGCAACAGCAAGTAAAAGTTTTATTGATGTGCTTCACTTGTTGATTACAATTAAACAATAACAAATGAAGAATCATACAACAAACCACAAGATGCGTTATTTTAACAAACACAATAAAATCCCTAAAACTCAAGGGGCTTCTACGGAAATGAGGATAAGCTTCACTTGTAATTGTAATATATATAAAAGATGGCACAAATAAGAACCAATTCCAAACAATTAAGGCGTAACCCTAAATTGAAAATGGAACCCTAAATGGCATGTTCAAGAACAAGTAACCAATTCCAATCATACACTAGATATAACACACTAGCAACAATTGAAAACAACTTAAGAAATATTGATGTTACTCACAATAATCCTTAAGCCACTCGCTACAATTCCAAGGATGAAATTGATAAGAGTATGTGACGTGAAAGGGGGTAGCTTTCTACGGCACAAAATTTCAAATTTATGAAATGTTCAAAAGTCCCGTACAAACCCTACTTAGCAAGTATTTATACTTGCTCCAATTAGGGTTAAAATGTCCAAAACAATTACGTCTATACCACTAAGTGATCGGTTCTAATCCAACAAAATACAAACAAATAAAAAATGTCCCAAAAATGATTACAAAGTGACTGGTTCAATAATAAAATAACAAGTACAAAGATGGTCTTCAAAGAGCCAGTTCTTCAAGTCAATTGAGTTTATTGCGGGCCGTTGGATGTGAGTCCGATGATGTTCCCAATTTGATCAATAGTGTAGGTTATTTAGCATCCTGTAAAGATTGATCACTGTATTTTCTATAATGCAATTCAAACATTATTAGATAAGGAAATGGATACATGTGAGCAATGTGGATCATACATCTAAATCAGGTTCCTTGACTATTGGGATCGCATGGTAGATTCTCATCATCTCTTCGGGCCTCTAAAAGATTTGCCTTCAAATCTAGAGGGTCATTTCTTGGACTGAACCCTAATGCCTTTGTAGACCTATTTGCCCAACTATTATAAGAAGCAGAAATAGTCCTGATTTGCTCTTGGAAAGTGTGTACCTTTGATGGAGACATAAGCATCAATACTATTCAAGACCCTCCCTTTCTAAACATATAAGTGTTTCTGAATTTGTTATGTAACACCTTCTTATCAAACATTTAGGGCCTACCCAATAGCAAATGAAAGGCACACATAGGAATCACATTACAAAGGATCTCATCATGATATTTCTTTCCTACACTAATTGATACCTTTGCCCTTTGTGTAACATGCATATTATCTTGATTGTCCAACCAATGCAAATTGTATGGGCTAGGATGTGGACTAGTGGTTAGTTGTAATCTATTTACTAATGCAATAGATATGACATTAGTGCAACTACCACTATCTATGATTAGTACGCAAAGGTTACCTCTAATCTTGCAAGAAGTGTGGAATATGTTCTCCCTCTGTTTGTCCCTAGCATTTGGAGATATAGTCAAAACCTTGTGCAACACATTAATAGGTAAATACTGTTCACTTGTTCCCTCTTCATGTGTCTCAGTGTTCTGATCGTCATAGTACTCTTACAATGCTATAGACAGGTCTGTAGGCTTGATAGATTCTTTTTCATCCGCTTCTTCTTCTCTAGTACCCTCCATAACTGTCATGACTCTCTTATTAAGATACTGTGTAGCCATATGTCCAAATCCCATGCATTTAAAGCATTTAACTTGGCGTATTTTCCCACTAGTTATTCCTAGTACAGTCTGCTTAACATCAGGTCCAATTATCTCTTTGCCTTTCCTAGAAGTCATTTTCTCTCTATCTATGTTGAGGGTAGCTCTATTTACTGCCCTGATAAGTTCACCTGCTCCCTTTGGCCCACCCGACTGACCATTAACTCTTATGGGCCTAGTAGTAGCATTAGGCCTACTACTAGTAACCTGGAATGGATTGGATCACCTCTGCCTTTCCACTTTCAAGGCTAACTGTATAGCCTCGTCAAGTGTAATGTATCTCTAGAGCTCAACTACACATGCAATCTCATATTTTAACCTATATACAAAACGTGCTAGGGTTTGCTCTGGAGGCTCTACTGACCCACATCTGATCATTAGGGTTTCAAATTTCTGCACATAATCATCTACTGTTTTGCTTCCCTGTCTTAAAGTCTGAAGATGCATAAACAGTTCCTACCTATAATGTTCAGGAATAAACCTCTTCCTCAAAACCCTTTTCATGTCTTTCTAGGTATGAATTTCAGCCTCCTCATCCCTCCACTTGCTGATCACCAAATTTTTCCACCACAAGGCGGCATACGCTATGAATTCAACAGCACAAGTCGAACTCGGATGTTATCATCTATCTCATAACATTCAAAAATTCCCTCAACCTTATCCTCCTAGTTCAGATAGTCATTTGCCGAACCCTTGCCATCATAGGAAGGCATCTGCAACTTCACATACTCTAAGCCCCTAAGTGGCCTGAAATCCCTATTTGGGTAAGGATTGACCCAAAAGTTATCATCTCCCTCCTCCCTATAGGGATGATGATCTCCTTCCATTCTTCTTCCCATGTTTCCTCCTCCTCCTACTCCCTCTCTCTGGATGTTTTGTAGAGCTACTCTTGGTGGTGCATGAGGATTTGCCACTGGTGGTTATGGCATTGTCATCTTGTTGATTCTTGTTGCTAGTGTAGCAACAATGGTAGTAAGGTCCTGAAGTTGTTCCTCCAAAGTTCTTCTATGATAGGAATAAAAATCCGATAAGACCTATCATTAGGGCAAGAACTAAGGGAATTTGAATTTTGGCGATGAGGGCCCATTTTGAGCAGATCGACCCCGAAATTATTTATATATTAACCTCTTTTCTATTATTCTTGTATTGTGTTTTCCAATAGGCACACTTATCATATTTTATAGGGCAATGGACAAACTCCCTCAGACTCAGCTTGTGGGTTATCCATGGACCGACCTAAACCGACGATGAGCTAGGTCGATGGATCCTATAGAAGACCGGCATGTTGAAGACCAATTTCTTTTATATATTTTTCATTTGCACGGACTATTTATGTTGTAATCATTTTGGGACAATTTTATTTCCTTGTAATTTTCATTTAGGGTTAGCCACCTTAAAAGTGGCAAACTTGTAATTTTGAGCACTTTTTAATCCTAGGAGTAGCAAGTATAAATACTTGCTTAAGAGAGGGTTTGAGGGGGATTATTTTTGCAGAGTAGAGAGGTCATATTCATGTGAGAATTAGGGTTCCTAATTGTCATTAGACTCTTATCAATTTTAATCCCAAGAGTTGAAATTGTGGCGAGTGCAACACCTTGAAATTGTGAGTAGTATCAATTTCATTTTGTTGCAATTTCTTTTCTTCTCTAGTGTGTCATATCTAGGGGTGAATTGAGATAGTTCTTGGACAGATTTGCTTCTAATTGTTGTCGAATTCTTGTGTTTAATTAAGATCTTTTGCAATTGAATTCGAATCATCTTTGAAGAAATCCTCTTGAAAATGTGATTATCACTTGTGGAAAGGAGTTCTTAGAATTGAAGTTTTCTTTTGAATTTGTGGATTATTTTTGTGGGTTTATATGTGATTAGGGTGTTGTTAGAAGAGATTAACATTGAGGTTTCACAATTGCAACATTGATCATTTGGATTTCCTTGCATCTTCATTAGGGTTCACGTGAATTCTTGCCCTTTTGGAGCCGATTTGTTGTTAATTTGAGTTAGCTTTTTCTTGAGTCTTTTAAATGTGCTTCTAAGTGGATTTAGGCACATCATTCTACCTACAGTATGATGACCCTGTCTTCCACCAACTTGGCCATTGGTCTCATTGCCAATCCCCCCATTTACACTATCATTCGACATGCTTGTGGATGTGATTTGTTGAAGTATAATTTCACAATTTACAGCATACTCCCTTGACAACACCACGTCATAATAACATGTTTAGACAACAACACACACACACACACACTTGTAAACCCACGATGCAACAAGTTACCCAAAACAATAAACACTTCTTAACACTTCAAGTATAGTGAAATAAATGAAGCACAAATAAACACTTCCAAGTAGTTAAGATATTAAATTCAACTAAGCAAGTGTTTAAGTAATGAATCTCATAGACTTTCACACTTAAATGCTTGTTTTTTTTTTTGAATTTCAAACTTCACTACTCAATTTCCCTTTCTTAGTCACAGTTTCACACTCACACCTTAGTCTCATGTGTAGAACCTTACACCACACACAATTCTTCAAATCCACACCGCCACACACAATACACACATTCACGATGCAACTACTTCAATCACCACTACACACACACACAACAATTTACACCGCCACTCACACTACACACACACATGGTGCAACCCTTCAAACAATAACAACAACACTTCAAAATGTAACACTTCCTTGCCACAACACTTTACGTTGCAATTCCCTTACACCGCAATTCACAAATAAGGCAACAAGCAACAATTTAAATACACTACTTAATGCAACCTTCTCTACAAAAGGTAAGACAATTCAAATTCAAACAACACTCTTTAATGCTACTCAATAACTACTTCAAGTTAATGGAAAGTGTTTGAATTCAAATGATTTCCTTTTTCCCCACACAATGCAATATGAAAATTGCAAACACACATCAAATTCCGAAATCCTCTACAACAATTCAAAAATCACACTCTTTTAAGCTTCAAATTTCACTTTCCTCAAATGATCACAATGATCACTTCTCTTTACTCACTCACGGCAAACTCAAGAAGACAACAATATTACAAGTGCTTCATGCCCACTTTAATAACAACAAATAGAGTGCAACAAAAACCACAATTAATCAACTCAACTTCACTCCTACAATTCGGATCAAGGTGCTAAACTCAAGAACCTTAATTTTCGAATTCACAATTACAAAAATCCCTTCTTACAACCAATGCTCTAATACCAAATTATGATTTGCTTCACTTGTTGATTGCAATTAAATAATAACAAATGAAGAATCATACAACAAACCACAAGATGTGTGATTTCAACAAACACACTAAAATCCCTAAAACTCAAGGGGCTTCCATGGAAATGAGGATAAGCTTCACTTGTAATTGTAATATATATAAAAGATAGCACAAATAAGAACCAATTCCAATCAATTGAAGTGTGACCCTAAATTGAAAATGGAACCCTAAATGGCGTGTTCAAGAACAAGTAACCAATTCTAATCATACACTAGATATGAAACACTAGCAACAATTGAAAACAAATGATGGGAAAAATTCTGGCACTGTCAACCTCTTCAGAACCCAATTTAGATGATTAACCAAATTGCTCATATTTTATCTTATGTCTTTATTTTTAATAAACTTTGAGAATAATCTTACAGGTACAATTATATATCTCCATGGGATGCCAAAATGTCCTACAACTTTAGTTGGACACAGAACATTTTTCTGGATAACAATCAAAGGCCCGCTGCGATTGTTCTCTATTATGAGGCATTGGATCATGAAGATTTATGTTATTTTGTATCTTGTAATTGTTTATTGAACTATTTTGGTTGTATTTTGGTTTTGGGACACTTTTATTTCTTTGTAACTTTCATTTAGGGTTAGCCACCTTAAAAGTGGCAAACTTGTAATTTTGAGCACTTTTTAACCCTAGGAGTAGCAAGTATAAATACTTGCTTAAGAGAGGGTTTGAGGGACTTATCATTTTGCAGATTAAACACCTCCTTTCACGTGAGAATTAGGGTTCATACCTTGGTTCCAAACTCTTATCAATTTCAATCCCAAGAGTTGAAATTGTGGCGAGTGCAACATCTTGAAATTGTGAGTTATATCAATTTTATTTTGTCGTGATTTCTTTTCTTCTCTAGTGTGTTATATCTAGGGTTGAATTGAGATAGTTCTTGGTCAGAATTACTTGTTGTTATTCACGAATTCTTATGCTTATTTGAAGGAATTATCAAATTGATCCGATTTATCTTTGAGGATTTCCTTGATAACGTGTTCTTCATTATTGGAAAAGGGATTGTTTTGTTACGGTTTTCTTTTGTCAAATTGAGGATTCATTTGCGTGGATTACATGACATTAGAGTGTTGTTAGAAGGCATTTTCATTGTGGTATTCTAATTATATCATTGGTTGTTTGAATTTCATCATTTCATCATTAGGGTTCAATTGAAAAGTGCTATTTTTGGATCCGATTTTTCCTTGACTTGAGATAGGTTTTCTTAAGTCTTTTGGATGTGCTTTTAAGTGTGTTTAGGCACATCAACAAATTAAGAAATATTGATGTTACTTACAATAATCCTTAAGCCACTTGCCAAAATTCCAAGGATCAAATTAATAAGAGTATGAGATGTGAAAGGGGGTAGCTTTCCACGGCTAAAATCTAACAAATTTTAGATTTGTGAAATGTTCAAAAGTCCCTTACAAACCCTACTTAGCAAGTATTTATACTTGCTCCAATTAGGGTTAAAATGTCCAAAAAAATTACGCCTATACCACTAAGTGGCCGGTTCTAATTCAACAAAATACAAACAAATAAAAAATTTCCCAAAAATGATTATAAAGTGACCGATTCAATAATAAAATAACAAGTACAAAGATAGTCTTCAAAGAGTTGGTTCTTCAAGTCAATTGAGTTCATCACGGGTCGTTGGATGTAAGTCCAATGATGTTCCCAATTTGATCAATAGTGTAGGTTATTTAGCATCCTGTAAAGACTGATCATTATACCTGCTATAATGCAATTCAAACATTATTAGATAAGGAAATGGATACATATGAGCAATGTGGATCATACATCCAAATCAGGTTCCCTGATTATTGGGATTGCAGGGTAGATTCCCATCACTTATGGTGTCCAATTGAGCAACTGGTGCAAAGGTGTCTGAGTAGTCTACACCAGGCACTTGTGCATACCCTTTTACTACAAGTCTTGCCATGTGCTTGTTGATGGAACCATCAGCATTTAACTTAGTTCTATATACCCATTTGACACCTATCACTTTTCGATCGTTAGGCCTTTCTACAAGTGTCCATGTCTTATTCTTTTCAATCATGGATAGCTTTTCTTCTATAGCTCTTATCCACTTTTGACTTCTCTTAGCTTCCTCATAATCGGCTAGTTCACATATAGAAATATTGCATCTTTCGTAGATGTTCGAGAGTGGCCTGCTTCCTCTTATTGGTGTATCATCCACGATTTCCCTTTGCCAATCATCTTCCTCATCTACGTTTGAACTAAGTAAATTCATCCCCAATTCTGCTACTGTATGTTATCTAAGTTCTACAACCTCCCAGTTCTATTCCTTGTCTTCCATGAAATGAAAATCGTGACTTATGATGACATTTCCAGTTTATGGTTGGAAGACTTTATAGGCTTTGCTCACTGTGCTATAACCAACAAAGATCCCGATGTAGCTCTTTTATTTAGCTTGTCACGTTTGATTTGTGGAACATAGGTGAAGCACAAACAACCAAATATTTTTAAGAACTTTAAGGATGGTTTGTAACCATACTAGGCTTCAAAAGGTGTTTGATCTCTTATTGCCTTTGTTAGAAGTCTATTTTGAAGAAACAAAGTGATCGTTGCTAATCGTAGTTTTAATATTTATAATTCTTGTTCTTAATCTTACTACGAAGCAATAGGCAAGCGCACCTATCGTAGCGTAATATAGCGAGTAAGCACAAGGTCGTCCCTTAGAGATACACCAACTACTAGTACTAACTCCGTTCCTATTATCTAACCGACGCTTAAATATGTTGGATGAAACTTAATTAATATAATCTTAAAACTAATAACTCACTAACAACAATGGTTCTGAAGATTTATCAATTGGCAAAAGCAACCTAGATCTTATTCTACTCCTTCTCTATCATGTAATTCATTAGATTTATGAGGATTGGCGTAGTTGACTCCTTATACTGTCGAATTCCCTAGTCAAGTTAATTACTTTCTCAAGTATATTAACCTATCTAATCCTAGATTTATCAAATAGGATCTCTCCTTATTTAATAGCAACCTAGAATTGCATAAAGCACGTGAATTCGCATCAAAATAATCGATGTAAACAGAAGACTCTTGTTTCCTATCTCTAGAAGAACAATCAAGTCTCATTAATTGCATTAAATCTAATCATAAGAGCAATTTCTCAATTAACTAGTATGATATCATACATAAATTCATATTCCGGATCTATGAATCTAAGAAACAATTGAAGGGCATGCAATTAATCATAAGAAAGTCAACAACTTTGTATTAAAAACCGAATCTGCATCACATGACAGAGAAGTTTTGAATAAAATCTAGATTTAGAGTCTACTCTTCCATAAATTGGACAAAAGAAATACAATTACGGGAAGAATAATTAGAATTCATAGTTACAGCCCTTAAAGATGGAATCTTCTCCTTCGTGGGTCTTCAACCTCCTTTTAAACTGACAGAATCTTCTTTCCCCTACTGCTATGTGTGTCAGAGCAAGTACAAAATTCGGAACCTCCTTTCTAGGGCAACTAACGGTCTATTTATACATGTACCCGGGTTGGATACATACACGAGTAGCGTATCTCGTTCGTGTATCTCATGCTTTCTTCCAAGTGTCCTTATGTGAATATACACGAGCAAGTACATGGGAGTGTACATTGGTCGTGTATTTGAAACATCGTTGCACAGCAGCAAAACTTAGATACACAAGCAAAGTACATAGGCGTGTACTTTCCAGACATCCACTTCAGTATACACAAGCAAAGTACATGGGCGTGTATCTCGCTTGTGTACTTTCCAGAATTCTTTACTTCACATGTATTGTATCCAATTCCTTCCAAACTTGATCCGACTCTTCAGAACTCCTTCCCTTAGCTCCAAAATACTCTAGAAAATCTTGAAATTGACATTCATTCCATTAAGCATCCTTTTCTTCAACAAATCATCTAAAAATTCAACAATAAAGCACAATTTCATTACTTTAGATAAGGGTATTTTGCGACTTATCAAACTTCCACACACTTAAGTCTTTGCTTGTCCTCAAGCAAAACAAAACATTGATCAAACTTCTCATTAATCATGATTGTTGTTACCAAATAGAACTACTCAGATATTAGCATTTATGAATTTTAATCTTTAAAGCTCAATGCAATCCCTCAATCTAATGAGTGTGCTTCTCACCTTATCATGAAAGTATTGTAACAAAGATACTTTAGTCAGATTTCTAGGATTAATCAGAGTAGACCAATCTTTACCCTTGTCATTTTAACAATGGCTTTCATGATCAAAATTAGACACAAGATCAATCAAAGCAAAAGAAAACGTGGTACATTTCAACCACCATTAAAAAGTCTAATATCTTCTCAATTATCTCTCTTAGTGAAGCAATCAATAATGAAAATACATTGCATCTATGTTTCCCCTGGATTCCTCCTCCTTTTTGGTTGATCTCTTCAAAGATTTTATTCTTTGTAATAGTTCACACTGGTTTCATCCTTTTTTTTTTTTTTTTTTTGGAATTTTGCAACCCATGTAACGAGTTTTCAGCCGATAATCCTAGGCTCGTCACCCAAGTTAACGAACGTTATCCCCTCAATTGAGGGCGTTCCTATGGGCTTAATTACTCGAGTTATAAGACCCTCTCAACTTTTGGCTTTGCTGGTATTTCATTTTGTTGCGATAATTTCCTCGGTCGGCCGATCCCAGGCTAGACGACCTTAGGTGACCAGGTTTTAAAGGGACCCCATCGAACCTCTATTACCTTAACTTATTATTTTGACTAGTTAGTAGCGGAGTCAAACTTCACTCTTCTGAGGGACCAAAGCCTGCCCATACTAACCAATCCTTTATTTTTCAAGTATAACATGCTTTCATTAAATTATTACTTTAAAGAAATCTTCTAAGAAGGATCACCAAGAGAATCATTTGATTTGCCCTTTCATGAAAGATTATATGGCTCTCAAGATCTTTGAGTTTCACAATGATTTTATCCCATAACTTTGACTAAGTATCAATGTTCCAAAGAAGACAAAGGTGAAATGCACAACACTCTTTTAGAGGAATTCATTCACTAAATGCTACAATACTATGTAATTTGCAATCATGATTTCAAAATTCGATTATCAAGCACAAAGAGAAAAACAAAAATTAGGGAAAATTTTTGAATAACTCATACAATTCAGCACAACCCTTATCAAATTTCTTTAGTATCCCCTTCCCCACACTTAGATTGAGACATTGTCCCCACTGTCTTTATCATTCAAGAACGTAATGAGAAATAAAGAGATAAAAAGAAAAAAATAAAAAGAAAAGGAACTGAGACTTCTCGGGATTAAACAGGTGATGGACCAATTGCATAGCTAGCAGAATGTCGATGAGGATGAACTAGCACCACCCCGCTTCCTCTTAGTAGGGGTGGTCTTCTTCTTCTTAGTAAACTTTGGTTTAACTACACAAGTCTTTGTGACCATCTGAATCAATCACAATGGTCTAAAAATAGGGTAGGTTTGTTAAGTACACAAAGAAAATGATAGGACTTGCATTGGGTTTCCGAAACAAGTAGGAGGATAGCACAGTTGAGATACACAACCGTATACCTAGTTGTGTATCTGCCCATCTAATACATGCACAAATTACCATAGGAACGCTAACAATCAGGTCTTGTGGCTTTAGTCTATTATCAACCTACCTTCCTAAAGGCCAACAATGTAACTACAACACACCCAAGCATCATCAAAAGATAAAGTTCGAATCTTGATTCTAAGAAGCTAGGTGCGATAGTTTAGTGATCATAAAAAAAAAATGGCCTCATACTTTGGTTTCTAAGAAGAAGATCAGAAAAGAAACACAACAACATTGTTCTAGAAACCCGCAAAATCAAAGTCCCAAATATTCATGTTCAAACCCTAACTGTTGATTCACTTATTTGGCAGCCACTCAAGACATCAATCATACATGCATTCACGTGAGTTCAAAATGTCTACAGATCTATCAACAATCGACTTCCACAATGCGAAATCACTCATCATACCATCATCATAGATGCAAGCATGTATGGTAGTCGTAAAAGAAAACCGAGCAGCAACCTTATTGCAATAAGTATTGAAGAAGAAGAAGAGAGAACTTACTTACCTTGAATCCTTGAAACGGAAGAAGTTTATAGTGTGGAAAGGACAACCACGGTATGGAGGAGTAGAGTGGGAGTGAGTGGGTCAAATACACGAATGGAGAATGGGTCGTGTAAATGGCAGAGTGAAGTGAGGAGTCGTTTTATAGTACGAGCAGAAAAATTAGATACACGACCAAAGTACACGGTTATGTACTTTGGTCGTGTACTTTGGAATCCTTTCTGTGGGTTAGATACACGAACGTGTACCTTGTTCGTGTATCATAGGAGAGCATTATGTAGGTAGATACACGACTAGGTACATGAGCGTGTACCTTGTTCATGTATCTGGGAGAGCATTCCGTGGGTTAGATACACAACCAGGTACATGAACGTGTACCTTGTTCGTGTATATAGAGGGGGTGTTCTGTGGGTCAGATACACGACCAGGTACACGAGCGTGTACCTTATTCGTGTATAGAATTGTGCATTCTGTGGGTTAGATACACGACCAGGTACACGGGCGTGTACCTTATTCGTGTATCTCTGATATTTACACAATGAGCATATTTTGAAGTGCACGGGAGGGCACGCCATGACGTATTCCCCTTTGGTATTGCAAAGTCAATTTAGACACCCTCTAGCATGTGTGAAAAACCCGGATACACGACTAGTGTAGATCAAAGTACATACCTGTCATCACTTCATCTTGCATTCCCTTTAAAAGGTCTCCCATCCTGAATTTCCCCACACTTAAAGCTTAAAAGAAGCTCTATTAAGGTGACTTTCATAGAATCTAAACTTGGTTAGCCCCTCTATAGCTTGCTGTCCTGCAAAAGTTATTCCAAAACAATGGGTGATAATAAAGAAAGTAAAGAGTAAAGAAGAAAACTTACCTAAACAACATGGGTTGCCTCCCAAGAAGCGCTGTTGTTTAACGTCTTTAACTCGACGTAATGGACCGGTGGAGCTCAAATGGAGATGAGAATGAGGTTTAGCTCCTCCTTTTCTTTCAAAACTATTTTGTCCCCAAAGTAATGCTTAAGCCTTTGGCCATTCACCTTGAAAATGCCTTTCTCCGGGTGTTCGGGTGCGATAGGAATCTAGAAATATCTAAACATCCCATCGAGGAAACAGTAATATGCATGACCAGCTAACCTTTCAAGCATTTGGTCCACAAATGGAAGAGGAAAATGATCCTTTCGAGTTACATCATTTAGCTTGCGGTAATCTATACAAACTCTCCATCCAGTGACAGTTTTCATCGGGATGAGTTCATTTTTTTCATTCGGTACCACTGTCATACCACCTTTCTTCGGAACTAGTTGAGTGGGGCTCATCCATGAGCTATTAGAAATTGGGTAGATCATTCCTGCATCAAGCAATTTGATGACTTCCTTTTTTACAACATCTCTCATATTTAGATTAAGTCGGCGTTGCGGTTGTACCACTAGCTTGACACAATCTTTCATCAAAATTTTGTGTGTACAAAACGATGGGCTAATCCCCTTTATATCTGCAATTTTCCATGCAATTGCTTTCTTGTGTTGCCCCAGGACATGCAATAACCTTTCTTGCTGATCTCGATCCAGATTTGACGCAATTAAGACTAGAAGTTTAGAATCTTCTTCCAAAAATACATATTGAAGGTAGTCTGGCAGTTGTTTCAATTCTAGCTCAGGTGGTTCCTCAATTGAAGGTTTCAATCTCTGAATGGTGGATCTATTCATACCTTCAAAGCTTCTTTCTTCTCTCAACTCAGGATTATTATTAAGCTGATTGACAACTGCTCTAATCACCATATTTTCATGTTGCTCTTTCTTCCCATTCATCAAACACAATTCTAATGCATCACCAATCGATAGGTCTTGCAATGAATCTGAAACTGCGAAGTCAAGGCAGTCGATTGCATAGCATGTATCATCATGGTGCAGGCTTTATCTAAGGACGTCAAGCATTTTCACTATGACCTCTTCATTTCCCATTCTCAACACTAACTTCCCATCCCCAACATCAATTATGACTCTAGCAGTAGCCAAAAATGGCCTCCCTGATATAAGAGGGACCTCCACATCTGCTTCCATGTCAAGGATGACGAAATCTACTGGGAAGATGAAGTCTTGCACCTTCACTAATACATCTTCAACTACTCCTCTCGGGAATTTGACTGATCGATCGGCTAACTGAAGACTCATTTTGGTCGGTTTCAGCTCTCCAATACCCAATTTTTGGAACATCTTATATGGCATCAAATTAATGCTGGCTCCTAAATCAGCCAATGCCCGTTCTTCAGATAAATTCCCTATCAAGCAAGGGATGGTAAAGCTCCCAGGATCTTTTAACTTCTTTAGGAGTTTGTTTTGAATTACCGCAGAGCATTCTCCTCCTAAAGTTACAGTGGAGAACTCTTCAAGCTTCCTTTTGTTTGATAGCAACTCTTTCAAAAATTTTGCATATCGTGGCATTTGTGATAATGCCTCAACCAGTGGAAGGTTAATATGCAATTGCTTGAATATCTCTAAAAATCTGCCATAGTGCCCATCTGTTCTGTCCTTCTTGAGTCGTGCTGGATAAGGAACATTGGGCTTGTGTTCTGGGATTAATGGAGGTGATGATTTCTCCTTAGGTGATTTTTTCTGAATGCTTTCCCCCTTCTTTGAGAGCTACTTGTTCTTTTGCTAGTTCAGTCACCTGACTCTCTTCTTCTTGAACCTTTGGTTGTAGTTCCTTACCACTTCGTAATGTGACAGCTTTAACGTGTTCTCTAGGGTTGGTTTCCGTGTTTCCCGGTAATGAACCTTGAGATCTCTCTGACAGAAGCTTAGCTATCTGACCGACCTGGTTTTCAAGATTGTGTATTGATGCCTCATGATTCCTCAAAGCCGAGTCTTGATTTTTCAGAATCAAATCTAAGGACTTCTGTCGGTCTTCTGAATCCTTGATGAATTTTGTGAGGAGATCTTCAATTGGCAGTTTGGAACTCTGGACCATTGGCCTTTGATAACCTGGTGGAGGATTCGGATTGCCCTTCTGAATATTACTATTGTTACTCCAAGAAAAATTTGTGTGATTTCTCCATCCTGGGTTATAAGTATTGCTGTATGGATTGTTCTGGGGCCGAATTGGGTTTCCTAAATAATCCACTTGCTTAGTTTGTCCTTCTTCACCACCTGAGGATTCCACAATAGCCAACTGATGTTGTGAGACAGCCAATCCATCGATCTTTCTAGATAAAGCCTCAACTTTGGACATGATAGAAGTAGCCACATCCACTTCAAGAATGCCTGCCACCTTCTTTTCTCTACCCCTACCATGTGACCATTCATAATTATTCGCGGCCATGTCTTCAAAAAGAGTCAAACTTTCTTTAGGAGTTTTATGGTTCAAGGTGCCACCAGCTGCGGCATCTACTGTTTGTCTCGTTTGATAGTTCAACCCATTATAAAATATCTAAACTTGAAGCCACTCTGGGATCCCATGGTGTGGGCATTTCCGCATTGAGTCCTTGAATCTCTCCCAGGTTTCATACAAAGTCTCCATGTCATACTGATAATAAGATTGAATCTCAGCTCGAAGTTTAGCGGTCTTTGAAGGAGGGAAGAATTTGTCCATAAACTTCTTAATCAGACCTTGCCATGTAGTAATGGAGTTCCTCGGTAAAGAATTCAACCACTGCTTAGCCTTTCCCTTCAAAGAGAATGGGAAGAGCCTGAGGCGGATCGCATCATCACTAACTCCATTAAATTTGAAGGTATCGCATATCTCCAGAAAGAGTTGGATATGCGCATTTGGATCTTCATCCTGTAAACCATCAAATTGAGTATATTGCTGTACCATCTGAATCACGGCAGGCTTAAGTTCAAAATTATTTGCCTCCACTCGAGGATGGACTATGCTAGAGCTGACGCCTATCAAGTTTGGCCTGGCAAAATCAAAATTGGTTCTAAGTGGCTCATTAACTCGGCCATCTCTGTTATTAACCAGTTGATGATTCGGGGGATCCACAACAACATTTCCTTAATTCAGCTCTTGAGCATGATTATTGAATTGATCAGCCATTTCTTCCTTCGGTGATTCTCCTTGAATACCAAATGATGTTGACTCCGTCGAGTGTTGCTTTTTCTGATAACGACGAACAATTTTCTCTGGCTCAGGATTAAAAACAGCAAGTTCCTTAGAGCGACTTCTGGTCATGCACTGTAAACGTAATACAAATCAATTATGAGCACCAAATTCTTAGGAAAAAAATAAATAAATAAGTAAATAAGAAAGAAATAAATTGGTTAGATTAATAAGTAAAAAGTGTTTTTAATATTGGCATATCCCCGGCAACGGCGCCAAAAACTTGATCGTTGCTAATCGTAGTTTTAATATTTATAATTCTTGTTCTTAATCTTACTACGAAGCAATAGGCAAGCGCACCTATCGTAGCGTAATATAGCGAGTAAGCACAAGGTCGTCCCTTAGAGATACACCAACTACTAGTACTAACTCCGTTCCTATTATCTAACCGACGCTTAAATATGTTGGATGAAACTTAATTAATCTAATCTTAAAACTAATAACTCACTAACAACAATGGTTCTGAAGATTTATCAATTGGCAAAAGCAACCTAGATCTTATTCTACTCCTTCTCTATCATGCAATTCATTAGATTTATGAGGATTGGCGTAGTTGACTCCTTATACTGTCGAATTCCCTAGTCAAGTTAATTACTTTCTCAAGTATATTAACCTATCTAATCCTAGATTTATCAAATAGGATCTCTCCTTATTTAATAGCAACCTAGAATTGCATAAAGCACGTGAATTCGCATCAAAATAATCGATGTAAACAGAAGACTCTTGTTTCCTATCTCTAAAAGAACAATCAAGTCTCATTAATTGCATTAAATCTAATCATAAGAGCAATTTCTCAATTAACTAGTATGATATCATACATAAATTCATATTCCGGATCTATGAATCTAAGAAACAATTGAAGGGCATGCAATTAATCATAAGAAAGTCAACAACTTTGTATTAAAAACCGAATCTGCATCACATGACAGAGAAGTTTTGAATAAAATCTAGATTTAGAGTCTACTCTTCCATAAATTGGACAAAAGAAATACAATTACGGGAAGAATAATTAGAATTCATAGTTACAGCCCTTAAAGATGGAATCTTCTCCTTCGTGGGTCTTCAACCTCCTTTTAAATTGACAGAATCTTCTTTCCCCTGCTGCTATGTGTGTCAGAGCAAGTACAAAATTCGGAACCTCCTTTCTAGGGCAACTAACGGTCTATTTATACATGTACCCGGGTTGGATACATACACGAGTAGCGTATCTCGTTCGTGTATCTCATGCTTTCTTCCAAGTGTCCTTATGTGAATATACATGAGCAAGTACATGGGAGTGTACATTGGTCGTGTATTTGAAACATCGTTGCACAGCAGCAAAACTTAGATACACAAGCAAAGTACATGGGCGTGTACTTTCCAGACATCCACTTCAGTATACACAAGCAAAGTACATGGGCATGTATCTCACTCGTGTACTTTCCAGACATCCACTTCAGTATACACAAGCAAAGTACATGGGCATGTATCTCGCTTGTGTACTTTCCAGAATTCTTTACTTCACATGTATTGTATCCAATTCCTTCCAAACTTGATCCGACTCTTCAGAACTCCTTCCCTTAGCTCCAAAATACTCTAGAAAATCTTGAAATTGACATTCATTCCATTAAGCATCCTTTTCTTCAACAAATCATCTAAAAATTCAACAATAAAGCACAATTTCATTACTCTAGATAAGGGTATTTTGCGACTTATCACATAGCTGTGCTTGCTACTTCAGCCTAAAATTTCTTTGGCAAATGTTTTTCGTGTAGCATGCATTAGGACATTTCCATGATGTACCTGTTCCTTCTTTCACTGACCCCATTTTGTTATGGTGTGTAAGGAGTAGTGAGCTAATGTTCAATGCTAGCATCTTCACAAAATCAATTGAATTCACTTGAGGTATATTCCTTCCCTTTGTTTAATCTCACACTTTGAATTTTGCATCCACTTTCATTTTCCACTTTTGCCTTAAACTTCCAAAAAGTTGGAGCAACTTCTGATTTAAACTTAAAAAAAAAAGATCCAATACATTTTGGTAAAGTCATCAATGAATGCAACATAATAAAGACTACCATTTAGAGGAGGAGTTCTTTGAGGTCTACACACATTCTTGTGAATCAATTGCAATTTCCTCGATGTTTTGCCAGCTGCTTTTAGGACGGGCTTTCTTTTTAATTTTCCAAATTGACATACCTTATAGCTTGTGCTTTTATCTTCGATATCTGGTAGACCTTTTACCATCTCCTTGGATCTCATTTGCTGTAGTCCTTGGTGATGATAATGCCCAAGCCTCTTGTGCCAAACTTCCATGGCATCTTCATTAACCAAGAAAGCTATTTACTCCTCCTTCAATGGATTCAGAGCAAAACTTTTTCCCTTCATTTTGATCTTGAAGATATCTTGATTGGCTATATCCTTAATGAGACAATGCTTATCTTTGAAAGTGACTTTAAAGCCTCT
Source organism: Laguncularia racemosa (assembly GCA_037954665.1). Taxonomy (NCBI): domain Eukaryota; kingdom Viridiplantae; phylum Streptophyta; class Magnoliopsida; order Myrtales; family Combretaceae; genus Laguncularia; species Laguncularia racemosa. The sequence goes on along the minus strand of JBBMOL010000003.1, from coordinate 5,278,085 downwards.
TTCTATAAGCTGACCAACACTTAACAAGTTTTGTTGAATTTCAAGAACGAAGAGGACATTAGGGATTAGTTTTGTACCTTTACTACTTGTTATTGCAACTATACCTTTTCCTTTGACAGAGATATAATCACCATTGCCAATTTTGCTTTGGTGATGTTGGTCGGTCTCAAGTCCCTGATTAGCTCCTTGTCGTTGGTCATATGATTCGTATAACCATTGTCAATTAGCTAGCTTTCAGTTGACTCACAACTTGCAAGATATTTTGCCACAAACAGTTGATCCTCCTCCTCTTAATCAGTTATCTACGCGTCTTCTCCTTTTGGTTGAGCTTTATTTTTGCATATGACAGCCTCATGTCTAGTTTGGTTGCACTTGCTACATCTTGCATAAAGTCTTCTCTAACATTTAAAGCGAGAATGTCCTCTTTTGCTGCAATGATGACATGGAGGATAGTTGTTCCTCTTACTCCAAGCCTTTTTGTTTCCATTTTTTATTTTGCCACTTGACGTTGAATAATCACAAATTGCTGTTGCTTGAACTTTCTTATTTTTCTTCCTATCACCTTGGTGCTTGACCGGTAAAGCTCCTTCAACAACCCCTTCTTGCCTCATTGCACGCCTTTGTTCTTGTGCTTGCAATGTACTCAAAAGCTTAACCAAGGTGATTTTAGATAGATCCTTGGTGTTTTCTAATGTAGTTATTATAGCTTCAAACCTTTCAGGCACTGTCACAAGGATTTTTTCAACAATCCTTGAATCATCTAGAGAAGAACCTAACAATCTAACTCGATTTGCTATGTTGAGCAATCGGTTAGAGTACTCCTTTATGGTTTCTTCATCCTTCATTTTTTGTAGCTCAAAATCATGAATGAGGCTCAGCACTTGCATTCCTCAAATTCTTTAATTTCCCTCAAATTCAGTCTTGAGATATTCCCATATCTCTATTGCTGATTTCAAGGACATAATGCGAGTGAAAATGGTGGACGAAACTGCAGTAAACAAGCAAGCTTTTGCCTTTGATTTCTTTATCTTCTTCTCCTTGTGTGCTTTGATCTGGGCTATAGTTTAATTAGTAGGAAGTGTGGGAATTTCGTAGTCTTCTTTACTGCTTCCCGGAGGTCCAAGGCTTCTAGGTATTTCTCCATGCATATAGCCCACATCTAGTAGTTATTCTCACCGAACACAGGTGGAGCAATTGAGGAGAAGCTGGTTTCCATTTCCATAATTTGCCAAGTCTAAACACAAGTCCCTTAAGATAGAAGCTTTGATACCAATTGTTATAATTTCATTTTTATAAAATGAGCTACCTTGATGAAGGGAGGACAGTTACAGCTGGTTCAAGAAAATAATTTTGTAGTAGTGATGATAGAATGAAGAATGGAACAACAACTCTATTTCTAAATTTGGATTACAGATATAGAAAACAAAAAGAAAATTAATCCACTAACTACATGGTTCTACAAATAAGCCATGACTAACAACAACAAGATCACTTATCTAACTAATTCCTAAAAACTAGGATAGCACTATAATAACAACAGTAGCAATGACAGCAAAAAGAAAAAAGCAGGATAGTTAGGACACAACAGCAACTGGAATATTGATACTCCTGAAGCATAATTCTAACAAACATAAAAACAATTTAGGATTTATAAAATTTACATTTCATTATCGACCAATGTACTAGAACGTGTGTAATAATAAAAACTGGTCAGTACCACCGGATCGATCACCTAAGGAGGAAGTGAAGGCAGTAGCTAAATACCAGGTTGTGTTTATTACTCTTATCTAGGTAAGTTAAAAATAAGAATTTTACAAGATTGAAATTAAAGTTAACTAGTTAATTAATATTAAAAACACAATTCATAAAAGTATGAGCTTGGTGTGTTATATCCTTTAATTTCCTATGCAATACATGTTTTCTAGTTAAATTAGGTAGTGTTTATGATGAATTTGGCCAGACTCACTAGAACTCATTCCTAGTTAAGGGTGATGATGTTCTTTCTCTATAGCTAATTCCCTAGTTAAGTGTGAATATCTTATAGGACTCGTTAAAACATTTAATTACTGTCACCAATCAAATGCTCTAGTTGAAAATATAGGTTAAGCATAATCAAGTTGAAGAACTTATATTTCTAACTACTCAAAGCATGTGAGTTCAAGTGTTTTTGCTCAAACCTGATGTCACCTACGATTTGAAAACACCCACATTACTTTAACATTTATTTCACACTGGTAAAGGCTATTAAACATTTTTATTTGTAAAACCAGGGCCAATTGTGATTTAAACAAACTTTCAAAAGAAACTATACTAAATTTCATCACAAACGCAATAACCATTTCACTAAAAATAATATTTATGCATATTCCATCATCAATAATAGAACAAACCCACTACAAAATACTTAGTCGTCCATATTAAACATAATAACAACAAAAATACATAAGATATTAACTTAAAACATCATTAGACACAAGTTTAGAAGCAATTGAATTTGTAGACAAGAAAATAACTTGAAAATATTCAAAATCTTCACTCTAAATGTATACTCAAGCCTTAATATTGTAAGAACTTACTAAAACTAAGTTTAGAGAGAAATATGAGCTAAAACCCTAATCCTAATAATTGCATTCTAATTTTGTGAACTTGTTGTGGGTATTTATAATAGTAACATACGAGTTAGTTGGTAGCAAGTCTATTGGTTGGTTAGTAGACATGAGTTGACCCATCGCTACATGTTGTAACTGAAATGACATGTTTTGGTGATGGAACCTTAGCTAGGGTTTTATCTATCAGTTAGATGGTGGTATATCTACTGGTCGATCGGTAGGAGAGATATTTGCTTCGACTAAAATTTTCAATTCTCCCATTTTCTTCTAATTTTTAGTTGGCTAGTCGATTGATGATCCTCTAATGCCTTAGGGTTTATCGATTGGATAGTAGGTTTAATATTGATCGATTGGTAAGGCTAGACTCCCTAACCTTTTGGTTTTTTCCTTGAGCCAATTGGAGGGGGCTACTAAATCCCCTTACACTTGCACAAAACACTCCAATTCAATACGTTTCATACAAAAATGTAATATTTTTCATGATTTTGAATAAATTAAGCTCAATCAATCTATTTTGTGCACAATGGTCACTTTTTTAGTAAAATATACCAAGTTAGCTAAAAAACAAAAAGGTGTACAAGTGGGACTTTTAAGTTGAGTAAAATTGTGAAATTTTACATATTATCACCACTCCCAACTTAAGAGTCTTGCTTGTCTTTAAGCAAGTCTACAAAAGCATTTTGAGATTTAAAATTTATAAGGGCAAACACCACTTCTTTTACACTTTCACAACTCAACACTTTACGAATAGTATAATATGCGTAGACTGACAATTTTCTTAGCAATATTTATGGATAATGCATAACAATCTTAAATGATAAGGGAAAGGTGCATTTTGGTGATTTTAAGATATGGAAATTGAAAAAAAAAAATGCATATGAACAGATATTGGGATTAATTTCAATATTTGAACTGGATAAGTCATAGTTTCTCAATCAACAGTACACACAATTTTTTGAATACAATAGTAGTTAACACTATTATTTTGATATGACTCACAAAACAAAAGGCTTAAAGAATAGCCACAATCAATTACAAGGGAAATTGATTAATAAGATTCAATAATCTAGCACCACTATTGGCTAAGGATTGCACTTTCAAAGAGTTATTGATTCAATATGAAAAAGATAAAAGTCAATGGTTTGTGTTACATGGAGAAATAAAAGGCTTAAATATGTCTAGAACCCTAAGGGTAAAAGCATAAATAAAAGATTCTTGCAAAAGACAATAACATAAAATAGAAGAAATAAACATCTCAAGACAACATGATGTGATTCAAGTCCAATTGCAAGATTACAACAATAATAAAAGATACAAGTTAATAATCATCAATCAATTAGGCATGAACCCTAATTGATATGAATCCCTAATTGACATGAAATTAAGAGAGAATAAGGATCCCAATTCCATAACAGATGTAACACACTAGTTTGAAATTAGGAATTGACTTGGAATTGTTGATGTTACGCATAACAAAAATCAAGTCCACTTGCTACAATTTTAAGTTGAATTGATAAGAGTATTTTTGCGTGTAGAGAGGAACCCTTACACGTAAAAGGCAGTTGTAAAAAATGATTGTCAAAAGTCCCTTGAGTTCCCTTTTTATAAGTATTTATACTTGTTCTAAATAAGAAAAAAATTAACAAAAGAGAATGTGACATAAGCCGGTTCTCCTAAGTCAATTGGAACGAGTGTTAACCGATTCTCCCATGTCAAATGGAACAATGTATGGCCGATTTCTTCTTGATTTTTGTAGGTCCATGAATCACCCACGGACCAAGCATTAGTGTGTTTGCTCACCATCCTGTAATACCGACAAATGTGTTTGATGAAATGCAAAACAATTATATAAAGTAAACAAAGACACTAAACAAATGTCTTCGAGTTCTAATTGTTCAAAAAGTATCCTCATCGCCAAGTTCTATAGTCCTTTGGCTCTTTCTTTTGTTATGGGTCCTATAGATGTATGATTCCCATCATCTCCTCGGACCTATGGAAGATTTGCCCTCAAATCTGATAGGTCTTCATGCACGTCATCTGGTAAATATGGCGATAAGTCTGCAACATTAAATGTAGCAGAGATGCCATATCCTCCTAGTAGTTCTAACCCGTATGCATTGTTGTTAATGCACTTTATAACTTTGAAAGGTCCATCTGCTCTAGGTGAAAGCTTCTGTGACTTTTTGTAAGGAAACCTGTTTTTGCTGAGATTAATCTAGACTAGATCACTTAGATTATAAACTTTGGTTTTCCTGTTTTTGTTACCATGAAGTTTCTATTGTTCCTAAGTTTTCTGAAGATGTCCAATTGTCCTTTAGTGAAGTTTCTGAATCTCCTTAGCTCGTTTTACTCCACTCAAGCTTTCTTCCTTTGTTGTCGGACTAGCTATTAAATCCAATGGAAGAGTAGGATTATAGGCATACATGACTTCAAAGGGAGACTTACTGGTTGAACTATGAGTTGACCTATTGTAAGTGAACTCAACAATAGGGAGACACAAGTCCCAATTAGTAAGATTCTTGCTAACGGTTGCTCTTAGTAAGGCATCAAGAGTACGATTAACAACCTCTGTTTGACCGTCTATCTGGGGATGGCACGAGGTACTATACATGAGTTTAGTACCAAGTCTTTTCCATAGTGTCTTTTAGAAAAAGCTAAGAAACTTAGTGTCTCTGTTAGACACTATACTATGGTAATGCCATGTAGTTTTTACAATTTCCTGCACAAAAGGGTTAGCTATAAAAAGTGCATCATCCATTTTGTGGCAAGGCACAAAATGTGACATTTTGCTGAAGCGATCAACAACCATAATGGAATCCTTTCCTCTCTATGTCCTGGGTAGACCTAAAATGAAATCCATGCTAATATCATTCCAGGGTTGTGTAGATAGAGGTAAAGGCATATGTTCACCCTAAACTCCTTTCTTTCCTTTTGTCCTCTTGCAAACACTACACCTTTTCAATACCTTATGGACATCCTTCATCATACCCCTCTAGTGAAAATGCTCTTTCAACGAATCTAGAGTTCTCTTTTCACTAAAATGACCGGATAATCCTCCAATATGAGCTTCCTTCACCAAAAACTCTCTAATAGATCCATAGGGTATATACAATTTTCCTGCCTTATACAGAAAGCCATCAAGCATATAATACCCATTAACTATCTTTCCTCCAGGACATATCTTAACAATTACTTTCAGAAACTCTTCCTGCAAATATTGTTCCTTCATCAATTCAAACCTAAGCAGTTTTGATTATAGAGAGGTGAAAAGTACATACCTGTGTGACAAGGCGTTAGCTACAACATTTGTGCTTCCCTTCTTGTACTTAATCACATATGAAAAACTTTATAAAAACTCCACCCATTTGGCTTGACGTTTTGACAGATTTTGCTGACCTTTGAAGTGTTTTAATGACTCATAATCTGTATAGATAATGAACTCTTTAGGAAGAAGATAATGTTACCATGTCATCAATGCGATCACTAAGGAATAGAACTCCTTATCATATATTAAGTAGTTTAAAGGTGTACCACTCAATTTCTCACTAAAATAGGCAATGGGCTTCATATCCTACATCAACACAACACCAATCCCTACCCTTGAGGCATCACACTCCAATTCAAAAATTATGTCAAAATCAAGTAAAACTAACACTAGAACACTAGTGAGTTTTGTTTTCACCTCCTCGAAACTCTTTTGGGCTTTTTCTCCTTAAACAAAAGGAACATTCTTTTTTGTCAATTCAGTTAATGGACTGACAATACTATTGAAGTTATTGACAAAATGTCTATAAAATGAAGCCAGTCCATGAAAACTCCTTACCTTAGCAACTAATTTTGGTGTTAGCCAATCCCTGATAGCCCTCACTTTTTCTTCATCTACCCTGACACTAAAACCAGTTATAATAAATCCTAGAAATGTTACCTCAATTTGATAGAAAGAACACTTCTTGAGATTTGCATACAGTTGTTGCTCTTTTAGTATTAAAAACACAGCCTGTAAATGTTCCACATGATTTTCCAGGTTTTTGCTATAAATTAAAATGTCATCAAAGTAAATAACAACAAATTTTTCTAGAAATTCCTTCATTACATGATTCATCAGCCTCATAAAAGTACTAGGGGCATTAGTTAGACTGAATGGCATGACCATCCATTCATATAACCCATAGCGTGTTTTAAAAGTGGTCTTCCACTCATCTCCTTCCCTCATTCAAATTTAGTGATATCCGCTTTTAAGATCCACCTTGGAGAATACTTATGCACCATGTAGCTCATCTAACATATCATTAAGTCTAGGAATGGGATACCTGTATTTGATGGTGATTTTGTTGATGGCTTAACTATCAATGCACATCCTCCATGTGTCATCCTTCTTAGGAACAAGAAGGGCTAAAACAATATAAGGACTGATACTCTCCTTGACAAAACCCCGTTCTACCAATTTATCCACCTGACGCTTCAATTCTTTAGCCTCTTCAGGATTCATGCCATATGTAGGTCGATTTGGTAAAACTAATCCCGATTGAAAATCAACGGCATGTTCAATACCTTTTGGAGGTGGTAATCCCTCAAGTAATTCATTTGTAAAAAGATCTTTGTACTCATCTAGTACTTGAGTTACCATAGGGGGTAACTGCTCATGCCCATCCACCTCTAATGCATACCTCATCTACAATAGATACATTGGTCTCTCATCTACTATGGCCTCCTCTAGTTTGTACTGCCCCACCAATAACGTCTTCTTCTTTTTAGCCTTATTTATTTGCCTTTATGCCTCTTGTACTTTAGAAGGTGACATGGGGTTCAACATTATACGCTTTCCCTCCTTTTGGAACACGTAAGTGTTCCTAAAGCCATCATGTAAAACTCTCCTATCATACAACCAAAGCCTGCCAAGTGATATGTGAGATGCACCCATAGGAAGAATGTCCTAAATAATCTCATCATGGTACTTATCTCCTAAGTTAAAAGACACCTTAGCCCTCTGAGTGACATGTAGACTACCCTGTTCACTCAGCCAATGCAATTTATAGGGCTTAGGATGCGGAGTGGTGACTAGTTTCAATTTAGTCACTAACAAAGTTGCCATAACATTAGTACAACTACCTCCATTAATAATAAGAGCACATAGATTACCTTGTACACTACAAGAGGTGTGGAACAAATTTTCTCTTTGCTCATCAGCATTAGTAAGAAAGGTAGTCATCACTCTGCGCAGCACATTAATGGATAAATATTGATCATTCCCCTTATCCTCACGTACTTCAGCATCTGCATCACCATAATACTCATCTAATACAATTGACAGATCTGTGGCCTCGAGTATATCTTCCTCGTCTTCCTCACTCTTTACCTCTATAGTAGTCATAACCTTTCTATTTGGACACCGAGTAGCCATATGTCCAAAACCTAAACATTTAAAACATTTAACCTGATGATTTTATCCTCTTGATGTTCCAACTACAGTTTATTTGTTATCATTTCCTATAATTGTTTTCCTTTCCTTGCTAACTCTTTCTCCCCTCTACTATTTGGCACTACTGGATTCTTTTCCACATTTCTACTATATCTCCCTTTATTAACATGTTTGCCCTCAGAATTGTACAGTTTTGTAGAAGTTCTATACTTGTTGCATGCTGCTTGAAATGGGTTAGATTGCCTCTATCTCTTTACTTTCAGAGCTAGTTAGATGGCCTCGTCAAGGGTGTCATACCTCTAGAGCTCCACAATACATGCGATTTCATATTTTAACCCTGTCACAAATCGTGCTAAGGTTTGTTTAAGAGGTTCGACTGACCTACATTTGATCATTAGTGTCACAAACTCCTATACATATTCATCAACAATTTTGCCTCCCTACCTCAATGTCTGGAGATGCATGAATAACTCCTGTCTATAGTGCTTTGGTATAAACCTCCTCCTCATAACCCTTTTCATTTCCTGCTAGGTATGTATCTCAACATCACCATCTCTTCGTCTACTAGCTACAAGATTCTTCCACCATAAGGTAGCATAGCTTGTAAACTCTATTGCTGCAAGACAAACCTGAGTGTGATCATTAATTTCATAACACTCAAATAGGCCCTTTACCTTATTTTCCCAATCTAGATAATCCATTACAGAACCCCTTCCAACAAATGAAGCCATCTGCAACTTTACATATTCTAGACCCCGAGGCGGCCTGAAGTCACGGTTAGGATAAGGCTCATTCTCAAAGTTATCATCCCTTTCCTCCTAAAAAGCATGATAATCTCCAACTGCTCCTTCCCTATGTACATTATGATGGGCTACCTGAGGTTGGGGTGCCTGTGGATTTGCCATTGGTGGTTGTGGCAATGTCATTTAATTAACCCTTGTTGCTAACATAGCAATAATAGTGGTGAGATCCTACAATTGTTCTTCTAAAGTTCTTCCACTTGTAGCACGATATCCCTAACCTCCTCCAACCTGACTATTAGCCTCATTCCCAATCCCACCATTCACACTATCATTTGACATGGTTTCTAAATTAAACTTTGACAATTTTTTTTATACAATCACACCTCCACAACACCAATTTCTTCCAACTCAAAATACGCTTGTCACTCCACACACACAACTCATAGTACTACTAACACACACTCACTACACAACACCTTCACGGCACAATACACTCACACCCATGGTACATACACACTTCATGGTTCAAACACACACACGCCCTAATACAACGCAACCTTAAGGCTTAACACTCCTCACGGCACCATAAGCATCTACGGTACCACACCTCAATGTACAATACATACACAATTTAGGAACCACACCCTCACGGCACCACTTGGCTCATGACATAAATTCACTTCTATACGGCACAAATTTCTCAATGCTCAAGTCAATATTGTAATCAAAGCAATTTAATGCACAATTACTACACAAAGACAATTATGGAATCAATTTGAAATGATCTCCCTATCTTCTAAGCAAGGATCTCGCGACAAAAAAAAAAAAAAATGCAAATCTGGTTTCCACAACTTCAATCCGCTACAAAGAATGTAATCATGGCACAAATCAACACAATGTCTTTAATTTCACTTCTCACCACAACAAAATATCAATGTCATAGCAAGAACCCTAAATCCCCAAATTAAAATCACGATTTCCCTTCCTCAAAACCGTGGCTCCGATACCAAATTATGATGTGATTCAAGTCCAATTGCAAGATTACAACAATAATAGAAGATACAAGTTAACAATCATCAATCAATTAGGCATGAACCCTAATTCATATGAATCCCTAATTGACGTGAAATTAAGAGAGAATAAGGATCCCAATTTCTTACCAGATGTAACACACTAGTTTGAAATTAGGAATTGACTTAGAATTGTTGATGTTAAGCACAACAAAAATCAAGTCCACTCACCATAGTTCTAGGTTGAATTAATAAGAGTATTTTTGGTGTAGAGAGGAACCCTTACACGTAAAAGGCAGTTGTAAAAAACGATTATCAAAAGTCCCTTGAGTTCCCTTTTTACAAGTATTTATATTTGTTCTAAATAAGGAAAAATTAACAAAAGAAAATGTGACATAAGTCGGTTCTCCCACGTCAAATGGAACAATGTATGGCCGATTTCTTTTTGATTTTTGTAGGCCTATGAATCACCCACAGACCAAGCATTAGTGTGTTTGCTTGCCATCTTGTAATACCTACAAATGTGTTTGATGAAATGCAAAAAAATTATATAAAGTAAACGAAGACACTAAATGAATGTCTTTGGGTTCTAATTATTTAAAAAGTATCTTCATCGCCAAGTTCTATAGTCCTTTAGCTCTTGCTCTTGTTATGGGTGTTGTAGATGTATGATTCCCACCACAACACGTTGACAATACGGTCATGTCACTTTTATGGTCAACATGCCCTCAACACAATCATGTCACCTAGTCATATAACTTTTTGCCTTGTGTTTCCATTTGACATGATCATGTTACCTAGTTGTGTATCTCTCTGTGTGATCCTTTTACTTCTTTTTTCTCCAATTTTTAACACTTTAGCTTCCTTATGGACTTGAACCATAACGAGATGAGCCTCGATTCCCATCACAGTATATCATGGTATAAGAACTCAAACTTTACATTCATTTTTCATTAAAATAATGATGAATTGACACTCTCTTTTATTTCCCCCGAATGATCAATCAAATGCTCAAATTCCAATAATAATGTATTTACCTTATGAATCGACATTTAGAGAAGTTAAAAGTATTACTTATGCCAAGTTTAGGAAATTTGAAATCAAGTTAAATATTGAAAGTGAAGAAAGAGTTGCAAATACTTAAGTAGTTGATTCAATGGTATACCCTCCTCTCTAAGTCTTTGGATTTTCCAATATAGAGTGAAAGATGTATGGCTTAGTTTGTGACTTTACTTTGTTTTCACGAATTTTTTATTTCTTTTTTTTTATTTGATTTTACTTTATTTCATTCATGCATCCCAAACTTTGTTCAAAGGAGCTCTTTATTTCTCACCTTATTCATAAGATGGTCATTAATGGCTTATAAACCTATTAGAAAATTATTCATTTAAAGAAATATGCTCAACACTTATTAGGTACCCTAGGTTTGCACCAATATTCTCTTTTTGTTTTGTTTTTTTTTTTTTTTTTTGGGTTGGGATTACCCCAAACTTTGTTATTTTTCTTTTTTTCTTTAGGTTGGGAAAGCTTTTAAGCATAACCTAATCTTGCTAAATTCCACTAGACATTTTACATAAATGCTCACATCTAGTTCCCAACTAAGATGTTGCCTTAATCTTGAATCTCTAAACCATGCCTAAATGAAGCATAACTAAACAAAGCATGGATTTCATAAAATAATTACAAAGAATTGAAAATTTTTTATAAATGATTAAAAGGAAATCTCTTTGACCTTAATTAAGTTCACTTCACTTCATTTCAAATAAATGAATGTGAGTTTTTTAATAATTGATATACTCTTTACCAAAAGAATGGCATCAAAAGTGCAAAAGAAAATGGAATCGACTTTAAAGGTTGAAAAAGATTTTTTTTAGGTGCAATAAGGGAAGTCAACATTAAATAATTCAATCTAACTTAGCTTATAAATCTTCTTAAGCAACTCCACAACTTTATCACTTAAACTTCTCACTCCCAAGTTAAGCTCAAAAATATATATTTAAATTCTAATGAAGCTCAAAATAGTTAATTTTGTGAGGAATATTAGAACTTTACTCCCTTGGAGTTACTTGAGTCTTTTTTTTCTTCATTCCTTTTATTAATGTACAAACACACTTGCTTTAAACAAACAAAAACATAATAAGCAGTAGCTCTTGATTCTAAATGATAAACATACTAGACTAAGCTTGAAATAAACTAAACTAAAAATAAAACAATTTGAGGTCGGGTTGCCTCCTACTAAACTCTTGTTTTTTAAGCCTTTAACTTGGCTTTCATCTCTTTGATCATGGTGGGTACTGAAGATCTATTTCTTCTTCCTCTTCCTTAATGGGTTCCCCTTACTTGTAATTCTTAAGAAAATGTCCATAAATAGTGAATAGGTTACCCGCTTTTCCTATGACTCACACAACTCCATACAACTAAACCTTAGTGACTACAAATGGTCTAACCTACCTAGATCTCAACTTGCTAGGAAATAGTCTCAATTGAGCATTATACAACAACACCTACTATCTAACCTCAAAATTTTTATGGGGTATCTTTTTGTCATGCCACCTTTTAGTCTTTTTCTTGTAGATTTGAGCAATCTCAAATGCTTCATTTTTAAATTCCTCCAATTCATTCAATTGGAGTAATCTTTAATCTCCCATTGCTTCTCTATCAAAATTTAGAAATCTAATTGCACACTAAGCCTTATGCTCTACTTCTATTGGGAGTTGCCATGCTTTGCAGTACATGAGTCGATAGGGGAATATTCCAATAGGATTCTTACAAGCAGTTCTTTACACTAAAAGTGCATCATCTAACTTAGTAGCCTAGGCTTTTTTGAAGAGCTAACTGTTTTCTCCAATATGTGCTTGAGTTTTCTATTAGCAAGCGCTACTAGGCCACTTATTTGAAGGTGCTAGGGTATCACCACTTTATGGTTTAGCCTATATTTGGCTAGTATTGCTCCATCACTAATGATAGCTCTCAGTACTCTAAATCTTGAAAATATGTTCTTTTTAAGGAATTTAAGCACATCTTAGTGTCATTAATTAGTAAAATGGTAGCTTCCACCTATTTAGATATGTAATCTATAGCTACTAGAATGTAATTATTAGCTAGATATGTTGGGAGTGGTCCCATGAAGTCAATCCCCCATACATCAAAAAGCTCAATTACTAAAACCCAATGTTGTGACATTTCTTGCCATTTTGAGATATTTCCTATCTATTGGCATTCATGATAGCTCACAACAAATTCCTTGCAATCGCTAAAAAGAGTTAGCTAACAGAACCCACATTGTAAAACCTTTGTAGTAGTCCTATATGCACTAAAGTGTCCTCTTGCTTCTTTTATGTAGTAGTGGTTTATAATGTCATAGGTCTTAGGTGTAAATACACATTACCTAGTTACTTGGTTAGTGCAACTTTTGAACCAATAAGAATCATCCTAAAAGTAATCTCTCACTTTAGTCAATAATTTTATCTTTTAGTGATAACCTAAGCCACATGGTGTAATTCCATTGACCAAATAATTGACAATATTTGCATGCTATGGGATCTTAGAAAAATTTATCGCATAAAGTTATTCATTCGGAAAATTTTCTTGAATAGGCTAATCATCCACTCCCTTGTGATTTAAGAGAGGTGATCAACCATTGAGTTTTCCATTTCTTTCTCATCCCAAATTTGTAAATCAAACTCTTGAAGTAACAACACCTACTGTATTAACTATGGCTTTGCATCTAGTTTATTCAATGTAAACTATGGAGTTACATGATTTGTGTAGACTATAACCTTTGACCCAATATGTTATGATCTAAACTTATCACATGCAAATGATACTACCAATAGCTCTTTTTTGGTGGTTGCATAATTCCTTTGGGCTTCGTTCAATATTTTACTAGCATAGTATATTTCTTGAAAAGTCTTGTTCCTCCTCTATCCCATGACTACACATATTGCTATATTGCTAGCATTACACATTAGTTTCAATGGTAATTTCCAATTTGGTGCAACTATAATTGGGCTTGTGGTCAATCTTTCCTTAAGAGTCTCAAATGCCTTAACACACTCTTCATTGAAGATGAATGGTGCATCCTTTTCTAATAATGCACAAAGTGGCTTAGAAATTTTTGAAAAATCTTTTATAAATCTTCGATAGAACCTTCTATGGCCTAAGAAACTTTAGATGCCTTTTATGTTTATAGGTGGTGGTAATTTGGCTATCACCTTAATCTTTGCCTTACCAACTTCAATACCTTTCTTGGAGATTTGATGTCCTAGTATGATTCCTTCTCGCACCATGAAATAGCATTTGTCCTAGTTGTGTACCAAGTGTATCTCCTTGCACCTTCCCAAAACTGATGATAAATTGTCTAGAAATTCATCAAATGTACTTCCATACATTGAGAAATCATTTATGAGAACTTCTATGCTCTTTTCAATCATTTCAATCATTTTTGAAAAAATTGCCATCATATACCTTTGAGAGGTAGCATTTACATTACATAAGCCAAATGGCATTCCTTTAAACGTAAATGTACCATATGAGCATGTAAAGGTTGTTTTCTCTTGGTCATTTGGTGTAATAGGAATTTAGTTATACCTAAAATATCTATCTAAGAAGCAATAGTACTCATGTCCAACTAACCTCTTCACCATTTAGTTTATGAAAGGTAATGGAAAGTGATGCGCCTACTTCCCAATTCAAAATACAATAATCGCAATCCCAATTCCAACAACCACAATAGTCAATCCAATAATCAAATATAAGAAAAAATAATGTTTAAGCCTTTATTAGATGTTACGCACTAGCAAAGGATCAACCCTAGCATGGAATGGTTGATACAACACATAATGATTCTAATGCCGTCACTTACCACAATCAAAAGATTGATAAGAGTTTGAGAGGAAAACTCATGGAGTTAAATTTCACAAGTTCAATAATGGGTTCTTTTGAGTGTTAGAACAAGTATAAAATACAAGGAAAAGTTGAAACGAATCGGCTCAAGAAAGCCGCTGGCCTTGAAATGGAAAGCCACTAGCTTAGCAAAGTGCACCGCTGGCCTAAGTGGCTGACCTAAGTGAGATAGGCCATTGGCCTAGAAGGCTGGCTTAAGAGGAAAAGCTGTTAGCCTTGAAGGTTGGCCTAAGTTCTATGCCGCTGACTTTGAGAGCCGACCTAAATGAAGTATCACCGATCTTGAGTCATTGAGTGTTGTCTTGAAGCAATAACAAGTACATTCGATTGAAAATGAAAATAATCATGCAAAATGTATGAAGAGATTATATGATGTTCTTCGGGTTCCATTTGATCAAGTAAAACCCTCAAGGTAAGGTTTTGCGACCCTTTGGCTCTAGCTCGAGTGATTGGTCTCGTAATTGGAAGGATTTGATTCCCATCATCTCCTCGGGCTTGTGGAAGATTTGCCCTCAAATTTGATGGTTCTTCATGAAAGTCTTCTAATGAATAAGGTGATAGGTCTACAATATTGAAAGTAGCAGAAACATTGTATTCTCCTGGTAGCTTCACCTCATAAGCATTATTGTTGATGTGCTGTAATATCTTGAATGGTCCATTTTCTCTAGGTGAAAGTTTATGTGATTTCTTGTGAGGAAACCTTTCCTTGCTGAGATGAATCCAAACTAGATCTCTTGGATTATAAATCTTTGTTTTCCTATTTTTTTTGCCCTGAAGTTTCTGTTGCTCTTAAGTTTTTTGAAGATTCTTAGAAGCCTTTTGATGAAGCTTTTGAATCTCCTTTATACGCTCTACTTTAGTCAAACTTTCTTCCTTTGTTGTCAGATTAGCTATTAAATCCAACGGAAGGGTATGATTATAGCTATACATGACTTTAAAGGGAGACTTATCGATTAAACTATGATTAGACCTATTGTAAGCAAACTCAACAATAGGAAGACACAAGTCCCAATCAGTGAGATTCTTACCAACCGTTGCTTTTAGTAATGTACCAAGAGTATGATTAACAACCTTAGTTTGGCCGTCTGTTTGGGGATGACAGGATGCACTATACATGAGTTTAGTACCAAGCCATTTCCAAAGTGTCTTCCAGAAGAAACTGAGGAACTTAGTATCTTTGTTAGATACTATGCTGTGTAGAACACCATGCAATCGTACAATTTCCTGCATAAAAAAGTTAGCTATAAAAGGGCGTCATTTATTTTGTGACAAGGCACAAAGTGTGACATTTTGCTAAAATGGTCGACGACCACCATGATAGAGTCTTTGCCTCTTCGTGTCCTAGGAAAACCCAAGAAAAAATCCATACTGATATCGTTCCAAGGATGTGTAGGTAGAGGTAAAGGCATATATTCACCCCAAGTTTCCTTCTTTCCTTTCGCCCTTTTACAAATACCACATCTCTCTAACATCTTGTGTACATCCTTTAACATACCCTTCTAGTAGAAATGTTCTTTTAACAACTCTAAAGTTTTCTTTTCACCAAAATGTCCAGATAACCCTCTAGCATGAGCTTCCTTAACCAATAATTCCCTAACAGAACCACATGGTATACATAATTTTCCTACTCTATATAGAAAACCATCTACCATGTAATATCCATCCACCATGTGTCCTCCCAAACATCATCGACAATCAATTTAAAGTATTCATCATGAACATACTGTTCCTTTATTAATTCAAACCCAAGCAGCTTTGATTGTAATGAAGTGATAAGTACATACATGCGTGATAAGGCATCAACTACAATATTAGTACTCCCCTTCTTGTACTTAATCACATATGCAAAACTTTCTAGAAATTCCACCCATTTAGCTTGTTATTTTGACAAATGTTGTTGACCTTTAAAGTGTTTCAGAGATTCATGGTCTGTATAAATAATAAACTCCTTAGGAAGAAGATAGTGTTGCCAAGTTATCAATGCTCTCACTAAGGAATAGAATTCCTTATCATATACCAAGTAATTCAAAGATGCACCACTTAGTTTCTCACTAAAATAGGCAATGTGATAGGAATCAAAATTCGATAAGACCTATCATTAGGGTAAGAGCCAAAGGATTTCATCATGGTGATGAGGGCCCCTTTTGAGCACATCGACCCCGAAATTATTTGTTTACTAACCTCTTTTCTCTTATTCATGTATTGTATATTACAATAGGCACACTTATCATACTTTATAGGGTGATGGACAGACTCAATAAGACTCAGTTTATAGGTTATCCATTGACCGACCTGAACTGGTGATGAGCTAGGTCAACAAATCCTATTGAAGAATTAGCACATTGAAGACTATTTTTATTTGTATTTATTTCTATAGACTATTTATGTGTAAGCTTTTGGAACACTTTTCATTTGCTTGTAATTGCCTTTTAGAA
This sequence comes from Laguncularia racemosa, assembly GCA_037954665.1. Taxonomy (NCBI): domain Eukaryota; kingdom Viridiplantae; phylum Streptophyta; class Magnoliopsida; order Myrtales; family Combretaceae; genus Laguncularia; species Laguncularia racemosa. The sequence continues at coordinate 5,260,964 of JBBMOL010000003.1, read as the reverse complement.
TCGGCCACCCTAAAAGTGGCATAGTTTTAATTTTGTGAACTTTTTAACCCTAAAGGGAGCAAGTATAAATACTTACTTAAGTAGGGTTTTGAGGGAGTTAGCTAAGTTTTCAGAAATAGAAAACACTTCACTTGTGAGGGTTAGGGTTTTCCTAAAATCCAAATTTCTCTTATCAATTTCAATACCAAGAATTAAAATTGTGGCGAGTTACAACATAGTGAAATTGTGAGTAATATCAATTCCTTTTTGTTGTGTTTCCTTTTCATCACTAGTGAGTTATATCTAGGGTTGATTAGGATTGTTCTTAAGAGGATTTTGATTTCAATTGTAATCATTTTATCATCTTATAAGATTAATCGGTTTTGACATTAGTTCTAACCATCAATTTTGCTTCATTTGAACTGTTGATTACTTTGTTGGGAAAGGGGATCTCGGATTGGTTCGTGTTGTTTTGTTGAATTCACATGGCATTTAAGTTTGATTAGTGTTTTTTTGAAGAATTTGATCATTGTGGATTATTAATTTGTAAGTTATAGCATTCGGATCTACTTGCACTCCGATAAGGTTCACATAATTCTAGCATTTTGATCCAATTTGAATCGGTTGTGATCTTGTCATTTAGGAGTGGTTTAATTGGTTCATTTGCATGTGCTTAATCTTGATTTTAAGCACATCATCATTTGGTATCAGAGCACAAGTTAAGAGAAGGGATTGAGTGTTGGTTGAATTCGTGATCTTCATTGACACTTAGGGTTCTTCACTTTTGATCCAAAATTGTGTATTGAAGAATTGAGTTATTTGATTGTATTGTTGAAGAGTTGTAATTGTTGTTTGTTGAAGTAGAAGTGGAGGTCTTGTTGTAGCTCCTTTGTTGTTGAATTCACCGTGAAGGGAAGGGAAGAAAGTAGTGCATTTCTTGAACTAAAATTCAGAATTGGGAAGTATCTCAATTTGTGAAGAAAGGAGAAGTGTAATCCTTGCTTGTTTGTTTCGGAAATAGGGAGTGCAATTGATCATTTCTAGATTTGAGTTGCGTGGAATATTTGGAAATTATTTGATTTTTAAAACAAATATTAAGTTGAAGAAGTTATTGTGTGGTCATTTGAATTTGAAAATTGCTTCTTACTAATTGTGGAAAGGTTGCAATTAATGAAGTAATTTGAAATTTGAATTGTTGCTACCTTTGTTGTGAGGTTTTCAGAGTAAGGGGATTCAACAAGAAGTGTTGTGTGTGTCAAGGCAAGGAAGTGATACATTTAAAGTATTATTATTGTTGCTTAAAGGAGTGTACCATTTGTGTGTTTAGTGTGAGTGGCGGTGTGACTTATTGTGTGTGTGTGAGTGTGAGTGGTGGTGTGACTTGTGTGTGTGTAAGTGTGAGTGATGGTGTGAATTTTTGTATGTGTGAAGTGGTGTTAAGTGATCTTGAAGTGGACGTGAGGAGTAAGAGTGTTGATCCTTTGTGATCAAGTGGAGAAGTGAGAATTGTCTTGTGTAATTTCGGATTTGAGGAGTAGCAATTGAGATTTCAGATTTGAATTTCAAAATTGAAGTATGAGTTAAGAAGCAATTTGAAAGTTCAAAACACACATTAAGTGATTGTTTAATTGTGTTTCATTTGAATTTGAAATAGCTCCTTACCATTCGTGGAACCTTGCATTTATTGAACTCCTTTTGAATATGAAAGTTGAGTTGCCTTTTTTTTTTATTGAAGTTGTGGTTTAATGTTTGTGTGGAAGTGGGGAAAGTGCACCATGGTTTGAAGTAGTGTGTATGTAGTGTTGTATTTTTTGTAAATTTAATAAAGGGTGTTGACATTTGGTATTGGTTGTTGTATGTGTTATCAAGCTACTTGTTGTTGGTGGCGTGAACATTATTAAACCGTGAGCAAAGGGGAAGTTGTGTGGCGGTGAATGGTGTGTTGTGTATGTATTTAATTGCTACTAATTGTGTATTTAAGTGGTGAGAAGTCAATGCAAGAAAAAGGAAAGTAATTGAACTAATTACTTAAACACTTGTAGTTGAATTTAATTCTATCTACTGGAAAGTAGTTGAGTGTACTTCATTTGTGGCTTGGTTGTGTACTCAAACCGTGGATGTGTAAGGATAATTATTGTGTTGTTGGATTTAAACACAATCATTTCTAGTGAAATGTTTCATTATGCTAATGTATTGCGCTAGACATTGACTACATTTACTGCTAAGGATGATGAACAAAGGGAAAACTTGTTCCATACTTCTTGTAGGGTACAAGGAAATTTATGTGTCCTTATAGTTGATGGTGGTAGTTGTACCAATGTAGTAGCATCATCGTTAGTATCAAAACTAAAACTTGCCACTACTCCACATCATGAACCGTATAAATTGCATTGGCTTAGTGATCAGGGGAGTTTGCATGTGACCTAAAGAGCTAAGGTACCTTTTAGTGTAGGGGATAAATACTGTGATGAAATTGAGTGTGATATTCTACCTATGTGTGTATCCCATATATTGCTTAGCAGGCCTTAGTTATATGATAGGAGGGTCTTATATGATGGCTTTAGGAATACTTATGTATTCTAAAAGGAGGGAAAACGTATTATTCTGAATTCGATGTTGCCTTCAGAGGTTCAAAGGGTTCAGCAACAAATTAATAGACCATTAGAGGGCCATGAGCAGTTGAGCCAACCATTAGAGGGCCATAAGGGTCAGTGCCATACAGATGAGTTAGAGAAGGAGAAAACAATTTCAATGGAACAAGTTGAGATAGGGGAGACCTTAGTGGATAATGGGTCATTATTTGTGTTGCAAATGAGATACATCCTAGAAGTGGAGGAGAGAAAATAATCACCCCCTATAGTATTTCAGATATTGGGGTTTTGCAGTGATACTTTTTCAAGTGGCTTGCTAGGGGGAATTAGAGTCTCTACTGCATTTTATTTGTCAGATTTGAAGACAAATCTTTTTGAGGCCCGATGAGATGATAGAAATCAAAATCCGATAAGACTTATCATTAGGGCAAGAGCCAAAAGATTTCAAATCTTGGCGATGAGGGCCCCTTTTGAGCACATTGACCCCGAAATTATTTGTTTACTAACCTCTTTTCTCTTATTCATGTATTGTATATTTCAATAAGCACACTTATCATACTTTACAGGACGATGAACAAACTTACTAAGACTCAGCTTGTAGGTTATCCATAGACCGACCTGAACTAACAATGAGTTGGGCCGACGAATCCTATTGAACAATTAGCATGTTGAAGACTATTTTTATTTGTATTTATTTCTTTGGACTATTTATGTGTAAGCTTTTAGGACACTTTTCATTTGCTTATAATTGCCTTTTAGAGCCGGCCACCCTAAAAGTGGCATAGTTTTAATTTTGTGAACTTTTTAACCCTAAAGGGAGCAAGTATAAACACTTACTTAAGTAGGGTTTTGAGGGAGTTAGCTAAATTTTCAGAAATAGAAAAAACTTCACGTGTGAGGGTTAGGGTTTTCTTAAAATCCAAATTGCTCTTATCAATTTCAATACCAAGAATTGAAATTGTAGTGACTTACAACAGAGAGAAATTGTGAGTAATATCAATTCCTTTTTGTTGTGTTTCCTTTTCATCACTAGTGAGTTATATCTAGGGTTGATTATGATTGTTCTTGGGTAGATTTTGATTTCAATTGTAATCATTTTATCATGTTATAAGATTGATTCGTTTTGACATTAATTCTAACCATTAATTTTGCTTCTTTTGAATCATGGATCACTTTGTTGGGAAAGATGATCTCGGATTGGTTCTTGTTGTTTTGTTGAATTCACGTGGCATTCAAGTTTAGTTAGTGTTGTTTTGAAGAATTTGATCATTGTGGATTGTTAATTTGTAAGTTATAGCATTTGGATCTACTTGCACTCCAATAGGGTTTACGCAATTCTAGCATTTTGATCCAATTTGAATCGATTGTGATCTTGTCATTTAGGAGTGGTTTAATTGGTTCATTTACATGTGCTTAATCTTGATTTTAGGCACATCACAATGGGTCTTCTTTCCTACATCAACACAGTACCAATTCTTACCTTAGAGGCATCACACTCCAATTTAAATGTTTTGTCAAAATCAGGTAATGCTAACATTAGAGCACTAGTTAACCTTGCTTTTACTTCCTCAAATCTCTTCTAGGCCCATTCTCCCTAAACAAAAGGAACATTCTTTTTAGTCAACTCAATCAATGGATTGATGATGCTACTAAAGTTTTGGATAAAACGCCTATAGATAAAAGCCAACCCATGGAAACTTCTCACCTTAGCAGATGATTGTGGGGTTAGCCATTCTATGATAGCTCTCACCTTTTTTTCGTCCACCTTGATACCATAACTAGATATAACAAACCTAAGAAATATTACCTCAAATTGACAAAAAAAACACTTCTTAAGATTTTTGTACAACTGCTATTTCCTCAATACTGATAAAACTACTTGTAAATGTTTATCATAACTTTCCAGATTTCTACTATAAATCAAAATGTCATCAAAATAAACAATAACAAATTTTCCCAGAAATTCTTTCATGACATGATTCATCAGCCTCATAAAAGTATCAAGAACATTGGTTAACCTAAATGGCATGACCATCCACTCATACAAGTCATGTTGTGTTTTAAAAGCGGTTTTCCACTTATCTTCTCCCCTCATACGAATTTGGTGATATCTGCTTTTAAGATCCACCTTGGAGAATACCTATGCACCTGCAGTTCATTTAACATATCATCAAGTTGAGGAATGAGATACCTGTATTTGATGGTAATTTTGTTGATGGCTCTATTGTCAATATACATCCTCCATATGCCATCTTTCTTGGGAACAAGAAGTGCAAGAACAGCATATGAACTAGTACTCTCCTTGACAAACCCCCTTTCCACTAGTTCATCCACCTGACGCTTCAATTCTTTAGCTTCTTTAGGATTCATGCAATACGCAGGTCGATTTGGCAAAATTGATCCAGGCTGAAAATCAATAGCATGTTCAATGCCCCTTATGGGTGGTAATCCCTTAGGTAATTCATCTGAAAATAAGTCCATGTACTCATCTAATACTTGGTTCACCACTGGTGGTAACTGTTCATGGGCATCCACCTCTAGTATATATCTCATTTGTAATATGTGAACTGGCCTCTCTTCCCTTATTGCCTCCTCCAGTTCATGCTGTCCCACTAACAATGTCTTGTTTTTATTAGCCTTATTAATTTGTCTCTATGCCTCTTGTACTTCAGTAGGTGACATGGGATTCAATACTATGCATTTACCCTCCATTTGGAACACATAAGTGTTCCTAAAACCATCATGTAACACCCTTCTATCATATAACCAGGGTCTGCCAAGTAGTATATGTGATGCACAAATTAAAAGAATGTCACAAATAATTTCATCATGGTACTCCCTTATGTTGAATGGGACCTTAGCCCTCTGAGCAACATGCAAACTATCTTGTTCACTCAAGCAATGTAATTTGTAAGGCTTAGGATGTGGGGTAGTGACTAGTTTTAATTTAGTCACTAATGAAGTAGCCACTACATTAGTACAACTACCTCCATCAATGATAATAGCACAAAGATTACCTTGGACCCTGTGGGAGATGTGAAATAGGTTTTCCCTTTATTCGTCCTAATTAACAGGAAAGGTAGTCATCGCCCTATGTAATACATTGATGGACAAATATTGATCACTCCCATTATCCTCATGTAACTCAGTATCTACATCGCCATAATACGCATCCAATATAGCTGACAAATCTGTGGAATCGTGCAATTTCTTCTTCTTCTTCCTCACTCTCAATCTCCATGGTAGTCATAACTCTTCAGTTCAGACATTGAGTAGCCATATGCCTAAAACTTAGACATTTAAAACATTTGAACTAGTGAGTCTTTCCTCCTGATGCCCCAACTACTGCTTGTTTGTTCTCATACCCAACAACCGTTTTTCCCTTCCCAGCAAATTCTTTCTCCCCTCTAACATCCGACACAACTGCATTCTTTTCCACATTTCTGTTATATCCCCCCTTATCAGCCTGTTTACCTTCTGTCCTAGATAATTATGTAGAGGATCCATACCTATTACTTGCTTCTCTATAAGGGTTGGAACGCCTTTATCTTTCCACTTTCAAAGCTAGCTAGATAGCCTCATCAAGGGAGTCATATTGCTGCAACTCTACTATGTAGGCAATTTCATATTTTAGACTAGACACAAATCGTGCCATAGTCTGTTCAAGAGGTTCAATTGCTCCACATCGGATCATTAGTGTCTCAAACTCCTAGACATACTCATCTATAGGTTTGCCTCCTTGTCTTAGTGTTTGTAGATGCATGAATAACTCCTATTTGTAATGTTCTAGAATAAACCTCTTCCTCAAAACTCTTTTCATTTCCTGCCAAGTACGAATCTCAGCATCACCATGTCTCCTCCTACTGGCCACAAGGTTCTTCCACCATAAAGTGATATACCTTGTAAACTCGACTGCTGCCAGATAAACTCGAGTATGGTCATTAATTTCATAACATTCAAAGAGCCCTTCCACCTTATCTTCCCATTCAATATAATCCTTTGCAGACTCCCTTCCAACAAATGAAGGCATCTGCAATTTAACATATTCTAAAACCCTAGGTAGCCTAAACTTATGGTTTGGATAAATTTCATCCTTAAAGTTAACATCCCTTTCCTCCCTATAAGCATGATAATCTCCTCCCATTCACTTACCCCTATTTCCTCCTATTGCTCCTTCCCTACGTGGATCATTAAGGGCTACCTGAGGTGGGTGTGCCTGTAGATTTACCACTGATGGTTATGGCAATGTCATTTGTTCGACCTGTGTTGCTAGATTAGCAACAATAGTAGTCAAGTCCTACAACTGCTCTTCTATAGTTCTTCTTCCACCTGTAGCATGACAACCGTAAACTCCTCCTCCAACCTGACTATTGACCTTAGTTCTGATTCCTCCATTAACACTGTCGTTCGACATGCTTAACAACAATTGCAACTCAATACATGAATTTGACAAATCACAAATACCACAATAATCCTCCAACGACACTAATTCAATTATAACCTCTGCTCAATCTCTAAATTTGATTCACACAAATCGTAACACAAGCCCTTAGTATCATTCTTCGCCTAATTTCAATTTAGAGTCAAGCAACCCACAACAATAGAATCACATAACCTACAATAACAACCTCAGAACAAAAACCCCATGTTTTTTTTATCCACAAATTTAATCATATAGCAAAAACATAACTCAATCGACAAACCTCATATAACCTCAATTCAATAACAATTTACCACAACATAAATTCACAACATAAACCTTAATTGCTAAATTGGAAATTGACAATCACAATCCCTTTCTCAATCTGAGCTCTGATACCAAAAGATGATGCGCTTACTTCCCAATTCAGAATACAATAATCACAATCCCGATTCTAACAATCACAATATTCAATCCAATAATCAAATACAAGAACAAATAATGTCTAAGTCCTTACCAAATGTTACACACTAGCAAAGAATTAGCCCTAACATGGAATGGTTGATACAACACACAATGATTTTGACGTTGTCACTCGCTACAATCAAAAGATTGATAAGAGCTTGAGAGAAAAACTCAAAGAGTTGAATTTCACAAGTTCAATAATGTGTTCTTTCAAGTGTCAAAACAAGTATAAAATATAAGGAAAAGTTGAAACGAATCAGCTCAAGAAAGTCGCTGGCTTAGCAAAGTGCATCGCGCGACTTATACAAATGTACACCATTGGCTTTTATTTTTAGGCCATTGACCTATGTAGCTGGCCTAAGTGAGATAGGCCGCTAGCCTAGAAGGCCGACCTAAGAGGAAAAGCTATTAGCCTTGAAGGCTAGCCCAAGTTCCACATTGTCAGCTTTGAGAGCTGGCCTAAATGAAGTATCACCGGTCTTGAATCATCAAGTGTTATCCTGAAGCAATAACAAGTACATTCGATAGAAAATGAAAATAATCATGCAAAATGTATGAAGAGATTACATGATGTTCTTCGAGTTCCATCAAATCAAGTAAAACCCTTAAGATAAGGTTCTACAATCCTTTAGATCTAGCTCGAGTGATTGGTCTCGTAATTGGAAGGATTTGATTCCCATCAGAAAGTGATCTTTTTGAGTTGCATCATTCAACTTGTGATAGTCAATATAAAACCACCATCCTATCATTGCTCTAGTGGGAATCAATTCATCCTTTTTGTTCTTTATCACAGTCATTCCACCTTTCTTTGGCACCACTTTAATTGGGCTTACCCACTTACTATCGGAGATAGGGTAAATAATTCTTACATCAGTGAGCTTCATCACCTCCTTTTTGGCTAGTTCCTACAAGGTTAGGTTATGGCATCTCTATGGTTACATTGTTGGCTTGCATTTTGACTCTAGTAGAATTTTATGCATGCAACATGAAGGATAGATACCATGTATATCTGCTATTGTCCATCCATTAGCCTCCTTATGCTTCCTCAAAACTTCTAGTAGTTTCTTCCCCTTTTCCTCCAATAAGTCCATAGCAACAATAGCCAATAAAGTCTCCTTTAACCCTCTAGAAAGGCATACTTCAAATGGGTAGGAAGTCATTTTAGTTCTGGTTTAGGTGGTACTTTGATAAATGGGTAGGGTTTCTCAAGACTAGTTTCAATTTCAAGAAACTAAGGAGTTATCAAACAACTTCGTCTACTTCTTCCATAATATCCTTCATTAGGAAGCAATCACATTCTTCAACAAAAATTTCATTCATTTCTTGGTCCTCATCAACATCCATTTCAACCATTGGCTCCTCCTCAAATTGTCTATTCTCTTCCTCATCACTCTACCCTTGTTCTAAGATCCATTAGTTATAACCTATTGACCTGAATTCTTCTTCTTGAGCTTCATTCACCATACTATTAGTAACATCTACATGATTGCAACTATCTATGTCTTGAGGCATTCTCATTACCCTTAGGACTTTGATGGTGATTTGCTCATCTATTGCCCTGAGCATAAGCATACCTTTATTCACATTAACCATAGCCTTTCTTGTGGCTAGAAATGGTCATCCCAAAATTAATAGAGTTTCTTCATCTACATTCACGCCCAGTATCACCAAGTTTATAGGGAAAACACAATTACCGTTAGTTTCTAGCATATCTTTCGTAATTCTTTGGGGAAATTTATGCTTTTGTTAGTTAATTGCAGAGACATGTTGGTGGGTTTACACTCCTTTAGTCCAAGCTATTTGGAAAATGATAAGGACATTAAGTTTATGCTTGCTTTAGAATCTTATAGTGCCTTACTAACATATGAATCTCTAAATATGCATGGTATCACTAAACTTCTAGGGTCTCTCAATTTTTGAGGGAGTCTATTTTGTAAGATTGTTGAACATTCTTCTATAAAGATCACCATCTCCTTATTCATACCCCTTTTTTCTTAAAACTTCCTTCATGAACTTAATATAAGACAACATTTGCTATAAAGCTTCAAAAAGTGGAATGCTGATATGCAATTGCTAAAAAGTCTCTATGAAGTTAACAAATTGCTTGTCAAGCTTTTGCTATTTTAATCTTGCTAAAAAGAAATAGGGAGAACATGTGCCTTGATTTCATCCTTCTTGTTGTAAGGAGGCTTCACTGTCTCCTCTTTTTCTTATTTTTCTTCCTTTGGGTAAACATTTTTTCCTCATGACTCCTTCAATTTCCTTTATGGTGATTGCCTAATCTCCTTTCCACTTCGTCAAGTGATAGCCTCCACTTCGTCAAGTGATAGCCTCCACTTTGTTTGAATTTCCCTCTTTATTCTCTCATTCTAATAAGTTTCTACATAATACCTAGAATGCCTCTATTAATTTTTCTAACTAATTTCCCAATTGGGCACTTTGCTCCTTATGTTTTCGAAGAAATTCCTTCATCACCTCTTGTACCTTCATTCCTATCTCCCTACTATTCCTTGGAGATCCTTTAAAGGAAATTCTTGACGAGTTTCTAGGTGAGCTTCCCTTTGATCAACTAGGTGATGAAACTGAAGAATAAATTGGAGAACCTCTAGGAGGTGACCTTGAAGATTGCCTACATATTCTCACTTACCTAAATTTTAGACAATCCAGTTCAACATGGTCCATTTTACATTATGTATAATCCTCTACAGGATTCAATGTGGGACCATAAACATATGTGATTCACTTATATTTGTCAAGTTGTTTAGATAACATTGAAATTTACCTTTTTAGTTCAACTAATTCTTCTTTTTCTACTGGTTGCTTTCAGTTTTTATGGCGCCTCTTCACTCTTGCCAATCTCTTGCATTGGTTTCTATTACCTAAAAAAGATCCTAAGCTTGCTCATCAGTTTTTGCATTAGTTTTCCTCCTATAGCAATTTCTACCATCAATCTTTCTTGATAGTTTAGACTATCATAAAATATTTGCACTTGGTAACACTGAGAGAAGCTATGGCAATGGCATTATTTCAATAATTCTTTATATCTTTCCCATGAATCACTAAATGATTCTTTTTCACTCTGCTTAAAAGTGTTTATCATCGTTTAGAGTCTAGTAGTCTTGCCAAGTGGAAAAAAGTAAGCTAAAAATCTAATAACTAAACCCCCTCAACTATAAATACCATGAGCTTGCAGCCTATTGAATCAACTCTTTACTTTTCCTTTCAATGAGAATGGGAATAATATTAACCTTTATGCATCCACAAAAATATCATAATATTCTATAATAGAACATAGGTGAAGAAATTCTTGAATATGCTTAGTCGGATCCTCATAAATCTATCCTTTAAAATGTTTGCTTTCGATTGATTAGATTATGCTAGGTTGTAGTTTAAATTTTCTAGCTTGCATTTCTAGAGGATTCAATACTAAAGAGATGTCTCTTATTACTAGGACTAAGTATTCCTATAGAGTTATTTATTTTTGGAAATTTATCATTTTCCAACACTTTTTCAAATCAATGCTCTTAAATGTTGTGATTACCTGGTTTTATTATTTGGTGGGGGATACTGATTCTCTACAATTCTAGAGAATTGTAATAATTGGTTTCCATAATAACTAAGTATATGTACAATCAATTATGGTGAGAAATGATTATTAAATTAAAGTCTTGCAACCTTCGACTTACAAGGCGGTTTTCATATTGCAAGTGCACACGTGATATGATAACTTTAAGGAAATTCTACTAGGCCCACTATAGGGTCATTACAACACCAATGGGACTTATGACCCTGCTAAACATATAATGATACTTAATACATAATACGGTGTAAGGAACTGCCATTATGGGCCCCAACACCCATGAGTTCTTAAACCTTAAACCAATCTAGATTATTTCCAAGTACGAATCCATTAGGGACAATGTCACACAAGGATCATTGGGGTGTCTCCATGGGATCTGCCACTATGGGTTCCTAAGTCGAGCCAAGCACATACAACAACCACTTAATCCAGTCCATTTCAACTTAATTCAACTTACCACTATCCTATTAATCACAAATAAAAACAAAGGTTACACGTACTTGGAAATGTAATCTTAAGTGCGTTGTGTCATGGTCTAACATCTGGTTGGTAATTTGTCAAAATATCAAGAATTCACTCTTAGTGCTAATCTAAGAATAATCTAAGTTCTTAATTCTATTCACTTGATCATCATTGGATTACTTATCTTTCGCTACTGATCTTTCAAGGGTTTTACTAAATGTCTAGGTTGCATGAAATTCCATTTAGTTAGCAATTAAATTGAGTAATAAAATATCTTTAAGTACATGGTTGTGCTTTAGGACGTGTATTTTGGCATGGCTAGATACACGGTCGTGTATCTTTCTATGTATTTTTCGCATTTTAGTATGCTCAGATACACAGTTATATAGTTGGCCATGTACTTTTCTATGTGATTTAGTATTTTGGCATGCCCAAGTACATGGATGTGCACTTTAATCGTGTACCTTTATGTACACTACATATTTCTACACAGGCATGTACCTGACCATGTACCATGCTGTTCATCACGAACTACTTTTTCCTCTTTTTCAATTCATTCCTAAGCTTGATTTCTATGTTCCTAAGTCTAATTGAATCCTAAATTTGGTTAATTCTAATATAGTGTGTAGATTGGTATACTTGTCCCAATTTATAATTAAAACTCTCGGATCGCTTGATTCCATGCTCGATTCACCCCTTTTCTTGATTCGAATTCCATCAATCTTATTATAACAATTTTATTTAATTCATGAGTCCATCATCAATACAATAACTTGATTGTTGTAACTCCTTACCTGATGAAATTGGGTTTGGTCCTTATAGGGATTGCTAGTTCACTTTTAGGTTTCAAAGAACACCACTTTTATCTATTACTGCAAAAATAGTAAAAGGGAAGAGTGCTATGTGAAATATGGAGTTTATATATCTCGTCTGTAAAAAGACCAATTTACCCCCTTATCTTCGTAAAAATTACGCTTTTATCCTTTTCATTATATTTTAATAAATATTATATGAATTTATATTTTTCAGGGCATTTACAAAATGTGTCACACTCATATCAAATAATACATAACCTATAGTTTAATTGATAAGTAGTGTACCTATAATGGTATTCTGGTTTGGAGCATCCTGCTGTTGTTGTTGTTATAATGAAAATACATGATCAGGTGTTCTCTATCTTGGTCAAAGGTATTAGCGTCTACCCATTAGTCCTCTAGGTGTAGGTCTTATTGGCTACTATGCTAGAAATTGCTAGGGTACTGCAACCATCTAGTTATAGGTGGCACTATATTCAAAGGATCTGTGCCCCTTTTGTTTACAAGTGTAGTAGAAAGTCTAAGAAATGGAATTCTCTATGCAATTTCTATTAGGAGAAACATGTCCCTTCAGGCCAACTACATTGGTGTAATTCATGTAGTCCAAAAAACTTGGGACATCTCCTACTTGGTCTTACCTATGATGGTGGAGGTAGTGTTAGAGGCAGTAGCCTAGTCTGAAGAGGTCTAGGCACAAACGCCATAGGTCTAGCTTGATATATTGCAAGCCTCTTTCCTTTATCATCATATGACACATTAGAGGTAGGTCTCTTTCTCAAGGCAATTCCTAATCTATAAGACAACTATTCCTTTGCTCTTTTCCTACTCTACTTAAAAAACTTAGCCTTATTGAGAACCTCTACATAAGTGGTTAATTGAAAGGCCCACATTTCATGTTAGAGGTTAGGCTCTAAGCCTTTCACAATTCTTCTTGCATTGGAGGCATCATCAATTTGAATAGCTTTAAGCAAGAACTTAATTAAGCGGTTTAGGTTTACTTCATATGCCTCTACAGTTTGATTACCCTATTGGTAATTATAGTTTTTTGCCTCCATCTAGTCCTTAACACTATTGGGAAAGTACTTCTCATATAATAACTCCTTAAATCTTTGCCAGTGGCTAGGAGCTGCTGTTAACTTGGACGTACTAGTCCACTAATCTACAACCAACCCTTTCAACATGAAAGCTGCAAATTTCATCTTCCTATCTTTTGGCATAATGAAAGCCTCAAAGGTTTCTTCTATTTCAATAATCTAATGCTCAACTTCTATTGGATCATCAACCTCGTAGATGAAACTCCTTTGCTAGTTGGACAAGCTTGTTTAGTCTACACAGTTCTTCTATAGGCTTAGCAAATCTCATGGCCTGTTGCTGCTGTTATGCTATCATCCTAAGTAGGGTATTCACAGTCTCTAATAGTTGAGTAGTGGTGATGTTAACTTGATCTGGTGCTCCCTGTTAAGGTAGTCTTAGAGGATACCTTTCATCTGGAGCATCTCTACCTCGTCCAATGTTGGATCATCTTTTACTAGTGTTTCTTTTAGGAGGCATTCTGTTTGATAGGAGATAACTGAGCAATTATAAAGTTAGAGTCAATGTATTTATTTAGTGGTGGCATACTTCTATATATATAAGTAGAAATTTGAAAAGAAGGTACAACTAGATAAAATAATTGAAATAACTAAGTTACTAAAAAAATGAATCATCCTACAGTTTACCTACTCTCTTCATTCCTTATCGTTCTACAAATTTCAATGCTTAATCCATTTAAAGATCATACTCTGTTTTATATTGATTAAGCTTGCACTTAACGATCTTCATACTTAAGTTCTATGTATTACAACCTATACTCTATTTATTAAAACCTAAACTCTAAGGATCATCAAACCTAAGCTTTGATACTACCTAAGCTATAATGCCCTAAAACCTAGACGCTATGACCCACCACGTGTCACCATTTAGCAGCGACGATAGGGATCAAATTCCTATAGGACCAATCATTAGAGCACGAGCTAATGGATTACAAAATCTAGCAATGAGGGTCCTCCATGAACAATTAGACCTTGAGGATGTTGATTTAGTATCTACTTTGGCATTATATAACTGTTGTGCATTCCAGTAGGTATATTTATCGGTTTTACAGGATGGCAAATAAAATACGTTAAGGATCAAATTGTGGGACATTCTTGGACTCACATCCAACAGTCTACAATGTGTTCAATTGAAGTGAAGAACCGGCCACTTGAAGACTATTTCTACTTGTAATTTGTTGTTTTAAGAATCGGCCACTTAAGTGGCTTATTTGTAATTTGTTGTGTTATTTTTACCTTAATTAGACATCATTTTTTAGACTTTGTTGCTGTAAGAGACATCCTCTTACATGCATCTACTCTTATCAATTTCTTTGTGAAATTGTGGCGTGTTGGCTTAAGGAGTATTGTGAGTTATATTAATATTTTTTGAGTTGCTTCTAATTATTACTAACGTGTCATATCTAGTTTGTAATTGGTTGTTTCATTGGTTCCTTTCATGCCCAATTAGGGTTCATAAGGATTAGGGGTTTATGCTAATTGTTGACTTAATCAATTGATTCTTCAATTGATTTTATGTAATTGCAATACATCAATTGAGGCACATCATAAACTCTTCACACCATTTGGGAATTTTACTTATAGTTTGTTCATGCCATTTAATTGGATTTGACTCAATTGTATGTATGTTCTTATTGATTGGTATTGAGATCACTTAGGTACATCATCCTTTTTAGTATCAAAGAAAAAGGTTTTAGAGAAGGGGATTTGCATAAATTACAATTGGGAAATTAGGGTTCTTGAATTTTCATTTCTTAATTGGAATTGTTGAAGTGGAATTGAAGTAGTTACTTATGATTGTGTTTTGTTACACCTTGTTGTTAAGGAAGTGGAAGTGGAAATTTTAACATTAATCTTTGTGATCTTCATCTTACCGTAAGAAGAAGGGGAAGAAGGGAAGTGCATTTTCTTGTGTGTTGTTTTTAGAATTAAGGAGTGCAATTTACATTTCTAGATTTGCTTCTTGCATGGAGGATTTAAAAACTATTTGAATTAAAAAACAAATCATTAAGTTGAAGAGTTATTGTGTATTATTGATTTTAATGCAATTTGAATATTTTGAATTGTTTCTTACCATTTGTGGGGAAGCTTCATTAAGTGTTGCAATTGTGGTGTTGTTGCCATGATTAGAAGTGGGGTGAAGTGTGTGTATGTTGCACCATGAGTGAAGAGTGTGTGTATGGCATAGTGAGTGTGTGTAGTGAAGGGTTGCAACATGGTGTATTATGTGTGTTATAGTGGGAAGGTTGCTGCACCGTAGTTGTATGAGTGAGTGAGGCTGTGGTATGTGTGTTGCGTGGTTATGTGTTACACCATGGGAGTGAGTGTGTGAAACTGTGGTGTGTAGTTTGAAGTTATGTAAGTGAACCATGGGAGTTGTGTGTGAGGCGTGGTCGTGTTATTGTACTGTGTTGTTGTGTTAAGTGGATGTGCGTTGTAGTGTTGTTGAGATGTGTTGGTGACGTGGTGTGAAGTGTGTTGTTAGCTTATTGAAGTTAGTAAGCAACCATGTCAAGTGATCGATATTTATTTGTTAATGTACTGTGTCGAGCTTTGACTTCATTTCCTACCATTGATGATGAGTAGAAAGAAAACTTGTTTAGCACTTCTTGTAGGGTACAAGGTAATTTATGTGTTATTATTATTGATGGTGGTAGTTGTACTAATGTTGTGGCTGCCTCATTAGTATCGAAATTAA
This sequence comes from Laguncularia racemosa, assembly GCA_037954665.1. Lineage (NCBI taxonomy): Eukaryota > Viridiplantae > Streptophyta > Magnoliopsida > Myrtales > Combretaceae > Laguncularia > Laguncularia racemosa. The sequence goes on along the minus strand of JBBMOL010000003.1, from coordinate 5,244,863 downwards.
AACTTGTAACTACCCTACATCCAAAACCGTATAAATTACATTGGCTAAGGGAGTAAGGGAGTCTCTATGTTACCTAAATGGCTAGGGTACCTTTTAGTATAAGGGATAAATATCATGATGAAATTGAATGTGACATTCTTCCTATGTGTGTATCATATATATTGCTTGGTAGGCCTTGGTTGTATGACATGAGGGTTTTACATGATGACTTCAGAAATACCTATGTATTCCAGAAAGAGGGTAAATGTATCATTTTGAACCCAATGTCACCTTCAGAGGTCCAAGAGGTTCAGAGACAGATCAATAAAACATCAGAGGTTAAAGAGGTTCCCATATAGGCTAAGAAATCTGGGAAGAAAAAGATCTTATTGATGGGACAGTGTGAGTTAGAGGAGGCCATAACAGATGAGAGCCTAGTATACTTATTGCAGATGAGATATGCCCTAGAGATGGAGGGGCATTAGCATCTACCCACTGTAGTATCTCAAGTATTAGATGAGTACAGTGACCTTTTTACTAATGACTTGCCAGAGGGTTTACCATCTTTGAGAGGTATAGAGCATGCCATCGACTTCTTGCCTAGGTCATTTTTGCCAAATTGACCTGCATATCACATGAATCCCAAAGAGGCTAAGGAATTAAAACGTCAGGTGGATGAGCTAGTAGAATGGGGTTTTGTTAAGGAGAGTCTTAGTCCTTGTGCTGTTCTAGCCCTTCTTGTCCCTAAGAAGGATGGTATTTGGAGAATGTGCATTGATAGCTGAGCCATCAACAAAATTATCATCAAATACAGGTATCATATTCCTAGACTTGATAATATGTTAGATGAACTTTATGGTGCACAAGTGTTCTCCAAGGTGGACCTTAAAAGCAGAAATCATCAAATTCGGTTGAGAGAAGGAGACGAGTGGAAGACCACTTTTAAAACACGCCATAAACTGTACGAATGGATGGTTATGCCATTTGGTTTAAGTAATGCTCTTAGTACATATATGAGATTAATAAATCATGTAATGAAGGAGTTTCTAGGTAAATTTGTTATTATTTATTTTGATGATATTCTAATATACAAAAAAAGCCTAGAAAATCATGTGGAGCATCTTTAGTCTTGAGGGCACGGCAATTATTTGCAAATCTTTAGAAGTGTTCCTTCTACCAAATCGAGGTAACATTTTTAGGATTTATTGTATCTAGTTTTGGTATTAAGGTTGATGAGGAGAAAGTGAGGGCTATTAGAGAATGGCTAACACCAAAATCAGTCGCTGAGGTAAGAAGTTTCCATGGACGAGCTTCATTCTACAGACGCTTTGTCTATAACTTTAGTAGCATTGTCAGTCTATTAACTGAACTGACCAAGAAAAATGTTCCTTCATTTTAGGTGAGAAAAGCCCAAAAGAGTTTTGTGCAAGTAAAGGTAAAACTTACTAGTGCTCTAGTATTAGCTTTACCTGATTTTGATAAAGTTTTTAAGTTAGAGTGTGATGCTTTTAGGATAGGAATTGGTGCTATGTTGATGCAGGATAAGAGGCCCATTGCCTACTTTAGTGAAAAGTTGAGTGGTGCAACTTTGAACTACTCGATATATGATAAGGAATTCTATTCCTTCATGAGGGCATTGATGACATGGCAACATTATCTCCTTTCAAGAGAATTTATTATCTATACAAATCATGAGTCATTGAAACATTTCAAGGGTCAACAAAATTTGTCAAAACTCCAAGCGAAATGGGTGGAGTTTCTAGAGATTTTTACATATGTCATTAAGTATAAGAAAGGTAACCAGAATATGGTAGCTAACGCTTTGTCACGCAGGTATGTACTTATCACTTCTCTTCAATCGAAACTGCTTGGTTTTGAATTGCTGAAGGAACAATATATACATGATGATTATCTAAAAGCAATTATTGAGAAATGTTCTAAGGGAAAGATATTTGAGGGGTATTACATGATTGATGGATTTTTGTATAAAGCTGGAAAGTTGTGCATACTTTGTGGGTCTGTAAGGGAATTGTTGGTGAGGGAAGCACATATAGGAGGATTGTTTAGTCATTTTGGTGAGAAGAGAACCTTAGCCATGTTAAAAGAAAATTTTTATTGGAAGGGCATGATAAGGGATGCTCATAGGGTGCTGGAAAGGTGTGGAGTTTGCAAAAAAGCAAAAGGAAAGAAAGGCGTTCGGGGTGAATATATGCCTTTGCCTATACCTACTAAACCTTGGATTGATATCAACATGGATTTTGTTTTAGGTTTGCCCAGGACTTAAAGAGGAAGGGATTCTATCATGGTGGTTGTTGATAGATTCAGCAAAATATCCCATTTTATGCCTTGTCACAAAACAGATGATGCACTTTTTATAGCTAACCTTTTTGTGTAGGAAATTGTAAAATTACATGGTGTTCCACATAGTATAGTGTCTGATAGAGACACTAAGTTTCTTAGCTTCTTTTAGAAGACACTATGGAGAAGACTTGGTACTAAACTTATGTATAGTACCTCTTGTCATCCACAGACTGACGGCCAGATCGAAGTTGTTAATCGTACTCTTAGCACATTACTAAGAGCAATGGTTGGCAAGAATCTTATTGATTGGCACTTGTGTCTTCCTATTGTCAAGTTTGCTTACAATAGGCTTACTTATAGTTCAACCAGTAAGTCTCCCTTTGAAGTCGTGTATGGCTATAATCCTACTCTTTCATTGGATCTTATAATAGGATTGGCAATAAAGGAAGAGAGCCTAAGTGGAGTTGAGCGAGCCAAGGAGATTCAAAAACTTCATCAAAAGATAGCTAAACGTCTTCAGAAAACATAGGAGCAACGAAAACTTTAGGGAAACAAGAATAGGAAAACTAGAATTTATAATCCAGGTGACCTAGTCTGGATTAATCTTAGTAAAGATAGGTTTCCTCATAAGAAGTCACAGAAGCTTCACTCAAAGCAGATGGACCTTTTAGAGTTGTTAGACGCATCAACAATAACGCATATAGAATGGAATTTCTAAGAGAGTATAGCGTCTCAGCTACCTTTAATGTTGCAAATCTGTCGCCATATTTGTTAGATGATATTCATGAAGACCTATTAGATTTGAGGGCAAATCTTCCTAAGGCTTGAGGAGATGATAGGGATCAAATTCCTACAGGACCAATCATTAGAGCACGAGCCAACGAATTACAAAATCTAGCGATGAGGGTCCTCCATGAACAATTAGACCTTGAGGATGTTGATTTAGTATCTACTTTTGCATTGTTTAATTGTTATACCTTCTAGAAGGTACATTTATCGGTTTTATAGGATGGCAAATAAAATACGCTAAGGATCAAATTGTGGAACATTCTTGTACTCACATGCAACGATCCCCAATGTGTTCAATTGAAGTGAAGAACCGGCTACTTGAAGACTATTTCTACTTGTAACTTGTTGTTTTAAAAACCGGCCACTTAAGTGGCTTATTTGTAATTTGTTGTGTTATTTTTACCCTAATTGGAGCAAGTATAAATACTTGCTAACTAGGGTTTTGAGAGAGCTTTTTTGGACATCATTTTTTAGACTTTGTTGCCGTGAGAGACATCCTCTTACATGCATCTACTCTTATCAATTTCTTTACGAAATTGTGGCGAGTTGGCTTAAGGGGTATTATGAGTTATGTCAATATTTCTTAAGTTGCTTCTAATTATTACTAGTGTGTCATATCTAGTTTGTAATTTGTTGTTTCATTGGTTCTTTTCACGCTCAATTAAGGTTCATAAGGATTAGGGGTTTACACTAATTGTGGCTTTAATCAATTGATTTTATGTAAATGCAATACATCAATTGAGGCACATCATAAACTCATCACGCCATTTGGGAATTTTACTTACAATTTGTTCATGCCATTTAATTGGATTTAAATCAATTGTATGTATGTTCTTGTTGATTGGTATTGAGATCACTTAGGCACATCAAGCAACATGCTAAGGCTCTAAATCTTCATTACAATTTAAACCTATTCATCTCTACTATACATTAATACTAATATAACTTCAATACTAGGAACAAATGGTTCTCAAGTGAATAATTCTAATAATCATTACTTAAAACAATATATTAAAACCTAAAATCAAAACTAGAGTAAACATCTGTCAAGAAATAACATGTTTAAGAGTCTAAGAACTATCTCCAAAATTTCAATTCAACAACTTAAAGTTCTATCAAGAGTGCTACATTGATTTTCACACATTCTTCATCAATATAATAATAGTGCTCTCTTCCATATTCAGTTACGTAATGACCCACTAAGTTCCCATGCTCATCATAATCAATATGTTCACAATTCTTACCTGCAACTGAAAAAATAAAAAGGAATGAGCCTAAATTCAGTACATGAGTACCACACAGATAAAGGCATGCCATATAAACAACAATATCACACACATAGATGCAATAGTACTATACATCAAGTCATTAGATTATTTAATTTCAATTAATCAACATACAACATAGGAATACTCATGACCCCATTATACACATATAATATATATATATATATATATATATATATAATCTTAAGTTGGGAATTACCATTACGACCCCCTTCTAACTTTAATCTACCTCAGATCATTTCGATATATGACTCCATTAGGGATAACGCAGCTTACCAATCATTAGGGTGCCCCTAGGGATTTGCTACTGTGGACCCCTAGGCCGAGCTAAGCACAAGCAATATATACAATTAACTTCAATATTCAATTAAATTCATTAGGTCACTAAGCTAGCAATAACAAGTAACAAACAAGATAATCACATACCTGAAGAAGTGTTCTTACTATAGTCTCTCATGTCACTAGGAAAGGGATATAAACCTATCAATTACAAAAGACTAAATTTAGTTCTATTCTACAATTAATTTAGGTTTATTAATTGGTTAATTATATTCTAATTGTAGAATCCCCTTCCCTAATGTCTTATCTTGCATCTATCTCACTTTAGAATCATAGAAAAACGAAATAGAATTGAAGTACAAGTGTTCCAAAGCAGCACAATTGTGTGAGAAGCTATGTAGAGGAATACAGGCTAAAGCAGGGCCGTGCTAGTGGTCATGTATCTTTTTATGTAAAATTGCCCTTTCAACATGCCTAAGTACACGATCGTGTATTAAGCCATATACCTTTTTGTGGATTTTTATAATTTGAGATGCCTAAGTACACAAGCGTGTCCTTTATTTGTGTACCATTCTATACACACTCGTGTTTCTATATGGGCTGGTACACAGGCATGTATCTAACCATGTACAACACTGTTCATCATGACCCCTTACTCCCTTTTCTCCAATTTGTTCCTAAGCTTAATTCCTATGATTCAAAGCCTAATTGATCAATCAATTTATCAATTCTAATAAATTATGTGGATCTTGTGCACTTACTTGGTTCAAAATTGTGATTGGAATCCTCCAAGTGTTTAATCTTACACTCATTCTGTCTCTCTCATGTTCTGTACCCTATTAATAAGTCAATAAATTTTGTTTACATTCACTAACATATCATCAGAGATTATCATTTTGATGATCACAATCCTTACTAGATGAAAAGGGATTGAACTTGTGGTTGTTTGCTAAGTCGCTTTGTGAGTCTTTAAGAGGGTCTCTTAGGTTGCAACTGCGCAAATGAGAGGAATAGAAGAGATGCTAGGTTAAGAGGCATTATATACTCTAACCCTATAAATACTTAATTGCACCCGGTCTTTTCATCTATTTACTTCTTTAATCTTAAACTTATTTTATATTAATTATTTAATAACATATATATATGTGTGTGTGTGTTTGTATTTACACTATCTGAGTACAAACAACCTCAAACAATCACAAAGGTGACATTAATTATGTCAATAGATAGAAAAACAACCGCAAAGAATGTTATATTATACTAATGCAATTTGGAATCTGTCATATAAAGCACTATTCTATTTCTACCATCAAGTAAAAATTTTATTACATCTGTACCATTTATTCATTTATTTATTTTTCAATTGTTATTTTTCGAAAAGTCAAGGTATCATATAAGTAGACCAAAGATCAACCACAAATTTAACGCAGCTCATATGAGTTTATCAGCTTTGGCATATGAATTTAAGCTTTCATGAGGGCGCATAGACGTTCGTAAGCTGATACTCAATGTCTTTTCTTTTCTTTTTTATTTTTTCATTCATTCATTCATTCATTCATTTATTTATTTTAAGCACAGTAGCAAAGAATGGCACTTAAACATAAATTTGTATTGATGGCAAGCACATAACTTAGGATGAAAAAGAGGGAAAGAAGAGAATCGATACTAAAGTCGAGGAAGAAATATAATAATAAAACATATACTGATCCACTTCATGGTTAAAAAGGACCTGACTTTGAAGAGGATTGGAATCATATCCGTACCGGCGGGACCAACTTTGCGTCATTACAATGCTATCACTAGCTTCCCCCTCACACCTCTCCCCTCCATTTTAAGTATTTCACTTCAACCTTTTTACTATGTCTACTTCGGGTAAGAAGTAATGTAAATAATATTAAAATCTATCACTATATTACAATCAATCTAAAAACTCTCTCTTCAGCTGCAAATTCATACTCCTTATATAGTCATTGATTGTTGCCCAACTAGGAAAGTTTTAGTTTCCCAGAGAAAATTCGAACTCTTCATAAATTAGAAAATATTACTTCAATAAGTAGTAATAACTTCTTTAGAATTTAGGAAACTCAACTACTTTTGAAGAGAAATCAAATCTTTAGGATGAATTGGCTTTTGGAAAGTAAAATTGAGCATGAAAATCAAATTTGAAAAGTTGAATTTTGGCTTTACATGGTCATAGCATGGTTGTTCTATTGCCCGTATACCATTTTGTTTTCAAGATATCTGATAATTGCCTTTGACATGCCCTCTGACACACGTGTGTTCTTATCCTTGTACTTCTACACAGTTGCCCGTATAGCTACTTCAAAATGCCCTATCTTGTTCTATTCTACACGGCCTTAGATACGGCCGTGCTCTTTACTATGTCATACTTCCTAATTTTGTAAAATTGATATTTTTGCTTCAAATTTTATGTAATTTTTTTATTAAATCATAAATTACATTTTAAAACTCTAAAATCAAAATAAAGAGTGATTAAATACAATATCCATCCAAAATATAAGAGAATTAAACAAAAAGCTATTATAAATACTATAATTAATAAGTTAAGTTAATGATTTATTGATAGAAAATATTGACTTGGTATTGCATCAACCGAGAAATTTTGTTGTGTTTAACGTTTTCTTAGAGATGCTAATAATAACATGTAAAGTTGGAGACTCCTTATGATTTTGATTTTGATAGTATTTGAGGGTGTTGTCATAATTCATCCTAAGTTTTAGTGATTGTAATATTAAAATTGTAAACTAGTCGATTTGAGATGAAATAGTTATTTTAGCAAGGTTGAGTTTGACTAGAAATAACAATTAGTTTGAAAAGATGCACATGAAGTTATGATTATGTTACATGTTTTTGTTTAGTATCTTCGTCTTTCATCTCTATTATTCCTCAATACCCCAGCTATTCATGGAACGTGAGAAGGGGATGAATAATCATCTGCTTTCGAAAGAAATCGAAGAATTTCCTGAGAATTTTACAAGATCCATTCTTTCTTTTTTCTTTCATCTAGATTGAGTTAATTAAAGACCAACTATCTCTCTCTTTATATTATATACGTAATATCTTTAAAGGCAAAGAATGACTATTGATTTCTTCTTGTAGTTCCTCTCTTGTTAGTATAATAATGCAGTACTCGTGCAACAGCGCTTATGGTAGCTCGTAGCTATTGTCGGCATCCGCTAATTATTCAATATTGCCAGTTTGATCGAATATCCATAGAATCAAGCTTGCTTTGAAATATTTATAATTAAACAAAACGTTATGTGATTGACGATGGGATAGAAATGCTAAATACCTAATTTATCGTTATTTTAATGTATGAATGCATTGTACAAAAATGTTATAGCCATTCATTTTCTGAATGCATACTGAGGTACAAAAACTATTTGTTGGAAGCACTTAAGGAAAACTATCATAAATAGTAGACTATGGATTTGAGGCTTTGTAACAAATAAACCCTGATAGACTGGAAATTATCTAAAGTCAGATGCATCCCCAAATAGCTATACTGACAGTATTTAAAGAACATAGGGATAACTATCAAATAAATTCAAAGGGATACAGGACATGTATATATCATCACCATATGATAATTTAATAAATTTAGGGGTTCCATTTCTATACAACATTAGCCAAAAATCGAAAAAAAAAGAAGAAAGAAAGAAAGAAAAAACTTAGAGCTTGAAAAGAGATTACCCAATAATGCTAGGATGCTGCTATATATAAATATATATATATATATATATATATATATATGTATATATGTATGTATGTATGTATCACATATTAGGTAGTAGAACGATTAACTACACATGGTGATGCAAATTCTTATATTGCTTATGTTTTATATTTCTCTATTATTTATATGAGATTCACGGACTATAGTCTATATACGAAGAAGATAACTGAGTTTACAGCTATATATGTACCTTTCTGGAACCATCATGATTCATTGTTGCCATGAGATTCTACGTAAAGTAGTTGCTAAAGCAGGTTATCTCTAGCTATCTGAGTGCAAACAACCTCAAAAAATCAGAAGGTGACATTAATTATGTCAACAGAACCGCAAAGAATGTTATATTATACTAATGCAATTTGGAATCTGTCATATAAAGCGCCATTCTATTTCTACCGTCAAGTAAAAATTTTATTACATCTGTACCCTTTATTCATTCATTCATTTATTTATTTACTTTTCAATTGTTATTTTTCAAAAAGTCAAGGTATCATATAAGTAGACCAAAGATCAACCACAAATTTGACACAGCTCATATCAGCTTATCAACTTCCGCATATGAATATAAGCTTTCATGAGGGCACATAGACGTTCGTAAGCCGATACTCAAATGTCTTTTCTTTTCTTTTTTATTTTTTCATTCATTCATTCATTTATTTTAAGCACAGCAACAAAGAATGGCACTTGAACACAAATTTGTGTTGATGGCAAGCACATGCCTTAGGATGAAGAAGAGGGAAAGAGAGGAATCAATACTGAAGTCGAGGAAGAAATATAATAATAAGACATATACTGATACAGTTCGTGGTTAAAAAGGACCAGACTTTTAAGAGGATTGGAATCATATCCGCACCGGCGGGACCAGCTTTGCGTTATTACAACGCCGTCACTAGCTTCCCCCTCACACATCTTCCCTCCATTTTAAGTATTTCACTTCAACTTTTTTACTTTGTCAACTTTGGGTGAAAAGAAAAAAAAAAAATATATATATATATATATATTTATATACCCACTCACAAAGAGATCATATTCGATGATCATAAGACGGACAAGAACGTGTATTTTTATCAACATATTGACTCAAGGATAAAAAGTTCAATATCATCATTGTTCCTCTAAACATTCGAGGGAGAACGAAAGATAGGTAGACTTGTATGCACCTATTATTAAAAGCGCCTTTTACTCGGTTTATGACATACAGAATTTTTATTGAAAATTGCACTTAAGGTCTACCTATCTTTTTCTCCATCATTTCACATGTTAAACCAGCTTAAATTTTACTTTTGAACCGCAACTGCCCCTCATAGCAATCGGTCCTTCGGTGGAACTAAAGGGTAGTTCCATAGTCTCGAGACATGGACCTGCCAAATTTTGCTGAACAAAACTTAGGGGGAAAAAAGGACTAACATGCCGTAATATGAACTAGCCCGGCTTGGAATTGGAAATTTTGGGAACCAACTTGGCTTGTAGCAGTAGCTCTAGCGACCACACTTACTTAGGGTGAGCGATTCCAAAGAACCACCCACATCAATGACGGGTTAGCTAAGGTGCTGCCTTGTCCTACGATTACTATTTCCTTTGGTTTCAAATAGAATCAAATTTAATAAAAAGTCATGTTAAAATTGAATCGATGTTAGGTAATACACAGTGATAAACCTTGAATAACATAGAATAGTACAGGTTTATCTTTGACAGATAAAAAATGATTATCACAAACTTCAAATTATTATCTAAGGTGCATCATACTTCATTATAATATAAAACATGAAATTCTCCCATGGTAAAATCTTATATTTGATAAAAAAAAAAAACACCAAGTTTAATCCAAATCCCCATCCACCATGCAGGATTGTTAATTTACATTGGTCATTAAAGTGAAAACGAGAAAATTTGACAGAGCAAAAGAAATGGTGGAAGCCTTAGTTGTTAGGGTGATCAAGTCTTATCATGTTGGGCCATGAAAATGGGAAGGGAAAGAATCAAAGATAACATATTGATTTATCATAACCTTTTAGTGTGTATATATCTATATTATTTAAGCCATTGTAACATATTTGGTGCCTTATATCTATATTTTATTTTAATAATTTTTTAAGGAAAAAAATAAATAAATAAAGCACTCCCCACATTCTCAACTCAATTGTCTGTTTTGATAATTTGAAAAAACAACTTACGGCACTCTGGATCAGGTGCTCAAGGGACATGGCAAACAATTCCGATCCCATAATTGCATAACATCCTAAACTATTAACCAAGCTTTTAGCACATGTTCCATTAAATGACTGCATGAAACTTCAATTTATGGAACTTCTTTTGTCCTCCTGCATTTAGTAAAAATTCTAAATTTCTTTGCATAACTCCACAAGTTAGATTGAAAGTGAAAGTTGAAAAAAAACCCCAAACACAACTATCTTCGCTTCTTTAATTTGATATTTGGCCATCACAAATGCAATTACACATATGTAATTTTTAGTCTCTTTCCTATTTTTTTGCTTAAACAATTCACATTTCTTGCTTTGCAACTTCATCGGACATTGCCAATGAGAAAGCTTCGCGACTTCATCAAATGCCACTAGTGAATTGGCTTCGCAACTTAATCGGATGCTACCATAAGGAAATTAATGAGAAAGAAACATTGGGGCTTTTCAGGTTTTATGTTTGCTTTTTGTTTTTTGTTTTTTTTTTTAAGTTCTTTTCTTTTTATTTACATTTTTAGTACTTCAAAGTTCTGTAGCATTGGTTCCCCTTTTCAACCGTTACTTTAACAATTTGGATCCTTTTAATTTTTTTTTATTCGAGTTTTCTTAATTTACAAATTAATGGTTGAGATTATCTTAATTTTTAAAATATCATGCCATATCATCATGATGCCATTTACTTCCTTTTAATTTTAATCATTAATTACATGACAAAATTTTGATTTGATAAATTAAGGAAAATTGAGAAAAAAAAAAGCAAATTAAGAGCACTAATTTCCTTACTTTTATGAATAGTTCTTCATCGTTTTAAAAATTCATCTAAAACAGAAATATAATGATGGTATAGACAATTTTTTTTTTTTTTTTAGTTGATACTTGTAGGTTGATTCCATATACATAAACTGAGGTTGTAAAATTGTCAAACATATGGTAAATTGTTTATATTTGCAATTGCATCGGCACAACCCTTTATAGAATCTCTCATATCAATAGGTAAGTTATTTCAATTGTTAAAGTGCATTAACTCACCTTATCCGCTTTGACATTTTTATTACACATTACTATTTTTTTTAATTTATTAGACATCATTTTTAATATGTTATTTCATTTTCTTTTATTTTTGTAATACATAGTGTAGAGGGCTAAAAATGTTATATAAATATATTTAGCTAAACACATTGATTATTTGGCTTAACTTATTAACTTAGGTGATAGGGTCTGATAAGTCACATTCAATTATTGGGATGACTTAAGGAGGATTGTCTTGGTGAGCTCGGAATAGAGATCGTTGGATCGATCCATTTGCATCCAACCTTTCATAAGTAAGCTTATGCACTTATAAGGATGGCTATTGGTCATGGGCTTATAACAAGCTCATTAAGATAACCCTAAAATGAGTGAACTCCATCTCATCCATTCATTGCAAAGATGATCCAACGAATGCCATCAAGCCTAAAAATCTATAAATACTTAGTCATTCCTCCTTATTAAAAGATTCCTATCCAGATTCTAGAGATTAGAAAAATAGTGTTCCACCAAGAATTCTTTGCTCTTAAAGATCAAATAAGAGTTTAGGTAAAGAACGGTGTCCATTGTCAAAGAACTACAAGGTTAATGCTTGAGGTTCCCTTAGCTCCCTTGTTTGTCACTTGTGCATTCAAGACTCTCGAGATTGCTTATTTCTCCTCCCTGCCACTCTCTCCTTAGGCATTCCATCATGTGCCATCTCTACATCAATTTCTTTAAAGTCACATACAAGATCATTACGTACACATTTGAGACATTCAACGACATATGAGGAGCATGGAGAAACCTGCTAAAGATCTAATTTTAACAATTATATTGCAAGAAATATCAATGTCTCAAGCAATTTTGCACTGTGGTCCTCCTAAGTGATGTCATATTTCTATCTCAAGCAATATTTATTTTCGATTAGCTAAAGGTGACATGTGAAATTAAATGATACTACAAGCTTGCGTACCAAAAAAAATCTAAATTATGTGCAATGTTGGTGCCAAGCTCTTGTAATATAAATCGCACAAGCATATATATGACAGCAATGTAACTATCTCACAAGCGTGCATGGGCTAAGCAATTTCCTAGCCATTAGAAAGGCTTATCAAATGCCGAAGCTCCTTCAACTTCAATCAAAGGACTTTAGTCAGGGGGCAAAGTGTAGAGAGCTAAAAATATTATATAAATATATTACGCTAAGCCTATTGATTATTTGGTTTGACTCATTGGATTAGATAATAAGGTCTAGTGAGTTCGATCAAATTATTAGGATGACTTAGGGAGAATTGGCTTGATGAGCTTGGAACGGGAATTATTGGAATGGTCCATCCATATCCAACCTTTCCCAGGTAGACTCATACATTTATAAGGAAGGCTATTAGTCATGGGCCTATAATAAGCTTATTAGAATAACTCTAAAATGACTAGATGAAACTCAAGTATTTTCAAAAATCAACCTAAGATTTGGGTATCATTAACTGAGGATCAAAGAGGTGGACATTTAGAAAGCGACTTTCAAAACACGATATAAGCATTATGAGTTTCAGGTAATGCCATTTGGACTTAGGAATGCATTAGTAGCTTTTATGGACTCGATGAATTAGGTGTTCTGGGAATATTTGGATAAATTTGTAATTGTGTTCATAGATGTTATTTTAATATATTCCAAGAGTAATGATGGTGTTGAACAAATTATAGAGAAAGAGATTATATGCAAAATTCAAGAATTGTGAGTTTTAGCTTAATCAAATAACCTTCTTGAGCCATGTAATTAGTAAAGAAGGTATATCTATAGACCATGAAAAGATAAAGGCTGTGAATGACTTGTTTAGACAGAAGACAGTGATAGAAGTCAAAAGCTTCTTGGGTTTGGCAAGGTATTGCAAGAGATTTGTGGAAGGATACTCTAAATTGACAACCCCTTTAACTAGATTAACTCAAAAGGGGGTGAAATTTGAATGAGATGATAACTGTAAAAAGAGTTTCATAACATTAAAGAAGATCTTAGTTTCGACACTAGTTTTGGCACTACCTATTAGTGGTGAAAAGTTTGTCATATTCAGTGATGCATCTATATAAAGGGTTAGGATACATATTGATGCAAAATGGAAGGGTTATAGCATATGCATCCCAATAGTTGAAGCCCTAGGAGAAGAACTACCCTATACATGATCTAGAATTGGTAGATGTAGTCTTTGCACTCAAATTGTGTAGACATTATTTGTATGGAGAGAAGTACAAGATATTTACTGATCATAAAAGTCTCAAGTACATCTTTATCCAAAGGGAGTTAACATGAGACAAAGATGATGGTTAACATTGATAAAATATTATGATATTGAAATCCGATATGATTCTGGTAAAGTGAATGTAGTTACTAATGCACTCAGCAAAAAGAGATATGGTAATTTGGCAAGTCTAATCACAACTCAACGAACCTATTGGAAGTTAATGATGTGAAAACACAAGAAATTATAAAATGGATGGAAGAAGGAAAAGTAACGGAGTTTATTGTAGATAGAGAAGGAGTACTAAGATATGGTCATAGATTGTGCATTCCAGGTGTAATTGAAGTAAAGAATGAACTATTTAAAGAGGTACATTATTTTGTACACTCTGTCTATCCTAGGAGTACCAAAATATATAAAAACCTGAAATGTCACTATTGGTGGAAGAATATGAAATGAGAAATTGTAGAGTATGTATCCAAGTATTTAACCTACCAATAAATCAAAATAGAGCATTAAAGACCCATTGGTGAGTTGCAACCTCTACCAATACTAGGGGAAAATGGGAGCATATAACCATAGATTTTGTCATAACATTACCTAAAACTATGACTAACCTAGACACCATATGGGTAATCATGGATAAACTCACTAAATTTACCCATTTTATAGTTATAGGTATCAAGTATAAACTTGAGAAGTTGGCTCAATTGTACACCAAGGAAATTATGAGGTTACATGGAGTACCAGCCATGATAGTTTCTAATAAAGATACAAGGTTTGTTGGGAGATTTTAGAGGAGTTTACATAGGACACTAGGAACCAAATTGCAATGTAGTATGGCTTTCTACTTATAGAAAAACCGTCAATTAAGACAAACCATCTAAATATTGAAGGATATGTTGAGGGCTTATGTACTAGAATTGGTGGAAGTTGGGATGATCACTTGCCCTTAGTAAAGTTCACCTACAATAATAGTTCTCAAGATACAATTCAAATGGCACCCTACGAAGCATTATATGGTAGAAAGTTTCGATTGCCATTACATTGGGATGAAGTGGGTGAGAGACAAGTATTAGGGCTCAACTTAATACAAGATCTTGTGAATAAGGTCAAGTTAATTAGATAGAGGATGCAGTTAGCTCAAAATTGTCAAAAGTCTTATGCAAATAAAAGATGATGCCCTTTAGAGTTTAAAGTGAGAAATCATGTTTTGTTGAAAGTATCACCTATAAAAGGGGTGGCAAGATTTGAGTTAGGAGGAAAACTGAATCCTAGGTATGTAAGGTCCTTTATAGGCTTGTAAAGGGTTAGAACGGTGGCATGTAGGCTGGCCTTACCACCTAATCTAGTCAAGGTACACAATATATTTCACATTTCCATGTTATGGAAATATTACCAAACTTAGGTCAAGTAACTGCTTTAAAACCTCTAGAAGTGCAACCAAACCTCATAACAATAGAGAAGCCTATCAAGGTTATAGATACTAAGGAATAGATTTTGAGGAGATGAGTGATCAAGTACATTAAGGTTTCATGGAGAAATCAAATAGAAAGAGAAGTGACTTAGGAATTGGAAGAGGAGATGAGAAAGAAATATCTAGAGTTTTTTTACAATCTAGGTAACTTTCGAGGACGGAATTTTTGTTAAGAAAGGTAGGGAGAATGTAATAATAAAAAATAAATAAAACAATATAAATTAGATCATAGTTTTTAAACTCGAGAAAAACAAATGAAAATATAAAAATAATAAGGTTAGGGCAAATGAAAGTAAAAAGAGCTTAGTAATGGAGGCGATATGGTCATTTGATGGGAAAAGTATAAATAGATTAACACATGTCCTAATGTGCTCTAAAGGTAATTCAATACAAATCAAAGAAGGAAGAAGAATTGATTCTAATTTCCAACTAATGGCGCGAACCCTAGCTTGATTAAGAACCCTAAATTGTGTGAAATGAAAAGAGAAAAAGATAAATCTAATTACGTACCGGATATTACAAACTAGTAATAATTGGAAAGGCTTGAGAATTATTGATATTACACATAATAATTCCAAAGCAAACTCACCACAATCCGTAAGATAGAATTGATAAGAGAAGGTGTGAAATGGAGAGTCCCTTTATGGCAATGTAAGTGAGTTTTTCAATCTAAAAAGTGTCTAAAAAAAAACCTAAATAACAAGTATTTATACCTATTCTAAATAAGAAAAATTCAACAATGTAAAATGATGCTTGAACCAATCCTATGGAAGCATTTGGCAAGCCATTTTTTTTTTTGAGACACTTTTCAGATTGAAAAACTCACTTACATTGTCGTAAAGGGACTCTCCATTTCACACCTACTCTTGTCAATTCTATCCTAGGGATTGTGGCAAGTTTGCTTTGGAATTATTATGTGTAATATCAATAATTCTCAAGCCTTTCCAATTATTACTAGTGTGTAATATCTAGTATGTAATTAGATTTATCTTTTCCTCTTTTCATTTCATGTAATTTAGGGTTTTTATTCAAGCTAGGGTTCGCACCATTGGTTAGAAATTAGAATCAATTGTTCTTCCTTCTTTGATTTATATTGATTTACCTTTGGAGCACATCATAATTTGGTATCAAAGCTAAGGTTTGTGGAAGGGAATTCGTGAATCACAAATTGGGGATTTAGGGTTCTTGTTCCTCCATTTCGTAATTGAAGTTATGTGAAGTGTAATTGTGTAAGTATGTCGTGTTACTCCTTATTGAATTTGGAATTGGAAGTGTGTAGTTCAAAATTTTCCTTGTTCTAGTCATCTTACCGTGAGGTCACCACTTGGAAGAATAGGGAAGTCTTTTCAAATTGAATTCCATAATTAACTTATGGAGTAATTGTGCATTAATTTCCTTGAATGCACTTTGACTAGAGCTTAGAATCATTTGTTTTATGCCGTGATTGTGGAATTGAACCATAGGTGTGTGTGTGTTGCCGTGGAGTGTATGTTGTGGTTTGAGGGTGTATGTACCGTGAAGTATGTGTTGCTGTGATTGTGTGTTGAACCATGGGTGTATGTGTGTTATCGTGGAGTGTATGTTGTGGTTTGAGGGTGTGTGTACTGTGAAGTGTGAGTGTTGTGCCATGGGTGTGAGTGTGACCGTGAAGGTTATGTTGAATTTTTTGTGTGTGTTGTCATAAAGAGTATTGGTTGGAGGAATTGGTGTGTGAAGCTGTGATTATATTAAAAAAAAAAAGAAGGAATTGTCAAAAGCTTAATTCAACAACCATGTTGAATGATAGTGTAAATGGGGGAATTGGCAATGAGGCCAATAGTCAGGTTGGAGGAGGTTAGGGCCATCGTACTATAGGTAGGAGAACAGTAGAGGAACAATTGTAGGATCTCACCACTATTGTTACTATATTAGCAACACGAGTAGATTAGATGACAATGCCATAACCACCAGTGGCAAATCTACAGGCACCCCCACCTCGAGTAGCCCATTAGAATGCTCGTAGGGAAGGAGCTGTTGGAGGTAATAGGGGTAGGAGGATGGAAGGAGATTATCATGCTTTTAGGGAGGAAAGGGATGATTATTTTGAGAATGAACCTTATCCAAACCATGAATTCAGACCACCTCGGGGCTTAGAATATGTGAAATTGCAGATGCCTTCATTTGCTGAAAGGGGTTCTGCAGAAGACTACTTAAATTGGGAGGATAAGGTGGAGGGCCTATTTGAATGTTATGAGATTAATTATCACACTTGTATTTGTCTTGTAGCTGTAGAGTTTATTGGTTATGCTGCCTTATGGTGGAAGAATCTAGTAGCTAGTAGACGAAGAGATGGTGAGGCCGAGATACATACCTAGTAGGAAATGAAACGAATTATGAGGAGGAGGTTTATACTAGAGTAATGTAAGCAGGAGTTGTTTATGCATCTCCAAACATTGAGGTAGGGAGGCAAAACAGTTGATGAGTATGTACAGGAGTTTGAGACACTAATGATTAGATGTGGGTCAATCGAACCTCTTGAACAAACCCTAGCACGATTTGTGTCGAGGTAAAAGTATGAAATTGCCTGCATTGTGGAGCTTTAGAGGTATGACACCTTTGATGAGGCCATCCAGCTAGCTCTAAAAGTGGAAAGATAGAGGCAATCCAATCTATTTAGAACAGCGAGTAACAAGTATGGGACTTCTACAAAACTGTATGGTTCTAAGGGTAAACAGGTTGATAAAGGGGGATACAGTAGAAATGTAGAAGACAACCCAGTGGTGTAGGATAGTAGAGGGGAGAAGGAGATAGTGGGGAAAGGAAAAACAGTTACAGGGAATGATAACAAACCATTAGTAGCTGCGGCATCAGGAGTACAGAGTCATTAGATCAAATGTTTTAAATTTTTGGGTTTTGGACATATGGCTGCTCAGTGTCCAAACAAGAGGGTTGTGACTATTATGGAGGTCGAGAGTGAGGAAGACGAGGAAGATATGCTTAAGGTCACAGGTCTGTCAGTGGTATTAGATGAGTATTATGGTGACACAGATGTTGTAGTACATGAGGATAAGGGAAATGATTAGTATTTATCCATTAATTTACTGTGTTGAGCTATGACTTCCTTTCTTACTAATGATGATGAGTAGAGGGAAAATTTGTTCCACATCTCTTGCAGGGTATAAGCTAATCTATGTGCTCTTATTATTGATGGTGGTAGTTGTACTAATGTCATGGTTGCATCATTAGTGACTAAATTAAAACTAGTCACTACCCCATATCCCAAACCCTATAAATTGCATTGGCTAAGTAAGTAGGGTAGTCTACATGTTACCCAAAAGGCTAAGGTACCTTTCAACATAAGGGATAAATATCATGATGAGATTATTTGTGACATCCTTCCTATGTGTGCATCACATATATTGCTAGGCAGGCCTTAGTTATATGCTAGGAGGGTTTTACATGATGGCTTCAGAAACACTTATGTGTTCTAGAAAGAGGGCAAACGTATAGTGTTGAACCTAATGTCACCTTTAGAGGTCCAAGAGGCTCAAAAGCAAATAAATAAGTCTAGGAAGAAGAAAACATTATTGGTGGGACAATATGAATTGGAGGAGGCCATAGCAGATGAGAGACCAGTATATTTATTGCAAATGAGGCATGCCCTAGAGATGGATGGGCGTGAACATCTACCCTTTGTGGTATCTCAAGTACTGGATGACTATAGAGATCTTTTTATAGATGAATTGCCAGAGGGATTACCGCCTCTAAGAGGTATTGAGCATGCCATTAACTTTCAACAAGGATCAGTTTTACTAAACCGACCTGCATACCGAATGAATCCTGAGGAGGCTAAGGAATTGAAATGTCAGGTAGATGAATTGGTAGAACGGGGATTTGTCAAGGAGAGTATCAGTCCTTATGCTGTTCCTACCCTTCTTGTCCCTAAGAAGGATGGAACTTGGAGGATGTACATTAATAGCTGAGCTATCAACAAAATCACCATCAAATATAAGTATCCCATTCTTAGACTTGATGATGTGTTAGATGAGCTACATGGTGCACAAGTATTCTCCAAGGTGGACCTTAAAAGCGGATATCACCAAATTCGGATGAGGGAAGGAGACGAGTGGAAGACCGCTTTTAAAACACACCATGGATTATATGAATGGATGGTCATGCCATTTGGTTTGACTAATGCCCCTAATACTTTTATGAGGCTAATGAATCATGTAATGAAGGAGTTTTTGGGTAAATTTATTGTTGTTTATTTTGATAAAATTTTAATCTATAGCAAAAACCTAGAAAATAATGTGGAGCTTTTATGGCCCGTGTTTTTAGTACCAAGGGCGCAACAATTGTATGCTAATCTCCAGAAGTGTTCTTTCTATCAAACTGAGGTAACATTTTTGGGGTTTATTATATCTGGTTCTAGTGTTAGGGTAGATGAGGAGAAAGTGAGGGCTATTAGAGAGTGGCTAACACTAAAATCAGTTGTTGAGGTAAGAAGTTTTCATAGACTAGCTTCATTTTATAGACGATTTGTCCATAACTTTAGTAGTATTGCCAATCCTTTAACTGAACTAACAAAGAAAAATGTTCCTTTTGTTTGGGGTGAGAAGGCCTAAAAGAGTTTTGAGGAGATAAAGGTAAAACTTATTAGTGCTCTAGTTTTAGTTTTACTTGATTTTAATAGAGTTTTTGAATTGGAGTGTATTGCCTCAAGGGTAGGGATTGGTGTTGTGTTGATGTAGGATAAAATGTCCATTGCATATTTCAATGAAAAATTGAGTGGTGCACCTTTAAACTACTCAATGTATGATAAGGAATTCTATTCCTTAGTGAGGGCATTGATGACATGGCGGCATAAAAGAATTCATTATCTATACAGATCATGAATCCCTAAAACATTTCAAAGGTCAGCAAAATCTATCAAAATGTTAAGCCAAATGGGTGGAGTTTCTAAAGAGTTTCTCATATGTGATTAAGTATAAGAAGGGTAACACGAATATGGTAGCTAACGCTTTGTCACGCAGGTATGTACTTATCACCTCTCTACAATCGAAACTGCTTGGATTTCAATTGATGAAGGAATAATATTTGCATGATGAATTTTTGAAAGTAGTAGTTGAGAAATGTTTTGGGGCGAAAATATTTGACTGGTATTATATGATTAATGGCTTTCTGTATAAGGCTAGAAAATTGTGTATACCCTATGGGTCTGTTAGAGAATTGTTAGTGAGGGAAGCATATGCTGGAGGGTTATCTGGTCATTTTCGTGAAAAAAGACTCTAGCCTTATTAAAAGAACATTTTTATTGGAGGGGTATGATGAAGGATGTTCATAAGGTGCTGGAAAGATGTGGGGTTTGTAAGAGAGCAAAAGGAAAGAAAGGAGTTTAGGGTGAATATATTCCTTTACCTATACCTATTTAACCTTAGATTGATATTAGCATGGATTTATTTTGGGGGTCTACCCAAGACACAAAGAGGAAAGGATTCTATTATGGTTGTTGTCGATCGCTTTAGCAAAATGTCCCATTTTGTGCCTTGCCACAAAACGAATGATGCACTCTTTATAGCTAACCTTTTTGTGTAAGAAATTCTAAAACTACATGGTGTTCCACATAGCATAGTGTCTGATAGAGACACTAAGTTTCTTAGCTTTTTCTTGAAGACACTATAGAGAAGACTTAGTACTAAACTCATGTATAGTACCTCGTGCCATCTACAGATAGACGACCAGACGGAGGTTGTTAATCGTACTCTTGGTACCTTACTAAGAGCAATGGTTAGCAAGAATCTTACTAATTGGGACTTTTGTCTTCCTATTATTGAGTTCGCTTACAATAGGTCTACTTATAGTTCAACCAGTAAGTCTCCCTTTGAAGTCATGTATGGCTATAATCCTACTCTTCCATTGGATTTCATAGTTAGTCCAACAACAAAGGAAGAAAGCTTGAGTGGAGTAGAATGAGCTTAGGAGATTCAGAAACTTCATCGAAGGACAACTGAACATCTTTAGAAAACACAGGAATAGCAAAAACTTCAGGCTAACAAAAACAGAAAAACCAGAATTTATAATCCAGGAGATCTAATATGGATTAATCTCAGTAAAGATAAGCTTCCTCACAAAAAGTCACAAAAGCTTTCACCCAAAGCAGATAGACCTTTCAAAGTTGTCAAACGCACCAACAACAATGTATACAAAATAGAACTACCAGGAGGTTATGACGTCTCTACTACATTTAATGTTACAGACTTATCACCATATTTGCCAGATGACATTCATGAACACATATTGGATTTGAGGGCAAATCTTCCACAGGCTCGAGGAGATAATAGGAATCATACACCTACAGGACCCATAACCAGAGCAAGAGCTAAAGAATTACAAAATTTGGCAATGATGGTCCTCTTTGAACACTTAGACCCTGAAGACATTCGTTTAATGTCTTCATTTTCATTATATAATTGCTTTGCATTTCATCAGGTACATTTGTTAGTTTTATAGGATGGTGAACTAGCACACTAATGTTAGGTGTGTAAGCTATACTTGGACCTACAAAAGACAAGAGGAACCGGCCTTATATTATTTGCATTTCACTTGGAGAAATCGGCCATACTTTACTTCACTTCATGTGGATGAATCGATTTGCCAAATACTTCCATAGGACCGGTTCAAGCATCATTTTACATTATTGAATTTTCCTTATTTAGAATAGGTATAAATACTTGTTATTTAAGTTTTTTTGGAGACACTTTTCAGACTGAAAAACTCACTTACATTGCTATGAAGGGACTCTCCATTTTACGCCTACTCTAATCAATTCTATCCTAAGGATTGTGGCGAGTTTGCTTTGGAATTATTGTGTGTAATATCAATAATTCTCAAGCCTTTCCAATTATTACTAGTGTGTAATATTTGGTACGTAATTGGATTTATCTTTTCCTCTTTTCATTTCACGCAATTTAAGGTTCTTATTTAAGTTAGGGTTCGCACCATTGGTTGGAAATTGGAATCAATTGTTCTTCTTTCTTTGATTAATATTGAATTACCTTTGGAGCACATCATGTCCTTCTGACATTTTTCCCCATGTTGTGCACTACAAAATTCCAAGGGTGAGGAAAAACCCTAGGAAAAGAAGGCTACTGCTATACCAGGTAATTTAATTAGCTTAGTGTAATTTGAACGAAATTAAGAACAACGTTGTTGTAAATTAAGTATAGGAATACATGATTTGTGAAGATAGAAAGGATTGGAGGATAATCGTGATTAGGAGATTTGAGGGTTTGAAGGAAATTTTAGTTTTCGTAAAATTGAGAAATTCTAAAAGTACACAGCTACAACATGGCCACAACACAGTCATATTACACTCATGTACTTAAGTATACGACCACTTAGGAGTTTTACACGCCCATGCAAGAAATCACAAATTGAACAATAAGGTACATAGGTAAGAGACACAGCCGTGTATCTATTGATGTCCCTCCACTTTAATAACATACTCAGTATGCAGATGAGAACACACCCATATATTTGGACATTTCGAACCTATGTTTTCCAAAGACGAGTTTTCTACCTAATTTCGATTCTTAACTTCTCCTAACCTATTTAGATGCCTAAATGTAGATTAAAGTAGTTGTTATAGGATCTCTAAATTTATATGTATATTGATTTGAGTAGATTTGAGTTTTAAGAGATTGCAAAGTTGTGAAGAGATTGTTTATTACTTGTTAGGTATGTGTATACTTATACTATGTTTATTGATTGTGCATGATAGGCAGAAATGTGAACTAACTTAAATTGTTATTGGAACTAAATAATTATGTGATTGTGCTTGGTTGGGCCTAAGAAACTGAGAATATTAGTGACCATGAAGCGGCATCCTGATAATTGGTATGTAACATTGTCCCTGATGGAGCCATATTTTGAGATGATTAGGATAGATGTAGGATGTTTGGACTTATGGACTCATTGACTCATAGATAGTGGAGAGTACCCAATGTCATATATGTATATATATGTGTATTATAAAGACTCATGAAATCATGGACTTATGGACTCCTGGACATTGGGGAATATCCATTATCATATATGTATATATGGATTATAAGTATAGCTATGTATATATGCATTCCTATGTTAGCCAAAGATGTTTTACTTGAATGACTAAAATGAAAGATAACAATTTGGTGCTTAAATATCCTGTTTGGATCATGTTTGTGCTTGTACTTCGGTATGGCAAGCGTATGTGGATATTAGTATACACTATACAAGGATTTAGCTCACCCTTTGTGAGACTCGTTCTTAGCTGTAGGTTCTTCAAGTGAAATAATTGGGTGTGACGAGACATTAGTAAATAAAAATCAAGATTTGTGAGATAATGTAAAATATGTATACTATGATGTGTGACAAGTAGGTTAAAAGAAGGATAACAATTATGATATTTTGTTTAGTTACGTTACCCTTAAAATTTAAGTTCTATTTAATTTTTATTATACTTTTGCTATTATTAATTGTAAGAGATAGAATCCAGTTTAATCTTTGTGGTTAGTTTATTCTTTATAGTAGTTTAGTTAGGTATGACGAGACATTAGCAAATACAAATCAAGATCTAGGAGATAATGTGGAATATTTATACTATGATGTGTGATAGGTAGGTTAGAAGAAGGATAATAATTAAGATATTTTGTTTAGTTGCATTACCCCTAAAATTTCAATTGTATTTGAGTTTTATTATACTTTTGCCATTATTAATTGTAAGAGATAGACTCCAGTTTAATCTTTGTGGTTAGTTTATTCTTTATAGTAGCATAGTTGGGTATGATGAGACATTAGTAAATATAAATCAAGATCTGGGAGATAATGTGAAATATGTATACTATGATGTGTGATAGGTAGGTTAAAAGAAGGATAATAATTACGATATTTTGTTTAGTTGCATTTGAGTTTCATTATACATTTGCTATTATTAATTGTAAGAGAAAGACTCCAATTCAATCTTTGCTATTATTAATTGTGTTTAGTTGTGCCAAAAACTTGATCCGCTATAAATGTATATAAAATTTTAAAAGAGAATTCTCTCAGCAAGTGCATTGGGTCAGATCAAGTAATATAGTAATGAGTCGAGTGTTGATTCCCTGAAGATTAATTAAGTACTAAATCAATATTAGATTGTATTATTATTTAGGTAATCGAATTGAGAGAATTAACTAATTAATTACTAATTAATCTAATCAACCTAGATTTTCACTAAGAACAGAAGAAAATTGTTATGAGAATATATCAATTGAAAGTGGGAAAACTAAATCTACCATAGTTTCACTAATTAGATTGCCATCATATTATAATGATTTACAGATATATGGATGTTCATATGAAATTATGAAAGTCTTTAATTCTTTTCTAAGTTTTAAAAACTCAAAACCCCAAAATCAATTTATTAGTTTCCACTAGACAAATTAACAGAAGATTCTATTACTCAACTACAAATCTCCCAATTATATGGTTAACTAAAATTCTATCCTAATTTTTCCTAATTCCTTAGTGAGAAACTAATCAGCAATATTGCATTAAGCCCTAAAACAATTTCTAATCAGAGTAAAATAATCCTACTTCCGCAATTCTTATTCAACCTTAATTAAGAAATCCTATTGAACCATAATTTCCTTTCTGAGTCATTAAAATTCCTATAATCCTAATTCAAATAAGAAATCAAAATTTATAGTATAGGATTTACAATATGAATCTTCAACATGTTTAACAATCTCATAATATAACTACAATCATCATCTTAGTTATTCTAGGGTTTCATCATCTTCCTAAAAAAAAAAAAGAAAAGCTTAGAACATCATGGAATTGAAAACACAAATATAATTTAAAGAAGTTACTGTAATGGAATTCATAATTAATAACAAACTCAGTCTATGAATTGAATAGGAAATTATTAGTTCATAGATCACCAATTCAATAGAACAAAAATCAATCGTAATACAATAACCCCACAAATCCTTCATGAATGAGTCTTTCCTCGTGGTTCTAATGAATTCAATCAACTAAGAATTGTAGCACAAGAACAGATTCTCTCTCTCCACTCTCTTTAGGTTCAAAAAGTAACCAAAAAGATCCTCAAATTATAACTTGGGAAGTATTTATATCAAGCAACAAAAGGAAGGCTTTGAAACTCTTCATGCTGTTTATTTTTCCACATAAGTCGATAGCAATGCTGATGGCCTTTAATTTGAGAGTTGTCGGTGTTTGAACTTTGTAAACTAGCGATGTTCTTCATCTAGGCTGGCCATAAAGGTCGGTAGCCTTTAATTGATATCTGCTGGCCTTGCTCTTGTTCCTTAAATGGTCGGCCTTTTGTTTATTCCAATTTACTTCAAATGTGTAGGATTACTTTAAAATTGCTCGTATGTTCATTCCCAGCTTGTAAACACCTGAAATATCAAAATAAAATTAATTAAGTACTATTTCCTTTGAATTTCCTTAATATCAATAAACTTTAATCATGATTTGGTCAATAAAATATGAGTAAAATGTGCTCTTATCAACTTCCTTACACTTAAACTTTTTCTTATAAGCAAAATACATAAAATAATGAAACAATCTATCATTGAGAGTACATAGTTTTTTATTTCCAACCATTGAAGCAAAATTATTTATTTATTTATTCATTTTTTGTATATGTGACTTGAAGTTTTGGTGTCTATAGCTTTAACCATACCGAGGTATGTAACTAAAGTATTACGGTTGAAATTTTGCAACTAATCTAAATAAAGCAAACTTTAATCCTAGTGTTTAATGTAAGAATTCTAATTCAAAAGTAAATACTTAGTCCTACAAGGAAAAAAAAACCCTATTTAAACTTCCATAGTTATTAACTAACATATAATCCCCTAAATCACTTCTCATTTAAACTTCCATAGTTAAAGGGACCCCTACGGACTCTTCCTCACATAAACATTCAAGATTAGATACTTTTAACTCAGTTGCTTTAGTCATTGGAGTAAAGACTATGCTTGCTTTTTGCTCTTTTTTTTTTTTAAAAAAAATACTAATGTGAATAAAGATTCTTTTTATGAAGGATCACTATGTAAAAAGTTTCTTCTACCTCTTTCACCAGATGTTAACAATATTTTCAAAGAAACTTAAGAGAGAATATATAAGCTAAATTTACTAGGAAATAGACCAACTTGCTTTTCTACTTGAGGACTCGACTTACTCTCAGATTTGAAAATTAAAAGCTAAACATAAGGTAAATTTGTTCCTTAAAGATTTCACTACATAATTTCAACCAAGTAATCTAATCACAAAAGTAAGTGAGTAAG
Organism: Laguncularia racemosa; assembly: GCA_037954665.1. Taxonomy (NCBI): domain Eukaryota; kingdom Viridiplantae; phylum Streptophyta; class Magnoliopsida; order Myrtales; family Combretaceae; genus Laguncularia; species Laguncularia racemosa. Next base: position 5,218,246 of record JBBMOL010000003.1, on the reverse strand, counting down.
ACACCAAATCAAGTCAAATTAATTTCCAGATGACTCTTAAGGACTAATATGAGTTTAAAGCAAGGATAATAAGGGCTAAAATGTCATCAATATGGACAAATATTCACTGATTTAGACATCGGTAATTTATACTCAACTTTTCTATGATCCCTTCCCCACACTTAAAATAAACAGTGTCCTCACTATTTCTAATTTAGCACAATTAAGAAGGAATAAAAGAGAATGAAATTAAGGGAAAAAGAAAATAGGTACTTTCCCGGTATTTTTAAGTGCTGGTGCATTTTGTGTTCCATGTAGCAAAAGAGAGAGATAGGAGATTGCATAAAAAATTTCAATCCCAGTCTCAGCTACTATGATCATTAGCTTCATCTTCTGATTGCTCCTCTAGAGAAGTCTCATAGTGCAAGTCTTGAGCAGCTACTACATTCATGAAGGATACAGTGGATTTGAACATATTAAATAATGTAGTCCAGAATTTCTTATTCTTCTTCTACTCATGCCTAAACTCCTTCTTGACTCAAGCTCATGCTTGATACCCTTAATGTGCTTCCTTAATCTCTCATATATGCTATCAAGAGGAGCAGATTGGAATGTAGAGGCTCTCATGGTAGGGGAAATGTTTAAAATTTCCTTAATATCTTTTGAAATAACGCAATTGGCTATCTTAGATAGCCCCTAAGCCCTGAATGGTCTTGAAGAGATTTTCTTACACTCTATGACCACATCCCCTTCATGGTGCTCAAAGATACCCATGCCTTTTAACAACACACTGATGTACCCTTTACAAAGAATAACTCTAGTTCTCATAGCCTCTACCTACCTAGCATTAAATTTGCTACTTCTACCCCAAGATCAATTTTGTAGCCTGAAATCATACTATATAAGTAGAACATATCAAAGCTTGTTACCTTACTATGACTGGTCTTCTTGTAGCAAATGGTATGGGATAGAATGTGATGGAGCAACTTGTGCTCCACTAAGGCGAAGGTGGTAGCAAGAGACTTAGAGGGTACAAAATCATCCCTTTTAGGCCAAATCAGTTGAAACTAAAATGTTCCTACATTCATGTTCGGGGGCCAAGCATTAGGGAGGTCTTCTACAGCTTCTTCATCTTCATAGAGCCCTAAGAAATATCCAAACTATTTAAAGCCAATCACATGGACCTACTCATAAGCTTAGAATGTCATGGTGGAACAATGTTCATTGTGCTCTATTTTCATTGTAGATAAGAGCTTAATTGTGAAATTCTTGTAGGCTAGTTCTCTTATCTTAAACAGCTTAAACAATGTTTTGTTTGCTACCATTTGCTAAATATTCTCCTCTATGCCACAATCCCTTAAAAGCGCTTAACCCAAATACTAATGGTTCATGAAGTCCTTCTTCAGCAATTGTGTGTTTCTTTCCTTAACATAGTTTGTTGAGAGAGGAGCTCTATATGCTGACTGCTAGAAGAAGCCTCACCTACAATTTTTTGTTTTTGTTTCAAAGGCTAGAGTTTTCTAGGTAGCATACCTACATAATAATTCATGTGAATTTCTAGAAAAGAATGCATGATCTTGTAAATCATAAACTCAGCCTTGGGACTATGTTTTCAATTAAAAAAATGGCCTAACATTCATGTGTGAAACATGATTTATAGCAAATATGTCTAATTTAAAACAATAGGCATCAAAACAATAAGAACCAAGCAGATAAGTTATCATGTTGCTTACACTTGCAATAGGGAAAATCAAGGTTGGCGGCTTAAGTTAGGTGGCTTAAAATTTAAACAGTGTGGGAAATTTTGTTAAAAAACATAGGACAATAAAATTATATGGTTAGGGTAGTTGATATCTTCTAAACAGAATAGAAAACCAACCCTATCACAAGCAGCATCAATTTCCTAAAAAAACACATGTTTAGTAAAATTGAATAGAATTTTTCAATTCATGAAGCTCATCCACAAAATTGAGGCCCAAAATGAATCTACTGCATATAATTTAAAATATAGGCAGTAAATATGGAAAAAGCCCTAAATATTCAAGCATCAAATCGGTTCAAGCCCTAGTTCTTACATAATGTGAATTTTTAACAAAATTAGGCATAAAACTAGGTGTAAACCCACATGCATGTGTGTGTAAGCACTATTCCATCTTCAAAAATCAACAACACAACACATTCCAAATAGCTCTAAGATTTCATTCACAAAAATTACAGCCAAGACTAAAGGAAGAAATAAATAAATGAGAACTTACAAGACTAAAGAATAGAGGGAATGAAGACTTACTTGATTTTGATTGTAGTGGAAAGATGAAGCTTAGTTTAGTGAATGTGAGTGAGTGTGTGAGAGTTTATAAGAGAAAGTGAAGTGTGAGAGTAGGGGAGTAGGGGAGATGGGGCAAGGAAACAAATGAGAGAAAAAGAAGAAGATAGGTTGAAATATGTCTAAAACAAGACATACGCTAGCATTGTGGACTGTACATCATCGGCTTACACTGTCAGCTTTGAAACTCTGAAATTTTCTTCTTATTAATTTAAATAAAACTAAACTAACTTACCCTAATGCTATGCATGGCTTACCTCCCATTAAGCATTTAGTTTATAGTTGCAAGCTCGACTTCCCCGATGTTTCAGAGTGGATTTGCTAGATTTATGATAGTGGCAGCACTATCAATGTTTTCTCTTTCGTAGTAATGCTTGAGAAGATAATCATTTACTTTAAAAGTATGGTTATCTTCTGCTTTCAACTCAACTACATTATAAGAAAAAACATTAGCAATAACAAATGGACTAGACCATCGGGATCTCAACTTACCTAGAAATAGCTTCAATTGAGAGTTGGATAATAGAATTTTCTACCTAGGCAAAAACTCTCACCTTAAGATGTTCTTGTCATGCCATTGTGTAGCCCGCTCCTTATATATCTTAGCATTCTCATATGCTTCCTCTCTCATCTTAGCCATCTAATTTAGTTAGAGCAACCTCTTTTCACCTACAGCTTGGAAATCAAAGTTAAGGTGCTTTATGGCCCATGCCTTGCGCTTAAGCTCCACAGGTATGTGACATGATTTACCATAAACAAGCTTATATGGGGACATTCCTATAGGGGTTTTGAAAGAAGTTCTATAAGCCCACAATGCATCATCTAGTTTTAAAGACCAATCTTTCCTAGATACATTGACAATTTTCTCTAAAATACGCTTTTTTTCCCTATTAGCCACCTCTACTTGATAATAAGTTTTCAAATTGCCTATTGCAAAAATATGATCCCCCATCACTAATGATAGCTTTAGGTATCCCAAATCTTGAAAATATGTTCTTTTTCAAAAATCTAATTACAACTTTACTGTCATTAGTTTGTAGAGTAACTGCTTCTACCCATTTTGAAACATAATCAATAGCCAAAAGAATATATTTTTTTGAAAAAGATGAAGGGAAAGTGATGCGCAAACCCTAAGTATGTTAAACCTAGAACCCGACGATCGCAATTGAAATCAAATCCCAAAGAACGTCTTAAACAAGTAGAACAGAACTAGACCCCAATCACACCTGTTGACTAAAACCTAAGTTATCAAAAGGAATTTTCCCCAAGCAATTTTGGTTAAAGAAAATCCAAGGAGTTCTTTCGCAAGGAACAAGAGAGGGTTTTTGTTTTAAAGAAAAGATGTGTTTTCAATATTCAATAATAATGATGTTCCTTTTTGCCATCCCCTTACTCGGTGATATAAGGGTATCACACAACCAAAAATAAAAAACCTAAGTTGCTTAACATAGCATGCGGCCTTATCTTCTATGGACCAAAACATTTAACCAATTATACTAAAGTACAAACTAAATAAATACAACAAATAACAAAAACCGGAATTAATTGTTCCCTTTTTGGTTTAATAAAAATATATCTATTATAGGACTTCCAAATCCTTGCATCCCTCCATGGAAACGTGAATCAAATTGATAGGTGTTGGTTCTCCTTTCGTGTAATTTGATTCTTTAACTTGTAGGTCGATGACTAGTCCTTGTAAGGCGTCATTCATCCTCCTAGCTTTAGCTCGGGTCATTAGGCCTCCAATATCTTGCAATGGATCTTGGGATTTTAGTTCCATCCTCTTAGATGCTGGTTGATCCTCATCATTCCCTCATTCTTTGAAAAGATTCGTCCTCAAATCACCTGCATCATAAAGAGTAAGATCAGAAACATTAAAGGTGGTGCTTACATTACCATAGTGGCTTGGCAAGTCTATCTTGTAAGCGTTGTCATTGATATGCTCCATGACTTGGAAAGGTCCATCTCCCTTTAGATGCAATTTAGACTTTCGCTGCTTTGCAAATCTTTCCTTTCACAAGTGCACCCAAACCCAATCTCCTAGATGAAACATGGTTTTGACTCATCCCTTATTGGCCTGATGAGCATAATGCTTGTTTTTCTTCTCAATGTTAACTCGGACCTGAGTATGTAATTCCCTAACAAATTCTGCCTTTTTTGTTCCATCAAGATCAATAAACTCATTAGTAGTTAAAGGTAATATATCTAATGGGGTCAAGGGATTAAAACCATATACAACCTCAAATGGAGAATATGATATAGTGGAATGTATTGTCCTATTGTATGCAAATTCTACATGAGGAAAACAAGTTTCCCATGTTTTAAGTTTTTATCAAGCACAACACGCAATAATGTTGAAAGTGTCTTATTGACTACTTCCATTTGGCCATCAGTTTGAGGATGTGCCATAGTGGAAAACAATAACTTTGTACCTAGCCTATTCCAGAGAGTACGCTAAAAGTGGCTCAAAATTTTCATATCTCTATCACTTACAATGGAGTTAGTGATGTGCTCAAAACCAAGTCCAAGCACAATCAAATGAATCAAATAAACAAAACTCCAACTCACAATTAAAAACCGGTTCAATTGGATGAAAATTTACGTGAACCCTATTGGAATTTTGATGAAATCCAAAGGTCAAATGATGCAATTAACAATCCATCTATGTAATCTTCACCAAATAACAACAAATACAAGTGAAATCCACGTGAATTATATCAAAAAGAACAAATCTAAAACCGTGATTTTGTCCTCAACCAACAAGCACTTTCACGTCACAAATGATTCCAATATTGAAGATGATATCAAATACCAAAACCATCAATTTCATAACATGATATTTGATCACAATTGCAATAAAAAATCTGACCAAGAAAAATCCAAATCAACCCTAGATATGACTCACTAGTGATGAAATGGAAACACAATAAAGAAGGAATTGATACTACTCACAATTACCCTTTGTTGCACTCGCCATAATTTCAACTCTTGGAAATTGAAATTGATAAGAGAATTTGGATTTAGGAAACCTTAAGCCCTCTCATGTTAAAGTGAAGTGTATAATCTGAAAAAATGGCCTCCTCAAACCCTACTGTAAGCAAGTATTTATACTTGCTACTCCTAGGGTTAGAAAATGGTTAAAAATTATAAGTTTGCCACTTTTAAGGTGGCTGGTCCTAAATGGAAATTACAATAAAACGAAAGTGTCCCAAAAGAAAATACAACATAAAATAGTCCATAGAACAATTACAAAGTACAAAAATATCATAAGTCTTCATGAGCCAATGCTTCGGGATGAAAACAATCGCAGCGGGTCTTTGATTGTAAATCTGAAAATGTCTCGTGTCCATCAACTAGTGTAGGACATATTGGCATCCCATGGAGAATTATTATTGTACCTGTAAGATTATTTCTCAAATATTTATTAGAATAAAAGATATATCATAAAATATGAGTGATTTGGACCAATCCAATTCTAAAGGTATAGGTGGTGCTGGAAAATTTCTCATCATCTCCTTGAGCTTCTAAAAGATTTGCCCTCAAATCTAGAGGATCTTTTCCTGGACTAAAACCCGATATTTGGAATTGCTTGTTAGCTAAAAATCTGGAAGAGCTATATGTGCTTCTAACTAGTTCTTGGAAAAAAAGAACCTTAGACGGAGACAAAAGAGTCAATAAAATCCGTATACCATCCTTTTGAAACATGTAAGTGTTTCTGAACCCATCATGTAACACCTTTCTATCAAATAGCCATGGTCGACCTAGTAGTAAATGAAATGCATACATAGGAAGCACATCATAGATAATCTCATCACTATACCGATCTCCTATACTGATTGGTACCATGGCTCGCTGTGTAACATGCAAACTACCCCGGTTGTCCAACTAATGCACTTTATACTGGTTAGGATGAGGGTTAGTGGTTAATTGTAAGTTTTCTACCAATGCAGTAGATATGACATTAGTATAACTACCACTATCAATAAAAAGCATACATAGGTTACCTCGAATCTGACAAAGTGTTTGGAACAAATTCTCCCTCTATAGTCCCTGGTATCTGGAGAAATAGTCATAACCCTGTATAACACATTAATAGGTAAGTATTTTCCTCCCTTTTTATCCCCATGTGTTTCAGCATGTTCATCACCATAATACTCTTGTAAGGCTAAGGATAAATCTGTAGGCTTGATAGTCTCTTCCTCATCATCTTCCTCGTTATCCTCCATGACGGTCATCATCCTTCTATTGGGACACTGTGTAACTATATGTCCAAATCTCATGCATTTGAAACATTTAATCTAGCACATCTTCCCACTGGTTGACCCTTGTACCATCTGCCTCAAATCAGATCTAACTACCTCTTTGGCTTTCCTAGAAACATTTTTCTCCTTTTCTGTAGTAGGGATAACATCCAACTAACCAACAACCCCCTTAGGCTTTGCATTAGTAGTGGGCCTGCTCTTAGTAACCTGGAATGAATAGGATCGCCTCTGTCTTTCCACTTTTAAGGCTAACTATATAACCTTATCAAGTGTACTATATCTTTGAAGCTCAACTACATAAGCTATCTTATACTTCAACCCAGATACAAAATGTGCTAAGGTTTGTTTAGGAGGTTCAACTGATCCACATCTGATCACTAGTGTCTCAAACTCTTGTACGTAGTCATCTACTATTTTACCCCCCTATCTCAGTGTCTAGAGACGCATAAATAACTCATGCCTGTAGTGTTCCGGTACAAACCTCTTCCTCAAAACTCGTTTTATGTCTCTCCAAGTGTGTATTTGGTCTCTCCATCCCTTCGCCTGTTGATCACCATATTTTTCCACCACAAAGCGGTATACCCTATGAACTCTATAGCTGCAAGATGTACCCTGGAGTCATCATCAATATCATAACACTTGAAAAGACCCTCAACTTTGTCTTCCCAGTCTAGGTAATCATCAGCAGAGCCCCTACCATCAAATGAAGGCATCTGTAGCTTCACATACTCCAAGCCCCAAGGCAACCTGAAATCCCTATTCTGATATGGATTAGCCCCAAAATTATCATCCCTTTCTTCCCTGTATGGAAGATGTTCCTCACTCATCCTTCTATTCAGATTTCCATCTCCCAATACTCTGTCTCTCTGAGGATTCTGTGGAGCTACCTGAGGTGGTACCTGATGGTTTACCACTGGTGGTTGTGGTAATGTCATTCTGCCAATCCTAGTTGCCAAAGTAGCAACTATGGTAGTAAGATCCTAGAGCTGTTCTTCCAAAGTCCTCCTACCTGCAACATTATGACCCTGACCTCCACCAACCTGACTATTGCCTTCATTGCCAATTCCCCCATTCATGCTATCATTCGACATAGTTGTAGACTCGGTATATTGAACCTCAAAGATAAGTTGAAGCAAAGGAGTACACCTCATAACCACACTTCCTTTAACACCACAAAATAGCCACTACAAAAGGAAAAATAAACAACTCCACTTAACTTCACTCAAAACACATGCATGCTATTACAATCTACGTGTAGCACTCTTCTCCATAAACACATTAACACCATACACACACCATTTGCTTAACACACAAATGCAATGCCACACACACACCTTTTCTATACATAGTGCACAATAAATTCAATCACCACGGCAATAATATTCCCACTCCTTTCAAATCACGGTGCAACAACAAATTCAATCTCCACAACAATAATATTCCCTACTCCTTTCAAATCACGGTGCAACAATTTTTTTCCCAAATTCCACAAGACACTCACTTCACAAACAACTCCACGCCAATTTGACTTCAAACAACAACAACACACTCACGTTGTAATAATCCACCCCCACAGCAACAACAACAAAATGTACTCCACTTCCACGTCAATAACAATAAAATATACTCCACTTCCCACAAGTTCTAACCACAACTTTACACAAATAGGTAGCAATTCAAATTTGAAAATCAAACCACTTCAATAATTGCAACCCTTCCACAATTGGTAAGAAATGATTTTCAAATTCAAACAAACACTCATTAACTCCCTCAACTTAATTGATGTGTTTGAATTCAAATAGATTCCCTACTATCCACACAATGCAAATATGGAAAATTACACTCCTCCAATTCTGAATTGCACAAGGATTCACACAACACACTCCACAAGCTTCTTCAAACAACAAGTTAATCACAATATGGATGGGTAAATTTCAAATTCGAAAATTTGGTTCAATAACACACTTCTACTCCTCTTCCCTTCCATAAAAATGATTAACCACAAGAAGCTACAACAAGCCCTTCAATTCAACTTCAACAAGCAGCAAATTCAATTCTCAATCAAGACAATTTCACAACTCAACTCACAATACACAATTTCGGATCATAATATGAAGAACCCTAATTGAACGTGATGATCAAGAATTCAACCAACACTTAATCCCTTCTCTTAACTTGTTCTCTAATACCAAAAGATGATGTGCTCAAAACCAAGTCTAAGCACAATCAAATGAATCAAATAAACAAACTCCAACTCACAATTAAAAACCGGTTCAATTGGATGAAAATTTACGTGAACCCTATTGGAATTTTGATGAAATCCAAAGGTCAAATGATGCAATTAACAATCCATCTATGTAATCTTCACCAAATAACAACAAATACAAGTGAAATCCACGTGAATTATATAAAAAAGAATAGATTTAAAATCGTGATTTTGTCCTCAACCAACAAGCACCTTCATGTCACAAATGATTCCAATATTGAAGATGATATCAAATACCAAAACCATCAATTTCATAACATGATATTTAATCACAATTGCAATAAAAAATCTGACCAAGGCAAATCCAAATCAACCCTAGATATGACTCACTAGTGATGAAATGGAAACACAACAAAGAAGGAATTGATACTACTCACAATTACCCTTTGTTGCACTCGCCACAATTTCAACTCTTGGAAATTGAAATTGATAAGAGAATTTGGATTTAGGAAACCCTAAGCCCTCTCACGTTAAAGTGAAGTGTATAAACTGAAAAAAATGGCCTCCTTAAACCCTACTATAAGCATGTATTTATACTTGCTACTCCTAAGGTTAGAAAATGGTTAAAAATTACAAGTTTGCCACTTTTAAGGTGGCTGGCCCTAAATGGAAATTACAATAAAATGAAAGTGTCCCAAAAGAAAATACAACATAAAATAGTCCATAGAACAATTACAAAGTACAAAAATATCATAAGTCTTCATGAGCCAATGCTTCGGAATGAAAACAATCGCAATGGGTCTTTGATTGTAAATCTGAAAATGTCTCGTGTCCATCAACTAGTGTAGGATATATTGACATCCCATGGAGAATTATTATTGTACCCGTATGATTATTTCTCAAATATTTATTAGAATAAAAGATATAACGTAAAATATGAGTTACTTGGACCATCAGCCAAATTCAGTTCTAAAGGTATAGGTTGTGCCGAAAAATTTCTCATTAGTTAAGCAAACCAGTAACCGTATAATCTCCCTAAAGAACAAATCAGCGATATGTCATGCATCATTAGTTTTAGAATAGGCAATAAAATGAGCCATCTTACTAAACCTATCGACAACAATGGATATGTTATCTTTGCCACTTTGAGATCGTGGTAAACCTAATATGAAATCTATAGAGATGTCAGTCCAAGGTTGATTAGGCATAGGCAATGGAAGATATTTCCTATGGGGAATCACTCTAGACTTAGCCTTTCTACATGCAATGCATTTATCACACATAGTCTACACATCATGTTTCATCTTAGGCCAATAAAAATGTTCATGTAAAATCTCTATAGTTTTCCTAACACTAAAGTGTCCCATTAGAGCACCCCCATGTGTCTCCCTCACCAACAATTCACGTATGGAACTTTTTGACACACATAATCCATCCTTCTTAAATAAATACTCCTCATGCCTATAAAAGTCCGCATACCCAGATTCAGCACAAGTAACCCAAATCTAATTGAACTTAGCATAATGTTCATACAAGTCTTTCATGCATTCAAAACCAAGCAATTTAGTATGTAAAGTCAATGGAGAATACCTTTTAGATAGGGCATCGGCCACCACGTTTTCCTTACCCTTCTTGTATTTGATGACGTATGGAAAGGTCTCGATGAACTCTAACCATTTAGCATACCTCTTATTCAACTTCCCTTGCATCTTCAGATACTTTAGATTCTCATGATCGGAATGAACGATGAACTCCTCCTTAGGCCATAAATAATGCTGCCACGTTTGCATTGTCCTCACTAGAGCATACAACTATTTGTCATACACAAGGTAATTTAAGGTAGAACCATTGAGTTTCCCACTAAAGTAGGCTAATGGTTTGGAATTCTGCATTAACATACCACTAATACCCTTCCCGGAAGCATAACATTTGATCTCAAAAACTTTCTCAAAATTAGGTATTACTAACAAAGGTGCGTTAGTTAACTTACTTTTCAGAGTTTAGAATGCCTGCTCATGCACTTTAGTCTATCTATATTCGGCATTCTTTTTGACAAGATCATTTAAAGGAGCAGCAAAGGAGCTAAAATCCCTCACAAACCGCTTGTAAAAGCTAGCTAATCCATGGAAGCACCTGACTTCATTGGCGTTCTTTAGTGTGGGCCACTCCCGAATTGCCTTCACCTTCTCCTCGTCCACAGCTATTCCATCTGCTCATACAACAAAACTAAGAAAAAACACAGTTTCCATACAAAAAGTGCACTTCTTTAAATTGGTATATAATTGGTTTTCCCTTAAAACATTAAACACACACTGTAGATGTTGTACATGGGCATCTAATGTTTTGCTATAAATTAAAATATCATCAAAATAAACGACAAAAAACTTTCCAATGAAATGTTGCAGAACATGATTCATTAATTTCATAAAAGTACTAGGTGCATTTGTTAACCCGAAAGGCATTACCATCGATTCATATAATCTATGTTTAGTTTTAAATGTTGTTTTCCATTCATCCCCTTCTTTCATACGAATTTGATAGTAGCCATTATTTAGGTCAATTTTAGAAAATAAACATACACCATGCAGTTCATCAAGCATGTCATCTAGCCTAGGGATAAGATGCTTGTACTTAACTGTTATTTTGTTGATTGCCTGGCAGTCAACACACATGCGCTGCGTTCCATCCTTCTTTGGGACTAGGATGACAGGAACTGAACATAGGCAGAGACTTTCTTGAACAAACCCCTTCTCCATCAATCTGTTAACTTGCCTCTGAATTTCCTTAGCCCCCTTAGGATTAGTTTGATATGTTGACCAATTAGGAATAGATGCGCCTGGCATGAAATCAATTTGGTGCTCAATCCCTAGTAGTGGAGGTAGACCTTATGGTACCTCTTTAGGAAATAAGTCTTCATATTCCTGCAATAAAGACATAACCACACTAGGTAATAAAGTGTTAAGGTCGGTATTAGTAAAATATAAATCCTTATACATAAATACAAGTAGTTATTTCTTTGCTAACATTGCACTCTTGACTTCACTTTTTCTCGCCATGTTCTCTCCTCTCTATGTTTCAGAATTTTTTCCCTCATTGCTCACCAGTGTTTATTTCTCACTTTTCCCTTTCTTCTCACTTTTCTCTTGCACACTCACGTGTTTCTCTCAGAATTCTTTGGCAATCCTCATTTGATCCTCACAAGCTTCCCATGTTTTTTGGGGCATTAAAACCACCTTTCTTTTTTTTAGAATAAAAGAATATTGGTTCTTGTACCCATCGTATGTCACATTCCTATCAAATCGCCATGGTCACCCAAGTAATAAGTGACTAACCTGCATAGGAACCACATCACACGTCACTTCATCTTTATAGCTCCCTATGGAGAAGGCTATAAGAACCTGCCTAGTCACCTTCACTTCCCCACACTCATTTAACCACTGTAATCGATATGGCCTTGGATGTTTTATGGCTTTCAACTGCATCTTATCAACCAATAAAGTGCTAGCAACGTTAATGCAGCTGCCACTATTGATGATCAAACTGCACACTTTGTTTTGTTCATGACACCATGTATGAAATATATGTTCACATTGGATCCCCTCACCATCCTCCTAAGGTTGTACACTAAGTACTCGCCTAGTGACATATAACTCCCCATTCACAGGTCCCTCCAAATCAATGTCCTCATACTCCTCCGATGGTGACACCTCATCCTCCTCAAAGTTGACGCTCTAAAAAGTATAAATTAACACTTGTATTTTGCATGAATTTTAGTTGTTTGTGTAATAAGTTGATGTTATCTTGAAGAATTTTGATACTTAAAAGAGAAATATTTCAGTTTCAGGGATGGAGACCACTATTTTGAGAGGGGATATTGACTTGGATTGAGATTGGAGAGGAATACATGAAGAAAAATGCTTTTTGGAAGGAACAGTGGAAATACATGAGCGTGTATATCAAAGGAACGGCTGTGTGTTTGGAAAATCGATAGAAGCATATACGGTCTAAGGCACGACCGTGTCTTGAGCCTGGAAAATTCATAGAAGCATACACGGTTGTATACACGGCCTGAGGCACGGTCGTGTATAAGCCATGTGTGATGTGCTTAAAACCAAGTTCAAGAACATACAAAAGACTTAAGAAAAACCAAACTCAAGTCAAGGCAAACTGGTTCCAACCAAAGGGCAAATGACGTGAACCCTAGTAAGATATGATGAAATCCAAACATCCAATGATATAATTATAATTCCACAATCATAATACCTTCTAACAACACCCTAATTTCATGTAATCCATGCAAATAAACTTCAATTTCAAAAGAAAACCGTAACAAAAATAATCCCTTTCAAATAGTGAAGAACACGTTTTCTAGGGGAAATCATCAATGATGATCCAAATAGAATTGATAAATACTTCAAATAAGCATAAGAATTTGTGAACAATAAGTTGTATTTCTGACCAAGAAATATCTCAATTCAACCTTAGATATGACACACTAGAGAAGAAAATAAATCACAACAAAATGAAATTGATATAACTCACAATTTCAAGATATTGCATTTGTCACAATTTCAACTCTTGGGATTGAAATTGATAAGAGTTTGGAACCAAGGTATTAACCCTAATTCACACGTGAATTGTAGTGTATATTCTGCAAAATGATTAGCTTCCTCAAACCCTCTCTTAAGCAAGTATTTATATTTGCTACTCCTAGGGTTAAAAAGTGCTCAAAATTACAAGTTTGCCACTTTTAAGGTAGCTAACCTTAAATGAAAATTACAAAGAAATAAAAGTTTCCCAAAACCAAAATACAACCAAAATAGTTCATAAAAGAAGAAATATATAAAAAAAAATGGTCTTCAAGATGCCGGTCTTCTATAGGATCCATCAGCCTAGCTCATCGCTGGTTCAAGTTGGTCCATGGATAACCCACAAGCTGAGTCTGAGGGAGTTTGTCCATCGCCCTATAGAATATGATAAGTGTGCCTGTTGGAAAACACAATACATGAATAATAGAAAAGAGGTTAATATATAAATAATTCTAGGGTCAATCTGCTCATAATGGGCTCTCATCGCTAATATTTGAAATCCTTTAGTTCTTGCCCCAATGATAGGTCTTGTCGGATTTTTATTTCTGTCATCTCCTCGGGCCTCAAAAAGATTTGTCCTCAAATCTGGTAGATCAAATGCAATGGAGACTTTGTTTTCTCCTAGTAATCCATCTAAAGAAGTATCTCTGCAGAATCCCAATATCTGAAATACTACAGGTGGTGATTGTCTTCTATCCTCCATTTCCAGGATGTATCTCATCTGCAACACAAATAATGACCCATTATCTATTGAGGTGTCCCCTATCTCAACCCATTTCACTGATATTGTATCCTCCTTTTCTAACTCATCCGTGTGTCGCTGATCCTGATGGTCTTCTAGTGGTTGGCCCAACTGCTCATTGCTCTTTGAGACCTCTGAAGGTGAACACAAATGTCTCTGAACATTCTGGCCCTCTAATGATAGACTCCTCTAACTCTGATCCTTAGAATACTCCAATGGTGTACTCAACTGCTCATGAATCTCTAGTGTCTCTGAAGGAGAACATAACTAACCCTGAACAGTTTGGTTCCCTAATAGTCTACTCCTTGTATCCTGGAATGAATAGGATTGCCTCTATCTTTCCACTTTCAAGGCTAACTGTATAGCCTCATCAAGTGTACTATATCTCTAAAGCTCAACTACACAAGCTATATCATACTTTAACCCAGATATAAAACGTGCTAGGGTTTGTTCAGGAGGTTCAACTGATCCACATCTGATCACCAGTGTCTCAAACTCTTGTACATAGTCATCCACTGTTTTACCCCCCCTTGTTTCAATGTCTGGAGACACATAAATAACTCATGCCTATAGTGTTTCGGTACAAACCTATTCCTTAAAACTCATTTCATGTCTCTCCAAGTGTGTATTTCAGTCTCTCCATCCATTCGCCTACTGATCACCATATTTCTCCACCACAAAGCGGCATACCCTGTGAACTCTACAGTTGCAAGGTGTACCCTAGAGTCTTCATCAATCTCATAACACTTGAAAAGACCCTCAACTTGGTCTTCTTAGTCTAGGTAATCATCGGCGGAACCCTTACCATCAAATGAAGGCATCTGTAGCTTCTCACACTCTAGTCTTCGAGGTGATCTAAATTCCCTGTCCGGGTATGGATTAACCCAAAAATTATCATCTCTGTCTTCCCTAAGAGCATGATATTCTCCTTCTACTCTAGGTGGTGCTTGAAGGTTTACCACAGGTGGTGGTGGTAATGTCATCTTATCAATTCTTGTTGCCAATGTAGCAACAATTGTGGTAAGGTCCTGAAGTTGCTCATCTAGAGTTCTTCCACTTGTATTTCAACGACCTAGTCTGCCACCCACTTGGTTATTGGCCTCATTGCCAATGTCCCCATTCACACTATCATATGACATGTTTGTGGATGTGATTTATCTGAAGTACAAATGTAATCTCAAATAATTTGTAGCACACTCCCTTTACTTCACCACGTCACAATAACAAGTTTGGATAACAACACACACACTTGTACACCCAATGCAATAAATACTTTTTATCACTTCAAGTATATTAGAATAAGTGAAGCACAAATAAATACTTCTAAGTAGTTAAGAAATTAAATTCAACTCACAAGTGTTGAAGTAATAAGTTCAATTACTTTCACACTTTAATGTTTGTTTTTGAATTCAAATTCTACTACTTCAATTTTCCTTTCTTGCCATGGTTTCATACCTACAATTGATCTTGATGTGCAGCACCTTTAATCCACACAACTCCACAAATTTACACCACCACACACACCTTCAATCACGGTGCACTCACTCCACCAATAACTCCACGGCAACAACACAAACACTACACTACACTCCACTCCCACGACAACAATAAGAAATGGAAACAACAACAAATATACTTCCACCTCCACGGCAAATAATGATAACAAAGGACTAATATGTGACTTTCCACAAATGAATTCCGAATTCCACAATAGGCAGCAATTTTCAATTTGAAATTCAAATAACTTCACTTATTGCAAGCCTTCTTCAATTGGTAAGTAATGAATTCAAATTAAAATAGCAATCATTAACTCCCACAACTTAATTGCATGTGTTTGAATTCAAATAATTCCTTACTAATCAAAACTCAATGCAATCTGCAAATTGTACTCCACCAATTCAGAATTACACAATGGAAATCAAAACAACAAACTACACTTCCTCCTCCACGCCACAACAAGCCACATCAAGGATTTGGTAAGTTTTTGCAAGTTCCAAAAGTTTTTGAATTAAACAACACTTTATACTTCTGCCCTTCCACGAAAATTAGTGATCATAAAATGATACAACAACCTTCCCAATCCAACTCCAACAAACAGCAAATTAAATCCCAAGACAAGGTAATTTCACAAGCTCAAAACCACAACAATCAACACAATTGCGGTTTTCACTAAATCAACCCTAATGATGATCAATTCCACGAAATCAAATACAACCAATCCCTTCTCTCAACAAGAGCTCTAATACCAAAAAGATGATGTGCTTAAAACCAAGTTCAAGCACATATAAAAGACTTAAGAAAAACCAAACTCAAGTCAAGGCAAACCGGTTCCAACCAAAGGGCAAATGACGTGAACCCTAGTAAGATATGATGAAATCCAAACATCCAATGATATAATTATAATTCCACAATCATAATACCTTCTAAAAACACCCTAATTTCATGTAATCCATGCAAATAAACTTCAATTTCAAAAGAAAACTGTAACAAAAATAATCCCTTTCAAATAGTGAAAAACACGTTTTCTAGGGGAAATCTTCAATGATGATCCGAATAGAATTGATAAATACTTCAAATAAGCACAAGAATTCGTGAACAATAAGATGTATTTCTAACCAAGAAATATCTCAATTCAACCCTAGATATGACACACTAGAGAAGAAAAGAAATCACAACAAAATGAAATTGATATAAGTCACAATTTCAAGATGTTGCACTCGCCACAATTTCAACTCTTGGGATTGAAATTGATAAGAGTTTGGAACCAAGGTATGAACCCTAATTCACACGTAAATTGTAGTGTATGTTCTGCGAAATGATTAGCTTCCTCAAACCCTCTCTTAAGCAAGTATTTATACTTGCTACTCCTAGGGTTAAAAAGTGTTCAAAATTACAAGTTTGCCACTTTTAAGGTAGCTAACCTTAAATGAAAATTACAAAGAAATAAAAGTTTCCCAAAACCAAAATATAACCAAAATAGTTCATAAATGAAGAAATATATAAAAAAATGGTCTTCAAGATGCCGGTCTTCTATAGGATCCATCGGCCCAACTCATCGCCGGTTCAAGTTGGTCCATGGATAACCCACAAGCTGAGTCTGAGGGAGTTTGTCCATCGCCCTATAGAATATGATAAGTGTGCCTGTTGGAAAACACAATACATGAATAATAGAAAAGAGGTTAATATATAAATAATTCCAAGGTTGATCTGCTCAAAATGGGCCCTCATCGCCAATATTTGAAATCCTTTAGTTCTTGCCCCAATGATAGGTGTTGTCGGATTTTTATTCCTATTAGTGTGTCAAGAACGTGCGCTTGAAATAAATAAAAAAGAAAAAAGAGTCGGCCATTTCAAAAGATTTTAGGGTTTCCATGCATATATATACTCTCATTTTTCCAAAAACTAGTGGGGAGTGCAAAGGGGGAGTGCAAAAGAAGAGGCCGAGGAGGCCGAAGGGCCAAAGAGGCCAAGGAGGCCGAAGGGACGGAAAAGAAGAAGAAGACACCGAAGGGCTCATGCACAAGGGTTTTCTCTTTCTTTTTCGTTCTATTTCATTGAATTGTAAATTGAAAATCATGAGTGGCTAGTTTATTTCATACCCGAACCTTACGAATTCTAATTGTTATGTAACATGGGATTGATTGCATGGTTAATGAATAGTGGAATTCTTTGAATTTATTCATGTTGTTCATGTAGTGTTGTTAATTTGATGTATGGCCAACATTGAATTCGCACTGATTTCTTAGAAGATGATTGGAAAATCTCTTGTTTGAATAGATCTTGCATGAATAAAGGAATTTGTATGTAATCTAGGGATAGAGAACGTGAATTTTCCGTATTAGATTAAATTAGATAATTCGATCTTATTGAGGGTTCAAGAGTGTTAATGCAATTTTAATCGACTTTTGATAGAAGAGGGATCTTTATCAAAACGATTAGGGTTAGGAGCTAATGAATCTGTGAAGAACATTAGCTTAGTGTTAGATACTCTGCGGTTCAGAGATAACCATTGCTCGTTAACTGATTTATAAAATGGGTAAAGTTACAGGATAATTAGAGGAGTAGTAAGGGTAGGGTGTGTTCTTAATTATCGGATTTAGTAATCAAGTTATTGTGTTATTTTTTAATTGTTATAGGTTTTGTTAAGTGTTTTTAATCTAAACTAAACCTCTCAAATTTACGCGGTTAGATAGTCGATTTAGAGTTATTATTGGTACTTGCCGATCCTTGAGGATACGATACTCGAACACAATTCTATACTATTACAATCGATAGGTGCACTTGCCTATTTGATTGTAACAGAGAGTCATAGAAAAGGGATTTTTAAATTTGTGTGATTATGGTCATCAACAAGTTTTTGGCGCTGTTGTTAGGGACCATCGATATTAAGAATGCTCAACACTGACTACTTTAACCCATGCATTTCTTTAGGTAAGTTTTTCTTTCTTTAATCCATTCAATTACTCTCCATTTCATTTCAGAGATTTTGCTAGATGGGTGGAGTACATGACTTTAGTCATGAGAAGGTTGGGGATACTACATGTTTGGAGTTCTTTTCAAGAACTCATGGTCCTGTGCGCATGAATGCTATTGAGTTAAGTGCTTCTGCAAAAGTAGATGCTGGATGCACGATTCTGATATCGATCTAGGGGAGTCTCGTTTCTCCTTTTCTTTTATTTCCATTTTCTTCCCTCTTTTGTGTAGTTTAATGTAGACATTGAGGACAATGTCTAAATCTAAGTGTGGAGGAGAGAACTGAGATAAGAAGCATGAAATATAAGTGTTAATGAATCAAAATTATTAAGTTTTCCCACTTAGGATGTATTTAATGAATTACTAATAATCAAGAATTACTGAGATTTCGTTATATTACTTAATGTGTTGAAAATTCTTGGAAATTTTGCAAATGTTTACTCTCTTATCTTGTTTTATAAATACTTTGCTAGAATTACAAGTTGAAATCCAAGTGAAGAGAATTACTTGTTGTTTAAGCAATTATTTCGAGAATTGAGAGTGAATTAAGATCTCTAGTAGGTTTAGTATGCTCTTTCTTTTGCTAGTAATGTGAGTTATGCAATTCTGAGTAAAGAAGTAGAGGATACTTGTAACTTGGTGATTCCTTTTCGTAATTATTGGAACCGAGAACTTTAGGAGTAATTATCTCTGAAAAAAATGAAAAAAAAAAAGAAAAAGAAAAAAAAAATCAAATTTAAATTTGATTGAGATGGTAGAGGTTCGAAGGGGTATCTTAAAACCTAGTAGCCTAAGATCGTCTGGTTTGGGACTTACTGACCAAGGAAACCATTTCAATAGAAATAGATAGTTGATTTGACTCGAACAAGTAAATCCAAGGGACGCCCTCTACGCTGAGAGGATAACGTCTGTTAACTTGAGTGATGAGCTCGGGATTATCGATTGAAAGTTCACTACATGAGTCGGTTAACTAAGTAAAGTACTTAATGGAAAATCTCCCAATCTTCTTTAAAAAGATTAAAGAAAAGGAAAATCCAGAAAATAAGTAGACACAATGTGCCTTTACTCTTTATTGCATTACTTATAGGAGTAGTTAAGAGGGAAGTATACTCTACTTTACTAGTATTGATCTTCATTCGGTTTCACTTTTGGTAATTTGTGTTTAAATGATGAGAGTACTAGTTTAAGTTACTTAGATTAGCCTTGAGAATTCTGGTATTTGTATCTTGTAAACAACTAATGGTGGGATTGAGTAGAGATTGCATATTATGGGGGTAAACTATGAGAATCAATGATGCAAAAAGAAATTCTTGATTGCTGAGTTAATGAAAATCTTGCTTGACGACAAGCAAACGCTTAAGTGTCGAGGAGTTTGATAAGTACAAATTAACACTTGTATTTTGCATGAATTTTAGTTGTTTGTGTAATAAGTTGATGTTATCTTGAAGAATTTTGATACTTAAAAGAGAAATATTTCAATTTTAGGGATGAAGACCACTATTTTGAGAGATATTGACTTGGATTGAGATTGGAGAGGAATTGATGAGATCCGGGATGAGAGCCAAGCCGGAAGAAGAAATGTGGATCCTCTTGAAGTGCCGCCTGGACCGATCATAAGAAATCGAGCAAAACGGTTCAAGGAAGCACTTAACGAGTTGATAAAGGTTGTCCATGAAGCCGGAAAGGATTGGAGCAATCATGAAGTTGGAACGGATTGGAACAATCATTGGAAGACCCTTACTTTTGTACAAGTTATACTGGACACAGGTTGAAGAGGGCGTGTATTTTCAAGGCACGGCTGTGTATGGAGTCAAGCAAATCCACAGACAAATATACGGCTAAAGTACACGGGCGTGTATGTTGCTAGAAGTTGCACAGACAGATACACGGTCAAAGTACACGGGCGTGTATGTTGCCAGAAGTTGCACAGACAAGTACACGGCCAAAGTACACGGGCGTGTACACAGGCCGTGTATCCTCTGTCGGCTAGCTTGTTCTGTTTCGCGTTTTTATGTCACTTAACTAAACTACGTCGTTTTGGACTTGTTTTTACATGAATTGTAACCCTAGTATAAAAGCTCCTAGGGTTTAGAACATTGGAGATTAGACATCATTGAACATTAAACACTTTTCAGAGGCACCTCTCTTGGTTCTTCAAGAACTTAATTCGAACTTATCGGATTGATTTTCGTGGCGTTCATCCCGACTTATCAATCGGTTTTCCATCCCGATTGTGGCGTCTTCACTTTTATACCAAGGTTCTTGTCTCGCTTATAGACAACGGGTCGCGGTTTTCCACTTTAGGTGTTTGGGCGTCTTAGGCAACGAATTTCCGAACGTATTGGTATTGGGTTTCGTCACGGGTTGGCGTGGTTCAAATCAGGAATACACGAAGAAAAATGCTTTTTGGAAGGAACAATGAAAATACACGGGCGTGTATTTCAAAGGCACGGCTGTGTGTTTGGAAAATCGACAGAAGCATACGCGGTTGAATATACGGTTTGAGGCACGACCATGTGTTAAGCCTGGAAAATCCACAGAAGCATATACGGTTGCATAAACGGCCTGAGCCACGGCCATGTATAAGCCGTGTGTCAAGAACGTGCACTTGAAATAAGAACAAAAAAAAGAGTCGGCCGTTTCAGAAGATTTTAGGGTTTCCATGCATATATATACTCTCATCTTTCCAGAAACCAGTGGGGAGTGCGAAGGGGGAGTGCAAAAGAAGAGGCTGAAGGGACGAAAAAGAAGAAGACGACACCGGAGGGCTCATGTACAAGGGTTTTCTCTTTCTTTTTCATTTTGTTTCATTGAATTGTAAATGGAAAATCATGAGTGGCTAGTTTATTTCATACCCGAACCTTACGAATTCTAATTGTCATGTAACATGGGATTGATTGCATAGTTAATGAATAGTGGAATTCTCTGAATTTATTCATGTTATTCATGTAGTGTTGCTAATTTGATGTATGGCCAACATTGAATTCGCACTGATTTCTTAGAAGATGATTAGAAAATCTCTTGTTTGAATAGATCTTGCATGAATAAAGGAATTCGTATGTAATCTAGGGATAGAGAACGTGAATTTTCCGTATTAGATTAAATAAGATAATTCGATCTAATTAAGGGTTCAAGAGTGTTAATGCAATTCTAATTGACTTTTGATAGAAGAGGGATCTTTATCAAAACAATTAGCGTTAAGAGCTAATGAATCTGGGAAGAACATTGGCTTAGTGTTAGATACTCTGTGATTCAGAGATAACCATTGCTCGTTAACTGATTTATAAAAAGGGTAAAGTTACATGATAATTAGAGGAGTAGTAAGGGTAGGGTATGTTCTTAATTATAGGATTTAGTAATCAAGTTATTATGTTATTTTTTAATTGCTATAGGTTTTGTTAAGTGTTTTTAATCTAAATTAAACCTCTCAAATTTATGCGGTTAGATAGTCAGTTTAGAGTTATTATTGGTACTTGCTGATCCCTGAGGATACGATGCCCGAACACAATTCTATACTATTACAATCGATAGGTGCACTTGCTTATTTGATCGTAACCGAGAGTCATAGAAAAGGGATTTTTAAATTTGTGTGATTGCGGTCATCAACACGCTCTCTTCATCTCCATTGTCACAAATAATCATAGCCTTTTGATTTGGACATTGAGATGCAATATGTCTAAACCCTTAACACTTAAAATATTTAATATCTCTAGTTCTAGAAGAGGGTTTAGTGCCAATTTTACCTTTAAATGCAGCAACTGGACTCTTAACCTTCACGTCCTCTTTAGGCTTCGAATCCGTGGAGTTCTTCTTTCAATTAGACTTCCATGAAGAGTTGGAAGTCGCCCTAGACCTTTGATTACTCTTATATTTCAATTGTCACTCCACTTTGATTGCCTTATGCAATAATTCTTCCATATCTAAATAATGGTGTAAGTCTACCCCATCTGCAATCTCTCGGTTTAGCCCATTAATGAATCTAGCCATAGTTGCCTCATCATCCTCCTCCACTTTGGCCCTAATCATGGCTATTTCCATTTCCTTATAGTAGTCCTCTACACTCTTGGACCCTTGTGTCGATCCCTAAAACTTCCTAAGTAAATCCCTATGGTAATGACTAGGGATAAATCGCTTTTGCATTATAGTTTTCATATCTTCCCAAGTACTAACAGGTCGCTCTCCATATCTATTCCTATTATGCACTAACTAATCCCACTACACACTAGCATAGTCTGTGAACTCAACTGCAGCCAATTTGATTTTCTTCTCCTCAATATAGTTATGGCATTCAAAGACATGATCCATCTTCCTCTCTCACTCTAAGTACAACACTGGATCATTCTTCCCTTGAAACGAGGGTATCTTCATCTTAATACTTTCCAGATTACTGTCTCACCTCTAGGTGTTCCCTCTCTCCTTCACGCAATTGTATTCGCCAGAATCAGATTCCTCACCTTCTTCTATCCTAATTCCTCCTCTCATTAGTCTACCTACGCCTCGCCTAATAGTGGTACCACTAGATGGTTCTTTACTCCTTTCCATTTTATCCATCCTTTCATGGATTTTTTCAAGTTCACCACTCAAGATCATTTTCATCTCCCACATCATCGCCTTAAACATCACCCTATTCTCACCCCCTCCATTCTCACCCCTAGCTGTGTTTTGTCTCGACATATCTCTACTGTCAAGAAAATAATTTAGTAATACAATTAAAATATATTTCTCACAATTCACTCGTGTATTGCTCTCAAGTACTAATACTCTCATAATCTACTCGTGTTTATCTCTTAACAAGAATGTCCTCACAACCCGCTTTTACAATTCTTTGCTATGAACTTGAATTGGAAAACTCCTTAATGCAATCACTAAGTCAAAACCTATTGATCACTTGCCGGTTCCAAGTCATGGTACAATGGAGAATAATTGCAAATCTAATGGATATGAACAAGTACTCACTGCCAATTTGGAAACATAAGTCAAAGCAATCCTTATCACGTAATTTAAAGAGATCACAATTTGCACCGAATATATTAAGAAGTACGAATGCAATTCAGATACATAATTTGAAAGGCAAAGATATGTGTTACGAATGGAATTAGAAAGTGTATTGTGACAATTGAATTGTGACTTGCCAAAACAAAGATTTTCTTTTGTGATTTCGGCAATTGGGTCTTCTTCATGGCCGAATATGAAACCATTTTTTTTTATATACATATTCTTCAAAGAAAGAATAAGAATGAATCACAATTGAATTGCAATGAACAAAGACAGTATGGTTTGTTGTCGGTCACCAATATTTTTTTATTTTTTTATAACCGAATCAATTTTTTTTTCTTTTTTTTATATGAATCTAGGATATGAATAAAAAGTATGGAATTGAAACAACAAGCAATTAAACAAAGATAGAGGTTACTTGATTTAAGAAGCCGAAGCTCTAATACCAAATGATTCACAAACCCTAGGTATGTTAAACCTAGAACCCAGCGATTGCAATTGAAATCAAATCCCAAGGAACGTCTCGAACAATTTTGGTTGAAGAAACCTAAGTTATCAAAAGGAATTTTCCTTAAGAAATTTCGGTTGAAGAAAATCTAGGGAGTTCTTTTGTAAAGAACAAGAGAGGGTTTTTCTTTCAAAGAAAAGATGTTTTTCAATATTCAATAATAATGATGTTCCTTTTTGCCGTCCCCCCTACTCGATGATATAAGGGTATCACACAACCAAAAATAAAAACCTAAGTTGCCTAACATAGCATGTAGCCTTATCTTCTATGGACCGAAACATCTAACCAATTATACTAAAGTACAAACTAAACAAATAACAAAAACCATAATTAATTGTTGGTTTAATAAAAATATATGTATTCTAGGACTTCCAAATCCTTGCATCCTTCCATGGAAACGTGAATCAAATTGATAGGTGTTAATTCTCCTTTCGTGTAATTTGATTCTTTAACTTGTATGTCGATGACTAGTCCTTCTAAGGCATCATTCATCCTCCTAGCTCTAGCTCGGGTCATTGGGCCTCCAATATCTTGTAATGGATCTTGGGATTTTTCCTTTATCCTCTTAGATGCTAGTTGATCCTCATCAGAAAGGACCCATAAAGTCTATTCCCCACACATTAAAAAGCTCAATTACAAGAATGTTGTTTTGTGGTAATTCATGTCTCTTAGAAATATTGCCTGTCCTTTGGCATTAAACACAAGACATAATGAAATTCTTACAGTCATTAAACAATTTAAGCCAACAAAACCCACAAGATAAAATTTTAGCTACAATTCTTTCCACACTAAAATGGCCTCCTACTTCTTTAAAATGACAATGTTGTATTATGCTAAGTTGTTCAGTTTCAAGTACACAATGTCTAATTACTTGATTAGCATAACATTTAAACAAATATGGTTCATCCCAAAAATAGTGTTTCACATCATGTAAAAATTTCTTTTTTCGTTGATATGACAAACCATATGGTGTGATTTTGTTGACCAAGTAATTGATTATATCAGCATCCAAGGTAATCCTTGGATATCTACTACATGCAACTGTTCATTAGGGAACTTTTCATTAATGGGTGGATCTAAACAATCAGATTCCAAATGAGATAAATGATTAGCCACTAAATTTTTAGTTCCCTTTCTATCTCTAAATTCTAGGTCAAATTCTTGCATTAGTAAAATCCAATGAATTAGCCTAGGTTTAGCATCAGCTTTGGCAAACAAATACTTAAGAGAAGCATGGTCTGTCTATATTATGATCTTAGAACCTATTAGATAAGGCTGAAACTTGTCACATGCAAATATGACTGCTAAAAGCTCTTTTTCAATTGTGGCATAGTTTCTTTAGGCCTTATTCAAAGTTCTACTAGCATAATATATAACATGAAATATTTTACCTTTCTTTTGCCTATGTATCGCTCCTACAACATAGTTGCTAGCATCACAAATAAGCTTGAATGAAAGCTCCCAATCAGGTGCAACGATCACTAGTGCAAAAGTGAGCTTCTATAAATTAAATGCCTACAAACAATTGTCATAAAAAACAAAAGCATAATCTTTTTCAAGCAAATTACAAAGAGTTCTAAAGATTTTAGGGAAGTCCTTGATAAATCTCTTGTAGAAGCTAGCATGTCTTAAGAAGCTCTTGACTTCTTTTACTAAAGTGGGGGGTAGCAACTTCTCTATTATCTCCACTTTCGCTTTGTCAACCTCAATCCCCTTCCTTGACACTTTATGACCTAATACGATTCCCTCTCTTACCATAAAATGGCATTTCTCCCAATTCAAAAGCAAGTTAGTCTCTTTATATCTTTTAAGCACACAACTTAAATTTATCAAACATGATTCAAATAACCTCCCAAAAATAGAAAAGTCATCCATAAATATTTCAATAAAATTCTCTAACTTGTTAGAAAATATAGACATCATATACCTCTGAAAAGTAGTAGGTGCATTACAGAGACCAAAGGGCATTCTCCTAAAGGCAAAAGTGCCATAGGGACAAGTAAAGTGGTTTTCTCATAGTCCTTAAGTGCTATATGAATTTGATTATAATCAGAATAACCATCTAGAAAACAATAATAGTCATGGCCTGCAAGTTTCTAGCATCTGATCAATGAAGGGGAGGGAGAAATGGTCTTTATGGGTAGCATCATTTAATTTTCTATAATCTATACAAACTCGCCACCTAGTCACAGTGCGAGTAGGGATTAATGCATTAACTTCATTCTTAACTACAGTTAAATTACCCTTTTTAGGCACTACTTAAATAGGACTAACCCATTTACTATTAGAGATAGGATAGATAATGCCTACATCCAGAAGTTTAAGAACTTCCTTCTTTACTACCTCCTTAAGAGTTAGGTTGAGTTGTCTTTATGGTTACACTATAGGTTTACACTCAACTTCCAAAAGCATCTTGTGAGTGTAAATCAGAGGGCTAATTCCTTTGATATCTACAATAGTCTACCTTATCACCTCCTTATGCTCTCTCAGCACACCTAAGAGCTATTGCTCCTAATCACTTGTTAAAGAAGAAGAGATGATTATTAGCAAAGTCTTATCTATTCTAAGATAAGCATATTTTAAATAACTAGATAAGGGTTTAAGTTCTAGCACCGAAGGTTATGCCAAAGATGACATTGGTTTTGTCTTACTAGTGCCCAGCTCCTCATAATAACGAGCCTTGATTTCTAACACTTATTCCACACATTCTTCCTCAAGCTCATCACCATCACTTCAATCATCCAGATCTCTAAGAACCGATTCCATAGTGTCTACACCTGTTATCTCCTCAATAGACTCATAGGTAAGCTCATCAATAATATCAATGGTATAACAAGATTTACAATCATCAAATTTCCTTGTGGCCTCATAAACATTAAAAGTTATCTTATCATCCATAACTCTTAAAGTAAGCTTACCTTGTTCCACATTTATTAATGGTTTACCTATTGGAAGGAATAGTCTGCCTAGAATCATAGGCACTTCTCTATCCTCCTCCATTTCTAAGACTATGAAATCAACTGGAAATATGAATTTGTCTACTTTCATAAGGACATTCTCGACAATGCCTTTAGGGTATTTGATTCTCCTGTTAGCAAGTTGTAAGGTAACATGAGTTTCCCTACACTCTTTAAGTTTAAGTTTCCTGAAAGTAGACAAGGGTATTAAATTAATACTTGCACCAGAATCAATAAGAACTTTATCAAAGTGAAAATTTCCTATAGTGTAAGGAACAGTAAAACTCCCCTGGTCTCTTTCTTTCCTAAGTAGGTTAGATAAGTCCTTCTGTAGGATCATAAAACACTCTTCTATAAGCATCATGGACTCATTCCCATCAATCTTTCTCTTTCTAGTGAGCAAATCCTTGATGAATCTAGCATATTAAGGCATTTGCTAGAGTACTTCTACAAATGGAATGTTAGTTTGCAACTTCTTGAAAACCTTTAGGAACTTACTAAATTGAGCATCTAGCTATTGTTGCTTTAGTCTTCCTAAAAAAGGAACAAGAGGAACATATGGTTTCACCACTGGTGACTTTTGTTTTAGTTCCTTCATCCTTTCATTCCCTATTTCTTTCTTTGAGCTCCCCTATTTAGTGTGAACTTCTTTGTTAACAACTTCCGATTCCTTACCACTTCTCAGCATTATGGCATTGACACCCTTAGGGTTCTACCTTAGTATTGCTAGGCAAAGACCCTGATGGTCTATTGCTCAACTATTGAGAAATCTGACTAATTTGATTCTCTAAATTTTGAATAGTGGCTTGTTGATTTTGTAGCATTATGTCAATCTTTTGCATATAGTTCACCATGAGCTCTTCCATTCTAGGTTGATTTTGCTAAGGTGGAGCATTTTGAGCAGGTCCTTACTTTTGGAATCCAGGAGGTGGTTTAAGTACATTGTTATCATTCTTCTATGAGAAGATTAGATGATTATGCCACCCTGGATTGTAAGTATTCAAATAAGGTCCCTGATTATCCCGTTGAAAATTATTGACATAATTCACTTGCTCTCCATTAGATGAATCTGAGGGGTTTCTAGCTAAGCACTCAAGAGTAGAATGTCATTCTGAACATATCTCACAAAAAGAAACTTGATTAGCATTAATAGACTGTGTTGAAACTAGTTTACTTACCTAAGCTGTGAGAGCTGCAATTTGAGTAGACATTGAGTCCATGTCACTAACTGATGCCACTCTTGATTTACCCCTCTCATTCTACCATTTGTGTGCATTGGAGGCCATTTCTTCTATTAAAGCACCGGCTTCATCATAGCTCTTACCCATTAATGCACCTCCAAATGCAACATCTACCAAAGATCTCAATGTCTCATCTAAGTTGAGATAGAAAATCTCAATCAAGAGATTGTCTGGCAATCCATGATGTGGACATTTCCTTATGCACTCCTTGAATCTCTCCTACGCCTCATACAATGATTCACCATTAAACTTAGTGAAGTTGGTGATATCGTTCCTTAATTTCGCAGTCCTGGATGGTGGGAAAAATCTCTTTAGAAACTTAGATGAGAGATTAGCCCAAGTGGTGATAGACTCTTGTGGTAGTGAATTGAATCAAGCTCTAGCTTTATCCCTTAGTGTGAAAGGAAAAAGCTATAATCTGGTGACATCAAGTGAAACATTATTCATCTTCACTGTGTTGTAATATGCTCATCGGGACTCTCATTTGGACATCCTCCAAACCAATTTATTTGAACCATTTAAATCAATGTTGGCTTTAGTTCAAAATTATTGGCTTGAATAAGAGGTACTCTAATTACAGAACCTACAATAATAGGTACTATGTAGTCCCGAAGTGCTCTGGCAACACCCTAAATCTGATTGTTGTTATTGTCATCTACTATCTCAACTGGTCGTACTTCTTCTCTTCTTCTGTTCTCTCTTCTAAATTGACATAAAGTGCGTTCTATCTTAGGATTTAGTGGTAGAAGTTCTACACTTCTACTCCTACACATAAAACACCTGCAAGAGAACAAAAGACAATTATATGTTGTGAATTGCACTTAAATTAACAATAGACCTAAAGGTGGTCTAATATTAAGTTAATCCCCAACAACAACACCAAAAACTTGATTTTTTGTAAATGTATATAAAATTTTAAAAGCGAATTCTACCAGGACATACATTGGGTTAGATCGAGTAATATAGTAATGAGTCAAGTGTCGATTCCAAAAAGATTAATTAAGTACTAAATCGATATCAGATTTTATTATTATTTAGGTAGTCAAATTGAGAGAATTAACTAATCAATTACTAATTGATCTAATTAACCTAGATTTTCACTAGGAACAGAAGAGAATTGTTATAAGAATATATCAATTGATAGTGGGAAAACTGAATCCACCCTAGTTTTACCAATCAGATTGCCATCATATTATAATGATTCTTAAATATATGGATATTGATATGAAATTATGAAATTCTTTAATTCTTTTCCAAGTTTTAAAAACTCAAAACCCCAAAATCAATTTATTAGCTTCCACTAGACAAATTAACAGAGGATTCTATTACTCAACTATAAATCTCCCTATTATATAGTTGACTAATATTCTATCTTAAATTCTCCTAATTCCTTAGTGAGAAACTAATAAAAAATATTGCATTAAGCCCTAAAAAAATTCCTAATTAGATTAAAATAATCCTACTTCCACAATTCTTATTCAACCTTAATTAAGAAATCCTAATTTCCCTTTTAAGTCATTAAAATTCCTATAATCCTAATTCAAATAAGAAATCATAATTTATAGTATAGGATTTACAATATGAATCTTCTACATGTTTAACAATATCATAATATAACTACAATTATCATCTTATTTATTCTAGGGTTTCATCATCTTCCCTACCCCCTACCCCCCCCCCCCCCCCCCCCCCAAAAAAAAAAGCTTAGAACATCATGGAATTGAGAACACAAATATAAATCAAAGAAGTTACTATAATGAAATTCATAATTGATAATAAACTCAGTCCGTGAATTGAATAGGAAAATGCTAATTCAGAGATCACCACTTCAATAGAACAAAAATCAACCACAATACAATAACCCTAAGAATCTTTGGTGAAGGAGTCTTTCCTTGATGGTTCTAATGAATTCAATCGACTAAAAATTACAGCACAAGAACAAGTTCTCTCTCTCCACTCTCTCTAGGTTCAAAAAGTAACCAAAAAGATCCTTATATAATGACTTAGGAAGTATTTATATCAAGCAATAAAAGGAAGGCTTAGAAACTCTTCAAGCTGTATATTTTTCCATGTAAGCCAATAGCAAGGATTATGACCTTAAATTTGAGAGCTGCGGGCTTTCTTGTTTAAGCTGCCGATATTTGAACTTTGTAAACTGATGATGTTCTTCATGTAGGCTGGCCATAAAGGCCGGTGACCTTTAATTGATATCTATCGGTCTTGCTCTTGTTCTTCAAATGGTTGGCCTTTTGTTTATTCCAATTTACTTCAAATGTGTAGGATTCCTTTAAAATTGCTCATATTTTCATTCCCAACTTGTAAACACCTGAAATATCAAAATAAAATTAATTAAGTACCATTTCCTTTGAATTTCCCTAATATCAATAAACATTAATCATGATTTGCTCAATAAAATATAAGTAAAATGTGCCCTTATCAGTTCTTCTAGTGAAATAATTTAGTATGACGAGACATTGGTAAATACAAATCAAGATCTGGGAGATAATGTGGAATATGTATACTATAATGTGTGATTAGTAGGTTAGAAGAAGGATAATAATTAGGATATTTTGTTCAGTTGTATTTGAGTTTTATTATACTTTTGTTGTTATTAATTGTAAGAGATAGACTCCAATTTAATCTTTGTGGTTAGTTTACTCTTTATAGTTTCATTTTCTTATGTAGACAACAAGTGGGACTTTGTGAAGCCATTTGTTAATATATGTGGAGATCTCCTTTATGATATCATGGTGACTTGATACCAATTGTGATGTTTTAGTAAATACTAAGTCTTTACATATTTTCACTTAGTGAAGACACATGACAAGCTATATTCACTCTAAGTTTTGAGGCGTTACAATAGGAAAAAAAAATTATTTACTTACATTAATACATTGCACTACTTTGCCATAATATGTAACATTTAACTCATGGTTGATGCCTAATCTATCACACCCTAAGGGTTACTCTAGTCGTAACAACCTGCCATGTACTATATTGAAGTCCATGATTAGCTTGATTTTAGCACACATAAACTTCATGAAGGTACATAAGGCGTCGTTACTCTAGAAATCACCATAAAGATACAGTTCTACAAATATTAAAGCTAACGACTATTAATGTAAAACATAGAGTTCTACATATATAATAGATAGAGAAATAAGTTTATATGGTTTATATTACATTCATCCAGAAAGGACCCGAGTAAAACCATCGTCTACCGTCATCTTTGAAGATTCTCATCATTGTTTGGATTCTACCAGTGTAAAAGTAGAACAGTGCCTGCAAAAAGGGTAAACAGTAGGGGGGTAAGCTATGAAGCTTAGTGAGATTCCAGCTCAAAATCACCTTTCACACAAAATAAGCAAGTTAACATTTTTAATGCATAAATGCATGAACAATCATATACTAATCATTACATGTAGTCAGCTAGAAACTACATGAGGTCTAAGGATATTTCTGACCAATATAACCCTCCTCTGACCTTGGCTTGATGATCATTTTAAAATTCCATTAGAGTTCGGGCCACCAATTTCATTACACTTGCACGCATCCTTAGCTACATAAATTAGAGCCACACTTTACATATCAATAGTTATGTTAGAAGAATGATCTTCTAACAATGGACCCAAGACAAACTAAAAGAAAATAATGTTTTCCTTACCTGCACACCTCTAGATGCATGCACCCAAAACAGAATAATGAACATGGATTCATACCAATACACGACGATTCTCTAGTCATTTTTCTATTGTTATAATAGGACACTCCTTAAAAACATCCTTTCATTACCTATGTAACTGTGATGGAATATGCAAGATGATGCTATGCATGATCCATTTCAAAATAAGTATTTCGATATGCTTAACATAAGTTAGGAGGTGACCAAACAATTTGCAGACACTCCATTAACTACACAAATAGCCATGAATATAAGCAACTTTACTTTCTTTTCCGTTAAGCCTTATCAACCAAATCAAACACACACATGAGTTCATTACAAGCACAAATCAAGTGGCAATCATCATTGGTACTTAGATTGTCATTCTTTTTCAAGGATCATAGTAATCCTCGAGTAAAACTTGATAATCTTCTGAAAAACCTATATAGACATGGAGAAATATTTATACACATAAGAAATAACAATCTTTATGATAAACTGATCTAGTATCTCATTGCTAACCCCATATTTTATTAAAGACTTTTAATGTTAAGTCCTTTGTTTAGGGAATCGGTCCGTTGTCAAGGTTTACGCTCAACTCCTCGTTTGAGTAATGTCCTATCCTTGCCATAATAGGGCAAATATGCATCCAAGGCATATGTCAAGAGTATGTCCATGAATATATGTCCATAATATGTCCAAAATATGTTAAGAATGTGTCCATGGATGTCCAATAGATGGTCATAAGTCTTCATGATTTAAAGATAAGGTCTTAACATCTTTCTTTTGCACTTTTATGTTCATTAGGAGTTTGAAATATGTCTAATTATTAGAAAAATCTTCTAAATGAAAATAAATAGGATAATCTTACAAATTTAAAGTTTCTTTAATGTGGAATTGTGATTAGAATTTACAACTATTACATATAAGCAATATTAGTGTAAGTATGATGAATATGCTATGGAAAATGACTTGGATAAATTGGGATTACCTTATTTTCATGAAAATCCCTAAAGTAAAGTACTAAAACATAGAAAATAATTTAGGTTAGTAACTTCCTTAAGGGAGTCTAAAGATAGCTCAACCTTCTTGGAAGTTGCTTACCTTGGATCAAGAAATTAATGGTCCAAAACTATGATTGTCTTTAAGGATGCAATTGGGGTTACTTTTAGGTGAAACTTCTTGATCTTTTAGGGGAATATGAGATGTGTTTGGTGGAAATTTGGTGGAAAATTTTCAAAGGAAATGGGTAGCAAGGGGTGTGTGAAATGTGGAGTTGCTTATAGGGGTAAATTTGCTTTTTACGTTCCTTTTTATGCTAGTTAAGTTTTGTTGTTTTGAAAATTAATTTGAGTTTGATTTGGAACACCTAAGGGGACAAGATTAGGTAGGTTTTAGGGCTATAAATGGCCTGAGGTCTTATAGGATAAGTTAGGGCAGTGATTGCAAAAGATAAGATAAGTTTAAGGTGGCAAAATCACAAGGAGTTGACATAGTCAATAGGGGGTGACAAAGCTTGGTAGCTTCTACGTAGTTTCTTGGCCTAATTTTTTATTTCCTTTCAGCTAACCTCCTTATCTTAGTCGTGAAAAATTTTGGGCTAATTTTGATTAGGTTAAGATTAGGTAAGATGGTCTCAAACATGGGGTGAAACATGGTTAAGTAACAAGGTATTTTTAGGGGATGAGATTTATGTGTAATTTTCCTTTTATTTATAAGACTCTAAAACTCAAAATTTTCCTTGATATCTCTAGGTCCATAACCCATTTTAATCAATTTAATTTAGGATATTTTAAATTAAATTAAATTAAGATAGCAAAGGGTGAATTGAATGGTGTCAAGCTAGATGGGTTTTCATGGTGGTGCTTCACGTGAAGAAGGGGCTCTTAATTTTTTTTAGGGCTCATTTATTTGAATATTTCCAAGCCCTTTTACTTAGTAGTCAAGGTATATCTAAGGTATAATAGGGTAAAATTTGGGTAATATTTATTAAGTATAAGATAAGTAAACCTTGGCAAAAACTAGAAAAATCATATGTTTAGTGCATTTTATTTGGATCCCATTTTCATATGTCTATATTTAAATTATTTTTTGTCTATTTCTTAGGTTATACAAGATAAATTAGGATAAGATTAGGTGTAATAATTGTGATCTTGATAAGATAAGATAAGATAAGATAAGATAAGAGTTGAATTTTAAAAGCTTGTGGGGGAAGTTTGACCATGGAGATGGCGTCTTGAAGAAGGAGGTGTAGTTGGTAGAGTTTTGTCTAGATTTTTCTATATTTTTTGTATTATTGGGTAATTAAAGATATAATATTGAATTAGAAAAATTTTGGTTAAAATAAATTAAGATTTGGGGGTGGTTTTAAACTTAACCGCTTATAAGGCTTTTAGGGCAAGGTTTAAAGAACTTCCAATTTTGATTTGGTTTTATAATTTGGTTCGTTATTAATTTGTATTTGTTTTTGCTGATCTATGTTCTAGGTTATTAATCCTCATGATTGGGATTAGATAGGATAGATTAGGAAAGGATTAGACTCAAGTCAACGCAAGTCTTTTTGAGTTGTCTAATTATTTGTCAAATGTTTACTCAAGTCAAATTAGAGTGGACTTTAGTCAACTGAATTCAAGTTTTTAAATCTAATACTCAAGAAATGTTTGGGGCTAAGTACTGGTTTTATAGATGAAATTTGATAAAATTCGAATTTAGTTTACTAGGTGAAATATCGAGAATAAGATTGAACTCTCAAGTAGGGAGTTTAGTGGAAATTAGCATACTTAACAGTTTTCAATTGAACTTTTATTGAGTCAAATCCATTAATTCTATTGGAAAAGAGTATCGTGTGAATCTGATAGGAATCAAAATCCATCAAGACCTATCATTAAGGCAAGAGCCAAAGGATTTCAAAGCTTGGCGATGAGGGCCCATTTTGAGCACACCAACCCCAGAATTATTTGTTGACAAACCTCTTTTCTCTTATTCATGTATTGTATATTCCAACAGGCACACTTATCATGCTTTATAGGGTGATGGACAAACTAACTAAGACTCAACTTGTGAGTTATCTATGGACCGACCTAAACCGGTAATGAGCTAGGCTAACGAATCTTATGGAAGAACTAGCATGATGAAGAATATTTTTATTTATAATTATTTCTTTGGACTATTATGTTGTAATTTTCTTTTTTGCGACACTTTTATTTGCTTGTAATTATGTTTTTAAGACTAGCCACCCTAAAAGTGGCATAGTTGTAATTTTGTGAACTTTTTAACCCTAAAGGGAGCAAGTATAAATACTTGCTTAAGTAGGGTTTTTGGGGAGGAATTTTCTAGATTAAACAACTTCACTTTACGTAAGAGAATTAGGGCTTCTTTCCTCTTATTAATTTCAATCCCAAGAGTTGAGATTGTGGCGAGTGCAACACTTGAAATTGTGAGTCATATCAATTTCAAATTGTTGTGTTTTCTTTTCTTCTCTAGTGTGTAATATCTAGAGTTGAATTGGAGGATTTCTTAGTCAAATTTGATTCATTATTATTCGAAATTAGTGTGCTTAATTGAGTTCCAATTATACTTGATTTCTATTCCTCTATTTTACTTGTTATTGAACCGTAAAAGCATTGGTTGTGGAAAGGGGATCACGGTTTATTGTTCTTGTTGATTTTGCGTAGCAATCATGTAGCTTTTCAAGTATCATTTGTGACCTTCATTGAGGAATACTTCAACGTGTCAATCATTTCATGAAACATAACATTTGGATAAAAAGTTTCATTTAGGGTTTACGGTCTAATTTTGCTCTAAAAGTGAACCAAATTGGTCTTGTCTTTTAGGGTTGTTATTTGGGTTGTTTTTTATTGTGCTTAATCCCCTTTTAGGTACATCATAATTTGGTATCAAAGCTATATCATATTTGGATTTAAGATTGAACATATCCTAATTGAAGAATTGGTTACATTCATTGGAAATTGACGTCATTGTTCATGTGATTGGGACTAATTTGATTGACATTGTTTGATTGTCTTTCAAATTGGTTTTGTATGTGCTTAATCTTGGTTTTAGGCACATCATCTTTTTGGTATCAGAGCTTGTGGTTGTGAGAAGGGATTGATTGCAAGTTGAATTCGGAAGTTAGGGAATTGTTAAATAGCACATTGGTTTGAATTTGTTTGACGTGAAGCTTGAATTGCCTAATTGTGTTGTCAAGGAGTTGTAGTTGCTGCTTGTTGTTGTAAACGTAGAGCAATTGTGAATCCTTATCATTTTTTTTGTTGACGTGAACTTAGAAGGAAATGTAAGAAGTGTATTTCCTAGTGTTTGATTGTGGAATTGGAAATACAATAATTTGTGGTAAAAAGAGTAGTGTGACCTTTATTGATTTTGGAATTGAGGAGAAAAATTTACCATTTCTAGATTTAAAAGTGTGTGGAAGGATAAGCATATATTTAAAATTCAAACACCTTCTTTAAGTTCGAAGTAATTCATTAAGTAGCATTAAATAAGTTTTATTTGAATTTGAATTGTTTTTACCATTTGTGGAGAAGGTTACATTTAGTGAAGTAAATTGAATTTAAATTTTGTTGCTGCCATTGCTTGTAGTTTATGGTGTGAATTGGAGTTATGCAGTGGTAAGGAAGTGTATACTTTGAAGTATTGTGTGTGTGTTGGATTGGGGAGATTGTTGCACCATGGTTGTATGTGTGTAAGTTGCAATGTAAAAAGGGAAATATTGAGTTGTTAGAGTTGTGTTGTGTGTGTTGAATAGAAGGGACATTAGCACCGTGACTTGAAGGTGTATGTGTGTAGAGTTGTGTTTGTAAAATTTAGTGAAGTTGTATGCGTTTTTGGTATGGAATTTGTTTTTGTGTGTACATTGTGGACAATTGTTGGTGGTGTAATTGGAGTAGCACCGTGAGCAAAGAGGAGTAGTGTGGCAGTGGATTTGTTTATTTTTGTATTTGTTAAGGTGCTGCATGTTGAGGCTAAAGTGTGAGTGTGTAGTGTATGAATAGCTAACCGTGAAAGGGAAGAGTGGTGTTTCAATTGTGAAGTGGAATTGTATAGTGTGTGTTTTTTCGAAAAAGGTAGAGGAATCACAATTGTCATTTTAAGATTTGAAATCAAAATTGAAAGTGTACATTAAGAGGTCAATTTGAAATTTCAAACACACATTAAGTCATAGTTAATTGTGTATCATTTGAATTTGAAAAAGCCTCTTACCATTTGTGGAGTTGTGCACTTATTGAACTTCTTTTGAATTTGAATGTAGGCTGCCTTATCTTGCTTGGAAGTTGCAGTTTTGGTTGTAATTGTAGGAGTGAAATTGTACCGTAGCTTGAGAAGTGAATTTTGGAGTTATTCTTGTTAATTAGTAGAGGTTGTGTACCATTGATGTTGGTTATTATATGTGTTGTCAAAAAATATTGCTAATTGTGGCGTGAAGCATCTTACACTATGAGCATAAGGGGGATTTTTTTTTTGTGGCAGTGGATTGTGTGTGGTGTGTGTATTTTCCTTGTTGCCCATTTTGTATTTAAGTAATGAGAAATTAAGGCAAGAAAAGGAAGGTTGAGTAATAGAATTTAAAATTAAAACAAGTCATTAAAGTGTGAAAGTAATTGAACTAGTTACTTAAACACTTGATGTTGAATTTAAATTCTATCTACTTAAGAGTAGTTGTGTGTGAGTACTTCATTTGTGGTTTCGTTGAGTACTTGAGCCATGGAGGTGTAAAGATTATTATTGTGTTGTTGGATTTAAAACACAACAATGTCTAGTGAGACGTTTCATTATCCTAATGTGTTACACCGAACATTGACTACATTTGCTACTAAGGATGAAAAACAAAAAGAAAACTTATTCTATACCTCTTGTAGGGGTACAAGGAAATTTATGTGTCTTTATAGTTGATGGTGGTAGTTGTACTAATGTAGTAGCCGCATAGTATTGAAGCTAAAACTTACCACTACTCCACATCTTGAACCGTATAAATTGCATTGGCTTAGTGATTAAGGGAGTTTGCATGTGACCTAAAGAGCTAGGATACCTTTCAATGTAGGGGATAAATACTGTGATGAAATCGAGTGTGATATTCTACCTATGTTTGCATCCCATATATTTCTTGGCAGGCCTTGGTTATATGATAGGAGGATCTTACATGATGGCTTCAGGAATACTTATGTATTTCAGAAGGAGGGAAAATGAATTATTTTGAATCCGATGTTGCCTTAAGAGGTTCAAAGGGTTCAACAACAAATCAGTAGACCATTAGAGGGCCATGAGCAGTTGAACCAACCCTTAGAGCATAAAATTTGTCAGATACAGATGTACCAACTTTCAGAGGATCCTGATGAACATAGTCAGATAAGCAGACTACCAAAGGACTAAACTGTTCAGGGACAATTGTGTTCACCTTCAAAGGTACTAGAGGCTTATGAGCAGTTGAGTAAAACATTAGAGAATTTTGAGGGTCAGAGTCAGATGAGCTTATCATCAGAGAGCCAGATTGTTCAAAGACAGTTGTGTTCACCTTTAGAGGTTTTAGAGGGCAATGAGCAGTTGGGTTAACCATTAGAGGGCCATGATGATCAGTGCCATATAGATGAGTTAGAAAAGGAGAAAACAATTTCAATGGAACAAGTTGAGACAGGAAAGACCTCAGTGGATAACCGGTCATTATTTGTGTTGCAGATGAGATACATCTTAAAAATGGAGGAAGGAAAACAATCACTCCCTATGGTATTTCAGATATTGGGATTCTGCAGTGATACTTCTTCAGGTGGCTTGCTAGGAGGAAAAAAAGTCTCTAGTACATTTGATCTATCATATTTGAGGACAAATCTTTTTGAGGCTCGAGGAGATGATAGGAATCAAAATTCGTCAAGACCTATCATTAGGGCAAGAGCCAAAGGATTTCAAAGCTTGACAATGAAGGCCCATTTTGAGCACATCGACCTCAGAATTATTTGTTTACTAATCTCTTTTCTCTTATTCATGTATTGTATATTCCAATAGGCACACTTATCATGCTTTACAGGGCAATGGACAAACTCACTAAGACTCAACTTGTCGGTTATCCAAGGACCGACCTAAACCAGTGATGAGCTAGGCCGACGAATCCTATGAAAGAACTAGCATGATGAAGAATATTTTTATTTATAATTATTTCTTTAGACTATTATGTTGTAATCTTTTCTTTGGGCACTTTCTTTTTCTTGTAATTATGTTTTTAGGACCGGCTACCCTAAAAGTGGCATAGTTGTAATTTTGTGAACTTTTTAACCCTAAAGGGAGCAAGTATAAATACTTGCTTAAATAGGGTTTTTGGGGAAGAATTTTTCATATTAAACACCTTCACTTTATGTGAGAGAATTAGGGCTTCCTAGTTCCAATTTCCTCTTATCAATTTCAATCCTAAGAGTTAAGATTGTGGCCAGTGCAACACTTGAAATTTTGAGTCATATCAATTTCAAATTGTTGTGTCTTCTTTTCTTCTCTAGTGTGTAATATCTAGGGTTGAATTGGAGCATTTCTTGGTCATATTTGATTCATTATTATTCGAAATTAGTGTGCTTAATTGAGTTCCAATTATACTTGATTTCTATTCCTTTATTTTACTTGTTGTTGAACCGTGAAAAGCATTGGTTATGGAAAAGGGATCACGATTTATTGTTCTTGTTGATTTTGTGTAGCAATTGTGTGGCTTTTCAAGTATCATTTGTGACCTTCATTGAGGAATACTTCAATGCGTCAATCATTTCAAGAAACATAACATTTGGATAAAAAATTTCATTTAGGGTTTACGGTCTAATTTTGCTCTAAAAGTGAACCAAATTGGTCTTGTATTTTGGGGTTATTATTTGGGTTGTTTTTTATTGTGCTTAATCCCCTTTTAGGCACATCATAATTTGGTATCAAAGCTATATCATATTTGGATTTAAGATTGAACACATCCTAATTGAAGAATCGGTTACATTCATTAGAAATTGATGCCATTGTTCATGTGATTGAGACTAGTTTGATTGACATTGTTTGATTGTCTTTCAAATTGGTTTTGTATGTGCTTAATCTTGGTTTTAGGCACATCAGAATCCTTGGTGTTTTGTTTTCCAAGTCTTCTCTAAGTCAGCCTAGGTCTTAGCTCAAATGCTTTAAGTCTACTCAAGTCTTTCTAGGGATATTGAATGCAAGACTTAAGTTAATGAGTGTCGAGTCTAATTTTGAATTTTCCCATTCCTAATCCGATCTAGACTAGACCCTATGCTCATCTAATGTAGATCCTCGACTTGAATTAGGAATTTCGTTTGATTTTTGGAGTCGCCACCCAACTGTTGTTGGGAAAAATTGAATTAAGACTAAAGGAGCGGATTAGTCTTAATTTGGGCCACTAGTCGTCGTTATTTCCTCTTCTCGTTTTTGAAAAGAGGAAAAGGGAAAACCAGAGTTTCTAAGTCCGGAGGCTAACCTATTAAAACCTTTACGGTTACCACCTAATCTCCTAAAATTGTTCCTCTTTAGAAATGTGTTTCTATTACTTTTTATCATCTTATTTCAAGAAAATGATTTTATTTCATTTTATGGGTTGACCCGAATGGGTGCCTACGTACCTGCTAGTCAGGATCAAACAAGCTGTAGTTCGCTTTTCTGAAAACTTTAAATTTGTTTGTGAATTTTAATTTTGAAATCTTTTTTGCTTTATGTTCTTACCATTTTTGGGATTTTTTCTAAAAAATTATAAGCCTAAATTTTAATTTGATTTTTGAAAATGATTTTTAGGGAAAACATCAATTTTGGATTTATTTTAAGAAAAATGATTTTTCTAAGTTCTAAAACTCATTTTATGATTCTTTTATAATGTTTGAATTTTTTTTTATGATTTTTATGATTTTCTTGAATTTTTATGATTTTTATATGATTTTCTTGATTTTTCAAGATTTGTTTTTTATGATTTTTTATTATTTTTATCCTAAGTTATTATCTATCCTATTTTGAAATCTAAAATTTTATTATTATTTTCCTAATATTTTTATTACTTTTCTACATTTTTATTTTCTTTATTTTTATTCTTTTATATATTTTTTATTTTTTTATTATTTTTTCCCTATTTATTATTTTTCTACATTATTAAATTCTAGAAAAATCTAATTTCTACATTTTCCTATTTATTGAAAATAAAACAAAAAAAACAAATAAATAAATAACAAATAAATAATAAATAATAAATAATAAATCAATTCGGAATAAATAAATAAACAAAATTAATTAAATAAAATTAAAAAATCCGGAAAATCCGACTTACCTGGATCTGAGTCGGTGTGCGGGTCAGGTCAGTCGGGTCGAATCGGGTCAGGTCGGATCGGTTGGATGCGGCGGCGGAGGGTGCTCGTTCACGGCGTTCCGGCGGCCTTTTGCAGCGGGTGAGGTGTCGAATCCTAGCTTCTCGAGGGTGCTGAATCCAATGGTAGTGGTGGTTCACTCCCAGATCGCCTCTTGGTGGTGGTTCAACTCCGATCGGTGCTCGCAGTTTTGGATCCTTCTCCGATGCTCTCCGATTTGCACTCTTTCCTCACTTTCTCTCAATTGTGACTCGTGTTTTGGCTTCCTCCACTCTTCCT
This sequence comes from Laguncularia racemosa, assembly GCA_037954665.1. Taxonomy (NCBI): domain Eukaryota; kingdom Viridiplantae; phylum Streptophyta; class Magnoliopsida; order Myrtales; family Combretaceae; genus Laguncularia; species Laguncularia racemosa. Next base: position 5,176,696 of record JBBMOL010000003.1, on the reverse strand, counting down.
CTATTTATAGGCACTTGAAATCGAGCTAGATAAGCTCGGATTTCCTCCGATTGAAACTGATCGGATTTTCGGTTAGAAAACCAACTCCAATTTGTGTCTATCCATCGATTTGTTGCGATTTGATTCCAATTAGATAATGTTTATCTTATTTTTGTTGAAGATCTGTTGGATTTGTGCAAAAAATCGAATTGAAACGGCCGAAATACGAATTTTTCCTTCCGCCGGCGATCTCGAGCTCGAGGTAGGAGACGATCACGCGCCCGGCGCGTGCGCTTCCTCCAGCCAATCAGATGCTACCACGTGTCCTGGGTAAATGAAAAATTCACAAAACGCGGAAACTGCTTCCCCCGCGTTTCGAACCCCTAACCGAGCCCCCCTGCGCCCGCCTTAACCCATGGTCCGAACCAGCTGAGCTAGCCCACTTTCCTGATTATTCTAATTTCACAAATTGTATATATGCAATGCGATTTTTCTATTTTTTTGTATTTTTTGAAATTTCAAAAAATTGTAAAAATTGTTTATTATTTATTATTACTATTTCTGAAATCATTTTTCAAAATTGATGTGTTTTCCTATTTATTTTTATTTTTTGAATATTTTTATTATTTATGGTAAATTAGAGAAAAATTGGAAATTATTGAAAATTGATTATTTTTTATTATTATTGATTCCTAGGGCAAAAATGGGGTGTTTACAGCTGCCCCCCTTTGTAGTAAAGTTTGCAAAACTTGACTATAAAGACAAAAAAGAAGACGCCATTTTTGGCCTCTTTGATAGGTTTTTGGTAGGAAAATGCTTCATGAGCTAATAATCCCACGATTTAAGATGGTCCTAACAATTTAGAATAATGTTCCTTCCCAAAAAGTGCTTTATGGGCTGACTAATTGGCGATAGGACACATCTCAAGCATTGTGTAGGAATGTATGAGAAATGATAATAGGAAGCGTTTTTATCAGACTTGCAACCTTTGGAAAGAAAATTTACTCAGGAAGCGCCCTTATGAGCTGGCTACCTATCAACAGAAGCGTCTTGTTAGACTAGTAACTGTTTTGGAAGAATATTTCCGAAAAGTGCCCCACAAGCTGACTAATCGGGAGAGTTTAGGAAAGTGCCCCTCATAGGCTGACTAACCTTGAATTGAATGCCTCAAAAAGTGCCCCCCTATGGGCTAACCATGAGGCAAATTTTTAGGAAAGTGCCCCCTATGGGCTAACTAACCTATGATGGAAATGTCTCAAAAAGTACACCCTATGGGCTAACCATGAGAACAAGGTTCTAGGAAAGTGCCCCCTATGGGCTAACCATGAGAACAAGGCTTTAGGAAAGTGCCCCCTATGAGCTGATTAACCTGGAATTGAATTTGTCTCAAAAAGTGCCCCCTATGGGCTGACCATGAGAACAAAGTTTTAGAAAAGTGCCCCCTATGGGCTGACTAACCTAGAATTGAATTGTCTCAAAAAGTGCCCCCTATGGGCTAAACATGAGAACAAAGTTTTAGGAAAGTGCCCCCTATAGGCTGACTAACCTGGAATTGAATTTGTCTCAAAAAGTGCCCCCTTTGGGCTAACCATGAGAACAAAGTTTTAGGAAAGTGCCCCCTATGGGCTGACTAACTTGGAGTTGAATTTGTCTCAAAAAATGCCCCCTATGGGCTGACTAACCTGGAATTGAATTTGGCTCAAAAAGTGCCCCCTATGGGCTGACCATGAGGACAAAGTTTTAGGAAAGTGCCCCCTATGGGCTGACTAATCTGGAATTGAATTTGCCTCAAAAAGTGCCCCCTATGGGCTGACCATGAGGACAAAGTTTTAGGAAAGTGCCCCCTATGGGCTGACCATGAGGACAAGGTTTTAGGATAGTGCCCCATATGGGTTGACTAACCTAGAGTTGAATTTGCCTCAAAAAGTGCCCCCTGTGGGCTAACCATGAGGACAAAGTTTTAGGAAAGTGCTCCCTATGGGCTGACTAACCTGGAGTTGAATTTGCCTCAAAAAGTGCCCCCTATGGGCTAACCATGAGGACAAAGTTTTAGGAAAGTGCCTCCTATGGGCTGACTAACCTGGAATTGAATTTGTCTCAAAAAGTGCCCCCTATGGGCTAACCTTAAGAGAGGATGTTTAGGAAAGCACCCTTCTTGGGTTGACTAACCTAATGTAAAAATGATATCTAGAAAGGTGCTTTTATAGACTGACCTTGGAAGAGATCTAGGGAAGTGCCCCTTTTTGGGCTGACTACCCTATTATGGGGAATGTTTAAACAAATGCCCCACTATAGGCTGACTCATTTTGTGCTTTTGAATATGTTTTCTACAACCTGAACTAAATGATGTGATGATATGATGATAGTTATTTATTTTAATATGCTTGCCAGTTTATCGTGGATAGCAAACAAACAACCAAACCTTCATGCTGGTTTGCTTTTGCTTCATTTCTTCTTATCTTGACACAGGGTTGAAAATTTTGATGTGCTCCCTTTCTTTATGTGCAAAGCTCTTTTGACGGTAATGTTATCCTAATGATGCGCTCAGTTCTAATGTTCAAAAATAGAGAGGATTATATCACAAACTATATTAAGATTCATTATCATTTCAGCATTTATCTTTCGTTGGCGATATGGTAGGTAATGTGTTTAGGAATATTTGTTGTGATGAGAATTGATTGTTGATCATTCAGGGATATTAACTTTACTTGTAAAAAGTAATAACTTGACTCAACGAAATTTTATATCGAATATTGGCTTTCATAAACATTGGCAAAATTTCAATTTTCCTTGCCTAAGGATAGTACATCTTTACAGCATCTGTGTTAATGGGGTCTCTCAATTCTAGACCATCCATCTAAGTTAATATCAAAGCACCTCCTGATAAAACCTTTTTCACCACATAAGGGCCTTCATAGTTTGGGGTAAATTTCCCTCTGGAGTCTTGGGCATTCGGAAGAACCTTCTTTAGTACTAGATCCCTGATGGGTGTCGAATCCAACAAAAATAAAACCTACTCCTAGACAATTATATGATTTGCATATAGTGGTGAGTAGGGTCGAATCCACAGAGATTGGTTAAACTTATTTCTATTCAAGGAGAATAAAAGGGAAAAGAAAAATGGGGGGTTTTGTTTGTGAATCAAAATAAAGTAAAACAAGGTAAGAAAATCGGATATTAATAAAAGCCTAGCCGAAAGAATCAAGATAGTTTAATTCTAGGAATTGATCATCGATGCAAATGTTTTCTATTCTTAGTTCTAGATAAACTGGTTATGGTTATTAACAAGCTCTAACAACCTATCTCTCCTTACTTCCTCGATAACCTCAGACAAGCGCTTTGAATTATTTCTCTTATTGATTAAACAACCCTAGACAAGCGCTTAGGATTTAATCTATCAATAGCATTAAAATCTAGAGAGAACACCAATCCATGCCAGTAGATTATAAGATAACCTATTTAAACATGATCATACACCTCCATAACATGAATTCGATCATCTCTTTTATAACCAAACATGTTATTACGTCACTAAGACTAGAACAATCAAACAATTACGGATTTGACGTGCTAGTTGACAATATATTAACTTGCTAATTGAGTAGAAGAGCTCTATTCATACCAATCAACAAAGATAATAATGACAAAACGATCAGAAGATATATGAATACCCGAAAGCAAAGAATAGAATAAATACAAGTCAATTAGACCTCACAATTCGTGGAGAATTAAACATCTATGACCCTTTGGCTAGAAAAGTAGCTTAGCTACTCATGTTCATCAATAAAACGAAAATAAAAAGTAACGACATGATGAACCCGGTTGCCTGCTCTGCCTCCAAGATGATCCAAGGTTCTTCAAGATCCAAAGATTCAAAAGTTATTCTAACCCTCTAGGGTTGGTTCTATTTATATTGTTAGGGAGATGGCATGTGATCTTTTGCTAGCAAGATATGAAAATATCTTTCCTTTTCCAAGTAGATTTCGAGAAGTAAATGTTCGTCCGCTTGGCACACCCTAACACACGGCCGTGGGTCAAGCCGTGCCATCCTCTGTGCATATTTCATGTATCATCTTCCGTGTCCAGTGTGTACTACGGCTCCACCCACGGCTAGATTTCCAACCGTGCCTTATTTTGTGCATAATCAACAAGTCTTCATCCGTCCCCAGTGTGTACCACGGTTACACCTACGGCCAGATTTCAAGCCATGCCATCCTCTGGTTGATGTTCCACAATTTCTTCTCCTTGGCACGTCTAGCTTCCACCACGGCTCCAAGCACGGTTTCTCCCACGGCTTCCACCACGGCCGTGCCCTAAGCCGTGTCTCTCTCTATTCAAAGTCCACATTTCCGTCTTCTTGTCCAGTGTGTAACACGGTTTGAACCTTGGCCGTGCCTCAAACCGTGCTTCCTCCGGTGGTGTAATTCCTTGTCTTGATCCAAGTTGTAGATGACTTCTCTAAAATACTTGAATTAGCATCCTTGACTCCATTTAACCTGATTTATCACGATGATAGAATTAAAGTATCATTTCCTTATGATTTCTATAAAATCAATAATAATTTAACACAATTTATACTATAAAGATTGAGTATAAAATGGCTCTATCAAATTCCCCCACACTTAAACTCTTGCTTGTCCTCAAGCAATTGCATCAATTCAATTGAGAAATCTGTCATAGATTATACAAACTTTTTTTTCATCATTCCAAGCATCTATTCATTTGTAATTCATGACTTGTAGTTTTAATGTCTACTACTTCAACCAAACCTGTTTCCTGTGATCAAATTACTATGGACAAAATTCAATAGCTAATCTAAACAAAACAAACTTTAATCCTCATGTTTAGCAAAAGAATTTTTATTCCAAAAGTAAATACTTAATCCACTAAGGAAAAACACCCAATTAAACTTCATTGGACATTAGCAAACATATAATCCTTGCAACATAAAGTAAAAGCATATAGTATCAACTCTTTCCATAGATTTTCTCCCTTTTCTAGTCTTGTTTTATTCAATGAATGTTTACATTCATGTTCTTTTGATTTATTCAAGCATCTGTTTTGACGGGTTTTTGCCCGCTTCTTTTCATGAACTTTCGCCTTTTTCGCCCTTATCGTTATAGTGAGTTCATTGAGTCGGCACATCCCGAGCTCATCACTCAAGTGACCGGGTTTTGAGATACCCCTACGGACTCTTCCTCACGCTAACATTCAAGTTTGAATACTCTTAACTCAATTACTTGAATCATTGGAGTAATGGCTATGCTTGATTTTGATTGTTTTTTTTTTTTTTCAAAGAGTATATAGTAGCTAATATGACCTAGAAGTAAACTTGTTTATTTTTCACTTAAGGACTCGACCTACTCTTAGACTTCCAATTCTAAGGCTAAATACAAGGTAAATTTTTTTCTTAAAGATTTCACTACTTAATTTTAACCAAGTATCCTAATCACAGCAGTGGGTGAGTAAAGCATTTGAGCAAGTCAATTTCACATTTTGTAGATGCTTATTATAACATTTAGTACAATCTTTAGATTTCATGATAAATTTGAAAAAAATTGGCTTAAAATTGCTAAAGGACAAACATTCAAAGTATGAATCAATTCTCTATTCTCTATAATTTATTATCCTCTCCCCCACACTTAGCTTAAACAGTGTCCTCACTGTTTCTAATTCAGTACAATGAAAGAGGAATTAACAACACAAGGAACATTAGAGAATAAGAGAAAGGAAATACTGGTACTTCCCTGGTATTGGAGTTCTCCCCTTAAGCTCTGGAAAGTGTCATCTGATTATGTGTATCCTTGCTGCAGCTGATCCAAAGATTTCAAAACTACACGAAAATCAAAACAAAACTAAACTAAAACAAAACAAAACTAAAAGAATTTTTTTTTTTTGACATGGGTTGCCTCCCATGAAGCGCCTTTCTTTAACGTCTTTGGCTAGACGTTCCTGGCTAGATGTTCGGATAAGGATTTTGATTTCAGCATTGGTGCCTGTGGTGATGGGTTAATAACACCCGCAACAAAAACATGAGAGATATCGTTAGGATGTTTCATGGCATCATAAATGTTAAATTTAATCACTTCACCATCAAATTCCATAGTGAGGGTGCCATCATTTACATCGATTTTCATTTTAGAAGTCTTAAGGAATGGTCGCCCTAATAATATCAGTGATGAAGTATGAGAATCACTATAGTCCATGTCAAGCACATAAAAATCAGTAGGAAAAACCAACCCATTGACTTGAACTAAAACATCCTCTAGAACTCCCTCAGGATAAACATTAGACCTGTCAGCAAGTTGAACAATGACACCCGTTTCCTTCAAGGGACTAACATTTAAACGTTGATAAACAGACAAAGGCATGACATTGATAGAAGCTCCTAAATCACACATGGCTTTAGCAATTCCAAGATTACCTATTTTGCAAGGAATAGTAAACATACCTGGATCCTTGCATTTAGGAGGAAGCTTCTTCTGAATAATAGCTGAAACATTTTCACTCACACTAATCTTTTCATTGCCTTTCAGCTTCCTTTTGTTAGTGCATAAGTCTTTGAGAAATCTAGCATAGCGCGGTATTTGCTTAATTACATCAAGCAAAGGAATATTTACCTCGACTTTGCAAAAAGTTTCCAGAATCTCTTTTTCTTCCGCTTCATTCTTGGATTTCGCCAATCTGGAGGGGAAAGGAGGTGGTATCAATGTGACCTTTGATGGCTCAACTAGAGACTTGCTAATCTGGTTGTCCTGCTGGCTCGGAGTTGAAATTTCTTGCTTATTCTCCTCCCCAAGAGTAGATGGATGTTCTTTCTTATTTGATCCTTGCAATTCTGTTCCACTTCTTAAGGTAATTGCATTAACGCTTTTCTTCGGGTTTGTAATAGTTTGAGAAGGTAACTTACCTTGTGTTTCTAACCTATTGACGGCAGAAGCAAGTTGGTTTACCTGATTCTCCAAGTTTTGAATGCTTTTCTTTGTTTCCTCCTGAAATTGTTTTGTATTAACAGCGAGAGACTTAACAATATCCTCAAGAGACATACCTAAAGTGGAAGGAGCTTAGGGTACTTGGTGTGATGGCTTAGGTTGGAATTGTTGGAATTGTTGTGGGTTATTACCATATCGGAAGTTAGGATGATCCCTCCATCCAGGATTGTAAGTATTCGAGTAGGGGTCATACTTCCTTTGCGGTTGTCCTGGAAATCCGCCTACAGCATTGGCGTGTTCATGGTTGTCATCTTGCAATGTGGGGCACATGTCGGTCGGATGATTAGGAGCAGCACAAATTCCACAAGCCTTCACCTGCTGTGTTTTTCCAAGAGCTAACTGCTGCATAAGGGAGGTTAGATTAGAAATTTGATGTTCAAGGTTAGACACACTTACCTCATTTACCTTCCTTGAAGATGTATCATGCCTATACCCAAATTGTTGCGAATTGGCAACCATAATGGAGATCAATTCCTTAGCTTGACCAGGGGTTTTGTTTACTATGGCGCCTCCACTTGCAGCATCCATCATCTTTCTTTCCATCGGAAGTAGGCCTTCGTAGAAGTATTGGATGAGAAGTTGTTCAGATATCCCATGTTGTGGGCAACTTGCACACAGTTGCTTGAACCTCTCCCAATACTCATGAAGAGTCTCAGTGTCCCTCTGTTTTATACCACAAATTTCTCTTCTTATACCAGCGGCTCTGGATGTGGGGAAGAATTTGTCTAAGAAGAGTCTCACCATATCTATCCAAGTGGTGATAGAACCTGGAGGCAAATAAAACAACCAATCTTTAGCTTTAGTACTTAAAGAAAACGGAAAAGCACGTAGCTTGATTTGATCGTCGGTTATTCCTTGCGGCCTCATACTAGAACACACTATATGAAACTCTTTCAAATGCTTATGAGGATCTTCATTCTCAAGACCATGAAAGGTGGGTAGCAGATGTATCAACCCAGATTTTAACTCAAATTCCACGGCTAATTTGGGGTAGTGAATACAAAGTGGTTGTTGATTCACATCCGGCGCAGCCAACTCCCTTAAGGTTCTCTCGGGATTTGCCATATCATCTTCTTTTTCTGAATCAAGGGATGAATCAAACAAATCCGATGTTAAGTTCAGTCTAGTGGATGATCTAGCTTCTTGTCGTAACCTCTTTAAAGTCTTCTTAATCTCCGGATTATAAGTTAGTTCACCTGTCTGAGAAGAACGAGTCATACAAGAATAGAAATAAATTTGACACCAATCCCCGACAACGGCGCCAAAATTTGATGGGTGTCGAATCCAACAAAAATAAAACCTACTCTTAGACAATTATATGATTTGCATATAGTGGTGAGTAGGGTCGAATCCACAGAGATTGGTTAAACTTATTTCTATTCAAGGAGAATAAAAGGGAAAAGAAAAATGGGGGGTTTTGTTTGTGAATCAAAATAAAGTAAAACAAGGTAAGAAAATCGGATATTAATAAAAGCCTAGCCAAAGGAATCAAGATAGTTTAATTCTAGGAATTGATCATCGATGCAAATGTTTTCTATTCTTAGTTCTAGATAAACTGGTTATGGTTATTAACAAGCTCTAACAACCTATCTCTCCTTACTTCCTCGATAACCTCAGACAAGCGCTTTAAATTATTTCTCTTATTGATTAAACAACCCTAGACAAGCGCTTAGGATTTAATCTATCAATAGCATTAAAATCTAAAGAGACCACCAATTCATGCCAGTATATTATAAGATAACCTATTTAAACATGATCATAACCCTCCATAACATGAATTCGATCATCTCTTTTATAACCAAACATGTTATTGCGTCACTAAGACTAGAACAATCAAACAATTATGGATTTGACATGCTAGTTGACAATATATTAACTTGCTAATTGAGTAGAAGAGCTCTATTCATACCAATCAACAAAGATAATAATGACAAAACGATCAGAAGATATATGAATACCCGAAAGCAAAGAATAGAATAAATACAAGTCAATTAGACCTCACAATTCGTGGAGAATTAAACATCTATGACCTTTGGCTAGAAAAGTAGCTTAGCTACTCATGTTCATCAATAAAACGAAAATAAAAAGTAAAGACATGATGAACCCGGTTGCCTGCTCTACCTCCAAGATGATCCAAGGTTCTTCAAGATCCAAAGATTCAAAAGTTGTTCTAACCCTCTAGGGTTGGTTCTATTTATATTGTTAGGGAGATGGCATGTGATCTTTTGCTAGCAAGATACGAAAATATCTTTCCTTTTCCAAGTAGATTTCGAGAAGTAAATGTTCGTCCACCTGGCACGCCCTAACACACGGCCGTGGGTCAAGCAGTGCCATCCTCTGTGCATATTTCATGTATCATCTTCCGTGTCCAGTGTGTACCACGGCTCCACCCATGGCTAGATTTCCAACCGTGCCTTATTCTGTGCATAATCAACAAGTCTTCATCCGTGCCCAATGTGTACCACGGTTACACCCACGGCCAGATTTCAAGCCGTGCCATCCTCTGGTTGATGTTCCACAATTTCTTCTCCTTGGCACGTCTAGCTTCCACCACGGCTCCAAGCACGGTTTCTCCCACGGCTTCCACCACGACCGTGCCTTAAGCCGTGTCTCTCTCTATTCAAAGTCCTCATTTCCGTCTTCTTGTCCAGTGTGTAACACGGTTTGAACCTTGGCCGTGCCTCAAACCGTGCTCCCTCCAGTGGTGTAATTCCTTGTCTTGATCCAAGTTGTAGATGACTTCTCTAGAATACTTGAATTAGCATCCTTGACTCCATTTAACCTGATTTATCACGATGATAGAATTAAAGTACCATTTCCTTATGATTTCTATAAAATCAATAATAATTTAACACAATTTATACTATAAAGATTGAGTATAAAATGGCTCTATCAATCCCCCTCTTTAAAGTATCGAGGTCTCATCTTCTTGTTAAATGCTCGGGCCATTCTTTGTTGATAACACTGACCATGACATAATGCGGTAAGTCTTCTTTCATCAATCAAATTCAGCTGATCAAGCCTCTTCTTTACCCAGTCTGATTCGGTTAGCTGAGTTTCTGACAAGATTCTGAATGATGGTATCTCAACTTCAACTGGTAGCACTGCTTCAGTACCATATACCAATGAATAAGGGGTAGCTCCCGTAGATGTTCTTATTGAAGTCCTATAAGCCATGAGAGCAAACGGTAACATTTCATGCCAATCTTTGTAAGTTGTTGTCATTTTCTCGATGATCTTTTTGATATTTTTGTTAGCTGCTTCTACTGCCCCGTTCATTTGAGGTCGGTAGGGAGTTGAATTTCTGTGGTTTATGTGGAATTGTTGACATAAACCTGTCATCGATTTATTATTAAGATTGGTACCGTTGTTAGTGATGATAGACTCAAGAACTCCGTATCGGGCTATTATGTCCCTTTTTAAGAAGCGGACTATTACCCCTTTGGTGACATTGGTGTATGATGAAGCTTCTACCCACTTGGTGAAGTAATCAATCGCTACCAATATAAATCTATGGCCGTTGGATGCTGTCGGAGTGATAGGGCCAATTATGTCAATTCCCCACATGGAGAATGGCCATGGTGCTGATAACAAGTGTAGCTCGTTGGGCGGAGCATTTATCCGGTTTGCTTAAACTTGACAAAAATGACAGTGCTTGACATATTTTATGCAATCTGATTCTATGGTCAACCAATAATATCCTAACCTCATGATTTTTCAGGCCAACATGTAGCCATTCATATGAGGTCCACATACTCCTTCATGTACTTCTTTCATCAGTTCGCGTGCTTCATCTTTTTCCACACATCTCAACAAGGTGGCATCAGCTGATCTTTTGTAGAGAATAGACCCACTTAATAGGAAATGGCTTGCCAACCTTCTGAGTGTTCTTTGGTCATTCTTGCCAGCCATTTCGGGGTATTCACCTTCTTGGAGAAAGGTCTTGATGTCGTGATACTAGGGCTTGTCATCTTGTATCTTTTCAATTGTTAAACAGTAGGCGGGCCGATTTTCGATGTCTATTTTCATCGGTTGAACTTCGGCTCCCCCTGTTATCTGGATCATAGATGTTAGTGTGGCTAGGGCATCTGCGAACTGATTCTGAGTTCTCAAGATGTATGTGAAAGTGATTTCCTTGAATTCTTCAATCAGCTCTGTCAAGTGTTGATGATATGGTACCAGTTTGGGGTCTTTAGTCTTATATTCCCCTCTTGTTTGTAATATGATGAGCGACGAATCCCCATATAGTTCTAACTCGCAGATTCCCATTTGACAGGCCATTTTGAGGTCGAGGATACATGCTTCATATTCAGCGATATTATTGGTATAGGGAAATGTAAGTCTTGTCGCTGCAGGGAATTGAGTGCCATTTGGGGATATCAATACTGCCCCAACTCCGCAACCGAATGCATTGGCGGCTCCATCGAAAAACAGTTTCCATTTCGGGTCCTGCTCTATCCCAAAGTCTTCTACTGGCATATCTTCCACTGTCAATATATTCTCATCCGGAAATTGGGCCTGTAGTTCTTGGGAATTTGTCTCGACAGGGTATTCCGCCAATTGGTCGGCTAAGGCTTGCCCTTTCATCGAGTTCTAATTTACGTATGTAATGTCAAACTCAGATAGGAGCATTTGCCACTTAGAGATTCTCCCTGTCAAAGCTGGCTTCTTTGCCAAGTATTTCAAATGATCATGTCTTGTCAGCAGCTCAACATGGTAGTAAAGGGTATATTGCCTTAGCCGATGCATGACCCAAATTAAAGCACAACAAGTCTTCTCCACCTCTGAGTACCTCTGTTCCCCGTCTGTGAAATTCTTGCTCAGATAATATATGGAGCGCTCTCTTCCCTCATCATCTTTCTACCCCAGCACACATCCCATAGATTCAGGGAGTATAGTGAGGTATAAGAATAAGGGCTTTCCTTATTTTGGGACTATCAAGACTGGAGGTTTTATAAGATAGTTTTTGATCGTCCTGAATGCCTCTTCACATTCGTCGTCCCATTCTATCGTGGCGTTCTTCTTCAACAGACGGAATAGTGGCGGGCATTTGTCGGTGAGCCGTGAGATAAAACGAGCTATGTAATTTAATCTTCCCAACAAGCTTCTCACTTCTTTAATGGAGCGTGGGGAAGGTAGTTCTAATATGGACTTTACCTTGTCAGGGTCGATTTTAATGCCCTCTTAGCTTATGACAAACCCTAACAATTTCCCCGTTGTGACCCCAAAAGTACATTTTTCTGGGTTTAACTTGAGTTGGAATTTTCTCAGTCGCTTAAACAGTTTTCTTAGGATATCTATGTGGCTTTCTCCTTCTTTGGATTTGGCTATCGTGTCATCTACATATACTTCAACTTCTTGATGCATCATATCGTGAAGTATAGCGACCATGTCTCTCTGATACGTTGCCTCGGTGTTTTTTAAACCGAAGTGCATGACTTTGTAACAGAAAGTCCCCCACGTTGTGATGAAGGTCGTTTTGGTTTTATCTTCCTCAGCCATTTTTATTTGGTTATATCCTGAGAAAACGTCCATGAATGAGAAGAGATGGTTTCCCGCAGTGTTGTCTACTAGAACATCAATATGAGGTAGGGGGAAGTTATCCTTTGGCGTGGCTTGGTTTAAGTCCTGAAAGTCTACGCATACGCATACTTTTCCATTCTTTTTCATGAAGGGGACTATATTTGCTACCCACTCTGGGTAGTCGTATACTTCAATGAACCCTACTTCTAGCAGTTTCTTGACTTCTTCTTTGATTTTCAGTAAGATGTCAGGCCTAAATCTTCTTAGTTTTTGTTTTTTAGGTTTGACATCTTCCCTTGTGGGAAGCCTGTGAACTACTATTGACTGGTCTAGCCCTGGCATGTCACCATATGACCAGGCAAACACATCTGCATATTCCGTTAATAGCTCGGTTATCTCACATTTTTGCTCAGCACTCAAACTGGTCCCGATTTTGAGGTTCTTAGGGTTTTCCATGCTTCTTAGATTTACTGCCTCCACAGGCTCGTCGATTGAGATTCCGCTTTGTTCATGTTTTAGCCAATTTTCTTGTGTCATTTCGTGGTCTAAGATATCGCCTTCAACAACTGACCCAGCTGCGTTGGAAACGATATCAGCGTTTTTACTTTCTACCTGCGTGAAATATCCCTGATGTTCGATGATAGGAGATCTGAGTAAGAAAATGAAATCATATATATAAGAAGGAAAAACAAACTGCAATGGAATTTGATAAATAGTCTCAATAAAATTTGTTTAATAATTTTTCTCTACTTTTGAGCTAACCTAGCGCTACTGATAGGATAACAAAACCAATTGTTCAGAGCCAGATGCTGGTTGGATGTGTGGGGGGTTGAGTTCCCTTTGCTGTCGTCCTCTTCATTTATCCAAAGCTCTTGAATGACGTTTGCCTTTCGGAAAGATTGTTGGAGAGGTGGGATGCACATCTGGGTGTCAATCAGCTTCCCCTTCATTCTGCCTTTGACACTTCTTACTTGTGCTTCTTCTGCGACCGTAGGAATGTACCCCAGTCCAAACGTCCCGTGCTGCCCCTCTTTAAACTGATGGCCCTCCTTGCCGATCACCATGTTCACTTCGTTGAAAATCTGTAGCCCCAAGTCTTCTGAACCTTCTTCCCCAATATAAGGTATGGCAGTTTCCTTATATATGGCGTAATCCTGCTCGCCTAATACTGTAACTATCTGCCCATTTGCAATGAATTTGACCTTTTGGCGGAGACTAAAGGGGATGGCTCCAACAGCATGTATCTAGGGTCGTCTCAAAAGCAGGTTGAAGGACCTTGGGATGTCAAGGACCTGGAAGGAGATGTGGAATATTTGTGGACCAATTTCCACCGGTAGGCCCACCTCCCCTACTATGTCTCTTTTGGACCCGTCGAAGGCTCTGACCATCGTAGAGCTGGGTTTTATGTTGCTTGGATCGAGCCCCAATAGGTCGAGCGTTGCCAATGGGCAAACGTTGAGAGATGATCCATTATCGATAAGTACCCGGGAGACAATGGTGTCATTGCACCTGACCACTATGAATAGTGGTTTGGTATGTTGGTCTCCCTCTTCCCCTAGCTCTTCCGGAGAGAAGGATATTTGGTCCATTGCAAAGATGGAGTCCGCCACATGACCCAATTTTTCTGTAGCGATACCTTCCGAGACCTGATTCTTTTTCAGCACTTTAAAGAGTGCCTTCCTGTAGGGTTCGGATGTTGTGAGAAGGCCCATGAGTGATATCTGTGCTGGAACTTTATTTAATTGTTCCATGATCTTGTATTCGCTGGCCTTAACCATCTTCGTAAATGCAGCAAGTCCCTCTTCCTCTTCTTCCCCTTTTTCCACGGTGGGCTCTTCAGTCGGGCTTTTATACTTTGGATCGTATAATCTGCCAGAGCGGGTGATGCCTCCCACTATAGGAGGCCGCTCCTGTTCGAGGGCCCGATAGTCGAACGATGCAGCCTTGTAATTCTCTACCGGTATCGGGACATTGAATACATATATTTTTCTTGGGATTTGTACCTCAGTTGATTGTCCCTCATAGCACTGTATAACCCTGGGCTTCTGATGAGAGTTAACCATGTTAACAGTCTTCCCCTCTTCCTTTGCCGGGTTGTCTTCCTTCTCAAACTCCAGTCCCCATCCACTAGGCGGCCCTTGCTCAGTCGGGGTATAAGAATAGTTCACTAAATATTGAAATCTCCCATGTGATTCCCCCAAAGTGCCGACCGTTAGGTCTCCAGCTAACCACCTTCTTTTAATGTGCGTCTTTGGTGTTTCCTTTGGAGCTTGGTGGGATTGCTTCTTCTGTTGCTCTGTCATATTCTGCCTTGGGGCTTCTTTGGGAGCTGACTCCTCTGACTTGATCATGTTGATGGCGGGCTTGTGATTGGGCAGTGGGTTGGTGTTGACATTGGGTGCTGGGGCGTTTACGAAATCCAATTGTATGATTCCTGCATCAATTAAGTCTTGGATTTTGTGCCGGCGCCTCCAGCACCTATCTATGGAATGCCCCTCCTGACCCATGTAGTAGTCACACTTGAGGCTTGAGTCGGAGTTCTTGGGCTTGTACCGGTCGTTGGGGATCTCGAAGCTGATCAAGTTGTTTGCCCTCAACCGAGCGAAGACCTGACTGAGCGGTATGGGGATTGGAGTGAACTTCCTTAGGGCCTTGACGGCCTAGGTGTGACCTGTCATGGGTTGTTGGGCTGGGATACTCGTGGTCTGGAATGTCACACGAGTCCCAGATTTTTCTGCCTTACCGAAGTGGACAGTGCTGACAGTGGACTCTTTAGTTCTGTTTCCTCCTACAGGCCTTTGTGTCGGTGTGACCCTAGGAGGCTCCATTGTTTGGAGTCTACCGGTGGTGATGGCATTCTCGATCCTACATCCCGCAGCCAATACCTTTGCAAAACTGGAGGAGGTCTGGCCTACCAGATGTGAAAAGTAGGTCTTGTCCAAGGTATTGACAAATATGGATGTCAATTCCTTCTCAGATATCGGGGTTGCTACCCTAGCGGCCTGGGCTCTCCAACGCTGAGCATACTCCTTGAACGGCTCAGCATGTCTTTTTCAGAGACTCCCTAGGTCGATTACAGATGGGGCGACTTCAATATTGAACTTATATTGGTCATAAAATGCTCGGGCTAACTTCTCCTAGGTGTTAACAATGTTGAAGTCCAGGTGGGCATACCAGACTAGTGCAGGGCATGTGAGGTTGTCTTGGAATGTCTGGAGCATGAGTTGGTCGTATTGAGCATACTTGTTGATTTTCCGGGCATATAGCCTGGTATGCATTTTGGGGCAACCGGTCCCATCATACTTTTCAAAGTCTGGGGTCTTGAACTTTTTAGGGTATATCTCCTCCCTGTATGCTGGCAGATTGGTGATTCCGGCCTGTTCAAAACCATCAGGGCCTTCAATGCTTTTCATCTTGTCATGGAGCTACTGGAAGAGTCGCTTCTCCATCTCCTTCTGCCTATCTTCCATCTCCTTTTTCAGGTCATCAGAGGCTGGCCCCTGGTTGACCTTTGGCTCATATTCAAAGGCCGAGTTAAGGTGGGAATTGATCTCTTCATATTCTGGGGGCTGTCCCTCCACTGCTTTTCCCTTTCTGGCCCCTGAATACTCTTCCTGGGTTGGCTGAGTGTTGCGCAGGAGGCCGATGCTTTCAGTTAAGAGGTGAACCTAGGTAGCCAGTTGTTGGACTGTTTGTTCTAGGGACATGATCTTAGAGTCCGAGACAGCTTCAGCATTGGTGTTGTTGCGGTTGTCACTGCTGTTGGCCATTTTTGTTCTTGAGCACATGGGAACGGGGCTTCTAGGAGGGTTCGATTGTTTGGAAGCTATTTTGATACCTGGATTCGCATTTTGTTCTGCTTTTTAGTGTAATGAATGCACGAATGATATGCATGTGTCACGCGAATGCTAAAAGTAAAAAGGGTTGACAACTGATTGACAATGTAATATTGAAACTTCACTTTTATTAATATTAAAAATTCTGGAGTTCAAAATATTACAAATAAAGATCTACTTCCTAGTTCTTTTAGTCTTCTGTTGTGGAGGCTCAGACTTCCCACTGATGACGGCTTCCAATTCCTTGACTTTGGCTTGGCATTTCTCCAATTGTGCGTCTAGGGCCTTATTCCTTTGGTCGGATTCCTTGAAGCGTCCCTTCCGGATGTTTTTCTTATAATCTGCAGCTTCGAAGTATACTTCCATGCGGTCCTTGACCTGTTCCAGGTAGATTTCTATCTCTGGGTTGATCTTGTCTGGTCTTGGTTGGGTGACGTCTAGAACCTGGTACGCTCTTTCCCCTGTTTGGTATAGCTGGCGGATTACAAACTCTCTGGTGGCTCGGTGTTTTCCCACTTCACCATCTAGCTCCCCGAGGTCTACATTCAGGCTTTCAATTCTAGCTTCCCAAAGTGCTTGGACCTCTGCCAGCTTGGCAAACTTCTCTGCTACCAATAGGTTCGGATCTTGGTATTCAAAGGTAACTGCTTCCAACGAGGGCCGATAAACTATATCTTGGATGGTACAAAACTGGCGGACCACTGAGTTAGGGTGATATCCAACACATCCGCTGATTCCGACTAAAGGTACTGCTTGGAAGTTTTTACTGGTCAAGATGATTTTGTTACAGCAAGTCCACCTGGCTATCCACAGAATATCCTCGACACTAAAGCTCCTAAGCAACTCTACCCAACTGTGGCTGGTAAGGTCGTCGGGCAGCTTCACCTTTTCTATACATGAGTTTACGAGATCCACCTACTAGGTTAAGGTTTTTCGGACCATGTTCAACCCGAAGCACTTAAGGTAGCTTACAAACCATATCAGTAGAAGGTTGAGGCTTGAGTGAAGGATCCCATGGCCTTTCTTCTTGAGGAAATTCAAGTTCCGGATCTGTTCAGCCAATAGAGCCAGGATGTAAGATCTTCCCTCCAGAAATTGGGTCACCAGCTCTGCGACCCGGTAGTGAATGTAGAAGGTCCCGGTGGGGAACAATATGGTGGCGAAAGCTGTCAAGATGAAAGCGTTCACCCTTCTCTATCTGTAAGTTTTGGGGTCCCCACACAGTATGTCCTTCCTATCCCCATTGTCCTCTCGGGCGATAAACCAGGCTTCTAAATCATCCATTCGTACGCAATATCCATTGCAGTCTACTAGGGCTTTGTTGACTGCTGTTTTACGGATGCCTAATAATCTGCTGAAGGTACCGACTGGCCCGGCCTCAAGGTCTGGCATATAGATTTGATCAGTCAGTGCTGGAGCCTGTAGCAACTGGGTGTACTCCTCCAAGGTAGGGGTGATCTTATGCGGCCCAATAAAGAAAGCAGCGGGCTCGATTTCCCATAATTGGAGCATGGCCCAAACTAAAGGCAAATTCACCTCTATCTTTATCAGTGAGAGGACGGGGCCGATCTTTTGCTGGATGAAGGCCTGCTCCTCTGGGTTGTATAAGGTAAACCAATGGTCCAGTACCAATTTTGGGTCCAAAGGTTTGTACACCCGTATTTCTTTGTGGAGGAGACGGTCGACTGCACTGCTGGCCATCTATTTACAATAAGAAATAGCCTAGTTACAAACAGAGCTAAGAAAACATTACAGGGAAATGGTCCTGAACTCCAAGGACAAAATAACAAACCATTACATTATCATCCAATTGTCAACCCCTTATGATGTTATGTATGCAAGTAGGTTGGTTCTAACTGGTTCCCGAGCTCTATGGCCTCCCGCATTCTCGAAGAAATGGATCTCAGGCCATATCGAAGCATAGGGTGGGGTAGCCTAATCGGTCCCGAACGGTGAATCAACTCACTTCACCCGAAACCTACACAATGGCTCCCCGTCTTAGGTTTCTAGGACGGTCAGGGTTCGATCGCATCTACTCACACAGATATATGCATGCAAAAACCCCCACAATAAAGAAAAACTAAAGATCTAACTAATCCCTGAAAGGTTAGCAACAGAGTAAAAAGAATGAAACACATTTCTTAAAGATTTCAAATTGAAGAGATTCAGGTGGCTAGCCAACTGGTATTGATATCCCCAGTGGAGTCGCCATCCTGTCGAGTCTAATTTTGAATTTTCCCATTCCTAATCCGATCGAGACTAGACCCTATGCTCATCTAATGTAGATCCTCGACTTGAATTAGGAATTTCGTTTGATTTTTGGAGTTGCCACCCAACTATTGTTGGGAAAAATTGAATTAAGACTAAAGGAGCGGATTAGTCTTAATTTGGGTCACTAGTCGTCATTATTTCCTCTTCTCGTTTTTGAAAAGAGAAAAAGGGAAAACCAGAGTTTCTAAGTCTGGAGGCTAACCTATTAAAACCTTTACGATTACCACCTAATCTCCTAAAATTGTTCCTCTTTAGAAATGTGTTTCATTGTGTTTCTGTTACTTTTTATCATATTATTTCAAGAAAATGATTTTATTTCATTTTATGGGTTGACCCGAATAGGTGCCTACGTACCTACTAGTCAGGATCAAACAAGCCGTAGTTCGCTTTTCTGAAAACTTTAAATTTGTTTGTGAATTTTAATTTTGAAATCTCTTTTGCTTTATGTTCTTACCATTTTTTGGATTTTTTCTAAAAAATTATAAGCCTAAATTTTAATTTGATTTTTGAAAATGATTTTTAGGGAAAACATCAATTTTGGATTTATTTTAAGAAAAATGATTTTTCTAAGTTTTAAAACTCATTTTATGATTCTTTTATAATGTTTGATTTTTTTATGATTTTTATATGATTTTCTTGATTTTTCATGATTTTTTTTTATGATTTTTATCCTAAGTTATTATCTATCTATTTTGAAATCTAAAATTTTATTATTATTTTCCTAATATTTTTATTACTTTTCTACATTTTTATTTTCTTTATTTTTATTTTTTTATATTTTTTTTTCTTATTTTTTCCCTATTTATTATTTTTCTACATTATTAAATTCTAGAAAAATCTAATTTCTACATTTTCCTATTTATTGAAAATAAAACAAAAACAAATAAATAACAAATAATAAATAATAAATAATAAATAATAAATCAATTCGGAATAAATAAGTAAACAAAATTAATTAAATAAAATAAAAAATCCGGAAAATCTGACTTACCTGGATCCAAGTCGGTGCGTGGGTCGGGTCGATCGGGTCGAATCGGGTCGAGTCGGATCGGTCGGATGCGGCGGCAGAGGGTGCTCGTTCACAGTGTTCCGGCGGCCTTTTGCAACGGGTGAGGTGTCGAATCCTAGCTTCTCGAGGGTGCTGAATCCAATGGTGGTGGTGGTTCACTCCCAGATCGCCTCTTGGTGGTGGTTCAACTCCGATCGGTGCTCGCGGTTTTAGATCCTTCTCCGATGCTCTCCGATTTGCACTCTTTCCTCACTTTCTCTCAAATGTGATTCGTGTTTTGGCTTCCTCCACTCCTCCTCTATTTATAGGCACTTGAAACCGAGCTGGATAAGCTCGGATTTCCTTCGATTGAAACTGATCGGATTTTCGGTTAGAAAAACAACTCTGATTTGTGTCTATCCATCGATTTGTTGCGATTTGATTCCAATTAGATAATGTTTATCTTATTTCTGTTCAAGATCTGTTGGATTTGTGCAAAAAATTGAATTGAAACGGTCGAAATACGAATTTTTTCTTCCGCTGGCGATCTCGGGCTCGAGGTAGGGGACGATCACCCGCCCGGCGCGTGCGCTTCCTCCAGCCAATCAGATGTTGCCACGTGTCCTGGGTAAATGAAAAATTCGCAAAACGCGGAAACTGCTTTCCCCGCATTTCGAACCCCTAACCGAGCCCCCCTGCGCGCGCCTTAGCCCATGGTCCGAACCAACTGAGCTAGCGCACTTTCCTGATTTTTCTAATTTCGCAAATTGTATATATGCAATGCGATTTTTCTATTTTTTTTGTATTTTTTGAAATTTCAAAAATTTGTAAAAATTGTTTATTATTTATTATTGCTATTTCTGAAATCATTTTTCAAAATTGATGTTTTTTCCTATTTATTTTTATTTTTTGAATATTTTTATTATTTATGGTAAATTAGAGAAAAATTAGAAAAAAATTAGAAAAAATTGGAAATTATTGAAAATTGATTATTTTTTATTATTATTGATTCCTAAGGCAAAAATGGGGTGTTTACAATGAGCTAAATTAAGTTAGTTGACTTTTGTTAACCTTTACCTTAATTAAGTTAACTTTGGTCAACTTATGATATATTGGGTTATCTCTAATTTCTAGAGTAGTCTTGGGTTCATTTGAAGCTATAACTTGAACGTATTTTCTTATCGTAACCTATTCGATAAAGTTTCAATTGAATGAAATTTTAGGGAGTTACACTTTCCCCCCCTTAAAAAAAATGTTTTGTTATCATGATACGAGATCGGTTTGATCGGATTCCTAACTGATACGAACCACGCCAACGTGTGACGAAACCCAATACCAATACGTTCAGAATTCGTTACCTAAGATGCTAAACACCCTCAAGTGGAAACCGCGACCCGTTGTCTATAAGCGAGACAAGAACCTTGGTATAATATGAAGACGCCACAATCGGGATGAAAGACCGATTGAAAAGTCGGGATGAACGCCACGGAAATAAAATCTGATAAGTTCTAGGTTAGTTCTTTAAAGAACCAAGAGAGGAATTCTCTCAAAAGTGTTTTCAAACTTTTCAATGTTGTATGTTCTATCTTCTAACCCTAGGAGCTTTATATTAGGGTTTACAATTCGTAACAATAAAGCCCAAAACGACATAGCTTAGATAAGTTGTGTAAAAATAACAAAACAAGACATGAAGGCTGGCGTCGGGGAGATACACGGCCGTGTACTTTGGCCGTGTATAATTCTATTGAAACCTTGACAATGTACACGACCATGTACTTCTAGTCGTGTATCTTTATGTGGAAATCTTGACAACATACACGGCCATGCCTTTGAACCGTGTATACGACCGTGCATGATTTTGTGTAACCTCCAGACTCCTACACGGCCGTGCCTTGTAAAGACACGCCCTCTTCAACCCGTATCAATTATGACTTGTACAAGAGCAAGGGCATTCCCATGGTTGTTCTAATCCATTCCAGCTTCATGATTGCTCCAATCCTTTCCAGCTTCGTGGACATCCTTTATCAACCCGTTAAGTGCTTCCTTGAATCGTTTCGCTCGATTTCTTGTGATTGGTCTAGGTGGCACTTCAAGAGGATCCACATTCCCTCTTCTGGTTTGGCCCCATCATGGATCTCATCATTCAAGGGCATTCCCATGGTTGTTCTAATCCATTCCAGCTTCATGATTGCTCCAATCCTTTCCAGCTTCGTGGACATCCTTTATCAACCCGTTAAGTGCTTCCTTGAATCGTTTCGCTCGATTTCTTGTGATTGGTCTAGGTGGCACTTCAAGAGGATCCACATTCCCTCTTCTGGTTTGGCTCCCATCATGGATCTCATCATTCCCCTCCTCTTGAAAAGGATTTGTTCTCAAATCATCGCCTGCATCAAAAGGACTCAGATCAGTAACATTAAATGTGGCACTTACTTGATACTCACCTGGTAAATCTATCTTGTATGCATTATCATTGATGCGCTCAAGAATTTGAAATGGTCCATCGCCTCTAGGAAGTAATTTAAATCGACGTTGCACAGGAAACCACTATTTACGCATGTGAACCCAAACCCAGTCTCCAGGTTCAAAGACAGCTTGTCGACGACCCTTGTTGGCTTGTTTCACATATTGCTCTGTTCTTCACTCAATGTTTAGCCTTGCCTTCTCATGGATCTGTTTAACAAATTTTTCTTTCTTCTTGCCATTTATATTAACATACTCAGAAATAGGCAAAGGTGATAAATCCAAAGGAGTTAGTGGATTAAAACCATACACAATTTCAAAAGGAGTAAACTTAGTAGCAGAATGCATTGTATGATTATAGGCAAATTCAACATGCGGCAAAAAATCATCCCAACTTTAATATTCTTTTTAATTACAGCCCTCAACAAAGTAGATAAAGTTTGATTTACTACCTCAGTTTAACCATCAGTCTATGGATGACAAGTAGTAGAGAACAATAACTTAGTTCCTAACTTAGCCCACAAGGTCTTCCAGAAGTAGCTCAAGAACTTAGCATCTATGTCCGATACGATTGTTCTAGGCATACCGTGTAATCTCACAACTTCCCTAAAGAACAAATTGGCAATATTGCAAGCATCATCAGTTTTGTGACAAGGAATGAAATGTGCCATCTTAGAGAATCTATCCACAATTACAAAAATAGAATCTCGACCATGTCTAGACCTGGGTAATCCTAACACAAAATCCATGGAAATATCTACCCAAGGCTCATGAGGAATGGGAAGTGGGGTATAAAGCCCTTAAGGTTGGACTCTAGATTTTGCTTGCTTACGCGTGACACATCGCTCACAAATCCTCTCAACATCTCGTTTCATGTGAGGCCAATAAAAGTGTTCCTGTAATACCCCTAAGGTTTTAGCTACTCCAAAATGTCCCATTAAACCTCCTCCATGAGACTCCCTCACTAATAATTCTCCTAAAGAACAAATTGGAATGCATAGTTTACTCTCCCTAAACAAGAATCCTTCATGTTTATAAAATTTACCATGCCCACTCTTCTCACAATGCACATACTCCTCACAAAAATCTCGATCAGCAGCATATAATTCCTTAATGTGCTCAAAACCAAGTAGTCTAGAACTAAGAGTAGAGATAAGAGTATACCTTCTAGAAAGTACATCAGCAACGACATTCTCTTTACCTTGCTTGTAATGGATGACATATGGAAATGTTTCGATGAACTCCACCCAACGTGCATGCCTTTTGTTCAGCTTATGTTGCCCCTTCAAGTACTTCAAGGATTCATGATCAGTGTGGATCACGAACTCTTTTGGCCAAAGATAGTGTTGCCAAGTCTCTAGGGCTCGAACCAATGCATATAACTCCTTGTCATAAGTAGGATAGTTTAAGGTTGCCCCACTTAGCTTCTCGCTAAAGAATGCAATTGGTCTTCTCTCTTGCATAAGCACTGCTCCAATACTTAATCCTGAAGCATCACACTCAATTTCAAACGTTTTAGCAAAGTTAGGTAAAGCAAGTAATGGTGCCTGAGTCAGCTTATTTTTAAGCATCTGAAAGGCCTTCTCTTGTTGCTCTCCCCATCTAAACCCCACGTTCTTCTTAATTACCTCAGTAAGTGGTGCTGCAATGGTACTGAAATCCTTCACAAATCTCCTGTAAAAAACTCGCTAGTCCATGGATACTCTGCACATTACTACATTAGTTGGACTAGGCCATTCTTGGATCGCACGAATCTTTTCTTCATCAACCTGTATTCCCTGTACACTAACAACAAAACCAAGAAACACAAGTTTGTTTGTGCAAAAAGTGCACTTCTTGAGGTTAGCATATAATTGCTCCTTTCGAAGCACTTCTAAAACATCCCTCAAGTGAGATATATGATCTTCTAAACTCTTACTGTAAATGAGAATATCATCAAAATAGATAACCACAAATTTGCCAATAAAAGTCCTCAAAACATGGTTCATAAGTCTCATAAAAGTACTAGGTCCGTTAGTTAAACCGAAAGGCATTACTAACCACTCATACAATCCATATTTTGTTTTGAATATGGTTTTCCATTCATCACCTTCTTTCATTCTAATTTGGTGATATCCACTTTTCAGATCAATTTTGGAAAAGACATTAGACCCATGTAACTCATCTAACATGTCATCTAAGCGAGGAATGGGATGACGATACTTTACCGTGATGTTGTTGATGGTGCGACAGTCAACACGCATTCTCCATAACCCATCCTTCTCATGCACCAAAATCACAGGCACTGCGCATGGACTGATGCTTTCCCTCACGTACCCCTTCTCCATTAATTCATCGACCTGCCTTTGGAGTTCCTTTGTCTCCTCCGGATTGCTCCTATAAGTTGGCTTGTTTGGAATCGATGCTCCGGGTACTAGGTCAATCTGGTGCTCAATACCACGAATAGGTGGTAATCCCTTTGGAATCTCCTCAGGGAAGACATCTTCAAAGTCTTGCACAATTGACACAACCACAGTAGGCAAAGAGTTAGATAGTTCGTTAGTATTCAGATATGTTTCCTTAAAAACCAGCAACAACATAGGTTGCTTCATCACTAACGCTCTCCTCACTACACTCGCTCTTGCCACACAACTTTCCTTTTGCAAGGTTGCACTCTCCTTTTCACTCACCACCAAAGTTGATCCCCCTTCAACTTGGTCTCTCACACTCTTTCCAGCCTTCCTCTCTTTTTCCTTTTGAGATTGACTTTTGTATTCCTTTTCTTTCTCGCTGTCTTTTGCTCTCTCACTCTCCCTCTGTTTTTCACTCACCTTATGTTTTGTAAAAGACTGTTGTAGCTGCAACTGATCCTCATACACCTGCTTAGGTCTTAAAGGTTTAAGATTAAAGCTTTTCCCTTGGTGAACAAGTGTATACTTGTTAGAAAAGCCATCATGAACAACCTTCCTATCAAATTGCCATGGCCTCCCCAACAACACATGACACACTTGCATTGGCACTACATCACATAACACCTCATCCTCATACCTACCAATGCAAAAAGCAATCAAGGCTTGCTTACTCACCTTAGTCTCGCCACTATCATTCAACCACTGCAATTTATATGGACTAGGGTGTTTAGTAGTCTTGAGTCCTAGCCTCTCAACAATAAAATTACTCACCAGGTTGGTGCAACTTCCTCCATCAATGATCAAATTGCAAATATGATCTCCTAGATAACATCTAGTATGAAATATATTCTCTCTTTGCACCTCCTCTTCTTCCTTCACCTGCACATTCAAAGCTCGTTTCACTACTGCCACTAACCTCCCTATTATAGGCTCCTCATCATCACTAGCATCCTCTAATGGAGGCATATCATCTTCCTCACTATCCCCCTTAGTCTCATACTCACCATCATCACGCAAAATCATAACACGCCTATTCGGACATTGACTAGCAATATGGCCTCTACCTTGGCATTTAAAACATCTAATGTCACGATTTCTAGAAGCAGAAGAATCAGGGTTACCTTGGTTACTAAGAGTAGAACCCGCTTGTCTCAGCTCTCCTTTTGGTTTGGTGGGTAAAGGCTTTTCTTCCTTCTTCCATTGGTTAGTCTTCCGGGTAGATGAACCAGTACCCTGTTGAAACCGTGCATTACTACTACCTTCCCGCCTGTGTTGTTTCTTGATCCACGCAAAAAGAGATATAAAATGAGCGTGAATAAATACCGGCAAGTGTACCGGATCGGATCAAGTAATATAGTGAGAGAAGAGTGTCGAACCACGAAGATTGATTAAGTAATAGACCTTTATCAATTTCTACTATTATTTAGGCAATGATATTTGATGAGAATTGAATGAATTATACTAAATGCTTAAAAAGAGAATTGTGTTTGAAAAATGATGAATTGATGATGGGAAATAGAATCCACCCTAATTCTACTAATCATATTGCCTTCATGTTATAATAACTCATAGCTATATGGATTTTCACAAGAAATTAACAAAACCTTAATCCTTTATTAAGTGTTAAAGTAATGTTACCTCAATTTAATTTAATAGCTCCCGCTAATTCAAATCAAATGAGGATTCTAATTCACAATCATAAATTTCCCAATTATATGATTGCTTAATATCTTTAAAATAATTTCTCCTAATCCCTTAGTGAAAAATTTAATAAAAATATTGCATGAAACACTTAGGTCAATTTCTAATAAAATTCAATAACGCTGCTTCCACATGAATTATTAAATCTTACTTTGGAATTCCTGATAAAACCTAAATTTCTCTTTCGAGTCATTTACATTTCTATGCATTGATTTCAATTACAAAATACAATTCATAGCAGGACTTCTTATATGAAAATTCCGCATATCTACATTTCCTATAACATGAATACAATGATCATTTTAGTTTGAATTATGGCTTCATCATATTTCCCACAAGGATGATTTAGAACATTATAGTATGAATTGCATAAAAACAATTGAAATAAATAGGTGCAATGGAATTCATATTGAACAACAAGAATAAACTAATAAATGGCATAAAAGAAAATAAAGTAATTGAAACAATAGCTATAATCTTTAAGAACTTCAGCAAAATAACTTTCTTTCTTCAAACTAAAATTTGGAATAACATGAAATGTAAAGGAATTAAAGAAAACATAAAATCCTAAAGTTCGTAAGGAAATTCTAATGATTTCAAAGAAAGAAAAAGGATGCTAAACAAAGAATCAAAACAAAAGGATTCTCAAACAAAAGGGGATTCTAAACAAAAGGGGATTCTAAACAAAAGGGGATGCTCCTAAGGTTCACACAAGGGGCCTATTTATTGATCCAAAGAGGAGGGGGATAAGGTTGATCTGATGAGGATTTGAGTCAGAAAATTAAATAAGATACGATTTTGGAGAGATTTTCGCAATGGATATCCGGGGAGTAATGAAGGCCGGTTCAAGGCCGGCGGCCTTGAATGTAGGCCGGCTCAAGGCCGGCGGCTTTAATGCTTTTTAAGGCCAGTTTAATATAGGCCGGCTCAAGGCCGGCTCAAAGCCGGCGGCCTTGAATGTAGGCCGGCCCAAGGCCGGCGGCCTTTATTGCAATCCTCCGCTCGCTTCTTCAATTTTGTGAAAAACTCCTCCAATTAAATTGTAATTTACTTTTGGGTCCTCAAAACCTATATTTTCACAATAAACACCATTAAGTATCATTTCTTTATATTTTCTTATAATATTGAAATATATTTAATATAAGTCCAAAAGAAAATATAAGTATAATGTGATCTTATCATTTCCCACTAAGTTCTAGCTCTAAATTGTAAAAGATAGGTGCCATAACTTACTTGTAATTGAAGTGGTATCTCAATTGCTTCAAAAGGTCTTTCCATTTGGGACAACCAATCTTCTACCTCATCTAGTTTCCTAAAAATCCCATCAAAATATTTGTTACACTTGATAAATTCTAGTAACAAGCTCCTTTGAGGTCTAGGTCAGGGTGGCAAAGGTTCAGCATTTTCATGAACTCCAGGTGGAACTTCTTCCATGGCTACATGGGGTGGTGTAAGTTCAGGTGGGGGTAGATGTTGTTGCCTTTGTTCCATTAAATTTCTTATCATTTTAGTCTGCCTTTATAATACCTCAAGGATTGCATTATCCACATTATGTGTAGGGGGTGGATTATCATTCCTTGGTTATTGGGGTTCGGGAGTTCCACTAGACTCTCCTTATCGCACTCTTCCTTAGATTTTAGTGAGGCTATACACGTTAAATATATTATATTAAATGGTAATAAGTAGTGCACTCAAGATTTACACAAACATTATGATCACATTTTCACACAGAACTCGGAGTCGATTCCTATATTCAAAAAGTGTTTCCGTAAGATTTATCTGGAATGTATCCCTTAGATGCTAGCTTGTAGGGGGATCAAACTACATAGAAAAGAGAAATAAGCACATCTTTTCTTTAATTTATGTTTAAATAAAAGCTTATGCTCCCATGTCTACCCACTCTCATGTGTCTAGTTATTTATATATGTGTGTATATAGGCTATTATAACCTAAGCTCTGATAACACTAAGAACTGCCATGCCGTAGGGGTTACCCTAGTCATAATAACTCGCCATGTACTATATTAAAGTCCATGATTAGCTGCATTTCAGCACATACAAACTTTAACATGGTATATAAGGCATCGGTACTCTAGAAACCACCACAAAGATAACGGTTCTATTAATATTAAAGCTAACATTTATTAATGTAAAACATAGAGTTCTACATATATAATAGATAGAGAAATAAGTTTATATGGTTAATATTACATTCATCCAAAAGATTTTACTCAAATTAAAAATATCTATTCTATTTGTCTTCTTCCTCACTCGCCTATCTACCATCATCTTTGAAGATTCTCACTGCTGTCTGGATTCTACGAGGGTAAAACCAGAATGGTGCTTGCAAAAAGGGTAAACTATAGGAGGGTAAGCTATAAAGCTTAGTGATATCCTAGCTCAAAACCCCCTTTCACGTAAAATAAGCAAGTTAACATTTTTAATGCATGAATGCATAAACAATCATATGCCAATCATCACATGTAATCAGCCAAAAACTACATGAGGTCTAAGGATATTTTTTACCAATATACCTCTCCTTTGACCTTGGGTTAAGGATCATTTTAAAATTCCATCAGAGATTGGGCTACTAATTTCATTACACTTGCACGCATCCTTAGCTACACAAATCAAAGCCACACTTTACATATCAATAATTATGCTAGAAGAATGATCTTCTAAGCAAGGACCTGAGACAAACCAAAAGAAAATAATGTTTTCCTTGCCTACACACCTCTAGATGCATGTACCTAAAATAGAATAATGAACACAGATTCATACTAATATACTATGATCCTCTAGTCATTTTTGTATTGTTATAATAGGACACTCCCTCGGGATATCCTTTTATTACTTGTGTAACTGTGATGGAATATATAAGAATATGCAAGATGATGCTATGCATGATCATTTCAAAATAAGTATTTTGATATGCTTAACATAAGTTAGGAGGTGAACAAATAATTTATAGACACTCCATTAACTACAGAAATGGCCATGAATACAAGCAACTTTACTTTCTTTTCCTTTAGGCCTTATCAATCAAACAATCAACCAAATTAAACACACCCATAGGTTCATTAGTATTCAACTTTAGATACTACTAAAATTACAAGCACAAATCAAGTGGCAATGAACGTTGGTACTCACGTTGCCGTTCTTTTTCAAGGATCATAGTAATCTTCGGGTAAAACTTGACAATCTTCTGAAAAACCTATATAAACATGGAGAAATATTTAAACATATAAGAAATAACTACCTTTAAGATAAACTAATCTAGTATCTCGTTGTTAACCCCACATTTTATTAAAGTCTTTTAGTGTCAAGTCCTTCATTTTGGGAATCGGTCTTTTGTCAAGGTTTGCGCTTAGGTCCTCATTCGGGTAAAGTCTCGTCCTTACCATAATAAAGAAAATATGTATCCAAGGCATATGTCAAGAGTATTTCCATGAATATATGTCCAAAATATGTCAAGAATGTGTCCATGGATGTCTAATAGGTCATAGATGGTCATAAGTCCTCATGATTTGAAGATAAGGTCTTAGCATCTTTTTTTTTTGCACTTTTATGTTCATTAGGAGTTTGAAATGTGTCTAATTATTAGAAAAATATTCTAAATGAAAATAAATAGGATTATCTTACAAAGTTAAAGTTTCTTTGATGTGGAACTGTGATTAGAATTTACAACTATTACATTTGAGCAGTATTAGTGTAAGTATGATGAATATGCTATGGAAAATGATTTGGATAAATTGGGATTACCTTATTTTGATGAAATACCTAAATTAAAGAACCTAAAACATGGAAAATAAGTTAGGTTAGTAACTTCCTTAAGGGAGTCTAAAGGTAGCTCAACCTTCTTAGAAGTTGCTTACCTTGGATCAAGAAATTAGTGGTCCAAAACTATAATTTTTTTTAGGGATGCAAGTGGGGTTATTTTTTGGTGAAACTTTGTGATATTTTAGGAGAATATGAGGTGTGTTTGGTGGAAATTTTTCAGAGGAAATGGGTAGCAAGTGGTGTGTGAAATGTGGGGTTGCTTGTAGGGGTAAAATTACTTTTTACCTTCCTTTTTATACTAGTTAAGTTTTGTTGTTTTGTAAATTAATTTGATTTTTGATTTGGCACACCTAAGGGGACAAGATTAAGAAGGTTTTTGGGTTATAATTGACCTAAGGTCTTATAGGATAAGTTAGGGTAGTGATTGCATAAGTTAAGATAAGGTTGAGGTGGCAAAATCACATAGAGTTGGCATAGTCAATGAAGGTGCCAGATTTTGGTAGCTTCTGGGTAGTTTCTTAGGCTAATTTTTTATTGATTTTTGGTTAACCTCCTTAGATTATTTGTGACAAATTTTGGGCTAATTTTGATTAGGTTAAGATTAGGTAAGATGGTCTCAAACATGGGGTGAAACAAGGCTAAGTAACAAGGTATTTTTTAGGGATGAGATTTATGCGTAATTTTCCTTTTATTTATGAGACTCTAAAACTCAAAAATTTCCATGGTATCTCTTGGTCCTTAACCCATTTTAATCAAGTTAATTTAGGATATTTTAGATTAAATTAAATTAAGATAGCTAAGGGTGAATTGAATGGTGTCAAGCTATATGGGTTTCTATGATGGTGCTTCATGTGAAGAAGGTGCTCCTTACTTATTTATTTTTTTTAAGGCTCATTTCTTTGAATTTTCCAAGTCCCCTTACTGGGTAATCAAGGTATATATAAGGCATAATAGGGTAAATTTTTGGTAAGATTTTTTAAGTATAGGATAAGATTGATCAAGGTAAGTAAACCTTGGAAAAAAATAGAAAAATCCTATGTTTAGTGCATTTTATTTGTATCCCATTTTCATATGTCTATTTTTAAATTATTTTACGTCTTTTTCTTAGGTTAGACAAGAAAAAGTGAGGGTAAGATTGAGATAAGATCAGGTGTAATAATTGAGATCTTGATAAGATAAGATAAGATAAGATAAGAGTTAAATTTTCAAAACCTATTGGGAAAGTTTGACCATGGAGATGGCATGTTAAAGAAGGAGGTGTAGCTAGTGGAGTTTTGTCTAGACTTTTTTATATTTTGTATATTATTGGGTAATTAAAGATTTAATATTGAATTAGAAAAATTTTGGTTAAAATAAATTAAGATTTTTGGGGTGATTTCAAGCTTAACCGTTTAGAATGCTTTTAAGGCAAGATTTAAGGAACTTCCGTTTTCTATTTGGTTTTATAATTTGGTTTGTTATTAATTTGTATTTATTTTTGCTAATCTATGTTCTAGGCTATTAATCCTCATGACTGGGATTAGATAGGATAGATTTGAAAAGGATTAAACTCAAGTCAATGCCAGTCTTTTTAAGTTGTCTAATTAGTTATCCAAAGTTGACTCAAGTCAAATTGGAGTGGAATTTAGTCAACTAAGTTCGGGTTTTTAAATCTAATACTCAAGGAATGTTTGGGGCCAAGTATTGATTCTGTAGATGAAATTTGATAAAATTTGAATTTAGTTTACTAGGTGAAATATCGCGAATAAGATTAAACTCTCTAGTAGGGACTTTAGTGGAGATTAGCATTGTTGACGGTTTTCAACTAAACTTTTATTAAGTTAAATCCATTGGTTCTATTGGAAAAAGGGTATCGTGTGAATCCTTTGTGTTTTATTTACCAAGTCTTTTCTAAGTCAACTTGGGTCTTAGCTCAAATGCTTTTAGTCTACTCAAGTCTTCTCGAAGGCATCGAATGAAAGACTTAAGTTAATGAGCTGAATTGAATTAGTTAACTTTTGTTTACCTTTGCCTTAATTAGGTTGACTTAGGTCAACTTATGATATATCGAGTTATCTCTAATTTCTAGGCTAGTCTTAGGTTCCTTTGGAACTATATCTCAAACATATTTTCTTATTGTAACCTATTCGATAAAGTTTCAATTAAATGAAATTTTAGGGAGTTACATAATCACCTACAATAATGATTATCCTCACAAATCAACCGCATAATGTAAATACAATTTGGCTAAGTACCATTAAACATGAAGACATGGACGACAAAATTACAAGGCAACGAAAGGAATAAAAATTTAAATCATAAATGGAGGATGACCAGCCTAATTATGTAGAAATCCCCTTGTTGAGAATATGGGAGAGTGGAGAGAGATACTGTTGTAAATTGTAGATCGAAAGTAAACTAAATGCATTAATTATTGTACGCACAAAAATGCCCTCATATTGTTTCTCATATTTAAGAATTTAAATAGGGGTATCTAAGAAAATAAGAAGTTTAAAGGTTGTACACGAATAGTTTTTCATACAGATAAATTTATATAGATGCTAAATTAACATGACGTCTAGAATTTATATGTTTATGTATCTACTATTTTTTATGATACATGCTTAATTGATTAATTTTATTTTTACAAAATTTTACGAAGAACATCACGAATCACTACCCATCTTTCATTTCCTACATCTCATTGATTGTTAATTTAACCAACATTTCAGTGTTCCTTTCTCCACAAATATAATGACAATTTTTTCAAAGAAATTGTTTATCTTTAAGATGGTGTCATCTTTAAATATGATAGTGAGAACACACACAATAGAAATTATATAGAGACATGTTAATTATGTTCAACGACAAAACCAAACAATATTCAATATAGAGCTGTAGGTTAGCTATGATAGGCATTCCAAAAGGAAATTTTTCGCAGGAAATATTGTCTACTTGAAATATGCCTCATGGATGATTCATCAATGTAGTGGTATCTACTTTATCACAATTGAAGTCAATTATTTACTAGGGTTGCTTTTTTCTTTTCCTTTATTGGTTATCATAGTGGTTTCTAAAACACTATGTTTTCTACTGAGAAATGGCTGATTGAGAATTATTTTATATTAACATTTATTTCATTTAAGATAGATGACAATTTATTTATGATTTTTTATTAAAGCGTGAAAAGGAAAATTTATCTCCGCCTCAAAGCTCTGCAAATATTCAAGCAGGAAGAAGGCTTTTGGAGAGAATAAGCTGAACACAGACATGAATATCACGAATAGGTAAATGAATATTGTGTCCTATTATTCAAGTCCAACTTCTTATACTAACTATTCCATCACATATATAGGTGAAGCTGTTACACGCCTGCATTATCAATATGATACGGCTAATAATGGAGGAATTTCTATCAAACATGCAAGTGTCACGGCGTATTTTCTCTTGATATTTTGGTGCGGCACTTAATGCTTTTACCACACTATAAAAGCTTAAGTTTAGCCTGAAAATATACATAACACACTTAAAGAAAAAAAATAGAAAGAGAAACTTTATATGTAACTGAATTCTTTTAAATGTCAGAATGGATTACAATTAGGTGTCACTCCTATATATACAAAAGGCCTACTACATCCAACAACTCTACTTACTACTATATAATAAATTTAGACAATCCTAGAATCTTCTAGAGTCCTTCAATTTCTAGAATCTTTTGTTGGACGTGGGCTTAGGCTTCCTTCTAGGCCTTAAAAAACTCTCCAACCATGGTAGTTGAAATGATCCATGAGATCCTCCTCCACTCAATCTTGCGACACCCTTGTCACATTCTCCCCATGGAATCTCTTAATTTCATCCTGAAATTGCCGTAGTGCTTTAGCTAGCACCCACTAGCCTTGCTTTTTCCTAACCCTTTCTAGATAGTCATATATTCATGTCTCGGGGGCTGTCCTCAACATCACAAATGCCGATCTACTAAAATTTCTTCTATCTCCCTATCATATACCTCTTTAACCCTAAGTGATGCTCTTCATGAGATCATTCTTTCTAGATCATCTTTATCCTCATACTAAGGCTTTAGCATACTTACATGGAATATCAGATGGTATTCGATTAAAGGTGATAGTTCCAAGTTATAAGATACTTTCCCCACTTGTTTCAATACTCGGAATGGTCCTTAATATCTCTTTAGGTGCCCTTTGTGTAACTGACCTTTTGTGCATTAAATCGCATGCAACATAACCAATACTTGATCCCCAATTTGATATTCCATTAGACTTTTCTTATGATCCACAAACGCCTTCATCCTTTTTATATACTTCTATAAGTACACTTGGGCTAAGTCCTTGCTTTCCTACCATTCTCTTGCAAACTTGTATGCTGGAGGGTTGCTTCCAATATATCCTATGCAAGCTGTACTTAGAGTCAATGGTTGCTTTCTTAAGATAATTTCAAATGGGCTCTAGGTTATAGACTCATTCTTTTGTAAGTTAAAGGAGAATTGGACTACGTGCAAAAGCTTCACCTAATCTCATTGATTTGTGATAGGAGTCAAAATTCGTCAAGACCTAGGGAAAAAGCCAAAGGATTTCAAATCTTAGCGATGATGACCCATTTTGAGCAAATTGACCCTGGAATTATTTATAAATTAACCTCTTTTCTATTATTCTTGTATTGTATTTTCCAACAGGCATACTTATTTGGCTTCACAGGACGATGGACAAACTCATTAAGACTCAGCTTGTGGGTTATCCATGGACTGACCTAAAAACCAAAGTAGAGTTAAACCAACGAATTCCATTGTAAAGCTAGCTTGTTGAAGATTATTTTTGTATTTGTAATTTATTTTTGAACTATTTATTTTGTAAGTTTTGTGGGACATTTTACTTGGTTGTAATTTGTGTTTTAGGAGAAGCCACTCTATAGTGGCATAGTTTTAATTTTCTAGTCATTTTAACCCTAAAGGGAGCAAGTATAAATACTTACTAATTAGGGTTCTTGGGGACCTTTTGATAATTTGAGAAAAATAAACTTTTCTGCTGTGAGAGACACCCTCTTACAAGAATTTTGCTCTTATCAATTTCAAGTGTGAAATTGTGGCGAGTGGACTTAGATTTGTTATGAGTAATATCAATAAATTACAAGTTGATCCTAATTCCAAACTAGTGCGTCATATCTGGTAAGGAATTAGTTAATTTATGTTATTCTTATTACATGCAATTTAGGGTTCCTTATTCAATTTGTGGTTCATGCCATTTGTTAATTGAAACTTGGAATCAATTGTGTTGTTATTGGATTGGTCTTTATCTAATTTAGTACACGCTATTTTGGAGAATTGTTCATCAATTGTTGCACCATATTTATGAAGCTATATAGTAGATTCAACAATTGGAATGTGTACATTGTACTTCGGATTTTAGGTACATCATATTTGGTATCAAATCTATCATATTTGGATATTTAAGATTTATTCACATCCTAGTTGAAGAATCGATCATAAACTTTGAGGATTTGACACCATTGTTCTTGTGATTAGAAGCTAGTTTGATTGACATTATTTGTTTGTCTTTCAAATTAGTTTTGCATGTGCTTAATCTTGGTTTTAGGCACATCATAATTTGGTATCAGAACATCATCATACTTAGAATTAAGATTGATCACGCCATCGTTTAAGAATTGGTTCATAAATATTGAGGAATTGTGCAATTGCTGAACTAGTTTGATTATCTTTCAAATTGGTTTTTCATGTGCTTAATCTTGGTTTTAGGCACATCAATTTGCCTCTACAAAGTTTCTAAGATATAGCACCACTAGAGCATTCACCCATTCTATCTACCCATCAGTTTAAGGGTGAAGGCTAGTTGAAAATTTTAACTTAGATCTTAATAGCTTGAATAGTTAAGTCGAGAACTTCCCCATGAATCATCCATCTCAATCACTAATAATACTCTTCAGTAAGCCATAATATTTCACTATATGCTTAAAAAATAATCTAGTTGCTTCATTAGCAAGACATTCCTTAGTGGCTAGAGTGAAAGTGGTATACTTAGAGAAACAATCCACTATTACCATGATAGTACCATATCCTTCTAACTTCAATAAGTTAACGATGGAGTCCATAGTAACACTCTCCCAAGGTTCTCTAAGGATTATGAGGGGTTCCATCAACCTAGTTATAGCCTTTTTTCTTTCTTTCTTATCTTGTTGACACACGAGGCAAGTCCTAACATAGTTTCTACATCATCTCTCAAGTGGAGCAAAAAATTCTTGTCTTCTATAAGAGCTTGTGTATGATGCATCCTGAAATGTCCTACCCATTTTGAGTCATGAAATTCTTTGATTATTTCCCTTCTCAAATTTGAAGATCTAGGTACATATATCCTGTAACCTTTCGCGTAGACCAATCCACCTTCCTCTGAAAACCTTCTTATCTTACCTTCTTGACATTGGGTGAGTAGGTTCTTAACCATTTCATTTTTCTCCATTCCTTCCTTGATTCGATCCAAGATGTTTGATTAAGGTTTACTGATAGCTGCTAGTTCCACTTTTCAACTAAGTGCATCTGCTACTACATTGGTCTTTCCTGGCTTGTATCCTAAATAAAAATCAAATTTAGCTAAGAAAACTTGCCATCGAGCTTGCTTCAAGGAATGTTTCTTCTAAGTTTAAAAGTAACTCGTGGCCAAATTTTGTTTTCTAACCACAAATTTTCCCCCAAGGGGATAATGTCTCCATGATCATCGACAATGAACTATTATAATCATCTCTTTCTCATGTATTGAATATTTCCATTCAATCTCATCTAACTTTCGACTCTCAAAGGCTACTAGTTATCCTTCCTATATTAGAACCCTGCTAACAGCAAAATCACTAGCATTTATACATATCTCAAAGGGTTTGATGAACTTTGGGAGAGTGAGGACGAGTTCCCTTATTACTGCTAGTTTTAGGGCATCAAAAGCCTTTTTTCTCTCTTCGTTCCAATTCCAGGAGGCGTTCTTCTTTAGCAAGTCTATTAGAGGGTCGACTATCTTTGAGTACCTATAGATAAATCTCTTATAGTAGTTTGCTAACCCTAAGAATGCCCTTAACTCTGTGGGTTTTGCTGGCTCATTCCATTCACTAATTGCACAAACTTTCCCACTATCCATGCGGATCTTACCTCGTCCTACAATATGCTTAGGGAATGCTACCTCATCTTGGACAAATGAACATTTTTCCTTCTTCACATATAATTCATTCTCTCTTAAGGTTTAGAATACTAATCGAAAGGTGTTGCATATGATCCTCCATCGTGCTATTATAAACTATTATGTCGTCAAGGTACACTAGCTCAAATTGGTCCAAAAATAGGGCAAGAACTCTATTCATAAGTGTATAAAAGGTAACAAGTGCATTAGTGATGAGATCCATGATGAGAGCCAAGCTGGAAGAAGAAATGTGGATCCTCTTGAAGTGCCGCCTGGACTGATCACAAGAAATCAAGCAAAACGATTCAAGGAAGCACTTAACGGGTTGATAAAGGTTGTCCATGAAGCCAGAAAGGATTGGAGCAATCATGAAGTTGGAACGAATTGGAACAACCATGGGAAGATCCTTGCCTTTGTACAAGTTATACTGGACATGGGTTGAAGAGGGCGTGTACTTTCAAGGCACGGCCGTGTAGGAGTCAAGCAAATCCACAGAAAGATACACGTTCAAAGTACAC
Organism: Laguncularia racemosa; assembly: GCA_037954665.1. Lineage (NCBI taxonomy): Eukaryota > Viridiplantae > Streptophyta > Magnoliopsida > Myrtales > Combretaceae > Laguncularia > Laguncularia racemosa. The sequence continues at coordinate 5,139,090 of JBBMOL010000003.1, read as the reverse complement.
GGGCGTGTATAATGCCAGAAGTTGCACAAAAAGATACACGGCCAAAGTACACGGGCGTGTATGTTGCCAGAAGTTGCACAGAAAGGTACACGACCAAAGTATACGAGCGTGTACACGGCCATGTATCCCCTGTCAGCCAACTTGTTCTGTTTCGCGTTTTTATGTCACTTAACTAAACTACGTCATTTTGGACTTGTTTTTACACGAATTGTAACCCTAGTATAAAAGCTCCTAGGGTTTAGAACAACTAAAGAACTTACATCTTTGAACATTAAACACTTTTGAGAGGCACCTCTCTTGGTTCTTCATGAACTAAACCGAACTTATCGGATTGATTTCCGTGGCGTTCATCCCCGACTTATCAATCGGTCTTTCATCCCGATTGTGGAGTCTTCACTTTATACCAAGGTTCTTGTCTCGCTTATAGACAACGGGTCGCGGTTTCCACTTTAGGTGTTTGGGCATCTTAGGCAACGAATTTCCGAACGTATTGGTATTGGGTTTTGTCACGGGTTGGCGTGGTTCGTATCAGTTTGGTATCAGAGCTTAGGTTTGTCAAAACATCAAGTTCGGTTGAGGAAGGTAATATAAAAAACCCTAACTCCAATCGTTCATATCCATTGTTAGCATTCAATTCCGCAATATTAATTGTCTTTTGATAGTGTAGTATTTACTAGTCGATTGTAAAAAAAAAAAAAAAATCACGACCAAAAAAAAAAAAGAAGGGAAAAGAAAAGAAAAGAGAAACATGATCAAGAGCCAAAAACAGAGACAAAAAAAAAAAATCGGATAGAAAAATAGAGGAAAATTTTACGAACCCTAGAGTTGGTTTTGAATTCTACGGAAGGAAATTGGTGTAGTTCAGGTTAGTTCCAAGAGAATTGAGAAGAGGAAATTGGCGAGTGATATCATCGTTGTTTGTGAGAATACATGAGTGACTGTGTGATATCATCATTTGAGCGAAACACGTAAGGGAGTGTATCGTGAGGTTTGATCATATATATATTTGTGTTGTACTAATCTTTTCTGCAGGAACTATGTCGAGACAACATTCTCCTGAAGGTGAGAGGGGAAGGTTAGATGCTAGGTTAGTAATTGAGGCGATGAGGGGAGAAATGGAGAGGATGTTCCAAGAGGGAATGGAACAAATTCATGAGACGGTAGAGCAAAAACTAGAGCAATCCACAAACGTATTCAAAGGGCGTAAGAAGGAGAGTTGTTCTAGGAGAGTATCGAGTAATGGAGATAAAATGTCAGATGATGATTTTTATGAGCCTTCTGTTGGGAGTTATAGAGGTTATAATGGTCGGAACAGAGTGACTAGAGATTGGGAAGATAGAGGAGATAGGAAAAGAGAGAATATATTTCATACTAGATGTTATTTAGGAGATCACATTTGTACTTTGATTATTGATGGGGAAAGTCGCACCAATGTAGTAAGCAATTTTATTGTTGAGAGGCTGGGGCTCAAAACTGTTAGACACCCTAGTCCATATAAATTGCAGTGGTTGAATGATAGTGGTGAGACTAAGGTGAGTAAGCAAGCCTTGATTAGTTTTCGCATTGGTAAGTATGAGGATGAGGTGTTATGCGATGTAGTGCCAATGCAAGCATGTCATGTGTTGTTGGGGAGGCCATGGCAATTTGATAGGAAGGCTGTTCATGATGGCTTTACTAACAAGTATACGCTTGTTCACCAAGGGAAGAGCTTTAATCTTATACCGTTAACACCTAAGCAGGTGTATGAGGACCAGTTGCAGCTACAACAGTCGTTTGCAAAACACAAGGTGAGTGAAAAGCAGAGTGAGAGTGAGAGTGAGAGAGCAAAAGACAATGAGAAGAAAAAGGAATATAAAAGCAAGATCAAAAGGAAAAGGAGAGGAAGGTTGGAAAGAGTGTGAGAGGCCAAGTTGAAGGGGGATCAACTATGGTGGTGAGTGAAAAGGAGAGGGCAGCCTTGCAAAAGGAGAGTTGTGTGGCAAGAGCGAGTGTAGTAAGGAGAGCGTTAGTGATGAGGCAACCTATGTTGTTACTGGTTTTTAAAGAAACATGTTTGACTACTAACGAATTATCTAACTCTTTGCCTAGTGTGGTTATGGCTCTTGTGCAGGACTTTGAAAATGTCTTTCCGAAGGAACTCCAAAGGCAGGTCGATGAATTAATGGAGAAGGGATATGTGAGAGAAGGCATGAGTCCATGTGCAGTACCTGTGATTTTAGTGCCTAAGAAGGATGGGACATGGAGAATGTGTGTTGACTGCCGCGCCATCAACAACCTTACGGTAAAGTATCGTCATCCCATTCCTTGTTTAGATGACTTCTTAGATTGGTTATATGAGTATAGTGTCATTCCTCATGAGCCTTGGATAGACATGTCCATAGATTTTGTGTTAGGATTATCTAAGCCTAGGCATGGTCGAGATTTTATTTTTGTGGTTGTGGATAGGATTTCTAAAATGGTTCATTTCAGTCCTTGTCATAAAACTGATGATGCTATATACATTATTGATTTGTTCTTTAGAGAGGTAGTGCATCCGCGTGGTATACCTAGTAGCATTGTTAGTGATCGGGATGTAAAGATTTCAAGTTATTGTTGGAGAGTATCGTGCGAAAAGTGGGGAACTAAACTAATGTTTTCAACTATCTGTCACCCATAAACTGATGGGCAGATTGAGGTGGTTAACAGGACTTTAATTCAATTGTTAGGGGCAATCATAGAGAAGAACATTAGGACTTAGAAGGATTGCCTACCATTTGTGGAGTTTGCATGTAATAAGGCTTTAAATAGCATTATTCATTGTTCACCATTTGAGATTGTGTGTGGTTTTAACCCACTGGATCCTATTTATATCTTGCCATTGCAACTTAACAAGTTTGTGAGTTTTGAGGCTGATTCTAAGACAGATTTCGTGAGAAGGCTAAATATTGAGCAAAGAACAGAGCAGTATGTGAAACAAGCCAACAAGGGTTGTCAACAAGCTGTTTTTGAACCTGGAGATTGGGTTTGGGTTCACATGCGCAAAGAGCGGATTCTCGTACAGCGTAGATCTAAAATACTTCCAAGAGGCGATGGACCAATTCAAAGTCTTGAGCGCATTAATGATAATGCATACAAGAAAGATCTACCAAGTGAGTATCCAGTAAGTGTCACATTTTATGTTACTGATCTGAGTCCATTTGATGCAGGCAATGATTTGAGGACAAATCCTTTTCAAGAGGAGGGGAATGATGCGATCCATGATGAGAGCCAAGCCGGAAGAAGAAATGTGGATCCTCTTGTAGTGCTGCCTGGACCGATCACAAGAAATCAAGCGAAACGATTCAAGAAAGCACTTAACGGGTTGATAAAGGTTGTCCATGAAGCTAGAAAGGATTGGAGCAATCATGAAGTTGGAACGGATTGGAACAACCATGGGAAGATCCTTGCCTTTGTACAAGTTATACTGGACACGGGTTGAAGAGGGCGTGTACTTTCAAGGCACGGCCGTGTAGGAGTCAAGCAAATCCACAGAAAGATACACAGCCAAAGTACACGGGCGTGTATGTTGCCAGAAGTTGCACAGAAAGATACACGGCCAAAGTATACGGGCGTGTATGTTGCCGGAAGTTGCACAGAAAGGTACATGGCCAAAGTACACGGGCGTATACACGGCCGTGTATCCCCTGTCAGCCAGCTTGTTCTGTTTCGCGTTTTTATGTCACTTAACTAAACTACGTCGTTTTGGACTTGTTTTTACACGAATTGTAACCCTAGTATAAAAGCTCCTAGGGTTTAGAACAACTAAAGAACTTACATCTTTGAACATTAAACACTTTTGAGAGGCACCTCTCTTGGTTCTTCATAAACTAAACCGAACTTATCGGATTGATTTCCGTGGCGTTCATCCCCGACTTATCAATCGGTCTTTCATCCCGATTGTGGCGTCTTCACTTTATACCAAGGTTTTTGTCTCGCTTATAGACAACGGGTCGCGGTTTCCACTTTAGGTGTTTGGGCGTCTTAGGCAACGAATTTCCGAACGTATTGGTATTGGGTTTCGTCACGGGTTGGCGTGGTTCGTATCAATTAGTGAGTCTAAACGGCATAACCAGGAATTCTAAAGCACCATACCTTGTGGCACATGTTGTTTTAGGCTCATCTCCTTCAGCAATTGTAACTTGATGGTATTTCGATCATAAATCTAGTTTGGAGAAGTATCGTGCCTCACCATATCGGTCAAAATATGATCTTGTTAAGGGCTCAATAGTCAATGTATAGTAAGAGGAAACTATCATTCTTCTTCTTAAACAACACTAAGGCCCCAAATGGTGCCTTTGATGGTCGAATAAACCCTATGATAGGAATCAAAATCTAACAAGACCTATCATTAGGGCAAGAGCCAAAGGATTTCAAATCTTGGCGATAAGGGCCCATTTTGAGCAAATCGACCCCAGAATTATTTGTTTATTAACCTCTTTTCTATTACTCATGTATTGTATATTCCAACAAGCACACTTATCAGGCTTTATAGGGCAATGGATAAACTTACTAAAACTCAGCTTGTGGGTTATCCATGGACCGACCTAAATCGGTGATGAGTTGGGCCGATGAATCCTATTGAAGAGCTAGCATGTTAATGACTATTTTTACTTGTAATTTATTTCTTTGAATCGTTTATGTTGTACATTTTTTAGACACTTTTATTTGGTTGTAATTGTTGCTTTCAAAACCGGCCACCTTAAAGTAACATAGTTTTAATTTTGTGGACATTTTAACCCTAAAGGGAGCAAGTATAAATACTTTCTTAAGTAGGGTTTTGAGGGAGCTTAGAAAATTTTCAAAACATACACTTCACATGTGAGGGTTAGGGTTATCCTAAATCCAAATTGCTCTTATCAATTTCAATCCCAAAAAGTGAATTGTGAGTAATATCAATTCTCTCCGTTGTAATTTTCCTTTTCATCACTAGTGAGTTATATCTAGGGTTGATTAGGATTATTGTTGGTCAGATTTTGATTTCATTTGTAATCACTTTATCATGTTATAAGATTGATTGGTTTTGACATTAGTTCTAACCATCAATTTTGCCACATCTTGAACTTTAAATTGGCCTTGTCGGGAAGGAGGATCACGGTCTTGTTTTTTATTGTTGATGTTTGGAAATCTATTGGGATTTTAAGTTGATTAAGTGATTCAATTGAGGATTTCATCATTGTGATTTTTATTATCTTGAAATATAGCATTCGGATCATCTTGCAACAATTAGGATTCATGCAAAATTTGTTCCAATTTTGAACTGGTTTTGATCTTGTGTTTTGAAGTTGTTCAATTGGTTCATTTGCATGTGCTTAATCTTGGTTTTAGGCACATCATCTTTTGGTATCAGAGCAATCACATTTGGATACTTAAGGTTGATCACGTTCTACTTAAAGAATTGGTTATAAGTATTAAGATTTGACGCCATTTGGAAGCTAGTTTGATTAACATTGTTTGATTGTCTTTCAAATTGGTTTTTCATGTGCTTAATCTTAGTTTTAAGCACATCACCCTACCTCTAACAACTCCTTCAATTTTTGCTTAAGTTCCTCCAATTCCTTAAGAAACGTTCAATACAACATAGTTGCTAGAGGTTATGCTCTAGTTCAATCTTATGATCTATTTCTCTTCTTAAAGGGAGTCTTTTGGTAGTTTAAAGGGCATAACATCTTGGAATTCGTTCAACAACTCCTTTAATAGAGGTGGGACTTATACTTGCCTCTCTGACCCCTCATCCATCTTTAGAGTTGCTAGGTAAGTGAGCCCATTCCTCTTCAATCCCTTAGCAATTGCATGGTTAATAGAAACTTCATAGCTTGACTTTCGAGTTACAGGGACCATACATTAAGCCAACCCATCCAACACACAAAGCAATTAGCTTGAGGAACAATTATGGCATCAATCTTGTCAAAGAAATCACTACCAATCACAAACTCAAAATCATTAAGAGGCACCACTTCAATGTATTCCTTCCCTTGAAATCCACCAATACATAGGTCTACTTCTCTAGCTACTCTAATGGTAGGGACCACTTTGGAGTCTATGATCTTAAGCCAAGTTCTTACCTTTTCAATCTTCAACCCTAATTTGATTGTTGCTTCTTCTAATACAAAAGGTAGGAGGCTCCTATATCCACAAGGGCATTCAACTTCTTACTTGCAACTAAGACATCTATGTACATTAGTGGTAGGAATCAAAATCCTACAAGACCTATCACTAGGGCAAGAGCCAAAGAGTTACAAAATTTGGTGATGAGGGTCCTCTTTAAACAAACCGACCTGAAAATACTTGTATACTAACTTCTTTTCTATTACGTATTTGTTGTGCATTCCAGTAGGCATACTTGTCAAGTTTTACAAGGCGATGGACAAACTTACTAAAACTCAGCTTATGGGTTATTCATGGACCGACATAAATCGAAGAAGAACTCGACTAAGAAATTGTTCGCTTGAATCGAAAAACCAGCCACTTGAAGAACATTGTACTTGTAATTGTTGTTTTTGAGAATCGGCTATCTCATTTAGCATTAGCAATTTCTTTTCATGGAACCGGCCACCTAAGTGGCTTATTTGTAATTTTCATGTGGTTTTTACCCTCATAGGAGCAAGTATAAATACTTGCTAACTAGGGTTTTTAGGATACTTTTTTTCTTCAATTTGAAAAACAAACACTTTTGTTGCCATGTGGGAGAGTCCCTCTTGCTAGTATCCACTCTTATCAATTTCATTGGAAATTGTGGTGAATTTGGCTTGGAATTTCTTGTGAGTAATATCAAGATCTTCTAAGTTGCTTCCTTTTATTACTAGTGTGTAATATCTAGTGATAATAGGTTGATTTCATATACTTGTTGTTTCATGCCAATTTAGGGTTCATATTGCTAGGATTACAAACCAATTTAGAGGTTGGAATTGCATTTAATATGTAATTTGATTGGTATTGGAATTCCTTTGTAATACATCTAAATTGGATTCACACCATTAAGGTTTGATTCATCCTTTGTTCAAGCTAATTTTAAGGGATTTTGTCTTATTGAATTCTCCAATTGGATTATGTTATGTGCTTGAATTATTTAGGCACATCAAAATTTGGTATTAGAGCATTTTTTTTTAGAGAAGGGAAATTTTTGTGATTATCAATTTGGGAATTAAGGCTTTTGACCCTTCAATTTGAAATTGAATTTGTGAGAAGTGAAACTTGAAGTCTTGTGTTGAATTCTTCCTTGAATTGTTTATGTGATTTTCCAATTGAGTGTAGAAATTAAATTGCATCCTTTTGCCATTAGTTGATTGTTTGTACAAGAAGGGGAAGCTCTTGAATTGAATTCAATAATTTGGAATTCTATACGTTGAAGCATAGTTGATTGGTGTTTGTTGTTTCCTTGAGATTTTGGAATTGGAAGATTCATTTTTCAGAGTTGCTCAACTTGCGTGGAGAATTAGGAAACAATTTTGGATTTACAATCAATCATTACTTGTGGAGTTATTGTGTATTGATCACTTTAATTGCACATTGACTAGTTGGAATCAATTGCTTGCCATTTGGAGAAGTGTCTATATTTAGTTCCATTTTGTTGTTGTTATCGTGATTGGAAGTGCACTGTAGGTGTGTGTAAGCTTTAGTGAAGTGCACTTTGTGTCATGAAGTGAAGTGTGTGTGTGCGTACCATGGGAGTAGACGTGTTGTTGTGAAGGTGTGTGTTGCGTGGTGGTGTGTTGAAGTGTGGGAGTGTGTGAGTGTACCGTAAGTGTGTATGTGTGTATTATGGAGTGAGTGTTGTGTATAAGTGTGATGTGCCTAAACACTCTTGAAAGCACATTCAAAAGACTTAAGAAAAACTATCTCAAGTCAAGGCAAAATCGGATCCAAAAAAAGGGCAAAATGACGTGAACCAAGTGAAGATATGATGAAATCCAAATGTCCAATGATATAATTAGAATACCATACTGATAATACCTTCTAATAACACCCTAATCTTATATAATCCACAATATGACAAAAGAAAACCGGGAAAAAAATAACCCCTTTCAAATAGTGAAGAACACGTTTCCTAGGGAAATTTTCAATGATGAACCAAATATAATTGATAAATGCTTCAAATAAGCACAAGAATTCGTGTACAATAAGGTGTATTTCTGACCAAGAAATATCTCAATTCAACCCTAGATATGACACACTAGAGAAGAAAAGAGATCACAACAAAATGAAATTGATATAACTCACAATTTCAAGATGTTGCACTCGCCACAATTTCAACTCTTGGGATTGAAATTGATAAGAGTTTGGAACTAAGGTATGAACCCTAATTCTCACGTGAAAGGAAGACTATATTCTGCAAAAATAAGCCCCTCAAACCCTCTCTTAAGCAAGTATTTATACTTGCTACTCCTAGGGTTAAAAAGTGCTCAAAATTACAAGTTTGCCACTTTTAAGGTGGCTAACCCTAAATGAAAGTTACAAAGAAATAAAGTGTCCCAAAACCAAAATACAACCAAAATAGTTCATAAAAGAAATTCTCTTCAATATGCCGGTCTTCTATAGGATCCATCGGCCTAACTCATCGCCGGTTCAGGTCGGTCCATGGATAACCCACAAGCTGAGTTTGAGTGAGTTTGTCCATTGCCCTGTAAAGCATGATAAGTATTCCTGTTGGAATATAAAATACATGAATAAGATAAAAGAGGTTAGTAAATGAATAATTCCAGGGTCGATTTGCTCAAAATAGGTCCTCATCGCCAAGATTCGAAATCCTTCAGTTCTTGCCCTAATGATAGGTTTTGTCGGATTTTTATTCCTATCATCTCCTCGGGCCTCAAAAAGATTTGTCCTCAAATCTAGTAGATCAAATGCAGTAGAGACTTTGTTTCCTCCTAGCAAGTCACCTGAAGAAATATCTCTGCAGAATCCCAATATCTGAAATACTATAGGTGGTGATTGTCTTCTCTCCTCCATTTCCAGGATGTATCTCTTCTGCAACACAAATAATGACCCATTATCCACTAAAGTTACCCCTATATCAACCTGTTCCACTGAAACTATTTCCTCTTTTTCTAACTCATCTGTATGTTGCTGATCCTCATGGTCTTCTAATGGTTGGCCCAACTGCTCATTACCCTCTAAAACCTCTGAAGGTGAACATAACTATCTCTGAACAGTCTGGCTCTCTGGTGGTCTGCTCGTCTGACTATGATCATCAGGATCCTCTGAAGGTTTGATCATGTGGTTATGACCCTCACGAACCTGTGATGGTTGTTTTATTTGTCTTTGCATCTCTTGGACCTCTGATGGTGACATAGGGTTCAATACTATACGTTTACCATCCTTTTTAAACATATAAGTATTTCTATACCCATCATGTAATACCATCCTGTCATATAACCATGGTCTACCAAGTAATATATGGGATGCACAAAGAGGAAGAATATCACATTCAAGCTCATCATAGTACTTGTCCCCTATACTGAAGGGTACCCTAGCCCTTTGGGTAACATAAAGACTATCCTGATCATTCAACCAATGTAATGTATAGGGTTTAGGATGTGAGATAGTTTTAAGTTTCAACTTCGATACTAATGATATAGCTACAACATTAGTACAACTACCACCATCAATAATAATTGCACACAAGTTTCCTTGTACCCTACAAGAAGTATGGAACAAGTTTTCTCTTTTTCCCTCATCAATGGTTTGAAAAGAAGTCATGTCCCGATGCAATATGTTAGCATAATGAAACATTTCACTAGACATGATTATACTCAAATCCAACAATACAATAATTATCTTCACACTTCCAAGGTTTAAGTACACAACCAAACCACAAATGAAGTATACTCAACTACTTTCAAGTAGTTAGAATTAAATTCAACAACAAGTGTTTAAGTAACTAGTTCAATTACTTTCACACATTTAATGACTTGTTTGAATTTTAAATTCTACTACTCACTTTCCTTATTCTTGCCACGGTTCACACTCACACTTTATCTTAATGTGCAGCACCTTACTCCACACAACTCCACAAATTTACACCACCACACACACCTCACTCCTACACGGTGCAACAAATTCACTACAACACTACTACACGTTGTAACCTTTTTTTTTTTTTTAAACACTCTTACATACAATACTTCAAGGTGCACACGTCCTTGCCACTACACAACTCCCATTCACACCATAAACCACAAGCAATGGCAGCAACAAAATTCAAATTTGAAATCACTCCATTAAATGCAACCTTCTCCACAAATGGTAAAAAACAATTCAAATTCAAATAACACTTATTCAATGCTACTCAATGAATTGCTCTCAAACTTAAAGAAGGTATTTGAATTTCAAATGGATGCTTATCCTTCCACACACTTCAAATCTGGAATTTTCAAATGCTCCAATTCCGAATTGCACAAGGATTCACAACACTAATTGCAAGCCTTCCTCAATTGGTAACAATGAATTCAAATTCAAATAGCAATCATTAACTCCCACAACTTAATTGCATATGTTTTGAATTCAAATAATTCCTTACTAATCAAAACTCAATGCAATCTGCAAATTGTACTCCACCAATTCAGAATTACACAATGGAATTCAAAGCAACAAACTACACATCTTCCTCTACGCCACAACAAGCCACGACAAGGATTTTGGTAAGTTTTGCAAGTTCCAAAAATTGTTGAATTAAACAACACTTGATACTTCTGCCCTTCCACGAAAATTAGTGATCACAAAATGATGCAACAACCTTCCTAAACCAACTCCAACAAACAGCAAAATAAACTCCAAGACAAGGTAATTTCACAAGCTCAAAACCACAACAATCAACACAATTGCGGTTTTCACTAAATTAACCCTAATGGATGATCAACTCCACGAAATCAAATGAAACCAATTCCCTTCTCTCAACATGTGCTCTGATACCAAAAAGATGATGTGCCTAAACACTCTTGAAAGCACATTCAAAAGACTTAAGAAAAACTATCTCAAGTCAAGGCAAAATCGGATCCAAAAAAAGGGCAAAATGACGTGAACCAAGTGAAGATATGATGAAATCCAAATGTCCAATGATATAATTAGAATACCATACTGATAATACCTTCTAATAACACCTTAATCTTATATAATCCACGCAAATAATCCACAATATGACAAAAGAAAACCGTGAAAAAAAATAATCCCTTTCAAATAGTGAAGAACGCGTTTCCTAGGGAAATTTTCAATGATGAACCAAATATAATTGATAAATACTTCAAATAAGCACAAGAATTCGTGTACAATAAGGTGTATTTCTGACCAAGAAATATCTCAATTCAACCCTAGATATGAAACACTAGAGAAGAAAAGAAATCACAACAAAATGAAATTGATATAACTCACAATTTCAAGATGTTGCACTCGCCACAATTTCAACTCTTGGGATTGAAATTGATAAGAGTTTGGAACCAAGGTATGAACCCTAATTCTCACGTGAAAGGAAGAGTATATTCTGCAAAAATAAGCCCCTCAAACCCTCTCTTAAGCAAGTATTTATACTTGCTACTCCTAGGGTTAAAAAGTGCTCAAAATTACAAGTTTGCCACTTTTAAGGTGGCTAACCCTAAATGAAAGTTACAAAGAAATAATGTGTCCTAAAACCAAAATACAACCAAAATAGTTCATAAAAGAAATGCTCTTCAATATGCCGGTCTTCTATAGGATCCATCGGCCCAACTCATCGCCGGTTCAGGTCGGTCCATGGATAACCCACAAGCTGAGTTTGAGTGAGTTTGTCCATTGCCCTGTAAAGCATGATAAGTATTCCTGTTAGAATATAAAATACATGAATAAGATAAAAGAGGTTAGTATATAAATAATTCAGGGGTCGATTTGCTCAAAATGGTTCCTCTTCGCCAAGATTCGAAATCCTTTAGTTATTGCCCTAATGATAAGTCTTGTCGGATTTTGATTCCTATCAAAGTGTGTTGTATTGATTATGTGTTACACTGTGGGAGTGAGTGTGTGAAACCGTGGTGTGTGGTTTAAGGTCGTGTAAGTGGATTGTGGGAGTTGTGTGTGAGGTATGGTTGTGTTGTTATGTTAATTGGACGTGTGTTGTAGTGTTGGTGACGTGGTGTGAAGTGTGTTGTTGGCTTATTGAAGTTAGTAATCAACCATGTCAAATGATCAATATTTATCTACTAATGTACCGCGTTGAGCTATGACTTCTTTTCCTATTAACGAAGATGAACAGAGGGAAAATTTGTTCCACATATCTTATAGAGTATAAGGTAATTTATGTGCTCTTATTATTGGTAGTGGTAGTTGTACAAATGTTGTATCTAACTCATTAGTATCAAAATTACAACTTGTAACTACCCCACATCTAAAACCCTACACATTATGAGTAAGGGAGTCTCCATGTGACCCAAAGAGCTAGGGTACCTTTCAGTATAGGGGATAAATACTATGATAAGATTGAATGTGATATTCTTCCCATGTGTGCATCCTATATATTGCTTGGTAAGCCATGGTTGTATGACAGGAGGGTCTTACATGATGGTTAGAGAAATACCTATATGTTCCAACAAGATGGTAAACGAATAGTATTGAACCCTATGTCACCATCAGAAGTCCAAGAGATGTAAAGACAAATAAGTCAAACATCAAAGATTCTTGAGGTTCATAGTTAGATGAGCCAACCTTTAGAGGACCAAGCTATTCAGAAGCAGATATGTTAACCATTAGAGGTTCCTAAGATTCATAGTCAGATGAGTCAACCTTTAGAGTAACGAGAGGTTCAAGAGCAGATGTGTTAACCATCAGAGGTCCAAAAGGTTCAAGGACGGATGAGTAAGCCATCAGAGGGCTAAGAGGTTAAAAACATACAGGTGAAACAAGGAAAGAGAACAATATTAGTGGGATAGTTTGAGTTAAAGGAGGTCTTAGTGGATGATAAACCATTAGATGTGATGAAGATGAGTCATATCCTAGAGATGGAGGGGCAAGAGCAACCCCCCCCCCCATGATATCTCAGGTATTGGGAGACTGTAGTGATAATTTTACAAATAACTTGCTAGGAGGACACAGAGTTTCTACTGCCTTTGACCTATCAAATTTAAGGACAAATCTTCTTGAGGCCCGAGGAGATGATAGGAATCAAAATCCTACAGGACTTATCACTAGGACAAGAACCAAAGAGTTACAAAATTTGGTGATGAGGGTCCTCTTTGAACAAACTGACCCCGAAAATACTTGTATACTACTTCTTTTCTATTACTTATTTGTTGTGCATTCTAGTAGGCATACTTGTCAAGTTTTACAAGGCGAGGGACAAACTCACTAAAACTCAGCTTGTGGGTTATTCATGGACTAGCATAAACAGAAGAAGAACTGGACCAACAAATTATTCGCTTGAATCAAAGAACCGGCCTCTTGAAGAACATTGTACTTAAAATTGTTGTTTTTGAGAACCAGCCATCTCATTTAGCATTTGTAATTTCTTTCCTTGGAACCGGCCACCTAAGTAGCTTATTTGTAATTTTTATGTGGTTTTTACTCTAATAGGAGCAAGTATAAATACTTGCTAACTAGGGTTTTCAGGAAACTTTTTTTTCAATTTGAAAAACAAACACTTTTGTTGCCGTGTGGGAGAGTTCCTCTTGCCAGCATCCACTCTTATCAATTTCATTAGAAATTGTGGCGAGTTTAGCTTGGAATATCTTGTGAGTAATATCAAGATCTTCTAAGTTGCTTTCTTTTTATTACTAGTGTGTAATATCTAGTGATAATAGGTTGATTTTATATACTTATTATTTCACGCCAATTTAGGATTCATATTGCTAGGATGACAAACCAATTTAGAGGTTGGAATTGCATTTTATATGTAATTTGATTAGTATTGGAATTCCTTTGTAATACATCTAAATTGGATTCACGCCATTGAGGTTTCATTCATCCTTTGTTTAAGTCAATTTTAAGGGATTTTTTCTTATTGAATTCTCCAATTGGATTGTGTTATGTGCTTAAATTATTTAGGCACATCAATTACTCCCTTACATTCTTGAGCAACTTAAGATTTCATGGCCTTAAGGATTCACACAGAACCCAGCTTTGCCTCATCTTCATCTGAACTTTTACTAGCTATTAAGGCAACCAATCGATCTTTCTTTAGGCATTCCTTAGCATAGTGGGAACCACCATAAAAGTAACATTTCAATTCACAAGGCTTCCATCGCTCACCATCACTCCATTCATTGGGTCTTCCCCATTCATTTTAAGGAGAGAATTGGCCTTTGAGTTCTTGGATAAAGCTATCCTAAGTATTGATTTCATTTTCCCTTTCTATACCACTAAACAATTGTAGAGTCTTTTAAATACATAGCAACGATATATAATTTGCCCAATTCATCTAAGATCCTGATGGCATTGAAATACTTCAAGGGCGGATTGTGTCCCCTAGAAATGTTCTAGCTTAGGGACATCAACCCTTTGTATTGACTGTATAGTCACACCGTTAGCCATAGCAGCTCTACATGTTGCTAGCTAGTTCTTCAGCTCATCAATCTCAAGGTGCATAGCCATGATAATAGCATTAGTCATGGTCTCATAGGCCTCCTCCTTAGCTTCCAAGGCATCTACTTGAGTTTAGAGGGTCTCCCCTTTCTCCTCCAAAGTAACATCTTGTAGCTTCAGTTCCTTTAATGCTTGACCTAAAGCCCCTTGCAATTCACCATAGAGTCCCTCTTCAAATTCCTCCATATGGGCTTGAGATTCATTCAACTATTCCTTTACTTCAACGATACTCAATTCCGGCCTATCTATCCTAGTGAGAAGATAGTTCAACAAATCTTTAGACCTAGCTCTTGCCCTGATGATGCGTGTCTCCCTAGTGTCCTCCACTTACTCCATAGTAGGAGTCTTGTTCTCAACTTCAAATGACATCTTCCTTTTAACCTAGCTTTGATACCAACTATCACAGTTGTATTTTCCCTTAGTACTCCCATGCAGCACTTAGTGCTTCTAACCACACTACAAAGGGCTAAGTTCAGCTTGAAAATATTCACAATACACTTAGAGAGAGAAACTTTATATGTAATTGAATTCACTCAAATGTTTAGATAGATTACAACTCCAAGGGGGGCTGGGGTCACCCCTATATATACAAAAGGCTTGTCTAGACAGATAGCCAAGATTAATTAGATATGATGGTTAAAATTTAATTTTACCTACTACATCCAATTACGCTACCTACTACTGCACTATGAATCTAGACAATCCTAGAATCTTCTAGAGTCTTCCAACTTCAAAAATCTTTTGTTGGACTTAGGCTTAGGCTTCTTTCCAAGCCTTAAAAACCTCTTAAGCCATGGTAGTTGAAGCAGTCCGTTATACATGCATCGAGAGGACTTTGCCTAACAACTATAAAAAATCTCACCCGCTTACTCAAAACAAAAACATATACCTCTTTAGCAAGTAATCCCACATAGCATCATAATACTATTTTTATCCAATATCTATAATAATTTCAACCTTCATATGTTTACTTTTACTGTATTGTGCAAGCTATTATCCTACTAAGCCACAGCATGAAAATGATAGAGGTTTTTTTTTTTTTTTAATATTTTGACATTCACTCATAGTATTTACTTTTTTGTCTTAGTTTTATTTTATTTTCTTAGCATTATATTTTTGCAAAATATTAGTTAAACCAACATGACCATAGGGTAATCTTAACATTGGTCGAAAGTTTCATGAAAACTTTGGTTATGATATACTCCAGTTTCCTATAATCGTAACATACCCCCTTTGTGCTACGCAAAGATAATCTTGGAAGACATTTCAAACAGCATATTCATTCATATAACCATGTCTTCACATTTACTTCCATGGGTGTCCATGTTGATGATAACCTTTTGGTTGGAAATTAAGGCATTTATACATTTCATGCTCAAGGTGCAATTTACTACAAAATTGGTAGTTTCTTACCCAATGAAAATGAGAGGCCATGATTTTTACAAACATATATATACGACATCGACCATGAAATCTAAAAATCGTATATTTGAGAATCAAACTTAGATACTGAGATTATCACAACAATTACTTCCATCCCCAATGCCAATAAGCTATTCATCCATTAATTTCACCAACTTTCCTGACTTGACAATATTGAGGATTGTTGGCTTATAATTTGTGGGCAACCTCCTATTCAGCATCAATATTCTGTTTTAATTGCATCTCAAGTTGCTGCTATAGCAGTTGGTGGTGAAGAAGCAAGAGAACTACGTGGTCATGATATTGTCATTCAATCACCTTCTAGATATCTTATGAATTTTAGTGATCTTGCTAGATATTACGACTCCCTATAATATCCTCTTTTGTTTCTATATAGAACATATGGATGGGATACCAATACTCACTCTACCAATGGCAACTCTACCACATTTTGTACCTTCTATGTGTATTATATCTAAGTGATAATTACACTTAACAAAATTTGTTTTCATTATGGGAACTTATGTTCGCAATTCTTTACTTAAAAGCTTATCCTTCATATTTGTAATCACAAGCAAACTCTTATTCTAAGAGGGGGTTGTCTCTTCAAATAGGATTTGGTGGATAACTTCATCAAAATAGAAAATCAAAGCCTTAAATGGTTATATCATAACCAATATACAATTCAAGCTGAGTTCTATCAAGGATTGCAAGACTCACCAGTTGTTGGAGAAAATGATGTAGGTTTGCTTATTTAACTACTCCATAAGACATTGAATCACAACTTCATTTAATGTTTTCCATTTAAAATCATTCTTAAATCACCTCTTCCTATAGGAAATATTGGAAGAAAAAATGTATTGCTTTCTTCATTTGACGGAAGTCCACATGATATGCACCAAAGATGATAGGAATAAAAATCCGACAAGACCTATCATTAGGGCAAGAACTAAAGGAATTCGAATTTTGGCGATGAGGGCCCATTTTGAGTAGATCGACCCTGGAATTATTTACAAATTAACCTCTTTTCTATTATTCTTGTATTGTGTTTTCCAACAGGCACACTTATCATATTTTATAGGGCAATAGACAAACTCCCGCAAACTCAGCTTATGGGTTATCCATGGACCGACCTAAACCGACGATGAGATGGGCCGATGGATCCTATAGAAGACCGGCATCTTGAAGACCATTTCTTTTATATATTTCTTCTTTTATGAACTATTTTGGTTTTGGGAAAATTTTATTTCCTTGTAATTATCACTCAGGGCTAGCCACCTTAAAAGTGGTAAACTTGTAATTTTGATCACTTTTTAACCCTAGTAGTAGCAAGTATAAATACTTGCTTAAGAGAGGGTTTGGGGAGGCCATATTCTGCAGAATTGAGAGTTCATTTCACGTGAGGATTAGGACTTCCTAATTGTCATTAGACTCTTATCAATTTCAATCCCAAGAGTTGAAATTGTGGCGAGTGCAACACCTTGAAATTGTGAGTAGTATCAATTTCATTTTGTTGTGATTTCTTTTCTTCTCTAATGTATCATATCTAGGGGTGAATTGAGATAGTTCTTGGACAGATTTGCTTCCTATTATTTTCGAACTCTTGTGTTTAATTAAGATCCTTTGCATTTGAATTCGGTTCTTCCTTGAAGATTACTTCTTGAAATGTGATTATCACTTGTGGAAAGGGGTTCTTAAAATTGAAGATTTCTTTTGAATTTGTGGATTATTCACGTGGGATTATATGTGATTAGTGTGATGTTATAAGAGATTATTATTGTGGTATTACAATTACAACATTGAGTATTTGGATTTCATTGCACCTTTACTAGGTATACGCCATTTTTGCCCTTTTTGGAACCAGTTTGTTGTTGACTTGAGTTTGTTTTTCTTGAGTCTTTTAATTGTGCTTCCAAGTGGATTTAGGCACATCATCTTTTTGGTATCAGAGCTTGAGGTTTAAGAGGAGGGATTTACAATTTGGAATTCCAAATTTAAGGATTGTTGAATTATTACATTGATCCGAATTGTGAAGTGGAGTTGTGTTTTATTCTTATGTTGTTGAAGTGCTATCTTGTTGTTTAGTTGTTGTACACTTGGAGACTTGTAACATTCTTGGATTCCTTGAGAATTGACCATGAATGTGAGGTGTCTTTGAAGTGAAACGTGAAGAGAAAAGAGTATTGGTCCTTTGTGATCAAGTGGAGAAGTGAAAATTGTCTTGTGTCATTTCGGATTTGAGGAGTGGCAATTGAGATTTCAGATTTGAAATTTTCAGAATTAAAGTGTGAGTTAAGAAGTCAATTTGAATTTCAAAACACACATTAAGTCATTGTTAATTGTGTGTCATTTGAATTTACAATAGCTTCTTACCATTTGTGGAATCTTGCACTTATTGAACTTCTTTTGAATTTGAAAGTTGAGTTGCCTTTTGTTGTAAGTTGTGGCTTGAAACTTGAATAGAAGTGGAGAAGTTTAAGTGTGGAAGAGTGTGATCTTGAATTGTTGCAAGAAGATTCTGGAAATTTAGTAGTGTGTTTGCAATTTTCAGATTGCATTGTGTGAAAAAAAAAAAGGAAATCATTTGAATTCAAACACCTTCATTAAGTTTGAGGTAATTCATTGAGTAGCATTGAATAAGTTTTATTTGAATTTGAATTGTTCTTACCATTTGTGGAGGAGGTTGCATTTAGTAAAGTGATTTGAATTTAAATCTATTGCTACCTTTGAGTGTGAGTTGCAGTGTAAATTGTGTTGTGTAGTGGCAAGAGATTGTATACTTGGAAGTGTATATGTGTTGCACCGTGATGTAAAGGGGGTGTGTGTGTGTGGCGTAATGAGTATGTGAGTGAAGGTGTTGCAACATGGTGAATTGGTGTTGTGGTGAAGTAAGTGCACCGTGATTATGTGTATGTGTGGTGGTGTAAGAATGTTTAAAAAAAAAAAAAAAGTTACAATGTGTAGTAGTGTTGTAGTGAATTGGTTGCACTGTGTAGGAGTGAGGTGTGTGTGGTGGTGTAAATTTGTGGAGTTGTGTGTAGTGTAAGGTGCTGCACATTAAGACTCATTATTGGTGTAAAAATTTAGCAAGAAAGGAAGGTTGAGTAGTGGAATTTAAAATTCAAACAAATCATTAAAGTGTAAAAGTAATTGAACTAGTTACTTAAACACTTGTTGTTGAATTTAATTCTATCTACTTGAAAGTAGTTGAGTGTACTTTATTTGTGGTTTGGTTGTGTACTTGAACCTTGGAAGTGTGAAGATAATTATTGTATTGTTGGATTTGAGTACAATCATGTCTAGTGAAATGTTTCATTATGCTAACATATTGCATCAAGACATGACTTCTTTTCAAACCATTGATGAGGGACAAAGAGAAAACTTGTTCCATATTTCTTGTAGGGTATAAGGAAACTTGTGTGTAATTATTATTGATAGTGGTAGTTGTACTAATGTTATAGCTGCATCATTAGTATCGAAGTTGAAACTTGAAACTATCCCACATCCCAAACCCTATACATTACATTGGTTGAATGATCAGGATGGTCTTTGAGTAACCCAAAGGGCTAGGGTACCCTTCAGTATAGGGGACAAGTACTATGATGAGCTTGAATGTGATATTTTTGGTAGACCATGGTTGTATGACATGATGGTATTACATGATGGGTATAGAAATACTTATATGTTCAAAAAAGATGGAAAACGTATAGTATTGAACCCTATGTCGCCATTAAAGGTCTAAGAGATGCAAAGACAGATAAAACAACCATCACAGAATCTTGAGGATCATAGCCACATGACCAAACCTTCAGAGGACCAAACTGTGAAGACGTAGGTATGCCAACCTTCAAAGGTTCTTGAAGGCTCTAGTGACTCCAGTCAACCCATAGAGCATAAAATTTGTCAGACACCGATGTGCCAACCTTCAGAGGATCTTGATGATCATAGTCAGACAAGAAAACCACCAAAGAGCAAGACTGTTCAGAGACAGTTATGTTCACCTTTAGAGGTTTTAGAGGGTAATGAGCAGTTGGGTTAACCATTAGAAGACTATGAGGATCAGCAACATACAGATGAGTTAGAAAAGGAGGAAACGGTTTCAGTGGAACAAGTTGATACAGGGACGACTTTATTGGATAATGGAGCATTATTTGTGTTGCAGAAGAGATACATCCTGAAAATGGAGGAGAGAAAACAAGCACCACCTACAGTATGTTAGATATTGGGATTCTGCAGAGATACTTCTTCAGATAGATTGTTAAGAGAAAACAAAGTCTCTATTGCATTTGACCTGCCAGATTTGAGGACAAATCTTTTTGAGGCCCGAGGAGATGATAGGGATAAAAATCTGAAAAGACCTATCATTAAGGCAAGAACTAAAGGAATTTGAATTTTGGCGATGAGGGCCCATTTTGAGCAGATCGACCTCGGAATTATTTATAAATTAACCTCTTTTCTATTATTCTTGTATTTTATTTTCCAACAGGCACACTTATCATATTTTATAGGGCAATGGACAAACTCCCTCAAACTCAGCTTGTGGGTTATCTATGGACCGACCTGAACCGGCGATGAATTGGGCCGATGGATCTTATAGAAGACCGGCATCTTGAAGACCATTTCTTTTATATTTTTCTTCTTTTATGAACTATTTTGGTTGTATTTTGGTTTTGGGACACTTTTATTTCCTTGTAATTATCACTCAGGGCTAGCCACCTTAAAAGTGGCAAACTTGTAATTTTGATCACTTTTTAACCCTAAGAGTAGTAAGTATAAATACTTGCTTAAGAGAGGGTTTGGGGAGGCCATATTCTGCAGAATTGAGAGTTCATTTCACGTGAGGATTAGGACTTCCTAATTGTCATTAGACTCTTATCAATTTCAATCCCAAGAGTTGAAATTGTGGCGAGTGCAACACCTTGAAATTGTGAGTAGTATCAATTTCATTTTGTTGTGATTTCTTTTCTTCTCTAATGTATCATATCTAGGGGTGAATTGAGATAGTTCTTGGACAGATTTGCTTCCTATTATTTTCGAATTCTTGTGTTTAATTAAGATCCTTTGCATTTGAATTCGGTTCTTCCTTGAAGATTACTTCTTGAAACGTGATTATCACTTATGGAAAGGGGTTCTTAGAATTGAAGATTTCTTTTGAATTTGTGGATTATTCACATGGGATTATATGTGATTAGTGTGATGTTAGAAGAGATTATTATTGTGGTATTACAATTACAACATTGAGTATTTGGATTTCATTGCACCTTCACTAGGTACACGCCATTTTTACCCTTTTTGGAACTGGTTTGTTCTTGACTTGAGTTTGTTTTTCTTGAGTCTTTTAATTGTGCTTCCAAGTGGATTTAGGCACATCAAAAGATATCAAGATGCAATAGTGTTAGTTCAGGAATTAGGAATTAGGCTTTTTTGGAAAAGTTATTGGATACACATATGTAATAGAATTTTAGAAGTGAGGGTTACCACATGCTCACATGCTTATCATACTAAACAATGGCTTTAAACTCAATTCACCTTATGACTATGATTCTGTCGTTCGAGCAAAAATTCCAAATATACATGATGAGCCCAATTTGTTTGTTGTTGTGCTTAAACACATGGTTCATGGTTCGTGTGGCAGGTTTAATTTTTCTGCTCCATGTTTGAAGCAAGGTCATTATAAGCACTATTGTCCTAAGCCATTTGCTAATTCTACAATTTAAGTTAATGACTCATATCCAATATATAGAAGAAGAAAAAATATGTCAGTTACGCTTCCAAGCTGTCCAAACATCATGGTGGATAACAGTTAGATCATCCTGTATAATCCTTAGTTACTCCTAAAGTATGACTACCATATAAATGTAGAGGTTTATGCAAGTGTGAAGAGTGTAAATTATTTATACAAATACATCCACAAAGGCCTTAATAAAGTGTCTCTTGAGGTTCGTGTAGGATCTGATAAGATGAAATCTAGCAATTTATATATGCATGTTGGATATGTGCACTCGAAGCATTTTGGAGGTTGCTGAAATTCCTAATGAATGGTATGTATCCAACTGTTATTAGATTGCAAATACATCTACCAAACATACATATGATTACATTTAGGCATGGTGAGACTATATGCTCAATTTTGGCTAAGAATCCTACCCCACAAACAATGCTCAATGAATTCTTTCGTACTAATGCTATGCACCATGAAGCAAGACATTATTTATATAAAGAATTCCTAAAATATTACACATGGAGCAACTCCAATTGGCATCATAGAAGGGCTATTAAAAAGGTAATTGGAAGAATATACACTATACCCCTAACATATTTTGAGAGGTTTTATCTTCAGGTGTTGCATAATCATGTTTGTGGCCCTACTTCTTTTGATGATCTTCTAACACATCATGGAATACAATGTGACACATTTTGAATGGCAGCTGAGAGTAGAGGACTAATTGAGAATGATGAAAGCATATGGTTGTGTCCTTCTAAATGCCATCTACACTTCGAAGGTTATTTGTAACCATTACGGTACACTACTAATCAACTAATATTAGATCATTATAGGATGAATTCCATGAGAATATGTTACAAGATTACTCATCATCTTCAATGACATTAAAAGTGTTCATAATGAATAAGTTATTGTGCAACATTAATGTATTGTTAGGTCAACATAGGAAACGTTTATTAGACTATGACTTACCACATCTTCAGTACAACTTAATAGAAGATGACAGTATACTAAGAGCTATAGAAGAAGAGATGTCTATTCCTATGCCTAATGAAGAAATTAATACAATTGCAAGCTTAAACATAGATCAAAGAAGTGCATTCAATTTAGTTAAGAATGTAGTTGGGCAAAATAAATCTGCCATTTTTCTTATTGATGGTCTATGAGGTACAAGCAAAACTTTTTTGTACCATGCTATTTTGGCTTTTCTTCAAAGTAATGGTTACATTGCCTTAGCATTAGCAACCTCTAGGATTGCTTTAACAATATTACCAGGTGGTAGAATAGTACACTCAAGATTTAGGATCCCCTTAAACCCACATGCAAATTCTATTTGCTCTATAAGTAAGCAATCTGACTTAACTATGCTCTTAAAGATGTGTGTAGCAATTATATGGGATGAAGCCTCTATAGCTAATAGATTTGCCTTTGAATCATTAGATAGAAGACCTTGTGATATAATGGATATTGATGTTCCATTTAGGGGTAAAGTCATGATATTGAGTGGAGATTTTAGATAAATTCTTCTAATGTTTCATTTAGGGGGTAAAGTCATGATACCAATGCTCCATTTGGGGGTAAAGTTAAGATATTGGGTGGAGATTTTAGATAGATTCTTCTAGTGGTTTGAATGGCACAAAAGCTCAAACCATCAATGTTTGCTTGAACAAGTCACCCTTTTAGAGTAATGTTTAAGTCATTC
The DNA here is from genome assembly GCA_037954665.1 of Laguncularia racemosa. NCBI lineage: Eukaryota > Viridiplantae > Streptophyta > Magnoliopsida > Myrtales > Combretaceae > Laguncularia > Laguncularia racemosa. The sequence goes on along the minus strand of JBBMOL010000003.1, from coordinate 5,115,685 downwards.
AATTAATGCAAAATATGAGATCCCTCATTAATAGAGACTTCTTAGAACTTGTATTGTGAATTGGTCATGAGGTTGAGGTTAGTGTATGTGATGACTTTGTAAAAAATACCATCAACAATGTACATATAATGGCAAGATGATAGTTCAATTAAATATTTAATCAACGTAACCTTTCCAAATCTTTTTTAATGTCAGCATGAAGCCTCTTATTTTAACAGTCATGCACTTTTGGCCCCAACAAATGCCAAGGTTGACAAGTTAAATGATGAAATCATTCAATCCTTTCCTAGTAAGTGCACACATATTACTCTTTTGATGTCATTACTAATGATAATGGGCATTTGTATCCACAAGAATGCTTAAAATCTATAACCCCTAGTGGAATGCCTCCTCATATTTTGACATTAAAGAAAGGAGCTCCAATTATGCTATTGCAAAATATAGATCCAAAGGTAGGTCTTTGTAATGGTACAAGATTAATATGTGTTAATTTCATGCGAAACATCATTTATGTAGAGGTCTTGACTGGTCATGTAAGATGGTTAAAAGTTTACCATTCCAAGGATATCTTTAAAAACTTTTGAGAATTTAAATCTCCCATTTGAAATGATAAGAAAACAATTTCCAATTCTTTGTTTTTTGTGCTAACAATCAATAAGGCACAAGGTCAAACAATACATATCGTAGGTATCTACCTTTCTAAACATGTGTTTAACCATGGACTACTATATGTAACTTATCACATAGTGTGCCAATAGCTTTAATAAAATTTTTTGTGAGGAAGGCAAAAATACTTAGGGAGACCGGTACACATACATAGAATGTTGTTTACAAAAATGTTCTATTTCCTTGAAAGTACTCTTATAATCTATGAGCCATTTTTAAATTTAATAATATCAACAACATGATTATGTATGTCCATAATTAACTACTAAAGGTTGAACCTTCTTTAATTTTTCATCATTATTAATTGCATATCAGATAATCATTGTTGCCATTTCTTAGCAACTGAATTCAAATTGGAGCAACTTGGTCTCCAACATGTAAGATTTTGTCCATATTTATTTATGTCATACAAATATTAAATGATTCCTCTCATTTTTTAATATCTTGCTTATATACTAATTTTCATCTGTATTATCTTCATTTAGTTTGTCAATTGATATGAGCCCTAGAGATGCTTAGCTATATAGTTTAGAAATATCCACAATTACTTCCTAACACACACCCTTGATAATATGTTTAACCTTCTATGTTTTACTTTTAAATTCATTTTCATCTTTCTTTCTTTTCTAATTAAAACATTTGATACCATAATATTTTCCTTTTTCTCTCATAAAGAAATTACCTTATAGTCTATAGCTTTGGTTAGGAATGTTTCATCCAAATGGATAGACGGTCCTTTATTAAGATGATTAAATGTGAAATTACCAAAATGGAGTATGAGAGGTACCAATTTTCAGTGCAATAACCATTATTTCATTATAGTAACATTGTTTACAAACCTTTTACATATCTTACCTTTATTTTAGTTATATTTGCTTAAATACAATGTGCAACCATATCTAGACAAATGAAGATGATACAACTATCAAATCAGATTGAAAATGCAAACAATGTTTAACAATACAGTAATTATATTAATCTTCTACATGCAATTCTTTATTATTATAGAATTTATGTACACCTTATTTTATTGTTTTTATTTTACAGAGTTAATTCCTACATATCAATCTACATTCACCTTATCCAAGTTTAAGTTAATTTCATTTTGCTACCATAAATCATTTTTACCAGTTGTTTCTCTTTATATTACCTACATAATTTATTCTACTTTTAGTTATTTAATACACTAAAAAACATTCCCAATTTGGTGTATAATGAGCTTTGTCACATTATCACCAATTATGTATGTTCATATAAGGATTTCTTATTCTATCACATAATGACTATTTAATCATAATATTTTCCATTGCTTTTGCAAGTATATGGCAAGTTCCATGGTGAAACACAATACCTATGATTAATATTACCATCCTACATTGCATTAATACATAAATAGTTATGTAGTTTTTTGTCGATAATACTTTTTGACAAGTGTTATGTTAAATTGTTTTTCCTATTTTTTAATTTTTTCTCTTACATTTAATGTGTATGATGATGATAAATTTTCACACGCATTGTGAGTGCACCATTTGTTAATATAACTATATGGAAATGTAGTAAGGATGAAATGGTAATAGCACTTTTCCCAATGGGAGTTTTTTTTTTTTTTCCTTTAGCTAGCTTCACCCGCTCTTCATGATATAAACAAAACACTAGCATAAATGCAAGTTGACTTGTGGAAATGTAGTGAGCTCTCAAGCAACTCCCAACACAAACTTAAACTTACTACCATGATTGGTGGGAATCAACCTTATGGTTTCAACAGTAGGGAAACCTACTTGGATACATGAGCCTAGAAATTCATATATCACCATATTTTATCTAATAATACTTTATTTCTTTTTGCACTTTAGTAGGTACATTTATCGGTTATTACAGGATCGCCAAATAACATGCACTAAAGATCCAATTGTGGGACATTCTTGGCCATACATCCAACGGTCCACAATGGGTTCAATTGAAGTAAAGAACCATCCAATTGAAGACTATTTGTACTTTTAATTTGTTGCTTTTGGAACTAGCCACTTAAGTGGCCTATTTGTAATTTGTTGTGTTATTTTTACCCTAATTGGAGCAAGTATAAATACTTACTAATTAGGGTTTTGAGGGAGCTTTTTGAACCTTTGAAATTACACACTTCTTTGTCGTTAGGGGGTTCCTTGCTTACAAATTTTCTCTTATCAATTTCATAAGTGAAATTGTGGCGAGATTAACTTGAGTAGATGGTGAGTAACATCAATCTTCCTCTTGTTGTTATCAAATTGTATTTAATGTGTCATATCTAGGTGCAATTTGTTTGGTTACTTGTTGTTCTACATGTGAAGTAGGGTTCATCCATTTCATATTTGAATCACTTCAATTTGAGTGGAATTCTAATTCATTTCTATTGTCATCCATTGCTACTTATACAATTGCTTTGTTCCTCATTTCAATTAAGTATCAATTCTTTGAATTCTTGTGAATTAGGGATCATTGGTGATTTAGTGATCACGCCATTGTTGATTGGATTTTGTTGATCACGTTACTTTTAGATGTGTTTGCAATTCAATTAGTAAGGCACATCATACTTTTTGGTATCAGAGCAAAGGTTTTGGAGAAGGGATTTGCGTGAATTATAATTGGGAAATTAGGGTTCTTGAATTTTCATTTCTCAATTGGAATTTTTGAAGTGGAATTGAAGTAATTACTTGTGATTTTGTTGTGTTATACCTTGTTGTTGCGGAAGTGAAAGTGGAAATTTCATAGTTAATCCTTGTGATCTTCATCTTGCCATGAGAGGAAGGGGAAGTAGGGAAGTGCATTTTCTTGTGTGTTTTTGGAATTGGAAGTACATTATTTGTGGAAGAAGAGAACTTTATTTCTTGTATGTTGTTTTTTGGAATTAAGGAGTGCAATTTACTTTTCTAGATTTGATTCTTGTGTGGAGGATTTGGAAACTATTTAAATTAAAAACAATCGTTAAGTTGAAGAGTTATTGTGTAGTTTTGATTTTAATACAATTTGAATATTTTGAATTGTTTCTTACCATTTGTGGAGAAGCTTCATTAAGTGCTGTAATTTTGTTGTTGTTGCCGTGATTAGAAGAGAAGTGAAGTGTGTGTGTTGCACTGTGAGTGAGTGTGTATAGTGAAGGGTTGCAACTTAGTGTATTGTGTATGTTATAGTGGGAAGGTTACTGCACCGTGGTTGTATGTGAGTGTTTGTGCCATGGTGAAGAGTGTGTTGTAGTGGTTAAGTTTTGAATTTCAAAAGCAAACATTAAAGTATGGAAGTTATTTTGTATTGATTCTTTAAACACATTTTGCTTAGTTAGAATCATTAACTTACCATTTGGAGAAGTTTTTATTATTGTTTCTACTTACTGTTGTCGTGATTATAAGCGAGCCATGGGTGTGTGAAGTTTAAGTGAAGTATATTTTGTGTCTTAAAGTGATTGAGGACGTGGAGTAGTGATTGTTGTTGTTGGCATAAAAGGGTGATTGTAAGGTGTACTACATTGCTTTGAATTGTCTTCATAATTCAACAAATCAAGTCAACAACCATGTCGAATGATAGTGTAAATGAGAGAATTGGCAATGAGGCCAATAGCCAAGTTGGTGGTAGTTAAGGTCATCGAACTACAAGTAGAAGACCTTTAGAGGAGCAGCTTCAGGACCTTACCACCATTATTGCTACATTAGCTACAAGGATAGATAGGATGATGATGCCACAACCACCGGTGACAAATCCTCAGGCACCACCACCTAGGGTAGCTCCTCAGAACATTCAAAGGGAGGGAGTAGTTGGAGGTATTATGGGAAGAAGAGTGGAAAGAGATTATCATGCTCTTAGGGAGGAAAGAGATGAAAATTTTGGGGTTAATCTATACCCAAAAAGGGATTTCAGGCCACCTCGAGGATTGAAGTATGTGAAATTGCAGATGCCTTCATTTGATGGCAGGGGTTCAGTAGATGATTACTTGGATTGGGAAGACAAAGTTAAGGGTCTTTTCGAATGTTATGAAATTGATGATAACACTTGGGTTCGTCTTACAGCTGTAGAATTCATTGGTTATGCCGCCTTGTGGTGGAAGAATTTGGTAATCAACAGATGAAGGGATGGAGAGGCTGAAATACATACTTGGAGGGACATGAAACGGGTTTTGAGGTAAAGGTTCATACCCGAACATTATAGGTAAGAACTGTTTATACGACTCTAAACACTAAGGTAGGGAGGCAAAATAGTGGATAACTATGTATAAGAGTTTAAGATGCTGATGATCAGATGTGGATCAGTCAAGCCTCCTAAGCAAACCCTAGCATGATTTGTGTCTGGGTTAAAATATGAGATTGCCTATATTGTTGAGCTTCAAAGGTGTAGTACACTTGATGAGGATATATAGTTAGCCTTGAAAGTGGAGAGATAGAGGCGATCTAATCCATTCCGAGCCACTAGTAAAAGGTATGGTACTACCGCTAAACCTATGGGAGCAAATGGTTAGATGAGTGGACAAAAGGGAGTGGGCAAACATGCCAAGGCTGTAGATAGAATTGTCCCTAGCACTGATAAAGAGAAAAATGTTTCTGGGAAAGGTAAAGAGGTAGTTGGATCTGATTTTAGGTAGACAATACCGGGGTCAACCAGTAGGAAGATGCGCTAGATTAAATGTTTCAAATGCATAGGATTTGGACATATGGTGACATAGTGTCCCAATAAAAGGGTGATGACTATTATGAAGGGCAACGAAGAAGATGATGAGGAAGAAGTTGTTAAGCCTATAGATTTATCCCTAACCTTGCAGAAATATTATGATAATCGGAACGCCAAGACACATGAGGAGAAAAAGGGTGAAAATTACTTACCTATTAATGTGTTACGTAGGGTTATGACCTTATCTCTAGATGTCAGGGATATACAGAGGGAGAACCTGTTCCACACACCTTATCGGAGTTGAGGTAACCTATGTGCTCTTTTCATTGATGGTGGTAGTTACACTAATGTCATATCTGCTGCATTTGTAGATAACTTACAACTAGCCACTAACCCACACCCAAACCCTTATAAATTGCATTAGTTAGATGACCGAGGTAGTTTGCATGTTACATAGAGAGCAAAGGTGCCATTCAATATAGGGGATAGATACAGTGATGAGATTATCTATGATGTGCTTCCTATGTGCACCTTTCCTATATTGCTGGGTAAATCGTGGTTATTTGATAGGAATGTATTACATGACGAGTTCAGAAACACTTGCATGTTTCAGAAGGATGGTTTACGGATTGTCTTGACTCCAATGTCTCCGTTTGAGGTTCGCTCTTTCTAGGAATAGATTAGAAACACCACGAGCTCCTCTAGACCTCAAGCCACCAAGAAAACACAAACACTCAATTTTAGTCTAAGAGAAGACCCCTTACATTTGAGGGCAAATCTTTCAAAGGCTCGAGGGGATGATGGGAATCAACCTTATGGTTCTAACAGTGGTGAAACCTACTTGGATGCATGAGCTTAGAAATTCATATATCGCTATATTTTATCTAATAATACTTTATTTCTTTTTACACTTTAGCAGGTACATTTATCAATTGTTACAGGATTGCCAAATAACATGCACTAAGGATCCAATTGTGGGACATTCTTGGAGTATATCCAATGGTCCACAATGGGTCCAATTAAAGTGAAGAATTGGCCAATTAAAGACTATTTGTACTTTTAATTTGTTGCTTTTGGAACTGGCCACTTAAGTGGCTTATTTGTAATTTGTTGTGTTATTTTTACCCTAATTGGAGCAAGTATAAATACTTACCAACTAGGGTTTTAAGGGAGCTTTTTGAACCTTTGAAATTACATACTTCTTTGTCATGAGGAGGATCCTTCCTTACAAAATTTCTCTTATCAATTTCACAAGAGTATGGGTATTGACTTAACTCTGGATAAGTCTTTTCTATTATAATATGTTTCTATAGATTAATTTTTGAGTGATTTAAGAAAATACAAGAATAGTCATTTCGAAATAATGAGTTATCAATCAAAAAATCAAAAAGTAAATTGTTATACATTTGTTTTTCTTTTTCACTTAGTTTGGTCAACTGAAATATATGTTTCCCATGTTTCAACGTTGAATTATTGAATTGAAAACTTATCCCTATGATTTCTTAATTTTTAATTTGATTTAACTATTGGCATTATTGCTTTTGAAACTTGTTTTGAGTTCATGTTTTTTATTTAAACATTTGTTTTGATTAAATCGTTAAAAATTACATTTTTACTTGTTATATACCCAATCAACTAAAAATCATTTCAGCTTAGATTTTAATTTTCTCCTAGTATGTTTCTAATTTGATTAATGCTTTGTTCTTTAATAATCCTAAGTTAATTATCCCTTAATCTTGTATATTATCTAAATCTACCTTATTAACTAAATCAATGACAAATCAATAAATCGTTTTCTAGCTTATTATCTATGTTTTATGGATTAGCTAAATACAAGTTATGGTTAAACATAAGAAACTAAAATTAACTAGAGGAAATAAATATGATCCACTAACATTGAGAGAGATAAGAGTGTCCATGTTTAGCGTTCTACATGGATTGAGGTGAAATGGAAGTGAGACTCAGGAATGGAAAGGCGACTCTCAAGTAAGGGAGATTTGCTAAAGAATCTTGATGTGTTAGGGTTTAAAATGGTCAAAAGCCACTTTATCCTTGGTTTCAAAAGCCAATTCACTCATATTACTACTACAAATTAGATCTACTTTGGCCAACAGTTAGTGGCGAAAAAAAAAAAAAGCATAGTGGTCAATTTCATTTTTTCTTAAATGATGTATCAACTATTTTTATTCACTACAAGGTTATAAGTCTGCCACCTGTCTTAAAAAAAATTTGGCAGGCATGAGGTTCGCTCAATTTTTGTCAAGCAGACAACTTTGACCTTTTATCATTAATAAAGATCACCATATAGTTTACTTGCCATATACTTTGTTTATCTTCCATGATTATTTTCTTTCTTCCTCCATTTTCTTTATAGTCCACTTGCCATTTCATTGTATATGTATTTCTCTTTCTTCATTCATTTTTTTTTTTCTTATTTGATATTTTCTATTCATTTTTTAATAATTTTTTACTACCTTACAGCTAAAACCTTTCAAGAAGAGCAATTTCGTCTCATTTCCAAATATGTTTATAATTTGTGAGACAGGCCACTTTCAATTTTATCATATTTCTATGATTGTTGAATGTGTGCTCTATCAATTGATTGTATTACTTTGTAGAATATCCTTAGATGCTAAAGTCTCCAACTTGTTACTATAGATTGTTTGCTAAAATCAAACACTACACATGCACTTAACATGTTTAATATAATGCCTTATTAAAGTAGTAGCGCACTTCTAATCCAAGAATTACTCTCAACTTGGTTGATGTTGGGAACACATTTTCAATTTAATTTGTAAGAGGTCGTTAATGACCATTTTATATTCTGGCTGAAACACATTTTTATCTCATAATCATACTTTTCTAATGTTCGTAAAATTTAAGAAGCCATGATTTTGAATTCATTGAGCAATTGATTTTCATTTTCAAAAATACTAATTGATTTTTTTTTTTTTTTTGGGTAGAAGAAGGTGCTTTGATTTTTGATAGAACGACAAAAGTTAAATACAACTATTGCAATTGAAAGAAACATAGAACGACCATAATATTTTCTTCTAGGCAACTAGGCTATGACTCTATAGTCTGCAGTTAATCTTTCACTTTTTGAATTCATGATATAGGTTTGAAATAGAGTCCCATATTACAACTTGAGCTTTTGAGTAATCAAAGAAGGGGCTACAAGAAGCTGGTAGTTCGTTGTGAATGAACTGTGTGGTATGGGTGATAAACCAAAAATAGGTGCCGAAGAAGTTGTTAAAGAGGTAACTTATGGTTATGAGCTAAGTAGTTAATCTCACCCCTAGGAATGTCTAGGTTGTTTACAACTCATATAAAGCAAGTCTAATAGCTTTGGCACCTCTACTCACTTGAAATAATGCCTGCTTAATTATGAAGCAATTTCCTTCACAAACTTGATAGTTTGTTGGCAAACAAATCTATAGAATTTCCTTCCATGAAGTGCTTCTAATACAGGATTGAAAACCATCACCATTCACAAATCACAACTCACCTTAAGGTCGCCACTTCCCATGATAGCTTTCTCTTTTCTTTCTTCAATTATTGGGTACTAAATCTATACAATCTTTCATATGATTTACACTATAGCCTTAAGCAGTTGAGCTTATTAAAATATTCAAAGCTAGTTCAATTTGGTGATGAGTTTCTATTTATGCCACTATGTAAAATAGACACAAGATGTAGGACCAATTTGGTAATAACTTAATTGCTCTTTTTTGCTACTACTTCACCTTTCTTATTAGTAATGTCACATGATTCAAATTTAAGAAGTATGATTAATAATTAAACTCAATTTAACTTGGCATTAAATTACTTAAATAGAACTTCATTGCAAATTTAATTTAGTGAGAAAGCTTCTTCTTTTCTATCACTATATAATTTGCATTTTCTATTACTCTTTAGCCTTTACAAGTGCTATGGCTTTAAGAAGGGGTGTTTCTACTTTGTCTTAAAAGGTATAGTCATTTCATGCTTTATCTTAAAGGATACCACTCTTTTGTTGATAGGACATGAAGTCTTGTCTATAGGTTCTAGAGCCTTTATCTCAATATGTTAACAAACATATTGAACTAATATTTATTAGACACTAAATGGAAAATACTCTAGATATTGGAAAGTTCAAGTGCATATTTCTGGTAAATTTTCAAAATAGGCATTTCAAAATTACGTATGGAAACTCATTCTATTGCAATTAGCATACAATTGCATTGTGAAACAACTTTGCCTATGCTAAAGTATGTTGTCCATTTTGGTTTAAAAAAAGGTGAAACTTGCAAAGGTGAAAGAGAAGACCCCATTCTATGCCGAAGATGAAGTTGCATATGCAAAATTATGAATTCAAATGACCTCGAAGAGAAGCATACTATGTCTAATGAACAAGTGATAATATACAATTGACTCTTTCTACTTCTGGTATAAGGTATGTGAGATGAAATTAACCCATTACATCATGTTCTAGTAGTTTTCCATTATATATATAAGAAAACATAATTGTTTGTTTTAACCCAAAACCTCTCAGTCTGGATATGATTAATTGAGCATTCTCTTTCTATACATACATACATAATGCTTGTTGTAACTATGTCCAAGCTTTTTATGTTGTGACAGTGACTAGCAATCAAAACTTTCTAATGTTGTATATGAATTGAACTAATTTATGCATCTATTATTTTTGTGACTAGAAATTAATATGCTAAGAGAGCGAGTTTTAAACATGGCAGCAGGTGAAACTTCATAGGTTCATTAGCTGTTTCTACTAAATTATACATTTATGTTACATATATATGACATTTGAGTAATGTACTTAAAGTAGCATTTGATTGACAAAATTTTAAGGGATTACACTAGACAAACTATCTGATAATGTGTTTATTCTAGAAATGATTTGAAAATTTTATGATGTTTTTATCTTTAAATGCTGATTTAAGAAGAATTTTAGCATCTATAATGTTTTTACCTTTAAATTGGTAGTATATTCATTTGACATATAGCTATAGGCAAATGTTTTAGAAATTTTGAGTTGCTTTTCCGATCTTTGATCTTTGCTCATTAAAATCTATAATTAGGACAAGTCTTAAATTTTTTAGATTATTTTGTAATATGTAATACACTATTATTCTCCATTTAGTTAACATTGGGTTTTTAGTATACTATAATTACTAATATGCCATGAAATTTTATTATAGTGAAATAATAATAATAATAATACTCTTCCAATAGATTTATATATTGATGAAAATTAGTAACTATATACATAAATAGGATGTTGGAACAAATTGGCATATGACACATGATAAGCTTTCAAGAGAGTACATTGAAGGGGTGTAGGGTTTCATAGAATTTACATGGCCTCATAGTTAAGAAGAAGATGTTTTGTCCATTGTCTATGTCAAGACTACCTTGATGCATACTAGCATCCCATTAATGTAATTGAGATTCATTTATTCCCAAAGGGCATCGTTTGGTCATACTTAACATGGACATATCGTAGAGAAATTCTAGGGTAAATTACTATTTCAACTCTAGACATTCTTATGATTAGGGATGATGGTAATGAGAATTTTGCTTTAACATTTGATGACAAAGTGAGTCATGAGATATTGGAAGACATGGCGCACAATGACGCTGATTTGGAAGATAATGATATGGATGTTGATGAAGATATTGATGGCAAGACAAATAAGTGGACTAGTGCATTTAAAGATGCAAAACATGAGGTTTATCTAAGATGCTCCAAGTTTTCATTTTTGTCGACTATAATATAAATGATGAATCTGAAGGTTGACAATCAACAATTTGTAAGGAGATTCAATAATTGGCTCACATTTGTAAAGAGCCTATTGCTAAAGGGAGAAAGGTTGTTATTATCCTATTACAAGGTACAGAAGATGTTAAGGGGGTTAAGAATGAATCTAAGCTTAATCCATGCATGTGGGAATGATTGTGTGCTATTTAGAAAGCAATATTAAAACTTAGATTATTGTCCGGTGTGTAATGAGTCAAGGTAAAAGGCTTAAACTGAAAAAAAGAAGAAGACTCTAATCAAGTTTCTAAGGTATTTTCCACTAATATTATGACTCTAAAGAAATTTTATTTGCAAGAAGACAACTCCATAAATGAGGTGGCATAAACAAAGTTACATGCTTGAGGAGAGGGTCTTGAGATATCCATTTGACTCTAAAGTGTGGAAAACACTAGACAATAAATATCCTACATTTTCTTTTAGACCTCAAAATGTTAGATTGGGTTTTTTCCACAAATAGGTAAAATTCCTTTGGAAACCTTAGTACAACATATAGGCTAGTGATTTTGTTCATACATAATCTACTATCCTAAAGATGCATGAAGGAACCATATTTACTAATGTCACTATTGATTTCAAGACCAGGATCACCAAGAAAAGACATCAAACTATACCTAAATCCTTTTATTGAAGAGTTACAAGAACTATGTATAGACATTGTAAAAACATTTGATGTTATTACTAGGTAGTCATTTATATGTATGCAACTTTATTGTGAACAATTATTAATTTTCCAACATACGATGATGTATTGAGGTAGATCGTAAAAGGATATAAGGCTTATCCCATATGTGACATGGACATAGCTAGTAAACCACACAAAGCAAGTTCCATTACATGGGTCACAGTCAGTTTCTCCTTAAGAGGCACCCAATCCGTGGTGAAGTAGATAAGTTTAATGGGACAGTTGGGAGCAAAACAGTTCTAAGGCACTTTAGTAATGTAGAAATTATGATACAACTAAGTCGGTATGAGAATGTAATTTTAGGCAAGACTTCTAATAAGCTATGGAATCAATGAATTGATGGTGGTACCAACTAGTGTAAGAAAAGTTTTTTTTATATATATATTTCCATATTGGCATGAATTGGAGATTAGACATAATCATTATATTATGCACATCGGGAAAAATATATGTGACAACCAAGTGGGCACAATCATAAGTATTAAGGGAAAATTGAAGGATATAAAGAAGGTGAGACTTACACTTTAAGAGATGGGAATTTGTCCTTTTTCGCATTTAACATCTCGAGGTAGTCAGATCATAAATCCTCCAACCATATATACATTTAGCCTTAATTAGATAAAGACGTAAAAATTCCAAATGGTTATGCAGCAAACATATCATCCTATTTAAGTCAATTTAAGGTAACTCTTAAAGGGTTAAAGAGTCACAACTGTTATATTTTGTTACAAAAACTTTTACTAGTAGTCCTTCATAGATTTCTAAAGGATGATATTTATCAATTAATATGCGAGATATCACGCTTCTTTAGGGAATTGATTGCAAAAGAGGTAAGGATTGATGTATTGAAATTTGTGGATAAAACAATTGTCATCACTTTGTGTAAACTTGAGATCATTTTTCCACTTACTTTCTTTGATATTATGATCCATCTTACACTACAAATTCTTAGAGAGGCACACATATGTGGTCCGATTCAATACAAGTGGATGTATCCAATGGACATGTACTTAAGCGTACTCAAAGGCAATGTGTACTCAAAGGTGATGTTAAGAATAAGGCCAAATTGAAGGGCTCTATCATAGAGGCATATATAGTACAAGAGAGCACATTGTTCTACCAGATATACTTTGTGAACATCGAGTCTAAGATTAAAAGGCCTCATCAACATTAGGATAGGCCTAACCTAGTATGAAGCAATGGTCTTCAATTGTTTACAATGCCAATATGTCCTATTGGTACATGCAATTATGTTATTGTTGGTGATGAGATAAATAAGATGCATTAGATCATACTGAATAATTATGATGATGTGCGACCATATGTTAGGTATATGTCTTTCAACTGTTGTTATCTTAAAATTAAGATTTCATCTAGGTTAATATTTGACATATACTTTCTTAAATAGGGAATTTCTGCAAGAATTACAAGCACATGATGTTCACAATACAAGCCAATTAGTACCAACACAGTTTCCCTCATGGTTTAAACATAAGGTGAGCAAATAGATTATGTAGATTATGCAATTAAGCAAAGGGAATCAATCTAAATGTTTGGTGTTATGTATAGATTTAGAGCTCAAGGCATGTTCTACCATACAAATATCTAATGACTGGAAAGCCCCATGATGGGGTCCAAAAACTCACATCCACTTCTATAATGGCTATGTGGTAAACAAAGTCAGATTTATCACAAATCTAAGGAAGTAAGGCTTAAAATATAAAATAGTGGAGTGTGTGTCTTGGTTGATCATAACAGTAACCTTATTATGTTTCATGGGACATTATCTACCATAATACAAGTGAATTACTATGACAATCATTGCTTGTTTCTATTCAAAAGCAAATGATACAATACACAGCGTAACAACCTTGAGAAGAAAAAAATTAATTAGAAAAATTTTTTTAAAAAATGAGAAAGTACATATATTATAAATATATTTGAAATGTAAAATATAATAAAGTATAAAGTATAATTTAGTGGTAATGATGTGCCTAAAACCAAGATTAAGCACATACAAATGAACCAAATAACAATCCGTAAATGACAAGGTCAATTCAGTTCAAGATGGAGCAAATTGTTACGTGAACCCTAATTGCAATAGATGATTCGAATGCTATTTTTCATGAAATGAATTACTCAATGTTGTATTCCTCAATGAAGATCACTAATATTCTTATGAAAACCACATGAAATAGCATACAAAATCAACAAGAACCACGTCCGAGATCCCCTTTCCCAACAATGTAAACCATTGTTCAAATGAAGCAAATATTGATGGTAAATAACAAGTGCTAAAAAAACCCAATCAATTAAGCAATAATAATTTGATTACAAATACAATCAAATCTGACCAAGAAGACTTCAATCCAACCCTAGATATGACTCACTAGAGATGAAAAGAAACACAACAATAAGAAATTGATATAACTCACAATTTCTCCTTATTGCACTCGCTACAATTACAAGTTTTTGGATTGAAATTGATAAAAGGAATTGAACTAAGGAAGAACCCTAATTCTCTCATGTAAAAGTGTATGTCTATTCTGAAAAATTCTCCCTTCAAAACCCTACTTAAGCAAGTATTTATACTTACTCCCTTTAAGGTCAAGAAGTCCACAAAATTACAATTATACCACTTTTAGGGTGGTCGGTCCTAAAAGACAATTACAAACAAATGAAAGTATCCCAAAAGAAATATTACAACATAAATAGTCCAAAGAACAATTACAAATACAAAAATAATATAAATCCTCAAAGAGCCAATGCATTAAAGCGATGTCAATCTTAGCAGGTCATTGGATGATAATCTGATGATGTCCCATGGTGATCAACTAATGTAAGTCATTTGGCATCCCATGAAGAAATATTATGGTACCTATAAGATTATTACTGAAACATTTATTAGATAAAAGAAATAAGGTGAAATATGAGTGACTTGGATCATCATCCAAATCGAGTTCTGAGAACATGTAGAGTGCTAGATTGACAACTAGTTAACCCTTAAGATTATATCAAACTCCATCATCTCTATCACTAATAAATCCGCTAGCATTACCTTACCCTATATCTCTACTCTTACATTTCTGCAAATTCTATTTAAAATCCTTCTAACTCCTAAGGGAGTACTAACATTCAAATGATCATCTAAACATTCAAAAGGCAATGCACACTCATGTACAAAAAGATTTAGACATATTGGAATGAGTGGCACCAGTATCAAATAAGACATGGGCATTGCAAGTGTGTACTTGAAGCATACCTACAATAGTGTACTTATCTAGAGGGTTATGGTGCTGCTGCTATTAAAGTGAAAATATTCTTGTAGGAACCCATTGTCTAGGCCCTCCTACCTATGGTCTACCAGCCTATATGTGCTAGAGGTTTCACTACCTATTGAGCTAAGGCTATTGGATTCCCCACTTGACCAAGGGTATAGTCAATTGCCTTATGTCCTCCTTACTTACACACATGGTAAAATAACAATGGGGTAGATCTCTCTATTTATAGGACCTGTCTTCTCACAAGAGAAGCATGCACCCTCTAGCTATCTACAATCCCTCTATTCATGGGGACCATAACATCTAGTACATCTAATTGCAGGGGTTGTAAGAGGAAGTGCTAAAGGTCAGATCTGTGGAGGAGGAGCTGCAATAACTAGGTTTCTATTCTAAAATATTTGAGGCCTCTTGTCCTTATCCTACATCACCACACTGGAAGCCAACCTCTTACCTGAGGCCACTCCTATCCTATGGGTCAATTGCTCCTCTGCCCTTCTCTTGCTTTGCTTCATAAATTTAGCCTTATCTACCACCTTAGCATACACTAGAAGATTAGACTTCATGTTAGAGATTTGGATTTAATCCCCTCACAAATATCCTTGCCTTAGATCCATCATTAGCATGCACTGCCTCAAGTTGGAAGTTAATTAAGTGGTTCAGTTCTACCTTATATTCTTCTCTTGACTTGTTCCGTTGTTTACAATTATAGTATGTGGCTTCCATCCTATCACAAATGCTACTAGGGAAATATTCTGGATAAAACATATCTTGAAATCCTCTCCAACCTACATATCCTCCTGCCAACCTAAGAATTAATGTCTACTAACTTACTACAGTCCCTTTCAACATGAATGCAACATAGTCTACCTTCCTATCTACTGGAACTCGAAAGGCAGCAAAGGTCTTCTCCATCTCTTGCATCTAGTTCTCTACTTCTATTGGGTCATCAATTTTGGGGTTAAACTCCTTTACCACCCGAACAAAGCTATCTAAGCTTATTGGCTCCTTAGTTGCTCTAGTTTGTTAGGCGTTCTACATTTGCTATTGCAGTGCTAACAACCCCACTAGATTAATCACAATTTCTAAGATTTGAGTGTTCTAGTCTACAACTTAACCTTATCCCCCTTGTAGTTGCTAACCATGGGGATTCCCTTCATCTAGGTTGCCATGCCTAGCACCTCTTAATAATCTTGGCCAGGTAATTTTTCATAGAGGCATTCTATTATAGAGGAGATAACTGAATAGACCTAAGAGTTATAGTCAATTTAAAAGTTAGTGATGGTATACACCTATATATATATCTACACATATATACATACTTATATATAATTAAAATAAAGATTTAAAGATAGTAAAACAAACTACTAAACAAAGCAATCAACCTATAATTTTACCCACTTTTTTCATATCTCACCATCCTACAAATTTAATACCATTCATCTAAAGATCACAACTTACTTTCTATTGATTGAAACCTATACTTATTGATCATCACCTAGTTTCTAAAGATCATCAAACCTAAGCTCCAATACCATTTTAAGCTATAACATCTCGAAACCTAAGATGCTACAACCTACCACGTGTCCTTATAGGAAAAAGACACATTAAGACTCTTAACTCAACTAACACTATGTAACCTACAATAACTGTTAACCACAATTGAAATAATTCATCTGATGTCATTCATGATGATTCAACTAGATTTCATTACAAACCATAAACTACTTTTAAAATAATCTTAGTATATCATTTTGATCAAAATCTAGATATAGTTAAATTTCTAGCAATAAACTATCATATCCTACTCCAATGGAGGTCACCATGTCAACAATGTTAAGAACTTTACTTGCTTTCTTCACTTAGCCGTCATAACATTGCTCTCATCCTATGCATATGACCCTAGCTCTTTGTCATAAGAGGTGTATTCATCTATGCCTGTAGCTAAAAGAAATGATCCCCAAAGGGTAAGCTAATGCCCAGTATGTATAACCTACAAACACATGCGCATAATCAAGCATAACTTAAACCATATACATTAATGTAAAAACAGAACATTCAAATAGCAAGTTATAATCTAATTTAGTCCTCAACCAATAAAAAGGTACTCATGACCCCACCACACCATATATATAGTTAAAACATAATACGGTATTTGGAATTGCCACTATGAGCCCCAGCACCCATGAGTCCCTAATCATACTCAAATCATTTCAATGCACAACTCCACTAAGGACAGTGTTACATAAAGATAATCAAGGTCTCCCCTAAAGATTTGCCACTAGGGCTTCTAAGTCGAGCTAAGCGCAACCAGCAAATAACTTAATCCAATTTAATACCAATTATTCTAGTTTCTTAGCTATCCTAATAAACACAAGTAACAAACATGATTACATGTACTTGAAAAAGCAGTTTTAATCATGACTTATCCTTAACTAGTAGTTAAACTATAATCTGTCAAAGTATAAAACAATTAATCTTAACACTAGTCTAAGTATCGCCTAAGTTACTAACTTTTAGTTACCTAATTTTTATTAGATCACTTCTCTTACTTGGATAGAATTTATGTGTTTAGGGTTTAATGAAATTTGAATAACAAGAAAATAAATTGAATCAAGAAGTTTCTTAGGGTACATAGCCATACATTAGGCCATGTACATGAACATGGTAAGGTATATGGCTATGTACTTTAGTCGTGTAACTTTCTATACACATTCATCACTCCACATACCCAAGTACACAATCGTGAACTTGGTCGTGTACTTCAACACAGGCAATTACATGCCTATGTACCATGTCGTGTATCCTTTATAACACATAATTTTATCTTCATTTAACATGGTGAAGGTACATGTCCATATACCTAACCATGTACCCTTCTGTTTCGAGAATCCTCTTTTTCCTCTTCTCCAATTAGCTCCCTAGCCCTAATTTCTATGAATCTAAATTAAATTGATTCAATTAACTTGTAAATTCTAATACGTTATACAAATTTTGTACACTTACTTGCTTCGATTTGTAATTGAAATCCCTAAATTGCTTAATCCCATGTCTATGCTCCTTACGTCTCACTCCTTGTTTTGAATTCTAACAACACATCATCAAAATCATTTAGACCTATGATTCTCTATTCAGAAATATACATCTTAACAATTAAAGCCCTTACTTATAGATTTTGGTTAAGCTACCTTATGTGTATCTAAAAGTGTCATTGTGTCTTCAATTGTGCAAATGGGAAAAAAAGGGAGACAATAAGTCACTTGGGGTTTTAAATACCCTAACCGTAAAAAGAATAAACTGCCCCCATATAATGGACTTATTACTTTTCTTGACCTTACGCTTAAATTATTTATATAATGTATATTTTACAGATTCATTATTACAAATTCTTCAACTCAAATTTTAATCAATTGTTCTTGAGAATTTTTGAAGCCTAAATACTTTTATAGTTGTTCCCTAACGTTCTATTGTTGGATCTCTTTGCACCTATTATAGAGATTATACGTTATATGATGAAAGCTGAAGTGTCTTCTTTCTTCCTAGAATGCTTAAGCTTTACAACTTAGTTTAGTATCATTAGCTCACAGCTTTGTCATTTTAATCAATTTAACTAATTAATAATCCAGGAAGCAAATCCCTAAGTAAATTTGTCAAACTCACAATTTTATTTAGAATCACCAAAGGGCCTATAGAATCAGAATTTAGAATTGAATCTTAAAAATGTAAATTTTTACGACCTATGTAATTTAGTAATAAAAAACTAAAAATATGTTTACAGAACTCATGAAAAACCTAATATACATGCTATAAATAAAAAAAAAATGCAACATAAATCTAGGCCACAATATAAGTTATAATACAAATAGTTAATTATAAATCATTATGCTAATGCATAAAAATGAAAAAAAAAATATATTAGTATCATTATAAATTATACTATAACATAAATCATCATAAGTTAAACTAAAAACAAAACATTATTCATCAAGTGCTCAAAATTATTAAAATTGTCACAAGCTTACCTAATAATAATCATAATAACTTTATTATTATTGTTGTTGTCAATGTGGTTATTGGTACTACTACCAGTAATATCAACATTTTCTTATTCTGAATCTTTTGAAGTATTCATTTGTATTTAGTCTTTAATAGCATCAATGTCATGAATCTCTAAAATATCTTAATTTCAACTTTTATAGGCCATGACACTCCAAATTTGTAAGTGCATCAATTTTCTCCATAATATTACTTTTATTTTTTCCTTACCCCTTTCACTTAAAATGATACCCAACTAATCATTATTCAATAAATTAAATATCTTCTTCCTCAACTACCCATTCATTATAATGAAAGGTTTTTAATAGTGAAACTAGTAATGAAATCAATTTAAGTTAAAGAAGTAAATACAATATTATTTCACTCATAATTTGATGAGTTTTAAATTGTAGAAACTTAGTTTTTTGTTTTTTTTTTAAGTTTTGATAACCTATTAGACTTAAATCAAGCAGAATCGCATAGAATCGTATAGAATTGTAATCTCATACAATTATACACCTAAATTCATAATTCTATCATGAGTTCATACTAAAAGAATTTTATACATGATTTAACTAAAAAAATCTCATAAAAATATAAATATTGTAGAATCATACAAGTAGAATTACAATTTTGACAACTATGTACTCAAGTAAACATCAATCTTGCCCAAGATTCAACTTCTTATCATGAATTTTACTAAACTAACTTTGGTGATAAGCTCCTGCTAGGATGTTTGCAAAGTTGTAGAGTTTGTCTAGCACTCTAAATCACGATTTATGAAATCTGAAGTTCTTTTGCAATGACAATAAGACTGGTAAACTTATTCCATCCAATGTAACTTCATCCATTTAGAATATACGTTTCACTGGATCAAGTAAAATATTACCTTCGTTTGATTTTATTTAAGATGCATATAAAAGCAACAAGAGCTTCATTGAAGAGGCACCCTATACAATTAAATTGTTGATGGCAAGTACGGCAGCCTTTTCTCTTTTTATAAATATATATGCATTCGACAAGTTTAATTTTCACAAAAGAAATGCAAAATGTGATTTGATATGCTCATTTCAAGCCACACAGAACTTTTGTTAACTGAAGAAGCCCATTAATATGCTTTCAACGGAATGTAAAATCTTAGTAAAAGATTTTGTTGCCGCTATTAAAAGCATTTTTGAGGCATCAAAACATAAAAGAGCCAAATAAATTATAAACCAAAAGCAGAATAAGAGCAAGTAAGAAGAAATTATGGGACACTTGAAGTTGCTAACTGTATTCTTGATCATGTTGAGGAAAACTTCAAGACAAACCTGCTTTGTAATTCTTTCATAGAAGTTCTTTCCAAGTTGCGGTACTGTTCCTCACAACAGAATGTTATTGGTACATGACATTTTTTTTTTTAATTAATGGTACATGACATTTTTACTATTGAGTTAAAGGGTGATTCCATGTCTTTGTAGACTCTATTTTCTTTTAGTTGCGGTCTGAC
Organism: Laguncularia racemosa; assembly: GCA_037954665.1. NCBI lineage: Eukaryota > Viridiplantae > Streptophyta > Magnoliopsida > Myrtales > Combretaceae > Laguncularia > Laguncularia racemosa. Next base: position 5,095,085 of record JBBMOL010000003.1, on the reverse strand, counting down.
AAATAGCATGAAGAAAGTCTTTTGTTTGTTTGCAGCTGAAGTAAGAAGCATCATTGGCTTCTCTATTTGTTGATTCTGTATGTGGATAGTTGTGTGCCATTCGTTCTTGCATCAGGGCCAGCTAACTAATTGTCAATTTTTCCACATTTAGTGCATAATTAGGATATATGCTTATATATTATAGGTGAGAAGACTATCATTTTACAACCTATTCAAATTTCTTAGTTGACCATTAAGTTGGTTGTAGATAAATGCTTTGAGAGCCTGCATTATATCTTTATTATCAATTGAAATTCCCAGTTTGTTTTGTTATCGCTTCCCTATGCTAGTTTATATATAACACTGTTATATTTTCCATGCTTTTGTTTTGTTACTTTCTCATTAAGGTGAATTGCAATGATATTGCAATCATATCCAATAATATCATAGATGCTGAATTTCTTCTTTATATGCTTTTTGAATTCCAAGGCCCTACCAAATTAAATTTCATATATTTTTATTTTTTAGAAAATAACAAATATTCAGACTTGAGCATATACACATCGTTGAAGGAAAAGACAATATGCAAGTCAATGGGTTCACCTCACTACAGTACAAGGTTATGTAAGCATGAAATGTTAAAGTTCAGTTTAACTATTTTGGACTTTTAAAATCAATTTAGCTAACAATTTGACTGTATCATGCAAGAGGAGATGTTAAAAAAGAAGTCAGAGGATGAGGCTCAAGTATAGGAGAAAGGGGGTTAGCCTAAGTCCGATTCCATTATTATGGAGAAGGTATTAGGCCACAAATCAGGCTACTATTGAGGATTAGGATATGGCGGGCCGATGCCACCTCCTACATGAATGTCAATCTATGAGGAGCGGTTAGGATCTTACTCACAAACATCTTGTAAATCGATTGGATAGGGTGATATTCGTCAAAAGTTTGTTGACCTATAGCAAAAGTTTGAGGAGTTGTTGTAGTACATGCAGGCCCAATTTCAGCATAATGCCATGCCATATCCCTGGTCATCTTATCCTTGGCCACCTACTACATCATTCTCTAGTGGCCAACTAGGTGGTCCATCATAGTAGTCTCCTATTGGTGCTTTTCCATTTTCTCCCTACTGTTCTTCTCGCCTATGCAACAATTCAGCCACATTCCCAACATGTCATCTTCTATGGTGAATGGGGTGAGAATGGAGGGCATCTAGGCCAGGTTAAGATTCATTTGTTAGGCCTTCTTCATAAATTTTGTTTTGTCAATTATGGTCTATTGTTCATCTTTGTCACACTATTTTTAGATATTTGTACTTTTTGTTGGACCATATATGGATATTAGTTTTGTAATGTTTTGTCGAACTACTCATGTACTAATTTATTTGCATAATGTTTAATTTATTTTATAAATTGTTGTGCATATTTTTATATTGCTATAAATATTATCGTTATTATCAATTTCCATTATATTATTTGATAATATTGGTATAAACTATTAAAATGTCATTTGAATTATTATAACTAACAAAAAAAATTAATTGGCGGTTCATTTTATTAGTATTGAATTATTTCCTAATTTTTTATTAATTTACAAAATTAAAAAATAAAATAAAATAAACTAACTCGCAAATTTTTTTTGGCCACTTAGAAGCTGCTTGGCATGTGTTTGACTTGCTAAATGACAAATTTATTTTGCCTAATACCAAAAATTTAATTCGTGTGCACATTTGCGAAGTGGTGAATTTATTTTGCCACTATGTACTTTTTTGGTGAATAAAATTCGTTGGTAGGTACCTTACAATGAAGCTTACAGTGGCAATTTTAAATCACCAATTGAAATTGTATCTTCAAGTAACTTGATAGAGTATATTCAACATTCTAGCACTTCTTTTCTTCGAGTATCAAATACTAGTAAGAAATCATGCAAATAGTTATTTAATTAAAAAAATCTCTACACTCTCACTAGTTGAAGAAAGTTTTATTAAGAATCGCATTTGACATTCGAAATAAATCCATTGCCAAATTAAACCCAAGAGATTAAAAAATACAAATAAATTGAAAAAAGAAAGTGTAATTTCCATTTTTTTCATCAAACATTGTTGATAGAAAGAAAGATTTAAGTTCTTATTTCTTCCTACTAAAAATAAAAATTTAAAATCAAAATAAAAAAAAAAAAGGAATTTCCTCTATCTATCAGATAGAGTAAGGTTTTCATCAATGACAAAATGCCTACTCTAGCCTTTTTTTTTTTTTTTTTTTGGTGGAGTAGACAATTATTTTTAAAGTGTGCTTTTGGTTTTGTGTTAACTATTTGAAGTATTTCAATTTTTCTCAAGACCCAATCAAATCTTTTATATTTAAGTGAATGATTTAAATTGTTTATATTTTTATGTTTGCATCAAAAGTCTTACGTTTGCTGCCCTAACATTAGGGAAAATGCTAATGGAGAAATTTATTGGGAGCAATAGGGCTTTGATCACTCACTCAAAATATAGAGTATTCTATTAAAAGTTTGACATATTATTTATATAATAATGTATAAAAGATTTGGATGGATTTTAGCATAGATACAAAGGTCTTTTAGTTCGTATAACCTCTTATTTTCCTACTTTACAAAGAATTTTCGACATATGTATAATCTCTCATGATAATTACTGATATAGGGTTATGTAAATATACATTTTTCATATATGTATATTTGTATTTATTAAATAATTAATATAATATAAGACTAAAATTAAATAAATAAATAGTTAAAAGATATAAGGTTGTTAAGTCTTTTCTTAGTCAAAGTATATAAGTTGCATTAACCAAGTGTCTTTCACTTTTTCCTCCTTTAAGCAATTGTAACCACAAAAACCTACGAGAGACTTTACAAAGATCACAGGCAACCTAGAGGATAACAGCAAAACCAATCTGAAATCATTAGGTAAGGGTTATAATCATCAAGATTGTTCATTCTAATGATGGATTAGTGAATTTACAAACTGATTTGTAGACACATTGTTAAGGTACGGAATGAGATAGAAAGGGCATGGAATCAAACAAGTTGAGGATTCCAATCATAATCATAAACGAGTAAGTGTACCAGATCCAAATATGCATTAAAATTAGTAGGCACATTGATCAATTAGACTTAAGAACGAATTTGAGAAAAGGGAATGAGAGTTCATGTTGAACAATGTTGTATAGGCTCAAATACACATCTGTATACCTATTGTGTAGAAACACAAGTGTGTACAAAAAGGTACATGGATGAAGGACACACCCATGTACTTGGTCGTGTCAAAATTACAAAAATGTACAAAAAGGTATACAACTAGATACATGACTATGTATTTGGGCGTGCTGAAATGACAATTTTACACAGAAATATATAGCAACTAGCACAATCGTACTCTAAATCGTGTTCCCCTACATGGCCTCTCACACAATTGTGTTGCTTTGGAACACTTATACTCCAATTCTACTATGTATTTCTTTGATCCTAAACTAAGATAGATGTACGACAACACGTTAGGGCATGGAATTCTACAATTAGAATATACCTTAATCAATTAGCAAACCTAGATTAATTGTAGAATAGAACTAAGTTTAGTTCATTATACTTGATTAGGTCTGCGTCCTTTCCTTAGAGATGTAAGCGATAACTGTAAGAACACTCTTCCAAGTACATGTTTACCTTGTCTATTGCTTATGATTGCCAGCTTGGCAACCTAATGAATTTAATTAAATATTGAAGTCAATTATGTATGTTGCTTATGTTTGGCTCGACTTAGGGGCCCACAATAGCAAATCCCTAGGGGGCACCCCGATGATCGGTATGTCGCGTTGTCCTTAGTGAAGCCATGTATTGAAATGATCCTAGGTATATTAGGGTTAGATAGGGTTTACAGTGGTAATTCCCATTTAGGATTATATATATATGTAAATACTATATGTATATCAGTATCAGGGATGTAAGTACCCCCGTGATGATTATGGATTAAGTAATTATAAGTAATTTAATGACTTGATGTGTTGAGTATTACTATTGCATATATGTATGTGATATTGTTGTTGTGTGGCACATGCATGTCTTTGTAGTATTTATGTACTAGGCCTAGGTTCATTCCTTTTTTCTTTTTTAGTTACAAGTGAAAATGATAAACATGTAAATTATGATGAGAATGAGAGCTTAATGGGACATTATATGGATAAATATAGAAGAGAGCACTACTATTATGTTAATGAGGAATAATGTGAAAGTTAATGAAGAATTCCTATTAGAATTTAAGTTGAGGATTTGAGAATATGGGATAGTATTAAACTTTTAATTATGTCAATTACTATATGAGGATAGATGTTTACTCTGAGTTTTAATTTGGGATTTAATGTATTATTTTTAGTAATGATGATTGGAATGACTCACATGTGATTGATTCATTTTTTTTTTATTGAAGTTATAATGTTGTTAATGTATAATGTAGACAAACAAGATTGATGTTGTATAGAGAATTAGAACATTAGTGTATCACTAATCAGTAGTGACACATGGTGGGCTATAATGTCCCGTTTCTAGGGCATTACAGCTTAAGTGGTATTAGACCTTAGGTTTTGATCAATAGATTATAAGTTTATGATCTATAGAGCTTAGGTTTGATGATTAGTAAGTATAGGTTTCAATCAATAGAAAGTAAATTGAGATCATTAAATGGATTAAGCACTTAATCTATAGAACAACAAAAAATAAAGAGAGTAGGTAAATTGCAAGATAATTGTTTATTTTATTTTATTTCAATTATTTTATCTACTTGTACTTTTTGTTAAATTTCTACTTTAGTTATATATGTGTAGACATAAGTATACATAGATGTATACTATTACTAACTCCCCATACTGACTCTAAATTTTAGAGCCATTCTATTGCCTCATCTTAAATAGAATACCTTCTAGAAGAAACACTGAATAGGGCTCATCCAGTGCTAGACAAGGTGAAGATGCTCTAAAGCAAGGGTATCCTCCAGGACCACTTTAGCAAGGAGCTCCAAATTAAGCTAATGTCATGACCGTTCAACTGCTAAAGACAATGAATTCTTTACTAGGGATGTTGGCACAATAATAACAAGAAGCAATGAGAGCTACCAAGCCTATAGAAGAACCATGTGGACTAGACAAATTTGTCCAACTAGCTAAGGATTTCCATCCACGAGTTGATGATCCAATAGAGGCTAAATATTAGATTAATAAGACAAAGAAGACATTTGAGGCATCCATGGTGCTAAAGGATAGGAAGGTTAAATTTGCAGCATTTATGTTGAAGGGAACGACTATAGAATAGTTTACCAATACATCTAGGCTAATAGAAGCTCCTATTTAATGGCAAAGATTTAAGGAGCTATTCTATGAGAAGTACTTTCTTAGCAATATTAGGGATAGGATGGAGGTAGAATACTATAATTGCCAGCAGGGCAATCAAACTATAAAGTCATATGAAGCAGAGCTAAACCGCTTGATTAAGTTTTTACCAAAAATAGTTCATATTGATGACGCCTTTAGGGCAAGACGGTTCGTAAGAGGCTTAAAGCCTAATCTCCAATGAAGTAAGGGCCTTTCAACTATCCACTTATGTAAAGGTTGTTGATAAAGCTAAGTACTTGGAGTAAAGTAGGAAGAGAACTGAGGATCAGCTATCCTGTAGGGCAAGAATCGCCTTAGGAAAGAGACCTACCTCTAATGTGTCATATGCTAATAAGGGAAAGAGGCCTACGGTATATCAAGCTAAACCTATGGCTTTTGCCCCTAGACCTCTTCAGGCTAGGCCAGTGCCTCTAGTATTACCTCTACCACCATAGGCACAACCAATGAAGAGGTGTCCCAAGTGTTTGGGACTACATGAATTACAGCAATGCAATTAGCCTAAAGGGGCATGTTTCTCTTATGGTAAAACAAGACATCCTAATTGGAATTATATAGAGAAATCCATCCCTCAAACTTTCTACTACACTTGCAAGCAAAAGGGGCACAAATCATCTAAACGTGGTGCCTCCCATAACTAGACAGTTGTACCCTAACAATTTCTAACATAGCAGCTGGTAAGACCTACACCTAGAGGACCCATGAATAGACCTTAGTACCTTGGATCGAGATAGAGGGCACCTAGTTACGTATTTACCTTATAACAATAGCAACAACAGGATGCTCCAGATCAGGATACCATTACAAGTACACTACTTATAAACTCAACTATTGTGTATACGTTATTTGATATGAGTGCTACACATTCATGCATATCACCTATCTTTATGCATATCACCTATCTTTATGCATATGTGTGGATTAAAACCTATGCTATTGAGTGATGCTATAGTTTTAAATACGCCTTTTGGAGTAGAATGAAGATTATATCAGATGTGTAAGAATGTGGAAATTATAATGTAAGGAAAGACCATGCCAGTAGAATTATTTGTGTTAGAGATGACTAAATTTGATATGCTTATAGAGGTCAATTGACTGTCTAAGTACTATGCCACTATAGATTGTTGCAATCTAGTGGTTTACTTTAATTTCCCTGATGAAGATCCAATTGTATTTAAGTTAGATACATAAAGGCCTACAACTCTTCCTACATATGAGCTATGGGATAAGGGTAGAATATCAGCATTTTCAGTAGAGAGCAGATAAGTTAGGAAATTAGAAGACGTATATGTAGTGAAAGATTATGCAAATGTCTTTCTAGAAAATTTGCCAAGCTTACTACTAGTTAAAAACAAAGAATTTTGCATTAATTTGGTACCGAAAATTGCACTAATATCCAAGGCACCTTATAAAATGGCACCTACTAAATTTTCTAAGTTGAAGATCCAACTTCAAGAATTGCAAGATAGTGGATCCATCAAGCTAAGGGTCTTACCATAGGGTGCTCTAATATTATTTGTTAAGAAGAATAATGGGAGTATGAGACTATGTATAAATTATAGGCACATCTAATAACAGTACTGGAAAGACTACGGGAAGAGAAGTTATATGCCAAGTTCAGCAAGTGTGAGTTTTAGCTAAAACGGGTATCCTTTTTAAGACATGTAGTAAATAAGGATAGCATATCAATAGATCCTGAGAAGGTAAAGGCAGTGATTAACTGGCCAAGACCGAAAACTATAGCAAAGCTCAGGAGCTTTTTGGGACTAGCTAGCTATTATAGACGTTTTGTGGAAGGGTTTTGATAATCGCCATAAAACTCCAAATTCCATTAAGCTTTTAAGCTCTTTTAAGTTGATAATTAATCAAAAATCATCCGAAATTGATGCTTAATCAAGGAATATGTTGCTTTTCAGGTGTAATGAAGATAATTGAAAGAAATTGAGAAGAAAACAACAAAGAGAAAGGAAGAAGAGCATCTCCCTTGCCTACCACGCCCCCATATCAGGGGCATATGAATCAGACCACCACCATGCCCCCATATCAGGGGCGTATGGAAGAGAAATCAGGAACAAAAGCTACCATGCCCCTAGCAATGGGGCATGGCAGGGGGCGTATGGGACCAAAAGTGAAAGACAAAGCCACTACACCCCTGATATGGGGGCGTGCCAGCTTCAAAGGATGACTTGAGACCACCACGCCCCTTGCCACGAGGCGTGGTGAGGGGCGTATGGAGCCACGACCTACTTTGTCTGACTTTTTTTTTCTCTCTCCTCTAACCCTAGCACCTATATATATACATGTATACATATGAAAAAGAGCGGACAGCAGAGCTAGGGTTTTGAACTTCATTTTCTCTTCATTTTCATATCTTTTTCCTTAGATTTCTACCCAACAATCCAAGGAGATTCAAGCAAGGCATTCAAGATTCACTCTATCCAAGTTGTAATCATGAACTCTAGTTTCTCTTTATGTATCTGTTCTTTCATTGCTAGATCTATGGAAGAGTAAACCGTAGACCTAGATCTCATTTAAATTATTTTGTCATATGATGAAGATATGATCGAAATGAAGTTTTATTGATGTTCTTTTGTTCCATTACATGTGCTTCGTATTTATCTTATATTCATATATCCGGAATATGAGTTTATGCTTAATATCATTTGAATTGATTGAGAAATCGCTTTTATGATCAGACCTATGTTTTGGATGAGATTTGCTCGTGTTTCTAAAGATAGAATATCGAAAATCTTCTGTTGAACATTCATTCAATTAGAGTTCATAGGCTTCATGTGGTCTTAGATTGCTATTGATTGAGGAGAGATCTTAATTGATAAATCTAAGATTAGATAAGTTAATATACTTGAGAAAGTAATTATCTTGCTTCTTGGAACTTAACAGCTTAAGAACTCAGAAACGTTAATCCTTAGCTTCTAATGATTCATTTGATAATATAGGTATATAATGAGATCTAGGTTGCTTTGTTATCGAATTAAACCTTGTGTTGTTGAAGTAGTTTTAGTTAAAATTTTAGATTGTTAACTATTTTTAGTCTTTAATACACTTCATCTCATTTTGACGGTTAGATAATAGGGAAAGAGCTAGTACTAGTAATTAGTAATCTTCTCTCTGTGGGACGACCCTGCACTTAACACTATATTATGTCCATGGTAGGTACACTTGCCTATTGCAATGTAGTTAGAATTAGGAACAGGTATTATAAATATTAAAACTACGGTTGGCGACAATCAAGTTTTTAGCGTCATTGTCGAGGAGGAGGCACCGCTAATATTAAGAACACTTATTACTTATTAATCTAGCCACTTGTTTTACTTCTGTTACTTTTCCTTCTTTGTTTACTTTGAATTTAGGTACTACTAATTGTTTGATTTTTGCTCTTATAGTGCATGACTAGGAGCCAATCCAAGGGCCTTGCTGATTTTGATCCAGAGCTTGAGAGAATCCTTACTCAATCGCGTAAAAGAGACAAGTACCCGTCCAAATCTTCATCAACAAGGGTTAAGGAAGAGCTGGTGATAGAAGAAATGGCTGACCCACAATATGACCCTCCTCATGAACTAAATCCAATGGTTGAGCATAGGAGAACCAATGCTGAGTTTGCCAGGCCAAAGTTGGATGGTGTTAACTCTAGCATTGTTCGACCTAGGGTAGAGGCAAAGAATTTTGAGATTAAACCAGTCTCTATTCAAATGGTTCAACAATATGCCTAATTTGATGGTTTTGAGGATGAGGATCCAAATTCTCATATTCAATCCATCCTGGAGATATGCGACACTTTCAAATTTAATGGAGTGAGTGAAGATGCGGTTCATCTTAGACTCTTCCCATTTTCTTTAAGAGGAAGAGCTAAGCAATGGTTAAATTCTTTGCCAAAAAGCTCCATCACCACCTGGGAAGAGTTGTTTACAAGGTTTATGGACAAGTTCTTTCCACCTACAAAGACCACCAAACTTAGAGTTGACATCCAATCTTATCATCAACAAGAGTCGGAAACACTTTATGAGACTTGGGAACGTTTCAAGGAATCATTAAGGAGATGCCCTCATCATGATATTTCAGAGTGAATGCAGGTTTAGATTTTCTCCAACGGTCTCAATTATCAGACTAGACAGATGGTAAATGCTACAGCTGGAGGCACGATTAATCATCAAACTCCTGAAGAAAGTTTAACTCTTTTTGAGAATCTGGCCATGAATAATTTTGAATAGTCACATTATAGGAGTAGAGATAAAAGACCGACAGGAGTTATTGATGTAGACGTGGCCACTACAATTATGTCAAAAGTAGAGGTGTTGTCTAGAAAGATTGATGGATTGTCACTTTCAAAGCAGCAAGTATCCGCAATTGAGCCCTCCTTTGGTGATGAATTAGGTGTTGAACAAGTGGATTATTTGGGAAATTAGATCCAGGCTCAGAATAATCCTTATAGTAACACATATAATCCAAGTTGGAGAAATCACCCAAATTTTTCATGGAATAACAACAACAATTTTCAAAAAGGCAATCCCAATCCTCCCCCTGGTTATCAAAGACCACGTGGTCAGAGTTCTAAACCACAATCATCAATTGAGGACATCCTGGCAAAGTTGGTAAAAGATTCTAAAGACAAACAAAAATCATTGGACATGATTTTAAAGAATCAAGACACTACTCTTAGAAACCATGGCGCCTCAATCCACAATCTTGAGACTTAGGTTGGACAAATTGCTAAACTACTTTCAGAGAGACCTCAAGGTTCATTACCAGGAAATACAGAGACAAATCCTCGTGAGCATGTGAAAGCAATAACCCTGAGAAGTGGTAAAGAACTCTAATTTGAGAATCAAGTAGGAAGAGGTGAGGCATCCGACTCAAGGGAGAAACAAACCGATTGAAAATGATGAAAGAGAGTAGCCAGAGAAGTTAGTTGAGAAGAAGTCATCATCATCCAAGCCGATTTCAGAATATAAACCTCCCATTCCATACCCTGCAAGATTGAAGAAAGAAATGGTGGATGAGCAATATGGTAGATTTTTGGAAGTTTTTAAACAATTGCATATTAACCTTCCATTGGTTGAGGCATTGACTTAAATGCCTAGATATGCAAAATTTCTGAAAGAATTATTATCGAACAAGAGAAAATTGGAAGAGTTTTCTTCAGTAACTTTAGGAGGAGAATGTTCGGCAGTTATTCAGAACAAGCTTCCAAAGAAGCTTAGGGACCCTAGGAGCTTCACCATCCCATGTTTGATCGGTAACCTATCTGAGGAGAAGGCCCTAGCTGATCTTGGGGCTAGTATTAATCTCATGCCATATCAACTCTTCAAGAAGCTGGGACTTAGGGAACTAAAGCTAACTCGAATGAGCTTGCAATTGGCAGATAGATTAGTTAAGTTCCCAATAGGAGTGGTTAAGGATGTGCTAGTAAAAGTTCAAGACTTCATTTTCCTAGCAGATTTCGTCATCCTAGATATGGAAGCAGATGTGGAGATCCCATTGATTCTTAGGAGACCATTTCTGGCTACTGCAAGAGCTATCATAGATGTGGGAGATGAGAAATTGGTGCTGCGAGTGGGAAATGAGGAAGTCATAGTGAAGATGCCAGATGTTCTTAAGCATAGTTTGCAACATGATGATACTTGTTTTGCAATAGATTATCTTAATCTACCTATTTCAGAGTCAAGGCAAGAACTTTTATGCAATGATGCTTTAGCAATTTGTTTGACGAATGGGGATCAAGGAGAATCTGTAGATGCATCAGTTAAAGAGATGACCATCAGTCTTGATGGAAGTCCTGAGTTGAAGAAGGAGGGAAGTTTTGAAGAGTTAAATCGCTCTACTATTCAAAAAGCCAAGCCCTCCACTGAAGAACCCCCTGTCTTGGAGTTAAAGTAGTTACCTAACTATCTCCAATATGCCTTCCTTGAGCAAGACTCTAAACTGCCCGTGATTATAGCCTCAGACTTGAGTTTAACCTAGAAGGATAAATTGCCGAATGTTCTTAGTCAACACAAGAAGGCTATTGCATGGAAGATGGCTGACATAAAGGGGATTAGTCCATCATTTTGTACTCACAAAATTCTCTTGGAAGATGGTGCTAAATCAGTGATTTAACCTCAATGCAGACTCAATCCAAATATGAGAGATGTGGTGAAGAAGGAAGTGATTAAACTACTTGATGCTGGAATGATTTATCCTATTTTTGATAATACATGGGTGAGTCCAATTCAAGTAGTTCCAAAGAAAGGAGGCATGACCATCATACCCAATGAGAAAAATGAGCTCATTCCCATGAGAACAGTCACAGGTTGGAGAGTTCGTATTGATTACCGCAAACTCAATGATGCAACCAAAAAGGATCACTTTCCTCTCCCGTTCATAGATCAAATGCTGGAACGATTGGCAGGACATTCTTATTATTGCTTCTTGGATGGAATGTCGGGTTATTTCCAGATTCCCATTACACCTGAGGATCAGGAGAAAATGACATTCACATGTCCATTTGGCACGTTTGCATATAAGAGAGTGCCTTTCAACTTATGTAATGCCCCTACCACCTTCTAGAGGTGTATGCTTGCAATATTTGAAGATATGGTAGGAGAAAATATGGAAGTTTATATGGATGATTTCTCGGTATATGATGACTCCTTTGATGATTGTCTCCGTCACTTGGAATTGGTTTTGAAAAGATGTGAAGATACTAATCTGGTGCTTAATTAGGAGAAATGTCATTTTACGACACAAGAGGGTATTGTCTTAGGTCATAAAATCTCCAAAAGAGGTATTGAGGTGGATGAGGCTAAAATTGAAGCAATTTCTAAACTACCTCCACCTTCATCAGTGAAAGCAATCCGAAGCTTTCTTGGTCATACGGGATTTTATTGTCGGTTTATAAGAGATTTTTCAACAATTACACGACCAATGACTAAGCTTTTGGAGAAGGATGCGCCTTTCAATTTTTCCAAAGAGTGCCTCAATGCATTTAATACTCTCAAGGAGAAGCTCACCAACGCTCCAATTATGGTTGCACCGGATTGGAATCTTCCTTTTGAAATCATGTGCGATGTAAGTGATATAGCTATAGGTGCTGTCTTGGGGCAACATAAAGATAAATATTTCCAACCCATTTACTATGCAAGTAAGACTCTTACCCTTGCGTAAGAGAATTATACCACAACTGAGAAAGAGTTGCTTGTAGTTGTCTTTGCTTTCGACAAATTTCGACCCTATCTCATATTATCAAAGGTTATAGTCTATATCGATCATTCCGCTTTAAAGTTTTTGCTGACCAAGCAGGATGCAAAGCCACGTCTGATTAAGTGGATTTTACTCCTTCAGGAGTTTGACCTAGAGATAACAGATAAAAAGGGTGCCGAGAACCTAGCGGCCGATCACTTGTCACGCTTGGAGAATCTATTCCTAGAGAATTTAAATGAAGGAGAAATCAATGATGAATTCCCTAAGGAACAATTGTTCTTTATAAGTGCAATTGAAGATAGGAATGATATGCCTTGGTTTGCTGACATTGCAAATTATATAGTGGCCAAGGTTGTTCTTAAGGATATGGGATATCATCAGAGAAAGAAGCTTATCAGAGATTCAAGGCATTATATTTGGGAGGATCCTTATTTGTTCAAGATTTGTGCCGATCAGATGATTAGAAGGTGTGTATCACATAAGGAAGGATGGGAAATACTTTTTCATTATCACACCGGACCAACTGGTGGTCACCATAGTTCGAACTGAACGGCTCATAAGGTCTTGGAATCTGGTTTTTACTGGCCCTCACTATTTAAGGATGCCCAAGACTATGTAGCCCAGCGTGATAGATGTCAAAGAACTGGAAACCTCTCAAGAAGAAATGAGATGCCTCAGCAGTATATCTTAGAGTGTGAAGTTTTTGATATCTGGGGTACCAATTTCATGGGACCATTTCCATCTTCTTTTGGGAATAAATATGTTCTTGTAGCGGTCAACTATGTGAGTAAATGGGTAGAAGCACAAGCTCTACCGACAAATGATGCAAGGGTTGTAAAGAAATTTCTCAAAAAGCTCTTTTCTAAGTTTGGTGCCCTAAGAGCGCTTATTAGTGATAGAGGCACACATTTTTGTAATGCGCAAAAAGATATGGGGTAACTCATAGACTTACAACTCCTTATCACCCCCAATCAAGTGGGCAAGCCGAGGTATCAAACCGAGAATTGAAGAGAATTTTAGAAAAATCAATTTCTCATCATCGTCGGGACTGGTCCGATAAGCTTGATGAAGCATTGTGGGTGTATAGAACCGCCTACAAAACTCTATTAGGAACTACTCCTTATCGACTAGTCTATGGTAAGGCTTGTCATCTTCCCGTTGAGATAGAGCATAAGGCATACTAGGCCATCAAAACAGTAAATTTAGATCTTGAGAGGGCTGGAAAATATAGATTGTTGCAACTCAATGAATTGGATGAGATGAGACTTGCAGCATATGAGAACTCGGCAATCTATAAGGAAAGAGCAAAGAAGTATCACGATTCCCGCATTCAATAGCCCAAACAATTCAAGGAAGGTGATCTTGTCTTGCTCTTCAACTCTAAACTCAAGTTATTCCCAGGCAAAATAAGATCGAGATGGTCCGAGCCATTCTGAGTAAGAAAAGTATTTCCCTATGGCACAATTGAGATAGAACATCCTAAGAAGGCAATTTTTAAGGTCAATGGGCAAAGATTGAAACTATATCTTAGAGACAGCAAGTGCTTCAAAGAGAGGGAGGAGATTAATCTCCTCTTGTCATCCGCTTAATCCTGGCATACATCTTTTTAGTCTAGCTAAAGACGTTAAATAAAGCGACTTTTGAGAGGCATTTTGTGCCCGATTTTCTTATTTATTTTTGTTGTTCTTCAATTTTATTACATTAGTTTTATGATTGAGCATAAGTTCCTACCTTTTGTGGTTGTTTGTAGGTTATGGGAGTTGAAAGGAGGTGATTGGAAAGCTTCGTGGAATAAGATTTTGATAATGCAGCAACTGTAAGATTCACACAATTCTTGAATACTGGAGCTACTATGCAACATATGATTTTGATCGAGCACTTGATGAATAGCAACATCGAATTCAGGGGAGCACTAGTTCTTTTTATTACTTTTTCTATCTTAATTTTTCTCTATTTAATGCTCTTTCCTTGTCTGATTTTTATTGTAAGTATAGACATTGAGGACAATGTCTAACTTAAGTGTAGGGGAGGGGTATTAAATGTTATGTACAAAGGGAAAAAGGAGAACTAGGTGTGTATGTGCGATTATCGATATAGAAAGTGAAAAATTTTCAATTACTACCCAATTTTGAGTAGAAAAATTTTCAAGATTCTTCTAATTTTCTATCAAAATCCCTCCTACATTTTCTATTTTTCTAGATTTTTTGCTACAATTGAGGAGTGTTTTAGCATTCAATGATTGAACCCCTCAAAAAGAATGTAGTGCAATTCACTATTTTTGCATTGAATTTTTTCATACTAAATCAAACTTATAGAATAAAAATCTTTGTGAAGCAAGTTTACTTGTCATTTCAAGGCGAAATTCAAAGTTAGGAATTGAACCAAGGTCCTTAGCAAAATGTTAATTGGCTTGATTTCTAAGTTACTAGGAAGTATATTGTTTCACCAAAAGTCTTGAGAGCTAATCAATCCATTATAAAAGGGCAAATGAAGTAATTCTCTTGGTGATCTTTCTTAAGAGACCTTCTAAGAAAAGTTTAATTCAAAATAAGATATCTTAGTTAGTATGGGCAGGCTTTGGTCCCTCAGAAGAGCGAAGTCTAACCCCGCTACTAGTTAAACAAATTAGTTAGAGTAATGGAGGTTCGATGGAGTCCCTTTAAAACCTTGTCACCTAAGGTCGTTCGGCCTAGGATCGGCCAACCGAGGAAATTACTAAAAAAAAAAAAACGGAGTTCTTGAAACTCGAGTGATTAAGTTCGTAGGGACACCTTCAATTAAAGGGATAACGATTGTTAACTTGGGTGACGAGACCGGAATTATCGGTTGAAAGCTTGCTACATGGGTGATGTGCTCAAAACCAAGTTCAAGCACAATCAAATGACTCAAGAAAAACAATTCTCAAGTCTCATACAAACCGGTTCAATCAACTAGGAAATTGCTTGACCCTGATGGAACTTTGATGAAATCCAACGGTTCAAAGATTCAATTAACTTCCACTAATGATCAATTTCACTAATAAAAAATAAGAACAAGTAAATTACATGTGAAATGGATGAAAAAGAAAAGCACAAAAACCGTGATCTCAAATCCTTCCAACAATTCCAATTCACGCCAATCACTAAAGAGCATTCAATCTCAAATGAACAATCAACCTTACAAGATGATTATCCATGAATTACAATCACCAATAAGTCCAAGAAAGATTCAAATCTACCTTAGATATGACTCACTAGAGAAGAAATGAACAACAACAAAGATGAATCAATATGACTCACAATTCTCCTTTGTCGCACTCGCCACAATTCCAATTCTTGGGTTGAAATTGATAAGAGATTTTTGGAATTAGGAAACCCTAAGCCCTCTCACGTTAAAGTGAAGTGTATAATCTGCAAAATGGCCTCCTCAAACCCTCTCTTAAGAAAGTATTTATACTTGCTACTCCTAGGTTTAAAAAGTGGTTAAAATTACAAGTTTGCCACTTTTAAGGTAGCTAGCCCTAAATGAAAATTACTAGGAAATAAAAGTGTCCCAAAACCAAATACAACCAAAATATTTCATAAAAGAAGAAATATATAAAAGAAATAGTCTTCAAGATGCCAGTCTTCTATAGGATCCATCGGCCCAACTCATCGCCAGTTCAGATCGGTCCATGGATAACCTACAAGCTGAGTCTGAAGGAGTTCATCCATTGCCTTATAAAATATGATAAGTGTGCCTGTTGGAAAAAACAATACAAGAATAATAGAAAAGATGTTAATATATAAATAATTCTGGGGCCGATCTGCTCAAAATGGGCCCTCATCGCCAAAATTCGAATTCCTTTAGTTTTTGCCCTAATGATAGGTCTTGTCGGATTTTGATTCCTATCATCTCCTCATACCTCAAAAAGATTTGTCCTCAAATCTAGTAGATCAAATGCAGTAGAGACTTTGTTTCCTCTTAGCAAGCCACCTGAAGAAATATCTCTGCAGAATCCCAATATCTGGAATACTACAGGTGGTGATTGTCTTCTCTCCTCCATTTCCAGAATGTATCTCTTCCGCAACACAAATAATGACCCATTATCCACTGAGGTGTCCACTATCTCAACCCATTTCACTGATATTGTATCTTCCTTTTCTAACTCATCTATATGTTGATAAGATCACATTATACTTATATTTTCTTTTGGACTTATATTAAATTTATTTTAATATTATAAGAAAATATAAAGAAATGATACTTAATGGTATTTATTGTGAAAATACAGGTTTTGAGGACCCAAAAGTAAATTACAAGTTAATTGGAGGAGTTTTTCACAAAATTTAAGAAGTGAGCGAAGGATTGCACCGAAGGCCGCCGTCCTTGGGCCGGCCTACATTCAAGGCCGCCGGCCTTGAGCCGGCCTTTAAACCGGCCTCAAAAAGAAGAAAAGCCGCCGGCCTTGAGCCGGCCTACAATCAAGGCCGCCGGCCTTGAGCCGGCCTTCATTACTCCCCGGATATCCATTGCGAGAATCTCTCCAAAATCGTATCCTAATTAATTTGCTGACTCAAATCCTCATCAGATCCACCTCATCCCCCTCCTCTTTGGATCTATAAATAGACCCCTTGTGTGAACCTTGGAAGCATCCCTTTTTGTTGGAGAATCCATCCTTTCTTTTGTTTAGAATTCTTTTTCTTCTTCTTTGTTCTAGCCTCATTAGAATTTCCTTAGGTACTTTAGATTTTTCCAAAGTTTAGTTTGAAGAAAGAATGTCATTTTGTTGAAGTTTGCTTTCAATTGAAGAATTCAAGGAGTCATTTTGGAAGATTGAAGCTCTTGAAGATTATAGCAATTGTTCCATTTACTTTATTTTCTTTTATGCCATTTATTAGTTTAATCTTGTTGTTTAATATGAATTCCATTGCATCTATTTATTTCAATTGTTTTTATGCAATTCATACTATAATGTTCTAAATCATCCTTGTGGGAAATTGGATGAAACCCTAGAATGTTAAAAGGATAATTGTAGCCATGTTATATGATTAGGAATTATTAGGATTATTCATGATTGCAATTCCTTTGATTTCAATTATAATTGGTCTTTCATTATAATTGTTAGAAATCCTTTTGATACGGGAGTTGATGAGGATTTGTTAGGAATTCTTAATTAGATTGATTGTCAATACGGGAGTTGCGATAATTGGTTTAATTAGAGTCTATGGAGGGCACAATGCAATGTTTCTTGTTAATTAATCACTAAGGGATTAGGGTTAATTGATTTAGGGCATTAGTTGTTTGTAGCATCGGGAGGTGTATGAACATAATTTTGATTCCTTGGTTAATTGGAGACGCGGAAGCCGACTAATTAATTTAAGGTCAACATCCCTAAAAGGGATTTTCTAAACTCACTTGAATAAACTTATAACCACAAGTTGATATAACATGGTAGCAATTAGATTAACAAATCTAGGGTGAATTCTAATTTCCCTTGTTCATAATTGATAGATTCTTCATAAAATTTTCCTTGTTGCTTTAAGTTAAATTTTTAGATTAGACATTTCAAAACCCCTTTTTAATTACCTAGATATTGATAAGAATTGCCATAGATCTAGTACTCTATTGGTTCCTCGAGGGATCGACAACCTTACTTTTCACCACTTTATTACTTGATACGACCAGTGCACTTGCTGCAATTTACGCTCCCATTTTATATATACGTTCTGAGCGTATCAAGTTTTTGGCGCCGTTGCCGGGGAACTAATAGATATTAGATTTCGTAATTCTGTTGGTAATTTAGGCACAATTATTTTTTTATTTAATTTTTCTTATCATTGTGTGATCGTTTTCCATTCTCTTTAAGGTTCTTTTTATGCGCAAGAGTAGAAGTGCTGAACTTCTACCAATTAATCTTGAGATAGAACGCAGCTTGCGACAACTTAGAAGAGAGCAGAGAAGAAAGGAAGAAGAGAACATGGCAGATGAGAACAACAATCAGATTCAGGGTGTTGGTAGAGCACTTCGAGAATACACGGTACCTGTTGTTTCAGGTCCTGCAATTAGAAGACCAACAATTCAGGCTAATAATTTCGAGTTAAAACCAGCACTCGTTCAAATGGTTCAATCAAATCAATTTGGAGGATATCCAAATGAAAGTCCTGATGAGCATATTGCAGTATTTCTTCAATATTGTAATACAGTGAAAATGAATAATGTATCTGATGATGTAATTAGGCTACAACTTTTTCCATTTTCACTTAGAGAAAAAGCTAGGGCTTGGTACAATTCATTGCCACAAGACTCTGTAACCACTTGGGTAGATCTCTCATCTAAATTTTTAAGGAGATTTTTTCCACCATCTAGAACTGCTAGGTTAAGAAATGACATCACAAACTTCAGTAAGTTTAGTGGTGAATCACTTTATGAAGCATGGGAAAGATTCAAGGAGGCAATTAGAAAATGCCCCCATCATGGATTACCAGATAATCTCCTTATTGAGATATTCTATCTCAGTTTAGATGACACATTGAGATCTCTAGTAGATGCTGCTTCTGGTGGTGCATTAATGAGTAAGACATATGATGAGGCTAGTGCTTTGATAGATGAAATGGCCTCTAGTGCACATAATTGGCAACATGAAAGAGGTAAGTCTAGAGTGGCATCTGTCAATGATATGGACACCTTAACAGCTCAGATTTCTGCTCTTACCGCCCAGGTAAGTAAACTCACCTCTGCACCTTCTTTCAATGTTAATCAATTTTCTTGTTGTGAGTTATGCTCAGGACCACACTCAACTCTTGAGTGCCCATCAAGAAACTTTTCCTCCTCATCCCATGGAGAGCAAGTAAATTTTGTCAACAATTTCCAAAGAGGAAATCAAGGACCCTATTCAAACACCTACAATCCAGGGTGGCGTAACCATCCAAATTTCTCATGGAGAAATGATAACAACGCACTTAAACCCCCTGGATTTCAAAAGCAAGGTCCTAATCATAATACTCCCCATCAACAATATCCTAATCATAATACCTCTTCTCAGCAAGGTCAGTCTAAAATGGAAGAACTCATGATAAGTTATATGCAAAAGACTGACACAATGTTGCAAAATCAACAAGCCACCATTAGGAATCTTGAAAATCAGCTTAGTCAAATGTCTCAACAGTTGAGTAATAGACCATCTGGGTCTTTACCTAGCAATACTGAGCAAAATCCTATGGGTGTAAATGCTATTATGTTAAGAAGTGGTAAGGAATTGATTGATAAGAAACTTGAGGAAGAGGAGGTTAACCTGGGGAAAGATAAAGGGAAACAAAAGGAAGAGGAGCCAAAGCAAAATTCACCAAAAGTGAAAGCATATGTTCCTCCTATTCCTTTCCCAGGAAGGCTGAAGCAACAACAATTGGATTCACAATTTGCTAAATTTTTAGAAGTCTTTAAAAAATTGCAAATTAACATTCCTTTTGCAGAGGCACTTCAGCAGATGCCATCATATGCTAGGTTCATGAAGGATTTACTCACAAAGAAGAGGAAGATTGAAGGGAATGAACCAGTGATGCTTATAGGGGAATGTTCTATGATCTTACAAAAGAATTTATCCAATTTGCCGAGAAAACAAAGAGATCAGGGAAGTTTTACTGTTCCTTGCACTATTGGTAATTTTAATTTTGATAAAGTACTTATAGATTCTGGTGCAAGTATAAATTTAATGCCTCTGTCCATTTTCAAAAAACTAGGACTTGGAGAATGTAAGGAGACGCACGTTACCTTACAACTTGCGGATAGAAGTGTCAAGTACCCAAAGGGTATAGTGGAGAATGTCCTAGTAAAAGTGGACAAATTCATCTTTCCAGTTGACTTTATAGTCTTGGAAATGGAAGAAGATAGAGAGGTACCCATGATCTTAGGAAGACCATTCCTAGCCACAGGTCAAGCTCTAATTGATGTAGGACAAGGTAAGCTCACCCTTAGAGCACTAGATGACCAGGTAACATTTGATATGTATGATCCTGTGTTTTTGTCTAATGAGAAAGCAATGTATTCTGACATATCTGCTGAGGGTGAAATTACTAACAATGATGTGGAGGAAGATGTAGGGCAAACCACTCTTGAAGCTGTCTTGAATGAGATAGATGATTGGGGGGATGAAGATGAGCAAGAAAACAAAGGTCGTGAACAAGTAACCCAGACTGAAAATGTTGTTGCTTTTGAGAAGACAGACGACTATGAGAAGCCACCAGTGCCGACACTAATGCCTATGCAGACACTTGAACCTAATGTCTTTTCTAATCAATTGTTTGGTTATAAGTGTCTGAATTTAGGAAATCCATGGCCTCACATTAATCAAGCGCCTATGACAAAAGAATTGCAGCAGCAGATTCAAGGCCAGTTGGATGAACATAGGGAAATCCTGGGATGGTCAAGGGCAGACATCCAGCAGGTAAGTTTGTTGATATCTACCTACAAAACATTGGTGGAAGCTGAAAAGAAGGGCACCATACCATGGAAGGAAGCTTGGAATCCTAATCTGAAAACGATGGTGTTGAAGGAGTTGTTTAAACTCCTTGATGTAAGCTAACCCTGATAGTCAGGCTGATGACTATAAAACAAGCGCTTCATGGGAGGCAGCCCATGCTTAATAAGTATCTATAATAGTTTCGTTAAAAAAAAAAAAAAAAAAAAAAAACTAATTCAAGGCTGGATAAGAGCTGCCGGTGCATTCAAGACACTCCAAGGATGACAGACATTTTAGGAGGAATTTTCTTCCTGATGAACAATTTTATACCAGGGAAGTACCAGTATTTCAATTTCTGCATTAACATTCGTTTCCTTAATTTTGTGATATATTAGGAACAATGAGGACATTGTCCAATTTAAGTGTGGGGAAGGGATTATAAATGTAGAAGTATAATGATTGCACACATCATGAGCTTACAAATCCCATGCTTTATTTATGTCCTTAAGTGTTTTCAATGAAATCCTGAAATTGAATTAGATTGGTACCCTACTCGCCAATTGTTGTGACTAGTTTACATAGTTAAAATTTAAGAGTAAAATCTCTAGAGAACGGGGTTTACCCTATGTTGAGCCTTTGAACTTGAGATTGAGTCCTTAAGTTGAAAAAACAAGCAAGTTTACTTCAAGGAAAAATTGGTTGGGATAAATCTCTATTGAAATTTCTTTGAGAATACCTTAACACCTAGTGAAAGAGGTAAAAGAAATATTTTACTTAGTGATCCCTTAAAAAAAAAAAAAAAAAAAAAAAGAGCCTTTACTCCAATAACTCAGGAAAGTGAGTTAAGAGTATCCAATCTTAAATGTTAGTGTGAGGAAGAGTTCGTAGGGGTCCCTTTAAAACCTGGTCACTTAGGCGATGAGCCCAGGATGTGCCGACTCAATGAACTCATAATAACGAGAAGGGCGGAAAGGCAAAAATTTAGTACCTTAATGAAAGTCAGGTTGACATGGGCGAGCTTTGGTCCCTCAGAAGAGTGAAGTCTCACTCCGCTGCCAATCAAGGCAAATAAAACAAAAAAAAAAAAAAGGGGAGAAATTCTAGGAAAAAATGGATACCATATGCTTTCACTCCTTGTTATCTTGTTTAGAGAAGTAAAATTGAGGGAGATGATACTTGCTAATAACCAATGAAGTTTAAATGAATGTTTTTCCTTATGGACTAAGTATTGTTTTCTATTGTTAAACACTGGGATTAAAAATCTGTTGTATTTAGATTAACTACTAAATTTCAACTAGATATACTAGTTACAAATTTCAGTATGGTCAGAACAATGGGCACCAGAAGTTCAATGATGGATTTCTCTTGTTTAAATCAATTATTTTGCTTGAGGACAAGCAAAAGTTCAAGTGTGGGGATGTTGATAAGATCACATTATACTTATATTTTCTTTTGGACTTATATTAAATTTATTTTAATATTATAAGAAAATATAAAGAAATGATACTTAATGGTATTTATTGTGAAAATACAGGTTTTGAGGACCCAAAAGTAAATTACAAGTTAATTGGAGGAGTTTTTCACAAAATTTAAGAAGTGAGCGAAGGATTGCACCGAAGGCCGCCGTCCTTGGGCCGGCCTACATTCAAGGCCGCCGGCCTTGAGCCGGCCTTTAAACCGGCCTCAAAAAGAAGAAAAGCCGCCGGCCTTGAGCCGGCCTACAATCAAGGCCGCCGGCCTTGAGCCGGCCTTCATTACTCCCCGGATATCCATTGCGAGAATCTCTCCAAAATCGTATCCTAATTAATTTGCTGACTCAAATCCTCATCAGATCCACCTCATCCCCCTCCTCTTTGGATCTATAAATAGACCCCTTGTGTGAACCTTGGAAGCATCCCTTTTTGTTGGAGAATCCATCCTTTCTTTTGTTTAGAATTCTTTTTCTTCTTCTTTGTTCTAGCCTCATTAGAATTTCCTTAGGTACTTTAGATTTTTCCAAAGTTTAGTTTGAAGAAAGAATGTCATTTTGTTGAAGTTTGCTTTCAATTGAAGAATTCAAGGAGTCATTTTGGAAGATTGAAGCTCTTGAAGATTATAGCAATTGTTCCATTTACTTTATTTTCTTTTATGCCATTTATTAGTTTAATCTTGTTGTTTAATATGAATTCCATTGCATCTATTTATTTCAATTGTTTTTATGCAATTCATACTATAATGTTCTAAATCATCCTTGTGGGAAATTGGATGAAACCCTAGAATGTTAAAAGGATAATTGTAGCCATGTTATATGATTAGGAATTATTAGGATTATTCATGATTGCAATTCCTTTGATTTCAATTATAATTGGTCTTTCATTATAATTGTTAGAAATCCTTTTGATACGGGAGTTGATGAGGATTTGTTAGGAATTCTTAATTAGATTGATTGTCAATACGGGAGTTGCGATAATTGGTTTAATTAGAGTCTATGGAGGGCACAATGCAATGTTTCTTGTTAATTAATCACTAAGGGATTAGGGTTAATTGATTTAGGGCATTAGTTGTTTGTAGCATCGGGAGGTGTATGAACATAATTTTGATTCCTTGGTTAATTGGAGACGCGGAAGCCGACTAATTAATTTAAGGTCAACATCCCTAAAAGGGATTTTCTAAACTCACTTGAATAAACTTATAACCACAAGTTGATATAACATGGTAGCAATTAGATTAACAAATCTAGGGTGAATTCTAATTTCCCTTGTTCATAATTGATAGATTCTTCATAAAATTTTCCTTGTTGCTTTAAGTTAAATTTTTAGATTAGACATTTCAAAACCCCTTTTTAATTACCTAGATATTGATAAGAATTGCCATAGATCTAGTACTCTATTGGTTCCTCGAGGGATCGACAACCTTACTTTTCACCACTTTATTACTTGATACGACCAGTGCACTTGCTGCAATTTACGCTCCCATTTTATATATACGTTCTGAGCGTATCAATGTCGCTGATCCTGATGGTCTTCTAGTGGTTGGCCCAACTGCCCATTGCCCTCTGAGACCTCTGAAGGTGAACACAAATGTCTCTGAACATTCTGGCCCTCTAAGGATAGACTCATCTGACTATGATCCTCATAATACTCCAATGGTGTACTCAACTGCTCGTGAACCTCTAGTGTCTCTGAAGGAGAACATAACTGACCCTGAATAGTTTGGTTCCCTGGTAGTCTACTCCTAGTAACCTGGAATGAATAGGATTGCCTTTGTCTTTCCACTTTCAAGGCTTACTGTATAGCCTCATCAAGTGTACTATATCTCTAAAGCTCAACTACACAAGCTATCTCATACTTCAACCTAGATACAAAATGTGCTAAGGTTTGTTCAGGAGGTTCAACTAATCCACATCTGATCACTAGTGTCTCAAACTCCTATACATAGTCATCAACTGTTTTACCCCCCTGTCTCAGTGTCTGGAGACTTATAAATAACTCATGCCTATAATGTTTCGATACAAACCTATTCCTCAAAACTCATTTCATGTCTCTCCAAATGTGTATTTTGGTCTCTCAATCCCTTCGCCTGCTGATCACCATATTTTTTCCACCACAAAGCGGCATGCCCTGTGAATTCTACAACTGCAAGACATACCCTGGAGTCATCATCAATCTCATAACACTCGAAAAGACCCCCAACTTGGTCTTCCCGGTCTAGGTAATCATCTGCGGAACCCCTACCATCAAATGAAGGCATCTATAGCTTCGCACACTTTAGTCCTCGAGGTAGTTTAAATTTCCTGTCCGAGTATGGATTAACCCTAAAATTATCATCTCTGTCTTCCCTAAGAGCATGATAATCTCCTTCTACTCTAGGTGGTGCTTGAAGGTTTACCACAAGTGGTGGTGGTAATGTCATCCTATCAATTCTTATTGCCAATGTAGCAACAATTGTGGTAAGGTCCTGAAGTTGCTCATCTAGAGTTCTTCCACTTGTCTTTCGACGACCTGGTCTACTACCCACTTGACTATTGGCCTCATTGCCAATGTCCCCATTCACACTATCATATGACATGTTTGTGGATGCGATTTATCTGAAGTACAAATGTAATCTCAAATAATTTGTAGCGCACTCCCTTCACTTCACCACGTCACAATAACAAGTTTGGATAGCAACACACACACTTGTACACCCACGATGCAACAAGTCACCAATGCAACAAATACTTCTTATCACTTCAAGTATATTAGAATAAGTAAAGCACAAATAAATACTTCTAAGTAGTTAAGATATTGAATTCAACTAAGCAAGTGTTTAAGTAACAATACTCAATAACTTCCATACTTAAATGCTTATATTTGAATTTCAAACTTCACTACTTAACTTCCTTAATTAGCCACGGTTCACACTCACACTTTATCTTAATGTGCAGCACCTTACTCCACACAACTCCACAAATTTACTACCACACACACCTCAATCACGGTGCACTCACTTCACCAATAACTCCTACGGCAACAATAACAAATTGCACTCCACTTCCACGGCAATGATGACAAATGGCTACAACAACAAATACACTCCACTTCTACGGCAATAATAACAAAATATACTTCACTTTCCACAAGTTTTAACCGCAACTCACAACAAAATAGGCAGCAACTCAAATTTGAAATTCAAACCACTTCACTAATTGCAAGCCTTCTTCAATTGGTAAGCAATGAATTCAAATTCAAATAGCACTCATGAACTCCCACAACTTAATGGCATGTGTTTGAATTCAAATAATTCCTTACTAATCAAAACTCAATGCAAATCTGCAAATTGTACTCCTCTAATTCACAATTACACAATGGAAGTCACAACAACAACTAACACATCCTCCTTCACGCCACAACAAGCTACGACAAGGATTGGTAAGTTTTTCAAGTTCCAAAAGTTGTTAAATTAAACAACACTTCTATGCTTCTGCCCTTCCACGAAAATTATTGATCATAAGATGATACAACAACCTTCCCAATCCAACTCTAACAAACAGCAAACTAAATTCCAAGCTAAGGCAATTTCGCAAGCTCAAAACCACAACAACAACACAATTTGCGGTTTTCACTATATCAACCCTAATTGATGATTAATTCCACAAAATCAAATACAACCATTCCCTTCTCTCAACATGTGCTCTGATACCAAAAATATGATGTGCTCAAAACCAAGTTCAAGCACAATCAAATGACTCAAGAAAAAAAATTCTCAAGTCTCATACAAACTGGTTCAATCAACTAAGAAATTGCTTGACCCTAATGGAACTTTGATGAAATCCAATGGTTCAAAGATTCAATTAACTTCCACTAATGATCAATTTCACTAATCAACAATAAGAACAAGTGAATTACACGTGAAATGGATGAACAAGAAAAGCACAAAAACCGTGATCTCAAATCCTTCCAACAATTCCAATTCATGCCAATCACTAAAGAGCATTCAATCTCAAATGAACAATCAACCTTACAAGATGATTATCCATGAATTACAATCACCAATAAGTCCAAGAAAGATTCAAATCTACCCTAGATATGACTCACTAGAGAAGAAATGAACAACAACAAAGATGAATCGATATGACTCACAATTCTCATTTGTCGCACTCGCTACAATTCCAATTCTTGGGTTGAAATTGATAAGAGATTTTTGGAATTAGGAAACCCTAAGCCCTCTTACGTTAAAGTGAAGTGTATAATCTTCAAAATGGCCTCCTCAAACCCTCTCTTAAGCAAGTATTTATACTTGCTACTCCTAGGGTTAAAAAGTGGTTAAAATTATAAGTTTGCCACTTTTAAGGTGGCTAGCCCTAAATGAAAATTACAAGAAAATAAAAGTGTCCCAAAACCAAATACAACCAAAATAGTTCATAAAAGAAGAAATATATAAAAGAAATGGTCTTCAAGATGCCGGTCTTCTATAGGATCCATCGGCCTAACTCATCGCCGGTTCGGGTCGGTCCATGGATAACCCACAAGCTGAGTCTGAGGGAGTTTGTCCATTACCCTATAAAATATGATAAGTGTGCCTATTGGAAAACATAATACAAGAATAATAGAAAAGAGGTTAATATATAAATAATTATGGGGTCAATTTGCTCAAAATGGGCCCTCATCGCCAAAATTCGAATTCCTTTAGTTTTTGCCCTAATGATAGGTCTTGTCGGATTTTGATTCCTATCAATGGGTTTCAGAATCCTAAATAAATAAATGAAACTTTTGGGAAGGTCCATTAAAGGAAGAGGAATCTAGGAGAATCTCGGATGCAAAATACTTTTATGATGGAGTAGTTCGCTTTGAGAGATAGATGAGGAGGTTATATACTCTGAAGTAGCTAATTGAAGTGAGCCAAGTCTCTTTTTGTTTCTGTTTGACCTAGAGTTTGATTTTTGATTTGAAAGCTGTTATTAAAAGATAGAGGTAGAAGCTTACTTTACTTTGATTAATTTTAAAACTTTGATTAAAGTATCTCTAGTTTAATATTGCAGGACAAGGTGAAGAGTACATTCATTCAATTGAGGAGTTCTATTAGATGTTAAACATGATCATTGATGAATGTTGATATTCTAGCTTACTATGTTTTTAACTATGAAGTCCCCACTTTGAATTTATAGTCTTTAAAATTGCTTTGCTTGGGGACAAGCAAAGATTCAAGTGTGGGGGAATTTGATAATCGCCATAAAACTCCAAATTCTATGAAGATTTTAAGCTCTTTTAAGTTGATAATTAATCAAAAATCATCCAAAATTGATGCTTAATCAAGGAATATGTTGCTTTCAGGTGTAATGAAGATCATTGAAAGAAATTGAGAAGAAAGCAACAAAGAGAAAGGAAGAAGAGCATCTCCCCTTCCTGCCACGCCCCTATATCAGGGGCGTATGAATCAGACCACCACCATGCCCCCATATCAGGGGCGTATGGAAGAGAAATCAAGAACAGAAGCTACCATGCCCCTTGCCACGGGGCGTGGCAGGGGGCGTATAGGACCAGAAGCGAAAGACAAAGACACCACGCCCCTGATATGGGGGCGTGCCAGCTTCAAAGGATGACCCGAGACCACCACGCCCCTTGCCACAGGGCATGGTGAGGGGCGTATGGAGCTACGACCTACTTTCTCCAACTTTTTTTTCTCTCTCCTCCAACCCTAACACCTATATATATACATGTATACATATGAAAAAGGGGGGACGGCAGAGCTAAGGTTTTAGACTTCATTTTCATATCTTTTTCCTTAGATTTCTACCCAACAATCCAAGGAGATTCAAGCAAGGCATTCAAGATTCATTCTATCCGGGTTGTAATCATGAACTCTAGTTTCTCTTTATGTATCTGTTCTTTCATTGTTAGATCTATGGAAGAGTAAACCGTAGACCTAGATCTCATTTGAACTATTTTGTCATATGATGAAGATATGATTTAAATGAAGTTTTATTGATGTTCTTTTGTTCCATTACATGTGCTTCATATTTATCTTAGATTCATATATCCGGAATATGAGTTTATGCTTAATATCATTTGAGTTGATTGAGAAATCGCTTTTATGATCAAACCTATGTTTTGGATGAGATTTGCTCGTGTTTCTAGAGATAGAATATCGAAAATCTTCTGTTGAACATTCATTCAATTAGAGTTCATAGGCTTCATGCGGTTCTAGATTGCTATTGATTGAAGAGAAATCCTAATTGATACATCTAAGATTAGATAAGTTAATATACTTGAGAAAGTAATTATCTTGCTTCTTGGAACTTAATAGCTTAAGAACTCAGAAACGTTAATCCTTAGCTTCTAATGATTCATTTGACAATATAAGTATATAATGAGATCTAGGTTGCTTTGTTATCGAATTAAACCTTATGTTGTTGAAGTAGTTTTAGTTAAAATTTTAGATTGTTAACTATTTTTAGTCTTTAATACACTTCATCTCAATTTAACGGTTAGATAATAGGGAAAGAGCTAGTACTACTAATTAGTAATCTTCTCTCTGTGGGATGACCCTGCACTTAACACTATATTACGTCCACAGTGGGTACACTTGCCTATTACAACGTAGTTAGAATTAGGAATAGGTATTATAAATATTAAAACTACGATTGGCGACGATCGGGTTTTCTCTATTAGCAACTCCTTTAACCTAATTGAAGAAGAAGAAGGGTAATTTTTTGTGGAATGAAGACTAAGAAAATAGTTTTCTAACATTGAAAGAAAAATTGGTGCTAGCTCTTTTATTAGCTCTACCAAAGACAGGGGAAGAATTTGAAGTGTTTAATAATACATCAACTCAAGGCTTGGGATGCTTGCTCATGCGGAATGGAAGAGTCATTGCATATGTCTCTTACTAAATGAAACCTTATGAGAGGAATTACCCTACACATGACTTAAAACTAGTGGTTATGATCTTAGCACCGAAATTATGGAGACATTATCTATATAGTAAGAAGTGCAAAATTTTCACAAACTATAAGAGCTTAAAATACCTATTCACATAGAAGGACCTAAATATGAAGCAGAGGAGATGGTTGAAATTTATG
Organism: Laguncularia racemosa; assembly: GCA_037954665.1. Classification (NCBI taxonomy): domain Eukaryota; kingdom Viridiplantae; phylum Streptophyta; class Magnoliopsida; order Myrtales; family Combretaceae; genus Laguncularia; species Laguncularia racemosa. The sequence goes on along the minus strand of JBBMOL010000003.1, from coordinate 5,065,555 downwards.
AATGATTATGATGTGGAAATCCATTATCACCTTGAGAAAGCAAATGTTGTTGCAGATGCTCTAAGTCGAAAGAAACAAATCAACATAGTAGCTTATGCATGGAGACATTATGGCATTATGGCATAAGATGGTGTGTCCTAGATGACATGCAAATAAAATAGAAATTATGAAAGAAGCCCATTACTCAAGACACACAGTACATCCTGGGAGCACCAAGGTAAAGACTTGAAAAAGGAGATAGTTAAATTCATATCCAAATGCCTAATTTGTCAACGATTCAAAATCGAACACTAAAGACCAACTAGTGAGTTATAACCACTTCCTATACTTGAATGGAAGTAAGAACATGTAACTATGGACTTCATAACAACCCTCCTGAGAACTAAGGAGAAATATGATGCAATCTAGGTGATTGTAGACAAATTGACTAAGTTCACCTATTTCCTACCAATTAAGGTGGACTACCAATTAGAGAAGCTTACTCAACTTTACATCAAGGAGATTGTTAGATCACATGGTGTGCCAGCTACTATCACTTCTGATAAGGATACCTAGTTTGTGAGTAAGTTCTAGAAAAGTCTATATTAGGCTTTAGGTACTAAATTACAATTTAGTACTACATTTCACCCTCAAATAGATGGGCAGTCTAAGAGAACCATTCAAATTCTTGAAGACCTATTACAAACATATGCTTTGGATTATGGGGATAATTGGAGTGATCATCTTTGGTAGAATTCGCATAAAACAATAGCTATCCAGTCACTATCTAGATATCTCCATACGAAGCACCGTATGGTAGGATGTGCAAATCTCCCTTACACTAGGATGAAGTTGGAGAAAGATAAAAACGGGCTAGAGATAGCGTAGGAAGTTGTAGACAAGGTTAGGGTGATAAGGTAGTGGATTCTATTAGCTCAAAGTCACTAGAAAAAGTTATGCAAATAAATGGCAATTTCCCTTAGAATTTTAAGTGGGGGATATGTTTCTATTGAAGATATCTCCAACTAAAGGGGTAATCAGATTTGGCCTAAGAGGGAAGTAGAATCCAAGATATGTGAGTTTGTTTGAGATTTTAGAAAGAGTTGGTACTATCGCTTATAGGTGGACTTTACCAGCAAGTCTGGCTAGACTACATGATGTGTTTCATGTATCAATGTTGAGGAAATTTGTACCAAACCCAGACCAAATAGTGGCTTTGGAACCTTTGAAGATACATCCAAATTTATCATCCATTAAAAGACCTATAAGAATAGTTGACACTAAGGAGCAAGTATTAAGAAGGAGATGATTCCCTATGTCAAGGTGTAGTGGATGAATCGGAGCAAGTATTAAAAAGGAGAATAATTCCCTATGTCAAGGTGTAGTGGATAAATCAAACGGATTGAGAAGTGATTTGGGAATTAGAAGAAAGCGTCCAAAACTCTTTCTAATCCTAGGTAACTTTCAAGGATGAGAGTTTTTATAAGGGGAGAAGAATGTAAATATACATTTTTCATATATGTATATTTGTATTTATTAAATAATTAATATAATATAAGACTAAGGTTAAATAAATAAACAATTAAAAGATACGGGGGCAATTGAGTCTTATCTTGATCATAGTATATAAGTTGCATTAACCTAGTATCTCTCCCTTTTTCCTCAATTGCGTAATTGTAACTATAGAAACCTAAGAAAGACTTTATAGAGATCACAGGCAACCTAAAGGATAATGGGGAAACCAATATGAAATCATCAAGTAAGGGTTATATACATCGAGATTATTCATTCTGATGATAGATTAGTGAATTTACAAAACAATTTGTTGACACATTGTTAGGGTACAAAATGAGACGGAAAGGACATGGAATCAAACAAATTGAGATTTCTAATCACAATCCGAAATGAGTAAGTGTACAAGATCCAAATATGCATTAGAATTAGTAGATACATTGATCAATTAGACTTAGAATTCTAGGAATTAAGCTTAGGGACGAATTGAAGAAAAGGGAATAAAGGTTCGTGATGAACAGTGTTATATACAGTTAGATACATGCTCGTGTACCTGCTCGAGTAGAAACACGAGTGTGAATAGAAAGGCACATGAACAAAGGGCACGTTCGTATACCTACACCTGCTAGAATGACAATTTTACATAAAAAAATACATGGCCACTAACATGAGCGTTCTCTAAACCATGTTCCTCTACACGGCCTCTCACATGATTGTGTTGCTTTAAAATACTTCAATTTTTTTCTGTATTTCCATTTTCCTAAACTAAGATAGATGCATGATAAGACATTGAGGAAGGGAATTCTACAATTAGAATATACCTAATCAAATGATAAGCCTAGATTAATTGTAGAATAGAACTAAGTTTAGTTCTTTATACTTGAACAAGTCTACATCCTTTTCTTAAAGATGTAAGAGATAACCGTAAGAACACTCTTTTAGATACATGTTTACCATATCTGTTGCTTGTGATTACTAGCTTGGCAACCTAATGAATTTAATTTAACATTGAAATTAATTATGTATGTTGCTCATGCTTAGCTCGACTTAGGGGCCCATAATGGCAAATCCCTAGGAGGTACCCTCGATGATCGGTGTGCCGTATTATCCCTAGTGGAGCTATGTATCGAAGTGATCTATGATAGATTAGGGTTAAACGAGGCTTGTAGTGGCAATTCGCATTTAGGAATGTATATATGTAAATACTATATGTGTATTAGGGTTAGGAGTACTCTTATGTTAATTGTGGATTAAGTGATCATAAGTAATTTGATGACTTGATGAGTTGAGTATTACTGTTGCATAAATATATGTGATATTGTTGTTGTGTAGCACGCACATGTCTATGCGATACTTACATACTAGACTTAAGCTCATTTCTTTTTATTTTTCAGTTGTAGATGAAAATGATGAATATGTAGATTATGATAAGAATGAGAACTTAGGAGGACATTATATGGATGAATATGGAAGAGAGCACCATTATTATGTTGACGAGGAATAATGTGAAAATTAATCAAGAATTCCTTATTAGAATTTAAGTTATGGATTTGAGAATATGGGATAGTACTAGACTTTTAATTAAGTCAATTACTATATGAGGATAGACGTTTACTCAAATTTTTAATTTGGCATTTTATGTATTATTTTAAGTAATAATGATTAAAATGACCTACTTGTGAGTCATTCATTTCTTTTATTGAAGTTATAATTGTGTTAATGTATAATGTAGATAAACAGGATTGATGTTGTATGGAGAATTAGAGCTTTAACATGTTATTAATTGGTAGTGACACATAGTAAGCTATAATATTCTAAATTTTGGAGTATTATAATTAAAATTGCAATCAAATATACTTTAAAAGGATGTTTAGCCAGCAAGCAAGCACCGCATAGAAAATTATAAACATATATTATCAGGGAAAAATTTATGCCATTCGTAGAAATTGTAATGACCAAGCCATCAATAATGAAGATTCAACATGTGTGGACCTCTATTATTTTAAGGAAATGTTGTCCTCCCCCCAAGACACTAGTGGTCTTTAAATCACCTCCATTAATAGAAAATTGGCCTTATGAAAACAATCCGAAGACATGAAACATCCACAACAAAAAGTGGGCACGAAAGAAAATATAGTTTTGAGGGGCTAAACATCCATCCTAACGAAAAATAGAGGGAGCGAGGGGATAAGACGCCATGGATGATCCATTTTCGTGGTTCTTATCCTTCCTTCTCCTTTGTCTTATTGTCTGCATACTGGGCTATCAGGTTATCATTTTGATTTCGCCTTCATTTTGTATAATACTCCATTATTTTTAGGTTTTTAATAAGTATTTCGAGTATTCAAAAATTATAGTTTCAACATGTAACTGTCATTGCATTTTGATCTTTTCTCTTAAACTTTTTGCATTTTTTAAGTTTATTATCTGAAGCAACGAATAGTGAAAATTGGTGCCGTAGATTTTAATATCATTTTTCTTAAGTTTAGTGTGTTAAAATTATGAAAAGTAAAAATTGTTGCCTGCACCGTAAGAACGGAAGAGGACACATGATATATCGGGGTTGCACAATTTGGAAAATGTAAATAATAGTTTGAAACAACGAAAGGAAAGTTCAGCGAGTATGATGCGATACCAACGGCAGACAGAGAATAAATAACATGGAATATAACAGAAGAAAAAACATTAATGGGTTCTTCATCACTTCTTAACGAGTCAAGGAAAAAAAAAAAAAAAAAAAGTTTCATATGTCTTTATACATGAAGTATATAATCAGTTTTGAAAATATAAAATGTTTATTATTTAAGCTTTTTAATTAAGTTCGGACACCCATTAACGGAATTGTAATAGAAATCCAAATCTAACGATTTGGAGATGTTGTTTTCTGTGCAGATAATTTGCTTGACAGACCTAGAAACAGATTATGTGAATCCCTTTGACACTGCAAAACAGATAAACAAAGTCATGTTGCCGGAGTTCATTGCTCATGGAGTCTTGTGCTTGGTTTTTCTCCTAACTGGTCGATGGTTTATGCTGGCCTTCTCACTACCTTTTCTGTATTACAACTTCAAATTGTAAGTTTATATATATATATATACTCACTGTTCAAATTGAACTTCTTCTTTTGTAAGAGTTATTTATAGATTTCGTGGTTCTCCTTTACATATATTCATAACTATCACACTTTCCTAAATCCCTTTGCATTTATTGTAAATCCACTTTATTATTATCATTCTTTACTTTTGATAACATTCCTTTTGGACAAATAATTGGTAACCATGCTTCAAATTTTATGAATATCCTTTTAAATGGTAACCTTCCTTAATTTCTTCATGAATGTATTATTTATTCGTCATTCTGCTTAAAACTCATACATTGCATTTATACCTTGGAATTGTTTTTAAATTTCCTAATTTTCTCTACAATTTGATGAATTCTTCTTTTTTCAACTACTCACAAAGTTAGCAAACCCCTTGTGGTTTTCAACTCCGCTTAATATTTTCTGAATTTCCTTAAATTATGAAACATCCATTGGATTTTTCCTAGCATGAAAGCTTGCATAATTTCCACTAAAAAGTGCAATATTGCTCGGTCAATGCATTTCTTCCTCATTTTCAATAACTTTGTTGTTTTCCTAACTTTCCTTTGAAAAAATATTACTTCCCTTAAGATTCACGCATCTACTTGAATTTTGCAATATTTCTTTATTTCATGATTTTGCTTTGTTATTATGATTCGCCTTTAAAATTTCATTCATTTGTATTCATAAATCTACTATAAAATCACAGTTTCCCTCAATTAATGGGACTTGGCTTTGAAATTTGTAATATACAAGAATGTTACAAATTTTCAGGAGATTTAGAAAATCCTTTTCCACATATTTCGGTGTATTTTTTAATTTTAATTTTTTTTATTTTTTGTATAATTTCACTTGTTAACATAAACAAAATATTAGCAACTTATAATATGTCCAGTACTTTTAAGATGCTGGACCATATCCCTTATTTATTAATGCCTTCACACTTGCTAATGACGCTGCACTATGCTCATATGAAATTGAACTTTAATTTTTCTATCAAGATATTTTTATCAAAATTGTTTATGTTATTTTTATTCGGCTCTATATATATATATTATATATATATATATTCCAAAAGTAGCATTTAGAATTTTTATGAATATAGACATATATCTTTTGCATCTTTCTAGCCTATAATTTAGGAAAGGTATGGCTTGGAATAGACGAAAAGATAGTGGAATTAAAAAATAAAATAAAGAAGAGAGAGAGAAATGGGGATTGAATTGGACTTCGCTGCTTGCCCCTCAAACTCTCAACTTCTCCTAATTTTCCCAGAATAAGTTTAATAGTATTAATATACCGTGTATATTGATTAATGATCGTAAATATCAATATTTCTTAACACATGAAAAATTAAATATATTTTTTTAAATATTTACCGTTACTATCATATATTTAAATATTATTAGTACTTATCAATCATTCATCCAAACTTGTGGTCTTAATATCCATAATTTTTTTGTTAATTTTTTATTATCACGTATAATTAATAGTTAAGACTATTAAAAATATATATATGACGCTACAATAAAATTATAAAGTTATTTAAAATTTTAAACTATTTCAACAATTAATTCATAAATGGAGGGAAATTGGGATAATGCATTTCCGCTTTTAGAAGACATCACTAAGTCAGGCTCCTATGGATGTTTCAGGTACAAACTGAGACGTCACTTGGTAGACGTAACAGAGATTTATAACAACCTGAAGAAGGACAAGAATCTGCGGCTTTTCAAGTTTCTGTATTTCATTGTCCAGCTGGTCTGCTCCATTTTTTGGTAGGGCTGATCACGTTCTCTTATATAGATTTATCATTTTGTATATTATTCCGCAAGTTTTGATGGGATCCAATGTATTTGTGCTCATATAACTCCACCGTCGCATTTCACAAGTTATTCTTTGATGCTGATGGATAATTCGCCATACTTTACGTGCAATCTAGGATAATATGGATCAATAGAGAGCATGTGCATCACTAGGCAGGGACGGCTACAGAAGCACCCTCGACGAATCTAAGCTTGGGCATTATCGGTGAAGCATTGGCATCCCAAGCACATGCTTACTGAGCAAAAGCATCCTGGATTTTCTCTGCAATGGGACGCTAGCTGCTTTTGCAGTATGATAATTGCCGGGGCTGATTGTATCGTTCCTTTCTGTGATGAGCTAATGGCCGCTTTTCCTCTGCTTGTGGCCATGTTGAGCTCGGGATGTGGAGAAATTAGGGAAGAAAGGAAACTGATATTGGGAACCTATATTTACATTGGTAGATTCTGGTATGCAGGTTAGCTTTAGACATCATTCGTATGTCTTCATGAAAGACGCTGTATAGACATGTTGAAGTAAATAGTAAATATGCCCACCGTTGGATATTGGTCCGCTTACTATTATGATATTGTAGATTACTGACATTATTTAAGGACACCTCATTCATCATCTGAATTGCGATGGTATGACTTCGAATAAGTTAGCCATAACCTTATCAAACTTACGGTGCACTAGTGCAGGATTTTGCTTGCAACTGCATCAATTGCCAACAAGTGAAATAGATATAGGTTACTAAAAGGAATACTCTTAAATAATATATTTTTATAAAAGAAATTACAAAAATAATGCATCCAAAAAAATTATTTCAAAAATAAATTATAAAGACACGAATCCAAAACGCACTTTCAGTTTTGCAAAATTTTGTAAAACTGAAAGCGTGAATCATGTTTGTGCCCTCAAGCAAATTGCTTGAAGGGGAGGACACGGTCCACACCTTTAGCGTAAATTTCTTTTTTAAATATTAAAAAAAGATTATGAAAAATCATAATTTTCACACTTTTTTATACTTTATCTTATCATATACGGGAAAAAAAAAAAAGAAACTTATGCTGATGCGATTTGCTTTTCCAATTTTAAAGAGTCAAAACTTTTTACTTGTATAGAGTTACGAAACCCATAATATATATATATATATATAAAGACCGATTTGAGTCTACTATAGTTAGGACCAAATGGTGTTGCCATTTGATATTTTCATGAGGATGAAATTGCTATGTTTTCATAGCCACTGGTTACCGAATTAATAAAAAAAAAGAGATAGTTTATGAAAAATCATAATTTTTGTACCATTTTATACTTTATCTTATAATATACTAAAAAAAGAAAAAAAAAACTTAGTCTATTATGTCATAAACTTCATCTCTCTCTTTTTTTAATATCAATCCAATAATCAGTTGACTATGAAAACATAGCAATTTTACCCTCATAAAAATATTAGATAGTAAAGGTGATTTAGTCCTACCTATAGTAGATTCAAATTAGTCTTTTTCATATATTGTGGGTTTTGTAACTCTATACACGTGAAAAGTTATGACTCTTTAAACTTAAAAAAGAAAATCACATCAATATTAGTTTCTTTTTTGTATATTGCAAGATAAAACATAAAGAAGTATGAAAATCATGATTTATAATAAATTTTTTTCAATGATAAAAATAAATAAATAAATAAATAAAATTGCATTGAAGGTGCATACCACAAATTGTACTAAAAGCGCATTCCAATTCACACTTTCTCAACCTATTTTTGGAATAATTTTTTTTTTTGTATTCTATTTCACAAATTTCTTTTTTTTAAAATACATTATTTAAGAGCATTCCTAATTCCGTTATTAAACCCTTTACCTATTCCTGAAAGAAGTTGAGAAAACCTTATTATAGATTTTATGACATCCTCGTCTACCATCTTTCTCTACATCTGGTGGATCTTAGCTATGTTCATTTTGGTAGATAGACTTTCTTTATACTGTCTTCTAGATGCTTTTGGTGTTGTTGTATTCCTAATAAGGTAGTAACATTATTTATTCATATGATAGTGAAACTTCATAGGTGTAAAAACCTTTGTAACTAACATTTCATATGCTTGTAGGAGATTTTTATTAGTGGCTTATAAAGTTAAAGTAGAGAATACTTAATCTATCTTAAGTAGGAACTTTTTAAGTTTGATGGTTAAAATGATACATTATTTGTGTATTAACTTCGGCTATCGATTACTTTTCAATTGGGTCATTATAATAGATTTCCTCACACTATTATTGTTTTTTGATAGAGGCTTTGTATTTATGAGCAAGTTCTAGAAGGAGCTTTTCCATCTAGTGATACTTGTTTATCAATGCATAGTACCTATCACCATTAATTAAATGGGCATATAAAAGTGTCGAATTGGTTCATTTAATAGTATTTGATGGACAAACTCTCCCCATCAAACATTTCCTTTCAAATCAGCATTCAGAAAACTCCTTTGAAGTAATCGAAACACCTTAAGCAAATACATTAAATAAAAACATAAAGAATAAAATAAAAAAGCCATAATACCTAAAACAAATTTGAACCAAAAGCATATTAAAGGAAAGTAAAAGAAAATAAACAATATAAGAGAAAAGGATATTAATGAATAAAACATCCTTCCACATAATAGTAGGTAAGTATAGGAAAGGACTCCCCTTATTTCCCTCTCTTATTATAAATAGGACTTTAACTCTCCTCTTAACCTCACTCCAACAAATTTTCCTTGGTACAATATGGAGAAAGGGAAGTGTTGTTTATAGATCTCCACTTGGGGATTGGTGACCTGAAATAGTTAAGAAAAAGTGAGTTATGGGGAAGCTATGATGTTTTCGACGTGGTCATTCTAATGCTTAAGTTAGAGTTTGAAGAAATAGAGGTACGAGCGCTTAAGGAAGACTTATGAGTGGTTGATTTCAAATCCTCTTACCTAAAAACTTGTCTTAATAGTTATAAGGAGCACAGATGAGTAGTTAAGGCAAGTAGTTAAGATGCATAACCTAACAAACCTCAACTGTTCTTCCCTGTACTTATCCAAAGTTGAGTAGGTCAAGCCAACCAAATTCTGAGAGGCCCAAGTTATTATAACAACTAGGAATGTTATGAGGTGGGTGAGAAACAAATATTGGGACATGATCTAGTGTAAGATGCAGTAAACAAAGTGAAATTGATCAAGCAAAGAATGTAGTCAACCTAAAGCCGCCAAAAGTCATATGCAGACAAGAGAAGATGCCCATCGGAGTTTCAAGTAAGAGATCATGTGTTGTTGAAGATTTTACCTATGAAGGGAGTGATAAGATTTGGACTAAGGGGGAAATTAAACCCTAGATATGTGGAACCCTTTGAATTCTTGGAGAAAATTAGACAAATGGCATACAGACTGGCATTGCCACTAAGTTTGGCTAGAGTACACAATGTATTTCACATTTCCATGCTAAGGAAATATGTACCTAACCCAGATCAAATCACTGCACTAAAACCTCTACAAGTGCAACCAAATCTCATAACCGTGGAAAGTCTTATTAGAATTGTGGATACTAAATAGCAAACTTTGAGAAGATGGGTTATCAAGTATGTCAAGGTGCAATGGAGCAATCGAACCAAAAGAGAAGCAACCTAGGAACTAGAAGAAAAGATGAGAAGAAGATACCTAGAACTTTTCAGTGATCCAGGTAATTTTCAAGGACAAAAATTCTTATAGGGGGGGGAGGTAGGAATGTAAATACACGAGTAATATAATATATATATATATATATATAATAAAAATGTAGCTAAGGTTAATATCGTAAATAATCTAAAAAGATTAGGGGCAATTTAGTAATTCAGATGAGGACTATAAATAGGCCATTAAAAACCTTATTGACCTTTTTCCTCCCTTTGTATCTCACAAAACCCTAAAGCCTTTTTGCGTAAATCCATACAGAAGGAGACGACCCCTTTTTCCACCATTAGCTTATCGGATTAAGGTAAGTATATAAATCAACGATTATGAATCGTGATTTACGTATATATATGGTAGCGTAAGGAGTAATGAATTGAGATCATTCACAGGTCAAGATTAATTCGTGCTACATAAGGTTTGAAGGAAGCACTTCAAGCATATCGATCATGATTCAGGCCAAGTGTATCTACTAGTGTATTACATTGTAAATTTTATGTTAGATAAATGAATTAGGTTAAATTGATTAGCAATCTGGCTGAGAAATAGATTTACGAAGTGTATAGTGAGATACACGGCCTCCCAACACAATCGTATTAGAACCATGTTATAGACCCAAAGTGAACCAAGAGATACACAGCATCCCAACACGACCGTATTGAAAATTCAAAGTGAATAGAGAGATATACGACATTTCAACACAATTGTATTGAAAAAAAAAAAAATAACACGACCTCTCAACACAACCATGTTGAGGTCGTGTTGATGAACAGTGAATAGAGAGATACATGACCTCTCAACATGACCATGTTAAAAAAGAGAGAGAGAGAGAGAGAGAAATGTATACAACCTTTAGCATAGTTATGTACTACCTCATATTCAACTACACAACCTCTAACATGACCGGATTGAGTTAAGATGCATCTATTTTGCTTTTGATATTTATAGGAATACAATTCTAAAAGTAAATAATTTGAATCATGTATAGGTTTGGGAGACTTGTGAAGCTAAAAAAGCATAAAACAAACAAAGTTTTTTTTGCAAAATCAGGTCCGTGTATACCATGTTTGTTGCTTGTACGTGATAAATTATATTTTTATGTGTAGGTTTAATAATATTGTAAATGAACCTAATTGAGTGTGAATGTGATTGTGAATTGTTGGTTCCAAGAAACCGAATGATGAGAATCAAACCTCTTGACCTAGCATTACGAAGCCTTCTTGAACAAAGGAAACCAAGATATTCACATAATGTCTTTATTTATTTTATGTAATTGTTTTACATTTTTTTTATCAGGTGCATTTTGTCAGTATTATAGGATTGCGAACCAACACACTAATCCTTGGTGTGTGAGCTATTCTTAGACCTACAAAAAGCAAGAGAAACTAGCTATACATTACTTGCATTTCACTTGGAGAATCGATTAGCAAATTGCTCCAAGAGGACCGGTTTAAGCATCATTTTACATTGTTGAATTTTTCTTATTTAGAATAAGTATAAATACTTGTTATTTAAAGTTTTGGAGTACACTTTTTCGGATCATAATTTGTTGCATTTCACATGTAGTAGGCTGCCTCTTTTCACAAAAACACACTCTTATCAATTTCCATTGAGATTGTAGCAAGTGAGACTTCAATTGTTGTGAGTAATATCAACAATTGCAAGCTATTTCCAATTATTACTAGTGTGTAAAATCTAATACGTAATTGGATTTATCTTTTCCTCTTTTCATTTCACACAATTTAAGGTTCTTATTCTAGCTAGGGTTCACACCATTGGTTGGAAATTGGAATCAATTGTTCTTCCTTTTTGTATTTGTATTGAATTACCATTAAAGTGCATCATAATTTGGTATCAGAGCTACAGTTTGTGAAAGGGAATTACATGGGAGTTCTTGATTTTGATATTAGGAATTAGGGTTTATATAATGCAATTGTTCAATTGTTGATTTCAAATACATTGTTGTCGTATTCTATCTTGATTAATTGTAGATTGAAGTGGGAAAGTGACTTGATTTCACATACATTGTTGCCATGTTCTATCTTGATCAATTGCGAATTGAAGTAGGAAGGTGACTTGATTTCATATACATTGTTGCCATGTTCTATCTTGATCAATTGCGGATTGAAGTGGGAAAGTGACATCTAGGGTGTGCCGTGAGTTCTAACCATGGAAGGTGGAGAGAAATTACTACAATTAATTCCATAATTGTGTAATTGTGTAGTAATTGCACATTGAATTGCTTTGATTGCATTATTGAATAGAGTTATTGTGGAATTGAAGCCGTGGAGTGTGTATTACCATGATTGTATGTGTTAAACCGTAGGTATATGTGTATTGCTGTAGAGTGTGTGTTGTGTCTTGAGGTTGTGAGCACCGTGATTGTGTGTGTTGAACCATGGGTGTGTGTATGTTTTTGTGGAGTGTGTGTTGTGGTTTGAGGTTGTGTGCACCATGAGTGTATGTGTTGTGCCGTGGGTGTGAGTGTGACCGTGACGGTTGTGTTGAAGTGTTCTTGTGTGTTGTTGTAAAGAGTATTTGGTTGGAGGAATTGGTGTTGCAAAGGTGTGATTGTATAAAAAGAAAAGAGGGAATTTGTCAAGAAGTAGTTCAAAAACCATGTTAAACAATAGTGTGAATGGTGGGATTGGAAATGAGGCCAACAGTCAGGTTGGAGGACGTCAGGGTCATCGTGCTATAGGTGGGGGAACACTAGAGGAACAATTGCAGGATCTCACCACCATTGTTGCCACATTAGCAACATGGGTAGATCAAATGACAATGCCACAACCACCAGTGGCAAATCCACAGGCACCACCACCTTAGGTAGCCCATCAGAATGCTTGTAGGGAAGGAGTTATTGGAGGTAATAGGGGTAAGAGGATGGAAGGAGATTATCATACTTTTAAAGAGGAAATGGATGATAATTTTGAGAATGAGCCTCACCAAAATCATGAGTTCAAACCACCTCAAGGCTTAGAATATGTAAAATTGCAAATGCCTTCATTTGTTGGAAGGAGTTCTATAGAAGACTACTTAGATTGGGATGATAAGGTAGAGGGTCTATTTGAATGTTATGAGATTAACGATCACACTCATGTCTGTCTTGCAGCTATAGAGTTTACTAGTTATGCCGCCTTATGGTGGAAGAATCTTGTAGCTAGTAGACGAAGAGATGGTGAGGCCGAGATACATACCCGGTAGGAAATGAAATAGGTTATGAGGAGGAGGTTTATGCCAAAGCACTACAGGTAAGAGTTATTCATGCGTCTCTAGACATTGAGGTAGGGAGGCAAAAATGTTGACGAGTATATACAGGAGTTTGAGACACTGATGATCAGATGTGGATCAGTCAAACCTCCTAAATAGACCTTAGCACAATTTGTGTCAGGATTAAAGTATAAAATTACCTGTATAGTGGAGCTCCAGAGGTATAACACCCTTAATGAGGCCATCCAACTAGGTCTAAAAGTGGAAAGACAAAGGCGATCCAACCCATATTGAGCAGCGAGCAATAAGTATGGAACTTCTACAAAACCTCATAGGTTAGATAATCCGTAAGTGGAACAAAAGGGAATAGGGGGAATTAATAAGATTGTGGACATAAATACAACTATTACTGATAGGGAGAGGGAATTTCTAAAAAAGGAAAAGAGGTTGTTGGGGTTAATATTCGACAAATAGTGCCAGGGTCAACAAGTGGAAAGATGTGTCAAATCAAATGCTTCAAATGCATGGGCTTTGGACACATAGTTGCCTAGTATCCTAACAAAAGAGTGATGACTACTGTGGAGGTGGCAAATGTGAAAGGAAAGGAAGAGATACTCAAGCCTAATGATTTGTTGATTGTACTACGAGAGTATTATGATGATCCTGATGCTGAAGCATGCGAAGACAAGGGAAATTATAAATATTTGTCTATTAACGTGTTACATAAGGTAATGACTACATCTCCAAATGTCGAGAACGTATAGAGGAAAAACCTATTTCATATCCCCTATCGGGTTCAAGATAATCTGTATGCTATTTTTATTGATGGTGGTAGTTATACAAATGTAATAGTTGCTGCAATAGTAAATAGATTGCAACTAGTCACTAGTCCACATCCCCATCCCTATAAATTGTATTGGTTGAGTGAACAAAACAGTTTGTATGTCACTCAGAGGGTTAAGGTTCCAATCAGCATAGGAGAAAAATACTATGATGAAATTGTTTATGATGTTCTTCCTATGTGCGCATTTCATAGACTACTGGGTAGACTTTGGTTGTTTGATAGGAGAGTGTTACATAATGGGTTTAGAAACACCTATGTGTTTCAGAAGGATGGTGAATGGGTTGTCTTGACTCCTATGTCACCAATTAAGGTACCTGAATTCCAATAACAGATCAACAAAACTACTAGGTAATCAAGACTTTAGGGCAATAAGCACATGCAAACTAAGATTTTCAATCTAAGAAAAGACCCATTAGATTTGTGGGCAAATTTTCCATAAGCCCGAGGAGATGATGAGAATCAAACCTCTTAACCTAGCATTACGAAGCCTTCTTGAACAAAGGGAACCAAGACATTCACATAATGTCTTTATTTATTTTATGTAATTGTTTTGCATTTTTTTTATGAGGTACATTTTGTCGGTATTATAAGATGGCAAACTAACACACTAATGCTTAGTGTGTGAGCTATTCTTGGACCTACAAAAAGCAAGATAAACCGGCCATACATTACTTGCATTTCACTTGGAGAACCGATTAGCAAATTACTCCAAGAGGACCGATTCAAGCATCATTTTACATTGTTGAATTTTCCTTATTTAGAATAGGTATAAATACTTGTTATTTAAGGTTTTGGAGTAGACTTTTTCATATCATAATTTGTTACATTTCACATGGGGAGGGCTGCCTCTTTTCACAAAAACACACTCTTATCAATTTCCATTGAGATTGTAGCGACTAGGACTTCAATTATTGTGAGTAATATCAACAATTGCAAGTTGTTTCAAATTATTACTAGTGTGTAATATCTGGTACGTAGTTGGATTTATCTTTTCCTCTTTTCATTCCACACAATTTAAGGTTCTTATTATAGCTAGGGTTCATGCCATTACTTGGACTTGGATACAGTGTTTCTTCCATCTTTGATTTATGTTGTAATTGCCATTGAAGCACATCACCGAGTGTGGGTTGGTGTTCTTGGGATGGCACCTAGATGATCGGTATGTGATGTTGTCTCTAGTGGAATTGTGTACCAAAATGATCTATGTTGTATGTGGAAGGTTGTGATGTGAAATGCTGTGATGTGGAAGGTTGTGATGTGTATTGTAAAAGATTGTAGTATATGGACTCATAGACAGTAGGGAGTACCTGCTATCATATATATATATTATGTACGGTTGTGAAAAGTTAATGTATGAGGACTCATAGACTCATGAACAGTGGGGAGTACTCACTATCATATATATATATATATATATATATATATATATATATATTATTATGTATGGTAAGAGACTTATAGACAAAGAGGATTACCTTTGTCATAAATATATATGTATATATTACTTGTGAATGGATTGTGAAATGATGTTTATGAATGTGATGTCTGAAGATGTTTGTGATGTGATTGTGTATCGGCTAAAAATTGTAAAAGATAAATAAAATTATGTAAGAATATTATGATGCATCTTGCATGTGTTATTGCTTCTAGCATGGCATGCGTGTGTGTGTGTGTAGTTATACACTGTATTGGGTGTTAGCTTACCCCTCGTGAGAACTATTTTTTAGTTGCAAATGCTATAGGAGAGATTGTAGGGTATGGGGAAACTCTAGTAGGAACGAATTAGGATACGAAGGAAAATGTAGAGTATGTGTATTATGACGAGTAGGACTTGATGACGAGAAAGGAGAATATGGAATAATTTGTAATTGTGATTTAGATTATCATGTTATTTAAATTGTTGAAGGCTTCCGTTATGTTTAAATTAAGGAAATTGAATATGAATTATGTTTAGGAGGATATACATTGCTTTAAAAAATTATGGTATTGTTGGAGTTTATAAATGCTTCCACTGTAATAATTTAAGAGGCTTATTTATTATCTTGAATAATTGAAAGATAATGTTTAGAGGATTGCAGCAATTGAGCCTTTGCGTGTCTTCTAGTACTAAGGACACGTGGCAAGCTATAGCATACCTAGGTTTTAGGGCGTTACAAACTATTTACCCTATCAAGAGGGCACTTAATGCAAATGAAGAGATGATTACCACCTCTTCATCACTTCAGTTTTTGTTAGAACACTAAATCTACTATTCAATTCCTTTTTATACAATTTTCCTTAGCAAAATGTAAAGAGCATTATAATCATGATTTAGATTAAAACACAAGAAAAGAATTCTCAAAAACAAAATATAAAACCATATCCCAAATTCAAACCCTATAACTGATACCCGTAATTAAAGATCCAATAATGTTTTTCATGATTAATTTTGACTTCTTGAACAAGTTTTACAATCAAGCGACATACAAAAATGTAAATTGGAATTTCCACTTGACAAATCTTAATCAAAATATAACACCATATCCCACATTCAAACCTTATAACTAATATTTATAATTAAAGATCTAACAATGTTTTCATAATTAAAATTAACTACTAGAAAGAGTTGTAGTATTGGATAGAGTTGTGATATAAATTATAGCTATTTATGGTAATAGTGAATTAGACTACCATTAGCTAATATGAATAATGAATTTAGTATGAGACAATTAAATTTAATTTTGGAAATGGATATCTATATTAGTGTTGGCTTTAGATTACCGATGGAAAAGTATTTGTTTTAAGATTGCCTACTCTATTTCCACTCAAATTAGGATAAATAAGTAGGAGTTTTGTATGATGGATGCTTGTTTGTTGCATAATATATATTATCTTATATGTTGTGTGGCATTCGCTTATGCCTGATAGGTAACTCACCCAATCATGAGACTTGTCTTAAAATGTTTTAGGTATAAGGATTTTGAGAAGGAGGATATAAAAAGAGCATAGGGTGTCTAAGAGCCTATGTGCACTTACCAAAAGATAAGGATTGTCAATAAAAAATTAAGAAAAAATTGAATTATTTTTTCTTAGTTTGATTTACATTAAACTTAACCCATTTAATATAAGTTAATCGACAATAATTAATAAAAATTGAATTTAAAAAAAAAAACTTTTTTAAAATAACTTTTTATAATAATTAAGTTGCTACCCAACCAAAGTTGGAAAAAAATGGAAAATTAGGGCCCAATGAATAGATTAATCCTAATTTCAACCATACTAATCTGTGTAAAAATCCTTTATAATATATATAAGATTTTTTTTAATTAAAGAAAACAAAGTTGGAGAGCTACTTATTAAAACCTATTAGCTTCCATATAAGAATTTGCAAAAATTTGAAAAAGAGAAACTTCTATAGATAATTCATTTTCCTTCTTAATTTCCCTTTTGAAAAATTGAAACAAAAAACAAACTATAAAAAGAAAATCTTTATTTTTCATATTTTCCTACAAGATTGAAATGTTTGCTAATATTAAAAAAATAAATCAAAAAAGAAAATAAACAAAACAACTAGAACAAGATCAACAAAAATAAACAAAAAAGAACATTTCATATTTGCTTGCAAAAAGAAGAAAATTAGCAATGTAACAAAAACAGCCAAAAATAAAATATATTTATTTTTCGTTTTTTAGTTTTCTTATGAATTTTGGAAAAAAAAAAAGTATGGTTACCTTGTGCCTATGTATCTACTAGTCATAATCAAATCGCCATAATTCCTTTTCTTTTAAGAAAATTTTAATTTGTTCATTATTTTTATTTTGAACAAAGCATCAAATTTATGTTTTTAGCCAATTTATTTTTTCATGGAAAAAACTCGAAAACCTTAATTTTTGAACCCTTTCTTAGACAAATCTAGAAAAAGCCCTAAATTTGAAATAAAGATCATTTGATGATTTTCTTATTAAAGGAAATGTTTTTTCTAGATGATAAAAAAACCCCTTATTAAAAAAAATCTTTTTAAAAAGAAAAGAAAATAAGGTTTAGTAGCATGACACTTGGATTGAAGAACCTAAAACATACAAAAGACATGTTAGTGACAAAGAAGTAAGATCAAATAATGTAACTTTTATAAAAATAAAAATAAAAAAAGGACGCTAAAGATGCAATTACATATTAAAATTTCAAAATTTGTGAAAACCATGACTAGAATGCAATTTTTTTTTCTTTTTCTAAAAAATGGCGATGATCCAAATTTATAAAAATTATGTGATAGAAATTTTCAGAAAAACCATGGTTATGCAATATGTAAATTTTGTAATACCACGCAACTATGTAAATATTCAAAAATATGCAATATGATATTTTCATAAAAAACCTAATAATGTAAGTTTTAAAAAACATGATGAAACTTGATACAATATGAAACTTTTTATTAAAAGAAAATGTGATTGAACTTTTAAACATGATGCAATATGAAATAAAATTTTAAAAAAATTAAAGATAAAAGAACTCATCTTGTGCACACGATGAATTGATGGCTGAGAGTGGTGCTCCAACAAAGGCTAGTCAATCAAAAGATCCTAGGAGTGGTGGCTATAGGCCCTTAGTCAATTCAAAGAATGACATTCTAGCTTTGATACAATTGAATTTTTTCAAATTTTCAAGATTTAAGAACCCGAATTTTCCAATTCTTCAATTTGCCTTGAAATCTTTAATGAAATTCAAAATTAAGGGATAGGTGTCACAATTCAAGTGCTGGGTAAGTGTTTCCAATGTCCAAGTTCAATCAATTTGATCTAAATTGGAGTGATTTCTAGAGACAAAACCTAGGGTTTATGGGTGTTGAGTGAAAAACCTTCAATTCCCTCAAGTTTTATGAGATTTTTTTTTTGGTTGAATTGCTTTCTATTGTTGCTCCCTATTTGTAGATGAATGGGTTAGCATGAATTTAGAAAAAATGTCCTATAAGAAATCGATTCAATTCATCACTTTTAAGCTATCCTTTCTTTTAAGTGCAAGTTTCCAACTTTAATGCAATTAAAATGCAATTTTGATTCAATTTTGCAAAGAATTTAAGAGACTTAAGACTTGTAATCTCTTCTTGAGTGTGTCCTTACTAATTTTGCATCTTTATTAAATGAATTAAATTCATTCAAAAATAAGCCTTAATTACCTAAGTATGCAAGATCATTCAATAAATGTAATATTCTTACATGTCCTTTTTAATCCAATTTTTTTATGCATTTTGTATCAAGAATATTACACTTACTAATTCTATATAATCAATTGCAAAAGGTTGCATCAAATTTGGCATTCAAATGCCTAAAAAAAAATGGAGCTTAAATATGCCACTTTTCATTATTATTTCATTGAAGCTTTTGTAATTAGTAAATGAAGAATTACGAGTAAAATATATAAAAAATATTTTTTAAAAAATAGCATAATTTGATAGAATTACAAGCACAGTTTCATCTAGTGCTCAACTTAATTTAAAACTTTATTTTCTTATAAAATAAGCAATTTAAGTCCAATTGAGACACCACTTGAAGCTACAATAAACCTAAATTGTCTAATCTTCTTAACTTGGCAAAATAATAACTCAAACTTAGATAAAAAAAATTAATTTTCAATGAAATGTCTTTTTTTTTTCTAAAAGCTCATATAATATCAAATCATATATATATATATATATATATATTGACTTCAAATTTTTTTTTCAGCCTTGAAAAATTAATACCACCCCAAAATAAGCCTAATAGACCATTGCATGACTTTTTTTGATGATTTTTCTCTCTTTTTTTTTGCATTTTCTAATTTTCTTATCTTTTTAGTTATTTTTCTTTTTTTTTTCTATATTTTTTATTTTTAAGTCTTTTCCTAAAATTAGAGTTTTTCTAAATTAACTAGAAGAAACAAAAGATTTAGGAAGTAAAAATAGAGCACTTTTGTTGAATTCGGGATGTAATGGCTTTAGTAGTAGCAGGCTTTAGGTTTAGTTTACAGAAAATCCCATATATAAAAAAACAGGGGCTAAGTGAATGAAAATTTAACTACAAATTTCATAGCAGTTATAATACCCAAACCTTGAATTTCGTAAATATAAAAAAAGAAATAATGAGAATAATTACAGCAACAAAAACTTTTTAAGTTGTAATAATATGAAAAACATTATTATTTAAAGATTAGCAAATAGTGACAAGTTTGTCTTTATAAAATATTTGAGCAAGAAAGGGAAAGTATATCTAAAATCTTACAGACAACATGACTAGTTAAACGACGGGCACTGAAATAATAGGATTACACAAAAATGAGAGAATCAACTTACATGATAAGGAGAGATCATGAAAACGATATTTATAAGCTAAAATGTTGTAGGAGCGAAATAAACAAAAAAAAAAAAAACAGGCACTTTGAACATATTTCAGAATTGTACTAAGAAGATGAGGAATTCAAAGCACATGAGCACTGAGGCTTCAGAAGAAGAGGAAAGCCATCTGCCCAATATCCGTCAAGGCAATTTCATGATAGCCGCCATCTGAGGGGCAATTCAAATTAAATACGGATACCTCACGATTAGTTCACTCTTAAGACGCAACAATAGAAGCAGTTGTTAGGGATGAAAGAGGCCAGCGGACTATGAGGTTCCCAGAAAGAGTGGGAAACTTAGACATCCTAAGTGTACAAATGTGGGGATTTTTCTAGGGATTAAAATAATGACAGAGAAGAAAATTATCTAAAATTGACATAAACATGAACTCTAAAGATTGTCATTGAACAATTTAATGGTAATCATTAAGTAAGTTTACCTCCATTCTTGATGCATGCCCTCAAAAAATGTGTTGTTTGGAGGAGGTATGACTGGACTTTGCTCGCCGGAAGACAAATGCGGCAGCGAACTGAATAGCAATTATAGCTTATGGTATCTTCACTTTTGAGTAGAGGGTTAGGCCGAAAACAAAAATAAAAAATAAAAAGTAAATGATTAAACCGTGAACCGAATTTAACCTAACTAAATCGTAAATTAGATTCGAACTATTTTTTAAATTTCAAAAATAAAATTACAAATTGAATCAAGTTGAGCCATTTCTTTTTTAGGTTAAAAAAAATTGCGAACCGAATCGACTTATGAAAAATAAAGAAATTAAAAATAGTTGTGAAAATATAAGAATATATGACTAAAAAAATGATTACAAATTGCATTATCAATTCTTCTTCCTATTTAGTTTTCATTAAGTAATTTACTATTTTTTTATTTTTATTTATTAACTAATATAGAAATTATAAATATTTTCACAAGGATAATAGAATCTCAAATGGATATTAAAAATCATAAGTAATATCGGAATAATAATAATAAATTAAATCTTTTTTATGTCAAGAATAAATTCCTATGACTTATTAACTTATATATGAAAAAAATTAACAATATGTGTAAAAATATTTCAAACCATAAATTAAACTAAACTGAATTATTTTTTTAGGTTAAAAAAAATTATAAACTAAACCATATGATTAAGTTCGATTTAAGAAAAAAAATCATAATATATAATTCGATTTGATTTAAAAGACAAATCATATCAAAGTGAATGTATCCACCCATACTTTTGAAAAGATGACCTTTTTTTGGTCTATTACTTATAAATTTTTCGTGATTATTTGTATTATTTGAATATAGCGATTAATTATAAAATTTTAGTAAATATTTATAAAAATTGATAAATTTTAAGTAATTAATTAAAAAATAGATAAAATTTAAATAATAAATTAATACTCAAAGATAATTAAGTAAATAGATAAAACTTAAAAATAATTAATTACAAAAATATGCAAAATTTCATATATTAACCAATCGAATAATTATTATCTCAATTGGATCATGTTACTTATGGGACCTGCCGTGTTTCTTCGGAGTAATCAAATGACGCGTGCTTTGACGCTTTTCGGACATGGCCTTTGACCTTTGAGCTTGAGCTTTCCCTTGGAACGAACCTATGTTAGAACATCTGAAACTCAAACTGTCGCCAACACATTTTAGTCAGAAAATTCTATTGAATCATGGCCAGCACTAACCAGGTTTCTTATGCAAAACCCATTTATCTATTTAATCTCTCTTCTTGTCTCACATGTCATAAGTGTTGCCTTTGCTTAACTGTGGATTTGGGTTTTTATGTTTTCTTTCAGGAAAAGAAGCTCGTGCTGTACTCTTTCTGGAATAGCTCATGTGCATGGCGCGTGCGTTTCGCCCTCAACCTTAAAGGTAGCTTTACCTCTCTTCTCTGCCCCCATCGGTCAACATGCAATGGGTGCTTCATTTTTTTGCTGAATGTATAATTTTTATTTTATTTTGTGTAGGGATTTCATATGAATATAAAGCTGTGAATCTGGCTAAAAATGAACAATTTACTGAAGGTAAACACATCTTTGTCAATTTGTTTTCTTCGTAGTTATTATTATTATTGCTTGTTTTGCATAATCCTTAAAGGTTCCTTCGGTTGGACTCGTTGTCTCATTTAATTTTGAGCGACTTTATTCTGTTCTCTTTATCTTTCTTATCCTCTTGATAATGCTAATTTCTACTCTACCCTCCTGAAGTTCAAAGTATTTATCCAATTTCCTTATTTTCTAGATGATCACCTAAAGAAGGAAATTAGGTATTCAAACAATATTCGTTGAGGTTTCCTCTGAAATTAGGAATGGAACAAAGCCACAATACAGCTCCATTGCGTGTTCTTGGGCCAGAAGTATTGTGTGTGTGTGTTGCGCGCACGTGTGTAATGGTATGCTATTATTATTTTGATTTAACTTCTTTTCTTTCTAAGTGATGGAATGGAATAACCTAGTTGAAGCGTAATGATCATATGTCTGTAAGCATTATGTGTCCCATAATAGGTTGCATTCAAGAAATAATATCTGGATTTAGATCTCTAAAGTAATTTGGGTAAAATTACAAAATAATCAATAGTTAAGATTGAAGAAAGAAGATGACATCATATGATAATATCATAAGATATTTCAAAAATCTAATAATTTCAACCATTCGATCTTGTAACTTTACCTAAAGTACTTTAAAAAGTCCATTTCCATAATATCTTATACAAAGACATTCATTGAAAAAGCATAATTCTTTTTCTGGGTAAGAAAGCCATAATTCTTTTTGAAAGAAGCTATTTTGGAATGGATTGGATGCTTTCTACTTCAGGAACAAGTATAAATAAATTAAAACAAGAATGAAAATAAATTTAACACAAGCAAGACCTTTAACCAGAAGATGAATATATTGTTTATTTCAATTGATCTTGTTAACAGGTCTCCGAATACTTGTATAGTTTCTAAATGGGAAATTTTTTGTGTTTGACAATATTCATTACTCTTTTTGAGAAGGCTAAGTGCATAAAAATGTGCATAGTCTCCTTATATGGCATTTCAACAAGTGCTCTAGGGCACCTGTTAATATTTTTCTATTTCAATATCTCAATTATGTGTTTGTGTGCTTGAGTTACAATTCAACAAGTCAGTGCCATAGGGCATGAATTCTGCATTGTGAATAGCACTTTTCATTATGAAGTGCTCCTAATTTTTCCATAAAAGGGGGATAATATGGTAACCTTGTCATTGTGTATAAATTTTGTGACGAGTTTCACTAAATAAATACTGTTGTGGAAGTCGGTACATTTCAAAAGGTAAAGTGGCACATTATTTAGTATTTGATTCCAAGTGCGACATTGTTTTTTGTCTAATAAATGTATCATAAGAGAAGCTGAGATGAAGTATAGGTGGATACATGATGGAAGATTAGTTGTTTGACATTCAAATGCATGAAGTCATGCAGACTGATGTACTGGCATGAAAAGTTAGTATGAGTTGGAGACTTCAGTTCCTTATTATCATTTTGTTTTCTCTTCCTAAATATATAAGCTTTAATAATACTTACAACATAACTAAATTGTGATTCTTAGGATAAGTATTTATATATGCACCCCTGTTGATTAAGTTATGGTTTATATGCAGAATATGAGAGGATTAATCCATTGCATTTGGTTCCAGCATTAGCTGATGGGGATTTGGTGGTATCAGATTCATTTGCAATTTTGCTGGTGTGTTTTGGTAAAGAAAGATTATCATCGATTTTTCCATGTCAATTTACTTTTAGTGGCTTGTGTGTTCTCTATCCATTAACTTGAATTTTCGGGCTCTATGGCTCTAAGAGATGTAACGAAGTATGTTTACATTATTCATTTTTTTTTTCTCTCTTTCAATTTGTATTTGCATCGGTATATTTCAAATTTGCTTTTTTCTAAAACCTGGGCCTTTGTCATCTGTTTAGTATTTGGAGGAAAAGTTTCCAGAGAAGCCATTATTGCCATCTGACCCTCAGTTGAAAGCATTAAACCTACAGGTTTGTTCTTCTGCTCCTACGTCCTATAATAAAAAGGGTATCCACAGCAATATTATTGCAAGAATTTTGTTGAAAGAAACTGATTGTATTTTAGCAGATGACAAGTAGTCAGAAATTGGCTGACTATTGAAGTTTATACAGGTTTAGTTACATAAGCAACTTTTGGATAATTATTTAAAGAGTATTTTGCATCAGTAAACTTCATTAGATGCTGAAAAAGACTATAGTATGTTGACAAGGATATATCTTGACAGGTTGCCAATATTGTCTGCTCAAACATACAGCCTCTTCAAATGCTTTCAGTTCTGGTATAATCTTAACTCAATTCATCTACTCCACATCAATGGTTTCACTGATCATAACTGTAAAGGTGGCTCTTATTCCTGCAGAAGCAAATTGAAGAAAATGCTGGTCAGGGAGCAAAACTAGATTTTGCTCAGTACCATATAGGAAAAGGTTTTCAAGGTAAATACTTCTTCCTTCTACTATGTGCTGAATAAACAAATGAAAAAATTGATTTTTAGATTAGATCAAATTATAAGATCAATTATGTCAAGAGGAGCAGGATTGAAAAAACCATGTTTTCACATATGCATCAAGTAACCTTTATGGGACATCATTACACTTCATGCTGGTGACTTCTACTCTGCTCTAGTTTTGCTCTGTATGTATGTGTAATTATTTCTGAAGTTCACCCTGTAAACCTGTATGATACATTTTTTCAAGTGAATTGTGAAATTAAACCATGGTGCTCCTAGATATATTGGATTGAGGAATTGTGCTTGATCAGTTTCCTTTACCCAGGTAAAAGATTTAGCTAAGAATGTTACATTGTTCTATAGGGGTCTTATAAAACAAGTATGGTTTACAGTGAAGAACACTGAAAAGTACTGCTCATGTCAAGTGACATTGCAATGAGATTGATGTATTCATGATGGGCAGGACCTGTTTCCTGTCACTTCTAACCTTTGTTCAAATATCATAGCATTGTGGTAAGTTAAGTGGACCACCTAGCTTTTTGATTAGATAAAAGTGGCTTCATTAAGCTTTCCGAATTCTACATCCCCCAAAGCATCCCCAATCCATTTAATCTTTGCATATTCTACCATGCAAACCTTTATTATGTTAATCACTATTTGGTATTTTGGTGAAGTAGATTACACTAATACAACCCACAGTTGTAAAACTCGACTGTCAATCATCATGATGTTGGATGTATAATTTCTTTAAATTGAACTATCAATCATCTTGATATTGGACATGTGTTTTCCTTGAATTAAACTGAATTATCTGTACCTTAAGAGCGATGATACTATGTGTGATTTATCTTTTCATATTCTGGTAATTGTTGTGTGTTGTAAAAATTATTCGAATATTTGTACTTATTGTTCCCATCTGTTGACTTGAAGCTCTTGAGAAATTGCTTGACCGCTTCACAACCAAATATGCAACTGGAGAAGAAGTGTCCTTGGTTTGATCTCTCTCCTCTCTTTTTTCTATTTGGTTGAAGATGAAACTGGATTCAATATGGCTATATATATATATATTTTTGGTAGGTAAGTGATTTCATTAAATAATAGAAGGAAAATTTACAACCACTCGATGCTGAAAGAGTTACAGTAAAATTAGTCCTATGATTAAAACTTTACAGAATAATATGGAAACTAGTGTCAACTAAATCAAGGTACAAGAAGCTTAAAGCAAGAACTCTTCTAGCTAGAGACTATGACGATAGCTTAGGATATCTAAGATGGGTGGAGATCCTCGTTCTCCAAATGCATTATACTATGCTAGCAAAAGCAACTATCCATGTCGAAACCATAGGATTGCTAGAGAGTGTTGGGTTCATCAAATCTAAGGATACTGTATGCCAAGATAAATAAGATGACGGGCATTTAAGTTCTCCAAAACTTCTACCCATACTTGGCTAGAAAATGCACAATCAAAGAAAAGATGTTCATGATTCTCTTGTCTAGATGAACAGAGGTAACATGTAGTTGAGTTGGTTACTCCCTAAGTATAAAGCTTATTCAGGGTATGTAATTTCCTCTTTCATGCTAGCTAAAGGATGAATGTTTGGCGTGGCATGGAGTGTTTATTCCAAACTAATTTAGACCAAGGGAACTAGCTATTGTTTGGTGTTAAAGCTTTGTATTCACTCTTGATATAAAAAGTATTGGAAGAGTCCTTATGCCAAATGAACTTGTCAGCCTTCTGCGAAGTTGGGATTATACTAGGGGAAATTGTAAATTCATTCCAAAAGCTGTTCCTTGGAAGTTCCCAACCATTGTTATGAATAATAGAGCATAGTCTGACATTCGTAGGGAGGCTAGAGTTAGCAATCATTCTAGGGCTGTAGATCAAGTCCAATGGCCTCAATGGAAGCCAAAAATCCAACCATAATGAGATGGAAAGGCCATCCCCAACTTCCCATTTAAACATGTTTTTTACTAGTGGACGAAGTTTTAAGAGTTTCCTCTAGCTCCATGAACATGTTGAGGGTACTTTGGCTGCCTAGAATGAGGATCGCTGGAGGAAATTAGATTGAACCCACTCTGCCCATACTCCCCTTATTGTATCCCCACACGGATGCCATATATGTTTAAGTTGAGCAACCTTATTCCAGATTTCAAGTTTAGGAATTCCCAATCCCCCTTGGTTCATAGGGGTGCACACCTCTTGCCACCTAACCTTAGCTTTTGTTGAGATATGAGGCCTCCCACTCCATAAGAAATTACGCATAAGCCTTCAATAGTCTTGCTAAAATAAACATGGATGCCCAATATGCTTGCATTGAGAATAGGATTGACTTAATAAGCTGCAAGCACCTAGCAAAGGAGAGAAACTTAGCTATCTAGGAGTTTATTTTAGCCAAGATTCTCTCAATAAGAACCTCACAATTAGTTTTATCGAGTTTAGAAGCCATCAATGGTACCCTAAGGTAGCAGATGGGGAGAGTCCCTTCTTTGTATCCTAGTAGGTTAAGGATCTCTTCCTTTACTGAAGGTGGGACATTGGAGAGGAAGACAAAGCTTTTACCACCGTTAGCCCTAAGTCCCGAGATGGACTTAAAAATTTGCAACGACTCCTTAATAACCCCAACCGACTCCACATTTCCTTTGCAAAATATAAGGAGATCATCCGCAAAACATAGATGTGTTAGCCATTCCGTCCTACATCTCCAATGATAGGAGAGTCTAGGATTGGTTGTGAGCTTTCTCGATATACCATGATATACTTTCATTCTAGGGATAGAGATAAGGTGAGATGGGGTTTCCTTGCCTAAGTCCTCTCGAACTAGGGATGAAGCCCACCAACTCCTCATTGATGTTGAATGAGAACTTAGGAGTAGAGAAACATTGTACCACCAATTCAATAAAGTGAGATGAGAGGTTCATACAATTTAACAGCGCTTCTAGAAAACTCTAACGAATTGAATCATAGGCCTTGTGGATGTCCACCTTAAGTATACATCAAGGAGCACCCTTATTATTGTTGTATCCATTGGCTAGTTCTTGAGCAACAAAGATGTTGTCAAAAATGTGCCGACCTCCATTGAATGCCGATTTTTCTTTACCCACCAGCATCAGAATAACCAATTTAAGTCTAGAGACAAATAGCTTGGAGATTGCTTTGTAAATAGTATTACAATAGGATATCGGTATGAAATCAGAAAGAATAGAGGGGTTAGCTACCTTAGGAATGAGGGAAACAATTGTACAGTTCAATTCCTCTAGCATTTTCCCTGACAACAAGAACTCTCTGACCCCTTCCACTATATCTTCAACAATAATATGCTATGTTGCTTTGAAGAACCTAGCAGAAAAACCATTGGGACCCAAAGCTTTACTATCAGATTGATTGAAAATTTCTCATTTTGTTTTCTCATCTAAAAATAGAGCATTAATTTCTTCGGCTTGTTAATCCAATGTTCTCTGGGAGACATAGTCCTGTACCTCTCAAGTAGATATTAACTGCTGCTGACCTCCCAACAGATTTGAGAAATATGCAACAACCTCCTCATGAACCTCGAAATCGCCATGAACTTCCACTCCGTCCTCCTCTGTCAACCTGTGTATAGCATTCCTATTCTGATTATGCGTGACCATTCTATGTAAATAGGAGGTGTTTTTATCTCCCAATTTAAGCCACCTTATCCTTGATTTCTATCTATATAAGCTTTATTTGGCTCCTCTTAATAAATAATAATCTCTAAAAGCTTCTTTTTCTTAATTGATTAGAAAAGTAATCCCACTTGCAATTGAATTTTGAGTGGCTGTTAAGTGTTCCTTAGCTAGCTTGACCCTCATTGAAAGGTGGGAAAATTTGGAATTATTTAATTTTTTCGGGTCCTTGAGTAATTTCAACTTTGACACCACTTGGAAAAGTTTGGAACTCCTAATCTCTTATGACTAGACCGCCTTTACTTTTGATATGAATTCTGGAGATTCTAATCAAAACTCAAAGAACTTGAATGGATATCTTCTCCTAGGCGAGTTGAATTTCATGTGTATGACTCCAACTAAGTGGTCTAACAATACTAAAGGAATAAAACTTGCATCATAGTTAGGAAACTATGTTAATTAGCTTTGGCTCACCAATATTCTATCTATTTTTTTTTCAAAATGGGATTATTTATTTGCTTGTTTGACCACGTGAACAAATTTCCTCCAAAACGAAAATCATCAAGCTCCACTTCATCCAAAAAACTCTCAAATTCCAACTAGTTAAAGTTCGTCTCAAGTTTCCACCATTTCTCTCCTGGACCAATCAAATTACATTAAATCTCCCCAAAACTACCCATGGTTTATTTGCCACAAATGGAGCCATCTCAACTAAATCCTTCCATAATATCTTCCTTGCTTTATCCAAGTTAGAACCATATATAAATGACACATAGAAGAAGATATTAGAGCTAAGGTGCATGCAAATACAATGGGAAAATTGTTTATGCTCCTTTACTCTATGTTCTAAGTCCTCGAATCCCACATTATCCCAATTCTCTTCCTTGCTACGGAATTAATGTCAAAATTCCATTTAGCATTTATGTTTTATTTAACTCTTATCTTCATTAACTTGGTTTACCCTAGTTTCCAACAACCTTACGAGAGTTACACCATTCTCCACACAACACTTCCTAACCTCTGCACACTTTAATGGGTCATTTTGACCTCTTATATTCCATGAAGCGATATTCATTATAAACTGAATGTGACGAATTAAGTGTATCGTTGTTAGCGTTTAAAGACATTCATTTTCTTCTTCTTCATGTTGGCTGATCTGAAGGACTTACCACTACTTGATGAAGCTAAACTAATCATTTCACGTCTTCTTAATGAGCTGGACAGTTTCAAAGTGAAATGGGTGATTTTGGGCTTAATCACCTTTCTAAGCCTTCTATTCCTCCTTTTGATTCACCTTAACATGTACTCCCTCTAATTCCTCCACCTCATTATCCCCTATTTCCGTGCCCTCAATATCAATAGGCATCCCCCCATCCAACTGAGTTTCCAGAATATGTGATGGATAAGGGTTGGAATCCTCATTGTTAGTCACAACATTCTTCGCTTCTTGGTTCTCCTCTGGTACCTCTGGGACTTACATCCGTTTCTTACCCTCTTGGGTGGTCTGCTTGACGGGAGAGGAGACCTCCTCGCTTAACTCCAGAGGATTTTGTTTAGGGGACGGTGGGGGTGTGGCAGATAGTCTATTATTTTTCCTTCTATGTTGCACCTCGACCATATTTTGCTTTCCGTTGTAGGCTTTTCCTTCAATGGTGACACCTCCACAGATGGTGTTTCTATGGGCATTAGTGTTTCAGTAGGTGACCGCAAGGTGTAAGAGTACTTGAATACCTTACATTTGGAACACCACGGAGGAAGCCACTGATATTCCACTCCTATCTAGATGGATGTCCCATCCTCCCTCTCAAATTCCACCAAGGGGGTAGAATCCACAATTGCGTCCACTTCCAATAGCACACGTGCTTGATTTGCTCTAGCTTAAAACACTGTCATCATGTTTGCTTGAAGGGGAGTTTCCATTGCGCTTGCAATGTAACTTACTCCCATAGCATCTAGGTACTCGCATGAGATCCCATTGAAGACCAGTTGGGCCAAGATGCGTGAGGATTGTGGCTTAGAGAGTGACATGCCTATCTTCCACTTCTGAAGGACTAGAAGATGTTTGGTGAAGAATCATGTTTTCTCCAAAGTAACGTTAATGAACTTATCATTGACAAATCTGAAATAAAAGAACCGATCTTTACTTTCAAAGACACTCAAGATACCATAGTCCTTCCAAATTCTAAGGGTTGTAGTTCGAACAAGGGAGAAAGGGATCTTTTTGCCTAGAAAAAATCCGACCAGTGTATTCTCCCATTTCTTCGCCCCTTGCACCATGACTGAAAGAGGAGGTTTCACTCTAGGGATGGACCCTCGGGAGATTGGAGGATGGTCTTGCTCCTTTTTGCCAAAAGGACTATCCTAAAAAATAGTGTTTCCTTCTCCTTTTTGGAAACCCAAGGTGTTAGGCGTTTTTTCTCCAATGTGTCAAGTCTTGGGTATTGGAGCTTTTGTAGGTCAGTGTCTAAGGGGGAAACCACGTCTGAGTCCTTGGGAGGAGCACAGTGGTTTCTAGAAACCAGATTAGACAAACAGTTTGGGGGAAATCTAGCCCCCAAGGTGTGGTGGAGACCACCAACAAGCTTATGGTCAGAAGAACTAGAAGCCACGATCAGAGAAAATGGAAAAAAGAAAGGTGAGGGAAGGAAGGCGAGGGGAAGGAAAAGGATCAGGGCAGTAATGCGAGGGAGAATAGAGTGTTTGAGTGTGGATAAAGTTGTTTATTCGATACTTAAGAAAAGTGGTTTCTTAGGGTGGTTTAAACTGGTTTCTAGAGAGAAGAGAGAGCATTTTCTCTCTCTAAGAAGGTTACGAAGACATTTGTTGTTGCTTTAGAATCTTTGAAACCTTTGAGCTTGTGATGTCAACCTCCTTTTACATTTTCACAATTTCACTTTGTGGACCCCAATAGCATCAAGATTTCCAGATTCTTTAGTTTCTAATTTAACCATCTCCTTCCGAGTTGCTGTACTCTTCTTTACTATTTGTATTTGAAATTTGGTGAACAAGAGTATGAGTTAATGAATAAATGAGTACAAATGCATATGCTAAGGGACGTATATTTTGAGAACTTTATCAATTCTGTTTCTTATTTTTCTTTATTTGTGCCGTTTAGTATTTGTAGGTAAACAGAAATAAGAGATCATTTTCATGTGAAATGAAACTATGGTGTGATTAGTGTATTTGTCATACCAATTATGGATAATGTGCAAATCTTCATTCCTCAGAATGACTAATTGAGAACTTTTTGTTCTGCAGTGTGATGTTTTTCTGGCCCCGCAGATAGCTAATGCGATTGAAAAATTTAATATTGATATGGTGAGTATCCTGTAAACAGGGAAAGAAAAGTATGAATGCATTTTACTGAAAATAGCGTGACATGACAAACTTGTTATTGTGAAACTCAGTTGCGTAGGGAGGGAAAATAGAGATTTAAAAGCGAGTATAGCAGGATTTATATCTATATACAAGGTCATTCATTTGGGTGAATCGTAAATATTCACCCTCATATTTACTTCATTTCATGTGCGTTTAACCCTCTATTTTCAAATTATTTGTTTACACACCAAATCTTTAGAAAATTTGTGTTTGGACTCTTATATAACCATTTTGCCCTTGATTCTATCAATATTTTCTTAATTTTAAATATTTTTAATTATTTTATCCAAGGGCAAACTAGCAAATAGTGTCTAAAATCACATTTTTCAAAGATTTGGGAATCTAAACATATTTCTCATAAGATGGTTTTATCATAATTGTTGTTTGTACAAGGCGGTGGATACGTATCTTAACAATGAAATATGCATTGAAGCGGTCATTTCTGAGCAAATGGTTTGACTCTGCTGGATGCATTTCATATGTATCGAACTCCCCTAGAGGGAGCTGCTAAAGATAATAGTCCCATGGATTATCCACCACCTACTCTCCATCTAGAACTTTATTCGTTGTAGATAGTTTGCATCTCAAGCTAGCATAACATGCGCAATATACTTTGTTGCAGTCAAGCTACCCAACTTTGAGCAGGTTGTATGAATCCTACAAGATCTTGCCTGAATATGAGGCATCTTTACCCGAGAAACAACCCGACGCAGTGGTTTCAGCTTGAACAGGATTCTCATTCTTGTACAAGAACCCTGTATAACTATTCATAGGTCAGTGAATAAAGAGGTGAGTTGTAATTGTCATGTTGCTCTTTTCAAGACTTTGCATTCGTGCATGAACTGGTTGGTGATAGTGTACCTTGTCTATAAATTAATAGAACCACAACATCAGCTGTATACTATATCTCAAAAATTTGTATACTGTACATCAAAGATCAAATCATAAGAATAAGAATTTGGTCGTGTAATCGATTTTCTCAATATTTGTTACCACTTCAAATTTACAGTTAGAATATTATGACCACCAATTGTGAAAAGTAATTGCAGAAAGGCTTGTAACTAGCTGATCCTGGTTAATTAAAACACAAATAACGATACAAAAATGTGAAAAATAGTTTCATATTCCTCGTTTTCATTTAACACTTTTTACTTTTTAATTGAGGGAAAGTTATAAAAGTACGATCTGTATTTTGCCACTTTTGTGAACTCAAGATTTGTACTTTGTTTTTGTTGTATATTTTTTTTTTTTTTTGACAAACATATGACTTATATTTTATCTCTATTTATTAATGATAGTTAGGAGATACTTGATAATTTCTGATTGGTCGGCAGAAATTAATTTAATAAAATAATATTATTAAATAGATTTAATTAAATAAAAATTGTAGAAAATAAAAAAAAAAAGAAGAAAACTATAGAAGTAAAAATTATGATGATCCCCCCCAAAGTGATAATTAAGTTTAATATTTAAAAAAAAAAAATTTGTAGCACCTCACTCAATGATAGAGGTTTACTAGATGTGAGTTTAAGAGTTGCATTTTCTTAAAACTCAAGTAAATCTAATGTCTCCAAGACAAATTGTTTCTTCTTCATCCCCCCCTGCTAATGTATAGGAAGTAAAAGTATTTCTATTTGCACAGATATGTTTGGTAGCATCGGAGACAACCACCCTTTCTTTTATATTAGCTCTAATATTCGGTTGAGAATGATTACAACAATTATATCATCATCTGCTTCGACTAGATTTGCTTTGGGCTTACTCAGTCACCATTTTATGTCTACATCGAGGTGCAATGGTAGCCCAGTTTACCAAAAATAAAGCAGAGTACCTTTTTCTTAATGCTACCTTAATTGAACTAGATAGATCCTGACTTCCTTATCGTCTTTCACCTCCCAATGGTAGAAGAAGAAGTTACCTATGGTGAGTCTCCATTTGTTGACATCTGCATCTGGTATGCTTGTAAGATCTGACTACTGTTACAACGAGCAGAAAAATAATCCCAATTAATGAGAATTAAATTAGACTTGGTTGTAATCTTTATAATAGGATGAGATCGATGACTCATCTCTTAAAAATGTACAAATAATATATATATAAATTTATCACCAGCAAAAACGGATTGTGACTATCTCGTGCGCGTATGTACATTAGGTAGGGGGTCGGTAAATCTACCAACACTTGATTTAGTCCAGCCTGTCCGTATACAATAAATAGAAAGGGAACTTGATATAAATAGTGAAGCGATCACGTACAAATTAATGTGTGTGTGTGACCACTTAGCCATCATTCCCAAAACTTAATTATGATGACACTTCTATCAAACTTGAATGTCCTTGTAATTATTTTATTTTAAGTAGACTGCACCAAATGCCCCAAAGATTATTTTGAATCATCGGACAAAAAGGGTATTTAGCCCTAGGGTTTTCCTTTAAATAGGAGGTAAACCCCCTTTTCTTTTCCGCGGAACTTCAAGGCAATCTCTCTTCCTTTTCTCATTTTATAATCAGTATATGTACAGGTAGAAACTCTTTACAAGTCAAGGTTTCCTGTCACTTCCTCTATCTCTTATTTATGCTTATCAGTTGTGAATTGATAAGTTTAACACAAATTTCTCTTTAGGGTACAAGAAATTCCAATGTGAGCATAAAAAAAGTGGCTAAGTGTGCAAAACTGCATATGTGGATGAACGTTTTGCATTTAACTTGCAATTTTATCGAAAAAGGCTTAATTTGGTGTGCATCATTTGTTGAAGGGGAAATCGTAATTTTGGACATGGATAGAAGTGTACTAAATAAGAAGTGTCGTTGGAATTGCCGTAGAGTCTTGTGCATGTGTGAGGAGGGAATTTTCACATCTAAATTTATTTTTGTAAACCATAATTTCTGAAATACATTAATCATATTATAGAGATAGACATAATTTAGGCTAGAATTTAGACTAGAAATTGATAGTCACATAATTATGTGAAACGAGGATGATTTTCTTTTAAGTCAATGATTTTCTATAAGAAATGGAGTTAGAATTCATAAGATGGAATTGACATTATAAGCCAAGTCGATTAATGAGTGGTCAATCAGGTCTAACGAGTTAGCTCATAGTATAATATGGTCAACCTATTCCAAGCTCCAATTGACCAATTAAGTAGAAATTCGACTTTTGTAATTCTTTAGTATGATTAAGTTAATTAAATTGTATGTTATGTTATAGGAATTAAATCTAATCTAGTGTAGTATCTAGATCTTGAGCTAAAACCTATACATGAATTGTTGTTGTATGTTCATTGTGTGTGCTAGGCATGTTAATAAATGGTTAAAGTTTGTCTAGGAATTTACTATGTAATGTTTGATAATTGTGACTAATATTGACCTTTGCTCATGGGTAAATGGAACTTATGTTGTGAAACTTGGTACCAATAAGATCCACACTCCAAAAAATGACTTTATGGACCTACTCAACATTTTAAAAAATGATTCTAGAGATTTGCTCCACACTTTTAAAGCCAATCTTAGGTAGCCATAAGCTCACACTTTAATCAACCTAAACTCGATTTAGATTACAAGATTGATTCAAGCCATTTTAAGATTAATTACAATTTGGTTATAAACCAAATTAGGGC
The DNA here is from genome assembly GCA_037954665.1 of Laguncularia racemosa. Classification (NCBI taxonomy): domain Eukaryota; kingdom Viridiplantae; phylum Streptophyta; class Magnoliopsida; order Myrtales; family Combretaceae; genus Laguncularia; species Laguncularia racemosa. The sequence goes on along the minus strand of JBBMOL010000003.1, from coordinate 5,029,950 downwards.
ATAGGCTAACTGTCCCATTAGATAAGGTGTTGGGTTTGTTCCAAAAGTCATGGGTTTGAAACCATGCACCACTCATGCATATCTTTTTTTCAACTAAAAAAAAAAAAATTAGTGTTTCAAAGATAGTTTTCTTCATCTTCAACCTCTGGCCATCCCCCCTTCTTTCCTACAATTTCCTTCTTAGCCTTCTTAGCTAGCTTGATTTGAATTCATTTTTCCCCCTTAACCACACTCTTTTTTTTTTCTTTTCATAATTTACCAAATTAATGGTGAAATTGTGAAGAGAACATAAAGCTCTTTCCAACCAATGCTAGAAATAGGCCCTAATTCACTCATTTAACTTGTCAAATCTTGATTCAAAGTTTGGAAAAACTTTAAAGGTGTGACTTTTCTTCCATGGTCAAAACTTGTAATTCAAGCTTCAATAATGAAAATTGAAGCTTCCAATTGTGTTTTTTAGTAGATTAAAGCTCTATAAACATGATTTGGCTACCAATTACACTTGAATTTCAAAAAATCCTATTGAATTTGAGAATTAACCTAGTTAAGACCCATTTACTCCAATTTTTGAATTCAATGCAATGTATGACTTGCCAAACTTAAAACAAAGCTTAACAAGCATAAATAGGACCTCAAAGAACTCATTTGATCATCAAGCAAAACTATAAACAATCCCTTCGAGCTCTAATCTCCACTTTCTTTCTCTATAAAACTTTAGCTACTACTTCCCTAGCTTCTCTCTAGTTTTTCTCCCTTTACACTCCATCTCAAGGCCTATAGTTAGTGTCAATAGATTCTTAAACTCCTTTAGATTTGGAAAAACCCAACTTTTTCTTTGATCTTCATTTGTGATAGCAAATTGAGTTCTTAAAAATCTAGCCATCAACAAGTTGCTTGAAACCGCCCTCTCCATCCACCTTGGTTGAAACCACCTTCACCATTGCACTTGCCACCTTAAAAAACGGCATCCTTTCATCCCTCAAAAACCTCCACAACGTGCTCCACCACCTTTGAAACGCTACCACCCAACTCCACTAGTTCACAATCCTAACTCGATCCATTCAACCTGAATACTCGAGCTAAATTGGACATTAACTTATGTCTCATCTTGGTCACCAACTCAAGTTATTTTGTCAATTCCTTTTAATTTAATTAATTTAAAATTTTAAGAGTAATAGAAAAAGTACCAAAACATAATAAAAAGAAAAATTTAATAAATGGATATTTTATTTGTCTTTTTGGCTTTTCTTTTCTCTTTTTTTTTTGAAAAATAGAAATAAAGAAGTAATTAATTAAGAAGAATAAAAAAAATATATAATTAATAAAAATAAAATAAAAGATTAAATAATAAGTTAGTAAAGGAGTATTTTATTACTTAGGCTAAATTTTCAAAAAAAAAGAAAAAGGAAAACATATTTATTTTAATTGGATTTTTTTTTCTAGAATTAGGACAAATGTGGATTTCCCCAAAATTTTCACTTCAATTTCATATATTTTCCTAAAATAAAATTAAAATAAATAATACCATTTCTAAATAAAATAAACCAACCCACTAAATTCTTATAAAATAAACCGAACTATGAAAGTTTGATCCTAATCAATAGTTAGGAAAGCACCCATGAGGCAACTTAAAATATGGAAAAAATTTATTTATTTTTGTGTAAATAAATAAATCAATTTTATTCCATTTCTAACCATAACTTAGGATTATTTTCAAATACAAAGGGGTATTTTGTAAAATAAAACTTTAAATTTGGAAGGTTTATATAGTAATCATTTAGGTTTTAATAGATTAACTATAAGACTCAAAATTTTTTGTTTTTTGAAATTTTTTTCTTATAAACTAGTGGCTAAATTAAGATCATTCCACCTATTTGGTTCTGTTTTATCCTTTTCCTAACCCTAGTTAGGTTGTGACTTCAAACTTAAAAAAAAAAAAAAACTACATTTTCCTTAGTTTTTAGTTGAGAGTCTATATTGAATGGGATAAGGTTCAATATGGACTAGATTAAGGAAAATTAGGCTAGATAACATGTTTGCTTGTAGTTTCAATGGGAAATCACCATTTAAAGTTTTCTACGGGTAAAATCTTATCATTTTTTGGATATGTTATCTATACTAGCTTCTAAGGAAGAAAGTCTTATGATATGAACCCCGCCAACCCGTGACGAAACTCGAAACCTAGATTTGACAATCTCACAATCGATGAATCTATCAAGAACGTTGGAACCATAACCCATTGTCTATATAGGAGACAAGAACCTTGGTATTGATGTTAACGCCACAATCAATTATGGAACGATCGATTGATAAGTTGAAGGTGAATGACACAGATTTAAAACCCGATAAGTTTGATAGTTCATTTGAGAACCAAAGAGAATTCTCTCTCAAAATATGAATAAACTTTCTAGGTTGTTTACAATGAGTATACGTAACTATTTATAGTCCCATGAAAATGAAAAGGCAAAACAACATACAAAACCCTAACTTAAATAAAGGAAAAATAAGCAAAAATCGATGGCTTAAAATATTAAAAAGTCGGCCTATATTTGGTCTTAAGCCCGCATTCAAAGCCGACTTTCTTCTTTTTAATGCCGGCCACTTAGGTCGACGACCTTCTTTCCACACTAGCCACTTAAGCCAGCGGCCTTCCTTGGTTTTAGGCTAGCGGCCTTTACAACTCTTCCTTAACTTCCACATTTTTTATCCGCACTTCAAGTAGGTTCACAATCCTTAGTTCCTCTTGACTCAAACGTACGTGATTCTCCTCTTCTTGCACTAATTTGATTAATCCACTAAGTGCTTCCTTAAGTCTCCTAGCTTTTGCTCATGTCAACGGTCCAACCAGCACTTCAAGTGAGTCCGCGCTTCTTTGATCAATCCTTCTAGCTTGATCTTCATCATTTCTCTCCTCTTGAAAAGGATTTGTCCTCAAATCGTCACCTGCATCATAAGGACTTAAATCAGTAACATTAAAAGTAGCACTTACTTGGTACTCACATGGTAATTCCAGTTTGTAAGCGTTGTTGTTGATGTGCTCGAGGACTTGGAATGAACCATCGCCTCTTGGAAGCAACTTTGAACATCTTTGCTCGGGAAATCTTTCTTTACGCATGTGCAACTAGACCCAATTTCCTGGTTCAAAGATAATTTGACGTTGCCCCTTGTTAGCTTGTTTTGCATACTGCTCCGTTCTTCTCTCAATGTTGATCTTTGCTTTCTCATGAATCTGCTTAACAAATTCAGCCTTCTTTTTGCCATCTAAATTCACAAACTTAGTCACAGGTAAAGGTAATAAATCCAATGGAGTTAAAGGATTAAAACCATATACAATCACAAACAGTGAAAATTTAGTAGCAAAATGTATATTACGATTGTAAGAAAATTTAACATGTGGTAAACATTTTTCCTAAGTTTCAATATTCTTTTGAATAACAGCTCTTAACAATGTAGATAAAGTCTTATTCACTACCTTAGTTTGACCATCAGTCTGTGGATGAGAAGTAGTTGAAAACAATAACTTTGTTCCTAACTTACACCACAAGGTCTTCCAAAAGTAACTTAATAACTTAGTATCACAATAAAAAACAATGGTTCTAGACATATCATGTAAATGCACAATTTCTCTAAAGAATAAATTAGCAATATAAGAAGCATCATTAGTTTTGTAGCATGGAATAAAATGTGTCATCTTTGAAAACCTATCTACAACCACAAATATAGAGTCCCTGCTAGTTTTAGTCCTAAGCAAACCTAATACAAAGTCCATAGAAATATCTACCTAAGGTTCACTAGGAATTGGTAATGGTGTGTACAAGCCATGGGGTTGCATTTTAGACTTAGCTTGCCTATAAGTTACACATCTACCACATATTTTTTCAACATCATGTTTCATATGTAGCCGATAGAAATGTTCTTGCAAAATCCCAAAAGTTTTGGCTACTCTAAAATGTCCCATTAATCCTCCACCATGTGATTCTTACACCAATAAATCACAAATAGAACAATTAGTAATGCACAATTAATTCTCCCTAAACAGAAAACCATCATGCCTAAAGAATTTATCATAGGCTCCTTTTTCACAATTAGCATAATAATCACAAAAATTAGAATCAGTAGCATAAAACTCTTTAATTTGTTCAAAACCAATTAACTTAGCATCAAGAGTTGAAATTAACATATACCTTCTCGAAAGTGCATTTGCCATGATGTTTTCTTTACCTTCCTTGTAGCGTATGACATATGGAAACGTCTCAATGAACTCCATCCACTGTCTGTGTCTCTTGTTCAGCTTATGTTGTCCCTTCAAATGCTTCAGTGGTTCATGATCGGTGTAGATCACAAATTCCTTGGGCTAAAGATAATGTTGCCACGTCTCCAGCACCCGAACCAATGCATACATCTCCTTGTCATAAGTAGGGTACTTCGGTGCTTAACTTCTCGTTGAAATATGCAATGGGTCTTCCTTCTTACATGAGAACGATACCAATACCTACACCAGAAGCATCACATTCAATTTCAAAAGTCTTTGCAAAATTAGGTAATGCAATTAGAGGAGCATCAATTAACTTCCCTCTCAGCACTTGGAATGCCCTTTCTTGTTCTTTTTCCCACTTGAACCCAACATTCTTTTTTATGATTTCAGTGATCGGTGTGGCGATGCTACTAAAATCCTTCACAAATTGCCTATAGAAGCTTGCAAGCCCATGAAAACTTTGCACCTGACTCACATTAGTTAGACTTAGCCAATCTCGAATAGCACGAATTTTCTTTTCATCAACCTGTATGCCCTGTGCACTCACCACAAAACCAAGAAATATAAGCTTTTCTATGCAAAAAGCGCACTTCTTAAGGTTAGCAAATAACCTTTCTTTTCTAAGCACTTCCAAAACACCTTTTAAATGCATCAAGTGCTCATCCAAATTCTTGCTGTAAATAAGAATATCATCAAAATAAACAACAAAAAATTTTCCAATAAAAGCATGCAAAATATGATTCATTAGTCTCATAAAAGTGCTAGGCGCATTAGTCAACCCAAAAGGCATAACTAACCATTCATAAAAACCATATTTTGTTTTAAATGCGGTTTTCCATTCATCCCCTTCTTTCATCCTAATCTGATGATACCTACTTTTCAAATCAATTTTTGAAAATATGCAAGACCCATGCAATTCATCTAACATGTCATCTATGCATAGAATAGGATGTCGATATTTTATCATAATGTTGTTGATAGCTCAACAATCAACAGACATTCTCCATGACCCATCCTTCTTAGGCACCAAAATCACTGGAACTACACATAAACTCATAGTTGCCCTCACATACCCTTTCTCCATCAACTCATCAATTTGCTTTTGGAGTTCTTTAGCCTCCTTAAGATTACTCCTATAAGCTAGTCGGTTTAGAATAGTCGTACCGGGTACAAAATCTATTTGATGCTCAATCCCTCTGATGGGTGGTAAACCCTTTGGGATTTCCTCTAGAAAGACGTCTTCATAGCCCTACAAAAGAGAAACAACAACACTTGGCAACGAAGTGTCAAGCTGGTCAACATTAAAAGAAACCTCTTTGTACAAAAGTACAATCATCGGCTTTTGTAAAATCATTGCTCTCTTAACCTCACTTGCCTTCGCATAGAAATTTTCTTTTCTCTCTGCTTTCCTCTTTATTTTCTCACAAGTCTCATCTTTCCTCTTTTTTCCTTTTATACTCTCACTCATTGTCTTTTTTCACACTCTTTCTTTTGACCACTCTCTTTTTGCAATTTCACCTAATCTTTGTAAACTTGCTTAGGTGTTAAAGGCACAAGAGTAACTGGCCTTTGATTGTGCTCAAAAGAATATTTATTAGTAAAGTCGTCATGCTTAACCCTCCTGTCAAACTGCCATGGTCGTCCAAGCAACAAGTGAGTAGCCTGCATCGGAACTGTGTCACATAAAACATCATCTTCATACCTCCCAATGCGAAAAGTAACTAATGCCTGCTTGTTCACCCTCACTTCACCACTATCATTCAACTACAGCAATTTATATGGTCGAGAATGCTTACTAGTGGAAAGTCCTAATTTCTCAACCATAGCTACACTTACCACATTAGTACAACTCTCATCATCTATAATCACACTACACACCTTGTCTTGAACTAAGCATCTAGTATAAAAAATATTCCTCCTTTACACCTCTTCTTCCTTTTCTCTAACCTATACACTCAAAGCTCTCCTACCTACCAACAACTCCCCCTGAACAGCATACTCCTCACCATCGACATCTTCTAATGGAGGCATAGAATCACAGTCAGATTCACTATCAGTCTCAATCTCCCCATCATCCCTCATCACCATAACTTGTCTATTGGGACATTGACTAGCTATATGACCTCTACCTTGACTTTTAAAACATTTAATATCGCGATTCCTAGAAGTAGAAGGATCGAATTTACCTTAATGTCCAGTGTTAGCAGATTCTGACTTCTTTTCAGGAGTTGGCTTAAACTACTTCACCTCCTTCTTCCATAGAGTTGTTTTCTAAGTGGATGAACTAGACGTAGCATGTGTAGTACCAGTACCCTTCCACTTGAGTTGCTTTTCAACTTTAATAGCCATATGCACCATGTCCTCTAGTTCTACATAATATTACAACTCCACCACATTCTGAATCTCCTTATTCAATCTAGCTAAAAACCTCACCATAGTCGCCTCTCGATCCTCCTCAATATTAGCTCGAATCATGATAACCTTCATCTCCTTATGATATTCCTCCACACTACAATTGCCTTGCTTAAGGGTTTGTAATTTGTTGTACAATTCCCTATAGTAGTATGTAGGCACAAATCACTTCCTCATGATCCTCTTCATCTCCTCCCATGTCTCTACTAGTGGTTCCCTATTCCTCCTTCTGTTCAACAATAATTGATCCTACAAAATAATTGCATAATTAGAAAACTCAATGGTAGCATGTTTTACCTTTTTAGCTTCAGAATAATTGTGGCATTCAAAAATCGACTCCACCTTCTTCTCCCACTTTAAATACACCTCTGGGTCATTCTTTCCTTGGAAGGAAGGGATTTTCATCTTTATATTCCCCAAGTTGTTATCTTCCTCATTCTTAGCTCCTCTATTCCTCCCTACATTCCTCCTATATCCCATAATTGAATCCTAGTCAAATTCATCCACAAATCCTTCCCTAGCCCATTCATCTTCCTCCATTCGCACTACCCTCCTTAGCATTTTATCCATCCTACGTCTTGCTGAAGCAATCCATGATTGCTCAAAATTCTGCTTTATTTGCTCATGAAATTGATCCATCTCCACTCTAAACATTCTTTTCATCTCATTAGTTAGAGTTTCCATGATTTATTTTGTGTCAATTCCCCCATCACACTTTCAGGAGAATTTTTGTTAGACATATTGCTGCACAAAACAATATTAGGAGTAATAAAATAAGAAACATCTAAATTCACTCGCTCGGGTGTTTCTCTCAAATCACTAAACTATTCTCATCAATTCCTTAACCCACTCAATAATTCCTCTTTCGGTTCTTTTGGAACTAATAATCCAATCAGAATTGTTCCTGTAGAAAATCCACCCAAAACTCTAAATCAATCATTTCATGAGACTTTTTTTTTTATATACGAATTTCTTTTCTTTTCTTCTTCTCTTTTTTTTTTTTATATTAATTTGTTTTCTTTTCTTTTTTTTTTTATTCTTGAGAAAAGAAGTTTGTACGATTCCTTTCAAACACTAACAGCAATTGAATTGATATGAACTCTAACTTGCAAATCGAATATATATATATTTTTTAATTCAAACCTTAGATCTAAGAACACATGAATTGAAATAACAAAGATAGGTGATCCTGACAAACTTGATTGCTCTTATACCAAACTGATACAAACCCCACTAACCTGTGATGAAACTCGAAACCTAGATTTGACAATCTCACAATTGATGAATCTATCAAGAACGATGGAACTACGACCCGTTGTCTATATAGGAGAAAAGAACCTTTGTATTGATGTTAACACCACAATTGGTTATTGAAGAATCGATTGATAAGTTGAAGGTGAATGCCATAAATTCAAAACTCGATAAGTTCGATAGTTTGTTTGAGAACCAAAGAGAAATTCTCTCTCAAAATAGGAATAAACTTTCTAATTCATTTACAATGAGTATACGTGATTATTTATAGTCCCATGAAAATGAAAAGACAAAACAACATACAAAACCCTAACTTGAATAAAGGAAAAATAAGCAAAAACCTACGGCTTAAAATATTACAAATTCGGCCTATATTTGGCCCTAAGCCGACACTCAAAGCCGGTAGCTTTGACAATCATCAAGTCGACTTTCTTCTTTTCAATGCCGAACACTTAGGCCGATGGCCTTCCTTGGTTTTAGGTTAGCGGCCTTTACATCTCTTCCTTAACTTCCACATCCGTAATGCACACTTCAAGTAGGTTTACAATCCTTAGTTCCTCTTGACTCAAACGTGCGTGATTCTCCTCTTCTTGCACTAATTTGATTAATCCACTGGGTGCTTCCTTAAGTCTCTTAGCTTTATCTCGTGTCATTAGTCCAATCGGCACTTCAAGTGAGTCCACGCTTCTTTGATCAATCCTTCTAGCTTGATCTTCATCATCTTAGTGGGTTTAACAAGGCTAAGGAAATTAAGAAGATACATCAGAAGGTAGCTGAGCAACTTAAGAAGACTGTTGGTAAACATAATTCTTATGAAGATTATGGTAGAAAGCATAAAAGTTTTTAACAGGGGGACTTAATGTGGATGCATTTGAGGAAGGAGAGTTTTTCTAATCAAAGGCAATAGAATTTAGCACCTAGGGTACATGGACAATTCAAAATCCTTAAAAAGATTTAATAATAATGCTTATCAGTTAGAGATGTTAGATGATTATGGTGGTTCTTCCATTACATTCAATGTTAAAGATTTATCACCTCATGCCCTTAAGAAAAATAAAGACTTTATAGAAAACTCATCAAACTTGAGGACAATCTTCATTAGCCCTAGGGAAATGATGGGGATCAAACTTCAGTTTGAGGTGGACCAATGACTTGAGATAGAATGAGAAAGTTGGACAATTTAGTTCAAAGATGCTTAGTCGATTCGATGCTGGAAGACAAGAAACTATATGTAGAAGTATTCTTGGTTTACAACATTATTTTAGGATAAAGTTTGGTGTTATTAAAAGAATTTATGCCATCGAGTTTTGATCAAAAGGATGTTAGTACTTCTAATTTTGCTTAGAGCACTACTATTTCTAATATTGTGAGGGCTATGCTAGTTTCTAAGGCAAGTGTAGTTCTTGATTTGATTATAGCTTCTGCATTAATCAACTAACCACTCAAGATTCTACTTTAAGAAATGATAAGATATTAGAAGATTCAACTGAAGATATAAATATCAATATTTTACAAAATAGATATTGTGATAGTTATTCTGTTACCAGTTTGTTTATTCTTTTTCCTTATCCTATTCCTTTCTTTGTATAAAATTCTATCTATAATTAAACGAGGTTTGTATAAATATTTTTTTGTAACCCCCTGGGAAGAAGAGTTGATGAATGATGTTGATTTTTTTTCTTCTATTAACTAAGTTCTTTCTTATTCCATACCCGTTCTTATTAATCCTTTGTAATTGTGGCAAACAAAGATGCTTTTTTGGTCTATGCATAATATCAGATAGAGTAAGTGTAGTTTGATCTTCCTTTAGTGTGTCATATCTAATGAAAGAGTCATCCATATCTTTTATTTTTATTGCACCCTTAAAAGAAAACCCATAAGATACATATTAAATCATGAGATCTAGTGATTGCTTTGAAATTAAACTAGTTTAGTGACTTTTTCTTCCTAAGCACATCAATAGGCTATATGCAAAGTCAATATGAACATACTCTATTTGTTTAAAAAAACAGTAATGGCTTGCAATTAGCTTTGATAGTGTGCATGGATGACATGATTATTATTGGTGATGATAGTATGGGAAATGCTAAATTAAAAAAAAAAAATTAAAGAGGAATTTAAAGTAAAGGAGCTTGGAGAGTTAAAATATTTTCTAGGAATAAAGGTAACAAGTAAAAAAGGGAATCTTTATGAATCAAAGGAAGTATATTTTAGATTTATTAAAGGAAACAAATAAGTTGGGTTATAAGCCTATAGTACGCCACTTCAATAGAACTGGAGTGGCCGTGCAACAAATAATGACAAACTAATGGATAAAGATTAGTATTAATGCCCTATTGTAAGGTTGTGTTTTGATGGGGGGTGGGGGTGGTTGTGGAAGTGGAGAATTGATAGTTTAAAAAAAAAAAAAAGTCACTTCCCCACTTAGTTGTGTGTAAAGTATGGTTTTAAATAATTTTGCAATCACAATATATATGTATATACATAAGAATGAATGAATAAGTGAGTGCATGAATTAAAAGTACAGAGTAAGAATAATCTGTGCAATGATGTATAGAGGTTTTGCCTCGTGTGTACATCCTCTCTTCTAGCTCCAAACCAAGGTCTCGGTATTCCACACTAGTATGTTCCACTATATCCATTCACAAAATAAGAATTACAAATGGTGATCTCAATTCACTCTATCAGGCTCCTAGTTAACTCTTAGTTGTTTCTGAACTCAAAGCCTATTTATAATCTAGCTCATACAACAACTTTCAAAGACGATGAGCAATAAAAAAAAAAATAGTCCTCGCAAGTTCGATACAGAAAATAAACCGAATAAATGATTTTTGAAATTTTGTTAAGTTCTCTACTTCTTGTGTTGTGTTCTTTTTTTTTTTTTTGTAGTTTTTGTATTTGATGCTCAAGATATATTCCTTTTTTTTTTTTTTAATTTTCGATCATGTAACTGGCTACAAAGGGTAATTTAGATGTTGAATTTGTTCTACATATCCAACTAAAGATCACAACTTACCTTCAAATTCAAAATGCCAATTCCAAGTCACTCCCATAGATTTTGAATAGTTTGAATAGATCATATCCTTTGAAGATAGAAATGAATTTCAATTGTTATCCTTTTAGGATGATTTTTGCTTCTTAAACATAGGTTTAAAATTTTGAAAAACATACTTCCCTGTCATGCATACTCTGCTCCGTTAGATTAGGATCAACAATAATTTTAATCTTCAAAATTATTATAATTATAAATCTCCTAGATATATTAACCAACTTATGTGGAACATTTTCAATGCATTACCCAAATAAATTCAAATTTGGAGCTAGGCCTTCAAGTAGATCAAATCTTTAATATCAAACTTATCTTGTAACATTTTATTTATTTTGTAATGCAATAGATCTACTTTCTGAGTTACTCTCTATTATTTTTTTAGTTACTTTTTGAGTCACCTTCTAACTAAAAACTTGATACTCATTTAGCAAGTTTACTTTCTGAGTCAGTCTTTGAGTTATTTTCTAAGTTACCTTCTACTTATGACTAAAAGCTTGAGAGTTAAACAACAAGTCTTCTTTCTAAGTCATTCTCTAAGTTGCTTTCTAAGTTACCTTTTGACTTGAAAGCTTAAGATAGATTAGTTTAAGGATTCTTGTTTATTATTCATCTACATAGTTATTAAACTCTTAGCTTTTAGTTATTATCAAGAGAACTTAACATTCTCCCCCATTTTGATGATAACAAAATCTCTTTTTTAAAAAAAAAAAGAAAAAAGAAATTAACTTTTCCTTTTTCACACAATTTTGTCACATATAATTCTCTCCCTTTTTGTTATCAGTGGAAAGAGAGAATAATAATAACAAATAAAAATGATAACATGAATTAGCAATTTAATACAAAATGGATGCATCATTAAAACAAATGTCATAGTAACACAAAATAGTTCGAATATTACATATTGTAACTGATTTTTCTTTGTTTTCTTAACAGACTTCCTAGCACATCTTTAAAATCTTCTAGACTTCTTTGAAGTAGGAGCATCTTCAAGTTGTTGTGACTAATGATTCTTGAAGTCGAGAAGTTGATACAGAATAAGTTGTAGATTGGGTGTTGGCTCTTCGAGATTTTCTTGAGTGAAGGTTAGAGCTTCTAATGTTTTAGCATTTAGGGCAGTAGGAGAAGTTGGTGTAGCTCGTGAAGTAACAAGACTTTGCTTCGAAGTTAATAATTTAACTAGTTCTAGCGATGATCTAACAAATGATGGATTATGTCCAAGATCTTTTTATTAAGGTTTTTCAAAACCTTTCAGTGCATTCAACACTGATTTTTGAAGATCCTTCTTCATTTCAGCGAATTTCTTCTCCATCAGATTAATGAGGTCTACCTAAAGGTTCAATTTTGACAATTCTTTGGGTGATCTACTCAGAATATCTTCAGAGTCACTTTCTAACTCATCTTCTTAAAAAACCTTCTTACCTTCATTTATTTCAAACTTCCTACCAGTCCAAACATCATATTTTTCTTTCTTCTTTTTCTTCCCCTTCATCACTTCCTTCTTGCTCTCCCATGGGGTTTGTTTTTCTTTTGTTCAGAATGTTTAGATGTTTCTGAACCACTTTTTGAATTCAACTTAAACTCCCCCTCAAAAATTGCCCTTACCTTCTTCTAGTCAAACTTCACCTTATTAAATTTTGGATGTCAATACCATGATTCATCTTTTAAGAACCAAAATTTTTCTTGCACTAAAATGTTCATATGTTTCAAGTTTATTTCACCAATTCTTTTTTGTCCAATTGGTGTTTTAGTCTCCTTTGGTAGACTAATTTTCTTGAACTTGAACATCTTCATCAAAAGATTTCCGTAAGGTCTACATCCTTTCGTTCTCCACATACGCTTTAAGACTCTAGTTGGCATATCAATTTTCAATTTTCTCTTAATTGCTAAGATTACTATTGCCTCTTCTTTATAGATTGAAGTCTTACTTCCATTCTTAAGCAATATGTAATCCATCATAATTTTATGCCAAAGCTTGACTATCAATTTTCAACATATATCCTTTTTTATGAAATCTCCTACACCATCATTTATTTCCTTAAAAATCTCATTTCAAGAAGGTTTGATCAACTCTCCATCATCCTTCTCGTCCTTCATCTCAAAACAACCTATGAGATCTTTTCTAGTAATCTTTACAACTTTTCCTAATATTCTTAACTTAAACACTAAATTTTCCACCATCTCTAAGCTATCATAAAATTCTCTAACTACATCACTGTTTACTTCATCTTTCAGATTGCATATGATTTTGCATCCCATCCTATTCGACCAATGATCCCAATAAAAACCATTATTTCTAAAAAAATTTAAAATCTACAAAAGAACATTCCAATAACTTATTTGAAGTTCTTTTCATTCTTTTGGGTTGAGAGCAATTGAGGTGATGAAGATCACAATAGGAGGATTGGTCCAAGGATGATCAAGGACAAGATAAGGATTTGGGAACAAAGAGTACTAACATATTCGAAGTGCGGATCACGAGGACAGAAGTCGGGGACGAAACCAAAGGCCAGCAGCTTCAAGATTGTTGAAGATCATTGGCTTAAGTGGTTGGCTTTAAAGAAGGCCACTGGCCTAAAGTGGCCGGCGTAGAAATGGAGTGAAGGTCGGCTTGAAAGCCACCAGCCTAAGTGGTCGGTTTACTCCAATAAAGGTCGGTTCAACATGGAATTATAAGCCATCAACTTAGGTAGGAATTATAGGCTGACTTTAGTTAAATTTAGGCCGCTAGCGTATATTGTTTTCTTAAGTCGCAAGTAGGGGTTTTTTTATACGTATTTGTATCTTTTTGTTGTGAGATTGTAAATAGTCGTCACACATACATTTGTAAGGATCTTTTAACAAAGTTTATTCATAATTTGAGTGAGATTTCTCTTTGGTTCTTGAAAGAACTAATTAAACATATCAAATTTTGAATTTGTGGTGTTCATCCCTTAACTTATCAATCCATTGTTTCATAATCAATTGTGGTGTTATTGCAAATACCAAGGTTTTGTCTTGTTTATGGGCAAAGGGTCACTGTGTCCATCGTTCTTGAAAGATCCATAGGTTGTGAGGTTAACAAATTGAGTGTCGGGTTTCATCATGGATTGGCAGGGTTCGCATCATTTGGTATCAGAGCAATCAGGTTTGTTAGGATCGCCTATCTCATTGTTACAATTACTTGTTCTTAGATCTAGGATTTGGATTAAAAAAAAATTCCGTTCTTTGGATTGACCTGCAAGTAGATTTCAATTTGATTTTTATTAGTGTTTGAAAGGAATCGTACACATTTCATTTCTCAAGAATCAAAAAGAAAAGAAAAGAAAAAGAAAATTCGTATGAAAAAGAAGAAGAAGAAGAAAAAGAAAAAGGAAATTGCTGTCAACTAGGTTGTGTTAAGTTAGAATTGGAAATTGAGTGGAGGTTGTGTTACTATTTGTGATTTAGGGTTTTTGGTGATCCTTAATTGAATTCTTAGTGTTATGTGAATCTTGTCAAATCATGATACGAAACTGCTGTTGGGAAAGTTTGGTAGATTTCTACAGGAACAAATCCAATTGGATTGTCAATTCCAAAAGAACCAAAAAGAGAAATTTGAGTAGGTAAAGATTAGTGAGAACAGTAAAGCGATTTGAGTGAAATACGTGAGCAAGTGAATTTGAGAGATTACATTATATTACTCCTAACATTTTCTTGCGCAACACTTTATCAAACAGAAATTCTCTTGAAAGTGTGATGGGGGGAATTAATATAAAATTCATCATGGAAACTCTAACTACGGAGATGAGGAGAATGTTTAGAGTGGAAATGGATCAGTTTCATGAGCAAATGAAGCAAAATTTTGAGCAATCTCGGATTGCTTCTGCTAAGCGTAAGAGGGATAAAATGCCTAGAAAGGTAGTGTGCATAGAGGAAGATGAGTGGGGTAGAGAAGGGTCTGCAACTAAATCTAATCAGGATTCTTTTATAAGTGATAGGAGGAATGTAGGGAGAAGTAGAGGAGTTAGGCATGAAGAAGATAGCAGCCTAGGGAACATAAAGATGAAAATCCCTTCCTTCCAAGGGAAGAATGACCTTGAGGTGTATCTGGAGTGAGAGAAGAAGGTGGAGATGATTTTTGAGTGCTACAACTATTTTGAAGCCAAAAAGGTAAAACTTGTTGCCATTGAATTTTCTAATTATGCAATTGTTTGGTGGGATCATCTTTTGTTGAATAGGAGGAGGAATAGGGAACCACCAGTAGGCACATGGTAGGAGATAAAGAGGATCATGAGGAAACGATTTGTACCTACATACTATTATAAGGAATTACATAACAAATTACAAACCCTTAAGCAAGGAAATAGTAGTGTGGAGGAGTATCATAAGGAGATGGAGGTTATCATGATCAGGGTTAATATTGAAGAGGACCAAGAGGCAACTATGGCCAGGTTCTTAGCGAGCTTGAATAAGGAGATTCAAAATGTGGTGAAGTTGCAGCATTATGTGGAATTAAAGGATATGGTTCATATGGCCATTAAAGTCGAGAAGCAACTCAAGAGGAAGAGCAGTAGCACCACACGTGCCATATCGAGTTCTTCTAATTGGAGAGTTGACATAGGGGAGAAGGAGGAGAAACAACTTCATTCCAAGCCATTACCAGAACAAACATCAAACTTGGTATCTCATGGGACTAGAGGTAAATCTGATCCTTCTACTTCTAGGAATCGAGACATTAAATGTCTTAAATGTCAGGGTAGAGGACATGTAGATAATCAATGTCCCAATAAACAAGTGATGGTGATGAGGGATAATGGTAAGATTGAAACCGATAGTGACTAGGATCATGAGTCTATGCCACCATTAAAGGATGATGATGGAGAGAAGTATGTTGTTCAGTAGGAGTTATTAGTAGCCAGAAGAGCTTTAACTGTATAGGTTATAGGAGAGGAAAATGTGCAATGGGAGAATATCTTTCATACTAGATGCCTAGTTCAAAATAAGGTATGTAGTGTGGTTATAGATGTTGGGAGTTTTACAAATATTGCTAGCATAACCATGGTAGAAAAATTGGGACTTCCTACAATTAAACATCCTTATCCTTACAAATTGCAATGGCTAAACGATAGTGGTGAAGTTAGAGTTACAAAACAAGTATTGATTTCTTTTAGCATTAGGGAGTATGGGGATGAAGTACTGTGTGATGTAATTCTAATGCAAGCTACACACTTGTTATTAGGGAGGCCATGTCAATTTGATAGACAAGTGAAACATGATGGATTTACCAACAAGTACTCATTTGTACAAGCATCAAAACTTATTATTCTTTGTCCTTTGAAACCTAATGAGGTTTATGAAGATCAAATGAGGATACAAAAAGAGAGAGAGCAAAAGAGAATGAGTGGTAAAAATAAAATGAGTACTATTGCAAAAGAAAAAGAGGGAGAACAGACGATAGTGAGTGGTAGAAATAAGTTGAGTGATATTATAGAGAAAAAAGAAAAGAGGGAAAAAAGATTGAGTGCTGAGAGAAAAATAGAGTGGAAAGAAAATTCTGATGAGAAACTTAGTGAGGTTAAGAATGTTTATGTGCAGGAATAAAGAGATCTATTAAAGTGCATGAAGAGGCCAAGCTCAATATTGAGCAACAAAAGAAGCAGTGTGCTAAACGAACCAACAAAGGGTGTCGTCAAGTTCTATTTAAACCCGGAGATTAGGTTTAGGCACACATGAGTCACAGGCGATTCCTAGCATAAGGGTGATCAAAGCGGCTTCCAAGAGGCAAGGATCCATTCTGAGTCCTCGAGTGCATCAATGATCACATTTATAGATTGGAATTGCCGAGTATATATCTAACTAGTGCTAATTTTAATATAATTGATTTGAGTCTTTTTAATGCAGGTTACGATTTGAGGACAAATCCTTTTTAAGAGGAGAGGAATGATGAAGATCACAATAGGAGGATTGGTCCAAGGATGATCAAGGACAAGATAAGGATTTGGGAACAAAGAGTACCGGCATATTCGAAGTGTAGATCATGAAGAAAAAGTTAGGGACGGAACCAATGGCCGACAGCTTTAAGATTGTCGAAGACTACTGGCCTAAGTGGCCGGCGTAGAAATGGAGTGAAGGCCAACTTGAAAGCCGCTGGCTTAGGTGGTCGGCTTACTCCAATAAAGGCCGGTTCAACATGGAATTATAAGCTACCAACTTAGGTGTTGGCTTAGGTAGGAATTATAGGCCGGCTTTAGTCAAATTTAGGCCACCGACGTATATTGTTTTCCTTAGTCGCAAGTAGGGGTTTTTTTATACATATTTGTGTGTTTTTGTTGTGAGATTATAAATAGTCGTCATACATATATTTGTAAGGATCTTTTGGCAAAGTTTATTCATAATTTGAGAGAGATTTCTCTTTAGTTCTTGAAAGAACTAATTGAACTTATCGGATTTTGAATCCATAATGTTCATTCCTTAACTTATCAATTGATCATTCCATAATCGATTGTGGTGTTATCGCATGTACCAAGGTTCTTGTCTTGTTTATAAACAAAGGGTCATAGTGTCCATAGTTCTTGAGAGATCCATAGGTTGTGAGGTTAGCAAATCGAGTGTCAGGTTTCGTCACGAGTTGGTAGGGTTCACATCACGAAGGTTATCTTGTCAAAAGATTTCCTCTTCTTCTTTTTTTTCCCTTTGTTTCTAACTCTGAGTCCTTTTCTTCAGTCTTCTTAGAGTTAGTCTTAGTGATAGAGTCTTCATTTCCAATAGACTCGGTGTCACTAGCTACTTCCTGACTTTCACTTTCACTTTCTTCCTTTTCAAACATTTCTTTAACCGGGTCATGTTGTTTCTTTGACCTGATTTCTCTCTTTGTTTGTTCACTCTCATTTTGATTTTCTTGGAACTTATGCCCTTGGATGCGATTGTAAAGGATTTTCTTAGAGCCTTTTTAGGGTTTGAAAATTGAAAATGAAGAGAGTTTTTGGGTGTTTTTTAGAGGTTCGAACGTAATGTTGTTTAGAATTTTGAATGACTTCTATTTATAGTAGTGAGAGATATGGAGTACTTTCTGAATCAATTTCTGATTTAAAAGGATTGGGAAGTTTGCTCCAACGGTTAAGTAAATCCATTATCTTATACGTTTTCTAGAAAAAACGTATATATATTAATTAATTTTTTACCATTATTCTTACACAAAAATATACCATAAAATAAACATAATAAAAATAATTACACATACCAATCTCATTCCTCAAAATTTTGAATTTGTTATTATCTAAAGGTTTTGTGAAAACATCTGAAGATTGATTTTCAGTGGAAATGAATTCAATATTAATATTTCTATTTGCAACATGATCTCTAATAAAATGATGTCAAATTTCTATATGTTTTGATCTTAAATGATGCATCGAATTTTTTTGTCAAATTTATAGCACTAGTATCATCACATTTTATAGAAATATTTTATAAGTTAATCCATAATCTTGTAATTGTTGTTTTATCTAAAGAATTTGTGCACAATAATTTCCAATTAAGACATATTCAACTTTTGCTGTTGAAAGAGAATGGAATTCTATTTCTTGGAAGACCAAGAAATTAGTTTATCTCCTAAAAATTGACAATACTAGAAGTACTTTTCCTATCAACTTTACACCCTACATAATCAGTATTTGAGTATCCAATTAATTCAAAACTTTGATTTTTAGGATATTAGATTCCTAGTTTTGCAGTGCATACAATGTACTTGAAATTTTTTTTAACAACTTTTAAATGTGTTTCAATTTGATTACTTTGAAATCTTACACAAATACAAATAGAAAACTAAATATATGGTCTGGATGTAGTTAAATACAAAAGCGAACCCATTAAACTTCTATACAATTTTTCATTAATTTTCTTACCTTGAGAATCAAGATCTAACCTAGTAGATGAACTAATTGGGGTTGCTACTTCTTTTATATTTTCATATCCAAACTTTTTCGATATTTGCTTAATATACTTCTCTTGATGAATGAATATTTCTTCTTTTGTTTGCTTGCTTTGTAGTCTTAAAAAGAAGTTTAATTCACCCATTATCAACATTTCAAATTTTTCCAACATAAGCTTTACAAACTCTTGACAATATTTTCCATTAGTTGATCTAAAGATTATGTCATCTATATAAATTTGTACAACTAAAATATCATAATCATAGTGTTTTAAAAATAAATTTGTATCAATCATACCTCTTTGATAACCACTAGAGATTAGATACTCACTGAATCTCTCATACAAAGCCTTTCTTAACTTAAACACATACTTAGGTTTAAAAGGAACTTCAAATCCATGGGGTTGTTCAACATTCACTTCTTTGTTGATATAACCATTCAAGAAAGCACTTTTTACATCCATTTGAAACAGTTTAAAATCTTTAAAACAAACATAGGAAAGAAAAAGTCGTATAGCTTCAAGTCTAGCAATAGGAACATAAGTTTCATCATAGTCTATGCCTTCCTCTTGTGAATATCCTTTAGCTACAAGTCTAGCTTTATTTATAACAATCTTTCCATTTTCATCTAGTTTATTTTTAAAAACCCATGTAGTACCTATTATCAATTTATTTTGTAGTCTAGGTGCTAAATTCCAAACATGATTTCTTTGGAATTGATTTAATTCTTCCTGCATTGCATTTATCTAATTACTATCATTTAATGCTTCATCGATATTATTTGGCTCAAATTTAGGCAAGAAAGCAAAATGATTTTCAAGTTCTTGTAATTTAGATCTAATTTTTACTCCAAAATCTACATTACTAATAATCAAAGTAGAGGGATGAGATGATTTATACTTCAAAGATGAGATGATTTATACTTCCAAGTTTTTGAACTCTTAAGATTACATTCTAGATTACCTTTTGAACTACCTTCTAAGTTATCAGATTTTAATACTTCATCAGGTGATTCTTTCCTTTTATTTATATCAGGTTCAAATTTATTATTCTTATCTTCCTTCATAGGCATGAATACTTCATCATCATCATAATGATCTTTTACCTGATCAAGAAATCAAACATTAATTGATTCTTCAACTACTCTTGAAGTTTTATTAAAAACACGATATGCTTTACTATTTTGTGAATATCTAAAAAGATCACTTCATCTTATCGTTCATCAAACTTTCCAAGGTTATTTGCATTCTTTTTTCACAAAGCATGTATATCTAAACACATGAAAATATGAAACAGAAGGCTTTCTACCATGAAACTTTTCATATGAAGTTTTTATAGTATTAGGTCGAACATACACTATTCATTATATAGCAAGCAATTGTTACAGCTTCTGCCTAAAAGTATTCTACTACTTTGCTTTCATTTAACATAGAACGTGTCATTTCTTAGATTGTTCTATTTTTCCTTTCAACTATTCCATTTTGTTAAGGTGTATAGGGAGTTGAAAAATTATGATTTATTCCATGTTCTTCACAAAACGCTATAAATAGAGTATTGTCAAACTCTTTGCCGTGATCAATCCTTAAAGAAACAATTGAATATCTTTTCTCATTTTGTATTTGTTTAGCAAAACTTTTAAATACAATAAAAGTTTCAAACTTATGTTTTAAAAAGAATACCCACGAATGTCTTGAAAAGTCGTCAATAATCACAAGTCCAAATCTATTTCCTCATAGACTTAAAATTCTTATAGGTCTAAACAGATCAAGACGCAATAATTCAAGTGGTCTTTTTATAGAAATAATATGTTTACTTTTGTATGTAACTAAAACCATTTTATTCTTTAAACATGTTGTACATTTAACATCATTCTTTATGTTAATTCTAGGCAGACCAATAACAAGAGTCTTTCTTGAAAGTTTTTCTAGTCGATTAAAATTTATGCGTTCAAGCTTTTTATGCTAAATATATATTTTTTCACTCATAGTTAGGAAGCAACACTGATGTGCCTAAAACTATGATTGAATCAAATGATTCCAATTCTATGGCAACAATTAATAGTAATTTGATTCCAATATTCAAATAACGAACGAGAACATAAAATAAACCCTAAACCTTTACCAGATATGACACACCAACAAGGGAGTAATCCTAGTACGGATTTGTTGATATGACGCACAACAATCTAATACCGTCACTCACCACAATCCTACGAATTGATAAGAGCAAATTGAAGAATAAACTTCACAAAGTGTTTTCTTGAATGCTCAAAAGTCCCAAAATTCTTATAAAACAACAAATATATAGCAAAGGGAAAACAAATGCGAAAAGTCACAAAAATTCGTCTAAATTTCCTACATAAGCCACTGGCCTAGATGGCTAACTTAAGTTCCAAAGCCACCGACTTTGGTAATCAACGCTATCGGCCTTGAATGGCCGATCTAGGATAAAAGCCGTTGACCTTTATGGCCGACCTAAGGGCATCCACCTCTAGTTCTTGCGCTTTGATTCCCGTGCTGAACAACTTTGTAAGAACTGTGATTTAATTCCCATCATCTCCTCGAACTTGTGAAAGATTTATCCTCAAATCTAATGGTTCTTCTATTTTTGTTGCGCACTTCTGAGAATCTCGTGGACTGAAAATCTTAGTCTGCAAGTGTCTGTTGTCCTGAAGTCATGGTTGTCCTGAAGGCTTCTGAATCACCTGTATTTGATTCACTCTATTCAGGTCATCCCCCAGTCCCTTCCTCTTTACTATCAAGGACTTCCTGTTGGTGGTTTCATTGACCTGCTCTTGGGCTTCATGTACCTTAGTTGGTGACATGGGATTTAAAACAACCCATTTACCATCCTTTTGAAATATATAGGTGTTTCTAAACCCATCATGCAATACCCTCCTATCAAATAACCAAGATTTACCTAGTAATATATGTGATACGCACATAGGGAGAACATCACAATTAATTACATCCTGGTACTTTTTCCCTATGTTGATTAAAACCTTAACCCTCTAAGTGATATGTAGATTGTCTCGCTCACTCAACCAATGTAATTCATAAGGCTTAGGATGAGGTGTAGTGACTAGTTGCAATTTATTCACTAATGTAGTAGCTATAACATTGGTGCAACTACCACCATCAATAAGAAGGGTACAAAGATTACCTTGGACCCTATAGGGAATATTGAATAGGTTTTCCCTCTACATGTCCTCAATATATGGAGATGTAGTCATTACTTGTGCAGTACATTATTAGCCAGATATTGATCATTGCCTTTGTCCTCATGTACCTTAGCATTTGGATCCTCATAGTATTCCTTTAACACTGTTGATAAATCTGTAGGCTCAAGTACATTTTCCTTGTCACCCTCATTTTCCACCTCTATAGTAGTCATTACCCTTTTGTTGGGACACTGAGCAGTCATGTGTCCAAAGCCCATGCATTTGAAGCATTGGGTTTGACGAATCTTTCCACTTGATGACCCCAGTACTGTTTGTCAGATATCAGCCCCTGTAACCGCTTTGCCTTTTCCAGAACTATCCCTCTCCCTATCAGTAACAATTGCATTTGACTCCACAATCCTATCAGTTTCCCCCTTTTTAACCTGCTGATTATCTGATCCATATAACTGAGTAGTGGATCCATACCTGTTATTCGATGCTCTATATAGATTGGAGCACCTTTGCCTCTCAATTTTTAAAGCCAATTGTATGGCCTCATCAAGAGTGTCATACCTCTACAACTCGACAATACATGCTATCTCATATTTTCACCCAAACACAAATCGCGCCATGGTCTGTTCAGGAGGTTCAACCGTCCCACATTGGATCCTTAGTGTCTCAAACTCCTGGACATACTCGTCCACTATTTTGCCCCCATGTCTTAATGTTTGGAGACACATGAATAACTCCTACTTGTAGTGTTCTAGTATAAACCTCTTCCTTAGCACCCTTTTCATTTCTTGCCAAGTATGAATCTCAGCATCACCATCTCTCCTCTTGTTAGCCACAAGGTTCTTCCACCACAAGGCAGCATACCCTGTAAATTCAACTACTGTTAGACGAACTCTCGTATGGTCATTAATCTCATAGCACTTGAAGAGTCCTTTTACCTTACCCTCCTTGTCAAGGTACTCCATTGCAGGTCCCTTTCCAACAAATGAAGGCATCTACAATTTTACATAATCTAGACCCTTAGGCAGTCTGAACTCATGGTTAGGATAAAGTTCATCCCCAAAATTGTCATCCCTCTCCTCTCTATAAGCATGGTACTGTCTTCCAACTTGTCTACCCCTGTTTCCTCCTACTGCTCCTTCTCTACCCATAGTGGTGCGCTCGAACTTAACCGATTGTTTTAAGTTTTAAATTTATAACGAATAAAATCTACTATCGAGCTAGGTAGTATACTTATCGATTATAGTATGGATTTAACAAGTGTCATCCTCTAGGATCTAGAAAACAGGTAGTAGTATTACCTTTCTCTACTATCTAGTTTAATTTATAATATGGAAATTGTGAATTAAATTAACAATTAACAAATCTTAACAACCCTAGAATTAAATGATATTGTCAAAAAATATATATATTCAATCACAAAATATACCCCTCATATTATTCCACCTTAACCCTTAAATTCTTGAAATAAGATATCAATTAATGAATCAATTTACACTTTGCACCGTAGGAATTCTTAAGTAAAATCAATTACTCCCTCAAGTTAATCAATTCTTAATCATACACAAGATAATGGAGACCTCTCCCTCACTACCATCATGCAAGATCTCATTAAGTTCACAAATTCTGATTAATTGTAGAAAATCAATGTTTTCCTACCTCTAGACAAAACATGTAATCTCTCTATTCATGAAGATCTAATTTACTAGACAAAACCTTTTTCAATCTAATAAAAATTAGATATGTAATCAATTCACGTGCATAAATTAATCACAAAACAATGGAAACATATGAATAGATGCAAAGATATAAACAATTCATTAATCAATCAATGTTTTAGCACATGAGTTAGGATTTCACAAGATGAAAGATATAAAGAATTACTCCTCCATGGAGTTTTCAATAAAAAAAAAAATCCAGAGAAGTAAAATTGATTCATGATAGAAAGAGTAATCCCTTATGTTGTTTTGTGATCTCCAATGATGTTCAGACAATTCTCCTCTTAAAATTTGTAATAATGCTCCCCTAGGGTTTTTAGAACGAAGCTAGAAGAAAAAAAGTCTCCCCTTAAAATAAAAAGGTGTCTATTTATAGTTCTACAAAAACAGGGTTCACACGGGTGTCAACAAGGCCATGCTCAAGGCCATGCTCGAGGCCATGCTGACTTCGAAACACATCATTTTCACTACCCAGTTTAGCACGACCTCTAACTCGGCCGTGCTCGGGGCAGGGCTGAAAAAAAATAAACTTGTTTTCTCATTACTGGCATCAGCACAGGTTGTGCTGAACCTAGGGCACACCTTGATATAGCTATTGGTCATTTTTTGCATCATGGGTTGTGTTGAACTAAAAATCAATTTCCTTCATTTTTCTCCAAATTTCACCTCACCTTTGCTCATATCATCCTTAAACCTTTTGTTTGTCTCCATTGATGCTTGAAATTAAAATTTAATCATATAAGTACCCTTTTCTTCACAAATCACATGAAATCCATATAAAATTATAACTAATAAGCACTAAAAATTATAACTAATAAGCACTAGAAATAAGGGTCTTCTGACACTTATCACACAACATTAAGGGTTACCCTAGGTAGGAGTGCCTATGGATTTGCCACTGATTGTTGGGGTAAGGTCATCTAATTAACCCTTGTTGCTAGATTAGCAACAATGGTAGTCAGGTCCTACAACTGCTCTTCTACTATTCTTCTTCCACTTGCCGCATGACGACCTTGTAGTCCTCCTCCTACCTGGTTGTTAGCCTTATTCTCGAATCCCCCATTAACACTATCGTTTGACATCTTCATTGAATTGCAGTCTTAGTATAAAATTCACAAGTCACAAATACCGCAATAATTCTCCAACGACACTAATTCAATCACAAACTACAATAATCCCCAATCAACATAATTCCCAATTTCAACCTCCGATCAATCTCCAATTCAAAATCCCAGTGCAATAACAATCAACCAGGATATAAAACAATAACAATAACAACCGGTCTTAATTCTATTAATCAACCCAATAATGAAATTCACAACCCACGATAACAGAATCGCATAATTCACAACAACGACAATGAAGAAAACCCTAATTTTCAATTTATATGAATTCCACAAATAACCCGAATTGAATTGCATAGTAACAACACAATCCAATTTGATAGTCTATGTACAATCTCAATTCAATAACAACCAAACCGTAACACAATTCCACAATATCAAAACCCTAATCTCTTAAAGGAATTCCAATAGACACAATTCCCTAATCTCAATCTAAGCTCTGATACCAAAAGATTATGTGCCTAAAACTATGATCAAATCAAATGATTCCAATTCCAAGGTGATAATCAATAGTAATTCGATTCCAATATTCAAATAACGAAAGAGAACATAAAATAAACCCTAAACCCTTACCGAATATGACACACCAACAAGAGAGTAGTCTTAGTACGGATTTGTTAATATGACGCACAATAATCTAATATCGTCACTCGCCACAATCTTAAGGATTGATAAGAGCAAATTGAAGAATAAACTTCACAAAGTGTTTTCTCAAATATTCAAAAGTCCCAAAATTCTTACAAAACAACAAATATATAGGAAAGGGAAAACAAATGCGAAAAGTCACAAAAATTCGTCTGAATCACCTACATAAGCCGCTAGCCTTGCATGGTAAGCCACCGACCTAAATGGCCGACTTAAGTTCCAAAGCCGCCGGCCTTTATGGCCGGCCTTTCTCCATACCACTAGCCTTGAATGGCCGGTCTAAGATAAAAGCCACTGGCCTTTATGGCCGGCCTAAGGGCATCTACCTCCGGTTCATGTGCTTTGATTCCCATGTTGAATAACTTTGTAAGAATCGTGATTTGATTCCCATCAAATACTCATTGTTTATGTCAAGGGGTGTAATCAGATAAATGTTCCTTTTCCTAAGTCCTTTGAACAATTTTATTCCATTAGCATTATACACAAAACATATGTTCTTTTCGAAGATCATTTTATAACCTCTATCACATAATTGACTTATGCTCAAAAGATTATGTTTCAATTCTCACACCAAAGAGACATTTTCAATTGAATATGCAGAATGACCAATCGTACTTGTTCCTATAATTCTACCTTTGCTATCATCTCCGAATCTTACATATCTTTTTTCTTTCTATTAGATGCTAGTGAGCCAAGACGAATCTCCTGTCATATGTCCTAAACATCCACTATCTAGATACCAGGTGCCTTTTATTTTGGTTCCTTGTCCCTGCATTCAAACAAAGAGTAATCAAACCCTTTTGGGAACCTAAATCAGCTTGGGTCCCTGATAAGTCGAGCTCGTCTTTTCTTGTTTCTTATCTTGATGTGTATAAAGCTAGTTTCTTTTATAGAAACAATACTTTTCTATATGTCCTACTTTATTACAAAAGAAACACGCATAAAAAGATCTATTCTACCTTTGATTTACTTGATAGTTTTTTCTTGGATACCATTTATTTTATCCATACTTGTAGTTCTTGAAATATCATCTAAGTGGATATTTATACTATTGAGGGTACCTTCTAAAGTATCCTCTACTGCTACTGTTTGAGGTCTTTTTAACAGTTTCTTTATCTCCAATAATTTAGGCATTCGCTTATTCACTTCCTTTAACAAACACAATCATTTTCATATCATTAGATGAGCTACCATGTTCAAATCCAAGTCCATGTTTAATACTTGCAGGTCTTCAACTACTTATGATCATGTTTAGTTTTCTATCACTTTCATCAAATTTATTAAACATATTTTTTATTGTTTATGATGGATCTTTAATTCTAACATTTAAGTTTCAGATCTCATCCTTCATGATACCACTTTCTTTTCTTAACATATCAGAACTATCATGCATCTTTTCACTGTCATTCTTAAGAATATCATTTTCGTTTATGAGTAGTTTGTTGGTTTAACTCAACACTTCCTTTTTATTTTTCAAAGCCTTGTTTTCTGATTCTAGCTTAGATATTTTTATCTCTGCCCTTTTCAAAGCTTTCAACAAATTTTTCACCTCAACATACATTTCATTATCTAAAATATCAGCTTTGGATTCGAGATTTACCTCAAATGTAGCCATTAAACACAAATTGGCTTCTTCCTCATCTTCACTTACAGTTTCTAAGTCAACTTCTGACTCGTCCAGGTCACTCCAAGTTGTCATCATTGCTCAGTTTTTCTTCTTGAATTTTTCCATTTTCTTTATGAGAGTTGGGCACTCACATTTGATATGTCCAGGTTTCTTACATTCATAGCATGTAATTTCTTTCTTCTCTTCTTTCTCCTTAAAGTTCCTTCCTATATTAGATTTATTATATTCACTAAAATTTTTAAATTTCTTACCTTTCCTCTTCATTAATCTATTGAACCTCTTTACAAGCATACTTATGTCCTCATCATCATCATTGGTCTCGTTAGTGTCGAATTCTTTAACAGCCATTTTCTTAGCTTTCAATGCGATTTCTTTTATGCTATTGTTAGATTCTGCTATTACGTTTAGATGGGACTCATATGCCATCAGCTTCTCCCTTAGTTGACAAGTGAGAGCTTGTTCAAATTTTGTGCTTTTTCTATAGCAATCTTCTTAGTATCCTATGATTTTGGTCTAATAAGATTAGAATCTTCTATTTTCTATCTAAGAGAAGTTAGTTCATCGGTAAGCAACAAAATGATTAAAAGCATCTTTAATCTTCTCATCAGATTTGATTTTAAATAATTCATATATCTGCAATAAAGCATTAATTTTTGTTTCCTTAATTGTATCAGTTCCTTCATATGTTTCAGACAATGTATCCCATATTTTTTTAACTATTATACAAGAAGAAATTAAGTAAAACTTAGATGGAGATATTGTAGTGAGAAGCATATTCTTAGCCTTATTATTTTGCTTAATGAGCTTCGATTCGGCTTCTATGAGCTCTACGTCATTAGTTCTTATTACTTTTTGCCTCCAATGTCGATTACCCACAACAAAGCATAGTCATTAGCCTTAATATAAGTGGACATGCGCATTTTCCAATATAGATAATTCGTGTCATCAAAATATGGAGCTCGATTGATTGCAACATTATTCTTAGCTTTGACAAAATGGATCACTCAATTAATTAAGAGGCTCACTCTGATATTAATTGTTGGCCCCAAAGGGCTATCGAAAGGGGTGGGTAGGGGTTTGTGAATTGGTAGTTTTTAAAAAAATTAAAAAAAAAGTCACTCCCCACTTAGTTGCATGTAAAGTATGGCTTTAAATAATTTTACAATCACAATATATATACATGAATGAATGAATAAGTGAGTGCATGAAATTACAAGCGTAGAGTAAGGATAATTTGTGCAATGATGTATAGAGGTTCCGCATCATGCGTACGTCCTCTCTTCTAGCTCTAAGCTAAGGTCTCGGTATTCCACATCAGTATGTTCCTTTATATCTAATCACAAAATAAGAATTACAAATAGTGATCTCAATTCACTCTGTTAGACTCCTAGCTAACTCTTAGCTATTTCTGAACTCAGAGCCTATTTGTAATCTAGCTCGTACAACAACTTTCAAAGATGATGAGGAATAAAGAAAAAAAGCCCTCACAAGTTCAAAACAGAAAATAAACAGAATAAATGGTTGTTGAAATTCTGTTTTGTTCTCTACTTCTCGTGTTGTTTTCTCTTCTTTTTTTTTATAGTTCTCGTATTTGATGCTCAAGATATATCCCTTTTTTTTTTAAATTCTCAATCATGCAACGATTACAAATGGTGATCTGGATGTTGAATTTGTTCCACATATCTAACTGAAGACCACAACTTATCTTCAAATTCAAAAAGCTGGTTCTAAGTTGTTCCCATAGATTCTAGATAACTTGAATAGATCGCATCCCTTGAAGATAGAAATGAATTTCGATTGTTATCCTTTTAAGATGATTTCTGCTTCTCAAACATAGTTTTAAAATTTTGAAATAAATACTTCCCTATCTCACATACCTTGCTCTGCCTAATCAGGATCAACAATAATTTTAATCTTCAAAATTATTATTATTATAAATCCCCGAGATATATTAACTACATTCAACTTTGGAGTTGGGCCTTCAAGTATATCAAATCTATAATATCAAACTTATCTTGTAACATTTTACTCATTTCGTAATGCAACATATCTACTTTTTGAGTTACTCTCTACGTTACCTTCTAACTAAAGACTTGAGAGTCATTTAGCAAGTTTACTTTCTAAGTTAGTCTCTAAGTTACTTTTTGAGTTACCTTCTGACTTTTGACTAAAAGATTGAGAGTAAAACAACAAGTCTTCTTTTTGAGCCACTGATGCGAACCCCACCAACTCGTGACGAAACCTAAAAACTAGATTTGATAATACCCACAACCTATGGATCTATCAAGAATGATAGAAACCGCGAGCCATCGTCTATAAACAAGACAAAAACCTTAGTATAAGTGCTAACGCCACAATCGATTTTGGAAGGATCAATTGATAAGTTTGGGATGAACGCCATGAATTCAAAATATGATAAGTTCAATAGTTCTATCAAGAACTAAAAGAGAAACTCTCTAATTTTTTTAATAAACTTTCTTCAATCTTTTACAATGAGTCTATGACGACTATTTATAGTCTCACAAGAAAAAGTAAACAAAACGACGTGAAAAAACCTAATTCGAATAAAAGACAAACAAGCAAAGCCAGTGGCCTACAATATTACAAAACCGGTCTATAATTGTAGTCAAAGCTGGCATCAAAGCCAGCGGCTTTAGCAAGCAACCAAGCCAGCTTTCCTTGGACATACGCCGGCCACTTAGGCCGGTGGCTTACTTTTCCACACCAGCCATTTAGGCCAACAGCTTACACCACCAAAGCCAGCGGCCTTCATTGGCCTTAAAGCTATTAGCCTTAAATTTGTTCCTCGACTTCCACCTTTGCACTCCGCACTTCAAGTAGGTTCATAACCCTTAATTCCTCTTAACTCAAATGCACGTGATTCTCTTCTTCTTGTACTACTTTGACTAATCCAATAGGTGCTTCTTTAAGTCTCTTAGCTTTAGCTCGAGTCAATGGTCCAATCGGCACTTCAAGTAGATCCGCACTCCTTGGAATAATCCTCCTAGTGATCTTCATCATTCCCCTCCTCTTGAAAATGATCTATCCTCAAATCTTTACCTGCATCATAAGGACTTAAATCAATAACATTAAAAGTAGCACCTACTTGACACTCACCCGGTAATTCTAGTTTGTAAGCGTCGTCATTGATGCACCCGAGGACTCGGAATGGACCATCGCCTCTTGGAAGCAACTTTGATCGTCTTTGCTTTAGAAATCTTTCTTTACGCATATGCAACCAGACCCAATCTCCTGGTTCAAAAACAACTTGACGTCGCCCCTTGTTGGCTTGTTTTGCATACTATTCAGTTTATCTCTCAATGTTGATCTTTGCTTTCTTGTGAATTTTCTTAATAAATCCAGCCTTCTTTTTGCCATCTAAATTCATAAATTGAGTCACAGGTAAAGGTGATAAATCCAATGGACTTAAAGGATTAAAACCATACACAATCTTAAACGGTGAAAATTTAGTAGCAGAATGTATAGTACAATTGTAAGCAAATTCAATATGTGGTAAACATTCTTCCCATGTTTTAATATTCATTTGAATGACAGCCCTTCACAATGTAGATAAAGTCTTGTTCACTACCTTGGTTTGACCATCAGTCTACGGATGACAAGTAGTTGAGAACAATAACTTTGTTCCTAACTTACACCATAAGGTCTTCCAAAAGTAACTTAAGAACTTAGTATCACGATCAGAAACAATTATTCTAGGCATACCATGCAAACGCACAATTTCTCTAAAGAATAAATCAGCAATATGAGAAGCATCATTAATTTTGTGACATGAAATAAAATGTGCCATCTTTGAAAACCTATCTATAACCACAAATATAGAGTCCCTACCAGTTTTTGTCCTAGGCAAGCCTAATACAAAGTCCATAGAAATATTTACCCAAGGTTCACTAGGAATTGGTAAGGGTGTGTACAAGCCATGGGGTTATACTTTAGACTTAGCTTGCCTACATGTAACACATCTACCACAGATTCTTTCAACATCACGTTTCATATGTGGCCAATAGAAATGTTCTTGCAAGACCCCTAAAGTTTTAGCTACCCCAAAATGTCCCATTAATCCCCCCCATGTGATTCTTACACTAACAAATCACAAATGGAACAATTAGGAATACACAATTTATTTTCCCTAAACAGAAAACCATCATGCCTAAAGAATTTATTATAGGCTCCTTTTTCACAATTAGTATAATAATCACAAAAATCAGAATCAATAACATACAATTCTTTAATTTGTTCAAAACCAATTAACTTAGCACCAAGAGTTGAAATTAGCATATACCTTCTTGAAAGCGCATCTGCCACAATGTTTTCCTTACCTTGCTTATAGCGTATGACATATGGAAATGTCTCAATGAACTCCATCCACCGTATGTGCCTCCTGTTTAACTTATGTTGACCTTTTAAATGCTTCAGTGGCTCATGATCAATGCGAATCACAAACTCCTTGGGCCAAAGGTAATGTTGCCACGTCTTCAACACTCGAACTAATGCATACATCTCCATGTCATAAGT
Organism: Laguncularia racemosa; assembly: GCA_037954665.1. Classification (NCBI taxonomy): domain Eukaryota; kingdom Viridiplantae; phylum Streptophyta; class Magnoliopsida; order Myrtales; family Combretaceae; genus Laguncularia; species Laguncularia racemosa. The sequence continues at coordinate 4,998,279 of JBBMOL010000003.1, read as the reverse complement.
AGGATACTTCAGTGCTGCCTCATTTAACTTCTCACTAAAATATGCGATTAGTCTTCCTTCTTGCATAAGAACGGCACCAATACCTACACCAGAAGCATCATATTCAATTTCAAAGGTTTTTACAAAATTAGGTAATGCAAGTAAAGGAGCATTAGCCAACTTCCCTTTTAGCAATTGGAATGCCTTTTCTTGTTCTTCTTCCCAATTGAACCTTACATTCTTTTTTATGACTTCAGTGATCAACATGGCGATGCTGCTAAAATCCTTCACAAATCGCCTGTACAAGCTCGTAAGCCCATGAAAAATTTACACTTGACTCACATTAGTTGGACTTGGCCAATCTCAAATAGCATAAATTTTCTCCTCATCAACCTGTATGCCCTGTGCACTTACCACAAAACCAAGAAATACAAGTTTTTCTATGCAAAAAGCACACTTCTTAAGGTTTGCAAATAACCTTTCTTTTCTAAGCACTTCTAAAACATCTTTCAAATGCATCAAGTGCTCATCCAAATTCTTAATGTAAATAAGAATATCATCAAAATAAACAACCACAAATTTTCCAATAAAAGCATGCAAAACATGATTCATTAGTCTCATAAAAGTGCTAGGGGCATTAGTCAACCCAAGAGACATAACTAACCACTCATATAAACCATATTTTGTTTTGAATGCAGTTTTCCATTCATCCCCTTCTTTCATCCTAATTTGATGATATCCACTTTTCAAATCAATTTTAGAAAATATGCAAGACCCATGCAATTCATCTAACATGTCATATAAGCATGGAATAGGATGTTTATACTTTATCGTAATGTTGTTGATAGCTCGACAATTAACACACATTCTCCATGACCCATCCTTCTTAGGCACTAAAATCACTGGAACTGCACATGGACTCATACTTTCCCTTACGTACCCTTTCTCCATCAGCTCATCAATCTGCTTTTGGAGTTCTTTAGTCTCCTCAGGATTACTCCTATAAGCTGGTCGGTTTAGAATAGTCGCACCACGTACGAAATTGATTTGATGCTCAATTCCTCTAATGGGTGGTAAACCCTTTGGGATCTCCTCTAGGAAGAAGTCTTCATAGCCCTACAAAAGAGAAACAACAACACTTAGCAACGAAGTGTTAAGCTGGTTAGTATTTAGAAGAGCCTCTTTGCACATAAGTACAATCATCAGCTATTGCAAAATCATAGCTCTCTTAACCTCACTTGCTCTCGCATAAAAATTCTCTTTTCTCTCTACTTTTATCTTTATTTTCTTACAAGTCTCGTCTTCCCTCTCTTTTCCTTTTGTACTCTCACTCACTATCTTTCTTTCACTCTCTTTCTTTTGACCACTCTCTTTTTGCAATTTCATCTAGTCCTCATAAATTTTCTTAGGGGTTAAAGGCACAAGAGTAACCGGGCTTTGATTGTGCTCAAAAGAATACTTATTGGTAAAGCCGTCATGCTTGACCCTCCTGTCAAACTGCCATGGTTATCTAAGCAACAAGTGAGTATCCTACATCGGAACCACGTCACATAAAACATTATCTTCATACCTTCCAATGTGAAAAGTAACTAGCACCTACTTGTTCACCCTCACTTCTCCACTATCATTCAACCACTGCAATTTGTAAGGTCGAGGATGCTTACTAGTGTAAGGTCTTAATTTCTTAACCATAGTTGCACTTGCTACATTAGTACAACTTCCATTGTCTATAATCACACTACACACCTTGTTTTAAACTAGGCATCTAGTATGAAAAATATTCTCCCTCTGCATCTCTTCCTCTTCTCTAACCTATACATTCAAAGCTCTCCTAGCTATCAACAACTCCCTATAAATAGCATACTCCTCCCCATCAACATTTTAAGGAAAATTTCTATTGACATATCGTTACACAAGACAATGTTAGGAGTAATAAAATAAAATCTCACAAATTCACTCACTCACGTGTTTCACTCAAATCGCTCTACTATTCTCACCAATCCTTACCCACTCAAAATTCCACTTTTCAGTTCTTTTGGAACTAACAATCCAATCGGAGTTGTTCCTGCGGAAATCCACCCAACTTTCCTAAATAGTAGTTTCATAGCACGATTTGACAAGATTCAACGAAAGCTAAGAATTCTATTAAGGATCACCACAAACTCGAATTTCAATAATTTTAATGAAACTTTTTTTTTATACGAATTTCCTTTCTCTTTTTTTTTTCTTCTTCTCTTTTTTTTTATACAAATTTTCTTTTTTCTTGAGAAAGGGAATTTGTACGATTCCTTTCAAACACTAACAACAATCAAATCAAAATCTAATTGCAAATCAAATTCAAAGAATGATTTTTTTTTAATCCAAACCTTAGATCTAAGAACAAGTAATTGCAACAATAAGATAGGTGATCCTGACAAACCTGATTGCTTTGATACCAAACCGATGCGAACCCCGCCAACCCGTGATGAAACCCAACAACTAGATTCGATAATACCAATAACCTACGGATCTATCAAGAACGATAGAAACCACGACCCGTTGTCTATAGACAATACAAGAACCTTGGTATAAGTGCTAACACCACAATCGATTATGGAACGACCGATTGATAAGTTTGGGATGAACGCCACAAATTCAAAATCCGATAAGTTCAATAATTCTATCAAGAACCAAAAGAAAAAATCTCTCTAATTTTGTAAATAAACTTTCTTCAATCTTTGAAAATGAGTCTATGACGACTATTTATAGTCTCACAAGAAAAAGTAAACAAAACGACATAAAAAAAAAAAAACTAATTCGAATAAAGGACAAACAAGCAAAGCCGACGGCCTAAAATATTACAAAACTAGCCTATAATTGTAGTCAAAGCCAGCATCAAAGCCGACTACTTTGGAAAGTAACCAAGTTGGCTTTCCTTGGACATACGTCAGCCACTTAGGCCAGCGGCCTACTTTCCACATCGGCCATGTAGGCTAGCGGCCTTCATTGCTCTTGAAGTTGTCAGCTATAAATCTCTTCCTTGACTTCCTCCTTCATGCTCTACACTTCAAGTAGGTTCGCAACCCTTATTTCCTCTTAACTCAAACGTGTGTGATTCTCTTCTTCTTATACTACTTTAACTAATCCATTAAGTGCTTCTTTAAGTCTCTTAGCTTTAGCTTGGGTCAATGGTCCAATCGACAATTCAAGTGGATTCTCACTCCTTAGAGCAATCCCCCTAGGTTGATCTTCATTAGCCACTCTTTAAGTTACCTTCTGACTTGAAAGCTTAAGACAGATTAGTTTAAGAATTCTTGTTTATTATTCATTTGCACACTTAATAACATAGCTAGTAAACTCTTAGCTTTTTGTTATCATCAAAATTATTATCAAGAGAACTTACAAGTTGATTTATTGATCTTTAACTAGATCTGATTTAGCTTACTTGATTAGTTTAGTGAGTCAGGCGATACTTACTCCAACTAAACATCACTAGATGGGGTAAATCACATTCTAAGGTATCTAAAGGGCACTTCAAGTAAAGGTCTTCTTATAAAAAAAGATACGGTATCAAAATATTGAAGCCTATGTAGACACAAATTGGGGAGAAGATGAATTTGATAATATGATGTGCCTCACTAATTAGATAGCAAACACATCAATCAAGTGGCGTGAACAACAAACTCCAACAACAAATGGCGTTTTCAAATTACTTCATAATGGAACCCCAATTCACGAGTTTAACACTAAATTGATGTAAGGAACAAACAAGTGTATAAACTTCAATGAAAAACAATGGAAAACACATAAATGAACTAGAATTCAATCTCAATTTGAAATGATCAAATCTAAAAATAAAGAACCCTAATTCACATGGACAAGGACAAGTAACCAACAAATTGTACTTAGATATCACTCACTAAACACAATTTGTAAAACAACAAGAGTAAGATTGATATTATTTATAATCCACTCTAGTTGATTATCACCACAATTTCACTAAGAAATTGATAAGAGATCTATTGCAGTTGAAGGACAACCCTCACGGCAACAAGGTGTATGATTTCTAAATTGTCAAAAAAGCTCTCTCAAAAACCCTAGTTAGCAAGTATTTAAACTTGTTCCAATTAGGTAAAAATAACACAAAAATTACAAGGATGCCACTTAAGTAGCCGATTTTCCAAAACACGAAATACAAGTACAAAATAAAATGGCCGATTCTCATAAGCAACAATTACAAATACAAATGGCCGTTAAGTGGCTGATTATTTATTTCAATTGAATAATTTGTGGTCGTTAGATGTGACTCCATAAATGTCCCACAATTTGATCCTTAGTGCATGTTATTTAGCCAACCTGTAACACCGATAAATGTACTTGCTAAAGTGCAAAATAAAACATTATTAGATAAAAATGTAGCCATATGTGGATTTCTAGACTCATGCATCCAAGTTAGGTTTCCCATTGCTAGAACCACCAGGTTGATTCCTATCATAATATCTAGCTAATGGACTAAATTGTGAACTAATCCAATTACTTGGAGAAGTAAGAATCAATCAATAGTTGCTCAAAATAGTGCTAAGGTAAAGTACACAACCATAGCTCAAGGATTTTATTAGGTGATTTGACTTGAACAATTGTTGGATGACTTGAAATTAAAGACCCATGAAACTCTTGTGTATAGTGATAGTAAAGTTGCTATTAGTGCTATAAAAAATCCAGTCCAACACAAGAGAATGAAGCATGTCAAACTAGATAGGCATGTCATACAGTCAAGATTGAAGATGGAAGACTTTGACTACAATAGGTTTCTAGCAGGAATCAAGAAGCAAACATTTTGACCAAGTCTTTATCTAAACTCCATTTATAAGAGATTATCAACAATCTAGGAATGATTATTATCTATTACTTATCTTGAGGGGTAATGTAGGAAAAATAAGTTTGTTGATTTGTTAGATTTTTTATGCCTTCCTTTTAAATGAAGAAGCTTCTACAATTCTAACCCTTTATAATTCTAATTCTAGGTTCTAACCTTGGTTTTGAATCTTATTCTTTGCTTCTAATCATGATTCAAAGCTTCTAATTCAATTTAGTTGACTTAAAACAATTAGTATTTAATGAGTTTCCTTTAATGTATTTTTCTTTTTTACTATATCCACTTTTAGTGTGTATATAAGGAATTGAGTTGTAACTCTTCTTAATATGAATTAATATTATTCTTCACATGTGAATTCCCAAATGTGTTTGTAGAAAATTTTTCAAGCCCACTCTAGATAGAGAAATAGAATTCATCATTGTATTTGCTCTAAGCACCACTCCAATACCTGAAGCACCTTAAAGAATGCCATAGGCTAAGTTAAAGAGGGTAAAGGAACAATTATAGAAGTTGTTAGATAATAAGTTTATTAGACCTGATGAGTCATCATGAAATTCCTTGTGTTGTTGTCGAAAAAAAAAAAAAAGAATGGTAGTGCTGCATATAGATCACATGGAGTTAATTTATGTCAAAGTGAAGAACAAGTATCCGCTGCCTAGATTCAATAACTATTTGATCAACTAATGGGAGCTCATATAGTCTCTAAAATAGACTTAATGTCTAAGTACTATTAGTTGAAGATGGAGATGGATGATGTGCCTAAGTCTATTTTTAAGACGTGATATGAGCATTGTATATTCTTGGTAATGCCCTTTAGATTCACCAACACACTTGCAACTTTCACAAGTCTCAAGAAGAGAATATTCAAGGATCACTTAAACAAACTTATAATGATTTTCATCGACAATTTTCTAGTATACTCTAGAAGTATATGAGAACATGAGGATTATCTAAAGATTCTTTTGCATATGCTCCATGAGAAGCAACTCTATGCAAAACTTAAAAAGTGTGAGTTCTGTTTAAAATAGGTAACATTTGTAAGTGATGTGGTCACTAAATATGGAGTGTCAATGGATCTAGGGAAAATCCGAGGTGTATTTGATTGATAATGGCTAAAGCAACTAGTAGAAGTCAAAAGCTTTTTGGGGTTAATAGGATACTATAAAAGCTCTATCGCAAGATTTTCTTTTTTTTTTTAAATTGCAACTTTCTTACCATACTAACTTAGAAGGGAGTAAAGTTTGACTATGATGACAATTGCTAGCATGGTTTCAAGCGCTAAAGGAGAGATTGGTTTCAACCCCAATTTTAGCATTGTTAAGTAGTGATGAGAAATTTGCTATTTATAGTGATGCTTCCATCAAAAGTTTTATGTTATGTGCTAATTCAAAATGGGAAAGTCATATGTTATGCCTCTAAATAGATAAATTTGTATGAAAAAATTACTTGATTTATGATCTTAAACTAGCAGAGCTGGTCCTCACATTAAAATTGTAGTAAGACTACTTATATAGAGAAAAGTGCCAAGCTTATGCTAGTCACAAGAGCCTAAAATATATACTCACCCTAAAAAAGATGAATTTGAGACAATGAAGGTAGATCAAAATAATAAAAGGACTAACTTGAAAATTTTATTCCATCTAAAAGGGAAAATGTTGTCATAAATGCCTTCAGTCAGAAAAATCAAGGGAACTTATCCTCTTCAATTATGAGGTCCTTGTGATTACAATAGAAAAAACAGTTGATAAAATATATGCGAAGGATGGACATGGAGATATTAATGCATCACATTGGATTTAGATCAACTAACTTAAAAATGCAATTGTTAAAGATGGACATGGAGATATAATACTCCCCATAAGTTTTGATTGCCATGCCATTAGGTTGCTTTTCTGGCTTGAGCATTAGAGTCTAAGCGCTAAAGATACCTTTAGCACCCAATAGCTCGCATTTATTCATCTTGCAGGTCGGATTTCATCAGTTTAAAGGCTTGATCCTATCCTAGACCAACCCACAACAAAAAGAGTAATCAACAACAACCTACATTAGTAAAGTTAATAAGACTACTTAAGAAGGGGACCTAGCTAATAGATGAAGGTAAAGTCAAAGAGTTCCAAGCAGACTTAAAGGGTGTAGTGAGGTATGGTAATCAACTGCACGTGCTAGAAAGACAAGAAATATAAAAATGAAAAATTAAAGGAAGATCATTACTCAAGGTATTCAGTGTACCCCGGGTGTACTGCAATGTACAAGGATCACATGATACATTACTAGTGAAATAACACGAGAGAGAGATAGTTAAATATTTTTTTAGTTGCCTCACTTGTCAACATATCAAAATTGAGCATGAAAGACCTGCAGGCATGTTAAATCCATTACCCATGCCTTAAATGGAAGTAGGAGCACATCTATGCGGATTTTACAACTATGCACATAAAGACTGTTATAGGGCATGTGATACAATGCCAAGAGCTAAGATACGAGCACCAAAGGAATCCAAGTCGATCCGAGCTATAGGTGGCAGTACGAGGTCCAAAAAAGGAGGACATAAGCATCGGGAGGACTCAAGGCGAAGTTCGGCCAGCCTTAAGCCGGCCTTGAATAAAGGCCGGCCAAATTAGTTCCAAGGCCGCCGGCCTTGGTGCCAGCGTATATAAGTAGGCCGCCGACTATTGGTGCCGACTTATGTATTTAGGCCGCTGGCCTTAAGCCGGCCTTGAATGGCCTCGCACAACTTTTTTTTAGACATGATATAAGTAGTGTTCTTTAGGGTTTTTCGGACAGAATGTTATTTTTGTTGAACAGGTAAACACTTTGAGTGTGTGTGAATCCTCTTTGGAGATTCTTGAATATTGAGAATTGATTTTCACTTTATTCTTGTTGTTCTTATCAAATTCTTGGTTCCTATAGAATTTGTGGCGAGCATTGTTATTGAATTCTTGGAATTCTTTAACCTTAGTGATTGATTTATAGAACATGGTCCCTATCGTTCTATGATTTGATTGCAAATTAGTTTAATTTTATCAATCTTGGCATCTATAGATTGGTAATTTAATCCATATCCTTTGATTTTACTTTGTTAGTACCAAAATCTAGAAAACCCTAAAAATTGTTATTGACGATTTGATTTGTGTGGAAGGATTCGATTTCAATTCTTTATCATTTGGTATCAGAGCATACCAATCCGTATCATTTGGTATCAGAGCATACCATTCCGTATCATTTGGTATCAGAGCATACCCAATTCCTTATCATTTTGTATCAGAGCGAAGGTTGGGGGATTTGTGAATCGGTGCGGGTTAAATCAGAGCCAAAGGATTCAATCAGAATGCGAGTTAAATCGGTAAGGCTATTGAATCTCAACTCAATTGTAGTTTTAATTCAATACTGTCGTTGGTTGGAAATTTTGGGAATTTATTTTGATAAGTATTGCTGTGAATTCGATTGTTGGGTGTTGAATTGGTGTTTGGGCTGTTGTTGAGAATTGGGGGTTTTGTGAATATCTTTGCTGAATTCAATTGTTGGATGTTGAATTGGTGTGAATTGGTGTTTGGGGCTGTTGTTGAGAATTGGGTTTTTGTGAATATCTTTGCTGAAATTTTGATTGGTAGAGATGTCGTCGCATGGAAGTGCTCATAACAACAATAATGGGAATGATGTTGATAATGGGGGTGAAGTTGTGACTAGGGCTGAGTTCAATCAAATCCAAGAAAATATTAGATTGATTATGGAGAGATTGGAGGTTAGGGATAGAAGAAGCCATAGTGGTGCAGGAATTAGGAGGAGACATTCTAGTGGTGAATCTGATGCTGGTAGTGAAAGGAGTAGGAGAGGAAACAATGATGACAGGTGTAAGGGGATTGAAAACATAAAGCTGAAAATTCCACCTTTCATTGGTAGTAATAAACCAGAGGAATTCCTAGACTGGGTGCCACGAGTTGAGAAGGTGTTTGACTATTATGAGTGGGATGAGCGCGTGAAGGTGAAGATGGCGTCTTTAGCATTCTCTGAATATGCTAGTCTGTGGTGGGATAAATTACAAACTGAGAGGTGTAGGGCGGATGAGGAGAAAGTGCGTTCATGGGCTTTGATGAAAAGGTTGATGAGACGCAGATTTATGCCAGATTACTATAAACAAGAGATGTTGATGGAGTTGCAATCCTTGAGGCAGGGTAAGAAAAGCATAGAAGAGTATGTGAAGGAGTTTGAGACACTAATGGTAAGGTGTGATATTAAGGAATCATCAGATGAATCTATAGCCCGTTTCATCAGTGGGTTGAAGATGGACATTGCCAATGTAGTGGAACTCCAGCATTATCAGACTCTTGAGGATGTGATTAAATTAGCCAGTCGAGTTGAGCGGCATCAGCGCATGCGGGATCAGAAATCATATCACCACCATAAGTCATATGATGGTGAGAGGGAGAAGGAAAGGAAGTCGCTAGTGAGGCTGTTGACCAAACACAACAAAAGAAGAGCAGGGATATAAAATGTTTTAAGTGTTTAGGACTTGGCCATATTGCTTCTCAATGTCCTAATAAAAGGGTTATGTTCATAAAGGGTGACAAAGTCGAGAGTGAGGAAGAAGAACAGAAGGGTATTGAGGCAGAAGAGGAAGATGAAGACATTATAGCGAATCTAGTACAGAGAGACTTGCTAATGGTTAAGCAGGATGAAGTTGTTCCTAATCAGAGAGCCAATTTATTTCATGTCCAAGGCATGGTGCAGGGGAAGACTTGTTTGATTGTGGTTGACACAGGCAGTTGCACTAATGTTGCTTCAGCAAGCTGGGTTACTAAGTTGGGTTTACAGGTGGAGCAGCATCCAAGATCCTATGCACTTCATTGGTTAAGTCCACAGGGAGCTGTTCATGTACACAAACAGGTTCGTATTCCATTACTTATTGGTGATTATACTAACATGATTGTTTGTGATGTAGTTCCCATGGAAGCTACACACTTGATCCTTGGAAGACCTTGGCAATATGACCTTAGGGCTAAGTATGATGGATACACCAATGAGTATACCATTTAGCAACAGGGCAAGGCATACAAGCTTCTTCTTATGAGTCCAATTGAGGTACGACAAACAAGGTTGATTTGCCTTAAGAAGCCTAAGGGAAAGAGGAGTCTGTTTATGTGGTCTAGCAGGATGGACGATACAGATTCGAGGTCGAATCTTTTTCAACATGGAGGGAATGATACGATTCCAAGAGCTAAGATACGAGCACCAAAGGAATCCAAGTCGATCCGAGCTATAGGTGGCAGTACGGGGTCCAAAAAGGAGGACATAAGCATCGGGAGGACTCAAGGCGAAGTTCGGCCAGCCTTAAGCCGGCCTTGAATAAAAGCCGACCAAATTAGTTCCAAGGCCGCCGGCCTTGGTGCCAGTGTATATAAGTAGGCCGCCGACCATTGGTGCCGGCTTATGTATTTAGGCCGCCGACCTTGAGCCGGCCTTGAATGACCTCGCACAACTTTTTTTAAAACATGATATAAATAGTGTTCTTTAGGGTTTTTCGGACAGAATGTTATTTTTGTTGAACAGATAAACACTTTGAGTGTGTGTGAATCCTCTTTGGAGATTCTTGAATATTGAGAATTGATTTTCACTTTATTCTTGTTGTTTTTATCAAATTCTTGGTTCCTATAGAATTTGTGGCAAGTATTGTTATTGAATTCTTGAAATTCTTTAATCTTAGTGATTGATTTATAGAACGTGGTCCCTATCGTTCTATGATTTGATTGCGAATTAGTTTAATTTTATCAATCTTAGCATCTATAGATTGGTAATTTTATCCATATCCTTTGATTTTACTTTGTTAGTACCAAAATCCAGAAAACCCTAAAAATTGTTATTGACGATTTGATTTGTGTGGAAGGATTCGATTTCAATTCCTTATCATTTGGTATCAGAGCATACCAATCCGTATCAGCATGAATCATTCCAAGTTATTGAACACAGAGTGACCTAAGTCGATGCACTTATAGTTTTGAAGGCTAGGTATTCTTTGAAAAGATTGACATAGTTGTATATTCAAGGTATGATAGGGTTGTATAAAGTCCCTATATGTTAAATAGAGACATAAGGTTCGTTAGGTGATTTTAGGAAAGTTTGTGTAAGGCTTTAGGAATGAAACTTCAACTGAGTACTTCTTTTTACCTTCAAATTGATGGACAACTAAAGAGAAAGATACAAATCTTACAAGATGTGGTGCATGGTGCCCCTTAGATTTTAGAGGGAATTGGGAAAATTCTTTGTCATTGGTAGAGTTTGTCCACAAGAAAAGCTATCAAGGTACTATTCATACAACACCCTATAAGGCCTTATGTGGAAGAAAATGCATATCCCCTTTACATTGAAATGATGTTGGTAAGGGGCAGATTTTAGGTCCTAAACTAATATAGAAGATAGATTACAAAGTTTAAGTAATCAAACATAGGATGTTAGCAACATCGAGTCACAAAAAGAATTATTCCAACAAGAGAAGAAAGCCTTTAGAGTTTTAGGTGGGAGATCTTGTGATCTTAATGATTTCACCCACTAAAAGACTAGTACACTGGCAAGTTGGGCCCGAGGTTTGTTGAACCATTTGAAATTCTAAGAAGGATAGCCAGTGTGGCTTATAGATTGGTTATCCCTAAATTTGATTAGAGTATCTAATGTTTTCCATGTATTCATGGGATCCTAACCAAGTGGTTAAGTTGGAGTAGCTCGATGTCCAAGCAAACTTAACTTATACTAAATATCATAAAAGGATCAAGAATATTAGGGAATTGACCTTAAGGCATCATATGATTAAATATGTGAAAGCACAATGGAGCAACCATTCAAAAAGAGGGGCAACTTGGGAACATGATGGAGGAATGCATAACAAGTACCCAAAGTTGTTCTTTGTATTAGGTAAATTTCTAGGACAAAATTTACTTTTAGATAGAAGGTTGAAATGCCACTAAAAGCCTAAGGCAATTGCTCTTCAACCTTCTCTCCCTCTCTCTCTCTCTCTCCCTTCCTCTCCCCCATGCCGCACTACCTCTCTTCCTTTTCTCATCTTGCAAGATTCCTCTACCTATCATTTTTCTACTTATCAATTGGGAATTTACAGTGCAAAAAATTCCAATGTAAGCATAAAAGTGGTTCATAATGCAAAACTCCATAAGCAAATAAAAAATTTACTTTTATCATGCAACTTTATCGAAAAAATCCATAATCGAATGTGTATGATTTGTTGAAGAAGAAATTGCTATTTTGGACATGGAGAGTAGTTGATTAACTAAGAAGCATCATTAGTGTCCTTGCAAAATCTTGTGTGTGTATGTGATGTATTTTTTCCACTCCTTTCATTAGAATTTTCACTTTTGGATTTACTTTCCCAAATCATAATTTTTTCATAGGCATTACTCATATTTTGAAGATGGATTATAATTTAGGTTTCAAATCATAACAGTCGCATAATTATGTAAATAGTAGAGAATTACCCTATAAATCCATGATTTTCTATAAAAGCATGTAATTGAAATTTGTAAGGTGGAATTGAGATTGTCAATGAGGTTATTATAACTGTGGATCACTTTAGATAGAACATAGAATGGAATTTTATGACAAAAGTTTGAAACTTGAAGAAATAAGCAAGTTGGTCAACTGAATTGGAGACTCTATCGACATAGGGAGGAATTTAGCTAGCCAAATTCACAACTTAGTTGACCATATTGGCAAAATTTAAACTTAGACAACCTAATTATCAAGTAAATCAACCAATTGGCCCATCAAGTCAACCAAGCTATATACTAAGTTTATCCAGTTAGTTCATAGCAAGACTTAATCGACCTATCCCAAACCTCGGTTGACTACTTAGTAGAAATTCAAGTTTCAGCCTTAGGAGTCATTGTCCTTTAGTATAATTAAGTAGTTAATTGAATTTTATGGTGTGTATTATAGGAATTGAGTCAAATCTCGTATATTTTCAAGGTTTTGAGCGAAGCATGAACTATTATTGTATGCTAGTTTGTGCTTGCTAAGCTAGTTGATAAATGGATAAAATTTGGTTAAAAATTAAATATCTAATGTATGATGGTTGTACCTAATGTTATCACTTGTTCATAGGTACATGAAACTTATGTCAAGAAACTTGGAACCAATAAGAACTACATTTTCCTAATCTGGCTTCAAAAAATCTACTCCATACCTTCAAAAATGACTAAGGAAATATGCTTCATACTTTGAAAATTGACTATAGGGTTTTAAAACCAACTCTAGTCTACCATAAATCTACATTTTGAAAACCAACTTTAGGATCCACACTTTTAAAACTAATTTCAGGGGATTGATACACACTTTTATAACAAGATCTAGGAAACTAAAGAGTTCATGTTTTCATAATGACTCTAAGGGTCTGGTTCCCAATGCTTTATGTAGAATTCCAACAATAATAACATAATTGAGTGTGTTGATTGATAATAATATAGTAATAAAATCACACATTTGTCCCAGCATAAACTCTACATTTATGTGTATTTTGTGGTGTTTTAGTTGATAAAACTTAGCAAAAATGATTAATTGCACAATCTTGGATCAATTACAAAGACATTAAGAAAAGAATTTTTTTTCAAGAAAAAAGGGCCTTGAATGACTTACATGTCAACTAAATGTTTTTGCCCTAATTATATGCCAATTTTTACATGCGATTTTTTTGTACTTGTAATAGGAAGAATACATGAAGTCAGAAAATAGTCAACAAAAAAGCCCCTGAGCAAATTTTACTTAGGACACGGCAGGGCCAAATTGATGGAACATGACGCTGGCTTTTAAAAATTATAGCACACTTCATTTTAATGTGAGATGCACCAGGCTTGTTTTTCTACTTCATTGTGGTTGGGACCGAATGTTGATTGGAAAAAGGGAGACCATAGCTTACGTTTCGGCACATGCAGACCCTTAGCATTTGTTATTTCATTTTGGGGTTCTACGCGTCCAAGATAGACGAGCAACACTATGTTTGGGATAAAAGAAAATAAATTGGAAGAAAAGACCGATATGAAAGAAATAAGAAGGGAAAAAACAGTAGAAAAATTTTTGTTTGGATAGGAAGAGAAAAAGAAAGAATAATTATGGATGAAATATTAATTAGATATTAATGCATTTTTATTGCAAAGGTGTATTTATATGTATCATATTAATATTCAAGTAAATTAATAAAAAAATAAAAAATAATATTTGAAATTTGTAAATAAATTTGTTTATAAAATGTTTGTAAACATTGAAGACCCAAATTTAAGATACTAAACATTTAAAACTAAAATAAGAAAGATAGCAAACATTAAGAATTAAATTTATGATTTTTTTATTTATTTATTTGGCCATAAGACAAAACAACTCTACTGTTTACGCCTTATAATTTATGATGTAAAAGCAAGAGTTGTGTAGTCATGAAACTTGTCGAGAATTAATAACAACATTACGCAAGCTAGTCGAACCAAGCCTAGTTAGCTAAAGTAGCAGTCTTCATACGCTTACTTTAGCAATTTATGAATGGAGAAAAAACTGCATTTTCCGAAACACCTTTCAGACTAAACGTCCCGTGTAGGAAAGTAGAAGGGAACTCACTCAATATGGACCACCCAATGGTTTCAGAGCAACCAAAGTCTGCTTGCATAAATCAAACTCCCATGGAAGAACCTGCTTGGGTTGGAGGGTGATAAGAACATCTACCTATTTTCCCCGTGTTACATGAATTTTTCACAGCACGGAACAGCTCAAAGTTGAAGATACTGGGCAAAAATTAATAAAAGAAAAGACTACTTGTGATGATGAAATTACACAGCACAAGGAGTTTGTATCTTCACCTTCTGTTGATCTTAATGTATTACTTGCTCCTATCAGCTTCTAAGGGTTCTGTAGTCACAGATACCATGTTTTTAAATAAGTTTCAGAACAATCAGAAAAACATAACAAAATTTAGGCTTTCAATAACAACGCTTAGAGGTAAGAGCAGGATAGTTATAACTCAAGCCTATGCAACATGAATATATGTAAAAGCTAAACAGCCAATCCACCAGTCTGCTGCCTAAAGCACACCATTTATGAGTTCATCCAAAACCATCCCTATCTAATCGCCTGAATCCATGTCATTTCAACTCTGAATGCTGCAGCAATTCCATAACAGAAGGATTTCTCATCATGTTGGAACACTGCTCCCCTAAACCCAGAAATAACCTGTAGTTAGATTTGATGCAGCTTTCTCATTGTGTAGTGAACCGTTTGAGAACTGAACTAGGTCATGTGTATATTCAAAACTGGCAAAGCATATCAGAGGCAAAGCAAGCTCCACGAAACCTGAAGCTCCTGTCTCTTGATGCTACTTACTAGCTGAGAATTGTCTCATCTAAGCATTAGGGAGAGGGGGAGCAGCCCAAAGCTTTATTTTTTTATCAACACCCGCTGTCGCTAAAACAGTAACCACTTTATGTCCTGCTAGAAAAAGAATCATATATATTAAGATTGCTCAAGAATCAGAAAATAGAAAGAAAAGGCCTTGCATTATAACACAGCTACTCTTCTGATCTGACAAAAGCTTGCCCAATCTTAATAATACCCAGCTTACAGAAGGGAGACACTACATGTGCCCAAAATTATATTAGAGAATCACGATTTGGCATTGCTGGTGGAATTTGTAATTAGCAGAGAATTTATTATAACCCAATATATAAGAAGTAACAAATATTTCTTTTAGTCCATGTTCCCATTTATAAATTAAAAGTATTAAAGACAGTTCAACAGGTGAATCATAAGTAGTAAATCACATAACTATTGAAATGGAAATTGGAAATCATTTTATTGAAAATGAGATTTAATCACTAATTCAAGATGGGAAATCACTATTGATACTCTTTCCAAAATTTTTTCTTTTTCCCAGGAGTCCATGTGGGCAGGATGGAGGCAAACCGGATAGAGATGAATATAGTAAAAGCATGATAATGTATCAAATGTAGCACCTCTTAGTATTTATTATATTTGGCTAATAAAGTAATAAAGTAATTTTTGGTTTAAACCATATCAGTTTAGTCAGATGACTTCTGGTTCAAACAGATTGGATTCAACTATCGCACTAGATATAAGTTTTATCATCTCCTTAACTTATCAAATAGCTTCGAGTTTCCTTTTCATCAGAAATCAGAACAAAATGTACATGACACAACTACAATGCCAAACAAATAAAAATGAGCATGTCATATAACACATGCACGTGCTTTGAGGCATGTCAATAAAAAATACTCATGCAATAACTTTCAAGTAAGACAATATACCTGCTTTGATGCCCTTTGGTGCCCATGCTAGGGATGTGATTTCACCTGTACAATAAACAATAGTTCAAATCATTGTCTCATTGACTTTATAATAACTAATATAACAAAATACAGTAATTCTAGCATGTCTTTAGAGACAAAAGATGGTAACTACATGTGTAAATTGAAGCCAGCCAAAAATGGGTATCTTGGTTTATAATAAGGGAAAAAAGTCAACAGATATGTTATATAGTAAATATGCACATCCTATTACATCGTATTAATTAACACATCCTCTTCACACTCTCTCCCTTCCTCCCAGGCAAGATATCTTGGGTTTAGAGAAAATGTCTTGTCAGTAAAAGCTTAACAAAGGCCTCAAAGAAATTACCATTAAGTAGATGAATAATGCATCAACAATAAAGTAAGTATTGCAGATGTCTATGCTGATTCATTTGACCTCATTAACAGTACAGCTGCAGCAGTTGTATGTAGAAGATAAAAAAGAGACATCTGTTAGTTCCTATTTCCACTGTCTGTACTCTAGGCATTGACTTGAAGCATTTTCTCTGTCAAACATCAAGCAATACTAGTCTGTCCAGAATTACTCTATGTGCAATAACTGGATCCTGAGATGCCACATCTCCTAATAGTTCATTTTATGTTAGAAGCCCCAGGAAAAATATTTGCCTTTACCTATAGTAAACTTCCATAGTTATTCCAGTAGCTCAGTAGTCCAACCAGATATAAAAATTAAAAAAAAAAAATGCAAGTAGATTGAGTAATAAAAATAACAAAAATAGAGCAGCACATTCAATGCTCACACGTACCATCATGAGCTTTATCAGCTGTGTCCAAAACCTTTCCAGTTTCCATGTAAAGCCACTGTAGTAGTGAACCATGCACAGCAGTCAGGATCCTTCCATCAGGTGATAAGCTGAGACGATCGTAGTGCACAGCCACTCCTTTTGCATCGTGCAATGGAATTGGAAACACCTTCAAAGTCTTTGGGTCCTCATCAAGGTGGTAGCGAACTAGAATAAACAAAAATTAAATTTTAGAAGTGGAAAAGACCAAAGGACTACGACATAGTCCTAAAAGAAATTGAGAAGCATATGATAAAAAAATTAAGCCTAAAAGTAGCACTACTGCATTTAAAAATCTCTTCAGCAAAGGTATATGGAGGAGATGGACATAAACTCAACAAGCTCAAAAGAAATTAACAAAACATCCAGGTGGTAATTCACAAATCAGTTGAAACTCACTGATGAGAAAAGTAGGTATTCCTCTAGATTCATTGTTGAACAATTTCAAAATGAGGCATCCATAACAAAAGTAGCATCTCAGACAATTAATGGATTCTTCAACTTTTTTCCCCATGGTCAACAGTTTCTCACCAGAAAATTATCAAACAATTGATAATGTCAACTTTCCACCAACTTCAAAGGCATAGTCCACTGACGATACAATATAAGACCAGTGACAATGCAACTACCTCTTAGGCTATCTCATTTTAACATGTTCAATGGCAATCACCAATGGAAGGAATTTAATGACGTGTCTTCAACCCTTCATTATGTTACTATAGGACACTGGAAGCTCTACTTCAAGAGATTTTTTTTTTCTTTTTTTTTCTCTCAACAGCTCTGGACAGGATGTATATATAAGAAAGATGAGTATATATACTCAAATGAGTTGAACCTTCTGATTACCAAACAGAAGTTAAACACAATGTAAAGTTAAAAAATGATGCGCATACCATTGATATTCCAAATTCTGATAGTACCATCCTTAGATGCTGTAACTATTTGCTCAGAGTTTTGAGAGAAACATAACCAAGTCACTGCACTCTAAACACAAAGAAAGGACAATTAGACCTTAGAAAAGAAATATAGCACTAAATGTGCTTTCATTTATGAAAAGCTATATTAACATAAAAACAGTAGGGGAAGCATGGCAAAACTCAATTCCTGTGCTACAAGGACAATGAAGAACACCATCCAGAACTTAACTACACTCATTATTTTTTAAAATGCTGGGAGACCTTAACTAATCAAGTTTAAGAACCCATTTCATCAAAACTTTATAGTATACAATATTCTAACCACAGAAATTACTGAAGGAGACAACTTTAAGGGCCAGGAAAGGCATAGGGTACAATAGTGAATGGTGGTCATCAGCATTGTACAAACCTTTGGCCAGTGCCAACTACATTTTGGTTCTATAATTTCTAAATCCAGACAATATTATCAGAATGATATTTAGTCATTAATTCTATCAAGCAAAAGCAATCTAGTTGCATATCAATTAATAAAGAGACAATTCTGATATTTAGCTATTAATTCTATCAAGCAAAAGCATTCTAGTTGCATATCAATGAATAGAAAGATAAACTATCAATATCTGAGGAGCCTAACGTAAAACATGAAGTAGAAATCAAGAAATAGCTTTCTTAAGACAAGGCGTAAAAGAGTTCTACTTAGAGAAAATGACCTTGTGCCCCTTGAGCTGCATTACGTTTGAGACCTCCTTCACAGATCCATCTTTAGAATAGACAATCTCCCACACCTGCCATTTTTCACATGTGAGGTAAAAAAATTGAAACAAGATACACAAAAGCCCATAGACAATGAATATGCAGCTTATAACAAGTTTGGTCTCCTAGTATTTTATACAGATATAGACAAATTTCTATGGTACTGGACTTCCACTGATACTGGCTTTAATTGCTCTGTCGCTGGTAAGGTCCTATTATTTATGGAAAGGAAACCAGTTAAAGTAATTATGCATGCATCAATAGTTTATCATACTGCAAGTCACAGCATCTCGGCTACAAAGCTATTTTAGAATGTCAAAAATAAGAAAATGGAGAAGCAACAGAGCTTTTAAATGACAACAAAAATCCCATAATGAGAAAAGGAGCTGGTCAGAATATCAATGATGAGATAGGATGCAAAACTGCTGCACTTGTTGCAGTCTACAGTCCTCAATTTCACAAAATTTTTGCATACTCCACCTAATGAGAGGAAATTTTCAACAATCTATATATTTCACCTTTACATCTGCTGTGAAAGCTGCAGCAGCAACAAATCGACCATTTGGTGAGATAGCAGCCATATTATTTTTCAACTGATTCGTGTCGACATGACCAACATTCTTCCCAGTTTTCCCATGCCAAAGCATGATATCAGTACCTGCAACTCACACAAATGTAAAGTCTGTTAAATTGGTCCCATTACAGAGTTGCTAGTGGCTTTCTATGACAATGAACGCCAGAATTCAAAAGTTCAGTGATGAAAGATTCCCCAATATGTGTGTCTATTTGTGTGTATGTGTATATGTTTGCAGAGATCTCTAGATAGACGAACTATCCTAAAAGATCCATGCACCAATTATATCCAGCTTGAGCTGTGCAGATGGCCTGCAGGAGTGGCCTTGTTAATTGTAACATATTGCTAGTTAACTTTAGATGCCTGATAAGTATTGCTTGATGCACATATGGCACTTTGATTTTTAACTTGGAGGCCACCCAAGAAATTTCAATCTGCCACAACCATTCCACATTGTGAAAAAAAAAACATTCACAATAGATGGGCTTCAAACTTAGAGCAATGTTCACTATGTAAACAGCAACATTCTTCTAAATCACTCAACTAGGAAGAGCAAGTCACCAAGAGCAATCCCCTCAATTGAAAATAAGGAATGTCAATGAGGGATCAACTCTGCACTATCGTCAAACTAAAGACAATAATAGTAATCATATTAGGACTGGCACTAGGTCAGGCAGGGCACCCCATATGACCATCCTGATTAGCAACAGAAAATTTCTGTCAGGAAATCAATTTGGTTAGGGAAAAATCTTTTAGATATCCTATGGAGGATTCTGATTGCACCGAGCTTTTGCCCATGGGGTACCTGAACCCTACATGATATAAATGATACTTTGTATTTAATTACAAAATTCTTCAAAAAAAAAACTCAGCTGTCCACAATCTTCTTTCCCCCACCTTTATTGATGGCACATTACATGCCCTTAGGGCCCTTACTGGACACAGCCATCTATTAGTTCCTATTACCTGCCATTAAGGATATTATATGGTAGGAAAAATCAAAGATTTATTTCGCCTCCAAATTATTGTGAGTCTCCTAGGAGATATTGTTACAGATATCTATTGTAGAAAAGGAAGGTCACAAGGGAATGTATAAATATCATTACCAGGAGAAATAAAGCAAGCTGGATTATTATATCTTAATTAGGGTTAAGCATTCACCACGAGATTGAAGGGTTCTCAATGACGAACCCAATACCCCTAATCTAAAATAGCTTACAGCAAGAAAGGTAGAAACACAGCCAGGGGTATATATGTTTCAAGAGACTATTTGGCTGTTCATCAACCAGTAACTAGATTTTTTTTTTTTTTTTTTGGGGGGGGGGGGGGGGGGGGGGGCGCGGGGGGGTGGTTGGTTGGGTGGGGGGCCAAGTAGAGTACCATGACCAGATCTTGCTCCCATGTTGATAACAATTCCACGTTCTTTTCACAAACCTACCATTCTTCATACCAGGTCATCCATCTTTTATAGCAAATTAAAACCAATTATTTACCCAAAAAAATATTTAAAATCAATTGCATAGAGATATTCAAGATTTTTCGTTGAATGTCTGCCAAGGCGACATGCTGCCCTTAAGTGGCCAAAACAATGCTAACATTATATAGCCATCATGTTTTTCCCATATATTGTTGTAACTTGTGACAGTAGTTATGCTTATTTATGATGAAAGGATATAATTTGATTGATAATTAAAACTAGAGTAGTGTGAAACCTTCAGAACAGGAGGCAATAATTGTACTTCCATCAGCATTGCCATAGCTGGCAGTTGCTCCAAACAGGGTCAAGATTGCCCTCTTCTCATGGACCTTGTGCTGCTCCCATTTGATCTCAGGCAGAGGTAGCTTCGATTGTTGTTTATCTCCATTTGTATTTTTAGGTTTCTCTTCTCCATACATGTATAATGAGCAGCCTGAGATAGCTTGAGAAGCCACAACTACAGATGATGCATCATCAACAAATGCAACTGCTGCAGGCTGGCCTCCGGCCGGCAAATTAATCCTCAGAAATCTGCAATGAGCTGACATGTCTGTAAATTTGGAAGACAGACATTTTTTGGCACACATATAAATATGGCAAATGTTTGTGGGCTAAAGCCAAAGTCATACTTGAAGCTTTTGTTGGAAGCATCATCCAACTTGAATACCCTTAGTACGCTATCAGCACAAGCTGTATGAAGAGCGTTAGAAATGTCAGAACTACATATGAAAAGAAGCAGCTTATCTTCATAATCAAATATGTGTCTAATAAGTCAGTGACGGCCAATAACAAAAAATGAGCCAGCAGACAGAAGGGGGAAGAAACCATTTACATGAAAATGGGAGGCATGATGAACTCTCTCATTGTTTATCTTATAAATTTTTTATCAAAATAAAAGGGGAAAAAAATTCCAGTACTAAACCACAAAGAATCACTTCCTTTCGCAGATAAACCATTTTGAAAATGAACATAGTATTACAGGAAATCCATTTAAAATTTGAGTGTACCCCCTGGCATCCTTTTCATCAACATGCATTGATGTTAAATAAGTCAATTTGATTTACCCGTTGCCAGACTCCGCCCATCAGATGAGAAGCATAGCCCAGTCACTGAATCTCCATGACCTTTCAAAGTATTCAAATCCAGATGATGATGGCGCTTGCTTTGATCCTGCATTTTAAATCTTCCATCTGATGAGTAACAATTTTTATTTTACATATAACTTGACAACCTTGCAAAATTCATGCTAATCCTACAATTTAACTGATTTTAACTTAAAATTTAATTTCCATAAATTATAATATGTACAAATTCTAAGGAAGACCATGAGGAGAATAGAAATTGCATATGTCCCAAATGTAAGTTCTCACGAGGACATACATCATGAGGAACCAAGTGATGAGGTAATGAACAAATACTTCGCAGAATTACAAATCTTTGGCACATGGTGGACCAGTCAGTAAAAAATATATGAAGTTCCTCATTTCCCCATAGTAGCAGCTATTTCTTCCTTCTTTTTTCCTTGTCAAGCATATTATCTTTGTGTCACAAAAGAAGTCAGTACAAGGTACCCGACTTTACTTTTTGATGAATCTTCATGGAAAAAAAAATGTTGTATTTTCCATCAATATTCCCTTGTGTGTCTACTCTTCTTAAACTCTTCATGATCCTCCTATTTCTAATCTGCTCAGTGGGTTGGAGGGCTTGTTTATTAGAATTTCGATCTCTTAAGTCCTACTAACCTCCAATCAATATTGCTTCCCTGCTTTAGATAGAGTTTCCTTGTGCATTAACAAATTGTTGATGGACATTTATCCAAAAAAAAAAAAATTGTTGATGGGCAGAACACGGACTGAGACACCCAGTATCCCTCCTTTCACTCTCTGATTATTCTTACTCATTAAAAATGAATATATTATTTTGGTAATTATTCAGAATCAATATTACATTACAACCACAACAACTTCATCATCATGCATCAATCAACTAAATTTCCACATTGACCAAAAATAGGAGTCGAATTTCTGACTGCATGCATTTGAATTCAACGCAAAACCCTAAATTTCTTATGTTTCCTTTAAATTCAGGTCAATGACCAATTCCTGTGTATTTGGTGAAGAACTCAAATCTAAAAGAAATTTTTTTAAAAAAGAAGGTGGTAAGAATGATACCTTATCAGCAGCGTGAGAATGAGATCTATGCTGAGGCTTCTTGGGAGCACGGTGAGTGGGTTTGGGAGGGTTCTTGTGATTGGGTTGGAGCTCAGGTTTCGCCATGGATACGACTTCGGATCGCCTGTGTCGAAAGTAATTGCCGAAGAAAAGGAGTGCGACCAATGCTCCGATCACCAGTGATAGGGCGATCACTGGAAGAGTGGGGTCCATTTTCCGGATTTTGGCGGAAATGAGAGGTTGCTTGACGTCTGTGACGGGTGGTTCTGATTAGTCCCGACTGCAAATGGCGGTGGGACGAGATCTTTTTCCCTCCCACTGAAAGAAAATTCTTATTCTTACACTAACGAAAGAACAATCATGAAGCATCCAATCCGACCGGAGCGGACCAAACCCGACTGTAGAAAGTCAGTACCACACATCCTGGGTCATAGGTCAAATTTCATGTCCAAGTTATGTTATGGGTAACATAAACTATTTACTAGGAGGCATCTAAGATCCTAAATTCACAAATCCATCTATTTAATAAATTCGGTTTTTTTATGAAAGGAAAATCTAAAATAAGCCGAATAGTCCTAAAGATTATCGGGATAGAAGTTCAAATTAAAGGTCCAAAAAGAAAATTTTCAGATTTTCAAACATAACAAATTACTATTCAATGAAAGTTTGTACCAAAGTAAATTTTAGTTAATTATAACAAAACAAATCATTTCATTTGCAAAGTCATACTATTGCAACAAATTGAGTCATAACTTCAGCTGATATTATCGTTAACATCAAAGCTCATTATATCCATATTAGCTATTTAATATAAATGAGGTAAGAGTCGATGCAGAATATATATATATATATATATATATAATGGATGTTGAAAAGATTAATAAAAATAATTTATTATCCTTTTCTTAGTGTTTTTAAATCTTTAAAATATAAGAAGTGTTTGGATAATTTGATTTGAAAAGATAAGTGTAAATTGTTGAAATACATGTGCATATCAAGTAAAAACAATTTACACCCATATGTTTGAGCACTTCACACTCTAAAAATTTATTAATGTAAAAGGAAATAAAATAGATTTGACTTGAATAGGTTGAAAAAAAGACATATAGTCTTGGCAAGAACAGCATTCCACAAAATCTCTTTTTTAAATTCTATGGGTGGCATCGCTATCAAGATTAATGTAATCAATTATGTATCTCCTAGAAGTTTATTAACTACCTCTCATTTTGTTCTAGGATTCTTCCAAGTCATTTATTTCCTTTGCAATCAACTTGTTAAATGAAATTAGCAAGCATAACTTTATGCAAAAGATACATGCCACTTCTAATATAGATAAGCATAACTTTATGCGACGGATATATGCCACTTTTAATATGAACGTTGGAAATACATGATATGTTAAACAAAAGCCATGCATCCTATCAAAAGAGAAATTATAAATGAAACTCAAAGCATAAAAAAATCTATCATTACATAAAATAAAACCACAAGTTTTTTTATTAGAAAATTGATAATGTATCATTGAAAGGGAATTAAATGCAAAGCACTTAGATCACCACTTATAACAAGCAATTCTCCAAGTACACAATTGAAAGACACTTAATTGTTAGTTACATAAAACTTTATAAAAATAAAACCTAAACCCACATTTCATAATTTTATTTCATTAGATCTTTTATCTCTTGGAGAAAATCCATAAATAAAAATTAAAAAAAAAGAGAGAATAAATTATTTATCTAAAGTATCTAAGGTCTAAATTCATAAATTAATCTGCTTAATAAATGAGCTCTATGTGTGACAAGTGTGTCATTAAAAATTTTTGGATGACTTTACAAGGGTGAAACATAATAGGTGGAAGAATGATTCAATGAAATGCTCTTAAGGGATTGCAGTTTTGTTAAAGGATCAAAGGATTAATTATTTTTTTGGTCTTTTATTATATTTTCCATGTCAATTCATGAAACCTTAAGGTGACTATAAGAAATAACCATTACTTTTTAATTCCATTCATTAATAATTCCAAGTCTATTCCTAATTTATTGCATTTCCCAAATCAAATGCATCATAATAGTTACAAAGACTATTAGAACAGAGAGGTTCAATTTAGAGTTTGTTGATGACCGTAATCACACAAATTTAAAAATCCATTTTCTACGACTCTCCGTTACGATCAAATAGGCAAGTGCACCTATCGATTATAATAGTATAGAATTGTGTTCAGGTATCGTTTCCTCAGGGATCAGCAAGTTCCAATAATAATTCTAAACCGACTATCTAACCGCACAAATTCAAGAGATTCAGATTAAATTAAAAACACTTAACAAAACCTATAGCAATTAAAACTAACACAATAACTTGATTACTAAATTCGACAACTAAGAGCATACCCTACCCTTACTACTCCTCTAATTGTCATGTAACTTCACCCTTTCAATAAATTAGTTAACGAGCAATGGTTATCTCTAAACCGCGGAATATCTAACACTAAGCCAATATTCCTTCCAGATTTATTAGCTCCTAACCCTAATCGCATTAATAAAGATCCCTCTTTTATCAAAATCGATTAGGATTGCATTAACACTCTTAAACCCTCCATTAAGTCGAATTATCTAATTTAACCTAATACGAAAAATTCATGTTCTCTATCCCTAGATTACATACGAATTCCTTTATTCATGCATGATCTATTCAAACAAGAGATTTTCCAATCAACTTCTAAGAAATCAATACAAACTCAATGCTGGCCATACATCAAATTAGCAACACTAAATGAACAACATGAATAAATTCAGAGAATTCCACTAGTCATTAACTATGCAATCAATCCAATGTTACATGATAATTAAGGTTCATAAGGTTCGAGTATGAAATAATTTAACCACTCATGGTTTTCAAGTTACAAATCAATGAAGATGAAAAACCCGTGTGCATAAACCCTTCGGAAGAGAATGATGAATCCGTTGATGTTGCTTTTCCCTCATATAAGCTTTCCCTGTCTCTTCCTCTTCTTTCTTTCCTCGTTTTTTCTATCTCCTTTAGGTTAGGAACTCCCCCATCTGGAAAATGAAGAGATATATATATGGAAACCGAAAAATCTCCTGAAACGGCCAACTTTTCCATATACACGGTCTCGACCCATGGTTATATACGGTTGTGCCTTGCAATAGTGTCTGAAGTAAAAAAAAAAAAACCACGACCAATAACACACAATCGTATACTTAAACCGTGTAAGCTTCTATTGGTTTTTTCAAGCCCAACACACGGCCGTGCTATGGAAATACACACCCATGTACTTCCCTTATTTCTTTCAAAAAGCATTTTTCTTCGTATATTCTTCTCTGATCTCAATCCAAGTCAATACCTCCTCTCAAAATAGTGGTCTTCATTCCTGAAACTGAAATATTTCTCTTTTAAGTATCAAAATTCTTCAAGATAACATCAACTTATTACACAAACAACTAGAATTCATCTAAAATACAAGTGTTAATTTATACTTATCAAACTCCCCCAACTTAAGCGTTTGTTTGTCCTCAAGCAAAAAAAATAAAGCCAAAGAGAAACCAAGGACAAGATTTTCATTAACTCAGCAATTAAGAATTTCTTTTTGCGTCATTGATTCTCATAGTTTACCCCCATAATATGCAATCTCTACTCAATCCCACCATTAGTTGTTTACATGATAGAAATACTAGAATTCTCAAGGCTAATCTAAGTGACTTAAACTAGTACTCTCATCATTTAAACACAAATTCCCAAAAGTGAAATCGAACATAGATCAGTGCCAATAGTGTAAAGTATACTTCTCTCTTGACTACTCCTATAAGCAATGCAATAAAGAGTAAAGAAATGCTGTATCCACTTATCTCCTAGATTTTTCTTTCCTTTAGTCCTTTTAAATAAAATTGGGAGATTTTCCATTAAGTACTTAACTTAGTTAACCGACTCATGTAACGAATTTTCAATCGATGATCTTGAGCACATCACTCAAGTTAACAGACGTTATCCCCTCAGCGTAGAAGGCGTCCCTCAGATTTACTTGTTCGAGTCAAGTCAACTATCTATTTTCTTTAACCTTTCAATTGAAATGGTTTCCTTGGTCAGTAAGTCTCAGACTAGACGATCTTAGGCTACTAGGTTTTAAGATACCCCTTCAAAACTCTACCATCTCAATTAATTAATTTCAATTACAGCTCAATTAAGTTCAGTTTTCTCGGACTTTTCTCACGACCCTTATAGCGAGCTTTCAGCCATTGATCCCAAGTTTATCACCCAAGTCAATAAATGTCATTCCCTCAAAAGGGCACCCCTCAGGCTTAATTACTCGAGTCAATGAGGCCCACTTCTGAACTTTTTTTTTTTTTCAAAGATAATTACTCCCAAAGTTTTCAGTTCTAATAATTGCAAAAAGGAATCACCAAGTTACAAGTATCATCTACTCCTTTACTCATAATTGCATAACTCACATTAATGGCAAAAGAAAGAGCATACTAAACCTACTAGAGATCTTCTCGAAATAACTGCTTAAACAACAAGTAATTCTCTTCACTTGGATTTCAACTTGTAATTCTAGCAGATTATTTATAAAACAAGATAAGAGAGTAAACATTTGCAAAATTCCCAAGAATTTTCAGTACAGTAAGTAATATAACAAAATCTCAGCAATTCTTGATTGTTAGTAATTCATTAAATACATCTTAAGTGGGAAATCTTTATAATTTTGATTTATTAACACTTATATTTCATGCTTCTTATCTCAGTTTCCTCCCCTACACTTAGATTTAGACATTGTCCCCAATGTCTACATTGAACTACACAAAAAGAAAAGAAAATGGAAATAAAAGAGAAGGAGAAACGAGACTCCCTTGGATCAATATCAGAATCGCGCATCCAGCATCCACTTTTGCAGAAGAACTCAAATCAATATCATTCATGCGCACAGGACCATGAGTTCTTGAAAAGAACTCCAAATATTTATCCTCTCCAATCTTGTCATGTAACTAAAGTCATGTACTTCATCAATTTAACAGAATCTCTGAAATGAAAAACCAAAGAGAAGAAAAAAAATAAAAGAATAAAGAAAGAACAATAAAAGCATCCAGAAAGAACAATAACAGCATCCATCCCTGTTTTAATGCAAAGTCTTGACAAAAAGAAAACATAAAATCCTACAGAAGGGATTCAAACAGTTAACACCCAACAATCATCCTTCAATCCTCATCCTCATTGTCCGACTCATCTTGATGACCGCCCTCTTCATGTCGAGAGGAAGAACCTGGAACTTGTGTATATGCATTGACCCGGACGTCTTCATCGCTCGAACAATTGCAAGATGTAAAGTTTATATCCAACTTGTCACCCAACTTAGTGAAACAATTTTGAATAAATCTTTTTAATCTGCTTTGTTTTTTTTAAAAAAAAAAATTCTGCCTTGTTGCTCTTTCAATCCCTGAACTTGGGTCTTTAATTCCCCTATAGTTTTCTGGACTTCATCATCTTGAGTCCTTTCCTTTAGGGCAGCTCTTTCTTCTTCACCTTCCCTAGGCTCAACTTCCTGGTTAGGGTCATACCCCTCAATTTCATCCATCTCATCATTGGAGTCTTCCTCATTGTGTTGAGGTTTATGCCCCCACCCAATAATGCGCGCAGCTGATAGCTGAATAGTCATTCAAATACAATCGTCGGGTTTGCGTACAAGGAATAGCTTTAAATTTTTCAGAATCTAGGTAATCCAAGCACCCACAAAGATTCCCCTATTCCCTGCTTCTGCTTGTCGGAGTAAACAAAATGTAGCAAACACCCCGACATTGATAGGAGTCCCAGTTTTCATACTCCATAGTTGGAGCACATCCCGGGCATTGACCACTCCTTCCAAATTGATACGGCCCGTAGTGGAACGAGCAAAGATGTAATGAAACACCCGAAAGGATAGTCGCCTAAAGGTGGAACCTTTTGTAGAAGAAGAAGTGTAGATGCCCGATCCCAATTATGGCCAATAATCTCCTGCCCAAAACATGTGGGGAAATCCCAAGGGTAATTAATGGAAGGCTAAACAATAGAGGAATGCAGATTCATAGATATCCATGGCTTCAATAAAATCCATTATTGAATACCTCCGGTATTGACCCATCGTAAGGAACTTAACTTCATTATCTATCTCAGCACTCATGGGCTCTTTGATGGTGAAGGTAGCAATAAAGGTGAGTGTTAGGTGCAAATAGATTTTGTCCTTGATAGAAAACAATCTCACCCAAGCAGGGTCATGCAGAAGACCCTTAACTTCTTGACGAATGCCAAACCGCCCCATAACATCCTAATCAAGAGCCACACTTGGTCTAACAATTTTGGTGCACTTGTAGTTATGGTAGATCAGTCGATGCTCGGCCCTTAGATTTACAAGATAGCGGATCGCCCCCCTACTACTACTGGCCTCATCATCATAGCGCCTCTTCTGAGCAACAGTCTTTATCTGAGGCATCTGGAGACACAAGAACAAAACCAGATTATACCTTCTCGAGGTGATAAGTAAGATCATAGCCAACAATTTGCACACAAAACACTCTCCCTTACATGACAGATAATATGAAAGATAGAGCTACAATCTAAGGAGAAAATCATAAATTAGACTTAATTGGAACTACACGCCCAGCATACACATCCATACATGCCCATACACGCCCGTATATTTGGATCACACATTCCCATCACAATTCAAAAATACACACCTTGCAACAACGACCGTGTAAAATCAATCATGTAACAATCTCAACACAGAAATCAATTCCTTACACAATTTTCATGTGAATGGAATCTAAAAATCAACACAAATTACTCAAAAGGTAGAAACCCTAGGTTTGTGTCCAAAAGCAGAAAATCATCATGAATTCCACATAAAAGCATGACAGAACTCGAAGTAAGAAAGATAAATCATTAAAAATGAACAAATCACACATAAGCCCCTTGATTAGAACACACATAAAGTGTTCTTTGGTTCAACATTGCAAGGAAAATAAAGAGAGTTGAGAAGAGAAAGTAGAAATCCATACCTTAACTTTTGAATCCAAAGGAATAGGTGTAAAAATCACAAGAAGAATTAGTGGGAGTGAAGAGAGATGATTACGAACACGAAGGAGTGAAAAAGAATGAAGAGAGATGAATGGATCTTGCTGCTCACGCTAATTAAACCCTATTGGCCGTGTGGTTTAAGATTTACACGGCCGCACATATGGCCACGTTACATGCCCATGCCTTAAGCCGTGCCTCTAAGGCATGTAACCCTCTGTAAATTTTTTTTTTTTAGACTCCATGCATGGTCAAATACACGAGCGTGTAAAACGCCCGTGCAAAAATTTTTAGTATACAAGCCCTATGGTATACGGCCGTGTATGTAGGGCGTGTAACCCTCTGTGCATGAAAACTGCCTTTACACGGCCATGTAAAATAAGAATATGTGGTCGTGTATCTTCGTTAAAGCACAGTACTCACCTCCGTTGAGTGTTCTAGCCCTTCCAAACTCGTTGTAACATAATTCTCATGTCATCCTCAAGATCTATAACACAAGTATCGCCCTATCAAGTCATTCAACAACAAAAAAAAAAAACAAAAATAGAATGGATGGTTATGATGAAAGAAAGATTTACCTAAAAACTGCATGGGTTGCCTCCCATCAAGCGCTTTTGGTTAACGTCGTTTGCTCGACGGAGTGAGATTACACCCGATTAATTCATAAGAGGGTGGAGTCTAAACTCCTCTTGGCCCTCTTTTTCTCCCTGAGTCCCAAAATATAGCTTCAATTGTTTCCCATTTACCTTGAAGGTGTGTCCACTGGGGTGTTCCAATTCCACCGCTCCATGAGGGGAGACTTTTATCACCTTAAACACCCCAGACCACTTCGATCTCAACTTACCTGGGAAAAGCTTCAATCGCAAATTGAATAAGAGAACATGATCTCCCTCACAGAATTGTTTTAGATGATGAATCTGCATGTCATGATACCTCTTCATCCTCTCCTTATAAACTCGCATGTTGTCATAAGCCATTGCATGCCATTCATCAAGTTCATTTAGTTGAAACTTCCTCTTCTTACCAGCGGCCTCTAAGTTCATGTTAAGAGTACGCAAAGCCTAGAAAGCTCTATGTTCTAACTCCACTGGTAGATGGCAAGCTTTCCCAAACACTAGTCGGTATAGGGTGGTACCTAAAGGAGTTTTGAAGGCTGTCCTATAGGCCCACAACGCATCGCTCAATTTTTCCGACCAATCCCTTCGGTGATGCTCCACTGTCTTCTCTAGAATCATTTTTAGCTCACGGTTAGAAACTTCTACTTGACCACTTGTCTGTGGATGATAAGGGGTTGCTAATCTATGGGTGACCCCATATCGCTTCAGCACCTTCTCCAATTGCACATTACAGAAATGTGTTCCCCTATCACTAATTAAAGCCCGTGGTGTTCCAAACCTAGAGAAAAGTTTCTTCAAGAACTTTACCACTACTCTGGCATCATTGGTGGGCAAAGATTGGGCCTCTACCCATTTAGACACATAATCCACCGCCATGAGTATATACTTGTTCTCGAAAGAATTGGGGAAGGGTCCCATGAAATTAATCCCCCACATGTCAAAGATCTCACACTCCAATATGAAATTTTGGGGAATTTCATCACGTTTTGACATACTCCCCACTCGTTGGCATTTGTCACAAGTCTTCACAAAGTTAAAGGAATCCTTGAATATAGTTGGCCAATAAAATCCTAATTCCAAAATCTTGTGGGCTATCCGATTCACACTATAATGACCGCCAGTTGGCCTAATGTGACAGTGCTTTAAAATCTCTTACCCTTCTTGCTCGGATACACATCGTCATCACTTGATTTGCACAGACACAAAACAAGAATGGTTCCTCCTAAAAATATTGCTTTAACTCAGCAAAGAAACGCTTCTTTTACTGAAAAGTTTTGTCACTAGGGAGTACTTTACAGACAAGGTAATTTGCAAAATCAGCAAACCAAGGTTCAAAGGTGTTACTTACTTTGTTAATTTGATAGAGTCCTTCCTCTAGA
Source organism: Laguncularia racemosa (assembly GCA_037954665.1). Classification (NCBI taxonomy): domain Eukaryota; kingdom Viridiplantae; phylum Streptophyta; class Magnoliopsida; order Myrtales; family Combretaceae; genus Laguncularia; species Laguncularia racemosa. The sequence goes on along the minus strand of JBBMOL010000003.1, from coordinate 4,966,350 downwards.
AAAGTATCATCAATATCTTCTTCATTCAATTTCTCCAATTTCAGGCTCTCCAATCGAGATAGATGATCAGCAGCTAAGTTCCTAGCTCCCTTTTTGTCTCGAATCTCCAAATCGAATTCTTGTAGAAGCAAGATCTACCAAATGAGTCGCGGTTTCGCATCTGTCTTGGATAATAAGTACCTGAGAGTTGAATGGTCAGTGTAAAAAATTACCCTAGACAAAATTAAATAAGACCGAAACTTGTCAAAAGCAAAAATTACAGCAAGAAGTTCCTTTTCGGTTGTGGTGTAGCTCTCTTAGGCACCTGTGAGGGTCTTACTAACATAGTAAATAGGCTGAAAATGCTTATCCCTCCTTTGTCCTAAAATAGGCTAAAAATAGTTTAAATTCTTAAACTAATAAATTACAATTAGATAAAAGTTTGTACCAAAGTGAAGATTAACTAATCATAATTGAAATATCCTAAAGTTAGCTAAAATAAAAGAATAATAATGATAATAATAAATAACTAATAAATAAAATATTAATTAAATTTAATGGAATTAATTAAGTGAATTAAGAGGTTAAATTAAAAATTTGGAAGTGTAAATATGATATTATTAGGCATAAGTAGAATAGTGATTAGTATAGGTTAGATATTTTAGGGTCAACTGTCTAAATCACCCTTAAATACTAAAGAGTAATGGAAAGATAGAAGGGTAATTAACATTAATCAATATTAGTAAGTAATAAGAATTAGTATTTAAGGACAAATATTTTTTAGAACTCTCATTTTTTTTTCTCTCTTCCATTCAATCTCTCTCATTACCCTCTTAACTCTCCCTGTCTCTCTCTTATTTCAACCACTTTCTCCATTTTTCTTGTTTCTCTCTCTTTCTGTCTCAAAATCTTTGAAATCAAAATTCCTCCTCACTACACTATTTCTACACATCATTAGAAGGTGAAATTAAGCTCAATCCAAGTGAAATTAAAGCCTATTTAAGTAAGTAGTTGATTTAAATTAAGTTGAATTTTAATTTTGGAGCTCAATTAATCTAATATCAAGTTAATCATGGAATTATGTAAGGAATTGAGTCAAGAGGTTAAAGAATCAAATGGTGGAGTCCCATTACAAGCTTAGCCAAAATGTGCTTAGTCGTAAGAGTTTGAATTTGCATGTAGATTTTAGATGCATCGTTTATAATCTTTCAATTTATAGGTTAGAATGTTAATTTAGGCATTTAATAGTTATTTTATAAGGTGAAAGTCCTATTGAAGTGTTACAGTTCATTTGAGCAAGGTAATGGTATTTGGGATTAAGATATGTTGTAAAGTATTAAGCGATCTATAAGTTTTGTTAAGATATTGATAGGTAATTTTAGGTTTATGAAGGTAAATTTAGAGTTAGAAGAGTAATCTTGAAGTTTAAGTGATATTGGAAGACTATAAGACCTGTGAAGCAAGGTAAGTACTTAATTACTTATTTAATTGTAGTTTGATGTGTGAATGATAAATAATTGAAGAGAAATTGGGTATGGATGCATATATGTATGGCATAGATGTGTGGGTGTATATGAAAAATGTTGAATTTTTATGTTTTGGTGTTAATCAGATTATTGATTGAGGTTGTAACGAAAGTGGATAAATGTTTGTACTTTTAATATGTTGGCAATGGAATATACATGGTGTCTGGGGTTTAAATGTGCATTTGAAGGTGTTCTTGATTAATTTTAGTGAATTAATAATAAGAAATGTATAATTGATGTTTTAATGGGAAAGATAGTTAATTGGAATGTGTTATTGGAAGAGAAATGATGAATTAGATATGGCTTATATGTAAGCCGAAATGTCTAATGTTAAATGGGTATTTAGAATGTTAAAAATAATATTTTGATGATTTGGAATGAGTGTTATTTGGTGGAAATTGATTAGGAATGGTAGTAGGAAGAAGTGATTTGGAATGATGAATATTAGTGAAGTAATAGGTAAGAAATAGTTAAATTTGGGTTAATTCATTTTTGAAATGTAATTTGGAAAAATAAGTTTTCACTATGATGTCAAAATGAAGTTTAAGTGTTGCTTTTAAAAAAGGAAGAGATTTAGAAATTTTTGGTTTTGGATTGAAGTGATTTGAAGTTAAAATAAGTAAGATATAGTGTTTCAAAGTTTTAATTCGTAACTGGATTTTGACATTAGCTAAGGGATGTGTCATCTGCATAAAATCTAGAAATTCTTGAAGAAATTGATAGGGTGATGAAATAGAAATCAAATGGCTTTTGTTTGACATGATTTGGAGTTGAAATGAGTGCCTTATACTTATTTCAGTGAAGCATAGAAACCAAAATTTGGAATTTAGTCAATTAATTCTAAGTTGAAGTTAATTTAATGAAGTTTGAATGATGTGTAATGTGAACAAGAAATCTATAAATGTGGCAATTCAATGTTCATCTTTTATTATGTTTAATGCATAAAGATGATTGATTTATTAATGGAAAGTGTTAAAGTAAGTTGACTCACCATCCGACTTACTAAGCTGCATTTGAATGTCTTGAATGTGCTCTTGTGTTCCTCATGGTATTTAAATCATTTTTCATGAAATTTAAGCTTAACCCAATTTCTTCAACCAAAATAATCATAAACACGTTTTCAAATGATTTTTGAAATAATTAGTTTTCTATGTAAAGTGATGTACTCAAGACCAATTAACAAGAACACATTACAATTTATTCTATTCCAATTAAAATAGGCATGAACAAAATGAAGACAAAATCCCTAAATTAGCGTGAACTCATAATGTGCTTAAAAGTGAATCCAAGCACATGAACACTACCAAATTGAAGAATCAATCTCAAATGCTCAATGGAACATAAAATGGTGTGATGCTTAAAATCACGTGAATGCTAATTGGCGTGATTCAAAGTAGATGAATTACAAAATATTCCAATACTAATCAAATTACATATAACATGCAATTCCAATCTTATAAAATTGAAGCAATATGAGCCCTAATTGGCATGAACAACAAATTATGAAAAACAACCAATTATCACTAGATATTACACATTAGTAATAAAAATGAAGCAACTTAGAAGTTCTTGATACTACTCACAAGAAATTTCAAGCCTCACTCGCCATAATTTACTAGAAATTGATAAGAGTGTGTATATTAGTAAGAGGACTCACTCACTCTCATGGTAACAATATGTTCTTATTCAAAATGTCAAAAAGCTCTATACAAATCCTAGTTAGCAAGTATTTATATTTTCTCTAATTAGGGTAAAAATATTTTTAAAAAATTACACATGTGTCACTAAGTGGCCAGTTCTAAGAAAAGAAATTACAATTGCTAAATGAAATGGCCGGTTCTCAAAACAATAATTACAAGTATAATGTTCTTCAAGTTACCAGTTCTTCAATTCAAGCAAACAATTTGTTGGACCAGTTCTTCTTTGGTTTATGTCAGCTCATGAATAACCCATAAACTAAGCTATAGTGAGTTCATCCATCACCCTGTAAAAATGATAGGAATCAGACTCCTCTAGGACCTATCACTAGGGCTCGAGCTAAGGGTCTCCATAATTTAGCTTTGAGGGTTTTACTAGAGAAACCTAATCTTGAGAAAACTAACCTACTTCCTATATCTTTGCACTATAATTTTGATACATTTCAGCAGGTTCACTTATCAGTCCTACAGGATGCAAAAACACCTACGCTACTGAGCGAATCAGGGTTGTCAACGAAACCTGGTTCAAAAGCTTCTTGAAGACCGGCATCATGAAGGACCATTTCTTTTATATATTTCTTCTTTTATGAACTATTTTTGGTTGTATTTGGTTTTGGGACACTTTCATTTCCTTGTAATTTTCATTTAGGACTAGGCAAACTTGTAATTTTGACCACTTTCTAACCATAGGAGTAGTAAGTATAAATACTTGCTTAGAAGAGGGTTTGAGTAGTCCATATTTTGCAGAAAAAACCTAGCACTTCACGTGTGGAATTAGGGTTCTTCCTTAGTTCAAAACCTCTTATCAATTTCAACCCAAGAATTGGAATTGTGGCGAGTGCAACAAGGAGAAATTGTGAGTAATATCGATTTCCTTCTTTGTTGTTCTTCACTTCTTCTCTAGTGAGTCATATCTAGGGTGGATTTGAAGCTTTCTTGGACTTATTTGTGAATGTAATTTGTGGACAATTATCTTGTAAGATTGATTTTTCTTTTAAGATTGAGTGTTCTTTAGTGTTGGCGTGAATTTGTGCTTGTGTTGGAAGAGGGTACATCACGATTTTGTGCTTTTCTTCTTCATCCATTTCACGTGAAATTCACTTGATCTTATTATTGTTTAATGAAATTGATCACTAGTTGAAGTTAATTGCATCTTTGAACCATTAGATTTCATCAAATTTCCATTAAGGTCACGCAATTTCCTAGTTCAATTGGACCAGTTTGATTGTGACTTAAGGATTGTTTTCTTTGAGTCATTTGATTGTGCTTGAACTTGGTTTTGAGCACATCAAAAAACCTACCAATATACTTGCTGGAATGCACAACAAATAAGTAATAGAAAAAAAGTTAGTATACAAATATTTTCGGGGTCGGTTTGTTCAAAGAAGACCTTTATCGCCAAATTTTGTAACCCTTTGGCTCTTATCCCAGTGATAGATCCTGTAGGATTTTGATTCCTATCAACTCAAGGATTAACAATATCAAATGGCATGAACCAAATTGGAAGTACTATAAGGGAATTCCAATACCAATCAATTATAAAGGAATAAGGCAATTCCAATCCTTACAATTGGCTTGTAACCCTAGTAATACAAGAACCCTAATTTGGTGTGAAAGGAACACATAAAAAAAAATCAACAAATTACAACTAGATATTACTCACCAGCAATAATTGGATGCAACTTAGAAAATCTTGATATGACTCACAAGAATTCCTAAGCTAACTCGCCACAATTTCCAAGTGAAATTGATAAGAGTAAAAGGCGTGAAGAGAGGGCTCCCATGGCAACAAAAGTCAAGTGTATAATGTTAAAAAAAGCTTCCTCTAAACCCTACTTAGCAAGTATTCATACTTGCTTTAATTAGGGTAAAAACAACAAAAACAAATTACAAATAAGCCACTCAAATAACTGGTTCTCAAACATAAAATTACAAGTACAAATAAGTCTTCAAATGGTTAGTTCTTCACTTTAATATAATAAATTGTGGACCGATGGATGTAAGTCCAAGAATGTCCCATAATTGATCCTTAGTACATTTTATTTGCCATCCTGTAAAAATCGAGAAATGTACTTGCTAAAATGCAAAGATAAAGTATTATTAGATAAATATGACAACATGTGGATATCTGGGCTCATGTATCCAATTTGGTTTCCCCTATGTTGGAACCATAGGGTTGATTCCCACCATCTCCTTGAGTCTCTGAAAGATTTGCCCTCAAATCTAAGGGGTCTTCTCTTGGACTAACACCTAGTATTTGTGTTTGTTTGTTGGCTTAAGGTCTTGAAGAGCCAATGGTGTTTCTAATATGTTCTTGGAAAGAGCAAACCTCAGATGGAGACATAGGAGTCTAGAAAATTTGTGTACCATCCTTCTAAAATATGTAAGTGTTTCTGAACCCATTATGTAACACCTTCATGTCTAATAACCATAGCCTACCCAGCAATATATGAAGGGCGCACATAGGAAACACATCACAGATAATCTCTTCACTATATCTATCTCCTATATTGAATGGCACATTTGCCCTCTGTGTAACATACAAACTATCTCGATCGTCTAACCAATGCAATGTATAAAGGTGTGGATGTAGGCTAGTGGCTAGTTGTAAGTTATTTACTAATGTAGCAGATATGACATTAGTGCAATTACCACCATCGATGAAAAGAACACATAGGTTACCTCAAATCCTACAAAGTGTGTGGAACAGGTTCTCCCACTGTATATCCCTAACATATCGAGATATGGTCATAACCCTGCATAACACATTAATAGGTAAGTAATTTTGACCCTTTTTATCCTCATATGTCTCAATGTTCTGATTATCATAATATTCCTATAGAGCTATGGATAAATCTGTAGACTCGACAACTTCTTCTTGATCATTTTCTTCATTACCCTCCATAACAGTCATCACCCTTTTATTGGGACACTACGTAGCCATATGTCTAAAACCCATGCATTTGAAACATTTAATCTAGCACATCTTCCCACTGGTTGACCCTGGCACTGTTTGCCTAAAATTAGACCCAACCACCTCTTTACCTTTCATAGAAACATTTTTCTCCTTATTAGTGCTAAAGATATTTTTCTCTATAGCTTTAGCATGTTCCCCTACTCTCTTTTATCCACCTATCTAACCATTTGCTCCAATAGGCTTGGTAGAAGTACCATACCTATTACTAGTGGCTTGAAAAGGATTGGATCACCTCTACCTCTCCACTTTCAAGGCTAACTATATAGCCTCATCAAGTGTATTATACCTTTGCAACTCTACAATGCAGGCAATCTCATATTTCAACTTAGACACAAATCATGCTAGGGTTTGCTTAGGAGGCTCGACTGACCCATATTTGATCATCAGTATCTTAAACTCCTATACATAGTCATCTACTGTTTTGCCTCCCTACCTCAGTATGTAGAGACATATAAACAGTTTCTGCTTGTAATGCTCAGGTATGAATCTTTTCCTCAAAACCTATTTCATGTCCCTTCAGGTATGTATTTCGGCCTCTCCATCCCTTTGTCTACTGATCACCAGATTTTTCCACCACAAGGCGGCATTACCTATGAATTCTACAGTTGCAAGACGAACCCTAGTATTATCATCAATTTCATAACACTCAAACAGACCCTCAACTTTGTCCTCTCAATCCAAGTAATCATCTGCTAAACCCCTGCCATCGAATGAAGGCATCCGTAGTTTCACATACTCCAATCTCTAAGGTGGTTTGAAATCCCTGTTTGGGTATGGTTTAACCCCAAAATTATCATCTCTTTCTTCCCTAAGAGCATGATCATCTCCTTCCACTCTTCTTCCTATATTACCTCCAACTACTCCCTCCCTATGAACATTATGAGGAATTACCCTAGGTGGTAGTGCTTGAGGATTTGCCACCAGTGATTATGGCATCGTCATTTGATCTATTTTTGTTGCTAATGTAGCAACAATAATGGTGAGGTCCTGTAACTGCTCCTCCAAAGTTCTTCCACCTGTAGTTCGATGACCCTGACTGCTACTAACTTAACTATTAGCCTCATTGCCAATTCCTCTATTCACACTATCATTCGACATGATTTTTGAATTTTTTTTTATCACTCAATACTAACTCACGACATACTCACAACACAACACCTTCATGATGCCAAGATCTCCAATTCACTACACACCTTCACACTATACACACTTACACACCATGTCACAGTCAACACGCCTTAACAACCACGGTATACACAACCACACACCAACACCTCTATAGTTCAATCACCACAACACTCTTACACACACCTACGGTGTTATACACCACTTCAACAGATTCACACAAACACACTCCCACACTTCAATTACACAACCACGCCATACACTACTCCACCACGGTGCAAGCTGGAATCACAACACACATACACATACACTCCTAATTCACGTCAATAACAACAATGGAGTAATTAATGAAGGCTTCTCTAAATGGTAAAAAAACAATTCAAAAATAGTCAAAGTGTATTAAGATCAACAATACACAATAACTCTTAAACTTAAAGTTTGTTTTTGAATTCAAATTGTTTCCCTATTTGTCTATGATAAGGATACAATTCTAAAAAATGAACTCCAATTTCTGAATTCTTGCAAAGGAAAGAATATTACAACAATCAACACTACTCAAATGTTGAAATTCAAATTCAAAGACTCCCCCCTTTCTTCTACTCACAATCCAATCACGGCAAGGATGTAACACTTTACAAGACTTCAATCAAATATCAAGCAAGCAATTCAAGAACAAATTCAACACAAGACTTCCAATTTCCCTTCACACAATCCAATTTCGGCTTTGAAGGATCAAGAATCCTAAATCCCAATTATGATTCACAAAATTCCCTTCTCTAAACTTTGCTCGAATACCAAAAATTATGATGTACTCAAGGGATCTCAACACCAATTAACAAGAACACGCATAAAATTGATTCTATTCCAATTAAAATAGGCATGAACAAAATGAAGACAAAATCCCTAAATTGGTGTGAACTCAAGGATTAATAATATCAAATGGCGTAAACCAAATTGGAAGTACTATAAGGGAATTCCAATACCAATCAATTATAAAAAAACAATGCAATTCCAATCCTTACAATTATCTTGTAACCCTAGCAATATAGGAACCCTAATTTGGCGTGAAAGGAACACATAAAAAAAAAATCAACCAATTACAACTAGATATTACTCACTAGCAATAATTGGATGCAACTTAGAAAATCTTGATATAACTCACAAGAATTCCCAAGCCAACTCGCCACAATTTCCAAGTGAAATTGATAAGAGTAAGAGGCATGAAGAGAGGGCTCCTATGGCAACAAAAGTCAAGTGTATAATGTTCAAAAAAGCCCCCTCTAAACCTTACTTAGCAAGTATTTATACTTGTTCCAATTAAGATAAAAAAAAAACAAATTACAAATAAGCCACTCAAATAACCGGTTCTCAAACATAAAATTACAAGTAAAAATAAGTCTTCAAATAGCTGGTTCTTCACTTCAGTATAACACATTGTGGACCAATGGATGTAAGTCTAAGAATGTCCCACAATTGATCCTTAGTACATTTTATTTGCCATCATGTAAAAACTGAGAAATGTACCTGCTAAAATGCAAAGATAAAGTATTATTAGATAAATATGACAACATGTGGATCATGTATTCAATTTGGTTTCCCCACTGTTGGAACCATAGGGTTGATTCCCATCATAAAGATATACTCTAAGATTAGAATTTCATAAAGCATTTTATCAAAATCAAAACTATTTTCACCCAACAAGTAATTAAAGTTTAGATTAAGATGATTTCAAAAATGTTTTCAATCTTTATAAGTATGTTGATTAATGTTAAAATGTTAATTGAGAAAATGGCCTTAAATTATAATATTGGGTTTCAAAACCAAAATACATGTTAGCCTTTTAATGAATAGTCTATTTAGGAAATAATAAAAGAATTAGGGTTATCCCCTTTAAGAGGACTGAACTAATCTAAACCTAGCTTGCCACGCCCCAAAAGGGCTTGGAAGTTTCCGCTAAAAGCTATCATGGCACATGTGCACATGTTACATGATAACCATCTTACGAGTCAGAGATCGTAAGACTCTAAATAAGTAATTACATTTATGACTAATCATGTTACATATAATCATATCATAAAATATAACTATGGATTCCATGTCCCACGGTCAACTAAGATCACAGATAATTGGAATCCCCTACCTATCAGTAAATGGAATAAAACCCTAAGTCTCATAAATTTAAATTTTACATCAAGGTCGTAAAGTAACATTTCATCTAAATAGTCTAACCTTCAAAATTCTTACTTTATTGTTCTTGGCTTCCAAAAACTCTCGACACTTCACATCTTATCCCATCCCGAGCTTTCATAATCTTTATTTGCAAAACGATCTGTGGAGGGGTGAGCACACTACGACTCAGTGAATGAGAATGCAATACTCTCAATGCTACACGTGCACAAGCAATTTCAAATCAAGTTATCAAATCATATGCTATGCATGAACAACCATATGAATGCAACATTTCATGTGGTTTTTTGGTAATCGACGTGAAGTCTAGGGTGTATGCCCCCCTTAACCTTAGGTTGGGGATTCCGAAGCTACCATTAGTGCCTGAGTCTTAAACACAATCTCATTACTCTTATCACTTATTTATAACTGTATCTTAGCTTTAGTAATCTAGGCTCATGTGCCTCTCTACACCGAGCATTTACACACCCTTAAGAGACAGGCTGAACTCGGAACTATCAAGGCACGACAATCTCCTAATCACTTAGTTCACACTTGGCGGAATAGTAATCCTTTAATCACTTCTGGCGTGTCCTATAGTAGTGATAGCCTTCAATTTCATGCAATGTCTCATGTAATGCATTTCAAGTTTTATATGAGTCTAATCCTTTAATTAATTGGTTTAGGATGATCAAACAATGTAAAATCATAGGCTAATCCACATTCAAAGTAATAAAGTAAACTATCAACCTTTAAGAAACACAATTCCAATGACAAACATTAGTGACCCAATCAATCCCATAAGAAAAACAATTGCACTTGCACCTTACATCCACACTCATCATGACAAGAGATATCAAACATTACATGTCATAGATATGATAAGGAGGATTAGACTGGCTAAGTAGAATTAGTTGAGCCAGATACAAATCACGATCAATAAGTTTGAAATGGGTTATCATGCGAGATCAACTCAATAATAGCATAATACGGCTTAATCTTATCGACTATCAAATCAACCACTTGGGTTCGATTTATAGTTTTCATCTCTTGACACCTCCGTGTCATTTCACTTACTGTCAAATCAATCACTTAGGATTGATTTACAAGTATCAATCTTTGACACCCCTGTGTCATCGCGCCCCTCAAATGCTCAATTTTACACATAGTCAAGAGTCAAACAGGGTAGCCACATATATATCCCTTCCAAGTCCTCAAATACCTACATATATAAGAATATATATATATATATATATATATATATATATATATATGTATTTATAAACGTATTTTTAACTAAAGGATAAATTTGTTAAATAATTTTTCTCGTGTACTCAAGAGAAGTAAGAAGATATAATTATTGCATTGAAAAATAAAGACTTTCATTTATGCTTTGTATAATTATAGGTATAAATGTAATCTACATAAATATAGTAGGAAACCGTTTCATCCAAGCATATATATATGTATTCAGAATTAGATTCTTATACATGTATAGAATGATACATAGTTTGTTCCATACGTCTATGCGTAAACACCAACTATACATATATATAGAGAGAGAAAGTTAAGTTTACATGTATTAATTTAGTTTAAGAAAACAAAGCTAAATTTGGATATTAAATCCGTAATGATAGATTAGCAAAATAGGGTAAGGTGCTATCGTCAAGATAGTGATATCTATCCTTAGCCCATTCTATTCTTTATATTATTACAATCGTATTTATCCATAATTTACCTAATTATTAGTTTCTTCGTGTGACTTCCTTTCCAACTTCTTTACCCTATTGTTTACTAAGGAAATAATAAAAATTACAACAATTGTAATCACAACCAAACAAGGGAAGATACATATACAACTTATCAAGATCCATCACAACATATCAAACCAATCAAAACATTGTAGCATATCATAAAGTTTCCCACTTACCTATTTATGGTCATCATAGTCCTAATCATCATTATGTGATTCCGACGTGTGGTCTCTTCACCAAACATAGTATCGAAGGATTAGCTACAACGACTCCACGTAATTCCCATTGGATCTCTCGATCAGCTATTAACTCCCCTCTCTTCTCAAACTCTCCAATGAATTTCCCCACACTTACATACACAATCATTTCATCGACGGCACACATGCACTTCCAAGACTTCCTTTTATAACTTGATCACTTGATCAAGCTATTTGAGTCTCCGTTTCTATATGGATAACACCTTCTCTTTCCAATCAATTTCACACATAGACACACTTGCTTTCTTTATGAAATTTCCTTTTCCTCCTCGGCTTCACTGTTCCATTCCTTCTTCACTCTTTTCCCTTATTATTCTCCTCTTTGGAATCTCCCAAATTCGCTTCGCCTTTACATGAAGTAACTTGAACCTTTTGTTTATCAATTTGTCTCTAATATCTTTTAACGAACTACTTGTGGGATAACTCGTAGGATTAGCAATTGCTAAAGGTTCTGCATCAACTTCTTTCTTCCCTCCTTTGTTGACATCTCCACCAACAGGGCTTCCCATCCTCTCTACTAGTCTCCATCCCCACTCATGCTTCCATCACTACATACACATCGGCCATCCTTTACACATACACATGCTTACCTCCATCCTAATAACGTCATATATACACATACACACAAGTTTCACCTACACACATACATCGAATCAATACCCTCTTGACTTCATCTTCCGGCTCTTCTTCTCTTTTCCTCACCCTTTTTCGTCTTCAATTCTCGCTTTCTCCATCTTCTAACTTTTTTTTCTCCCTTTCTCCTTATTCTCTTCTTCCTCTTGGCTCCCCTACCTATAACTTTCCCCCTTGCTTCCTCACTAGGCTCCCTTCACCCCTCAAACTTCTCTACTTTCTTACTTCTTCTTCTCATTTATTTTCACTCTTCTCTAGCCCACATTTATGAATGTATATATTTCAAATTTTTCCTTCTAATCCTCTATGTTTTTCTTCTTCCTAGACATCTTCCATTTTCCATTCGTTGTTCTTCATTTCCCAATCCTTTTTCCCCAATTCTTTTCCCTCTTCTACTTCATATCTCCTACATACAGTACACATACACTCTACACACACACCATGCACACACCGACACACACACCTACACACACACACACACAATCATACCACGCACACAAACACAAACACACACAGCTGCACTTCGCAACCCTCTCTTCTTTTCCTCACGCACACTTTCTCTTTTCCCTCACACATAATCTTCTCAACTTCTTCTCCTCAATTGGACATCTCTATTTCTTATTTCTCCTTTTTTCGTTTCAACATCTAGCCTCTCCCTCTCAGTCTCTTGTTGTCCTCTCCACCTTACATCTATATGCATACATTTATTTATAATTTTTCTCAGAAGGAACACTAAATCATGCACACATACATACGTATTCTCTTGTTGCTCACCAAGGATTTCGATTATGCCATTAGCTATCCCCTTCTTGTCTTCAACTCCCCCAACTGGATGTCTTTAATTTTCCATTCTCATTTCCCTTTCTTGCAGCTTCCCCTTTCCAACTTCCATTTCCGTAACTACAGTTAGGCGTTTCGTCACTGGCCAACATTTCTTTCTCACAAATCTTCTCCTTCACTTCATCCTCTCTTCTTGCCTGGAAGCTAGAGCACGCTATATATAATTGCACACAACCATCATCACAAGCAAGTGCAGCACGTGCATTCTTTGGTATTGATTCCTCCCAAAGCTCACTTGAATCAGAATCATCTTCATCTTCATTGCTGTTGTTGTTGCTCTTGTGGATGTTGCCGCTATTGCTGTTCTCCTCCTTCACACACACACACACACGGTTGCAACAGGGCAGCTCCTCCACTTCATGCACATACACACACACATCGCAAGCACTAAATGTATTTCTCTCGCACCAGAACATTACTCCTCACACACACATCACTTTCACGCCCGCATCGAAGTAGGACACTAAACATAGCAATTGCCACTCACGGATTTCTCCCCGAATGTTGCTTGCAGGATGTTGCTGCAATCTATCTAACCAATTTAACACCGGCATCATCCCTTTATGAAGGCTGCATCCCCATATCTCTCGTCCCTTATAGCTCTATTAAAGTATGACATCACCCTCCTAACAGTATTGCTTCTTGTTGCGACTACACTTACCACTTTCAGTCCTCTAGCATCTTCCTAATCCTCTTGAGGCGCAACATGACTTAGTTGTGCCTTCAAAATTGAAATGAGACGTTCTTGCTCGTCGACCTCCTCAAAGTGCTTCTTCCATTAACATATAAATTCAAGGAGTGAAAACTAAACGTAAGCCTAGGGATTACAAATAGACAGAAGCTGAATCCACCATCCAAACAACAAGAACTCATCAAAGCTATTCGATACCAATGGAATCACTTGAGTTGTAAAAATCTAGCCGAAAATAGGGGTGGCAACTCATTTACTTTCTGATCACCAACGGCGCTCCTAGGACTATCGGCCAGCCTCCTTTTGGACTCAAACTTCAACCCCTGATGCGGTTTTAGAGTAGATCACTCCTAACTCCCTAAACCCCGCTTACTTTTTCCTCGTCGGTAGAAGTAGATGAAGCCACGACGAGTGTAAGAGGAGATGTAGAGGGCTAACTTAGGTGAACTAGGTTAGGTGATTTTGATTTGGGAATGGTGTGGTCGTGAGGAAAGGGAGTTCTATCGTGGTCTAGGGAAGACAAAAGAAAGAGAAGAAGGAAAGAGGAAGGAAAAGAAGAAGAAGGGAAATGGAGAAGCAAGGGCAATGACTAAGAGACGAAGAGGAAGGAAAAATGTGACAACAAGAAGAAGAAGGAAGGAAAGAAGAAGCAAGGGACAAGACAGCGCGGACAAACGACATGACACGAAGCAGCCAATGTGATGGAGGCCAGCTAGATTCGATTGCCAATGTGCTGCTCTGATCTGTCGTGGGAGGGAGGGGTTAAAATAAGGTAATGCGGCAAATTTTTTTTTTTTAATTTACATATGCATATTTATATATATATGGATATATATATATATATATATTTATTTATTTATTTGTTATTTTTATTTCCACTATTAGTATTTTTATCAAAGTTTTTAAATTACGGAAATGATATCCTTACTACCTAGCCTAGAAATAATTGTTATTTCACTTATTTTAATATAGATTTTCTTAAATTTTTAGGTCATTACATAGCTCACTTGAACTGAATCAGTTCCCTCTCGACTGGTCCAAACTTAGAAATTAATAAATAAATGTATGATAATAAAAATTATAAATGAAATAATAAACAAAAATCAAAATAAAATAGATTATGACCAAACCTCTAAAAAAAATCGAATCCAATTATTTCTAATCAATTCGCAACCTTTGAATCAATTTAATTAACAAGTCGATTCATTAATTAATTAAAGGAAATATATGATTAATCATTATACTAAAATATTAAACTTATCTAGAACTTCTATATAAGTTTATTAGCTTAAATGAGTATTATACTTAGTTGAGTACTTAATCAATACCTATAGGCCTAATTAGTAGATAAATCAATAGTTATGTTAATTAATTAAATGTTAATACTAATAAATAATTATGTTTTAATTGGATATTATCTTCTAATTAAGTTGAAGGATCGACCGATTGAAGATCGTCTTGTAGCTTTATCTTTCTAAGTATAAAATAGTTGCATGCTACGTGGTAGAATTAGGAAAATTAAAATAAATTAATACTTAAAGTCAGCTTAAGTATTTGTAGTGCTAGTTGTGCTTGGTGACACCCTTTGACTAGATTTTGGGATATGGTTTAAAATTCTAAAATGACATGGTATTTAGGCACTTGGACCACCAAGGTAGTGCGATGGTTAATCAATAGGGTTAGTACTTATGTGAAGCAATCATGGAAGCAAAGAGAAGTCGACCAGATGCCATACGAGGTGTAGGTCTTGTACGAGATGTAAAGAGTGGACTGTGACAATGATGGAAAGCCTAGCATTTGAAGTGAACTCTCGAATGAGATTACTTTATATGTTTGACGATTTTGATATTGATTATGGTAGCTGGATATGCCATATAGATCCCTAACACCTATTGAGTAGGTTCGGACCCCTTTCAATCCTAAGAGTGTTTAGAGTCATGAGTACTTCAATGTTGCTTGGTTCGCTTTAATTTAAATAACTTAATGAATCCATAATAATGTATTAAATCTAGGTATGCATGACATGCGAGAATGTGCTTGTCTATTTTGTACTAAATCTTTGTGGCTTACTCCCTACTTTCTTTTTCAGGTATTGATAAGTTTACTGACAGTATATGAACTAAATATGAATATATTACAATTTTAAGAATTGGGATATCACTAGTTGAAGAGTCTCGATGATGGTTGTTACTTCCTTCTAATGTGAAAGGACTTTATGAATTCTGTAGACATTGAATTTTTATGAATTTTATCAAGAAATTACTTTTCTAGTTAAAATTAATAAACATTTTCAAACCTTTATGTTTTTCTAAAACATTTTTAAATGATAAAGTGTTTTCCAAAAATTGGTTTAGAAACCTACTATTTGTGTAATAAGCCTTAATGTATTCTACTTAAGTAGAATATATAGGGAGCTATCATTACCTGTAAGGTTTCAGGGTGTCACATTAACAAAGCAAATCATTTAGTTCGCAACTTCATATTATTGCATTAAATTGAGTCATGATTTTGGTTGATATGATTGGTAATATCAAAATTCACCACATTCCTATTAGCTCTTCAAGTGAAATTGGCAAAGTCTCAAAAAAAGTAATAAAAAATAAAATCATATCTAATATATAGAAGAAAAAAAAAGGTTGTAGAAAAGATTAATAAAAATAATTTATTATCTTTTTCATCTTCTCATAGTATGTTCAAATCTTCAAAATCTAATGAGTGTTTTAAAGGATAGCTTAATCCAAAAGATATGTGTAAATTATTCAAATTCATATGCACGTTAAGTAAAAATAATTTATAAGCATACCATGTGCCTATACAATTCAAGCTTTAAAATTTTGCTAACGTGAAAGGAAATAAAATCCTTTGCCATAAACTTGTTAAATGAAACTAATATAAGCATAAGTGCATAACTTTGTACAAACTATAAACGCCACTTCTAATATGGACGTTGAAAACATACAATATCTTAAAGGAAAGTCAAATATTATTATCAAAGAGGAAATTGCAAATGAAACTCAAAGCATGAAAGCATCTGTCATTTTATGAAATAATACCATGGGATTTTATATGAAAATTTGATAATGTATATTCTAAGGGAAAAAAAAAAGAAAAATTATAAAGCACTTAAAATATCCACTTGTAAATGGCAATCCAAAGTATAAAATTGAAAAGAGACACAAAATAAGACACTCAATCATTAGTTACATAAGACTTTACTAGAAACAAAACCAAACCCACATCCATAATTTAATTTCACAAAATATTTTATATTTTTTACAACAAAATGCATAAATTAAAATTAAAAAAAAAAGATATAAAGAAAAAACAAACTATGTAGATTGGAACTTAAAATTTTTTTTTTTTCAAATTGTTGCTTTACTCTTTATTTTGGATAGAGGGATGGGGAGGGTGCAAGTATAGGTCATGTCAAGATTTAGGCTTAGAACTTAAAAGAAATATGAAAACCCTAATTTTAAATGGATCAGTGAGTAAGACCTAGACATGTTACAAAACTAACTTTTCTTTCTTTTGTTTTTATTTTTTATTTTTACCAATTACAAAACTAGCTATTAAATGCTACAAAGAGGTCTTGATGTTGTCAAACTCAGACACGTTTACAAACAAGTCCAAATGAGATCGACGTGTTTATTAATTGCCAACCCAAACCTATTTGTAATTGTATCATCTTATGTCTAGATTGGTGAGTCATGTGGCAAACGCATAGATTAATTGCATATAAAATGTTGATAGTTCCATCTTTTTGCATTTTGAATTTTTGTATTTTTACCTTTTTTTTCACATTACATATCATAAGTACAATATTTTCAAGTGTTGATTACAAAAGATATACATGCACTTTCTTCTTCTTCTTCTTCTTCTTCTTCTTCTTCTTCTTCTTCTTTGCTTTGTATATTTGTAATTTGATTTCTATACTTTTGGATGCTTATGTTTTCCTTCATTTTGTAAATATTAGATAAACATGAAAAAAAATCACTTAGGATGCATGTAAGCTAAAAAAAACAACGTAAAAACATTCTTTCATTCTTCATTTCTCATTTCATAAATCAAATCCCTAAAGCAAACATAAAACATTAAATTGAACCCTAAATCAAACAAATTCCTTTTCATGTAGGATGCATGTGCATAGTGTGAGTGTAGTGTACAACGAGCACTTGTATTGGTGAAATTGATTATAAATATGAGTTGTTGTTTGTAAGTGTGAGCATGAGCTAGTTCATGTTTAAGAGTTAATATTTTCTCTTTAGTGTTTTTTTTTTTCAAAGAACCAATAAATTCATCAAGAACTTGGTTCTTGTGAAGTTCCATTCACTTATAACTTTAGTTCTTCAATTAAATGATCAACAAATCAAAGTTTTTATACTTTTAGTTCATTGTTTGCATTACTATTATTCAAAGGGTCAAAATCCATTTCAACTTGATTTTCCCAGCAAGAATGATTCACAAAGAATAGATCTTGACACTTATCACAAACAAATGGAAATTGTCTCCAAGAGCTAAAATTGAGTTAAAGCATACTTTAACTCATTAAGTAATGTAAACTAAGACCCAACAATAGAAGGACTACCTATTAATTATATAACCTAAGAACCAAACGTATAATTAAATGAAGAATCTTAACCCTCTAACTATATATGAGTTAGGAATCTTGGTACAAAAGAATGAACACGAGATTTGTCACACCCCGAGGGCTACCTTAGACAAAATAGTTTGCCATACATTATACGAAAACTTGGCAATAATCCCTTTATTATTCAAGGATTTGCCTTATAGAATACAAGGCATACTCACATCTAATTACCCAAACAGAATTTAGCATTTCCATGTAATAAAGAGAAAATAATTAAACATAGCATGGTGAGCATTATAACATTATAAGACTAACGTCCCATCAAATATCTATAAGGCACTACTACTATCCAGTGAATAATAACTACTAAAGCAATCTAAGTCTCTACTATAACATAAGTACAACTAAGACAAAAATTCAAGTCTATATGTGTATATATAATGGTGATCACTCTGCTCGTTCCTCATCCTTCACACTTCCCATTGTATCTTATGCTAGCCTTTGACATGCATCCGTTAAGCCCAAGCTAGATAGGTTCTTGCAATAATGAGACACTGTGGGGTGTAAGCTACGACAGCTTAGTAAAAAAAAATCATCATACTGCACTAGCAAACAATTATACACAAGTTACTTAAACAAACATATAAATGCATATGAATGCATATGAATGCAACAATACATACAGTTATTCGGAAATAGCATACAACACGGATTTATCACCCTTTGTTGCTTAGGTTGAGAAATTACAAACTACACGTCAACTCTAGGTCCTAATCACCCCGAGATTTCTCTTTTAAGATAGTTATAAAAGTCTATATATTTAAACTATATTAAATTAACCTTAAAATATATATACATATATACCCATGTGAGGTGTGGTTGTAAATCGCCTACAAGCTCATTCACCCTTAAGCAATGAATCCTCGAACTTAGTCTCAATAAGAGGATGACATTTCTTGGTTCTAAGTAGTTTCCAAAGGTTGAGACAAGATTGCGCATAAAGTACACCTCTATGCGGCCTCTCCATTCCACCGTGTGATGCCATCAGCCTTCTTACATGTAAAAATATGCAATGCATGATCCATTTTATTAAAGTTAGATATTATTAGATTCACTTATTAGGTGACCAACCAAATTATCACAAACACTCATACCATTCTCGGTCTAAATGCAAGGGAAACCAAATATCAATTAGCTAAATTTGATTTAAGGTAATTTGGCAACCATAACCACGCCAACCATACACAAGCAGATTTCTTGAACCCTACACATATATCCAATTTCATGAGGATCAGTTATATACACGTATATTAGTGCACTAAATTACAAACACAAAACATGCATAATAGCCATTGGATCACTCACCTAGCAATGTCACTACCAGTTGTAATAATCTAAGGGTAACTCAGTCTCAAGATCAGTGTCACCTAATAGAGCAAATATTAATTCTATAAGTTCAAGTTGGATATCAATTTCAATTAGTTAAAGTAAATTCATTGTTTTTATTAGTTTAGGTAGTTTCAACATTTTTGTCGTAACTTTTTCGTCTAAAGTTCATTTTTTGTGTATTTATAGTCTTTTTGAAGGTTTTTGTGTGTACTTTCCATTTTTGAAGTCATCTTGATTATTTGGATTTTGGAAATTCGGGTTTGGTTTTGATCAATTTCAAGTGGCTATACTTGGGACTTTTTTTAAGGTCATTTTCCTAACTAAGCTTAGGGTTCAAGAGAAAATCAACTCGAATTAATCTATAGATCTATTTAGGCCTTTGTTTAGGCATGTTTAGGTCACATGTGCTGCTATAAACCTTTGGTTCTTGATCAATGGTTCAATGGTGATCACTAAGTTTTTAATTTCACTCATCCTTCATCTATGTGTCTTGATTTGGTCCTAAATCAAAGGATTTAACTTTCTTACTTTTCCTAATGATATTTTACTACAATTATGTTCAAAAAATGTTGGAAAACATGGGTGAAATTCCTCCATCAAATTGGTCTCTTTGTAGGGAAGGGAACTAAATCATCTATCTTTCTATCTTTATTCATCTCTAATGTGCATTATTCATCACCTAAAGCTCCTAAATGTTGGGATTTGTTGAGTACATCAAAGATAAATATCTCTTATACTCCTCAATAGTGGAAACTAGAATAAGGGAATAATTTCAAAGTGTTATCCTTTCCATTTTCATTGAAATTTACTTTACATGCTTGCTTACATGAGAGTTACAATGCATTGTCATTTATCCTATTTAGAGTTTGAAACATATCCTTTGAAATCATCTAGTAATATGTGTTACGGAATCCTTCTACTCTGATCAAATCTTCTAATGCTCCGATACCAAATGATATGGAATCCTTTTGATACCAAATGTTATGAATTCCTTCCACGCAGATCTTTGATAAGAACGGATCCTTTAATAATTTTAGGGTTTTCTCTCTATTTGGTACTATCGGATAAAAACAAAGGATATGGATAAAATTACCAATCTATAGATGCCAAGATTGATAAAATTAAACCGGTTCGCAATCAAAACATAGAACGATAGAGACCATGTTCTATAAATCAATCACTAAGGTTAAAGAATTCCAAGAATTCAATAACAATGTTCGCCACAAATTCTATAGGAACTAAGAATTTGATAAGAACAACTAGAATAAAGGGAAATCCAATTCTCAATATTCAAGAACTCTCCAAAGAGGATTCACACACTCAAAAGTGTTTTTCTTTCAACAAAATAACATTCTGTTCGAAATACCCTAAAGAAGACTATTTATATCATGCCTAAAAGTAACCTAAGGACATATTAATGAAAATTGCGCGAGGCCATTCAAGGCCAGCTCAAGGCCGGCCAAAGGTTGACGACCTACATGTAAGCCGGCACTAAGGCCGGTAGCCTTGAAGTTAATTTGGTCGGCCTTCATTCAAGGCTGGCCGAACTTCACCTTGTGTTCTCCCGATGCTTATTTCCTCCCTTTTTGGACCCCGTACTGCCACCTATAGCTCGGATTGACTTTGATTTCTTTGGTGCTTGTATCTTATCTCTTAGAATCATATCATTCCCTCCATGTTGAAAAAGATTCGACCTCGAATCTGTATCGTCCATCCTGCTAAACCACATAAGCAAACTCCTCTTTCCCTTGGGCTTCTTAAGGCAAATCAACCTTGTTTGTTGTATCTTAATTAGACTCATAGGAAGAAGCTTATATGCCTTATCTTGTTGTTGAATGGTATACTCATTGGTGTATCCATCATGCTTAGCTCTGAGATCATACTACCAAGGTCTTCCAAGAATCAAGTGGTTAGCTTCCATGGAAACTACATCACAAACAATCTCGTCAGTATAATCACCAATAATTAATGGAACACGAACCCGTTTGTGTACATGAACAGCTCCCTATGGACTCAACCAATGAAGTGCATAAGGTCTTAGATGCTGCTTCACCTGTAAACCCAACTTAGTAACCCAACTTGCTGAAGCAACATTGGTGCAACTGCTTATGTCAACCACAATCAAACAAGTCTTCCCTTGCACTATGCCTTGAATATGAAATAAATTGGCTCTCTGATTAGGAACAGCTTCATCCTGCTTAACCATTAACTAGTTTCCCTATACTAGATACGCTATAATGTCTTCATCTTCCTCTTCTGCCTCAGTACCCTTCTGTTCTTCTTCCTCACTTTCGACTTTGTCACCCTTTATGACCATAACCCTTTTATTAGGACACTGAGAAGCAATATGACCAAGTCCTAAATGCTTAAAACATTTTATATCCCTGGTCTTCTTTTGCTGTGTTTGGTCAACAGCCTCACTAGCGACTGCCTTTCCTTTTTCCTTCCTTTCCTTCTCCCTCTCACCATCATCTAACTTATAGTGGAGATATGATTTCTGATCCCACCATTTCTGATCCCGCCTGCGCTGATGCCGCTCAACCCGACTGGCTAATTTAATCACATCCTCTAGAGTCTGATAATGCTGGAGTTCCACTACATTGGCAATGTCCATCTTCAACCCATTGATGAAACGCGCTATGGATTCATCTGATGATTCCTTACTATCATACCTTTTCATTAGTGTCTCAAACTCCTTTTCATACTCTTCTATGCTTTTCTTACCCTGCCTCAAGGATTGCAACTCCATCAGCATCTTTTGTTTATAGTAATCTAGCACAAATCTGCGTCTCATCAATCTTTTCATCAAAGCCCATGAACGTACTTTCTCCTCATCCGCCCTACGTCTCTCAATTTATAGTTTATCCCACCACAGACTAGCATATTCAGAGAATGCTAGAGACACCAGCTTCACCTTCATGCGCTCATCCCACTCATAGCAGTCAAATACCTTCTCAACCCGTGGCACCCAGTTTAGGAATTCCTCTGGTTTACTACTACTAGTGAAAGATGGAATTTTTAGCTTTATGTTTTCAATCCCCTTATGCCTGTCATCATTGTTTCCTCTCCTACTCCTTTCACTACTGGCATCAGATTCACCACTAGAATGTCTCCTCCTAGTTCCTACACCACTATGGCTTCTTCTATCCCTAACCTTCAATCTCTCCATAATCAATCTAATATTTTCTTGAAGTTGATTGAACTCTGCCTTAGTCACAACCTCACCCCCATTATCAACATTATTCCCATTGTTGTTGTTATTAGTGACATTAACACTTCCATGCGACGACATCTCTATCACTCAAAAATTTAGCAATAGAAATTCACAAAAACCCCAGTTCTCACCAACAGCCCAAACACCAATTCAACACCCAACAATCGATTCATAGCAATACTTATCAAAATAAATTCCCAAATTTTCCAACCAACGACAGTATTGAATTAAAATTACAATTGAGTTAAGATTCAACAGCCTTACAGATTTAACCCGCCTCGATTCACAAATCCACTAACCTTTGCTCTGATACCAAATGTTACGGAATCCTTCTGCTCTGATCAAATCTTCTAATGCTCTAATACCAAATGATATGGAATCCTTCTGATACCAAATGTTACGAATTCCTTCCACGCAGATCTTCGATAAGAACGGATCCTTTAATAATTTTAGGGTTTTCTCTCTATTTGGTACTATCGGATAAAAACAAAGGATATGGATAAAATTACCAATCTATAAATGCTAAGATTGATAAAATTAAACATAGAATGATAGAGACCACGTTCTATAAATTAATCACTAAGGTTAAAGAATTCTAAGAATTCAATAACAATGTTCGCCACAAATTCTATAGGAACCAAGAATTTGATAAGAACAACTAGAATAAAGGGAAATCCAATTCTCAATATTCAAGAACACTCCAAAGAGGATTCACACACTCAAAAGTGTTTTTATTTCAACAAAATAACATACTGTTTGAAATACCCTAAAGAAGACTATTTATATCATGCCTAAAAGTAACCTAAGGACATATTAATGAAAATTGTGCGAAGCCATTCAAGGCCGGCCAAAGGCCGGCGGCCTTGAAGTTAATTTGGCCGACCTTCATTCAAGTCCGGCTTAAGGCTGGCCGAACTTCACCTTGTGTTCTCCTTACGCTTATTTCCTCCCTTTTTGGAACTCATACTGCCACCTATAGCTCGGATTGACTTTGATTTCTTTGGTGCTCGTATCTTAGCTCTTGGAATCGTATTAATATGGCTAAAATACATTGCTAAGATTACAAAATTAGAGAGCTTCCTAAATATTCTAACCTACTAACACATGATTACAACATAAGAAAAAGGAGGAAGTTCAAGTTGATGCCTATTGTTGTTGGCTTCCTAGTGTACGTGTCTACTCCAACTTTGTTGCTTCCTTTTGCTTGGTGTAGACTTATGTTTTTCCTTTTGGTTCGGGCTCTTCTAAAACTCCTTTAAGTAGCATGGGAGGCTACTGAAGTAGGGGATTTATGTGGTGGTTTTTTGGGCGGTGGTTTCCCTTAAAGGTAGCAGCATGGAAAGTAGCTAGGTGTAGCGGTTTAGTGGTGGTTGTTTGAGTCTTTTTGGAGAGTGTTTTATGGAGTTTTTCTAGTGAGAATTTTTTATAGTGAGGTGCCTAAGTTTCACGTGTAGATGAGGCTAAATGAATAGGTTTTAGTTTCTTAAGTGAAAGGTTAGACACATTGGGTAATGGAGTAAATTGGTCAATGGGCTTGCATGTTGGTTAAGAGATTGTTTTATGTTAAATCACTTGAAATTTTTTGTAATGGTCTTTTCCATTAGAATTAAGGTCTTATTTAGGTCCTAAACCTACACACCTAGGAGTACTTGGTAGATTACAAGCCCTTGGACCAAGTGTGTTGTCTCCCTCTCTTCCTTTAGATGTGGCCGATAGTTTATGGGGGGTTTTCCTATGCTTTTAATTATTTTTTCTGTTAGTTAATAAATGTGGTTAATTAAGGCTTAATTAGGGTATTTTTCTAAGATCTAAATGGATCATTTGTCTGATTTAATGATAAGTGTGAATTGGCTAAATTATCCCTCTTTTTCTTGCCATTTAGGGCTGATTTAGGCGAAATTGTTTCCTATCAATTGCATTGTTTGATTTGATTAATTAGTAGGACTAATTCTTATTAAAGTATGTGATCTTTTATATTAATCTTAGCATATATTATCGTTTTTAAGGTTTCAGTTAAGATTGAATTGAAATTTAGGTTTTCCAAGCTTGGGGTTGACTTCATCAATCCTTAATGTGGCCCTAAGGTTTGTTAATTGATTTAGGATTTTGGAATTTTGAATCTAGGTCTTGAGTAAGCCTTAGTCAAGGTTTATGTCTCCTAATGTAATGATATGGGGTTAGGATTTGTCTAGGTTTTGATCTATTAGTTTTTGGGTACATTAACCGTGTTGATGATCCTAGAACAAATCTTAAGTTTGAAGTCGAATTTTTATGTTTGTTTTCTAATATATTTCCTAATACTCCCACTGGACCTAACTCTTGATCTTGAAATTTTTTTAGGGTTTACAAGAACTTAAGAACAAGTTTTGATAAGTTTGAAGGAACATGAAGACAATGTTTAACTCATAATAATTTTATTAATCAACTCAACTTAACTTATTTTCAATTGTAACCTATTTCTTGGCTAATTCAACCTTAATAAACAAAGAATAACTTGCTGACAATAACTAGAAAACTAGAAAATAAATGTACAAAAAGCAACAAAAAAAAAGAAGGAAACAAGCCAATAAAGAAATTGTTTTTTTAGAAGAAAATTCAATTAAAAACTTTCATAAAAGGGAAGCATCTAAATGGCAAAGATTAACATTTAAATGGCAAGCTTGTTATGCAGTAGCGTTGGAATGCAAAAAATTGGGATCCAAATGGCAAGCTTGTTATGCATTAATGTCTAAATGACTTATTTGAGAGCAATACACTATTTAACATTACTAGCATGTTTCGCATCTCTAACACCAACATATCCTCTAATGGCCCCTCTACGGTCACCAATAATGACACTAACACCCTCATTAAAGGTTTTCCATCATAGTGTCATATATTGCACCTCAAAATGTGCCCTTTAATTGAATACCTAAATTATAAAAATTCTTGTCTTATCACTCTAGAAAGGTTTGCTTCATTTTATTCAACTCAATTATATACCGATCCATATGATTTTCAAGCACAATGATTCTAGCCCTTCTTCTATTACCACCCATTTTAGTCACCTCTCATAATTCTAAATCATCAGCCATTATGATTGAAATTTACATAACCTACAAATTAGTAATAAATCAACCACAAAACACCCAATAATCTAACACTAATGGCAATACCCAATTGAAACGCAATAATAAACTAGATTTAGTTCTTAAAAAATCCAAAATTACCAAATAAAGGACAAGATCTTACCATTGATTCCACAAACCGTAGGTCTCACCATAGCTCTAATACTAGAAAGACGATACAACCTAGATACCGACTTGGAAAAGGGTCACTTCTTTGTTGCGTAGCAATTAAAGAAATTTGTTATTGTTGGGGTTTTATGGTTATAATCATGGTTGTCAAAATCAAGATTCTACTTATAATTGCTAGGGCCTCTATAAAATCATATCATAAAACCGAATAATAAGATTCTACAACTTGTATAAATTAGCTTTAAAAAACTATAAATATACTTACAATACATTATGGAATAATAAAATTCATCATAAATTTTAGTGCAATATAAGTTTAATACAAATAGTTAAGTATAAATCATTATTTAAATACATGAAAGTACAATATAAGTGTCAATACAAAATATTGCAATGTAAATTATTATAATAAAAATATAAAACTAAAATAAATCATCAACTACATTGCCATCATCAAAACTATCACCATCTCTCCCATGACTACCATCACCATCATCATCATCATTATTGTTAACATCATTACTAGAACTACAACCAATGATATTCATATCTTATAAGTTTTTTAAAGTATCAATTCTTACTTTATCTTCAACAACATCAATTTTTAAAATTTCCATATCATCTTAAATCTAATGACTCCAAATTTATATATGCATCAACTTTCTTACTCATTCCATTTGAATGTGTATGTATTTTCCTATATGGAATAGTAGCTAAAGGCTAAGGAATAGTTTTGGAAGTGTGTAATGGGCTAGTTTAGAAGCCTATTAAGTAAGAGTATTAGCCTATTAGGTTAACAACTTTAAAACACATAGAATCATAGAATTTGGATTCTATTGATTTTAAAGATTTAAATTGGGATTTTACTTGATTTTACTCAAAAAGGATTTTGTATAGGATTTAATTAGGAAAAGCCTCGTAAAATTATAAAGTCATAGAATCATAGGAATTGAATCGATATTTTGACAACCATTGTTATAAGTAATAAAGATTAGATTTTTTTTTTATGTATATGAAATAAGAATAATGACTAAAAAAGGATATGAATATTTATTAAGACTGTTCATCAAACTAAGCCAAACCAAACTGAAAACTGAACAGAGCCGCATCAAACCACAAAATACGGTTCTTTTACATTTTATTTTTGTTTACAGCTTAGTTTAGAAATGACCTAAATGATTCATGGTTGGATTCTAGGGATCAAACTAAACCAAAATGAACCACTTCTTATTAAAGAATAAAAATTATGCTACATTTTTTAGTTTTAAAGCTCATTAACATTTTTGTGTACCCCTATTTATTATTTCTTTTTTGTTGATTATGATTCCATTCCCAATCTTCACTTTCAATTCCTTTCCTTTACCTTTGTCCCTCATCTTTTAAGTAGATTAATGTGTCTTTACAATTGCTTAAGATATAATGTTACTGTAATATAATGCTATTTTAGCTTATATTCTTGCATAATGTTCCTCAATTTGAAAATCAATGTTTAGTTGAAAACCTTATTGACTATTAGTATTATTAACTAGAAAAAGATATCTTTAAAAGTGGTTCAAACCGAATTAAAATAAATTGGACCAAATTTGAAGCAATTTGGTTTAGTAACCTGAACCATTCAAAATAGTTTAGTTCATTAAGGGTTTGAATCGAACCATTTCCAATACGATTCAGTTCAATTTAACCCTTGAACCAAACTAAACCATACCATGAACACCCCTAATATTTATTAATTAAGGGAAATAATCAATAGACAAATTGAATATTAAATCCTATTTCGTTACAACTCATGAGAATAGAAATCAATAAAATTATAACTAGATTAGTTGACATTACTCATGTATTAATCTAATTATAAATTTCAAACCCTAGATAGCTCGTCAAATGGTATCGCCACATCTACTATCTAATTATGATGGTTACAATAGTAACAACCTTTACAATTGGTTAATAGATGTAAGGCTTACTGTTGCAATTACTTGAGGAATAATGCTCAAATAAATATCAAATAAACAATATTTAAATTAACTTATTCTTACATTGCCTCACTTGATCTTAATTACTTGCCACATTAATCCTTAGCATCTTTACAATTAACCTAGATTATCTACGAAACAATCTACAAAGGTGTAAACAAACTCTTTAGGACTATTTAATGCAATAGCTTTTAATATGTATGGCAACCCCTCTTTTATCGCTTAGTTTTGTACAAATTTAAAGAAGGACATTAACCACATTCCTTACCTAATGAGCCATATCTAGTGAGTGGCAAGATGTAATTATGCGTGGTGCAATGCATGATTGGTTATTAAGCTATACATAACATTCTTCCAATTTTTAAATGCAATTAATTAGCATAATAATCAAGCTACAATGCAATAAAAATTACAAATCAACATTCAGACACACCAAAGATAGACTAAGCTACCACAATCATATCAACCTCACTCACTACATGCATACATGGAAACTATATTGTTGTTACAAACAAGTATAATGACTTACAACCTCCTATTAGTGAAAATAAGATTGCTATAAGGCAAGCCACTTACTTGATGTAGTATATGCTTGACAACTTTGCTCTTGAGAATGTTGATACCTTAAAATATCAAAATTAAGTAAATTTTATTGGTGATGTGTTTATTTATATTTTATTAATTAGTTATAGTGTGGTGTTATATTTTTATGGTTCAAGAATTGTTTTCAGCTTTATTTTCTCAATGAAGCCTTTTGCATTTCGTAGTAAAGGATTAATTTATAGGGATATAGGATAGTCAAATGACAAATGTAGTAAAGGTGTATACTAAGAAATGCTATATTTCACTTGAGAAGTTTTGAAAATCGTAATACGGTAATTACATATTTTTGGATATTGTGATCCTTGAAATATTCATTTTAAACCCTATGGCTTTTATCTAAATAGTAACAAGAAAGGTTGTTTTGTGTAACATTTAATAAGTAAAATGTGATTTTATGTATAAATGTTGGTATATAGGAGACATGTTAGTCGTATTGGTATAAAATGGCAATCTCGAGTATAAGGAGTATTATGAAAAATGGCTTTTGAAGGCTATTTTAATAAAAAAATTTCATTGTAAATAG
The DNA here is from genome assembly GCA_037954665.1 of Laguncularia racemosa. Classification (NCBI taxonomy): domain Eukaryota; kingdom Viridiplantae; phylum Streptophyta; class Magnoliopsida; order Myrtales; family Combretaceae; genus Laguncularia; species Laguncularia racemosa. The sequence goes on along the minus strand of JBBMOL010000003.1, from coordinate 4,937,179 downwards.
TTGAAAAAGGTCATGTTTTGATTAAAAAAATATTGGGTATTTTTCTAAAAATTACTTAATTATCATTATTTTGACTATTGTATCACAAAAATAGGTCTAAATAGTGAAATAATTAGAAAATATGTAACCAAAGGGTAATAAAGATTCCAAAATATCACAAATAATATTAATTTATGTAAATAAAAAACTAAGAAGTTATTCAATATGAAATTGAAACTTGAGAAAATTATATAAAAAAAAACTAAATATAAGAGATTAATTCTAAAAAGAATACTATAACTAAGTATTAGTATGAGAGACTCACAAATGCAAGGGCGTGATGAAAAATAAAAATCAAAATAACCATATGGAAAAACTTGACCAAAGCATAAGTGAAACTTCGAAACACCATGGAAACCACCACCTCCTCCATCACCAAGTTGTCAAAAGGGAAGGTAAAAGTTCCAAGTTTCACACCTTGTTATGAAATGGGGGCCAACAACCAACAACTACAATTTGAAATGGGGAGAAGGGAGATAGCAGTATTTATTGGGTTTTAACCACCTAAAATCTTTGGGTATTTTATGATGTTTTTATAAGGTATTTTGTTATATTTTTACATTATACTATATTATTTTTATTATTTTCTTTTATTTTATGAAATAATATGTGGTGATTAAGGGTGGACATTATCACTTTCATGTCCTATATGTATATGACATGGGCCTTTATCAATGTCTTAACTTTACTTTTTAACTATTTACTTATCAAAATTTACAACTTAGTAATCACTATTTTATTTTTTACTATAAATTTTTTACTTTTGCCATAAATTTCTTTACTTTTACTATGAATTTTTGTTTTTAGGGGTTATTTGGTCTTTTGATTATTTTTCTTAGTATGGAGCTATTCTTATAGATTTTCAAATTCCTAGCTTGTATTTTACTACGTATTTTGGGGTTTAATGTCAATTGGTCCTTTTAGTTCTATTGAAATTGGTTGTGGATTGCATTTAACTTATTCAGCTGGGTTTGATTGTCTTAATGGGGTTGTTAATCCTTTTTCTTAGTTCAACTATTGATCAATTGTCAATATAAAATCTATAGTTAGGACATGCCATTATTGTTTAAGGTAACTTTTATTATTTCTAAGTAGAGTTGGTAATTGCAAGTTGGGCCAAAAATTTTAGCCTGTACCCGTGTGACCCGCAGGGCTAGGCGGGCAAGTTCCCATGAGTATGGGCTAGCCCGCAAAAAAAAAAATTCTTGTGCAAATGGAAACACTAATTTAAACAATTTTCAACACTTTTTTTTCCTAACATATATAATATAAATTATATTTGCAAAGAAAAAAAAGGTTTATCTAAAAAAATAAAAAATTTTATCTAGCATGTCGTACATAATACACTTTAATAAAAAAATACTAAATTAAAAAAAAATTCATGAGCCGAGTGGGCCAGCCTGCATTTGCCTATGCGGTGGGGCAGGCAGATTTTTGTAACCTGCAACTCTTGCAGGCCACTGTGGGCTGGCCCACGATAACCCACGGGCAGGTGCGAGTCGAGGCGGGCCGACCCATTTGACCCGCATTCCTGGCTCTATTTCTAAGCTATTGATTTTAGGTCGTTAAATAAGTTGAGGGTCCTTGCAATAAAAATTGATATAATCAAGAAATGGATTGATTGGATCGACAAGAAACCTTTTAATATGAAAAGGGTTATCAAAATATAAATAAGAGAAATAATGGTAACAACTTGTTTGCCAATATGAAAAAAATCAGTTAATAGCTTATTAATCTAATAAAGGGAAAAATAGTCATAAAATAAAAATAGGACAGTGAAAGGAAATAAAAAAAAAAATAGTCAGTTTATGAAAATAATAAAAGCTGTGATCATGTAACAATACTTCGAGTCCAAACTTTTTATAAATGCTTTAAATCTTTTTGATAAATTCTTGAGCAATATATTCTATTCTACAACAAATGCTTTAAGCCTGCTTTGAAGCTTATGTTCTTGCAAAATTCTGCTGCATATATTGGCTCCAAAACCTCCTTCATCCTACCTTGTTTCTTGCCAAATTCATTTCTAGGCAATCTTAGACCTCTAGCTTAATCGTTTTTAAAAGAATATTGCTTTATTTCCCCCTTTGGAAGCAGAATTATAAAGCATTGCTTGAGTGTTGGAGATCGTACATGACTTGGACGTTGCCAATATTATGCTAGAATTTGATTTTGCAGAAGCAATAAAAAGGCCGGAAACATCTAGTGCTATCTCTCTCTCCTCTCTAATCTGATTTTTATTTGTAGGAAAAAGACGAAAGGCTTCAATGATTTCTCGTTCTACAGATTCTTTCGGAAGGGAAATAAGGCCACCGATCTCCTTGCGAAAGCAAGGTCATCACGGCAAGAAAACTCCTTACTCTGTCCTAGTTCACCTTCTCATTCAAGGTTAGGAGATAAGACCATGAGGATGGTAATCTCCTTCCCCTGATTTACGAACAGTACGAAGAAAATCCCACATATTAGAGAAATTAAAAGAAGCGGCACCTGCTCAATTCGAATCAAAGAGGATTGTGAGCACCAAAGAAAGTCGGTCCATTTGTTTTGTATATTTATTGCTAAAAACAAATCAATAAAGATTATGGTAGCTGATAGCTAGAAACTGTAACGTTTTATATTAGTAAGTAAAACATTAATCAAACCACACCAAATTTAGTTGTAGAACATTTGATGGGTTTTAATTAAAGTCTCCATATACGAATAGAGGGTTATTAAATAAATATAAATCACACTAAATCTAATACACATAAGTTTGTAAATATGCAGTGGACTCTGAGAAAATGTTTAAGCGGTTAGGAATAATTAACTTTGGCTAAAAGAAGAAAAAAAATATTGACTGAAAAAAAAAAGAATGATCAGTTGGCCAGACATTATAGAACAACTATAATGGCAAAGGCTTTGTATATCATAAACATTAGCCATGTTTGTCTTTGTCCTTCAGACTTCAATTGTATTGTCCACGTATTGAGTAATACCTGGTAATTTCTCTCATTGGAGCTCTCTTTCTCCCTCTAAATCGTATGCTGTTTGAGTAAGACTGCTTAGCACTCTAGCCTGCACGTGGCAATCTTAAGAACCGCAGATGATACACATTTTCTATACGTAACAGTCACTTCCACATCTAGTAATGTGACATCTAACGGGAAGGCAAAACATACTTACATGTGAAACCTGAATCATGGTAAAATCTTCAGAATCGATCAGCTGAATACCACAGATATATATATATATATCTGTGGGTGTGGGTGTGTGTGTGTTCATAGCAAAGTAAGAGATTAATGTGTCAAATCTGAATAGTTATTCCTCAATATCTTTCTTTAGTAAGGATGAGAGCGAGAGTTACAAAGGTGCAAATTCACCCTCCCATCCGTTCCTCAAGTTCATGTGAAATAAAATACAATCACTCTTCCTCTCCGAATCTGTCCCCATTAAAAGGTCACTGGCAATTACAATCTTGTTGCAGCTTAAGTAGATGCCTTTTGATAGGAACATAGATCAAAAGTAGCCCTCAAGCAGAATGCTTTCACCAGAGATTTTGGGCAATAAGTTCTTTACTTCCAGTCCTTCTACCAGTCTAAGTGGGACGCCAGCATTACCATGACTATTTTCGCTCCAAAATGGCAAGACTTCCACGATGACTTTCTGCATCTGATTGGAAGACTCTTCAAGAAGCTCTCTAAAATCATCTATGCTCCCCCTCAAGTCTAACAAGACACTGCAGAATCCTCTGCTTTTGCAGTAACTCAAGATGGCATCCATATTTATTCGTTCTACCACAATCATCTCAATTCCCTTGAGAGCAGTTTCTGGTGCCACAAATTTATCATCTTGTGCAAAAATTGCACACTTGGACAGTTCACAAGTAAAACTAGAGAGTTTAGGAAAAGATATAGAATCTCTGGCTATTACAATGTGAAGAGGTTGATTAGCTCCAGGTTCTTGGGAGCTGGGTAGCAATGAATTCTCAGTCAATGACGTTGAAGAAAGTATAACAGCATCATATTCCTGCAACAGTTTCGAATAATATCCACCAATTTCTGATGCACCTTCACCAAGCTTATTTGAATAATGACCATTAATAGAGATGGAGTACCTTCAAGCCATAAAACAACCAAGCTTATTTGAATAATGACCATTAATAGAGATGGAGTACCTTCAAGCCATAAAACATTCTGCAAGTAAATAAACAGAACTGCCACAAATTTCAAGCAACAAAGTTCATACTAAATAAAGACAGATTCAAAGAGTGAAATGCAAAAGCAAAGTAATGCTCATGTCCTTGCAAGTGTATTGTGTTTCAGATTTCAAACAGTGATGGACAATCAATCGAAAGACAGCTATTAAGAAAAAAATATGTTTAAGAATTCATATAGTCATTGCGCTCATCTGAAACAAGATCAAGTGCCTTACTTTACCTCAATGTAACAAAGGGTTTTCCAGCAAGCATAGTATGAGCATAAGCCTCAAGGAGATCCTTACACAGCTCTTCCTTCACACCTGCAACAACCTCAATTCCTGCAGCTCGCAGTCTCTCAACTCCTTTTGAAGCCACAATTGGATTAGGGTCTAGCATCCCTACCACAACTTTTTTAACCTTTGCTTTAATCAGTGCTTCTGTACATGGTGGTGTGCGGCCATAGTGGTTACATGGTTCCAAACTAACATAAGCAGTAGCATTTTCAGCTAAATCCCCAGCTGCTCGGAGTGCAAAAACCTGAACATTTCAACAACCTTCAAATATTTTGGCAAATGAAGCTACAATAAGTGTAAGAACAAAACATTCCCGTATTCTAAATATTGCTATTTCTATTTCCTTATTATTTAAAAAAATCGAGTTATCTTCTGTCCAACAAGAAGTGTGCCACTTGATATAACAGCTATGACTGATTAAGAACTTGCATTTCCAAAAGAACAGAGCAACTGCATGAAGGAATGTAATAAGGAGGAAATTACATGCTTTTAGCTGCTTAAGAGAAAAATTATTTTTGCAAAAAAAAAAAAAGGATATATATTATCAAGGTTGAAATTACAGTTTTGCCTGAATATGGAGTTTCAGTAAACAACTAAACCATTTCTGGTAGCAACATTAATCAGAGGCACAAAATGAATAGGAGAATCATTTTTTGATGATGGATTAAACTTTTAATTGGTCAAACTGAATATCTTAATAATTTACCAGGGGTGTTGATATAGATACTGAGAAAGCTTTTACTAAAGCACCTACTAAATCAACGAGTAGATAGCCAAGGGCTCTACTTACATAGCAAACTCCTAAAGATGTACAATTCAGCTCTTTATTTATTTATATTCATTATCTTTAATTTCAATATATGTTCAGGTTTCAAGATGAAACATATGTCAATATAATGCCATAAGATATAAATTAAGACAGTAAAAGAACATATGTGCAATAATAATTAATCTATGAAACATCTCTCATAGAATATTATCAGAAAGGTTTCATCTTGTTGGTTTTACATGGAAATCAGGCACTGATTATAGGATTGAGGGTATCATCTTAGTGCAAATCTATCCACGCCACTGTCCACACATTTCCATTAGTTGCTTGGAGGAACCATTTAGAGGCTAATTTTCTAATTGCTCCATAGCAGTCCCTTTAATTATCAATATATTAACCATCAAGTAAAAAAAGATGTCTACAATTACCTAAAAAGAGCTCAAGATATCTACATGCACTCAACAAATTAATTAAAAATTTAAGTTACCTCAGCATGTGGCTGGCCAGGTTTAGGATGAAACCCTTCACCAACAATTTTACCATCTTTCACAATTACACACCCCACCATTGGATTCGGACTTGTATAGCCAACAGAAGTCCTTGCAATCTCAACGCACCTTCTCACATAAAACCCATCATCATGCTCTAAAGTTCCACATCTGATCATTAAAAGATCACCATAATTTTTAGAGCAACTCCGTGATGTGGATAATCTTTTAATTAGACTCAAACATCCACTCCTTGAATATGAATTCTGGACCTGCTTGCTGAAATGATTTGTTGACGAAGAAGGTAACAAATGATGAGAAGCTGATATGTTGGAAGGAAAGAGAGAAGAATTAACAAATGCAGTTTTCAGAAACTGCATTTTCTGGAAATTCCTTAATTCCTAAAGATAGATCTAAGAGAAACCCTGGTGAAGAAGCAACTGCATCCTTCAATCTATGCTTCATTAAAAGTCTGCATGAAGAAATGATAGGAAAATCAAACTTGCATACAGTAAGAAAGTATGGTTTGAAAATCCGAACAACATCCCTATAGCATTGTTTCAAGTATTTACCACAACAAAACTCCAATAATCACTTCCAACATTTCAATTACACAAGATAGCACAACGTTCGGAGGTGCTCCAATAAAGATTGATTCAGTTTTAGAGTGCTTAAAAGGAAGAGAAACTAAGTCAATCTATTTTTTCTTTTCCACTGTAAAGCTGCACAGCATTTGACCGAAGACAAGTTTCTAATATTAATTAAAAATAATACCAAAAATAAGAGCGAATGTTATATATTCACTTTTTCAAAAATGTCTAATCAACTAAAAAATTTCAAGAGAAAGTTGGAGTAGTGTGCATAGATGACAAGTTGAGGGAAACACAATTAAGATTGTGATACCCCATATGAATTGTGAGAGAATTGGTATTGTCCTATAAGACCAAGTATTGGATAACATGTCAATATTAATAAAAAAACTTTTCGATCAAGTCGTTGAAAAAGGTCTATTAATACTTGTTGATTTGATTATTAATTACTTTTAATCTGAGACATTACAAACAGTATCAAAGCCGATTTTTCCCTAGGGATATAGATTTTTCCCTTGTGAAGACACTACTTGTGAAAAGAGGTTGAGCAGAGATTATATTTTTCTTCTTAATATCTTACATCATTAATCTTCAACAACTTTATTCCTTGACAAAAATGCTTAACTTGAGTAGTCACAGATGCAGTTATTCCTATATTTTCAATAAATAAAAAAGAAAGTACACTACACAAACATGGAATAAAGATTGTCAGTTCTCTGTTCTTTTCCCCAGTAATCAAACAATGAATGGAGGGGGTTCTGATGCACCAGGTTTGGCACCAAAACTCTAAAAGAGTAGTCTTCTCATAGTTACCAATAGTGTCAAAACCAATTCCATGTGAACCAACAAAAACATTAAGAGGCAAGCCATGTGAATTCATATCATGATAACCGATACCCACCTCAAATCCTTTCTACTATCAGTACCTAGTAGATTGTTACTGAAAGAAAACCCAAAAAGGACTAAATACCATGCATGAGCTGATAACATAATGTCTAGTTAAATTTGTTTTTTGGGCAATTCAAGTAACACTCTGTTTCCTTGCACTCATTTTCTTTTCTTTTCATCAATAAGAATCCTGATGTCATAATTATACACACAAAAATGATAATTGCACACCCTATAAACTTTGTTTTCTCCATTATAGGGTGAAAAAGTATCATCAAATCAATGCGTAAATACTATTTCCTAAGAATACTAATTCGAGACCACTTCTTCTCCATAGATCATATCTTTGCTCTTAACATCCTCTTTACAGGTAATTTGCTACATAATCAACCTTCAACATCTTTTATTCTCTTCTTATTTCCCACAAGAATGATCCACTTCTCATCTAGGCAACTTTTGGTACAAAAACACAACATTAAAATCATTTCTTAGGACTTCTTTGATTTATCAATGAGCGATTCAATCCATCTTCTCACATGACAGATTCCATATGCTCGTTTCTTGTGATATGCACCATGCAAAAAAATAAATAATAAATAAAAAACAAAAACAAAAAAGGAAATATTTAATAGGGAATCCTACAGTAAAATCTACAACCAAGCAGAAATTAGTAACTTTGCATTCAAAGCAATCTTTATAGAAGAAAAGCCACAACAAGCATCATCCAAAAATAATGACATTATAAAAAGCAAAAGCATGTTCTTTCTAAATTACCCAAAAAATGAAGCAAGCTTCTTCAATAAAAATAAAGTCCCATAAACCTTGCAAGCATATCTACAAACTGTACAGGTGTAATGCAAATTTATCTGTATTCATTTAATTGAGAAAAAAGGAGCCAAAAGTGGGCCTGTAAACATTTCCATATATAGTAGCATGTGATTATAGTAAAAGCATGATAATTTATTGCTTTTTCTTGAAAATATCACTCTTGTGTACAATTATCTTTATCTGTAGTAAACCCTGACCTAGAAACAGAATTTGACTTTTTTTTCATTTTTTTTTTATTAGTTCAGAAGTTCATTGATAAAATAGGTTTTGCAAAAAGAATATTCCTCTGTACAGTTATAAAGAAAAGTCGAGTATAATGGGCACTACCTCAAAGTGTTGGTTCATGTACAAAACAAACTAGATGGTGCATAGACCAAAACTCATACCAATACATTACAAAAGCAAAGGACTAGTGTCCATAGGCATAGCAGAAGTAAGAACTTCTTCAAGCACACAATCAATGGAAGATTCTTGAATTCCGAGACATCTTGCATTTCTCTCTTGCCACATATATTTGGCATGAGCTAGTTATTTACTCAAAAAACATGCATATAGTTGTATTAGTCTTTTGTGTATAACTTGTAGAGACAAATAATTTAGTGATTCCTAACAAAACATGCAAAATCCAAATTTGGCAGCCGGTCAATAATGATGTCCAATACATAAGTTCTTCCCATTTGTGAATCTGCATTCAAAAGCTAAAAGGAAAAGGCTGTCTAAAATCCAATGTTTCTATGACTTGTCCTTTTCCATTAACTCATCTTCACCCAATACATGTGCATAATGATTAATAGGGGAAACTTAGGATCTCACAGCGGGGTCAATACTTATAAACTCCCATACATGAAAAGCTGAACAAGTAAACACATCTCAGAATATATGCGAATGAGGACTACTGGTTTTCTCATCCTTCCAAATGAGGACCTATGGCAGTCCCCTTAATAAGAAATAGTGTGTATAGTATATGTACATTAAGTGAATAATATTCCTATTTTACTCAAAATAACCTTTACAGTTTACAGTATGAGTATTCTGATTGTGACCCGGAAAAAGGGATTTTGATTATTGTTCCCCATTGCATACCATAGCTAAAAGAGGGTACCCAGAGTCTGAAACAATGAATGACAAGAAAGAATATCTCCTGTCAGTTTCTTTTTGAATAAGTTCACTTCTAACTGTGGATTCAGTTTCACTGGAAGGAATCTTATGCCCAAAATGAATCTTGACATCAACAAAACTAAAAACATCTAAAACTAGCTTCCTCCATAAGAATTCAATAACAGAGGAGCATGACATTGGCACCCACATAGCCAAATCATACATATATCCTTAATCCAGTAATCCAACTTCACCCAAGCTGAGCAAAACCTTTTTCATCTTAACATATCAGTACAATCCATCATCAACTGCAGAGTCTGAACTAGGGAAGCATAAATCGTATCTATATGATTCACCACCTTATGAAACAGATCTAAAAGCATCCAAAATATCCTAAAAAGGAACTAAGCGAGCTCAAATGAATCCAATCAAATCAATCATCTCATGAAAACACAAAAAGAAAACATCCTTTACACTCATGTAGCAAAAATCATGGTATCAAGAATAACCCAAAAAGCGAACACCTTTAACACTAATTACATCAACTCAAATCATCAAAAAAGAAAAAGAACCAATCATTCCTTAACTTAAAACCCATTATAAAAAAAAAAAAACATTTCGGTGAAGTTATACTTCATTATTTACGACTTCTATGGATTTGCAATTAACTTTTTCTCAGCTCTAGACTTTATTTTCTAGCTACTATCATATCGTTAAGGCATTTCATTAAGCAATTGATATGCAATGTGAATAACTCTCAAACCAACTATCCTTATATTTACGACCAAAAAAAAAAAAGACCCCAACCCATAATTTCTATCGAATTGAAAACACACATAAAAAGCCAATTGTCATATTAACCGCAAAGAACCCAAACCATAATTTTGTACGAACGCCATATAAATTTAAGAGAGCATGAAAGAATACCTTATGAAACTCGATAGAAAGACAAGCCTAACTTGTAGCCTTGCGAACGTGAGGTAGGAGAAGAGAGAGATAGAGAGAGCCGAGTTGAGGACATAGATCGTGGGGCTGGGTCAGGGATAGAGAAGCCAGTAAGAGGAGCTGGAGCTACAAGTAGAACCGACCGCGAGGTTGAGTTGGGATTAGAGCATATACACTCTTATCTCTCCAGAAGCCTAGCTTGCAGCCTTTGACATAGTTTATTAAGAACCTTTCTCTTTCTACACGTTTCATATGCCTTTGTAAAGGTTTCTTACTGTGCCTATTTTATTATTACTTTTAAATCAATATTTTAATAATTTATAAAGATAATTTTAGTATTAATAATAAAAAGTTGAATAATAACAGAAAAATTATAAAAGATAATTTTAAATCAATACTTTAAATTTAGCTATTTAATTACTCAAAATTTTGTTAACAAAAAAAAAATTACTTTTCAACGTCTTTTATATAGGAGTCCAATTTTATGAGGGACTTTACATCACTTGTGAAGGAGCATCAGCATGTGCTCCTTAGCCTCGGAACTCTCGTGCGAGAACCAAATATTGTTATGAGCTCCTAGAGAAGCTTGTGAGAGAGAGAACTAAAAAACCAAAACTATCAAGATACCATTAAAAATCATATCATATTGTAATTATAATATATAGTTTTAAATTTTTTTTCTTTATTTTATATCCATTTTTATGATATATTAACATATTTTCATAATTTCTTTTATCATTTTTTTTTTTGTGGAATGATAATAAATTCATAACTCAAAAGTAAAACAAATATCACAACTAGTACATAATCTTCTGGTTTTACAGTCCCTACATGGGGGACGGAACTCCCCTATTACGTACATAGCTATCAACCGAAACAAAGGACTCAAAAGTCTCTGGTACATTGTTACCAAAATGACTACGAGTATTACGCATCATTCCTTTTTTTGCTGAAAGGTCCACACTTCTTTTGAAGCTCCTTAGACGCTATTGGATCCTGTAGCACCCTAGGCATTTAATCTCCTCCCCGCAAGAGTAAAGCAAGAAGGGCATGAGTGAAGCATCACAGGTTCCCTTTTTCAGTAGGTTTATTGCCCCTAGAGAATCAGATTATGTAACGCTCTAGAACTTAAAAGACGAATACAACTCAGCACGCGTCCTCACTAAGTAAATATATATAAAAGCTTAAAATCTGCTAATTTCACTATCAACATTCAAATACCCATAATGATTAATAGAATCATTCTACTCATGAAATAGACTGAGAAGAATATTTATCCTAAAAAATAAATTATAATCAATCTCCTCAAATTATTATAGTAGAAGCATTTAAAAACTTAAGTACTATAGAAATCTTAAATCAATTAAACAATATCATTCAATGTCTATCTTTTTGTTTTCCTTATAGTATACATATTTCACATTCTCCTCAAATTTTTTATTTGTCTCCACTATAGTCTCATTGTACCCTACAACTTTTCCTAAAGTACTTGCAATTAAAATTGGTCCGACGACAGGTGAGCTAATTCCTAGTACAATGCATATTCACATACACACACGCATGCCATGCTAAAAATACCAACACAAACATAATGCAACATGATATCCAAACACAATTTATTATCTTTCATATCATATATTTCTAACACACAATTCTCATCATCATAATAACATGCAACCTTACATACACACACATACAACAAAGGTCACTCTCCTTTATCCATGAGTTTATTCCATACATAAATAATACATATACGACAATGGATACTTCCTTTTGTCCATGAGTCCATGTGTCTTTTCACATCACACACATGAGTCCTTCCATATTAGATAATTTTAAATCTACCAAGATCATTTTGGTATATGACTTCACTAGAAACAACATTACATACCGATTATTGGGGTGCTACCTTGAGAATACTGACCCTCTTTTGGTTTATTGGATCTAGCTAAGCACATTCATTTTCAATATTGATTTAGTTCACATTTCTAACCTAACATGCACAAGCAACAAACATGGTATACAAGTACCTAATAATCAATGAATGATTCCTTCACTCTTGTAATCCCCCAATCCTCAAACCTATTCAAATATACAATTACATACATTTAGTATTGGAAGAGAATGACATATAATGGAATAATGAGTGTCCCAGAACAACACAATCATATAGGTGGATGTGTAGAGAGATACGGGAGAGAACACAACCATAATAGTGGCCATGTACCTTTCTATGTATTTCTGTCAATTCAATATGCCTAAATACACGGTCATGTATTTAGCCGTGTACTTCAACATGGTAGGGTACATAGTCATGTATAGTAGTTGTGTTCCTTTCTATGAATTTGTGTAATTTGACATGCTCAAGTACATGAGCATATCTGGGGGCCATGTACCTTTCTATACACATTCATGTTTCAATACGGGTAGGTATATGGGCATGTACTTGGCCGTATAGTGCATTATTCTATCATGAATTCCCCTTTTTCCACTTTGTTAATTTTTCCCTAACCTAATTCCTATGAATGTATGTCTAATTGATTAATAACTTTGCTAATCCTAACACAATGTAAAGAATTATGCATTTATTGGTTTGGAATTGCAATTGATATACCCGAATTGCTTGTTTGTAAGTTTGTTTTGTCTCGTTCCTTGTTCTAAATTCTAACAATACATTATCATATTGTCTTAGAGTTATGAATTTATAATCTTAAGCAAATATTTTAGTGTTTGAAACCCTTACTTGGAAGAAAAACGTTAATTTCTACTACTTTCCCATTAGGTCATTATGTAGGTCTTTGAGAGGGTTTCCATAATTCCAACTGCGTGAAAATGAGAAAGGAAGAGAATTAGGTCAAGTAGGGGTTTAAATACCTAGACCCTAAAATGACCATACTGCCCCTATCTCTTTAGGTTATTTACACAATTAACTTTAGTCTAATTAAATATATATATATATCCGAAGGCTAGTCTGGCAACTGATAGCTATAAGGCAAAACTTAACACCTTTCCTCTATGTCCGTATGAAAGTACCATCGGGATGAGCTCTCACATAGGGGGGAAATAGAGTCTACCTATTATAAGGACAGCTTTTTTCCATGTCATATTATATATATATATATATATATATATATTACATCTCAACCCCCCCATAAAAACTTTTATTCTTAAAAGTTACTTATATCTCATTCTCATCTCTCTTTCCAGCTCCTAAGTTGCTTCTCTCTCTATCTGATTACTCCACTACACCTTAACATATTTGATAACCCGTCTTCTTATAATTTGCTTTTTAGTGTCCATGATCTTGATAGGCTTCTTTGTAGTTGTGAGGTTTAGATGCACTTTCAAAAGTTCAAAGTAATGATTTGGTCTAGATTAAGCACATATTTCCTTAGCTTGAAGATGTGAAATACATCATGTGCCCTAACCAGATTTGATGGTAAAGCCAATCTGTATGGCACTAGTCTAATTCTTTTTAAAATTTCAAACAATTCTACATATCTGGCATTTAGTTTTCTCCCTAGCTTAAATCTTACTACCCTTTTTGTAAGTGAGACCTCCAGTAAAACATAGTCTCCCACTTTGAACTCTAATGGGCATTGTCTTTTATTTGCATAGGTTTTCGATAACTTTAGGCTGATTGCATCCTTTATCTAATCAACTTTACTTTGTCCACTACATCTTGTACCAAATCAAGTCCCAACATTCGTTTCTCACCCACTTCATCCTAATATAAAGGTGACCAGCACTTTCTTCTATATAATGCTTCAAAAGGTATCATTTAGATGGTAGCTTGATAGCTACTATTGTAGGCGAACTACACTAAAGGCATGTGTTCATCCTAATTTCTACCAAGATCCAGTGTACACAACCTTAATATGTTTTCTAATATCTAAATGGTTTGCTCTGATTAACCATTCGTCTATGGGTGAAAAGTCTTACTGAATTGTAATTTGGTTCCTAACATCTTATGCAAACTATTCCAAAATCTCCCGACAAATTTGGTTTCTCTATCGATACAATTATGGTTGATACTCTATGTAACCTCATAATCTCTTTGGCATATAGTTGAGCTAGCTTCTCAACTTTATACCTAGTGCTTATAAGTATAAAATAGGTAGATTTTGTGAGTTGATTTATAATTATCCATATAGTGTCTAGCTTGGTTATAGTTATAAGTAACTTTGTGACGAAGTTCATGGTCACATACTCCCATTTTCATTTTGGTATTGGTAGAGGTTGCAACATGCCAATGAGTCTTTAAAGCTCTATTTTAATCTATTGGCATACTAGACATTGAGACACATATTTTGTAATTTCTCTCTTCATGTTCCTACCAATAGTGATACTTTAGATCTTTATACATTTTGGTATTCTCAAGATGAATAGAGTACCTAGAATAGTGTGCCTCGTTTAATATCTCATTCTTTATTTCAACTAAATTTGGTACACACAACCTATGACCATACCTTATCACTCCTTCTTCATCTATATTAAATTTTATTGCCCTTCCATCCTCTATTCATTTCTTAATCTCCTGTACCCCACATCATCAGCTTATACAACTTTTATCCTATCCATTAATGTGGGCTGTATGCATAAACTAATTAATCTAACTCCAATCTCTTGGGTTACAATCTCTAGATCTAATTTATGCATATTTTCCAATATATTCCTTTAAGTTCTAATTAAAATTGCCAAATTTCCATGCTACTTTCTACTAAGTGCATTGGTAACCACATTCTCCTTCCCAAGATGGTACTAGATCTCAATATCATAATCCTTTATTAACTCTAGCTAGTGTCTTTGCCTCATGCTTAATTATTTTTTAGTAAAGAGATACTTGTGACTCATATGATCTATGAATATCTTGCACTTCTCCCTATATAGATAATATCTCTAAAGTTTGAGTGTAAGAATAACAGTTGCTACTTCTAGATCATGAGTTAGGTAGTTTTTCTCATAGGGCCTCAACTATCAGGATGCATATGCTATCACTCTCTCATTCTACATCAATATATATCCAAGGCCCTTGGATAGATGCATCACTGTATGCTACAAATTCTTTACCACTAATAGGCAATGCTAGGATCGATGTTGGAATCAACCTCTCCTTTAATGTTATGAAGCTTGCTTCATATTTGTCATCTTAAACAAACGTCACCCCCTTTTAAGTTAATCTAGTTAAAGGGGTTGCTAGCTTGGAGAATCCTTCTACAAATCTTCTGTAATATCTAGCTAACCCTAAGAAGCATTTGATCTCTACACTATCTTCGATCTAGGCCATTCATTCATAGCCTTTATCTTCTCAAGATCTACAGATAACTTATCCTTATTGATCACATGACCCAAAACGGTTACCTAATTGAGCTAGAATCCGCACTTCTTGAATTTTGTGTATAGCTTCTCAATTTGTAACCCATTCAACACCATCCTCAAATGTTGCTTATGGTTCTCTTCATTCTTAGAGTATATTAGAATGTTATCTATACATGTAATGATAAATTTTTCTAAATACTCCTTAAATACTTAGTTCATTAAGTCCACAAAAGCTGCTGGTGCATCTATGAGTCCAAATGGCATTACTTGTAACTCATAATGCCTATATTGAGTCCTAAAGGTGGTCATCTTAATATCCTTCTCCTTAATTCTTAGATGATGGTATTCGAATCTCAAGTCGATATTTGAGAAGACTTGAGCCCCTTGCAATTGATCAAACAGATCATCTATCTTTGGGAGGGGATACTTATTCTTGATGGTGACCCTATTTAATTCCTTTTAGTCTATGCACAACCACATGCTACTATCTTTCTTCTTCATAAACAACACAACTCTACCCTATGATAAGACAATGGGTCTAATGAACTTTTTGTCCAGCTACTCTTGTATCTGCTTCTTCAGTTTTTTTAGTTTGGTAAGTGTTGTATGGTATGGGGTTTTGGATTTGGGAGCTGCATTAAGCACCACATCTATACTAAACTCAATCTCCCTTACTAGGGGTAAGCCTGGTAGATCTTTAGGAAATACATCTATAAATTCCTTTACCACTCATACTTGATCAATTCTCATCACATCTTCAACTTCAACTGTCATTGAAGCCAACATGCTCTTGCCCCATAGTTCATATGTTGGCAATTCTATTGGTTTATGTATTTCTAACTTGAAATAAAATAAGTCTCCTTCTGGTGTACTAAATAGATTGTCATATTATAATATTTAATAATTGCATGATGTCTAATTAACCAATCTATTTCCAGTATTAAGTCAAAGTTTGTCATTTCTAATACTAGAAGATTTGTAAGTATAATTTTACCTTGTACTTTCATACTGACTCTTTTACATATTTTGTTTAATCCTCTACCTACACCCATTGGTGAACTTAAACGTAATGCATTATCCAACACCTCTGTACAAATATCATGTATGCTTCTAAATGCATAAGACATACATGAATATGATGTACTAGTATCAAATAGGACGTATGCATTACCAAAATGTACCAATACTATACCTGCCAATGTTTCTATGTCTAGAGTGCCTTACTGCTATAATGCAAAAACTTGTGATTCTGCTTGTTGTTTTAGTCCTATTTGCTAAGGTTTGCCACCATGGCTTATAGCTTGATTTCTCCTTGCTTGTGCTAGTCGTACATTTTTCTCTCCAGTATTTGGGCAATCAACCATCCTATGACCCTTTTGTTTGCAGGAGAAACAAAATATGAGAGGTATTAATTTATCTACATTGGTCTTATTGTTATGTCCTGTCTTCCTACATGAAAATCATACACCCTTTGGCCACTTACATTCATTTAGTTCATGTGGCCCATAGCATCGCATGTGTCTATTGCTTTGACCTATGGAGGAGGTCCTGTCTTGAGAGGATAGCGTTGCAATGACTACAAATTTGGTTTGCATAGTGTAAAGTTTCTTGCCCTTTTCTTAGATGACAATTCCTTGGGTAAGTCTCTTCCCCGGTACGATCCTAGTCCCTAGTGTTCTCATTTCCTTAGTCCTTCTACGACTTTGTTCTAAGAATTTAGCTTTATTTACCACGTCAAAATAGGAGTTTAATTGAAATGGTCCCACTTCATGTTGTAAAGTGAGTTCCAAGCCTAATACAAACTGATGAGCTCTCAACTTCTCATCAGTTTTGAAAGCTAGTGGCATAAACTTCACTAAGCGATTTAATTCTGCCTTATACTCATCTACAAACCTCTTTCCTTAGTAGTAAGCTACCTCCATTCTGTCCTATATGATGCTCGAGAAGTACTATTCATATAGCGTTTCTTTAAACCTTTCCTAAGTGATGAGTCCAATCGTTAACCTTGACATACTTAACCACCATTCTAAAGTTGAGCCCCTCAGTAGATTGATAGCATACTTGACTTTTTTCTCTTTAGGAATTCCTAGTGCTTTAAAGGTTTTCTCTAATTCATTAAGTCACTGCTTAGCATTTAGTGTATCATCAACCTTAAGTCTGAATTTCCTAAGCATTCTAACGAATCAGTCCAAACTTACTTACTCAACTAGCCTATCTCCCATCTCACCCATCACTTGTCCTTGCCTATTGTTTAGAAACTGCAATTTTGTATTTACTGTTGTGCCACCACTCTTGCTAATGCTAGAGTATTAATAGTCGATAGCAGTTGTGTAGTATTGACCTCATTATCCCCTGGTCCATGCTAAGGTAGTCTAGGTGGCATCCGGTTATCAAGAGCATTACCTCCAACACTTGAGGTTAATCTTGGTCCTAAGATTCTCTTAGGCATTCTATAAAATGAATAGGAGTTGTCTCAAGATATCATATTATTATTAGTAATATAGTAAGAATAACTAGAAGGAATATATGTTTACAAGCATTAATCCTATTTACTACCCACTCTCATCACGTTTTGTTGCCTTATAGATCTTATTCCTAGGTAGTTTATAGATCAATATACTTAGGCTCTAATAACATTTAACTTGTAATGCCTCGGAACCCAAGACGAGTACAGCTCATCACATGTCCTCACTAAGTGAATATACGCAAAAGCTAAGAATATACTAATTTCACTATCAAGAGTCAAATACCCATAATGATTATTAGAATCATTCTACTCATAAAAGAGATTGGGAAGAACATATATCTTAAAAAATAAACCATAATCAATCTCCTCAAATTATTATAGTGGAAGCATTTAAAAACTTAAGTACTATAGAAATCTTAAATCAATTAAACAATATCATTCAATGTCTATCTTTTTCTTCATTTGGCTATTACTCCTCATAGTATAAATATTCCACATTCTCCTTAGAATTTTGGTTTGTCTCCGTTATGGTCTCATTGTACCCTATAACTTCTCTAAAAGTACCTACAATTAAAAATGGTCCCACAAGGGGTGAGCTAATGTCCAGTATAATGTATACTCACATATACACATGCATGCCATGCTAAAAACAGCAACATAAACATAATGCAATATGATACCCAAACAAAATTTATTATCTTTCACATCATATATTTCTAACACACAATTCTCATCATCATAATAACATGCAACCTTACACACACACACACACATACATGACAAAAGTACTCCCCTTTGTTTACGAGTCTATTTCATTCATAGATAATATATATACGATAGTAGATACTTCTCACTGTTCATGAGTCTTTGAGTCGTTCTACATCACACACATAAGTCCTTTCACATCACACACATGAGTCTTTCCATACCAGATAATCCTAAATATATTTGGATCATTTTGGTACACGATTTTACTAGGGACAACGTAATATGTCGATCATTGGGATGCCACCTTAAGAACATCGACTTTCTCTCAGTTTACCAAACCTAGTCAAGCATAATCACACACAATCAATCACATTCATTTTCAATATTGATTTAGTTCACATTTCTAACCTAACATGCACAAGTAACAAACATAGTATATATGTACTTGATAATCAACGAATAATTCCTTCACACTCTTGTAATCCCTCAATCCTCAAACTTATTCAAATCCACAATTACACACACTTAAAATTGCAAATGAACGACATAGAATGGAATAATGTCTTGGAAAAACATAGCTATGTGGGCGGCTATATAAAGGGACATGGGATAGAACACGACTGTGCTAATAGCTGTGTATCTTTCTATATATTTTTGTCAATTTAGCACGTCTAAGTACACGGTTATGTATTTGGTTGTGTACTTCAACAGGGTAGGATATATGGTTGTGTACAATAGCCATGTACCTTCTTGTGAATTTGTGCAATTTGATATACCTAAGTACTCGAGTGTGTTTGGTGATGGTGTACCTTTCTGTACATATTTGTGTTTCAACACGAGCGGGTACACAAATGTGTACCTAGCCATGTAATGCACCGATTCCCCTTTTTCTAATTCATTAGTTTTTCCCTAATCGAATTTCTATGAATGTATGTCAAATTGATTAATAGCTTTGCTAATCTTAACACATTGCAAGAAATTATGCACTTACTTATTTGAAATTGCAATTGATATACCCAAATCGCTTGTTCCTAAGTTCATTCCGTCTCGCTTCCTATTTCAAATTCTAATAATACATTATCATATTGTCTTAGAGCTATGAATTCACAATCTTAAGCAAGTATTTTAGTGATTGAAGCCCTTACCTAGAAGAAAAATGTTGATTTCTTGATGTGTTAAAATGTTAATTGGAATTACACAATGCTAATTGAAGAAACAATTAAATAAAGTTCACGAAATATCCTTGTTCCCCAATTGAATGTGAACCCTAATTACATGTATAAGAACAACATAAAATTCCAAATTCTTACCAGATATGACGCACTAGTAGAATTAAGGAACAATTTGCAATCGTTGATGCAACATATAGGAATTTTCACTCGCCACAATCCCAAATGTAGAGATTGATAAGAGTTTGGATGGAATAGAAGAGGACTCTCCCTATTCATGTAAAAAGGCAACTGAAATTATGATATTCAAAAGTCTCTTGTTTTGTTGTTGTTTACAAGTATTTATACTTTACCTAAATATGGAAAAATAACCTAAGTAACTAGTACACATGGTTGGTCCCTTCAAGTTTCAATCACGGTCACAAGGAGGAAACACAAGATCAGTTCTCCCTTGGTTCAATTCAGTTCATTATGGATCGTGAACCATTCACAAACCAATTGCTATTGTGTTTAGTCGTCTTCTTGTAAAACCAACAAATGTACTTGATAAAAAAAAATGCAAAACAATTACATAAAATAAATAAAGACAGTATGTGAATGTCTTGGTTCCCTTTGTTCCAGAAGGCTTTATAATGCTAGGTCAAGAGGTTTGATTCCCATAATCTCCTCGAGCTTGTGGAAGATTTGCCCTCAAATCTAATGGGCCTTTTCTTGGACTGAAAACCTTAGTTTGCATGTGCTTATCGCCTTGAAGTCTTGATTGCCCGGTAGTTTTGTTGATCTGTTTGGAACTCATGTACCTCAATTGGTGAAATAGGAGTCAAGATACCTTGTTCACCATCCTTCTGAAACAAATAAGTGTTTCTAAACCCATCATGCAGTACTCTTCTATCAAACAACCAAGGTCTACTCAGTAGTATATGAAATGCGCACATAGGAAGAACATCACAAACAATTTCATCATGGTATTTTTCCTTTATGCTGATTGGAACCTTAGCTCTCTAAGTGACATACAGACTGTCTTATACACCCAACCAATTCAATTTATAGGGATGAAGATGTAGACTAGTGACTAGTTGCAATCTATTTACTATTATATCAGATATAACATTAGTGCAATTACCACTATCAATAAAAAGAACACACAAATTACCTAGAACCCGACAGGGAGTATGAAATAGGTTTTCTCTCTATATGTCCCCAACATCTAGAGATATAGTCATTACCCTACGCAACACGTTAATTGATAGATATTTATCATTTCCCTTATCTTCATGTACCTCAGCATCAGGATCATCATAATACTTCTGTAACACTATTGACAAATCATTAAGCTCCAATATCTCTCCCTTTCCCTCCATATTTTCCACCTCCATAGCAATCATCACCTTTTTATAGGACACTGAGCTGCCATGTGTCTAAAGCCCATGCATTTGAGGCATTTTATTTAACGAATCTTCCCACTTGTTGACCCTAGCACTGTTTGTTGGATATCAACCCTAACAACCTCTTTTCCTTTTCTTGAGATTTCCCTCTCCCTATCAGTAATAGTTGTATTTGTGTCTACAGTCTTATCAATTCCCTTTTATTCCATTTGCTGACTATCTGACCCATGAGGTTTTGTAGAAGTTCCATACCTATTGCTTGTTACTTTAAATGGATTGGATCACCTTTGTCTTTCCACTTTCAAAGCTAGCTGGATGGCCTCATCAAGGGTGTCATACCTCTGGAGCTCCACAATGCAAGCAATCTCATACTTTAACCTTAACACAAATCGTACTAGGGTTTGTTCAGGAGGTTCGACTGACCCATATTTGATCATCAGTGTCTCAAACTCCTGTACATACTTGTCTATTGTTTTGCCTTCCTGCCTCAGCGTTTGGAGACACATAAATAACTCCTACCTATAGTGCTATGGTATAAACCTCCTCATAACCCATTTCATTTCCTACCAAGTATGTATCTTGACCTCACCATCTCTTCGCCTACTAGCTACAAGATTTTTCCACCATAAGGCGGCATAACCAATAAACTCTACAGCTACAAGGCGAACCCAAGTGTGATCATTAATCTCATAACACTCAAATGGGCCATCTACCTTATCCTCCCAATCTAAGTAGTCTTCTACAGAACCTCTTCCAGCAAATGAAGGCATCTGCAATTTCATATATTCTAAGCCCCGAGGCGGTCTGAACTCCTGGTTTGGGTAAGGCTCATTTTCAAAATTATCATCCATTTCCTCCTTAAAAGCATGATAATCTCCTTTCATCCTCCTACCCCTATTACCTCCAACAGCTCCTTCCCTATGAGCATTCTGATGGGCTACCTGAGGTAAGGGTGCTTGTGGATTTGCCACTGGTGGTTATAGCATTGTCATTTGATCTACCCGTGTTGCTAATATGGCAATAATAGTGGTGAGATCCTACAGTTGTTCCTCTAATGTTCTTCCACCTGCAGCACAATGACCCTGACCTCCCCTAAACTAACTATAGGCCTCATTGTCAATTCCCCCATTCACACTATTATTCAACATGGTTGTTAAATTAAGCTTTTGACAATTCCCTTTTCTTTTCTTTTCTTTTCTTTTTATACAATCACAACTTCACACACCAATTCCTCTAACTAATACTCTTCACAACACACAAAAACAATTCAACACAACCTTTATGGTCACACACACACCCTCAAACCACAACACACACACACACACCTACGGTGCAACACACACAAGAACACTTCCACGGTATACGCAAAACTCCTTCAAAGTTCAACTCACTTTAAGACACAATACACACTCCACCAAGACTCACACACCTCACGGCACTCTTCCACAATCACAACACAAAAATGATTCCAAGCTTTAGTCAAAGTGCATTCAAAGGGAATTAATGCACAATTACTACACAAAGTAATTATGGAATCAATTTGAAAAGACTTCCCTATTCTTCCAAGTGAGGACCTCATGGCAAGATGACTAACACAATGGAAAAATATGAAAATCTACACTTCCAATTCCACAACCAACAAGGAATAACACGACACAATCAACACAATTACACTTCTAATGGAATCTATTATAATGATTCCTCAAAATCATCCATAACAAGGAACCCTAACTCAATCCCTCCTTTGAATCCAACCACAACAACAAATGTATGATGGTACAATTCAACACAAGAACTTCAATTCCACTTCACACAACTTCAATTGCGAAATGGAACAACAAAAACCCTAAATCCCCAATTTGTGATTCACTAATTCCCTTCCACAAACCTATGCTCTGATACCAAATTATGATGTGCTAAGATGCCAATTGGAATTACACAATGCTACTTGAAGAAACAATTAAACAAAGTCCATGAAATAGCCTTGTTCCCCAATTGAATGTAAACCTTAATTACATGTACAAAAACAATATAAAATTCCAAATTCTTACCAGATATGATGCACTAGTAGAATTAAGGAACAATTTGCAATTGTTGATGCAATACACAACAATTTTCACTCGCCACAATCCCAAATGTAGAGATTGATAAGAGTTTGGATGGAATAGAAGAGGATTCTCCCTATTCATGTAAAAAAAGGCAACCGAAATTATGATATTCAAAAGTCTCTTGTTTGTTGTTGTTTACAAGTATTTATATTCTACCTAAATATGGAAAAATAATCTAAGTAACTAGTACACATGGCCGATCCCTTCAAGTTTCGATCACAATCACAAGGAGGAAACACAAGACCGGTTCTCCCTTGGTTCAATTCGGTTCATTATGGACAGTGACCTATTCACAAACCAATTGCTATTGTGTTTGGTCATCTTCCTGTAAAAATGACAAATGTACTTGATAAAAAAAATGCAAAACAATTACATAAAATAAATAAAGACAGTATGTGAATGTCTTGGTTCCCTTTGTTTCGAAAAGCTTTATAATGCTAGATTAAGAGGTTTAATTCCCATCATTTCTACTACTTTCCTGTTAGGTCGTTCTATAGGTCTTTGAGAGGGTTTCTATGATTCCAATTGTGTGAAAATGAGAAAGGAGGAGTATTAGGTCAAGAGAGGATTTAAATACCTCAACCCTAAAATGACCAAACTACCCCCATCTCTTTAGGTTATTTACATAGTTAATCTTGGTTTAATTAAATAAATATTAGACAAACATATATATATGCAGGTATTTGCATATTTAGTGATTATTCTTTCTAGTTTTAGCCTTCTTGCCCACTTCAAAGCCTCTAAAATATTCCATAACTCTGCCTCTAAGGTTCTTACAAGTGCCATCCTTGTCGAGAAGCCACCTAGTATTTCTCCATTTTCATTACTCGCAATTCCCTCAATGCCTACGGCTCTTCTTTCTTCATTGACTACTCTATCGTAATTTATTTCAACCTATCTCACTAGTGTTCGCTCCCAATATCTTAGCTCTTCCTCCTCCTACTACTTTTCTAGTCTTCTGCACTTTTGAACTACCCACCAATCTGCTGCTTTACCTATTACCCGCCATATCTAAATTGAGTTAGTCTCATCCTGTTTAAGAATTTATCTATTGCTTTAGTTCCGTATTCCCTACAACATGAATCTAAATGTGATTTGCCATGGCCTTCTTCCTCTATTGTGTTTTGCACTTAAATACGCATTGGTTTTTAGCCATGGTTTGAAGCCTATCTTAAAGGACTCTTAAAAAGTTCGAGATTCATTTAGTTGCCTCCACCACCTCCAAGTTTTCTCACACTCTTTGAAAAATATGCTGCACTTCCTCCTTCTTTCCACATAGGCAGCAAAGGGAATCATTTGTTATGCCTCATTTAAATATGCTCCCTTTGGTTAGGAGTCCATTATGGCTTATTCTCCATATTAGCATCTGGATCTTTAAGATTGTAGTTATTTTTCATATCTAGTTCCAATCCATGCTATCATCTCGATTTTCCTCTTTAACCATCTCCCTATATGCTAATCTTGTTGTAACTTCTCCACTAGTGTCAAAAGGCCACACTTTTGCTAGGGGAACACTAATAGCGGCTTCATCTTAGCCAAGTCCATTTCACCACACTCTTATTAGTGGTAGCCTTTCTCTATCCCTCAGTATGGGACCTGTGAAATTACTCCTCATTGCCCCAATATTTTCCATCTATCTAACCAGAATTTGACATCCCTACTTGAGCTTGTTCTAATGATCAACTTGTTTTCTAGCCATTAGTTTGCTTCTTAAATCCCTTAGCTAAACTTGTGCCTTTCTTTCTTTGGAAATTATCTTCCCTAAATCTATATTTTGCTTTTATTAGCTTGGTCCATAACATTTTCTTCTTTCTCATACTCCATACTAACTCAACCATGATAGCTATGTTTCTTTTCCTCAAGTCCATTAACCCTAGTCCTCCATCTTCTTTCAAGTCTCTTGATTTTGTCCTACACAGTCCAATATATTTTCCTTTATTCCAGCTTATCTCCCCATAAGAAATCTCTATTCATCTTTTCTACTTTGTAAGAAGCTTGTAATACACGGTTTTGTGATATATATATATTTATTTATATATAATCATAATTCTTAAGTAAAATAATAATATAAACAATATATGATTCAGGGAAATTTTGCAAATAAGGTTAGGAGATGGGAGCAAAGTTATCTTTTCTTGGCTAGACTATAAAAGCCCATAACTCTTTTGCTTACTTACACATCTGTCTATTCTAGAAACTTAAAGAGAGAGAGAGAGAGACCGTACAAGAGAACAAAGGCGACTTAAGAGGATATGACGAGACGGATCGAACAGGTAAGGATTTTAATTAGGAAAAGGTTTACTTTAGATATAGATACACAATCATGGATTTGACTTTGGAATGCTCATAGGAATGAAATCAAACGATGGATTGGAACAAGCACCAAAGTCACCCAAATTTGGATTTTCAAGTGTAATTTGAGTCAAGTAAGTATTCTAGAACTTAATTTTACATTAGATCTAGCAAATACAATGACTAGTTAGACTAAAAATCATAAAAAATTAGGATCTGTAATGAATTATAGAAGGAAAAAATTAGGTTCATAATGACCAGTGGGGTACACGGTCAAGTATACACTCGTGTACTTGCCCGTGTAGGAATACGAAGGGAAATAATAAGGTATACATCCTTAGGCATGATTGTGTACCTAGGTGTGTTGACATGGGATCATATACGACCACAAACATGACTGAGTACTTAGGTACGTTGAAGTTTGAACATACCCATCTATTAGCATGATCGTGCTCTAAGTCGTGCTCCCTTACACGGCTCCTTCCTTGGCTATGTTATGCGAGAAGATGTTGCAATTGATTCTAATTTAATTTATTCTTATTCCAAAGTACAAATTAAGCATGAAAATACTCTAGGGAAGGGAATTATGCGACTAGGAAAGATGTAGTAAATTAAGTAAACCTAGATTACTTGTAGGATCAAACTAGGTGTAGTTCCTTGTAATTGAAGAGGGTTACTTACTCTTGTTAAAGACGAGTAAGATTGTAATAGGAATACCTGTATAGGTATGTGTTTATCTTGTTTGCTATATTGGTTGTTAGGTAGTTATTTAATGAATTGTATATGAGATAATTAATTTGTAAAATGTTAAATGAATTAGGCGATGTATGTTGCTTGTGCTTAGCTTAGTTTAGGGGCCTATAGTGGCAATTCCTTGGGGGGGGGGGGGGGGGGCACCTTGATGATCAGTATGCCACGTTATCCTTGGTGAAGCCGTGTATCGAAATGATCTGAGGTAGATTAGGGTTAGACGAGGCACGCAGTGGTAGTTCCCATTAGGACTATATCTATGTATAAATATTGTATGTGTATCAAGGTCATGATTACCCCTATGTTGTATGCTACATATATGCTTGTGAAAGTGATATTGTGTGGCATATGCATGTGGGTATGGTATTCAAATATTGAGATTAGGTTCATTTTCCTTCCTATATATATATTTTTTAGTTGTAAGTGATAATGACAAGCACGTCAAATATAATGACCATGGGAATTTAGTGGGACGTTACATGGAAGAGTATGGAAAGGAACACTATTCTTATGTGGAGGACAAGTGATGGCACTTCTGAAGAATTGTGATTTGAATTTTAGCAGTTGAACTAGAAATAAGGAGATGTTAGTAAACTCCTAGTTATATTAAATATTATATAAGAATAGATGTTTATGTTGGGATTGGATGAAATAATGAGGATTGAAATGACTTACCTGAGAATCATTCACTTTATGTTATTGAGGTTACATTTTTATGAATGTTAATGGAGATGAACGGGTTTTGAAGTGTTATGGAGTTTTGGAGCCTTAGCATGTCACTATGTGATAGTGACATGTAGTAAGCTGTGATGTTCCAGCTTCTAAGGCGTTACAGCTTAAGTGGTATCACAACATAGGTTTTGATGATCTTTAGAGCTTAGGTTATGATAAAATGGAGATTGGTTGATGATTCCTAGAATTAAGTGATGATCAATAAGTATAGGGTTCAATTAGAAAGTAAGTTGAGATCATTACAAGATTAAGTATTGATCTATGAAACAATGAGAAATGAATAGAGTGGGTAAATTACGAGACAATTGTTATATTATTTTATTCAATTATTTTATGTAATTGTATTTTACTATATATTCTTGTTTATTTATGTATATGTATGTATAAATGGGTAAGCTTAACTATACTAGATGTATACTATTACTAACTTCCTCTACTAATTTTAACCCTAGAATCATTATATCGTCTCAATTTCATATAGAATGCCTCCAAGGAGAAACATTGTTTGGGGTTCATTTAGTGTTAGATAGCATGGAGATGCTATAAAGGATAGGAACCCTTAAGGACTACCTCAGCAAGGTGCCCCTGAGCAAGTCCAACATTTTGATGTTTACGTGGTGGTCCTTTAGGTGTAGGTGTTGCTAGTTGCTGTGTTTGTTGAGTTGTAGCCATTTGGTTTTGAGAAGCACCACATTCAAATGATTTATGTCCTCACTGCTTACAAGTATAGCAGAAAGTCTAAGGGAGGGTTCTTTTTATGCAATTCCTACTAGTGTGTCCTGTTTTGCCATATAAAAAACATGGCCTTTCGAGCTAACTATATTGCTATAGACCATTGGGTCCCAAACACTTGGGACATCTCCTCCCCGATATTACCTATGGTGGTGCAGGTAATGCTAGAGGTGTTGGCTTAGTCTAGAGAGGTTTGGGTGCATAAGTTATAGGTCTAGCTTGATACATTGCTGGCCTTTTCCCTTTATCTGCATATGGTATGCTGGAGGCAAGCCTTTGTCCTAAAGTAGTTCTTAATCTACGGGATAGTTGTTCTTTAGTCCTCTTCTTACTCTACTGTAAGTACTTCACCTTATTGACTACCTCTACATAATTAGTCAATTGGAAGACCCCCACTTCATGCTAAAGAGTAAGCTCTAAGCCTCTCACAAACCGTTTTACTCTTGAGGCATCATCTACTCTCATTTATTTTGGCAAGAATTTGCTCAAGTGGTTCAACTCCGCTTCATAAGCCTCCACAGATCTACTACCCTACTAGCAATTATAATACTCAGCCTCCATCTTATCTTTGATGCTACTAGGAAAGTACTTTTCATAGAAAAGCTCCTTAAACCTCTACCCCTGAGCAAGCTCCTATCAACCCGAACGTACTAGTCTATAAATTTACAGTTGATCCCTTCAGCCTATAAGCAAAAAACCTCACTTTCCTATCTTCAAGAACCATGAAAGCTTCGAAAGTCTTCTCACTCTATTTGTTTGGGGTTGTAATGCTAAAGATTGTAAATGCTCAGTGGGAATGCTGGCACAACAACAGCAATAGTAGGTTATGAGACCTATCAGGCTTATGGAAGAACCTTGTAGATTGGATAAATTTATGAGGTTGGCTAAGGAACTCCACCCCAAGGTTGATGATTTAATAGAGGCTGAGTATTGGATCAATGAGAGTGAGAAGACTTTTGAAGCTTTCATGGTTCTTGAAGATAGGCAAGTGAGTTTTTTTGCTTATAAGCTGAAGGGATCAACTGCAAATTTGTAGACTAGTACGTTCGGGTTGACAGGAGCTCTAGCTTAGTGGTAGAGGTTTAAGGAGCTTTTCTATGAAAAGTACTTTCCTAGTAACATCAAAGATAAGATGGAGGTTGAGTATTATAATTGCTAGTAGGGTAGTAGATTTGTGGAGGCTTATGAAGTGGAGCTGAACCACTTGAGCAAATTCTTGCCAAAATCAATGAGAGTAGATGATGCCTCAAGAGTAAGACGATTTGTGAGAGGCTTGGAGCTTACTCTTTAGCACGAAGTGGGGGCCTTCCAGTTGACTACTTATGTAGAGGTAGTCGATAAGGTGAAGTACTTAGAGCAGAGTAAGAAGAGGACTAAAGAACAACCATCCCGTAGATTAGGAACTACTTTAGGAAAAAGGCTTGCCTCTAGTATACCATATGCAGATAAAGGGAAAAGGCCAACAATGTATCAAGCTAGACCTACAACTTATGCACCCAAACCTCTCTAAACTAAGCCAACACCTCTGGCATTACCTACACGACCATAGGCAAGATCAGGGAGGAGATGTCCCAAGTGTTTGGGACCCAATGGTCTATAGTAATGTAGTTAGCTTGAAAGGGCATGTTTCTTATATGGCAAAACAGGACACACTAGTAGGAATTGCATAAAAAGAACCCTCCCTTAGACTTTCTGCTACACCTGTAAGCAGTGAGGACATAAATCATTTGAATGTGGTGCTTCTCAAAACCAGATGGCTACACCTCAACAAAGACAGCAACTAGCAACACCTACACCTAAAGGACCACCACGTAAACATCAAAATGTTGGACTGAGATAAAGGGCACCTGGTAGAGTGTTTGCAATGCAACAACAGCAAGAGTAAGATGCCCCATAACCAGGATACTATTGCAAGTACACTGCTTATGTATTATTTGATATGGATGCAACACATTCTTACATATCACCCATTTTCATGCATGTTTGTGGATTGAAACCTGTCATGTTGAGTGATGCTAAAATACTCCTTTTGGAGTGGGGGGTAAACTAGACGAGATGTGTAAAGATGTAGAAATTATAATATAGGGCAAGAAAATGCCAATAGAATTGTTTATATTAGAAATGATGGAATTTGGTATAATCTTAGGGGTGGATTGGCTATCTAAGCACTATGCTACTATAGATTGTCACAATCTAATGGTTTATTTTAATTTCCCTAGTGAAGAACAAATTGTATTCAAGTTAGACCTAGGTGAATTGGCTATCTAAGCACTATGCTACTATAAATTGTTGCAATCTAATGGTTTTTTTTTTTTTAATTTCCCTAGTAAAGAACAAATTGTATTCAAGTTAGACCTATAGAGGCTTGTAACTCTTCTAACATATGAGTTGTGGAAAGGAAAACTATTAGTAGAGGCAGGACAAGCCATGAAATTGGAAGATGTGTATGTAGTAAGGGAGTATGTAGATGTCTTTCTAAAGAATTTGCTAAGCCTACCACCAGTAAGAAAGACAGAGTTCTTCATTGATCAAGTATTGGGAACGACACTCATATCTAAATCACCTTACAGAATGGCACCTACTGAACTGTCTAAATTGAAGACTTAACTTTAGGAGTTATAAGACATTGGGTTTATTAGACGAAGTGTCTCACTATGAGGTGCTCTAGTATTGTTTATCAAGAAAAAGGATAAGAGTATGAGACTATGTATAGATTATAGGAAGCTGAACCGAGTCACAATCAAGAACAAATACCTTCTCCCAGGGATTGATGACCTATTTGATCAATTATAGGGAGCTCAAGTTTTTTCCAAAATTGACTTCAGATCAAGGTACCATCAATTGAGTAAGGAGAAAGACATACAGAAGATTGCTTTTTAGGACTCGGTATAGGCATTACAAGTTTTTGGTGATGCCTTTTAGATTGACAAATGCTCTAGCAACCTTCATAGACCTAATGAGTAGAGTGCTTAGAGACTGGCTAGATTAGTTTGTGGTAGTTTTCATAGATGATATCCTCATCTATTTCATGAGCAGAGAAGAACATGATGCACATCTCAAAATAGTACTAAAGACTCATGGAAGAGAAGTTGTATGCTAAATTAAGTAAATGTAAGTTTTGGTTAGAACATGTGTCCTTCTTAGAGTATGTGGTAAATAAGGAAGGCATATCAGTAGATCTTGAGAAGGTAAAGGCAGTGAGTGATTGGCCAAGACTGAGAACTGTAATAGAGGTCGGGAGTTTTTTAGGATTAGTTGGGTATTACAAATGCTTTGTGGAAGGGTTCTCCCCGGCTAGCAACTCCTTTAACTTAATTGACAAAGAAGAAGGCAATGTTTGAATGGAATGAAGATTGTGAAAATAGTTTCATAACACTAAAAAGGAAATTGGTGATAACTCCTATGTTAGCCTTATCGAAGATAGGAGAAGAATTTGAAGTATTTAATGATGCCTTAAATTAAGGTTTGAGATGTATGCTTATTTAGAATGGAAAAGTCATAGCATATGCCTCTCACTAGCTGAAACTGTACGAGAGAAATTACCCTACACATGATCTAGAACTAGCGGCTATGATCTTGGCATTGAAATTATGGAGACATTATCTTTAAGGTGAGAAGGGTAAGATCTTTACAAACCATAAAAGTTTGAAGTATTTGTTTACCTAGAAAAATCTAAATATGAGGTAGAGGAGGTGGCTAGAATTAATGAATGACTCTAATGTAGAAATCCACTATCACC
Source organism: Laguncularia racemosa (assembly GCA_037954665.1). Lineage (NCBI taxonomy): Eukaryota > Viridiplantae > Streptophyta > Magnoliopsida > Myrtales > Combretaceae > Laguncularia > Laguncularia racemosa. The sequence continues at coordinate 4,905,666 of JBBMOL010000003.1, read as the reverse complement.
TTGGAAAAGCAAACGTGGTTGCAAATGCTTTGAGCCGGAAGAAATAGATGAATCTTACAGCATTAGTCACATCTCAAAGATAGATCTTAGAAGACATGCATAAGCTTGAATTGGAGATGGCGACATAAGAGGTGAGAAATAAGTTAGCTACACTTAGTATCTAACCTAGTATCATTGATTAGATTAAAATTGCACAAATTGAAGATCTAAGAATTTATAAAATAAAGAGCAAAATATAACAAGGTAAAGCTACATAATTTGAGGTAAATGTTGAAAGGGTAGCTAAATATGGCACAAGATGGTGTGTTCTAGATGACATGCAGTTAAAGAAGAAAATCTTGAAAGAAACCCATTACCTTGAAAGAAAATCTTGAAAGCACCAAGATGTACAAAGATCTCAAGAACAATTATTGGTGGAAAAATGTGAAGTAGGAGATAGCTGAATATGTATCCAGATGTCTGACCTATTAATAAATCAGGATTGAGCACCAAAGACTAGTTGGTGAATTATAACCACTTCCTATACCTGAATGGAAGTGGGAATATGTAACTATGGATTTTGTGATAACCTTCCCGAGGACCAAAGAAAAATATGATGTAATTTGGGTAATAGTAGACGGATTGACCAAGTTTACCCATTTTTTGACAATTAAGGTAGACTACAAATTAAAGAAGCTTGCTTAACTATACATTAGGGACACTATCAGATTACATGGTATACCAGCTATTATCACATCTGATAGAGATACTTGGTTTGTGAGCAAGTTTTGGAAAAGTTTACATCAAGCCTTGGGAACCAAACTCCAGTTTAGTACTGCATTTCACCCTCAGACAGATAGACAGTCTGAAAGAACCATCTAAATTCTAGAAGATCTACTGCAAGCTTGTGCATTGGATCGAGGGGATAATTGGAGTGATCACTTACCCATGGTGGAATTCGCCTATAATAACAATTACCAAGCTACTATCCAAATGGCTCCATATGAAGTATTGTATGGTAGAAAGTGTAAATTTCCCTTACATTAGGATGAAGTAGGAGAAAGGCGGATATTGGGGCTAAAGATAGTGCAAGAAGTAGTGGATAAGGTCAAAGTGATAAGACAACAAATTTTGTTGACCTAAAGTCGCTAGAAGTGTTATGTAGATAAAAGGTGACATCCTTTGGAATTTCAGGTTGAGGATAAAGTTTTACTGAAGATATTTCCAACTAAAGGGTAATTAGGTTTAGACTATAAGGCAAGCTGAATCCAAGATACATAGGTCCATCTGAAGTCTTGGAAACAATTGGAACAATTGCTTATAGGTTGACTCTGCTGCTAAGTTGGTTAGGGTACATAATGTGTTTCATGTATCTATGTTAAAAAAATTTGTACCAAACCTAGACCAAGTAGTAGCCTTGGAACTTTTGAAAGTACAACCAGATTTATCATCTATTAAGAGACTTGTAAAAATAGTTGATACAAAGGAACAATTACTAAGAAGAAGAAGAATTCCCTATATCAAAGTACAGTGGATGAATTAAATAGAATAGGAAGCAACATGGGAATTAAAAGAAGAAATGAAGAAAAAGCATTGAGAACTTTTTCTAATTCCAAGAAATTTTCAAGGACGAAAGTTTTTGTAAAGGAGGGAGAATGTAATACATGGTTTTGTAATATATATATATATATATTTCAAGATTGAGGGCAATTTTGTAAATAAGGTTAAGAGACAGTGGCAAAGCCCAAAACTTACTTAGGCTTTCTCTTTTGCTCATTTGCACATTTGCTTATTCTAAAAACTTAAAGAGAGAGACCCTTCAAGAGAACTAAGGCAACCTAAGGGGACACCACGAGACTGATCAAACAAGTAAGAATTTTAATTAGAAAATGGTTTATTCTAAATATAGATACATAATCATAGGTTTGACTTTAGTATGCTCATAAGATTCGAATTAGAGGATAGATTGGAAAAAGCATGGAAGTCACCCAAATTTGGATTTTCAAGTGTAATTCAAGTCAAGTAAATATTCTAGAACTTAATTTTACATTAGATTTAGTGACTAAAATGATTAGTTAGACTAAAATTCATAGAAATTAGGATTTATAACAAATTGGAGAAGGAAAAATTAGAGTTTGTGATGAACAGTGGGGTACATGGTCAAGTACACACCTATGTAATTGCTCGTGTAGAAATATGAAGGGAAACAGTAAGGTACACGACCTTAGGCATGATCGTGTACCTAGGCATGTTGACGTAAGAGTATACATGGCCACGGGCACAGCCGTGTACTTGGGCATGTTGGATTAAATATCTTACAAAAGGGTACACGATCATTAGCACGACCGTGCTCTAAGCCATACTCCCCTACATGGCTCCTTCCTTGGCCATGTTATGCAAGAAGATGTTACAATTGATTCTAATTTAATTTATTGTTATCTCAAAGTATGAATTAAGCATTTAAATACTTTAGGGAAGGGAATTTTACGACTAGGAAATATATAGTAAATTAAGTAAACCTAGAGTACTTGTAAGATCAAACTAAGTGTAGTTCCTTATAATTAAACAAGGTTACTTACTCTTGTTAAAGACGAACAAGACTATAATAGGAATAGCTATATAGGTACGTGTTTACATTATTTGTTGTATGTGGTTACTAGATAGTTATTTAATGAATTGCATGTGAGATAATTAATTTATGGCATGTTATATGAATTGGATGATGTATGTTGCTTGTGCTTGGCTCAATCTAGGGGCCCGTAGTGGTAGTTCCTTAGGGAGGCACCTCAATGATTAATATGTTGTATTGTTCCTAGTGGAGTTGTGTATCAAAATGATCTGAGGTAGATTAAGGTTAGATGGAACTCATAGTAATAGTTCCCATTAGTACTTCATCTATGTATAACTACTGTATATGTAACAAGGTCATGAGTACCCTTATGTTGTATGCTGGTTAATGATGATATATATGTACAACTTGATGAATGGATATTTTATAGGTATTGCAGCATAAATGGCTGTGAAAATGATATTGTATGGCATGCATATGTGGGTGTGGTATTCATGTATTGAGCTTAGGCTCATCCCCCCGTCATATATATATATATATTAGTTGTAAGTGAGAATGATGAGCACGTTGAATATGATGAATATGGAAATTTAGTGGGACATTACATAGATGAGTATGGAAATGAGCATTATTATTATGTGGAGTTTTAATATGTCACAATGTGATATTGACACGTGGCAGGCTGTGATGTTTCACGTTCTAGGGAATTACAAAGCTTAAGTGTAGTAGTTCATTATTCCTTTAAGAATGGAGGATATAACCATTTATCTCCCTTTCATACTAAGCATCTTGGTCTTCCATCCTATGACCTTGCTTCTTATCTTCTTCTTTACAAATGTGATAGGAATCAGACCTTTCTAGGACCTATCACTAGGGCCCGAGCTAAGGGTCTCCAAAATCTAGTTTTGAGGGTTTTGCTAGAGAAACCTAACCTTGAGAAATCTAACCTACTTTCTACATCTTTGCACTATAATTTTGATGCATTTCAGCTGGTTCATTTGTCAGTCCTACAGGATGCAAAAACACCCTTACTACTGAGTGAATCAAGGTTGTCAACGGAACCTAATTCAAAAGCTTCTTGAAGATCGGCATCATGAAGAACCATTTCTTTTATATATTTACTCTTTTATGAACTATTTTGGTTGTATTTTGTCTTTAGGACACTTTTATTTCCTTGTAATTTTCATTTAGGGTTAGCCACCTTAAAAGTGGTAAACTTATAATTTTGAGCACTTTTTAACCCTAAGAGTAGCAAGTATAAATACTTGCTTAAGAGAGGGTTTGAGGGGGATTATTTTTTGCAAAATAGAGAGGTCATATTCATGTGAGAATTAGGGTTCCTAATTGTCATTAGACTCTTATCAATTTCAATCCCAAGAGTTGAAATTGTGGCGAGTGCAACACCTTAAAATTGTGAGTAATATCAATTTCATTTTGTTGTGATTTCTTTTCTTCTCTAGTGTGTCATATCTAGGGGTGAATTGAGATAGTTCTTGGACAGATTTTCTTCTAATTGTTGTCGAATTCTTGTGTTTAATTAAGATCTTTTGCAATTGAATTCGAATCATCTTTGAAGAATTCCTCTTGAAAACGTGATTATCACTTGTGGAAATCAGTTCTTAGAATTGAAGTTTTCTTTTGAATTTGTGGATTATTTTCATGGGTTTATATGTGATTAGGGTGTTGTTAGAAGAGATTAACATTGAGGTTTCACAATTGCAACATTGATCATTTGGATTTCCTTGCATCTTCATTAGGGTTCACGTGAATTCTTGCCCTTTTGGAGCCGATTTGTTGTTGATTTGAGTTAGCTTTTTCTTGAGTCTTTTAAATGTTCTTCTAAGTGGATTTAGGCACATCAAAATGTTAGGTTTCCGCTTGTTACTTATCCCCCTTCTTTCGTTGGAAAACCTAAATACTTCCCTCGGTTATTACGTTGGTTTATTCCTAAGATCTCACAAACCTCACCTTTGACTTCTTCCTTAATATTAGTTGAGAAAATAACATACGACTGATAGAGCCATTTTATACTCAATCTTTATAGTATGAAGTGTGTTAATTTAATATAGATTTTATAAAAATCATAAGGAAATGGTACTTAATTCTATTATGGTGATAAATCAGGTTAAATGGAGTCAAGGGTGCTAATTCAAGTAAATTAGAGAAGTCACCTACAACTTGGATCAAAGACAAGGATTTACACCGCCGGAGGAAAGTACATGGGCGTGTAGTTGAAGTACACGGCCGTGTACTTAGTTTTGAAGCCATAGGAAAATACACGGTCGAAGTACACGATCGTGTATCTGTCTTGAAGAATCCACGGGAAAATACACGGTTGAAGTACATGACCGTGTATCTGTCTAGAATGAGGCACGGTTTGAGATACGACCATGGTGAAAACCGTGCTACACACTACATGAGAAGGAGAGAGACACGGCTTGTGACACTGCCGTGGTGGAAGCCGTGGTGGAAACCGTGGTGGAAGCTTGATGAAGCTGTGCCATATACTAAATAAGGAAGAGAAATTGTGGAACTTCGACCAGAGGATGACACGACTTGGGATCTGGCCGTGGTTGAAGCCGTGGTACACATTGGACACGGAAGATGATATGTGAATTTTACACAGAGGAAGGCACGGCTTGACCCACGGCCATGTTGTAGGGCGTGCCAGGCGGACGATTATTTACTTCTCAAGATTTACTTGAAAAAGGAAAGATATTTTCGTATCTTGCTAGCAAAAGATCACCTGCCATTCCTTTAACAATATAAATAGAATTAACCCTAAAGGGTTAAAAAAATCTCTTGGATCATCTTAGAGACAAGAAGGAAGGAAGGAGGCAGAGCAAGGAAACCGGGAACTGAGGCTTGTTATGTTTTTACTTTTAATTTTCGTTTTGATGATGAACATGTGTAGCTAAGCAGATTTTCTAGCTAAAGGGTCATAGAAGTTTGATTCTCCACGAATTGTGAGATCTAATTGATTTGTCTTTAATCTATTCTTTGTTTTTGGATATTCATATATCTTCTGAACGTTTTGTCATTATTATCTTTGTTGATTGGTATGAATTAGAGCTCTTCTACTCAATTAGCAAGTTAATATATTGTCAACTAGCACGTCAAATCCGTAATTGTTTGATAGTTCTAGTCTCGGTGACACAATAACATGTTTGGTTATAAAATAGATGATCGAATTCATGTTATGGAGATGTATGATCTTGTTTAAATAGGTTATCTTATAATCTACTGGCATGAATTGGTGGTCTCTCTAATTTTTAATGCTATTGGTAGATTAAATCCTAAGAGCTTGTTTTAGGGTTGTCTAATTGATAAGAGAAATAATCAAAGAGCTTGTTTTGATTATCGAAGAAGTAAGGAGAGATAGGTTATTAGAGCTTGTTAATAATCATAACTAGTTTATCTAAAAATAAGAATAGAAAACATTTGCATCGATGATCAATTCCTAGAATTAAACTATCTTGATTCCTTTGGCTAGGCTTTTATCAATATTCGATTTTATTATCTTGTTTCAATATTATTTTGATTCACAAACAAAACCCCCTATTTTTCTTTTCCTCTTTATTCTTTTTTAATAGAAATATATTTAACCAATCCCTGTGGATACGACCCTACTCACTACTATACGCAAATCATATCATTGTCTAGGAGTAGGTTTTATTTTTGTTATATTCGACACCCATCAAATTTTGGCGCCGTTGCCGGGGATTTATGTCAAATTTATTTCTATTCTTGTATGATTTGTTCTTCTCAGATAGGTGAACTCACTTATAATCCGGAGATTGAGAAGACTCTTAAGAGGCTACGAAGAGAAGCTAGATCATCCCCTGGACTGAACTTAGCATCGGATTTGTTTGATTCATCCATTGATTCTGAAAAAGAAGACGATATGGCAAATCAGGAAAGAACATTGCGAGAATTGGTTGCACCGGATGTGAATCAACAACCCCTTTGTATTCACTATCCCGAACTAGCTGTTGAATTCGAGTTGAAATCTGGGTTGATACATCTGCTACCCACCTTTCATGGTCTTGAGAATGAAGATCCTCACAAACATTTGAAAGAGTTTCATATAGTGTGTTCTAGTATGAGGCCGCAAGGAATAACCGACGATCAAATCAAGTTACGTGCTTTTCCATTCTCTTTAAGTACTAAAGCTAAAGATTGGTTGTTTTATTTGCCTCCAGGTTCTATAACCACTTGGACAGATATGGTGAGACTCTTCTTGGATAAATTTTTCCCCGTGTCTAGAGCTGCTAGTATAAGAAGAGAAATTTGTGGTATCAAACAGAGGGACACCGAGACTCTTCATGAGTATTGGGAGAGGTTCAAGCAACTTTGTGCAAGCTGTCCACAACACGGGATATCTGAACAACTTCTCATCCAATACTTCTATGAAGGCCTGCTTCCAATGGAGAGGAAGATGATGGATGCTGCAAGCGGAGGCGCCATAGTAAACAAAACCCCTGGTCAAGCTAGGGAATTGATCTCCATTATGGCTGCTAATTCGCAACAATTTGGGTATAGGCATGATACATCTTTAAGGAAGGTAAATGAGGTAAGTGTTTCTAACCTTGAACATCAAATTTCTAACCTAACCTCCCATGTGCAATAGATAGCCCTCAGAAATACACAGCAGGTGAAGGCTTGTGGAATTTGTGCTGCTCCTAATCATCCTACCGACATGTGCCCTACATTGCAAGATGACAATCATGAACACGCCAATGCTGTAGGAGGATTCCCAGGACAGCCACAGAGGAAATATGATCCCTACTCGAATACTTACAATCCTTGATGGAGTGATCATCCTAACTTCCGGTATGGCAATAACCCACAACATTTCCAACAATTCCAGCCTAAGCCATCAAACTAAATATCCCAAGCTCCTTCCACTTCAGGTATGTCTCTTGAGGAATTGTTAAATCTCTTGCTGTTAATACAAAACAATTTCAGGATGAGACAAAACAGAGCATTCAAAACTTGGAGAATCAGGTAAGCCAACTTGCTTCTACTGTAAACAGGTTAGAAACTCAAGGTAAGTTACCTTCTCAAACTATTACAAATCCGAAGCAAAGCGTTAATGCAATTACCTTGAGAAGTGGAACAGAATTACAGGGATCGAATAAGAACGGACACCCATCTAATCTTGAGGAAGAGACTAAGAAAGAAATTTCAACTCTGAGCCAGCAGGATAACCAGAGTAGAGGGTCTCTAGTAGAGCCATCAAAGGTCATGTTGACACCACCTCCTTTCCCTTCCAGATTAGCGAAATCCAAGCATGAAGTGGAAGAAAAAGAGATTCTGGAAACTTTTCGAAAAGTTGAGGTAAATATTCCTTTGCTTGATGCCATTAAGCAAATACCTCGCTATGCTAAATTTCTCAAAGAATTGTGCACTAACAAAAGGAAGCTGAAAGGTAATGAAAAGATTAGTGTGAGTGAGAACGTTTCAACTATTATTCAGAAGAAGCTTCCTCCTAAATGCAAGGATCCAGGTATGTTTACTATTCCTTGCAAAATAGGTAATCTTGGAATCACTAAAGCCATGTGTGATCTAGGAGCTTCGATTAATGTCATGCCTTTGTTTGTTTATCAACGTTTGAATGTTGGCCCCTTGAAGGAAACAGGTGTTATTGTTCAACTTGCTGACAGGTCCAATGTTTATCCTAAAGGAGTTCTAGAGGATGTTTTAGTTCAAGTTAATGGGTTGGTTTTTCCTGCTGATTTTTATGTGCTTGACATGGAAGCTAATGATTCCCATAATTCATCACTGATATTATTAGGGCGACCATTCCTTAAGACATCCAAGACGAAAATTGATGTAAATGATGGCACCCTCTCTATGGAATTTGATGGTGAAATGATTAAATTTAACATTTATGATGCCATGAAACATCCTAGCAATATCTCTCCTGTTTTTGTTGCGAATGTTATTGACCCATCACCACAGGCACCAAAGCTGGAATCAAAACCCTTACTCGAACATCTAGCTAGGAATGTCTAGCCAAAGACGTTAAAGAAAGGCGCTTCATGGGAGGCAACCCATGTCAAAAAAAAAAAATTCAATTTTAGTTTTATTTTGATTTTAGTTTTGTTTTGATTCTAGTGTTGTTTTGATTTTTTCTGATTAGCTGCAGCAAGGATACATATCATCAGATAACACTCTCTAGTGCCTAAGGGGAGAATTCCAATTACTCTACACTTCATACCAGGGAAGTACCAGTATTCCTTTTCTCTTATTCTCTAATGTTCCTTGTGTTGATTCCTCTTTAATTGTGCTGAATTAGGAACAGTGAGGACACTGTTCAAGCTAAGTGTGGGGGAGAGGATAATAAAATATAGAGAATAGAGAACTGACTTATACTCTGAATGTTTGTCCTTAAGCAATCTTAAGCAATTTTAAGCCAATTTTTTTTCAAAATTATCATGAAATCTGGAGATTGTACTAAATGTTGTAATAAGCATCTACAAAAATGTGAAATTGACTTGTTCAAATGCTTTACTCACCTACTGTTGTGATTAGAATACTTGGTTAAAATTAAGTAGTGAAATCTTTAAGAAACAAATTTACCTTGTATTTAGCTTTAGAATTGGAAGTCTAAGAGTAAGTCGAGTCCCTAAGTGAAAAATAAACAAGTTTACTTCTAGGTTATATTAGCAACTGTATACTCTTTGAAGTTGTTTAAAAAAAAAAAAAATCAAGCATAGCCATTACTCCAATAATTCAAATAATTGAGTTAAGATTATTCAAACTTGAATGTTAGAGTGAGGAAGAGTCCGTAGGGGTATCTCAAAACCCGGTCACTTGAGTGACGAGCTCGGGATGTGCCGACTCAATGAACTCACTATAACGATAAGGGCGAAAAAGGCAAAAATTCATGAAAAGAAGCGGGCAAAAACCGGTCAAAATAGATGCTTGATTAAATCAAAAGAACAATGAATGTAAACATTCATTGAATTAAACAAGACTTATAATAAAAAGGAAGAAAATCTATGGAAAGAGTTGATACTATATGCTTTTACTTTATGCTGCAAGGATTATATACTTGATAATATCCAATGAAGTTTAATTGGGTGTTTTTCCTTAGTGGATTAAGTATTTATTTTTGGAATAAAAATTCTTTTGCTAAACATGAGGATTAAAGTTTGTTTTGTTTAGATTAGCTATTAAATTTTGTCCATGATAATTTGATCACATGAAACCAGTTTGGTTGAAGTAATAGACATTAAAATTACAAGTCATGAATTACAAATGAATAGATGCTTGGAATGATGAAAAGAAAGTTCGTATAATCTATGACGGATTTCTCAATTGATTTGATTCAATTGCTTGAGGACAAGCAAGAGTTTAAGTGTGGGGGAATTTGATAGAGTCATTTTATACTCAATCTTTATAGTATGAAGTGTGTTAATTTATTATAGATTTTATAGAAATCATAAGGAAATGCTACTTAATTCTATTATGGTGATAAATCAGGTTAAATGGTGTCAAGGGTGCTAATTCAAGTAAATTAGAGAAGTCATCTACAACTTGGATCAAAGACAAGGATTTACACCGCCGGAGGAAAGTACATGGGCGTGTAGTTGAAGTACATGGCCGTGTACTTAGTTTTGAAGCCACAGGAAAATACACGGTCGAAGTACACGACCGTGTATCTGTCTTGAAGAATCCACGGGAAAATACACGGTTGAAGTACACGACCGTGTATCTGTCTAGAAGGAGGCACAGTTTGAGATACGGCCATGGTGAAAACCGTGCTACACACTGCATGAGAAGGAGAGAGACACGGCTTGTGACATGGCCATGGTGGAAGCTATGGTGGAAACCGTGGTGGAAGCTTGATGAAGCCGTGCCATATACTAAATAAGGAAGAGAAATTGTGGAACTTCGACCAGAGGATGACACGGCTTGGGATCTGGCTGTGGTTGAAGCCATGGTATACACTGGACACGGAAGATGATATGTGAATTATACACAGAGGAAGGCACGGCTTGACCCACGGCCGTGTTGTAGGGCGTGCCAGGCGGATGATTATTTACTTCTCGAGATTTACTTGAAAAAGGAAAGATATTTTCGTATCTTGCTAGCAAAAGATCACCTGCAATTCCTTTAACAATATAAATAGAATTAACCCTAGAGGGTTAAAAAAATCTCTTGGATCATCTTGGAGACAAGAAGGAAGGAAGGAAGGAGGCAGAGCAAGGAAACCGGGAACTGAGGCTTGTTATGTTTTTACTTTTAATTTTTGTTTTGATGATGAACATGTGTAGCTAAGCAGATTTTCTAACCAAAGGGTCATAGAAGTTTGATTCTCCACGAATTGTGAGATCTAATTGATTTGTCTTTAATCTATTCTTTGTTTTTGGATATTCATATATCTTCTGAACGTTTTGTCATTATTATCTTTGTTGATTGGTATGAATTAGAGCTCTTCTACTCAATTAGCAAGTTAATATATTGTCAACTAGCATGTCAAATCCGTAATTGTTTGATAGTTCTAGTCTCGGTGACACAATAACATGTTTGGTTATAAAATAGATGATCGAATTCATGTTATGGAGATGTATGATCTTGTTTAAATAGGTTATCTTATAATCTAATGGCATGAATTGGTGGTCTCTCTAATTTTTAATGCTATTGGTAGATTAAATTCTAAGAGCTTGTTTTAGGGTTGTCTAATCGATAAGAGAAATAATCAAAGAGCTTGTTTTGATTATCGAAGAAGTAAGGAGAGATAGGTTATTAGAGCTTGTTAATAACCATAACCAGTTTATCTAGAAATAAGAATAGAAAACATTTGCATCGATGATCAATTCCTAGAATTAAACTATCTTGATTCCTTTGGCTAGGCTTTTATCAATATTCGATTTTATTATCTTGTTTCAATATTATTTTGATTCACAAACAAAACCCCCATTTTTCTTTTCCTCTTTATTCTCTTTGAATAGAAATATATTTAATCAATCCCTATGGATACGACCCTACTCACTACTATACGCAAATCATATCATTGTCTAGGAGTAGGTTTTATTTTTGTTGGATTCGACACCCATCAACGACTTTCCTTGGTTAACCTTATAACTAGATAGTGATCTGAAAGTGTCTAGTATTCTTTTCTTATTGTCAAATTTATTTATGTGCTCCTCTTCCTCCCCCCCCCCCCCCTTTTTCTCTCATAAATGTTATTGCATTCTCTTTCATCTTTTATTTGTTCACAAAAGCCTCACAGCTTAGACACATTTCCTTCTCATTCACATTGCAAAAACTTTTATGAATTATTTTTAAATTTATTTTATGGCTACTTCAAATAATGAGTTTGTTAATATGAAAGTTTTCCCACATTTTTCTTCATTGGATCTTCCAAGTTTTCTAAAATCATAACTTTTTTTTTTATTTTATCACTTTGTTTGTTACATTTCTTTACCTTTCTTATTTTCCATGATAGGGCTAGAGTGTTCATTTAACACTTATGTTGAGCTGTAAGTGAAATTCAAATTGTAATAGATTTTTGTTTAGAATTTTAAAATATAATTACCATTATAATACTTTGAATTTCCATTGCTAATTTGCAAATAATTTTTATTGTTACTAAAGTGGCAAGTGAAACTTGAAGCAGTTGGTTGGAATCATTTGCATGATGTTGGTTTCAAGAGACAAATTTGCTTAGACATGCTTGAAAAATAATTAGAGTTGCAATTTAATCAACCACACATATCAAAAGCTAGGATGAATGTCTAATGAGTTTAGTATGCTATAGTTGTTCCTAAGGATAGATTCTATAACTTAGAAAATGGGCAATGAATAAAATGTTCATTTTGTTAAAATTACTTTTGCTATTGTCTTGTGAAGACATGTATATTTATGGAAATCTACCTATTGTTGCTTTGGATATTGTTTTCATAATTTTTTTTCATTATATCTATCAATACTTTTCATCTATTTATTGTCTTCTTTTATTTCTTGATACCTAAATTGTATGGTGTATAATACAAATTTGGAATGTTGCTATATTTATAACATTAACTTACAAAAAGAAAAAAAAAAAAAAGAAAATTGGCTAACTTTGTGTTTATTTTCTTTCAAGTTGTATATATATCACATTATAAATTATAAATGAAAACATTTGCTATAGAATTCATTTATAGTAAAAGATGCTTATGTATTATAAAGAATCAAAAATAGGAGATTAGAACCTAATATTCATACAAACTATTGCATGATCTTAACTATGATTCATACACAAAATGGTAAGAAGGTGAATGTGTATGGAATTGTAATGTTAATTCTAATTAAAATACAAATAACAAAATCACATTTTTTTTTATTTATATAGTACTAATAAACAATGTGCTTCAAAAATATTTTACTGCATTGTTAAATCTTTACTAAAATAAGATTTTTTTAATTGAAACATTTTTATTAATGACACTTGTAATAATGACACATATAATGGTTTTTTTTGGAAAAAAACATTAAAGATACTAAGGTAATGCTATTTACTTTAATATTATAAATTATAAATGTACTAGCATAATAAATTAATAATCTAAATTTTGAATTCTACATGGAAATTGATATTAATAAGAATTTAAACGCAGTGTTAATGCTAATGTATAATAGATAAAAATATATAATATAAGGTATTTTCTAGTATTAATGTAATATATCTAATACCATGATACACAAATGTCACACAATATTATTTATCATATATACTACATCTAATTTATAATATAACATAATATATATTATATATTACAAAATATGTCTTAATGTATGATATAAAATGCATTATACGATATATTTATTTTAGTTATAGCACATACATGCTATATATATTATACAAAATAATAAATTAATGTTATCTCTAAACTAGTATATATATATATACACAAACATTGAAGTAATATATTATAACTAATGTTAACATAGGAGTGCGATACATATTTTATTTATGTTTTACAATATATAATATATAATATTTTGTAATTATATCATAATATTTAATATGTAAATACACAATATACAATTATTATATGTAATATAATGGCCGTGGTAGCCAGTTGAAAGCCGCACAAGAACCATGATCGCCTTAAGCTGGAACTTAAAAGACTTACGCATTGCTATAAACCCGTTATAATCTTCCTTATGGGGAGTAGGAATAAATCCAAGAAGCTAGAGCCTTTGAGAAGGAAATTGCAATTTGATCAATAAATTTATGTTAACACGATTGGCCTATTTAGAGATTATTGATTTGGTAGAACTCTTGTATGTAATAAACATAATCCATTCTCAGAGTTCAATAACATAGGGTGGAAGAAAGTAATACCATAAGTGGGGTGTCAATATCATGGTTTTACGCTTGTCCAGATTTCCTACCTATATTGAGATTATGGGACCGTCTAAGGATTGTGAATCGAGAAATAAATGATCCCTGACTATCATTAGGGACAAATGAAATAGCTCGTGTGGTGGAAAAATCAGGAGGGTGTAACAAATCACTGAGGCAAACTATGGCCTTCGATGGCATGATAAATGATTGCCAACTTGTGGGTGCATGCTACCAAGGTCGGCCTTTACTCGGTCGAATGGGTGGTTTGATAATGATCTTGTTAGAGAAAGACTTAACAGAGGGTTAATTAATTTGGATTAGGCTCCAACATTTCCTTTTACTCAAAATTATTAACTTAGTAGCCTAAGGATTTGACACTCTCTATAAAGTCTTAAACACGGATGCAAAAGATGCTAAAGGACCTAAATTCTTCAGATTTTACAAAGCTGGATGCACATAAAAAGATGCAATGAAATCATCGAACATACTTGGTAGTAATACTCACAAGCTACTGAAAAGCTACTAGTAATAGTGTGATGCACAAACTCAATACATGTAAAATGGCCCTTACTGAATGGAGAAGGAAGAATCTTATAACATAAATTGATGATCACGAAGCTGGTAAGACAGCTTGAGATTAAACAAATAAAGGGTGTGTTGCTTGCTAATGTTAGGAAAACAGAGTCTGCATATAGCTTGACATTGCCCTTCAACATGAAGAAATGCATCGACAACAACGCTATAGATAAAATTGGCTTCAATGGAGAGGACAAAAATATTAATAGTCCATTTATTTCACTGAATGGAATAATATTGTAATGGAATAGCTATTATTGGGAAATAATTATTACAGTGAATTGGTATGATGGTGTTTACTTAGATGTAATAAAATCGGGACTACATTGTTTACTTGAAGGAATAAAGAAAGGAATAAGGGTGAAATAATAAATGGTTTAATGAAAGAATCCTTAAATGCCAATACATAAAATTGAAGCCCAAAATTGGATTATGTCTCTAAAAAACCATAATCCTCAATTGACCAAGGTGAGGAACTATGTAGATGTCTCCAAGAGACATGCTATTGTAATTTTTTGCTATTACAAGTGACATTAGAATAAATCTGTCCAAGTCAATTTTTTTTCTAGAATACAAAATATCAATTGGTCATGCAAAGCATTGTTAAGTACAATAGCATATGAGGTATGTCATACATAAGTCATATACATAAGTCCCATTTTCATAAATATGGAAATGTCATTCCCTTGTCCTATAAAAAAAATAATAATAAATAAATATCAACAACCAAGAACAACATGTCATTTTCAATTGTCCTCTAAAAGCATTTTCACATACGTTGCATGACATGATGGATTAAGCTTAAAGAGGATGTTGACATTCTCTAGCATCCATAGGAGCTTAATTAATGCTTGATACATGATGAGAAATTTTCTAGCACCACTTATACCTTCAGAACTGGATTTGGCTGATGGTCCAAATCTCTTATATTTTTACTTTATGTCCTATATTCTAATAACTATTTGAGAAATAATCTTACAGGTACAATAATAATTCTCCATGAGATGCTAATATGTCCTACACTAGTTGATGGACACGGGACATTTTCAGATTTACAATCAAAGACTCGCTGCGATTGTTTCCATTCCGAAGCATTGGCTCATGAAGACTTATGATATTTTTATACTTTGTAATTGTTCTATAGACTATTTTATGTTGTATTTTTCTTTTAGGACACTTTCATTTTATTGTAATTTCCATTTAGGACTGGCCACCTTAAAAGTGGCAAACTTGTAATTTTTGACCATTTTCTAATCCTAGGAGTAGCAAGTATAAATACTTGCTTATAGTAGGGTTTGAGGAGGCCATTTTTTAGATTATAAACTTCACATTTTCGTGAGAGGGCTTAGGGTTTCCCTAGTTCTAATTCTCTTATCAATTTCAATTTTCAAGAGTTGAAATTGTAGCGAGTGCAACAAAGGGTAATTGTGAGTAGTATCAATTCCTTCTTTGTTGTGTTTCCATTTCATCACTAGTAAGTCATATTTAGGGTTGATTTTGGATTTTTCTTGGACATATTTTTTATTGCAATTTGTGATCAATTATTTTGTTAAAGATTGATTGTTTTAGTACTTGATATCAACATCTTCTTATGTGACGTGAATTGGAATTGTAGAAGAAGTTGGAGTCACGATTTTGATCAATCCTTCTTGATTTGATTCACGTGGATTTCACTTATTATTGTTGTTATATGGTGAAGATTACATATATGGATTGGAATTGCATCATTTGACCTTTGGATTTTTACCAAAATTCCAAAAGGGTTCACGCAAATTTTCATCCAATTGAACCGGTTTTGTATGTGAGTTGGGGTTTGTTTATTTGATTCATTTGCATGTGCAAATCTTGGTTTTTAGGCACATAAATACAATTCCCTCTCAGATAAACCCTCAATTGTAGATAAAAAAGCTTGTTAGTTCTGTTGCATCAACTCTAAGCTAATCCATTGCCTATTGATTGACACATGTTTGTATAGTATCCCTCAATTGTTGCATCTCAACCTCAAAGTGATCCATTGTGGCAGATAATTCTACCATAGGTATAGTTGCTATTTGACTTTACCTCCTCTTCGAAGTTGGACGGGTTGCACTTTAGTGGATGGAGTCCATATCAACATCATCTCTCGGGGGTATGATATCATCCATGTTCTAAATTAGGGGATACTCTCTGTTTAACTCCTCAATGATGTCTTCAGCAGTTTGTACATCTTAACCTATTGCATAATCCTTGGCATAAATCATTGATAGCTCATTCAAGTGTGGGAAACTCCTAGTCATGAAGGGATTGGTGTCTTTATGACTCTGTAAGATTGACACAATGAAAATATAACATCAGTCCACTATTGATTTTACAAAAAAAAAAAAAAACAATAATAAAAGAAATATATGAAGCACATATCGAAATATAAGCCCCTTACACCAGCTTCTCTGCTACTACCATCTTCCTTGTATCATCTCATCCGAACCCGCTCGTGCCCTTCCCATATACCATGTCGTATACTATGCTCCAATCCTTTTTCAATGTTTGAATGTGCGACTCAATGTGGGATCTTGCCTTCAATGTACAGTTCAGTATCCTTTGCATGAGCATTTGCTCTAACTCATATAGATAACCACTCTTGAAACCGGTGTTAGCATTGTGTGTCCCTCCATGGTGCAACTCAACCATGCATGCGACTAATGCATCATCCTCAGACATTGCCCACTTTCGCTTACTTTGCTTCATTCACTTGGGATCAACATCTGTAGATTGCACCTTCTCCATGCCTAATAACAAAAATAAATAGCACCTTTAAGCATGGAAACAAACAAGCATGGAATGTAATGTTAGAAAAGATCACATCAATACAATAAAGATTTAATATAGCATAAAAGATTAAGAAGTACACCATCACTGGTGAAAATGGCATAGCAAGTATTGACAAATGCACGTAGATGTACAATCTAAATATCCATTTTGCAAGCTATGTTACAGTAATAATCTATGCAAATCAATGTTAATTATGTCTACATGCAATCCAATCACTAAACATCTCATTTGCCAGACTTTATCTCCAATCCCACTATGTGTCATTATTCTTAAGTGTGAGAATCAAATTGTCCTCATTGTCCATTGAATATTCCTTAATGCCTTCCATTAAATTGTTTAGTGGATCAAAATTCATCTCCATCTTGATAAAGTTATGGAGTAAACAACATGCCAAAATGATTCGATTATACACTCACGCCAATGAGGACAAAATGATAAAAAAAAAAGGGCTCTTAAGAATGGCCCATTGCATCTTCAAGCATGGCGCATGTTGAACAACTCTTCTACAGTTTTTGGTTGATGCCCTTGAAGCCACTCATTTAAATGATACCTTTGTCCCCTAAATGGAGCAAGGAATCCCTCGCAATTGGGATAGCCTCCATCAACGAGGTAATAGCAACCTACATAAACATACATTATCGATTAGCAAATATAATTGTTGTTGTAGAATAGAAGTATTAAAAAATGAACCAATAAACAAATTGTACCTTATGGAACTTTTAGGTCATTCCTCCTAGTGAGTGCATCTCAAAGAATCCTACTATCTGTAGTAGATCCTTCTCACCCAGGTAGAACATAAACGAAAAGCATGTTTGGTGTACACACTCCGAGAACATTAATGGCAATTTCATTCTTCTAAGTTCTATATCTACCTAATTAACAGTGATTGAAATGATTCACCCATGAGTTATTCATTTATATTATTGGAGCTATTGTTCTTTTAATATATAGTGGAGTTGAACAGGTTGAAGAATAGGAGTAATAGAAGCCTTTACATGTCTTTATCTAATAGGGACACATGCTGGGCTGTAACGTTCTAAATTCTAGGGTGCTACAGCTTAGGTGGTATCAAAGCTTAGGTTTTGATCAATAAAGTATAGGTTATAATCCATAAAGCATAGATTTGAAGATCCGTAGGTATTAGGCTGATGATCGATAAGTATAGACTTCAATCAGTGGAAAGTAGATTGTGATCCTTAGATGAATTAGGCATTAAATATGTAAGATGGTGAGATATAGAGAGAGTGGGTGAAAATATGGATCAATTGTTTTTGTTCAGCAATTTATTTTACTTTAATTATTATCTTTATTTGCAGTTTCTTATAAATCTCTATTTTACTTACGTATGTGTGTGTGTGTGTGTGTGTGTGTGTGTGTGTAGATATATGTATACAAAGATGTATACCATCACTTTTTTAAAAAAAAAATTGACTCTAACTCTCTAGTTTATTCAATTGTCTCCTCTTAAGAAAATGCCTCCTAGAAGAATCATAGGACCTGGCTCATCTAACACCAGATGAGATGGGATGCCCTAGATGAAAGGTATCCTCCAGGACTGCCACAATAAAGAGTCATAATACTAGCAGCTGACATGATTGCACAATTGCTGGAAACTGTGAATGCTTAGGTAGGAATGATAGCACAACAGTAGCAATAGGTTATGAGACCTGCTAAGCCTATAGAGGGCCAAATTACGTTGGCAAAAGAATTCCATCCAAGAGTTGATGACTAGATGGAAGCTCAACACTAAGTAACAAAGATTAAAAAAACCTTTGTTGTGTTTAAGGTGCTAGAAGACAGGAAGGTAGATGATACAACCTTTATGCTGAAAGGGTCGATTGTAGATTTGTAGGATAGTGCTTCCAAACTGGTAGGAACACCTATGGGTTGGCAAAGATTTAGGAAACTATTTTATGAGAAATACTTCCCTAATAGCATCCAGGATAGAATGAAGGTAACATATTATAACTCTCAGTAGAGTAACCAGATTGTAGAAGAGTATTAAGTGGAGCTAAATTGTTTGATCAAATTCCTACCTGAAAATGTTCATGTTGATGATGCTTCAAGGGTTAAGAGGTTAGTAAGGGGTTTAGAACCTAATCTTCAGCATGATGTGAGATCTTTCCAATTGCCTATGTATGCAAAGGTAGTAGATAAGGCAAAGTTTATGGAATAGTGTAAGAGAAGGACAAAAGAGTAGTTATCTCATAGGGTTAGAGTGGTATTAAAGGGGAAGCCAGCCCCTAGTATGACTTATTCAGATAAAGGGAAGAGAACTATGGTATACTAGGCCAAACCTGTGGCCTTTACACATAGGCCTATTCAAGCAAAACCTATACCACTCACCTTGCCTTTATCTCCACTAGTAGGTACAAGACAAAGATCTCCTTGATGTATGGGACTGCATGAATTAAGTCATTGTAGTTATCCTAAAGGAGCTTACTTCTTCTGTGGTAAAATAGGACAAACTAATAGAATATATATTAAGAAAGCTAAACCATAAGCATTTTGCTATAATTGTAAATAGAGAGGTCATAGATCTTTTGAGTGTGGTGCTACCATGAATTAGACGACTGTAGTGCCACAACAAATTCTAGTGCAACAGCTAGTAAGACCTCCACCTAAAGTACTAAGGGGTAGACCCCAAAACGCGGGATTAAGATAAATAGCACCAAGTCATGTTTTACCTTACAACAGCAACAACATTAGGATACTTAGGATCAAGCTACTATTGCAAGTATCCTACTTATCCACTTAACTAATACATATGTACTATTTGATACAAGTGCAATGCATTCCTGCATATCATCACACTTTACGCATGTGTGTGGTTTGAAATCTATGCTGCTGAATGATTCCATGATTGTGAATACTCCTTTGGGAGCGGGAGGAAGGTTAGATCAAATGTGTAGAGATGTTGGGATCGAAATATAAGGAAAAATAATGCCATATAATTTATTTTGTTAGAGATGATAGATTTTGATATAATTTTAGGAGTAAACCAGTTACTTAAATACTATGCCACCATTGATTTTCATAACTTAGGGGTTTATTTCAACCTTCCCAATGAAGATTCAATTATACTCAATTTAAAAGCATAAAGGCCTATGAATCTTCCTACTTATGAGTTGTGAGATAAAAGCAGGATATCAGCACTATTAGTAGAGGCTAAACAAATCACAAAACTAAAATATATATAGGTTATGAATGAATTTACAGACATTTTTCCATACATTGGTAGGAAGTGTAGATCTTCTTTACATTGGGATGAGGTTAGTAAAAGATAGGTAATAGGACTAAGGATAGAATAAGAAGTTATAAATAAAACGAAGGTGATAAGACAAAGAATTCTTTCAGCTCAGAGTCACTAAGAAAGTTATGTAGATAGAAGGTGACACCCTTTGGAATTCTAAGTGAGAGATAAGGTTTTGTTAAAGGTTTCTCCAATTAAAAGAGTAATCATATTTGGTCTAAGAGGAAAGTTAAACTTAAGATATGTGAGTCCATTTGAAATTTTGGATAAAATTGGCAATGTAGCTTATAGGTTAGCTATACCACCAAGTTTGGAAGGGGTACATATTGTATTTCAAGTATCTATGTTGAGGAAATTTGTGCCAAATCCATATCAAGTAGTCACTTTAAAACCTTTAAATGTACAATCGAATTTATCCTCTATTGAAAAACCTGTAAGAATTGTGGACACTAAGGAACAAGTGTTGAGAAGAAGATCGATTCCTTACATTAAAGTACAATGGACAAATCAAACAGAACACGAAGCGACGTGGGAGTTAGAATATGATATGCAAAGGAACCATCCAAAGCTCCTTCCAAACACAAGTAACTTTCTAGGATGAAAGTTTTTGTAGGAGAGGGGGGAATGTAAAATATATATTATATAAATAATTTAAAGATAAGGTCAAGAAAAGTAACAAATTTAAAGTATGGAGAGAAATTTAGTCTTTTTATATTCGCGATATTTAAAACCTCAATTGGCCTATTATTCTAAACCAAACCCCACACCCCCCCCCCCCCCCCCCCCCCCCCCCCTTTTCCCATTTGCACAGTTGAAAACACAGATACACTCTCAGACACATGCAAGGTAGCTTGACAGAAACTATAGAATCAACACGTATTCACCAAGTAAGGGCCTTAACTGTCACTACATGGTTTACTAATTTCAAGTTCCTAATCCTAAAGTATATTATAGGTGACATGTCATTAGAATTCAGAACATAGGGTGAGACAAAACAACATAGATGTGGGATCAAGCAATCTTGAGATCCCAATTGCAAATCGAACCAAGTAAGTGTTCCTATTTCACATAACGTTATGGAATTGACATTTTAATTGAGTTAATTTGGTTTAGATACGTAGAAATTAAGATTGGGAAGTCAATTGGAGAAGAGGAAGAGGAGAATTATCAAAACAGAAGGATATACAACAAGGTACACGAGTGTGTACCAACCCGTATTGAAGTACATGGCTAAGTATACGATCGTATACTTGGGCATGTTAGAAAGGCTTTGTGCGTAGAAAGGTACATTGCAAGTCATGTTCATTCTCGTGTTCTTCTATTGACCACATACACAACTATGTTGTTCTAGCACACCTATTTTACTTTTTTATTATTTAATGCAATTCTAAGCCAAGGTTCATGCACAATAACACAAAGGGGAAGGGAAATATACAATTAGGATATGATTAACCATTTAGTAAACTTAGATTATGTCATAGGGTAAAACTAAACTTAGTCTTTGATACTTGATAGGTTATTAAACCTTTGATAGTGATGTAAGAGCTAGTTGTGAGATCGCTCCTCCAAGTACGTATTTACCTTATTTGTTGATTGTATTTGATAGCGTAGTTTGTTTGAGGAATTTAAAGGCTATCTAAACAAAATGTGCATGTTGCTTATGCTTAGCTCAACCTAAGAGCCCGCAGTGGTAGATATTTAGGAGACACCCTGATGATCGATATACAATGTTGTCCTTAATGAAGTCTTATACCAAAATAATCTAAGATAGATTTAGAGTTAGATGAGGCCCGCACTGGCAATTCTTAACCTAGGAATATATATATATATATATATATTCATATGGTGTGGCGAGGCTATGGATACCTCCTTGTTGTTTGTTGGCTAAATCGAAGATAAATAATTCAATTATTGTGATATGTATATTCACTGCATTTATGTGTGTTGTATTGTGGTTAATGTGGCAAGCACATATTTGTGTAGTATTCACATATTGGGCTTAGGCTTATCCTATTTCTTTTTCAATTGCAGGTGAATACGATGAGTATGCTGAATATGATGAGCATAAGAATGTAATTTACTATTGCTAGGATGAGAATGCGGAAGGTTATCATTATTATTATGAAAATGAGTAATGTCGGAGTATATGAAAGGTTTTTTTTTGTAGAATTTGGAGATGTTTGAGTCGGAAAGTTTAGATATAATTATGAGCTAATAAACATATCATTTAATTATATGTTGATGAAAGTTTACAATGGTATTTAAATTAAGAGTTGATGTACATTTTCCTAGTTAACAGTGTCATTTATATTATTAGAGTTACTATTCTTTTAATATATACTAAACTTGAATAGGTTGAAGAATAAAAGTAATAGAAGCTTTTGCATATCTCTATAGAGACACACGTCAGACCATAACGTTTCAGATTTTGAAGCTTTACAATAGTTATAAAGTTTTGTTGAGACGCTTGAGAACATACATAACTTGGGCATTGCCAATATTATACTGAACTTGATTTTGTAGAAGCAATAAAATGGCTAGAAATACCTGGTGTTGACCTCTCTCTCCTCCCAAATTTGATTTTTCTTTGCGGGAAAAAGATGAAAGGGATCAATAATCTCTCGTTCTGCGGAACTTTTCGTGAAGGAAATAAAACCGCTGATCTCCTTGTGCAAGCGGGACGATCATGGCAAGTAGAATTCTTACTCTGTCCAAGATCAACTTTTCATTCAAGGCTAGGAACTTGATCAGAAATATTCGCAAAAGTAAGTTTATTCCAGCACTTAAGATCCTCCTTGAATTTCTTCATTCTGCACTTAAGTTTAACAAGACCATGAGGATAGCAGTCTCCTTCCCCAGATTTGCGAACAATATCAAGAAAATCCCGCATACTAAAGAAATGAAACGAAGTAGCACCTTGCTGCTGCTGCTTTATTATCGAGCCAAAGAGGATTGTGAGCACCAAAGAAGTTGGTCGATTTGTTTCGTATATTTGTTGCTAAAATCAAATCAATAAAGATTTAGGTAGATGATACCCAAAACTTGTAATGTTGATCTTAGTGAGTAAAACGTCAAT
This sequence comes from Laguncularia racemosa, assembly GCA_037954665.1. NCBI lineage: Eukaryota > Viridiplantae > Streptophyta > Magnoliopsida > Myrtales > Combretaceae > Laguncularia > Laguncularia racemosa. Next base: position 4,882,058 of record JBBMOL010000003.1, on the reverse strand, counting down.
TAAATCATAACAAATTTAGTTCTAATACATTTGATGGGGACAGAATAAATACAACCACTCTTCCTCTCCTAATATGTCCCTATTAAAGGCCACTGGCAATTACAATCTTGTTGCAACTTCAGTAGATGCCTTTTGATAGGAACATAGATCAAAAGTAGCCCTCAAGAAGAGTGCTTTCACTAGATATTTTGGGCGATAAGTTCTTTACATCCAGTCCTTTTACCAGCCTCAATGGGAATCCAGCATTACCATGACTATTTTCGCTTCAAAATGGCAATAGTTCCACGACGACATTTTGCATCGAATTGGAAGACTCTTCAAGAAGCTCCCTAAAATCATCTATGCTCCGCCTCAAGTCTACCAAGACACTGCAGAATCCTCTGCTTTTGCAGTAACTCAAGATGGCATCCATATTTATTCGTTTTACCACAATCATCTCAATTCCCTTGAGAGTAGTTTCTGGTGCCACAACTTTATCATCTTGTGCAAAAATTACACACTTAGATGGTTCACAAGTGAAATTAGAGAGTTTAGGAACAGATATAGAATCTCCGGGTATTACAATATGGTGTTAGTGTTAGTGACAATGCAATGAAATGAAATTAACTCTGAATTCAGAGGAGTGCTCGGATTCAAGCACTGGGGAGTAATATTTTTGTGGTTTTCATTACTTTTTTTGGTCACCTGAAAATGTATATATATATATATATATAGAGGTGACCCGGTTAGTTATAATTGAGATTCCCCTATGTAATATATTGCAATAAAAATGTGAAAACTCATCCTTACATGTGCCACTGTGACAAACAGAAAAAAATTCTAGTGATTCCACTATTTATGCTATACTGGGCCACATACTAATCTAGGCCATCTTATTGCTATAATCTTACTACCTAGCCCATGATGCTAGACTAGCCCTATTCGTTATTTCCACTAGAGCAACTCGGAACCGAATCTACAACTTCATTTGTCACACAATCAGTTCCCACTTGGCAACCTTCTTTTCTATCCAGCCCTAACCTCATTTTCTCTCCCAAATTAGTACCCACGCCTCCAAAAACCCTTTACCTCCAAACCATAGGTATTACACCACTATTCCACTAATGCAAGATACTCACTCCACTTCTTAGGATGCTCACTGGTTATGCAGCATAAATAGGTTTTCAAACATCTATTAACCCCTTCTATCTATCCATCCATTTGTGGATGGTAGGCCATAGAGAACTATAGTTCTGCCCCCTATAACCTAAAAAATTCACTCTAGAAGTGAGAAATGAATATTGGGTCTAGATCACTAATGATGGTGTTTAGTAACCCATGTAGCTTAAAGTTGCAGTCAAGATAAGCTTGAGCTACCTGCACTACAGTGTAAGAGTGTGTCAAACTTATAAAATGCCTATATTTACTAAGCCTATCCACCGCCACCATTATTACATTCTTCCTATCTGATTTTGGCAACCCTTCAATAAAGTCCATGCTAATATTCGTCTAACATCTCAAAGGGATATTAACCTATCAAATTCCAATGACTAAGTTTAGTTATATCCTATGACATAATTTAAGTTTACTAAGTGGTTAATCATGTCCTAATTACATAATTCCCTTCCCCACTGTTTTATCATGCATAAATCTTAGTTTAAAATTGTAGAAAAATGAAATAGAAGTGAACTGTGAGTATTCCAAAACAACACGGTTGTATATATGGCTATGTAGAAGAACACGAGAGGGAATACGACCGTGCTAATGACTGTATACTTTTTCTGTGTACAAAACTTTTCTAATACACCCAAGTATACGATCGTGTACATAGTCGTACACTTCGACATAGGCAGGTACACACTCGTGGTGTATCCCTTACAGTATACAATTCCATCTTCATTCAACATGGTGAAGGTACACATCCATTTACCTAACCATGTGCCCTTCTATTTCCAGAATCCTCTTCTTCCTTTTCTCCAATTTGTTCCCTAACCCTAATTTCTATGAATTCAAATCAAATTGATTTAATTAACTTGTTAAATCTAATACATTATACTAATTTTGTGTACTTACTTGCTTCAATTTGTGATCGGAATCCCTCAAATGGCTTGATCCTACATCTATACTCATTTTGTTTCATCTCTTGTTCCAAATTCTAACAACACATCACCAAACTCACTTAGACCTATGAATCTATAATAAATATATATATATATTAATGATCAAAGCTCTTATCTGGTGAAAGTGGGTTGATCTTGTGGATTTTTGTTAGGTCGTCCTGTGTGTGTCTGAGAGTGTCTCTTTAGTATTCACTATGCAATTGAGGAAAATGGGAGGCAATAGGTCAAGTGAAGCTTAAATACCCTAACCTTAAAAGATTAAACTATACCCTGTATATTGAACTTAATACATTTCATAACCTTAAGTTTATGTTATAATAAATATGTAGTATATATATATATATATATATATGAAGTTAACTAGAAATACAAAATAATTGTAGAGTTATGTGTTGTCAATATTTTGCAACAATTTTTATAGTTAACTTCTTTTTTTATGATTTTAATTCTTACTCTTGCATACAATTAACTTGAAGTTATTTCATAATTAATATTTTTGCATTTGATCTTTAAATTTTATACACTACATTGCATGTACATCGTCCGCTAGTCTTACTATAACATTTATGTCATCAACCTTCAATTTATGCTTCAATAAAGTCTACTTGGAGAAAAGATTGGAAAATCAAACTTGCATACAGTGATAAAAGAAAGAAAATCAAGAGTAATACAGTGACAAAACATTTCCCCGCGTGAAAACAATACTTGTAAAAAGGGTTATGCAGAGAGAGAGAGAGAGATTTATATGGTGGATGGTAGAAGATTGGTTTGGTTGCAACTCTGGTAAAAGTGGGAATAGAAGGTAATATGTGTAAAGGAAAAAAAAAGAAGTAAAAATAAAAGAAATGTGATTTTCGTCACTAAATGAAAATTATGTAAGTTTGAAGGAATTGGTGCAAATGTTTCTTTTTACACCTTTTCCATCTTTATGGTAAAAAATAAAAAAGAAAAAAAAATGTTCAATTAATGAAAAAAAATAAAAATAAAAGTAGCACAATAATAATTGGACTAAATTACCTTGAAGAGATTTTTTTCTCTTTTATTTCTCTCTCATTGTAAAGGCTTGTTTTGTAATTTCACCACACTTCCACCCATTTCCTTTAATTTCTCTCCAAATTTGGAGAGAGTAAAAAAAGTATTTAAAGTGGAAACTATTTCATACATTTCCATCTGCTTGATCTATTTTCCATCCCGACCAAACAATTTCATTTGGAGAGAGTGAAAAAAAAAATTTTAAGTGAAAACAATTTCACACATTTTTATTCTCTTGATCTATTTTCTATCCCAACCAAACACATTACTTTCTTTGATTTCCATGTGTTTTTGAGCTTTCTTTTGATTTCTATAGATTTCCACCTATCCAAACGTAGTATAATACTAATAGTTGGGGACAAGTGATGAGTACTCTATTTTGTGTAAATAGGGAAAAAAGTAATGATAAATGGTAAAAAAAATTGTTGAGAATTTAAAATAAACCATTAATATAATTTAGATTTTATTATTCAAATAGTGTAAAGATAAATGGTTTAATTCTTATCAAACACATAATTCTTAATAAATATATAAATAAGTTTATTATTTTTCATGGGTAAGGATAGATAGAGTAGACGATATTGAAAGATCAAAAGACTTGAAAATAAATAAGCTTTTATATTAAGAGTTTTAATATGTTAATCTAACGAGTAACGACGATTATTTATCCAATAATAACAAATAGTTGACTTATCTTCAATCACCGAACAGTGACTTATTTAAAAAAAATTCGATAAATACAGGGGTTTTAGGTAATTAGGAGTAAGCTGAATTAGAAAAAAGATCCAAATTTCAAAGTAAATCGGGCTCGGGTATCAACCACAAAAAATTAAAAATAAAGATTGGAATCGCATTTGTTACATGAATTTCAAGCGTTTACCTTTTTTTTTTTTTTTTATGGAGTGTACTACAAAATTGTGGGAATACACATCTATGGAAAATCTGACCCGAAAAGGAGATCTTTTTTATTTGGATCAAGGCCAATTGCAGAACAAAGCAAAAAGACTTCACGATTAGAGAAGTTCATGCTCTAAAAGGGTTCTCATTTGGCTTCATGATCTGGAAAATATGGTCACTGAGAAACTCATTCATCTTTAGGTCGAGGTTCTGCAAGACTCTAATTCATCAGCTTAGAAGTTCAGCTTCTGAATGTTGGGCCGTTCATAAAAGGAAGAAGAAAATATATGGAGAAGAATCATGCAATTTGCAATGGAAAGCTCCAAGGGAAGGTTGTATTAAGCTTAATACTGATAGCTCTGTTCTAACAAATTCTGGTCAAGGTTCAATAGGGAATATGGTTAAGAGATCATCATGGGAGATGGATCTTCGACTTTGCCATGAAGCTTGGCAGTTTAGACGTGGGTGCAGCATATCTATGATGGGGGATTTTTTATTGCTTAAGAGAGGGTTATGCTAGAAATTGAGATTATTGTGGATTGACACGTTGATGTTGATTATATGGAATGGCTCTAACCTTAAGATGCGTAAATTCAATTTTTTGTCTGCATGCATGCAGGGAAAAACTCTTCAGTTGAGGGACATGATGATTGAAGCATTGAAGCAGTGCCCGGAGAGACAAATACGGTGGCAAATTTCCTGGCGAGTTATGTCCATAAATTAAAGGAAGAAGACCCTTTTTTTTTTTTTTTTAATATCCCTCTTGTAAAATGTTTAAAATGTGTTGAAGAAGGATTTTTGCAATATTACCACATGTATGGAGAGAAGAACTCGTAAATTGTCAGAATGCAGGATTAAAAATTGCCAACTTGCTACCTGGTAGTTAATCCGCTCTTTTGGACTTTGGTTAGTTCATGTGCTTAATGCATGCCTATTTTCATCAGAAAAAAAAAAAAACACTTTTTTCAATGATAATCCACAAATTTAGGAAGTTTAGGATTTGCATTTTCCAAATTTTACTCCCTTATCAAATGACCCCTATAAATGGCTCTTTCAATCGATTCATTAGATACTTATAACTTGTTCACTTTATCAAATGAAATAAACTTATAATGAAATTCTTATTCATTAGGAATTGAATAAGCCCATAATGGCTATTATATTGTTTACTTGGACAAAAAAGACACATAAGGAATAGACCCGTAATACAAATCAAATAACTATATTATCCTCATCTTATTCTTTCGTCTTTTCTTTCTCATCCTTTCCTTTGTGTCTCTCTACCCTCTCACATTTCATTGGTCTCTCTATCTATTCTCTCTACTCTTTCACATCTTTTCTTTTCATTCTCTATTTACTCTCTCTCTCACTCACTCTTTGTCTCTCTCTCTCTCCCTTTTCTCTTCTAGTGAATAGTTATGGAGATGCACATGGGTCTCATAGATCTAGGTGTATGGGTCGTGTGGTGATGAGTGGGTCTAGTAGTGGTGGTCTTTACTCTCTTGTATCCTTTGTTTTCATTCTCTCTTGCCTAAATTTGTCTCTCTTTCTCCCCTCTCTCTTGTGGTGAATAGTGATGGAGATGCGAGCAGGTCTCGTGAGTTTAAGTGTGTGGGTTGATGGGTTTTGTGGTGTTGTATAGGTTATGTGGTGGTAGTGTGTAGGTGGGTTGTAGGGTGGTGGCATGTTGGTGGGTTGCATGGTGGTAGTGGTGTGTTGGTGTTAGTGATGAAGAGGAAGAAGAAGATAACGGCAATAGGGGTCTTTTTTTTTCCGAAATTGCAATGAAAAATTACAATTCCTCATGGAAGTGTTATTGTAGGTAGAAAATTAAACTAAATATCATAATAGCCATTTCATGAGGAATAAGGGGCATTCCCCTTAAGTGAATGAACCATTAGTAAATAACTAACCAATAAGTTCTTCACCTATGCATGGTACCTCCATATGTACCCAAACTAAACAATTACTAAGCTTACTCTCAAATATCAATGCTCAGTTAAAAATGGTCATTTCGAGTAACAATAATATCGTCCTTGTCCCAAACACAAATAATATCATCCTTGCCCCAATTTCTCTAAAAGATGTGTCTTCAAACCAAATGAAAATACAATATACTTTGAGACTTCCTTATCAGCTACAAGCATATTATCTACTAAAGAAAAAAAAACCCTATTTATTCTTTTGATATTCCTTCTCTTACAAAAGCTTTAACAAAGCTATCTTTCAAAAGATTAAGTAGCTTCAAGATGGTAGTTAAGATCATGGTGTCATAGAAAAAACAAAGAAATCATGGTTAATGAAGAAGTAACACCAATAAAGGAGAGCTTATTGAAGACAAAAGCAAAGTGCTCATACTCGGAGTAAAAGAGTTATAAAGGGGATATTGGAGTTTAAAAGGAAGCTTATTAAGATGAATCATGAGAAAGTTAGCAATTTCACTAACTATAGCTGAGGTGGTTTGCCAAAAGCCACACAGGAGCCATGATCATCTTAAGGTAAAACTATTGCGGTTTAGGACAACCTTCAATAGTTAAAGAGCTCAAACGGCTAATCTATTACTATAGACTTGTTATAGTCTTCTATATGAAGACTACCACTAAATCTAAGGAGCTAGAACCTTTGAAAAGGAATTCACAACTAGATCAACAATCTATGCTTATGTTGACCCCATTGGCTTACCCTTACTAGTTAGTGGATATGTAATCACCTACAAGGAAATTATTAAAAAAAATATTTTGAAAAGTAAAATAAAAAAATTGTAATAAAAAATTAATAGTCTTGTTGTTTTTAATTGTATAGGGATTAAAGAATAAAAAAATAAAGGCCTTTTAGTTAATTTTTGAAAATTCATAAATCATAATTGATGGGTTTTAATAAGTTAGTCTCTAAACCCAATCTTTTGATTCTACTTGAAAAGTTTTAATAAACTTTTCTTTTACTAACCGGTAGTTAGTTAAGGTTTTCCTACCCTTGAACCCTTACCTTTCATTTTTACTAATAATTAGTTAGTTGGTAACTCCTTTTTAAAATAATTTTTTTAAGGAAAATTTTCTAAACTTTGTCAAGTAAACTACACTGAATGGCTAGGCTTAATATAAATCAAATTTAGGGAAACTTAAAATATGGGCTTGACATTTGATATTTGTGTTTAGCAAGTAAGCATTTTGATTCTTATCAAAGCTTGTTGTCTAAGTGATTTATGGTGAGTTACCTAGTGAAGTAGCATCCACAGCTTATCAATACTACAATAATTTTAGGTTGATGTGATAAGTATAATGGGACACAATAATTTAAATGGTGGCACTAAATAAATTAGTGAGACACAATCAATTATGAGTCACTACTTCTAATATAAAGGGACACAAATAAAAATAAAATTAGTAGCCATTTTCCCTCCTTTATTTTTTTTTTCTTTTTCATTTTCCCTCTAACCTTTTCTATTCCTTCATCATTTTAGGGCCTATTTAGTTCATCTTATTTTTGTCCCTTTGGTATCCATTTTGTGTTTGTTCGAATATGAATGTTTGGCTAGAATTAGATGCAATTCGGATAGAAAAATATATATATAATTTTACATGTAGCCTTATTAGAAAAACCAAATCCTTAAACTTTACTTTAAATATAAGTAAATTAGGTATAGGTTAGAAAGTTTATCAAAACGCTAGTTTTCAAATAAATACATGTTAGATACAAATTAGATGCAGATCAAATATAGATTAGATACAGATAAAATATAGATAAGAAACAAATAATTCAACTAAGCCCTTAGTCATTTCTCCACTTACTAACTTCTCTTCACCTTTTCATTTCCATTTATTAGGTCAATCTCTCTCTCTCTCTCCTACTCCATCATGACATACTAACCCTAGTTTTATTTGTTTCCCATGTTGCTCAATCAAACTCAAGACTCATAGCATGCATCACTCACTTAGGTTTCTGTCTCTCTATCTCTATCTACTTTGTTCCCTCATTATAACATTACAACTTACTTTTCTCTCTACTCTGTTCCTTCATTTCACGTTACAACTTACTAGTTTTTTTTTTCCTCTTTTTTTTTCGTTTTGTTTTATATCCCTTTATTTGATCACTCACCATTGACACTTATCCCTTGTCAAGATGGTTTCTCTCTCTCTCTCTCTCATGTCGTTATATTGATAATTTTGAAAATTGACTAATTTTGCATGTATAATTCAATGTTTTTTTTTATAAAAAGTTTTAAGCCTTATGTTAATGTTTCTATTTATGTTTATGCTAATATTTATGTTTTTATGAAAATTTTTAATGTTTATGACTGATTTTACTGTGTTGAATAGATGGTGATATTAAAAACTTCAGTTGTATAAATTATATTCAACAATTTTTCAAGGAAAGTTTGAATTTTATGTAGATTACTGTTATTCATGACATAGTTTGCTGTGTTACATTGAAAATGGTATTAAACAACCCCCCTTCCCTTTTTTTTTTTTTTTGGAGAAAGTTAGTTTAGTTTGATAAAAAGAAGGTGGTATCAAAGCTTTGATTTTATTTGTATAGATTGTGAGTTTTTTTTTTTTTATTGTGAAAAGTTTTGAGCTTGTCTTTTTTTATTGTGTTCTCCTCAAAGAGACAATGTTAACTAAGTGAATGGAGCCAACTCCCTTTATCTTCATGTGGAGTTGATAGGTTGATATGAATATTATTTCCTTTTCTTTGTAAAGTGACTATGTGAATTATTTTATGTGTAGTGATGTGGTTAGTCAAATGATAATGAGTCTTTATCTTTAGATATATATATTTATTTGTGTTGACTTTTGGCTCTTCTTTCTCTTCCTTGATAATCTTGAACATGGATGGTTCCATAACAATTGGACTTGATGGTTTTTTTTTTCCTTGGTAATCTTGAAAAACATAGGTCAAGCGTAGCATTTTTGTTGATTTTTAAGGACTTTTGTTTTTTTAAGACTCCCTTTGATTTATAAAATGCATGTCATGATATTACGTAGTTGTATGTCTTGGTTTTGTTAGGATGGAAAAGCTTATGAGCATTTTTACATCATGGTGAAGTACTAAGATACAAATTAAATTTATTGATAGTTTTAGCTTGTTTATATTCATATATTATCTAGAAATGATGTATGAAGTCCTAAAATATGTATTTCATTATTTTTCCTAGACCATTTTGCTAGGCATTTGTTGTATCTCATTGCGGCTTAGTACCTTCACATCAATAATTATTCTTGTGCTTTTAAGGTTGGTCTCTCTCTCTCTCTCTCTCTTGTGGTGTAGCATTAATAATAATAAAAAAAACATATTCTATAAAAATTTATTCCACTAATATAACCAAATAAAATTGATAACTTCTTTTATTTGATTTGAAGTTTATATGAAAAAAAAAATCTTGAACCAAGTGAATTAGTTGGAGCAATTGATAGTTGGAAGATTACATTAATGTTTTCATGGATCCAAAGATCTATTACCTAAGACTAAGTTTCAATACTAATTGAGAATTAGATGCAATTTATAGCTTGTATGGTTTGGATAGGATGGTAGGAACATATTAGAATTTCAAGATTCATAATTTTTAGCATCAAAGCTTGTAAGGAGGCCGACCAAATTAGGTCAGATAAGAGAGACCAGCTTAAATTAAGGATTTCCTTAGCATAAAAGGAGATAAAGGATCATCTCGCAAACTATATAATGGAAAGCACAATAAAAAGTGTACCATTTTGTTCTACGTAGACTACACTCCCTTTAACCAATCTACAGGTTAGATACTCCACAAATTCTATAACAGAGGTATCCTCACATGGCCTAAAAGCTCAAGGGAAACCCATCACAACGGAATTTTGACAAATATTGTGAGTTCTATAGAGATGAGGGACACAACATAGAGGATTGTGTCTAATTAAAGAATGCCTAGAGGATGCCATCAATTGAGGCTACCTCCGCGAGTACATTGAAATTGACTTAAGGATACTAAGAGGCCTACTCGATGGAGAAAAGCCAAGCTCGATCACTGACCCTACACTTTGAGTACCAATAACAACAAGCCCCTAATAGTGTCATTAACACCATCATTGGGAGACTCTCTATAGGTGGGCAATTGAGAAATAGTAGCAAGGTCCATGCTAAATCTTATAGGTTATGAGCTTACATAGCGACAGGATTATAATTAATAGCTCCATTTCCTTCTCTAATAAAGATTTGGAACGGGTTCAGACCTTACATGATGATGCACTGGTCATAACAACTTGGATAGCTAGTTTTGATGTCTAGAAAATAATCATCAATACTGGAAGTTCAGCAAACATCATCTTTAAGGTTGCCTACGATAAGATGAAGCCTAAATTAAAGGCTAAGTTGAAGTTATACAATTAAGATCATTATGGTTTCAACAAGTGGCCTATTTGAGCCACAAGCATTATATCCCTCCCTATGGAGCTTAGTGACGATGCAAATGTTGTTAAACACATAGATTTCCTAGTGGTAGATTGGTGGTCATCTTATAATGTTATATTAAGGTAACCAAGCCAAAACACCTTTAAAATAGTCCGCTCAGTGGTATATTTGAAAGATAAATTTCTTATCTTAACGAGACTTGGCATTTGCTAAGAAGACGAGCAATTAGCACAATCATGCTAGTTGTAGAGCATCAACCAGGGCAAAGGTCCTCACTATTAAGACCAAGCTTAAGGAGAAGCTAGAAAACAAGGTTAAATTGATTAAGTAGGTAGACCATATGGATTAGTGATAGCCCCAAGCAGACCATAGAGGTTAGAAAGTCGACACTTATAGAATTGAAGCAACACTTCATCCACTTCCTCTAGTCTAATAAAGATGTAGTCACTTGGTTGCCATCAGATATACTAGGCATTCCCCTCAAAGTTATCACACATAGACTCAATGTAGATCTAGCCTATAAGGTCATTAAGTGGAAAAAAACACCATTTTACCCTTGAAAAGGCAAGCAATAATTGAGAAGGAGGTGTAAAAGCTACTTAAAGTGGGTTTCATGAGGGAGGAGCCTTATCTAACTTAACTAGTCAATTGTGTGCTAGTTAAGAAATTCAACAAGATTTGGTACATGTGCATTGATTTTACATATATGAATAAAGCTTGCTCAAAGGATCGTTTTCCCCTCTTAAGAATTGACTAACTAGTCAACTCAACCTCGAGTCATGCACTTTTGAGCTTTATGGATGCCTTTTTAAACTACAATTAGATAAGAATACATGAACCTAACCAAGTATACACCCTGTTTGTCACCAATTTCAACACCTACTATTACAAGGTTGAGCCTTTTGGACTAAAGAATGTAGGGGCAACTTATTTGCAATTGGTGACAATGATGTTTAAGTCTCAAATTGGGTAGAATGTGAAGGTTTATATAGATGATATGATTGTCAACAGCAAGTAGCCCAATGATCATCTTAAAGACCTTTAGGAGATGTTTGACACCTTAAGAGAATATAACATCAAGCGTAAGCCTAAGAAGTGTGTATTTGGGGTGACTTTAGGGAAGTTTCTTAGATACATGGTCATAGTCCATAGCATTGAGGCCAATCTAGAAATGATTCAAGCTATCCTAGACATGCAACCCCTTAGAACTATCAAGGACGTGTAACACCTTACCGGATGAATTACTGCATTTAGTAAGTTCATGTTCAAATTAGTTGACAGATGCTTAGTCTTTTTTAAGATTTTGAAAAACCCTTCAAACTTTCAATGAACTGAATAGTGTCAAGTGGCATTTGACGACCTAAAGATGTTCTTGACAATTCCAGCAGTTTTGTCCAAGCCGGTTCTTAAAGAAGAACTGTACTTATACTTATTAGTTAATGACCAAGCACTTTCTTTAGTGTTAGTCTAAGTTGAAGGAAGACAGCATAAGTCCGTATACTATGTAAGTTACATTCTTTAAGGACCATAAGTCAAGTATTCTAACGTAGAGAAGTTTGCATTAGTAGTGGTCATCTTTGCACAAAAGCTTTGATCCTATTTAGAAGTTCATCAAGTGATCGTCTTAACTAACTAATCACTATGCCAAACATTACACAAACCTGATGCTTTGGGAAGAATGGTCAAATATTCTTTGGAACTGAGTGCATATGGTATCCAATACTAACTAAGGGAGGCTATTTAAGTAGAATTTCTAGCTCATTTCATGTTAGAGTAAATAGTGCAAGAGAAAACATTGATCACCAAGGATCACTAGTTTAGACTATCCATATATAGATAGATCGTCTACTCCTAGGTAGGAGGACTAGGGGAGTGGGGCAAGATTAATGTTGAGAGAATCGCATGGGACAAAAGTGCACTATGTACTTAAGTTCAGATTCCCTATAAAAAATAATGAAGCTGAATATGAAGTACTCATTACTGGAATGCAGTTGGCAAAGGAGGCCAGCCTAAAAAAGGTGGAAATCTTTTTAGACTCATAGTTAGTAGTCCAATAGGTTAAAAGGAGAATATTTGGTTAAAGATGAAAGTATGCGTAGATACCTAGAGGTTGTACAGGCACTTGGAACAGAATTTCTAGCTTGGAGTATTACCAAAATCCCATGAGCTAAAAACTCTAAGCAAACAATTTGTCCAAATTAGCCTCAACTAATCTCTCCAATCTAGATAGGAAAGTTTTCATCAAGTATCTACTAGATAAAAGCATTAACAAGCCCCATCACCAATGTTTAGAGATACAATTTGCATCAATTAAGCCAAACTAGATGGATCCATTTATTGCATATTTAAAGAATGGCACTATCCTTGAGGGTAGGAAGGAGGCAAGGAAATTTCTATATAAAGTAGCTTAATACACCCTCATTGATGACTAATCGTACTAATGAGGGTACAACCTCCTTTACCTTAGCACATACTGGAAGACTTGTATGCTAGCATATGCAGCAACGATGTAAAAAAGTTAAGCCCTATATGTGAAAGCTCTTCATCTTAGCTATTACTAAGCTACAATGAAGAAAGATGTTAAAGAGTTGGTCAATAAATGTGTTCAATGCTTGAAGCATGCATCATAGACTAGCAATTAAGTAACAACTTCCTACCCATCACTAGCCCATTACCTTTCACTTAATGGGGAATTGATATCCTAGGTCCTTTCCCTAAAACAATTGGTCAACGCTATTATATCATTGTGGTTGTATACTACATCACTAAGTGGGTTAAAGTGGAGGCCATGGTTAAGATCATGGAGAGGAGCGTGGAAAATTTTGTTTTGAACAACATATTGAGTAGATTTAGTATGACATATGCACCAATTACACAATTTGACAATTATAAGTTTAAGGAACTTTGCTTTGATAAGAAGGTTCAAATTCACTACACCTCAATAGCCTACCCTTAGTCCAACGGTCAGGTTGAAGCTGTAAACAAGATCATATTGATCAGTTTCAAGAAAAGGGTAGATTATGCAAAGGGTTAATGGGCAGACAAGCTCTCCTATATCTTATGGAGATATTGAACCATGCACTAGGCAGTAACAAGGGAGACACCCTTGAAGCTTGCCTTTAGCTTAAAGGTAGTCCTTTTATTTGAGTTAGAGCTCCCAAATGCATACACCCAAGCCATGGATGCATTAGTTAATGAGGTTGGTCTACAAGCTCATATAGACCTAATTAAAGAAGTTTAAGACTTGGCAAGTATTTGCATGGTAGCCTATTAGCAATAGGCAACACACTACTATAACAAGAAGGTTAAGCACAAGCTCTTTTGATCTGATGTCTTGGTATGTAGAAAATTGGAGGCTATTGGATCCAGAGAAGGCTAAGGCAAATTAACACCTAATTAGAAGGATTTAGTTAGGGTCTAAGAAGAAGTAGGGCATGGTATGTACAAGCTCGAAAGACTTAATGGTCAACCAATCCCTAGGATTTAGAATGTTAGTAATCTCAAGTTGTATTTTAAATGAGCTTGAAATGTAACTACTTTGTAATTTGGAAAAGTTTAATTTGTTCAAGTCTATGTGTTCACTTTTATCCAATTTGCATTAAGTACAATTAAGCCTAGTTACTTAATTTGTGACTAACAAGCTCTTAAGTTATTAGCTTCATATGTTAACTATTCCTAACCTCCATTTGAGGTGAATGGATAGTTAGGTCTTTAAACCTTCCTTTGAGGTGAATGAGTGACCAATTTTCCTAACCTTTTTCAAGGTTAGCACACCAACCTAAAAAGTTACAAACTTCTTAAGTACATCATAAACAATAAAAAATAAGGTTACCATTGTTGGTCGAAGGGAGGACGATTTAAAGAAGCTTCAACCACTTGATATGTTTAGTCCTCCTAGAATAGCTCGAAAGGTGCTTCTTTATTTGGAAGGGTAGGATCTTCTAGGGGTTTAGAGCTTAAAGGAAGGGGACCTCATCAATAAAGGCATCCTCTTAGCCTACGTCTACTTTAATCATGTCATCAATAGCTCCTCGAAGGGCTTTGGAGTTTTTTGAATGGTTAGCATCATCATCCTTTAGGCCTTCAAGATTAAGGTCGGGGCAATGCTTAAGGGTAGCTTGCTTTACTACTTCAAAGTCGTTGTTATAAACCTCCTCTTACAGCTTGACCCATTCCTCATAATTCATGACTTCATTATGCACCTCTACTTCAAAGTGCTAGCCTTCTGCTTAAACTCCATGATCTAAGCCTAATGACTCAAATAGTCTTCAAGCTCTATGATCTACATTTGTACTCCTTCTCCTTATCCTCAAAGGAAATTACAAGGGTCTCAAAACAGTTAGCTCACTTTGGGGCCTCAAATAGTTGGTGAGAAAGGTTGTCAGCTTTTTTCTCAAACACCTCTTTCTCTTTCTAAGCTTTAGATAGTTCATCCTGAAGGAGGGAATTCTTGCTCACTATAGCCTTTATTTGACGACTAAGCTTGTTAGCTTAAGCCTTGGTCTCCTTCATGAGCTCTTTTAGGGTGGCTACCTTCTTCCTTACCTAAGCCCTTACATTCTTAGTATCATATGCCCTCTACATGAAACTCACAGTTTGGTTAAAGAACTATATCTTCTTCACTCGAAGTTCTTCATATTTAGAATGAAGAGCACATATCTTCCTTCATTCTTCCTTGAGGGCATTAGACAACATCGTTGCAAAAGTGTTGGCCCGATGATAATAATAGACAATGCAACATAAAGTTAAAGAAATAAATGTACTATAAAGAAGTGTGGAAGACAAACCTCGTATATCCTCATTTGCAATAGTGCATCTGCATTCTTATAAGTCATAGCGCACCTTAAGGCCCTAATGTTAGCTCGATATGAAGGAAGGATGGTATTAGATGTGATCTATTAGCATAATTCTAGATTCCCCATTGCCTTTGTCTCTAGTGCAAACACTCCAATTAGGGATGTAAATTGGCCCTTGTGCTAGTGTGCTTAGACTCAGAGAATGGCGATGTGATGTGTTTGGCTGGGAGATGACTCCCGAACTCCTTTAACAGGTTGAGTAACCGACAACATTTAGCTTGATCATGCCTCTAGTCTCTACTTCTAGCCTAAGTTTATAAAGGGGTCTTTAGCAACATCCTCATCTAGTAGAACATATTAGTTGGGTCGAACAGTGGTCCCTTTGCTTTATTGACCCACCCTACTATCATCTTCCCTTGACCTATTCTTAGGCTTTGGGGGAGGAAAGGCTTTCTCCACTTATTTGCCCTTATTGGTGGGATTGTCTATAGGCCAACTCTCTTGAATAGGTTGAGGCTTTGCAATCTTAATGCCTTTCTCTTTGTGATAGGAAGGGGCAGTCTTCTCAACAAAAGCATCTTTCTTGCTCTTAGCTACTGCTTTATTTTGAGCATATTATTAAGCTAAGTTCACCTTTTTGAGCCGCATGTTTGTAAGAAGACAAGTAAAGATGAATTAAAATTTTGCACAATTAAAAAAGGAAGTTAAGAAAAGAATACATCATGTTGAGTATGAGCCACTATGAGCCTTCTTCCCCTAAATTTAGCAAGATGAGTAACCCTTTATAGGCTAATCTACTTCAGCACAGCAATTGAGGAATAGGGAATACCTTTGTCGACCTCTTATTAGCCTTATTCTTCCTCTTCTTCTCTCTCTCCTAAAGGAATAGTCTTGCCCCTTTCTTTTAGGATAACCCCTACTCCAAATTGCATATCTATGATACATTCAGTGTTATAGAACTAGCCCAGCTCACCTAGTTGCTTTAGTAAGACATTAGTCACCCACATTCATTGTCCAACAACTGCATTAGCCTAGTTTTGATCTACTTAATCTAACACCTCTAGAAATTAAGTTTGTTGTCTGATCTAATCTTCACAAATTTGCCTTTCCAACCATAGACGGATAAAGTAAGCCCTTTGAAAGCTTTTGCTTTGGTCGACATGTTAGATATTAGCAACCATTAGCCAAGTCGTTTCTCTTGATAGTGTAAAAGAATTAGAATAGTTGAGGGATCAGCTTTATTCGATGGTTTATACATAGAACCTCAAACGCTAACAAGATCTAATAAGAGTTAAGATGAGCTGGCATGGGTTAATTTTGTGGCAGTTGAAAAATGCCTTTTGGAACTAGGTGAAAAGGAGTCAGAGGTCAAATTTGAAGTGCTTATAATAAATGAAAATTTCTCAATCCTTCACCAATGCAACTTAGTCGAGCTATTTAGGCTTTGTAATTTGCTAATCTTTATGCATTGGCTCACAATATAGGAACACACTCTTGATGTCGACATTTGACAACTTGCTTGCTATACCACAAGGTTCATCACTATTTACCACAATACGATTGTATAACAACATTAAAGGCTTTGTGTCTTCGCCATCATCAAGGTAGATGTCCATTAGTTGTTCCTTAGTTGTGAGCCTCCTATTTACCTCAATTGCCACCGTGCTTGTAGATTGAACATCCTCTTTAACTATCGCTATCACTGCCTCTATGGGGGGAATAGTCCTCTCAAGATTTTATGCTACTAATGCTAGCCTCTGATCCGTAAGTTTATGAGAAGAGTTTGAGGCAATCATTGACATACCTTCGATTTAGAGATAAACATTGAAATATGGGAATGAGATGAAGAAAATGAGAAAGTAAGAGCTTTGAGAAATGTCGAAGGAGAATAGAGAAAATTTTTTGAAAGAATTTGTAAAGGTGTTTCTTTGTTTAGGTTAGGCCTATTTATAGGCGAGTGTAGAAATTAAGGGGGCCAAGGACCGAAGTGCCATTTTATTGAAGCAATAGCAAGTCAACAGGACTTGATACGTCTCATGCAATCTAAATAGATGCTCCTCATGTGTTTGTATATAATTGTTGTATTAGTGAAAATTCACAAAGCAAGCAATATGTGTCCATTGCATTTAATGCACTTAAATTTACATGCATTTGGATAAATCAAATTAAAGCTTCCTCGAGAAGCTAATTGTCATCCATCTAAATGTCTTCATTAGCAGTTTGTCCCTACCAAAGAGGTTATACCCCCCTCAGTTCAGCTTGAGGGGCAGCAGCTTCAACCACAACTCAATTGCATTAACCATTTTGTTCCGATGGATTAAAATCATCAATAACATAGTGGAATAGCTCAGACTCCCTTGCTTGCTTTTCCTTTTTGCTTAAGTTATCAAACGAAGCCCCTCTCGTATATTCTCTAGTTCATGTCTTAATAGCCCTCTATGGCTATACTCTCTTTGAAAACTGAGTTGAGAGGCGAGGAAATGTTGATAAGTTATTTTAAACCTGGCTCTAAGCCCAGCTTAAGCCTAAGCCTAATTGAACCTTAGCTTAAGACAATGGGTGAAACAATTGGCTTAGACAACAAGCTAACCTTTCTGCTTACCTACCCTCTTAACTCAATTAACTTCGAATAACGGATTAAGTTAGGTCATTAGTAACAATAGTTACCTACTTCTCCATTAGCTGGATACCTCAAAAGTGCTTCAAGAGACATGCTCCACATCCTCTACCTCTAACTGTTCAGCTTCTTCTTTTATAAATACAAGTGAAAGGATATGGAACCTTACAATCTCTAGTTCTCTTAAAATATTCTTTTTTCTTGTTTTTACATACTTTAACTTGAGTGTCGAAGTAGTTATGCTAGATAGTCTTAGCACCCCCTTAGCTCACTATTCTCTCGTTAATTACAAATCACAATCATCCCTTGGAAAATCTACAAATAACGCACTAAAATGAAAGGAAAAAAAGTAAAAGTTATTCTTTGTTATTATACCTTAAATGTGTAAATGTTTTTTTAACCTATAAACTTAAAATTCTTTCTTAAATATGTTAAGTGGGAAGAGGGGAAGAGTGACTATCCTTATTCACTTGTACCTTACTTGAGTAGGTAGGTTCTAAGTGGGTAATGAGGGTCATAAGGTAGGTTTTGAGTATGGATTTTCTAAAACATAATCTCATAAGGTGTGAAGTCTTCTTATCTTGTACCTACCTTGTAACCTTGGGTTGGGTAAAAAAATGGATCGAATTGTGAATCAAACTAGATTGAGTTGTAAATTAGATTTGAACCGTCTTTTTATGTTCGAAAAAAAATTACAAATCAAATTGAATTGGTATTTTTAGGTTTGAAAAAAAAAACATGAGAAGTAAAAAAATGAAAATGGAGGTAAAAATTTAGAAAATGTATGATTAAAAAAGAGAATTCCATGTTATATATTTATTTCCTCCTCTTATTTGTTTTTTATCAAGTAACTTAATACTTTTTTATTTTATATTTTTTGCTTATTAACTGGTATAAAAATCATAATTATCTTGAGAGTGACAATAAAATCTCCTTAAGTATATCAAATGAGCATTGAAAATGGTGAGTGGTATTAGAGATTGATAATAAATTATTTTTTTATGTAAAGTATAATTTCCCTTGACTTATTAACTTATATATAGAAAAAATTAATAATACATGTAAAAATGGTTCGAATCGTGAACTAAACTAAACTAATTTGTTTTTTTCTTCTTAAATTTGAAAAAAATTATAAACTGAATTGTATGGTTAAATTTTATTTAGGAAAAAAAATTGAATCATAATATACAATTTAATTTGGTTTGAGAAATGCACCGTATTGAACCAAACTATGCTCACCTTTACTGGAATCTATACTCTAAAGTATATAAAATACTGGTTCCAATGTGCTGTGTATCTACATTATAAAAATTTATTAAATAATGTAAACACCCCATTTTTGCCCTAGGAATCGATAATTCTAAAAAATAATCAATTTTTAATTTTTCTCAATTTTTCCCAATTTTCCTCTAATTTAGCATAAATAGTAAAAATATTCAAAAAATAAAAATAAATAGGAAAACACATCAATTTTGAAAAATGTTTCAGAAATAGCAATAATAAATCATAAACAATTTTTACAAATTTTTGAAATTTCAAAAAATACAAAAAAATAAAAAAATCTCATTGCATATATACAATTTGCGATACAAAGAAAATCGAGAAATTGGGCCAGCTCAGCTGGCTCGTGCGTGCATGTTGGGACCGTCTGAAGGCTGAAGATCGCGAGTTCGAATCCCCCCGCGTGCGCTCGGCAAAAATTTTTCCTTCTTTTCCCTGGAGCTGCCACGTGGCAGCATGTGATTGGCCGAGAGGAAACACGTGCCTCGCATGTGGTCGTCTTCTTCCTCGAGCCCAGCCGGAGAAAAAATTCGGCAGAAGTCCGATAAGGTTGAAATTGCTGGATTTCTTCGAATCTTTTTGGATTTCAATAAATCTAAAACCGAATTATCCAAATAAATCACAAGATTACAACAAATCGGCATCAAATAGGTTGGATAGAATCAAATCTAAAAAACGGAAAAATATGGGTTTATCCAAATCGGCCGATTCAAGCTTATCTAAGAGGGTTTCCGGACGCCTATAAATAGAGGAGGAGGTGAGGAAGCCAAAACATGAATCACAAGTGAGAGAAAGAGAGAGAAAGGAGCGAATCGGAGTACGCCGGAGAATCTTGAAGCCGAAACCACCAACCGGAGCTAGAGCCACCGCAAGGAGACGTTCTGAGAGCAAACCACCGCCACCATTGGATTCAGCAACCTCGAGAAGCTAGGATTCGACACCTCACCCGCTGCAAAAGGCCACTGGAACGCCGTGAACGAGCCTTTCCCGCCGCCGTGTCCGATCGATCCGACCCGACCCGCGCACCGACCCGGATCCAGGTAAGTCGGATTTTTCGAATTTTTTTTTATTTAATTAATTTTGTTTATTTATTTATTCTGAATTAATTAATTTATTTATTATTTGTTATTTAGTTATTTATTTATTTATTTGTTGGTTTATGTTTTATTTTTAATAAATAGGAAAATGTAGAAATTAGATTTTTCTAGAATTTAATAATGTAGAAAAATAATAATAATAAAATAATAAATAGATAAATAAAAAATAATAAAATATAGAAAAATAATAAAAAACATTAGGAAAATAATAATAAAATTTTAGATGTCAAAATAGGATAGATAATAAACCAAAAATCCCAAAAATTCCCAAAAATCAGGAAAATCAACAAAAATTTCCAAAAATCACAAAAATCCCCAAAATTATCAGAAATCACAAAAATAACAAAAAAAAATCATAAAAATCATAAAAAAAATTCAAAAATTATAAAAGAATCATAAAAAATGAATTTTAGCACTTAGAAAAATCCCTTTCTTCAAATAAATCCAAAATTGATGTTTTTCCCTAAAATCATTTTCAAAATAAAACCAAAGCTTAGGCTTAGAAGTTTTTTTAGAAAAAAAAATCCCAAAAATGATAAAAAAAACATAAAACTAAAAGAGGTTTCATAAATTAAAATTCACAAACCAACTTAAAGTTTTCAGAAAAGCGAATTACAGCTTGTTTGATCCTGAGTAGCAGGTACGTAGGCACCCATTCGGGTCAACCCATAAAATGAATGAAAAATCATTTTCTTGAAATAATTCAAAAAAATAATAAAAAGTAACAAAAACAAAATAGAAACACATTTCTAAAGAGAAACAATTTCAAGAGATTAGGTGGTAACCGTAAAGGTTTTAATAGCTTAGCCTCCGGACTTAGAAACTCTGGTTTTCCCTTTTCCTCTTTTCACAAAAACGAAAAGAGGAAATAGCGACGATTAGTAATCCAAATTAAGACTAATCCACTCCTTTAGTCTTAATTCAATTTTCCCAACAGCAGTTGGGTGGCGACTCCAAAAATCAAACGAAATTCCTAATTCAAGTCGAGGATCTACATTAGATGAGCATAGGGTCTAGTCTAGATCGGATAGGAATGGGAATTCAGTAATTAGACTCGACAGGATGGCGACTCCATTGGGGACCGCATGTCAGTAGGCTAGCCACCTGAATCTCTTCAATTTGTTATCTTTAAGAAATGTGTTTCATTCTTTTTACTCTGTTGCTAACCTTTCAGGGACTAGTTAGATTTTCAGTTTTTCTTTACTGTGGGGGTTTGCATGCATATGTGTGTGTGAGTAGATGCGGTCCAACCCGGGTCGTCCTAGAAACCTGAGACGGGGAGCCATTGTGTAGGTTTCGGGCGAACTGAGTTGATTCACCGTTCGAGACCGATTAAGCTAGCCTACCCTATGCTTCGATATGGCCTGAGATCCATTTCTTCAAGAATGCGGGAGGCCATAGAGCTTGGGAACCAAGTAGAACCAACCTACTTGCATACATGACATCATAAGGGGTTGACAATGTAATGGTTTGTTATTTTGTCCTTGGAGTTCAGGACCATTTCCCTGTAATGTTTTCGTAGTTCTGTTTGTAACTAGGCTATTTCTTATTGTAATAGATGGCTAGCAGCGCAGTCGTCCGTCTCCTTCGCAAAGAAATACGGGTGTACAAACCTTTGGACCCGAAGCTGGTACTGGGCCATTGGTTTACTTTGTACAACCCGGAGGAACAAGGCCTTAGAAGCACAATTAGAGAAATGCTAAGCCAAAGTCAAAGAATTAGAAGCTGTCATCAATGAGAAGTTTGAGCCTCCACAACAGAAGACTAAAAGAGCTAGGAAATAGATCATTATTTGTAATCTTTTATTTTGATTATCGAACTCCAAAATTTTCAATATGAATAAAAGTAAAGTTTCAATATTACATTGTTAATCAATTGTCAACCCTTTTTATTTTAGCATCCGTGTGACACATGTATAGCATTTGCATACATTATACTAAAAAAGAAAAAATGCGCGCCAGGTATCAAAGATACCTCCCAAACAACCGAATCTTCCAAAAGCCCAATTCATACCCGCTCAAAGACAAAAATGGCAAACAGCGGCAATTGCAACAACACTAGCACCGACTACATTCCTACAGCCGAAGAAGAAGCACAAGCAAAAGGTGTCAAAGGCAGAATAAGGGGGAAGCTGATCGACACCCGAATGTGCATCCCACCTCTCCAACAATCTTTCCGAAAGGCAAACGTCATTCAAGAGCTTCGAATAAATGAAGAGGACGACAGCAAAGGGAAATCAACTCCCCGCACGTCTAACCAACATCCAGCTCTCAACAATTGGTTTTGTTATCCTATCAGTAGCGCTAGGTTAGCTCAAGAGTAGAGAAAGATTATTAAACAAATTTTATTGAGACTCTTTATTAAGTTCAATTACAGTTTGTTTTTTTTCTTACATATATATATATGCTTTCATTTTACTCAAATCTCCTACCATCGAACATCAGGAATATTTCGCGCAGGTAGAAAGTAAAAACGCTGATATTGTTTCCAACGCTGCTGGGTCAGTTGTTGAAGGCGATATTTTAGACCATGAAATAATACAAGAAAATTGGCTAAAACATGAACAAGGCGGAATCTCGATCGACGAGCCTATGGAGACAGTAAATCTAGGAAGCATGGAAAACCCTAAGAACCTCAAAATTGGGACCAGTTTGAGTGCCGAGCAAAAACGTGAGATAACCGAGCTATTAACGGAATATGCAGATGTGTTTGCCTGGTCGTATGGTGACATGCCAGGGCTAGACCAGTCAATAGTAGTTCACAGGCTTCCCACAAGGAAGATGTCAAACCTAAAAAACAAAAACTGAGAAGATTTAGGCCTGACATCTTACTGAAAATCAAAGAAGAAGTCAAGAAACTGCTAGAAGTAGGGTTCATTGAAGTATTCGACTACCCAGAGTGGGTAGCAAATGTAGTCCCTGTCATGAAAAAGAATGGAAAAGTAAGCGTATGCGTAGACTTTCGGGACTTAAACCAAGCCACGCCAAAGGATAACTTCCCCCTACCTCACATTGATGTTCTAGTAGACAATACTGCGGGAAACCATCTCTTCTCATTCATGGACGGTTTCTCAGGATATAATCAAATAAAAATGGCTGAAGAAGATAAAACCAAAACGACTTTCATCATAACATGGGGAACTTTCTGTTACAAAGTCATGCCTTTCGGTTTGAAGAACGCCGGGGCGACGTATCAGAGAGCCATGGTCGCTATACTTCACGATATGATGCATCGAGAGGTTGAAGTATATGTCGACAACATGATAGCCAAATCCAAAAAAGGAGAAAACCATATAGATATCCTGAGGAAATTGTTTAAACGACTGAGAAAGTTCCAGCTCAAGTTGAACCTAGAAAAATGTACTTTCGGGGTCACAACGGGGAAATTTTTAGGGTTTGTCATAAGCCAGGAAGGCATTAAAATCGACCCTGACAAGGTAAAGTCCATATTAGAATTACCTTCCCTACGCTCCGTTAAAGAAGTAAGAAGCTTATTGGGAAGATTAAATTACATAGCTCGTTTTATCTCACAGCTCACCGACAAATGCCGGCCATTATTCCATCTGTTGAAGAAGAACACCACAATAGAATGGGACGACGAATGCGAAGAGGCATTCGAAAAAATCAAAGACTATCTTACAAAACCTCCAGTCTTGATAGTCTCGAAACAAGGAAAGCCCTTATTCTTATACCTCACTATACTTCCTGAATCCATGGGATGTGTGCTGGGGCAGAAAGATGACGAGGGAAGAGAGCGTTCCATATATTATCTGAGCAAGAAGTTTACAGATGGGGAACAGAGGTACTCAGAGGTGGAGAAGACGTGTTGTGCTTTAATCTAGGTCATGCATCGACTAAGGCAATACACCCTTTATTACCATATTGAACTGCTAACAAGACATGATCCCTTGAAATACTTGGCAGAGAAACCAGCCTTGATAGGGGGAATCTCTAAGTGGCAAATGCTCTTATCCGAGTTTGACATCACATATGTAAATCAGAACTCGATGAAAGGGCAAGCCTTAGCCGACCAGTTGGCGGAACACCCTGTCGAGACAGATTCCCAAGAACTATAGGCCCAATTTCCGGATGAGAATATATTGTCAGTGGAAGATAAATGGGTAGAAGACTTTGGAACAGAGCAGAACCCAAAATGAAAACTATTTTTCGATGGAGCCGCTAATGTATTCGGTTGTGGGATTGGGGCGGTATTGATATCCCCGGACGGCACGCAATTCCCTGCAGCGACGAGACTTACATTTCCCTATACCAATAATATCGCAGAATATGAAGCATGTATTCTTAGCCTCAAAATGGCATGTCAAATGGGAATCCGCGAATTAGAAGTATATGGGGATTCGTCGCTCATCATACTACAGACAAGAGGGGAATACAAGACTAAAGACCCCAAACTGGTACCGTACCATTAACACTTGACAGAGCTAGTTGAAGAATTCAAGGCAATCACTTTCACATACATCCCGAGAATTCAGAATCAGTTCGCAGATGCCCTAGCCACACTAGCATCTATGATCCAGATAACAGGAGGAGCCGAAGTTCAACCGATGAAAATAGACATCGAAAGTCGGCCCGCCTACTGTTTAACAATTGAAAAGATACAAGATAACAAACCCTGGTACCACGATATCAAGACCTTTCTCCAAGAAGGTAAATACCCCGAAATGGCTAACAAGAATGACCAAAGAACACTCAGACGGTTAGCAAGCCATTTCCTATTAAGTGGGTCCATACTTTACAAGAGATCATCTGATACCACCCTGTTGAGATGTGTAGACAAAGATGAAGCATGCGAACTGATGAAAGAAGTACATGAAGGAGTATGTGGACCTCATATGAATGGCTACATGTTGGCCCGAAAAATCATGAGGTTAGGATATTATTGGTTGACTATGGAATCAGATTGCATAAAATATGTCAAACACTGTCATTTGTGTCAAGTCTATGCGAACCGGATCAATGCTCTGCCCAACAAGCTACATTTGTTATCAGCACCATGGCCATTCTCCATGTGGGGAATCGACATAATTGGCCCTATCACTCCAACAGCATCCAACGGCCATAGATTTATACTGGTAGCGATCGATTACTTCACCAAATGGGTAGAAGCTTCATCATATGCCAATGTCACAAAAGGGGTAATAGTCCGCTTCTTAAAAAGGGACATAATAGCCCGATACGGAGTTCCCGAGTCCATCATCACCGACAACGGTACCAATCTTAACAACAAATCGATGACGGGTTTATGTCAACAATTCCACATAAACCACAGAAATTTAACTCCCTACCGACCTCAAATGAACGGGGCAGTAGAAGCAGCTAACAAAAATATTAAAAAGATCATCGAGAAAATGACAACAACTTACAAAGATTGGCATGAAATGTTACCGTTTGCTCTCATGGCTTACAGGATTTCAATAAGAACATCTGCAGGAGCTAGCCCATATTCATTGGTATATGGTACTGAAGCAGTGCTACCAGTTGAAGTTGAGATACCATCATTCAAAATCTTATCAGAAACTCAATTAATCGAATCAGACTGGGTAAAGAAGAGGCTTGATCAGTTGAATCTGATTGATGAAAGAAGACTTACCGCATTATGTCATGGCCAATGTTACCAACAAAGAATGGTCCGAGCATTTAATAAGAAGATGAGGCCTCGGTACTTTACAGAGGGGGATCTGGTGTTAAGGAAGGTTCTCCCGAACGCGCAAGACTCCAGAGGAAAATTCACCCCAAACTATAAGGGTCCATATGTGGTAAAAAAGGTTCTGTCAGGAGGTTCTCTGATATTGACTCAAATGGATGGTCCAGAATTGAGAGACCCCATTAATACAGATGCTGTAAAGATGTACTATCCTTAAGCAAAGAAATTGAAATTTTGCCAATGTTTATGAAAGCCAATGTTCGGTGTAAAATTTGTTGAGTCAAGTTTTTACTTTTTACAAGCAAAGTTAATATTCCTGAATGGTCAATAATCCAAATCAATTCGCACCATAACAAATATCCTTAAACACATTACCCACCATTTCACCAATGAAAAATAAACACTAAAATGATAATGAATCTTAATATGGTTTGTAATATAATCCTATCTATTTTTGAACATTAGAACTAAGCGCATCATTAGGATAACATTACCATCAAAAGAGCGCTGTGTATAAAGAAAGGGAGCACATCAAAATTGTCGACCCTGTGTCAAGATAAGAAGAAATGAAGCAGAAGCAAACCAGCCCGAAGGTTCGGTTGTTTGGTTGCTATCCACGATAAACTGACAAGCATATTAAAATAAATAACTATCATCATATCATCACATCATTTAGTTCAGGCTGTAGAAAGTATATTCAGAAGCATAAGATGAGTCAGCCCGTAGTGGGGCACTTGTCTGAACATGCCCTTTAATAGGGTGGTTAGCTCAAAAAGGGGCACTTCCCCAGATCTCTCAAGGTTAGCCCACATGGGGCACCTTTTGAGCCATCATTTTCATCATAGGGTAGTCAGCCCAAAAAAGGGCATTTCCCTAGATCTCTTCCAAGGTCGGTCTATAAAGATGCCTTCCTAGATATCATTTTTATATTAGGTTAGTTAGCCCATAAGGGGCACTTTCCTAAAAACTTTATCCTCATGGTCAGCCAATAGGGGACACTTTTTGAGGCAAATCCAATCCAGGTTAGTCAGCCCATATAGGGCACTTACTTTGTCCTCATGGTCAGCCCATAGGGGGCACTTTTTGAGGCAAATCCACTCTATGTTAGTCAACCCATAGGGGGCACTTTTTGAGACAATTCAACTCCAGGTTAGTCAGCCCATAGGGGGCACTTTCCTAAAACTTTGTTCTCATAGTTAGCCCATAGGGGGCACTTTTTGAGACAAATTCAACTCTATGTTAGTCAGCCCATAGGGGGCACTTTCCTAAAACTTTGTTCTCATGGTTAGCCCATATAGGGCACTTTTTGAGACAAATTCAACTCCAGGTTAGTCAGCCCATAGGAGGCGCTTTCCTAAAAATCTACCTCATGGTCAGCCCATAGGGGGCACTTTTTGAGGCAAAATTCAATTCAAAGGTTAGTCAGCCCATATGGGGCACTTTCCTAAAACCTTGTTCTCATGGTCAGCCTATAGGGGACACTTTTTGAGACAAGTCCCATCAAAGGTTAGTCAGCCCATAGGGGGCACTTTCCTAAAAATCTGTTCTCATAGTCAGCCCATAGGGGGCACTTTTTGAGACAATCCCATCATAGGTTAGTCAGCCCATAGGAGGCACTTTCCTAAAAATCTACCTCAAGGTTAGCCCATAGGGGATACTTTTTTAGGCATTCAATTCAAATGTTAGTCAGCTCATGAGGGGCACTTTCCTAAACTCTCCCGATTAGTCAGCTCTCGGGGCACTTTTCGGAAATATTCCTCCAAACAGTTGCTAGTCTAACAAGACGCTTCTGTTGACAGGTAGCCAGCTCATAAGGGCGCTTCCTGAGTAAATTTTCTTTCTAAGGTTGCAAGTCTGATAAGACGCTTCCTATCATCATTTCTCATACATTCCTACACAATGATGGAGACATATCCCGTCGCCAATTAGTCAGCCCATAAAGCACTTTTTGGAAAGGAACATTACCTTGAATTGTTAGGAAAATCTTCAATCGTAGGATTATTAGCTCTTGGAGCATTTTCCTACCAAAATCCATTCAAGAGGCTAAAAATGGTGTCTTTTATTTGTCTTTGTAGTTAAGTTTTTCAAACTTTATCACAAAGAGGGGCAGCTGTAAACACCCCATTTTTGCCCTAGGAATCGATAATTCTAAAAAATAATCGATTTTTAATTTTTCTCAATTTTTCCCAATTTTCCTCTAATTTAGCATAAATAGTAAAAATATTCAAAAAATAAAAATAAATAGGAAAACACATCAATTTTGAAAAATGATTTCAGAAATAGCAATAATAAATAATAAACAATTTTTACAATTTTTTGAAATTTCAAAAAATACAAAAAAATAAAAAAATCGCATTGCATATATACAATTTGCGATACAAAGAAAATCGGGAAATTGGGCCAGCTCAGCTGGCTCGTGCGTGCATGTTGGGACTGTCTGAAGGCTGAAGGTCGCGAGTTCGAATCCCCCCGTGTGTGCTCGGCAAAAATTTTTCCTTCTTTTCCCTGGAGCTGCCACGTGGCAGCATATGATTGGCCGAGAGGAAACACGTGCCTCGCACGTGGTCGTCTTCTTCCTCGAGCCCAGCCGGAGAAAAAATTCGGCAGAAGTCCGATAAGGTTGAAATTGCTGGATTTCTTCGAATCTTTTTGGATTTCAATAAATATAAAACCGAATTATCCAGATAAATCACAAGATTACAACAAATCGGCATCAAATAGGTTGGATAGAATCAAATCTAAAAAACGGAAAAATATGGGTTTATCCAAATCGGTCGATTCAAGCTTATCTAAGAGGGTTTCCGGACGCCTATAAATAGAGGAGGAGGTGAGGAAGCCAAAACACGAATCACAAGTGAGAGAAAGAGAGAGAAAGGAGCGAATCGGAGTACGCCGGAGAAGCTTGAAGCCGAAACCACCAACCGGAGCTAGAGCCACCGCAAGGAGACGTTCTGGGAGCAAACCACCGCCACCATTGGATTCAGCAATCTCGAGAAGCTAGGATTCGACACCTCACCCGCTGCAAAAGGCCACTGGAACGCTGTGAACGAGCCTTCCCTGCCGCCGTGTCCGATCGACCCGACCCGCGCACCGACCCGGATCCAAGTAAGTCGGATTTTCCGAATTTTTTTTATTTAATTAATTTTGTTTATTTATTTATTCTGAATTAATTTATTTATTTATTATTTGTTATTTAGTTATTTATTTATTTGTTTGTTTATGTTTTATTTTTAATAAATAGGAAAATGTAGAAATTAGATTTTTCTATAATTTAATAATGTAGAAAAATAATAATAAAAAATAATAAATAGATAAATAAAAAATAAAAAAATATAGAAAAATAATAAAAAACATTAGGAAAATAATAATAAAATTTTAGATGTCAAAATAGGATAGATAATAAACCAAAAATCCCAAAAATCACAAAAATTCCCAAAAATCAACAAAAATTTCCAAAAATCACAAAAATCCCCAAAATTCTCAGAAATCACAAAAATAACAAAAAAATCATAAAAAAAATTCAAAAATTATAAAAGAATCATAAAAAATGAATTTTAGCACTTAGAAAAATCCCTTTCTTCAAATAAATCCAAAATTGATGTTTTTCCCTAAAATCATTTTCAAAATAAAATCAAAGCTTAGGCTTAGAAGTTTTTTTAGAAAAAAAATCCCAAAAATGATAAAAAACATAAAACTAAAAGAGGTTTCATAAATTAAAATTCACAAACCAACTTAAAGTTTTCAGAAAAGCGAACTACGGCTTGTTTGATCCTGAGTAGTAGGTACGTAGGCACCCATTCGTGTCAACCCATAAAATGAATGAAAAATCATTTTCTTGAAATAATTCAAAAACATAATAAAAAGTAACAGAAACAAAATAGAAACACATTTCTAAAGAGAAACAATTTCAAGAGATTAGGTGGTAACCATAAAGGTTTTAATAGCTTAGCCTCCGGACTTAGAAACTCTGGTTTTCCCTTTTCCTCTTTTCACAAAAATGAAAAGAGGAAATAACGACGATTAGTAATCCAAATTAAGACTAATCCGCTCCTTTAGTCTTAATTCAATTTTCCCAACAATAGTTGGGTGGCGACTCCAAAAATCAAACGAAATTCCTAATTCAAGTCGAGGATCTACATTAGATGAGCATAGGGTCTAGTCTAGATCGGATTAGGAATGGAAATTCAGAAATTAGACTCGACAAATAATATTAATAAATAATACATAATAACATTATATTTTTTGGGTAATAAATTTTTTAATAAAAAAAATAATGACATAGCCCTATAAGTTAATAACTTAAATGGTTAAAACAATACTTTCTATTTTTTCTTTTTATTCTATTCTATTTGCTAACTAATCGAATCACATAAACTTGAAATAAAGAATTGGAGGAATTTTTTTTTTTAATTTCATAGGTTTTATTAAGAATTTTATAGATTTTATACATAAAAAATTCGTAATATCATATAAAATTACTTTTTAAATATTGAATAAATTTTAAATTTATAGAAAGAAAAAATATAAAATTTATAAGTTTTATAAAATATTTTTATATTTTATAGATTTTATAAAATATAAGGTATGAAGTGATTTTAAGGTACTGTTGAGTAGATTTTAATTATCATTATTTTATAAAATAGGATGAGGGTAAGTCTCATTCCTTCTCGCCTCTTGTGAAAGTCTTTGCTAAGATTAAGTTGCAATTGCCACGTCCATATGATTTTATGCTGTGTAGTCATAGCACGCGCCCAATGGAATGGAGACACGCTTGGTCAAAGAAGGACACCCTTCCAGAATCCATAGACCATAATCCTTAAAAACCGTGTTCTTTTTATTTTTTATTTTGGAGTCATTAAAAACAACGTAATGTATTCAAGTGATAGCAAAAGAATTAAAAAATTAAAATATTAACAGTATTTGAGGATACTTATTAAGGATTAAGCAAAACTGTTTTATTTTTTAAACTTTTATACACTAATAAACATATATCCATTATTAAAAAAAAATTACTTTTTCAAGGTTCAATAGGTATCCAAATCATACCCATGAACATAGTAATATACTTACCAAAAAAAAAAAAAAACAATATACTTAAATCATAAAGTTAGGTCGGTGACGTGCAAAAGTCCATGAGATTGCAGTCCTTTAAAGCCGCTTACTTTTCTCAATTTTCAGTAATAGTAGGCAAAAACTATTATTTCTAAATTAAATAAGTCGTTTTGTTTACTTGTGTTTAGTCATTAGTAATTAAATACCACAACTAACTACTAAACTTTTACTTTCTCTACACTTTAAACTCCTTATTATTACCACTTACTAGAAACAAAAAGAAAAAAACTAAAAAAAAAAAAGAAAACCCAATTGGCACCAACGCCAACGGTTAATTTCTATTCCTACTTTTTAAAATAGTAACAATAATAATACTCACATCTTTGTCGGACAAACTTTTTTCCTTTCTCTGTATTTTATTTTTGTTTATCATTTTCCGACACCCAGTATGGATTCCAGTTCAGAACAGAAACCCATTAACATTTTCATCTAGAGCTAGCTAAAGATCGTAGATTTGCGGTGTTTATATTTTGGGTTTGATTGGAGTTTTGGGGAGAGAGAGAGAGAGAGTGAGAGTGAGAGTGATATTATGTATAGATCTGGAGCTGTCATGGCGTGGAATGTGTTCAAATTCTGTACGGCTTTGAGGGGTTTAGGTTCGATCATGATCTTGTTGGTTCTGGGTGTTGTTGGTGTTACGTATTACGCCGTCGTCTTGACTAATTATTTGCCAGCTTTGTATGATGGTGGCCTTGATTCTTTCATCGCGCTTGGGGTTCTAATTTTGTTTCATGGACTGGTGAGCTTTGAAATATTTATCCTTCCTTTTTTATTTTTTTTTTCTAATTTTTGGGTTCTGTTTAGTTTCTATTTTTAGAGTATTTTTGGATCTTACTTTTTCTTTAGTAATGGGTTTGTGTAACTTTTTTTTAGCTCATTTAATGAAGTTGAAATTAATTGAAGTTTTCCGATTGGAAGAATGTTGATGTGGCTTGGTTTTGAGCAGTAGAGAATATGGTTTTTGATGTCCGTCTGATCAGTGAAGTTAGAAGCTGAAATCCAGTTATATAGTTAGTTTTGTTGTTTCCCATTAGTCAGAGGATACGAATGTTTGTAAGTGCTTGTAGGTCATCTTTATGTGGAATGTACCTGGAAATGCTCAGTAAAAAGGATAAGTATTTCCTTTTCGGGATCTTTCCAATTTTAAAACCTTCCTAATTTGTTAAGATTCTATAGTATATTGTTACAAGATCTTAATTAAAGTCCTTTTTTATTCTTTTTTTTTTGTCCTTTTTTTTTTTTTTTGTGGCCATGTAATAAAAAATCTCATTGTTTGGTTCATATGGCATCTATTAGCAACTAAGGACAAAATGAAAGATCTTGCTTCATAGAGTGTGGAGTGGTACATTTTTAGTGTAATTAGAGAAGCTTTAGGTCAGTGTGCAAAAGTGGCTACAGGACTTGATTGACAATTAGTTGTGGCATTTACATGCATAGGCCGGTAGGGAGTTACTTCTATCACGTTTTAACATATTTGGGTGGGGTGACACGTAATTGGAGTCCTGCAATAAATGTAGTGACATGGTAGGCTAATCCATTGAGTGGATTTGGGTTATTTCTAGTTTGTATGTAAGTATATATGGAACTTAGAAAATTACTAAAAGCGATGGACCTTGAACCTGAATATAATCTTTTCTTTTTGCAGTTAGTTATGCTATTGTGGAGTTACTTCTCTGTTGTGTTGACGGATCCAGGTAGTGTGCCTCCTAACTGGCGACCTGCTATTGATACCGAAAGAGGGGAGGCAGATCCATTGAATGGGTCTGAGTTCAATGTTATGCAATCTGATAACATGAATGAGAGAGTCCGCTTCTGTCGAAAGTGTAACCAGTTTAAACCTCCTCGCTGCCATCACTGTTCTGTTTGTGAGTACTTATGCTCAGATTCTGTTATCTTGTAGCTCTACATACAGTGACACTAGAAATCATAAGCTATGCAACGTTTATGCTAACAGGTGGGAGTTGTGTTCTTAAAATGGATCATCATTGTGTATGGGTTGTCAACTGTGTTGGGGCATTAAATTACAAATATTTTCTTCTTTTCCTGGTAAGCATATTTTTCTTCTCCAGGCATATACTTCAGACAGAAATTCATTTTTCAGATGCAGTTGCTTTGTCAATCACTAAATGATATTGTGATGCATTATTTTTTAATGCGCTTAGTTTTCTATTTACCATAGTTTGCAATTTGTTGACAAACCAGCCTGGCATCTAAATGAATCAGAATGAAATGAAATTTTCATAGATTTCTATTGATTCAGGTACCTGTTGACCAGGCATTTGATCAAACTAAAAAATATTTTATATGTTTAAAATTACCAAAAAAAAAAAATGTTTGAAATGAATCAAAACAGATCAATCCTTGTGCTTTATATGGAACTGTCTAGTAGGCTGAGATTTAATTGGTTGCAGGGGATGTAAATTGCTCCCTTTAGTTTTGTATGAGCTGTCAGGAAAATTTTATTACTTAGGCTGAGTTTGTTTCACAAAAAATGTTTCCTAAACTTTTCTCAAAGTATCACGATGCTCGACTCTTAATCTAGTTACAAGAGTATTTGTTTTACTAGTAGCTTTTAGTGATAGGTGGTAGCGGAAGGCAATAATAGCAGTGGGTGGCCAGTGGTGATAGTTTATTATTAGATGGAGAAAAAACACTTTTAGAAAATGAGAAAAATGATAAGGACACTAATTGCTTTACTTATTTTCCTTTGATATTTTCCATTGTAGTTGAGCACCATCATTAAAAAATAAAAACAATGTTCACATGTGCTACTGCCTCTTGAGATGATTATATGATTACTGTAAAGATTAAAATTAGTTATAATATTGTATTACTATCTAAAGTTAACTAAGAAGCAATTTACTACTTATACATGAAACTTCTAGATGTCTTGCCTACGCTTATTTTCCACTGATGATTATCCTACCTATCTTGAAATAATACTTTAATTACCAAAATCGATATTTTCAACTAAGTAGAACATGCCATGTGTCCATAGTTAATAAAATATTGTTATTTGTCTAGTTATTCATTTACAAATATATTGAATTTTTAGTGAATTGAATTATAGCATTTAACAGACTGAATTTATATGTACTGGTTGAGTTTTCATTGAAACTATATACTTACTCAGGTATCTCTAAAAAATGGATAGTATTTCCATTTTGATAAGAGATTTAGATAGCAGACACAACATTGTCCTATTTAATTGTAACAAATTGTATAAAATATTGGGAAAACCTTTTTTGTGGAACTAATGCACTGTTATCTCCCCTTTTTCTGCTTTTTCATCTTTTCTTCCTTTTAGCTATCTAGATTTTCTCTTTGTGAGTCCTATAGTTAATCTGACATTTCACCCCAAAAAGTTATCTCAAGGTATTTGCTGGTGCTCTGTCCATTCAAGGATAAAGTTTGGGTATATCATAAATAATGGAATTCTAAGGCTATTACATGAGGTCCCGTATGGTAATCTCGAACAAGCTGTTCTTGGTCACTTGAATTTGTTAATGTATGTCAATTTAATCTACTGGCCATTTTAATTATAACTCTGACCCTCATGCTTCTTTAACTGACTTATGCTTTTCTTGGATAAATATTAAGAAATTTGTGCTAAAAAGTGGAAAGATTTGTATGCAGTATGTAGTAATGCCAAGTGATTCATGCTGATGAATTTTTATTGGAGGAAAAAGATGAAGTAAGTTGAAGGGAGAAATGTAAAGCATGCCTTACCCAAAAAAAGAAATGTAAAGCATATACTAAATGCCAATATCCTTAGTCTAGCTAGGTGATACTAGTGTAGTAATATTATGTTATTTAAATGGCTACAAAACAAAGAATGGATGAACAAGCAAGATTAATATCAAAGAATGACTAGAAGGCATGTAAACATTGTAGGTTGAGAATTTATGCCCCTTAAACCAAGTTTGCTGAAGTAACAAAAACAGATTTCCCTCATAATACTAGGTCAAGAGAATAGCGGGTAGCAGTCCCAAGATTTATTAAGACTGAACATTTGTGTAAAAAGTAAGAATGTATTTTATTGTATTGTCATGAGTTTTACAATGTATAAAACATGAGTATACATAAGAGAACGTGTTTGTAGCCGTAAAACAAAGATAAAAGACTATTCTATCCCTACATAATATTAAGTGAATGATATAGACAATAATATACTTTAATATGCCTCCTCAATCTTAAGGTGCAATAATTAGTGTGAGATTGGTGCAGTGATAATTAAAAGCTGTTGTAGATAAGTTTTGATTGAGGATATCTGCATGCTGGTGGATAGTTGGGATATAGCGAACAAGAACTTGACCAGACACAATAATTTCTCGCATAAAGTGATAATCAATGTCAACATGTTTAGTGTGATCATGCTGAATAGGGTTGCGAGAAAGATACATGTCACCAAGATTATCATAACATAGGATGAGAGATCTTTGAAGAGGAACACCTATCTCATGTGCAAAATGAGAGATCCGTGTAGACTTGGCGATTGCATAGGCTAAGGCTCAATATTCAACCTCGATGGAGCTACGAGACATGGTGGGTTGTTTCTTGGACTTCCAAGAGATGAGGTTTTGACAGAAATATTGTATACCTGGTGGTGGAATGATGAGTGTCTAGGAAACCTGCCTAGTTAGTATTGGCAAAGGTGGTCAAGGTGATGCTAGATGTTCGAACAAGGAGAAGTCTCATGGAGATAGTGCCTCGAAGATACTTGAGCACTTGTTTGGCTACTTGCATGTGATTTGTATTGGGTTAGTGTATATATTGGCTTAGTTGTTGATAGCAAAGCTGATATTTAGTAAAGTAATAGTATGGTCTTGCAGTGTACCCACAATCTCACAAAAGGCAGTGCAATTATATGAGAGGAAAACCATGAGCAAGGAGTTTACTTCGAGGTGATAAGGGAGTTTTTGCTGGTTTGGATAGGTGCATATGATGATGCTTGAGAAGTTCTGGGGTGAATTGAGATTGACTTAAATGTATTACCTATGGAGTTCGAGTAAGATGAACGCTAAGGAAGAAGTAAAGATTGCTTAGGTCCTTCATTGCAAACTAGCATGATAGAATGGAAACGTAGTGTGTGAGAAGGTGTGGATTGAATCTAGTAAAGATAATGTCATCGACATAAAGGAAGAGAACAAGTGTGTTAGGACCTCGAGAATAGACAAACATGGAAGTGTCAACTTGGCTTTGCTTGAAACCAATATGAAGAAGATAATTGCTTAAGCATGAGAACTAAGCACATGATGCTTGTTTGAGGCAATGAGGACAAACATGGAATTGTTGATGCAATGAAGAATTGTGGAAGGATAGATAAAAGAAAAATGGACAAGATAGAGTGGACACCTAATGTGCTGGTGGAGGAGCATCTAACTCGTTTTGAGTTTTGAATGGAGAAAGAGGAATTATCAAATAGGATAATGCAGTTATTATTGTGACATAGTTTAATGACAGAGAGTAGATTATGTGTGAGAGAAGGAATATGCAAGACATTTTTGAGTTGCAAAGGAGTCATCTGTGTGGATAGTGAGGCCACCAATATGAGATATGGGCATGGATGCACCGTTATCTATAGTCACTTGATTAGAATCAACATATGGTGTCAAGTTAGTAAGCATACCTGCATCAAGTGTCATGTCGTGTGTGGTACCAAAATTAGCATGCCAAATATCCTCATTAGTTTCACCAAGGGAAAGAGTAGCAAGCAAATGATTGAGGAATAGCAACATAATGCCATTGAACCGATGATAGCAATGTAAAGTTGAATGACTAGGCTTCTCACATGTTTGGCATAGGAGGGGAGATCGAGAGAGAGTTGGATGTTGAAGCAGCTGAAGCAAGTCAACGAGAAGTGTGGGAGGAGCTTTGTCTAGTGGTCAAGGAGCTCTAAAGTTGATGATGATTGGAGCATGAGTCAAAGTTGAGGAGTGACCATGCTCCCTTGTTCGAAATCTACTATGATTAGGGTTAGGCAAAAAACCGATCGAATTGAATTGTAAATTAGATTCAATAAAATTATGAATTGAGCCAAATTGAATTATTTCAACTCGAATCGAACTGTGAAAAGTAAATAAAAAGAAAATAGTAATATAAATCTAAGAATGTATAACTAAAAAAAGTGATTTTATATTACTTATTCAATTTTTTTTCTTATTTGGTTTTCATCAAGCCATTTACTACTCTTTTTTTTTAAATATATTTTTGCTTATTGACTGATATAGAAATTATAATTATCTTGATAAAGATAATAAAACTTTTTTAAATATATTAAATAAATATTGAAGATAGTAAATGGCATTGCAGAAATAATAATAAATTAAATCTTTTTATATCAAGTATAATTTTTTATAATTTATTGATTTGTGTATATAAAAAAAAATTAATAACGTGTAAAAATGGTTTGAACCGTGAGCCAAACTGGCTTTTTTAGGTTAAAAAAAAATTATAAATTGAACTGTATAGTTAAGTTCAATTTAGGGGAAAAAAAAAAAGGAATCACGCCCACCCCTAACTACAACCTCAATCTTAACTCTTAGAGGCAAAAGAGGTAGTTTATGTGAAGGGTAGAAGTAGAGGAGTCGTGTGTCATGATGCTAGATCCATTATTACTAATGAGTTTAGCTTGGACTTGCTTGAATGTTAGAGCAATAGGTGATTGGGTCAATGTAATTATAATTACCTTGATAGAGACAATAAAACCTTTTTAAATATATCAAATAAGTATTGAAAATGATAGATGGCATCAATGTAACTCATAAGCCGCTAGCTATAGGTGTCTTTAGGTGAAGGGTTGACTGAAGAACGCAATAGGCCTCCCATTCTATTGGAGGACTGCCCCCAGCCTATGATTGGAGGCATCACACTCTACCACGAAGGGCTGTTTGAAATTAGGAAGGGCCAGGACCGGAGCTTGTGTCATGGCATTTCTTAGGGCGATGGAGGCCTGTTTTGATTCGAGGCTCCACTAGAAGCTGTTCCTTCTCAACATGCGGGTCAAGGGGGTCGCGATAAGGCCATAGTTTTGCACAAACTTTCGATAGTAGCCCGTGAGACCAAGGAACCCCCACAGTGCTGTGAGGTTTGAGGGTTTCGGCTAGGATAGCATGGCCTCTATCTTCTAGGGGTCGGCCTCCACTCCTTGGTGTGAGATGAGGTGTCCTAGGTAGGTAACCTATCACTGAGTTTCGAGGGCTTCAACTAAAGATGGTGCTAGTGTAGCAAGGAGAAGGCCTTGCTAAGATGCTGAAGATGCTCGACCCAAGACTGGCTGTAGACGAGGATATCGTCGAAGAACACCAAAATAAACTTCCTCAAATGGCCCTTGAATACCTCGTTCATGAGAGCTTGGAAGGTGGAAGGGGCATTGGTGAGGCTGAACGGCATGACTAGGAACTCGAAGTGCCCGTGGTGTGTTCGAAAGGTTGTTTTCTCCATGTCTTTAGGTCTCATTCGTACTTGGTGGTAGCCCGATCACAAGTCTAGTTTGGAGAAGTAATAGGCTTCTTCAAGGAGTTCCTCAATGATCGGTATTGGGAACTTGTCCTTAATGGTTTTCTTGTTAAGGGCCCTATAATCCACATAGAACCGCCACGTGTTGTCCCCCTTTTACACTAAGAGCATCGGGGAAGAGAAGGGCGACTAGCTGGATCTGATCAAACCCTTCCAGAGCATTTCTTTGCATTGGTGTTCTATTTCATCCTTCTGGTTGTAAGGGTATCGATAAGGCCTTACCACTATGGGTAGTGTCCCTCGGGGGTAGCTTGATGGCATGATCGCAGTGGCGGGATGGCGGCAACTCTTGTAAGGATTGAAATATGTCCTGAAATTCTGCTAGTAGGTGTTGTAACTCACTGTCTTTCTTCCCCTCCTTCGTGACTGTTGCCATTTTTGGCTTATCCGTGCCTTGGGTGTCCCCTTGTAACTGCACCCTCTCTCGGCCTTGTAGGAAGCTCATCTTCATCACGACGAAGTCCTATGAAATGGGGCCTAAGGACTGGAGCCAATTGACTCCCAGCACCACATCCACGCCACATAGTGGCAGAAAGTACAAGTTTGTGGGGAAGGTCGTACTGCCCAATTCTAACGTGACTCTCTTGCAAACGCCATCACTTCTAACCTTGGCTCCGTTTGATACCACTAGCTTCAACCTTTCCCGTGACAACATTTGCAGGCCAAGCTGGGACACCGGGTCAGCACATAGGAAGGTATGGGTGTTGCCTAAGTCGATCAACACGGTGATTGATCGCCCCTTAACCTTTCCCCACACCTTCATAGTTTAGGCTTGGGACAACCCGGCCATGGCATGCAGCGAAATTTCTAGTTGCCCCTTTGCAGAAGCCTCTCTGTCTTCATCCTTTTCCGACTCTTCCTCCATTTCCCATTCTAGCCAAAATAGCTTCTTGCACCGATGCCCTACCGTGAAGGGCTTGTCGCAGTTGGAACATAGCCCCTTACCCCTCCTTTCCTCCAACTCCGCCCTGCTCAACCTTTTAGTGTAGGTGGGCTTGTTCGAGGTGGCTGGAGCTCATTATCGTGAATTCCACCTCTTCCTTAGATGGCACTCCCCTCTTCTTGTACAGACTGGCAAGACTCATGGCTTGTGAGAGGCTCGTGGGGTGGTGTAGCTCCACTTCCACATCAATGGCTTCCTTTAGTCCACTAATGAAAATAGCAATC
Organism: Laguncularia racemosa; assembly: GCA_037954665.1. NCBI lineage: Eukaryota > Viridiplantae > Streptophyta > Magnoliopsida > Myrtales > Combretaceae > Laguncularia > Laguncularia racemosa. Next base: position 4,842,397 of record JBBMOL010000003.1, on the reverse strand, counting down.
TCGTGCTTGGGGCCAGGTCCAGCACCTGAGCTAATAGTTGTTCGAACCTTCGCTGGTAGTGTTCCACGGAGCTCACTTGGCGAAGCTTGGCTAGTCACCTTGTTGCTTCGGATTGGGGGCCCAAAGCACAAATCGCACAGGGCCTTAAAGTTTACCCAACTCAACCGGGGTTGTTCCCGTTTTAACTTGAGGAACCATAGCTAAGCATCCCCTTTCAGGTGGAAGGTTGCTAGCTTCACCCTTTCCTCCTCCGCCACTAGTTGATGCTCAAAGAATTGCTCGCATCTGTTGAACCAGCCAAGAGGGTCCCCATTCCCGTCATAGTGCGGGAAATCCCATTTGGCTAGTTGTGTTGCAAGCATGCTCCTTTCGCCCCTGCCGCTCTCAGCCGACATTTCCCTGACCTCTTTGGTCACGTGGGTTGGGGACTTCTGCAAGGTTACTTCCCGCATCAGGCTTTCCAGTTGGGTAGCCAACCGGCCTTGCCTTGCCTCCATTCGTTCCAGGCGAGTCCGGTCATCCTGGTGCATAGCTAGTAGTGCTTCCAATTGTTGTCGGACCTTCTTCCAGTTGTCCATAGGAACCTACTCTGATACCGAATTGTTAGCAGCGAGTGTTTGCGACCTCGTTCTAGGCCTTGCTAGTTCCGGTTGGAAGTCTAGAACTTGCTTGTTAGGTTTCCTTCAAAGTTTCTCTATGATTGACTAAGTGAATTGGGCTTGTTGGAGAACCTAAGATCTCTTTGCTAGTGGTTAATTCTTGGAAAATTAAGGTTAGATTTCATTCATCTTTCTTTTCCTTAAATACAGCAAGAGTTGTTACACTAATCCTTACCACTAGTCCACTATTTACAAGGATTCCTCCCCCACTAGTTCCTACTACCCTACTACTTTAGAACATAACCTCCCACATCCTACTCCCTATTCCCTTCCTCGGTTGTGGCTTCCTTTTTCCCTTGGGCTTTCCCCTCACGTTTCCTCCACTGGTAGACCTTGTCAAAAGGCCTAATTGCTCGGCCGCTATTAGAAATATACAACATAATACAATTATGACCATTTGAGTGGCTAAAATAGTAGTAACACTTGAATGATACAAAGCTTAAAGTAAAAAACTTGCAAAACCATGAACAAAAATTTTTTTTTTCTGTAGATGGCACTTCATTCGAATGTTATACATTTTGTTTGAATGAAGTGTTAAACTTGGTTCAAAGGAAGTGTTTGACATTTGACTAAAGTCTTAATCATATGGCGCGGGAAAGAAGGACACTAGCGATCATAGGGATAGGAAAATAGAGCACCTTAATTTGTATGAACTATGTCTACTTTGTTTGAACAAAGTAGTAGGTCTGCATCTTGCTTTGGATTTCATTAGAACGAATTCTTATTAGTGTGCTAAATAAAACTCTTTGCACCATAAGCTCATTAGTTGTTCTTGGTACCACTTGGATCGAACAGTGCATTCACATACACATTGAACACTCTGTCAAATGATTGTAAGTTTATAATTGATAATCTATATATCACTTAGGGCAAAACATGAAAATTCGTTAGGAAAACTTTGCAAGCATACGAAATTATCGTGTTGGTGAACTACCTAGCCAATTGATAGTGCAAATATCTGTTGCCATCAAATTGGAAACATGTATACACACACTAACACACATATATGTATATGTGCATATAGATTTTTGTAATTTATTTATGCTGCTATAATTGTAAACATATAGCTTAAAGTTAAAAAAAAAGGCATAACGAATATATATTTATGTTCTTTTACTGCATTAGGTTCTTGGGTGCATTGTTGATGATATAACGATTATATATATTTGTACAATAGAATTCTTTTTATTTAATTACAGAATATGGTGGAATCTAGTATTAATAATGTTGTAGAGCTACCCCCCCATCATTTGGTGCTTGCTCCTTTGTTAGATTTACTTCTTATCACATATTGTTCTTTCAATTTCCATTGACTTGGTGATTATCACTCATTATGTCACCACTTTTTCTTTTCAATGATTTGTAACACTTGAAACTGGGGCTTTATAAGTATGCCACATATTTATGCACTCAATAGAAACATGCAAGGTTCAAAACTACTATTATATTAACAAATATATATATATATATATATATATATATATATGCATAATTCTTCTAAACTCTCTTATTCAAAAATCCATTTCTTTCATAAAATCTCCAAAATACACAATGCTAAAAGTTATTGGCAAACCTAAATCTAAACTAAAGCCTCCTATAATTGCTTAGTAGTCAGTTGCACTAACACCATTCCCAAATCCGGTCCAATGGTCATATCATGTTTATCACTTGAAATAATAAATCCACTGATGCATGCAATTACTAGTGTATGTTAAACCGAATACAACTTAATATTTCTACATGCTACAATTAATATCAATTAAAAAAATCAATTACATTATTATTATTAGTAAATCCTCCATAAACACACATGGAACCAGACCCCTGAAGTTGTTTTTGAGAGTGTGGACCCATTCACTCCTAAGAGGCCTAGAGTCATTTTGAAAGTGCAGATTGAACCCCGGAAGTTCTTGAGTCATTTTGGAAGTGTGGATCCATTGCAAACTAAAGATTCTACAAGTCATTTTGAAAGTGTAGTCCATATGATTCCTAGAGTCTTATGAGTTATTTTAGAAGTGTGGAGTAGATCCATAGAGTTATTTTTTTGAAAGTGTAGGTCTTATTGATTCCATGTTTCATAAAATAAATTTTGTCAACCATAGTCAGCAAGCATTACACATTAAATTCCCAGGCATAATTAATCAATTTATTCACTAGCCTAGCACGTTCATATAACTTACATTCCTGATTTAATCTTCATAAACATGCATACATTATCAATAACTTATTTTTATTTAGTCTAAGATACTTTTTGTACTTTTTCCACACCTAGTTGACCTACATGATCATCTGGTTGACCTCTTTTGACCCTTCCACCATTGGTCAACCACAATGTCTCATATAGTGATTGTGACACCCTTCTGGTTGACCACTTTTCATAAGTTTATGCTTTTTGCAAGATTCCAAACTAGAATCTTATTCTAAAGTCTCCCCAAACAAATATCTTGATCTAATTCCCACTTAAAACTTTGAGTTCTTGTTGAAAATCTCCAAATTTTACGATTTTAAATCTCCATTTATTCATAATTTTGAAAGATTCCTGTTTCTTGATTATTCTCTTGATCTTTCTTATAATTTGACAATAAAACTGTAAATTTTGGATAAGAAAATATTCATTAATAGGGAGAATTTACAACCATCAATGGATGTCAAGTTTTACTCAGCTACTCTTCTCTAAAATAAAGAGTAAGAGTACAAAAGCACTGTAAGAAGCATAGGTAAACTCGTTTTCAGAAGTAAACTAAATAAGCTTGGAAAAGGCAAAAATTTGGTTGGTTAAAGACTTTGGGTGAGGAATATGCTTTCCAAGTTGAACTTGGTTCCGAGATCTCCATAGATAGTAGATTGAAGCTGCAAGGGATGCTCTCCAGCATCAAATTTTGTCCTGTTTAGAGCTTGTAGTGGCGACAAGTGCATTAATTTCCCCTTGCCACAAAAGAAAAGAAGGCGAACAAGCAAGGGCTTGGCATACTTGTGACCAAACTTGGGAGCAGAAGGAACACTAGAAGAACGGGAATAAAATCGTAAATTGTGGATAAATTCAATTAAATTTCTAAGGTTCTGCAATTATGATATCATGCCTAAGGAATTGGTATTAGATACTAATTAGTATTTATAAATTCCTAGGATTTCTATTGTTTATAATCCTAATACTACATATTCTAATTTCTGTAGTTTAGAATGAAAAAGGTTTAGGGTTATGGAACTTGGTATGTTGCCTTCCTAGCTTTTTCTTTCCTATTGTAGCAAGTAATTTTTCTTACTGAAGCGGGTTGTAAAAGAGGACCTAAGATTTTAATTATAGGATTTAGGACGGAATCTAAGGGAGTCTTGTCTTAGGAAAACTTTTTGATTAGTTTCCTATTATATCAACTTTTATTTTTTAAGATATCCATTATATACATAAATAGAGTATCTTTGACATAAGTGGGTATTTTTAGTTTTATCTCATAGTTATTTATTTATTATTATATTATATCTATTAAATTCACGGGTTTGGAGTATTTTCATATTTATTGGAAGCAATTGTGCTTTTCCCAGTTTTTGAATTGAAAGCATAAACTGCAATATCTTTTTTATTTTATTTTATTTTAATTTTTTTGGAACAGTTTTATACATTTCTGGAGACAAGTCTTGTCACGGTATCTTTACTTCCGCACTTCATTGCATTCTTTAGTGATGGAGAGATACCTGGAACTCCTGGCACCCTTGCAACCACTTTTCTTGCCTTTGGTAAACTTTGATTACACTTTTCATCAATTAAGTTCTGCCATTCAGACTACAATCATCGTGCGTAAAAAATGCTTCTCATGAATTGGGTATGTTGTTTTGTTTTAGTCCTGAACTTGGCATTCGCATTGAGTGTTTTGGGGTTTCTCATCATGCACATTTCCTTGGTTGCTGGTAACACTACAACAATCGAGGTACTTCCTTGCTCTTATCCTCTGTTCCCTTCGTTTCTTTTCATGGGGTGTACTCTTCTTGCTATATTGTTTATTGTGATTGAATGTAAGCATTGGTGGCTTATGTTAGTCAATGAACTGTTGTTTTCTTTAGTGGATTACGAACACTCTAATGTCCTTAGGCACCTGTTAAATAGTCTTTTTTTGGATGAAATGTCAGCTTAACCACTAGATAGTCTTGCTGGTTCTAGTTTTTTACATTTCTTCATTGCCTCACATGTCAGCCTAGCTACTTACTGAGCACCATTTCATTAAATCAATTGAATAAGGAGTGGATTTGAACATGGGATGAGTTGGTTGTGGTATCAAATTAAACATGATATCATAGTAAAAACTTATTTCAAGATAGCCTCATGGAGTCACTAAGCCTTTTAGATAAAGTTTTTTGTGAAAACAATTTTTTATTTGATATTAGGTTGGAGACCCTTAGTTTGAGTCCAACACTTTGTTGCTTGGCTCCTCATTTAGTCATTTTAACATGCTAATGGGCTTTAGTTGGTGTCCCAACCCACATAATTATAGCAAAAAAAGGACAAATGCCTTTGAAGTCCTAAAGGTTTAGGCATATATGATGAACTCTTCTGTTTACATATGACTAGAGTGATTCAACTGAAAGGTTTAGGCATTTATGATGAGCTCTTATGTGATCAGGCATATGAGAAGAAGACAACTCCTAAATGGCGCTATGACCTTGGAAGGAGAAGGAACTTTGAACAGGTATATGTTAAACTAACCTTTTTCTTGCAATTTATCTTGTTTGAGGTTTACTGTGATGTGTAAGCAGAAGTTGTGAAAAAAGCTCATTCTTGGACAGATGGAAGGCTCCTTTAATTCATTAATTGATATAGTTGTCCATTAATATTTGAATTGGAGATATTTATTGCCATCAGAGTAATATAATACAGATACAGATAATATGGCATACATACAGAAACCTCAAGATTGTGGAATTTTTATATGCTGTCTTAGATAAACTGCACATCTCAAATGCTTCGTACCGAAGAATGCATGTAAGTGGTCTTTATAGTATTCCTTCTGAGAGCACAATAGGTTTACTGAAAAACTAAATTTGGCATTAAGGCTAAATTGAAGAAAGCTTAATTGAGGATTAGGACATACCAAAATAGTCTAAAGATTAGATGAATATCTGTTCATTGCTGCGATTATGGAATCTAAAATTTCAATTTTTGTAAATGAGAAAAATGGAAAAATAAGTTACATTAACACTATGTTTGGGATGAGGGAAAGGGGAGGAGAGAAAAGTGGGAACAAAATATCGAAATTCACTGTTTGAGTAAGGAGTGAAAGTGGGAGGGAAGGGAAAATAGGGGGGAATTATTTACATGGGCCCCACATTATTCTTTTCCCCTCAAACTGGAGAGAGGGAGGAAAGGGGGGGAATTTTGAAATGACCCATCTGTTCTTTATTTTACTTTTTATCTTCCTTCTTTATGGGCATTTTGATAATTTTATGTTGTACTTTTTTTCTTCCACTTTCCTTCCCTCAATTATCCAAACACATTGTAAGGAATCAATTCTTCTCATAATTCCTTCCATCCATGTTCTTTTCTTCCATATTCTTTTCTTTTTAATTCCTTCCTTCAGGCCAAAGAAAGTGTAAGTGATACATGCCTAAGTTAAATAAAATATGCCCGTGCAAATTTTGAAATGCACATGACACAATATGACACAACATGACAATGACAATCTCATACAAATTAATATAGTAATAAAATAAGTTGAAACAACTGTATTGGTTTTCTTGTAGGCTCAAATTTGATATGAAATGCAACTCAAATCGCATATGCCCTTATAAAAAAATATATTATTCTTTCGTATGATATAATTTAGGTTTCATAAATTTGAAAAATAAGGAAAACAATGATTGACTGAGGAAAAAGTGATTTACAAAGACAAAAATTCAAAATATACAGGCGCAATGTGGCTAATTGTGTATGATTCAGTTGTGATACAATAATAAAATAAATTTATGTTTAAATAACTACCAATCATATAGTTTTTTACATAAAATCCCAATTTCCATACAAAATGCTATCAAAACCTAAGTCGAATTCCATTTTTTTTTTTTTTGGCCCAAACCTTTTCTCTTCTCTCTTTCCCTCTCTCTCTTGCTCTTTCATCATGATTTCTTCTCCTTAAATTTATGGCAGTTGGTACATGATGTAGGGTTCTAAAACTCATTTTTCATGTGATGTTATTGATCAGTCCAAAACAATGAGAAGCATAGTAACTTCTTATTCTCTCTAGTCACCCTTAATATTATGTTCTTATGATGGTCTTTGAACTTCAACTATAAGAAATCAAAGAAGCACTGACAAAAATGTTTTATCCTTCTGCATGGATATGGATGTGGTTATAAGTATTATGTGCAGGAGGATGAGGGTTACATAACCCTAATGACAGTATAGTAATATACAGTATGGACCTTCACATGTTAAAAGTACAAAACACTTCTCCTAAATTTTTTCCCTCTATCCATGTGCATGCTCCTGTGCTAACTTATGGTCAAACGGCAAGAAAATGTCTTTTATCTCAATTTTATTGAGTTACACCTCATCCTGATACTTAATCCTGCATTAACTTGGCCCACATGATAAGTTTGACTTTCTTGCAATTTTGAGTTAAGACTTCATCTTGTTGGTTGGCTGCTTGTAGTTCTAACTATAGAGAAGTTGGTCAACAATCTACCTGTTTTCTTGAGCAAGCTCTATTTCTGTTATAAATTGCAGTCAAACCATCAGATGTGATCCATAGCCATTGATATGGACTGAAACAGAACACACTAGCAAAAAAATAGTGTTCAGGGGTGTTTTGGTCAAATAAGTTGTACTTCTATGTTTATGACTATGAAAATTTTATAACTCATAGAAGTTGTTAAGAGATTTCAAGCATATAACAAAGCATTTTACTCCAAGGAATATTACTGAGGTTGCTTTGAAAGAAAGAGCATATGTATTGTATTATAAGATGCTTTCCTTCCACGATAATGCAGTGCTGTTGGCATGCAGTTGTTCTATTTATGTGTTCTGCAAGTGTGTCAATGCTAATGGTCTGCAGGTTTTTTATTTTTATTTTGTTTTTCTTTCATCATTTTCATTTTCGTCCATTTTGTGAAATCCCCTATTAGTTTCATCCTATCACTTTATGCATATATTTAACTACGTAAAAACCCACCCTGTAGCTTGGATATTGGTTTAAATATATTGGGTAGAAATAATAAACTTACTTGAATGATTATCATAATTAACACATTGATGATGTAAATTTATATTGTTATAAATATAAGAAAAATATTATTATTTAATTTTTGATGAATTATAAAAAGTTGCAATTTTATGTAATTATTGATCATTTAGGAGTTATATTCTTTCAAAACATAGGAGTGAAACCGCATGAACGTGAAGAATTGTGTTTGTTTAACAATCAAATTATGCAAATGTTGGAGCTATTCTCAAAATTCCATGATTTGCAGAAAAGGATGTCTTTGGAGAAAAGCTTCCTAAAGTTAGTTCCCTGAGCCGATTAAAAATGAGAAATATTTTGTCATTCAATTTTTAAATCCATTTCAATAAACCAAATCCAAAAGGGAAATTTGGTTGTATTCCTACGGTGAGAGGAAAGATTCACTAGAAGTGCTATCTCATGTGGATTGCATTGTAGTAGGTATAATACATTGTCTCCTGTCATAAACTGAAGGAATGCTGTGAATCCTTGTATCTGAATATACATGCCAACCCCTTGCAGATGAAAAACATGGGTTTCAAATTTCTCATTTGATAAGGCTGAACTTTAAGGATACACAACTGACAAAAATGTTCATTCATGTTGAATTTAGATTCATAACTAGCGGAACTTTAATGTTAAGTTTAGTAGAGCTAGTGTGGTAACATATTTATTAGGATTTAGGATTGGTTATTCATGCTAGCGAATAGTGTTGAATTTGTGTCATTGCTAAGAATACATGAATATGACTAGAAATCATAAATGATTAAGTTATAATGTAATCGTATCTATTTGTATCAGTCTTTTTCTTCATGACGTGTATTGTGCTTTTTCTCTATAATCATATTTTTAATCATATGGTATTTGTGTCAACAATTGCCAGCCCTAATATTTATTATATAGTATTCACTCATAGACTGGGACTGGGCCAATCAATCAAATGAGGGATTAGATAATGGTGCGACAATTTGAACTAGTGACCTGCAGGCAGCTGATTAGAAGGCGAAGCTCAATACATCTACTGTGTTTTTTTTTCTTGTTAATGTTTCATAAATAATTCTACCATGGCTTCTTTAATGAAGGAAAAAGACCCTATTGTTCTGTTGATCAAAATGTTTTGAACTATTCATATATATTTGTTTTTGGTAAAGTCGAAAGGGAGCAAAGACTATTTTCACTTCTACTTTACTTTTTTGACTGCTTTTTTTTAGGCTACTATACTAATTTTCATCGGATATATAGGATCTGATCTCTCTCTCTCATTTTAGTTTACTTTCTTTTCTTTTTTAAATTTATTTTTTGTGGCAGGTATTTGGGACAGATAGATTATACTGGTTTATACCATCTTATTCAGAAGAAGACAAACGGCGAATGCCAGTGCTTCAGGGTCTTGAATATCCGTCAAAGCCCGACTTAGACTCCGATTCTGAGGCATTTTAAGGCTTTACATGCTTAGCGGAGATTTGGAAAATTTCCTCAAATTTGATTACTCGGAGCCCCTATGCGTCAAGTAAATCTTTGCCAATTAAAATGCTCAGCACTAACTCGGACTCCATGTCATCCCACAAGTTCCATGATACAAAAAGGAGTTATAGAGGATCGGGGCCATGTTACGCCGGCAAAGCTGGCTGGTTACAGCAACATGATTCCGCAGAGATGATGTAGGGATGAAGGCCCGCTGGCAGGGTTGTATTTTAGGTTGTCAGCAAGTCACCATGGAGCTGTAAAATAGGTTATCTGAAAGTATTGAAACTTCGATGTCCAATTGCTAATGTTAGTCTACTGGGTTTTTCATCTTTTCAATAAATTTGCTTTTTTAGACCTTTTTGGGCAGCTGAAAGATCCATGTGTGCATGTAGAGAAGGCCAAATGGAAACCGAATTCTGCTTTGACATAGCTAGGGAAATTCATACATTCCCTGTCACTGCAATAGGTGAAGTTCATGATTTCTGATATTCCTGTGAAATTGTCACCCCAGATGAGAGGAAAAAGCGATTCTACGAGTTTTCGTTTTTTTTTTTTTTCCAATTTCGAGAACTAATGGATGGAGAATACATGAATTATACTTCTTTTGATAGGATCTAGGAGAAATTTCAGTACAAAAACTAAAGACTTCCATTTTATTTATTTATTTTTATAGAAGAAAAGTACAAACCCTAATATCTTCAATGAAGGTTTATGAGCAAAGCAGTCATCTTGACTAGGGTGGTAATTGCGGGTTGACCTGCCCCGTCCGCAAAAATATGTGGAGCGGGCAAAAAAATTTTGACCTATAGAGGTGCGAGTCATTTTGGCCCGCGCCCGCTTGATCGGCGGGGCGGGGCGGGCAGCGGGCCAACTCGCCGGAAAACGTAGCTTGCCTGCGAGCTGCCTTGCACTGACGTGGATGACATGACCCTAGACATGATGAGGACGATGTGGTCGTGGGAACATGACGAGACGATTGTCGAGTGACGACACCGTCCGCACTCTGCCGCCGTCGACTGGTGCTGATACGAGCCTGGACATGACGAGACGACTGATGAGTTATGACGCCGTCCGCACTCCGTCATTGTCGATTGGTGCTGAAATGACTCTGCTGATCGCGACTGCAATCGCAATCGCAAGCAATTAAGTCGGACCGCACCTTCCTTCTCCAATTCTCCTTCGTAGAAGTCAAACACACACACACCACACTCCGCAGCTTAGTTGCACCGTCCGTGCACCACAGTGTTTTGCAGAAGTCAAGCACGGCCAGTCGCAGTCGCAGCTTGCAGTCGCATCGTCGTCCGTCCTTGCACCTTGTCCGCAGTCCGCACACAGCTGGCAGTAGCCCACACGGCCGTGTATATAAGTTCCACCGCACCGTCCGTCCTTGCACCTCGTCCGCCGTCCGCACACAGCTGGTAGCAGCCCACACGGCCGTGTGTACAAGTTCCACCGCAGCTAGCAGCAGCCCACTGGCTACCCCATCGTGGTACGCAAATATATATATATATATATATTTGCGGGTCGGGGCGGGCCGACCCTAATCCTGACAATCACATGAGCGCTTTCATATGATCTTTTACTCAAGAACCAAAAGACTAGATAATTTCCCTCAATTCACCTTGGACAACCGTTACTTTCTAACCCAACATTCCACATGTACACTACTCACTCACACGAGTAGTATAACACAAGCACAACATCGAAACTCCACATTTAAAATGATAACTTCAACACAAACCATATACAGTGCACACAGGCCAGCTCCACATTAACGCTATACATACAACACTCTCCAGCAAATATATAGCACAACGCATACATCAACGACACAGGAAACTGCATTAATGTTTTGATATATGTTAATTAGTTAGAATATTAACTAGTTAATTTTACTTAATAGTATAAATAGCTATCTGTGTAATTGTAAAAGAACCATTCATCATTCCATAAAACAATAAAAAATTTATAGAATTCTTTGAGAAAATTTTCTCGTCTTAAATAGAGGATTTTACCAATTTGGTTTTTTGGTTTTCTATTTTTCCACATTAACAAGTTATGAAAGTAATATTTAGTACTCATTGAGAAATGGCACCACAAACAAGATCATTTGTTCAATATTCAGATGTCGAAGAAATTCAACACATGTTCACTACAATGCAATAGAACCATCGGCATTTTATGCATTCATTAGTAACAATATATACTCAATTTCAATCTTTGTCAGATTGAGTAGTGCACATGGAATATTCACATAATCATAATCATAATCTTACTATTTTTTAATTTAATTCCAAATTTGTCAAGGATTCCAATAAGAAGGAGACTAAAGTGATGATCAAACCCAAGATTAGTCGTTTCACATTCATCTCTATGCATAATGACAATACCGATGAAGAATCAAGATTTTAAAACTGAGACTATGGATGCCAATTTTGATGATTCAACCATTGTATATGACCCTAAGATTCTTGGCAAGAATATTGATGAAGAAGCCATGATAGAAGTATAGCAATCATAGATGTATAGGATCATGAAGATATGATAACCATGGCATCAAAGGTTCAAGAATTCATGATCCATGGCATTTCGTTGGACAATAATTAAGAATTTATTGTGATGAAAAATCAAACAAAGATAATGAAAAAGCAAGAATAAAATTCTATTATTGAGAATCATTATTTTTAGCTAATTGGTGTGAAGAGGTATATTAGTTATGCTATGATGCCATTGTTTCAATTGAGGAGCAGATTGTTTATGATGATCACATGAGAGCAATAGTCCCAAAGGTGCAGAAGAAGATCAAAAGAGTTGATGAATTTTATTTTCTCTTGAATTGGTTGATTTTTGTTTTGCTTTATTTTTGAACCTTGAGAACATGGTCTACTTTATGGAGGGGAGAAAATTGTTACAACTATTAGGAAATTAGTTAGAATGTTAACTAATTAGAATATTAGTTAAATATTGATTATTTTACTCAGTAGCATAAATATTCATCTGTGAAATTGGGGATTAAGGTTAAAGAAGTGCCTCAAATTTTGACTTTAGGAAAATTAGTGTCTATAGCTTAAAAATTGGCAATTTAGTGCTTGTAAGTTTGAAAACTAAGCAATTTAGTATCTCCATCCAACTAATAAGTAATAGACATTAAACAAAATCCATGTAGCATACACGTGGCAAATAATTTTTGCACATCAACAAGCTATGTTGATAGGGACATTCTGATTTATTAAAAAACACATTATATAATGTCTAAAGTAATCTTTTTGATAAATTGCAACATAGGTTATTTTGGAAAACCCTAGGTCTGAATTTTTCAATTGCATCAATTCCTGAATGTGATTGGGTTTGAAGAGTTGCATTTCAAGAGGCAAGCATTGAAAGCCCACCCTATGGCGAGCAATTGTAGCGAAAATGGGGGTCGAAGGTTTGTCTACCATGATAAATGAAAATAATGGAGAAGGAAACACATGGTTTGGATGTGAGATGAGGAGTTTGCTATTGACATCATGAGCACGTAACAACCTCGAAAGGTAATTGTATTTTGACCTTGTGTTCATGTAATGGAATGTCTCGATTGTATTGTGAAGGAGCTTAATGACACAATATATTGTTCATTTGGTTATGCTTGCAATGTTTTCATTATATTATAGAATTGTTGACATAATGTCAAAATACTTTGGTTCTCTTGTTATTTGTTAATCTGTAAGTGAAATAACATATTCACTTAATGATGGAATGCAAAGACAAAATGTTGTGAATTATAGAAAATAATTTGTACCTTTATTTTGCCCTCCATAATTTACTAAGGCCTGTAAATTTAAGATAAAGAAGAAAAGTGGTAATGGGGTAACCTTTATCAAGTATTACAGAAAGACCTATTGTAAAACTAGAGAAAAATTAAATTTAGAATAAAATAACAAAAAGAGTTAGCGCAAATAAAAGTAATAAGGATTTAAAATAAGGGGCAATTTGGTCAATTGACAAGGAATGTTTAAATAGGTCACTACATGTTATTTTGACTTTTTCCCCACGTTTCACACTACAACACCCATAACAAAAGGATAAACGCTAGGAGAGAAAGGAGACTGCTACACCTTGTGATCTAATGAAGTACCTATGGTAAGTGAACTGATTAATAACTTTTGATTGCCATTTACATGTGTATGATATGAATTAGTGGTAAATTCATTGGATTTCACTATAAAACAATTGGTGTGAGAAAAGGTTTAGGATAGGACTTCGATCATTGGAACAATCTAAACTGGCAAGTTGTTTAATTAAACTAAATTAGTGTTCTAATGCTAGAAACAATGTATAATTAGGTTTAGAAGTGAGGGATTTCATCTAAAATTTGAAGAAATTGGAATTTGGAGAATTGGGAAAAGGATTCATGATGGAACAACCATCATGAATCCACGCCTATGTACTTAGCCGGCTAAGTACACGGCTAAGAACATGCCCGTATACCTACTTGTGTCAAATTATAAAAGTGTACAAAAAGGTACACAACATAATACACACTTGTGTACTTAGGCGTGTCAAATTATGAAAGTGTATAGAAAGGTGCATGGTTACAGTACATGCCCATATGCTTGGGTGTGTTAAATTACGAAAGTGTCTAAAAAGGTACACTGCCACAATACATGCTCATATACCCTATCGTGCTAAAGTACATAGCTTAATGTATGGCCATGTACCCTAAGAAACCTCTATTCAATTTTCTTTTCTTGTTATTCAAAATTTGTCTACCATTAACACCTAGTACAACCTTAAAACTTCTACTAGAGTAAGAAAAGTAATCCTATAACAACTAAGTGATCAAAATCGAGTAACTTAGACAATACCTAAACTAGTACTAAGATTGACTTCTCTACATTTTGATAGATTTTAGTATAACTACTAGACGAGAACTAGTCGTGTCTAAGACTACCCATTAAGTTGTTTGTTGGTTATCCTTAACTTGCCTTAGGGGCCCATAGTAATAAATCCCTAGGGGGCACCTTGGTGATTTTTATGTGACATTGCCCCTAATGGAGTCATATATTGAAATGATTTAGGTAGATTTAGGGACTCATGGGTCTTGGGGCCCGTAGTGGCAATTCCCAACACCATACCATGTATTAAGTATATATATATATATATATATATATATATATATATATGGTTTGGTGGGGTCATGAGTACCCTTTTGTTGTTCTATGGACTAAATGAGATAATAATATGTTGTTTGACTATTGTATTATTACATTGATGTATGTGACTTAACTTATACTTTATCATGTGCATGTGTTTATGGGTTATATATACTGGGCATTAGCTTACACTTTAGGGATCATTTTTTTAGCTGCAAGTACAAAAGATTACATGTCATATGATAAAGATGTAGGGACATCTGTGTGGGATGGAGATGACGTAGAGTATTTTTACTATTGTGGTGATTAGGTGAAGATTACCATTGGAGATCTTAAGCATTTTTGGAAGTTATCTTAATTATGGAGGATTAGAGTACTAAGAATAGTTTGGCATTGATTATTTTATATGGATGTATCGAGATAACTTGAAGAAGTACATAATTTGTGAATGGGATGCAATTGAACTACTTATTCATGATGTTAAATGTTTATTTTGATTGTGAATAATAAGTATTGTAGATATTATGAGATTAGAGTGTTAAGAGCCTTAATGTGTCTTTATCTAGTAAGGACACGTGGCAAGTTGTGGCTTCTTGAGTTCAGGGGCATTATAACTATTCACCATGTAATTGAAAACACTATTTCACCTTTTCTTTCTAAAGATATTCTGATGAAAATATCTAGGTAACTGATGTTTGCATATGGGCCACTTGGCAAAGATACTCTTAGAAAGTGGAGGGAAGGAGCTTAGCATGAACAAGTAACTCTTTTGAAGAAGAGAAGAGTTTGTATAACATTTGGTGTTATATCAAAGCTAAGAGAAACAAGTGTAAATTCATCTATACTATCTTCCATAAGAACTAGGTTTTGTGAAGTAGATTAAAAAAAAAAGAGTTTCAAATATTCGCTATTTTGGTAAGTAGCCTATTTCATTTTTACTGGAGGGATTATAACAAAAAGGCTAAAAAGGGTCTACATGGGGAAGAAATGGATATAGACCAAATGAGAAATGGCAAACTGTTTGTCTTCATTTTTAAGAGTGTAATAAGTTAAATATTTTGTCTGTTGAATAGAGTTTTAATGAGAATAAATAACAATAAATATGAGGAATTAAGTTAGATTGTTAATGGCAATATGGAGCTTTTATTTTTTGTTTAGAGGAGGGAAACTTCACTAGTTATTGCAAGGATAGTTAAGTAACTTCACATATCACTATCAGCATAGATTGTCAACATGTAAAAATTAATTGCCACATATGTACCACATGGTTTTTGGTTAATGTCTGTTATTAATTAGTTGGATGGAGACATTGAATTGCACAATTTTCAAACTTACAAGCACTAAATTGCCAATTTTTAAACTATAGATACTAATTTTCCTAAAAGTCAAAAGTTGAGGCACTTCTTTAGCATTTATCCCATGTAATTGTAAAAGAATCATTCATTCATTCTATAATACAATAAAAAATTTATAGAATTCTTTGAGAGACCTTTCTCATCTTGAATAGAGGAATTTACCAATTCTATTATTCAATTTCCTATTTTTTCCATATTGATGAGTTACAAGAGTAACAATATCATATCAACTAGTGATGGGGTCATATCAATATCTCTCCCTTTGAAAAGGTCCTTGCCCTCAAGGAGCAATTATAGAAATGCATTAGCTGACTTACCTGAGTGTCAGCAAATTGAACCTCATAACTTCTAAATTCCAATCCTCATGCTCTAGCTTTTCCTCAAGCATAATCAGCTGAAAAGATTTATGAGGACATTTGTTATTAGCTGTAAAAGGCTCATCAATTTTAAAAACAAAGTCCTTTGGCCTTTTTATTAAGAAATTCAACATAAGAAAGTTACTTTTTGTTGGGAGATCCTTAACTACCTACTCACTATCGACAATGTTGTGGAGTAATACCAGTAACAGTGATGGTGGCTTGATTAGGGGGCACTCTAGTTAGATTGGGTGGTTAAAATGTAGTAGAGGTGTACTAGATAATTTTAGCTCAAGGAATTATTGGTACAAATTTTTATGAGGCTGTCCTTGATTCTTTTTTTTTTTTTTTTTTTTTCAGGGTTTACTATTACCAAGATTTTATATTGCTACTACTATAGTTCTAATCCCTAAGAATACTAATCCATAATCTTGGAAGGATTTTTGGCCTATTAGTTTTTACAATGCAACATCTAAGATTTTTTAAAAAAATCTCACTAATGGGCTCAGTGTCATCCTTCCTAAGATTATTAGCTCGAATCAAATGGGTTTTGTTAAGGGGCAAAACATCATTGACAACATTCTTCTTGCCCAAGAATTGTCATATGATTTGGATTGCAAAGTTAGGGGAGGTAACCTCATCACAAAATTGGATATGGAGAAAGCATATGATAGGCCTTATTGGGTATTTCTATTTTCCACCCTTGGTAGTTTAGGCTTTCATTGGAAATTTACTTTTATAGTTAAAAGGATTATGTGTAACAACTAGTTTTATGTGCTTGTTAATGGGAATTCTTTAGGCTTTTTTCCTTGTACCAAAGGTTTGCATTAAGGGGATCCTCTTTCTCCATCTCTTTTTATTTTTGCATTTGAATTCCTCTCGTAGGGTTCAAATTATCACTTCCCGTACTACACATCTCTTAGGTATAAACATCTACACCTATTTGGATTTCTCAATTGTGGTTTGCCGATGACTTTAATATTTCTTTAAATGGTTCCAAACCTTCAATTTTAGAGGCTTTAGATTTTTTAAACTATTATGAAAGGATTTGGGACAAAAGATTAATAGGCACAAAGCTTACTTCTTTCCTAAAATGTTCAAAGCAATGAGTAAACGTGCTATGTGATCCATAACAAGGATTAATACCCAATAGTTACCATTAATATATCTTTGTTGTCTTTTCATAGCTAGGAGGGGCCATCAAAGCTTCAACAACATCTTCAAAAAGCTCTCCAAATGTCTAATCAATTGAGCTAACCTGTGCTTGTTGGGAGAGGGTCAAATTATTCCAATAAATAGTGTCTTGTCTTCTCTTCTTCTGTACACTTTTGAAGCTATACGATGTGTCATAAAAAAAAACATGAGTATGTTTGCAAATTTTCTTTGGAGGGATTGCATTGAGTCCGTGTCTACCCATTAGGCCTCATGGGAAAAACTTTGCCTTCTTAGAAAGGAATAGAGCATGGGAATTATATCTTTGGGGGATGTATCTAAAGCCTTTGAGGAAAAACTCTAGTGAAAATTCAAAAATGAACAATCTCTTTTCACTAATCTCATGCATTCCAAATACATTAAAGGGAAACACCTTGTCGAAATCTTTGCATCTCATGGTTCTTTACCATTTTGGAAATAGCTCTTAAAGGCTTGGGAATTCATTGAGAATCGCATTTTTTTGGCCTTGGCAAAGGTGATAATAGTTTTTGGTTTGATCAATAGCTCCCTCAAGGCTTACTTTTCAAATTAGTCTTAATGAATTTACCATGTTTAAGAGTTAAAGATTTGTGTCTCAATAATAGCTAGGATGTATATAGATTAGGTGGTTTGCTTCCTATTGGTTTGGTTCGGGATATTCTCATTCTTGATGTTAAATAGGAAGCAAGTAACATATCTATTTAGATACTATCTTCAAATGGTTCCTTCCTTATCTCTAGTGCTTGGAATGAATTTACAAATAAGGTAGAGAAGGTTGATTTATATAAATGTTTTGGGATTAAGTTTATCCCTCTAAAGATATCATCTTTATGTGGCTAATTGTTTGATCCTTCGTTCCTATTGAGGATAAACAATGGTTATGGGGTTGAGCACTTACTTCATAGTGTGTTTGTTGCTAAAAAGATTATGAGACAATTGTTCATTTTTTCCTTTTATGTGATTATATCAAGTATGTTTGGAATCAACTTTCTTCATATTTTGGAATTCTTCACTTTCCAAACATTTCTTCCATAAATGTCATGTTAAAGTTTTGGAAAAGCAAATAAGGAAATGTGACAAATCATATTCAGATCTTTGTTCCTATTATAACTCTATGGAACTGATGGGGTGAAAGAATTAATAAACAACACAAAAACACCCATAGCCCCCCAAGATATTGGTGAGCTAGATTATGGATGATTTATTATATCTTAGGCAAGCTAATCCTCTTTTTGCAAAATGGATCAAATATGATGAAGATTGTTTGCTAGTGTAGCAAAACCCCTTAAGAGGAGGTAGGTCCACTATTTGTCTTGGAAGTGTCCTAAGGATGGATTTGTAAAATTAAATGTTGATGGCAATTTAAATAAAGGCAAAGGTAGGGGTGGTGGTATTCTTAGGGATTTAAAAGGCAAAATGATCTAGTGTTATAGATTTCCTTTAGATCATACATTAATTGATTCTATTGAATTGACTTCCTTGATTACGAACTTGAATATTACAAGCAATTCGATTTACTTGAGTGATGATTGAGATAGATTATTTTTTGGTAGTGTCCACATGGTTATCAACAGCTATTATCAAGTGGGACATTTGGAATGGCATTTCATGGGCAAAGATTTTGCTTAAAGAGATCCAGGGTTAGGCCAATCACATTTGGAGAGAGAAAAACATAGTAGCTGATTGACTTGCTAAATGAGCACGTGAGAGTTAATCAAGTTTTTTCCACATGAACGCATCACAACTAGACAAAGAATTCAAAAAGATTCTAGTATAGGACACTATTAGGTTTAGAAATGTCTAGATTGCATCTTATTAATCATTCTTCTCTCTAACTTTGATTCTTCATAGTTTATACAATTGATTTTAGTTGTATAATTCTTTTTTACTTTCTTTTGTATTGTTTAACTTGATCCTTTTTTTTTTAAATTGATTATTGTATTAAGAGTAGTACTCCCTATCTTTTCATTTTCTATTTATTTTTCCAATAGATTGCAAGTACTTTGTAATTTTGAGAGATCAAGTTTATGCCCCCCTCTTATCTTATAATTCTTTTTTTTTTTTCTAAAATAACAAAGAAAAAAACTAGCACATGAACAACTTTGGTCATATAATCCCTCACTCAAAAACCAAATGACTAACTAACTTCCCCTATTTAAAGTGGACTTACCTTAAACAACTACCACTTAACTAACACAACACCCTACATGTACATTGCTCACCTACACATACATACAACAATAACTCTCACATAGACTATATACAATAGACACAAACTAGCTCTTCACTAACCCTACTTGTATAACACTATAGTAGATATATAACACTATATATACATTGAAAACACATAAAATAATATTAATCTCTTAGTATCATATCAACTAGTGACCAGGTTGTATCACTTTTTCCCCATTGTGCTCTTGTAGTTTCACCTTATTAATCATGAACTAAAAGAAAGTCATTTTAGCATATGTTTTAGTTGCCTTTAGAAGTAACTAACTAGTCATTGTGAGCTTTCAAAGATGGTAGAGTAATTAATTAATACATGGATTCTTAATGTTGAGTAATAAATATAAAACTTATGCCAAATCTACAAGTTTCTACACATGATTTTTTAAAACTTGTACTATAAATCAACCCATTTGGCATTTAGTTCAATCATTCACTTGATAGGCTTTAATCAAAGTTTTACTACAAGAGAGGAGTATCAAATAATAAATATAAAGCTTACACTAAATCTCTAAGTCTAAACTTTTAGATCATGACCCCTAACCTTAACACCTAAAAAGCTCATGAAGAATGGCTAGGAGCTCAGATTTAGGCTTATAGCTATGGGAATATTGGTGACTTTGCTTTTCTTATAAATCTTGTTGATTAGTATCTAGACTTACCTAGTAATGGATTAGGAGAAGACTAACATGACTTGATTATATAGAGAACCATTTTATTAGTTGAGTATTTTCTTTTTAGTAAAGTATAATGTCTAGTAATGTACCTTTTTGACCACGAAAATGCAATTGCTTGATATTACATATTTAAACACTTACTCTACTTTTTAATTTTATTCTTTAACCTAATATGTGTTTGCCTCCATTTAGAAATCTATGATGTTTTTCCATCAGTGAGAGAATTAAGGAGAAAAACCTTTAAACAACTCATCCTTTTATTTCTTTCTCCCTCTTGTTTATCTTTATGTTGAACACTTAAATCTAGACCATTAAGTATGTGGATTATTTAATGTGGAGCTTTAATGTATAGTATTGATTGAATTTTCGATTATAATATGAAATATTGTATAGACTATAGAGGGTTCATTTGAACTTAACCAAACTTATTCGGGGAGCATACTTGAGTTTTAACCCTTTTTATTTCATATACATAGGTTTTGTTTTTGGCACTTTACATATTTGTGTCTTGTTTCATCTTGTTACTATTAGTTATTGAACACTTGTCAACTTTTCATTATCCAATGATAATAGACTTAATAAAGTAATATTATCATATATATTTAATGATTACATAATAATAATGATAAGTTACTAAAAAGAAAAAAATATATGAAGAAGATTGAAAAAGAAAAAAGAAAATTAATAAAAAATTGCAATAAGTGCATCTGTCTATTCACTGAATTTCCAAGTATTCCTCTATCTATCTAGATTTG
This sequence comes from Laguncularia racemosa, assembly GCA_037954665.1. NCBI lineage: Eukaryota > Viridiplantae > Streptophyta > Magnoliopsida > Myrtales > Combretaceae > Laguncularia > Laguncularia racemosa. The sequence continues at coordinate 4,821,368 of JBBMOL010000003.1, read as the reverse complement.
ATAATAAGGATTTCACTAAACATGGGTTAGGGTTCTTTTGTGTTTTGATTGTGATTAAGGATGTAGATAACCTAGCTTTTTTATGAAGCATATATTATTATTTTATATATAAATTTTCAAGTTGTTGCAAGTAAATGTAGAAGCATAAATAGGAGAATTTAGCATAACTTAATTACAAGACTCAACAAATACCAATTAAGGGTATTAGGTAATACACTTAGGGAACAAAGTAGGTTATGGGTTTTTGGTTATTGTAATGGTAAAATTTTATATAATAAATACATTTTATTAAAGATATTTTTTAGAAGAAAACATATTCAAGTATGACACAAGGAAATGCTTTCTTTACGAAGTAAGTTTTGAAAAATTCTTTAGACAAGTTGATCTTTATAAAGCTAGCTTTTTTGATGTAGTGCTAAGATATTTTTGGCTATGTAATTTTTTATCAAAGGGTTGGTTTTAATGAAGGTATTTTTCTTATAGAAGTGAATAAAATAAATTTGAAAAGTGAATCTATTAGCATTTGTACTTGTATAGGCTTGACACATCCTTTTAATTTTACTTAAAGGAGTTGAGCCAACTAATACTTGTTTTATTTCATTAAGCCATTAGTACAAAATCAAAGAGATTGTTTTAGAAATTTTTTCTTTACTATGGTAATACAGGAAACATACCATGTTGGACGAAGAGCTCAACCTTATAAATTGGAAGCTATGAAGTTTTGAAGATTGCATATGTTACATACGTGGTTGAATATTGTTAAAAAGAAGTGTTGTTTGTTAGAAATAAGCTTTTGAGATATTTCTACTAGCTAGTTCTAGGGAATTTTTTACTTGAATTTTGAATTTTCCAAAATGGGTGTCTCATTGGAGAGTCATTTATGTGGGTGTACTTGCCATACTAGTGATTGTTGTTTAGAGGCTTATTGTGAGAGAAGTGAAGGCATTATGTGTAATAAGGTTGTTAAGGGCTAAACTAGGTAAAAGTTAAGAGAAAGTCATGTCAGTCACAGTAACGATAGTTTCAACTAAGCATTGTTGAAGTTACCATAATAGTAGAATCTCCTTGTACTCTTAATTTGGAAAATTCTTGTGGATTCTAGCGATTGAGTTAGTAGTACTTGTAGAGAGGGCAAAAGCAAAAGTCCAAATCTCTATATATCTAGGCTCAATTCTTTTTGTTGCTCTATTTACAAATGCAACTTTATTTTATAAGCTTCTTTGTCATTGTACTTTAACTTGCATATCCAAGCTTCATATTATTTGGTAGAATCATATAGAAGCATTTAACTCTATCTTTATTTAAGAGCTTCTACATATATATTTAAGGAGTTTACGAATTCGAACTTATTTTTAATTAACCAATTTGTCCCTATATTGCTTGTTACTTTGAGACCTACAATGGAGTTCTTTCATCTATTTTTATTTAATTATTGCATGGTAGTGGTGATTCAAATTATGGCATGTGATTTGTTATTGTGATTATGAAGAAGGTTCAAGTATGATGGTATCTTTTACCTTTTATAGCTTATTTAGTTGATTTCATAAGAGTGAAATATGATAACTATTCTTCCTACATAGACTTATTCCTCTCGCATAGACTCATTCTTCTTGTACAAATCTATTTCTCTTTTCAGTTAGTGGAATAACTATTTCAAGAAATATTGTTGTTGTTAAAAGAGAAATAACAATTCCTTATTAAACCAAAAGAATAATTATTTTTTATTTCATTTTTTAGTATATTTATATATCTATTTATGAGACCTTAAAAAAATTACAATAAATGGTAATTATTTTTTTACTATATTTCTTAAAATTTGTAAAGCTATTTCTATCTTATTCTATACCGCAAATCACACGTGGCATTAGTATTTAGGGGGTAGAATGATGCAACATGGATGTTCTATGAAATGTCTGAAAGATAAAGTAGCCGCGCATTAAAAAGACGGTCATTAAGACGTCCCCGGTTTTAGGAATGTTGGGTCTCCAAAACGCCTTCGCAAATCCGTGCTTCTCTGCTCCTTGTCCCTCTATCCACACCACAGACGTCTCCGGCGGGAAGGGAGCAAGAAGAAAAAGGATCATGTCATCATATTCACTAATTTACAGACTGATTGTTTTTTACTCAATTGTTTTGACTTTGAACTTCATATTAATTAATGGTAATGGTGAATGTTTTAGCTAAATTCAAGCTTTCATCTGGGTTTCGGATCACAAAGCTCCAAGGATTTGATTTTTTTATCATCGACTTTTTTTTAAAAAAAAAATTTACTACTACTAGTATTTTTATTTTTATTATTATTATCCAATAATATTAGTTGATGACTGAAAAATGGTAAAGAAAAAGAAAAGAAATAAAGGCGTACAAAGTGGGGAGGGGGTTTATATCAAACGAGAAATATCTTCGTACTCTCCAAACATTGCGAAGTAATGTTTCTGACAGCAAACTCCGTCCAACCATGGAGCTCAATAACCCCAACGCTCGTCCTCCTCCAAAACTGCAGAACCCTGAATGACGTGAAACAAATCCATGCTAGATTACTAACTACCGGTTTCATAAATAATGCTAATCTAACCGTCAAACTAATCCTCAAGTTATCTTCTTCTAACCACACACCCCTCACTGAATTTGCACGCCATATCTTCTTTACACGCCATAAACTCCTAAATGCGGAAGATCCATTTCTTTGGAATGCTATAATTAGGTCATACTCTCATGGGTTGGACCCTAGAAAGGCATTGGAAGTATTTTGCTTGATGCTTGAGAATGGGGTTTTAGTGGATGAGTATTCGTTTTCGCTGGTTCTGAAGGCATGTTCGCGGCTGGGCGTGGTTAAGGAAGGAATGCAGATTCATGGATTGTTGAGAAAATCGATACTTGGGTCGGATTTGTATCTGCAGAATTGTTTGATATTGTGGTACTTACGGTGTGGGTGCCACGAGTTTGCTCGTCAGTTGTTTGATAGAATGTCCGTGAGAGATTCCATCTCGTATAACTCCATGATTGATGGTTATGTGAAAGGTGGGAAGGTTGAGATGGCTCGTGCTGTTTTTGACTCCATGTCGGTGGAGGAAAGGAATTTAGTTTCTTGGAATTCGATGTTGAGCGGTTATGCACAGTTGGAGGATGGGTTTGATCTTGCTTGGAAGCTCTTTGAGGAAATGCCCGAAAGGGACTTAATTTCTTGGAACACAATGGTCCATGTGTGCGTTAAATGTGGGCGGATGGGAGACGCTCTGGATTTGTTTAACACGATGCCGTTGAGGGATGTGGTTACTTGGGGCAATTTGATTGACGGGTACGCAAAGATAGGCAGCGTTGATGTTGCTAGATCCTTCTTTGATAAAATGCCGAATAGAGATGTTGTTGCTTGTAATGCCATGATGGCAGGGTATGTTCAAAATGGTTTGTTTGCTGAAGCTTTAGAAGTGTTCCATCATATGCAGGCACAAAGTGACTTGCTGCCTGACCAAGCTACCTTACTAATTATTCTTTCAGCTGTTGCTCAGTCAGGGCATCTTGATGAAGGGATTGCATTGCATAGCTATATGATGGAAAATGGTTTTTCCTTAGATGGAAAGCTTGGTGTCGCTCTTATAGACATGTACTCAAAATGTGGTTACATAGAAAATTCCATCTCAATATTCAACATGATAGAGGATAAATGGGTTGATCACTGGAATGCAATGATTGGCGGACTGGCTGTCCATGGTCTGGGAGAATTGGCTTTTGATTTATTTATAAATATGGAAAGGCTCTCCATGAAACCGGATGATATTACTTTCGTTGGGATGTTGAATGCCTGCGGCCATTCCGGATTACTAAAGGAAGGTTTGATGTGTTTTGAGGTCATGAGAAGAGTTCACAACCTCAATCCAAAACTGCAACACTACGGGTGCATGGTTGACATTCTTTGCCGAGCAGGGTACTTGGAAGTGGCAAAGAAATTTATTGAAGAAATGCCCCTTGAGCCTAACGGGGTTATCTGGAGGACCTTGCTTAGTGCTTGTAAATTGCATGAAAACTTTGAAATTGGGAAGCCAGTAGCTCGTCGCCTAATTGAGATGGACTCCTCAAATTCGAGCTCTTACATTCTCTTATCTCACATCTACGCAGGTCTTGGGCTGTGGAAAAATGTCAGTAGGATTAGAACATTTATGAAGGAAAAGAAAATGAAGAAAGTTGTTGGGTGTAGTCGTATAGAACTTGAGGGTATATTTCATGAGTTCTCTGTCCAAGATGAGACTCATCCTCAAGTTGCAGAGATCTACTCTTTGTTGGATACTTCATGGGTGCCCCTTCTGGAGGTCCCATGTCGCAGCCATTCGGGTTAAATGTGGAGCCTCCAGCTTATGATGACAAGCTGCGAGGACATCCTTTGTTCCTGCTTTTGTAACAAAGTAAACTGAATTGTATATAGTGCATTCTATACTGACACCTCTAGCAGTAATTTTAGGATTGTATTTTTATTTTCCATTGAAGGTCATTAGTTTTCTTCAGAGTGCTGCTGTATGCCCACCTCAAAACAATGTCCTTTGGCAAGTACATTAGATTTTTAGCAGATTCTGTGCCCCTCATGGTATTTAATGCTTGTGCCAGATCTGGTACATGTTCTAATTGACAACTGAATTACATGATGGCATGATACGAGCCATGCGTCAACTAGAATTGTGCCAAATGCATATGCGATATTCTTTTTCCGTGAAGCAACCGGTCTTAAGCTTGTTTGGTTTAGTAAAAATAGGATTTTTGTGAAGGGCTCGTAGTCTAATGGTATAAATGATTCAGGCTGGATGGAAATCTTCTTTGCTATTATAATCACAAAAAAAAAAGAAAAAAAAAAAGGAGAGTTTTATTTCTTAAAAATTCGACCCCACCATTTGATAATGAAAATCAATTAGAAATTCGATTTCATAACAATTCGTATTAATTGAAATCCGTAGAAGTCCATTGATTCTTTTACCTATTATTAGGGTTCAGATTCCTAAAATATATTTTACCTCTTCCAACAAAATTATTACGTCATTCTTTGCAAACACTATTTTCTCCCACTCTCACTCCCGACCACTCTCTCTTTCTCTGTATTTGTTCTCTCTCTCTCTCTCTCTCTCTCTTTTTTCCACCTTCTTCTTTGTATATTCATTTCTCTCTTTTACTTTTTAATTATAATTCCAATATTTAGATCTAGTCAAGAACGTTCCATTTTCATTCTCCATAAATTACTGGACAATGCATTGTTAATTCCAAAAATATTAGATCATAGGAAATGAATTTGAAAGCTGGAAACTAAACAAAGTCTTGGTAAACTGAAAAGATGGAAATAAGACATTTATGAAGAGGATGGAACAAATTTTCTTGAAGAGGACGATGAATAATTACGGAACGAAATTATACGCAAGGTCTATAATTAATAAGACAATTGTACATAAATGGTCTAAAAAAACGCATTAAGTAAAGAAATCTGCAACTGCATTAATTATAGAATGTGCATAAATGGTCTAACAAATTTTTTGAAGAGGACCATAAATAATTGTGGAATGAAATTATACACACAATCTATAATTATAAATGTATTTATTAAATCAAATTATGTCATGCTCTGAAACTACTATGGTATCAATAGTTCATCAGTGCTCTATTTAAATAGAATGTGTAAAATTATTATTACTAAGTGAGTGTCTAAATTAATTTTAGGATCTTGAAATCGTTGACTAAATTTTAAAAAATAATTGATGTTTTTTTTTTTTATTTTGGAAAATTTTTTGAAAATTTATCAACTTTAGAAAATGCAGTGGAAAGCACGAGATAAAAATCTAAGTTCTAGGATCTAAGGGACCCACAAAATATAAACATAAAATGAATAGGTCATAGAGTCGCAAGTGGCTCTTAATAAAAGTTTAAATAAATAACCACACATAGAAACTAAGTTTACAAATTAGAAAATTAGAAATGATTGTAGTCAATAAAGTCTAAGTCCTCCAATTTGTTCCTGTACTCCTCTTCGAAGCCAAAACCTAGTAATTCGTAAGGTATATTCGTTAGATAGTTTTCACATGAAAAGGAAAAAGGAGTGAGCATGAAAAAGAAAAAGGAGAGAGCCACAAGGGCTTAGTACACAATAATGCAAATACGTACAAACATGTCAAGTAGGTCTACATACTAATATAGTGGATAATCATTCAATTCATTTAATTATCTTATTTAAACATTTAGCCCATGAGTACTCATGACTCCAAACATCATGACGGGGGATCTTGCGGTTTAGTTCCACTATAATGAACATCAGGGGTTGATAGAGGTAGGTACACTCTATGTCGTTGACAACTGAAAGCAAAAGTAGTCTTGTCTAAGTGATTTCACTATATACAAACTCATTGATTTTAGTCTAACTATATTATATCATTTGCTAAGTCTCATAACCTTGGATGACTCCTGGTATACCTTATCTCTACTTACAGTGCTCGTTATTTGATGCAATCTCACTTATTAGCTTCCTATTGAGTCACTCTTGATGGTTTAAGCATATAACTATTATGTCATTTCGCGAGATAAGACTGTAGTCATAATCTTGATTCAAAGCTTGTCACTTGTTGGCTTAAGTAATTAAGTATAAGTAGCAAACAAATACTTAACCAAGTTTGATTATTAGTCCAATTTAAATTTTTTCTAACCTAATAAGCAACATGCATTTCATTGTGTACCTAAAAGGGTTGATGATTCTCGAATCACAATCTAAGTTACATTTGAGTTTATTGAATTGAGTTTATGCACAAAAGAGAAACCTTAAGTTAGTTGATTGTTCTAAGTAATTGAATTTTATTCTAGTGTTGGTTTAGACTACTTAAGGTCTATACTAATTATAGGCTCGGTAAGGTTTTGAGGGCCATTTAGCCTTTGATTATATTTGGCGCATGCATTACTTCAAGTTTATTAATTTAGACTTATTCACATTACTTGTTAAGCATTTGTTCACCTATCCTTACAAGTTTTGCTTAACTCTTTAAGTATCCAGTTGCTTAGTCTTTAGTCTATATAGGTTTTAACTAACCTTTTGAGTTTCCATCTTATTAGGCTTTAGCCTATATAGTTTTTGACTAACATTCTAAGTTTACAACTTATTAGACTTTAACCTATATAGGTTTTGACTAAACTTTTGAGTTTTTAGCCCATTAAGTCCAATTATGTTTCTTAAATCTATTTCAATTAACCTAAGCCCATTATGTTAAATTAGTTCTTTATATTATGTCTTAATTCTAATTAATTTATTTAGTCCAATTTTAATTTTTAGTTTAAGCCTTTAGTTAGTTTAAGACCCTAATGGGTTTAAGGCCCATTTAGGGTTAATTTATTTATAAGGGCTCATTGAAGGTATAGCCCCCCCAAATTAATAAGTGTAAGTAAGTTTTGAATCTTAGACCCATTTAAGTTTTAATATAGTTATGTATGCCATTTTACTCTATTAGGTTTAAGTTTAGTTTATTTTAATTATTTAATTTGATTTGAGCTTTGAAATGATTTGAGACCCAATTTAAGTTAATTATTGTGTTAAGGCCCGTTTAAGGTATCGACTTTAGAAGGGAATAGATCTAATTATGTTTGGGACTCTACATCTTGGGCCCATGGGTTATTTGGGTTCACATTATTAAGTCAATTCCTATTTTGGTCTAATTTGGATAGTTAAGTTAATTAAGCTCAATTAATCAGCTTATGCTTAATTATATGAGCCATCTAAAGGGAGGATAAGAGGGTGATCTTTAGGCCTATTTTGTTGGGTTGACTTGGGGTTGTCCCAGTCTTAACCTAATTTAATTAAGCCAAATATTAATTTAATTCTAGTTCATTACAATTAAAGGCCTTAAATTTAAAGGGTTATAACTTACTCAATTTAAGCCTAAATCAAATGAAATCAAAGTTATTTGATTACTTATCACTTCCACTACCCATTTTAACATAAAAAGTCTTAGTTTATTTATTTTAGAGCCTTTAGACTACTAGGTTAATCAAGGTTATGAATTTTCAACTTTATAAGCCCATATTTTATCTAATATGGGTCCAATTCACTCTAAACTAAAGCCCACTTGTTCCTACCTTTTTAGAGTCTAAAGTATCATTTGTTTTTCATTTTTAAGTCTAAAACATCACCAAAATGAAGCATACAAATAGAGCATGCCCCAAAACACTTTTATCCACTCTACAAGTCCAATTCCAACATATCATTACTTATAGGCTTCATTTTATATCCAATTCAATTCTTATTTATAATTAAATTATAATTTCACCAAATTTACTAAAAATTAATATAATATATCATATTTTCCTAGAATTAAATATAGTACTAAATCATGCAAGAAAATCAAAATCTCAAGTCATATAATCCTCTAATCCAACCTAATTCATTCGTAAAATTTGTCAAACTCAAAATTTATCCTGTAACTCTAATTTTCATCAAATTTATCACATTAAGAACATAATAACATGCTAGAAATTCATAATTTGGTAATCAAATTAGCTTATTCAACCATTAGTTCAATCATACCATCAATTTTAACTTCCAACATATCATATGGACTTATTAATCACCTAAATCATTCTAATTATCACATGTACATACTCCAATCATCAATTTATCTTCACTTGTCATTCAAATTAGATTTAGTAAGGAAATCAAATCTTATTTTCATCAACCATGTTGGTAGTAACAACACATATCGACATATTCTCTATTAACATGCATCAAACTTGGTTTGTATCCACAAATCCAACACTTAACACCACATTTATCATATCCCAACATAGATCTTTACTCTAATCATCAAATCATACTCAAAATACATCCATTTTAGTGGTGGCAACATAGGTCCATTACAATACACCATCAACATTTAAGAAATCACTAAATTATCAAGTCCAATCACTTCTAACCATTCTAAATCATTAATTTAAACAAGATTTTGGACTTACCTTGTTGGAGATTCAAATCAATCCTCAATGCCTCCTAATTTTGTCCCTAACAAAGCTCCAAGTTGTGTTTTCTCAACTCCTAGTTGATTGTTCTTCACATGAAACATTATATCTTAGATTTAGAATCTACAAACTTAAGTTTACTTAAATCGACTCATTTCACTTGCCTTTTCAACCTAAAACCACATGTAGAAAAAGCCCCTCTTAGCTTGGATTTTCACTTTCTTCTTGACCTAAAAATCATAAGAAATTAACTATAATTATTAGCTAGATAAGATGGATTTTAAGCTAGAAGATAAGTTTAGGGTTTAAGCTTGAAATTGTTTTTTTTTTTTCTTACCCTTGATTTTTCAAAATTTAGATGAAAGGGGCAACTATTTTTCTATCCTAAAATGGGTTTTTATAGTAGGGTTTAGTGAGGGTTTAAGGGTAGAGACACTTAGGACCACAAGATTTATTGGGTTTAATCTTAAGGTGACATGTGTCATCCAATTTAGTTTATTTTCTATTCCATTTTCATTCAATTATCACCACTTAATCTAGCTGAGAAATATGTTGCTTCCTTTCCTCTAAAATGCCCTTGAAAACTCAATTAATTGGCTACCCTTCAATAAAATAAGTTTAGGGGCATTTTGGTCATTTTACTCAACTAACCTTCAAATTAAAAAATTTCTTTTCCAATTATCTTCAAATATTTTGTAATTGATTTTATTTATCTAATTAAGGTCTTGGAGCTATATTTAGGCTCTCTAAGAAATTTCGAGTTTAATTTTGATAAAATTGTTTTCAAGGGAAAAAATGATCATTTTTGGTATATTATCTCCAAACTTCAAGAGATCACTCAATAATTTAAAGTGACTTCAAATGACATTAATTAAGTTGTTTAGTGATTTTGGCTAACTTGAAAGTCTCTAAATTGGGACCTCTAAACTTAATTTTCTCTTTTTAAATTGATTTTAAATAATTTCTTAACGATTTTATTAACTTAATTTGGGTCTTGAAATTTTATTTAAAGTTACTAGACTGTTTCATAGCTATTTTCAATAAAATTGAGTTCAAGAGAGAAAGTTTATTTGAAAAAATTCAGCCTTAAATTTTGTAATTCCTTTTTTAATTGACTCCAAATTTTCTTTTTAATTTCACTAACCTTATTTAGAAATCTGAGGTTTTTCAGATTAAATTCTTTCTCCACCAAATTTAAGGTTTGCTAGTCACATTTAATTTTCTTCATCGAATAAATTTTCATATGGCTACAACAACAATGAATGAAATATCAATAGGGGAATTTTGTAGATAATAGTATAAAAATTTCAATATAAGCCTTCATTACCTACTAATTAAGTTGTTCAACTCATTATAATTCAATCAAAGGGTAAAATTTTTTATTTTGAGGAATAGCACAAAAATATGAAATGTGAAAACTTGAAATAGAAAGTTTATGATAATATGGAAATACAAAAGAATAATAATTAGTCAAACCTTTATAGCTGAAATTTTTTACCCCAAAAAGCTAGAAAAAATGAAATGTGGAAACCCGATATGGAAAGTCTAGATAAATACACACATTCAGTTCAATGAATTTTCTTGATATTAGATATCTTTAATGCCATGAAACCATTATAGAATACCTAAACCATAAAAAGTCAACTACACATCAAAATAGCGGATCCTTCAACATTCTTCATTTTCCTTCAAAATTAAACTTGTTTTGATGTGATAATATAAAACCAAAAAAGATTCTTGCTTTTGTGATTGACATCACACAACAATCATCAAGAACATATTTCAGTAAATATTATAACAATTTTCTTAAAAATTATGCCTTTTTAATACAACCACAGCCACTATATCAAACGCAACTCCAAAATAGATGTTGGTTTTGCAATAAAAGTCACATACTAAAGCATGACTAAGTTTATTTATTTATTTATTTTTGCCAACTACATTGACATTTACACAACTTGAAAAAGAAGGCATTCAAATTTGTTCCTAGATAGAAAACGGTAATCATGCCAATTGGGCTACAAGGCCTGGCAAAGCATGACTAACTCTATTGAAAACACAATAAAAATCTTCCTAGAGGTATTAAATTACTATGTAAAAATAGTTCACGACGAAATATAGAATATGCCATCATCCAACATTAAAATGTTTTACAGCTAAAAAATTACAACTTATATTTGCACATATAGTTACATTTACATTCACGATAGCTGTCTCCAAAATATTTTCCCCAACCACCTGTCAAATGCTTGAAAATGAAAAAAGAAGACAAAATATTTCTTGATCTTGCTTTTGGTAATTATATTAGAAAGAATTATAATACTCACTAAAATCACAAAAAAAGAAAGTCATTAAATATCACTAACAAAAAAAAAAAAAGTCTTAAAATGGGAAAGCAATGATGAGTAAATATAAATAGGGTGAAATAGGTGAGAGTACTTCCTAAAGAAAAAGGATTTTTGGTATTAAAAATAATAATAATAATAATGATAATAATAATAATAATAATAGACCCTTTTATGAGCTAGTATTAATCCCTGTCTCCAACAAACACAAACCGTTTCGAATCTCCAATTGATAAGCCAATGTTGATAAGCAAATGTTGGAAAACTCGTGTATATAACTTCATTGAAGTGGTTTTTCGTATTTTTGCACACAAAATGGGATTGCCGAACAGTTTGAAAGAGAGCAAAGGGGCGAAGGAATGTGGGGGAGAGAAAGAAAAAGTTAAAGAAAGAGGCTTTAATTTTTGTGTAGATAAAAGGAAAAGAAAGTGGGAAAGAATGTGCAAGACTATAGAATTAATATATTGAAAGCATATGTTTAATTGTATGGGGTTAAATAAATTAGTATTGATGTAATAATATAGATATAGATAAATTATCATTACCAAATATGAAAACAAATACTTAGGTGTTACGCTTTAAATTCACTATGGCGATAATAGTTCGTCATGTATTATACTTAAGTAAAATATGTAAGGCTATGATTACTAAGTAGGTTTCTAAACCAATTTTAGAACCTTAAAATTATTGATTAAATTAAAAAAAAATTGATGGTTTAATGATTTTGAAAAACATTTCAAAAATTCATCAAGTTTGAGAAATGTAGTGGATGGTATGAGATAGAATTCTAAATCCTAGGGTCTAAGGGGCTCATAGATTATAGGCATAGGTAAACAAGCCATAGAGTCATAGGTAGCTCCTATAAAAGTCTAATACAGTACCTAAAATATAATATTAAGGGCATGTTTACTTGAACATAATAGCTATTTCATTATGGGTTTATTACGAGTGGAATAGCTATTACGTTGTTTGCTTCATGGAATTGCAATTCCACAAAATTCTGAATCACCATTCCCTCCCCTATTCCTTGTAATAGCAATTCGGTGCCCCTTTTCCCTAAACACATTACAGCCGTGAACACGTGTTAGGTGACTTGAACCCTTTTGCTACCCATCGTCGTCGGTCGTCCATCATCGATTTGAACGTTGATCGGCTTATTGCCGGTGGAAACGTCAGTGGAAGCATCACGCATTCAAATGTCGTCCCTTGCCCCCGTTGTCGCTGAAGTCGATCGTGGATCATCTCCATCATCGTTGGTGATTGTTGACATAACATCGTGCATTGTCCCTCGTCTTCGTGCATTTGCCATCGTCTTTGTCCTTGTGCAGCTTCGGTCATCCCTCGCCATTGTGGATCTGCCTTCGACCTTATGCATTGTCAGTCATCCCTCACCCCCATCATTGTTGATCTTGATTGTCCCTCGCTATGGTCATCACCAGCTCCGTCGTAGCTACTTTCGTCCAACCCTTTGGTCGTGGATTTACCCCCATTGTCGCCGATCTCGATCGTGGATCTGCCCCTGTCATTGCTGAATCATTTATTATTCCACCCTAATCCCTTCCCTTATTCTCTCAAGTAAATTATGTAGTCCTAATTCCATTACATCCAAATAAACAACATCATATTAATTCGCCATAATAGCTATTCCATTACCGCCTTATTCCATTTAGCAAAGTAAACGGGCCATAAGTTTAAGCCAAAAATTGGAAACAAAATCAATAATAGTCTTCGGAATTTAAGTCTTCGTTCTCATCCCCATTTTTCTCCTCAGAGTTGAAACTCATCGAATTGAATAGGAGGTCCACAAAATAATCCTCATTTAAAAAAGAAAAAGGAGTGGGTCACAAGTGCTCAGTACATAGTAACACAAACACATATATGCATGTTAAATAGGCCTATATATTCAAATCATTTAATTATCTTATTTAAATAAACAAATAGCATGGGAGTACTCATGACTCCGAGCATCACAATAGGGGACTTGAGGTTTGAGTTCGCCATAGCAAATATCAAGGTTTGGTGGGAGTAGCCAGACTCTACATGGCAGAAAAGTGATACCTAAGTAGTCTCATCTAAGTGAACCTACTATTATGCAATTCTCACTCATCACAGTTTATCTATACCGTATCTCCTATCAAGACCTATAACCTTAAATAACTCCCAATATACCTTCTTTCCGTTTATAGTGCCCATTATCTAATGTATTTTTACTTATTAGCTACTCGTCAAGCCACTCTTGGTGACCTTAGTGCCTAACTACGGTATCATTTCAAGATATATATAACCTTAACTATAATCCCAATACAAGTTTTATCATTTGCTAGCTTAAGTAACCACACACAAGTAGTAAATATATACTTGACCAAGTTTGGTTATTAGTCTAGTTTAATTTTATATCCTAGCAGGTAACACGCATGTTACTATGTACCTAAAAGGGTTAACAATTCTTGAATCGTAATCCAAGTTCCAATTAAGTTGATTAAGTCAATTTTATGCACTGAAAGAGAAAACTTAAGTTAGTTGATTATTTTGAGTGATTTAATTCTATTCTAAGGTCGGTTTAGACTACTTAAGGCCCATACTAGCTATAAGCTTAATTAGGATTACTTAGGCTCAATTAGCTTTTAGCTAATTATGGTCCAAGCCATTTAGGGTTTGTTCATTTAACTTAATAAGTTATTTGAATTTTAAAGTCTAGTTAGGTTTAGAGTATTTGGGCCCTTTAAAAATAGTAAGCTCAATTATGTTTGAAATTAGGCCCACTAGCCTTAATTAAATTAGTTAAATCTAACTATTACCATTAACTCCATTTTAAGTCCAATTGGATTACTTTCATCAATTTTAATTAATGAAGGCCATTATGTTTAATTACTCTTATTTGTTATGTCTTAAGTCCAACTGATTTATTAAGTCTTATTTTAATTTCATTTTAAGCCTTTAGTTGTTTTAGGGTCTTGATGGATTGTAGGCTCATTTAAGTTTGATTTATTTATTAGAACCCATTTAAGGTATAGGCCCTAAAGATTAATGGGTCCAAGTGAGTTTTGGGTCTTTGGCCTATTTAGGTTTTATTGTAGTCATGTAAGTACATTTTACTTTTTTAAGCCTAAGGCTAGTTTATTTTAATTGTTTAATTCGATTTGGGCTTCAAAATAGTTTAAATTCTGGTTTGAGTTCCTTATCGTATGAGTCTTAATTTCAATTCATCATAATTAATGACCTTAACTTTAAAGGATTATAGCTTATTCAATTTAAACAAAAATAAAGTGAAACCAATTCTATTTGATTCCTTATCGGTTCCAATACCCATTTTAATATAAAAAGCCTTCTACTATTTATTTTAGAGCCGTTGGATTACTAGATCACACAAAGTTACAAGTTATCAACTTTACAGGTCAATATTTTATCTAATTTAAGTCTAAATCACTTCAAGCTAAAGCGCACTTGTTCTTACTCATTCTAGAGTCCAAAACATCATTTATTTTTCATTTTCAAGCTTAAAAAACCTCCAAAATAGAGCACTAAAAATAGAGAACACACCTAAAATTAAATTGCAATCCTAGAAGTCGAACTTGAACATATTATCACTTCCAAGCCTCATTTTATTTCCAATCCAAATCCTATTCATAAATAAATTGTACTTCCACTAAATTAACTCAAAATAAAAATAATATATCACAAATTTTCTAAATTAAACATATTATCAAATCATGCAATAAAATCATACTTTCAAGATTAAACAATCTACCAATTCAACATAAATCATCCCTAAACTTTGTCAAACTCAAGATTCATCATGTCTCTTTAATTTTCACTCAACTTATCACTTTCAAAACATGAATACACATTGGAATTTCAGAATTTAACAATCAAATCAACTTTTTCATCCATTAGTTCATTCGTATTGTCAATTTTATTTCCCAATATGTAATATACACCAATTTAGTCACCTAAACCACTCCTAAACTTTGCCAAACATAATACCCATCATGTGACTTCAATTTCCATTCAATTTATCACTTTAAGAATATGTAAACATGCTGGAAAATCTTAAATTACGTAAACACACACACACAAATACACAAATATGTTAAATATTTATTATAATTTAACCTAAGATTAAGTATGTAAATAGTCTAAAGGTATGGGGGTAGTTTGGTCTTTTTTTGGTCAAGATATATAGGCCTCACTTGACCTATTGATCCCCTTTTCTCATTTGCACAATTACAAACACAGAGGCACTCTTAGAGACCCATAAGGGGGCCTAACAAACACCTATAAAAATCAATCCAATTTAATCAAGTAATGATTATGATCATCAAAATGCTAATTTTTGATGATAGATTCATGGGTTTAAGTAAAATTGATGACCCATTACTAGAGTTTAGAATAAGGAGTGAGATGGAACGGGCATGGAATCAAGCGAATTGAGGAGTCGAATCACAAACTAAAACAAGTAAGTGCACAAATCCCCATAATGTATTTAGATTAACAAATTAATGGAACCAACTAGACTTAAATTCAATAGAATTAGGCTGAGGAGCAAATTGGAGAAGAGGAAAAGGGGTTCGTGATGAAATAGTATAGTACACGATTAGGTATACACTCGTGTACCTACTCATGTAGAAACACAAATGTGTATAGAGAGGTATATAGACATAAGACATGCCCATGTACTTGGGTGTGTTAAATAATAAAAATTCACAAAAAGGTACACAACCACAATACATGGCCATGTACTCTACCATGTCTAAGTACATAGCTAAATACATGATCGTGTACTTAGGTATACTAGAATAACAATTTTACACAAAAATGTACACAACTACTACCACAACTATGTTCTCTCTTGTGTTCCTCTGCATAGCTACTCATATGGTTGTGTTGTTCTAGAACACTCACTATTCAATTATATTTCATTTACTTGCAATTCTAAACTAAGATTAATGCACAATAAGACAATGAGGAAGTGAATTATGCAATTAGGATATAATTAACTAGTTAGTGAACCTAGATTAAGTTATAGGATAGAACTAAACTCAATATTTGAAATTTGACAAGTCTATATCCCTCTCCTAGAGAATTAAGAGCTAATTGTGTGACCACTCTTCCAAGTACATATTTACTGTGTTTGCTATTTGTGATTATAAGTGTAATATTTAAATGACTTTAATGGAATATTGGCTTAACCTAGGGGTTAGAGGTGGCAAATCCCTAGGGGGTACCTTGATGATCGGTATGTCATGTTATTCCTATTATATATATATATATATATATATATATATATATATATATATATGTAAATATTATATAGTGTGACGGGGTCATGAGTACCCTTATATTGTGTGTTAGTTAATTGAAGATAATAACACAATGATTTTTTATGTACTTTCGATGCATCTACATATGTTGTTATAGTCATTTGTGTGGCACAAGTATGTTTGTGTGGTACTCATGTACTAGGTTTAAGCTCATCCCAAATTACTTTTTAATTGCAGGTGAATATGATGAATACATTGAATATGACAAGAGTGGAAATGTAGTGTATCATTATCAAGATTTGAACAGTGGAGAGTATCAATATTACTATAGGGACAAGTGAAGTAGAAGATAATAAAGGATTAGTTTCATAGAACTTAAAGATTGTTGTTAGACTTTTATTTATGTTGGTCATTATATGTTGATAGATATTTATCCCGATTTTGTGATTTTGAGTTTAATGTAATTGTCTTAGGTAATGATGATTGGAATGATTCACTTGAGAATCATTCATTTCTATTATTGAAGTTACAATGCTATTATTCTACAGTAGAGATAAACATGTTTAAATTTGTAATGGAGATTTAGAGCCTTAACATGTCACTACTTAGTAGGGACATATGGTGGGCTCTAGCATTCAGGGTTCTAAGCGTTACAAATTATCAACTAAATCAACTTGTTAATCTACTAACTCATTGATTTCAACAAATCTAACTTCTAACATGGCATATACATCAAATTAATCACCTAAACCACTTCTAATCCCACATACTCATACTCTAATAATTAAATTACTATTATTCACCGTCTAAATAAAATTTTACTAGAAAATTAAATCTCAATTTCTTCTTCATAGTGGTGGTAGGAAGACTAATACACATACTGCATATTATCATGTATTAAACTTCACCTTTATCACTAAATCTAACACCCAACATTACATTTATTGTATTAAATCATGGATTAGCATATAAATAATCAAATAACACCATATATACATCACTTTAGGTGGTGGTTTTCAATGGGTATATTGCACTAAATTATCAAGATTTAAGAAAACACTAAAGCATCATGCTTAATTAC
The DNA here is from genome assembly GCA_037954665.1 of Laguncularia racemosa. Classification (NCBI taxonomy): domain Eukaryota; kingdom Viridiplantae; phylum Streptophyta; class Magnoliopsida; order Myrtales; family Combretaceae; genus Laguncularia; species Laguncularia racemosa. The sequence continues at coordinate 4,803,717 of JBBMOL010000003.1, read as the reverse complement.
TTCTAATCATCTTAAATCTTCAAATCAACCATTGCAGTGAACTTACATTGTTAAGGATTCAACTTAACCTTCAAGTCCCTCATTTGTTGTCCACAACAAGCTCCAAAGATGGTTTTTTTTTTTTTTCCTTGATTCCAAATGATTTCTTTTACATAGAACCACAAATCTCCACTTACATTTATGTTTGACAAGCTAAAACTTAAATCAAACTAAACATCACTCACCTTAATTTCCTTATTGAACCATGATTGGGAGCCCTTTAACTAAGATCCATGCTTGATTTTTTTCACCTTGATCTCATAAGAAAATAACTAGATTAGTGTAGGGCTTAATGGGTATTGAAGGGTTTAAGGTGTAGATGAAACTTAATGGCTTTTTTTTTTAGAGTATTTACCTTAGAGAAGTTTTAAAACATGAATACGGGGGTTGCTGATTTCTATCCTAAAATGGGGTTTTATAATAGGGTTTAGTAAGGCTTTAAAGGTAAAGTTAATTGGAACCATAAAGGTTAGTGGATTTAACCTAAAGGTGATATGCATCATCCAATGCATATTTAAACTATATTCCATTCTATTTTCCCTTAATTATCACCACTTATTCTAGCTAAAATTATGTTTCTTCCTTTTCTCTAAAATACCCTTAGAAACTCAATTAATTAGCTACCCTTGAAAAAAATAAGCTTACGAACATTTTGTTCTTTTTACCTAATTGACCTTCAAATTAAAATTTTTCTTTTCCCAATTGCCTTTAAATATTTTGTAATTAATTTTATTCACCTAGTTAAGGTGTTTAAATAATTTTGGGTCCAAATTTGATAAAACCGTCTTTAAAGGCAAAATAGATCATTTTTGGTAAATTATCTCCAAATTTCAAGAGATCACTCCTAGTAATTTCAAGTGACTCTAGATGAATTTAATTATGTTGTTTAGTGATTTCGGCCAACTTTAAATACTCTAAATTGGGTTTAGGGGCAAAGTGGTCATTTTGTAAAATTGATCTTGAAACTTAATTTTTTCTTTTCTAATTGACTCCAAATAATTTCTTAATGATTTTATTCACTTAATTAAGGTCTTGAAATTTTATTTAGGCTTAGTAGGCTATTTCAAAGTTATTTTTGATAAAACTATGTTTAAGGATAAAAGGTCATTTTGGAAAAACTTAGCCCTAAGTTTTATAAATCCTTTTTTAATTAAATCCAAATTTTCTTTTTTAATTTCATTTACCTTATTTAGAAATTGAGGGTTTTTCATAAGGAGTGTTTATGGTTTGGCTCAAGGGTTAAATTGAACTAAATTGTATTTGAAATGGTTTGGTTCAAACACTTAATAAATTGAACTGCTTTTAACAGTTTAGGGTTTTGAATTGAATTGCTAAAAATATGATTAAATTTAGTTTGATTTAGTTCAAACCTTTTTTAAAGATACCTTATTTTAGTTAGTAATACTAATAGTCAATAAGGTTTTCAACTAAACATTGATCTTTAAATTGAGAAACATTATAAAAGAATGTAAGCTAAAATAACATTATATCATGATGACATTATATCTTAGGCGATTGTAAAGACACACTAATCTATTTCAAAGATGAGAGATAAAGTTGAAAGAAAAAGTATTGACTATAGAGATTGAGAATGGAATGAAAGTCGATAAAAAAAGAAATAATAAATAGGGGTAAACAAAAATGTTAATGAGATTTAAAACTAAAAAATGTTTAATTTTTATTCTTTAATAAGAAGCAATTTAGTTTAGGTTCACCCCTCGAACCAAACCGTAAACCATTTATATAATCTCCAAATGGAATCGTAAATCGAATTGAAATGTAAAAGAACCACATTTTGTGGTTCAGTGCAGTTTGGTTTGGCTCAATTTGATGAACACCTTACAAGTACTACCTATTTATCCAACAAAATGAATAAAAATGGTTTTGATTGAATTTGTTATGTCTCATTGCAAGGACATGGGTCTTAATTATTTTAATCTAATGGACTTCATAATTGCTTACTTAATGTGCTAAAGTAGAAATTTTGGAATTTCAATAATTTATTATTGATTTATCCCCTTGGGTTATTAGCTAATCCTATTATAATATATGGCTTCACAAACACTTATGTTTTTTATATTTTAGCCTTTTATGGTGGTATTTATTACAATTCAATTGCATTTATTTTTCATTATATTTACCTTAATTTTCAACATTTAATGTAGTGCAATTAATTGCACAATCACGATAGTTGATTTAATTCTTTCTCTCTCTCTTTTTGTGTAGTAACTCTAAAAAGGAGCTCAGTCTTTATACAAAATTAAATGCTTATTGAAGGAGTTTGTTAAAGAAAACAAAGTAAGACAAATAATTGGATATGCACAGATAAAACTAATTATCAAGAAGAAATAGAGATAAAATTAAATATCAATTGGTTATTAAAGTGGTGAGTGGAACTTAAAGTAGCTAGTTGAAATCATTTGCATGATATTGGTTTCAAGAGACAAAGTTGCAATAGGATGAATGTCTAATGAGTTTAAGAATCTATAGTTGTTTCTAAGGATCGATTCTACAACTTAAAAAAGTGGGTGGTAAATAAATTATTTATTTTGTTAGAATTACTTTTACTATTCATTTTGGAGACATTTATATTTATGGAGTTTTTCCTATTATTGCTTTAGAAGTTGTTTTCATAACTTTTGTCCACTAAGTCAATCAATGCTCTTCATTCATTCATTTATTTTTTGTTTTCTTTTTTTCTTCATACCTAAATTTTATAGTGTGTAACACGAACTTGGAATGTTGTTATATCTATAACGTCAAATTGGAGAAAAGGAAAAAAAAACTAAAGATACTAAGTTAGTACTATTCACTTTAATATGATAAATTATAAATGTAGTGGCACAATATAGTAATGGTCTAAATTTTGAATTTTATATGAAAATTGACATTAAAAGAAATTGAAACATATTATTAATGCTAATGCAATGATACCATAGATGTAGTGATATCATAAATAAATGAAAAATGTTTGCTATAGAATTCATTTATAATAAAAGATGCTTATATATTGCAAAGAATCAGAATTGGGAGAGAAGAACCTAATATTCATATCATTGTTGCATGATCTTAACTATAGATTCATGCACAAAATGATAAGGTGAATGTGCTGGATTTGTAGCATTAATTCAAATTAAAATACAAATAAAAAAAATCAGATTTTTAATTGTATAATACAATAAACATTATAATTCAAAAAAAGAGAAAATTCTTGCATCATTAAATCTTTACTAAAATATATATATATATTTTTAATTGAAACATTTTATTAATAGAAAATGCAATAACGACACGTAAATAAATGTAATAGATGAAAAGGTAGAGAAAAATATGGGCATATAATGATTTTATTGGAATAAAGGAAAAAAAAAAGTTAAATATACTAAGTTAGCGCTATTGAGTTTAAATATATAAATTATAAATGCAATGCCACAATAAACTAATGGCCTAAATTTTACATTTTATATGGAAATTGATATTAATAGAAATTGAAACGTGTTATTAATGCAAATGTAATGAAAAAATGTTTGCTATAAAATTCATTTATAGTAAAAGATGCTTATATAATATAATATAAAGAATAGGAAATGGGAGAGAAGAACCTAATATTCATACTAATTGTTGCATGATCTTAACTATAGATTCATACACAAAATGATAAGAAGGTGAATGAGCATGGATTTGCAGTGTTAATTCAAATTTAAATACAAATGACAAAATTAGATTTTTTTAATTGTATAATACTAATAAACATCATAGTTCAAAAATATTTTCCTGCATTGATAAATCTAAATAAAAAAAAGAATTGAAACATTTTATTAATGGAAAATGTAATAAATATAAGAATGGAAACATTTTATTAATGGCAAATGTAATAATGACACATTAGTAAATGTAATAAAGGAAAAGGTAGAGGAAAATATGTTCATATAATGGTTTTTTTGGAAAGAAAAGGGAAAAACATTAAAGATACTAAGGTAGTGCTATTCATTTTAATATTATAAATTATAAATGTAATGGCATAGTAAATTTTGAATTCTATATGGAAATTAATATTAATAAGAATTGAAATGTATTATTAATGCAAATTTAATGATATCATAAATAAATATAATAGACATAGATGTAAAATATGAACGGCTAAAATTTGTGCATATAGCAAGCAAAATATGTGCATATGAAAAGGGAAAATTACTAAAAACTTAATTATAGAATAAAACTATTTATATGATTGATGGTTTAACAAACACGGTATTTGCTTGATAAACAGAATTTTAAGACGTTAAATCGACATTCTTTTACATGCAATATGATAAAAATTTTGAAATTTCAACTCTAAAAGATATGATACTCATCAAAATCAAATAAAAAAAAATGTAACATTCATTTTATTTTTCTTTTGCAAGTCCCTTCCTTAAATTTTGTGCTAATTTGAAATGCTTATGATACAAGAAAATTAAAAGAAAAATCAACTATATAAAAAATATTTTCACGAATCCAACAAAAAAAAGAGAAAAGGAATGAAATTATTAGATGAATGGACTACAATTACAGAATTTAGGATGGCGCATAATTCTATTCATTTATGGGTTTATAAAAGTAAATCGTGAACTTTATTTGAATTTTAAAATTAATTAAACAAAAAATAGACACGTGCACCTTTTGTCATTTCAAAATCATTTAGTACTCACCAACACCTTTTGTGTCAATTTTTCTGCTTGAAAAAAGAAACATCAATCAAATAGGCACGTAGAGTACATGACAAATTAATTGGCGTATTAATAGACAATTGTCTAACCTCATTGGTCTACAATCTTTGAAAGTAATTTTCTAAATCAATTCAAAATAAAAGTAAGGGAAAAATGTAAATAATCCCCTTAAACTTTAATTAAGGTGCAAATATGTTCCCTGAGCTTTTAAATGTTGTAAATAACTCCCCTAAACATTGATAAATTGACAATACAAATGACACTTGCTTTTTTAGTTTAAAAATACACACTAAGTTCAAAGTTTAGGGGTTTTTAAAGCACATCTTGATAAGTTCAAGGAGTATTTTTATGCTAAAATCAAAACTTAGGAGTGTTATTTACTGCTTTTGAGGGTTATTTGCTAATTTATCAAAGTTTAGGGGGATGATTTGTAACATTTGAAAGTTTATGAGGTATATCCACACTTAGACTAAAGTTTATGGGGGTAGTTTGCATTTTTCCCGAAAGGTAAACATCAAAATCATATGTAAATTAAATTCATTAAATAGTCAAGGAAAAAAAATTACTTTAGTCCTTTATCATTTGTTTCCTTTTACAATATACACTTGAACAAAATGGAAAAGGTATGAAAAACTCAACATAGCCAATAAAAAAAAATTGTAAAGTATATCACTTCATTAAACTTAAATAACTAAATTAAAAAAAAAGCGACATGATTATCAACAATTAAAGACGACATGTTTATCAACATCAGTTACACATTTTATTAGAAAGTAAATATATTGTATTAAGTATTTAGTACTTCACTTAAGTATATTCTAATAGTCAAATTATTGTTAAATGATTCCCTATTTTATTAGTATGAATAAGCTAAAAATTAATGGGGATTTCAATATATAAATGTGAAAGGAATGTTAAAAGAATCATAATAATAGGTTATATAATTAGTAAAAATGTTAATATGCATTTTTTAGGTAGTGTTTTGGCCAATAGATAAAATAAAGAAAAGATTCATCTATATGGAAATAATTTTAGTATTAATGTAACTAATGCGAATAACATTGAATTTAATATATAATATGTGACTGATATGAAAAATATTAATACTTACAGATGCCACACCTGCTCTATAGGTGTTTAAAAATGATAAATAATTAGGTAAATAAATTACCTATGGGATTGTTTGAAAAAGAAATTATAATTTTCTTTATGTAATAGTCATTATTCATCTATAAATAAATAAATTCTCTACCACACTTCTCTGAATAGTATATGAATTGTAGCTTTAATTTTTTAATTTATTTGTCACATTATTATAATATTTTTTAGATATATAAGGTACCAAAACTACTCCATTATCTTCAATATTATGGATGGATTAATATATAATATCTTCATACATTTTATGGCAAGTATGGAATGATTATGATATGAATGAAGTGTGTATAAGAAAAATAGCGAGTATAAATCTTTCCATTTTTTCTATTTTTTTTTTACTTTGTTCCGTAATACTTATACAATCAATTTATATATGTTTTATAGAAATTATGATGATCATAGTTTGTCATTAATGAAAATAATTAAATTTTGTTATGAATGGAAAACTTTCTTCTAGAAAATTACAAAGAATTTATATTCTTTTTTGTGATAGTTAAATGAGATATTTTTATCAACAACTTATGTGTTTGTGGTGTTTAATAGTCCTTTTTTTTTTTTCTTTAAATAGGAAAGTAAATATGACTTGATAAGCATTTATTGATAATTTCATTAAATATAGTCAAATTATTATCACCATTTCCTATTTTTAAGCATGCATGATATTCTAATTCAATTAAACCATCAATACATATAAATTATGAAATAATTGGACAATCCCTCAATTGGAATTGCCCCTTCACGTGGAACCTAAGTCATGCCAAGAACAAGATAATAAAAAAAATCTAATTTCTTACCAAATATTACACACTAGTAGAATATGGATTAAACTTGTAATTGTTGATATGACACACAATAATTCAAGCCCCTTAACTCACCACAATCCCATAAGATTGATAAGAGCATATGAAATGAGAAGAAAACCCTCAATTCACGTGTGTGTATTTTGACCGAAAAACGAATATCTCTTTTGTGTCCCTTGTACAAGTATTTATAATAGTCCTAAATTATGGAAAAACAAAAATAAGAAAATAAAGAAAAAAAAAACACAATACATGGCCGGCTCCCATTAGTCTAGGTTAGTTTAACAAATGGATTGTGAACCATGTCCTAATTAATTTGGTCACCATCCTACAGTATTAATAATTGCACCTAATTAAATATAAAACAATCATGTAAAATGAATGAAGACACTATGTGAGTATTTTCGGGTTCCATCTGGTAAAAAATGACTCTCAATGTAAGACTCTGTAGTCTTTTGGCACTAGCTCTAGTAATGGGTCTTGTTGTAGAAATGGTTTGATTCCCATCATCTCTTTAGGCTTATGGAAGATTTGTCCTCAAATCTAATGGGTCTTCATGAAGATCTTTTGATAGGTAAGGTAATAGATATGCCACATTGAATGTAGTAGAGACACCGTATTCTCCTGGTAACTCTACCTTGTAAGCATTGTTGTTGATGCGCTTTAGAATTTTGAATGGTTCATTTGCTTTAAGTGAAAGTTTTTGTGATTTCTTATGAGGAAACCTTTCCTTACTGAGATGAATCCAAACTAATTCACTTGGATTATACACCTTGGTTTTCCCGTTTTTGTAGCCTTGAAATTTCTATTGCTCCTGAGTTTTCTTAAGATGTTTAGAAACCTTTTGATGAAGCTTCTGAATCTCCTTTGCACACTTTGCTCCACTCAAACTTTGTTCCTTCGTTGCTGGATTAGCTATTAATTCTAATGGAATGGTAGGATTATAGCCATACACAATTTCAAAGGGAGACTTATCAGTTGAACTATGAGTTGACCTATTATAAGCAAACTTAACAATAGGGAGACACAAGTCCCAATTGGTAAGATTCTTGCCAACTGTTGCTCTTAGTAAGGTACCAAGAGTACGATTGACAACCTTTGTCTGGCCGTTTGTCTGAGGATGACAAGATATACTATACATGAGTTTAATACTGAGTCATTTCCAAAGTGTCTTCTAGAAGAAGTTGAGAAACTTAGTGTTTCTGTCAGGCACTATGTTGTGGGGAACACCATGTAATCATACATTTTTTTGCATAAAAGGTTAGTAATAAAAAGTGCATCATCGATTTTATGGCAAGGTACGAAGTGTGACATTTTGCTGAAGTGGCCAACGACTACTATGATGGAGTCTTTGCCTCCCCGTGTCTTAGGAAGACCCAATACAAAATCCATACCGATATCAATCCATTGCTGTGTAGGTAAAGGTAAAGGCATATATTCACCCTAAGCTTCCTTCTTTCCCTTTGCCCTCTTACAAACACCATATCTCTCTAGAACCTTGTGAACATCTTTTAACATACCCCTCTAACAGAAATGTTCTTTTAACAACTATAATGTCCTCTTTTCACCAAAATGTCCGGATAACCCTCTAGCATGAGCTTCCCGTACCAACAATTCCTTAACAGAACCACAGGTTATACACAATTTTCCTACTATATACAAAAAACCATCTACCATATAATACCCATCTATTACATTTCCTGTAGAACATTGCTCAACAATCAATTTCAAGCGATCATCATGAACATAATGTTCCTTCATTAATTCAAACTTAAGCAACTTTGATTGTAGAGAAGTGATAAGTATATACTTGCGTGATAAGGCATCAACTACAATATTTGTGCTCCCCTTCATGTAATTAATCACATAAATGAAGCTGTTTAGGAATTCCACCCATTTGGCTCGTCATTTTGACAAATGTTGTTAGCCTTTTAAGTGTTTCAATGACTCATGGTCTGTATAAATAACAAACTCCTTAGGAAGAAGGTAGTGCTACTACGTATTCAATGCCCACACTAAGGAATAAAACTCCTTATCATACACTGAGTAGTTCAAAGGTGTACCATTCAGTTTCTCACTAAAATATGCAATGGGCCTCCTTTCCTGCATCAACACAGCACTAATTCCTACCCCGGATGCATCACACTCTTATTCAGAAGTTTTATCAAAATCTGGTAATACTAAAATTGGAGCACTAGTTAGTCTCGCCTTCACTTCCTCAAAACTCTTCTGAGCTTGATCTCCCTAAACAAAAGGAACATTCTTCTTGGTCAATTCAATCAATGGACTAACAATACTACTGAAGTTCTTGATAAATCTTCTATAGAAAGAAGCCAAACCATGAAAACTCCTCACCTCAGCTATTGATTGTGGCATTAGCCACTCCATGATAGCCTTAACTTTTTCTTCGTCCACTTTTACACTAGAACCAATCACAACAAAGCTAAGAAATGTTACCTTTGATTGATAGAATGAATACTTCTTGAGATTTCCATACAATTGTTGTTTCCTCAAGATTGAGAAGACTGCCTTCAAATTTCAACATGGCTTTCCATGTTTTGGCTGAAAATTAAAATGTCATCAAAATAGATTACAACAAATTTTCCTAGAAATTCTTTCATGACATGATTCATTAGTAGCATAAAAGTACTAGGGGTGTTAGTCAACCTAAATGGCATGACCATCCACTCATGCAAACTAGGTCGTGTTTTAAAAGCAGTCTTCCACTCCTCTCCATCCTTCATACGAATTTGGTGATATTTGCTTTTAAGGTCCACTTTAGAGAATACTTATGCACCTTTCAGTTCATCCAACATTTCATCAAGTTTAGGAATGAGATACCTGTATTTGATAGTAATTTTGTTGATGGCTCTACTGTTAATGCACATCCTCCATATGTCATCCTTCTTTGGAATAAGAAGTGTAAGAACAGCATAAAGATTAGTACTCTCTTTGATACGCAGGCTGATTTGGTAAGATTGACCCAGGCTGAAAATCAATGGCATGTTCAATGCCTCTCATGGGTGGTAATCCATTAGGTAACTCATCAAGGAATATAACCATGTACTCATCTAGTACCTAGTTCACAATTGGAGCTAATTGTTGTCGCCCACCAACTTCCAGCACATATTTCATCTACAACAAATACACTAGTCTCTCTTCCTGAATTGCTTCTTCCAATTCATGATATCCCACAAATAAGGTCTTCTTTTTAATAGTTTTATTGATTTGTCTCTATGCTTCTTATACTTTAGTAGGTGACATGGGATTTAATACAATGCACTTACCATCATTCTAGAACACATAAGTGTTCCTAAACTTATCATGCAACACCCTCCTATCATATAACCAAGGTTTTCCAAGCAATATGTGTGATGCACACATGGGAACAATATCACAGACTATCTCATCACGGTATCTCTCCCCTATGTTGAATGGAACTTTAGCTCTTTAAGTAACATGCAGATTGCCTTGTTCACTCAACCAGTGTAGTTTATATGGTTTAGGGTATGGGCTAGTGACTAGTTTCAATTTAATAACTAAAGAAGCAACCACTACATTAGTGCAACTACCACCATCAATAATAAGAGCACAAAGATTACCTTAGACCCTGTAGGAAATATGAAATAGGCTCTCCCTTGGTTCCTCCTCATTAGCAAGAAACGTAGTCATCACCTTGCGCAACACGTTGATAGCCAAATACTGATCATTTCCTTTTTCCTCATGCACCTTAGCATCTGCATCTCCATAATACTCATCTAATACAGTTGACAAATTTGCAAGCACATAAATCTATTCCTCTTCACCCTCACTCTCCACCTCCATGGCAATCATCACCTTTCGGTTAGGACATTGAGTAGCCATATGTTCAAAACCTAAACATTTAAAGCATTTGACCTAGCAATTCTTTCCTCCTGATGAACCAACTATCACCTGTTTATTCTCATTCCTAGCAATTGCTTTTCCTTTTCTAGCAAACTCTTTCTCCCCTTTAATGTTTGGAATAACTATATTCTTTTCCACATTTTTACTATATCCCCCCTTATTAGAATGTTTACTGTCTGACTCATACAACTTATTAGAGGATCCATACCTATTACTCGCTACTCTATAAGGGTTAGAATGACTTTGTCTTTTAACTTTCAAAGCTAACTAGATGGCTTCATTAAGTGTGTCATATTGTTGCAACTCCATTATACAAGCGATCTCATATTTCAGACCGGACACAAACCGTGTCATAGTCTATTTAAGAGGTTCAATTGCTCCACATCGAATCATTAGTGTCTCAAACTCTTAGATAGACTCATCCACTATTTTGCCTCTCTGTTTTAATGTTTAGAGATGCATGAATAGCTCCTGTTTGTATTGCTTTGGTATAAATCTCTTCCTCATAACCCGTTTCATCTCCTGTTAAGTATGTATTTTAGCATCCCCATCTCTCCTATTATTGGCTACAATGTTCTTCCACTATAAGGCAACATGCCTTATAAACTCAACTCCTGCCAAACATACTCGAGTATGGTCATTGATCTCATAGCACTCAAAAAGTCTTTCCACCTTATCCTCCCAATCAAGATAATACTCTACAAATGCCCTTCCAACAAATGAAGGCATATGTAATTTTACATATTCTAAACCCCTAGGTGGCTTGAATTCACGGTTGAGATAGAATTCATCCTCAACATTATCATCCCTTCTTTTTAGCTAGGTAGGGTAATTTCCTCCAATTTGCTTTCCCTTATTACCTCCCAATGCTCCTTCCCTACGAGCATTATTAATAGCTACCTGAGGCGGGGGTACTGGTGGATTTGCCATAGGTTGTTAGGGAAGTGTTATTTGGTTAACCTTTGTAGCTAGATTAGCAACGTTGGTGGTTAACTCTTGTAATTGTTCTTCTAAGTCCCTTCTTCCACTTGCAGCATGGCATCTCTGACCCACTCCTCCAACCTGACTATTAGCTTCATTCCCAGCTCCTCCATTCACATTATCATTTGACATGATTGTTGGTTTAGAAACTTAACAAAATCATCCCAACTCACAATCACACCTCCACAACACCTAATGTTAACTCTTGTTCAATTTTCAATTCCACAATCTTGTGAATCACAAAGTAATCCAATTCTCAACCCTTGTTCAATTTCCAACCTATAATCACATGGACTACAACACAACCCAATAATCACTCCTTGTTCAATTTTCAATCCACATTCACGTGTGCTACACCACCATGTCATACACACTCTAAATTCAACCTTACTCAATTTTCAATTCAATAGAGCATTCACAACACTTAATCACATTCACTCCTCAATCACACAATTATAGCATACCCACACCATCCACGACATAACCCTAATTTAACCTTTGCTTCAATTTCAATTCACAATAACCAATGAATCATGGCATAAATCATGCAATAAACCTAGCTTCAATTCACAAACACACAAATGAAGAAGTTCATAGCATAAACCCTAATTGCTCAATTCAAAATCAACACTTCTATGTTGCAATCCCTTCTATCAACCAATGCTCTGATAAAAAATTATGATAGGTTAATTCAATTAAACCATCAATACATATAAATCATGAAATAATTAGATAATCCCTCAATTGGAATTGCTCCTTCACGTGGAACCCTAGTCATGCCAAGAACAAGATAATAAAAAAAAATCCAATTTCTTACCAAATATTACATACTAGTAGAATATGGATCAAACTTGTAATTGTTGATATGGCACAACAATTCAAGCCCCTTGACTTGCCACAATCTCACAAGATTGATAAAAGCATATGAAATGAGAAGAAAACCCTCAATTCATGTGTATGCGTATTTGGACTGAAAAATGAATATCCCTTTTGTGTCCCTTGTATAAGTATTTATAGTAGTCTCTAATTATGAAAAAATAAACATAAGAAAATAAAGAAAAAAAAAACACACAATACATGGCCAGCTCCCATTAGTCTAGGTCAGTTCAACAAATGGATCATAAATCATTCTCCAAACCATGTTCTAATTAATTGGGTCACCATCTTACAGTATTAATAATTGGACCTAATTAAATATAAAACAATTATGTAAAATGAATGAAGACACTATGTGAGTGTCTTCGGGTTCTATTTGGTAAAAAAGGACTCTGAATGCAAGACTCTATAGTCCTTTGGCTTTAGCTCGCGTAATGGGTCCTGTTGTAGAAATGGTTTGATTCCCATCAATGCATCAATTGAAAACTAATATAGGTATTTAATACACAAATTATGAAAAGAGTGTTAAAGAGAACATATAATGATAGCAATAATTGATAATAATGTTAAGGATATTGTGGGTTAGGAAGATAATCTATAATTCAAATTGCTTTTACTGACATCTAATCTAATTGGAGTATTATCATTTTTCAAAAGTTGTATTCTAGAAGTATTTATGAAAAAAAAAATGACTTTGTATTTAACCAAATTAGTGTAGATTGAGAAATATTGTTTCATAGGAGATGTTAATTGAGGCAATTCAACTTGATTATTATTGAATATTGATTAATGCCAGTATCCTGTCATTAAAATTATATAAGTAACTATTAAAACAAATTAATATTATTTAGAACACAATAATCATAAATTTTCATATTATATATTTAAATATGTATATTAATATATTGCAACTACATGATAATAACACCGAATGCACAACTTTTGAGAAAAAAACAAATGATATTAGTGGTATTTGTAACCATTATCATGGTTATTGATGTATTATCCTATTTTACCATATAATATGAAAGTTTTTTTCCCCTTATTTTGAGTAATTTAATGTATGATATCTACTATATGGTAATGGTAAATTTAAAAACAATTAAGTTTATAACCCTTTTCATTCTGATTGAGTTTTGAACTTCATTGTATGTGTTTTTTCATTTCCATATTCAATATTATTATCCACTATAATAGTTTATAATATCTTAAATTTTAATATTCCTGCATTTTTACTTCTTTGAATTGTCATAAAAATGTAACCATCTATTGTTATCATTATGCTATATGAATATTCTCGCGATAAATGTACAAACCAATATTGCATTATAAACAAATAAAATCATTTCAATCTTTTTAAGATTAGCAATTGTAGCATTAAATGAAAATTTGACTTTTCAAGAAAATCATAAATTACTCCTTTGATTTAAATTATCATTACTTACTATTTGAAGTGTTTTAGTTAAGGAAATATTTGCATTTAAAGTTAAAATATAATAACTCTTTATTCATGGAAACAGTAAAATTTCTTATTTATTTTACTTTGTAATATCATTAATAAATTACATTTTCAATTACATTAGAATATTTGAAATTGCAAAGTTTTTACATTATATTTTATGTAAAAATATGCTTTGTGTTAAAGATTTATTCTTTTTCACATATATTTTCATATTTTACATTTTCAATACATTTTTATAAGCCACTATCCTATCATTAGATAATTTTTTAAAATACATAAAACATTAAGTTGTATCAGCATTTATTGTTTTAAAAAAATTATAATCTTAATTTAAACTTCCATCCGTGTGTTACATGATTTCATTAACTAGTTTAATTATAATTTCAACACTGTTTAACCCTTATTTAGGAAACTTAAGTGGCATTAAGCTTTTTAAAGCAATAGATTGTATGGAGTAAGATTGTACTCTTATCATATTCCATATTACTGAAACCAACTTTGAATTGTTAACTTGCTATTATTAGAATTTGCACAACATTTTTTATACTTAATTTGTATATTCTATTGATGATTCAAAGAAAATTAAGGCAATTTGGCTAGCACCAAAGTTTGTTAAAGCCATAACCCACGTAGTGGACTTCCTTAAATCCAACCCAACTTCGACCTTTGTTCTCTCAAAACCACATCAAAATAACAATGTGTTTGGAGGAAAGGACATGAGTAGAAATAGAAGGAAATGGATTAAAGAATGAGCTAATGCCTAGTACATGATTATCAACAAGCACAAGAACATGCTAAATAGTTATAGATCACATGTAATTATGCAGTAGATAATTTACAAACACATAGTTAATATCTTTAGTTTACTCTAGTACACAACTTATCAAAATAAATTAAATTTTGACAGAACAAGAAATTATTGCATGAGAATCACATGAGTTCATAAATCATAACTAGAACTTAACCCCATCACATCTTGGTACATAACTCTACTAGGAATAGTGCTACATACTAATCATCGAGGAATCGAACATATTATCCATAGCTTCTAATCACACAAGCAACATGATACTTTTATAGGTCAAATATTGATAATTTTTATTTGTTTTTAACCTGACATACACAATCAACAAATACAATAAACATGCACTTGAAATCATAATCTCTAAACAATCCCAATCCTCCTAAACTCTAAATCCTTATTTAGAAACATAAATAAGACTTATTTAGTATTCTACTTAAGCTAATTAATTTACTTTCTACAACTTTAAGCTCCAATTTACTCCTAATTCTAGTGATTCATAACAATTAGATTAGAAAGTAGTTACAAAACTTCTTAAATTGGTAATTAAATTAGATTAATAAAGTATTAAAACATAAGTATAACTTTAAACCCATTAGGAACATTTTTTTTTTTTATGTCCTAGCTTGTTTTTGTAGTTAGTGTTCGAATGGAGCATCTCATACTATTTGGATGCTAGCAACCAAAGCGCTTTGGTTGATATTTTATCTTCTACCATCCAAATGCCTTTGAGTTTGCTGTCTAAATGATAAACTAAACTCTACAAGAATTGCAAAATTCAACCTTGACAACCTTACTTCAACTTTCTTTCTCTTCTCTATCAATTACCCAAAGTTACTAACTCCTTCTTCGACTCTTTTTACACTTCATCTCCACAATAAACTCAATTTTACATGTCCACAACATTATTAATGCACTAAAATCACAGGATAAAAAAAAAAAGAAATTTACTTGAAATTTTGAAATCTTGAACAAACTCAATTCTTCCTCTTGAAATCTCAATTTTCCTTTAAGAAGTTACATTCTCAAATCAACCAAAATAGAAAACAACATGCTTTAGTCAATAAAACTTTGACTTACTACACCAAAAATCCCAAGATAAGAATTTTGCATCACTACTCGTCAAGACTTTGCATACTCTCCAATTCTACAATCTCTAAACATGTGTTGCCACTATCCACAAAAAGAAAAAGTGTCTTTTAAGGGATTAGCTTGTGAATTATGACAAGTTTGATGAGGTACAAAAGGAGTAGTCACTAGAGAGGGAAACATACGTGAGAGAGACAGAGAAAAGAAGAGAGAAGAAAATGGAAGAGAAGGAGATACGATTCTAATTTAACGGGGTGGTAGGTTTTTAATTTTATTAAAATCCTTAATATATACCAGCATCCCCACATTGAACACTTAATATCTGAAATGCCTTTGTTTTTAAAGTAGTTTATTTTTATCTTATTCATTGGGTTCATTGGGTCTTACATCCTCCGCTACCCACCCTCTACCCCCACCCAACACATTAAAAGAACTTTTGTTCTCGAAAGTTTACCTGGTTTGTAAAATAGCTTAGGAAGTATACTTTAACATACTTGGACAAATAGCTTAAGAAGTATACCTAGTCTCATTTCATCTTCCAAATCCTATGTTACTTCTCATTTTATCTAGTTACTCCAATATACTTTAACATATTTGATAACTTGCCTTCTTAGAATCTTCTCTTTTGTATCTATTATCTTGATAGGCCAATCAATAATAGTAAGATTGGGTACAAATTTTCTCAATATGGACACATGAGTACATTGTATACTTCCATCAAACTTAGTGGTAACGCTAACTTGTAAGATGTACTTCTAATTCTCTCTAAAATTTTAAATGGACTAGCATATCTCGGATTTGACTTTAATCTCAAGTTAAACTTGATAACTCCTTTGGTAGGTGATATTTTCAAGAGAATATGCTCTCCAACTTGAAATTTTAGAGGTTATTGTCTCTTATCAGCATAACTCTTGTGATGACTTTGAGTCGATTGCAACCAATGCCTGATCAACTTAACCTTATCCACTATATCATACGCTAACTTTGGACTAAAAACCTGTTTATCACCTACCTCATCCCAATGTAATAGTGATTGGCATTTCCTTCCATAGAGGGTCTTGTAAGGTGCCATCTATATCATCATTTGGTAGCATTATTGTAGGTAAACTTAGTTGAGGTAAGCACTCATCCCAATTTCCCCTAAAATCTAAGGCACATGCTCTCAACATATCTTCTAGTATCTAAACAGTTCTCTCTAATTGACCATTTTTTTTAGGGTGGAACGTTATTTTAAACTGCAACTTAGTTCCTAAAGCTTTATGCAAATCCTCAAAACCTTTCTACAAACTTAGTATCTAAATTTGAAACTGTTGATACTAGGACTTCATATAGTCTTGCAATTTCCTTAATATAGTTCATCTAACTTGCCCAAAGTATACCTAATAAGAATGCGTATGAAATGTCTTGGGAAGTGTTGTGACAATATCTATGGTCTCATGCTCCCACTTACACTTTGGTATTGGCAAAGGTTGTAATTCTCTTACTAGCCTCTAATGTTCTATCTTAATCTACTAACAAGTTTAGCACTTGGAAGCATACTCTACAATCTCTCATTTTACATTTTTCCACCAATAGTGACTCTTTAAGTCCCTATACATCTTGGTGCCTTTTGGGTAAATAGAGTACTCAACTTGCTTCAACAACTAATTCTTTAGCTCCAAATTTATTGGTACACATAACCTAGTTCCAAATCTTAGAATTCCATCTATATTAATACTAAACTCAATCACTTTACCCTACTCTACTCAGTTCTTAATCTCCTAAATACCAATAACATCAACCTAAGCAGCCTTAATCTTGTCTACTAGGGTAGGTTAAATGCTTAAACTAGTTAACTGCATTCTTACCTCCTAAGTAACAATCTCCAACTCTAATCTTTACATGCCTTCCAATAAGTGTCATTAATAAGTGCTCAAAGTTTCCAAATGACCTTATTTCTTTCCACTCAAGGTGTTTACCACTACGTTTACTTTCCCAAGATGATAGCGAATTTCAATACTATAATATTTAATTAGCTCCAACCATTGTCACCATCTCATATTTAGTTCCTTCTAAGTGAAAATGTATTTCAAACTCTTATGATCAGTGAAGACTTTACACTTTTCTCAATAAAGATAATGCCTCCACAATTTAAGCACCGACACCATGATTGCTAATTTCAAATCATGATTGGGATAATTCTTTTCATAAGGTTTCAAATAAGGCGAAGCACAAGCAATAACCTATCCATCCTATAGTAATACACATCCTAAACGCTGATTTGAAGCATAATTGAAAATAGCAAACTCCACCCCAATCTTAAGTCACACCAACACCAGAGATGATACCAATCACTCTTTCAACTTTTGGAAATTGCTTTCACATTTATCACTCCATTCAAACTTGACTCCCTTTTAAGTCAACCTAGTCAAAAGAGCTACTAGCCTAAAAAAAACCTCTATAAATTGTTTGTAGTATCTTGCTAAAACCTACGAAGCTCCTGATTTTTGTTACTATCATTGGCTTCGATCAATCTACTACTGCTTCAATTTTCTTAGTATTTATGAAAATGCCATTTTTATTCACCACATGACCTAATAAAAACACCTATTCCAACTTGAATTCCCATTTCTTGAATTTAGAATATAACTTTTTTGTCTGTAACTTACTCAACAGTATCCTTAGGTGCTCCTCTGTATTATTATAGTAAATAAGGTGTCATCAATAAATACCACCACAAACGTATTTAAGAAGTCTCCAAACACTCAATTCATTAAGTTTATAAATGATGTTAGTGCATTAGTTAGTCTAAAAGGCATCATTAAAAACTTGTAGTGCTTATGTTGAGTTTTGATAGCTATCCTTTAAATATCTTCTTCCTTAATCCTCAACTTGTGATATCTCAATCTTAGGTAATTTTAGAGAAAACCTGAGCTCTATATGACTAATCAAACAAGTCATCAATCATGGGGAGAGGATACTTATTCTTGATGGTGACTAGGTTTAACTCCCAATAATCTATGCATAACCTCATACTACCATCCTCTTTCTTCACAAAAAGAACAGGATCACCCCATGGGGCATTTGGTTTGATAAACTTCTTATCAAGTAGCTCTTGCAATTGATTCTTCTACTCTGTTAATTCAATAGGCACCAGTCTGCAAGGTGTTTTAGATATTGGTGTCATAGCTAGTACCGGATCTATATTAAGCTCTATCTCCTTGACTGGTGATAGCCTAAGTAGGTCATCTAGGAGGACATCTGCAAACTCATTCACCATTGGTATCTCCTCATGTTTTGCAGCTAAACTAGACTCGCCATCATGGTAGCTAACCCACTCATACCCCATAATTCATATGTAGGTAACCTTTTAGGCCTCTAAGATTTCATCTTGAAACTAAAAGGATCCTCACTAGGTGGATTAAAGTGGACCACCGTGTTATTGTAACGATAGTGGCATGATACTTTGATAATCAATTTACTCCTAGAATTACATTAGTTTGTCATTTCCAACACCAAAAGATATGCTCGCATAATTTTGCCTTCAATCACTACATTGGTACCTCTACAAATTTGATTTAACACACCCTTCCAACTCGTGGGGGAACATTAGCACTTAAGGAGTCATCTAAGAATTTAATAACCAAGCCATAAGCATGCATGAACACATAAGATATATATAAATGTGTGGCACTACTATTCAATAAAACATAAGCATTATAAGAGTTTATAGGAAGTGTACCTACTATAGTGCCCTCAACAGAGGCATCCTAGTGTTGTTGCTGTAATGAAGTAAAAAGACATGCATGAGCTCTCTATCTCACCCTACCATTTGCAGCCTGCTACCTTAAGCCTAAAATTGAAGCCTCCCTACCTAGTATGTTGGAACTGCTTGGCCCCTTATAGTGCCATACTTAGCAGCTTTATGGCCTCTTTACTTACAAATATAGTAGAAAGTCAGGGGGTATTAAGCTCTCCATGAAAACTTTGCTAGTGTGCCTATCCTTTCCACAAGAGAAACATACCCTCTATAGCCACCTACATTCGCTGAGCTCATGTGGACCAAAACATCTAGTGCATCTATGTGCTAAGATTAAAGGAAGAGTTGGCGGTAGATCTCTAGCTTGAAGACGAGGGGCTACAATGAACACAGGTCTAATCGAATATAGCTAGGGCTTCTTGCCTATCTTTTGAATCACAATCTCTTGGATAGGTCTCTTACCTAGCACAATTTGAGCCTTGATCCTCTTATAACTCCATTCCAGTAACTTTACCTTATCGACTACTTCAGCATATGTAGTTAGCTCAAATGATCCCATCTCATACTACAAGATAGGCTTTAACCCAAGTACAAACTTTTACACCTTAGAACTCTCATCAATTCTTAGGATTTCAAGAGTAAGCTTCATTAAATGACTCAATTCTACTTCATACTCCTCTACCAACCTAGAACCTTACTATAGTTGATTGTATTGAGCAGTCATCTTCTCCCTCAAGCTGTTGAGGAAATATTTTCCATAAAAGGTATGCTTAAACACATCCGAAGTGATCGATCTAGTCAACAACCTTTAAACTCCTACCCTCTAGTCTAAAGTTATACCCTTAAGTAGATTTATGGCATAGTTCATATTGTTGTCTATTAAAATACCAAAAGTAGCAAATGCCTTACCTATCTCTCCATTTTATCTCTTAATGGCCAAAGGATTATATGGCTTAAGCTTGAATTCTCTAACTAATCTCACAAACCTATTTAGGTTAATCTATCCAACAAGCCTATTACCATTTGCAGCCTTTGCCTATCTTTCCCATCTCTCCTCCTGTACCTGCTACCTTTACTACACCACTACACTAACCAAGGCATTCATTGCCTCTAACAGCTATGCAGTACAATCTTTAGCCAACCTTAACCTTGCTAGGACCTATGTTAGGGTCTTAAGCATTCTACCAAAGAGAAATAAGGAATAAAGAAAACTATACCATAAGGGTAATTATGTTAGGTAATTAAGATGGGAGCAAAATAATAAAATATAGTAATAAAATCAAATTAAACAAGTACTATTATAAAGATAATCAATAACATAAACTGTATTGATATCAGTCCCATGTTTTACCTACTCTTTTCATACCTCACTATCCTAGTAATTCAATTCCTATGATTTCTAAGAATCGATAAACCTAGCCTCTAATACCACTTAAGTTGTAATGCCATAGATTTAGGACATTATAACTTGCCATGTGTCATTACTAGTTAATGACACATGATGGCACATAGAACATCTACAATCTCCAATAGTTCCTGTAAAAAAGCAAATAATACTTCAACATGAACATCAAACAATCATAAATGAGTGGCTCAAACGAGTTTCACTCTACGTCTACTAGAAACATACTAAGCATATATATTAAAGTTATTACTCCTAAAAAAAATATCCAGCAACATATCTAAAATTAGAACCAAGATAATAAGAGTCCATTCTCCCAATCATAATGCTTGACTAGTATAAAAAAAAAAAGAAAGATCCATCCTCTTAAATCTACTAGTCATTAGCATAATAGAGATAATAGTCGCCATCCTCCCATCATGATAGTAGGAGATGAGTTGATGTTTTTGGAAATATTCTTATTTCATAATATCTTTTAAGGAAGGAGTTTCCTATTTTTAATAAAAGCACATGGGCAAGGATTTAGCTTAAATAGATGATATTCATTTTGGCCCATATATGAAAGATAAAGATATCAAATTTGATAAATCCAGATGTAGTTATTTAGATAGTTATTATCTTTTGTTTAGTTTTATGTATTGCATTTTTTTTAAAGATATTTATCCCTTATTTATAATAGTCCTAGTATAAATATTGTATGTAACCTTATAGGGGAGAAAAATTTTGATTAATATTATTCCAACATTCATTAATGTGAATTTCTCTCTTTCAATACCTTTACACTTTTCAATCTTGTTATGGTTGTAGCAACCAAACTATTTGATTTATTTGTGTATGAGATAGTTTAAACATAATCTCCCCCCCCCCCCCCCCCCCCCCCCCGGTTAAGCAATCGTAAAGCGTCTCATCTTCAGTATTGTGCTTGTTAATCATAATAATAACATTCCCTACTCACAAAGCAATCAATTACAATATTATCGTTGGGCCTCAAATGGGTCTCATTACACCACCATAGGTACACCCAAGATCTTATCGAATCACTTAAATACATTTACATCAATTACAAAATCCATTCTAATGATGTCTACCTCAATTTATACCTCACATTCTTCCCAGAACCATGCCCTTAGTTAGGCAGCGCGTACTCACCTTAGTTCGTCGGTTCATCAGGAAGTTTAGGTAGTTTTGACCTACAAGGTAAGATCTATAAGAGGGTAAGCCAAAGCTTAGTGAGATAAGGTGCAATCTCTTAGTGTTGTAACAACACAATAATTTCAAGTAAGTTATCAAACAAATGCTATACATGAACAATCACATGAATGTAGCATCTCACTTGGTCTTCTGGTAACCGACGTGTAGTCTAGGGTTTACGCTCCTTTTAACTTTGGGTTGGGATTTCAAAGCCACCATCAGAGCCTGAGTTTTACACACAGTTTAATTACTCTTATCACTTTATTATACTGTATCTTAGCTTTAGTGATCTAGGCTCAAGTGCCTCTTATACATCAAGCATTTATACCCTCAAGAGATAGGTTGGACTTGGAACCATCAACGCGCGACAATCCCGTAATCACTTAGTTTGCACTTAGCGGAACAGTGATCCTCTAACCACTTTTGATGCGTCTTATAGCTGTGATGGCCTTGAACAATGCAATGTTCTTGCAATGCATGTTAGGTTTAAAAATTAGTTAAGGTTTTAAGGTGATCATCCAATGTTACACACATATTCAAGTGTCAATCCTGTCAGCATCCTATACCCTCCATTCAGAACACATGCAATCATTTCACATAGCAAGGCACATTCATAGAATCAAACAAGAAGTTATTCAACAAAGAACTTCTACTCATGATTATAGTTACATGTTTTGTCCTTAGATATATACACATATACTTATGTTGTACAAGGTTTAAGTTAGACCCCCATCTACTTCTTATCATTCCATAGTATGATACAAAGACATATTATATGTTTATGACTCATATCCCCTCCGATATCCTATACCTCTATCTCACTTACACTCGGCATGTGTGGCCATGACGGTAAGGACTTAGACTATTAGCAACTAAACTTCTCCTTCTAAATTCCTAAACCCACAAGCTCACAAGAAAACCAACATCCATATCCTTCCAACTCCCACCTCCATTTCATCTTATATATCACATTTTTAAGTCAAACTTTTAATCCTGTTCTCATCATACCACATATACACATGTACATATATATACGTTTACAAACTCCACATTCATAATTGAGAATAAGACAAACAATGATATAGTCAATCACGTTGTTGCAAGGAAGAAAGGACATGAAATATATATATATATATATATACATATACATATACATATACATATAGCAAGATGCCATATAGCATTAGATTTCCGATTTCTCCGTTCTCGGCCAGCCAGCTCAATCAAGCCATTTCACCTGTACTTACATATATAATTCCATATCGCAGCTGAAGTGAAGGAATGACCCTACCATCCCCTGTTCTCGCAATGATCACGTACATAACAATAATAAAAAAGAAAAAAAAAAGAGTAAGGATGGTTAGCAATTAAAAGAAGAAGGATCACTACACACTCTCTACGCAATTATGTATATATATATGTATAAGATCACTTGATGTAGGCAGCAAAAGGGAAAGAGAGACCATGCCACATAGCCAACAAAAAGAAAAGAAGAAGAAGGAAAGAAAAAAAAAACAAAGCCAAGCTCGCAATGGAACCCACTCCAGTGCACTCCTCCACGCAATTATATATGTATGTATATCCATTGCCGCAACTGTAAGGAGAAATGGAGGACGTCCAGCACAGTCCAGCAAAAATAAAAATGCACACACACGCACTCCGTCGAACAAGGAAAAAAAAAATCCTACTTGCGCAACACAAGCAGCAGCACCAATCACGAAAGCTTTATATATATATATATATATATCTAATGGTTGCTACTCGCTCCAAGGGTTGAAATCCACACATGTGCACAGTATATAGAATAATATATATATATATATATATATCCTTATATAGGAAGCAAAATCCCTAATAATATACACGAAATCAACAATATACACACAGTACAATACGTCACAAAATCTTACTCACCTTGATCTCATTTTCTCGGGATTTAATCGAAATAGTCTTCGGGTATCTTTGAGCCAAATTTTTCATCACCTAAAAAATTAGGGAAAAGTATATTATTACATACTACACATGATCTAGATTACTTCACCTAGTGTTTCTCTAACTATTATAATTAGTTTTAGGCAAAATACTAATTTTTATATCTATTTGTTTTGTATATAATTTTTAGAAATTAACTCTGTTTCATGAAAAATTAGTTTAGTTAAGTTGCACTTACCTTAAGGAACATGTCGATGGTCTCATATCGTTGATCGGACGTCGTACGTGTGAGATATGATTTTTTTTCGCTTTACCCCGTTTTCTCCCCTTTCGTTTTATCGTCCTGTCCTTGTCTCGGAGTCCTTTCTTTCCTTTTTTTTTTTTTCTTGGTTTTTCTTATTTGTTTTTTTTTTTTTCTGTGGAGTGGGTCCTCCACGGCCGGCCCTTATATATATATATAATATATATACGTCTCATTATTATTATTAACTAATACTTTATTATAATTAAGATTTCAAAATTTTTACTATATTTTTGCATACACAATGACATCAATAAAATTTAAGATTTTAGTATTTTATTACGAAATTTTATGCTTAAGCTAATTTGATTATTTTGAGCATGAATATTTACTCAGAATTCCTATTTGACAATCCTAATTCTAGAATTTTAATTTATTTTATTATTTAATTAATAATTTCTCATGGTTTGCTCTTCATGTGATTATTTCTTTTATTATAGTTTTATATGCAGTGTATTTAAAGCTTTTAGTACAATCTTTTAATTATTTCAATATTATACGTGAATAAATTTTTTGCGGATTTTACATGTAAAATATTCATATTATGTATTTATCATAATTTAAAACTAAGGTTAAATAATGTAAAAAGTTTAAAGTGTAGGGGGGGTAGTTTGATCTTTTTAGGATCAAGGTATTTAAGCCTCACTTGACCTAATATCTCCCCTTTACCTTATTTACAGGGTAAACACCCAAGAGACACCTTCAGACATATATTAGGTTACCTAATGGAAATCCACAATGATCAACCTTTTTTTACCATGTAAGGGCTTTGATCATTAAGGTGCATTTTTCTAATTAAATATTCATAAGTTTAAGTGAATTTAGTGACATGTTGATAGAGCTTGAAATAAGAAGTGAGACGAAACGAGCGTGGGGAAAGGCAATTTAAGGATTCTAGTCACAAATTGAAGCAAGTAAGTGAACAAATTCATATAATGTAGTACAATTAATAAGTTAATTGAATCAATTGGCCTTGGTTTTGATAGAAGTATGCTTGAGGAGCGAGTTGGAGAAGGAGAAAAAGGATTCATGATGAAACAATGGAGTACACGGCTATGTACACGCTTGTGTTGAATTTTAAAATTGTACAGAAAGGTACACAGCTACAATATATGCCTATGTACTTAGGCATGTCAAAATTTGAAAATACAAAAAATGGTACATGGCCATTAGCACAGTCGTGCTCTCACCCGTATTCCTCTACATGGCCACTCATACGGCTATGCTGTTTTGGAACACTTACAATTCAGTTATATTTCATTTTCCTATAAATCTAAATTAAGATTTACACACAATAAGACAATGGGAAGGGAATTTTACAATTAGGACATAATTAACTAGTTAGTGAACCTAAATTAAGATATAGGATAGAACTAAACTCTATCTTTGGAATTTGACAAGTTAATATCCTTTTGATAGTGATGTAAGAACAACTGTGAGACCACTTCTCTAGGTACATGTTTACCGCGTTTGCTATTTGTAATTGCTAGTATAGTATGTAAATGACTTTAAATTGAATATTGGATTTAAGTATATGTGCTATTGTGCTTAGCTTAGCTTAAGGGCTAGAGGTGGCAAATCCCTAGGGGATACTCTAATAATTGGTATATCCTCATTGTCCTTAATGAAGTCGTATACCGAAAGGATATGAGATAGATTAGGGTTAGATGAGGCCCGCGGTGCCAATTCCCATCTTAGGAATATATCTATAAGTAAATATTATATGGTGTGGTGAGGCCATGAGTACCCCCTGTTGTATGTTGGTTAATTAAAGATGATGATTTGATATGTACTACCACTGCATTTTTGTATGTTAATATATTTATTAGTGTGGCACTCACATTTCTATGTGGTACTCACTTACTAAGCTTAAGCTCATTCCAATTATTTTACAGTTGCAGGTGAATACAATAAGTACATCAACTACAATGAGAATGGAAGTGTAGTGTATCATTATCAAGATGAGAATAATGGAGAATATCAATACTACTATGGTGATGAGTGAAGTAGGAGATAATGAAGGATCCTTTTCATAAGAACATGTGGATGATAATTATAGAACTTGGTGATAGTTATAGACTTTCAAAAATGTTATTTCATTATATGTTGATAGATGTTTATCCTATTTATGGTATTGGAGTTTAATGTATTTTCTTAAGTAATGGTGGTTGGAATGATTCACCTAAGAATCATTCATTTCTATTATTAAAGTTACATTGATATTAATGTATAATGGTGATGAACAAGTTGAAATTGGAATGGAGATTTAGAGCTTTAACATATCACTACTCAATAGTGACACGTGGCAGGCTGTGGCATCTCGAGTTTTGGGACATTATAGCTTAAGTGGTATCAGAGCTTAGATTTTGATCAATAGAATATAGGTTTGTGATATATAGAGCTTAGGTTTGATGATTCTTAGAAATTAGGTGATGTTCAATACGTATAGCTTTCAAATAGTAGAAAGTAAGTTGAGATCTTTAGATAGATAAGCATTTAATCTATAGAATAGTAAGAAATGAAGAGAGTGGGTAAATTGCGGGTCGATTACCTTTGTCTAATAACTATTTTATTTCAATTATTATCTTTAGTTGTAATTTCTTTTAAATTTCTATTTTGTTTTACTTATATATATATATATATATATATATATATATATATATATATATATATATAGACATAGGTATACATAGATGTATACCATCATTAACTCCTTACACTAACTCTAATTCTCAAATCTATTTGGTTGCCTCCTCTTGAACAAAATGCCTCCTAGAGGAATCACAGGACAACACTCATCTATTGCTAGATAAGGTGAGGATGCCTTAGAGGAAAGGTATCTTCCCATACCGCATCAATAGGAAGCTTTAGCTTAAGTCAACATCATAACTGCTCAACTGTTGGAAACTGTGAATACCTTAGTAAGGGTGATAGCACAACAGCAGTAATAGGCTATGAGACTTGCTAGGCCTATAGAGGACCAGTATAGACTAGATAAGTTTGTCTAACTAGTAAAGGAATTCAACCTATGAGTTGACAATCCAATAGAAGTTGAATATTGGATCACAAAAATTGAAAAGACATTTGCTGCTTTCATGGTACTATAGGATAGAAAGGTGAATTTTATAGCATTCATGCTAAAAGGGTCAGTTGCAGACTGGTGGGCTAATGTGTCTAGATTAATAGGAGCTCCTGTCTATTAGCAAAGGTTCAAGGAATTGTTTTATGAAAAATATTTTCCCAATAGCATCAGAGACATGATGGAAGTAGAGTGCTATAACTACCAATAGGGCAATTGACTTGTTGAGGAATATGAAGCGGAGCTGAATTGCTTGATCAAATTTTTACCTAAAGTGGTATGTGCTGATGACACCTTTAGGGTTAGAAGGTTTGTGAGAGGCTTAAAGCCTAACTTCCAACATGAGGTAGGGTCCTTCCAATTACCCACCTATGAAAAAGTTATTGATAAAGAAAAATTCCTAGAGTGGAGCAGGAAGAGAACTAAGAAGTAGCTATCTCGTAGGTCAAGAATTGCCTTGGGGAAAAGACTTGCCTTGAGTATGTTATAAGCTAATAAAGGAAAGAGGTCAGCAATGTATTAAGCTAGACTTGCGACTTTCATGCATAGACCTATTCAAAAGGAGGCCAATGCCTCTAACATTACCTCCACCAACACAAGTAGGGCTAGGGAGAAGATGTCTCAAGTGTTTTGGACCACTTGATATGCATAAGTGTAGTTGGCTTAAAGGGGCATGCTTTTCCTATGGTAAGACAAGACATTCCAACAAGAATTGTATAGAGAAATCTATTCCTCAAACCTTCTACTATACATGTAAGCAAAGGGGTGATAGATCCTTTGAATGTGGTGCTATCTTTAACCAGACGACTGTAGTACCACAATAGATTCTAGTGCAGCATCCAGTAAAACCTCCCACTAGATTACTAGCAGGAAAACCCTAACACATCAGACCGAGGTAGAGAGCACCTAATCGTGTATTAGACTATAGGGGTAATTAGAGTAATCACCTACCCTTGGTGGAATTTGCATATAGCAACAGCTATCAGGCTACTATTTAGATGGCTTCATATGAAACAATGTATGGCAAGAAGTGCAGCTTTTTATTACATTAGGATGAAGTTAGTGAAAGACAGATAACAGAGTCAGAGATAGTGTAGGAAGCTATAGATAAGGTGAGGGTGATAAGGCAGCGAATTCTTTCAGCTCAAAGTCACTAAAAAAGTTATGCAGATAGAAGGCGATACCCTTTGGAATTTCAAGTGGGAGATAAGGTTCTATTGAAGTTATCTCCAACTAAAGAGGTAATTAGATTTCGTTTAAAAGGAAAGTTAAATCCAAAGTATGTGGGTTCGTTTGAGATTTTGGAAAGAATTAACAATGTCGCTTACAGGTTGGCTCTACTACTAAGTTTTGCTAGTGTACATGATGTATTTTATACATCTATGTTGAGACAGTTTGTGCCAAATCTAGACCAACTAGTGGCTTTGGAGCCTTTAAATGTACAGCCAGATTTATCCTCCATTGAAAGATCTGTAAGAATTTTAGACACTAATGAATAAGTGTTGATGAGAAGAGTGATTCCTTATGTCAAGGTATAATGGAAGAATCAGAAAAAATGTGAAGTGACATGGGAACTAGAAGAAGATATGCACAGAAGCATCCAGAGCTTTTTCTAAAACTAGGTAACTTTCAAGGATGAGTAGGTGGGGGGAGAATTTCAAAATATACCTATTATATATTTATCATAATTTAAAACTAAGGTTGAATAATGTAAAAAAGGTAGGGGGCAATTTAGTCTCTTTAGGGTCATGGTATTTACGCCTTACTTAACCTGTTGTCTCCCCTTTACCTTGTTTGCACAGTGAACACCCAAGAGACACTCTCAAACACGTACTAGGTGACCTAACAGAAATCCATAAAGATCAACCCATTTTCACAAGGTAAGGGCTCTGATCATTGACGTGCATTTTTCTGATTAAATATTGGTAGGTTTAAGTGGATTTAGTGACATGTTGATAGAGCTCGAAACAAGGAGTGAGACAGAACGAGTGTGGGATCTAGCAATTTGAGAATTCCGATCACAAATTGAAGCAAGTAAGTGAACAAATTCATATAAAGTATTAGAATTAACAAGTTAATTGAATCAATTGGACTTGATTTCATAGAATTAGGTTTAAGGAGCAAATTGGAGAAGGATAAAAAGGATTTGTGATGAAATAGTATAGTATATGGCTAGGTACAAGCCCATGTACCTGCTCATGTTGAATTTTGAAAGTGTATAGAAAGGTACATGGCTACAGTACATGCCTATGTACTTAAGCATGTCAAATTTTGAAAAAACATGGAAAGGTACATGGCCATTAGCACGGCTGTGTTCCTGCCCATGTTCCTCTACACGACCACTCATATAGCCTTGTGGTTCTGGAATACTCACAATTCAATTATATTTCATTTTCTAACAATTCTAAATTAAGATTTACACACAATAAAACAATGGGAAGAAAATTTTATAATTAGGACATAATTAATTAGTTAGTGAACCTAAATTAAGATATAGGATAGAATTGAACTCAGTCTTTAGAATTTGACAAGTTAATATCCTTTTGATAGTGATGTAAAAACAACCATGAGATCACTTCTCCAGGTATATGTTTATCATGTTTGTTGTTTGTAATTGTTGGTGTAGTATGTAAATGGATTTAAATTGACTATTAGGTTTAAGTATATGTGCTATTTGTACTTGGCGTGGCTTTAAGGCCGAAGGTGACAAATCCTTAAGAGGCACCTTGATGATCAGTATACCATGTTGTCCTTAGTAAAGTTATATATCGAAATGATTTGGGGTAGATTAGGGTTAGATGGGACTTGTAGTGGTGGTTCCCATCTTAAGAATATATCTATAAGTAAATGTTGTAGTGTGATTGATAGGAATCTAATTCTCACAGGACTAATTACCAGAGCCTAAGCTAAGGGTTTACAAAATCTAGCTATGAGGATCCTCCATGAACAACTAAACCCTAAGGATGTTGATTTAGTATCTACTTTTGTATTACATAATTGTTTACAAAATCTAGCTATGAGGATCCTCCATGAACAACTAACCCTGAGGATGTTGATTTAGTATCTACTTTTGTATTACATAATTGTTATGCATTCTAATAGGTACATTTATTGGTTTTACAAGATGCCCAAATAATATGCACTAAGGATCAACTTGCGGGACATTCTTGGAGTCACATCCAACGGCCTATAAATTGTTCAATTTGAAGTGAAGAACTAGCCACTTGAAGACCATTTGTATTTGTAATTGTTGCTTATGAAAATTGGCCTTTTATTTTTACATTTGTAATTGTCCTTTGGAAAAACTAGCCATCTTAGTGGCATCTTTGTAATTTTTAGTACATTTTTACCCTAATTGGAGCAAGTATAAATACTTGCTAATTAGGGTTTTTAGGGAGCTTTTGACAATTTTGAAAAAAACATACACTTTGTACCATGAGGGTCCTTTCTTACAAACAAAGATCTCTTATCAATTTCTTTGTGAAATTGTGGCGAGAATCAATAAGAATAGATTGTGAGTCATATTGATCTTACTTTTATTGTATTACAAATTGTGTTTAGTGAGTAATATCTAGGTACAATTTGTGGATCACTTGTTCATTCACGTGAATTAGGGTTGTATATTTTCATATTTGATTATTTCAATTTGAGATTGAATCCTAGTTCAATTGCGTGTTGTTCCATTGAAGATTACATACTTGTTTATTCTTACATTCATTTAGTGTTCAAACTTGTGAATTTGGATTCCAATTTGAAGTGATTTGACACGCCATTTTAATTGAGGGATTTGGTTGTTTACGCTTAGTAATTGATGTGTTTGTTATCCAATTAGCAAAGCACATCAGTGATGGGGTCATAAGTACCCCTATATTTTATATTGGTTAACCAAAGCTAATAACATGATAATTTGATATGCAATACCGCTACATTTTTATGTGTTGATATAGTTGTTAATATGGCACGAGCATGTTTATGTAGCACTTACATACTAGGTTTA
The DNA here is from genome assembly GCA_037954665.1 of Laguncularia racemosa. Classification (NCBI taxonomy): domain Eukaryota; kingdom Viridiplantae; phylum Streptophyta; class Magnoliopsida; order Myrtales; family Combretaceae; genus Laguncularia; species Laguncularia racemosa. Next base: position 4,772,275 of record JBBMOL010000003.1, on the reverse strand, counting down.
GCCTCATTCCAATTATTTTACAGCTATGGGTGAATACGATGAATATGCTGACCACGATGAGAATGGAAATATAGTGTATTATTATCGAGATGAGAATAGTGAAAAATATCAATACTACTATGGTGATGAGTTTAATGTATTTTCTTAAGCAATGATGGTTGGAATGATTTTCCCGAGAATCATTCATTTCTATTATTAAAGTTACATTGATATTAATGTATAATGAAGATGAACATGATGATATTGGAATGAAGATTTAAAGCTTTATCATGCCGTTACTTAGTAGGGTCATGTGGCAAGCTCTGACATCTTGAATTTTTGGGACATTACACATGCAGTTGGATACCTCCTAGAGTGTAACCCCTTTTATTTCCATTTTATTCTATTTATATTGTTTCCGTGAACCTTGATCTACACTTTTTCCAGTTATTTTTTCCTACTTAAACTTCGAGTTTATTACAAGAATAGTGACAAAGATTTTTGTTATAAACTTCTGCTATTACTTTCTAGCAAATGTGCTATATTTTTTGTGTTGACAATGGCATATAGGAATGCAGGGTAAGCTTGGCAGGCTAGCCTACCCAACTTGCAATTTTTTATGGGTTGGATAAAAAAAAAAATTGGCCCACATGAATCGTGAGCTTTTTAGCTTGCCCTATGTAGCTCACAGACCAACTCATTGTGGGGGTAGGTTAGCCTACTTGGCCTACTAAATTTTAAAAAAGAATAAAAATAAAGGACAGACAAGACTCAGGACGAGACAACATAGGCAACAGGCACATACAACTCATAGATAGTCATGTATAGTATGATCACAAGTAGCCTCACATCACAAGCTTCATAGCCATAGCCACACATTACTCACATTCACACAGATGCAGCACACATAGAAACATAACACTCCACATATGACACACCCACAAGCTACAACCTATGACCACTACGAGGCAACAAAACTATAAGCTGATAGTCCGAGTCTGAGAACAAACCACAAACCACCAATCTACCTCCACGGCTCCACCTAAACCTCCTCCTCCTCTACTCCCCTTCACTTAGTCCTCACTTCTTCACACACCTCATCCAATCGACATCACTTGTCACACTAGGCATCCTCCTTATCCATTGAAGTTGTTGTTGTCTCCTACTCTGAGCCCTAACATAAATGATTAAGAAGATTCAAGAAGTTGCTTTTTTTAAAAAAAATAATAATAATGAGGATTTGTTGTGGACTAAGGTGTGGATTGTGGTTCTTTTTTTTTTTGAAAAAACAATCATATTTTTATCAAAACTTATATATTGTAAATTTGTAATTTATATAAAAAAAAATTGCATTCTTTAATGGGTTGGCGGATCGGTCTACCTAACCGATGTTGGCTCGTGGGGCAAGTTAAACCATCTTTTTCAGCTTGCATAATGTGTGGGCCAACATAGATTGGCCCACTTCGACCCACATGCTAATGCAAGTCGATATAGGCCAACCTATTTGGCCTGCATTCTCACCCCTAGGCATGTTAAACATATAGCCTTATGCCACTTAGGCAACCGTTATTGTATGATTATATCTAGCCATAACCAATTACACATTTCATAAACAACATTAGTCATCTACCAAACTCATCCTCACATTATCTTCCATCTACACACAACCCCTCTGAATTTGCACGCCATATCACACTACACATGATATATATTTATATGAAACGAGGGAAGACCCATTTCTTTGAAATGCTATAATTTGGTAATAGTCTCATGGGTCAAAGATAGGCATTGGAAATTCCCTACCTCACAACAATGTCGTTTGCCAAATAAGTTAGATTGTAGCAGATTCTATGCCCCTGGGGATATTTAATGTTATGCCAGATCAGGCAGGAGGCATCAGATCTAAATGACAAACTAGATGATGGATTAATATCAGTCAGTGATAAGTAGAGTAAAGGATGAGATATAACAGTAAAAATGAGAGAGAGAGAGAGAGAAGACTGAGGTGAGAAAGCAGGATTGGAGGCTTTGTAACCACTGCCTTATATGGAAGTAATCCAAACAAGCTGCCAAATAACTGCAGAGTTCGGAAACATGGAAAGACCTAGCAAGAAAACTATTGCACAAACATGCATCGCAATTAGATTCAAGTAGACAGAATGAATTAAAAGGGAGTCCTCTAGCCAGAAAGCAACATAATATCCTCCATCCAACAACCCAACATGAGAGTAAATACTAAATACAATATCTCAACGTACGAGATTCACAGTTTTAATCAAGGGTGCAATGAAGACACCGCAAAATATTAGTGATAAAGAGCTACGGCATCAGCCAGAAGTTAGAATGAGTCCGCTACCTTCACAGTTTTAATCAAGGGAACAATGAAGACACCGCAAAATATTAGTGATAAAGGGTAAAACTCCAACCTAAAGGTCAAGAAGTTTCATTTAGGTTACTCAGTTCTTTTATCACATACTCCATCGATGGCCTAAGTAGTGGAGATTCATGAGAGCAGAGGAGTGCGATCCTCCCAAGCTTGGCTGCCTCCTTTTCCTTGAAACTACGATCCAGATTGGGGTCTACAAAGTCCTCAAATTTCGCTATTTCTACCCCATGACGCATTGCTGGTGTAACTGCACGTTTCCCTGCAAGAATTTGAAGTGCAATTGTGCCAAATGCATATACATCACTCTTTTCTGTGAAGCGTCCCGTTTTAGTGTATTCAGGAGCCAGGTATCCCATCGCTGCACTGCCTTTTAACATGGAAAAGACAATGTCGTCTGCAAGAAGCTTGTGAAGGCCCGGATCAGAGAGTACCGGGTTATTCCAATGGTCAATGAGCACCTTCTCTGCAGATATGTTCTGATGAACAAGAGCAGGTTTCTTTCCTTGGTTTCCATGTATGTATCTAATACCTGAGAGAGAGAAACAGAAACATTTCTCAACACTTGGAGCTACAATAGATATGTAAATCACTCTCAATTCGAGCTTCATCAGACATGACTCAAATACAACGGATTACCTTAAGATCATCGGGAAATACTAGACTCAAAGTCAAATTCTCACAAATTATCTAGCAATGGTTTCGTGTTTTATGGACTTAAACGATGTAAATGGTAACCTATGACCACCTGCATATTTAAAACGCAAGCACCTATTCAAATTACATATTTTAAGATGGTGGGGTGATTACTATTAAAAAGAAAAAAAAAAAAAATTTCCTGATGCTCTAGAGCACAAAAAAGAAATAAGATTAGCTGTGAGACCAGGACAGTACTACCTTCTGCAATGCCACTGATTATAGAGACTCTTGTGGACCACTCGAGAACCTTCTCGCCTCCACGCTTGACATCAAGATACTGCAGCAAGTTTCCATTGGGGATGAATTCATAGATTAAAAAGCATTCACCTCTTCCTTTTGAACAGCAAAAGCCTCTCAACCTAACCAGATTTTCATGCTTCAATGATGTCAACAACTTTAAACCTTTCAAAAATTCGGCTTCATCAGTTTTGCAACTCGACTTGGCTATGCACTTCACAGCCACTATGGAGCCATCTCTAAGGATTCCCTTGTACACAGCGGAGAAGTTACTCTTTCCCAACAAATTAACCTCTGAAAAACACTGAGTTGCACGTTCCACATCTTCTAGATTGAACATAAACGATTCAAAAACTTCCTGGGAGAACCCATTTCCAGTTCCACTACCACCTTTAGCCAATGGGTCCCAGCCATTTGAGTACTCAAGACTGATTAGAGGGGAGCCACTCTTTCGGCAAACCTCCTTTATCTGGTCTGTGCTAAGCCTGCTATCTGAAGAGTCAAACGTGCTCCCAATTTTCTGCTTTTGGCGTCGGTAAATTAAGAAAGCAAAAAATCCACAAGCACAAAATGCAATAATAGTTCCAATAACCCCCCAAACCAATCCAGTGTGTGGGTTTTTTAACGCATTTGGACAGTGGGCTTCACTACAATTGGATTGTACATTTGCAGACTGGGGAATATTTTTTGTGGGAAGATGATTTAGTCCATATGGTTCAGGTCTGTTGGGGTTCGTGTAATGAAAGGCAAAACAATCTTCCAAGTTGGAAAAACCATCTCCACATAGGCTGGGGTTGTTTTCATACTTAAATCCTCCATTCAACCTCTTCAAAGCTACATGGTAGCTCGCGAATTAATTCAAGCCAAAATTAGAACATAAGAAGAGATTCCACTTAGAAGTAAATTAGAAAAGCAAGCAAGTGGGATTCCATACGGCGATATATACCTGAAGGGACGTTGCCCGAGAGAGTGTTGTTGCGGATGTCTAGAACATCAAGCATTGGTGCATTAGCTAATTTGACAGGAATTGAACCAAACAGGTGGTTGAAGCTCAAGTCCAGCCTTCTTAGCTCTTCCAAGTCCCCCAAACTAGCAGGAATAGCACCGGTAAGCCGATTGTATTGCAAAGCAAGAACATTAAGCCTCTTCAGTAATCCAAGCTCTCTTGGCAAACTCCCCGATAATTTGTTGTAACAAAGCTGCAAAACTGTAAAGCCACATCCATTAGACAGAAACCTTTGTCAGTTGTTCCAAAGCAGAATTCTTTTTTCCGGGGACAATTTTTGTGCAGTGAACAGTTGATATTTCAATTCCACTAAGCAAAGTTAGCCCAAACGCATGTATTAAAGGACTTCGTTAACAAGTCCAGGTACTTGCCTAAGTGCAGCTTAACGACATAGATTAATGAGTAAAATTTATTCGCCTAGTACTTGCCAATAAAATGTTGACTAAAAATCAAGCCAGAAAAGGCAAGGACCAAGACCCTTTTTTTTTTCCTCCCTCCAACGTAAGTAAACAAAAATAAGAGAAAAACCTCTTCAAAATATTAATGCGCTTAATATATCCAAGTTCAGGTACATTAAGCCCATAATGCAGCAGGCTTTCAATATATTTAGAAGAAAAAATGTTAATGTCTTAATGAGTGCGTGAAGATACTTGCTAAGGATTGAAATAGTAATCTTTTGCACGTTTTCACGCAAATATTTCTCCATGAAGCGTTTAATCGTTCTTGAGAATGTGAAAAGTTTCTTCTGTACGAGAACCAGAGAAACGCACCAGAAAGGCAAAAACAAAAAACAAAAATTAGAAACCTTGAAGATTGGAGATGTTTCCAAGTTCAGAAGGAATCTCCCCAGTAAGATCATTAACATTGAGATATAAATCAGTAAGCTCACTCAAGCTACCAATCTCCTTTGGTATTTCACCACTCAAAGCATTGAAATGCAAGTAGAGACCAGTCAAGCTCTTTAGCTGACCGACTTCAGCTGGTATTTTACCGTTCAAGCCTACCCCTTGAAGAGAGATATTAGCAACACGTCCTTTTTCATTGCATGCCACACCCACAAAGTACTCACCATCACATGGGTGTGAGGTCAGTGTCCATGAGGTTAGTAACTGGTTTTCTGGGTCCAGTGCTTGTTTTATGGCCATGAGAGTGGTAATTTCTGAAGGGGGTGAGGACAGGGAAGGAGCGATGAGGAGGAGGAAGAAGAGGGTGAGGAGATGCATGTTTGGTTGGAGAGAAAATGGGAGGGAAAATGAAAAAGTTGAGATGATGGGATTTGGCTTGCAAGCGTATTTAGTTTCAAAGGCAAACTTGTGGAAAGGTAAGAGCTTTTCTGAAAAGAAAATACTTTCTTTTTTTGTTCTTTTTCTTTTGCTAGTCTTTTCAAGTTCTCCAACATGCCAAATGCCATTACATATAAATAAAATATCCACAGCATATTAAATATTTATATATCTGATCAACGGTGAGTCACGAAAATACAAATATATGTTTCTGAGCACTTATTAAATATAATATATATATTATGATTTTTGATTCAATTATGCATAAAAAATACAAGTACATAAAAATAAGAAAAAATTCTTTTCTTAATATTGTAATAAATTTCTATGTAACCTCTATTAACATTATTCATTAAAAAAAAAAAAACATTTGACACTCGAAAACTTTATCCAAAAATAAAGACAATGACTAGAAGATGGTGGTGGATTCGGAATTTGTTTTTATTAGAATAAGAAGAAAGAAGAGAATGGTCATGTAAGTGAGAGTGCGCGTGAGAATCTGGAGGAAAATGTAATGATTGAGACAAAGATAATGGAGGGTTTTCGTATGCTTCGTCTGTCTGGCTTCCTGGCGAGAAAGAAAGTCGAGGTTTTTCTCGTGAAAGTGAAGGAAAAATATGCGGTTTTTCTTTTCTTTTTTATTTGTGCAAAAAAAAAAAAAAAAAGAACTTCTAGTGCAATGGAAATTAATAAAATAATTGTCATCTTATTTTTTTATTTGGTTTTAAAAAAGCTATATTATAAAAAACATATAATACAGAACAAATAAGACAATGTCAGTGATTAAAAAAATGACAAGAAAACAAAATAAGACAGAGGAGGGGAGAGCTCAAAGAAAGAGAAAAGGGCACATGTGGATAGCCAATTAGAATAGAGTGGTGGGGTGGGGGTTTGGGGGGAGCCCTATGTTCAGTTCAGTGCATTTGTCTGAAGTGCTGTCTGGGAGTCAAATTGAATTGGATTCTGTTTCTGCCATTCTAGGATTCTCTCAGGCACTAACGATTGGATCCAATCATCGAATGTTTGAAAATAAAATACATGCTGCAGACCAAAACAAACGGTTTTCCTTTCTTTCTTTTTTTTTTTTTTTTTTTCATGCAAAAGTTGATGGTTTCCAGATTATTTATTTTCAGCAACTTTTTTATTGTTTATTTTCGATATTGATAAATTGGGTTAATATAAACTATATAAAATCTGTATATTTGTGCTATTACGTGAAAGAAAATATATAAAAGGAATTGTCAAAGATAAATTAGGGATATAATCGAATGAGTTATTATAAAATATTTAATTCGTTTAATGCGGTAAAAATGTATTGAGTAGTTTTTATTAAATATTGAGATATGATTTAATATCTCATAGAGTTTAGAGTTGAATTTTAGAATTTTTTTAAAAAATAAGAAACTTAATTTGATAATATATATATATATATATTAATAATAACATTTACCCTTCATAAATATAACACTTATACTCTATATTAGTTTTGTACTATACAACGTACTTAATTTTCAAATTTTATTTATGTTTAAATTAGTAAGTATAATCTTAACCCTAATTAACTACTTTTTACTTTACTTTCTTCTTATTTTATATAAACTTTATAATAACTTGATTCGCTCTTATTGCGTATAATAAAAACAAAAATCCTATAAAGTTTTTATAAGGTTTTAAGAAATACAAAACCTTATTGAAATGGATTAAAATTTTATAAAATTTACTCCGATTATATCCTTAGAATCAATGATCCTTAACCCTTTTAACTCTTTTTCTTCTCCAAATTTTAGATATGTATATACATATTTCATTATTTTTTATACATTTATATATCAATTCATTTCTACATATTATGGGGAGATTAAGCCGTAAAATAAAACGATAGTTGGTTAATTCCATAAAACTAAAATCCAATAAAGAAACTGAGAACTGGAGGGCACAAGGGGCTAAATAAGAAAATCTCTCTTTTATTTTAATTTTTTTTATACATTTGTATATTCATGAAATATATGTACATACATATTATATATATATATATATATATATATATATTGGAAAAAAGTTTCTCCTTTTTGAACCATAAACAAGAACCCTTGAAAGCACTCATCAACCAAAACTCTTCGTCTTATCTTTATAAGTGCAAAATGAGGAATAATAAATAAAAAATGAATTTACAAGTCTAAATATTTAAAATTCGGTTTCTCTTTTTTCACTGTTTATTAAGATTCCAGCTACCTGAAAACAATATAATCATATTTCTATCTTTATTCCCTTTATTAAAAACAATAAAGCTTTGGATTTGATAAAATTAAGCAAACAAGGCCACAAAACTAACAAGTATATATTATATTCTTAATCAGTGCTCTAAAGCACATGCCAAACAAAATCAATTGGTTAGTTGATCATAATTTATGATTCATGAGTTGCTTTATGATGTCCTGTTGATTAATTCTAAGTGCAATAATTACCAGGGTTTCAACACAAAACTAGATAATAATTACCCATAAAGTAACCATGAAATGATATAATTATCAGGGTTTCAACCCAAAGTAAATAATATATCATTAATCATTATACATAAAAGTAACTACGGTATCATAGTCCCTTCATCGACTCTGTTCAACGTTGAGCAATTTCCTACTTTGGGATCTTTCTAGACAGGGTCGTTAAAAGATCTTACTTTATTCTCCATGATGACAAGCTTTTGGTTTCAATCTGCAGATGTAACGTAACTTGTTTTCTTTTTTCGTTTTTCTTTTTATTTTCTTTTTTTTTTTTTACTTCTTTCTTTTCCTCAACAAATGCAATGTGACTAAAGAGAAATAGAATCGAGCAATAAAGGGTTCATTCTAGCTATGATCCGATTCCAAAATGTTGGCACAATATGAGTGGATCGGTAAACTCTCATGTTCAAAGCTGCTTGGCAAAAGTTATTTAGCCCATACAGTCTAATTTATCAAGGTAAATTATGTCTTAATCATCGACGGCAACATGGATTATGAGCGACAGCATGATAGGAATCAAAATCTTATAAGATTTATCACTAGAACAAGAGCCAAAGGATTATAAAATTTGGTGATAAGGGTCTTCTTTGAACAATCCAATCTAAAAAATATTTGTATAATAACTTCTTTTCTATTACTTATTTGTTATACATTCTAGCATGTATACTTATCGGTTTTTATAGGACGATGGATAAACTCGCTAAAGCTCAGCTTGTGAGTTATTTATGGACCTATGTAAACCAAAGAAAAATCGGTATAACAAATTGTTCAATTGAAGTAAAGAATCGGCTACTTGAAGACCATTTGTATATGTAATAGTTGCTTATGGGAACCGGCCACTTAGTGGCATCCTTGTAATTTTTAATACATTTTTATCCTAATTGGAGTAGGTATAAATACTTGCTAACTAGGGTTTTTAGAGAGCTTTCGATATTTTTTTGACAAAACATACACTTTGAGCCGTAGGGATCCTTCCTTGCAATCAAAGATCTCTTATTAATTTATTTGTAAAATTGTGGCAAGAATCAACAAGAGTAGATTGTGAGTCATATCGATTTTACTTTTGTTGTGTTACAAATTGTATTTAGTGACTAATATCTAGGTACAATTTGTGGTTACTTGTTCATTCACGTGATTTAGGGTTGTAATTTTCATATTTGATTATTTCAATTTGAAATTGAATCCTAGTGCATTGCGTTTCCTTCCATCAAAGAACACATACTTATTTGTTCTTAAATCCATCTAGTATTTGCTTATTTGGAATCAAGTTCATCACACCATTTTGAGTACTAATTGTTTAGTTGATTATTCATTTGTATTATGTGCTTGTGATTTAGAAGGCACATCGCAGCAACAGCGACTTATTTTCTTTATATAATGAAAACTATATAACATTTTGAATATAAAAGTCTGATATTAAAAATAATGCAAGACAATATGAATGATTATAGAAAGCTCTTATTGCAATGAAAATCAATTAGAAAACTAAGTTAAACAACATATATAATTATGCTAAGGAGATCACCGTAAGGTAAAAGAATTTTCTTTCCTTTAATTACTAGGAACAAGGAAAAAATAAAATTTTAAATGGCTTCATACCATCATATTTGTTGTCTGTGGCTTCATGGCACAAAAGAAGTTTTTTAAAGAGCATCACATTGATAAGTCATCACATTTACTCTAACTAGGGTTACAACTAGGCGTATCATTATAAGGTACCTAACTCGCCTAACCTGATAAAAACTCTATATGATAATATCCTATAAGGTTTTTATAAGGTTTTAGAGGATAAAAAAAAAACTCGATGGGAAACCTGACCCATTAAAAAATAATATATTTATAATAATATTTGTTATTAACCTATGTAACATGTATACTCTAGATTAGTTCTACATTGTATAGCATATTTAATTTACATATTTCATTTATGTGTAAGTAAGCATTACCTTAATCTTATCTAATTACTTTTTACTAAATTTCCTTCTTATTTTATATGTACTCCACAAAAACTTGATTTGCCTCTATAGGGTTCATAACCTTATAGGATTAGGTTTTGGTAATAGAAGTTAAAACTTTATATGATTTTGGGAAATGCTAAACCCTATATGAGCAGGTTAGGGTTTTATAAAACCTATCTCGAACCTGTCTTAATTGCATTTCTAACACTAAGGGAAAGTAATTTTATCATTCTTCAATCATATTTCAATCTGTTCAGGCTCATGTAGTTATAGACTAAACAAAACTAACAAACAAGAAAATAATCATAACAAAATTAGAATACAATCTAATAGAAGGAAATTAATAAAATAAGGAAAATAATGCTTTTAACCTTCATTCTCTAGAAGGCACAAATTTAATCACCAACATATTGGATTCGGTCGACCAAGTGGTGTTTCGCTAAAATTCAATCAGTTTAGTGAATGAGGTGCTCAATGGGGTCTTCTTCTCCTTAGATCTACATCATTCCTCCTCTCTTAAAAATATTCGCCCTCAAATCTTTAATATTATTCAATAGGATAGAATAACAACCTACAAAATCAAACTTCAATCCACAATATAATTTCTTTAATTCTTCTCTACCTAAGAAGATTCATCTCTAATAATAGATGTAATACTTGGTTCAACCATGAGTAATGTATTTGATTTCTTCTCTTCTCCCATTCACCAGTACCATAATCTCCTATGAATGTGGCCTATATCATTAGTTAATTTTCTCTTTAGTTTTCAAGGACTTTTAATGATTTTGGAGAAAAAATAACTCAAAAAGGTTTGAAGATTGAATAGAAAGCACAGCTAGTATAATCCCATTAACATTCTCCCTAGGAACATGGTTAAATGTTTCACATGTTACCACATCTAATCCCTTAGGTGCACTATATGTTGTATGTTTTCATGCTCTTGCTCAACTTCAAGGTGGTTGTGCACTCTATTATTTTTTTGGACATTATATAAAACTTGATTTGAAGTTTTGCATTACTTATTGGAACAACAGGCAATCTAAGAAATCTTAGGATGTCAACAAGATGGCCAATGGTTTTGAGTTGGCATTGTTGTGTGTCTAACCTTGTCAAAACTTCATCTAACTTAGACATAAACCCCCTTATACAAATCGGTAACCGTGTATTCTTGGGAATCTAATGTTTTGGTATGAAACAAAGGGAAAATGTAGTTACTTTAAGGAAAGAACTTAAAGTGAAATTATGAAAAGAACACAACAATAAGCTCTAAAATCAAATATGATGTAGGGTAGTAGAATTAATTTATTTTGTGTAATGAAAACGTATGAAATTGTGGAAATAATTTGTTCTAATATACACAAATAAAGCGACATAGTATGAATAATTGTGGAAAACTCTTATTACAACAAAAATCAATTGAAAACTAAGCTAAACATCAATTATATAAATATTACAAGAAAATTATTGGAAGATAAAAGATTCTAGCCCCACCCCCCCCCCCCCCCCCCCCCCCCCTCTTACACCATCATTTTTAGAGCTATGAACATATATTAAACAAAAAAAGAAATTACTCTTTTTGAAAACACACACGCACTTACACACAAACACATATTTCTTTTTATTTTGTGGTGATTTCTAGAATTCTTGATATAGTAATTATTTAAATTATGTTTTTTTTTTAATGAGACAATGTTTGAATCATTACTTGAATTATATATATATATATATAATATATATATATATATATATATATATATAGTTAATTTTATGCTTGAAATTTGAAATTGCTAAATTTCAAGCCTAATTAGACTTTTACACGTTAAATTTACCACCTTACCTCTAACTTGTACACTTTAACCAATAAATATTTGTCATGCAATTACATGAAAGTAGTGAATTTAATTAGTAAAAGTTTGATTAGATGTGATGTTTAGCAAATTCAAATTTCAGACAGAAAATTTAATGATAAAATTTTTTAGTTAAGTATGAAATTTATTAATTTCAATTTTCAAATATAAAATTAAAAAACAAAACATGTAAAGTTTGGATAGTGATTTTGATATTATTCCATTTTCTAATTGATTTCCATGTTTCCCATAATTGCTCACATTGTCCTAGCATTGATGCAATTTTTTCCTCTATACTTGTTTTACTTTTGCTATCCTACTTAATTAAAATGAAAAAATAAAATAGAAAAGTTTCAATATGTTTAAACCTAAAGAGACTACAAAATTGTGCAAGGATTAAAGACTTTGTTCTAATGGGCACTAATGCACAAACAAATGTTTATTATTTTGGAATGGAAGACAAAGAACTTGTTTTGGTGAATGTTTACTTTATAGGGATGAAACTCTATTTGATACACATCAGTTAGGCATCATTAATCATGTTAGAGAACTGATTGAACCATACTTTAAAATTTTCTTTGATTTGAAGTAATGAGAAAATTAAACCATATTTCATAGTTTAATTTGTTTTGCTTTAGAAAGATGAATTGAACTTATGAAACTCGTCTATCTCTAGATATAATGATGATTTCTTTCAAACATGCATGCTCAATCTATAAGTATACTTGGTCTTTTATCATGCTTAGCATACATAGCCAAGAGAAAAAAAAAAGCATAGATGTCTTTTATCCTATTTAATAGCATGGTACATAGTAGGGGTGAGAAGCTAATTTTGTTATACTTTATACCCTATAGTACCTTACTTGATCAAATATGTTTTGAATAGTTATTGAAGGTCATAAGATAGATTATGAGTACAATTGTTTTGAACCTGCTCCTAAAAGAGAAGGTATGGGTATGACATCTTGATACTCCATACTATTATAGAACTTATACACTAAGATATAAATGTTACAAGTTATAGGATACCATGTAAATACCTTATAAAAATTATTAAATAATAATGAATGTAAAACAATATTATATAACTACCTTCTAAGTTCTATCGAAAGGAAAAAGAAAAATAAACATACAAGTTATAGCCTTATAGAACATCATTTTCGTAATTGAGCTTTTAACATAATTTAATACTATGGACCAATTTAATGGGTTATGATGAGATCCATGATGGGAGCCAAGTCAGAAGATGGAATGTGGATCCTCTTGAAGTACCACCTAGACCAATCATAAGAAATCAAGCGAAACGGTTCAAGAAAGCACTTAATGGGTTGATAAAGGATGTTCACGAAGCTGGAAAGGATTGGAGTAATCATGAAGCTGGAATGGATTGGAACAACCATGGGAATGCCCTTACTCTTGTACAAGTCATACCGGATACGGGGTGAAGAGGGCATGTCTTTACAAGGCACGGCTGTGTAGGAGTCTGAAGGTTACACAGAATCATACACAGTCGTATACACGGTTCAAAGGCACGACCGTGTATGTTGTCAAGATTTCCACAGAAAGATATACGACTAGAAGTACACGGTCGTGTACATTGTCAAGATTTCCACAAAATTATACACGGCCAAAGTACACGACCGTGTATCTCCCCGACGAGTTTTGTTTTGTTATTTTTACGTACTTATTGAAGTGATATCGTTTTGGGCCTTTATTGTTACGAATTGCAAACCCTAATATAAAGCTCCTAGGGTTTAGAACATTTAGGATATAGAACATACAACATTGAAAGTTTGAAAACACTTTTTGAGAGAATTCCTCTCTTGGTTCTTTAAAGAACTAATTTAGAACTTATCGGATTTTTCTTCCGTGGCGTTCATTCCGACTTATCAATCGGTCTTTCATCCCGATTGTGGCGTCTTCATATTATACCAAGGTTCTTGTCTCGCTTATAGACAACGGGTCGCGGTTTCCACTTGAGGGTGTTTGGCATCTTAGGTAACGAATTCCGAACGTATTGGTATTGGGTTTCATCACACGTTGGCGTGGTTCGTATCAGTTAGGAATCCGATCAAACCCATCTCATATCAGTTTGGTATTAGAGCATAGGTTTGTTAAACATCAGTTCGGTTTGAGGAAGGTAACATCAAAACCCTAACTCCAATCGTTCATATCAATTGTTAGTATTCAATTTCATAGTATTAATTGTCTATTGAAAGTGTAGTACTTACTATTCAATTTTGTTCAAAAAAAAAAAAAAAGAAGAATCACGACACAAAAAAAAAGGAGCGTGATCAAGAGCAACAACAAAGACAAAAAAAAAAAATTCAGAAAGAAAAGAGGAAATTTACGAACCTTAGAGTTGTTTTGAATTCTACAGAAGGGAATTAGTGTAGTTTGGGTTAGTTCCAAGAGAATTGAGAAGAGGAATTGGTGAGTTAATATCATCATTTTTTGTGAGAATACACGAGTGACTATGTGATATCATCCTTTGAGTGAAACACGTAAGGGAGTGTATCCTGAGGCTTAATTATATATATTTGTGTTAGTACTAATCTTTTCTACAGGAACTATGTCGAGGCAACATTCTCCTGAAAGTGAGAGGGGAAGGTTTGATGCTAGGTTAGTGATTGAGGCGTTGAGGGGTGAGATGAAGAGGATGTTTCAGGAGGGAATGGAACAAATTCATGAGACGGTAGAGCAAAGACTAGAGCAATCTACAAACGTCTTCCAAGGGCGTAAGAGGGAGAGTCGTTCTAGGAGAGTACAAAGGGGTGGAGATGAAATGTTGGGTGATGACTTTGATGAGCCTTCTATCGGGAGTTGTAGATGATATAGTGGTCGGAATAGAGGAACTAGGGATTGGGAAGATAGAGGAGATAGGAATAGAGAGGATAATCAATTGAGTAGCATAAAGATGAAGATTCCTCCTTTCCAAGGGAAGAATGATCTCGAGGCATACTTAGAGTGGGGGACGAAGGTGGAGATGGTGTTTGATTGTCATAACTATAGTGGGAGAAAGAAAGTGAAACTTGCTGCCATTGAATTTTCAGATTATGCCATAATGTGGTGGGATCAACTAATGTTGAATCGAAGAAGGAATAGCGAACCACCTATTGAGTCGTGGGAAGAGATGAAAAGGGTTATGAAGAAGCAGTTTGTGCCTGCATATTACTATCGTGAATTGCACAACAAATTGCAAACTCTTAAGTAGGGAAGCCGAAGTGTAGATGAGTATTTCAAGGAGATGGAAGTTACGATGATCAGGGCGAATGTAAAGGAGGATAGAGAGGCTACCATGGCTAGATTTCTTGTTGGATTGAATAGAGAAATTCAAAATGTTGTTGAATTGCAGCATTATGTAGAATTAGAGGATATGGTTCATATGGCTATAAAGGTTGAGAACCAACACAGGCAGAAAGGTAGTAGTAATGCACAATTTCAACAGGGTACTGGTTCATCCACCTGGAAGACTAAACAATGGAAGAAGGAAGAAAAGCCTTTACCCACCAAACCAAAAGGAGAGCTGAGACAAGTTGGTTCTACTCCTAGTAACCAAGGTAACCCTGATTCTTCTACTTCTAGAAATCATGACATTAGATGTTTTAAATGCTAAGGTAGAGGCCATATTGCTAGTCAATGTCCAAATAGGCGTGTTATGATTTTGCGTGATGATGGTGAGTATGAGACTGAGGGGGATAGTGAGGAAGATGATATGCCTCCATTAGAGGACGCTAGTGATGATGAGGAGCCTGCAATAGGGAGGTTAGTGGCAGTAGTGAAGTGAGCTTTGAATGTGCAGGTGAAGGAAGAAGAGGAGGTGCAAAGAGAGAATATATTTCATACTAAATGTTATCTAGGAGATCATATTTGCAGTTTGATCATTGATGGAGGAAGTTGCACCAACGTGGTGAGTAATTTTATTATTGAGAGGCTAGGACTCAAGACTACTAAACACCCTAGTCCATATAAATTGCAGTGGTTGAATGATAGTGGCGAGACTAAGGTGAGTAAGCAAGCTTTGATTGCTTTTCGCATTGGTAGGTATGAGGATGAGGTGTTATGTGATGTAGTGCCAATGCAAGTGTGTCATGTGTTGTTGGGGAGGCTATGGCAATTTGATAGGAAGGTTGTTCATGATGGCTTTTCTAACAAGTATACGCTTGTTCACCAAGG
Organism: Laguncularia racemosa; assembly: GCA_037954665.1. Lineage (NCBI taxonomy): Eukaryota > Viridiplantae > Streptophyta > Magnoliopsida > Myrtales > Combretaceae > Laguncularia > Laguncularia racemosa. The sequence continues at coordinate 4,756,206 of JBBMOL010000003.1, read as the reverse complement.
GAAAAGCTTTAATCTTAAACCTTTAACACCTAAGCAAGTGTATGAGGATCAGTTGCAGCTACAACAGTCTTTTGCAAAATATTAGGTGAGTGAAAAACAGAGGGAGAGTGAGAGAGCAAAAGATAGCGAGAAAGAAAAGGAATACAAAAGTCGATCTCAAAAGGAAAAAGAGAGGAAGGCTGGAAAGAGTGTGAGAGACCAAGTTGAAGGGGGATCAACTTTGGTGGTAAGTGAAAAGGAGAGTGCAGTCTTGCAAAAGGAGAGTTGTGTGGCAAGAGCGAGTGTAGTGAGGAGAGCGTTAGTGATGAAGCAACCTATGTTGTTGCTGGTTTTTAAGGAAACATGTCTGAATACTAGCGAACTATCTAACTCTTTGCCTAGTGTGGTTGTGTCTATTGTGCAGGACTTTGAAGATGTCTTCCCTGAGGAGATTCCAAAGGGATTACCACCTATTCGTGGTATTGAGCACCAGATTGACCTAGTACCCGGAGCATCGATTCCAAACAAGCCAGCTTATAGGAGCAATCCGGAGGAGACAAAGGAACTCCAAAGGCAGGTCGATGAATTAATGGAGAAGGGGTACGTAAGGGAAAGCATGAGTCCATGCACATTGCCTGTGATTTTGGTGCCTAAGAAGGATGGGTCATGGAGAATGTGTGTTGACTGCCGCGCCATCAACAACATCACGGTAAAGTATCGTCATCCCATTCCTCGCTTAGATGACATGTTAGATGAGTTACATGGGTCTAGTGTCTTTTCCAAAATTGATCTGAAAAGTAGATATCACCAAATTAGAATGAAAGAAGGTGATGAAAGGAAAACCGCATTCAAAACGAAATATGGATTGTATGAGTGGTTAGTAATGCCTTTCGGTTTAACTAACGCACCTAGTACTTTTATGAGACTTATGAACCAAGTTTTGAGGACTTTTATTGGCAAATTCGTGGTTGTCTATTTTGATGATATTCTTATTTACAGCAAGAGTTTGGAAGACCATATATCTCACTTGAGGGATGTTTTAGGAGTACTTCGAAAGGAGCAATTATATGCTAACCTCAAGAAGTGCACTTTTTGGACAGATAAACTTGTGTTTCTTGGTTTTGTTGTTAGTGCACAGGGAATACAGGTTGATGAAGAAAAGATTCGTGCGATCCAAGAATGGCCTAGTCCAACTACTGTAAGTAATGTGCGTAGTTTCCATGGACTAGCGAGTTTTTATAGGAGATTTGTGAAGGATTTTAGCACCATTGTGATGTGCTTAAAACCAAGTTCAAGCACATACAAAAGACTTAAGAAAAACCAAACTCAAGTCAAGGCAAACCGGTTCCAACCAAAGGGCAAATGACGTGAACCCTAGTAAGATATGATGAAATCCAAACATCCAATGATATAATTATAATTCCACAATCATAATACCTTCTAACAACACCCTAATTTCATGTAATCCACGCAAATAAACTTCAATTTCAAAAGAAAACCGTAACAAAAATAATCCCTTTCAAATAGTGAAGAACACGTTTTCTAGGGGAAATCTTCAATGATGATCCGAATAGAATTGATAAATACTTCAAATAAGCACAAGAATTCGTGAACAATAAGATGTATTTCTAACCAAGAAATATCTCAATTCAACCCTAGATATGACACACTAGAGAAGAAAAGAAATCACAACAAAATGAAATTGATATAACTCACAATTTCAAGATGTTGCACTCGCCACAATTTCAACTCTTGGGATTGAAATTGATAAGAGTTTGGAACCAAGGTATGAACCCTAATTCACACGTGAATTGTAGTGTATATTCTGCAAAAATGATTAGCCCCTCAAACCCTCTCTTAAGCAAGTATTTATACTTGCTACTCCTAGGGTTAAAAAGTGCTCAAAATTACAAGTTTGTCACTTTTAAGGTGGCTAACCCTAAATGAAAGTTACAAAGAAATAAAAGTGTCCCAAAACCAAAATACAACCAAAATAGTTCAATAAACATTTACAAGATACAAAATAACATAAGTCTTCATGATCCAATGCCTCAGAATAGAGAACAATCGCAGCGGGTCTTTGATTGTTATCCTGAAAAATGTTCTGTGTCCAACTGAAGTTATAGGACATTTTGGCATCCCATGGAGAAGTATAATTGTACCTGTAAGATTATTCCCAAATTTTATTAGATATAAAGACATAAAGTAAAATATGGGCAATTTGGTTAATAATCCAAATTGGGTTCTGAAGAGGTTGACGGTGTCAGAAATTTTCCCATCATCTCCTTGGGCTTCTGAAAGATTTGCCCTCAAATCTAGAGGATCAGTTGTGGAACTGAACCCTAAGATCTCTGTTGTCCTGCTCTCCCGGCTAACCATGGTAGTGGATGGATTCCTGATTTGTTTCTAAAAACCCTGGACCTCAGATGGAGTCATTGGTAATAGAACTATGCGTGACTCGCCCATGCTGAACATATAGGTATTTTCAAACCCATCATGTATCACCGGTCGATCATACAACCAAGGCCGACCCAACAGCAAATGGAATGCATGCATAGGAACTATATCACAAAGGATCTCATCATGATAGTTCTGCTCGACACTCACAGGAACCTTTGCCCTAAGGGTAACATGCATGCTACCTCTATTATCCAGCCAATGCAAGTGATAAGGACTAGAATGTGGTATAGTAGACAGTTGTAATTTTTCTACCAGTGCAGCAGATATAACATTCGTGCAACTACCACTATCGATGATGAGTATACAAAGGTTACCTTTGATTCTACAAGAGGTATGAAATATGTTCTCCCTCTGAATATCACTGGTATCAGGAGATGTGGATAAAACCCTACGTAACACATTAAGGGGTAGATATTTCCCTCCTGTATGCTCCTCAGGCACATTTGCATTTTGATCATCATAATATTCCCATCTGAAGCCCACGTTCTTCTTAATTACCTTAGTAAGTGGTATTGGAGCAGTGCTTATGCAGGAGAGAAGGCCAATCGCATTCTTTAGTGAGAAGCTAAGTGGGGCAACCTTGAACTACCCTACTTATGACAAGGAGTTATATGCATTGGTTCGAGCCCTGGAGACGTGGCAACACTACCTTTGGCCAAAGGAGTTCGTGATCTACACTGATCATGAATCCTTGAAGTACTTGAAGGGGCAACATAAGCTAAATAAAAGGCATGCTCGCTGGGTGGAGTTCATCGAAACATTTCCATATGTCATCCACTACAAGCAAGGTAAAGAGAATGTCGTTGTTGATGCACTTTCTAGAAGGTATGCTCTTATCTCTACTCTTAGTTCTAGATTGCTTGGTTTTGAGCACATTAAGGAATTATATGCTGCTGATCGAGATTTTTGTGAGGAGTATGTACATTGTGAGAAGAGTGAGCATGGTAAATTTTATAAACATGAAGGATTCTTGTTTAGGGAGAGTAAACTATGCATTCCAATTTGTTCTTTAAGAGAATTATTAGTGAGAGAGTCTCATGGAGGAGGTTTAATGGGAAATTTTAGAGTAGCTAAAACCTTAGAGGTATTGCAGGAACACTTTTATTGGCCTCACATGAAACGAGATGTTGAGAGGATTTGTGAGCGATGTGTTACGTGTAAGCAAGCAAAATCTAGAGTCTAACCTCAAGGGCTTTATACCCCACTTCCCATTCCTCATAAGCCTTTGATAGATATTTCCATGGATTTTGTGTTAGGATTACCCAAGTCTAGACATGGTTAAGATTCTATTTTTGTAGTTGTAGATAGATTCTCTAAAATGGCACATTTCATTCCTTGTCACAAAACAGATGATGCTTGCAATATTGCTAATTTGTTCTTTAGGGAAGTTATGAGATTACATGGTATGCCTAGAACAATTGTATCAGATAGAGATGCTAAGTTCTTAAGCTACTTTTGGAAGACATTGTGGGCTAAGTTAGGAACTAAGTTATTGTTCTCTACTACTTGTCATCCATAGACTGATGGTCAAACTGAGGTAGTAAATCGAACTTTATCTACTTTATTGAGGGTTGTAATTAAAAAGAATATTAAAAGTTGGGAGGATTGTTTGCCGCATGTTGAATTTGCCTATAATCGTACAATGCATTCTGCTACTAAATTTACTCCTTTTGAAATTGTGTATGGTTTTAATCCACTAACTCCTTTGGATTTATCACCTTTGCCTATTTCTGAGTATGTTAATCTAGATGGCAAGAAGAAAGCAGAATTTGTTAAATAGATCCATGAGAAGGCAAGGCTAAACATTGAGCGAAGAACAGAGTAGTATGTGAAACAAGCCAACAAGGGTCGTCGACAAGCTGTTTTTTAACCTGGAGATTGGGTTTGGGTTCACATGCGCAAAGAGCGGTTTCCTGTGCAACGTCGATCTAAATTACTTCCTAGAGGCGATGGACCATTTCAAATTCTTGAGCGCATCAATGATAATGCATACAAGATAGATTTACCAAGTGAGTATTAAGTAAGTGCCACATTTAATGTTACTGATCTGAGTCCTTTTGATGCAGGCGATGATTTGAGGACAAATCCTTTTCAAGAGGAGGGGAATGATGAGATCCATGATGGGAGCCAAGCTAGAAGATGGAATGTGGATCCTCTTGAAGTGCCACCTGGACCAATCACAAGAAATCGAGTGAAACAATTCAAGGAAGCACTTAACGGGTTGATAAAGGATGTCCACGAAGCCAGAAAGGATTGGAGCAATCATGAAGCTGGAATAGATTGGAACAACCATGGGAATGCCCTTGCTCTTGTATAAGTCATACCGGATACGGGGTGAAGAGGGCATGTCTTTACAAGGCATGGCCGTGTAGGAGTCTGGAGGTTACATAGAATCATACACGGTCGTATACACGGTTCAAAGGCACGGCCATATATGTTGTCAAGATTTCCATAGAAAGATACACGTCTAGAAGTACACGGTCGTGTACATTGTCAAGATTTCCACAGAATTATACACGGCCAAAGTATACGGCCGTGTATCTCCCTGACGTGTTTTGTTTTGTTATTTTTACGCACTTATTGAAGTGATGTCGTTTTATGCCTTTATTGTTACGAATTGTAAACCCTAATATAAAGATCCTAGGGTTTATAACATTTAGGATATAGAACATACAACATTAAAAGTTTGAAAACACTTTTTGAGAGAATTCCTCTCTTAGTTTTTTAAAGAACTAATCTAGAACTTATCGGATTTTTCTTCCGTGGCATTCATTTCGACTTATCAATCGGTCTTTCATCCCGATTGTGGCGTCTTCATATTATACCAAGGTTCTTGTCTCGCTTATAGACAACGGGTCGCGGTTTCCACTTGAGGGTGTTTAGCATCTTAGGTAACGAATTCCGAACGTATTGGTATTGGGTTTCGTCACACGTTGGTGTGGTTCGTATCAGTTAGAAATTCGATCAAATCGATCTCGTATCAAGTTAGTAATAGGTCCTAGGAAACTAAGTTTAATTAAAAATGTTTTAGGAAGATTTAGGTTGGTAAGCTTAGAATAAAGATCATTGGGCCGATTTTCCTCTTTTTCATCTTTCTTGGTTGTCTTGTGCATAAATAGTGGGCTCGAGAAAAGGCCTTTTTGGGCTTTATTAGGCTTCATTTGACTTTAAAAGAGGTGATATGGGCTCTCTTCTTATTTCAAAAGGCATTAGGCTCATCACCAAGCCTAGGCCTAAGCTCATCATCCATAAGAAGAAGAAATAACTCATAGCCATTAGATCATCAAAAGTGATACAGCAACCATCAACGGCATCAAATCTTAGACATCCATCTTAAAGTGATATAATGGTCAAGATTAGCCTTTAAAATATATAGATATTGGGCTAATTCTCTCATTTGCATCACATTTGACATTTTATAAGATTTGAGATGAATGCAAAATTTCTGCCGAAATACCTTTACAAAATATTAAACCCACTACTTTGTGAAGAACATATCAAGTACATAGAATCAAATCTACTATCACATGCTTGCATATGAGACATCGACTTTGCCTATTCCTCCTCTTACACCTCTTCCTGCCACATCCATACATGTCTCATCATCTCAAGTAATCTTCAATATCAAGCTACATATGCATCGCATGTGATCGATCATCGACAACAACCCTCCATATATTATTTGGCAACTCCACTGAGGAGGAAACTGCTTGGCTCAAGAATGGTGCTTGCTAATGGAAAAATAGACAAATGGAGCACTCTTATGCTCAGAAGACCAATCATGAGACTACTAAGCAAGTTTGAATGATTGAAGCGAACATTGTGCTTGTAACCATGCAACAAACATCTTCTGCTAATACATCTACTTTGATGATCTGCAGTTCTTCACCATGTAAGAGAACACTCGTGTTCTTAACTATTTTCTGATTGCCTTAGTGTAGCTTATGCCATGCATGGTAACTACTATTATTGCTAGAATTACTAGTATTGGTAAACTAGCAATAGTTCTTCTTGCACTAGGAGTGTAAATCACTAGAACTATGCTTGCTACTATAACCATCCCAAATGGTCTTAATTCAATACTTTGCATCATGCTAAACATGCAAACTAAGTTCTTGCAGAGATGAAGGGGTTTAATAGGGGGAAAGATTGTAGCATGTTGCAACTGACATGATTGCACCCCACAATATCACTCCAACACCCCTATAGGAGCTAACCCTACAACTTTTTCTTTATCCCATGTGATGAAGGAAGATCTTGGGAAATACTAGAGGTAAGTTCAATTGATGTTCTTTATTAGCATCGTTAATTTAATGTTACCATACCTTCAAAGGGTTATGAATCAAGACCTTAAGAACTATATTATTCCTAAGTTTGTGAAGTTTAATGGAAAATAGGGGAGTGCCAAGGAGCACCTTCTTAAATTCATTTATATGCTTGAAGTCTAAGGATTCGATGATGATTTCAAATGAAAGGAATTCTCTAAATCTTTGATAGAGAAAGCATACGCTTGATATGTTAACTTACCCCTAGAATTGGTTGATTCATGGGGGAGCCATGTGCAATATTTTTTAAAAAAGTTATTTGAGAAATAGGAATGGGTTACCCTTACTACTATGGGATGCATAAAACAATGTCTAGGAGAAGATCTCATAGATTAAATCAAGCACCTTAAGGATTGCTTACTTGACATCTAAGATGTTTATGATGAAAAAGAACTTGTGAAAATTTCCATCTAAAGTATGTTTATGGAGTACACTGTATATCTTAAAAACTTGTCATTAAATTTTCTTGCAACAATAGTCAAAAATGCTTGAAGGATCAACAATTCAATTCCTAAACAAAGGGGTGATCTTAAATAAGAAGCAAGAGCCTTTTTTATGAACTATGCACATGGATGAATTTACAATGACAACAAGAGGATGGCATAGACAATCCTAAGAGTGCTCCATCATTCTCATGTTTAATGGATAAAGTTCATGCCATCCTTGAAAAATGGATCAAATATGGAAATATCAAACTACTAGGGGTTGATGAAGAACCCATGGTGCATGAAAAGAATAATCTCAAATATGATTAGTATCATATAAGTGAAAGTTATGCCACCAAGAACTACCAAAATTTGAGATGGGTATTCCAAAAGAGAATATGAAATAGTGAACTTATTGTTGAAGATAACAATGTTAAGATGATGGAGAATGAAGACTTTGATACTGAATAGAGTCTTGTAGATGTGTCCAATCTTGTATTAAAGGCAAAAGCTACCCATCACTTGTATTCATCTTTTAACAAGGAAAAAAAAAAAGTCAATTCCAACCATGAAATAATAATTCTTTATCCATCATCTATGTTCATCTACACTTTATCTATATAACAAACCCCTTAAAAGCAACAAATTGCAAATCCGTAGTCACCTTCCCCCTTTCCCCTAACTAAGCTCTCTTTAAACTTTGGTGAAATAACCTAGTTTTTTAAGGTTAATTAAAATTAATTCAAAATAGAGAGTGAATTCTCATGAATTTAATTAAAGGCATGTTTCTAAATTTTAAAAGTTAAATTCGGGGTAATTTTCAAACATTTAGGTGTAGAAATTTAAAAATATCCATTTTGCCTTTAAGCCAGTTTTATCAAGGCTAATCCAAAAGAGGATAAAAACCCTAAATTATTAATCAAAGTTATTTAAGATAAAAAGGGAATTCTCAAGTTAAGTTAGAGAATAACTCAAAGGGTTATGACCAAAATTTTCAAAATGACCTTCTTGCCCTTTTTCCTAATTACGTTACGCTTTACCTAAAGAATAGTCTTCAAAACTCAATGAGGAGTATTAAAGTGCTGAAAATTCAATTTAGGACAAAAATAAATTTTCAAGGTTCAATTAAAGAAGGAATTATAAGTTTTAGGGCAAATTGCTCAAAAACGACCAAAATGCTTTTATACTTGATTTTATCAAGAAATATCAATATTTGAATTTAGACAATTATTTGGGAGCATTAGAGTGCTAATAAACCTAATTGGAGTTTAATTTTCTTATTAGAAAGTTTAGAAAACCCTAAAGAAGCTAGAGGAGTGACATATGTCATAATTAGAGAAAAAAGCATCAAGAGGAGGTTCCCATAAATCCACCTAGGGTTTAGTGAAGCACAATGCTCCACAAATACTCCAATGTGTTACTAACCCATTCCTTGCCTTGTCATTTCTTTTTTACTAGAGTCTTCTAACATTTAAAGCCCTAAACTCTAATGATCTTTTTAAGAACCCTACTAATCTAAGTTAGTTTAATGTGTTTAGCTAGGTTTGGATGATTAAATGGAAACTTAAGGAAGCCCTAGAAGTTTCCACCACCTACTCCTCTCTAAGTGTAAGTTTTCTTCATCTATGTTGTAGTTTAGTTAGCATTTTAAGGTTAAATCCTTGTATTGAAATGCTAAATAAAGTTCCTTTGTGCTAAAAATATTTTTGGAAGCTAAGAAAAAACCCACTTAGACTCTAGACGTGGTAGCTTAAGGAGGATTCAAGGAGCTTGTTAAGTCTTGAAAAGGTAAGCAACAAGAGCCCATCTTAAAATGATGTTTAGAAGTGCCTAGATGTATTTTAAGTGTACGGAAATTATTAGAGTGCATGGAAAGAGGAAACACTAAGTGTGTTACCACTTCTATGGAAGAATGATGGTGATTTCTTATTATTTCAAATGTTGATTGATGAGTAAACATGTTTATTTAAGTGTTAGACAAAGATTTGATAGATTAGAGGTGAGATTAAGGCTTAAAGTTGCATGTTAACCTTAGTCCTAGCAATTCTATCACCCCCATCCTTTTATATGGTGTTTATTGTTCTTTGATTTTGATTCTTTCCTGTTGATATGTTTAAGTGGTGATTCATGTGGTGAATCTTAGCTTAAGTAGTGATTTAAGTGTATATTGATGCATATATATGACTAGGATGGTTAATTTTACAAAATTGATGACTTGGGATGTTTGATAAGTATTTTGAGGATGAATTGTGAAATTTCTAGCATATATTGATTTTAATTAAGTGATTTGAGGTTTGGTTAAAGTTCTCTTAGTGATTTAGGACTTAAATGAGTTTGATAGGTTAAAGGTTGCATTAGAAGTAGAAAATTGCATAGATGAATTAGACTTAATTTTTGTTAAATTTTTGATAAATGATGTGTTAATATGTTTAATTGATGATTTTAGTTTATTAGGATTAAATGATGTAAATTTTGATATATCATGTATGTATGATATTTTAAGGACTTCAAGATTAATATTTTGATGCATGCATGTTTGAATATGTTTGAAATTAATGTAGTTTCCAGATTTTCCAGCATTTGGCAATCTTAATTAAGATGTAATTTGATATTTGATTGGGTTTCTCTTGATAATTTAGGGCTTAGATGATGGTATAAAGCTATATGATGACTATGCCATGCTTAGGCTGCATAAGGTATTGATTCTGAGCATGAAATTGATAAACTATTTAAATATATTTAAATTTTTGGAAATTCCAGCATATTGGAGTGAATTTTAATGATGATGATGGCTAATGTTTAATTTACTAGAAGTGATGTATTGAAGTGCCTATGTACTTGCATGTAATATTTACTTGAACACCTGATGAAATTGAAGTTAAATAACAAATTTTGATTTAAAGAAATTAATAAAATTTAAAGTGTTCTTGAATGTTAAGATGTTTTTGGCTAAAAACCCCTTTTGATGCATTTTATATCCTCAAATTCATCAAAAAGGTGTTTTTCCACATGATTTCAGTAAAGTATGTTTTTTTGAATGGATTTTTAGCCATAGAATTCAAATCTAAATATGCCTAATGGTGCAATCTAAAAATCAATTGGGCTAATTTCCTTTTTAAGGCTCATGAGCTAAATGAGTTTTACTAAAATAAAGCACCCTTAATGGGGCTTACACCTAATGAGGCCTAAAACCAAGTAAGAATTCTAAATGGGCTTAACTTAGGTATAATGAATTAATTGGGCTTAAGAATAATTATAAGAACATGACCTTAATGGGCTTAAAATGGATATGATAAGTAAGAATAACTTAAATGGGCCAAGTTGAATATAATAATACACAATGGGTCTAAAAGAATTAAGTAGGCTTAAATTAAATAAATTGGACTTAAAATACCTAACTAGGCCTACGTAAATGAACTAGAGTAATATGGGTGTGATTAGATTAAGTAGATATGTAGTTAGTAAAATAGACTAGCTTAATTAATAAGGTTAATTAACATAATTTAACATAGTGGGCACAATTCCAAACTATTTAAAATCACTTTCTTTTAGGGTTTAATACCCTAATGGGCCCATAACTAGTATTCGTCTTAGTTATATAAGAGACCAAGAACCTAACCCCATAATAGTAGTTGTAATAATAATAATAATAATAAAATAATCAATTATTTAAACATAAATTACTAATTTGTAATTTCTCTTCACAATTACATATTAACTTAATGACCGTGATCATTAAGGAAAACTTTTGGCTTCAAGAATCTTTTGCCTTCCAACTATGTAATAACTACATGTTGTATGCTATAATAGAAATATTAAATTGGACTAATAATTGAACTTAGCTAATTAATCATATGTTGGTTATGCTTAGCCACTTGAGTTAGTAAGTGATGCTCTTGGTTTGAAACTATGTCTATGATCATAGTTTTAGTTAACCATGGTAAATTAGGTACTTAGGTCATCAAGTATGACTTAATAGGTAGCTATTGGGAGGAATTGCATCAAATAATAGTCACTAAAAGCGTAGAGAAGATATATCGAGAGTTGCTTAGGGTTTATGGGACTCGGCAAGTGATGTGATATAGTTGGATTGCAATCAGTGATGGCTACAAAATGATAATAAAATCTATATAAGGCCACTCTTAGGTGATGAGGTTTAATGTAGAATCTGACTACTCTTGTCATCCCTCGATGACCATTGTAGGAGTATTAGACCTTAGGTCCCTTGTCGTATTTCCAAAGTTATAAGTGTTTTTGTGTTGATTATTTATTTAATTAATTATTATATTAATTAAATTGATGTTTGTTGCATTAGATTAGGCTTGTGTGAAATTTGTATGTGTTTATGTTACCATGTATTTAGCTCATGTAGCTCACTTTTCTTAACAATAATATAATGTGTATAACAAAAAGGAAAATATATTTCTATAATCATTAGTCCCATTTATTACCCACTCTCATTATATCTCTCCATCCTAAAGATCATATTCTTAGGTAGTCTATGAATCAATAAACCTAGACTCTGACATTTCTTAAACTGTAAAGCCCTAAAATCTAGAGCGAGTATAACTCACCACATGTTCTCACTAGGTGAAGACATGCAAAGCTTAGAATCTACTAAACTCCACAATTTATATTCAGTCACTATAATAGTCGATAAAAGAAATCTCTACATGTATAGATGAGTGGCTTAACAAATCTCACTCTGTTTCTTCCTATACAAGAAACTACAAATAACAAATTTTCTACAACAATTAACTATAGTCCATCTCTTGCATTCAATCATAGCAAAAGCATATTTAAACTGGAGTACAACCAAAGTCTCAAGTGAAACACAACTAACCAAAATATCCTAATGCTAATCCTTCTTGTGGCCTACTTGTCACTTTTCATAATGCACATATTCCACGTCATCATCCAAATCATGAATTGTGTTCACTAGCATCTCATCATACCCCACAATCTCACCAAAAGTACCTGTAAATAAAGAAGAGTCTCATGAGGGGTGAGTTAAAGCCTAGTATAATGTATACCAACAATCACACATATATGCCATGCTAGATTATAAACATAAACATGATGCAAACAAGATATTCAAGCACCAAATTATTATCTTTCATATCATTTATTTCAATACAAAACTCTCAACAACACAATCTTCATATACACACAATACATATATACGACAATAGGTTCCCCCCATTGTCTATGAGTTTAATATTCCATGACTCCATATTATACATATATACATATACAATAGTGGATGCTCCCTACTATCCTTAAGTCTATGAGTCCATATTATACATATATACATATAAGATAGTGGGTGCTCCCCACTATCCATGACTTCACGAGTCTAACCACCCTAAATCTACTTAGATCATTTTGGTACAAGACTCCACTAAAGATAACATCACATAGCAATCATTGGGGTGCTACCCATGATCACTAACACTCTTAGCTCCTTGGATCCAGCTAAGCACAATCATATAAACAATCAATTTCATTTATACTTTAGATTAATTTACATTTCTAACTTAACATGCATAAATAACAAACATAGTATACATATACCTAATAAGCAATGTGCAATCTCTTCACAATTCTACATTCCCTTATTCCTCAAACCTATTCAAATCAACCACATATGCTTAGAGAACCTACAACAACTATTTTAATATTTATTTAGATATTTGGTTAAGTTAAGAGAAGTAAGGAATTGAAATTAGGTGGAAAAGCTTGACTTTAGAAAATACAGGTCCAAAACATCCAAGTGTACGAGCGTGTTCTTGTCCATGTACTACTTGTGTGATCATTATGGTGGGACATGACTTGATACATAACTATGTCTCTTACCTGTGTATCTTATTATGCACTTTATATTTTTGGCATGGAACCGTGTCTATTGCTTGTGTATCTTACTGTTCACTTTTCAATCTTTTAGCATAGGAGTGTCTATTATCTGTGTACCTTACTATTCATTTTGTGATTTTAGCATGGGGCCATGTAGTTCTCCTAAGTGGCCATGTATTTCTAGTATATGGGTGTAGCACAACCATGTTGTAGATCATATACTTCTAGAAATCTCCAATTTTTGTGAAAAACTAAACTTTTCTTCAAAATTCAACTCCCTAATCACCATCACTCTTCAAAACTATTCCACCTTCAAAGGTTTTGTAATCTTATGCTTAATTTATGACATCCTTACTCCTAATTGCATATCAAACATATAATATTTAGATAACTTACTCAAATTGTCACTTCATGACCAATCTTCCAAGTCTTGTTACTGTGGGTGTCTATTCATCTTAACACCATTTGGATCATTCTAATGAGCAAAGTTATTTCACACAAATCCTTCATGTGCAAATTTGCTTGATCGAAGTCACCTTCTGCTCTTAGGGTTCTATAGGCTATTCTTAAGGTTTTGTAGCTCACAAATGGGAAAAGGGGTCAAAAGGATATGTGGGGGTTCATTTATACCTTCTTTGTAAAATGACTATATCGCCCCTGATATTAAGTCCTTTTTATTGCCATTCACCCTAATCTTATTATTTTTATATTTTGATTTTTTTTTGTTCATAGTTAAAACACTATTGTTTAATATATGATATTTTTTTTTTAATTTTCAATTGTTACAATATGTTTGGATGGATGTTTGCTATCCTTAAAAAAAATGTCTCAATGGTATATTCACCAATCACGACTAAACAAAGCATATCCATAAATTAGAATGTTTATTTATAACTTTCACTACTTAGGTATTTGGCTATGATTGGTGGGAAAACCATTGAGCACTATTTTAAGGAGAACAAACATCCATCCTATATATATATATATATATTTACATTATTTCATTATACATTGGATTATGAGATTTCAAGACAAAAAAACTATGTTTGGCTTGAGGAAAGGGAAAATGAGGGAAGGAATTGGAAGGGAAACAATTCCTCTCTAATTCCTTCCCCTTATTTGGAAAATCAAGAGGATGGTGGAATGAATTATTAGCAAAAATTTTACCATGAGCCCCACAAAAAATCATTCTCTTCAATTTGAAGGAATCTAGAAGAAAAATGTATAAATATACTTAAATACCCTTTTAGTAAAATGATACTTGTACTTTAACAACTTAATATATATATATATATATATATAATAACTCTCCATCCACAATCAACCATTCTTCTTTTTTTCTCATCTAAATAAGTTTTTTTTTCTCTATTTTCTCTTTCCTCTTATTTTCTTTCCTTCCAATTTGTTTCCTCTATCTAAGACATAGTATTAAGGTTTAACCCTATAAATTTAAGTTTTTAGAAAAATTAATCGTGAAAATTATCTCATTTTTTCCCATGAGATGCCATTTGCCTAGATTTGAAGGTTAGGTTTAGAGGATAATGAATGAATATCAATAGTCGATGATAAGTTGAAAAAAAAAAAAGGAGAAACGGTTATACTTAAGGGTAGTTGACCACAAAAGGATCAACTAAAAGAGTCATAGATTGACAAACAATGTTTGACATGGTTAAGAAATTAAAATGAAGTGGCTAGTTCAAGTTTACACTTCAACTAACCATTAGGATTGGGTAAATTGTTGATCAACTATCAATGATTGGTCTTAAGTTAGGTAAATGGAAGAAAGTTATCACCAAGACATTAATTGATTGATGTAGGTAGGTGGAGAACTTACTACCACTAGTCAAATATTAGTAGAAAATTGAGATGAGATGGCAAATATGGTATTAGCATTAAGATCCCTAACAATGCCAAATTAGAAAGGTCAAAAGCTAATTCTTATTTAGTGGTTTAGGTTAGAAAATTAGGGCAAAGCTATCATTAGAAGATAACATTTAGTGTGCTTATTCTATAGGTAGTGAATTGATTAGGAATGACCATATATGGGTTAAGGAATCAAACTAGTGCCTTTTATATGAAACTTATCATAATATATAGTTTTAGAAGTTTTTATCATCTATCTTTCATTCGTTACATCTATTTATGGTGTCATTATTAACATGAAGGAACCTTATGGGGATGATGAAAGGGGCCTTAGCCCTTTAAGCTTAGAAAAGTTAATTATTAAAAATTATTTTAAATGGAGAAAAAATGTGAATTATACCTATATATTAAAGACCAATTTTAATAAAATATTAGATATGATTGAATAATTAGGTATTTAAACTTAAAAATAAGTGGTCATGGAATTAATTTTTTTTTCCTTTTTCAAGTTTCATTTATTTTTATGTTGTTTAAATGATATTCTTTCTTAACATTTTTTTAAATTGTTTCTTTATAATAACTAATAATATCAAATTCTATTTATCACAAAATTATAATTAATTATTCATTACTAGTGCACCATAAATTGTAATTAAATTGTGAATACTACAAATATTTTAGTCTTACCATAAATACTATAAATAGTTTTGTTGATAATTCACTTTTCTTTTTGGAAGCTTCTATCTCAAATGTGTAGGTGATGAAGAGAATACTATAAGATTATAGTAATGCATTAAGACAAAAAATCAACTTCCAAAAATCCAGGTTGTTCTTTAGCAACAATATACCTTTACAAAAAATGGAAGAGACAGGTGAAGTACTAGATGCCCTGGTAACAATTAATCCCAGTAAGTGTCTAAGTCTACTTACCATATGGGGAAGAAACAAGATGTAAGCACTCTAATTTGTAAAGGACAAGATCAAGGCAAAGCTTAAAAGCTGGAAGAGGAACCTTTTATCTAATGCAAGTAAGGAGATCTTGATCAAAGTAGTTATCAGTGCAATACCAAAATTATTTCATGAGTTGCTTTAAGTTCCTAGTAAAGTGGAGTAAAGAGGTCAACACAATGATTGCACAATATTCGTGGGGACAAACACAGGAAGAAAACAAGATTCGATGGTTAAGTTAGGAGAAAATTTCCTTACCAAAATCAATGGGAGGATTAGGATTCAAAGACTTAAATGACTTTAACTTAGCTTTATTAACTAAGCTTGCTTAAAGGATCTAAATGAATCCCAATGCATTCTAAGTAAGGATGCTCAAGGGTATATACTATCCTAACTATTCATTCTTGTAGGCTAAAAAGGGGTCTAGGGACTTTTGGGGCTACGCCAATATACTCCATGGAAGAGAATTTTTTGTGAAAGAAGCCATGTGGCAAGTGGGTGATGGCACTTCCATTAGAGCAACTTTAGACAGATGGATCCCTAGGTTAGATGAGCATGTTCCTTTGTTTAAGTTGGGTAAGATTAATAAAGAGTTGAAGGTTGTAAATATGATAGATGAGGAAACCTAAACTTAGAAGGTAAATGGATTGTTTTGGTGGTTTGAGGATTAATCTACTAAAGTTGTTTAAGAAATCCACATTCCCTATGTGAATTGTAATGACAGATTCATTTGGCCTCATGAGAGGAATAGTAATTGTAGTGCATGGTCGACTTACAACTTTATGAGAAGTAAGGTATCTTAGGTTAGACTAGAAGCATCATCTTCCCATCATGTTGACAAAGAAACTTGGAATTAGGTATGGCAAAGTCTATCTTTACCTAGAGTTAAACATTTTATTTGGAGAGCATTATACAATGCAATGGCTACCCAAAGTGGCCTCATGAAGAGACATATAGTGAATGAAGACCAATGTAAATTTTATAATGAAGTCGAAACAATAGAACATGCACTCCTTTGCTATCCATGGACATTGCTTATTTGGTTTGTTGTTCTGGGTATCCGTGTAGACAAACGGAGAGTAACTACTTTAGATAGATAGTTTAATTCAAATATGTTTGGCGTGGCTAGTTGTAAGAAGGAAGTGTGAGACCTTTTTGCTAAGTTATCAACTATAATGTGGTGTATTTAGAAATCACATTGTAGTGTAGTTTTTAACTCAACATAGCCAAATGTCGAAAGTGTAATCACACATTGTAGGATAGCTTTAAATGAGTTAAATATTATCATAGCATGATGTAATCACAATACACATTTTTTTATCTTATATAAATAAATAAATATATGTATAGACATAATGAATGGCAATATTGTAAATAGGACAATGGGAGAAGGGAAAATTCGTCTTTTCCTAGTCAAACTATAAAAGCAAAATAACCAAGGGTTTCTCTTTTTTCACACTTGGACAACTTACAACCGTATAGAGAGATAGAAGGCGAAAGAACCCTATAAGAAAACCTAAGGTGACTAAAGAGAAGTCAAGTGATTAATTGAACAAGTAAAGATCATTATACGAATTTCAATTAAGGATTAATGGAAATTGGAGTTATGAGCATTGTTTATTTATACAGAAAACAAAGTGCGTGAAGGGGCGGTATGAGAATGGATAATCAACGACTCGAGATTTTTTATTTATGGAAATTGGAGTAAGTATGCAAATCTATGTAATTTAATTGTAATTATGTATTTTAGAGACTTAAATGAGCTTAGGAATACATAGGATTGAGATTTGGAGGAATTGAAGTAAAAGAATTAGGGTTTGTAGAGTTTGTCAAGGGGAACACAACCTACCAACACGATCGTGTTTCAACCGTGTTGAAATGAAAAGGTACACTGAGAGATATACGACCTCCTAAGACAGTCATGTTTCGACCATGTTGCGTTAAGGATAACATGGCCTCCTAACACGATCGTGTTTAGACCATGTTGAGTGTGAAAGTTGCACCGAGAGATACATGACCTCTTAACACGATCGTGTTTACACCGTGTTAAGTCAAGGGTAACACGGCATAACACGGCCTCCTAACACGGTCGTGTTTAAACCGTGTTGAATAAAGAAGAACACGACCTCCCAACATGTTCATGTTCCAACCGTATTGAAATTAAGTAGTACACCGAAAGATACATGACCCTTAACATGGTCGTGCTTCAGCCGTGTAGAGCAACACAGTCCCCAACATGATCATGTTGAATAAAGTATAACATAATTATATATTCGTTTAACTTCAAATTAAACTAATTTCTACGTAACCTAGATAGCTAGTAAAGCCCTAAAGAAACCAAGAAATAGGATTAAGAGAAATAAGAGAATGATATTGATCTTAGATTAAGTGCTAAGAAGAACTTATTGATTGAACAGATTTCAACTTAGCTTATGTCCAAGATCGAGAAGTGCTTAAGGTTAGGATTCAAGGTACGTGTAACATGTGTGCTATTTTATGTTTATTTAAGTTAGTATATGTGTTGAAATTTATTAAGTTAAATGGTTTGGCTTAAGTGTTTAAGTGGTATGTTATATGTTCTTGGCTTGGCCTAAGGGCCCGTAGTGGCAGATCCTTAAAGAGCACCCCAATGATCCCTATGCAACGTTGTCCCTAGTGGAGTCATGCTTGGAAATGATCTGGGCTAAATGTTGATTAAGTGGTTAAGTGTATATGGGTGTGGAGCCCATAGTGGCAGTTCCCATCAGTAGGTTTAAGTGTACATGGGTGTGGAGCCCGTAGTAGTAGTTCCCATCACCAAGTTTAAGGTTTAGGTAGACATAGGTGTGGGGCCCATAGTGGCAGTTCCCATCACCAAGTTTAAAGTTTAAGTAGACATGGGTGTGGGGCCTATAATGGCAATTCCCATCACTAGGTTTAAGTTTTAAGTGTACATAGGTGTAGGGCTTGTAGTGGCAGTTCCCATCACCAAGTTTAAGGATTAAGGGATCATGGGTGTGGGGCCCGTAGTGGTAGTTTCCATCACCAAGTCATGCTCCAATGTGTTAAGTGTGGTAAGGGGGTCATGAGTACCCTATTGTTTACTTGTGGACACAAATTATATTAAGAAATGGTTATCTGTATTTAAGTTCTACATGATGTGTGTAATACTTGCTTATGTTTATTCATGCGTATGTATTTGTGTTATACGTACTGGGTATTAACTCACTCTTCGCTGAATCATTTTTAGATGCAGGTGTTGAGGGAGATGAGAACCCAAAAGATAACTTGGGTTTGGGTGAACCATAGAGAGAGGAAGATGAAGATTACCATTATTATTATGGTGATTAGGTTTTGGGAGAATCATGTTATTGGATTGTAATAGACATTTTTTTTAAATGTTATTTTTGGTATTTAAAGACTTTCGTTGCGTTAGATATTTGATATGGTTTAAGTTATCATTGAAATTTGGAGGATGTATAAATTGTTTTTATATAGGAGTTACAGGCTAAAACGTATCAGAGTTGTTTCAAAGCCTTAATGTGTTCTTGTGAGATAAGGATACGTGGTGGGCAATAGCGCGGCCCGAGTTTTAAGGCATTACAGCTTAGGTGGTATCAGAGCTCTAGGCTTATGGTCTTGAGAGACTTAAGTTTGAATCTATAGAGAATAGGTTCATGATCCTTATGACCTAAGTTTTGATCTATAGAGCATATGTTATAGATCCTGAAGAGTTTAGGTAGTGATCTTTAGAACTAAGTGAAGATCAATAGCCATAAGTTTTAAACAATAGAGTCTGAGATATGATCTTTATAAGGATTATGCACTAGATCTGTAAGATAGTTAGACATGAAGAGAATGGGTAAAATATGGGACGTTTACTTAATTATGTAATTATTTTCTTATATTATTATTTTACTTGTATTCTTCTAACTGCTAAGCTTTATATACGAATAGACCCCTTGTGTAGTGGTATATGTATATATACTTACACACTATGAAACTGACCATGATTGATACTAACATAAGTAGATCTGGTTGTCTCTTTTTAAACAGAATGCCTCCAAGAAGAATTATCGGATCAGGAACTAAAAAGGGTGCTAAGTGTGATAACCCCAATGAGGAGGAAACTCTGAGCCCACAGCCATAAGGGGAAAGAGGTCAAATGGCTAAAGAGATAGAGCAGCTACTACATACTGTGAACCACCTGGTGAGACTACTGGCACAATAACACCAAGCCCCTAATGTCTCACAACACAAGAATGCCAATGAACCCTTCAGCTTTGATAGGTTCATAAAGGTAGCTAAAGAGTTTAACCCTAGAGTGGATGACTCAATCGAGGTTGAGGATTGGGTACAAAATATTGAGAATACCTTTTCTACCTTCTAGATACCAGAAGATAGGAAAGTGAATCATGCTACATTCATGTTGAAGGGCACTATAGCAAAATGGTGGGCTTCAATTCCTAGACTTGCAAGGGAGTACATGAACTAAGAGGTGTTTAAGGAGCTGTTTTATTAGAAATACTTCCTCAATAGCTCTAGAGACAAAATAGAGAATGATTACTACAACTGTGAACAGGGGAACCGAACTATTAAAGAGTATGAGGCAGAGCTGAATTGCCTCATTTAGTTCCTTCCTGAAAATCTATGCAATGATGACAGGTCCTAAGCTAGAAGGTTCCTAAGAGGATTGGAATTTGACCTACAAATTGCAGTAGGGGCCTTTTAGCTAAATACAAATGCTGAAATGGTAGACAAAGCAAAGTGCCTTGAAAAGAATAAGAAGATCATGAAAGAAGAGGAGCCGTAGAGCAGCAATAGCTCTAAGGAAAAGACTTGCCTTTAGTGGAATGGGGAAAGACAAGGGTAAAAGACATCACTTGATGCAAAGTAGAACACCTAGAGCCGTAGCCCCTCCTCTCCAGATCAAACAAGTGCCTTTGGCACTCATTGCAATAGGCACAAATGCTAAATGTCCTAGATGTTATGGACCCCACGAGTTAAGAGAGTGTAGATGGCCAGGTGGGGCATGTTTCTCTTGTGAGAAGATAGGGCACATCAGCAGACATTGTACTAAAAGGTCAGTTCACTTAATCTTTTGTCATGTGTGTAACCAGAGGGGACACAAAGCAGTCAAGTGTCCTCAAGGACAAATAAGAAATCAAGCAGGATCAGTTCAACAAGCAACTAGATCTCTAGTGAGAGGATAGGGAGGTAGACCACAGGTAGGAGGTTCTAAACAAAGAGTTCCTATAAGAGTGTTTGCCATTCAGCAATAGTAACACTAAGATATCCTAAATGTGGAGAATATTGCAGGTATGCTTCTAGTACACTCTTATAATACATATGTACTATTCGATACTGGTGCGTCCGTGTCCTCTATGTTTGAGAATTTTATTTGTGCATGTGCTTTAGATGTTGAAAATATGAATGATTGCCTGACTGTTAATACTCCTTTAGGAGTAAGAGGAAGAATAAGTAGGATATGCAAAGGAGTTAGAATAGAAATACATGGTAGGGTGATGCCAGTAGGCCTCCTAGTATTAGAGATGATAGAGTTTGACATTATTTTGGGTGTCAACTGCCTATCAAAATACCATGGCACCATTAACTGCCACAACATGGTGGTACAATTTAATATACCTAGAGATGGATATTTTAAATACAAGCTAGAAGTGTAAAGACCTACTAGATTGCCTACCTATGAGATGTGGGGAAAACTATATTGGCAACCATATCTATTGAAGCCAGTGAAGAAGTTGGGATGGAAGAAGTACAGATAGTGAGGGAATTTCTTGATGTGTTCCTAGAAAATCTTCTTGGTTTACCCTTAGCTAGGGAAATAGAATTCAACATCGACTTGGTATAAAGTACAATACCCATATCAAAACCAGTCTACATGATGGCACCAGTGGAATTGGAAGAACTAAAGAAACAATTACAGGAGTTACAAGATAATGGTTTTATAAGACCCAGTGTCTCTCTTTGGGGTGCACTAGTTCTGTTTGTGAAGAAGAAAGATAGAAGCATGAGGCTTTGTCTAGACTACAGGGAATTAAACAAGGTCACCATAAAGAACAATATCCTCTTCCCAAGATAAATGACTTGTTTGATCAGTTGCAGGGAGCTCAGGTGTTCTCCAAAGTAGACCTAAGATCAGGCTATCATCAACTCAAAATCAGAGAAGAAGACATCCAGAATACAACATTCAGGACTAGATATAGGCCCTATGAGTTTCTAGTGATGCCCTTTGGACTAACGAATGCCTAGTTGCATTCATGGATTTAATGAATAGAGTATTCAAAGATTTCATAGATAAGTTTGTAATCGTCTTTATAGATAATATCCTGATATATTCTAAAAGTATTGAGGAGCATGAAGAGCACTTGAGACTAGTATTGGGTAGGCTACAAGATGAGAAGTTGTATGCCAAATTCAGTAAATGTGAATTCTGGCTAGAACAAGTAGACGATATCCTGACATATTTTAAAAGTATTAAGGAGCATGAAGAGCACTTAAGACTAGTATTGGATAGGCTACAAGATGAGAAGTTGTATGCCAAATTCAGTAAATGTGAATTCTAGCTGGAACAAGTAGTTTTCTTGGGTCATATGGTTAACAAGGATGGTATATTTGTGGACCTAGAAAAGGTGAGAGCAATAGTAGACTAGCATAAACTAAAGACAATTATAGAGGTAAGAAGCATCCTAGGTTTAGCAAGCCACTACAAGAGATTTGTAGAAGGGTTTTCCAAAATAGCAACTCCTCTCACCAGATTGACAAAGAAAGGTGTGAAATTGGAATAGGATGACAGATGTGAAGTCAATTTTCAGATACTTAAAGAGAAACTGGTGTCGGCGCCAATTTTGACTTTGCCCAAGAGTGGAGAAGAGTTTACTGTGCATAGTGATGCCTCAATTCAAGGGTTGAGGTGTGTATTGATGCAAGGTGGTCAAGTAATAGCATATGCATCTCAAAAATTGAAGCTGTATGAAAAGAACTACCCAACTCACGACTTAGAATTGGCAACTGTAGTGTTAGCTTTGAAACTACGAAAACACTACTTATATAGAGAAAGGTGCAAAATCTTCACTGGCTATAGAAGCTTAAAGTACATATTTAAATGGAAAGAGCTAAACATGAGATAAAGGAGATGGTTGGAGTTAATCAAAGATTACGATTTGGAAATACGATATCATCTAGGAAAAGCTAATGTGGTGGCAAACTCCATTAGTAGAAAGAAATAGGGTAATATAGCCACTCTAATCACTTCGTGGAAAGAGTTATTGGAGGACATGCACAAATTAGAACTAGAAGTTTTAACACAAGAAGTGGGAGCAAAAATGGCTACCTTAAAGATTCAACTAACCATAATGGACAGAATTAAATCGGGTCAGATGGAAGATAAGGATATTTAAGAGGTCAAGAATAGAATGGAACAAGGCAAGGCACCAAAATTCAACTTAGATATAGAAGGGACCTTAAGGTACAAAACGAGACTATGTATGCCGAGGGATGTAGAATTGAAGAGAGAGATAATGAAAAATGCGCATCACTCCACCTACACAATACATCTTGGAAGTAGCAAAATGTACAAAGACATGAAGAGCTGTTATTGGTGGAGAAACATGAAGAGAGAAATAGCAGAATATGTAGCCAAATGCCTCACATGTCAACATATCAGAATAGAACACTAGAGACCAACTGGAGAATTACAGCCTCTTTCAGTACCGGAGTGGAAATGGGAGCACGTGATAAGGGATTTTATTACAGCCTTCCCAAATACCATGGAGAAGTAAGATACAGTTTGGGTCATAGTAGATAGATTGACCAAGTCTGCTCATTTCATACCTATCAGAGTAAGATATAAATTGGAGAAACTGACTTAGATATACATACAACAGATAGTCAGATTGCATGAAGTGCTAGTGACAATCACTTCTGATATAGACACAAGGTTTGTGAGTAAAATCTAGAATAGCCTACACAAAGCATTGGGCACCAAATTGCAATTCAGTACAACATTCTACCCATAGACAGATGGTCAGTCTGAAAGGACTATACAATTACTAAAAAATTTTCTTAAGGCATGTGCATTAAACTTTGGAGGGAATTGGAATGAGTATATACCTCTGGTGGAGTTTGCTTATAATAACAACTACCAGGTAACCATTCAGATGGCACCATGTGAAGCTCTTTAAGGAAGAAGGTACGGATCCCCACTACATTGGGATGAAGTGGGAGAAAGACAAATGATGGGGCCGAAGTTAGTACAAGAAGCAATCGACAAGGTGAAACTAATCAAGCAGAGAATACAAACGACCCAGTCTCAACAAAAGGGTTTTGTAGACAAGAGAAGGCGTCCTTTGGAATTCCAAGTGGGGGATAAAGTATTATTGAGGATTTCTCCAACAAAGGGAGTGATTAGATTTAGGTTGAGGGGAAAATTAAACCCGAGGTATATAGGCCCGTTTGAGATCTTGGAGAGAATAGGCATAGTGGCTAACAAATTAGCCCTTCCATAGAATTTAGTCGAGGTACATGATGTATTTCATGTATCCATGTTGAGGAAGTATATACTCGACCCAAATCAGACAGTGGCCTTGGAACCACTGAATGTGCAGCCAAATTTGACGTCTTTGGAAAGGCCAATCAGTATTTTGGACACTAAGGAACGAGTACTAAGACGGAAAACAATCCCTTATGTTAAAGTGTAATAGACAAACCAAACAAAAAGGGAAGCAACGTGGGAGTTTGATGGGAATCAACCTTATGGTTCCAACAGCGGGGAAACCTACTTGGATGCATGAGCCCAGAAATTCATAGATGGCCATATTTTATCTAATAATAATTTATTTCTTTTTGCACTTTAGCAGGTACATTTATCAGTTGTTATAGGATGACTAAATAACATGCACTAAAGATCCAATTGTAAGACATTCTTGGATGTGCATCCAATGGTCATCAATGGGTTCAATTGAAGTGAAGAACCAGCCAATTGAAGATTACTTGTACTTATAATTTGTTGCTTTTGGAACAGGCCAGTTAAGTGCCTTATTTGTAATTTGTTGTGTTATTTTTACCCTAATTGGAGCAAGTATAAATACTTACTAACTAGGGTTTTGAGGGAGCTTTTTGAACATTTTGAAATTATACACTTCTTTTCCGTGAGGGGATCCTTTGATGTGCCTAAAACCAAGAATTAAGCACATACAAAACCAATTTGAAAAACAATCAAACAATGTTAATCAAACTAGTCTTAATCTCATGAACAATGGCGTCAATTTCCAATGAATGTAACCAATTCTTCAATTATGATGTAATCAATCTTAGATCCAAATATGATGATACTCTGATACCAAAAGATGATGTGCTCAAAACCAAGCCCAAGCACATGCAAATGAATCAAAGAAACAAACTTTAAATCTTAAACATAAATCGGTTCCAAAAAGGGTAAAATGACGTGAACCCTAGTGAAGTTGCAATGAGATCCAAATACTCAAAGATGCAATTATAATTTCACAATGATAATTTCTTCTAACATCACACTAATGACATATAAACCCATGTGAATAATTCACAATCTCAAAATAAATCTTCAATTCTAAGAACCCCTTTCCACATGTGATAATCACGGTTCAAGAAGCAAACATAAAGGATAAACCGAATTCAAATGCAAAGTATCTCAATTAAGCACAAGAATTTGAAAATAATAGGGATCAAATCTATCCAAGAACTATCTCAATTCACCTCTAGATATGACACACTAGAGAAGAAAAGAAATCACAATAAAATGAAATTGATATTACTCACAATTTCAAAGTGTTGCACTCGCCACAATTTCAACTCTTGGGATTGAAATTGATAAGAGTCTAATGACAATTAGGAGAACCCTAATCCTCACGCAAAGTGTATCTCAATTCTGAAAATTTTGGCCTCCTTAAACCCTACTATAAGCAAGTATTTATACTTGCTACTCTTAGAGTTAGAAAATGGTCAAAAATTACAAGTTTGCCACTTTTAAGATAGCCGGTCCTAAATGGAAATTACAATAAAATGAAAGTGTCCCAAAAGAAAAATACAACATAAAATAGTCCTTAGAATAATTACAAAGTACAAAAATATCACAAGTCTTCATGAGTCAATGCTTCGGAATGGAAACAATCGCAGCGGGTCTTTGATTGTAAATTCTGAAAATGTCCCGTATCCATCAACTAGTGTAGGACATATTGGCATCCCATGGAGAATTATTATTGTATTTGTAAGATTATTTCTCAAATAGTTATTAGAATATAGGACATAAAGTAAAAATATAAGCAATTTGGACCATCAGCCAAATCCAGTTCTGAAGGCATAGGTGGTGCCGGAAAATTTCTCATCATCTCCTCAGGCTTCTGAAAGATTTTCTCTCAAATCTAGAGGATCGATTTTGGAATTGAACCCTGATGTCTCTATTGTCCTACTCTTCTAGCTATCAAATGTAGTGGATATAGTTCTGATCTGTTCCTGAAACTGATGTACCTCAGATGGAGTCACTGGTGACAGAACTATGTGAAATTCGCCCATGCTGAACATGTAAGTGTTTCTAAACCCATCATGTAACACCCGCCAATCAAACAACCAAGGCCGACCCAATAGCAAATACAATGCATGCATAGGGACTACGTCATACAGGATCTCATCATGATATTTCTGCCCAACACTCATAGAAACCTTCGCCCTAAGTGTAACATACATACTACCTCGATTATCCAGCCAATGCAAGTTATAAGGGCTAGGATGTGGAATAGTAGACAGATGTAATTTGTCTACTAGTGCAGCAGATATAACATTCGTGCAACTACCACTATCGATGATGAGTACACAAAGGTTACCTCTAATTCTACAAGAGGTGTGAAATATGTTCTCCTTCTGAATGTCTCTAGTATCAGGAGATATAGTTAGAGCCCTGCGTAACACATTAATGGGTAGATATTGTTCACCTGTACGCTCCTCATGTGTCTCTGCAGTCTAGTCATCATAATACTCCTGCAGTGCCTTTAGTAAATTTATAGGTTCAGTCTGTTCATTATCATCCTCAACATCTTCCCTAGTGCCCTCCATAACAGTCATCACCCTCTTATTTGGACACTGTGCGGCCATATGCCCAAATCCCATGCATTTAAAGCACTTGATTTGGCGTGCCTTTCCACTAGTAGATCCGGGAATAGTTTGCCTCACATCTGGCGTTATTACCTCTTTACCCTTCCCAATAGGCAAATTTTCTCTAGTAGTGTTTGGGGTAGTTTTGTCCACTGCTTTCACTGCCTCACCTACCGCCTTTATTCCCCCTGATCGACTGTCAGCTGCTATGGGTCTACTGCTTGGAGCCCTAAATAAGTTGGACCTCCTTTGCCTCTCCACTTTCAAGGCCAACTAAATAGCCTCATCAAGTGTACTATAGCGCTGCAGCTCAACAACACATGCTATTTCATATTTCAAGCCTGAGACGAAGCTTGCTAGGTTTGTTCTGGAGGTTCAACGGAACCACACCTAATCATGAGGGTTTCAAATTCCTGCACATAATCATCCACTGTCTTGTCTCCCTGCCTCAAGGTCTGCAGTCGCATAAACAGTTCCTATTTGTAGTGCTCAGGAATGAACCTTTTTCTCAATACCCTTTTCATATCCCTCAATGTCTGAATCTCAGCCTCTCCATCCCTACGCCTGCTGATAATCAGATTCTTCCACCATAATGCAGCGTACCCTATAAACTCGACAGTAGCCAATCGGACCCTGGTATTATCATCGATCTCATAACATTCAAAGAGACCCTCAACCTTGTCCTCCCAATCTAAATAATCATCAGCTGATCCCTTGCCATCATAAGAAGGCATCTGCAGTTTCACATACTCCAAGCCCCGAAGCGGCTTGAAATCCCTATTTTGATATGGATTAGCCCCAAAATTGTCATCCCTTTCTTCCCTGTATGGAAGATGCTTATCACCCATCCTTCTATTTAGATTTCCATCTCCCACTACTCTGTCTCTATGAGGATTCGATGGAGCTACCCAAGGTGGTGCCTGATGGTTTACCACTGGTGATTGTGGTAATGTCATTCTGTTAATTTTAGTTGCTAGAGTAGCAACTATGGTAGTAAGATCCTATAGCTTTTCTTCCAAAGTCCTCCTACCTGCAACATTATGACCCTGACCTCCACCAACCTAACTATTGGCTTCATCGCTAATTCCCCCATTTACGCTATCATTCGACATAGTTGTAGACTTGGTATATTGAGCCTCAAAGACAATTTGAAGCAAAGGAGCACACCTCACAACCACACTTCCTTTAATGCCACACAATATCCACTACGAAAGGAAAACAAACAACTCCACTTAACTTCACTCAAAACACATGTATGCTATTACAATCCACGTGTAGCACTCTTCTCTACAACACATTAACACATCACGGTGTAACACTTCTATAATTCACCACCACATGCAACACTTGCAATCCCCCTTTTAATCAACACACACAACGCCATACACACACCATTTACTTAACACACAAATGCAATGCCACACACACACACCTTTTCTATACACGGCGCACAACAAATTCAATCACCACAACAATAATATTCCCCACTCCTTTCAAATCACGGTGCAACAATTTTTTCCTAAATTCCACAAGACACTCACTTCACAAACAACTCCACACCAATTTGACTCACACCGCCACTTACACAATACACACACCACACATTATTTCAAACAACAATAACACACTCACGGTGTAAGACTCCACTTCCACGGCAACAACAACAAAATGTACTCCACTTCCAACACAAGTTCTAATCGCAACTTTACACAAAAGGCAGTGTCGAGTCTAATTTTTGAATTCCCATTCCTAATCCGATCTAAACTAGACCCTATGCTCATCTAATCTAGATCCTCGACTTGAGTTAGGAATTTCGTTTAATTTTTGGAGTCGCCACCCAACTGTTTGTTGGGAAAATTGAATTAAGACTAAAGGAGCGGATTAGTCTTAATTTGGACTACTAGTCGTCGTTATTTTCTCTTCTCATTTTTGTGAGAAGAGAAAAAGGGAAAACCAGAGTTTCTAAGTTCGGGGGCTAACCTATTAAAACCTTTACGGTTACCACCTAATCTCCCAAAATTGTTTATCTTTAGAAATGTGTTTCATTTGTGTTTCTGTTACTTTTTATTATGTTTGAGAATTATTTTGAGAAAATGATTTTTCATACATTTTAGGGGTTGACCCGAATGGGTGCCTACGTACCTGCTACTCAGGATCAAACAAGCCGTAGTTCGCTTTTCTGAAAAACCTTTAGTGTGTTGATGAATTTTAATTTCGAAAACTCTTTTGATTTATGTTCTTAACATCTTTGGGATTTTTCTAAAAATTTCTAAGCCTAAACTTTGAATTTGATTTTTTTTTGAAAATGATTTTGAAGGAAAACATCAATTTTGAGTTTATTTGAAGAAAAGGATTTTTCTAAGTGTTAAAACTTAATTTTTCTTCTATTTTCATAATTTTTTATTTTTTTTAATTTTTATGATTTTTATGATTTTTGTGATTTTTTATAAGTTTTTGTGATTTTTATGCTAGAACATTTTATCCTAAGTTATTATCTATCCTGTTTTGAAATCTAAAGTTTTATTATTATTTTTCCTAATATTTTTATTATTTTATTCTATTTTTTTATTTTTTATTCTTTTATTATTTTTTACATTTTATTTATTTTATTATTTATTATTTACATTTTTCTTAATTCTAGAAAAATCTAATTTCTACATTTTTCCTATTTATTGAAAATATAAACAAATAAATAAATAAATGGCTAACAAAATAATAATAATAAATAAATTCAGAATAATCAAATAAGCAAAATAAATAATAATAAAAAATCTGGAAAATCCGACTTACCTGGATCCGGGTCGCTACGCGGGTCGGGTCGGTCGGGTCAAATCGGGTCGGATCGGTCGGAGACGGCGGCGGGGTTGGCTTGTTCACGACGTTCCGGCGGTCGTTTGCGGCGGGTGAAGTGTCGAATCCTAGCTTCTTGAGGGTGCTGAATCCGATGGTGGTGGCGGCTTACTCCCAGATCGCCTCCTAACGGTTGCTCCAACTCCGATCGATGGTCTCGGCTTCAAGTTCCTCCAACGTACTCCGATTCACTCCTTTCTCTCTCTTTCTCTCACTTTTTCTTCGTGTTTTTTCGTGCTCTGGCTTCCTCCTGTTCTCCTCTATTTATAGGCACCTCGAACTCCTCTTGGATAAGCTCGAATCGGCCGATTTAGATAAACCCATATTTTTCCGTTTCTTAGATTCGATTTTATCCCGGCGATTTGATGTTAATCTGTTGTGTTCCTTTGGTTTATCTGATGGATTTGGCCTTATCTCGACTTTAATCTAGAAGATTAAAAAGAAAACGGCCGATTTCGCCTTAGTCGGACTTCTGTCGGATTTTTTCCTCCGGCTGGGCTCGCGAAGAAGACGATCACGCGCGACGCGCGTGACTTCCCTCAGCCAATCACATGCTGCCACGTGGCAGCTCCAGGGAAAAGAACGAAAATTTTTTGCCAAGCGCCTGCGGGGGGATTCGAACTCGCGACCTTCAGCCTTCACACGGTTCCCATGCGCACACACGAGCCAGCTGAGCTGGCCCAATTTCCCGATTTTATTTACATCGCAAATTGTACATATGCGATGCAATTTTTTTATTTTTTTGTATTTTTTGAAATTTCAAAAATTTGTAAAAATTATTTATTATTCATTATTGCTATTTCTAAAATCATTTTTCAAAATTGAAGTGTTTTCCTATTTATTTTCATTTTTTGAATATTTTTATTATTTATGCTAAATTAAGGAAAAATTAGGAAAAATTGAAACTTGATTATTATTGAAAATTATTGATTCCTAGGGCAAAAATGGGGTGTTTAAAGCTGCCCCTCTTTGTAGTAAAGTTTGAAAAACTTAACTACAAAGACAAACAAAAGACGCCATTTTTGGCCTCCTAAATTAGGTTTTGGTAGGAAAATGCCCCAAGAGCTAATAATCCTACGATTTGAAGATGTTCCAAATGATTCAAGGTAATGTTCCTTCTCCAAAAAGTGTTTTATGAGCTAACTAATTGGCGACAGGACATATCTCAAGCTTTGAGTAGAAATGTATGAGAAAGGATGATAGGAAGCGTCTTATCAGACTTGCAACCTTGGAAAGAAATATGACCGAAAAGTGCCCCAAGAGCTGACTAATCGGGAGGGTTTAGGAAAGTGCCCCTCATGGGCTGACTAACCTTTGATAAAATGCCTCGAAAAGTGCCCCCTATGGGTTAACCTTGAGGTAGAAAGTTTTAGGAAAGGGCCCCCTATGGGCTGCCTAACCTAGAATGGAAATTTGCCTCAAAAAGTGCCCCCTATGGGCTGACCATGAGGACAAGGTTTTTAGGAAAGGGCCCCCTATGGGCTGCCTAACCTAGAATGGAAATTTTGTTTTTTAGGAAAGGGCCCCCTATGGGCTGCCTAACCTAGAATGGAAATTTTTAGGAAAGGGCCCCCTATGGGCTGCCTAACCTAGAATCGAAATTTGCCTCAAAAAGTGCCCCTTATGGGCTGACCATGAGGACAAGGTTTTAGGAAAGGGCCCCCTATGGGCTGCCTAACCTTGAATTAGACTTGTCTCAAAAAGTGCCCCCTATGGGCTGACCCTGAGAACAAGGTTTTTAGGAAAGGGCCCCCTATGGGCTGCCTAACCTGGAATGGAAAGTTTTAGGAAAGGGCCCCCTATGGGCTGCCTAACCTAGAATGGAAAGTTTTAGGAAAGGGCCCCCTATGGGCTGCCTAACCTAGAATGGAAAGTTTTTAGGAAAGGGCCCCCTATGGGCTGCCTAACCTTGAATTAGATTTGTCTCAAAAAGTGCCCCCTATGGGCTGACCATGAGAACAAGGTTTTTTTTTTTTTTTTTTCCGGGAAAGTGCCCATATTGGGCTGACTATCCCTTAGATTGATTTTTAGGAAAGTTCTCCAAGAGCTGACTGACCTAATTGAAAATGATGGCTCAAAAGGTGCCCCATGTGGGCTAACCTCGAGAGATCTAGGGGAGTGCCCCTCTTTGGGCTGACTACCCCATTAAAGGAAGAATATCCTAAGTGAGAATCTTATTCATTTTTTTTTTTCAATAACAATCAAATGCAAGATGACTTAAGACTTCTGAACAAGTGATAACTAAAATTTTTCTGCAAATTTTCAAAAAAATGGTCTTTTGAAACCTAAGGATAACGTGGAAAAATATTAAAGTGTTCCTTTTTTTTAGTGAGCATTTCTAACAAGTAAAGAATCTGACAAGGCTCCTAAAAATACAAATAAAGGGTAAGCATTCCCTACTGCTCAATAATCACTTACTCTTTTGCCTCATTTTTCTTAGAGGTTTTGGTTTAATCCTAGAAACAAAGTGTTGTCTTAGCTTAATCAATCATCTCTTGAGGGGTTTCTTGTAATCAAGACTCATATCTTCTTCTTGGGGAACATCAGTACTTAAGGTTAAACAATGCCAATGAGTAAATTCCCTCATTCCATTTATAACTGGATATCTTGTTTTTAATTGGTTTAATCTAAGAGGACTTCCTTACAATCTCTCGGCTTAGATGTCACTCTTGACTTCTATTCCAAAAATTATGGTCTTTCTTGTAAGTAATACGCTTTAATCAATCCGTTAGGACTTTTTGATACTTGTAATGCAATTTAGGGTCTTTGGTTGTTGGTTTCAGAAAAGTATGTTAAGGTTTATTTTGAAAGAATCATCATTTCAACGTAGGTTTGCAAGTCAAGAAACCTTGAGAAAAAAGAACTAGAATAGTACTTGCCCTAGCAATTTTTGCTTAAGATAAGTTATTTTCAATGATTTGGAGAAGTCTTCAAAAGGGTAGTATATCTTTGAACTGCTCTCGTATTTGGCCCTGGTATTTTTCAAGTGTTGTTGGGCTTTTTATAGGTTTAGCTACATTCTTGGCTTTTCTCATTTCTCTTCTTTTCTTTTTCTTTTCTTTCTTTTTCTTTCATTTTCATTCGTCATTTTCATTTTTTTTTTCATTCATTCTCTTTTTTCCATTTTCTTTTCTTTTCTTTTCTTTTAGGCCCAATGGTGATCATTTCATGTGGTTCATGTGTATTTCCTAAGAATGTGGACTTCTCTTCATCTCAAATAAATTATCTACGGCTAAAATTTTGAATTGTTGCAACTAGGGCAAGCACTATTGATGTCTCTATCTTCCCAAGTATTCCATCGTGGGGTGGTTGATGGTGAGGTTCAATTTTGAAACTCTTGTTTATCAAAGGATGATTGTGTTTAGGGTAGCAAAGATGAATGCCTAACATTATCTTGATTTAACGTATCAAATTCAAGATAGACCTCCTTTAAAGAATGAGTCCAAAACCTCACATTAATAACACTCAACTCTCAAGTGTTTAAGGGTTAGTGTTTGGGACATGGTTTGCCTCTTGTCATCTTAAACCTTTTAAACCAAGATACCCTTCCATTTTATTAACTTTGCCTATGTTCTCCACTTCTCATGGTGTCCAAGCGATTTGGTCTTAAGACTCAAGGATTTGGAGTAGTCTTCTTTATACCCTCATTGATAATTGACCATAGCTACTTTGAAAGTGTACTAAAAAAAAATCTGTGTCTGGTTTAGATGACTTTTGATGGAAAGGAAACTTCAAGTGCAGCTTTTAGGATTGGAGTGTGTCGGGACGTTTTACATTTTGAGGCTAAATCAAGATATGAGGAGACCTTTTGAAGTGAATGGGGTCTTTTAAGTTGGTTATAGAGGTCCTTGGTTTTATGTTTAGAGCAAGTGACTACGAGCTTTAGGTTAAGCTGACCATTTATAAGCAACTTTTAGGACCTTGAAAAGATCTCTTATTGTTAGTAACTCTTCAATTTTCTTTCTTTCTTTATTTTTATTGGTTGTTCTTGTTTTTTAGTAAATATGTAAACAAGATGCTCATACGGATATAAATATGTAAACAAGATGCTCACACAAGATGCTCACACGGATGCTAAAAGTAGAAGGGCTGACAACTGATTGACAATGTAATATTGAAACTTCACTTTTATTAATATTGAAAATTTGGAGTTCGATAAAGATTACAAATAATGATCTATTTCCTAGCTCTTTTAGTCTTCTGTTGTGGAGGCTTAGTCTCCCCATTGATGACGGCTTCTAGTTCTTGGACTTTGGCTTGGCACTTCTCCAATTGTGCTTCTAAGGCTTTGTTTCTTTGGTCGGATTCCTTGAAGCGTCCCTTCCAGATGTCTTTCTTATAATCTGCAGCTTCGAAGTATACTTCCATTCGGGCCTTGACCTGCTCCAGGTAGACTTCGGTCTCTGGATTTATCTTGTCTGGCCTTGGTTGGGTGACGTGTGGAACCCGATATGCTCTCTTCCCTGTCTGGTATAGCTGGTGGATTATAAACTCTCTAGCGGCTCGGTGTTTTCCCACTTCGCCATCTAACTCGACAAGGTCCACATTTGGGCTTTCGATTCTGGCTTCCCAAAGTGCTTTGACCTCTGCCAACTTAGCAAATTTCTCGGCTACCAACAGGTTTGGATCTTGATACTCAAAGGTGACTGCTTCGAGCGAAGGCCGATAAACTATATCTTAGATAGTACCGAATTGGCGGACTACGAAGTTGGGGTGATATCCGATGCATCCGTTGATCTCGATTAATGGCACTGCTTGAAAATTACTGCAGGTTAAGATGATTTTATTGCAGCAACTCCACCTGGCTGTCCATAGAATATCTTCGGCGCTAAGGCTTCTAAGTAGATCCACCCAACTGTGGCTGGTAATGTCATCGGGTAGCTTTACCTTTTCTATGCATGAATCCACCAGATCCACCTGTTGGGCCAGGGTTTTCCTGACCATGTTCAGCCCGAAGCATTTGAGGTGGCTTACGAACCATATCAGCAGAAGGTTGATGCTGGAGCGGAGGATCCCATGACCCTTCTTCTTTAGGAAATTCAGATTTCGGATCTGTTCAGCCAGTAGAGCCGGGATGTAAGATTTTCCCTCCAGGAATTGGGTTACCAGCTCTGCAACCCGGTAGTGAATATAGAAAGTTCTGGTGGGGAACAGTATGGTGGCGAAGGCTGTCAAGATGAAAGCCTTCACCCTTCTTTGTCTGTAAGTCTGAGGGTCCCGACACAGGATGTCCTTTCTATCCCCATTGTCTTCTCGGGCAATAAACCAGGCTTCTAGGTCATCCATCCGTATGCAATATCCATTACAGTCTTGCCAGGGCTTTATTGATTGCTGTCTTCCGGATGCCTAGTAATCTGCTGAAGGTACCGGCGGGCCCGGCCTCTAGGTCTGAAATGTAGATTTGATCGGTTAGTGCCAGTGCCTGTAGCAGCTGAGTGTATTCCTCCAGGGTAGGGGTAATCTCATGTGGCCCGATAAAGAAGGCGGTGGGCTCAATCTCCCACAACTGGACCATGGCCCGGACCATAGGTAAATTCGCCTCTGTCTTAGTCAGTGAGAGGATGGGGCCGGTCTTTTGCTAGATGAAGGCCTGCTCCTCTGGGTTGTACAAGGTGAACCAGTGGTCCAGTACCAATTTTGGGTCCAAAGGTTTGTACACCCGAATCTCTTTGCGGAGGAGGCGGTTGACTACACTGCTAGACATCTATTACAATAGGAAACAACCTAGTTACAACAAGAACTATGAAAACATTACAGGGAAATAGTCCTGAACTCCAAGGACAAAATAACAAACCATTACATTGTCATCCAATTGTCAACCCTTCTTACGATGTCATGTATGCAAGTAGGTGGGTTCTAACTGGTTCCCGAGCTCTATGGCCTCCCGCATTCTCGAAGAAATGGATCTCAGGCCATATCGAAGCATAGGGTGGGGTAGCCTAATCGGTCCCGAACGGTGAATCAACTCACTTCGCCCGAAACCTACACAATGGCTCCCCGACTTAGGTTGCTAGGACGGTCCGGGTTCGACCGCATCTACTCACACAAGCATATGGATGTATGCAAGAAACCCCCACAATAAAGAAAATACAAAATCTAACTAAACCCTGAAAAGTTAGCAACAGAATAATAATTAAAAAACACATTTCTTTAAGATAAAGATTTGAAGAGATTCATGTGGCTAGCCTGCTGGTATGGAGTCCCCAGTGGAGTCGCCATCCTGTCGAGTCTAATTTTTGAATTCCCATTCCTAATCCGATCTAAACTAGACCCTATGCTCATCTAATCTAGATCCTCGACTTGAGTTAGGAATTTCGTTTAATTTTTGGAGTCGCCACCCAACTGTTTGTTGGGAAAATTGAATTAAGACTAAAGGAGCGGATTAGTCTTAATTTGGACTACTAGTCGTCGTTATTTTCTCTTCTCATTTTTGTGAGAAGAGAAAAAGGGAAAACCAGAGTTTCTAAGTTCGGGGGCTAACCTATTAAAACCTTTACGGTTACCACCTAATCTCCCAAAATTGTTTATCTTTAGAAATGTGTTTCATTTGTGTTTCTGTTACTTTTTATTATGTTTGAGAATTATTTTGAGAAAATGATTTTTCATACATTTTAGGGGTTGACCCGAATGGGTGCCTACGTACCTGCTACTCAGGATCAAACAAGCCGTAGTTCGCTTTTCTGAAAAACCTTTAGTGTGTTGATGAATTTTAATTTCGAAAACTCTTTTGATTTATGTTCTTAACATCTTTGGGATTTTTCTAAAAATTTCTAAGCCTAAACTTTGAATTTGATTTTTTTTTGAAAATGATTTTGAAGGAAAACATCAATTTTGAGTTTATTTGAAGAAAAGGATTTTTCTAAGTGTTAAAACTTAATTTTTCTTCTATTTTCATAATTTTTTATTTTTTTTAATTTTTATGATTTTTATGATTTTTGTGATTTTTTATAAGTTTTTGTGATTTTTATGCTAGAACATTTTATCCTAAGTTATTATCTATCCTGTTTTGAAATCTAAAGTTTTATTATTATTTTTCCTAATATTTTTATTATTTTATTCTATTTTTTATTTTTTATTCTTTTATTATTTTTTACATTTTATTTATTTTATTATTTATTATTTACATTTTTCTTAATTCTAGAAAAATCTAATTTCTACATTTTTCCTATTTATTGAAAATATAA
This sequence comes from Laguncularia racemosa, assembly GCA_037954665.1. NCBI lineage: Eukaryota > Viridiplantae > Streptophyta > Magnoliopsida > Myrtales > Combretaceae > Laguncularia > Laguncularia racemosa. Next base: position 4,719,195 of record JBBMOL010000003.1, on the reverse strand, counting down.
ACAAATAAATAAATAAATGGCTAACAAAATAATAATAATAAATAAATTCAGAATAATCAAATAAGCAAAATAAATAATAATAAAAAATCTGGAAAATCCGACTTACCTGGATCCGGATCGCTACGCGGGTCGGGTCGGTCGGGTCAAATCGGGTCGGATCGGTCGGAGACGGCGGCGAGGTTGGCTTGTTCACGACGTTCCGGCGGTCGTTTGCGGCGGGTGAAGTGTCGAATCCTAGCTTCTTGAGGGTGCTGAATCCGATGGTGGTGGCGGCTTACTCCCAGATCGCCTCCTAGCGGTTGCTCCAACTCCGATCGATGGTCTCGGCTTCAAGTTCCTCCGACGTACTCCGATTCACTCCTTTCTCTCTCTTTCTCTCACTTTTTCTTCGTGTTTTTTCGTGCTCTGGCTTCCTCCTGTTCTCCTCTATTTATAGGCACCTCGAACTCCTCTTGGATAAGCTCGAATCGGCCGATTTAGATAAACCCATATTTTTCCGTTTCTTAGATTCGATTTTATCCCGGCGATTTGATGTTAATCTGTTGTGTTCCTTTGGTTTATCTGATGGATTTGGCCTTATCTCGACTTTAATCTAGAAGATTAAAAAGAAAACGGCCGATTTCGCCTTCATCGGATTTTTTCCTCCGGCTGGGCTCGCGAAGAAGACGATCACGCGCGACGCGCGTGACTTCCCTCGGCCAATCACATGCTGCCACGTGGCAGCTCCAGGGAAAAGAACGAAAAATTTTTGCCGAGCGCCTGCGGGGGCATTCGAACTCGCGACCTTCAGCCTTCACACGGTTCCCATGCGCACACACGAGCCAGCTGAGCTGGCCCAATTTCCCGATTTTATTTACATCGCAAATTGTACATATGCGATGCAATTTTTTTATTTTTTTGTATTTTTTGAAATTTCAAAAATTTGTAAAAATTATTTATTATTCATTATTGCCATTTCTAAAATCATTTTTCAAAATTGAAGTGTTTTCCTATTTATTTTCATTTTTTGAATATTTTTATTATTTATGCTAAATTAAGGAAAAATTAGGAAAAATTGAAACTTGATTATTATTGAAAATTATTGATTCCTAGGGCAAAAATGGGGTGTTTACAGGCAGCAATTCAAATTTGAAAATCAAACCACTTCACTAATTGCAACCCTTCCACATTTGGTAAGAAGTAATTTTCAAATTCAAACAAACACTCATTAACTCCTTAACTTAATAGATGTGTTTGAATTCAAATAAATTCCCTATTATCCCACACAATGCAAATCTAGAAAATTGCACACTTCCACTTCCGAATTGCACAAGAAATCACACAACACACTCCACAAGCTTCTTCAAACAACAAATCAATCATGGTATGGATGGAGTGATTTTCAAATTCGGAAATTTGAATCAATAACACACTTCTACTCCTCTTCCCTTCCACGAGAATGATCAACCACAAGAAGCTACAACAAGCCTTTCAATTCAACTTCAACAAGCAGCAAAGTTACTTCTCAATCAAGACAATTACGCCACCTCAATTCTCAACACACAATTTCGGATCACAATATGAAGAACCCTAATTGAACATGAAGAATAAGAAATCAACCAACACTAAATCCCTTCTCTTAACTTGTGCTCTAATACCAAAAGATGATGTGCCTAAAACCAAGAATTAAGCACAAACAAAATCAATTTGAAAGACAATCAAACAATGTCAATCAAACTAGTCTTAATCTCATGAACAATGGCATCAATTTCCAATTAATGTAACCAATTCTTCAATTATGATGTAATCAATCTTAGATCCAAATATGATGATGCTCTGATATCAAAAGATGATATGCTCAAAACCAAGCCCAAGCACATGCAAATGAATCAAAGAAACAAACTTTAAATCTTAAACATAAACCGGTTCCAAAAAGGGTAAAATGGCGTAAACCCTAGTGAAGTTGCAATGAGATCCAAATACTCAAAGATGCAATTATAATTCCACAATGATAATTTCTTCTAACATCACACTAATGACATATAAACCCACGTGAATGATTCACAATCTCAAAATAAATCTTCAATTCTAAGAACCCCTTTCCACATGTGATAATCACGGTTCAAGAAACAAACATAAAGGATGAATTGAATTCAAATGCAAAGTATCTCAATTAAGAACAAGAATTAAAAAATAATAGGAAGAAAATCTATCCAAGAACTATCTCAATTCACCCCTAGATATGACACACTAGAGAAGAAAAGAAATCACAACAAAATGAAATTGATATTACTTACAATTTCAAAGTGTTGCACTTGCCACAATTTCAACTATTGGGATTGAAATTGATAAGAGTCTAATGACAATTAGGAGAACCCTAATCCTCACGCAAAGTGTATCTCAATTCTGAAAATTTTGGCCTCCTCAAACCCTATTATAAGCAAGTATTTATACTTGCTACTTCTAGGGTTAGAAAATGGTCAAAAATTACAAGTTTGCCACTTTTAAGGTGGTCGGTTCTAAATGGAAATTACAATAAAATGAAAGTGTCCCAAAAAAAAAAATATAACATAAAATAGTCCATAGAAAAATTACAACGTACAAAAATATCACAAGTCTTCATAATTCAATGCTTCGTAATGGAAACAATCGCAGCGAGTCTTTGATTGTAAATTCTGAAAATGTCCCGTATCCATCAACTAGTGTAGGACATATTGGCATCCCATGGAGAATTATTATTGTACCTGTAAGATTATTTCTCAAATAGTTATTAGAATATAGGACATAAAGTAAAAATATAAGCGATTTGGACCATCAGCCAAATCTAGTTCTGAAGGCATAGGTGGTGCTAGAAAATTTCTCATCATCCTTGCTTGCAAAATTTCTCTTATCAATTTCACAAATGAAATTGTGGCAAGATTAACTTGAGTAGATTATGAGTAACATCAATCTTCCTCTTGTTGTTATCAAATTGTATTTAGTGCGTCATATCTAGGTGCAATCTGTTTGGTTACTTGTTATTCTACACGTGAATTAGGGTTCATCCATTTCAGATTTGAATTACTTCAATTTAAGTGGAATTCTAATTCATTTCTATTATCATCCATTGCTACTTATACAATTGTTTTGTTCCTCATTTCAATTTAGCATCAAGTTTTTGAATTCTCGTGAATTAAGGATCATTGGTGATTTAGTGATCACGCCATTGTTGATTGGATTTTATTGATCACGTTACTTTTGGATGTGTTTGCAATTCAATTAGTAAGGCACATCATAGTTTTTGGTATCCGAGCACATCATATTTGAGGTACTTGGAATCATGCCATATGGTAGGTTTTCGTTTAATTGATTCTTCAATTGCAATTGTATACTTGTAATTGGATCCCTTGATCACACTGGAGTTAGAAGAAGAAATGAAGAGAAACCATCTAGAACTCTTCCTAAATCCAAGTAACTTTCGGGGACGAAAGTTTTAATAATGGCGGGGAATGTAATACACATATTTTTTTATCTTATATAAATAAATAAATAAATATATGTATAGATATAATGAATGGCAATGTTGTAAATAGGACAATGGGACAAAGGCAAATTCGTCTTTCCTGGTTGGACTATAAAAACAAAATAACCTAAGGTTTCTCTTTTTTCACACTTTAACAACTTACAACTATATAGAGAGATAGAAGACAATAGAACCCTGCAAGAAAACTTAAGGCGACTAAAGAGAAGTCAAGCAATTAATTGAACAAGTAAGGATCTTTATATGAGTTTCAATTAAAGATTAATGGAAATTGGAGTTATAAGCGTCATTTGTTTATACAACAAATGAAGTGTACGAAGGGGCGATACAAGAATGGAGAATCAATGACCCGAGATTTTCAATTTGTGGAAATTGAAGTAAGTGTGAAAATCTATGTAATTTAACTGTAATTACGTATTTTAGAGACTTAAATGAGCTTAGGAATACATAGGATTGAGATTTGGAGGAATTGAAGCAAAAGAATTAGGGTTTGTAGAGATTGTCGAGGGGAACTTAGCCTACTAACATGGTCATCTTTTGACCATGTTGAAATGGAAAGTTACACTGAGAGATACACGACCTCTCAACACGGTTGTGTTTCAACCGTGTTGAGTTAAGGGTAACATAGCCTCCCAACATAGTCGTATTTAGACTGTGTTGAGTGTGAAAGTTGCACCAAGAGATACACGACCTCTTAACATGGTCGTGTTTAGACCATGTTGAGTCAAGGGTAACACGGCCTCCTAACATAGGTTGTATTTAGACCTTGTTGAATAAAGAAGAACACGACCTCCTAACACGGTCATGTTCCAACCGTATTGAAACTAAGTATTACACTGAAAGATACACGACCCTTAACACGGTTGTGCTTCAGCCGTATTGAGCAACACGGTTCCCAACATGACTGTGTTGAATAAAGTATAAAATAATTATATATTCGTTTAACTTCAAATTAAACTAATTTCTACGTAACCTAGATAGCTAGTAAGACCCTAGAGAAATCAAGAAATAAGATTAAGAGAAATATGATAATGATATTGATATTAGATTAAGTACTAAGAAGAACTTGTTGATTGAGCAAATTTCAACTTAGCTTATGTGTAAGACCAAGAAGTGCTTAAGGCTAGGATTCAAGGTACGTGTAACTTGTATGCTGTTCTGTGTTTGTTTAAGTTAGCATATGTGTTGAAATTTATTAAGTTAAATGAGTTAGCTTAAGCGTTTAAGTGGTATACTATATGTGCTTGGCTTAGCTTAAGGGACCGTAGTGGCAAATCATTAGAGAGTACCCCAATGATCGATGTACGATGTTGTCCCTAGTGAAGTCGCGCTTGAAAATGATTTAGGCTGAATGTTGATTAAGTAGTTAAGTGTACATAGGTGTGAGGCCCGTAGTGGCAGTTTTCATCACCGGGTTTAAGTGTACATGGGTGTAGGGCTCATAGTGGCAATTCTCGTCACCAAGTTTAAGGTTTAAGTGGACATAGGTGTGGGGCTTATAGTGGTAGTTCCCATCACTAGGTTTGAGGTTTAAATGTACATGGGTGTGGGGTCCGTAGTGGCAATTCCCATCACTAAGTTTAAGGTTTAAGTGGACATGGGTATGGGGCCCGTAGTAGCAGTTCTCATCACCAGGTTTAAGGTTTAAGTGTACATGGGTGTAAAGCCTGTAGTGGCAGTTCTCATCACCAAGTTTAAAGATTAAGCAATCATGGGTATGGGGCCCGTAATGGCAATTCCCATTACCAAGTTATGTTGCAATGTGTTAAGTGTGGTAAGGGGGTTAAGAGTACCCTATTGTTTGCTTATGGACATAAATTATATTAAGAAATGGTTGTTTATATTTAAGTTTTGCATGATGTGTGTAATACTTGTTTATGTTTGTTCATGTATATGTATTTGTATTATACATACTAGGTATTAGCTCACCCTTCACTGAATCATTTTTAGATGCAGGTGTTAAGGGAGATGAGAACCCTAAAGATAACTTGGGTTTGGGTGAACCACAGAGAAAGGAATATGAAGATTACCATTATTATTATGATGATTAGGTTTTGGGAGAATTATGTTATTGGACTGTAATAAACATTGTTTTTAAAATGTTATTTTTGGTGTTTAAAGACTTCTGCTGCATTAGATGTTTGATATGGTTTAAGTTATCATTGAAATTTGGAGGATGTATAAATTATTTTTATATAGGAGTTACAAGCAAAAATGTATCGGAATTGTTTCAGAGCCTTAACGTGTTCTTGTGAGATAAGGACACGTGGTGGGCAGTTGCGCAGCCCGAGTTTTGGGGCATTACAATAATTGATTGGCTAAACCATGTACTAACCTTAACAGTTTTCAACAACCATTATCATACTTTTATAAGTTGTAGGCTATGATAGCAAAGACATTAGAAACACACAGTTGACGCAACCCGAGAAGACAATAGCTTAATAGGCCCAATTTGGAGAGGTATAGAAGCATATCAACCATACTAAGTAAACAAGCATGGGTTAAGGTATCAGGCAACTCTCATAAGGATGTTTAATCATCCGCTGAACTCTTTTGCTACCAAATCCAATAGAGTGCGACTCCTTTCGCTTGAACAAACTTTAGAGGCAAGTATATCAAACTTAATATAGATAGTGCTTTTGATCCTATCTCTAGAAAAGCTATTGTTGAATTTATAGCTAGAAATTACTAAGGTCTAATGTATGGAGGTGGAACAAAAATTGTTATTGTAAACATAACTGAAATGGTTGAGTTCATAGCTATATATGAAGTTGTTTTATATGTGAAGTTAAGAGGATGGGATATGGTTGTTATTGAATTAGACTATAAGAAGATGTACGAGGCCATAAAGAATCCTATAGGTGCACTTTAGCAATTTTAGGCTTTTCTACATGATATAGAAAGATTGAAGCTATGGTTTAAATTGATTGGTTTCAATTTGATAAAAAGGGAAACAAATAAAGTAGCTGATTGGATTGCCACTTAAACCCAATACAAGTTGTGTCCTATGAACTAGCTTTTTTTACCACTTGAGGCACTAGATGCAATTCTCAAGTTGAATGTGGATCATGTTTGTGCTTATGAAGGATGTGGAGAACTAGTTGATGTATTGAACTCTTTAATCATTTAATGACATGTTTCTATTTTGGCAAAAAAAAAATCAAGTGGATTTTTTAATCAGAAATTCTAATATTAACTTACATATAGTAAGTCTACCCCCAATCACATAATTCTACACTAGTCCCCAATTATTAGATTTCCTTAATTTGCATGTAAATATTAAAAGTAAATAAATTGCGTTAATGATCTATCAAATTGCTATTAAGTATAGCAAATCATATTAGTCTCTTATGAAATTATTGCACGTTTCTATATATAGCATGTAGGGATGAAAAATGAACTTCAAATCATTGGAATTTTCTATTGACACCTATAATACCCAAATTCTAAATGTAACTAGGATTGAACCTTTGATTGCTAAAAATATATCAAATTTCATAAAGCTACATGGTATACATTTTTATTAGGAGAAGTTCCTTTTTGGTTCTATAATATTTTATTGTTCATTTCTATGGTGATGCAATAATTACTTTCTTTTTTTAGTGGTTATTTACTTGAGATAGTAACTCTTCTATGTACAAGTTATCAATATAATATTCTACTTTAATGTAAATATAATTAGATTGTAAACACCCCATTTTTGCCTTAGGAATGAATAATAATTGATAATAATCAATTCTTAATTTTTTTCCAATTTTTCTAATTTTTCCCTAATTTAACATAAATAATTAAAAATATTCAAAAAATAAAAATAAATAGGAAAAAACATCAATTTTGAAAAATGATTTCAGAAATGGCAATAATAAATAATAAATAATTTTTACAAATTTTTGAAAATTCAAAAAATACAAAAAAATAAAAAAATCGCATTGCATATATGCAATTTGCGAAATTAGAAAAATTAGAAAAGTGGGCTAGCCCAGCTGGTCCGAACAACGGGCTAAGGCACGCGCGGGGGGGCTCGGTCGCAGGTTCGAATCGCGGGGGAGGCAGTTTCTGCGTTTTGCATTTTCTTACTTATCCAGGACACGTGGCAGCATCCGATTGGCTGGAGGAAGCGCACGCGCCGAGCGGGTGATCGTCTTCTACCTCGGGCCCGAGATCGCTGGAGAAAGAAAAAATTCGCATTTTGGCTATTTCGATCTGATTTTTTGCACAAATCCAACGGATCTTCAACAGAATTGAGATAAACATTATCCAATTGGAATCAAATCTCAACAAATCAAAGGATTAGCACGAATCGGAGTTGGTTTATTTAACCGTCGATCCGATTTGCTTCGATCGGCGGAAATCCGAGCTTATCCAGCTCGATTTTGAACGCCTATAAATAGAGGAGGAGTAGAGGAAGCCAAATCACATATCACAATTGAGAGAAAGTGAGAAAAGAGAGCAAATCGGAGAGCACCGGAGGAGAACCAAAATCGCGATCACCGATTGGAGTTGAACCACCACTAGGAGACAATTTGGGAGCAAACCATCGCCACCATTGGATTCAGCACCTTCAAGAAGCTAGGATTCGACACCTCACCCGTTGCAAAAGACCGCCGGAACGCCGTGAACGAGCCCTCTTTGCCGTCGTGTCCGACCAATCCGACCCGACCCGATTCGACCCGACCCGGATCCAAGTAAGTCAAATTTTCCGGATTTTTTCTATTTATTTTTTTTTCGAATTTTGTTTATTTATTTTATTTCTATTTATTTGATTTATTATTTGATTATTTATTTGTTGGTTATTTATTTAGTTATTTATTTGTTTATGTTTTATTTCCATAAGTAGGAAAATGTAGAAATTAGATTTTTAGGATTTAATAATGTAGAAAAAAATAATAAAAATAAATATAAAGAAAAATAAATAATAATAAAAATATAGATAAATAATAAAAATATTAGAAGAAGTAATAATGAAATTTTAGGTTTCAAAGTAGAATAAATAACAGTTTAGGATAAAATTTTTAACAAAAATTCAAAAATAATAAAAAAATCAACAAAAATCATAAAAATAATAAAAAACAATAAAAATCATGAAAATTTATAAAAATTACAAAAATAGTAAAAATCATAAAAAATTATAAAAAATCATAAAATCACAAAAATTTATAAAAATCATAAAATCATGAAAATAAAATAAATAAATAATAAAAAATCATAAAAAATGAGTTTTATCACTTAGAAAAATCATTTTCTTCAAATAAATCCAAAATTGATGTTTTTCCCTAAAAATCATTTTCAAAAATCAGATTAAAGCTTAAGCTTAGATTTTTTTAGAAAAAAATCCCAAAAATGGTAAAAACATAAATCAAAAGAGATTTCAAAATTAAAATTCACAAACACACTTAAAATTTTTAGAAAAGCGAACTACGGCTTGTTTGATCCTGGATAGCAGGTACTTAGGCACCCATTCGGGTCAACCCATAAAATGAAATAAAAAATCATTTTCTTGAAATAATAAAAGTAACAGAAACAAAATAAAACACATTTCTAAATAGGAACAATTTTAGGAGATTAGGTGGTAACCGTAAGGTTTTAATAGGTTAGCCTCTGAACTTAGAAACTCTGGTTTTCCCTTTTCCTCTTTTCAAAAACGAGAAGGGGAAATAACGACGACCAGTGGTCCAAATTAAGACTAATCTGCTCCTTTAGTCTTAATTCAATATTTCCCAACAACAGTTGGGTGGCGACTCCAAAAAATTAAACGAAGTTCCTAACTCAAGTCGAGGATCTATATTAGATGAGCATAGGGTCTAGTCTAGATCGGATTAGGAATGGGAAAATTCAAAATTAGACTCGACAGCATGGCGACTCCACTGGGGACCCATGCCAGTAGACTAGCCACCTGAATCTCTTCGAATTGTTCTCTTTAAGAAATGTGTTTCAATCATTATTTTGTTACTAACGTTTCAAGGATTAGTTAGATTTTCAGTTTTTGTGGGGGTTTGCTTGCATATGTGTGTGTGAGTAGATGCAGTCGAACTCGAACCGTCCTAGAAACCTAAGACGGGGAGCCATTGTGTAGGTTTCGGGCAAAGTGAGTTGATTCACCGTTCGGGACCGATTAGGCTGCCCCACCCTATGCTTCGATATGGCCTGAGATCCATTTCTTCGAGAATGCGGGAGGCCATAGAGCTCGGGAACCAGTTAGAACCAACCTGCTTGCATACATAACATCATAGGGTTGACAATTGGTGACAATGTAATGGTTTGTTATTTTGTTCATGGAGTTCAAATTTATTTCCCTATAATGTTTCATAGTTTTGTTTGTAATTAGGCAATTTCTTATTGTAATAGATGGCTAGCACTGCAATCGACCGCCTCCTCCACAAAGAAATTCGGGTGTACAAACCTTTGGACCCAAAGTTGGTACTAGACCATTGGTTTACCTTGTACAACCCAGAGGAGCAGGCCTTCATCCAGCAAAAGATCAGTTCCATCCTCTCACTGACAAAGATAGAGGTGAATTTGCCTTTAGTCCGGGCCATGCTCCAATTATGGGAAATCGAACCCGCTGCTTTCTTTATCGGGCCGCATGAGATCACCCCTACCCTGGAGGAGTACACCCAGTTGCTACAGGCTCCAGCACTGACTGATCAAATCTACGCACCAGACCTTGAAGCCGGGCCAGCCGGTACCTTCAGCAGATTATTAGGCATCCGTAAGACAGCCGTCAACAAAGCCCTGGCAGATTGTAATGGATATTGCATACGTATGGATGATTTAAAAGCCTGGTTCATCGCCCGAGATGACAATGGGGATAAGAAGGACATACTGTGTGGGGACCCCAAAACTTACAGACAGAGAAGGGTGAACGCTTTCATCTTGACAGCCTTCGCCACCATACTGTTCCCCACCGGGACCTTCTATATTCACTACCGGGTTGCAGAGCTGGTAACCCAATTTCTGGAGGGAAGATCTTACATCCCGGCTCTATTGGCTGAACAGATCCGGAATTTGAATTTCCTCAAGAAGAAAGGTCATGGGATTCTTCGCTCAAGCCTCAACCTCCTGCTGATATGGTTTGTAAGCCATCTTAAGTGCTTCGGGCTGAACATGGTCCGAAAAACCTTAGCCCAGCAGGTGGATCTAGTGGATTCATGTATAGAAAAGGTAAAGCTATCCGACGACCTTACCAGCTACAGTTGGGTAGAAGTGCTTAGAAGCTTCAGTGCCGAAGATATTCTATGGACAGCCAGGTGGAGTTGCAGTGACAAAATCATCGTGACCTGCAGTAACTTCCAAACCATGCCTTTAATCGGAATCAGCGGATGTATAAGATATCACCCCAACTCAGTGGTTCGCCAATTCGGTACTATCCAAGACATAGTTTATCGGCCCTCGCTGGAAGCATTTACCTTTGAGTATCAAGATCCGAACCTGTTAGTAGCCGAGAAATTTGCTAAGCTGGCAGAGGTCAAAGCACTTTAGGAAGCCAGAATTGAAAGCCCGAATGTAGACCTCGGGGAGTTAGATGGCGAAGTGGGAAAACACCGAGCCATCAGAGAGTTTGTAATCCGCTAGCTATACCAAACGGGGGAAAGAGCATACCGGGTTCCAGACGTCACCCAACCAAGACCAGACAAGATCAACCCAGAGACAGAAGTCTACCTAGAACATGTCAAGGCCCGAATGGAGGTATACTTAGAAGCTACAGATTATAAGAAAGACATCTAGAAGGGACACTTCAAGGAATCCGACCAAAGGAACAAGGCCTTGGAAGCACAATTGGAGAAGACCCAAGCCAAAGTCAAAGAATTAGAAGCTGTCATCAATGGGAAGTCTGAGCCTCCACAACAGAAGACTAAAAGAACTAGGAAGTAGATCATTATTTGTAATCTTTTATTTTGATTATCGAACTCCAAAATTATCAATATCAATAAAAGTAAAGTTTTAATATTACATAATACTAAAGAAAAAACAAAATGCGCACCAGGTATCAAGATAGCTCCCAAGCAACCGAACCTTCCCAGAAGTCCAGTTCTCATACATTCAAGAACGAAAATGGCCAACAGCAGCGACAACCGCAACAACACCAATGCTGAAGCTGTCTCGGACTCCAGGATCATGTCCTTAGAACAAACGGTCCAACAATTGGCTGCCCAGGTTCACCTCTTAACTGAAAGCATCGGCCTCCTACGCAACACTCAACCAACCCAGGAAGTGTATTCACGGGGCAGAAAGGGGAAAGCAGTGGAGGGACAGCCTCCGGAATATGAAGAGATCAATTCCCACCTTAACCCGGCCTTTGAATATGAGCCGAAGGTCAACCAGGGGCCGACCTCTGACGACCTGAAAAGGGAGATGGAAGAGAGACAGAAGGAGATGGAGAAGCGACTCTTCCAGCAGCTCCATGATAAGATGAAAACAATTGAGGGCCCTGATGGTTTTGAACAGGCCGGAATCACCAATCTGCCAGCATACAGGGAAGAGGTATACCCTGAGAAGTTCAAGACCCCAGAGTTTGAAAAATATGATGGGACCGGCTACCCCAAAATGCATACCAAGCTATATGCCCAGAAAATGAGTAAGTATGCTCAATACGACCAGCTCATGCTTCAGACATTCCAAGACAGCCTCACAGGCCCTGCACTGGTTTGGTATACCCACCTAGACTTCAACATTATCAACACCTGGGAGAAGCTAGCCCGGGCATTTTATGACCAATATAAGTTCAATATTGAAGTCGCCCCATCTGTAATCGACCTGGGGAGTCTCCGAAAAAGACATGTTAAGCCATTCAAGGAGTATACTCAGCGCTGGAGAGCCCAGGCCGCCAGGGTAGCAACCCCGATATTTGAGAAGGAATTGACATCCATATTTGTCAATACCCTGGACAAGACCTACTTTTCACACCTGGTAGGCCAGACTTCATCCAGTTTTGCAGAGGTAGTGGCTGCGGGATGCAAGATTGAGAATGCCATCACCACCGACAGACTCCAAACAATGGAGCCTCCTAGGGTCACACCGACACAAAGGCCTTTAGGAGGAAACCATGCTAAAGAGTCCACTGTCAGCACAGTCCATGCTGGAAAGGCAGAAAAAGCTGGAACTTGTGTGACATTCCAGACCACGAGTACCCCAGTCCAACAATCCACGACAGGTCATACCTAAGCCGCCAGGGTTCCAAAGCAGTTCACTCCAATCCCCATACCGTTCGATCAAGTCTTCGCTCGGTTGAGGGCAGACAACTTGATTAGTTTCGAGATCCCCAACGACCGGTACAAGCCTAAGAACTTCGACTAAAACCCCAAGTGTGACTATCACATGGATCAGGAGGGGAATTCTACAGATAGGTGTTTGAGGCTCCGGCACAAAATCCAAGACTCAATTGATGCAGGAATCATACAGCTGAATTTCGTGAACGCCCCAACACCCAATGTCAACACCAATCCACTGCCCAATCACAAGCCCACCATTAATATGATCACATCTGAGGAGTCGACTCCCAAAGAAGCCCCTAAGCAGAATCCGACGGAGCAATAGAAGGAGCAATCCCACCAAGCTCCAGAAGAAACACCAAAGGCACACATTAAAAGAAGGTGGTTAGCCGGAGACCCAACGGTCGGCACTTTGGGAGAATCACATGGGAGATTTCAGTATTTGGTAAACTATTCTTATACCTCAACTGAGCAGGGGCTGCCTAGTAGATGGGGGTCGGAATTTGAGAAGGAAGACAACCTGACAAAGGAAGAAGGGAAAACTATCAACATTATCAACTCTCAGAAGCCCAGGGTTATATAATGCTATGAGGGACAATCAGCTGAGGTACAAATCCCAAGAAAAAGATATGTATTCAATGTCCCGATACCGGCAGAGAATTACAAGGCTGCACCATTCGACTATCGGGCCCTCGAACAAGAGCGGCCTCCTATGGTTAGAGGAATCACTCGCTTTGGGAGATTATACGATCCGAAGTATAAAGGCCCGACTAAAGAACCCAGTGTGGAAAAAAGAGAAGAAGAGGAAGAGGGACTTGCCACGTTTACGAAGATGGTCAAGGCAAGCGAATACAAGATAATGGAACAATTAAACAAAGTTCCAACACAGATATCACTCATGGGCCTTCTCACAACATCCGAGCCCCACAGGGAAGCACTCTTTAAAGTGCTAAAACAGATTCAGGTCTCAGAGGGCATCGCTACAGAAAAAATAGGTCACGTGGCGGACTCCATCTTCACAATGGACCAGATATCCTTCTCTTCGGAAGAGCTAGGAGAAAAGGGAGACCAACATACCAAACCACTGTTCATAGTGGTCAGGTGCAATGACACCATTGTCTCCCGGGTACTTATCGACAACGGTTCATCCCTCAACGTTTGCCCATTGGCAACACTCGACTTATTGGGGGTCGATCCAAGCAACATAAAACCTAGCTCCACGGTGGTCAGAGCCTTTGACGGGTCAAAAAGAGACATAGTGCGGGAGGTGAACCTACCAGTGGAAATCGGTCCACAAGTATTCCACATCTCCTTCTAGGTCCTCGACATCCCAAGGTCTTTCAACTTGCTTTTGGGACGACCCTGGATACATGTTGCTGGAGCCATCCCTTCTAGTCTCCACCAAAGGGTCAAGTTCATTGCAAGTAAGCAGATAGTTACAGTATTGGGCGAACAGGATTACGCCATATACAAAGAGACTGCCATACCTTATATTGGGGAAGAAGGTTCAGAAGACCTGGGGCTGCAGATTTTCAATGAAGTGAACATGGTGACCAGCAAGGAGGGCCATCAGTTTAAAGAGGGGCAGCATGGGACGTTTAGACTGGGGTACATTCCTACGGCCGCAGAAGAAGCACAAGCAAGAGATGTCAAAGGCAGAATGAAGGGGAAGCCGATCGACACCCAGATGTGCATCCTACCTCTCCAACAATCTTTCCGAAAGGCAAACATCATTCAAGACCCTCGGATAAACGAAGAGGACGACAGTAAAGGGAAATCAACCCCCCGCACATCTAACCAGCATCTGGCTCTGAACAATTGGTTTTGTTATCCTATCAGTAGTGCTAGGTTAGCTCGAAAGTAGAGAAAAATTATTAAGAAAATTTTATTGAGACTCTTTATCAAATTCAATTACAGTTTGTTTTCATCTTATATATATGCTTTCGCTTTTATGTTATTCAGATCTCCTACCATCGAACATCAGGGATATTTCGCGCAGGTAGAAAATAAAAATGCTGATATCGTTTCCAACGCTGCTGGGTCAGTTGTTGAAGGCGATATCCTAGACCACGAAATAATACAAGAAAATTGGCAAAAACATGAACAAAGCGGAATTTCGATCGACGAGCCTGTGGAGACAGTAAATCTAGGAAGCATGGAAAAACCTAAAAACCTCAAAATCGAGTCCAGTTTGAGTGCCGAGCAAAAATATGAAATAACCGAGCTATTAACGGAATATGCGGATGTGTTTGCCTGGTCATATGGTAACATGCCAGGGCTAGACCAATCGATAGTGGTTCATAGGCTTCCCACAAGGGAAGATGTCAAACCTAAAAAACAAAAACTGAGAAGATTTAGGCCTGACATCTTGCTGAAGATTAAGGAAGAAGTCAAGAAACTCCTAGAAGTAGGGTTCATTGAAGTATCCGACTACCCAAAATTGGTAGCAAATATAGTCCCCGTTATGAAAAAGAATGGAAAAGTACGCGTATGCGTAGACTTCCGAGACTTAAACCAAGCTACGCTAAAGGATAACTTCCCCCTACCTCACATTGATGTTCTGGTAGACAACACTACGAGAAATCATCTTTTCTCATTCATGGACGGTTTCTCATGATATAATCAAATAAAAATGGCTGAAGAAGATAAAACCAAAACAACTTTCATCACAACATGGGGAACTTTCTGTTACAAAGTCATGCCCTTCAGTTTGAAAAACGCCAGGGCAACGTATCAGAGAGCCATGGTCGCAATACTTCACGACATGATGTATCGAGAGGTTGAAGTATATGTCGACGACATGATAGCCAAATCCAAAGAAGGAGAAAGCCATGTAGATATCCTGAGGAAATTGTTTAAACAACTGAGAAAATTCCAGCTCAAGTTAAACCTAGAGAAATGCACTTTCGGGGTCACAACGGGGAAATTGTTAGGGTTTGTCATAAGCCAGGAAGGGATTAAAATCGACCCTGATAAGGTAAAGTCTATATTAGAGTTATCTTCCCCACGCTCCGTTAAAGAAGTGAGAAGCTTGCTAGGAAGATTAAATTATATAGCTCGTTTTATCTCACAGCTCACCAACAAATGCCGGCCATTATTCCGTCTGTTAAAGAAGAACACCACAATAGAATGGGACGACGAATGCGAAGAGGCATTCAAGACAATCAAAGACTATCTTATAAAACCTCCGGTCTTGATAGTCCTGAAACAAGGAAAGCCCTTATTCTTATACCTCACTATACTCCCTGAATCCATGGGATGTGTGCTGGGACAGAAAGATGACGAGAGAAGAGAGCGTTCCATATATTATATGAGCAAAAAGTTCATAGATGGGGAACAGAGGTACTCAGAGGTGGAGAAGACGTGTTGTGCTTTAATCTGGGTCATGCATCGACTAAGGCAATACACCCTTTACTACCATATTGAGCTGCTGACAAAACATGATCCCTTGAAATACTTGGCAAAGAAGCTAGCTCTGATAAGGAGAATCTCTAAGTGGCAAATGCTCCTATCCGAGTTCAACATCACATACATAAATCAAAACTCGATGAAAGGGCAAGCCTTAGCCGACCAATTAGCGGAACACCCTATCGAGACAGATTCCCAAGAACTACAGGCTCAATTTCCAAATGAAAATATATTAACAGTGGAAGATATACCGGTAGAAGACTTTGGGATAGAGCAGGACCCGAAATGGAAACTGTTTTTCGATGGAGCCGCCAACGCATTCGGTTGCGGGGTTGGGGCAGTATTGATATCCCTAGATGGCACTCAATTCTCTGCAGCGACGAGACTTACATTTCCCTATACCAATAATATCGCAGAATATGAAGCATGTATTCTTGGCCTCAAAATGGCCTATCAAATGGAAATCCGCGAATTAGAAGTATATGGAAATTCGTCGCTCATCATACTACAAACAAGAGGGGAATACAAGACTAAAGACCCCAAACTAGTACCGTATCATCAACACCTGACAGAGCTAATTGAAGAATTCAAAGCAATCACTTTCACATACATCCCGAGAACTCAGAATCAGTTTGCAGATGCACTAGCCACACTAGCATCTATGATCCAGATAACAGGGGGAGCCGAAGTTCAACCGATGAAAATAGACATCGAAAGTCGGCCCGCCTATTGTTTAACCATTGAAAAAGTACAAGATGATAAGCCCTGGTATCACGACATCAAGACTTTCCTTCAAGAAAGTAAATACCCTGAAATGGCTAGCAAGAATGACCAAAGAACACTCAGAAGGTTAGCAAGCCATTTCCTGTTAAGTAGGTCTGTGCTATACAAAAGATCATCTGATACCACCTTGTTGAGATGTGTGGACAAAAATGAAGCATGCGAATTGATGAAGGAAGTACATGAGGGAGTATGTGGACCTCATATGAATGGCTACATGTTGGCCCGAAAAATCATGAGGTTAGGATATTATTGATTGACCATGGAATCAGATTGCATAAAACATGTCAAGCACTGTCATCTGTGTCAAGTCTACGCAAACCGGATAAATGCTCTGCCCAACGAGCTACACTTGTTATCAGCACCATGGCCTTTCTCCATGTGGGGAATCGACATAATAGGCCTGATCACTCCAATAGCATCTAACGGCCACAGATTCATACTAGTAGCGATTGATTATTTCACCAAATGGGTAGAAGCGTCATCCTATACCAATGTTACAAAGGGGGTAATAATCCGCTTCTTAAAAAGGGACATAATAGCTCGATATGGAGTTCCTGAGTCCATCATCACCGACAACGGTACCAATCTCAACAATAAATCGATGACAGGTTTATGTCAACAATTCCACATAAACCACAGAAATTCAACTCCCTACCGACCTCAAATGAACGGGGCAGTAGAAGCAGCCAACAAGAATATTAAAAAGATCATCGAGAAAATGACAACAACTTACAAAGATTGGCATGAAATGTTACCGTTTGCTCTCATGGCTTATAAGACTTCAATAAGAACATCTACGAGAGCCACCCCTTACTCATTAGTATATGGTACTAAAGCAATGCTACCAGTTGAAGTTGAAATACCATCATTCAGAATCCTGTCAGAAACTCAATTAACTGAATCAGACTAGGTAAAGAAGAGGCTTGATCAGCTGAATCTGATTGATGAAAGAAGACTTACCGCACTATGTCATGGCCAGTGTTACCAACAAAGAATGGCCGAGCATTTAACAAGAAGATGAGACCTCGATACTTCAAAGAGGGGGATCTAGTGTTAAGGAAGGTTCTCCCGAATGCCCAAGACTCTAGAGGAAAATTCACCCCAAACTACGAAGGCCCTTATGTAGTGAAAAAGGTTCTGTCATGAGGTGCTTTGATATTAACTTAGATGGATGGTTCGGAATTGAGAGACCCCATTAACACATATGCTGTAAAGATGTACTATCCTTAGGCAAGGGAATTGAAATTTTTCCAATGTTTATGAAAGCCAATGTTCGATACAAATTTCGTTGAGTCGAGTTTTAATTTCCAAGAACTACAGGCTCAATTTCCAAATGAAAATATATTAACAGTGGAAGATATACCGGTAGAAGACTTTGGGATAGAGCAGGACCCGAAATGGAAACTGTTTTTCGATGGAGCCGCCAACGCATTCGGTTGCGGGGTTGGGGCAGTATTGATATCCCCAGATGGCACTCAATTCCCTGCAGCGACGAGACTTACATTTCCCTATACCAATAATATCGCAGAATATGAAGCATGTATTCTTGGCCTCAAAATGGCCTATTAAATGGAAATCCGCGAATTAGAAGTATATGGAGATTCGTCGCTCATCATACTACAAACAAGAGGGGAATACAAGACTAAAGACCCCAAACTAGTACCGTATCATCAACACTTGACAGAGCTAATTGAAGAATTCAAAGCAATCACTTTCACATACATCCCGAGAACTCAGAATCAGTTTGCAGATGCACTAGCCACACTAGCATCTATGATCCAGATAACAGGGGGAGCCGAAGTTCAACCGATGAAAATAGACATCGAAAGTCGGCCCGCCTATTGTTTAACCATTGAAAAAGTACAAGATGATAAGCCCTGGTATCACGACATCAAGACTTTCCTTCAAGAAAGTAAATACCCTGAAATGGCTAGCAAGAATGACCAAAGAACACTCAGAAGGTTAGCAAGCCATTTCCTGTTAAGTAGGTCTGTGCTATACAAAAGATCATCTGATACCACCTTGTTGAGATGTGTGGACAAAAATGAAGCATGCGAATTGATGAAGGAAGTACATGAGGGAGTATGTGGACCTCATATGAATGGCTACATGTTGGCCCGAAAAATCAGGAGGTTAGGATATTATTGGTTGACCATGGAATCAGATTGCATAAAACATGTCAAGCACTGTCATCTGTGTCAAGTCTACGCAAACCGGATAAATGCTCCGCCCAACGAGCTACACTTGTTATCAGCACCATGGCCTTTCTCCATGTGGGGAATCGACATAATAGGCCCGATCACTCCAATAGCATCTAACGGCCACAGATTCATACTAGCAGCGATTGATTATTTCACCAAATGGGTAGAAGCGTCATCCTATACCAATGTTACAAAGGGGGTAATAATCCGCTTCTTAAAAAGGGACATAATAGCTCGATATAGAGTTCTTGAGTCCATCATCACCGACAACGGTACCAATCTCAACAATAAATCGATGACAGGTTTATGTCAACAATTCCACATAAACCACAGAAATTCAACTCCCTACCGACCTCAAATGAACAGGGCAGTAGAAGCAGCCAACAAGAATATTAAAAAGATCATCGAGAAAATGACAACAACTTACAAAGATTGGCATGAAATGTTACCGTTTGCTCTCATGGCTTATAAGACTTCAATAAGAACATCTACGAGAGCCACCCCTTACTCATTGGTATATGGTACTAAAGCAATGCTACCAGTTGAAGTTGAAATACCATCATTCAGAATCCTGTCAGAAACTCAGTTAACTGAATCAGACTAGGTAAAGAAGAGGCTTGATCAGCTGAATCTGATTGATGAAAGAAGACTTACCGCACTATGTCATGGCCAATGTTACCAACAAAGAATGGCCCGAGAATTTAACAAGAAGATGAGACCTCGATACTTCAAAGAGGGGGATCTAGTGTTAAGGAAGGTTCTCCCGAATGCCCAAGACTCTAGAAGAAAATTCACCCCAAACTACGAAGGCCCTTATGTAGTGAAAAAGGTTCTGTCATGAGGTGCTTTGATATTAACTTAGATGGATGGTCCGGAATTAAGAGACCCCATTAACACAGATGTTGTAAAGATGTACTATCCTTAGGCAAGGGAATTGAAATTTTGCCAATGTTTATGAAAGCCAATGTTCGATACAAATTTCGTTGAGTCAAGTTTTAACTTTTTAGAAGCAAAGTTAATATCCCTGAATGGTCAATAATCCAAATCAATTATCATCACAACAAATATTCCTAAACACATTACCCACCACTTCACCAATGAAACATAAACACTAAAATAATAATGAATCTCAATATATTTGGTAATATAGTTCCATCTACTTTTGAGCATTAGAACATAGTGCATTAGTAGGGTAACATTACCGTCAAAACAGCCATGTGCATAAAGAAAGGAAGCACATCAAGATTTTCAACCCTGAGTCAAGAAAAGAAGAAGAGAAGTAGAAACAAACTAGCCCGAAGGTTCAGTTGTTTGGTGGCTGTCTACGATAAATTGGCAAGCATATTAAAATAATAATAACTATCATAAAAGGCATCACATCATTTAGCTCAGTCAGTAAAAAGCATATTCAAAAGCATAAGATGAGTCAGCCCATAGTGGGGCACTTGTCTAAACATTCCCTTTAATAGGGTAGTCAGCCCAAAAAGGGGCACTTCCCTAAACCTCTCTTAAGGTTAGCCCATAGGGGGCACTTTTTGAGACAATTCCATCTTAGGTTAGTCAGCCCATAGGGGGCACTTTCCTAAAACTTTGTTCTCATGGTTAGCCCACAGGGGGCACTTTTTGAGACAATTCCATTCTAGGTTAGTCAGCCCATAGGGGACACTTTCCTAAAACTTTGTTCTCATGGTTAGCCCATAGGGGGCACTTTTTGAGACAATTCCATCTTAAGTTAGTCAGCCCATAGGGGGCACTTTCTTAAAAGTCTGTTCTCAAGGTCAGCTCAGAAGGGCACTTTTTGAGGCAGTTCAATCAATTTTATCATAAGTTAGTCAGCCCATAGGGGGCACTTTCCTAAAACTTTGTTCTCATGGTTAGCCCATAGGGGGCACTTTTTGAGACAATTCCATTCTAGGTTAGTCAGCCCATAGGGGGCACTTTCCTAAAAATCTGTTCTCAAGGTCAACTCATAAGGGTACTTTTTTAGGCAGTTCAATCAATTTTATCATAGGTTAGTCAGCCCATAGGGGGCACTTTCCTAAAACTTTGTTCTCATGGTTAGCCCATAGGGGGCACTTTTGGAGACAATTCCATTCTAGGTTAGTCAGCCCATAGGGGGCACTTTCCTAAAAGTTTGTTCTTAAGGTCAGCTCATAAGGGCACTTTTTGATACAGTTCAATCAATTTTATCATAGGTTAGTCAGCCCATAAGGGGCACTTTCCTAGATTCTCCCGATTAGTCAGCTCTTGGGGCACTTTTCGGAAATGTTCTTCCAAACAGTTGCTAGTCTAACAAGACGCTTCTGTTGACTAGTAGCCAGCTCATAAGGGCGTTTCCTAAGTAGATTTTCTTTCCAAGGTTGCTAGTCTAATAAGACGCTTCCTATCATCATTTCCCCTAAACGATACTTGAGATGTTTCCTATCGCCAACTAGTCAGCCCTTAAAGCACTTTTTGGGGAGGGAACATTACTCTAAATCGTTAGGACCATTTTAAATCGTGGGATTGTTAGCTCTTGGAGCATTTTCCTACCAAAAATTCCAGGTAACCAGCCAAACCAAGGCGTTATCTATTTAAGAGGCCAAAAATGGCGTCTTTCTTGTCTTTGTAGTTAAGTTTTTCAAACTTTACTACAAAGGGGGGCAGCTGTAAACACCCCATTTTTGCCCTAGGAGTGAATAATAATTGATAATAATCAATTCTTAATTTTTTTCCAATTTTTCTAATTTTTCCCTAATTTAGCATAAATAATTAAAAATATTCAAAAAAATAAAAATAAATAGGAAAAAACATCAATTTTGAAAAATGATTTTAGAAATGGCAATAATAAATAATAAATAATTTTTACAAATTTTTGAAATTTCAAAAAATACAAAAAATAAAAAAATCGCATTGCATATATGCAATTTGCGAAATTAGAAAAATCAGGAAAGTGGGCTAGCCCAGCTGGTCCGGACCATGGGCTAAGGCGCGCGCGGGGGGGCTCGCTCGCAAGTTCGAATCGCGGGGGAGGTAGTTTCCGCGTTTTGCATTTTCTTACTTATCTAGGACACGTGGTAGCATCCGATTAGCTGGAGGAAACGCACGCGCCGGGTGCGTGATCGTCTTCTACCTCGGGCCCGAGATCGCCGGCAGAAGAAAAAATTCGCATTTTGGCCATTTCGATCCGGTTTTTTGCACAAATCCAACAGATCTTCAACAGAATTGAGATAAACATTATCCAATTGGAATCAAATCTCAACAAATCAAAGGATTTGCACGAATCGGAGTTGGTTTATTTAACCGTCGATCCGATTTGCTTCGATCGGCGGAAATCCGAGCTTATCCAACTCGATTTTGAACGCCTATAAATAGAGGAGGAGTAGAGGAAGCTAAATCACAGATCACAATTGAGAGAAAGTGAGAAAAGAGAGCAAATCGGAGAGCACCGGAGGAGACCCAAAATCGCGATCACCGACCGGAGTTGAACCACTACCAGGAGACGATCTGGGAGCAAACCACCACCACCATTGGATTCAGCACCCTCAAGAAGCTAGGATTTGACACCTCACCCGTTGCAAAAGACCGCCGGAACGCTGTGAACGAGCCCTCTCCGCCACCGTGTCCGACCGATCCGACCCGACCCAATTCTACCTGACCGACCCGACCCGCGCACCGACCCGGATCCAAGTAAGTCGAATTTTTCGGATTTTTTTATTTATTTTTTTCGAATTTTGTTTATTTATTTTATTTCTATTTATTTGATTATTTATTTGTTGGTTATTTATTTAGCCATTTATTTGTTTATGTTTTATTTCCATAAGTAGGAAAATGTAGAAATTAGTTTTTTAGGATTTAATAATGTAGAAAAAAATAATAAAATAATAAAAATAAATATAAAGAAAAATAAAGAAAAATAAATAATAATAAAAATATAGATAAATAATAAAAATATTAGAAGAAATAATAATGAAATTTTAGATTTCAAAGTAGAATAAATAACAGTTTAGGATAAAAATTTTAACAAAAATTCAAAAATAATAAAAAAATCAACAAAAATCATAAAAATAATAAAAAACAATAAAAATTTAGAAAAATTACAAAAATAGTAAAAATCATAAAAATCATAAAAAATTATAAAAAAATCATAAAATCACAAAATTTACAAAAATCATAAAATCATGAAAAAAAAATAATAAAAAAAATAAAATATAAAATATAAAAAAATCATAAAAAATGAGTTTTATCACTTAGAAAAATCATTTTCTTCAAATAAATCCAAAATTGATGTTTTTCCCTAAAAATCATTTTCAAAAATCAGATTAAAGCTTAGGCTTAGATTTTTTTAGAATAAAATCCCAAAAATGGTGAAAACATAAATCGAAAGAGATTTCAAAATTAAAATTCACAAACACACTTAAAATTTTCAGAAAAGCGAACTACAACTTGTTTGATCCTAGATAGCAAGTACGTAGGCACCCATTCAGGTCAACCCATAAAATGAAATAAAAAATCATTTTCTTGAAATAATAAAAGTAACAGAAACAAAATAAAACACATTTCTAAATAGGAACAATTTTAGGAGATTAGGTGGTAACCGTAAGGTTTTAATAGGTTAGCCTCCGAACTTAGAAACTCTGGTTTTCACTTTTCCTCTTTTCAAAAACGAAAAGGGGAAATAACGACGACTAGTGGTCCAAATTAAGACTAATCCGCTCCTTTAGTCTTAATTCAATATTTCCCAACAACAGTTGGGTGGCGACTCCAAAAAATTAAACGAAGTTCCTAACTCAAGTCAGGGATCTATATTATATGAGCATAGGTTCTAGTCTAGATCGGATTAGGAATGGGAAAATTGATTTTAAGCTAAATTCATCAAATTTATCCATTTACTTTGTCAATTAAAGTCAATAACTCAAGAAATTCAACCATTATCAACTTATAGGAAGGTTTTGAGCAAGTGTAGGTTTTTACCCCAATGCTTTCTTTATAAAGTTTAATTATAGATGTCTATGCATCTACCTATTTTTTTTTTTTTATTCAAGTTATGGGATTATTACCATTTATGAAACTATATATATATTCAAGAATTTCATATATATTTTCACTATTTATTCAAAGGGATGACATTTCCAAAATTTTGAATACTACTACGTCTTAAATTTTAAATTGTTCTTTTTTCTTTTAATTAAATAAATTTAGATCATTTTCTTTTATCTTTTATCGATAATAAATGTAAAGATATCACTATCTAAAACGACTACTGATGAAAATTTGTAAGCCATCAAGTCAAACGAATGGGTAGGTGTTTGTCTCTATAATCATATTAATGCATTGTGATCAAAGACCATTTGTTTTCATTAAAGTGTACTAGACCTAGGTAAAGTACCAATTTAATTTGTAAACCCACATGAAATCGGCTCAATGGTTCACAAGCCCTAAATTAGCCCTTTTGGCCAATTTAGAATCAGCAATGACCTATGGATTAGGAGTAGGTCACGGTAGGTCATGGCCTCTGACCTATCAAATTGACAAGTCATGACTTGAAAAAGAACAAAAATAAATAAAATTAAAAATTAAAAAAAATACTTAAATAATATTAAAAATTGAAACCATTTTCTTGTGCAATAAGAAAATTTACTTTCTATCCCCAATATATAATGTGTTGTTACTAACAACATAAAAAATAAATACAATTTAAGAATATGTTTAGTTAAATATTTAAACTTGCACTAAAAGAATGTTCTCATTCCTTAACAATGTGGAACAAGAACTAAGTTTTATCTTTTGATCTTTTTTTTTTAGACTTTTGTCTCACACTACTAATATTACTATTATATTTAAATTTAGTTATGTATAAATAATTGTGAATCCTCTTCAACTTATTTAGAAATGAGCAAAAACCTACATGATTTTTTGGCTCAAAGTTTTTCCTTTTTAGTAGTAGTAATAGTAGTATTAATAATTCACATTTTTATAGTTGTTTCAAAGGTTTTTTTATTATACTTTTAATTGATAAGATCATTTTGGTCATTTGAAGCATGCAAGTTGGGGCAAATGTCATATGGGTTTTAGTGGCTAGACTTTTTGGCCCATTTTGAGGCATTTTAGTTCTAATTTTTCTCTAAACTTATTAAGGCTAAACCTAATCAATCTCTATTCACAATTGGGCTTTTATTTAGTGTTTTAAGTGTGGAAATAAGCTAGTTGGATTAGCGCATGTCGGATTTTATAGACTTATTATCAGTTTTGTATAATTTCACCTGAAGACCCTAATATTGGCACCTAATTAAAGAGTTTTCATTCTAATCTTTTCCTAATTATAATTTATCACATTTGTAAGCTGGAAATCAAAGGAAGTCACAACATCCCTTCCCTTTTGGGTGTCGATCATGGGGTTTAAGAGAGAATTTTCAAGTTTGCTCAATTTAATTAATCTTTACTATTTTGATCCTTTCCTATTGCTAATTAATGTTGTAAAACACTCATTAAGCTATAGTTTGAGTCCCCTATCCTCTCATCATGTTTTGGTCAGCAAGGGAAAGATATATTTGGTCATGTTCCTTTTATGTTTCCACTCTAAATAACAAGAAAATCTACATTTACTGCATTACAGTACATTGTTTGGAGTATTACATGTGTTGGCATAAAGTTTATATATCTATATAGCCAAAGGAAATCCTATCCCGAAGTTCACCTATTACAAGAAGGATTTCTACACAAATTTACATCATTTTAGAAAGAAAAACATAAGAAAAACAACAAGCAAAAGGACAATAATTCTTCTAACTCTCAATGGTGTCCTAGCTTTTGCTTCTTTGAGGTTATTCCTAGCTTGTTCCTTGACCTTGCCTTTTTCCTTAGCATCTACATTCAAGCTCCTAGGGTATTTTGTCCACTTCAACTTCCTTTCTACCTAAAGTGTGGTTGTTAATCTATGAAGAGTTTAGGTTGGAAATGGAATGGGTGGTGCTTAAGGGGGTTGGTTTTAGTTGGTTTCAGAAGAGAAACAAGTTGGTGATTATTGATAATGGTGGAAATATGAATGGTAGTTGATGGTGGAAGAGAGATTTAATGAAAGGATGTTAGTGGTGGTGGAAGGTAGTAGTGGTGTTGGGGTGTGGTGGAGTTCCTCTTCAATTTTGAGAGTGTTATATATGTTAAGTGGAAATGAAGATGAAAGGGGAAGAGCAAAAGAGAGCCAATGCTGAGAGGAGAGTATGTGTGTGTTTTTATTTGTTTAATTTAGGTAGCTTAACATAGTGTAGTTGTCCATTGGTTAATTTGGTTGGTAGGTTATTCACTTTGTTGAAGGGTTTTTAATATAGTACTAGGTTTTGTCATTTGCAAATTTAGGAAATTTTCTATTCATGCTTGACAAGTGGTACTATAGCCACCCTATTCTACAAAATCTACTCCTCAAATTTAAGTATGGCCATTGGATGAACGTATGGTGTCAAGTGGTGGTGTGTGTAGAGGGTGGCTAGTGGTTAAAGGGCTTCCCAATGCCCTTACATTCTTTTGTCTAATGAATTATTCACTTAATGGCTTAATGAAGTTTGATTAGGGGTAATTTAATTAACTTAAGTAATTGGTGATTAGGAATCAAATGCCCTAGCAATTCTATGCTCCTAATTCATAGCACACTTGAATACAATTTGATGTTGCATTTTCACTGAATTGAGTTGATTAACATCATTTGATAATTAATGGTAGCTATTAATATCTAATTATGTGATTTAGGGTGTTTTAAAGAATTTTTCTAACTTTAGGGTCTAAGTTTGATTTAAAGCTTCAGTTTAGGGTTTGTTAATTCATTTAGGTTTGAGTTATTATTTTTAGGATTCTCTAATTAAATTAGGGTTTTTGTTAGTCACTTTAGGTTTTAGGGCCCTCATTCTAGAGTTTGGGGTTTTTAAGTTAGGATTTTAGGGTTTAGATTTGATTTAAGATTTTAATTTATCATATTAGGGTTGGGTTAAGTATATTAAGGTAGGTTAAGGTAACCTCTAAGGTTAAGGTTAGATATCCTTTCAAATCTTAGGATATCTCTTAAATGTTTCTAAGTGATTTCTATCATAAGTAAAAAAATTCTCGGGGTTTACAGTTGGTGGTTGTTCAACATAGTAATTCCTTATTCTTAGAATACTTCCTTTTAAAATATGTAGCAAAGCCTCACCTGTGCTAAGTTTAAGAGAGAAGCTTGAATTCTCTAACTTAAAAAAGGTTAACCAAAGTACACAGCTAGAGTAATAGCATATAAGCATATATTTTTGGCATTTCCAATGGCAATTTATAAATTCTAGTTAGATAACTGGGTTGAAAACTTTTAGCTAAATCTATTGTTGCCTGTACTAAAGTTGAGTCTAGAGAGAAGTAGCAAACTATAGATTAAATGACAGCTGGAGTAAGGAATTGATAATCCAAAGATTATGCTAGAAAATTGCATATCTAACTAATTAAAAGGCTTTCAATATAAGCTATCAAGATTGTCCTTATTAGAAGCTCTCAAATGATGGAAAATTTTCATGTAGTCAAACTTGGAATCACATAAGAAGCATAAAAAAATAGACAATAGATTTATCTTATTTTTGGAGTAGCTAGATACCAATGAATATTTCAATCTTTATGTGAAAGCTTCATGGGAAAGGTATTCCAGTAGTTGATGGTACCAAAAATAGGGGGTGTGCAATTAGCTTCTAGATGATGGTTATGTAAAAATGAGATAAACTTAGTTGATCATTACTTCTTTGGTTATAAGGTTCTAAATTTTTTAATATAAACTTTCAAAAACTTTCCAACTGCCACGACTAATGAACTTTGAAAGTATCCAAAGTTTTATTTCATGGTGGGTCATGAGGTTTAATAAGAAAAAGCACATGCAATCTTGATGAGGATCATCTAGCACTTAAGAAGATAGAACCAAGGACTTAAGATCCATTGCAAGAAATTGGAGGACCAATGACTTGAGCTAGAGCAAAGAGGATGAATGATGCTCTACAAGGACTGGTTATGGACCTACAAGCCAAGGGATCAAATTACATGAAAGGAGAACCAACACCTATTAATGTAATTCATGTTTTCATGGAAGAAAAGCAAGGATTTGAAGTTCTAGAATAAGAAATATTATATATTGAACCAAAATAGGAAAGGGAATTTACGGATTTGTTTTTATATTTTTTAGTATTTGTTTTGGTTTGTAATTTATATTATTTAGTTGCCTAATCAGTTACATGATGATAAGGAAACAAATAGATTAGGCAACTTAGGTTTTCCATATTCTTGTATGACTCTATATAAGCCATGCAAGGGCTGGCCATGAGAAACATCTTATCATTGAAATAGAACATTCATTTTCGTGAATTACGAAATCCCTTTTTTGGTTCTTTTGCAAAAGAATTCTTTCATAGGAATTCTTAACTCAATTACTTGGAAAACCCTTTGATAACTTAGGTTTCAATCAACAGGTGTGATTGGGGTCTAGTTACGCATTACTTATTCAAGACAATCCTCGTGGTAATTGAATCCAATAGCATCGTCGGGATTCTAGGTTTAACATACCTAAGGTTTCATGCATCATTTGGTATTAGAGCTTCGACTTCTTGAATCAAGTAATTTCTATCATTTTTCTTTATTCGTCTGTTGTTCTTTTCTTTAATTTGTCTGTTTTTCTTTTCCATATTCGTCTGTTGTTCTTTTCCATACTCGCCTGTTGTCTTTTCCATATTCATAGATAGAATTCGTATAAAAAAAATTCATTCTTGTTTGGTCTTCACAATCCATTAAGGCCAATGACATCTAGGGTTCTCAATTGAACAATCAATTGTGTTCAATTCATAGTTCTTCTATTAAAAAAAAATCAATTCAGTTGCCTAAAAAAAAAAAAGAATCAAGAACTGGCATTCAAAAAAAAAACAAAAAAAAATTAGAATTCGACCGTGAAAGAATTGCAATTGTCGAAATCACAAGATAGCTTATTGATTCAATTTACTTTCCATATCAATTATTTCCAATTTCCTACCGTAATATATTTTGATTGTCTATGTTTGGTATCCGAATTGTACACATCCCTTGAGCAATCGATGCAATAGTGATTATTTCCTTTTGTGTTAGAAGTAATCTTTGATTGCATATCCATTCATTGGTGAATCTTTTCCATATCAATTAGAGTTGTGTAGTTAGTATTCCATCATTCTCGTGACTTAGGACCGATTAGTAATCATTAGTGTTAACTTAGTCATTTGAGTTTAGGAGTTCTAATTTGAGTTCTTAGTAAAAGAATTACAAAAAGCAGGTTGTAGATCATATTTCGTGAGAGCTATACATGAGTGAAATTGTGAGCATATCATTTGTGAGCAATACACGAGAGCATATGAGGAACATACATATATATTTTTGTAATTGTGATCTTATCTTGCTGCAAATTTTAGAATTATGTCGGGACAGAACAATAATGGAGGAGAAAGTCGAATGATGTTTAAGGAATTGATGGGGGAGATGAAGAGGATCCTAACGGGTGGACTAGAGTAGATCTATGAAAGGATGGATAAGATAGAAAGGAGTAGGGAACCGTCTAGCAGTACTACTATCAGGCGAGGAGTAGGTAGACAGAATAGGGGAAGCGTTAGGATACATGAAGGTAAGGAATCTGATTTTGGAGATTACCAACACATGAGGGATAGGGAAAGTATCCAAAGGCGTGATAGTAATTTAGGGAATATTAAGATGAAAATCCCAACCTTCTTAGGAAAAGAATGATCTAGAGCTGTATTTAGAGTGGGAGAGAAAAATGGATCATGTGTTTGAATGTCACAACTACACTGAGGAGAAAAAGATAAAATTAGCTATAGTAGAGTTTTCAGATTATGCCAATGTATGGTGGGATTGGTTGGTGCATAATAGGCACAAGTATGGAGAGCGACCTATTAGCACTTAGAAGGAGATGAAAACTATCATGTAGAAGCGTTTTATTCCTAATCACTACCATAGGGACTTACTTAGGAAAGTCCAAGCGTTGACTTAGGGAAATAAAGTGTAGAGGATTATTACAAAGAGTTAGAGATGACCATGATTAAGGCAAAAATTGAGGAGGAGGATGAGGCCACTATGGCTAGATTCATCAACAAGTTGAATAGGGAGATAGCTGATGTAGTAGATCTTTACCATTACTTAGATATGGAAGAGTTGTTGCATAAAGCTATTAAAGTAGAGCGGCAGTTAAAAAACAAGAGTAAGCAAAGGACTGGCTTGACTTCCAAAGCTCTATGGAAGTCCACGTGGAAGAAAAAACTCCACTAATTCAAAGCCTAAGGAGGACGTGAGAGCTAAGAATCCAATTGCTGCACCTAAAGGAAAGACTGACACTAAACCCCCTGCAAGGACGAGAGATATTAAGTGTTTTTGGTGTTAAGGATTTTGGCACATTGCTTCCCAATGTCTAAATTAGAAGGCTATGATTATCAGTGATGGTGGGGATGTAGAGAGTGTGAGCTCTAAGGAGGAGGAGGAGTCATCATCGCAGGAGTATGATGATGTTGACTTAGAGGGACTCATGAGTGGCAAGTCATATGTTACGAGGAGAGTACTTAGTGTACAACCCCAAGATGATGGTGAGGGGATCCAGTGTGAACATATTTTTCATATACCGTGTCACATGCAGAGCAAAGTTTGTAGCTTGATAATCGATAGTGGCAGCTACACTAATATTGCTAGCACCTTGCTGGTAGATAAGATGCAGTTGAAAGCTATGAAACATCCGAGACCATATCGATTACAGTGGTTGAATGAATGTGGGGAGGCCAAGGTGACTAAGCAGGTTCTTATAGCCTTTTCTATAGGGAGCTACAAAGACGAGGTTATGTGTGATGTGGTACCTATGCAGGCTAACCACATATTGTTAAGGCGACCATGACAGTTTGACAGGAAGGTTATGTACAATGGGTACAAGAACCAATATTCTTTTGTTTTAAATAAAAGAAAGGTGGTTCTAACTCCACAGAAACCATGGGAAGCTTGCAAGGATCAAGTGAAAATTACCAAAGAAGTTAGAGCGAAACACAAGCGTATGCAAGAGAAAGGAGAGAAAAAAAAAAAAAAGAAAAGAGTAAGAGACAAACACTGGTAAGCTATGAGGGAAAAGAGTATGAAACACTAAGAGGAGAAATTTACTAGAAAAAGTGAGGTTAAGAGTGTAATGTTGGCGAGGAAATAACTACTTATACTTATATACAAGGATGTTTATTTTAATTATACTGACACTAACTTTTCGTTACCTAGTATGGTGTTTTCTTTTAGCTTTGTAATAAGTAGAGATGGCATAACTGTGGATGAGAAGAAATTGGATGTGATCCGGGAGTAGCCAATACCAAAGGGACATATCAAAACCGTGTTTCATCAAGGAGAAAAGGTTTGGGCGCATTTGAGAAAAGAAAGATTTACATCGCAATAAAAGCCTAAATTACATCCTAGAGGAGAGGGGCCTTTCCAAGTCTTGGAGTGCATCAATGACAACACCCACAAGATTGATTTGTTGAGTCACTATGGTAATGTAAGCGCAATTGTAATGTTTCTGATCTTACTTTTTATAATGCAGGTGATTCGAGGACGAATCTTTTTAAGGAAGGAGGGAATGATGAGGATCATCTAGCACTTAAGAAGATAGAACCAAGGACTTAAGATCCATTGCAAGGAATTGGAGGACCAATGACCCAAGCTAGAGCAAAGAGGATGAATGATGCTCTACAAGGACTGGTTATGAACCTACAAGCCAAGAAATCAAATTACATGAAAGGAGAACTAACACCTATTAATGTAACTCATGTTTCCATGGATGAAAAGCAAGGATTTGAAGTTCTAAAATAAGAAATATTATATATTGAACCGAAATAGGAAAGGGAAATTACGGGTTTATTGTTATATTTTTTTAGTATTTGTTTTGGTTTGTAATTTATATTATTTAGTTACCTACTTGGTTACATGAGGATAAGGAAACAACTAGATTAGCCAACTTATGTTTTCCATATTTTTGTATGACTTTATATAAGTCATGCAAAGGTCGGCCATGAGAAACATCTTATCATTGAAATAGAACATACATTTTCATGAATTACGAAATCCCCTTTTTGGTTCTTTTGCAAAAACAAAACTCTTCCATAGGAATTCTTAACTCAATTACTTAGAAAACCCTTTGATAACTTAGGTTTCAATCAACAGGTGTAATTGGGGTCTAGTTACACATCACTTATTCAAGACGATCCTCGGGGTAATTGAATCCAATAGCATCATCGGGGTTCTAAGTTTAACATACCTAGGGTTTCACACATCAAATCTTCAATTATAGCAACTATGTTATGAAATTTTTGGTTATTTCACTTAGGACATAAGTATAAAGGTAACCAAAAGTGGAGTTTAACTTAAGAATGAATAGTTTCTAATATCATTTTGATACTCAAAGGATAAAAATTTTCACATATTCATACATACCTATACCAAAGATAACATATGCTAAATTGTTAGAAGTGAAAAAAGGTCACAACATAGAATAAACAAAATTGAGATTGAAGTGAATTTATTGGTAATCGTTAATTGGATCATTAACCTTTCCAACCATCAATGGAAGATCCATTATCGAATCTAGAAAATTAATATGCTGATGAAATAAGTAGGAATCACAATCTCACACATTTATAGGGAATTAGCAAATAAGGTGGTGGATCATTTAATCAACAAACTTAGATTGATCATTGGAAAAAGGATTTTCACAAGCAATGCTGCTAATAATGCTTTTAAGGTACTAGTTAAGAAGTTTTAAAGAATAAACAATTTATATCTTCAAGAATGATTACACACATCACAAGAAAGTAAATGTATACAAATATGTAAATTTTTCAATTTCACCTTGAATAGTAGGGATGTACAAAAGAGTTGACCATCTAACTAAGCCACAAATCTAATCAAACTATACTTATAGTATGGTTCTTTTTTCTAACTAGGCTTGGAAAATTTCCAACAACTAAGCTAAAATTCCTTGGTTGGTTTTGTCAAGTAAGCTAAACCAAAATGGAAAAATAGAACCAAACCAACATAAGAAACAAAGTAATATTTTATTTTCAATTAAAAAAAATCATTTGTTATAGCATAGTTTTTAAGAGAGAAAGCTTATAGTTATTGAAATTTATTATATATTTGACTTTTATAACCATAGATTATTATAATATATATTTAGGTCGACTCATAATTTATATCATATTTTAGATTTATGAATAAAATTAGTTATCAAGTGAAAAACCTTAATTGCATAAATATCAATATTGCCAACCTTGTATATAGTGCTGAAGCATGTGATTATTAAAAGAATTTAGAACTTGTAGTATGAAATCACGTGTGATGCCTATAAATTTTCTTAAATTATAAATTATAGTTCAATTTGTAAATTAAACTGAACTAAATTGTCATTTTATGATTTGAAAAAACTCTTCAATCGAATCATGTCATTTGGTTCGAAATGATAAATGACGAAATCATATTTTATGATTTAATTTGATTGGGGGATAAATGAATAGTGCCTACCCTTATTAAATAGATACTTAGGATGCCCATCAAGAAATTCCTTATATAATATAATAAGTTATAATCTTTTAAAATATATAAGTTAAATATCATGAATATGAAACTTATTTATGTTATACTAAATTATAGGGAAAAGGAAAAAAAAAATAGTATTGTTTAAAATAATTTTGAGAATGTGCTATTTGGGAAAATATTCCCAAAGATATACTAGTAAGTGCTGATTTCAACTTGGTCTAAAACTAACACTTGAAGTGCCCATGTTTTCCTAATACATGCACACAACAATAGTAAGTGCTGATTTTAGTTCAAGATCAAGTAAAATTGGTACTTAAAGTGTCAAATTTTTCTTGCTATAAATACATAATAACAATTGTTGCAATCTACCGGGACAAAAAATTTTGATAACCTGCAATAACACTCCAAAATTCTACAAGAACATCTAATATACCAACCTAATGATCCATCCATGTATTTATAGTCACATAGGAGTAGAAATTCTAAGAGACACTAACAAGAATACAACATTTAATGGATTTCAGTAACGTTCAAACCCTCAAACTATATAAGATAATGAATAATATAACTAAATGAAGAAATCAAAAGTTTTAATTACATATATAATGGTATTTACATAAGTACAAACCATACACCCATAGAGTAATGTCTAAAAACATGTAATATAATATCTAGCTAAAGTTGTCTCCTCCTCTATCGCCTAAACATACGCATACCCTGATCATTTGGCATAGGTTAGGCTGGTGCCGCACCATTTGATCCATATCTATATGTGTAATTTGAGTGCTATCTACACTTAAATAAGGTAAATTGTATGAAGGATGTATATAAAAAGGAATGGGAGTGAGCTTAACCTAGGTAAGACCTTTATCCATATTACCATCGCCATGGCTAGGTCATCTCTTATGTAAAGCTAAAGAAGTGGCGATATAAGTGTTGGAATTCTCTATTAGAGGAATGAAAATTGGTGAAGATGATGGTGCAAATGGACTTAACTCATCATGATACACCGCAGTTTAAGTAAAGGATGCGGGAAGTGGGTTATCACAGTCTTCTCTAACTTCCAACTGAGCACATCTACAACCTTGTCTTCTACCCCAACCTTGAATGTTAGCATGTTGTCCTTAAGGAGGCTATGGTGGTGGTGAGTCATCTTGTTCAATAGCATCATGTCTAGTGGGTGGCGCATTGTTCAGAGTCACACCCTTAAATCAATGGATCACCCTAGCCATCTTTAGTGCCTTAGATAAAACGTCACTATGTGGCATCTAAGGTATACACTCAATGAAATCAGCCTATAGAAAAGAACAACACAATATAATTAATTTGCACAACATAAAAAAATAGTAAATAACAAAATTGGAAGATCAAATACATACTATGTAATCTAACATGACACTCATCCGACCTATGTTCTGTCAAGTGATTTGCCAATACAAGGCAACACAGCTTGGATTGTATTGTTTGGCTAGCCATAGGTTAGATCTAAATGGATTATTCGATGTCGATGGTTGGTCTACTACTCTAACCTAGTCGAGTGGGTGGTCAACCAACTTGTTGTAGTCCTATCTCGTGAGTCAAGCTCATAGAGCTATACCGATGTGTCAATATACTCAAGTATCATTTGGATGCCTCCAAAATGGTGAGCTACTTGGTTTAGAAAATATAGCTCGACAGCATAAAAGCAGATAAGTGGTATTCGAGCAAGCCAATTATTGTTGCCCTCCTAATAATAAGTTGGTAGCATCATTATATCCGCATATGTGTATGGGACTCTGACCACTAGGAAACTAATATGTTAGAATGACCCTGAATCATATAATTTTAGGAGAGAATTACAAAAGTAAGGGAGGTCACGAATACCTACTTGGAGACTTAGTGGTCAAGGCATCTCAATATCGTGCCATAAGATGGGTTAATAATTACATGACATCGAAATTGGCACCCCATCTAATCAAGTTGCTTCCTTAACATAGATAACTATTATCGTGGCTCATAAATTCCATATTCCACACAAAAAATCTATTTTTAAATCCATTAAAAACCTATTATTTAAAGATAGCAACTTAAAGAACAAATATTAAAAGAAAATTACTTTGAATGGGACATAATTCCTTCACTTATACCAATTGAGAAAATTAACATAATAATATGTTAGATGAAATCATCACTTAAAGTATTGATTTTCACTTAACGAGATAAATAAATATATATATATATATGGAATTCAAAAAAAAAAAAAACTACCAAAACAACACAATTCACTATCAAAATATCACATTATCCTTACAATTACACATCTACAATATTACAAAAAACTCAAAATATAAAAAAAAAAATTACTTCTACATTTATCGTAGCTTTTAGAGAATGGGGATTGAAAACACTATGAAAATATACTTATTCCACGTAAACTTCAACACCAATTGAACTATCTAGCTAACTATACTTTTGATTTGCCTTCAATTCAAGTTAAAACGACCTTAAAAAGCAAGTATTGGGGGTTAGGGTTTAGTAGGGTGTTAGACATAGGGATGGCATATGACCAATCAAATTGAATTAATCCACAAACCGAATCAAACCAAACTGAAAAGATGGTTTTTTTTTTCTTTTGCAATTTTTTTTTGAAAATTTTTCAATTTAAACCAAATAAAAAATTTATTGTTAGTTTAGAAGGATAATCCAAACTAAACCGTTTTGAAAAAAAAAATAATATAATGATATTTTACTTCCAATAAAAAAAATTCTATTATTATAACATAACAATTAAAAGAATTTTTAATTTACATTTATTGAAAAGTATATATATTTAAACTTTATGAACATAATTTATTAAATATTTATATAGGTTAAAATTTATATTATATACTAACTTAAAGAATAAATTAGTTATATTATACATTAAATTTTTTTTTAGTTGTTTAAATATTAATTTTATTAATTTTTTATATAATATCAATACATGTTATTATTATATAAATTTAGTTTTGCTTATATGAGATTGCATATTTAAGTAAATATGGTTTAATTCATATATAGTATCAATCCGATTTATGCTTACCCTTGATTAGAGATAGAGAAAAAGGGAAAGTGAAAATGAATGAGGAAGGAGACGAATGAATTTAGTGCACGATGAAATTGAAATTAATACTTCAAATATTGATTTTAATTGGTATATATCAAATGGTACATTCTTAGAATTATTTTAAAAAATATTATTATTTTTTCTTTCTTTTTTTAAATTATATCAAAATTATAACTATTTTAAAAGCTATGTTATTCACATAGAATGATTTTGAAAAGAAGATTTCGACGGATTGGTAAAATATATAGTACTAAAAATCGAGATGTTCGTTCTTTTTTTTTTTTTTTTAAGAGCTGTGTATGTTCAAATTAATATTTACAAATTACAATTTAGTAGACTACATTGGCTAGTGTTGTTCATCGGACATGTGGTGCTCAGGTGTGGTGAGCTACAGCGTTCGACTCCTACGCCACTGCTACCCCTTCCATCTTCCACGGCACTGTCCACCTTCTCTTCTCATCAGATTCAAACCTCCTGCCCAAACCCTAACCCTAAGTTCCATGGCTTCTTCGCTCAATGATGCTAGTAGCCTTTCTTCCTCTTCTTTCTCTTCATTCGCACGGAGGTACGTCGAATTGAATTAAACTGGATTGAATTAATTATTTCATGAAGAAATTTTTTATTTTTATGATTTTTTTTCCTTTTCTTTTGCGAAATAGCAGTGGTGGTAGAGGAAAAGGTTTACATACGAAGAATGAGAGAGAGAGAACGAGAGGACGTGGCGGTTCTGGTAAAGATAGAGTTGATGCTCTTGGCAGGCTTTTGTAAGTGGATTCGTTCTTTTGAAGTTCTTCGAATTTATCATTGAAATAGCATTGAGATTTTAATATTTGTTAGGGTTATTGTGTCGTCCTTGATATAATTTGTTCATGCTGCTCCTGTTAAGTCATTATTGCCACCTGAGTAAAACTATCTATAAAATACTTTTCTTTTCTTTTGGTGGTGAAGGCACTAATCATTTATGATATTAAACCGCCAAGGATAGTTCACTGTCTTACATCTTTAGAAGAAAAGAAAATAGAAAATGGAAATCATAATTAGATGCACTAAGTTGGAGGTAAATTATTCTTAGGATGTTCCAGTGGAAGGCAAGTTATTATTACCATTGCTGTATTCATTTTTCATTTCTAATGCATTCGTAATGCAGGTGCATTTTCAGCTAGAATACATAAAATTCCCAGGGCCATGGCCATACTCTAGTTTTCAATTGAACTTTTTTTTGGGTTGGTATAATACGATAATAACAGAAATTTGAAATGAAAAAGATTAGAGTAATAAGAAATTATACCATCAGAACTGAAAGGGAAGCTATAAAAGCTGATCTTTCACATAAGCATGATACTGGAAATTGGCTCTGAATATCTCAGTAAGATCAGCGCCTATACTCATTGTTATCTTGGGTTTTTCTATTCTAGCAAATTATTGGAAACATGGATATCTCTTACTGCAAGTCAACTCCATCCAAAGCTTGTGACACCCAAACCTACCCTTCCTCAATAGAGGCTGTATGAAAACCAGGATGCCTTGATAGAATTAGTTGTTGTCTACCTTCAGTGAGTATTATTAATCCTGTTATGGAGTAAGGGCTTTAATTATAGGATTTCTTTCAAATCTCTGCAGAATGGTTCTTAATGCTAAAATCCACTTCCCACCAATCCTGAATTAGAGGAGCATCCTCTTTGCTGGTGGCATAAGCAGCAAATGTCTACTCGCTAGGACCCACTATAGTCAGGTTGCCACTTTCTTGCACATTCATCAGTACTAGCATTACAATGGCATACAGACACAATATATGAAACTTACAACACAAATGAAAAGAAGCTGCATGCAATAGATGAAGCTGCTTATGCATATACATAAAGAACATGCTACCTTGATATTTTACAATGTTATCTGAGAACTACTCCTGCCCTGTTCTTAGAGAGGGAATTGCATGAGGAAATAACATGCATGATAAAAGCCCTTTTCTTTTTGCAATGGAGTGGTAAGGCCATAATTAGAATAATTACCACTACCCATAAAAATAGACTGGCTACTCTTGGACACACTTGTATAGACTTGTAAGGTCAAACCATCAAAGTAATCATAATTTTTATATCTTAGCTTTGGGTCTAGTTATTGGGCCAAGTGAGTCATGGTCAACAATTGCTTCAGAGTGATGCACATTATGTATGGAGATAGAAAATAAGAATAGTTAGTAAGGTGGATGCCTCCTTACCCAAAAAAGAAAGAAAAAAAGAGGCACATGCCTAGCACCTAGTGCCTTTGAAGACAAAGCACTTGCTTAAGAATATGTGGCTTGGCCTGGCACTTAGTATGGCTAGTTTCAGACCTTGCCTCTCCTTAGGTGATAGGGCGAGAACTTTTCATTGCACTGATTAGTCATGTTTGGTTCTGAATAATTGCAGAAAAGAATTCATGTAGCCAATTTATGCAGGTGGCCAAAGTTCTGTTATGTTAATGTGTTGGCTTTGTAGCTTGTTAGGATCTAGGGTCTTGTAAATTGAACTTGATTGATTGCCCCCTCATCTTGTTGCATATTGATTTGTGCAAATGAGATATAATGTTATATTAGAGTACCTTTATCTTCGAGGATAAGTATGTCCTTAAATCTGATATCTGCGTTGTGAAAACTGACAATCCAGAGTTCATCTTTTTTTTTTTTTCATCAGTGAAAACAATATTATTTTTCTCTGGAAGTGACTTTCAAAAGGTGAAAAGTGGCTTTTCTGCTATTGCTGTGGCTTATGAATCTTGTCAATGGGTGATTGATGAAAAACTTGTCTGAAAGGACAGTTTTGCCTTTGTTTGTGTTCCTAACTTTTTTAAGGGACCCTATTACATGTTAGAGCTTTAGGGGCTTGTCAGAGAGAACCAACGTTCTTTTATACTCCTGGCTACCCCTAACAACTGTTTATACTAATTTCATAGATATCATTTTTTGCTTACCTATTGATGTTGTGGAACCACTTGTTTTTGTAAGCTTCTTAATCCTTACTTTCCTTAAGTAAAAGATAACTATAAGTCTAACAATATCTACTAAAGTGCATAAATCAGAAAATGGAAAGATTTTTTATTTTCCCTCTTTTTAAAAATATTTCTAACATTTTCAATTTTCAATGATGTCAGGACACGCATCTTACGCCATATGGCCTCTGAGTTAAATTTGAATATGAGAAATGATGGGTATGTCAAAGTTCAAGATTTGCTGCAATTAAATGTAAAGACATTTGCCAATATCCCTTTGAAGGCACATACTGTTGATGAAATAAAGGAGGTATTTTTTACCATTATATCTATTTTCTGTCAATTCATTTATCTACCATGTTTTATGTTCTTTAACTTTCTTTGGCAGCAGCACAGTCCTTGTTATCACATTATAAGTTTATGGTTTAAAATTAAGACATCATGTGAGAGGCATATCCTTGAGAGATGGAGATACTTCTATCTTTGTTCTTCATATTTATTTCTCCATGGTGATAAATTTTAGTTTGAAACATTTATCATGTATTTATGTCACGATTGTTGGTGGTTACAATAGAGGAAGCCGATTGTTGAGCATATATCATAATAGCTTATCTAATGCTCCCAATCTGTGTGGTTCTTTTTCTTGGGCTGCATGATCTATATCAGAAGGTTGGCAGAGACAGACTGGGAGATGTCTCATGTTTCTCCAATTTGGAAAGTTTTCTTTGTATAAATTGACTTCAAAATTTTGTTGTATTCTGCACCCATGTATGTTGATATGCTAAAAAGCAGTCTTCAGGCTTCCACCTCAGAGTAAGCACACATTGATGCAGGTTCTTGACTGTGCAGCAGACACCTATATGAAGTTGCCTTGCACTAGCCCAGGGAAAGGTGTCATTTGACATCATTTGGTGCAAGTTCAAATGTTATAGGTGTCAGTGTGAAAATTGCTATCAGCTAGTAAGCAGAATGTTCAAAGGAAAAAAAAAAAATCATATTTTACTGCTCCATTATCTTAAATTTACATAATATTATATGATGTACCAATTTTGCTAATCCCAGATTCCTTATTTGGTTAGATTTTTTCCCCTTTTTGGTAATCTCTGGATGTTTCAGGCTGTCACAAGGGATAACAAGCAGCGATTTAGTCTCTTGGAAGAGAATGGAGAACTTTTGATACGTGCGAATCAAGGGCATACTGTGAAGGTGAGGAAGCAATCTTACCTGAACTTGCTTCTCTTGTACACCTCAAAATGTCACAAAATGTCAACCTTTTACTATTTTGCTTTGAATCCTAGCACTGTACTTGCATTTTCGTCAGCAATCTCATGACTGTTTTTACCCAAGCAAGTCATGCTAAAGATATTTTGCTTGTATGACTTGATGCTTCTTATATCTCATGCATCGGAAAAGCCACATCTAAAAACTTATAATCTTTGAAGTGAGGTTTTCTGACTGTTTTTTCATGGCTTGATCAATACTGGCGAGGAAATTGTGCTTGTTACAACAGACTGTGGATTCTCTGTCTGGCTGTTTCATTTATCAATAGTATCCATTCATATGCTCTAGCAATGCAACATGGAATGGATGAATTAATTGTGAATCACAATTTATGATTCCCTAGGAATCTAGATTCTTGTGTTTTTTTAATGTTGTGCTCACCTGTCACGCTCACAACAAAGAAACTTTGAAGGTCAAATGTCAGTTGGGAATTTAAGAATGTCAAACCTCCTGTT
This sequence comes from Laguncularia racemosa, assembly GCA_037954665.1. Taxonomy (NCBI): domain Eukaryota; kingdom Viridiplantae; phylum Streptophyta; class Magnoliopsida; order Myrtales; family Combretaceae; genus Laguncularia; species Laguncularia racemosa. The sequence continues at coordinate 4,677,745 of JBBMOL010000003.1, read as the reverse complement.
GCTTTCTGCTCTTTTCTTGACTCCATGTTGTGGTGTGTCTTTGTGATGATATTATAGTAGGTAGTTTTGTGGGTATATATGAGAAACCTTTGCCTGTTTTACAACACTCTTAATATTTGTAAGAGAGCTTGAAAAGTACTGAAGTCTAGCTTTAGCTTTGAGTTTTAATTCTCCATTACTTACCTTGCTGGTTGGAAGACTTTGAAACATGTTCTTGTTGTTTTCCTCGCACAGTATAAACAGTTAGAGAAAGAGAACTTGCTATTCATCACGAAATGCATATTTTCTTGTTTAGGGGGAAAAAAAATTGAAAAATTTCTGAATGGCAAAAGAGGACTGTTCATCTTCTATTAGTATTCTTCTAGGTATGAAAACATTTGTGATGCTTTGCTTTAGGTGGTTGAATCTGACAGTTTGCTGAAGCCAATCATTTCAGCTGATGAAATTCCAGGTATGAAAGGACAGGAGGGAGAATCTGTTACATACATGACTTGCGTCTCTGTCTTCTTTATTGGCATCTCTGTCTTCTTTATTGTTCTTTTAATTTCCATGCAGTGTGTGTTCATGGAACTTATAGGAAGAATCTGCAATCTATTCTGGATTCTGGTTTAAAACGGATGGAAAGATTGCATGTGCACTTCTCACCAGGCTTGCCCAGAGATGGAAAAGTGATAAGTGGTAAGTCTAAAGTTCTCTCGTCTACCAAAGTTGCTTACATCTTTCCTTGACTCTTTCATAGAGGAACTTTCAAGGATACGATTGGGAGGGGAGGAGAAACTGGAAAATAATAGCATGCAAGATTTTCATATATAAAAGGGGCCAGGAAGGAAGACAAACCATTAATCTGCTACCCCTATACGCTCCAACATAGTGTCTGACAAATGTTATATAATAATGACATATCTATGATTAATTATGTCATGTAGCATCCCTGCATAAGATGAAAGATGATGTGTGAGAAATTGCTACCTAGTCAGTCATCCGGTATCCTGTTAAGTATCTTATAACATTATGATATGATAACCTCCATACTGAAGGCTGTTTTCAACCATAAATTTCCAGGCTGATCTTTGGAAGGAAAGACTGATTTGTATTTTCTGACATCTACCATTGTCTATCCTTTTATAGTGGATTAATTACACTTATAACATAAGCGTCAAACTCATCATTTATATTTTCAGCCAGTAAGCACGAGCATAAGAGTTCACCCATTTTTTTTTTTTTTGGGGTCAGAAGACTGGCATATCACTCATTATCTGTGTGTTTCTTGTGTCCATGGCACTACTTACAGCATTCTGCCATATTTCCAAACCAGTCCTGGGTCTAGTTCAATCTTTAAGTATATTGAATTTCATCTTACTATGTTTCTCCTTTTTTTCAATTGATGTTCTTCATCCAAACGGGCATCGTGTTCTTTATGCATGGATAAAAAATTTTGGATTCAAGCATTAGGTTACTTACTTTGTTGTAGAGAAATGTGATTCACCCTGATGAACTGTTGTAGGTATGCGTGGGAATGTGAATATTTTGATCTTCCTTGATGTCAGAAAAGCCCTGGAAGGTAAACCTCTTAGAGATGCTTTTTTGTTGGATTGCTTCAGGTACAATTTTAAGACTAAGAGTGACTATTCCTTGTGTTATCGAATTTAAGATGGGATGAAACTCTATGTATCCGACAATCAAGTAGTTCTGACTGAAGGTTTTGATGGAGTTGTGCCAGTTGAATACTTTGAAAAGATAGTATCATGGCCAGACAGACGAGAAATACCCATAAGAGAGTGAACCCCGTAAGTTCCAGCAGTTCCTCTTGGCTTTGCTGCATATTAATAGGTGAATTGCGGTCATCTGGGTCGAAGCTCAAGTTTGCGGTTGACGATGAATTACACAGAAATCTCTATGGATAAATGTGGAGGATGCAAGCACACATCATACTGCGGTTGATGTTACTGCACTTGCTTCGGCCAGAGACAACACATCATGTTCCGACCTTTTCAGGAAGCACAATAGATTATTCTCTGTAGATTGCGCTTAATCATAAACTGATCAAGCTGAAGGTAAAAATATCACTACCTGGTTAGTAGAGGGTATTTTTGTAAAGCAAAATTGAAACTGTTGGTAACGTAGCTGGGCTTTGAAAATTAAGATCCAGCATGGCTGGTTTCCACTTTCCTCATTGCATGTTTTAAATGTTTTATCTCTCCTCGTAACTTTCAAGGCAAAAAATTAATAATTTCATAGTCAAACTCGCTTGTAGATTTTCTTAGGAAAATCAATAGCAAGACTTGATGGATGCTCCAGACGGGTATGCCATGTCCAAATGTGGGGTATCTTCTGAAAACATCCCTGGAACACGTGTGAGACAGTTTTTGGTGGTGCCATTTGAGTATGCTTACAGGCTTTCGACCTTTTCTTAAAAATGTTTTTGAAGTTTTGAAAGTATAAGAGTTTCTCTAATAGCTAAGGTGCTATGTGATAATCCATGTAGAAGTCTGTTGAACATTTATTATATAAAGTTAATGGTCTATGGTACAGTTTTCCTTTGATTTGGAAGTTAGAAGACAGCCGTTGCCCTCGGTTCGGAAGGCATGGCTTTCAGTATGTCTCCACATGGGGTCCTCACTAATCCGGCTACTTCCAACACATTTTCCCTATAGTTGATCTGCCACAGATTGAGGCATATCTTTTAGAGATGGTCACGTCAGCGGCTTTTTGTTAAAAAAAAGAAAAGAAAAGCTCTCAATACTTTTCTAAGGGTCATGGATAATTTTTTTTTACTATATGGTTTTTATCTTTACTGTCATTTGAGTGAATTGATAGTGTTTGAGAGAGCGAGGGTGTAATCTTCAATTATTGGTTCAGGCCGTCAATACTAAAACGTTGAACGTTTTAAAAGATAGAAATTTTCTTTTTTACTATTGCGTTCTCTCTGAGTGTATATATTGAATTCTTGTATTTTAGTCATGCGTTGAGCCTACAATATGGATGTGTCTTTGCCTATGACAGTTAATTTGCGTGAGGTAGATATTGAAACTATATAATCAAATTAAAAACAAAGTGTCTTTTTCACTCTTTAGGCTCATATAAGCTCTATATGCTACAGCAAAAAATCTAGAATTATTCATTTCTTTCCCAAATTGAGGTATCCCTCGCACATTCAATTATATTTTCCTAAAACTGAACTGTATTGCCTTGCCCAGTTATGTAAAGCGAGAAGCTAAAAGAACTAGTTGTGTAATGAAAGAAGCTACAAGAACTAGTTATGTAACGCTTTTTATCTTGTAGAAATGAGGAAAAGTTAGAAACATATGTGCATGCCAAGAAAGTAACATAGGAGAAACACAGAGATAGAAAATCTTTATTGATGGGTCGGTCGGTATCAAAGAAGGGAAACCATACGTTACGTATTATTAAATTGTTCGGGTTATTGAGCGGAAGATAAGAGATCTATCTCAAGCTAAATGCATAAACGATGATAAGGGTAGGTGTTAGTGAAATATAATGAGGCAATTATAGGGTGATGGATTGGATACTTCTGTAAGGACAACAAGCTTTGTCTAGGAAGGCTGACAAAATTAAGATCTAGTATTTTGCAGAAGAATTCAGGCAGTAGAATGGAAGGTGCGTTGATGGAAAGAAAAAGGGAAAGCCACTTGGTCCTAGATAGTATTCTGATAATATATATGTATATATATCTTTGATTTTGAGGACTAAGAAAATGCTTTACAAGCGGAGCAGAAGTATTTCGGTTACTTTGTTTCAAAATAGTTAGGATATACGAAATTATGCTAATCACAAATGCATTAAATTAATGAATCATACCGTGAAGACCAAGCAACGGGTAATTGAAAGAAAATTAAGGAAAGAGACCGACGCGTGCGAGAAATCTATTTGGATTCGAGATAGGATGATTGACAACGATAGACAGCTGTATACATCCTAAAAAGTTGGGAGAGTAAGTATAATTTCCATGTAGATGTAGTGCTAATTGACTTTAAGAAGGGATATAATAAGTTCCCGGAGAAGCTTCTAAAGGATTTTGAAAGGAAAGGCGTAAGAGTGGCGCATATAATAGGAGAGGCAGGCTATATATTGAGATTGTAAGGGTTAACCTGAGTGTTTCTAATAATGATATATTGATACCAAGAATCATCTTTATCCCCCAATTGATTCATTTTGGGGAAAAATTACAAGAGAGTGGATCAATATTTAGAGTCCTATTTAGAGTCCACTTTAAATAGAGAATTGGATTTTTAAATGGCTAAAAATGAGGATCAATGTTAAGCTAAATAGTTTAAATAAGAGATCCCATTATGACACTGTTGTGAATAGTAATGGATCCTTAGTTTGAATTACTTAAAATGTTTACAAGATAGTTGAGAATCCTTTATTTAAATCAGTTAATATAATATTGATAATTTCTTTTAATTATTTAAAATTTTGATATTTTATTTTAATCACTTAGCATAATATTGGTCCTTTATTTTAACCAATTGAAAGTTTGATATTTTATTTGAGCTTAATCCCAACATTAATCCCTTCATTTTGGTCGTAGATCAACTCACCTTGCATATTCGAGAGATAATACTATGGTATATTTGATTTGCAGATAAGATGTGTGAACACTTAACTTGAATCTTAGTCTAAAACTTTAGAAGTAGAAGGTTAAACATTAAAAAGGAGGAAGCAAAACATATTAAATCAAAGTTTAAGTATACAAGGTGAAAGGAATTATGATTCGAAACATCATAGATTGGGAGGAGATGAGAGAGGATCGAGTTGAAGTTGCTCGCAATGTGTTGGAGATAGAACTGCCACATCGCAAATGGAGGCTGCCATCTATTCGCTTCTTCTTGGACTGCTAATCTGATGCCTGCGTGTTTATTTGATATGGGGCAAATGGTTTCACGACCTTCATGGTCGTTGACAACATATTCCTTCAGTTTTCTTAAAAACCAACCTCATGTCTCACTTATCTCCTGATCAACCAGAACGAATGCCAGTGGAAGTATATGTTTGTTGCCATCAATGCCATAAGTAACTAGTAGCTTGTGAGTGTACTTCCCATATAGAAAAGTGACATCAGTGGTGACAATAGGTCTAAGGAATCTCCACACTATGATGCATGACTCAAATTCCCAAAATACCCACTTCAAAGTAAACACATTGAGGGTACTTGATCTGCTCCACGCTCAATCTATTCGTGTTATAGGATTAGTATTTTCTATTGCATTGAGAAGTTTTGGCAGTTCAATGTAAGATGTCTCCTAGTTCCTATACACATGCTTGATAGCTCGTTTCTTTCCCTCTAAAACCCATATCCTACTGATCTTGTAGCCAAATTCCTATTAGACAATAGAAGTTAGCTCAACCACCTTCATATTAAGATAATCCCTAAGAAGATTTACAAATCGATTGGTAAGGAGATTATAATCTAGCTATGGGTGATCTTGACTAATCACAGGGTTATTGCATGTGTGTGGACCCTCGAATCTCATCACCACGAACTTGCACTCCAACTTCTTCTTTCAAGCTCAAAGCCTCCATTTACAACCATTGTCCCTTCTCAAACAATAAATAGACCATAGTAGTGGACTAGACTCTATATCAGCGAAGTTAGAATGGTTCTTCACATGGTAAGACTTTACTGCTTGAATGACATTTGCTTTCGTCTCGAATCTCATGCCCTTATAGAAATCACTACTACTACTTAAGCCACTGCAAATATTAGTTTGCTCCTACTTAAAATAAATGTAACCACCATCCCCTCGAAAATTGCAATATGAAATAGTATCTTTAATTGCCATGGTGGGTGGTTCAACCTACTCTACTCAATATAGCAGCTATCTTGAGTAGGTATGTACAGTTGGACACTTCTTCAAGTACTTCATCTCTCTCATTCTCACTTTCCTCATTAGAACTCTCCTCATTATCACTACTCTCCTACTCAACATGCATTCCACCATTGGTGTCAGTTGCAGCCTTTGCTCCCACATGAACCATGTTTAGATCTAGTATGTCTGATCGTTGTGATACTGGAGTAACTGCTCTATCTATTTCATCTTCATCATTTACTTCCATTGGGGTTGGAATTGAGGGTTGAAATGTTAATGGCTCCAGTTGCATTTTTGTAATGTCATGTGACGAATGTGGCCGATTGCTTATATCGAATGTCTACCTTATTGATGCCCCCCCTAAATTGTTAGAAATTCTGATGTATAATTGTTGTATGCCACGATCTTCATATAATTTAGCCATTTTAATAAAATTTTCAACATCTCCATCATCTCTGATTGCCATCAACGCATAACATGTATTGCCTTTATGAAACATAGGATGCTTGTGAATTATCTCACCCCCACTTCAGTTGGATCAACTCCAATGCTATGACATATTCTATATAAGAATTCATTGTAGTTGATGTTTTCCTTCATTTTCAACTTATTTATCGGATCCTTGTCATACTTTGGCCCTTAGTTACCTGCCACAATATTTCTAAATGCATAGATGATCAATTTCACGTAATCAGTCATTCTTTCCCTATCCACAGTATATATAAATTAAAAGCTTTTAAACAAATATGACAATTTTCAATAACAATATTCTAAAAAATTCTAAAAAAAAAAAAAATTAAATTTCCATAACATTTCAAATATTAATTTTTTCCCCATTATTGTCAAATGATTTTTTTCTAAATTTTTCAAATGTTATTTTTTAATAACATTTTCCCTGCTAAAAATTCCAACCATTTCCGTATCATTTTACAATACTATAAAAATTATTTTACATTCCAAATATTACAAATTTTTATCACAATATTTTTTTTTATATTTTCAATAACAACATTCTTAATATTTGCATAAATTTTTTTTGTGTCATTTCTAATTTTAATTTTTCTCCCAATATTTCCAAAAAAAAAAAAATTCTAAATTTTTTTCAAAAATTATTTTTTAATAATTTATTCTGCTAAATATTTCAATAATTTCCATATTATTTTATAATATTGTAAGAATTATTCTACATTATAGATATTTTACATTCCTTATGATGTGTCTAAAAGGGGATTAAGCACATGCAAATTAAACCAAATGACAATCCCTAAATGACAAAGACAATTCGATTTAAGGTAAAGCAATTGTAGTGTAACCGTAATTGCAATATATGGTCCGAATGATGTATTACATGAAATGGATCAACACAATAGTATATTCCTCAATGATGATCACAAATTATACTTCAAAACCCACATGATTACTACTCAAAATCCACAAGAAAATAACCGTGATCCCCCTTCCACAACAAATACTTTCACGGTTCAACAATGTGTAACAATGAGGAATATCAATAAAGTATAACAAGAACTCAAATTAGCACAATAATTCAAATAATTATGAATCAAATCTAACCAAGAAATATTCCAATTTAACCCTAGATATTACACACTAGAGAAGAAAAGAAATCACAACAAATTGAAATTGATATAACTCACAATTTCAAGTGTTGCACTTACCACAATCTCAACTCTTGGGATTGAAATTGATAAGAGGAAATTTGCACTAGGAAACCCTAATTCTCTCACGTGAAAATGAGTGTTTGTTCTAAAAAATTGGCTCCTAAAAACCCTACTTAAGCAAGTATTTATACTTGCTCCCTTTAGGGTTAGAAAGTATACAAAATTACAACTATGCCACTTTTAGGGTGGCTAGTCCTAAATGAGAATTACAAACAAAAATGAAAGTGTCCCAAAAGAAAATACAACATAAAATAGTCCATAGAACAATTACAAAGTACAAAATATTATAAATCTTCATGAGCCAATGATTCGAAGTGGAAACAATCTCGGCGGGCCTTTGAATGCAAATCTGATGATGTCCCGTGGCCATTAACTAATGTAGGACATGTTGGCATCCCATGGAGAAATATTATTGTACCTATAAGATTATTTCTCAAATACTTATTAGATAAAAAGAAATGAAGTAAAATATGAGTGATTTGGATCATCATCTAAATCGAGTTCTGAAAGCATATATGGTGCCGGAAAATTTCCCATCACCTTACCACAACAAATCCTCATTCTAATACAAAAATTAACATCACATGTTACGTATTGCAGCATCTATATAAATCATATTTAATAAATTACAATTTAACAATAACTAGTGACATTTTCTATAAAATATACGATTATAGTAATATTTTTCTAAAATCTTATATCAAATACAGATAAAAAACTTTAACTTTTCTAAAACAAAATACCGCAACTGATTAGTTGTTGAGAAACCACTTAGATATGGGTAAATCCTTTCTTTCTTGTGCAGAATCACTTCTTCTTCTTCCTCTTTCTCCTGTGTGTGAACAAGAGAAAAAATAGATATGATATGGGTGTTTTCTGTGAAACATTTTACTATTAGCGTGTTTGTATTTTTTAGTTTATATACTATTATTACGTGATTTTTGTTTCTAATCTATGGTGAGTGTAAATGGAATATAAAATTGGACGGTGGGATTGAAGGATGAAATTTGTACTGAAGGTGCAGACCGAGTTTGCACCTTTAGTATAGAATTTTTTTGTGTCCCTAAAGTCACAAATGCGATTTGCGTCTTCAAAACCTATTTTAGTAATAATTATTACTGGTACAATATTTACGTAATTGTTTTTCAAAAATTACGATATTTAAGTATGTAACCCCTAGGAATTGTGCCTCCTAGCACATCATAATTGGTAACAAACTGAACGTATGTTATGGAAATTTGTTCTTTTATTAATTGTTTGAGAAGTTAAGGTTCTTGTGATAGATTTGGGAGAAATTTCGATTGTTGGCTATTTTGTGAAATTCATTGAAAAATATTGCAATCGAGTGTTGTAGTGGTTAGGCTATCATATTTATTTTAAGTGAGAGTGTACAATTTAAGATGATTTGTGTGAAAGGATAGGTAATGTAGAGTAGCAGTTGTAGGATTTATCTACATTTATAGAATTAACGCGAATGATTAAGCATCATAGAATGTTGTGTGGATAAAAAAAGTTGTTGTATAGGGACATCGTAATGGAGTGAATCAAGAGGAGTTGAGTGTAGTAGGTAGAATAGGGGATTGAATATCATTAAATTAAAAATTCCTCATTTTAGGGGCATTAACTCACTTAAAGAACTTTACAGCAATTATAAAGAGTTGAAATGGTATTTGAGTGTTATGACTATAATGAACACACCAAAGTTAAGCTTACATCCTATGAATTTATTGAATATGCTAAAATGTGTTGGAAAAACATGAAAGCCTTGAGTTTTTTTTTTTTTTTTTTTTTTTAAGGGGGGGTGGTCGTGGTGGGGGTCGGGTGTGGCTTGAAGGCAAGAAATATTCTTCTAGCTTCAAGAAATAGTATTATAGGATTACTATAAAGCTCTTTATAGGGGTGTGAGTGCTCTTGAGGATTCAAGTTCTTACTCACCACTTGGTTAATCATGGCTAAGGACACCTACTTACACACAATCCCTTATGCACTCACAATTGTTGCCTTATGCTATTGAGTTACTAATAAAATTGTATGATATTTCACTTATGATATGTGTCCATGCCCCTTTTTAATTATAATTGCTTTGTTTCATTCTTATGTGTGTTGCCTTATAGTTATATTGACCTTCATAGACCTATTTGTATAGCAATTGGACTTACTTACTATTTTAGAGGTAGGGCAGTGAGTGTTGCATGGTCTTTATGAGCTATCAAAAGCCTAGGATCATGACAATTGATATTAGAGCTTTAGTTATTTTAGTGGGAATGACCATGACATGACAAGATGACACAAACAATTGGTTTGAGAGCATAGAGGAATGATTTGTTCACCTAGACTACTGAATAGATTCACTAGTGACTCTTTTAGTAAAAGTATTAGATCTTGAAACTTCTAACCAAGAAGTAAGTGGCAGGGTTGGAGAGTTGGTTGAAGATTTTGGCATTACCATGCACACACTTTAGGATGAGTTGCATATATTAGTTGAGGACGTGAGAAGAGAAGCGAATACTTATGCCTCAATCATATTTGTGGAAGACTTGAGGGCACAAGTTACATTGTTAATGTGAGCTATGGTGAATGCTCCTACCTAAGCTCTCATTTAAGCTCCCACATAAGTGGGACATATAAAAATATTGGAGCTAAAAGCTTTCATTGGTGCTAGAGACATTGAGCTACTTTAGAATTTCATATTTGATATGGAACAATATTTTACAGTTGTTAGGACCAATGATGAGCAAACTAAGGTCTCAATGGCCATAATGTACTTGATAGGTGATGCAAAACTATGATGACATACCAAATATGAGGAAATCTAGAATGGTAGAGCACATGTAGATACATAAGATGAATTGAAGGCCAAATTGTGAACCTAGTCTTTCTTAGAGAATGTTGAGTACAATGCTTAAAAGAAGTTGAGGGAACTTTGGTAGGGTGTTGACATTAAGAATTATGTTCAAGAGTTTTTAGTTCTAATGCTTGACATTAAGAACATGGGTGAAGATGATAAGTTGCTCTATTTTTTAGAGGGATTAAAGCCTTATGCTAGGAATAAGTTATAGCGATAGCGAGTGACAAACTTTGCTACAGTACATGTGGCAACTGAGTGCTTGATAGACTACACCCAAGACAATATAAGGAAGAGTGTGTCTTTTATGCGTGAGGGTGTAAAGTATAGCTAGCAAGGCAAACTAAAAGTGGGAGAGCCCCAAGGCAAACTAAAAGTGGGAGAGCCCCAAGTTCTAGTAGCAACAACAATTGAGGGGGTTAGAAGAAGTCTTATGGCTCTTACTAATCAAGATCTTATAGCTTCCACTAGTCTAGAAGAAGTGGAGCATCAAATGGAGGTAGGAAGCCAACATTTACATGTTTGTTATATAATGGACCACATAAGGTGATAGGTTGTCTACATAGGGCTACACTCAATGTCGTGGCTTACAAGTCTAAGAGTGTATGCTAAGAGGAAAAGTTTGAAGGGGAGAATGAGGAAGAACCCAGGATAGACACCTTGCACATGTTATTGGCTATGGGAAAGAGTTCTTCAACATAAAGCAAATCTAAGATGAACAATTAGTTGATGTATGTCTAGTTTAACATCAATAGCAAGAGTGCCAACATTGATTGATTCATGAGCTACACATAACTTCATTAATGTGGCTAAAGCAAGGAGATTGGGGTTAGTGCTTGTGGATGACAATAACTTGATTAAAGTTGTCAACTCTAAGGCTAGGGCTATCCAAGGAGTAGCTCAAGGTGTAAAGGTGAAGATTGGAGATTGGAGTAGAAATCTCAACTTCACTATTTTCCCCTTGATGACTTTAATATAGTCTTGGGGATAGATTTTTTAAGGCATGCCAAAGTTGCTTCTATGCTAGTAGTAGATTGCTTTTTATTCATGGGTGATAAGCTGTGTTTTGTATTAGTTTAGAGGAAGAAGGTAGGCAACATAGGCAAAGATGGGATGAGTATTAGAGCCATGATGTTGTCCATGTTCTAACTAAAGAGAAGGCTCAAATACTAAGAACCAATTTTCCTTATAGTCTTACAGAGAGGGAGGATGGAGGAAAAGTAGAGATACAAGAGGTAATTCATAGTATCATGAAGGAGTTCAATTTTGTAACACCAGATAAGCTCCCAAAGTTATTACCTCCCAAAAGACTTGTAGACCATGAGATTGAGCTGGTTTTAGGAGCTAAACCATTGGCTCAAGCTCTATATAAAATGTTACCCCTTAAACTTGCATAGTAGAAAAAATGGTTGGATGAGTTATTAGAGGTGGGCTTCATTTGTCCCTTGAAAGCACCATATGAGGTTCCTATTTTATTTTAGAAGAAGCAGGATGGGAGTTTAAGACTATGCATTGGGTTCTCAACAACTTAACTATGGAGAACCATTACCTTATTCCTCTAATGACAGATCTATTCGATCAAATGAGCAAGGTTAAATACTACACTAAGTTAGAATGCCTTTGTGTTCCTTCATTCAAGTTATCATCAGGTACACATTACTAAGGGTGATGAGTCTAAGACCACTTATGTTAGCCATTACAATGCTTATGAGTTCCTATTGATGCCCTTTGATCTTATTAATGCTCTTGCTACATTTTGTACTTTGATTAATAGTGTATTTTGTGACCATCTGGATAAATTTGTAGTTGTCTATTTAGATGATGCTATTATGTATAACATAACTTTGCATGACCATGTGATGCACTAGTGAATGATTTTTTTTTTTGTTGATATTTTAGAAGAATCATCTACATGTAAAGCATGAGAAATGTGCTTTACCTAGCAATGCATCATTCCCTAGGCATGTGATTGAGGCATGGAAGATCTAAAAGGATATGGCTATGGTGGAGGTAATTGAAGAGTGGCTTGTGTCAAAGACTATGATGAGGTTAAGATCATTCCTTAAACTTACCTACTATTATAGAAGATTTGTCGAGGAGTATTTCAAGAGAGTTTCTTCCTTTATAGATTTCTTGAAAAATGACTGAACATAATCCTGGAGTGAGGAATGTTAGGTTGCATTCAAAGACTTGAAGACTGTAGTGATTGAGGAGTGGAAACTCACACTACTTGACATGTCCAAACCATTTGAAATCCACATGAATGCATTAGATATTGCATTAGGAAGAGTGATGATGTACGGGGGCCATCTAGTGGCACGTGAAAGCAAGAAGCTAAATTATAGAGATTGTAGCAAACTACTAATGAACATAGGGTTATCACATTTGATAGAATGAATGGGATATTTGCAGTTATGACTAGTACAATGAGGATGGGCTATGGTAGAATAGGTGTTAGAGTCATATAATGGATATGGGGAATGAGGTTTGCACTTGTGATGCCTTGTTCTCACACAGTTGTTGTAATGGCATCCATTAACATAGACGACATTAAGTGTGTTTCCAATTGGTATAGATGGACGCATTAGCAACTTTGTTACTAGGTTAGCTTCCATCCTCTCTAGGTGACTAAGATAGGTAGCTACATGTTAAAACTCCATTCATTTATCAAGATGGGTTTTAAAAATCACATTCCTTATCTATGATTTCTTTGTGAAAGTTGACCCTAGGTACCCTAAGTGACATCTCAGCTTGTTGTGATTTCATGATGGTATTCCAAAAATTAGTTTAGCCTAGACTCTTTTCTAAAAATAAGTTTTCAAAAAATAGGTATTTTCACCTATTCCTCCATCATACACAACATATACCCTAGCATTATTGTTATCCTTACTTTTGGAAATATGCTATAAATCAAGTCTAAAAGTTAAATTTTTATATAATTTAATAAATTTTGTTTAATTATAACCTTGCAAATGAAATGAATATTATTATAATACATACATTGTAAAACATAAATCTTGTAGGTGAGTAAATTAGTATAGATGGCTTTAAGTTGCTAATTAATCTAGTTATTGAAAAATGGGTTTAGTTAATGTAGAAAAGGTATGAATCATCTGTCCCCTAAAATATTAGATGGACATGTACTAGTGATATGTGTGCTTAAAATAAAAGACATCATTCATAATGTAAAAAATAAAAATTACCAAAATAGTTGGACAGTTTTCCAATTTCCAAATCATGAATTACACAAAAAAAAGTTAACAAGAATTAAAAGGAAATTTTGTGATTTAATTAATAAGGATTTAAAAGGTTGGAAAATCAATTTTATCAAAGAGGACTTTTTTGCCCTCAAAATCATTTTCATTGAATTTGGACCCAAAATTGCTTAGAGACCCCAAATATACTAAGACCTTAATTATGTGAATAAAATAATAAAAATATTTAGAGATAACTGGAAAAGAAAAATTTAAATTCAAAAGTCAATACGGTAAAATGACCAAAATGCCTATAAGCTTATTTTGTTCAAGGATGGATAATTAATCGAGTTTCCAAAGAGATGTAACATTTTTAGTTAGAATAAGCAGGAGTAATTGGGGAAAAATAAAATAGAAATTAGAGTAATTGAGGGATACATGTCTCCTTTATGTTAATTCCACTAAACCCTTGTGGTCCCCTTGCTTTATGCCCTTAAACACTTGCCCAACCACCCTTAAATATCCTCATTTCCATTGAAATTCAGCAACCCCTCCTCCTTCTAAGTTTCAAAAATCATGGGTAAGGAAAAACCCATAAACCTAAGCTTAAACCTTAAACTTTTCATCTAGCTTAAAACCTATCTTATCTATCTACTAATTTTGTTATTTTTCTCATGAGTTTTTAGTCAAGAATCAAGTGAGAATATGGTTTGACTTAAGTAAACTTAAGCTTGTTAATGGTATATCTAAGTAGGGTTTGATGTTCTATGTGAAGGAAAATCAATTGGGAGTTGAGTAAACACACTTCTAGAGCATTATCTTGGACGACTTTGAGAGGCTTTATGGATTAAGTTAGCTCTCCCACAAGGTAAGTCCAAAAATCATGGTTTAATTGATGATTTCGAATTAATAACAATGATTAAACTTGACAATTTAGTGATTTCTTGAATGTTAATTTTGTAACGTAATGTACTCATGTTGATGCCACTTGTGTTGTTGCATTTTTGGTGTAATTTGATGTTTAGGCTGTCAATTTATGTTGGGACATGGTAAATGTGATATTGGGTGTTGGATTTGTGGATAGAAATCAAGTTTGATGCATGATAATTGAGGATATGTTTATATGTTGTTGTTGTTGCCACTAAGATTATGAAATTGGATTTTTTTTTTCTTGTAGAATCTCATTTTGATGATGAGTGATGGTAAATTGATGTTTAGAGTATAAACATGTGGGTTTTGAAATGATTTAGGTGATTAATATGGTACGAAGTTGGAATTGATGGTATGATTAAACTAGTGGATAAACAAGTTGATTTGATTGCCAAATTATACTTTTCCATCATGTTAACATATTTCCAAAGAATTAAATTTGATGAAAATTGAAGTTACAAGATGGATATTGAGTTTAGTAAAGTTTAAGGATGGTTTATGTTGAATTAGAGGAATGTCTGAACTTAAAAGTATGATTTTTCTTGTATGAATTAGTAATATGTTTAATTCTAGAAAAATTGTGAAATATTATGTTTATTTTGAGTTAATTTGGTGGAATTATGATTTATTTATAAATAGGAGTTGGATTGGATGTAAAATGGGGTTAGAAGTGAAAATATGTTGAAATTAGACTTATAAGATTGTAGTTAAAAGTTCGAGGCATGCTCTATTTTTATTTCTCTATTTTGGTAGCATTTTGGACTTAAAAATAAAAAGTGAATGATGTTTTGGACTCCAAGAAGGAATAGGAGTAAGTGGGCTTTGGTTTGGAATGATTTTGATCTAAATTGGATAAAATATGTGCTTGTAAAGTTGATAATTCGTAACTTTGCGTAATTTGGTAGTCTAATGGATCTAAAATGAATAAAATAAAGATTTTCATGTTAAGAAGGGTAGTGGAAGTGATAAGGAATCAAATGGCTCTAGTTTCACTTGATTTAGATTTAAATTGAGTAAGTTATAACCCTTTAAAATTAATGTATTTAAATGTGCTGAATTGAAGTTCATAAGTAATTGGCTTAATTTACTTGAGCCAAGGTTGGGCTAATCTCAAGTTGGCACAACCATATAGGCCTAAGGACCATCCTCTTACCCTCCTCATAGGTGGCTCGTTTGATTAGACATAATCAGATTAATTAGGCTTAATCAACATGATTATCTTAATTATATTGAAATATGAATTAACATAATAATATGAACCCAAATGACTAATGTGCCCAAAATTCAAAATCTAAAATCTAATTGGACCCATCCCCTCTTAAGGCTTATACCCTAAATGAGCCTTATCATGATAAATAATTTAAACCAAGCCTCAAACTATTTCAAAGCCTAAATCAAACTAATTACTTAAAATGAACTAGACTTATGCCTAATAGAATAAAATGGGCTTACATGACTAAAATTAAATCTAAATGAGCCCAAAACCTAAAACATACTTGGACCCATTAATTTTTAGGCTCTATACCTTAAGTGGGCCCTTACAAATAAATCAAACTTAAATGGACCTTCAACCTTACAAGGCCTTGAATCAACTAAGGAATTAAAATGAAATTAAATTGGACCTAATAATTACTCGAGCTAAAAATATAACAAATAGGACTAAGTAAAAATAATGGGCCCAAGTTAATTAAAATAGATTGAAGTAACCTAATTGGACTTAAAATGTATTTAGTATTACTAGTTGGACCTAAGTAATATAATTAAGGCTAGTGAGTCTAATTCCAATCTTAATTAGGCCTACAATTCTTAAGGGGTCTAAATACCTTAATTGGGCCTTATCATAACTAGACTTGAAATTTAAATAATTTATTAAGTTTAAATGATTAAATCCTAAATGATTTGGGCTAGTTAAAAGCTAATTGAGCTTAGGTAACCTAAATTAGGCTTGTGATTAGTATGGGTCTTACGTAGTTTAACCAACCTTAGAATAGAATTTAATTACTTAGAATAATCAATTGACTTAAGTTTTCTTTTTTGATGCATAAAATCAATTCAACCAACTCAATTGGAATTTGGATTGCAATTCAGGAATTGTTGGCCTTTTCATGTATGTAGTAACATGCATGTTACTTATCAGGCTAAGATAACTTAAATCGGACTAATAATCAAACTTGACTAAGTATCTGCTTGCTACTTGTATTTGGTTACTTGAGCCAACAAGTAACACTTTTGGATCGAGATTATGGATGTAGTTATATAACTTGAAATGGCATGGTAGTTAGGTGCTTAGCTATCAAGGATGGCTCAATAGGTAGTTGATAAGTGAAATTGTGTTAGATAACGAGCATTGTAAATGGAGAGAAGGTATATTGGGAGTTGTCTAAGGTTATGGGACCCAATGAATGATACAATATAGTTGGACTATGATTAATGGGTTTGTATAATGGTGAGATTACTTATATGAGGCTACTTTAAGTATTGGTTCTCAGCAATATGAAGTTTAGTTACTCCCTTTAATCCCTGATGTTTGTTGCGGTGAAATTAGACTTTAGGTTTCTAGTTGTGATGTTTAGAGTTATGAGTACTCTTGTGATGGATGTTTACTTAAATATATAAAATAAATAGATTAGCAATTTGCTGCATTAGTGTGTAGGCCTACATGACATTTGTGTATATGTTTGCATTACTGTGTACTAGGCCTTTGTGACTCACTCTTCTTTTCTTTTTTGGGTAAGGATTTTATTGATCCTTTGTATGATTCGTTAGGGTTTAGCTCTAAGGAGGAGTATGGGGATGAGTTCGAGGAGACCTAAATTATGTTGTTTACAACTATGACTGATTTCCTATTTCTTTCTTCAGACTTAGTCTCTATGTTTTCAATTTGTATTTAGACTTTTA
Source organism: Laguncularia racemosa (assembly GCA_037954665.1). Taxonomy (NCBI): domain Eukaryota; kingdom Viridiplantae; phylum Streptophyta; class Magnoliopsida; order Myrtales; family Combretaceae; genus Laguncularia; species Laguncularia racemosa. Next base: position 4,660,368 of record JBBMOL010000003.1, on the reverse strand, counting down.
TTCGAAGCCACTTGTGGCTTTATGACTTGTTTCGGTTTATTTGTATTTTTGTTAGGCCCCTTAAGCCCCAAGACCTAGACCACTTTTTATGCCTATCGTTGTGTTTTCTTAATCAACAAAATGTTTCCAAAATCTAATTAATGATTTTAGGTTGGTAAAACTAGTCTAAAAACCCATCTAGTAATTGCAACCTCATGTATTCTACTTAAGTAGATTACATGGAAAATTATCATTGTCACAGTGAAATAAGGGTGTGACAAAAACTGTTAAAATGAAGAAAATTTACTAGATTATGGAATTAACCATAAAAAATTTATGAGTATGAGAAATATTTTTATTTGAAGGGAAATTAAAGAAATTAATTAGTAAAATGTTAATTTTTAAGAAATATAATACTAAAATTAGTCTTTTTGTTGTGTTAATTGAAGCTATAATATAAACATAGTTGGATTGGCATTTTTGGGCTATTAATTTGGCTGTGAATCATTAAATGATTGGAATGGGTATCTCATGGATTTACTAAAGCATGTATTTGAAAACCCCAAACAATTTCAATTCAAGAATTAGTATGAAGGAAAATATCAAGAAATACATTGGAAAATGAATAAGAAAAGCTAACCACAAAATTGAATTCGCCTTGTGATACGCAAACTAACTAGCATATCCAAAAGCTAAGGAACTTGAAACTTAACCAAACGCCAAAATAGAACATCACCTTAGGAAAACTAAACTTGAATTTGGATGTTCAAAAAGCCTAAATTCAATTCCTAAATTCTTAGAACCAATCATTGACATTAGGATTCCCTTCGAAATTGAGAAAAAAAAACCAAAGTCATGCTCGGAAAAACCTAAGATTTGATCCGAATGAAACCAAAACTTAAACAATGATGAACTACCCTACAATTAGTATAAGAAGACCAAAACATTTAATTGCATCCAACTTTACTAAGCAAATTGAGCAAAACAAAAGTTAGGAAAACATGACCCCAAATCATTCTTACAAGTGGCGTGAAAGGAAAGGAAAATAAGGCACCAATTAAACCACCAAATGACCTAATCTTGAGCTCAAATTTAATATAGAAATTCCCCATATAGGCCCTAATTAAGGTCCATTTAATCACAAGAAAAAAAAAAAGGAAATAACTAGCCCACATCAACCCCTAATCTACCCATAATCCATGTGATACTAGCTAAGTAAGCAACTGGAGAAACTAACTAGGAAACTAATTAGATTAACTTAACCAAATGGAAGGATAATTGGAGGCTAACTAGGTGGCAAAAAGGAGGGACAAATCTGATGAAAATCCCCTCAATTTATAGACATGTCCCCCTAGGATTAAACTCTTTACCTAATGGATAAAGCACCTTACTAAGCTATCCAAGATTTGATTTGTCTCCCATCTTTTCTACACGTGAAACCTCTGTTTCTCTAGAAAAGTTTGCCACAAAAAATCTCTCAAAAGTTAGCTAAAAAATCTTAAGCAAACCTTCCAAAATCAGATCAAGCAAACTCCTATAAACCGCAACTTCTAACCCTCTTTTTCTAAGCTATCCACTTTTGATTTGATCACCACCTATTTTCCATGTGAAACCCCCTTCCTTATGAAGAATTAACATAAGAAAAAAACTCTAAAAAAATCTCTAAAAACTCCTAAGAACACACCCAAAAATGGGATCCAAAAGAGGATTCCAAACTGCAACTTCGCTTCCCCTGCAGCACACTCCCAACATCCACCCATTGATCACGCTCTAAACAACACTCAATCAAGCCAAATTTCCGATATCATCTACACCAATTAAGAGGCCATTTAAGGAGATAAGGATCCAAGGAAGATCAGACTATAAGGCCATGCTAAGAGGAAGTAGAAGGAGGAGGATCTAGGCACTCCAATAGCATCAACGTGTAGGACCTTCATTCCTTCTTATTGATATTACTTTTTTTCTTGTAATATTTTGATTCTAAATATTAGAATAGGATCATTTTACTTTGATTTTTTAAATTTACATGTACATTTGGAGTATATTTAGCTTAGGAAGTAAGTTGGAAATGTAAATCTAAGAGAGAAGACCAAATTGTAGAGGATTCCTCTTGAGATGTAACTTGTATGATTGAATTTTTGAAAAATGCATGAAGTTTAGAAATTGGAAATTTATGGAGCTTTTGGATGCCTAATTTAGAGTCCTAAATGAGTGTATTTTTGATGTATTCCATCCTCAATTGTTGAAAAAATTCGGATGACAAAGGGGCCCCTTTTGTAGTAGGAAATTAGAAGAAATGGCAAGATTAGTTCGAAACTTTCAAACCATGGCCAAACCTAATTAAATTTGGAAATTTATAAATTTATAGAACCTAAGAATGCTAAAATATGATTAGAAAAAATTATGGCAACAAAAATCTTAAAGAAAAACATAAAAGCAACACAATTAGGAAGGAAAAACATCAAATCGAAGAATTGGAAAGCCCCACAAAATCCTTAGGCTAAATTCATAAATTTCCAAAAAGGAATAGAAAATTAACATGCCATTTGGAAGTCCCAAATATATTCCAAGTGGTTTGAATTAATTCCTTTAGGTCATTAGATTAAAATAGGCAAAAAGGAACCCTAAACTAAACATAAATTAAGCGCACCTAATTCGTTTAGGCACTAGTTCAATCTTCGAAAGTTCAAACAATAAAAATGAATTTAAAAATAGAAAGAACATGCAAAACCCTTTAAAATGACTATGAATATATATATATATATATATAAACGGATTTAGAGTGAAAAAGTTACAAAGAAAATACTAAAACCTTCAAGATTGAGAAAACTGAAGAAACTAGCAAAACTAGTATAAGTTGGTTTTGACCTTAGCTAGTATAATATTTTGTCTTAGTAGGTGAAACATCATTCAAGGATGACTTGCCGCTTAATTATTACGATTGGGGAACATATAGTAGGGTGAGTGAAAATTTGATGATTACTGTTCCTTGCTTGTATTTGTAGCTAACATATCTACATATGTATAAATATTTGATATATGAATTGGAATTGTATGCAAAGGTAACTTAGGGTACTATATATACTTAAATTCCATGATTGAGTGTAAACTTATCATAATTGTACCTAGTTAAATGATAATTGCTTTCTCCTGCATTTATACTATAGAAATTGTGAGTGTTTGTATCAATTTGCTATGAACGCCTAATAAATTGACTTAAGATTATTTAGCTATAAATAAAATGAATCACGCATCACGAAAACTGCATGTAAGAAGGTCGTTAGCATCATGCGGTGGTATGGAAAGGCCCTATGGAGGTGTATCCATGGGCATACCTTGTCTTGACCTTTGGAAGCTAAGTGGAATTAGAAAATGCTGTTTCCGATTGACACCTAAGAACACCTAGTCCGGGAATTCATCGCTTAGAGGTGATTGAGCTTAATATGTATATACGTATTTCATTTCTATCAACATATATTATGAAAATGTATATAAACTTTAAAAATTATCTCAAAAGACATCCCGAGGTCATTAGAGCCAAGAGCCAATGTGTAGTTCGTGATTTCCCAACCCAAGCAATGGAGGGCATTAAATTCATGCTATATGCGGTGTTCGGTAAATCGTATTATTATTGCATTCATTGATAGGAATCAAAATCCTACAAGACCTATTGTTAGGATAGGAGCTAAAGGATTTCAAATCTTGGTGATGGGGGTCATCTTTGAACAAACCGACCCTAGAATTATTTGTATACTAACATTTTTTCTATTACTTATGTGTTGTGTATTCCGGTAGGCATACTTATTGGGTTTTACAAGGCGATGAATAAACTCACTAATACTCAACTTGTGGGTTATTCATGGACCAACCTAAACCGAAGATGAGCTAGACCAATGGATTCAATTGACTTGAAGAACAGGCTCATTGAAGACTATTTGCATTCTTTGATCGGATTCCTTGAATCAGCCCTTCCAGATATCCTTTTTATAATCTGTAGCCTCAAAATATACTTCCATCCGGGCCCTGACCTGCTCTAGGTAGATTTCTAACTCCGGGTTTACCTTGTCTAGCTTAGGTTGGGTGACATTTGGGACCCGGTATGCTCTTTCCCCCGTCTGATATAATTAATGGATCACAAATTCCCTGGTGGCTCGATGTTTGCCCACTTCGCCGTCCAGCTCTCCGAGGTCTACATTCGGGCTCTCGATTCGGGCTTCCCACAGTGCTTTGATCTCTGCCAACTTAGCAAATTTCTCAACTACTAATAAGTTCGGATCTTGGTACTCGATTGTGACTGCTTCCAGCGAAGGCTGATAAACTATGTCTTAAATAGTATCGAACTGGCGGACCACTAAGTTGGGATGATAACCTATACATCCGCTGATACCGATCAGAGGCACGACTTGAAAATTACTGTAGGTTAAGATAACTTTGTCGTAGCAACTCCATCTGGTTGTCCACAAAATGTCATCGGCACTGAAACTTTTAAGCACTTCTACCCAACTATGGCTGGTAAGGTCGTCAGGTAGCTTTATCTTCTCTATGCATGAGTCCACGAGGTCCACTTGTTGAGCCAAAGTTTTTCGGACCAAGTTCAACCCGAAACACTTGAGGTAGCTTACAAACCATATCAGGATAAGGTTGATATTTGAGCGGAGGATCTCATGGCCTTTTTTTCCTGACGAAGTTTAAGTTCTGGATCTGTTCAGCCAATAGAGCCGAGATGTAAGATTTTCCTTCCAGGAATTGGGCCACCAGTTCTGCGACTCAGTAATGGACATAGAAAGTTCTGGTGGGGAAGAGTATGGTGACGAAGGCTGTCAGGATGAAAGCACTCACCCTTCTTTGTCTATAAGTCTTAGGGTCCCCACACAATATGTCTTTCCTGTCCCCATTATCTTCTCGGGCTATGAACCAGGCTTCCAACTCATCCATCCGTATGCAGTATCCGTTACAATCTGCTAAGGCCTTGTTGATTGCTATTTTGCGGATACCCAGGAGTCTGCTAAGATACCGACTGGCCCGGCCTCAAGATCCGGTACATAGGCTTCATTGGTTAGTGCTGGAGCCTGTAGCAGTTGGGTGTACTCTTCCAAGGTAGGAGTAATCTCATGTAGCCCGATGAAGAAAGCCGCAGGCTTTATTTCCTATAAATGGAGCATGGCCCGCACCAAGGGTAAGTTCATTTCCATCTTCATCAGTGAGAGGATGGGCCCTATTTTCTGCTGAATGAAGGCATGCTCCTCTGGATTGTACAGAGTGAACCAATGGTCCAGTACCAATTTGGGGTCCAGAGGTTTGCATACTCGAATTTCTTTACGGAGGAGGCGGTCAACTATGGAACTAGCCATCTATTACAACAAAAATTCCTAATTACAACAAGAACTATGTTACAATGATAGCATTACAGGGAAATGTATCTGAACTCTGTGAATAGAAAAAAAGTATTACATCATCAATCAGTTGTCAGCCCATGATATCGTGTATGCAAATAGGTAGGTTCTAATAGGTTCCCAAGCTCTATGGCCTCCGGCATTCTCGGAGAAATGGATCTCAGGCCATATCAAAGCATTAGGTGGGGTTGCTTAATCAGTCCCGAACAGTGATCATATCACTTCGCCCGAAACCTACACAATGGCCCCCCATCTTAGGGTCCTAAGACGGCTCGGGTTTGACCGCATCTACTCACACAGTTACATGTATGTAGACTTAAAAGTAAATAATGCTTAAAGGTAAATAACCATATTCCAAATTTAAGCAAATCCCTGAAAAGTTAGTAGTAGTATAACAAACCAAAAAGACATTTCTCGAAAAAGTGATTTAAGGAGATTCAGGTGGCTAGCCTACTAGAAAGGGTCCCCAGCGAAGTCGCCACCCTGTTGAGTCTAATTTTTATTTTTCCATTCCTAATCCGATCTATAATAGACCCTATGCTCATCTAATGTAGACCCTCGACTTGAGTTAAGAATTTCTTTTTGTTTTGGAGTCGCCACCCAACTATGGTTGGGAAAGATTGGATTAGGATTAATTGAGCAGATCAATCCTAATTTGGACCACTAGTCGTCGTGATTTCCTTTTTCATTTTTGTGAAAAGAGGAAAGGGAAAACAATGGGGTGTTTATAGGTGTTATACGAAATTATGGGCCCCATGTATAATATGTTAGTGATGGACTGTAGTCATTAATGGAAAATTCTTAGATGAATTCTAGATGAGACTATTAGATATTTGGTTGTCGTTGGACATGAATCTAGCCGTTCATGTCAACCCCGGATATCTTTATGGTGAATCAAACCCCTTATCCCCTGTCGTTTTGTGGCTTCATGAGTTACTCCAACTTCCAACACATTAAAAGTGTGTTGTTTACTATACTTAAATCAAATAACTAAATGAATCTTGTTTGCTGCGTTAGAACCTAGGCCTGCTTGCGAGTGGCAGAGTGTTTGGTTGAGGCATTCTCGTACTAGGTCTAGTGACTCACCCCTTTTTCTTACCTTTTTTATGCTTATGGTTACGGATTTAATTTTGAGGATCTCAAGGGAAATTTCATTTCGAACGAGATGTAGAGTCTTGTTTTCGGAACTCCCTTTTTATCTAGATTTTTTATTTTAAATAATGAGACTTAGACTAGATTTTGCAATTTTGCATGTACTCGAACTTTGGACTAAACTTAGACTTTCAATTTGGGCCTTTTGAGCCTTGATTATCCTTCTAGACATTTTGATAGTTTTATCACTTAATGGGCCTTCACACAGAAAATCAGTCAAATATTTTTCAAAATAAACCAAGCATAAACTTTATGGCTAATTTCATAAAATAAAATCTAGCATTACAACCAAACAAACATCCTAACAAGCATTTTCAAAATTAATGAAGGATTTCACAAATTAAAATTGAAATTTAACTAAATAATTGGTTAATGAGTCTTAACATATCTTACTTAAGTGAAACACATAGCAAGCTATTACAACCTTAGGATTTAGGTCGTGACTTGCTCCCTTCCATGCAAAATGCTAAACCAACCCCAGGAATCTCATGATCCTCTAGAGGCCTCCCAAAAAGATGAGTTAAGAAAATAAATTCCATTAAGTACGCTATGAGCTCCAAAAAATTTGTAAGTTTAGTAGGAATTCTTAATATTAACACCATTTTACTAAGATCATATTCACATTAAAATTGAAATAGGAAAGGGATACTAAAAAAAATGAAAATTAATTAAGGTTATAGGAACTGGATACAGCTATAAACTAGTAATGTACACTAATTTTCGCATATATCTAATTTATAAGCCTATACCGATATAGTATTTTTAGAGACTATGTGTTGTAGTACAAGTATATGTATTCATAAGTAAGCCATATATATATATATATAGGTTTTCAAAAGATTTCGAATCAGTATTTATAGTTTGTACATTTCCAAGAACTATATAATAGTACAAGCTATATGTATAACCTAATCTATACACATAAGTTATTATATTTAATAATTTGATATTTATCATTATTCATTATCAAAAATAAATACATATATTTTTAAGTATATGTAATCATATTGTCTTGAAGTATATTTAGTGTTTGCATAGTATATCTATATACTTCCAACACAATCTATAATAATGTTTTGTATTCAATGTAACCACTACTTCAAAAGTTTTTGTAATTGCAATTCTCCTATTTCATATGCCAATAAATAATTTTTTATGCGCAAACCATAATTTTGTAGTCGTTGTTATGACTTTTCGAAGAACTCGTGTATATTTATGTTGTAACTTATAGTGTCCATATAAATTTATTAAAATGTATGAATAAGAATATATATATATATATATCAAGAGTTCAAAAACAAGTACAAAATTAAATAAAACAAAAAACAAAAATATATCATGTCGTATGTCACTAATAGTAATTTCATTGATAATATTCATTTGCATCTGGCTACATAATATGGTACTCATGGACTTTTTGAATCATCATGATAACCTATTAGGTGCCATTTTAATCAAAACATATGATATATACACGTGTGTAGGGGTGGGAATTGCGGGGTGTGCAAAAAAATTTTGATCCGCAGGGGTGCGGGCCATTTTGGCCCGCGCCCGCTTGACCCGCAGGGCGGGGCTGGCAATCCCCGCGGGCGGCGGGCCAACCCGCCGGAACTTCTGTAGTTCTGCACAGGTGCAACGGCTGTCGGCTGGAGGGACCTGCTGGCTGCTGGACATACACGACCTGCTAGACCTGGACATGACGACTTGGACTTGACGAGGACGACATGACGAGTTGCCATGCCCTGCATCACCACCACCGACCGCGACCCGCGAGGACCGCGACTGAGGACTGAGGACCCGCGACCGCGACCGACGACTGACGACTGGCGACTGCTGTGCAGCACGACCGCGACTGACGACTGACGACTGGCGACTACTGTGCAGCACGACTGCGACCCGCGAGGACCGCGACTAATGAAAACATCTGTGGATCGCTACAGCAGCCTTGCCAAGGCTGAGGTTGAGGGTTCAAGTCCCTCCTTCCGCTCCTGGCTTCGTCGTTTAGTGGTAACGAGTGAAAAGCGCAGCACTTCCCCTAGATTGAGGACCTGCGACCGTGACCGCCACCGCGACCCGCGACTGAGGACTGAGGACTCGCGACCATGATCGCGACCGACGATTGACGACTGGCGACTGCTGTGCAGCACAACCATGACCGACGACTGACGACTGGCGACTACTGTGCAGCACGATCGCGACCCGCAAGGACCGCGACTGAGGACTGAGGACCCGCGACCGCAACTGATGACGCCGACATCGACTGAAGTGACGGCATCGCCGTCCGTCGCTGAAGAAGGATATCGGCCGTCTGTTTTACATAATAATAATAAAAAAAATTATTGTGGGTCGCGCGGGCCAGCCCGCATGGCCCACGGGGCAGGGCGGGCAGACTTTCCTGACCCACTAGACTTGCAGGCCACTGCGGGCCAGCCCGCGACGACCCGCGGGCTGGTACGGGTCGGGGCGGGCCGGCCCATTTGGCCCGCATTACCGGCCCTACACGTGTGTGTGAACCTATGTAGCTAAAATAGTAAAATTATGTCCTTAATAGTAACAACATTACAACAATGTAATGATAATAAATAATATTATAAACGACAAGATTAAGTGTTCAAACCACTAGTAATGACAATTCGCACTTATAGTTGTAAATGAATATTTAAAACCTTGTGATACTTAAAAATAAATAAATAAATATAATGGCAATGGCGTTAAAAATAACAAGTTGTTAAAATGGTGGGTAAAAGAAGTCTTTTTCCTTGGGAATTATTAAATTTCTCTTGTCATGATCCTTTAGTCTCTTGTCCTCTCTTTTCACACACTCCGTATATAATAAGAAGCTCTCTCGCTCATAGATCTCTTATGTTAACATGCATGGTTCAACACGGTAAAGTACACAAAACCACTTCTTTCTTAGTCACTTTTTCACATAGATTAGTAGTAAGTCTTTTGGGGGGGTTTTGGTGTGGAAGAAGGATTTGTAAAGGTTTTGGGTGGAATCACAACCTTTAGACAATCTAAGCAAGTAAGTTATAGAATACTCATATAGATTTTGTCTTGATGCTTTAATTTCTGTAGAATTAGGCATGAAAGAGTTAGTTTTACAAATTGAGATGGTAGATGAGCGAATTCAGAAAATAGGAAGAAGAAGAAATGTACGTCGAAAGGTACTTAGCCAAGCACACAGTTGTATACTCAAGCATATACCTTGTTCTTTTTGCACAAAGAGATACACGACCATGTACATGACTATGTTTCTCCTCGTGTTCTTCTACATGGCCATGTAAACGGCCATGCTTTCTTGAAACTTTCATATTACTTCTTTTTTTTTTTCTTTCTCTTGTCTTTTCTTCTATCTTAAACCACTTTAATTCAAAATAATGCATTGTAGGTGGAGAAATATCCAAATTGCCTTTAGTAGAGAAACCAAATAATTGTAAATAATGTTTTAAGTTAGTATTGAGATTAGTGTACTTGTTGTGCTGTGTTTCTAAAAGGTGGTTGAATCACCTGCAAGGTAGGAACATATTAGGCTATAGGGGTGCCAAAGTATGTTTTGATGTGGCCACTCCAATATTTAAATTAGCACACACAAAGAATGAAGGGAATATGTAAGAGTTGAGAGTTTCTTTTTTTTTTTTTCATTTCCAAAAGTCCCTTACCCGATCATCTTTATCCCCTATTTATATGCATGTAGATGATCCTAATTTGAAAAGTGCATTAATTCTCGGGATCCTCTCCTACTATGGTAGAACATATCTTTGACTAACCCCTTTCTTTATTTATATCATTCTATCGTACTTATCCATTATTTGATAGGTGCAGAGATCTAATTCGAAGGTGGTTAAGAACTCCGAACTTAAAGTTAGATTGTCTAATTATGTGATGAAGAGTTCAACATAGATAAGAGAAGTTTAGACAAAGGTTTGGGTAGGCTAAAATGGGGCTTAAGAGGCCAAGCCTAAAATGCTCTATCAATAGTACTTTTGTTATATAACAGTTTATGAAAGTATTAATACTTGCGGACAAATCGAAAAGGTTCCTCTAAGTACAACTTTATTATGTTTGATGCTTATGGCTATTAACTTAGTAAACTAAATGAGCATAATTAATATTAGATATAAATATATGTGTTGCATGTATTTGGCTTGGCCTAGGGGGCCGTAATAGCAAATCCTTAAAGGACACCCCGATGATCGATATATAACATTGTCCCTAATGGAGTCCTATACCTAAATGATCTGGGGTAAATTTTAGGGGTATTGGGGCATACAATGGCAATTCTTGATACTATTTAAATAGTTAGGGGAAAGAGTGGTAATTCCCAACTTAGGGTCAATATACCATATATAATGTGGCAAGGTCATGATGAGCACCCTTGTGATGGTTACTAGCAAATGTAAATATAATAAATGAATTGATTATGTCATTACTGTTACATTCTTGTGTGCATGTATGTTGTGAATTGGGTAATAAACATATGTAGTTGTGGTACTCATGTATCGAGCTTAGGTTCATTCCTTATCGTTTTCAGCTGCAGGACTTTAAGAGCGAGTTCAACACTAGTGCATTGAGACATACACATAAAATAGGTTGCTATAGTTTACTTTAAATTAAATTAAATTATCTTTTAAATTATGTAGAAAATTTTAAAGTTATATATATTATTAAATAAATAAAAGATATTTCAATGTGATATTTGAAAAACTAATGAGTTACTTTATATTGTGGAGATATAAAAATATTTGTGATTTTAGATAAGTTAAGAACTTTAGCGCATCATTATTTAGTTATGACACGTGACTGGTTATGACATATTGTGTTCTGAAGCATTACAAAATCACTATAACAATGTTTATCAAACACATAGATACTATACATGGAGGTTCTAACTAGAGTGGTCATATGAGTATCACGCATTATACGTAACTTTAGAGAAGTGATATGGAAATGGCACGTGATAGGATGATTAGGGAAAGAGGACAAATAGGCAATCTTATGAGTCTCAAATACACAAGTGATAGACAAGGGAGCCAATGGGACCTTAAGTATCAATCTTACTGTTTATAAGCAATAGAAATCATTCTTTGCCCAATTCAATATTTGGGATGAGAGACTTCATAGTGGAACACAATAATCATAAAAGTGAAACCATTAAATAATAAAATAATGAATCAATAAATGAAAAATAAGGAAATAAGAAATAAATAACCCCCCAACAATGGAAAGAATACCAAAAAAAAAAAAAAATAGTGATAATAATAATAAATAGGTCGGAAGATAATATGGGTAGAAGTTAAAATTTCAAATGGTAGAGTGGTCGACTCCAATATTGACAAAAGCATCTAACAAAGTAGTAAATTTACTAAATCTCCATAAGAAAACTATAACCAAAAACAGAACTTATTAAAAATTTTCCCTTAAACGATTAAACACCCATCTTAACTACCTATCCAAAGATGCAAACGTTACCCAGTCGAGATAACGACAATAAATAATGATCACCCCAACAACCATATCAGTAATAATTATAGAATCTCTTAAAAATATAGTGAATGTCTCACCCTTTATAAGAAAAAGCAATAAAAACAAAATGAAATGAATGACTATAGTAATAACAATGATAAGGTGATAATGATAATGATAATGACAATGATGATCACAAGAAATAGATATATGTATGTATAAAAAGGGAATTATACAAACTAATAACAACTGTAATAGTAATAAATAAATAAATAAATAATACAATTATATATATATATATATATATACTAATACATATAGGGAAAAAAAAACATATAATGATTAAGATATATATATATATATATAACTCTAGAATATATACATATGAGAATAAGGAATGGCGAATTCATATATCTCTCCCGTGCCGACCATGTATCCCATGTGTCATGCCATGTCTAATTGTTTTATATCATATTATGCCATGTATCACATTCATGTCCAATCAAGTCTTTAACATACAATGTCTTATCTAGATTCACCATCCTTGCTTCTTTAAAAATGTGTCAAGAGTTTTATGAATGGCTATTAATAATAATAGTAATATTAAAAGAGAGAGACCATTATAAAATTTAATAAAATACGTTATATATGTCACATAGATATAGCGACACCAACCATAATAATAACAAAAACTTGATATAAAAAAATAACAATAATCAATAACAACAATAAACTTAATAAATCTATAACGACAGCAAGGAACTCATAATATATGATATGCAATAAGATAATAAGTTTTTATGCATCTAAGTATAATGAATAACCTTAAAGATGAGTCATAAGAATTAACGGAAGAAATTCATAATTTATTATACATCCGAAGAAAATAATGTATAGAAATCTCAAAATAGGCAAAAAAGAAAAAAGAAAAAAAAAAGGAGGAGAAGCCCTCACGATTTAAGAAAATAATTAATATATGAAACAAATACGTGCATACGTACGAAGGATAATAACATGTAAGTCTCAAACTCTATATGTATTGAATTTATAAATAGCGTACGAAATAACTGTTATGTAAAATAGCATTACATACACTTATGTACATACAAGTATAGACATACCAGCATGTAAAAGACATCATAATATGTCTGTACAATCACATATAAAAAAAAAAAAAAAAAAAGAAGAAAAGAGGTCAAAATAACAACGTATAAAAGATTTTTAGTAAGAAAACAAATAAATGACTAATACATAATAGCAGTAACATTACCACGATGAGTAATAATGATTAATTGTAAACGCAATTAGTTAATAAATATACAGTGATAATATATACATATACATATTTAGTCCTAGCCAAGACAATGTATATATATATATATTTAATATTCCTTAAAATGACAAAAAAAAAAAATAGAGAGAGAGAAAGAAGAAGAAATAAAGAGTAATTTAAAACTCATACTAGTACATGTAAAAGACTTAACATAAGAAGTTATCTATACCTAAAGGAATAACAATAATGATGATAACTTCTTCCTATATTGATTAAACTTCCAGATAAATAAATAGCAATCAATAAAAAAGACTTCTAATAAAAAAAAATAAAATTACCAATTGATAATAATGATCATTATATTAAGATGGATAATAATTCAATAAAAGTGTAGAGCTATCTACAATAATGATAATTAACCATAAAAACAATCAGATAATAAGTATATAAGTGACATTATTCACATACATATACATAATATATTTAAAAATGATAATAATAATAAAATAAATTAAGTAATATAAAGAAAGACTAATAACTCCAACAACAATAAATCTAATGATAATATGTATGTGTGTGTATGCTTGTGTGTATATAAAGAAATTGAACATTTTTGTATACATATTTTTAATAAGTAATTAAGAAAACAAAATAAATATGTACTTAAAGTAAAGACAATGACAATAGCAATGACTTCTCAAGATACCAAGTACAACGCATTAAGAATATGAGTAGCAATAAGATTAGTTTAGGCTTTCACAAATCTTAAAAATAAAAAGGGTACTGAATAAAGTTTTCCAAACACATGCACACAAACACACACATAGAAGGAAAAGATAATAGGGCACTGGAAAATAAGTAAGGTTGTCAAAGCCTTGATTATGTTAATATGAGAAAAATTTAGAGATGATTTTAAGGAAAATTAAAATGCACATAAGAGAAATTTGTGATTGGAGAAATGATGCTATAGGATTGAATTTTTTATTATGAATTGCAAGACGTATGACAAGGCAATTTACAAGTTATTCAAGAGTAGAATGAATATACAAATTTTAATTGGGGACATAGAGAGTTAAAGCATAATTGAGTTAGGATTTAATCATAGTCTAAAATTTTGCAAGTGCAAAAAAAAAAAATGTAAGTATGAGTTGGATAGAAGTACATTTATAAATTTTATTTTTGAGAGATAATAGTTATAACCTAGTGGTATTAAGAAAATGATCCAAATAAACTAGAGTTTCTTCGGTTGCATGAGCCAAAAGGTAAAAGCGACATAAGTAATAATATGACTGGAGAATAGCCTTTGGAAATCTAAGTATCTTAATTAAATGAACATGTAAAGTATGATTCGTTAAAGAATCTTGGAGACTCGAATTTCAAATAGAGGATTTACAAAATAAATGGAATGAGGAAAATGTAGGAAAATTTTGTGGAAAAAAGTTAGATGAAAACATATAATTATAGAATTGTTTTAGAGATATCTTAGTTCAATTTAGTGATATTAAGAAGTGATCCAAGTTTGAGGTATGCAACTTGATCGTAGATTAGAAGATTAAAGTGGCGTGAATTTGATGTAATTGGAAAATAGTTATAGATAAGATAAGTTGAATTTTAGAGTTAAAGATATAATCAGAGTAGCTCAGCGGAAGATGAGACAAAGGTGAAGCCCTAAGTAATTGAAAAATAATGGGAGACTTAAATAGACAATAAGAAGGCATATGTTTGAAATATTTAGGACAAATTAGGAATGAATTAATAACGAGACAGATAATAAGATGTAAAAGAGAAAATTTTAAGGAGGATAAGTAATTAAGCATATTAAGGCTTAATTAAGCAACCATTGAATGAGCTAAAAGATATATAGGGTTTATGAAAAGATATGAAGATCAAGGATCCAAGGCTATTTAATGAATCAAGTAACTTTTGAGGATGAAAGTTTCTTATGAGGAGGAGAGGATGTGATACCCAAAAAATAAATAAACAAACAAATAAATATAATGGCAATGGAATTAAAAATAATAAGTTGTTAAGACAATGGGAAAAGTGGTTTTTTCTTTAGGAGCTATAAATTCCTCTTATTGTAACCTTTCAATCTCTTATCCTCTCTTTTCACACGCTCCATATCTAATAGGAAGCATTTTGCACTCACAGATTTTTTTCTATTAACACACATGATTCTACATGGTAAAGTACATAAAACCACTTCTTTCTCAGTCACTTTTTCACATGAATTAGTAGTAGGTCTTTCTAAGGATTTTGGTGTGGAAGATATGCAGGATTTGTAAAGGTTTTAGGTAAAATCACAACCTTTAGATAATCTAAGCAAGTTATAGAATACCCAACCTTTAGTATAGAATTAGGCATGAAAGAGTTAGTTTTGGGAATTGAGATTGTAGATGAGTGGATTTGGAAAATAGGAAGAAGTAGAAAAGTGCATCGAGAGGTACAAGGCTAAGTACATGGCAATATACTTGAGTGTGTAGCTTATTCTTTTTGCACAAAGAGATACATGGTTGTGTTTCTTCTTGTGCTCTTTTATACAACCATGTATACGGCCGTGCTTCCTTTAAACTTTCATATTACACTTCTCTCTTTCTTTTGCTTGTCTTTTCTTCTATCTTAAACCACTTTAATCCAAAATAATGCAACGTGGATGGGGAAATAATCAAATCACCTTTCGTAGTGAAACCAAATAATCATAGGCAATATTTTAGGTTAGCACTAAAATTAGTGTACTTTTGTTATATAACAAATTATGATAGTATTAATAGCTACGAATAAGTCAAAAAAGTTCTTCCAAGTACATGTTTACCGTATTTACTACTTATGGCTATTAACTTAGTAAACTAAATGAACATAATTAATATTTTATATAAATGTATGTACTACTTGTGTTTGTGTCATGCCCTAAAAAGTACCTTAAACATAACAATCCACCATACACTGTACAAAAACCTGAGAATAACTCCCTTATTATTCAAGGATTTGCCATAAGGTATACATAGCGTACTCACATCCAATTACCCAAACAGGATTTAGCATTTCCAATTATTATAGAGATAGAATAATTAAAATATAACACACTAAACATCATAATAATAAGAGACTAGGGTCCCATCAACATCGATGAGATACTCCTATTATCCAGTGGATAATAACTACTAAAGTAGTCTATGTCTCTACTATAATATAAGTACAACTAAAACATAAATTCATATATATATATATAATTAAAATTAAAATGAGAAATGACAGGAAATTTTTTTTTGCATAAATATTATTGAAAATAAAAAAATTCTGATAAAAATTTGTAATATCTCGAATGTGAAATAATTTTTACAGTATTGTAAAATGATAAGAAACTGTTGGAATTTTTAGCAGCAAAAATGTTATTAAAAAATAACTTCTAACATATTTTTAGAAAAAAAATCGTTTGGCAATAGTGGGGAAAAAAAGTTAATATTTGAAATGTTATGGAATTTTTTTTTATTATTTTTAGAATGTTATTGGAAGTTTTCATATTTATTTAAAAGCTTATAATTTATATATACTATGGATAAGGGAAAATGGTTGATTACTTGAAGTTGATGATGTGAAGTCCGAAAAATTTCAAAAAGTTATATAAACAATTACAAAAAATAAATAGAATAAAAAATATTATTTTATTCTAGATTTGTGGTAATAATAGGTTTTAAAAAAAATTAAACAATTAGAAATAACGACTTTCATAAGGAAAATAAGATGATGAACATAATAAATTGAATTTTATAAAATATATTACCGAATAAATTTAAGAAGCGACGTACTTGAAAATATCTGACTATAGAAATATAAACGGATAAATGAAAATAATTGTAAAATTTAACTTTAGTTCCGGTAAATTAAATTAAAAGGATAAATCATCCGAAACATAATTTTTAAATAATATTAGGTTAAATAATAAAATTAATTTAAAAATTATAAATTTAGGAATTTTAAATGGAAATTTAGAGTAAAAATTTATATTCGAAATAATCAAATTAACATAAACATAGAATTTAGTAGTAAATTTCCAAAAATATAAAATTTAAAAATATTCTCGCACGTGAGCAAAATAATAAAATAGAGGTATTTATAATATAAAATAAAATCAAAATATAATATAATATAATATATATTCCTAACTTAAAAAAAAAAAAAAATCTCATCCATTTCTTTTCCTTTCTTTTCCTACTTTTTTTTATAGGTCGCACCACCCCCCCCCCCCCCCCCCCCCCCCCCCTTTCTTCCTCTCCCTTTTTCTTTTCTTCTTCTTCATTTCCGGTCGTCTTCTTCTTCCTTTTTCCGTTCTCCTTTTCCTTTCTCGGCCAACCACCCGACGACGATCTCCGCAACGACAGGGGACGACGATGACGAGGAGGACAACGACCGTGACAACTGTGACAGCAACAACAAGGAACTCCGACCATGACCGTAACAACAACAACAACGATCACAGCTTCCAACAGCAATAATGGCGTCTGCGATGACCCCGAAAACAGCAGCCACGCGCATCCGTCACGTTGCCAACGCCAGGTCTCCAGCCGTGTCCGCACGAGGAAAGGCGTTCGACAATAATGACGGTAAGCAATGGCGACCGTAGCAACGATTGCAACGGCGACAAATAGCAACGGTGACAGCAGCTTGGTTCCGGCGAACAAGGGAGGAAGAAAATGGCAGCAACCGTGATAATCACGACAACGAAGAGGACAGCAACACCAGTGATGTGCCTAATTCCACTTAGAAGCACAATTAAAAGACTTAAAAAAAAACAATCTCAAGTCAAGGTAAAACCGGATCCACAAGGGCAAAATTCACGTGAAGCCTAGTGAAGATGTAATGAATTCCAAATGCTCAAAGATATAATTGTAATACCACAATGATAATCTCTTCTAATAACACCCTAATCACATATAATCCACGAAAATAATCCAAAAATTCAAAAGAAAACCTCAATTCCAAGGACTCCTTTCTAATAGTGAAAAACATGTTTTCAAGGGAATTCTCAATGATGATTCAGATTCAATTGCAAGGGACCTTAAATAAACACAAGAATTCATCAACAATAAGAAGTAATTCTGACCAAGAACTATCTCAATTCAACCCTAGATATGACATACTAGAGAAGAAAAGAAATCACAACAAAATGAAATTGATACAACTCACAATTTCAAGGTGTTGCACTCGCCACAATTTTAACTCTTGGGATTGAAATTGATAAGAGTCTAATGACAATTAGGAACCCTAATTCTCACGTGAAGAAGAAGTGTATAATCTGCAAAATATATCCCCCTCAAACCCTCTCTTAAGCAAGTATTTATACTTGCTATTCCTAGGGTTAAAAAGTGCTCAAAATTACAAGTTTGCCACTTTTATGGTAGTTAACTCTAAATGAAAATTACAAGGAAATAAAAGTATCCCAAAACCAAATACAACTAAAATAGTTCATAAAAGAAGAAATATATAAAAGAAATGGTCTTCAAGATGCCGGTCTTTTATAGGATCCATCGGCCCAGCTCATCGCTGGTTCAGGTCGGTCCATGGATAACCCACAAGCTGAGTCTGAGGGAGTTTGTCCATTGCCCTATAGAATATGATAAGTGTGCCTGTTGGAAAACATAATACAAGAATAATAGAAAAGAGATTAATATATAAATAATTCTAGGGTCGATCTGCTCAAAATGGGCCCTCATCGCCAAAATTCGAATTCCTTTAGTTTTTTCCCTAATGATAGGTCTTGTCGGATTTTGATTCCTATCAACCAGCGACTCTAACGATGAGACAAGCAATTACCACGATCCTGACAACAACGGTGGTGGCAACAACGATTTAGCAGCTGCAATGGCAACAACAGCAATGGTGTCCCCAACCACGGCTTGACATCGTGTTGCCTCATCTCCTTTCCTGACGACGGCAAGCAACAATGATAACAGCAACCTAGCGGCAGCAGCGGCCGCAACGTCCGATGGCAACTCCGGCGGCAACAGCTCTCAATAGCGGCAATGACAGCAACCGTGACGGCCACAACAACGGCAGCAACAATGACGGTCCCAATGATGACAACAACCACGACCCTCAACAGCAACAGCAATAGCAATGTATAGTGTGTGCAAGGGTGTATTTATGTGTACGTGAAGAAGTGTATGTGTGCAAGTGAAGGAAGTGTGTGGGTGTCCATGGAGGGAGGCCGTGAGAGTGTGTGCGTGTGAGTGTGTGTGGATGATGATGTGGAACTATGAGAGTGTATGTGTGTGGAGGAAGGTCCGTATATGTATGGAAGATATGTGGTGTGTGGATAAGTGTATATGTATAAGGAAAAGAGTAAGAAAGTAGATGTAGGGGAATGTGAGGTGTTTATGGAAATGGGTGTGTATGTGTATGAAGAGATATAGGGTGAATGAGATGTGTGTGTGTAAATGAAGAATGTGTATGTAAGTGTGTGTGGTGGTGTGCGGAACGTAGGAGGAAGTATATGTGCGTACGTGTATGTGATGGTGTGAGGCGCGTGTACGAATGTATGTATGTATAGATGATAGTGTAAGGTGTGTGTACAGATGTGTGTAAGTGTAAGTGATGGTACGTAGCGTGTGCAAGGGTGTGCGCATGTGTATGAGATAGTGTGTGATGTATATGAGGGTGTGTGTATGTGTAAGAAGGAGGAACCATGTGTGTGTAATACATGTGAGTATGTGCACATGTGTATGAGGTGATCTAGTGTATGCGGAATGTGTGTGTGTGTGGGAGGTGCGGAGTATGTGTATAAGGGTATGGAAGGTGTGGAGTATGGACATATGTGTGTGTAAATGTGGAAGTGGAGGATGATGTATGCGAGATATGTATGTACGAATATGAGATGATGTGTGGAGTATGAATCTGTATGTATGGGCATGGAAGGCAAATGTGGTGTGTGCAAAGTATGTGAGTGTGCGTATTGATGGTGCAAGGTGTAAATGGAATATCTGAGTAGGTGTATGAGATAATGCATGGTGTAGGTGTGTGAGTATGGATATGGGAGGTGTGTAATATGTGTAGAGTATGTGAGTAAATATGTATTGGTGGTGTGAAGTATATGTAGGGCATGTGTGTATATGTGTGTGATAGTGGTGTGGAAGGCGAAAGAAGCAGGTGTATATGTATGTATAGGTGTGTGTATGGGGTGTGAAGTGTGTATATATACGGATAAGAAAATGTTGGTGCATATGTGATGTGTGGGAATGGCTGGTGTATGTATGATGGAAGCGTGAGTGAGGATGAAAACCAGTAGAAAGTTTGAGGAACTTATAAGTGGAAAAATCAACAAAGAAGAGAAGAAAGAAGATGATACAAACCTTTAAGGACTGCTAAATCTTGCAAGTTATCCTACAAGTAGTTCGTTGGAAGATATTAGAGACAATTGGATAAATGAAAGGTTTAAAGATGCTTCATGGATGAGAGAATTAAATATCCATATGATTAGAATTCAATAAGTATTCCAAAGAATATATATTTGCAGCAAATATCATCGAATAATGCTATATACATTGATTTAACTTTTTTCTACCTACATTTAAGAAAATGTACTTACCTAGCCTATTAGCAAATAGCTAGAAAATCCACTACTCAAAGTATAAGAAATTATAATACAGAATCTTGTGAAGTTACTTAATTATTCTTTTCCCGAATTATGTTTTGAGTTCCATAATCTTTGTGGTAAAAAGATTTATAAACAAGCAAAAAAATAATTAATAAATTGTATAAATAAAAATAATCACAAAATTTTAAATTTCTTTTCCTTATGGGAAAGGAAATTAATTTATTCCTTTTTGGCTTTTGGAGGTTTTCCTTTGACAACAAATTTTCAAAATTTGAGAGAAAAATCTCTTTTCTTCTTTTATGTTTGGTCTCACTACTTGAGCTAGATGAAAAAAAAAATTAAAAAAAAAATAAAAAATTCATCATCACTATAAAAGTTTTACCTTATATTCATAAAACATTTCCTAGGAATTACAAAATCCATAATCCAAAATTTAAGATTTTTAAATAATTAACCTGATTTGCATAAGGTTGGCATGATGCAAAAATAATTGTTCGAATTTGAAAAATTACAACAAAAAAAAAGCATACACATAACTTGAAATTAATTTGACCTCCTGCTCGGTTGGATCATATGGGAAGACCCTCATAAAAATAATTTACTATTTTTTTTTCCTACGTGGTTTTGGTGGTAAAATAACAAAGAAATTAACTTATATAGTAAACACAAATACATTGGATTCCTTACAGGATTTTATTGGTTTAATATTGCAGATAGCAAGGAGCTGAACGGTTGCCTTAGTGTCTGTTCAAAGAGATGCTTAGCATCTCTTCGTCCCTGATCACTTGACATGGATCAGAAAGAAGAAAAAGAGAAGTATTTTAAGGATATTGTTACTAGAAAAAGGACAGTCATGTGAATTTTGAAATACTTTGTATAATTCTTTTTTTCTTTTTCTTTTTTTTTAGATTGAAGTTCTTCTCTTCTTCTTTCTTATCTTGGTAAATAAAATGTCAATTAATTCTAGTTCGTTTCTTTATTATCTATAATATTAAAGTTGAAAGCGCCTTCTTTGATATCCTATCTAATGTAATATCTTCTTTCTTAATTTTATGAAACAATCCTAGTGTTATCTTAATGTTTCTTGAAGATTGTGTACTCACTTCCCGTTCCTCAGTCCTTTCCCTCTTGTACTAATACTATCCATCACCAAAAAAAATCAGTGAAATGATACGCAAACAACTTTGACACCCTTCCGTTCATCCAAACGAATGCGCTACGGAAATAAGTGATGAAAAAAGTAAAGTTTCGGAAGCATATGAACCTGTGTCATACTTTATATACTCAAATTTTGTTAATTAAGGAAAGTCCATTTGAATGCATGTTTTATAGCATATAGAATTGCATACTATTAAAAGAATCCATACGATTCAAAAATCTGCTGTTTTCTTAACGATTTTCAAGCTTAAGACAACCTGAGATGTTTGGTGAGCATTAACCAAAAGTTCTTCCAAAAACCTCAACAAGCCACTTGCCAGCTTAAGGCAAAGCGACTCTTGGTTAGCCGATGGTGAATCCCTATACAATTCCCAAACAAAGGAATAGTACAATATGGTGACCTACAGAATACTAAGGGAAATACCACTTATATTGGATCTATTGGATCTATGATCTTAGAGTTGTCAAGTACCACTTATATTTATAATGAGGAGCTAACAAGTGCCACTTATATTTATAGTAAGGAGACACCCAAGTGTCGCTCAATTTAAAGTGAGTTAGGATATCAGCCAATAGGACTAGTAATTACATACCTGACCCACAAACCTAAACACGACACAATATAACAAAACATAAATAATAAATAAGTCAAACCTTGACACAACACATTTAAATTTGTGTTTGAGTGAGTATCTAGCTTGTTTATGAACCCATTTAATACATAAACAAGTACCAACTTCAATTCTTAAACCCATTTAATATTAATTATATATACATTTTTTTTTATTGTGCTTCTTATTCTAGGTGTCACTTACAAACTTACTAATTACTAATTTAGATTTAATGTTTCAATTTTCAAACCTCTCTTTGCATTGCATTTTGCAATTTTTTATTTTTTTCCCTCATAATTGCTCTTTTTCTTCTTCTCAAATGTGTTAACTCTCTTATATTTCTTCTTTCCAATTCACAAATCTCAATTAAAGGTAAGAGATTCACTAGCTATCTTTTTTTAGCTTCCAAATAAATTGTAGTTTAAAATTTTTTGTTTTTTTTTTTCATGATTTACTAGTAAGTTGGAAATTAGCGTTACCTTTTAGAATGGCCACTTATGCAACTTGAACACTACCATAGGTGAAAAGTTTATGTTCTTTACACTAATTGGAGCAACAATTGTGGTTAGAACTCAAACACTTGTTGTATCTTTTCTATCATTATGCTATTTTAATTTATTTTTTTTTACTCTAACTTTCTTTTTCTTTCACTAACTAGAGATGTGGGTTAGTTGTGAATTTTTTAGTTATGGTTTCACTAACCATGTATACTTTTGCACTATGTTTGGGAAAAGGAAAAAGAGAAGAAAAGAATGTAGAAGGAATGAATTAAGAAGGAAAATATCCCATGGGGAAAGGAATAAGGAAAGAGTTATTTTCCTCCACCCCATGTATTCCCCCAAAAAAAAAAAAAAATCAAAGAGAAAGGGGAAGAAATTTGGGGGAAAGAAATTTACATTTCCCAACCCGCCCCTCTTCTATTTTTCTTTTCCTTCTCTTATCATAATGTGATGACTCAAAATATTTAACTTTTCAATCACTAACCCTAAATCATAATCAAGCTTGGGATTTAGAAAATCTGTTGAAAATACTAACCAATTAAATAGACTTGGATTTATAATACTAATTACAATATCAAACGAATCATTTGATAGTAGAATCTAACTTAACTAATAAAAGGAAGCATAGAAACAACATAAACTAAGAATTTATCCTTTGGTAATAAAGACCCAAAATAATACATATATACATACATACATATATATATATATATATATATATTAAGTTCATTACTTAAAACTACAATAAAACCATAATAAGTCTATAATAAGGAAAATACATATAATAGCTAAAGAGATAATAAAATAATATAACCATTTAATATAGATAAAAGTTAGAAAATTTGCAATAAAACATTTATTAAAGATGAAAGTGACCAAAAGTAGGTAAAAAGACCAAATTGCCCCTAATAGTTAAAAAAAATTATAGTAAAAAGTAAAAATAAGATAGTAAGTAGTAAATTGTAAATTAAGATAGGTAAATTAGTATAAGGCAAGGTAAAGACAATGATAGAAACTTACGTTGTATGCATGTAGGACATCATCATGACCATATCCACTCATAATGTTCACACAAAAAATTTACAAAATTAAATAAAATAATAAGGTATAATGCAAAACTATGACAAAATATCCTACAAAATATCTCTAAACGGCCAAATAATTGACAAATCACCAAAACTTGACAAGAACATGTTAAGACATATCATAAATATCTTTATAATTCATTATACTTACTTATGCTTGTAATATAGATTTTGTGTATGTATGCAGTGAATGTGATCGCAACGATTGTGGTAGTTAAGCCCACCTGATTTGGTGTGTTTGAATGTTGCTTATGAATATCAATTGTATCATGGCCTGAGTATAATACTATTTGAATGCCCTCCAAATTAAATTAATCTTATATCTAGCTTAATAACCAAACATGCATTACATCCTCTTGTATTATTTTTACTCACTAAACACCACCCATTAGATGGGGACTATGCTTCTTTAAACTGCTATAGAAGTAAGTGATAGGAGAGGAGGTCATCATACAGAACAAAAGTTATCACATAGATAATCTTAATGGGTTTTGGGAGGACCCACATGAGGGTCCATTGCAAAAGCCTGAGTGTTTTGTATATAGGTCAACTTCTCAAAACTTAGGCTAGAGTGGGGTTAATTTCTCTAATCTCACGACGTACCAGTCAACGTCATGCAAATAGCATTATTAATTTTTACATTTACTCTAAAGGGCTTGTTTACTTGATGTGATACATATAATATTTATCCCTTACCACTTACAGAGCACATGTTTTTTAGTCATTCCCTTATAAATTTCTTTATAGGTATCCATAGTCTTAAGCTACCCTAACGAAACCAATGCTGATATATAGATCAAAGGAATGGGATATTGCATGAGGATCAACCTGCTGAATGACTCTAACACTTATAATCCAAAGATTTGTAAATGACTGGAGTTCAATGTAATAAACTTTATTAACTAGTACATTATTCTTCAAGGTTATGGATTGACTTTCATTTATGCTGGCACTCTGAATGTGAAACCTTATGCATATTAATGGCACAATAGTAGCTAAGGACCCTATACTATTAATATCCATTCAAGTACATAGTAGGACTGTTACGATTTATTCATCTACAGCGTGACACATAATTTTTGGAGTGCATTAGTACTTGTATACTATAGCTTCTTTTGTCTTTAATAATAATTATAATTCACCCCATTTTCCTTCCACTCACTATCCAAACACTTAAGAAGGAATTATGTACTCTCTTAATTCTTTCTTCCCATAGTCTTTCCTCCTATATTCCTTCCTTCCTAATTCTTTCCTTCTTGCCAAACATAATATTAGGGACATTACTAGAATTCGAGAAACTAGAGACATTTTCTAATTTTTAGGAAAGATTTCTCCATTAAAAATTTGTAGTTTGTACTTTAGATTACATAGTAATAATCTCTTGACTTTATAAATATTGATGATTTCATTATATTTTGTATGATAATAAAAAATTTTCTTTAATCTACCAAAATACATTTTACTTGAGAAGATTCGCTGGTGGTAACGTGCCATTTTTAATAGTGTTTATTATAGAAATTTATATTAGAAGTTTTCATCAAAAATAAATAAATATAAATATAAATATATATAATAGAAGTTTCTTATTCAAAGTATTGAGGTTACTAAGTTATAGATTTATTTAAAAGTTTTTAATTGATAAATAGGTCTAACCCAAATAAGTGACATGCTAATTAAACGGTTTGAGCTACGAGTTTAGATTTTCATTCACAATTAATCGACAAGTCATGTCACAAGTTGAGGTTTTCTAGACATGAACCTATTTAGACATGGAGGATATGACGCATGATACAGTAACACGAATTATCAACCCTACTAGCTAGTACATATCATGTACATTAGCATGGCATATCATCACATAAGTAATTACAAACTTAATGATGTATCTCATATGTATATGATGTGCCTTATTGTGGTTCTCAAATTGTTATGAGTATTTTATATGTATCTAGATATTTATATGCCTATAGTGCCACTTGTCATAGGCTTTAGTGATGGCAATAGTGATTAAAGATTTATAATGAGCATCTAGATTTTACTTTGAAATTACAATTTCACTAAAACATTAAATATGGTTGTATGTATGTGCGTGTGTGTATGTACACATATATGTGGTGCATGCCTTAACCTATTTCATTTGTTTGCCCATTTAGTTCTAAATGAGGGTTAGTGTTTTCCTAACCTTAGGTGGGAAAGACAAAGTACGAGGAGCTAAATAGGTAGGGTAAGGGATGAGAGCGTACAAAGGCTTCCAACTTGCTTGAATTTAAAAAAAATGAATTGAGATTTATGTAACCATAAGAGACCTCCATGAATATATCTATGAACAATGGAAATTTTTGTAGTGTTTCAATCATGATCAATTTCAATTTAGCCTTATTCTAAATTCAAGGGCAGTATAGTTGTACCATTTCTTGGGCAACAATATGCAATCAAATAGGCCTCAAAAACTAGGACCCAACATAGTTTTACTCTAACTAAAATACTCTAAATTTATTTTCGATAAATGTTTTGAGTATTTTAGCTAATTCTTCTATTATTTTTACTTCAAATAAGATTGTCTAAGTATCCACTTGATACATAGTTTGAGGTAAGGCTCAATTTAGTTTTTGTTTGTAGGTTTTCTTTAAAACATTAGGTTTATACTAAAATTTGGTTTTAACAACTTTGTTTAATCTAGCTAATTTAAAAAAAAAAATCTAATCATCTAAAATGTCCATAAGGTGAGTTTTTTTTATAGAGTGTATTTTATAATATGAGGTTAAACAAGGATAAAGGCACCAAGCATGCAATGCAATCAAGTAGTTTGTAAGATTTTCAAGTGGTAAAACATCATCAATACTTAAAAGACAGTTAAGCATTGAACATTTTATCATTAAGTGTAGTATTAGTGAGAGACTAGTTGATAGATTTGAAAACAATTGGAATTCCACATATGTTCCTTTGTTAAACCCACTAGCATATCTAAAATTTTAGTGACTAAACCAAGCATTGAATTGTGAATCCTATCAGTTCATTGAATTGATTCCATTTATTATTAGCATGCTTAATTTAGCTGAACCTAAAATCCTTTGAAAGAGCTTTATATAAAGTAGTAACTAGTATAGCTTAGTAGTTAATTTGAAATCCCTTTATAGGAATGATAGTTTTGGGTATAAAAAGAAACCCACTCCTTTATTACTTAAAATGACTTGAGTACAATTTCTTGATAAAATGTTATTAGGTCCTATCACAATGCCATAGCCACAACCGATTCATTATATAGACTATGTCCAGTTTCATAAGTGGGCCTTCTATTTCAATATCTAGGGAGAGCCTTATCTACTTTGATATGTGGACTATACTATGGGTTTTGAATGGAGACATCAATCCTAATTAAG
Organism: Laguncularia racemosa; assembly: GCA_037954665.1. Classification (NCBI taxonomy): domain Eukaryota; kingdom Viridiplantae; phylum Streptophyta; class Magnoliopsida; order Myrtales; family Combretaceae; genus Laguncularia; species Laguncularia racemosa. The sequence continues at coordinate 4,632,780 of JBBMOL010000003.1, read as the reverse complement.
TATGCAATGATGAATAAAAGTTTGGCTATGATTTCTAGTTGAGTTTTGGTTTCAGTTTTATATTAGCAAAGAATTAGTCAAAAAACTTTCCTTAAGTCATTGTTGAAAGGCATGCCATGTGTCACAGTCCCAAACTCTCACTAGCAAACTAAGACCATGTGGCACTTATGGTCTTACCTCTATAATAGTAAGCAAGCTTGATCTCTATACAACATAACCTACAATAGCCAATAAATCTATAAGGCAACACACAAGAACAACAATAAAGGGAATAGTAAGTAAAAGGGATACGGACAAGAATTATGACTAAAATAACATACACTTTTATTAATATCTCAAGAGTACAAGGCTACAATGTGTGCACGGAAGAATAGTGTGTTAATAGGATTCATTAGTCATGAGCAACTAAGCGGTGAGTAAGATCTTATATTTTTAAAAGTACTCATATCCCAATAAAGAGCTTTATAGGCATTTATAGCTCCTACAAGAGGAGACATTAAAACTAATGAAATAGCAACACACCCAAAAATGGAAATTACTATTCTAGAAAAATTACAATAAGTCCCAACCCCTACTATACAACATGTATACAATGTTGTAAAGGATGTGATCCTAACACCCTCCCCCACTTAATTCTATTAACATCCTCATTAATGTGCAATGGAGTTTAAACTCATTAAGGGAGGTCTTCTAACTAGTGCTATAAATGTTCTCTCAGATATTGGCATAAGGTCATCTTTCGTCTCCCAACTATCGTCTTCATCACCATGATCTCCCCACTTCACTAGATATTTTGTAGATTCCTCTCATGTGGTGGGATCTCTAACAATTCTCTCAACAAGGATGTTTTTGACAACTGGACTCAGGTTGAACTTGATCTTCACATGTGATAAGATCACATTATACTTATATTTTCTTTTGGATTTATATTAAATTTATTTCAATATTATAAGAAAATATAAAGAAATGGTACTTAATGGTGTTTATTATGAAAATTCAGGTTTTGAGGACCTAAAAGTAAATTACAAGTTAATTGGAGGAGTTTTTCACAAAATTGAAGAAGCAAGTGAAGGATTGCATTGAAGGCCGCCGGCCTTGAGCTGGCCTACATTAAATCGGCCTAGAAAGAAACATCAAAGCCGCCGGCCTTGAGCCGGCCTACATTGTTCCGCGAATATCCATTGCGAAAATCTCTCCAAAATCTTATCTTGATTAATTTGCTAACTCAATTCCTCATCAGATCAGCCTTATTCTCCTCCTCTTTGGATCTATAAATAGACCCCATGTGTGAACCTTGAGGGCATCCTTTTTTTTTTTATCTTTTGAATCATTAGAATTCCTTTGGGAGCTTAGAATTTTATCTTCTCTTTAAATTCTTTTACATTTCATGTTATTCTAAATTTTAGTTTGAAGAAAGAATGTTATTGAAGTTTGCTTTCAATTGAAGAACTTTAGGAATCATTTCGGAAGATTAAAGTTTTACAAACTTTTGATGATTATAGCAATTGTTTCATTTATTTAATTTTCTTCTATGCCCTTTATCAATTTATTTTTATTATTTAATATGAATTCCATTGCATTTATTTACTTCAATTGTTCTTATGCAATCTATACCATAATGTTCTAAATCATCCTTGTGGGAAACATGATGAAGCCATAATTCAAACTAAAATGATCATTGTATTCATGTTATAGGACATATAGATATACAGAATTTTCATATAAGAAGTCCTGCTATGAATTGTATTTTTTTAATTGAAATCAATGCATAGGAATTTAAATGACTCGAAAGAGAAATTTAGGTTTTATCAGGAATTCTTAAGTAAGATTTAATAATTCATGCGAAAGCAGCGTTATTGAATTTTATTAGAAATTGACCTAAGTGTTTCATGTAATATTTTTATTAAATTTTTCACCAAGGGATTAGGAGAAATTATTTTAAAGATATTAGGAAATCATATAATTGGGAAATTTATGATTGTGAATTAGAATCCACCATTGATTTTAATTAGCGGGAGCTATTAAATTAAATTGGGGTAATGTTACTTTGAAACTTGAAAAGAGATTAAGGTTTTGTCAATTTCTTGTAAAAATCCATATAGCTATGAGTTATTATAACATGAAGGCAATATGATTAGTAGAATTAGGGTGGATTCTAATTTCCCAACATCAATTCATCCTTTTTCAAACACAATTCCCTTTTTGCGCATTTAGTATAATTCATTCGATTCTCATTAAATATCATTGCCTAAATAATAATAGAAATTGATATAGGTCTATTACTTAATCAATCTTCGTGGTTCGACACTCTTCTCTCACTATATTACTTGATCCGATCCGGTACACTTGTCGGTATTTATTCACGCTCATTTTATATCTCTTTTTGCATGGATCAAGTTTTTGGAGCCGTTGCCGAGGATTGATTAATATTAGACCATCTTCAGATTCTATTGTTAATTTAGGTGCAATTATTTTGTTATTTAATTTTTTTTATCATTGTGTGATCGTTTCCAATTCTCTTTGAAGGTTTTTTATGCACAAGAGTAGAAGTGCTAAACTTCTACCAATTACTCTTGAGATAGAACACAGCTTGCGACAACTTAGAAGAGAGCAAAGAAGAAGGAAAGAAGTTGACATGGCAGAAGACAACCATACTTTCAAAGTAAATGGTTATTTTCTCAAACATTACTATGAAGGGGAAAATGTTGATAGAGATGCCACAGTTGTGGATTTAGGAGATTTGAGAACATGAACTGGAAAAGTCGGGCTAGCGACTATAAACTAAGCGCTTCATGGGAGGTAGCCCATGCTCAATAAGTATATACACTAGTGTTTTAGTTTCGTTGATTTAAAAAAAAATAATTAGAAAAATAAAAAAATAATAAAAATAAAAATTTAATTCAATGCCGGATTAGAGCCGCTGGCTTTCAACCGGCCTAAACTCTCGATACAAATAAAGGCTGGCTCAAAAGGACGGTGGAGTATAGACACTCCAAGGATGACAGATATTTTGAGAGGAATTTTCTTGCTGATGAACAACTTTACACCATGGAAGTACTAGTGTTTCAATTTTTGCATTGGCATTCTTTTCCTTAATTTTGTGCTATTATAGGAACAATGAGGACATTGTCCAATTTAAGTGTGAGGAAGGGATTATAAATGTAGAAGTATAATGATTGATTGCACACATCATGAGCTTACAATTCCCATGCTTTATTTATGTCCTTAAGTGTTTATCATCAATGAAATCTTGAAATTGACTTAGATAGGTGCCCCACTCGCCAACTGTTGTGACTAGTTTACATAGTTAAAATTTAATAGTAAAATCTCTAGAGAACGGGTTTACCCTATGTTTAGCCTTTGAACTTGAGATTGAGTCCTTAAGTTGAAAAAACAAGCAAGTTTACTTCAAGGAAAAATTGGTTGGGATAAATTTCTCTTGAAATTTCTTTGAGAATACCTTAACACCTAGTGAAAGAGGTAAAGGAAATATTTTACTTAGTGATCCCTTATAAAAATAGTCTTAACTAATATTCATTTATCCAAAAGAAGAAGAAGAAGAAGAAGAAGAGAGCCTTTACTCCAATGACTCAGGAAAGTGAGTTAAGAGTATCCAATCTTAAATGTTAGTGTGAGGAAGAGTTCGTAGGGGTCCCTTTAAAACCTGGTCACTTAGGCGATGAGCCCAAGATGTGCCGACTCAATGAACTCACAATAACGAGAAGAGCGGAAAGGCAAAAATTTAGTACATTAATGAAAGCTAGGTTGACATAGGCGAACTTTGGTCCCTCAGAAGAGTGAAGTCTGACTCCACTGTCAATTAAGGCAAATAAAAAGGGAGAAATTCTAGGGAAAAAATGGATACCATATGCTTTCACTTTTTGTTATCTTATTTAGAGAAGTAAAATTGGGGGAGATTATACTTGCTAATAACCAATGAAGTTTAAATGAATGTTTTTCCTTATGGACTAAGTATTTTTCTTTTGATTGTTAAACACTGGGATTAAAAATCTGTTTTATTTAGATTAACTACTAAATTTCAACTAGATATACTAGTTACAAGTTTCAGTGTGGTCAGAATAATGGGCACCAAAAGTTCAATGACGGATTTCTCTTGTTTAATTCAATTATTTTGCTTGAGGACAAGCAAAAGTTCAAGTGTAGGGATGTTGATAAGATCACATTATACTTATATTTTCTTTTGGATTTATATTAAATTTATTTCAATATTATAAGAAAATATAAAGAAATGGTACTTAATGGTGTTTATTGTGAAAATTCAGGTTTTGAGGACCTAAAAGTAAATTACAAGTTAATTGGAGGAGTTTTTCACAAAATTGAAGAAGCAAGTGAAGGATTGCATTGAAGGCCGTCGGCCTTGTGCTGGCCTACATTAAACCGGCCTAGAAAGAAACATCAAAGCCGCCGGCCTTGAGCCGACCTACATTGTTCCTCGGATATCCATTGCGAAAATCTCTCCAAAATCTTATCTTGATTAATTTGCTGACTCAATTCCTCATCAGATCAGCCTTATTCTCCTCCTCTTTGGATCTATAAATAGACCCCATGTGTGAACCTTGAGGGCATCCTTTTTTTTTTTATCTTTTGAATCATTAGAATTCCTTTGGGAGCTTAGAATTTTATCTTCTCTTTAAATTCTTTTACATTTCATGTTATTCTAAATTTTAGTTTGAAGAAAGAATGTTATTGAAGTTTGCTTTCAATTGAAGAACTTTAGGAATCATTTCGGAAGATTAAAGTTTTACAAACTTTTGATGATTATAGCAATTGTTTCATTTATTTAATTTTCTTCTATGCCCTTTATCAATTTATTTTTATTATTTAATATGAATTCCATTGCACTTATTTACTTCAATTGTTCTTATGCAATCTATACCATAATGTTCTAAATCATCCTTGTGGGAAACATGATGAAGCCATAATTCAAACTAAAATGATCATTGTATTCATGTTATAGGACATATAGATATACGGAATTTTCATATAAGAAGTCCTGCTATGAATTGTATTTTTTTAATTGAAATCAATGCATAGGAATTTAAATGACTCGAAAGAGAAATTTAGGTTTTATCAGGAATTCTTAAGTAAGATTTAATAATTCATGTGGAAGCAGCGTTATTGAATTTTATTAGAAATTGACCTAAGTGTTTCATGCAATATTTTTATTAAATTTTTCACTAAGGGATTAGGAGAAATTATTTTAAAGATATTAGGCAATTATATAATTGGGAAATTTATGATTGTGAATTTGAATCCTCCATTGATTTTAATTAGCGGGAGCTATTAAATTAAATCGGGGTAATGTTACTTTAAAACTTGAAAAGGGATTAAGGTTTTGTCAATTTCTTGTAAAAATCCATATAGCTATGAGTTATTATAACATGAAGGCAATATGATTAGTAGAATTAGGGTGGATTCTAATTTCCCAACATCAATTCATCCTTTTTCAAACACAATTCCCTTTTTGTGCATTTAGTATAATTCATTCGATTCTCATCAAATATCATTGCCTAAATAATAGTAGAAATTGATATAGATCTATTACTTAATCAATCTTCGTGGTTCGACACTCTTCTCTCACTATATTACTTAATCCGATCCGGTACACTTACCGGTATTTATTCACGCTCATTTTATATCTCTTTTTGCGTGGATCAACATGTAGCCACTTGAACATGTTGCAAGAAGGGTCTTCCATGTTTGAATAATAAGGCTTTAAGATTCTCACATAAAAAATTGGATAGACCTTCAACTATATGGGTAGCTCAAGTTTGTATACAACTCTTTCAATCTTTGAAACAATAGAAACTGGACCAATGTACTTCTAAATCAACCTTTTGCCCTTATTCCTTAAGGATCTGACTTGCTCTAGAAGAAGATTTATGAGGACTTAATCTCCAACATTGAACTCTCTAGGTCTATGCTTCTCATCTACCCACTTCTTCATTCTCTTGAAAGCTTTCTCTAGGTAAGCCTTGGTAATAATTAAGTTTTGCTTCCAATCTCTAGTGAACTATTAAGCTCTAAGGCATCTTCTAGTGTATGATGCAACCACTATGTGGGGTAACAGTGGTTGTTATCCCATAATGATCTCGATAGGGCTCTTTTTAGAGGAAGAGCTCCACTGGATGTTAAAACAAAACTAAGCAATATCTAACAAGTCAACCTAATTCTTTTGATTGGCAGACACAAAATGTCGCAGGTACTCCTTCAGCAACCTATTAAAGCTCCCTTTTTGTCCATCACTTTGTGGGTGATAGCTAGAGGTCATGCTTAACTACGAATCCAAGAGGTTGAACAACTTTATCCAAAACCTACCTATGAACCTAATGTCTCTATTGCTCACAATGTTCTAAGGCACTCCCCAAAACTTCGCAACATGCTTAAAGAAAAGTTGGGCTATCTCTTTTGCATTCGAACTCTCCGTAGTTAAGATGAAGGTCGCATACTTAGAGAACTTGTCAACAACAACAAAAATTGATTAGTACTCCCACACTTTTGGTAGGGAAGTGATAAAGTATATGGAGACACTCTCCCATCGGCGAGTTGGCATAGGAAGCAACTCTAATAACCCTGTTGGTCTCTATTGCTTGATCTTATCTTATTAACAATTCAAACATGTGCAAATATAGCTCATCACGTCCTCTTTCATGTCCAACCAATACTAGCCCTACTTCAGCAAGCTCATCACTCTTTGCTAACTAAAGTGTCCACTTCACAAGGTATTATAGCACTCCCTCATGAGCACCTTCCTCAAATTTCCAACCTTGAAGACTTACAAGCAACATCCCTTAGTGTATATTAGATTTCCTTCTATCTAGAACCTTCGAATCTCTCCCTCTATTATCACGGGTGTAGTCAATCAAGCGCTCAGTTGTCACTTGTGTTGTAGCCAAGTTCATAACTCACTGTCTTTGTAACCCATTCTTGGCATAAGGCGTTAACCCCTCCAAGAAATAGAACAACTTGCCATCTTCACCCATGTTCTTGATATCAAGCATTAAGGCTAAAACTCTTGGACATACTTTCTGATGTTATCATCCTGCAGAAGTTCTCTTAACTTCTTTTGAGCATTGTACTCCATATTCTCTAGGAAGAACTAAGTTCATAGCTTTACCTTCTATTCATCCTATGTACCAACATGTTCTTTGCCATTTTGGATCTCCTCATATTTGGTGCTTCACCACATCTTAGTATCACTTGTCAAATACATTGTGGTCATTGAGACCTTAGTCCACTCATCATTGGTCCCAATAGCTACAAAGTATTTTTCCATGTCAAAAATGAAATTATCCAACAATTTAACATCCCTTACACTAATAAAAGTCTTAGGCTCAAGCATCTTTAAGTGTCTCACATGTGTAAGCATGAGCAAAAGCTTAGGTGGGAGCATTTGCCACAACTCGCATCAACAAGGCAACTTATGCCCTTTAATTCCTCCACAATCCCAATTAAGCCACAAGAAACCACTTCTCGCCTAACTTCCTTAACAACCACATGCAACCCATCCCTAAGTATGCATATAGTAACACAAAAATTTTCAACTACCTCTCTAACCTTACTACTCATTTTCTAGGTGGAATCCTCAACATCTAATACTCTTACCGAAAGTGCTATCAATATTTCTACTTGCCAGTCTAGGCAAGCGAATCGTTATGTTTGTATCGTCTTGGTGTATCATGGTCGTTCTCATTGAAATAACCAAAGCTCTGATACCACTTGTCACAGGATAAGAGATTCTTCCCTTCTAAAGTTCCCGTGTCATGCTCCGCCATCCTTTACTTTGTAATTTTTACTCATTTCTTGATGGTGACCCAGCCTTCTTTTCATCTTCTTTACCTAAGACCCTTCTAAGCCCATCCCTCATTAAGACTGCCCTCACCAGCTTTGCCACGATCCCTCTTATGCTTGAGGGCACTAATCTTCTCAACCTATTTAGGCTTGCTATAGCCATTATTAGGAGAACGATATAAGCTCTTGTCCAATTCACTCACAAGTAGCCAAACACACCTTTAAAGTTCCACACCTGTAAAATAAATTACTTTGTTGATGTCACTCACAACATTATAAGTCGAGTCAATCCCTCTAAGTTTGCTTTGTTATCACAGACTATGACATTCTTCCCCACTTAATGTTAAGGAAACTAGCTTGAAAGCCCCAAATTAATAAGCAAAACCCTAACTTAAGATGGAAACCCTAATATTGAAATCAAAACCCTAAATTTACTCGAAAACCCTAATCCCTAAAACGGTCAAACAAAACCCAAAATTAGATAATCAAAACCTAATAAGGTTTTGAAATCTTAAAGGGATCATCAACCCTAAAATTCCCTAATACACTCCTATACACAGCACCAATCATCCATAGATACCAAGCGCTATCAATCAACCTGAATTCACAAAACTAAATCTTAAGACATTCACCTTAATTGGCGCCAACCCTATGGCATTGATGACCTACAAATTGCCAATTAACTAAACTAATCCAATTAACCTTAATCTAGCTTAATTAGCTTATTTAATTAGGAGACATGAGTTGACCAATGGGCAAAAAATGCACACCTAATGGATAAAAGAGTAGATATGTTGGTCACCCTTGATGCATCCATGTCATCTTAATCTAATGGTGGAGATTTAACCTTGAAAATTTTGATATGAACTATGACAAGAGATTGTATCTAAAAAAGTACTCGCACCTCCTAAAGAGCTTTATAGGCGCTTATGACTCCTGCACGAAGAGACATTAAAACTGATGAAATAGCAACACCCCCAAAACTAGAAACTACTATTCTAGGAAAATTACAAGAAGTCTCTACCCCTACTATACAATATGTATATAGTGTTGTTACAAAGGATGTGACGTATTACTACTTGATTTTATCATACATGTATCTAGCTATGCATTAATGAGTTGAATATGCATGTATTGATGCTAGATTCTCTGTTCCACGCTATCACATACTAACTTAGCGTTCAGAATTGGGGGATAAAATTTGTATCCCAAAGTAATGTAGAGAGTAAGGATGGGTGTCACTATGATTGCAAGATATCAAGTGGACACCTCAGAGGAGGAATTTAAAATAGTTACAATTGGATGTATCTGTTACCTGTTAGTTAACGTTGTAGTATTATGCAAGAATAGATAAAAATGTTGTAATAGGTATCCTTAGTCTTTTAAACGTTATGCGACTCTGATAGTAATTAGATTTCGTTAAGGATCATGAGGCCCTATTTGCTTACTTCAGCGTTCAACTTCTAAAGGGTCTCGGTCCAAGAAAATGGTGGACCATTGTGTCATAGAACATCTAGGGAACTGAGACGCTCCATTAGCCATTTCCTATAAAGTTCTAAAATTCCTTTCTACTATTTTATTCCGTATTGGGAAATATAAAAAGCTGAAAAATTACAAAACACTCCATATTTTATCACAATAATTAGTAAATTCATTATGGTCAAATTCACTACCATAATCTTTTCTTAAACAAATGACAGACTATCTCTTTTTCATTTCGAACGCGTTTTGTAAACTTCCTGGGTGCTTAATCCATATAAGTTCATATGCAAGAGTTTAAAAGGTCTTTTAAATAGATCTCTCCCCTTTTCATTTTAAAACGATTCTTGGTTTCTTTCCAAACGTGACATGCATGACATGATATGTTTTCATCAAAACTTACCTTGGTAAACCTCTTACAAATCCTTTGTAATGTCTGAACTTTATATGGACTAATCTTTTTATGCTACGAAATCTTGGCTTCATTTCCTGATAGGAAATACTTTTCTTTCTCGGGATCGAGCAGCCATTACCACAAATCCTACGTTAAACATTAAATTAAAAGAAACAAAAACTATATAAAGAAGATATGAAGAATTTACCTTGCTGCAAATCAAACTATAAGAAGAGACTTATTCTTAGAGCCAAGTCTCTGATATCAAACTAATGCAGAATCATCCTTGCGAACCCAAAAATGCTGAGAACAAGATATTGTGGAGTTAAAAGGTGCAATTTTATTCAAAAAAATTCTTTTTTTTTTTTTACATTTCATCTATCATAATATATGATTTTCAAAAAAAAAAATTACTATAGTACTCTTCAGTATTACTTTTTTTTTTTTCTTTGGTACCCATTAACTTTCAATTATTAGTAATGACTTTTGACCATCAATATTTTTTTCCTTTATGCAAAGATACATGTCCATTACGCAAAATGCTACTTATGGAGAGGATGTGATATCTGCATGATGGGTTGCAACCTTTACATGACTTAATGTAATCCTTGGCATTTTGTATAATTTGAAGAGGTGTATATCCTTTTCAATAGCATAATATTTCATATAAATATGGAAAGACCCTGAATAATTATATAAAATCGATATATAGTATCTATTTATATAGTTAAACAATAGTATGTATACCGAATTTATAACAATCTACTAAGCATATATTTTTACAATGTTGGTTGTGATAATCTTTTGAGTAATTTTATTATTTTTTTAATATTGTATATATTTATTTTCTATGATATAAAGATAGTGTGTCTTTTCATTGTTAATGTCTTTTGGCAATTTATATATATTTTTCTTTTTTTAATTAGACTTTTTTTTTGTTAATATCTTTTTATCATTTGCAGCATTTTTTTTTTTTTGTTACTTATACTATTTCAACCTATATCTTTTGACAACTGACTTTCTTTCTTTCTTTTTTTTTTCAAATTATGTGTTCACGAGGTATATTCGTTTACAAATGATGACACTTATTAAGGGGGTTACAGTAGTTGTATGGCTTAATACAAAATACGATTATTAGTATGCGATAGTGCATCTTCATAATTTGAAGGAACATGAAGAGCGTACCGGTAATTATATAAAATTATAATATACAACATATGTGCATATAATTAAATTATAGTATTAATAGCATTTTTAAAACAATTCATAAATTTACATTATTAACATTTTTATTGTGATGATTTTTTAAATAGATTTATTATTTTCTAAACTAAAATCCACGTATAGCATGGATTTTAACTAGTAAGTATTAAGTTTCTTTACAAGTGGTTCATGATGCATGGGTTATCTTGTTGGTTTTTTTTTTTTTTTTTAATAATTTTCAGCACTATTACCTGACTGAATGGTGATCCCTAATGTTTGAGTTGTCTTGTTGATGTTGATAAAACTGGCTCACATGCAATGAAATGGTAAGGCTGTTGAAATTGACAAAAATGGTTCACATACAATCAAAAGGTTGAGATTCTTTTATCATGACTTAATTACTAGTAATGCAAGGATGTATAGAATTGCCTTGTGAAATCATCTGTGTCCACAGAACACAATAATAATGCTCTCTTGCAATCGGTGTTGCTGCTTGAGATCTTTGATAAATGAGATTTTGGAGAAATGCTTTTAAATAATATATATATATATATATATTAACTTATAAAATAGTGTCTTTAGAAAAATTATTTCAAAAATAGGTGAAGGCATGGAGCTAGAGCAATTTTTTTTAATTATTATTATTGAAAAAAATATTATAAAAAATCACGTAAAGAAAAATAAATTTTCTCTAATTAATTTTTTTATTTCAAAAAAATTAAAAAGTCACATAATAAATAACCAAAAAAATAATTTTTATAAATTTAAAATTATAAAAATTTATTTAAATTTTATTTTAAAAAAATTTACACCCTTTATGTTTTATCTTATAATATACAAAAAAAATATATACTAATACAGTTTGTTTTTCCAATTTTAAATAGTCATAACTTTTCACTTGTACGAAATTATGAAACCCATTATATTTAAAAAAAAAAAAAACTTATTTGAGTCTACTATAACTAAAATCAAACTATGTTGACGTTCAGTATTTTTATAATAATCAAATTCTATATTTTTATTGGCTACTAACTACCGGATTTATTAAAAAAAACAAAAAAAAGAGGAAGTTGTGTTTTCTTGGTTTTTTTTTTTTCTTCTTTTTGTTGGTATATTATAAGATTAAGTAGAAAGAGGTGCGAAAAAAAATAATAAATTTTTATAATTTTTAAATTTATGAAAATTACTATTTTTTCTATTCTTTATATAAATTTTTATTTTTTAAAAACAAAAAAAAATAATTTTAGGAAATTTAATTTTCTTTATATAATTTTTTATAAAAAATTCAATAATAATTAAAAAATTGCACTAAAAACACAAACTCGATATGTGTCTTTGCAACTTATTTTTGAAATAATTTTTCTATACACAATATTTTACAAATTTAAAAAAAATAATAATATTATTTAACAACATTCTTATGAGATTTTGGCAACTTTTTTTCTTTTTAATTTTTCTAATCTAGGACCGATTCGATGTTTTGCCATATATATATATATATTGGGAGAAAATGAATTTTTAAAGTTTTTGGATGGTTTAGCTAACTCAAATGAAGAAGAGAGATAAAATGTGTTTTCCAAAGGCTGTAAAACTCATTTTTCCTGCATTGGGCACGATTTGATGCAAAGGTGACGACGTAAGCAATGATAGCATGCTTTTGCGATGAAAATGCTATTTTCATTTTAGGTGCTTTTTTTTTCAATTTTATATTAAAAAAATTAAAATTGCTAAATAAATATTTAATAAAACATTTACTTATCAAACTTACTATCTTATCTTTTAACTTGTATTATTTAACCATTGAGTATCTATTGCATCATCCTATAAAGAGAGTAAGTTCGATAGATAAAAATTTAATTAGATTTCGTATTTGGCATATCAAGTCTTAAACATAAAATTTAGTTAAATTAATATTTAGCAATATCAAAAAAGAAAAAGAAAAAAGAAATGCAAACTCCAGATAGTGATTGTTAACGTCACCTCCTTTTAAAAATAGGAGTCTATCCAGGCATAGGAGGAAAACAAAAGGTTCGTTACAATTTACCTCCTTTAAAGTTAAGGATTGAATGAGGCATGACGCAAATAAGGAATGCAAGAAAAGTTGAGATATGCTCTCCTAAACTAATCCACATGATATTTGATGTAACATGTAAACTCCCCATGCCTGACGCAGGCCCTCTTTCTAGCTTGTAATTTGGTAGCATATGACAATGTATCCACACCAATACCTACATATACTATCGACATAAAGCTGGGGAGGGGTACATCCCTTTCTCAACCACCAAAACTTGCATAGTTTTTATATAGAAAAGCTCTCTCCAATCCCCCATCTTCAAAGCTTCATCTTGAAAAGGCATGGCTACCAACTCCCTAGAGATTGTTGCTCCACCTAACCTAAAACTAAGGATTTTGGCAACCTGTCGAGTAAAATCAACCTTTTGCTACAGCAAGCCACATTATATTCGGGCAACGCCGGCTGCCCCATCTGATTTTTACAATTACAGGAGCAATTCACGACAGGGCTGAAGAACTGAATTCGATTCAGCATAGTACTAAATGCATTTCATACAAGAGATTTGTGACATGAGCAATTAATTATTCACTAGCTTCTGGATTATACTATACATCAAAAGTAACCAATCCAAGTATGAAATTCCAGTCATGTTTTCAGCGCATCCATGACAATACATTAAGATGATCATGAAAATCACAAGATAGTTGGCCAAAAACACACAAGGATCCACAAAAGTGATCATCCCTGTTCCAAGGTTTATGCAAACACAATAACTATTTCATTTCAAAACGAATTTGAAACGAAACCAAATGGCGTCAGGACACTCCAAGATACTACCTTCACTTCACACAACTAGAATGAAGCATTAAACATTCAAAGCTGAAAGACAAGAACAAATATACATTCTTACTGCATTAGTACCACCTAGTTTTCCAAAAAAATGAAACTCCTACGATCATCCTGTATTTAGCCAGTTTCCTCTACCTTGTGAGCAATTAGGATTCCTACAAGGATTCTGGAGTAAATATACAAATGCCAATAATCTAAACAGGGGATGTGAAGTATACGCAAGAAATCCTAAAGCCCAATATGGAGGTAGATGAAATGTAAAAGCAATCAACCAAAAATATGGCAGTACCTCCTTACGAGTTACTAATGCATCACAATCAAGTAAAAAACATCATAGATATGTCTACATTTACCTGGAGATTAGTACCCTGAATGCATTCATTTGATACAGTAGAAAACAATGTTATCCCTTTTTTATTGATATTGAATATGAATGGTACAAGTCCAACAATCAGGCTATCCTCTATCATCGTGAACACTAAAATACCGAGGCTAAACTACAACAATTATAATCCAAAACAGAAATGAGAGTAGTATATAGTTGCATTCTCCCTTAATGCTGCCCAGGAGATTGCAGCAAACATTTTCCACCAGCACCACAAAACCTCATTTGAGGAAATCTCCTCACTCCTTGCCACACTGCCCAAATTTAGGGGGAGAAAATTAATGATGGGAATGAACAGAATACCACCGTACAAACGGTAACTAGCAACTTAAATGGCCAACCCTTGATCCATCATTATCCAAGGAATGTTATGCATCACTCTTTTCCTCACCATAGTATCTGAGATACCACCGAACGAACTTCTTCAACCCAGTTTGCAGATCAGTAGTAGGCTTATATCCAAGCTCACCCTGAGCCAAACTAGTGTTAGCATGAGTATACGGTACATCACCATTCCTAGGCAGCTTCACTATGTTCCTCATAGCCTCAACCTTCAAAAGTCTCTCCAAAATGCTGACAAGGTCAGACACAGGAACTGGTGAAGTATTCCCCAGATTGAACACTCTCAACTGAGCTGGCCCTTTCTTCTTACCTCCACTACCTGTACTCTTCTCTGCGGTATCCAAAGAAGCCAAACAACCCCTCACAATATCATCAATATAGGTAAAATCTCTAGCAACGGTTCCATGATCTGCACCCTCAAAGATCTGTATTGGCTTTCCTTTCAGTATATCCCTAGTGAAAAAGAAGTAGGCCATATCGGGCCTACCCCAAGGGCCATAAACAGTAAAGAAACGCAACCCGGTGAGCGATAGCCCATAAATGTGATTATAAGTGTGCGCAATTTCCTCCCCTGCTTTTTTTGTGGCGGCATACAGGCTAGCAGGTTGATCTGTTCTATCTTTCTCCGAAAAAGGTACCTTAGTATTCAATCCATAAACAGAACTAGATGATGCCCACACAATAGCAGGCTGTGGATTGGCACTTTTACAAACTTCAAGTATACTAACAAGACCGGCAATGTTACTATGAACATAAGAGCTG
This sequence comes from Laguncularia racemosa, assembly GCA_037954665.1. Classification (NCBI taxonomy): domain Eukaryota; kingdom Viridiplantae; phylum Streptophyta; class Magnoliopsida; order Myrtales; family Combretaceae; genus Laguncularia; species Laguncularia racemosa. The sequence goes on along the minus strand of JBBMOL010000003.1, from coordinate 4,617,540 downwards.
GGATTTTCCATTGCATACCTCACACCAGCTTGAGCAGCCAAGTGCATTACATGCGTAAAAGCCACAACTTCAAACAACTTCTTTAACAAAACCTCATCATTGATATCCCCTTCCACAATGAATACACCGGAGCGTTCAAGCAACGCCTGGCGGGCGCGTTTCAGAGAAGGGTCATAGTAGTCATTGAAATTATCAAGCCCCAATACACCATCTCCCCTCCGCTTCAAAGCGGCGGAAACATGTGTACCAACGAAGCCCGCAGCACCAGTTACGAGCACGGACATGCCATTCTGGGAGCGGACGCGGGCGGAGGTGCGTACACGCTTCTCCCATGCGGCGCCACCCCAGTTGTAGTTGCGGAGGTAGCGGCGGGAGGGATCTGAGAAGTGGTGGTGGGAGGAGGATGAATAGGTAGAAGAAGATGGGGGTCTGAAGAAGAAAATGAAAATGAGTCCCAGAAATATGAAGGACCAAAAAGTGAGCTTTGCAAGAGAAGAATGCCACCTCATACGGTGGATGTAAGGTGATTTATCCATCTTGAACTTGCCCTGCGTTGAAGGAATGTTGTCAAGATGGGACATCTGCTTCATGGTGTTTTGATCTGTTGGCAATGTGGGTGTTGAAGAAGATTGTAAAGATTTGATCTTTTAGAGGTTACTTCAAATTGGTATGAAAAGGTTTCTTGCTGATGAGGTTTCTTCTTCTTCTTCTTTTCTTTTTTGGGGGGGGGTGGCGGGGTGTGGGGTGTCTTTTTTTCTTTTTTTCTTTTGGGGGGAGGATTTGGGTTTGAATAGCGATGGAGAGGGAGGGGAGGGGGGATGGAGTTCCTTTATCTTTCTCTCTTTTCTGTTCTTTTAGGGTGGAGGAATCTTGGGGTTTCTTGAATACACAGACAGAGAGAGAGAGAGGAGAGGGAAGGGGGGATGAAATCCAAATCTCAAATCTAGTATGTGATTAAGAAATGGAAAATGCAGATCAGGAAGAGAGGGAAGAGCTTAGAAGGGAGAGGCATGAAAGAAAGAAACAAAGAAAGGAGAATCGTTAATAATGAAAATGAGGCTTTTTGAAGTGGAAATGATTTAAAAATAGTAAGTGCAAATTCTTACTTCCAAAAATATCAAAGACCTGTAAAACACCAGCAGCAGTGAAACATGTCTGCATCCCAAGTTTTAATCTTTCTAGCAAGAAGTTATTTAATTTGATTGGTTGGGAAAGCCTCAAGTTAGGACCTACTGATTCATTCCCCTTTACTTCAGGGTATATTTTTTTGGAGGGTATGCTTTATTTAGAGGGGAGGGAAAATGCTAGGAAACGGGAGTGTGGGGTTCCTTTGTCAGGTCATGGTGTGGACGAGATTTCTGCCTAATTTTAGAGGAATAATTTCTTCTCTCTCTCTCTCTCTCTCTTTCTCCAAAGGAATAACAATGCAAAACAAAAAAAAATGGAGAGATCCAAGGGGATAAATTGGATAGCATTATCACGGCCGGAACTTGAGGGTGATAACCTAATCAAGTTATCATGTTTTATATATATATATATTTAAGGATATAAACTATAATGAATTAAAATCTGAAATGTAGATTTTGATCTAAAATATATCATATCAACAAAAATAGTAGTTTTACTTTATATTTATAAATTCATTTAAATACAAATAGTATATCATATACTATAATTTTATAAGGCTATCACGCAATGCAATAGGATCTTACAAGAATTTATGAAGTGTGCATTGAGTTGTACAAAGTTTGCAAAGCCTCCATAAGTAATATTCCTTATATATGGAATATGTCTCTTGGACACGGGACTAAGGCCACATTTACTTGAGAAGAATGACTATTTCATTCCTTCTTATTCTTTATGAAATTGTTATTACAACGTTTACTTGAATTTTGATTCTTAATAGCAACTCCATGAAGAATCACAATTCCTCATTTTTTTGAATTGCAATTCCTTGGTTGAAATTAAGAATTACAATTCAACGGAATAGCCCACCTGAGCCCACCACTGAACCCACCCAACCCATCCGAACCCACCCAAACCCACCACCTAACCCACCTCTAAACCCACTCAAACCCACCATTGAACCCACCTAACCCACCACCACCACCACCACCAACACATCACCGCTATGCCTAAACTTAAACCCACCGAACCCACTCGAGCTTACCACTTGAGCCCACCACTACCACCACCATCAACATGCCACCACTACTCCTAAACCCAAACCCACCACCACTAACATGCCACCACTACACCTAAAACCTAAACCTACCAAACCCACCATCTAACCCTTATTACAGCTCTATCCATTACATCTAAGTAAACAATGTAATAGTTATTCATTACATCTAAGTAAATAATGTAATAACAATCCATCATTTATTACAACTCTATTTCATTATCTAGTAATAGTTATTCATTATAACCTTATTCCACTCAACAAAGTAAACATGCTATAAAAGAAGAGAGTTATTAATGGCCAAAAGGTTTTGTCGTATATAGGTACAAGTGACCTAGGCATTATTAATTTATTATTAAAAGAAATATAAGTAGGGTAAGTAGGTACAGAGTAGGTAAAATATGATATCCTACTTTATACGGTATAGGTTTCTAATTTTTAAAACTAAAACGTACCCTATAGCACTTTAAAACCACCCTATGCCTAGTACTCTATAAAACCTATAGGGAGCAAGGAACCCCATGGAACTTATAATTTTATCTTTCTTTATATTTATGTCATATTAAAAAAGCAATCTATATGTAAATTATAAATTCTTAATATACAAAATTTATGGAACTTGTAACAAAATACGTGAAATTAAAAAAAAAGTAATTTTTTTTTCTTTAATTATTTCAAGTTATATGATATTACTACTTAACAAATGGAAAAGAATAAGGCAAAAGAATAAATACCTAATGTTAAAGAGAAAATTGGGAAAAATAAGAAAAAGAAAGAGAGTAGCATTAAGTTTAACTATTTAGGGTTATTAACTTATGAACTTAGACTTCTTTTTTTATATTATACTTAAACATTTATTACCAAAAAAAATTTATAACATTATCATTTACTATTTATTTATTAATATTATTTAATAATATATTATAAAGTAAATACATGTTACTTTAAAATCTATACTCTGTATAAAGAGTTCAAGTCCAAGGTAAGAAGACCCTATACCCGTATCCTATCCAGTAAGAGTGAATTACAGAAAATTCATACTTAGAATCTGCTTTGTGACCTTTAATACCTACCTAGTCGAGTAAAGTATAGATGGGTACCTTATATAAGAAGGTTACCCACTCATGGTTAGGTATAAGTGACAAAAATGAATAGGCGAAGTTTTTATATTAAGTTGAACCAATTGGTAAAAATTACCATCAATGTGGTAACTAATAGAGCTTTAATGAGTAAGCCTTTAAAAGAAACATATTAACCATTTGGAGTAACAGCTTCTTCTAATAATCAGTATAACAAAAGTAACAAAACTCAAAGTATGCATAAGATTGCACGACATAAATATGATGACCACACTTAGTTCAAAGTTAGATAATGTGTCCACAATGCTCGAGAAAAACATGCAAAAGCAACAAGGAGTACTAATATCCAATCAATCGATTATAAGGGCATTGAAAGTTACAATGTAAAGTTGATGGGTATGGAACCTTTGAAGCATAAACAAACCCAATCCATGGGAAATCACCTTAAGCCATCAAACAACAACTCCTACTCTAACACATATAATCTAAAATGGGAAAGTCATACTAAACTCTCCTAGAGAAATCGAAGTTCATCTTGGAACAATCAAGGACCTAGACTTGCAATTCTACTTGATTTCTAAGTTAGACCTCCATTGCCACCACTACCTTCTTAGCCACATGTGTTGAGCCTAATGAAAACGTGTGGGCGTGATGGAGCAATTAGCAAAATGGATGGGGCATTTAGCTACTATATACACCAAAATGGAGAATCACATACACAAATTACTAGCTGTTACAACCCTAAGCCATAAAGGATATTACCAAGCATGTATGAGCAATGCAAAGCATTATTTATGAATGGTGGGAAGATTTTAAATGAACCCTTAGACTAGATAATTAAGAGAAGAAATACATGTAGAGTTGAGAGTGATACTAAAACAAAGTGTAATGCCCTGTACCTTAAGAGCACTACGGCTCGCCATATGTTCATATCAAACAAAGACAAGTTAAGGCTTTTAACTCTACTCTGATACCATTCAAGCCTATAACCTATAATAACTTACATTCATTAATTTAATAAATTCCATTCTTCTAACATATTACAAATACATCCCAATCCACTCTTCAAACTTTTGAAATAAATTTTAACAAATCATTCATAGTCAAAATCTAAAATAATTGAACTTCTAGAATTCACTAATCTATTATCTTCCAAAGAAAATAATCATTATTACAACTAAAGAAATCAATTTCCTATCTTTACTTAATTACCATAATAATAATACAAATCTTCATCCTCCCTCTCCTATGCATTCACTCCTAGGTCCGCTTCATGGGTAATGTTCCCCTCTATGCATACATCTAAAAAAATAATCCTCGAGGGGTGAGCTGATGCCTAATATGTATAATAAGCAAACACATACGCATGATTAAGCATATATTGAATCACATACATTATGTAGATATTAAACATCAATCAACAAGTTCATGTTTTACTAAGTCCATAAAACATCAATGGGATACTTATGACCCCGTCAAACATATTTAAAAACTTAATCCTTAAGCTGATGTTAGGAGCTACCACTACGGGCCCCAACACCTATGAGTTCTTAAACCTTAAACCTTAACCAAGCTAGATCATTTTCAAGCTCGACTCTATTAGGGACAACATTACACAAGAATCATTAGGTTGTCTTTGAGGGATCTGCCGCTATAAACCCCTAAGTTGAGCTAAGCACATACAACAATCAAATTATCCATTCAACTTAATCCAATTTAATACTAACTTAACAAGCACAAGAAATAATCAAAATTACACGTACCTAGAGTCTTAATCTTAAGCACGTCTAGTCTTGAACTTAAAGCTAAGATGTATTCTATAAAAATACCAATAATATGCTCTTAGTACTAATCTAGAATAATCTATGTTTTTTAATTCTATTCACCTAATTGTTGTATGATTTTGTTTCTTACTCTAGTGGCATTTCTAGGGTTTTACTAGATGTTTAGGTTACATGAAAGTTCATTTAATTAGAAAATAAATCAAGTAATCTCTAAGTATATGGTCGTGCTTTAAGCCATGTACTTTAGCACAGTTGGATGCACGATCATATGTAGTGTCCGTGTATCTTTCTATGCATTTTTTCATTTTTTGCATGCATAAGTGCACAATCATGTAGATAGCCATGTATTTTTTTATGGATTTTCCATATTTCGATATGCCCAAGTACACTAGCATTTCATTTGTCTATGTACCTTTTTGTACACAATACGTATTTACATGAGCAAGTACATGGGGTGTAACCATGAACTACACTGTTCTTCATGAACCTTATTTCCTCCTTATCAATTCATTCCTAATTCTAATTTCTTTTATCTTAAGCCTAATGGAATCCTAAAACTTATAATTTCTAACAAATTATGTGGGTTAGTATACTTAGTTGTCTAACTCCTTAAATCAAACCCTTGATCACTTACTTATGTGCTCATTTTACCTTTTTCTTAGATCCAAATTTGGATTGATCATAACATAACCAACAATTAAATTCTAAATTCTTTAATCAAGAATGATAATTCAATTAATGAAACCTTTACCTGATTAAATCAAGTTAGACCCTTGTGGAATTCTCTAGATCACCTTAGAGTTCTCCAAAGAGTGTTTTCTTATCTATCACTATGAGAATGTAAAAAAGAAAGGAGTGTTAGGTCAATGTAGGGTTTATATACCTTGTTAATGAAATGACCATATTGCCCCTAGTTCTTTATGAAAATGACTTGTTTGCTTTTAATTTTATACTAAATAAATGTTAAAAAGAATATGTTTTTTTTAGGTATTTACATTCCCCCCTCATCCTTGAAAGTTACCTCGTTCTAGAAGAGTTTTGGATTTTTCTTTCTCATCTCCTCTTCCAATTCCCATGTCACTTCATGTTCAGTCTGATTTGTCCATTATACCTTAACATAGGGAATAACTCTCCATCTTCGCTCTTGTTCCTTGACATCTAAAATTTTAATTTGTTTTTCCATAGAGGATAAGTTTGGTTATACATTGAAAGGCTATAAAGCCACAATTTAATATAGGTTTAGCATAAACTTTCTCAGCATAGATATATGGAATACATCATGTACCCCAACCAAACTTGGTGAGAGAGCCAACTTGAAAGCTATAGTACCTACTCTTTCTAAATTTCAAATAGGCTTACATACCTCAAATTTAGCTTACCTCTCTACCCAAACTTGATCACCCTTTTTATTGGAGAAACTCTCAATAACACTTTGTCTCTAACTTGGAATTCTAAGGGGCATCATCTCTTATCTGCATAATTCTTTTGTCAAAACTAAGTCATTTATATTCTCTACCTTATCAATTTCACCTTGTCCATAGCCTCTTAGACCAATTCCGGTCCCAGTATCTACCTTTCTCCCACTTCATCCCAATGTGATGGGGATTTGCATCTTCTTCCATAGAAAGCCTCATAAGGAGACCTTTGAATAGTTGCCTACTAGCCGTTGTTATAGGCAAACTCAACCAAAGATATGTGCTCATTCCAGTTACCTTCAAATTTTAGAGTACAGGCTCTGAGCAAATCTTCTAGAATCTAGGTGGTCCTCTTAGATTGCCTATCCTTTTGAGGGTGGAATACAATGTTAAATTGCAGTTTTATGCCTAAAGCTTTACATAAGCTATTCCAAAATCTACTTACAAACCTTATATCTCTATTAGAGGGTATGGTTATCAGCACTCCATGTAGTCCTACTATCTCTTATATATATATAAGTAAAAAGTGAGTAAACTTGGTTAACCGGTCTACTATTACCCAAACTACATCTTACTTTTCTTTGGTATTTAGGAGGGCCATAACAAAATCTATCGTCACATATTCCCATTTTCATTATAGTATTGGAAGAAGTTGTAACTCTCTAATTGGCCTTTGACGTTCAATCCTGATCTGCTGATAAGGCATTTGGCCACATATTAGCTATCTCCCTTTTCATGTTCTTCCACCAATAGTGACACTCCAAGTCCTTGTATATTTTAGTGCTTCTTAGATGGATTACATAGGCTAAGTAGTGTGCCTCTTAATTATTCCCTTCTTCAATTCCACATCCTTTGGCATGCATAATCTTGTTCCATGTCTTAAGATTCCCTCTATGTCCATATTGACTTTAGGAGCCTTGCCTTTTTCCATTCTTTTCATGATCTCCTAGATATCCTTATCCTTTACCTAGACAATCTTGATTCTGTCCAGCAAAGTTAGTTATATGCATAAAGTAGTCATCTTCGCTCCCACTTCTTGAGTCAAAACATCCAATTCCAACTTACGCATATCATCTAACAACTCTCGCTATAAAATGATAAGAGTAGCAACATTACCCTATTTCTATCTACTAAGGGCATCTGCTACCACATTGCCTTTTCTTGGATGGTACTAAATTTCAAGGTCATAGTCCTTGATTAATTCCAACCATCTTCTCTATTTCATATTTAGCTCCTACTTTGCAAAGATATATTTCAGGCTCCTATGATCAATGAAGATTTTGCATCTCTTTCTATATAGGTGGTGCCTCTACAATTTTAGGGCTAATATCACTATTGCCAACTCTAAGTTGTGAGTTGGGTAATTCTTCTCATATGGCTTCAATTGGCAGGATGCATATGCTATAACTTGTCTACCTTGCATCAAAATGCATCCTAACCCTTAGGTTTAAGCATCACTATAAACAATGGATTCTTCCCCACTCTTAGATAATGTCAAAACTGGTGCTAACACAAGTTTCTCCTTGAGTGTCTAGAAACTGGCTTCACATCTGTCATCTCACTCAAACTTTACATTTTTCTGTGTTAACCTAGTGAGATGAGTCACTATCTTGGAGAATCCCTTAACAAACCTTCTATAGTAGCTTGCTAGACCTATGAAGCTTTTGATATATGTTACTGTCTTTGGTTTAGGCCAATCCACTACAGCTCTCACTTTTTTTGAGTCTATAGATATGACCTAAGAAAACTACCTACTCTAACTACAATTCACATTTATTGAATTTGGTATACAATTTTTCTTCCTGTAATTTATGCAACACCCAATTCAAATTTTCTTCATTACTTCTTGAGTATATTAGGATATCACCTATGAAGACAATTACTAATTTGTCCAGGAACTCCCTGAATACTTTATTCATTAGGTCCATAAATGCTATTGGTGCACTAGTCGACTCGAAAGACATCACTAAGAATTCAAAGTGCCCATATCGGGTCCTAAAAGTTGTCTTCTATATATTTTCTTCTTTAATTCTCAATTAGTGATACCTTGATCTCAAGTCTATTTTAAATAACACCTAAGCCCCCTATAGCTGGTCAAATAAGTTATCTATTTTGGGAAGAGGATACTTATTCTTGATAATGACCCAATTCAACTCTCTATAGTTGATATAAAGTCTCATGCTTCCATCCTTCTTCTTAACAAAAAGGATTTATGCATCTTAGAGAGATACACTAAGTCTTATGAAACCTTTATCTTGTAGATCCCGTGACTGCTTCCTCAACTTTTTTAATTCAACTAGCTCCATTCTATATACTGGTTTTGATATTGGTATAATACCCTATACCAAACCAATGTTGAACTTCATCTCTCTAGCTAGAAGTAAACTAGGAAGGTCTTCTAAAAACACATCTAGAAATTCTCTCACTACATGCACCATTTCTAGTTTTGTTTCTTCACTAGCTTCAGTAGTTACAGCTACCAACATATTCCTTCCCCATAACTCATAAGTGGGTAATCCAGTTAGTCTTTGAGCTTCTAGCTTATACTCAAAGAAATCTTCCTCGAGTATGTTAAAATGCACCCCCATGTTATGATAGTCAAAGTTGTCATGGTATTCTAACAACCAATTGACACCCAATATGATATCAAACTCCACCATCTCTAGAATCAAGAGACCTGTTGACATCACCCTACCCTTTATTTTTATTCCTACTCTTCTGCAAATTCTATCTATCCTCTCTCTAACTTCTAAAGGAATACTAACAACCAAACTATCATCCATATTCTTAACATTCAGTACACATTCACTTATAAAGGTTTCAGACACATAAGAAATAGATGTACATGTATCAAATAACATGTAAGCATTACAGACATGTACTTGAAGCATACCTACAATGGTATCCATGTCTGGAATGTCTTGGTGCTATCACTGTTGAATTTTAAACACTCTAGTGGGAATCCATTGTCTAAGGTTGGGGCTATTTGATTTCCTATCTAGCCATGAGGATAATCTACTACCTTGTGTCCCCTCTATTTGCATATATGGAAAAATACTAGGAGAACTAACCTTTTATTGTAGTGCCTGCTGATGTGTCCCATCTTCCCACAAGAAAAACATGTGCCCTCTAGCCATCTGCATTCTCTTAACTCATGAGGTCCATAACACCTAATACATCTAATAATAAGGCCTATTGCAAGAAGTACCAAAGGCATTGGTCTGATCTATAGAGGAGGGGTTGTAGTACTTATGAGCTATTCTAAAACATTTGGGGCCTCTTGCCTTTATCTTATACCATCATGTTCGAGGCAAGTCTCTTACCTAAAGTGGTCCTTACTCTATGACTCCTTTACTCTTCTACCCTTATCCTACTCTATTCTAGTTATTTGGCCTTATTAATCACTTTAGCATATGTGTTTAGCTAAAATGCTCTAACCTTATGTTAAAGATCTAACTCTAATCCCCTCAAAAATCTTCTAGCCTTAGATATGTCATTAGCACAAACATTCTTGGGCATAAACTAAATTAGGTGATTCAATTCTACCTTATACTCTTCTACTGTCCTATTCCCTTGTTCACTATTGTAATATTTATTCTCCATTCTATCTCTGGAGCTGCTTGGGAAGTACCTCTGATAAAACAATTCCTTAAACACCGTCCAGTGCATACACTCTCCTGTCAGTCTGGGAACTAATGTCTACCATTTTGCTACAATCTCCTTCAGCATAAACACAACATAGTTCACATTTCTATCTTCAAGTATTTAGAAAATAGCAAATGTCTTTTCAAAATCCTGCACCTAATCCTTAGCCTTAATCGAGTCATCCATCTTAGGGTTGAACTCCTTTGCCACTCTAATGAACCTATCAAAGCTTATTGGTTCATTTGCATTTCTATTCTATAGGACATAGTGGAATTGATGTTGTTGTGTCAACAACCCCACCAAGTTGTTCACAACTTACAAAAGTTAGGCAATTTGTTTTGCTATCTAACCTTATCCCCCTTATAACTGCTGACCCTAGATATTTTCCTCATTTGGATTGCCACGTCCAACACCCTTTCTAAAGCCTAATTCGATGATTCTTTTTTTAGGCATTATGTTTAAGAAGAGATAACCAAATAGACTTAAAAGTTAGTATCAGTCAATGTTAGTGTCATATATACCTCTGCACATAATTTTATACATATATACGAATAACTTAGCAATTAAAGAATGACAATTAAAATAATAATACATAAAATAAATTACTGAATAAAATAATCATCTCATAATTTTACCCATTCTCTTCATATCTCACCATCTTACAGATCAAATACTTAATTCCTCTAAAGATCATATCTTACTTTCTATTGTTTGAATCATATACCCATTGATCATCACCTAGTTTATAAGGATCATCAAACCTATGCTCTGATACTATCTAAGTTGTAACACTCCAAAACTCGAGGGAGTTGCAGCTTGTCACTTGTTTATATAAGATAAGGACATATTAAGGCTCTTAACTCTACTCTGATACCATTCAAGCTTGTAATCTATAATACCTGACATTCATCGATTTAATAAATCCAATACTTCCAACTTATTACAAGTACATCCCAATCCACTCTTCAAACTTTTGAAATAAATTTTAAAAAATCATTCATAGTCAAATTCTAATACAATTTAACTTCTAGAATTCACTAATCTATTATCTTCTAAAGAAAATAATCATTATTACAACTATAGAACTCAGTTTCTTATCTCCACCTAATCACCATAATAATAATAATACAAGTCTTCATCCTCCCTCTCCTATACATTCACTCCTAGGTCCTCTTCATGGATAACATTTCCCTTTTTGCCTGCATCTAAACAATAATCCCCGATGGGTGAGCTAATACCCAGTACATATAACCGGCAAATACATACGTATGATCAAGCATAAATAGAATCACATACATTATGCAAATATTAAAAATCAATCAATAAGTTCATATTTTACTTGAGTCCACAAAACATTAATAGAGTACTCATGACCCTGTTAAACACACTTAAAAGCTTAATCCTTAACCTAGTGTTGGGAACTACCACTACTGGCCCTAACATCTAAGAGTCCTTAAGCTTTAAACCTTAACTAACCTAGATTACTTTAATTTTATCATTTTTTAAAAGATTAATTAGTTTTTCTATTCGACAATCATTAACCTTTTAAGTGATGGAATTTACTCCCATGCCTTTGAGGTTGTCAAGGGAAAATATAAGTACTTCTTATTAACAAAAGTTGTGAACAATTGAAGTCTCATTAAGTTCTTGCTATTAGCCAACAACTTCTTTTCAACACTTCTTCCTCTTGGTCTTATCAATTCATGTGTCAAATTGTAGCAATCAACCTCTATGACCTAGTCTGTGATCATTCTAGCATGGTGCTATACTTAATTTATCGTTAGAATTATTACAGATAGTTTAAGTTTTCTATGAATATTCTTTAGAAACCCTAAACATATCTTTTACTTTTTTCTTGTTACTATTATTAAAAAAAAAACATAGATTCCAAAATAATTATTTCAAACCCTAATATAATTTTTATATGAAAAATTCTTATCAAAGCTTGTCATATCAATTGTGCATGGTCTAGAAGATATTTAAAGGCTCATAAAAGGTTTATTTACAAGTTAGGGTTATAAAGTCCTACAAGAGCAAAAAATTTGAGTTTATTAAGATCAATGCTACGAGCTTCCAGAATACAATGGGATCTTTGTAAAGTTGATTGTTATGAATATTATGATGAATTTCATTAGGTAGAAAGAGAATGACGACAACTAACATGGCTAAAAGTAGAGTAGTAACAATAGATGATTAGAGAGAGGGGAAAAGAGACAAAGAGAGAGATGTCTATAGGCAAAAACTAGAGAAATTACTAGAATAATAAAATAATACAGCACATAATTAACTTAGAATATTAGAAATTTTTATATTAAATAAGTTCATAGGTCAAACTCATGCATGTGTATAAGACCTATCTACTAAAATGGTTTGTTCACGTGTTTGAATGTTAAATTGACCTAGACACAATTATAAACAGGTTTAAACAAATCCGACCCGCTTATTAATCATATCAAATTTTGCTTATATAAACCATTTATAATCATGTCATATCATCTCTAAATTGATAGGTCGGATGCCAATTTGCTAGCCCTAATTATATGCAAATAAACTTGCATTTGGTCAATATGTGGATAGACTTAAATTTAAACTATTTACATATATTATTTAAGATCAGATGATTGTTTGGTACACCTTAAGGATGGATGTAAAACCATGTAACTAGGGGTTAGACCTACCTTACTCAAGTCAATATCAAAGCTATCCATATAAAATTATCTACTTGTTATTGCAATCTTAATACATCTTGTTATATCAAAAGGATTTTGTTAGCAAATACACTTAGTGATGCATTTTTATAATCAATAGGAAGGAAACTTAAATATTCTTTAAGAAATGATTATGAATATTTGGTACACCTCGTAAGAGTTTAAAAAATAAATTTTTTACCTTTTCATTAAAGACTATATATTAATTTAAATTTAAGTATCAATTTATAAAGAAATTTTAAATTAAGACATAAAATTGTGTAAGCTTTGTTATCAGCAAATCCAACCCTAGTAAACTTGTCAACTTTTGATATGGAACTAACATAAGAAGAAGAAGACAATGAATTATTTCACTTAGTTTTCAATGTCATTTCTTTTTTATTTATATTTATAACATTGCTTTATATAGATTATTCAGTGAACTCTCTAGAGTAGCAAATAGAAAATATGGTGAATGTGGATGTTGGCACTGATATCTAATTAAGTCAAGATTGAACTTATTACAATAATGTGATGTAGTAAATGGATAAGTTACTTTGTTATGTTTAGCTAAACTTCAATTGAATTATGACTTTTGTCTAATTGTAATTTGTAATACATTACAATTTAAGTAATTTGTTTTGTATACTTTAATTTTATGAGGATATCAATCCCTTTGATACTGTGTTAGAATCTATTTTAGATTTTTTTTTTTTAATTGTGTAGTGGCAATGATCCAATTGCAATAGTCATGTACATGCTGCATGCAGCTTGCTGATGTGCCTAGTATCCAATTACAATTACACAAAGCCAATTAGATAATCAACTAAACACAATTCATAAAATGGCGTGACTCTACTTCCATGTGAGCCCTAACAGTATGAACCAATTTGATTGAATATAAAATTATAAGGTACTCAATTGGAATTCTAATACCAATCAAAGAAATAAACACAACTGATTCCAATTTCCAAATCAAATGGCGTGAATCCAAGCTTAAAAATTGAACCCTAATTTGCGTGAATCAAGAACAACATAAAGTGACTAATTCCTAACAAGATACTATACACTAGTTAGAATTAGGATCAACTTGTAATTTGTTGATATCACTCACAACAAAACTAAGTTCACTCGCCACAATCCTAGAGTAAAATTGATAAGAGTATTTTTGTGAAAAGTATCACACCCTTCACATAAAAAAGGCAACCGAAATGTGATTATCAAAAAGTCCCCTTCTAAACCTACTTAGCAAGTATTTATACTTGCTCTAAATAGGGTAAATTCAACAAAACAAAATTACAAGTAAAACCCACAAGTGACTAGTTTAAACACCAAAAGAAAATTAAAAATAAACCCTCAAAAGTGGTCGGTTCTTCACTTCCATGGAACAATTGTTGGACCAATTCTTTTGGTTGATGTAAGTCCATGAATGATCCACAATTGATCCTTAGTGAATTTTATTCGCCGTTCTGTAAAACCGATAAATTTACCTACTACAATGCAAAGACAAATTGCTATTAGATAAATAAAATAACATGTAGATGTCTAGGCTTATTTGTTCAATTTAATTTTCCCACTATTGGATCTAGAAGTTTGATTCCCATCACTCGCACTACATATAACCTTAAAGGAGTGACGTAAAATGACATGTTGAAGATGACTAATAGGGAGGAGTAGGCAATTTCAGGAAACTCGAACACACTAGTGATAGGTTGAAGAGTTATATAGTATCTTTGTTCTAAATTCTATTTAATCTTTTATGAAAATAATCTAACAACACCCTGATGTTTTCTTAATTTCTAAAAACCCCAAACAAGGAGAAACTCTAAGTATTTATAGGATTTAATTGTGATGTGCCTCACTAATTGGATAGCAAACACATCAATCAAGTGGCATGAACAACAAATGGCATGATCACTTACTTCACAATTGAACCCCAATTCACAAGATTGAAGATAAATTGATATAAAGAACAACCAATTGTATAAATATCAATGGAAAATAATGAAAATGAACTAAAATTCAACTCAATTTAAAATGATTCAAATATGAAAATGAAGAACCCTAATTCACGTGGACATAGAAAAGTTACCAACAAATTGTACTTAGATATTACTCACTAAACACAATTTGTAAAAACAACAAGAGTAAGATTGATATTACTCACAATCCACTCTAGTTGGTCTCGCCACAATTTCACTGAGAAATTGATAAGAGACCTATTGCATGCAAAGGACAACCCTTACGGCAATAAAGTATTTGATTTCAAAATGTCAAAAGCTCCTCAAAAACCCTAGTTAACAAGTATTTATACTTGCTCTAATTAGGGTAAAAATAACACAAAATTACAAATAGGCCACTTAAGTGGCCGATTCCAAAAGCAACAAATTACAAGTACAAATAGTCTTCAATTGGCCGGTTCCTCACTTCAATTGAACCCATTGTTGGACCGGTTCTTCTTTGATGTATGTCGGTCCATGAATAACCCACAAACTGAGCTTTAGCAAATTTACCCATTGTCTTGTAAAAATCGACAAGTGTACTTGTTGGAATGCACAACAAATATGAAATAGAAAAGAAGATACTAAACAAATATTCTTGGGGTCTAATTGTTTAAAGAGGATCCTTATTGCCAAATTTTGTAATCTTTTGGCTCTTGCTTTGGTGATAGGTCCTGTAGAAATTTGATTCCTATTATCTCCTCGGGCCTCAAGAAGATTTGCCCTCAAATCTAATGGGTCTTCATGAACATCATCAGGTAAATAGAGTGACAGGTCTGTAACATTACATGTAGCAGAGACTTTGTATCATCCTGGCAAGTTATCTGTAAAAATATCACTGTAGTCACTCAATACCTGAGATACCACAGGGGGTAGATGCTCTCGCCCCTCCATCTCTAAGATATACCTCATCTGCAATAAATATAATGGTCTCTCATGCACTATGGCCTGCCCTAACTCAAACTATCCCACCAATAAGGTCTTCTTCTTCCTAGTTTTACTTATATGTCTCTAACCCTCTTGGTCTTCTGAAGGTTTACTCATTTGCCTCTGAACTTCTTGGACCTCTGAAGGTTTACTGATCTATCTCTGAACCTCTTTGACCTCTGAAGGTAACATTAGGTTTAGTATGATACGTTTACCCTCTTTTTGGAACACATAAGTATTTCTGAAACCATTATGCAAAACCCTTTTGTCATATAACCAAGGCCTACTAAGCAATATATGAGATGTACACATGAGAAGAATATCACATACAATCTCATCATGATATTTATCTCCTATACTGAAAGGTACCATAGCCCTCTAGATAACATGGAGACTACCCTACTCATTCGACCAATGTAATTTATAGGGTTTTGAATGTGGGGCAGTTACAAGTTTCAATTTCAATACTAATGATGCAGCCACTGCATTAGTACAATTACCACCATCAATAATAATTGCACATAGATTACCTTGTACTCTACAAGAGGTGTGGAAAATTTTTTTCCTCTATTCATCATCAATAGTAGGAAAAGTAGTCGTAGCTTGTCGTGGTGCATTAACAAATAAATATTGATCACTTAATATGGTTGCTTACTAACTTCAATAAGCCAACAACACACTTCACACCACGTCACCAACACTTCTCAACAACACTACAACACACGTCCACTTAACACAACAACACACTACAGCAATAGGACCACACCTCACACACAACTCCCACGATATAACACACAACCAATACAACACACCTACATGTTTCACCTACACACATCCACATCCACTTACACACCACAGCAACACAAAGGCAAATGGAACCAAATATGGACACTTCTCCAAATGGCAAGCAATTAATTCCAACTAGTCAAAGTGCAATTAAAGTGATCAATACAAAATAACTTCCACACTTTAATGTTTGCTTTTCAAAATCAAAACCTAACCACTACACACACTCTTCACCACGTCACATACACACACATACAACCACAGTGCAACAACCTTATACAACCACGCAACACACACAATACACCACGTTGCAACCCTTCACTACACCACACACACACTCACTCACGGTGTAGCACACACACACTTTCCTCCTCTTCCAATCATGGCATAACAAATCAAATGCAACTCTTAATGAAACTTCTCCATAAATGGTAAGAAACAATTCAAAATATTCAAATTGCATTCAATTAATACTACACAATAACTTCTTCTAACTTAATGAATGTATTTGAATTCAAATAATTTCCCTATCCTCCACGCAAAAAAAAATCTGGAAATGCAATTCACACTCGTCAATTCCGAAACAACATATAAGGAAATTCACTTCTCTTTTGTCACAAAGAATGTATCTCCAATTCTGAAACATACACAAGGAAATACAATTCCAATTTCCCCTTCTCCTTACGGTAAGATCAAGAACACAAGGACTACTACAAGGTCTCCACTTCCACTTCAACAACAACAAATATAACACAACAAAATCACAATAAACTACTTCAATTCCACTTCACAATTCGGATCAAGAAGTAAAATTCAAAAACCCTAATTTTTCAATTGAAGTTCATGCAAACCCTACTCCACAACTTTTGCTCTGATACCAAAAATTATTATGTGCCTCACTAATTGGATAGCAAACACATCAATCAAGTGGCGTGAATAACAAATGGCATGATCACTTACTTCACCATTGAACCCTAATTCACGAGATTGAAGATAAATTGATATAAAGAACAACAATTGTATAAATATCAATGGAAAACAATTGAAATGAACTAGAATTCAACTCAATTTGAAATGATTCAAATCTGAAAATGAAGAACCCTAATTCACATAGGCATGGACAAGTTATCAACAAATTGTACTTAGATATTATTCACTAAACATAATTTGTAAAAACAATAAGAGTAAGATTGATATTACTTACAATTTACTTTAGTTGGTCTCACCACAATTTCACTAAGAAATTGATAAGAGATCTATTGCATGCAAAGGATAACCCTCACAGCAACAAAGTGTTTGATTTCAAAATGTCAAAAAGTTCTTCAAAAACCCTAGTTAGCAAATATTTATACTTGCTCTAATTAGAATAAAAATAACACAAAATTACAAATAAGCCACTTAAGTGGCTAGTTCCAAAAAAAAAAAAAAAAACAAATTACAAGTACAAATAGTCTTCAATTGGTCAGTTCATTACTTCAATTGAACCCATTGTTGGACCGGTTCTTCTTTGATTTATGTAGGTCATGAATAACCCACAAACTGAACTTTAGTTAATTTATCCATTGTCCTATAAAAATTGATAAGTATACTTGCTAAAATGCACAACAAATATGAAATAGAAAAGAAGATACTAAACAAATATTCTTGAGGTCTAATTGTTCAAAGAAGACTCTCATCACCAAATTTTGTAATCTCTTAGCTCTTGCTCTGGTGATAGGTCCTGTAGTAATTTGATTCCCATCAAATTACTAAGCCATTCATCATATTGTACTAGTAATCAACAGTCAAAATAAGTCTTTCTCTTGATAGATTTTTCAATGGGCTCTTCTTGAGTTTGAGCCCATGAAATTGGCTCTTTAAGTACACAAGCTCCCTTGAGAAACTTTGAAAATAGACAAGTCAATCCAACCTTACTATGCCAATCTCCCTTAATCTTTCCAAATGCATGGACTTAATTCCTTAAACCTTATCACTTAACCCAAATGATCAAACCCAAGTTATTACTGGCCTTAAGCCCACAAACTATTTTAGCCCTTTACAAATTGATAAATGGGTCCAACCATGATAGAACATATGTTGATTAAATGGGTTGATGTTTCAATTTAGGTTTGAAGGAACGATTATTAAACAAGTTATGCTACGGTTTGAAATTTTTAGATACAATCCTATTGAGGCCCAAACATAAAACACAACCAAACATGAATGGCCAATCATAATGAGAGGTAAGAATAAAAGTTCAATTAAGTATGATATCTTATACCTTCATATTTGAAATGTAATATATAAAAACACTTAATGTTGGGATAATGTTTTCCATATTTTTATTAATAAATTATCATTTAATTATGTGACTAGTCTACATAAAAAATTACATACATATTGTTAATAAAGGATATATATTTATAGACAACATATGTACTATGTAGTGTGTGCTATGTACAAGCCATTATGATAGAATTAGTTATTCTAACTCACTGCAACACGGTCTGACTGCAAGGGAACCGTTGCCTTATTTTATTAATCTAAATGCTGTGTATTATTGGCATTTGAAAGTAGTTTCGGGCCGATGTTCCTGTTAAACAAATAATATTATATCTTTTATTAGGTTTAGATGGAAAAGAAAGGAAAAAAGAAAAAAAAAAAAAAAGGAAAGCAGCTTTATTTAAATAAGAATCATTTTATATTTACTTGTACTATCCAACTATTAAATAAAGTTTTATTGTTGCCACTGTTTATGAAAGGTATTATATCATTCTTTATTGATTTGCCTGTTCTGCAATAACAAAATATAATAATTTTATGATTATAGTATCTGCAACAACTTATTTCGATCCAGCAATAAGAACTAGGAGACATTTCTTCGAAAAATAAATGCACTGAGGGAAAAATGAGAGGAATTTCCACCGCCAGGATCATATTCCCCATGTGACAATCTGGTAGAATTAGGCAGAGGGGACAACTCTTCAACATAACCTGGCACATCATCATGTTCCATGCTTTTGTTCATGTAAAAGGTGGAGCATGACAGCATTGTTAAGAAATTTGACTGCCCCCACCAGAAATACCCTTTGTATTATTTCATCTGAAGCATGTCTTAGATTGTGATGCCTTGTTGTGGTCTAACATTTTGGATTATTAAGTATAGGGTTTCAAATTTTTAGAAATTGGGTTTTGATGAAAAAAATAATTTAGGAATTTAATTTAATAGCAAATCTTAGGTTTTATTTATTTAGTAAAACAAATATTTTTTGAACTTTTTTTTTAATATTTGTTACATCTAAACTTTATGGTTGTTAAATACTATTGTAGAAATATTTAGAGGTTACAAACACTAGCAACTTGTAATATGATCAAAGGCATAGTAGTGTTTGGGCTCTTAGCTTTGGTGTGTAATTGTTTAAAAGTAATTCTATGTTACAATCACAATATATTATCTCGAACTACAATATATATAATTCATTAGCAATTTTTATAGAAACTGCCGATAGTTTCATTTATATTACTAATGGATCTTATGTACTTTAGTTTTTAGTAATATATCGTGATTATACCATATAATCACTTTTAAATTACTATATTCTAGAATTTTCGTAGCAACAACCCTCTTTTTAAAAATGGAAATTACTTTTTCATCTTCCATTATTATCCGTGATAGTTAACCATCACCATTAATTACTGCTAAAAGTCAATAATAATATAACAATATTTAACAATTCTAAAAGTTTAATTATAATAGATGTTGGAAAAAAAATGCTTGAAAAAATTCTTCTGTGAAACAATAACACTTTTGTTCTTTGAAATCCATAGAATCCTTTTTTCCAATATCAATTATCAATTTCCTAACATAAATCTTTCTTCAAATAACATCATCATTTCACTATTTTTTTTCTTTTTCAAACTCCATTTCCTCCATGTACATTTCTTTTTCCTTTCTCTCTCCATTACTCTTTCTTCATCCTCCATTTTCTTCTTTTATGTGTAACTAATTCTTATTTTTACTTATAATTAGAATGTTTACTTTAAAACAACAAAACAATATAATTAAATTTCATATCCGTTCTTTTAATTCTAGTCTTCAATACTTATATACTATTTCATTTAAATCTTTATTTTTTTTTTATCAATTTGAATCATTAATATTTTCTAAGCTTTACCAAAGAGGATTTTTTTCAAGTCCATTCAAATTTTGCCATCTTTGACATATATGAACTTCTAATTAGTCTATTAATTAAATAATATAATAAATAACAATAACAATGCATAAAATTGAAAAAAGAAATAAAAGTTGAAAATTATAAAACCTTATAAAAACATTTGTTAGGTCACCCCTTAGCTTTGGGTGGCAAGCTAAGGCCAAAAAGAAATCATAAATCACAACCCGGCTATAATAGTAAATGGTCACTTACCTATGCTTTCAAAGTTGAAAAAATAAATAAAATAAAATCCATTTGAGTGGTGATTGGATCATCCAATCGAATTTCAACTTGATATTAAAAAGAAAAAAAATATATTTTTTCTTTGTTTTTCTTTTAACCATAGTGGGTGGCGACCTATTACCCTAAATGGGTTATATAAGTCATATAAGCCAATGGGTTGTAGTGAGTAAATATTAAGAATTAAATTTGTATCTTTTTCTAAAAATTACCAAACAATGGATCAATTAATTAATTGGAATCTTGAAATGGAATTTTAAGAAGTAGATTGAAAGATTGAAAACCAAACTTAATCATAAATATGGTGATGTGATATAAGCAATAAGCTTTTGGTATATGTCATTTCTCATTCACATGCAAGTTCATGAAACCCATGATGAAGTATTATTTTCTACGAGTAGTCGTTGATGATGTAATTCCATACATGGAAACTGCTCTGGTATGTTTATTAATAAGCTAAATTTTATCTTTTTTAAAAGAAAAAAAAGTTATATATCTTTACACACTTTTTTATATAAAATATATAATAAATCTTAAGAAACGTGATAAAACAAATTTAATATTTAATGATAATCCCAGACTACGAAACTTGTTTATATGCTAATAGACCCAAGCATGGGTGAAAGAAAAAGGAGAGAGAAAGGAGGGGTGGAAGAAGAAGAAGAAGAAGAGGTGGAGGAGAGAGAGAAATTTTAAGGAGCTTCATCATTAGAGTTAGTAATTTGGCAAGGTACCCACCAGTCTAGGCAAAACACGGTATAATAATGGGTAGAGCTATACAAGTAAAAATTGGTATTATTAATGAATGCATTGTATTTATTTTATAAATATATTTGGATTTGAATTCAACACTTAAATCCACTCAATAAACAAGCTATATGAATATTTTAGGATTTAGCTTGCAAAACCGTTTCAGATTAGTACTTTTTATTAGAGGTAGAGACAGTTCAACCGGTACTATCTCCTTCTTCTCCAAGGCAATAAAATCACTTAGTATATAGTTTGGTTTGTAATTTTTTCGAACTAAAAAATAATAATAATAATTTTTTTATATAGTTTGAATCATTATTACATATTATTAATTTTTTTTTCTATATACAAGAAAAATTATACTAGATATAAAAAAATATAATTCATTATCATTTTTTCAGTATCATTCACCATTTTCAATACTCAATTTGATATATTTAAGGATATTTTATTATTTTTCTCTAAATAATTCTGATTTTTATTTTAATTAATAAGTAAAAATACAAAATAAAAAATAGTGAGTTATTTGATGAAAACCAAATAAGTGAAGCAATTGAATAAGCGATAAGGAATTAACTTTTTTAGTCATCTATTCTCTAAACTTTCACTCCCATTTTTTTTTTTTTACTTCTTTCAATTCAATTCGCGATTTTTTGAAATGTAAAAACAAAAAAAAAAAAGTTTGGCTCAATTCATAATTTTTTTTTAACCTAAGAAAACAATTTAGACCTAATTTACAGTTCAATTTGATTCAATCTAGTCCAATTCATAATTCAATCAATTATTTTGCCTAGCCCTACTTTTTATATTTATTGTCTATATTATCTAACCACATTGTTCTTTTATCTAAAGTCTACCTTCACACTCTACCCCACTCTCTCTCATATCATTCATTGCTTTCGCTCCAAGCCTCCATTATCAATCCTACCAATTGTTGTCATTTTGTCTTTCTTTTGCATTCTAATTTCTAACATTTTAAAACAAAGCCAATGTATTATATATATGTATGCATGTAATGTATATTTAATCAAACCCCAACCTTATTAGATGAATCAATCGGTATTGCAAATAAGAACTAAATTATTACATATGTGAATCAATTTTTATTTAAGTTAGTGAAGATATGCTATGGCATTCAAAGCCTAAATTATTTAGATTCTTAAGATATTATATTTTTGCTAAGCTTCTCTATAGAGTCTATATCAAGAAGGTATCTTTGCAAGCATTCTTATAATTTTTAATGTTAGATTCCATTCAAGCACTTAATAAAGTGAAGCCAATACTAGAAATATGTTTTTTTCAATATGGATTTAATATGTATAATATTTTTTATTGAATTTTTACTCAATATATAATTTCAATCCAAACACGAAATATGCTTATTAAAGAGGTCTAATTATAGATTTAGGTCTTCAAGCTTGATTACTAATTATAAACTAGTTGTGCTACTAGAGGTTTTTTAAAAATGACTAATTTATACTCGAAGAAACACAATTTTTTAAACATGAATTACCAACCCTAGTTATTAACATAGGTTAAAAGATTAGAATAACCGTCACTTATAAGAGCTAGAAGGAAAGTCTTATTCCTTGCCACTGGCTTTATTACCTTCTACCAGTCATATGTGCTATAATATATCAAGTAATTGATGATTGTAAATACATCTCTTAAATTATTAGTTAGTCGTGACCTTTCAAACTTTTTTAGTATGATTTTACTTTTCAATAAGTTTTGAAATGTAAACAAAATCCAAATCTTATCAAAACCTTAAAATTATGCTAAAAGAACAATAAATAGTGGTAATTTTTGGAGCTTTAATAATAGTTTAAGTTATATATATTTGTTTTTAAAAAATTATGAAGATGTGAAGATATACTTTAAAAGTTTAAAAGATTTTTCTGTACCCAATCCAGATAAATTCAAGTGGTAATGTTTGAACTCGCTTTTTAAACACAACATAACATATATTATTAAGTAATTGAATGTTATTAGTTGCTTGAACTGGCATATAAGTCAAGGTTAGGCTCCTCCTTCCTCCCCCAGTCGCCTAGAGGAGAAAAAGTCGAATATACCCAAATTGATACATTTATAGAAGTAAAACGTTCAAAGGAAAAAAAAGCACATACATGGTGAATATTTCCCAGTTCCCATCATCATTAACACAGTACTACTGATCTTCATTCTTCATCGATATTATTGAGTTAATGTCATAATCTAAGATTAAAACTAGTATATGATCATGGTGCTTTGAGGCCTAATTTAGATCCGGGTGGGGGGGGGAAGTCAGAACTTTCACTCAACTAATTTCAAAGGAAGCTTTCATGTTAGCAGGAAATATTATTATCTCCACATAGTCGTTATCAAACTCCATTTTGACTTTGAAAGATAAGCTGTTAACTAAAACCAGAATAAGGTAGGGTAGATGGGAATGGACATTCTTAGATATATATATATATATGCTCCATCCAATTAGTTATTACCTTATCTGATTAGAGGTAATAGTTACCATAAAGATAATAGTTAGTAATTACTAATGATTTCATTCTTAGAGGGAACATGACTGTTATTTATTAATTAATCACTAATATTAATCAATAATGAAATAGAATATTACTATAATAATCACTACAAACAAAATTTTAGTCAGTTGCCATTAATCATTAATTAATTATAACAAATTGATTAGTTATTGAATAAATGACTAAGTGGTATGTAAGTTTTTAAATAAACCTTAGTGAACCAAGATTATTCTAGTACTTGTTCTTCTATTACCTATGGCTATCCAACGGACTAAATGCTGAAAAAGTTATGCTCCAGTAATAAAGGTTATTCATAAGAACGAATTAATAGCACCCATATTCCTATTAATAGACACATTCCCAAATTATAGCTATCCCCTTTATAAATGAAACAACATTTTAAAGTTAAAAGAGAGTCCGAGATTCATGGAGGCAACTAAGCAAGGGTGGAAAGAGCTATATGCCTGGATGGCCTTGGTACTTGACTAAATTTACAAATGTTTAAGCATTTAGAAATCATTTGGTCTTTTCTGATTCGATCTGAAACTCGATATTTCTGGAGTGAGCATAAAAGATGTCGAGGTGCATCCTGAAACTGCAAGTACTTAGCCAACTTCAGTCATAGACCAGGAATGACATGGAACGTTCAGATAAAGTCACTGTAACAGTGAAAGACCGAAGAGACTGCACAGAGGAGAAATGCTAATAACCGTCTCTCACTCGTATGACTTTTTAAGTTTAGCGGTCCGATTACACAAGTCAAAGAACAACATGCCCTGCACAAAAATGAAATCCGACTACGATATTATAAAAACATGAACTAGATTACAGAGGGCACATAATGCCTTGCCGTCTAATTGTACCACAAGCAAACTGCACCACATACAAATTTTTAAGGTCCAATCAATGCTTTGTGACTCCCTCAAGCACTTCAAAGTAATCGGGGAAGGTTTTCCGCGTGCAACCTGGATCCTTGATTGTAACTGGAACCTCTGCACAGGCAGCAAGAGAGAATGCCATGGCCATTCGATGATCGTCATATGTGTCAATAGCTGCAAGATTCAATCTCTCAGGAGGTGTAATCACACAATAATCCGGCCCTTCTTCCACTGTTGCACCAAGCTGAAGCATGAAATCCCAGTGTCAGCAAATCATACAGCCGTAAAGCAGGAAAACAAAGGGTTATTTAAGAAACAGGTAACAGACCTTCCTAAGCTCAGTACAGATAGCAATCATGCGCTCCGTCTCTTTGACCCTCCAACTTGCCACTGAAATGTAGAAAACAAGTTAATTAGCAGGAAAATCGCAGGAGTAAAATATATAGCCTTCATTTCCAAAAGGAGCAATGGCTGCAATCTGCAATGGCAATGCTATTGCAAGAAACAAAGTAAAGAATTACACATTAACCAGCCATAAGACCACCTCAGATGAAAAAATGAAGAAATTATAGTGGCTTGGAGTTTAAAGATTCTACAATGCAAAAAGACAAACCACATCAGATCCAGATGAAACTTTCCTCATAAACAACTGAAATTGCCGTGAAGAAATACTTCCGAAAAAAAAAAAAAAAGCACATGCACTTCACACAGCAATTTAAGGCTATAGCAAGATCTTACCATCGCGGATGGCAGTAGGACCATCGGCAAAGAGTGCAACTACAGCAAGAGTCATGGCGACATCAGGCATTTTATTCATGTTGACGTCAATAGCTCGTAAATGTTTTCTTCCAAAAGCTTTACGGGGTGGTCCAGTTACAGTGACACTGTTCTCTGTCCAGGTAACTTTAGCTCCCATTTGCTCTAAAACTTCAGCAAACTTGACGTCTCCCTTCACATAAATATGAAATTCATGAGCTATATTTGTCTGCTTAATCAAATTATGATCCAACTTTCTGACTTTTTTTTTTTAAATGAACAATTAAATGAAAATTTCAAGGCAATTAAGGTCTCCAAGCGGCCTCAGAAATTGAAATGATAGCATATATGAGCCAGCAAACATGATAGTATCAAATAGGGAGAACCACCTGTAAACTGCTTGTTCCACAACCTTCAACAGTGACAGTTCCACCAGTAACTGCCGCGCCTGCAAGAAAGTAACTAGCACTTGAAGCATCACCCTCTACATATGCCTTTCCAGGAGTCCTGTCAAAATTTAACGGAGTCAAACTCACAGCAACTAGAATACATGAAAAATACTACTAAATGTAAAAAATGAAATCTTACTCGTATTTCTGCCCTCCTTGGATCATGAACCGATCCCAACTTTCATTGTGCTCCACATATACTCCAAAACGTTCCATCAATTTCAGTGTCATCTCAACATAAGGAATGGATATTAACTTGTCAATTATCTCTATTTCCACATCCCCACGAGATAAAGGAGCTGCCATTAGCAAAGCAGTAAGATATTGACTACTTATTGACCCTGATAATTTCACCTGCAAAATAAAGTACAAAAAAGTCCACTAAATACTTTCCTAATGCTTTTTTATTAACGCTATAACCACAAGCACTACATGCAATTTGTTATGACCAGTAGAGTCCTATCTGTTAATGTTTTTATTCTATTTATGTACTTATGTCATTATGTGCATTGTGTAGGCAAGTGTAAGTGCTGGTGCAGGCTGTCGTATTGTTGCTAAAGGTGTTGGTCAGTAGGGAATTATACAGTTAGTATCAGTGCAAATTTGACTAATTAATGGCAGATTGTGTGTGTAGTGTTTGGAGTAAGCTTAGGAGTAGTTATGAAGAAAATAGGAAAGTGGGGTATGTTCATAACTGCTACCTTTGTACTTTAAAATGCAGAGAAAGAATGAAGAAAACAAATCTATTTTCTCCACCACCACCCCCCCCCCCCCAAAAAAAAAAAAAGAAAAAGAAAATTCCTACAAGTGTTTAAGAGATCGTAGGATTCTCTCTATAATGAGCCCTAACTAAGAGATCGTCAAGTTCTCTTTAAACAAGCACGAAATTTTAGTTTAGACCCGATGCTGTAACATTTAGTATCAAAGCCAATTGTTATGGAAGAATTAAAAATACTACAACAACAATTTGAAGCCGCCTCCTCAATGTATAAGGAGGATCAGATGCAACTTAAAGCATGGTAGCAACAACTTTCAGCCCAACTTGCATCTTTATCTCAAAATGTGTCAGCACAAGTGATAGTCGCCCTCAAGAATCTAACGACTAACACTCAATTTCTAGTACAAATACTCTAGAGCACACAAAATACAATAATGACAGCAATCCAACTAGAGTAATCGGAAATCTAATTACAAGTACCTGAGCTCAAAGCTCAGCCGGAGGACAACCAATCTCCGCAAGGACAACTGTGAATGTATATTTTTTGTATCTCCGTTTTCCCCCCTTCCTCTCTCTTTTATTCTCTCAGCTTCCCTCTGTCCACATCAGCCTTGATGTCTAACCAATTCTGTTCCAATCTGTTTTCTTCCACCCACTTGCTTATCCATGTCAACTTCCCTCTACTCTCTCCTCGTCAGCCATTCCACATCAGCCGTGCTACTGCCCTCGCTCTTATAAAATATTTACAAGTGCACCCCTTAGTAGATTACTTCCCCTGATATCTATTATTTATTATGTAATATTATATAGTATAACTACTATAGTGCGAATGGTTACAATTCATTTCCCTTTCCTCCGTTGATACACCTTGAACAGTGTATCCAACAGCTCCTTCCTATGCATCATATCAATTAGGAATGGGGATCCAAGAACTTGAAGAACCCAGCAACCACAGAGCTAGTTCTGGTCAAGGAATGAGCAGTAACAAGCCCGAAAAAAATTTTCCAGGATGCAGAGATGAATGTGCTCTGGATGAAAAAGAGGATAGAGCACAATGTAAAGCACACAAACAACAACCAGCAACCCAAAAGGCCTCACTGACCTGCAAAGTTGCAGCACAAAATGGGCGCACACAACATGGGAAGTGGGAGATAATCGAAGAGGTGGAGCCAGCAGTGATGGAAGAACAGAACCATGCGTTATGGAAGAATCAAAGACCTTGCAACATCAACTTGAAGCATGCCACAACAACTGTCAGACCAACTTATGTCTTTGCTGAGGGAAGTGAAGGCGCCAGCAAAGTTTGCAAAAGAGCACATGAATGCTAATGATGTCAGAGGAGCAACAAGTAGAGGGATTGACCAAGGAGAAAGTCTACTACGGGGGGTAACAGGACTAAGGTCCTCTAAACTGCATTTTCCAAATTATGATGGAAGATGCGAACATTATTTCAGACATCAACAAATTCCTGATGAGGAACAGGTTGAGTTGGCAGCTTTTCGGTTAGAAGAAAATCCACAACTTTGGTATGTCAAGCTGCAACAACCATCCATGCAGGATATTTTAATTTAGGGAATGGTTTTTCCTTGATAATGCTCTTAAGAAATGCTGCTGTAACTCCCTAAAATTTCAATTAATAGAATTTTATCGAATAGACCTTAGACAAGAAGATACATGTAAAATATAGTTCCAAATGAATCCGAGATCAATCCAAAAACTAGAGATAACTAGATATACTATAAGTTGACCTAAGTCAACTTAGTTAGATTAAAAGTTGACTAAAGTCAACTAACTCAACCCGACTTAATAACTTAAGTCTCCCATTCGATACCCCTAGAAAGACTTGAGTAGAGACTTAAAGTATTAAAGCTAAGACCTAATTTAACTTAAGACAAACTTAGAAGCTAAGACATTGTAAATTTATATGACACCCTTTTCCTATGAAATTGATGGATCTGACTTAGTGAAATTTCAGTTACAAACCATCAATTGTACTAATCACTATAGAACTTCTTACCCTAAAATTCAATTTTAATCTCAAGATTTTATCTAGTAAACCAAACTCAAATTTGATTAAATTTTTATATTTAAAACCAATACTCAGCACCAAGTATTTCTAGAGTACTGGATCTAAAAATTCAAACATGATTGATTAAAGTCCATTCTAATTTGACCAAAGTCAACTTTCGATGGATAATTAAACTATGCAAGAAAACTAGCTTTTGACTTGAATTAAATCCTTTCCAAATCCATTCAATCTTATCCTAATCATAAGGATTAACATCCTAAAACCTAGATTAACGAAAATAAGCCCAAATTAATAACAAACCCAATCACAAACATACTCAAAGTCGGAAGTCCCTAAACTTCAACTTAGAAATACCTAATCGATTAAGTTTGAAACCATCCCTGAATCCTAATCCATTTTAACTAATTCTTTTTATAATTCATTATTACATCTTTAATTACCTAATAACACAAACATATAAAGAATTTCACCCGAAAGCAAACCAGCTCCACTCCCTCTAGATGATGTCACTTTCATGTGAAATTTTCATCAAGTATCTTTGATTTTTCAAACATTATCCTATTTTATCAAATTCTACCCAATCCTATCAAATCTTATCTCAATCCTACCCTATTTGTTCTTATCTAACCTAAGAATAAAACATGAAATTAATGTGGAAAATGACATGAAAATGATGGGAAAAAGACCAACCAAAACCGGTGCAAATCCCTCCCTTATTCACATGCACAACCTCCACTTTCACTCAATATTTTCATCTAATGTACTCTATCTTACCTTAACTTAATCTAACCTAATTTACCCTAATTTATCAAGATTAAACTAGAAAAAAGACCTACAAATATCATGAAAAAATTTAAGTCACATAGCTGGCTAAGCTAGTAGAATTTTCCATGTGAATCTTATCTTCAATCACATTATTACCCTACCTTATCCTATCTCATCTTAAGGCCATCATTCTTAATCTATTTTATCCTATTTTTAGGCATCATTGCTACCTTAAATCTACCATTAAAAACCTCTCTTTAGGCATGGAAAGTAAGGTCCCAATTATGTACAAAAAAACAAAAAAAAAACATTACAAAAAGGAGGATAAAACCTAAGTTACCTACATAAATTTCCCTCCAATCCACACATCACTCTAGACCATTTTTATTTGATTTTTCTCACCTAACATTCCACTAAAACAAAAAGGAAATCATATCCTCAATTAACCCACACTTATCTCCAAAATTGATAAAGATTTCAAGACCACTCTTTCGAAGTATTAAAGTGAAAAGCTTTCAAGAAGTTTGAATAATTTACAACCTTCTTAAGAAAGTTACTAATCTTACCTATTTTATATATTTTAGGATCTTTATTATAGGGGTTTCAAAGGATTTCCATCAAATCAAGGTAATCTCAATTAGCCTCAGTTATCTTTGTAGTACACTCTTTGAATAGTATACTAACATTCCCTATTCGTAAAAGTTGTAGGTTTCATCAATTACTCCACTTCAAGAAACCCTACCTCCATAAGAATATTCCACTTTTCTTTCCTTTAGAATGTTTTTTGGAAGTTAGAGATATTTTCAAGCCCTTAATAGTTAAAAAGTTCAAAGAAAAGATATTTAGGTTAATTTCTCGAACCTTGAGGATTTATGACTATTCATGACTATTTTGACCTATTTGACTTTATTTGACATATTCTTAGACATACATTGCCTTATTGCTTGATTTGATTGATTTCTCTATTTGATGAGACATAAAAAAGAAGAAGTAAAATTGCTTATACTCATGATTATTCTTTTAATTGGTTGAGTGTCTGCGAATTGAATGATCACCCTTAAATTTATGCTAAGTATATCGCAACTAAAGCCAGGAATACGGGCCAAATGGGCCGGCCCACCCAGACCTGTGGGTCATCGTAGGCCAGCCTACAGTGGCCCGCAAGAGTTGCGGGTTACAAAAATCGGCCTGCCCCACCCCGCGGGAAAATGCGAGCTAGCCCACTTGGCGCGCAATTTTTTTTTTAATTTAGTATTTTTTTCTATTAAAGTGTATTATGTAGGACATGCTATATGAAATTTTTTATTTTTTTTTAGATAAACCTTTTTTTCTTTGCAAATATAATTTATATTACATATGTTAAAAAAAAAAGTGTTGAAAATTGTTTAAATTAGTATTTCCACTCGCACAAGAATTTTTTCTTTTTTTTTTTTTTTTGCGGATCAGCGGGCCAACCCACGCCTGCGGGAACTTGCCTGTCCCATCCCGTGGGCACGGGCCAAAATGGCCCGCAGCTTCAGTGGGCCAAAAATTTTGGCTCGCCCCACATTTTTTTGCAAGCGGGGCGGGTCAGCCCACGGACCCGCCCCGCAATTACCAGCTCTAATCGCAACTCTTGACTTGAAATGGATCATGCATAGTATCTTTTACATATTTTTATTATATTTCATCACGGTTACACAGGTAATAGAAGGATGTTCTAAGAGAGTATCTTATTATAACAATACAAAAATGACTCGAGGATCATCATGTATTGGTATGAATCCATGTTCATTATTTTGTTTTGGACACATACATCTGGATGTATATGAGTAGAAAAAACATTATTTTTTTTTAGTTAGATCCTTGCTCGAAAGATCCTTCTTATAGCATATTTTTTTATATATGTAGTGTAGCTCTAACTTTTGTGTAGCCAAGGATGTGTGCAAGAGTATCGAAATTGAAAGCCCAAATTCTGATGAAATTTTAAAAGATCCTCAATCTAAGGTCAAAGGAGGGGTAAAATGATCATAAATATCCTTAGACTTCATATAGTTTCTGGTAAACTATATGAGATAATTGGTATATATTTGTTCATGCATTAAAATAAAAACTTGTTTGTCTTACATGAAAGGTGGTTTTAAGCTAGGACCTCACTAAATTGGATGTAGTTTACACCCCTACAGTTTTCCCTTTTTGCAGGCACCATTCTGGTTTTAACCCAATAGAATCCAACCAACAGTGAAAATCCTCAAGATAGTATTAGGCGGGCAAGTGAGAATGAAGACCACTAGAATAGATATTTTTAATTTTAAATAGACTTTTTCAAATCTTTGTTGAATATAATATTAATTATCTAGACTTATCTCTCCACTAATTATGTCTGTAAAACTCTATATTTTACCTTATTTATAAATTAGAATCTATTATCTTACTACTTGTAAACTGTTATCTTTATAATAGTTTCTAAAATAACGACATCTTATATACCATGTTGAAGTTTATGTATGCTAGAATACAGCTAATCATGTACTTCAATATAGTACATAGTGGACTATTATGACTAAGGTATCCCCTAAGGGTGTGATAGCTGCTATGATTTCTGCTAGATAGCCTCATTTTGCACATGAGGTCACACACAATTTTGAGGGGAGAGTAATATTATGAGTAGTAGAGTACTAGCTGTTATGTTATGTTTTCATTCTGTTCATGTATTTATGTCATTATGAGCTTTGTGTAGGCATATGTAAGTGCTAGTGCAGGCTGTTGTATTGTAGCTAAAGCTGTTGGTCAGGAGGGAATTATACAGTTAGTGTCAGTGCAGATTTGGTTAATTAATGACAGATCATGTGTGTAGTGGTTGGAGTAAGTTTAGGAGTAGTTGTGAGGAAAATAGGAAAACGGGATATGTTTGTAACCGCCACCTTTGTTCTTTAACATGCAAAGAAAGAATGAAGAAAACAAGTCTATTTTCTCCACCCCCCCCCCAAAAAAAAAAACACCTAGAACTTAAGTGTTCAAGAGAACTTAAGGTTCTCTCTATAACGAACCCTAATTAAGATATCATTGGCTTCTTGCTAAATGAGACTGAAATTTTAGTTTAGACCTGATCCTATAACACAATTATAGTTTCAAAGACATCCGTCTTTTTGTAAGTACAAATTCATAGAGAGTTGACATAGAAAATGCTAACAAACTATTAAGAAATGAACTATATCCCATGCACATTCTCACGATCAGAAAAGCACGGACATGCACCCTGGAAGTGAACTGAGGAGATAAACAAATCATGTGCATTACTGATAAGCAAGCTTGTTTTCATCAAAGGATTTAGATCAGGTATCCATAATTATAATATCAAAATTAATAAGTGTTAGCAGTTAATCTCCTAGAAGAAAAATGTATTACAATATAAATAAGTAATTAAGTCACTACATGGGGGCAGCTAAATGAGTTATTTTATGCCAATTTGCATGTAAACTGGAATCATGCAGCTATATGTTTAAGGAACAAAGTACAGGTGTCCATAAATGACCCATTATTTTATGCCAATTCACATGTAAACTGGAATCATGCAGCTATATGTTTAAGGAACAAAGTATGGGTGTCTGTTTCATTTCAGTAAGTGATCAGTGTAGATCTATTCTTTCGTAATTTATCATATAAGATTTTCTAAAAGTGAAGACCACAAGCTCACTATAAAGTCACAAGCAGAGAAGGACTCCCAGAAGTCAGATGTACAGGTTGTTAGTACTCAACCTAATGGCTTTTGTACTCTGAAGACACAAAGGGCACTTGCAATACCTAATTTTGGAGGAAATTCTTCATGCAAATAATAAAATGTAAAAACAAGCTCACCTTGCCCCCAGGAAGGCCACCCTTGGCATTAATACGTACAGGAGGACAATTAGTGCCAAGGAAACAATCAACATCTGCACCAAGTTGTTTCAGACTGGAGACCAAATCCCCTATTGGTCTCTCTCTCATTCGAGGCACTCCATCAAGAATATAGCTGAAATATTTCAAAGTCACATAGAAAAGTCAGCTCCAATTAAGACAAAGCATACCTCAAGAATAACTATCATAAACTAAATATAGCAGAAATATTTCCAAGTCACATAGAAAAGTCAGCTCCAATTAAGACAAAGCATACCTCAAGAATAACTATCATAAACTAACAGAAAAATCACAACACAAAAAGAAATCAACAACTAAAATAGTCCTGACCTTGAATTCCCACCTGCAGCAGTAACAGCAGCTGTCAATGGACGCATAGCTGTTCCTGCATTTCCAAGGAAAAGTTGAACTTCATCCTTCGCTTCTTTGCCCACAGGAAACAAACCACCACAACCTTCCACAATTGCACGTAAAATAGACTTGTCATCTTCCACCTTCAGACCCAAAGTTCTCAATGCTCCAAGCATATAGTGGACATCGTCACTATTCAACAAGTTGTCTACAACAGTTGTTCCCTGATTTAAAACATAAGTACAAGGAAAGGAATTAAAACTACTATATCATTAGTGAAAGAATTCAAGAACAAGACAAAAGAATAAAAGCAAATGGAGTAGAAGCAATATTCAGTTACTTTCAACTATTTCAAGTAAGTCTAACTGGCAGCAACCCATCCAGTACAGTTTGAAAGAATCACAGGGCTAATTCATAGAACATCAGGTTGCATTAGATATGGTTAGCAATACTATTTGTATAGTCTGTATTAGTATTTGTATGGTTATTCAAGAAAAAGAGTCAAATCCAACATGCCGGACCAATTGATATGAACTAGAATTAAAATATTGATTATATTGAATATAAGATAAAAGATATACACTTCAAGGCAAAAAAGCTCCTGAACACAAAGCTTAAAGCTCCTTACATGCTCTATTAAGGAATGGTATAAAATGATTGCCCCCTCTCTCATTGCTACTCTCCATATTTAAGTTACTACTCCCTTGTTTGCATGCCCACAAGCAATATTCTATTGGATATGACTCTAACGTTACTGATACTAACCATATAAATAATACTACTAATCATATGTAATACCTAATACATTTAAAAGGACTTCACTCTTCAAAACTTGATTTGCATAAGAACAAATGGAAACACTAATAATTTGACATTCCTAGAAAGCTTCAGATGGCTGCATTTTACAAACACATCAATCAAGGGATTTGAGAAAACAAGTAACAGAAAATACAAACAGCATAATCCTCACATAAATCTCTTTCCTGGACACAGATCCCAATCTAGTAC
This sequence comes from Laguncularia racemosa, assembly GCA_037954665.1. Classification (NCBI taxonomy): domain Eukaryota; kingdom Viridiplantae; phylum Streptophyta; class Magnoliopsida; order Myrtales; family Combretaceae; genus Laguncularia; species Laguncularia racemosa. The sequence continues at coordinate 4,582,503 of JBBMOL010000003.1, read as the reverse complement.
AAGCTAAAAGCACAGTTGTAACGATGACACTGTTTGGCACCTAGTCACATGCCAGCACTTTTCATATAAGACATATCCACATGCACAAACTCATTTTGAGCAAAATTCCAGAACCAAAGCAATCCAGTAAGTAATCTCCTATTATTCATGCAATTAAATACTGTGGATGGCTTACCAGGATGACAAGACTTAGCATACATATCAATCAATGAGTTGCAAATGAAAACATCACGATAATATACATTCTTATAGTAAGGGTGTCTTTGCTTTGCAAAAATGTTTTCCAGACTCTTTCCACATTTGTTGTAAATAATTTTTAGAATTTCCAAACATTGTCGATGTGTTCTTGAGAGGTTGTGCTTATTAATGTCTTTTAGCAGCAAGTAATGATCGAAGAAGAAGGTGGTAGCTGATGAACAGTGATGGTGGTTTCCAAGAGACTTCATCTCTCTAAAGCATTACATTAAAACCCTGCCTAGACGACACTATATTCCCTCTAACATCATTTCAACCTTTGTCCACACAATCTAACGAAGATCCACACTTTTACACAAATGAATTACTCTCACATGCAAAATTGCAAGAAAACCATGAAAAGACCAATTTTCTTTACAAAAAAAAAAAAAAAAACACAACGCATATGATCCAAACCAATAATTCTAAAACCCATCTACTCCTAATAAATGTCTCCTTGTTCTGTGTCTGCGTTTTCACACCAATGAACTAAACATCTTACAAATCATTAACACCAAAAAAATCCTTAAACTTTCTAATTTAAATCATATCAAACTAAGAATTCAACAAAATGAAATGAAACCACACTAATTCAAAAAATAAATTTTTCAAAGACAAAGAATCATATACCTCAGAGAGAGCAGCAAGAAGCAAAATCCTATTTGAAAGCGACTTCGAACCGGGCAATTTAAGGGTCCCAGAAATCTCATTGATGGGTTGCAATAAAATCTCCGGAACCTTAGATGACTTCTCAGTTGCTGCAACAGAGGCTGAAACCTTCAAGCTGCCGACTTTAGCATCATTCACTGGTCTAAAAGCGGACTGCTTTAGATGCAAAGAAGAAGAACCCACGAACTGGGACTTGAAAGAAATGGAATTTTTGAATCTGGGTACGTTGGATTTTGAGAGATTGAAGAGGATTTGGGTGTTATGGGGAGCATTGGGTGTCCTCAAAACATGAGACATTCTGCTTAAAATTCTACGTACTAAAATAATTATTTAAATTTCCTTTTTCTTTCAGTCTCTCGCTCTCGAAGAAGAAGAAGAAATGGCGATGGCACGAAGAGGAGTTTGGTAAGGCGGGACGGTAATGGGGAGTTGGTAGTTGGCAGTAGTGTTGGAGAATGATTGACTCACTGCGTCTCCCTCACCAACCAATGGAAAAGGATTGAGTGTGACAAGTGGCTTTCAAGCAGATGGCATTCCCGGCCCCCGCCCCCATTTTCAGCTATTCACGAAATAGCTATTCCATAAAAAAATTATTGGTAAATAGCTCTTTCATAATTCTTTTTAGAAGTAATATATAGACAATATAATAATATAATATTATATTAATAAATATCAATGGTGAAATAAATAAAATAATATTTCATAATAATTAATAATTATGTATCTCAATAAATATAAATAATTATAAATTAAAATATTATATAAAATGATATATGATACATACTTATAATAAATTTTAATATTTATTTTATAGTTACATTATATTTTAAAACATAATGATAAAAATAATATTATATTCTAATTAAAAATATGTATATCTAATATATAAAATAATATTATTAAATTGCATGTTTCTCATTAAATTGTACGAAAAAGGGATTATTATCTTAGAATAGGTTTTTAAAAGACAACTTTTTCATAAAGAAACCTATGACGACAACAAACACATAGGGAAATTTGTCATACCATAATGTTTTAAAGAAAAATGTATAAGAATAAATCAATTTATAGTTCACTTTCATTTTTTATTTTTTGTGTTAAGTGGGTATAGTATAATAAGGTATGAGCTCTATATATACCTTACCTATACATATAAATTTTCAAAATTTAAAACTAGAGTCTATCATATGATACATTAAAACATGTATTTTATAAAACTTATTAGAACAATGTCTTTGTGAAACCTAAATTTTTTTCTATTACATTTTTTAAATGTTAAAATTTTGAAGTAAAATTTTCAAAACCTAAATTGTCAATATATTTCTACATCATTCTATTCATTTGAATCAAATGATGGCATGCTTTCCACAAGTCTAGAAAAATAACATTATACAATCTAGCTCATATAACATCTTGAACAAAAGTGACATTATAAAGTAAAAGTGACAAAAATGATATGTCATGAAAAAGGCATACTCCCTACCTCTACAAACCTTACCATTTATTAGAAATTTCAATTTGCTTGCTTAAAGTATACAACACTAAATCCATTATAGCAAATTTACAAGTACAACTTTCGATGAAAAGTATAATAGTAAAGGTAAGATTAATAATAGGGAAAAAATGAGACAAGAGAGAAAAATAAAAATGTAGAATTAAAACAAAAGAGAGATGGAAAAAATGAAGTAAGAAATTCTTGAGGGTTTCTTATGAATGATGATTTAATTTATAATATATGTATATTTATTACTTTTTATCTTTCTAATAGAAGTTAGAAAATACAAATATAATATTACTTTGCGTTCATTTATTATTATTTAATCATTTTTACAAAAAGTGAGTACATGGTATTTGAAACTTGCATATGTATACTTTAAAATACAGGTTTTATAGTGAATATGAAGCATTGAAACATCACACATATATCCTTTGATATGGGAGTAGTTTTTAGAAAATTGTACTCGAAACCTACCCTTTGACCTTTTATACTTATCCAGTTTTTACTTAATCAAGCACGATATTACAAGGTATATAAATACAATAAAATTGCCCAATCATCATTATTTTTTACCACTTTTATTGAAATCTGGATCTTAAGAAAGCCATTTGATCTATATGAAAGTAATATAAAGTTATCAATATGAAGTAGAAGGTTATATAGAATGTATTTTGGTCTAACTATGTTAAGCATTAAAATACTTAAGGTAAAATAGAAGGTATTTCAACTTAGACAATTTTGAAGTACATAAGGTAGAAACTATTATAGAAGGTAAACTATAAGTAAAAATATTTATTTAGAATTATATAAAAGGTAACATAGAAAGTGTTTTCAACATGATGTTTATTTTATCAATAAGGAGAGTTCCTTTATTGTTAAATTCCATGTATTATATATACATGTATATTTTAATATTTTTAATTAAATTCAATATATATTTATATATGACGGATGTTGATGTTATGTCTATAGCATCTTAAGGAAAATATACATACATATATATATGTAATGCCTCGAAACTCAAGACAAATATAGTCTGCTACGTGACTTTATTATGTGAAGACATACGGAGGCTCAAACACTATAATTCTTCAACCTTTATATTCAAATCTCCATAATGATAAATAAATTCCTCTTCTGCATACAAAAGGTTAGAAAGAGCATGCATCCTCATACATACATTGCAAACAACCTCATCAAATTATTACAATAGAAGCATTCACAAACTCAAATACATTTAAAGGAAACATATGCCCTCAATACATAACCCATATTCAATCTCTTAAATTTAATACAATAGAAGCTTTCAACAACATTAAATATAATAATAGTCTAAAATCATGTTTACAAGAATATCCAATATCTTTCCTTTCTCCTCATCAAAACATTACTCATCATAGTATACATATTCCCCATTCTCCTCAGTATCTTGATTTGTTCTACTAAGGTCTTATCATACCCTACATTTCTCCTGTTGCACCTGAACTAAAAAAAGTCTCACGAGAGGTGAGCTAATGCCTAGCACTATGTATACCTACACACACATACGTATGCCATGACAGAAACAACAACACATACATGATGCAACATATTATTCATTCACAATTTATATTCTTTCACAAACACTTATACCAACACATAAGCTCATCATCAAAATTATCATACAATCCTTCCACAAATAAATATATACGACAAAGGGTACTCTCCTTTGTTCATAAGTCTATTCCATATATAATAATGACACATATACAAAAGTGAGTACTTCTCACTATCCATGAGTCCATAAGTCTTTTAACAACACATACAACATCCTTCCACATACATGCGTCCTTTCACATTCTACCTAGATCATTTCGGTACACGACTCTACTAAGGATAACATCACATATCGATCATTGAGGTGCTACCCCAAGAACATTGATCATCGAGACTTAGTTTCTTGGACTCAGCTATTCACAATCACATGTGCAATCAATCAAGTTCTTTTACAATAATATTTAATCCATAAATAATTTCTAACTAACAAACATAAACAACAAACATGATATATACATACCTTAATCTCTAACAGTTGATTTCCTTACATTTACAATCTCACAGATCCTTCAAACCTATACACATTCTTATAATTGTATTTCATTAAAGTAAAATGAAATGAGAAGTGTTTCAACTCAACACACCTATGTAGGAGGTTGTGTAAAGTGACACGAGGCAATACACGACCATGTTAGAGGTCATTTACCTTTATGTAAATTCTAGTAATTTGACACACCCAAGTATATAGGCATGTTGGTGACCGTATACCCTTTTGTATACATTCGCATTTTAGTATAAGTAGGTACATGCGCCATGTAAGTCACTATTCATCATGAAATCCCCTTTTCCAATTCGAAATTCCCAAATCCTTCTAACCCTAAACCAAATTAAATATTTTTTGACCTAAATGTGTATTATTTTTCACATAAAATACTAATTAAGGTTACCAGTTCGAATCGTTCTAATGCTCGAATTCACATCCCAAGCCTTTCATTGCATAATATGCTCTGCAAGGAATCCTAAAGGGTTAATTACTAATTCATGCTATACTTAAGTTTGTGACAATCAATTGGTATTTATTGGTTACTCACCTTGATCCAATAGGCGAATAGCAAGCATGGTCATCTTCTTCTCTCTTAGTTCTCTAAAAATAGTGTTTAGGGTTCTATAGTGCAAATGAGGGAAAAGGGTTAACAAGAGGTACATTAGCCTTTTTATATCTCCTTGTTAAATTACTGAATTCCCCCCTACCCATTTTCTTTAGGATATTTACCACATTAACCTTAGCTTATGCTTATTATATATTCATATTTTTATATATGAATATTCATATATTTACATTCTCCTCCCCTTACAAAAATTTTCACCCTCGAAAATTACCTACATCATAGAAGAGTTCAGAATATCTCTTTTGCATATCTTCTTCCAATTCCCAAGTTGCCTCTCTCACTGTTTGGTTGCTTCATTGCACCTTAACATATTTGATAACTTGTCTTCTCAAAATCTGTTCCTTAGTATCCATGATCTTGACAAGTTTCACTACTATAGTGAAGTTTAGCTGCACTTGCAAAGGTTCCAATGTAGTGATCCGGTTTAACTTAAGTATATATTTCCTTAACATGGAAATGTGGAATACATTATGTACCTAAGCTAAATTTGGTGGTAATGCTAGTCTATATGCCACTGGTCCTTCTTTCTAGGACTTTAAAGGGCCCCACATATTTAAGGTTGAGTTTCCCTCTTAATCCAAATCTTACAACTCCCTTTATAGGTGAGACCTTCAACAAAACATGGTCTCCTACTTAGAACTCCAATGCTCATCTTCTCTTATCTGCATAAGACTTTTGATAGCTTTGGGCTAATTGCATCCTCTACCTAATCTACTTGACTTTGTCCACCGCATCCTGTACTAGATTAGGTCCCAACACTTGTTTCTCACCCATTTCATCCCAATGTAACGACAATCGGCACTTTCTCCCATATAACGCTTCATATGGTGCCATTTAGATGGTATCTTGAAAACTATTGTTGTAGGCGAACTCTATTAAAGGCAGGTGCTCATCCCAATTTCCACTAAGATCCAATGCACATGCCCTCAACATGTCCTCCAATATCTGAATAGTTTACTCTGACTAACCATTTGTTTGTGGGTGGAAAGTCGTATTAAATTGTAACTTTGTTCTTAACCCTCTATGTAAACTATTCCAAAATCTCCCTACAAATTTGGTATCCTTATCCGATACTATTGAGACTAATACTCCATTCAACCTCACAATTTTTTTAATATATATTTTAGCTAGCTTCTCAAGCTTATACCTAGTGCCTCTAAATATAAAGTGAGTAGATTTTGTGAGTCGATCCACAATCACCCATACAGTGTCTGCTTTAGTAACAGATTTAGGCAGTGCTGTGACGAAGTCCATGGTCACATATTCTCATTTCCACTCTGGTATTAATAGAGGTTGTAACATGCTAGTTGGTCTTTGATGTTCTATCTTATTTGTTAGCATGTTAGGCACTTCGATACATAACGTGTAATTTCTCTTTTCATATTTCTCCACTAATAGTGGTACTTCAAATCTTTATACATTTTGGTACTCCTGTGATGAATGGAGTACCTAGAATGGTATGCCTCGTTTAATATTTTTTTCTTTATTTCATATCTACTTGGCATACACAACTTGTGACCATACCTTAATACTCCCTCTTCATCTTCATTGAATTATATAGCCTTCCAATCCTCCATTGTTTTCTTAATCTCTTGTACTCCCACATCATTAGCTTGTGCATATTTTATTCTGTTTATTAGCTCTAGCTGTATGCATAAGCTAGCGATTCTAACTCCGATCTCTTGAGTCACAATCTCCAAATCTAATTTTTGCATATCTTCTAATATTCTCTTCTGAGTTATGATCAAAGTCACTAAATTACCATGCCTCTTCTTGTTAAGTGCATCAACAACCACGTTTGCCTTCTCAAGATGGTACTGAGTTTCTAAATCATAATCTTTTATTAGTTCTAATAAGCATCTCTACCTCATATTTAACTTCTTCTAAGTAAAGAGGTACTTAAGACTCTTGTAATCGATGAATACTCTGCACTTCTCCCCATATAGATAATGCCTCAATAATTTGATGCAAACATTACAGCCGTTAACTTCAAGTCATATGTCGAATAATTCTTCTCATAAGGCTTCAACTGCTTGGATGCATATGCTATCATTCTCTTGTTTTGCATCAATACACACCCGAGCCCTTAGATGGATGCATCACTATACACCACTAACCAATGAGGCTAACACTAGTGTAGAAATTAGTCTCTCATTCAACGTTGTGAAGCTTGCTTCACATTTTCTTATCCTATACAAACTTCCCCCCTTTTGAGTTAATTTAGTTAAAGGGGTTGCCAGCTTGGAGAATCTTTCTACAAATCTTCTATAATATCTAGTTAGGCCCAAGAAACTTTTGATTTCTATTACCATCTTCGGTCTAGGCCATTCATTCGCAGCTATTATCTTCTCAAGATCTATAGTTAACCCGTCTTTACTGATCACGTGTCTTAAAAATGTACCTGCTTCAATTAAAATTCACTCTTCTTAAATCTAGTGTGTAGCTTCTCTGTCTGTAGTTTGCTCAACACCATCCTTAAATGTTGTTCATGATCTTCTTCACTTCTAGAGTATATTAGAATGACATCTATAAACAAAATGACAAATTTATCCAAATACTCCCTAAATACCTAGTTCATTGAGTCCATGAAAGCAACCGGTCTTCTTAAATCTAGTGTGTAGCTTCTTTGTGTGTAGTTTGCTCAACAACATCCTTAAATGTTGTTCATGATCTTCTTCACTTCTAGAGTATATTAGAATGACATCTATAAACAAAATGACAAATTTATCCAAATACTCCCTAAATACCTAGTTCATTGAGTCCATGAAAGCTACCAGTGCATTTGTGAGTCTAAATAACATTACTTGGAACTCATAATGCCCGTATCTAGTTCTGAATATGGGATGTCTTCCCCCTCGATTCTCAATTGATGGTATTTAGATCTTAAGTCTATTTTTGAGAAAACTTGAGTCCCTTATAATTGGTCAAATAAGTTGCCAATCCTCAAGAAAGGGTACTTATTTGTAATGGTAACTCTATTCAACTCCTAGTAATTTATGCATAATCGCATACTATTATCTTTCTTCTTCATAAACAGTATAAGAGCACCCCAAGGCGAGACACTTGGTTTGATGAACTTCTTGTCCAATAATTCTTGTATGTGGTCCTTCAATTCTTTTAGTTTTATAGGTATCATACAGTATAAGGCTTTGGATATTGGAGTCGTACCAGGCACTACATCTATGCTAAATTCAATCTCTCTTGTTGAGGGTCTCGAGTCTAATTTTTGATGTTCCATTCCTAATCCGATTTATACTAGACCCTATGCTCATCTAATGTAGACCCTCGACTTGAGTTAGGAATTTCGTTTTGTTTAGGAGTCGCCACCCAACTGTGGTTGGGAAATTTTGAATTAGGACTAATTGAGCAGATCAATCCTAATTTCGACCACTGGTCAGCGTAATTTCCTCTTCTCGTTTTTTTTTTTTTTTTGTGAAACGAGGAAAGGGAAAACCAAAGTTTCCGAGTTCGAAGGCTAACCTATTAAAACCCTAAGGTTACCACCCTATTCTCCTAAAATCTAAACCTTATCCAAAATATCTTTTATTTATTTTTTATTGTCTTTTTATTGTGTTTTTGAATAAGTTATTCTAAGAAAATGATTTTTGTTCTTTTTAGGGTTGCTCCAAATGGGTGCCTACGTACCTGTTATTTAGGATCAAACTTGTCGTAGTTCGCTTTTCCTAAAAAACTTTAATGTGTTGGTGATTTTTAATTATAAAATTTCTTTTGATTTACGTTTCTATCATTTTAGTATTTTTTTGAAAAATCTAAGCCTAAGCTTGATAATTTGATTTTTTTTTAAAAGTAATAATTTTTAGGAAAAAACCAATTTTGGATTTATTTAAGAAAATGATTTTTCTAAGTGATAAAAATTTCATTTCTCTATTTTTCAACTCATTTCTACTATTATAAATTTTTATTGATTTTTATTAATTTTTATTGATTTCTCTTAATTTTTATAATTTTTTATTAATTTTTTATATTTTTTATTAATTTTGATCCTATATTATTTATCTATCCTAAACTAAAATCTAAATTTTACTATTTTTTCTAATATATATTTTTATCATTTTCTTTATATATATTATTATTATTATTTATTATAATTATTATTTATCTTTATTATTACTCATCTTAAATTAAACCCTAAAAAAACTAATCTAAATTCTAGTATTTTTTCATTTCGAAATTATAAATGACAAGTAAATAAATAAAGAAATTCGAAAAAATAAATAAAATAACTAAATAAATAATAAATAAATATCAGAAAATCCGACTTACCTGGATCTGGGTTGGTGCGCTGGTCGGGTCGGTCGGGTCAGATCAGGTCGAAGCAGGTCGGGTCGGGTTGATCGGTCACGGCGGCTGGAAGTGCTCGTTGACGGCGTTTCGACAGCCTTTCGAAGCGATTGAGGTGTCGTTTCCTAGGTTCTCGAGGGTGAGGAACTCAACCGTGGTGGTGGATTTCTCCAAAAATGCCTCCTAGTGGCAGCTCGGTGCTTGATCGGTGGTCGCGGCTTGGAAACTCTGGCGATACTTCGATTCTCTCTCTTTTCCTCACTTTTGATCTATGATCCTGCTTCCTCCCTTCCTCCTCTATTTATAGGCGCAAGGAATTGAGCTGGATAAGCTCAGATTTCCTCCGATTGAAGCAAATCGGATTTGCGGTTAAAACCTTCCTCCAATTTGTGCAAATCCATCAATTTGTTGCGATTTGATTCTAATTGGATGATGTTTATCCTATTTCTGTTGAAGATCTGCTGGATTTGTGCAAAAAATCGAATCAAAACGACCGAAATTCAATTTTTCCTCGCTAATGATGATTTCAGACAAAGGTTGAAGATGATCACGCGCTCGACGCGTGCGCTTGCTCCAGCCAATCGGCTGCTGACACGTGTCTCAAGCGATGAAAAAATTTGCAAAACGTTGATTCTGCCTCCCTCACATTTCGAACCTGCAACCTAACCCCCTCCCGTGCGCACCGGGCCGTGGCTCGGACCAGCTGGGCTAGCTCACTTACTTGATTTTTTTATTTTCGCAATTTGCATATATGTAATGCGATTTTTTTATTTTTGTATTTTTTTGAAATTTCAAAAATTTGTAAAAATTATTTAATCTTTTTTATTGCCATTTCTGCAATTATTTTCCAAAATTGATGTATTTTCCTATTTATTTTATTTTTTGAATATTTTTTCTATTTTTGCTAAATTAGAAAAAAAATGTAAAATGGAAAATGGAAAAAATTGATAATTGATTATTATTGATTATTAAGGCAAAAATGGAGTGTTTACAGCTGCTCCTCTTTGTAGTAAAGTTTGCAAAACTTAACTACAAAGACAAGAAAGACGTCATTTTTTGCCTCTTGACTGAATGAATAAGGCCTTAGTTTGGCTGGTTATCTAGAATTTGGTCTTTAGTGGGAAAATGTTCCACGAGCTAATAACCCCAGGAGTATTTTGTGACGGTTGGTATTGCTTAGGAAATGGTCCTAAACTACCTAGCAATCTAGAGTAATGTATCATTCCAAAAAGTGCTCCATGAGCTGACTAATTGGCGATAGGAAACATCTCAAGGATTATTTAGGAGTATGTTATTGTAGGTGGAATAGCTGATGATAGGAAGCGTCTTATCGGACTAGCAACCTTAAAAAGGAGATTGTCTTGGGAATCGCTCTTACGAGCTGGCTACTTGTCAACAGAAGCGTCTGGCTAGACTAGCGACTGTTTAGGGAGAAACACTTCCAAAGAGTGCTCTTATGAGCTGACTAATCGGTTATCGACAAATTCAAAAAGTGCTCTCATGAGCTGACTAATTGATAGATTCGAAAAGTGCTCATATAAGCTAACTAATCGATAGATTTGAAAGTGCTCTTCTGAGCTAACTGATAGATTCGAAAAGTGCTTCTATGAGCTAACTAATCGATAGCTTCAAAAAGTGCTCCTGTGAGCTTACTTCAAGAAAGGGTGACTAGGAAAGTGCCCCATTGCGGGCTAACTAACTTATAGCGAGAGGACATGCCTCAAAAGGTGCCCCCTATGGGCTGACATTTTTGAAGGGATGTTTGGGAAAGTGCCCCATTATGGGCTGACTAACCTATAGCGAGAAGATATCTCAAAAAGGTGCCCCCTATGGGCTGACATTTTTTAAGGGATGTTTGGGAAAGTGCCCCATTGTGGGCTGACTAACCTATAGCGAGAAGACGTCTAAAAAAGTTGCCCTTATGGCTAACCTTGAGAGATATTTAGGAAAGTGCCCTTTTGCAAACTGATCAACCTATAGTAGGAAGACATGTCTCGAAAGGTGCCCCAATGTGCTGACCCTACGAGAGGATGTTTAGGGAAGTGCCTCAACGTGGGCTGACTAACCTATGCTTTTGAAAATGCTTTTAAAGAATGGGTTAAATGATTTGATAAAGGATGTTTTTATGATAGTTATTTATTCTAAGATGCTTACCAATTTATCGCGGATAGAAACCAAACAACCGAACCCTCGTGCTTGTTTGCTTCTCCTTTACTTATTCTTGCTGTAAAACAAGGCTAAAGGTCTTGATGTGCTTCTCTTCTTGTGCGCATGGCTCTTTTGATGGTAGTATTACCCTACTAATGCGCCGGGTTCTAATGCTCAAAAGTAGGTAGAATTATATCACAAAATTTATTGAGATTCATTATCATTTCAATGTTCATCACTCATTAGTGAAGTGATGGGTAATGTGTTTAGGAATGTTTGTTTTAATGAGAATTGGTTGAAATTATCGATCATTCAAAGACATTAACTTTGCTTGTAAAAAAATGAAAACTGGACTCAACGAAATTTGTATTGAATATTGGCTTTCATAAACATTGGCAAAATTTCAATTCCCTTGCCTAAGGATAGTACATCTTAATAGCATCTGCATTAATGGGATCTCTCAATTCTAGACCGTCCATTTGAGTTAATATCAGAGCACCTCCTGACAATACCCTCTTCACCACATATGGACCCTCATAGTTTGGGGTAAATTTCCCTCTAGAATCTTGAGCATTCAAGATAACTTTCTTTAGCACCAGATCCCCTTCTTTGAAGCATCGAAGCCTCATTTTCTTGTTAAATGCTCGAGCCATCCTTTGTTGGTAACACTAGCCATGACACAATGCAATGAGTCTTTCTTCGTCAGTCAAATTCAGTTGATCAAGTCTCTTCTTCACCCAGTCTGATTCAGTTAATTGCGTTTCTGACAGAACCCTGAATGATGGTATTTCAACCTCGACTGGCAAGACTGCCTCAACGCTATATACCAGAGAATACGGGGTAACTCCAGTAGATGTTCTAATTGAGGTCCTATAAGCCATGAGAGCAAATGGCAACATCTCGTGCCAATTCTTGTAAGTGACTGTCATTTTTTCGATGATCTTTTTAATATTCTTGTTGGCTGCTTCTACTGCCCCGTTCATCTGAGGTCGGTAGGGAGTTGAATTTCTATGGTTTATGTGGAATTGTTGACATAAACCTGTCATCGATCTATTGTTAAGATTGGTACTGTTGTCGGTGATGATTGACTCAGGAACTCCATATCGAGCTATTATGTCCCTCTTCAAGAATCGGACTATTACCCCTTTGGTGACATTGGCATATGATGAAGCTTTCACCCATTTGGTGAAGTAATCAATGGCTACCAATATGAACCTGTGGCCATTGGATGTTGTCAGAGTGATTGGGCCGATTATGTTCGATTCCCCACATGGAGAAAGACCATGGTGCAGACAACAAGTGCAACTCGTTGGGCGGAGCATTTATCTGGTTTGCGTACACTTGACACAAATGACAGTGCTTGACATATTCTATGCAATCTGATTCCATGGTTAGCTAATAGTAGCCTAACCTCATGATTTTTCAGGCCAACATGTAGCTGTTCATATGAGGTCCACATATCCCTTCGTGTACTTCTTTCATCAGTTCATATGCCTCATTTTTATCCACACATCTTAGCAAGGTGGTATCAGGCGATGTAATGACTTGCTAACCTTCTAAGCGTTCTTTAGTCATTTTTGCTAGCCATTTCAGGGTATTTGCTTTCTTGGAGAAAAGTTTTGATGTCATGATACCATGGCTTATCATCTTGTGCTTTTTCAATCACCAAACAGTAGGCGGGCTAATTTTCAATGTCTATTTTCAATTGTTGGACTTCGACTCCCCCTATTATCTGAATTATAGATGCTAGTGTGGCGAGTGCATCTGCAAACTGATTCTGAGTCTTCGAGACGTATGTGAAAGTGATTGCCTCGAATTCTTCGATTAGCTCTGTCAAATGCTGATGGTATGGTACCAGTTTGGGGTCTTTAGTCTTATATTCCCCTCTTGTTTGTAGTATAATGAGGGATGAATCTCCGTACACTTCTAATTCACGGATTTCCATGTGGCAAGCCATTTTGAGGCCGAGGATGCATGCCTCATATTCCGTGATGTTATTAGTATATGGAAATGTGAGCCTTGTTGCAGAAGGGAATTGTGTTCCATTTGGGGATATCAACACTGCCCCGATCCCACAACCGAATACGTTGGCAGCTCCGTCAAAGAACATCTTCCACTTAAGGTTCTTATCTATCCCACAGTCTTCTACTGGTGTACCTTCCACTGTTAATATATTTTCATCAAGGAATTGGGCTTGTGGCTCTTGGGAATCTCCCTCGACAGAGTGTTATGCCAATTGGTCGGCTAAAGATTGCCCTTTCATCGAGTTTTGATTTATGTATGTGATATCAAACTCCGATAAGAGCATTTGCCATTTGGAGATTCTCCCTATTAAAACGGGCTTTTCTGCCAAGTACTTCAGAGGATCATATCTTGTCAGCAACTCAATATGATAGTAAAGGGTGTATTGCCTCAATCGGTGCATGACCTAAATCAGAGCACAGTAAGTCCTCTCTACTTCTGAATACCTCCGTTCCCCGTCTGTGAATTTCTTGCTTAAGTAATATATGGAATGCTCTCTTTCTTCTTCATCTTTCTGCCCTAACACGCATCACATGGATTCAGGGAGTATCGTGAGGTATAGGAATAAGGGCTTCCCTTACTTTGGGACTATCAAGACTAGAGGCTTTATGAGATATTCTTTGATCGTACTGAACACTTGTTCACATTCGTCGTCCCATTCTACTACGGCATTTTTTTTTAACAGACAGAATAGTGAGCGGCATTTATCTGTGAGTTGTGAGATAAAACGAGCTATGTAATTCAACCTTCCTAGCAAACCTCTTACCTCTTTAACAGTACGTGGAGAAGGTAACTCTAATATAGACTTTACTTTGTTAGGGTCAATTTTAATGCCTTCTTGGATTATGATAAACCCTAGCAACTTGCCTGTCGTGACCCCGAAAGTGCACTTCTCCGGATTTAACTTGAGCTGGAACTTTCTCAATCGCTTAAACAACTTTCTCAGAATATCTGTATGGCTTTCTTCTTCTTTAGACTTGGCTATCATGTCGTCAACGTATACTTCAACTTCTCGATGCATCATGTCATGAAGTATCGCGACCATGGCTCTCTGATATGTTGCCCTGGCATTTTTTAAGCCGAAGGGCATGACTTTGTAACAGAAAGTCCCCCATGTTATGATGAAAGTCGTTTTAATTTTATCCTCTTCAGCCATTTTTATCTGGTTATATCTTGAGAAATCGTCCATAAATGAGAAAAGATGGTTTCCTACAGTGTTGTCCACCAGAACATCAATTTGAGGTAAGGAGAAGTTATCTTTTGGCGTTGCTTGGTTTAAGTCCCGGAAGTCTACGCATATGCGTACTTTTCCATTCTTTTTCAGAACGGGGACTATATTAGCTACCCATTCCGGGTAGTCAGATACTTCGATGAACCCTACTTCTAGCAGTTTCTTGACTTCCTCTTTAATCTTTAGTAAGATGTCGGGCCTAAATCTTCTCAATTTCTGTTTTTTAGGTTTGACATCTTCCCTTGTGGGAAGCCTGTGAACTACTATTGATTGGTCTAATCCTGGCATGTCGCCATATGACCAGGCGAACACATCTGCATACTCAGTCAATAGCTCGATCATCTCACATTTTTTCTCGGCACTCAAATTGGTCCCGATCTTGAGGTTTTTAGGTTTCTCAATGCTTCCTAGATTTACTGTCTCTACCGGTTCGTTGATTGAAATTCTGCTTTGTTAATGTTTTTGCCAATTTTCTTGTATTATTTCATGGTCAAGGATATCGCCCCCAACAGCTGACCCAGCAGTGTTGGAAACGATATCAGTGTTTTCATTTTTTACCTGCGCGAAATGTCCCTGATGTTAGATGGTAGGGAATTTAGTGCTATCAATAGGATAACAGAACCAATTATTGAGAGCTGGATGTTGTTTGGACGTGCGAGGGGTTGGGCTCCCTTGCTGACGTCAGTTTCGCTTATCCTTTGCTCTTGAATGGTAGTTGCTTGTTTGAATGATTGTTGGAGGGGTGGAAAATGTATCAAGGTGTCGCTATTGTTGCCACTGTTTTCCATTTGGGTTCTTGAAAGGGTCTGGATTGGGCTTCTAGGAAGATTCAGTTGTTTGAGAGCTATCTTTGATACCTAGCACGCATTTTTTCTTAGAATGATGCATGTATGTAAATGTGATGCATATGTCACACGGATGCTAAAATAAAAGGGCCAAAGTTGATTGATGACGTAATACTGAAACTTTATTTTTATTAATATTGGAAACTTTGGAGTTCGATACTTAAAAAAAAATGAAAAAGTACAATAGATTTATTTTCTAATTCTCTTGGTCTTCTGCTCTGTAGACGCTGATTTTCCATTGATGACAGCTTCTAACTCTTTGACTCTAGCTCAAGTCTTGAGTGGGAGTGATCTCGCATGGCCCAATGAAGAAAGTCGCGGGCTCTATTTCCTATAGATGGAGCATGGCTCGTACCGAGGGTAAGTTCATCTCCATCTTCATTAGTGAGAGGATGGGCCCTATTTTCTACTGAATGAAGGCCTGCTCCTCTAGGTTGTACAGAGTGAACCAGTGGTCCAACACCAATTTTGGGTCCAGAGGTTTGTATACTCGGATCTCTTTGCAGAGGAGGCGATCAATTGTGGAACTAGCCATCTATTACAACAGAAATTTCTAATTACAACAAGAACTATGTTACAATGCTAGCATTTACAGGGAAATATATCTGAACTCCATGAACATAACAAAAGTATTACATCATCAATCAGTTGTCAGCCCAGGACGTCGTGTATGCAAATAAGTGGGTTCTAACAGGTCCCCAAGCTCTATGGCCTCCCGCATTCTCGGAGAAATGGATCTCAAGCCATATCGAAGCATTGGGTGGGGTAGCCTAATCAATCCCAAACAGTGATCATATCACTTCGCCCGAAACCTACACAATGCCCCCCCATCTTAGGGTCCTAAGACGGCCCGGGTTTGACCGTATCTACTCACATAATTACATGCATGCAGACTTGAAAGTAAATAACCGCTTAAAGGTAAATAACCGAATCCTAACCCTAAGCAAATCCCTAAAAAGTTAGCAGCAGTATAACAAACCAAAAAGACATTTCTAGAAAAAAGTGATTTAAGGAGATTCAGGTGGCTAGCCTACTAGAGACATTTCGTCCCCAGTGGAGTCGCCATCCTATCGAGACTAATTTTTTATTTTCCATTCCTAATCCAATTTATACTAGACCCTATACTCATCTAATGTAGACCATCGACTTGAGTTAGGAATTTCGTTTTGTTTTGGAGTCACCACCCAACTGTGGTTGGGAAAAATTGAATTAGGACTAATTGAGCAGATCAATCCTAATTTGGGCCACTAGTTAGCGTAATTTCCTCTTCTCATTTTTTTTTTGGTGAAAAGAGGAAAGGGAAAACTAAAGTTTCTGAGTTTGGAGGCTAACCTATTAAAACCCTAACGTTATCACCCTATTCTCCTAAAATCTAAACCTTATCCAAAATGTCTTTTATTTATTTTTTGTTGTCTTTTTTATTGTGTTTTTGAATAAGTTATTCTAAGAAAATGATTTTTGTTCTTTTTAGGGTTGCCCCAAATGGGTGCCTACGTACCTGCTATTCAGGATCAAACTTGTCGTAGTTCGCTTTTCCTGAAAAACTTTAATGTGTTGGTGATTTTTAATTATAAAATTTCTTTTGATTTACGTTTTTATCATTTTAGTATTTTTTTGAAAAATCTAAGCCTGAGCTTGATAATTTGATTTTTTTGAAAAATAATAATTTTTAGGAAAAAACCAATTTTGGATTTATTTAAGAAAATGATTTTTCTAAGTGATAAAAATTTCATTTCTCTATTTTTCAACTCATTTCTACTATTATAAATTTTTATTGATTTTTATCAATTTTTATTAATTTTTATTGATTTTTATAATTTTTTATAATTTTTATTATTTTTGATCCTATATTATTTATCTATCCTAAACTAAAATCTAAATATTACTATTTTTTCTAATATATATTTTTATCATTTTCTTTATATATATTTTTATATTTTTATTATTTATTATTATAATTATTATTTATTTTTATTATTACTCATCCTAAATTAAACCCTAAAAAAACTAATCTAAATTCTAGTATTTTTTCATTTTGGAATTATAAATGACAAGTAAATAAATAAAGAAATTCGAAAAAATAAATAAAATAACTAAATAAATAAATAAAATCGAAAAATCCGACTTACTTGGATTTGGGTCTATGCGCGGGTCGGGTCGGTCGGGTCAAATCGGGTCGAAGTGGGTCGGGTCGGGTCGATCGGTCACGGCGGCTGGAAGTGCTCGTTGACGGCGTTTCGACAGCCTTTCGAAGCGATTGAGGTGTCGTTTCCTAGGTTATCGAGGGTGGGGAACTCAACCGTGGCGGTGGATTTCTCCAAAAATGCCTCCTGGTGGCAGCTTGGTGCTTGATCGGTGGTCGCGGCTTGGAAACTCCGGCGATACTTCGATTCTCTCTCTTTTCCTCACTTTTGATATGTGATCCTGCTTCCTCCCTTCCTCCTCTATTTATAGGCGTAAGGAATTGAGCTGGATAAGCTCAGATTTCCTCCGATTGAAGCAAATCGGATTTGCGGTTAAAACCTTCCTCCAATTTGTGCAAATCCATCAATTTGTTGCGATTTGATTCTAATTGGATGATGTTTATCCTATTTCTGTTGAAGATCTGCTGGATTTGTGCAAAAAATTGAATCAAAACGACCGGAATTCGATTTTTCCTTGCTAACAATGATTTTAGACAAAGGTTGAAGATGATCACGCGCTCGACGCGTGCGCTTGCTCCAGCCAATCGGCTGTTGACACGTGTCCCAAGCGATGAAAAAATTTGCAAAAATCGGATTCTGCCTCCCTCGCGTTTCGAACCTGCAACCTGACCCCCTCCCGCGCGCACCGGGCTGCGGCTCGGACCAACTGGGCTAGCCCACTTACTTGATTTTTTTATTTTCGCAATTTGCATATATGCAATGCGGTTTTTTTTTTTTTTTTTCATTTTTTTGAAATTTCAAAAATTTGTAAAAATTATTTAATCTTTTTTATTGCCATTTCTGCAATTATTTTCCAAAATTGATGTATTTTCTTATTTATTTTATTTTTTGAATATTTTTCCTATTTTTGCTAAATTAGAAAAAGAATGTAAAATGGAAAAAATTGATAATTGATTATTATTGATTATTAGGGCAAAAATGAGGTGTTTACAGAGGGTAAACCTGGTAGATCTTCAAGAAATATTCTAGTAAACCCCTTCACCACTCTTACTTGATTAATCTTCACTATGTCTTCAGCTTCAACTATTACTGAAGCCATCATACTCTTACCATACAGTTCATATGTTGGCAGCCCTATTGGCCTATGTGCTTTTAATTGGGAATTGAATCGCTCTCCTTTTGGTGTATGGAAATGGATTGTCATATCATGTCAATCAATTGTTACATGATGTCTGATCAACTAATCCATCCCCAGTATTACATCAAAATTTGTCATTTCTAACACTAGGAGATCTACAACCAATATTCTACCCTGAACTTCTAAACTGACCCTTCTACATATCTTATTCAGTCCTCTAGCCACACCTATCGGTGTACTCAAATTCAATACAACATTCAACAATTCTGTACATATGTTATGCCTACTTCTAAATGCATCATGTCAAATAAAAATATGCTTTAGTAAAATGTACTAATAGTGTACCTACCAATGTATCTGTATCTAGAGTGTCCTATCTCTATAGTGCAAATACTTGTGCCAGTGCCCTTTGTCTTAGCCCTATATGTTGGGGTCTACCACCATTGTTTCTAGCCTGGTTTCTTCCTACTAGTGCTAGTTGCACATTTTGCCATCTAGTGTTTGGGCAATGAACCATTCTATAACCCTATTGTTTATAGGAGTAGCAGAAGGTCAAGGGTATAGATTTCTCTAGACAAGTTTTGCTGTTGTGCCTTGTCTTTCCACATAAAAAAAGGCACCCTCTGGCCATTTGCATTCAATTAACTCATGTGGCCCATTTCATCTTACACATATGTTTCCTTGACCCATGGATGAGATCCTAACTTGAGACGAAGGCGCTGCAATGACCACAGGTCTGGTCTACACTATATGGTGTCTCTTACCCTTCTTTTGAATCATAATACCCTAGTTAGGTCTTTTTCGCAGTATTATTCTAGTTCTTAAAGTCCTCATCCCTTCAGTCCTTTTGTGACTCTGTTTTAGGAGCTTGGCTTTGTCTACTGCATCATAATAAGTGTTTGGTTGAAATGCAACCACTTCATATTGTAAGGTGAGTTCTAGTCTTAACATAAACTGATGAGCCATAGACTTCTCATCAATTTTAAAGGCAATTGGCATGAATTTTATCAAGCGATTGAGTTCCATCTCATACTCATCTACCGACCTCTTTTCTTGATAGCAACTATAGTACGCTGCCTGCATCTTGTCCCTTATGCTACTAGGGAAATATTGTTCATACAACATCTCCTTAAACCTCCCCTATGTGATTGGTTCTACAGTGAGTCTTGCAAAACTCGACCACCATTCAGAAGCAGAGCCTTTCAACAGATAAATAGCATACTTCACCTTCTTATCTTTGGGAGTTCCCAACGCTTTAAATGTCTTTTCCAGCTCATCAACCCACTGTTCAACATCTAGTGGATCATCAACCTTAGGCCTAAAGTCCTTGACCATTCTACTAAAACGGTCAAAAGCCACTTGCTTAGTTAGCTTCTCTCTAATCTCCTTCATCATCTGTGTCTATTTAACATTCAACACTTGCAGCTCTTATATTTGTTGTTGCTGCTATGCCACCACTCTTGCTAAAGTATTGATAGCCTCTAGCATCTGCATATCATTGATTTCACTTCCTCCCTATCCATGTTAAGGAGGTTTGGGTGGCATTTTGTTATCAAGAGCATCACCTCCAACTTTTGAGAATGATCCTGGTCTCAAGATTTTTCTAAGAATTCTACAAAATAAATTACAAAAATGAGGAAAAATATAAGATTATATACATTCCTTAAAGTATGGAATATTAAAAAAATGACATTTTAAATATTACTGAAGGGATTCATTAATCAGTGATATTAGTCCCATTTACTAACCACTCTCATCATTTATTAATATTTTATAGATTTAACACCTAATTTATCGAAAGATCACAACTTACTTTCTATTGTTTAAAACTTATACCTATTGATTCTCATCTAGTCTAAGGATCATCAAACTAATCTCTGATACTACCTAAATTGTAACACCCTAAAACTCAAGATGAGTACAACCCACCACATGTCTCCATTATGTGAAGACACGTGAAAGCTCAAACACTATAATTCTTCAACCTTTACATTTAAATCTCCATAATGATAAGTAAAATCTTCTCCTACATACAATAAGTTAGAAAGAGTTTGTATCCTCATACATACATCGCAACATAGTCTCATCAAATTATTACAGCAAAAGTATTCATGAACTCCAATACTATAACAACATTTGAAGGAAACATATGTCCTCAATACATAACCCAAATTCAATCTCTTAGATTTAATAAAGTAGAAGCTTTCAACAACGTTAAATATAATAATAGTCTAAAATCACATTTACAAAAATATCTAATATCTCTCCTTTCTCCTCATTAGAAAACTACTCATCATAGTATATGTATTCCCCATTCTCCTCAATATCTTGATTTGTCTCTACTAAGGTCTTATCATACCTTATAATTTCTCCTATGACACTTGCAACTAAAAAAAAGTCTCACGAGAAGTGAGCTAATACCCAACACTATGTATACCTACACACGCATACGCATGCCATGACAGAAACAACAACACATACATGATGCAACATATTATTCATTCACAATTTAGATTATTTCACAAACGCTTATACCAACACGCAAGCTCATCATCAAAATCATCATACAATCCTTCCACAAACAAATATATATGACAAAAGGTATTCCCCTTTGTTCATGAGTCTATTCCATATGTAATAATAATATGTATACAACAGTGGATATTTCCCACTATCCATGAGTCATTTTACAATATCCTTCCACATAAATGAGTCCTTTCATATTTTACCCAGATTATTTTGGTATACGACTCCACTAAAGATAATTTTACATACCGATCATCGAGGTGCCACCTTGAGAATACCAACCTACACTTGATTTCTTGGACCTAGCCATTCATAATCACATGCACAATCAATTAGGTTCTTTTACAATAACATTTAATCCATACATAATTTCTAATTAACAAACACAAACAACACACACATTATATATGTATCTTAATCTCCGATAGCTGATTTCCTTACACTTACAATCTCACAGATCCTCTAAACCTATACACATTCCTAATTGCATATTCTTAGAATTGTATTTCATTAAAGTAAAACAGAATGGGAAGTGTTTCAATTCAACATAGCCATGTAAGAGGTCGTGTAGAGTGACACGAGATAGTTTAAGGCCGTACTAGAGGTCGTGTGCTTTTTTATAAATTCTACCAATTTGACACACCCAAGTAAATAGGCGTGTTGGTGACCGTGTACCTTTCTATACATATTTGCATTTTAGCATGGGCCGGTACATGAGTGTGTGCCTAGCCATATAGGTCATTGTTCATCACGAAATCCCCTTTTCCAATTCGAAATTCCCAAATCCTTCTAACTATAAACCAAATTCAACATTTTTTAACCTAAATGTGTATTATTTTTCGCAGAATATACTAATTAAGGTTAATCTAATGACTTACCGGTTCAGATCGTTCTAATGCTTGAATTCCTATCTCGAGCCTTTCATTACACAATTTGCTCTATAAGGAGTCTTAAAGGTTAATTACTAATTCATGCTATACTTACGTTAGCGACAGTCAATTGATATTGATTGGTTACTCACCTTAATCCAATAGGCGAATAGCGGGTGTGATCGTCTTCTTCTTTCTTGGTTCTTTGAAAAGTGCATTTAGGATTCTATAGCGCAAATGAAGAAAAAAGATTAATAGGAGGTATATTAGCCTTTTTATTTCTCTTTATTAAATTACTGAATTGCTCGTATTTTTTTAGTTTATTTACTACATTAACCTTAACTTATGTTCATTGTATATTCATATTTATATATATAAATACTCATATATTTACAATACATATAATATATATATATATATATATAATAGTAGCAGCTATTTATTGAAAAAAGAAAGAGAAAAAAGAAGAAGAAAAAAACGTGGCATTCTGGGCGTGCTGCCAATTTTAAAGCTGCGTCAGTGATTGTGAACAATGTGATGAAGCAAAGCCATCCTTGTTCAGTACATTGACTAATCTTGCGATTTTCGTATAGGACAAGCTTGTCTTGTCAACGTGGCTCTCTCTATCAAGTGGTCTTCAATTCATTATAAGAGCGTCAGCCGGCAACTCATCAAAAGAAATTTCATATTTAGATGTTTAAAATAAATATGGAAATCGATTAAAATTAAATTAAATCGATGGAAATATTTTTACTTTTTTAAGTTCATTTTTTTTTTCGGCTTTTGAATAAAAAGTAGTGAAAATCAATAAAAATCGAACATAATTAAGAAAATAGCTATAAAAGCAAAGTTGAAAATATAAAGTAAAAAATATTTTATTTTATTTACAATATAAAAAGTAAATATTTCATCCAATTTTTTTTTTTTATTTCTACTTTAATAAACCAAAGAAGAAATAGAAACTACATCTCATTTATTTTCTTTTATATTTATTTCCATCATTTTTCACTATCTATAAAATTACCAAACATAATGTTGAGCTCCTAACTTCGATTAACTTCCCTAGCAATTTATATGGCAGCCGATAGGGATGAGAAAAAATTTATTGATATTGATATATTATATGTTTAGATAAGTAATAAGTAAATGCTAATAATATTTAAATATATAATAGTGATAATAATTTTTTTTACAAAATACTGTTTATGTTTTTATATATTACTATTTTATTAATAATTATATACTATTAATTCATGAATAAACCCTAATAATATTTAAATATGTAATAATAATAATAATATAATATTATTATTTTTATATTAATTAATTAAAATTTTGATTTTGATTTTAATAGCTTAATATAATATTAATAGTTTATTTGAATCACTTGAATATTTAATTAAAGGGGTTCGGTATAATAGGGGGTTGGTGGGAGAAGACTAAGAAGATTACAAATTGACAATGGCTTCACTCCGCCCAAGGAGAGAAGTTGGGTGTTTGAAAATTAATTTTAATTTCAATTATTTTGAGCGTACGTTGGGTTATCATATCATAAAATAAACCCAAACTTCTCAGTTCTTTTTCCAGCACAAGCCCTGACTCTGGTTCATCCTACTTTCTTGATTTCTATCGATTTTAAAATTAAAAAATTGAGATTAGATAAATTTTTTAAATAATTTGTAATATTATTGTGATGTTTTTTATTTTATGATTTCAAGCATTAATTATAAAGCATTTAAAAGGAAAAAAATTTGATGAAAATCTAGGAATTATAAATGGAGATGTAATATCCTAATGGTATCTAACAATGATAACTATAATAACTCTGGCAAATATTTTCTAATATGGCGTTAAAGTAAAAAATGATAGCCAATAACTTAGAAAAGTTATTTGATCAATATGATAGCTATATATTTTTATAAGACGAGGGACTTATTTGATCAATATGCAAAGTTTAAGAAGTTAGATTGAAACAAAATTTAGAGTTTAAACCATACAAGAAATATGATAGAATAGTATGATATTTAGATTTGGGTAAATTATATTAATTACCTTGATAACTTTTAAAATTATAGATGTTTGAACCTTTTAAGATTAAGCAGATTCTTGCTCCTATACATGAAAATCCCACCATTTATACTTAAGTGGTTGATTAATGTACAGAATTTTTAACATGTAAGTGCCATGTCAGATTTATAATTTAAAAATATCATGTTAGGGTAAATCTATTTCTCTCTCTCTCCATTCTACTTAATTTGTCACTTGCAATCATGTTATTACTAGAAGCTTTAATCTTTAATAACTTTCATAAATGTTTTAGGAAGAACAAGAAGACACAATTTTCTTAAGGCGATTGCAAGAATTAGTTGATGCCAATCCAAATAATGCAAAACCTCAATGCAATCTTATAATTTTACTTTAAATTCCGGTGATTTTACTTTCACTTCATGCTTATTTGACTTGAAGCCAAAATCCTTTTTTTTTTTTGGTTTAACTCCCCATATTCAAGTATTTAGACCATAATCATAGCAAAGTTAGTTAGTTCAAGAGATAATCAAGAGCGAACAAGTGTTATCAATAAGTAGTAACATGTGGTCTTGATAACCGTGAATATAAGGTAATAAATTTATTCATCTGGATTCGAGATGTGTTTAGGTTGAGTATCGAATGGGTTTTATAAAACTTGAATTTGATCCGTTATTCTGTAGGGCTATCAATGACTTGCCCCAAAATCTTAAAGGATTTTTATTTAATATCTAGAACTCGTATCATTCGTCAACGGTACAATAAACTCATGTCCCATCGTCCCACCAGTACAATTTGAGCCAAACACTTTTGTGTAAGACAAAAAAAATATATATATTATCAAGACTCCTATAATTTGTTTTTGCCTTTCTTAAAAATATATATTAGGTGTAAAGCGATAATATATTATATGGTGGTATAAATTATTTATAGGAGAACAACTGTATTAAATATGACCACATGTAATTACAATTCTAATTAAATAATCTCATAGAGGTATTATTAAATCATACTTGAAAATTTGAAATTCAGAGAAATGAACTTTATTAAATGATATTTGAAAGCTATTGTATTAGGGAATTCAATATACTATATAGACATTCATCCAAATTTTAAATTAAATAACACTCAACTCATTAATTACATATTCGTACAAGTTTATGACATAATTCACTAAATTTGAAAAATTAACTAAAGTTCATCCCATCCTCTTGTTAAACATTCAACAAAATTAATTGAAATTTAATTTATTCTCTTTCTCAATTACATTCATACCAACGAAGAGAAAAAGAAATTTCATAAAATAGATTAGAAGAGGTATGAAACT
Source organism: Laguncularia racemosa (assembly GCA_037954665.1). Lineage (NCBI taxonomy): Eukaryota > Viridiplantae > Streptophyta > Magnoliopsida > Myrtales > Combretaceae > Laguncularia > Laguncularia racemosa. The sequence goes on along the minus strand of JBBMOL010000003.1, from coordinate 4,556,820 downwards.
AAGAATTGTAGATGTGGTTAGGAAGTGAAAATAATGAGATTATACAATAGAGATATGACTAGAGTTTCTTGAACTTTAATAAATAAATAAGTGAAAAATAGCTTTCTTTAGTGCAACGTGATAGTCCATAGGTCACAATCTTTTAATTTTTAAATTTAGATTTGAAAATATTATTACCTAGTATTTTTTTAGCTAGTCGAGTTTTTCCATCAATTTTTTTTATTTGTTTAACCCAAAACTGATTAAGTAATACCTAAACTCATTCTAAAACCCTATAGGATAGTTAGTGGGTTAGATGAGTTTAATATACCTATAACGATTCACCTGGTGACATCCTTATTATGGATTAAATACATTTGCATAATTGCATGTTTTATTGTGGTAGTGTTTGCTTAATAAAGCCAAACAATACAATGAAAACATGATAGTGCTATATCGGAAGAACAATACAATACAATACTATCATTTTATATCATATTTAGTTTGTATAGTGTTGGACATAAATTTTTGTAATTATATTAGGTTATTTTTTGCATTAACCTGAAAATTCAATGAAAGAGTTTTGGTGTAGACTCAATAATAAAAAATTAATGATAGTATAAGGTTATAATTTAGGTTTTAAGCTTGTACTTATTTTATCTAGTAAAAAAAAAAAATTATACCATCTAATATATAATACAATTTTTTTGGGTTTTGTCCAATGTCTTAAGATTTATTTTGTTTAGTGACTGGTTCACTATACAAATCACACAAAGAATTAAACATTTATTTAGTTTAATACTATAAAATAATGGTAATCAAATGCTACAATTTACTATCTTTAATAGCATTCTCGATCAACAAGGGTCACGCCAAAGAGTCATACCACTTGTTGATGTTGGTAATATGATGGTGGTCGGTATTGGTGTTGGAGAAGATGAAATGAAAAAGGTGATGGTTCCCTTTTTGGATTTTTTAAACTTTTTTCTTTTTCTTTTTATAATTTTTTTAAATTTTTAATCTAATGATGACATTTTTAAAATATAAATATATGACAATTGATACTTTAAAATTATAGATCCACTAATCTTCCACACAATTAAAAATCGTGGAATCTAGATATATTGGAGTGTTCATATAATTTTAAAAGTTTCTAAAGGTAATTGTTATATTTTAGCTTTAGATTTATTAGCACGATTACATTGTTAGATAGTTAGATTGTAATGGCAAAACATAAAGATGAATAAAATTGTGCTTTAGCAAAATACATGATTGTTTTTCTTTTGAAAAACTTAGTTAGGAATTTATTAGGTAAAAATAAAATATTCAATATATAAACTTTTTTTTCCAACTACTATTATAACTATTTAAAAAAGAAGAAGAAGAAGATGATGATGATGGTGATGATTCATACACAATACATTCTATTAAAATATTAATATAAACTTTAACATTCAAAAGATCAAGATGGACGATTAATCCTATTAGCAACAATAAAGCTTTCAACAGATTGGTAGGTTGTAATGGATACACATATTCATGGAGGGATGCTAGAGTGATTTTGGGACGGGTTTTATAAAACCCTAACCTACCCTTTTAGGATTTAACATTTTCCAAAACCTCTAAAAACTCAATAAGGGTTTTTACTTGTATTACCAATACTCAACCTTATAGGGTTATGAACTTTATAGAGGCATGTTAGATTTTTATAGAGTTTATATGAGATAAGAAAAAAATAAAATAGAAAGTAATTAGATAAGGTTAAAGTTATATTTACTAATTTATATATAATTAAAAATTGAAAATTAAACATGTTATATAGTGTAAAATCAATGTAGAGTATGCATTTTACACAAGTTAAGAACAAATATTATTATTAATATATTTTTATTGAGTCAGGTTTCTTATTTAGTTTTTTGAAATCTCAAAACCCCGATTCTATAACCCAACCCGATCAAGCGAGTTAAGTACCCTATAACAATTTGCATAGTTGCATCTCTATGTTTATGCCTTATTGTTGATGACTAGGCTTATGCATGAATTGCCTTTGCATATTATGCTTGAAAGTAATGTTGGGTGCATAACGCCAAACTTTGGCCTCAATAATATTGCTAGTGCAACTTTCTTGTGTATCTAAAATATGTATGTACTTTGTCAATACATATTGATTTAGAAATTAAACTTAGGCCTTGAATCAAGAGTATTAGGTGAGTTTGCCCCTTTTAAAAAAGCATTTTTTTTAAATAAGGTTTTGGCTAAATTAATTCCTAAAATGCTGTTGTGAAATCACATGTTTAACATGCGATTTTGATATAGCACATAAATTGATGTTGGACATGCAATTTCATTACAAAAATCACATACTCTACATGTGATTTTATTACATTAACCTAATAAATTGCATGTTTTGTATGCAATTTCTTTGAAAATTTCCTCCTTGAATAGTTAGAAACAAAATTGCATGTTAGATATGCGATTGCATAATGGTATTGAGGAAATTGATTTGGCTAGGACCTTATATTAAAACATACTTTTTTAAGGAAGGGCAAACTCACCTAACACTCTTGAATCCAATATTTGAAATTCAATTCCTTAGAATTTTGATTACCCACTCATCAAAGTAATTAAAAAAGAAAGGATATAAAATGCAATCATTTTGTTGGTTTACTTATAGTAAATACTGAAATTATAAGTAAGAAAGAGAAATGGATACAATACACGTAAAAAAATTGGATAGAGAAGAGTGTGAGAGATAGAGAGAGAGTAGTTTAGAGAAAGACTGAAATAGTAATTTTAATGAAAGAAATAAAGTACATCTTAGCAATTAAGATCTTAATAATAGGATAAGTAAAGAAATATAAATGGAATAGGATTTAAAATCTTAATTATGTAATTTTCTACTAATAAAATATTTAGATCTAAAGGATCAATGGAAGGTTTTCTAGGAGAAGAGGTGATTGCTATACTGGTTGTGTGTTGTTTGTGTATGTTTCAAGATAGTAGAGTCAAACTAATGTGTTGGTTGTGCTTGGCCAAGTAAACTTGCATATGGCAAACATGGACAAAAGCATGATGGTTCCACAAGTCTTGGAAGAATTGAAAAGATTAGGTGATAAGATTGCTACAGTACTTGACATTGACACTTGTAAGTTAAACTTGCAAGGTAAATGCACATTGAATCGTTATGATATTTTTATACTTCAGATGTTCAATGAAGACTTAACTCAATCTTAGTCCTTGGTGTATGAATTTGTTGTTGGATGCATTAAGTTGTATTTATGAACAACATACTATGGTAGTGAATATTTGTTGAATGGCTTTATTTCTTTGAATGCCATTATTAGGTTTAGTAATATTGAGTTGTCTCATGCAATTTCTTCAAGTATTGATGATATTAGCAGTTCCTCTTTTTGGCATGTATCACACAAGTCATGACAGAATATACAACTTGATAAAGGTCCTTGATGCCCACCTACAAAAGCAAACTACTCATTGTGAACATTGTTAGCATGAAAGATAGTAAGAAAGTCATTTGGTAGAGGGACTACTTGAGCATTAGAACCTTTGCAACCCATTCATTTTGATATGCATGGCCTAATGAATTTAGGGGCTAGGAGTGGTGAACTCTACTTCATCAAATTTATAGACAGCATACGTTTTGGTCATGTTTACCTAATCAAGCATAAGTTGGAAGCGTTTGGATTATTTTCGACAATATATGACCTTCGGTTGAGAACCACCTTAACAAGATTGTAAAATCTCTTAGGATTAAACCATGGTCATGGATATTTATCCATTCAATTCAAAGAACTAAGAGATGAAAAAGGATTAACAAGGCAACTGATGATCCCTAAAGCAACACTGCAAAATAGTGTTGCCAGAGAGAAGGGATGGGGATGAACAAGTGAATTTGCTTAGTCTCCTACTAGGAAGATGCATTACTAATCACTTACCTCTAGTTATTAGACTGAGTCTATTGTACATCTTGCAAGCTATGGATGGATAGAATACCTAATTTAGGTAATTCGCAGCCATGTGGCTCGGCAGCTTGTATTTAAAAAAAAGAAAGAAAAGAAAAACTTCACATAAATATGGAAATTGGCAGCTGAAATAGGAAATGTACATGCTCAAAGCACCTCAAGCATTACAACTTTATGAATTGGATGACCTAGAAGTTATGGCTCTAAGCCAATCGACTAAACCAAAGAACATGACAAGAAATCAAACTCATCGTAACATAGCTAACATGGATGCTTAACTCTAGATGCGTATGTTTATCCTAGAATTTCCTAATGTTCGTGGTACCCCCTTTTTGTGAGAAACAACCTTGCAAAATTAACATTGGTAGAAAAAGTGAAAGCTACTTGAAGGATTGTGAATTTGCTAGGTAAAAACTACTTCAATTATAATATTACTCTGCATATCTATTTTCAGCATTCCAGATGGAAATAAAAAACTCGTGCTTATGCCAATTATCAAGGAAAAAACATAAGAGAAGATGAACACTGAACATCGGCTTTTGATCTTTTTGCTTCCTCAAGATTTTCTTCTTAGGTAGTCAAATAGCATTGAACGGTGTACTACGAAGGTTTAGAGAAGGATGAGTAAGTACATAAGAAAAGAGCTGCTTTCATTTCATAAAACTTTGTAAGAAGAAATCAAATTGAGCTCTTTTCAGGTAATTGTTAATCAAGCCATTAAAACTAAGCCATTGATATATGTAGAGAATTTCTCTCTATATACAAAGAAGAAGAAATCGCTTAAAATCAGTCAAATGATTCTAAAATGTAGCATAATCTATTGAAAGAATGTGCCCGTCTAGGAGAGATTGATGCAACTCACTTTTCATTTGTTCAAACGAGTCATCTACTATGAATATTTATATTTTAAGATATAAAAAAGCCTTCTCTTCATAGATGGTGATGAGAAAAAAAGGCAAGTGAGTTGTCTCAAAAATATTGAGTTATCACGTCATCCAGATTCTATAGTTCAAGATGCTGTTTATATAAGAAACAGCTTTTTAACCATCCAGTAGATCTTGATGCCAGTGTCAGCATGGTTAGGACTACACTTATCAGTCAGTCATATGCTTATCTTCCTCTAGATTAGTATGGAGATATGAGCTGTATTCCCAAAACAATGAAGAAGCGGAATGACAGACAATTCAATCCTTATGACACCAACCTAATAATCCATAAGGTGAAGAGAGCACTCGTCTTAAAGAAGGCTTATATCTTAAATAATTTCAGCAATTATGCACTATGCACTTAAACTTCTCCAACATCTACATAGGCATGATAACTAATAGTTCCGAATTCTACTTGTAAGATTCAATTCATTCCGAAATTGAAAATGGATGGGTTCATTTTGATTGTTTAAAAGTAACCATCTTCATCAAACTAAGCATTTTCCAGCCTATTATTCCAATGAAGTTAAGAAAAGAAAATTCGTTCCTTTTAGGAAAACTATATAGAAATTTTACCTTTACTCCCAGGGCATATTTGTTCCACAAAGTATCTTCCAAATTTTTTTCGATATTTATCATAACAAAAAATTCGAAAACATTAACACAGTAATTTCAAGAATCTGCTGCAAGTAGTAGAAACTTTCAACAGCAAATGGTGGTAGAAGAAAATGAAAGCAGCCAACCTTCCCGCATGGTGGTTATCAACCACTGAAGAAACCAATTGAAAATATATTGCACAAGAAGTTTTCATACTGCATAAGTAGATAATGGAATGTAATCAGGGCTCTCATCCCTGTTTATATGTTTGTCTTTTTCTACTGTTACAGAGCACGTGAATTGATCTTGGAGATTTGATGATGATTCTACAAGGCCATCAAATGAGAAAATCTATCACAGCTCACTCAACTTCCTAATCACAATACCAGATCTGCACCAATTTGAGATGGGAAAAAACTTACAATTTTGCACTTAAAGTAATTATGGTTTCGAAAGAACTACTATTTTCATCAGTTCAGAATTGTGAAGTTGAGTGACATTGGCATGACTTCTTCAATTACATTGGAAGTTTTCTTAAATAATATGGCATCACAACAGCTACACTATGAGGTAAAAGAATAATAATGCAGGCAAGATAGCTGCAAGAATTGTAATAAAGGAAAATAAATAAATAAATAATGCAGCACCTAAAATGGGCTTATCATGTGAGCCAACCATAACGATAACTCTGGAACAAGCCGTCTTCTTGGAGATACCATCTTATCTTTTGCTAGAGCTTCTTGGTCACCAGCATGGATAAAGGCAACTAAATGATCAAATAATTCATCTTTACCACCTCGTAGAGGATCCTGCAGAGATGAATCATATTTTTATGAACTTGAAATGTGATCTTCATCAGGTTGTTCATCTAAGTCAAAGCTTTCTAAATGTTGTCCCAACCAGTCATTATGAGGCAAGAAATTTTTTCAGTACCAAGATGAGAAAGGTCAATGCTTAGGAGTATAATATAATATAATAACTTCATAATTTCAAATGGATTTGCGAAATATCTGACTCTTAGCAGCTTTCTCAATCGTGTAGGGTTTATCTAGACCAAAAGCCCTCTAACATCTAAGTAGCTGTTACTTTTTATGGCTCCCTATAACAAATGACACTTTCTCTAGCATGAAATGAAAATGGTCAGAAGATCTACATGATCACTTACTTGAAGAAAAAGATCCGTGTGTGTTTTCCCTTCATACAACACTAGTTCAGCTTGAGCCCCATTTCTTTGGAGAGTATCTACAAAAGATTTACTGTAGAAAAGTGTAAGTCAGCTTCTATTTCAAAAGCATGTGCTCTGAATGCTTAGAAGAAATAGAGCCCATGATTGTAAAGATTACATTCTGGTCATACTTAATATAACAACAAACTACTCAAAAAGGAACAAAAGCGTAGAGTTATTTGTTGCTATATCTCTATAACAGAAGTGTCATTTCATTTACACCGCTAAGTTGAACTTTCTTATCTTGCTCATGAATTTGTCATCTAACAATCATCAACAATTTTCAATTTCCTCCCAGGCCTATTTATCCTACAGGTGATATATACAAGGAGTTTTTTCTCCCAAGGAGAGAAATAGCATACTATCTGAAACATTATATATTAACTAGAGATCAAGAATCAAAGTAATATCTCTACACTGCTACCATTTTCATGAAACTTAATGGTGGACAAATTTTCAATGAAAAATCATTTTTCAAAACTACTTCAGGAAAAAGGAACAATTAGTGCTTTGAAAAAAGAAGAGACACTGAAGTTTCTCATGAGGAAACAGAAAGACCAGCCCATCAATGAGTATATCCATACAATAAGATATCTAAGGTAGATGTGGAAATTAAACGAAACAAACCTGGCATCGACTGGTATCGAGTAATCAGCAGTTCCATGGAAAAGAATAATATGAGGCAAACAAGAAACAACGTCCTTAATGCCAGGTTCCTGTACTTGAACTTCTGGAGAGAACCGTTGCAGTGATTTTTCTCCCTCCATTATGCTTCATCGCAAAAGACAAAATATGAGGCCAAATGGTACTATGAAATCTTGATTAAAAACTCCAACAAATGTTATCAGCATGCATTGAAGAGTAACAAGTGAATAGGATATGTTGTTTAGGCTACCTCAAGAAAATCGAGCGATATAGGCCTCGATTATGAAAATGGTCAACCAAATTGAACAAATTGTATCTGTAACACCAAATTTAGGGGAAAAAAGTTAAGATTTGCAATTTTTCACTTCTATCTATTATGATGTAGTTGCATAATCAATTATCCAAAAAATGTAGTTGCATAATTTCATTGGCATTATCAAATAGGCAAGCAATTTTATTGTGGCTTTCTCATCCATAACAATTTGAAATCTTCCATTAAATGGTACACTTCAATTCAATGAACCACAATTTTGCAATAAAAAGATACCTGGAGGATTGGTTATTCTATAAGAAAAATCATACACATGATCTCATTTGGGGTGGCTTTCTCCACCTAAAATTCATTTCATTCATATACAACATATCTTATAATCAGAATAGCAGAAGCAGTGTGCAAGGATAGACTCTCATAAATTGTGGATTGTGACTCAAACTATTCATTTATATGTAGCACTCACTGTGCCACGCTTTCCTTCTATTCATGCATGCATCGTTGCGAACATGAGCCTAGATATAGAATGCCAGCTAAATATAGCTGATTAATAATGTGTTATAGGTTATAAAGTTTATAATATTTTTCATATCTCAAAAAATATGCAAGTTTTTGATGAGTGGTGTCACATCAATTAGCAGAAAAAGGAGAAGATACCAAAAAAGGAATTATAAGGATTTCAACTCAGTACATGGATAATGAATCTTAAGGTCTTACAGATAAATGCACTTACCCTCCAGATAAACCAAAGTATGCTTTTATCTGAGACAAGCTCCACGAAGTAATCTCTTCTCTGGATTCTTTAAGTGCTTGTTCCATGAGGACACATGCAGCAATATGTGCACCAGCTGACTGTCCCATTAAGTAGATCCTGAGCATGTAATCATTTGGTTGGGTTCTGCTTAGGAAAACAAAGCAGGAGAGAGATGTATGACAAAAAGGGCATGCGTCAAATTCCTACCTATCAGGATCACCTCCATATTCAGCAATATTATTGATGACAAAAGAGATTCCCTGAGATGTGTCAGCAACCATATCACTAATTGTCCCTTGGGGAAAATTTCTGCATGCAAATTTCAGAAACAGTTTCTTCTGAAGTGTCAATGACTGAAGAGGCATTATTCATCATATCAAAGAAGTAGTTGGTCAAACCATAGACAAGTTTATGATGAGAAACCAGGAAGGTTACAAGAATTATCAAATGACTGAAGCCAAATTTTCACTATAAGCAATGATGATATCATTAACCGAATATGTTGCTGGAGTACATTTTCTTATGAATAATATTACCTGTAGTCAATGCATGCCACAATAATATCCCGTTCAGCTAACTGTTTTCCCAGAAGAGAACCCCAGGCCTTATAACTACATTAACAGAGAACTTCATGTCAAGTAATCAGAAAAAGGACAGGAAAAGCAAGATACATAGACCAACTACAACACTTCCGCTCATATTTTAATTTTATCCTGTCTCTTCCAAGTTTTGACAAAATCAAATCATATTCCCATGACTACTAAGGTGGTCCTTCCTAACAATGTTAGCCATTACAAAGGAACTGCTGGTTATCTTACCCAATGATCCAAGCTCCACCAGTTACAAATGCCACGACAGGCTTTGGTTTGTCACAATTTCTTGGCAAATGTAGATCCAACCTGTATTATCTCAATTAAAGATCAGACCATCCAACTTTGGCATGTCTTGTGATCATGATATGGCCACAGTGGTCAAAAGCAGAATAAAATAAATGTTAAGCAATAATGAAAATGAATAACTTACCTATTTCTCGGTTGATCCCCATAGACAATGCTACGCCGAACATAACTTGAGAAATAATAATAAAATGCAACTGTTGAACATCAGAAGAGTTACATTTAAGTCAATTGGAAGAAACATCAGCGAAAAAGATAATGAGATTTTGGAGAGCAATGTACAATACCAATACTACCAAATAAGTTGGAGAACGATGGTAACAGAAAGGGAAGAGATATAGTTTGCAAATTGACAATGAATTGAGAATACACACCTTGAAGAAAACCAGGCATAAGTAGCATAGCATAGAGGCCAAGAGCAAGTAATTTCATGATCCACCGATAGCCTACCCTGAAGAACATATGGATTAGTATATAATTTTGAGAACAATAACATATCCAAACGACATAATGTCATGAAAGAGTTGCAAACTTTACAACTAAGATAGGGACAAAAGAGCAAGGCTAGCTTATTCCTTATATCATCTGCTCTACACGCATGCCAAACATCATATGGCAATCACCTAACAGGGAGTTGCTCTCAATTATGATCGTTTTATTAAATATGGGCTACCTCATGGCATTCAACAGATTTACCCAGATAGCTTAACAAAGTCCATGAAATCATGAAAGCCACACTAACCTGAGCTACAAAAGTGCCACAAACAGATTATAGATCAAACAAACATCACAATGTCTCATCTCTTATCGATTCTCTCCATCCACATCCCGCTACTCATTCAAATGGACGAAATCAATAGTTCCATATGGTCGAATAATAAAATAACAATCAAATTAAACACTTTTGAGTTTTCTTCCATCAAAGCATGTAATAGAAACTAAGCTCAGGAGAAGCAGTCACTTCTGCGTCCTCATTCAATCCAAACCTCACTTTCTCTCTGTTCAACAATTAAATCATGCTAAAAAAATAAAAAATCTTCCGCAAAAAGATTCTAAATCTACATAAAAATTGAATTAAGGATATTTATAGAGGTACCCCTTATAATACAACAAAAATACAACTACCCCAAAAAATTAATTTAAAAAAATTCCGTCTTTCTTATGATTTATCAATTTTTTTTCTTTCTTTTAATTTAAACAAGCATGAAAAGGCAGAGTTATAATTTCCTTAAAAAATTTGCCATATCTATGCCCCTTTTTTTTATTCTAGAGGTGCTTGTAATTTTCTTTTGGGTAAATCAATTTTTTTTTGGGGTAAATCAAGGTGCTTGTAATTTTCCCGTGTGTTAAATAAGAGATAAGAGATATATACTTAACTCTGCTCTAGGCCTTTCAAAGATAACATCAACTTAGTCCTAAGTTTTTTAAAATATAATTTTCAGTCCATTTACACCGACGAGGCTTTTTGCAGGACACTTGACGCATGCTAGTAAAATGAACAGGAAAAATTGAAAAAACATAGCACCAAATGAGCAGTTCTAAACACTGAATATTAGATAAAAAAGTGCATAACAATATAGTATCACTGCATTAACGCCATTAAATATCAAGCTACACATATTACTTTTACTAAAAATGAGCTACTGTAAAAACGGAAAACATCAGACATTTAAATTATACCCGAGATATCGAAGAAGCTTGAAACTGAGCCATGTGATCAAGTAAGTCTCTGCGGCAGCATGTCCAATGTCTCGACTCAACGACGGCGACCTCCCCATCCGACAGCCCGAATCGGATTTGCCGGTGACACGCCGGTGCCGCTGCTGGCGATCGGCCTGTAACGCCGGCATCGAAGCCATCGTCACCTCGAGAGAGAGATTTTCAAACTTCTTATATGGGTTTGGCTTCAAAGTATCGGATCTGACTTGGGTGACTTTTGTTTTTGCCTTTTAGTTTCGGTTTTTCGTGGGATTCCTGATGATGTTTTGGCACTACGGTCTACGTAGTTCTGTCCTGTGAAGGAAAGTTAAATTGGTAACGGTTATATCTGTAAGAAGACGAGCGTTGGGTACGGTTGTTTCCATCTCGAATCGGAGTCCACTGGATTGGGCCATGTTGCGGACAGCTGGATTCTCCGCGGATACATTGGAGCCGGGACTTTTTAAATTTTCTTCTCCAAAATACTTGATGGATGCGCACCCAAAATTTGTGTGCAGAAAAAATAAAAAAGCTTAAAAATAAGGAGATATAAAAATAAAAGTAGTAAGCTACACACCAATCTTTCAAATCTAATGATTTTAGGGAATTGAGTCTTTTTTTTTTTCTTTTTCCTTAAATAAAATAAAAGATTATTTTTAAATGAGGCGATTTCTTATAATATAATAATTGAAGATGCCAATAAGATAATTTTTTTTTTTTTTATAAATGAAGGAGTAAATCGTTATAATATACTCATAATTTCATCTTTTTAATAAATGCAAGATTTGAAAATGGTGCCAAAACAATACAAAATGATGAAAAGGAAATCAAACCAAAGAGCCCATATTCTAAAATTTTCATGTCACAGAAATTATGAGACGAAATTTCCTTGAGTAATTTATGCACAATTTTATCATAAAAAATGTGTATTAAACTAATAATTATCCATCTGAATTTTATTTATTTTTTTACTTTTATTTGTACATACCACAGGACCCAATTCAATAAAAGAAAAAAAAAGATGGAAATTTTTCTTTTCCAAAATTATGTATTTTAGAAGCTTAAATTAACATTTCAATACTTGTATACTCGATTAATTTAATATTTTCAAGTATTTATAGCACATATACCATAATAAATGGACCATGTAAATTATTTATCATTCCTTAGCGAGACTTTCATGGTCCTTATGGCATAATCGATCCTATTATTATCATCTGCCTCCTCTAAAAGGTGTGGCTTCTCCCACTACTAGGTTGTGCTCAAGGAGAAGGAGAACAACAAAAAGCAAAAAAGAAAAACTTATTTACCATCCCTCGTAATTAGGGCTATTGAGATTTGAGACCATGGGCTTACGTATTTAGATATTGTAATTTAAAAAAAATTATATAAATATTATATCTTTAATAATTATTCTTAAAATAGATTTTTAATATATAGATGTGATTTGTGATTTTAGAGTTAATTAAAAAATTTAAATTGAAGATATAAAAATTTATTTTAAAAATAATTATTACGAGTATAGTATTTATATAATTTTTTATAAAAATTACGATATTTAAGTACATAACCCTGAGACCATGGCATGGGCTTAGTATTAAGATTTTCATTAACTAGTGGAAGTTTGCTTTGTGCCTTAACAACTAACATAATCACAGGTCAAACACGCATTTAAGCCTAAAAAACATTAACCATCCGAGTAGTCTCCGTGTTGTAAGCACCACGGTCTTTGTCTAAGTGACATTGGGACTATTTCTTGCCCTTACGTGCTTAATAATGTTTGTCTTACTATGTTATCTCAACCTCTATCCTTCAGCAAAAATGATAATTTAAGTCCTATTATAATTTATCCTTACATTTTATTGTCCAATTAGAATTGAGTTACAGAGAGTTCCAATAATGTTATAATACAATTAAGATGAAACACCCCCCAAAACATTAAAATACAATAAAAACAATAAACATATATATAAATATATACATATATAGGTGTAAAGTTAAAATAAAAATAAATAAGACTCTTAACATGGAAAACAAAAGATTACTTGATGGTATATAAAAAGGTCATCAACGAGAAATTAGATAACGCCTAAATGCATCCATACGATAGGGACAAAAATTAAACCTCTAATAAGATATCACTTACAACTATATGAGAAAAAACTAAAAACATGTAAGATCTTATTACCTAAATAGATAATAATAAACAAACCAAACCTTGGAAACTAGCCTAAACTAGCACCCAAAATTAAGAATAAAATGTTGTTTACACAACCCACATTCAATGTCTATGATAATTTTATAACTAAACAAACTAAGCTGAATATAATTTATAAAATTTTATTGAAAACAAAAGAGATCATTGAATTAGAAACCTAATAAGATAAGCAAACCCTAAAGTAAACTTGTTAATATCCCAAGTTTGTATGCTTTAAAGCGATTAAATAACTTACAAGAACACTCATAAGAGCCTAAAGGTCAAATTTTTATATGTAGACAATAAGATCTTTAACTAAACTTAATTCTAAGAAATTTGTAAAAAGGACCTTATAGCATCATAAGACAGGACACTATACCTTACCTTAAGTGAATCATAGGGGAAAAATAAAATAAAATGAAAAGATAGGATAAAACAGGTAATAGTAGAGACCTAAGTGTTTCACCACAATGGTTAATTACTTCAACATGTACTCAACCACATTTACGTATGGACAATCGCATAATCCCTTGGCTAACTACATCTCACTCTAATCAACCACTACCCCCTTTCTTTTAACCAAATTTCATTTTAATTCATCTTCAACCCTAGTTTTTATCCTAACCATTATTAGCCCATCTAAAATGATGACATTATTTATATAAGGGTAAACTACATTTTCAATACCTATGTTTTTATTTTTTATACTTAAGAGGCCTATGTTTTGCAAAATTAAGAAAAACCTAATGTCTGTTAATGGATTCATTAATTTTAAAACCCATTGTTCTTTTTTCCCTAATCGCTTGATTTTGAATTAAAGTGGGAATATTTTGCTAGCACTTTGCAATCATGATGAGCATGAATGAGGTGAAATCCACACATCACAATATCTATAAGTACACGTTCTACTATTACTAGTGTGCTAATGATGGTAGGAATGTCATTGGACCAAATAAATTTAACATAGCTAGTGTTCTTTCAACTTATGCTTCACTTGGTGCACTTGGTCATGGAAAGTGGGTGTATAATTACTTAAGGAGAAGTGAATTAGGTTGTGATATAGTACATTCTACATCCTTGATTGACATATATGGTAAATGTGGTTCCATAGTGTAAAACTTCAGAACTTGGAACACCACAACCTGCTACGTGTCACTACTATTGAGCAACACGCTAAGGCTCTAAACTTCAACATACTTCAAAACCTACTCATATAAATTATTCATCATACTATTATAATCAATAATCAAAGGAATGACTCATAGGTAAGTCATTCCAAATGTCATTATTTAACAACAAAATCTCAAGCTATAATTTGTCTCTATAATTTCAATTTAACCATAAAACATCTATTTACAAATGTTCATAATTCTTGTCACTCTTCTTCTACATAGTAATAGTGTTATCTTCTCATCTCATTTATGTAATGTCCCACCAAGTTTATGTTCTCATCATACTCTAGTTGTTCATCATTTTCGCCTGCAGCTAAAAAAAATATAGGAAGGGGGGGTGAGCCTAAGCTCAGTACGTGAGTACCACACCCAAATGCGCATGGCAAACCACATTAATATCACATGTATGCATGCAACATTTATCCTCAACACATTCATAATTCAGTTTACACATCAACACCTACATGAATTATAACATATAGGGGTATTCATGACCCTGATACACATAACATTTGTCTTAGTGGGAATTGCCTCTGTGGACCCCATCTAACTATAATGAGAATTGTCACTGCAGGCCCCGTCTAACCATAATCTACCTTAGATCATTTCGATACACGGCACCATTAGGGATAACGTGGCATACCGATCATTGAGGTACCCCCTAGGGATTTGCCACTACGAGCCCTTAGGTCGAACCAAGCATAAGCAACATATCTTATTCTATTCACATAATACTGTATTACTTCATGATACCACATGATTCACATTATATCTCAACATTTCATTATTTCATATACAATGCATTAGATAACTTCCTAGCAATCACATACAACAAACAAAGTAAATACGTACTTAGAATCTTAGCCTTATGCACTTCTTGTCCCAAACTTAAGCTAAGCTAATATTTGTATGATCATCAAGACATCACTCTTAATACTAATCCAATTATAGTATATTTCTCCTAATTCCTTTTAATCCATTAGGTTATCTATGGTTATACTAATTGCCTCGGTTGTGTGGAACTTGGTTAATTAAGAAGATAATTTGATATATAATAATAATGTTCATCACTTAACATGGCCATATTAGAGGTCGTATTGCTCAACACGGGTTAGTACATGACCATGTTGGGGGTCGTGTATCTCTCGGTGAGATTTTGGCTTCAACACGGTTAGAACACGATTGTGTTGGGAGGCCGTGTTGCTTAACATAGGCTAATACATGACCATGTTAGGGGTCGTGTATCTCTCGGTGAGATTTTGGCTTCAATATGGTTACAACACGATCGTGTTGGGAGGTTATGTTTCTCTTAGTTCAACACAGTCGAAACAAGACTGTGTTGGAAGGTCGTATATCTCTCGGCATAAATTTTAGCCTTAACATGTTCGAAACGCAACCATGTTGGGGACTATGTATCTCTTGGTATACCTAGGTAAATTAACACAAGAGCAACATAACCGTGTTAGATGGTCGTGTATCCTTCAGTTTGTTTTTCAAACCCTTATTTTTCTACCTTTAATTCATCCAATCTTCTCATTTCCTACTCCTAAGCTTAAGTAGATCCAAACATACGCATTATAAACTCTTACCCGATCTGAATTTCGCTTGAAACTCTCAATCTAATCACTTCCATGCTTAGTCAATCCATCCTTGAGTTCAATTCCCATAAATTCCTGTATACAACCAAACCGTTCCGTGATTGGGTCATCGTTGTTAAAATAGATCTTATAATAACTCCAAATCATTACCTATTTGTTGCGCCGCGATATGTTCTTGGATCAGTTTAGGTTTTCTTGAAAAAGGTCTCTCTCCCTTTCTCTCTAGGTGGCTATTGTAAAAGTGTGCAGAAAAAGAGAACCCTAAGTTATTTTCACATATATATATTCCCATTGGAAAAGACAAAACTACCCCTATCTTTAATTCATATTAGCACAATTGCCCTAGCTTTTATATTATTTATTTATTTGTTTATATATATATATATATATATATATATCGTGCATTACATTCTCTCTCATTTATTAAAACTTTTGTCCTCGAAAGTTATTTGGAATTGGGAAAAGTTTTGGATGTTTTCTCTTCATTTCTTCTTCTAATTCCCATGTCACCTCTCGCTCTGTTTGATTTGTCCACTATACTTTGACATAAGGAATTCATCATCTTCTTCTTAGCACTTGTTCCTTAGTATCCACTATCCTCACAGGTTTCTTTATCAAAGACAAGTCTGGCTGTACCTTCAAAGGTTCCAAGGCTATCACTTGATCTGGGTTTAATACAAATTTCTTAGCATCGATACATGAAACACATCATGTACTCCAGCCAGACTTAGCGGTAGGGTAAACCTCTATGCGACTATTCTGATTCTTTCTAAAATTTCGAATGGACCCACATATCTTGGATTCAACTTACCCTGCAGTCCAAACTTGATTAGCCCTTTAGTTGGAGATATCTTCAGTAAGACTTCATCTGCCACTTAAAATTCTAGAGGGTGTCGCTGTTTGTCTGCATAACTTTTCTGGCAACTCTGGGTTAATAGGATCCGTTGCCTTATGACTTGAACTTTGTCTATTGTTTCTTGTACTATCTCAGCCCCAATACCCGTCCTTCTCCTACTTCATCCCAGTGTAAGGGAGATCTACACTTCTTGCCATATAATGCTTCATAGGGAGCCATTTGTATAGTAGCCTGGTAACTGTTGTTATAAGCAAATTCTACTAAAGATAAATACTCACTCATGTTACCCCCTTGATTTAGTGTACAAGCTTGTAGTAAATCTTATAGAATTTGAATAGTTCTTTCAAATTGTCCATCTTTCTGAGGATGAAATGCAGTGCTAAACTGGAGTTTAGTTCCCAAAACTTGATGTAGACTTTTCCAGAATTTCCTCACAAAATGAGTATCCTTGTCAGATTTTATCGTAGCTGGTATCCCATGTAATATGAAAATCTCTTTAATGTACATTTGAGTAAGTTTTTCTAGTCTATAGTCCACCCTAATTGGTAAGAAATGTGTGGACTTGGTCAATCTGTCTACTATCACCAAAATTGCATCATATTTCTCCCTTGTTCTTGGGAGTGTTGTGATAAAATCTATAGTTACATGTTCCCACATCCATTTAGGTACATGAAGAGGTTGTAACTCGCTAGCTGACTTCTGGTGTTTGATCCTTATTTGTTGACAGGTGATACACCTGAACACATATTCGACTATCTCCCGTTTCATATTTTTCCACCAATAAGTGTTCTTGAGATCCTTATACTTCTTGGTGCTTCTTGGGTGTACTATATACCCTGAGTAATGGGCTTCCTTCCTAATCTTCCTCTTTAATTCTATGTTATTTAGAACATACCATTTGTTACCATACTTGACTACTCCTTTAGTGTTTAACACAAATTCCATTGCTTCCCCCTATTTTACTTTGTCCCTTATCTTCTAAATTTCAGGATCTTCCATTTGTGTAGTTTTAATTTGATCTAAAAGATTAGGTTGGATATTAAGTATAGCTAACTTATTCCCTATTTCTCGTATCACCACTTTTAATTTCAGCTTATCCATATCTTCTAATATCTTCTTTCGAGATGTCATTAATGCTGCAATATTTATGTGTTTTTTCCTACTTAAAGTATCTGCAACCACATTTGCTTTTCCAGGGTGATAATGAATTTCCACATCATAATCATTTATTAGTTCTAGCCACCTTCTTTGCCTCATATTTAACTCCTTCCAAGTAAACAAATACTTCAAACTTTTGTGGTCTGTGAAGATTTTACACTTCTCCCCATAAAGATAGTGGCTCCACAATTTCGGTGCCAAAATCATAGCAACTAATTCCAAGTCATAGATGAGGTAATTCTTTTCATATTGTTTCAATTAGCAAGGGGCATATGTAATGACTTTCCCATTTTGCATAAGCACACACCCCAAACCTTAATTTGACGCATCACTGAATTCTTCAAATTCTTCTCCCGTCTTTAGTAGAGCCAATATTAGAGCTATCATTAATTTATTTTTCAATGCTGTGAAGCTGCTCTCACATTCCTCACTCCATATAAACTTGGCCTTTTTCTTTGTCAGTTGATTCAATGGAGTTGCTAACTGGGAGAATCCTTCTACGAAGCGTTTATAGTACCCAGCTAATCCTAGAAAATACCTTACTTTTGTTACAATTCTTAGTCTCGGCCAGTCACTCACTGCCTTCACTTTCTCAAGATCTAGTGATATTCCATTCTTATTCACCACATGTCCTAAGAAGGATACCTATTCTAACCAAAATTCACACTTACTGAATTTTGCATAAAGTTTTTCTTCCCTGAGTCTTTCCAGTACAGTTATGAGATGTGTTTCATGTTCTTCTTTGCTCTTGGAATAGAAGAGGATATCATTTATGAAAACTACTACAAACTGATCTAGCTAGTTTCTGAGCACTCTATTCATGAGGTCCATGAAGGCTGTTGGAGCATTTGTCAAACCAAAAGGTATCACCCTAAACTCGTAATGCCCATACCGAGTCTTGAAAGTAGTTTTCTATATGTCTTCCTTCTTAATTCTTAATTAATGGTACTTCGATCTCAAGTCGATTTTGGAGAAGACTTGAGCTTCTTCTAATTGATCAAATAGATCATCAATCCTAGTGAGAGGGTATTTGTTCTTGATTATGACTCAATTTAGCTCCCTATAATCTATACACAACCTCATACTCCCATCCTTCTTCTTGACAAATAGCATTGGAGTATCCCATGGTGAGACACTTGGTTTAATAAACCCACTATCTTGAAGCTCTTGAAGTTGAGTCTTTAGTTCAGATAGTTCAGTAGGAGCCATTCTATATGGTGCTTTAGATATGGGTGTTGTTCTCGGTACAAGATCAATATAAAACTCTATCTCTCTAGATGGTGGTAAACTCAAAAAATTCTCGAGAAAAACGTCTGTATACTCATTCACTACTTACACAGTTCTCAATTCTTTAACCGGTCCTGTCTCCATTAATAAGGCTGACAATCTTCCTTTTTTCCACAACTCGTATGTTGGAAGAGTCGCAGGCTTTTGTAGATCTAACTTGTATACAATTTGCTCATCATCAGGAAAATTAAACTTAACCACTAGATTATGACAATTTATAGTGGCATTGTACTTATACAACCAGTTCACCCCTAAAATTAGATTAAACTCTATCATCTTTAATACAAACAATTCAGCTAGCATTTTCTTGTCATGTATTACAATCTTTATATCTTTATACATTTGATCTAATTCCCCCTTACTCCAAATGGAGTATTTACAATCATAGCATTCTCCAATACAATGGGTTTTAATCTACATACATTCATAAATACAAGAGATATACAAGAATGTGTTGTACCTATGTCAAACAGTATATAAGTAGTGCTTGAGTTTATGAGTAGTGTACCTACTATGGTATCTTGATCATGGGCATCCTGTTGTTGCTGCTACTGCTGTAATGCGAACACTCTACCATATGCCCTCTGTCTTGGTCCCACATTTTGATTTCTACCTAGTGGTCCTTTGGGCGTAGTCCTTGTAGACTGTGAGGCTTCTGGGGGTGAAGTTGCCTGAGTGTGCAGAGCACCACACTTAAATGATCTATGTCCTCTCTGCTTACAAGTGTAGCAAAAGGTCTGAGGAAGGGTCTTTTTAGTACAATTCCTACTGATATGTCCTGTTTTGCCATAGGAGAAGCATGCCCCTTCTAGCCAATTACACTATTGCAGATCATGCGGTCCTAAACATCTAGGACATCTCACACCTTGACCTGCATGTGGTGGAGGGGGCAATGCTAGAGGTATATGCCTCATTTGAAGAAGTCTAGGTGCATAGGCCATAGGTTTGGCTAGATATACAGCTGACCTCTTCCCTTTATCTGCATAAGGTATGTTGGAAACAAGCCTTTTTCCTAGAACTGATCCTGTTCTGTGGGATAATTGTTCATTTGTTCTCTTTTTGCTTTGCTCCAAGTATTTGGCTTTGTCAACTACTCCTGCATAAGTAGTCAATTGAAAAGCCCCCACTTTGTGTTGTAGAGTAGGCTCTAGTCCTCTAAAAAATATCCTAGCTCAGGAGGCATCATCTCCTTTCATCACCTTTGGCAAGAATTTGCTCAAGTGGTTTAGCTCCACTTCATATGCCTCAACAGATTTACTACTCTATTGGAAGTTATAATAATCTACCTCCATTTTATCCCTAATGCTGCTAGAGAAATACTTCTCATAAAAGAGTTCCTTAAACCTTTGCCATTAGTCAGGAGCTTCTATTATTTTGGAGATATTAGTCCACCAATCTGCAGTTGCTCCCTTCAGCATATAGATAGCATACCTCACTTTTCTATCTTCTGGGACCATGAAGGCTTCAAAGGTCCTCTCAGTATCAGAGATCCAATATTCAACCTCTATTGTATCATCAACCTTTGGGTGGAACTCCTTAGCTAGTCTTACAAATTTGTTTAGCTTACAAGGTTCCTCTATAAGCCTGATAGGTCTTACAACCTGCCGTTGTTGTTGTGCCAATATTCCCACTAGAGCACTTACAATCTCTAGCAGCTGAGTAGCGGTGACATTAGCTTGCTCCAGGGTTTCCTATTGAGGTGGCCTTTGAGGGTTCCTATCCTCTAGGGCATCTCCACCTTGTCTAGCACTAGATGAACCCTACTTGATATTTCTTCTTGGAGGCATTCTATGTAAATTGAGACAGCAGAATGATTCTAGTGTTAGAATTTATAGTAGGAGTTAGTGACAATATATATCTATTTATACTTAAGCTCAAACATATGTATATTCCTATACTAAATTAAACAGGAATATTCAACAAATGACATTCGTATTCAATATTAAGATTGCCACAACATAATAGTTATCTCCTAATTTACACATTCTCATTCTTATGGATCTATAGATAATTTATTTGATCTTCTAAAGATTTCAACTTGACTTTTATTGATGGAATTCTACACCTTTTAGATCATTAGTTAATTCTAGAAGCCATAAACTAAATCTCTACTTGATCGCATCTTAATTTCTAAAGAGCATCAAAACCTTGTGTTATGAAACTACTTACTTCTTTTCTTTTGATCAAAACCTAAGCTTCTAGGAATTATCAACCTATACTCCTATGGATCATAAACCTAAGGCTTTGATACCACTTAAGCTTAACACCTCAGAACCTGGAGCACCATAGCCCACCATGTGTCACTACTATTGAGCAACACACTAAGGCACTAAACTTCAACATACTTCAAAACCTACTCATATAAATTATCCATCATACTACTATAATCAATAATCAAAGGAATGACTCACAGGTGAGTCATTTCAAATGTCATTATTTAACAACAAAATCTCAAGTTGTAATTTGTTTTTATAACTTCAATTTAACCATAAAACATCCATTTACAAATGTTCATAATTCTTGTCACTCTTCTTCCACATAGTAATAGTGTTATCTTCCCATCTCATCCATGTAATGTACCACCAAGTTTTCATTCTTATCATACTCTAGTTGTTTATCATTTTGGCTTGCAGCTAAAAAAAATACAGGAAGGGGGGTGGGGGGGGGGGGGGGGGGGGTGAGCCTAAGCTTAGTACGTGAGTACCACACCCAAATGCACATGATACACCATATTAATATCACATGCATGTATGCAATATTTATCCTCAAAACATTCACAATTTAGTTCACACATCAACACCCACATGAATTATAACACATGGGGGTATTTATGACCCTTATACACACAACATTTGTCCTAGTGGGAACTGCCTCTATGGGCCCCATATAATTCTAATGAGAACTGCCACTACGGGCCCCATCTAACCTTAATCTATCTCAGATTATTTCGATACATGGCTCCGCTAGAGACAACGCGATATACTGATCATCGGGGTATCCCCTAGGGATTTGACATTGCGGGCCCCTAAACCGAGCCAAGCACAAGCAACGTATCTCATTCCATTCACATAACACTGCATTACTTCGTGATACCACATGTTTCACATTATATCTCAGCATTTCATTATTTCATATGCAATTCATTAGATAGCTTCATAACAATCATATACAACAAACAAAGTAAACACGTACTTGGAATCCTAACCTTATGCACTTCTTGTCCCAAACTTAAGCTAAGTTAATATCTGTATGATCATCAAGACATCACTCTTAATACTAATCCAATTATAGTATATTTCTCCTAATTCATCTTAATTTATTAGGTTATCTATGTTTATACTAATTTCTCGGTTGTGTGGAACTTGGTTAATTAAGAAGTTAATTTGATATATAATAATAATGTTCATCCCTTAATACAGCCATATTGAAGGTCATGTTGCTCAATACAGGCTAATACACGACCGTGTTAGGGGTTGTGTATCTCTCGATGAGATTTTGGCTTCAACACAGTTAGAACGTGACCGTGTTGGGAGGTTGTGTTTCTCTTAATTCAACACGGTCAAAACACGATCGTGTTGGAAGGCCGTGTATCTCTCGGCATAACTTTTGGATTTAACATAGTTGAAACACGACCGTGTTGGGGATCGTGTATCTCTCGGTATACCTAGGTAAATTAACACGAGAGCAACACAACCATGTTAGATGGTTGTGTATCCTTTAGTTTGTTTTTCAAACCCTTATTTTTCTACCCTTAATTCATCTAATCTCCTCATTTTCTACTTCTAAGCTTAAGTAGATCCAAACATACGCATTATAATATCTTATTTGATCTGAATTTCACTTGAAACTCCCAATATAATCACTCTCATGCTTAGTCAATCCGTTTTCGAGTTCAATTCCTATAAATCCTTGTACATAACCAAACCATTCCGTGATTGGGTCATCGTTGTTAGAATAGGTTTTGTAATAACTCCAAATCATTACCTTTTCATTGTGTCATGATATGTCCTTGGATCACTCTAGGTTTTCTTGAAGAAGGTCTCTCTCCCTTTCTCTCTAGGTGGCCATTGTAAAAGTGTGCAGAAAAGGAGAGCCCTAGGTTATTTTCACATATATATATTCCCGTTGAAAAAGACAAAACTACCTCGGTCTTTCATTATTATTGGCACAATTGCCCTAGCTCTTATATTATTTATTTATATATATATATAAATAATTGTGTATTACACATAGAGAAGACCTATGAAGTTTTTAGAAATATGCCTGTGAAGGATATTTTGGTATGGAGAGCTATGATATTAGTTTTGTGTTGAATGGATGTAGTGAGGAGGCTTTTGATCTCTTCAAAGAGATAGAGACCTTGGAAGTGGACAGTAGTTTACTTACAATTTTGTTTTAAAAGTAACGGACACTAACAATCATTGTGTTTTCTTAATTTTGCAAAACATAAGTCATTTAAGTGTAAAAAATAAAAACACAAGCACTCAAAGAAAAAAACTGTAAAAACATAGGTATCCAAAGTATAATTTACCCTTTATATAATCACTACAAGAAAACTAGATTTTAGGGATATAAATTTTATAATGGAAAAAATCTATTTTTGAAAATATTAATTTGCAATGAGTTTGTTGCTTTATGAAAAAGACATTTTTACAATTTTGTTAGTTATCGCAATGGAATTGGAGATAAATTATCAATGGATTTGTGAGAGATTTAATTTTATTGTAATTTCGTTTTTTATTCTATAGTGGGAAATAAAAACTTTGGTATAATATTTATTTTTGGATTCCGTTACAAATCCATCTTTAAATGTAAAAAATATAAAATTACCTTTTAGAGATGGAAAATTTCCATTTCTAATATTATAATAACAAATGTTAAATTTTTAATGTTATACGTATATTTTAAAAAATTGTCACAAATTTTCTCCAAATTTATGTTTAGAATAATCTTGACTTTTAGAGACAAATTAATTTTTTCTCTAAAGGTAATTAATATATATATATATATATAATAAATGATATAATTTAATCCATATTATTTATAATTTATCATCTTATATATAAAATATTATATATTATTTGATATATTTATATAATATAATATATTTATAAAGTATTAAATGATTGAGCTTATATATTAAATTTTTATTATATAATATATAATATAATAAATAATATTTTTTAAATAATAAGATAAAATGCTATATCATTACTGTATACAATTTATTATAAGTTAGATATTCTATTATATATTATTAGTTACATGTAAGAAAATATAACTTCAATCACAAAAATATAAATTGACGTTGCAAAAGTTCAATTAAAAAAGATATAATCATACTAATAGGGGATAATCAGCAAGAGATTTAATGTGTAAGTGAAATTATCATGATGAGAGGTGTTCTGGTTAGGCTATCACATTTTTAAGTAAAATAATTCAATTGTAATTGAATGGAATTTGGAAATTTTGCAATGGAATGTTTTTGTCTTCGATTCTATTTCGTTGTAAATTTTATTAATTTTTTATGATAGAGTTGAGACAATTTTTTGTTGCAAATTTGTGACAGATGTATAATCTATTGTTAAATATAATTAGCGGCAATAATTTTTGTAATAGAAATTTGTAACAGAAATTTTATATTTAAAGGTTTTTTTGTAACAAAATTACTACTTTTAGAGACAAAAATTTTTGTCTTTAAAAATCAATTTTCTTTTAGTAAATTTAGTGCATGTTTTCAATAGTCATTAAATATATTTTCAATTTATGAATTAATAGGGATTCTGAAGAAAGACAACAAGTGATTAATTGCTAGCAAACAAGTGTACGCAAGTGAGGATTCTAACTATTTTACTTGCTTGTTTGTGTAAGAGTTAGATTGATTATTATCCAACTCTAATTAATTGTTGTGTTGTTTGCACAAGCGTTGAGGCTAATAACCACTTGGAATAGGGGGATCATCTATTAGGTATATGTTACTTTTGTAGGATGCATACTTAGGATGAAGTGGCTAGTAGTTCGGTGCCAAGGCTAGTAGCCACTCTAGATAATTGGGTCATCAATATGGTGGAATTGTAGCTAATACATGTCAGAATATTTGAAATGAAGCTACCAATGAGTTGCATTTATGGTATTAGACATAATTGTGGATGGATACAATGAATTGGACTATCGATGAATGATATGGGCTTTGAAACCTAGGATGAGATAATTTGAGTGTAATGTGTTGTTTATGGATATCACATAGATATTATGTGCTAGCCTTAGGATGCTAGGGATGTTGTTTGTTGATTGTGATTGCTTTCACCCGTGTCAAATAACAATTGATCGATAGTGTATATTGTTATTGTTTGTAATATTGCAATTAGTTAATAATTTTAGGATGCATGCTTTTGGCATTGAATATGATTATAGGTAGTTTTTTATTTGTTGGGTTTATAGGTTACCCAATTGCAAGACTTGTTTGAAAACATTCCAATAATTATAATTCTTGGACAAAAAGGACATGGAGAGCATAAGAATTCAAGCTTTGCATACATTTATTAGAGGATAAGGAGACATGATAGCATATTATGCCTACTTAGGACATGAAAAGTTTGAAAAGGTAACATAACGAAAATAAATAATCCAAAAAAATAAATTAGTGAATTATAAGATTTGACAATATAAGATCCTTTATTCCATAGGTAAAGAGAAGGATCCTATTTTTAAGGGCTAGTTACAAATTTTTTTATCTATAAGATCCCTTATCATGGAAATTCTAAAAAACAGTAAATAACATGAATGTAGCAAAAGTAGTACTTTACATACACTATCTCCGCTTAATTCCTTGACAAAAATCCAATTAATTCCTATTATAATGTAACGCCATTTAGCATCAATTGTAGACTACAAATCTTACGTTTATTTTTAGTTTCTACCATTTATGTATCTCAAAATCTCACTTATGCAAATAAGGAAAAAATTAGGGAATTACTCATACAACATCTAAGTAAGTGGGGCCAACCAGTTAGCTAATTAGCAAAGCAGCCTAATCTCCCTTGGATCTTTCTAAAGTATGAGTTCTTCAAGCTTAAGCCTTAAGCTAACCTTACTATGTTCTATGCAAAAATTTTCCTATTTATTTTCTTCCAAAATTCATATATTTCCTTTTAATTCAATCCTAATTAAATGTAATATTTCAAATCATGGTTCCAGTTACTTTATTCTATAAAATTACTATCATTACGAATTGGATTTGCCCTTCAATCCAATATAAATGTTAGAAATCTCTTATTTTAAAATGTCAAGACAATTTTTAAAGGTCTTAAACCCCAATCATTGATTATATTTTCTTGTCGACATCCCATTCCCTTGTGATGAAAAGAAGGGATAATTTGATTAGTCTCACCAATTTTTCTAATTAATGAGTAAAGTAAGCTAGATCTCTGAATCATACCATTCTTATGTAGATTGTTCCTCCTTCGAGTTCTCATTAAATCTCCTCCTTGTGACATATTTATAGAAATCGCCTTATTAGTCTTATCAATTTAGTTTAATTGATAAGAAGATTGTAATTGTGGAGTGAAGGAGATTAGATTTACCTTAAATTGATTACATTTGATTTCCAATTGACAACGAAGAGGAAGGAAGGGACAAAGGAATGACAATGACAACAATGCTTTCAAGGTTGGGGTTAGCACCAAGTTGAGAGAGAGAGTAGGGTTTTTTACTCTCTTTATTTTATGAAGAGAGAAAAAGAATAAGACGTCTTACTTATTGAAAAAGAAAAAAAAAAGAAAAAGAAAAACTAAGGAATGTATCAACTTGCTTGCCAATATGAGATGATATGTAGTATGAGGCTTATATGTATCAAAGGTGGTATAAAATTATCATTTCTTTAACATTATTATTATAATTATTGTTTAAATTAAATTTTCTTAATAATTTTTATACTTTCCATAATTTTCTATCCCTTTCATAACTAATTACCTTTACTATCTTACGTCACACCTATAATACAAGTGCCATACTCGCTATTTTTATATGAACCTAGATAAGAATGTCCTAACTTATATATATGCATAAATATGTAAAGTTCTTTTCTTTTTTTTAGGTCAGGGATATAATACACTTATGTAGCTTTAAACATATGAAGAAAACATTAATTAATAGTCAATATGCTTCTGGCTTTGTCAAAGGCCATGGTCGATTAACTAATAACTAACTAGATTTTGGTCAAGTTAGCTTAGATGTTAGGTACATGTACACTTGGTGTTAATATCTTTGATTGGCGTTCAATACAGGGCAGTGCGTTTGGTGGTTGGCTAACGTTAACATAACATTAATTTATTTTGACAATTGCCCCCAGTTTGTTTACTGATGATCCATGTTATTTGATGGATGGTCAAATTTGGTTTCCTGACACCATCTGTATAAGATTAAAAAAAAAAAAAAAGCAATAAGAGAAGAAAACATATTAGAACTAATTTAAGATAAATATCACATTTAATATCTAAGTTTTATTTATTTTTTTATTTGATTATTTAAAATTTAAAAGTAGTAATTTGATATCTAAATTTTACTTTTTTTTTTGTAATTGATTACTTAGATAGAGTTATTTTATGCATTGTAAATGACATAAAAAAAGTATATAATTAGTAAATTAATACTTTTTAATTTCAGATAATTAATTATAAAAATAAGAAAAATTTAGATATTAAATATAATATTTACCTATTAATTTATGGTAAATTACAAGTATCTTCTTGAAATATTAATCATCATACTCTAAATGTCATAACACACTTCAAAATTACCATGAGTCATTGCCACCTAGTAAGCACACTCAAGACTCCAAAAAAATTCTATACTCTATTTATCTTTTCTTATCCAAAAATTTGGTACTCCAAACGCTTTAAAATGGTCCCACAATGAGTCGAAGCTAGCAAGTAAAATGCTAAAAAAAAAAAAAAAAACACATGTAAATGCAAAATCACACACGACTCAGTTATACCTGATACAATAATCAAAGCAATCTTCATATATAACTCCTGATTATTTATTGTATATTTGAGGGGGACGGATCCAAGACATACAACTGGAGTCGCAATAACCAATATTAGATAACCATTATCCAAGAGCGATATCATCTCATACTGGAATTTGCCTTCATGTTGATCGTTAGTACTTTAGTTTATTAACCTCTATACATGACCACATTCCATATTATGATTGTGTCTTATTAATAGCCTCATATTTAATTTCTCAATTTGTATTAACTATAGATTCTTATATTAATGACTTATTTATCTATTTAAGTACATTTTCACCTAAATTATAAGCTATTTCATCCCAAATACTTGATCTACAATAGGTTGCGAAAACGCACTCCTTGTACCCTTTATCTCAAATGGTCGGAGGCCTCAAATACTCATTCCATGCACCACTTATCCCGAATGGTTATAGACGTTGGTATCAATAACAATAAGCAAACCAATTAAATCAGACATGAATTAGGTTCATCAACTATTTCTACACAAACATAGAAGAACTTACACTTGTGAAGAATTTCATTGCTAGGTTCCTTTTCTCCCAAACA
Organism: Laguncularia racemosa; assembly: GCA_037954665.1. Classification (NCBI taxonomy): domain Eukaryota; kingdom Viridiplantae; phylum Streptophyta; class Magnoliopsida; order Myrtales; family Combretaceae; genus Laguncularia; species Laguncularia racemosa. Next base: position 4,528,001 of record JBBMOL010000003.1, on the reverse strand, counting down.
ATTTGGAAATTATAAATTTACAATATATATATATATTATTTCGAGAGCACATTGAAATTATTTCAAGCTCAACTTAGGTTGGTTTCAGGGGTTTTAGGTCAAATAAGAAAGGTCTCGATAGATTAGGCATTGGGAATTGAAACCATGAAGTGGGGATTGAAACAATTAGAGGGCTAGTCGAAGGATTGGTCAGTTGATGGCCACTCAAATTGACGATTGGGAAATCAAATTTGGTTTAGGCAGGTTGAATATTTTGACTTAGTTTTGACAATTTTTCTCCTCTTTTCACCTGGTAGTCTCATGATTGATGCCTAGTGTTTTAACTAGGGTCTTAGAAATTATTTTCTATAGATTTTATAACCTTATGAAACTATATCATTCAAAATCTAAATGGTTATTATTGTTTCATTTTTCAAATCTGTTTTCCACTAGAACTAGTTTATATATATATAAAAAAGGTTCTTTATTCGATAACTTCTATTGGTTTGGTTAGGATTTCAAGAATTGTAGTTTTTACATCAAATTTTCCCTAAAGGAGACGTTTCCTTAGAAAAATGTTTTAATCCTCTAGAATTTGATCTAATAAGAATGGTATTCTAGCTCCATTTTAGATTATGACCATATTGCGTTTAGATAGTAGGAAGAGAAAAATAAAAAAAAGATTTGGTATGCTCTGCTACCTTGAAGTTGGCATGATCTAAATGCAGTGCTCTTCCCTAATAAACTTACAGCTAAGTAATATGAATATTGATCTCTTAATAGGATGGATTATATTTAATTTTCTCTTTTTCTCATTGTAATTATAGTTATCAAAATAAATAAATAAATAAATGCAGCGCTTCTCTCTTCATATATAACGAATGGCCTCTTGCTGGAATAGTAAGAATATAGTGTTTTAGATAAGGTTTAGGTTTCCCTATTTCACGGTGTGGATTTCCTAAAATAAGGTTTGGCTTGGATGTTTGGATATCATCTAACCTAATCCACGATATTCAAGTAATTCAAGAATAATATGAGTGAGAAATACACGTCATTGCCCTTATAGTCAACACGTTACATCTTATATGCAATAATACTTCTCACTTTCTCATCGACAAGATCATCTTCTTGCTTTAAGAATTAAGAACCAACTAGAATGTGCTTATTCGAGTCGCTAAAACAAAAATAAATTAGGAAGAATCATACACAATAAATGATTTTTTTTTTCCCTTTTGACATTTAACATTTTAGATTGTTTAAACGGGGATTTACCCAAAACTATAGCAAGTAACCAATTTACTATAGGGTGTTTTTCTTGGACTCGTTACGGTTTGGACCGGCTTGAGCTGAACATGGAGGATAGGTTCAAGGTCGGTTTTATTCGAAATGAAGTCTGATTCTCATTTCCAAAATTCTGGAACTTAGGCTCATTATTTTGGTTACCTAGTCAGCGTATACTTACCTAAAAAACCCACCATTTCAATTCTGTCCTCGAGTTGACTCTGTCGAACTTCCAATGGAAATCCTCAATCTAATTACGTGTTTATAAGTTTTTCATTACCTTCTGTTAAAAATATCTGCAAACGTAGAGTTTCTCACTAAACAAGAATTAAAAGTTTTTCATTGCCAAGCCAACCATGGCAAAGGAAATAGTGTCTAACCTTTTCACATAATTATTGACCCTTGAAAAATTTTCATATCTAGTTAATATATTTATCTTTACTAAGCTCTATATGGTTGTAAACTCGTTGCTAGGCCTTAGAATTGATTGGTTTGTTTCAAAAATTTTCCTTGATGTAACAAGTAGGTTCACAGTTCTATTAGTGTAGGAACGATCTATGTATGGTAGGTTCTAAGCTCCGTATTTGAAACAGGCTTACTCTCAAATTGCTCACCTCCAATGTCATGGTCACTTTAGGTTGGTCCTCGGATTTAGCTTGTTAATGTCAATTATAATTAATTATTGCTAAAATCACCTAACATATAATTTGTAAAACCCGAGGAAATTTAAATAAAATAAATAGAAAGGGTATCATAGCAAATAAAATAATAATTGTTACTAAGAGAGATTTTTTGGTCATTTGATAGGAAGGTTATAAAAAGACCACTTATAGACCATTCCAACCCTTTTCCTATCAAACGTATTAGCCCCTTAAATCAGAAAAGATACTTTAGATGAAGGAAACAATTGCTAGCCCCACATGTCAATGAGATTTCCACATAGTAAGTATATGAGTGAATGTCTTCATTCATCATTTTCATGCATGTGGGATGATTGAGTTTTTGGTTTTTTGGTTGTGGTGTAGAACAACTTTGATCGTTCTAATGGTTGGACGTTAACTTTGATCATTGAGACAATCTAGACAAATAAATAGTAGAAATTGATTTAAATTAGTGTTTTAATGCTATAAATTATGTGATTTTAGGCGTAGAAGTGTTAGATTATAATTAGGGTTGAAGAGAGATTGAATTTTGTTATTGGGAAGAAAAATCAAATAGGAATTGGGAGCAACACGATCAAGGATATGCCTATATACCTACTTATGCTGAGTTGAGGAGAAAGAGTATGATTTGAGGGGTACATGGTCAGGTACATACCTGTATTGAAGTGCACACCCAAGTACACAATACACTTTGATATAGGAGGGTACACAACCATGTACATAGCCATGTTCTCCACCCATGTTCTTCTACATGGGCTTGAACACAATCGTACTTCCTAGAAACCTTCATTTAATGTTTTTTATTTTCCTTTTTTTCTTATCTTTCATTTATTTTAATCCATTTTTAAGTTATAGTAAAACAACCTAAAAAGGAAAAATGATTTGATATGTAAGGATAAATTAGATAATACTCTAGGAAACTATTAAGTTTAATTATTCTATATATTGATAGGTTTTAGTAAGAATACTCATTGTGGCTAAGTTGAATTTAAGACCGCCCTTCTAAGTACATATAATCCTTGTGTACTGCTTGGCTCAACCTAAGGACTCCTAGTGGTAGAACTTTAGGGGCACTTGTTGATCAGTATGTGATGACATCCCCAGTGACGTTATATGCTAAAATGATTTGATAGATTTAGGGACTCATGTGTATTAAGATTTGTAGTGGCAGTTTTCAATACCATACCATATATGTATATGTAACATATTGAGTGTGGTGGGGTAATAGTACCCCTTTGTTAGATGAATGATTTAATTAAGATGATAATCAGTTGCTTAGTTATTTGTTGCATTAATACATGTGATTTATAATATAACTATTCATGCGCATGTGCTTGTGGGTTATATGTATCAAGTAATAGCTCACCCTTTGAGGATATCTTTTTTTTTCTTTTAGCTACAAGTATGGAAGAGTATGTGTTGTATGATGAGGACTTAGTGAATTATATGTAAGATAGGAATGACATAGAATATTATTATTATGATGATTAGTGATTGAGGAAAGATACTTAAAGTTCTAGAATAGTGTTGGGAGATTGTTGTTACTTGAGGGAGATGAGACTTCTATTAATTGTTTTAAGATCTTTACTTGTTGATGTTAATTATCCTAGTGCTTAAGTGTTTGAAGTGTTACAAAGTTTTATTTATTACATGTATAGATGTAGAATGGGACTCAGCAAGGTCATTACTAGTGGTAATTGAAGGTTTACGATTTTGTGGTTAACAATTAGTATAGGTGTATGTAGAATTAGATGGTGTAAGAGTCTTGACATTATGAGTGTTGGGGTGTTACATAATTCTTAAGATTATAGATGAATGCCAAAAACAAAAAGATAATAGTTGGAAGAGTTTTTATCATTCAAAAGTATTAAGAAGATGTTCTCATGTCAAGAGATAGTGAGGCCTTTTATCACTTAGAAGTAACAAGATGATGTTATGCTAACTCTAAAAGCAAAAGGCATAATTTATCAAAATAATAATAATAATAAAAGAGAAGGCATAATATTTCTCACATTAAGCCGTTTACGCATGGGTAAGATCCTTTAATATAGGAACATATTTTCTAATATAATACAATTATTGTTCTAGGGACATCAATTTATCTTGGTCCGAATACGATAACTTCTTTCAATCATTTTTATACACTTTAGTGAGTTTTTATTGTCGTTGGAGCATGAAGGGACCTTTTCTGTTCTTGAGTACACGTATTTTGACTTTAAAAGGCTAAGCAATTTTGGACCTTAAATATTACTTTGCCCATAAATAAAGGAGAAAATACGAGATAGTATGGCCTCAATGCCAACCTCTCGTGTAGATTTGCGTGTTGTTGAGTACTCTTCTTAGTAACTTATCTCATTCACATAATATTTAGTTAATGACGTATTTATATATTTTGAGTTTCAAAAATGATAAACCGTGAGAAAATGAGTTGAGAAAGTTCATAAAGAATATTTAAATAGATTAATAATATTTTATAGATTTTATCATCTAAATGATATGAGAATAAATAGTTTAAATCTTATTAAATATATAATTCGTGTTAGACTTTCTTAACTTTATTTATTTTTTATTATTTATTATTTTTCCGTTGAGTTTTATTCTTAGCCGCAAGCTAATTATCTCTTAAAATAACCAAAAGGGGGAAAGAGAAAAGGATCGAAAGGTGGCATATGAAGTCCATGCAGAGCCGTGGAAGGAACATCATATTTCAACATATCCAGACAGTCGTATCGTCATGGAACCTCGTTGTTTCTACGCATAAACAAGGCTAGGCCCATCGTTTTCATTGATTTTGTCGTATCATCTTTTGTTGGTGCCTACTTTGACAAAAATATAAACAAGATTCGAGAAAATGATCGAGCAAGACGAAAAGATTGCCCAACAAGGCATGTGAAATGGGAGAAAAAATGGAGAAACGAGCAAAAGGTGCCAATCAGCCATTCATGCAACGAATCTATAATCTCGTCTCTTTTTTCGTTTGATAGAGGATGTATGATGCTTTGCTTCTTCAAAGATATGTCTCACGGACTTCCCAGTGCTATTTGTTGATTCCATGCTTTTGCTAGAGTGTGGCAAATTTTGAAATATATGGAATTGACGTTTCACAAGAATGATCACCAGGGCCTCGTTTCTCAAGAAAGGGGTGTTGGGCTACTCCCAAAATCATCTATAACATTCTTTATATTCAATTGCTTTGGCAAAGTAAATGCATTAAAAAACAATTCAAATTAATGTTAAGAAAGGGGTGTTGGGCTACTCCCAAAATCATCTATAACATTCTTTATATTCAATTGCTTTGGCAAAGTAAATGCATTAAAAAACAATTCAAATTAATGTTATTCTAACCAGTGAAACCTTCATGAGTTATTCAAGTCCTTTTAATATATGCATAGGTTGGATTTAATAGTAGTTATGTAGAATTTTTTTTATTTCAAGATTAATTTATGGAATCAAGTTTGAATTTTATAATATTTAATTTAATTGATTTATGAGCGTAATTAAGCTCAATTAAAATTTAAGTATTAGTCAAGTTTAAATCAAATTTCAAATTTAATATGATTTTAACTGAACCAAAATATTTAAAAAATAAATCGAATCTAAACAAGTTTAATCGAATTGAACTTAAATTCATCGAGTGTTACTTTAAATCCGGTTTGAGCTTAAAATTTCAAATTGGACTGAAATTCGATATGAGGACTCAACTATGTATCCAATTTTGACTAAACGAATACCTAAATTAAACTCTTAAAACTCATCAGCTTGAGGATTTCGTTACAACAATGCTGGAGATGTTGTGTCTTAACAGTGTTAAAAGGTTTATGTATTCAAAGCCGTTTGAGGATCAAAAGTGAACTAACATAGCGAAGTTTAGAGACTTTTCATATATTTATCTTGAGCTTAGATAATCTATATATTCCCAACGTATAAAATAACTTCTTTTCTTCCACACTTAGGATTTATATTATCAACGCATAAGCAAAAGACAATTTGAAGCTAATGTTAAGTAATACAATTATCAACAATAGCATTTTCTTTGTTATTATGTTCGCATGTGTGATTTCATATAATCTTTAAGGAAAAGATATGACACATGAAAATAGAGATGAGAGAATTTCAATGAATATATCTTATTCATATATCTTGAGATTACAACAGGAGAGCAATATATAACAAGAAGAGCAATGGGAAACCTACACTAAAAAAGGTAACAGATCACCAATTCCTTGCTACAAATCAGGAACGTAATTGGTTCCAAAAATAGGAAGAACAAAAATAGGAAGAAAATATTTACAATGGTAAAGAATATGTAAAGAATATTTCTACACACCCCCTCAAGTTGGTGCATAGATATCATGTATGCCCAACTTGTCAATCCATCTCAGAAAATCACGACTAGTTACTGCCTTAGTTAAAACATCTGCCAATTGGTTTTCTGATCGTATCCGAGGTAACTCCAAAGTTTTATTATCTAGCTTCTCCTTGATAAAGAATCTATCAACTTCAACATGTTTAGTTCTATCATGCTGGACTGGATTGTGAGCTATATCACGAGCAGCCTTATTATCACAGTACAATTGAATTGGACGCTGTAAAGGATAACCCAGGTCTTGTAGTAACAATTTCAGCCATATAGCTTCACATAATCCAAGTGTAATTCCTCTATATTCAGCTTCTGCACTTGAGCGAGAAACCACATGTTGTTTCTTGCTCCTCCAGGTAACAAGATTACCTCCTACGAATGTAAAGTAACCAGATGTAGATCTCCTATCTACTAATGCTCCAGCCCAATCAGCATCCGTATATACAACAATATCTTCTATAGTTGCATTTTTCTTGAACAAAATACCTCTTCCAGGTGAAAACTTCAAGTATCTCAATATTCTCATGACTGCCTCCATATGTTTCTCTCCAGGATTATGCATGAATTGGCTGACAATACTCAAGGCATATGCTAGATCAGGTCTTGTGTGAGCCAAATACATTAGTCTCCCAACAAGCCTTTGATATCTTCCTTTATCAACAGGAATTTGACCTTCTTCTATGCATAGTTTCAATCCTTCTTCAACTGGTGTATTAACAGGTTGACAACCTGACATTCCTGTTTCCTTCAATAAATCTAGAATATACTTTCTTTGAGATAAGAAAATTCCTTCCTTTGATCTTGAGACTTCTATTCCAAGGAAATATTTCAAATAGCCCAAATCCTTCATCTCAAATTCTTTTGACAAGTATTCTCTTAGAGCTTTTACCTCATCAGGGTCATTACCAGTTATAACCATATCATCAACATATACAATGAGAGCTGTGACTTTATCCTCCACTCTTTTCAGAAATAATGTATGGTCTGAATTACTTTGACGGTATCCAAAAACAATCATTGACTTTGTGAATCTTCCAAACCATGCTCTTGGGGACTGCTTTAATCCATATAACGCCCTTTTTAATTTGCACACTTTTCCAGTCATTCTTTCATGCATCGCACATCCTGGTGGAAGCTCCATATAAATCTCCTCATTTAGTTCACCATGCAAAAAAGCATTCTTCACATCAAACTGATGCAGAGGCCAATCCAAATTTGCTGCTAGCGACAACAATACTCGTACTGTGTTGATTTTAGCAACAGGAGCAAAAGTCTCTTTATAATCAACTCCATAGGTTTGAGTATATCCTTTAGCAACCAATCGTGCTTTAAAGCGTTCAATTGTACCATCAGCTCGATATTTGACAGTGAAACCCAACGATATCCTACTGGTTTCTTTCCTGGTGGACAATCAACAAATTCCCACGTTCCATTTTTTTTTTAGTGACTCCATTTCTTCATTTATTGCTGCTTTCCACCTCGGATCAGCTAAAGCTTCCTGTTCATTGTTAGGAATAACTACAGAAGATAATTGATTTATAAATGCCTTATTTGATTCTGACAAATTATGAGTTGAAACATAGTTATTCATGGGGTATTTAACTTTACTGGAAAGAGAAGGTTCATAAGTTGGTTTAGGAATACCTCTAGTGGAACGTTAAGGCAATTGTTTCCGGATAGGTTCAACTTGCATGTTAGAAGCATCCAAAATAGACGATTGGTGTGGTACATCCGGGACATCATTTTCTCCAATTGCTTCTCTACCCAGATCTTCATGTGGCAATTCTGTAGTAGTCAAGTCTCCAGTCACGTCTTCAGACTGTTGTTCAACAAATTCTTCAGGTTGTGCAGTAGATTTTTCAGGTTCATTTATAGGATCAATCCTGTAGTATTCCTGAAGTTCATAATCAAGTGTCATGATGTCCTCCCTGTAATTCTTCCCCTGAAATTCAGGTTGAGCAAAATACATTTTTTCCTCATGAAAAACTGCATCTACTGTAACAAACATCTGTTTAGTGGGAGGATGATAGCATTTGTATCCTTTTTGTTGTATAGCATTTCCAAGGAACACACATCTCAAAGCTCGAGGAGCTAGTTTATGGCGTTGTTGCTTATGAATATGTACAAAGACAACACATCCAAACACTCGGAGAGGAAGACTTGATATAGGTGGATAGCTCACAGTCATGCACAAAGTGTGTAATGGTGTTTGAAAATCAAGAACTCGTGAGGGAGTCCTATTAATTAAGTAAACTGCAGCACACAAAGCTTCTCCCCAATAAGAAAAAGGCATATGAGCTTGGATTAATAGAGCATGAACCACTTCAAGAAGATGTCGATTTTTTCGCTCTGCTACGCCATTCTGTTGGGGCGTATCAACACATGTGGTTTGATGCAAGATGCCTTGTGTGTCTAAATAATTTTTTATCTCCAAGTTTTTATACTCACCACCATTATCACTACGGAGGATCTGAACTTGTGCATTATATTGAGTCTTGATTATTCTGCAAAACCTTTGAAATAAGATATTCACCTCACTCTTAGATTTCATTAACCACAGCCATGTCATTCTACTGCAATCATCTATAAAATTAACAAACCAACGAGACCCCCCTAATGTATGAATTTTAGATGGTCCCCATACATCGGAGTGAATAATCATAAATGGAGATGGACTTTTATTCAATACTGGTAAAAAAGAGGTTCTATGACTCTTTGCAAGTTCACATACATCACAATGCATACTGGAAATATCAATCTTCTCAAACAAACTAGGAAATAGTTTCTTCAAGTATCCAAAAGAAGCATGTCCCAATCTTCGGTGTTGTAACCAGATTTCATTTTGACTGCTAGCAGAATTGCCTCCATTCACTGCAAGAGCTTGACGTAATTTATCTGAAATTGTTGTTTTCAAATCCAGGTAGTATAAATTCCCGTGCTTAGTACCACAACCAATCGTCTGTTTTGTTTGGATGTCCTTAAACAAACAAAAGGTAGGCCAAAAAACAATAATGTAAGATAAGGCCGTTGTAATTTGAGAAACAGACAAGAGGTTATATCCAATGGAAGGAACAATAAGAATAGAATCTAAATTTAAAAATTCTGTAACTTTTAAAGATCCTTCACCAACAATAGGAACTTCATCACCATTAGCAGTTGTAACAAAATTTTGTGAGGAGGGTTTAATTTTATCAATTTGGTTAGAATCAAATGTCATATGATTGGTGGCACCAGAATCAATTATCCATGTGTTATTACTAACAGGTGAAGAAGCATAAAAGGACTTACCACCATTACCTGCCTCGGCTATCATCACTGAATGCATTTGTTCACTTTCATTAGTTGCTTTCGCTTCAACAGCTGCAGCAGTAGATTGACCTTTATTTATGTTCTTCTTTCGAGATTTGTTATGATCCCACCAATCTGGATACCCCACCAACTCATAGCAATGTTCTTTTGTATGTCCAGATTCATTGCAGTGTGTACATTTGTATGCTGATTTATTAGTGCTTCGATTACCTCTTTGTTTATTTATGGCAATCATAGCTACAGTTTCCATAGTTTCAGAATCTCCTTTGAATGTGATTTTCCGATTAGCCTCCCGTCGGATCAAGGCATAACATTCTTCAAGACTGGGAATAGACTCCTTTCGCAAAATATCTCCACGGACTTGTTCAAAGAGGTCATCAAGTCTAGCCAAAAATATGTGCACCCTCAATCTTTCAATGGATTTTCTGTATATTTCAACATCATCAGGATCTTTCATGAAAACTTTGTCTCGATGATCGAGTTCTTGAAAAATCTCAATGAGTTCACCATAATATTCTGAAAGTGACCTTTCATTCTGCTTAACTCCAAAGGCCTTTTGATTCAATGCAAAAATCTGCAATTCATCATTCCCATCATAGAACGCTTTTGCCAACGCTGTCCAAATTGCATAAGCAGTAGGCAACCGGACATAGCGTTTCATAATATCAGGAGTCATTGATATTAGCAACCATCTCTTAACTTTCTGGTTTTCCGCATACCACTTCTCGTATCCTTCTTCAGAGTCTTTGGGTGGTGGTGGTTTCCCACGTATATAAGAGAGCTTTTCTCTTTTCGCAATGTGCATCTCCATTAACTGTGACCAAACATCATAATTTGATTCAGTCAAAGTAATGCCATCGTTAAACGCCCCTTCAGATTGCACTATAACTGGAACATAATTGTTCTTTGAAGATTCAGATTTATCATCCATTTATTCGCAACAGCGTTTCAAATCAATGATTTAGATCAACCACGCTCTGATACCAACATGAAAATAGAGATGAGAGAATTTCAATGAATATATCTTATTCATATATCTTGAGATTACAACAGGAGAGCAATATATAACAAGAAGAGCAATGGGAAACCTACACTAAAAAAGGTAACAGATCACCAATTCCTTGCTACAAATCAGGAACGTAATTGGTTCCAAAAATAGGAAGAACAAAAATAGGAAGAAAATATTTACAATGGTAAATAATATGTAAAGAATATTTCTACAATGACTCCATGCTAGATAAGTTCAAGAAACATTTGGATATATTGTTTTATATGAATTTATATTTTGGGAAACGCTTTAAGATATCCATTTTTCTAGAAAAACTAATGAGACATCCTAATACGGTAACATCTAAATATCATCAAGAATAAGAAATAGTAAACCTTCCCCTATCGTTCAGTTTGATTCATCTCATGGTCCAAATAGAGCTATAGAGCAAAGTATATCTGGTTTAACTCAAACCACTGTTAGATCTAGCGTTGAATTATGATTTTGACAAGGTAAAACAATTTAAGTAGACTTATTTGATATATTTTGATTGATCAATTTAACTATTAAGAGTGTTGCTAAGAAATGAGGCTTCATTGAGATCCAAATGAAGCCTTGCAAGAGCAAGTGCTTTAGTGCTTGAAGACTTCAATGGAATCCCATGGTGTGGGATCTGAACGAAGTAGCTAGAAAGTGGATGTAGAAGAAAAGCATAAGAATGATGATGAATACACTAAACAAGAAACCAAAGTTCTAAAATTAAATGAGGAAGTAATGAATATTTTGCTTAGTGGCTTGCAAGAAGATGATTTCAATAGGATTTGTACTTACAAAAGTGAGAAATAGATTTGGATGATCTAAGAATGACATGAAAAAAGCAATAGCACTAACGATACAAAAATAAATATTTTTATAAAAACATTTGAGAATTTCAAAATAGCGCATGATGAAATACGTGCTAGATTTATTAAAATTACTAATCTTTTGAAATCTCTTGACAAGATCTTTGGAAAGCAATTCCAAAATTTTGAGGTTTTCTGCCCAAAGATTGGGAGGCCAGAAGAATAGCAATAGAAGAAGCAGATGACCTTTCGACAATAAAGATAGAGGAACTCCTCAGCTTCCCATGGATTCACGAGCAAATTAAGAATCAAGAGGAAGTGTTAAGAAAGAAATCCATTACCCTAAAAGCCTCTTTAAGTTCTACTCTAAAACAAAGAAAGAGCAAAAGAAGGGTATAAAATGTGTCAAAAGACAAGTCACCCTCAACAACAATGTCCATTCCTATAGAAAGTGGAAAAAGCTCAAAAAAGAGAAGTTATGGTAGGCACTTGGAATGACGAATGTAAGCTTCATGGGAGAAATAATTCTTTAAAAACTACGCTAAAAGAAATCGGAAATGAGTTGGATAATTTTTACGAAAAATTTGATGCTGGAAAATGAGAGGTTAAGGAAAGAAAATAAATTTCTTATGACTAAGCGCAAAGAAATGAAAATAAAAATAAAAAATAAAAAACAATCTTGTTGATAAGCTATAGGAACTTGAAATGGATAATATTGTTTTAAAATTTAGCTTAAATAATTCGAAAAGAAACTATTGCCAAGTTTTTAGAAAGCTCATAGATATATATAAAGAGATGATGAAGACCAAACAGTCCTTGCAAAGCCAAAGCCAAAGCCAAAGCCGTCTGTGGGGATGCTTCGTGACTCTCTTGTGCTTGTACCACTTTGCGATCCAGAGATACACAAGGAAGTTCAGTAGGCTGAGTATTGCTAGGAGCCAGTAAAAATGGTCTAGATGGCCCCAGTTTAAATTATCAGGGATCCACCCGAGCTTCCCATTCTGTGTTGTCAACTTTGTCACGATGGTTACCAGAAGAGTGCTCAAGTAGTTGCCAAGTGCCACGGTCGTGAGTGAGAGCGCCGAGCACAAGCTTCTAATAGCATCCAGTGCCTGGTCATAGAAGAACTGCACCTGACCAATGAAGGAGAAAACCTTCGCACAACCTATGAGAAAATATTGGGGGACTTGCCCGAATATTGACATTGGAATGTGCTTGAGATCATAGTAATTGTTCTTTCTCACCAAGTCAAGTCGAACAATCTCCAAAATTACGGCGACAACCATGGAAAAGATGGAAATAACAAGACCAATGCCCTTTCTTTGGAGCTGAGTGAAGCCTCTTCCATTGCCTGTGAACTTCCTCGAAAGCGGAACACTGATCTGGTCATACACAGCTGTCCAGAAGATGGCACTGAGAGTGTTAAAGAGAAATAAGGATGCTGATGGAATTTGAAAGTGCGGTCCCATGAGTCGATCCATAAGTGTTGCCTTGCAACACAAACATTTTAGTCATTTGGCTATAAACTGTTGAGAAGACTATGTTGGTTATTCTCTTTCCTTTTTTATTGGAAACAAATAACCTCTAGATATGGTCCATGAATCCCATAATAAAGGAACAATATTATCCTACTAAATCGAGAATAATAAATCCCACTAAATCAGTAATAATAATATATCCCACTATATCAGGAAAGATATGTTCCAAATAAATCCTAATTTTGTGGAACAACTCATTGATGGAATGAGTTATAAATAGGAGTACTACGGGGTCCCTAATCCTGCTCACAACTACAGAAATACACCATCTATATTGAGTGAGTTAAGGTTTAGAAGCACCAACCGTAACCGAGGCGTAACATTATTCTCCACCGAACATGACACCTATTTGCTTTGCAATGGCTGGAGGTATGTAAAGGATTTATTTCACTTCCGCTGCCGCATATGATTAAGTTTCTATATGCTAGTTTAACATTTGGTATCAAAGCCCGTAACGCCTCTGCCTTGCCCTATTGAATTCTGTGGAGTTTGGCTTTGGTTTTTTATTTGTCTGCTTAGCGGTGTTTTTAATTTTCTGATGATTAGAAATCGTTAAATGAAGAAATTTTATTTCTCATGTACTTATTGTTGCAAAGTGTAAGTATGACGTTTAGCAGAATAATTTTATATTAAAATTATTTGCATTTGTCAATGAATAAAATTTATTAAAGGGAATTAATTCCTTTAGCATGCTATGAACTTAATTTGTGATGTTGCATGCTCATGTTGTATTTATGGTTTGCCATTATACTCGAAATGTTGATTAGACAATATAAGAATGTTAGAAATATATTCATAATATATTGCTTATGGTTTTTTGATATACACGTGGTATAACTGTTGTAACACGGTCGTGCCTAGGGCCCTGCCTCTAGCCGTGTCAGCTTCTGGAAGCATAACTGTTGTAACACGGCCGTGCCTGGGGCCGTGCCTCTGGCCGTGTCAGCTTTTGGAAGCATAACTGTTGTAACACGGCCGTGCCTGGGGTCGTGCCTCTGGCCGTGTCAGCTTCTGGAAGCATAACTGTTGTAACACGGCCGTGCTTGGAGCCGTGCCTTTGGCCGTGTGAGCTTTTGGAAACATATTTGTTGTAACACACGGCCATGCCTTGAGCCGTGCCTTGAACCGTGTGTGTTTTTGGGAGAGAATCTGACTGGAGACACGGCCGTGCCTCTTAGCCTAAGAATTTAGTTAATGATTAAGTGATCCATATAATTTTAAATGATTAGGGAATAGCCACAGCATCCTTAATTGATTAAAATTATAGGGATTAATTAGGATCACATATTGATAATAAATATTGTGTAGACAAAATATCAAATTATATTTTCTAATTTACCCACAGGAATTAGAAAAGGGAACATAATTTGATAGTTTTATTGTAAGGCTTAAGATGAATCTAATTGAATTAGAACTTTAGCCCACAGGCAAGTTTTATGTCACTAGATTCACATTCTATCATGATAATAAGTCTTAAGTAGAATCTAATTGAATTAGAACTTTAGCCCACAGGCAAGTTTTATGTCACTAGATTCACATTCTATCATGATAATAAGTCTTAAGTAGAATCTAATTGAATTAGAACTTTAGCCCACGGGCAAGTTTTATGTCACTAGATTCACATTCTATCATGATAATAAGTCTTAAGTAGAATCTAATTGAATTAAAACTTTAGCCCACAGGCAAGTTTTATGTCACTAGATTCATAATTTTTCATGATTTTACATTGGTAAAAGCATGTTATATATTGATTAGCCTCGAATTTTGAGCATGTTCATTTAATTATTGCAGCAATTCAACCTGTCAATTTTTCTGATATGCGATGTGATGTTCCCGAGCTCAAAGGGGATAACTATAAGGTTTGGAAGGAGAGGGTTCTCCTTCATTTGGGATGGATGGACATTGATTATGCTATAAGGAAAGAAGAGCCCCCTACAGTAATAGAAACTAGCACTCTAGATGCGATAAGTCTTTATGAAAAATGGGAGCGATCCAATCGCCTATCAGTTATGTTCATAAAGACTAAAATTTCTGCTGGTATCAAGGGCTCTATCGAGCAATATCAAAGGGTCCAAGATTTGCTGAAGGCCATTGATGAGCAATTTGCTACTTCAGATAAGGCAATGGCCAGCACCCTAATTATAGAGCTTTCAACTCTAAGACTCACCAATGTTAAGGGTGTGCGTGATCATATCATGCGCATGAGGGATATTGCGGCCCAATTGAAGGCATTGGAGGTTGAGTTATCAGAATCCTTCCTTGTTCACTACATTCTTTGCACTTTACCTCAACAGTATGGCCCATTTAAGATATCCTATAACACACATAAGGATAAATGGTCAATCAATGAATTATTGACCATGTGTGTTCAGGAAGAGGGCAGACTAATTATGGAGGAAAAGGAAAAAGAGAATGTGAACTTTACTACTCATGGGAAGAGCAAAAGGAGGGATCAAGCCAAGGACAAAGGGAAAGGGAAAATCCCTCCCATAAAGGACATTAAGAAGGAAGCTGTGTGCTTTTTCTGTAAAAAGAAAGGGCACATGAAGAAACAGTGCACCAAGTTCATGCAGTGGCTTGATAAGAAAGGTACTCAACTTTCACTTGTTTGTTATGAAACCAATATGATTGATTTTAATCATAACACATGGTGGATTGATTCTGGTTCTACAATCCATGTGACCAATTCATTGCAGGATTTAAGAAACCTGCGAAATCCAGTGGGAAGTGAGCGCAGCATCTATTCAGGCAATAAGATGTCCTCACATGTGGAAGCTGTTGGGACGTGCAGCTTAGTTTTAAGTCGTGGTTACATTTTGCAATTGAAAATGACATTTTATATTCCTGGGTACTCTAGGAATTTAATTTCAGTTTCCAGACTTGTATCAGATGGTTATTCCTTTAACTTTTCGGACTCAGGATTTAATTTGTTTTATAAATCTGATGTTATTGGATGTGGTACTTTGTCTGATGGTTTTTTTCTTCTTAGTTTACAAAATGATGATAACCATACTATTATGCATGTTCATGAAAGGATTGGCACTAAACGATGTGTTATGAATGAGGAATCCTCTATGTTATGGCATCGGAGATTAGGTCATATCTCCATTAATAGAATTAAGAGGTTAGTAAATGATGGGGTACTTAGTGCTTTAGATTTTACTGATTTTGAGACTTGTATAAGTTGTATTAAGGGAAAACAAACTAACAAGTCGAAAAAGGGTGCCAAAAGGAGTTTTGAATTATTGGAAATCATACATACAGACATTTGTAGTCCAGACATGGATGCGTACCGTAACAAGTATTTTGTCTCTTTTATAGATGATTACTCACGATATATGTATCTCTACTTGCTTAATAACAAGAATGAAGCATTAGATGCTTTTAAGGTATTTAAAGCAGAAGTAGAAAAACAATGTGGAAAACATATTAAAATCGTGAGATCTGATAGAGGCGGAGAATACTATGGTAGATACACAGAGAATGGACAAGCGACTGGTCCATTTGCGAGGTTTCTTCAAGAAAATGGGATTGTTGCCCAATACAGTTTACCTAGCTCTCCAGACCAGAATGGAGTAGCTGAAAGGAGAAACCGAACATTATTGGACATGGTGCGGAGTATGCTTGCAAACTCCAAGCTTCCTAACTTCTTGTGGAATGAAGCTCTTAAAACGGCTGTGTACATATTAAACCGAGTTCCAACCAAGGCTGTCCAAGGGACGCCATTTGAATTATTCAAAGGTTGGAAACCGAGTTTGCGACATGTACGCGTTTGGGGATGTCCGTCTGAAGTAAGAGTCTACAATCCACATGAGAAGAAGTTGGACCCAAGGACTATTAGTGGGTATTTTGTAGGATATGCCGAAAGGTCTAAGGGATACAGATTTTATTGTCCATCTCATAGTACTAGGTTTGTGGAATCAAGAAATGCAAAATTTCTTGAGAATGACTTGATCAGTGGGAGCGTTCGATCTCAAGACATTGGTTTTGAGAAAGACCATTCAGATGCCCAATATGACGCCTCGGGCAGTGGACTGATTGTTGTTAACAACACGCCTCCAGCACAAATGCGTGTTGAAAATTCAGTCCCCGAGGTACCACAAGCTGTCAATCCTAATTCAGTAGATGTTGAAGTTCAACAGATACCCGAAGCTGTTGAACAACTTGCTGAACGATATGATCCTGCCCTTCAGGAGAATGTTGATCTAGCATTGAGAAGATCTACTAGAGTAAGGAAATCAGCAATTCCTAGTGACTATGTTGTATATCTACAAGAATGTGACTACAATATTGGAGCCGAAAATGATCCTGAGTCGTTTTCACAGGCCATGAGTTCTAAGGATTCGAACTTGTGGCATAATGCCATGAAAGATGAGATGGATTCGATGGCATCTAACGGAGTCTGGAATCTCGTCAAGTTGCCTGATGGTGTAAAAGCCATTGGATGTAAATGGGTCTTCAAAACTAAGAAAGACTCACAAGGCAACATTGAGAGATATAAAGCAAGACTCATTGCTAAAGGATTCACTCAAAGGGAAGGAATTGATTATACAGAGACATTTTCTCCTGTGTCTAAGAAAGATTCCCTTCGTATAATGATGGCTTTGGTTGCACACTTTGATTTGGAGTTGCACCAAATGGATGTGAAAACGGCTTTCCTTAATGGAGATCTAGAGGAAGAGGTTTACATGAAACAACCTGAAGGATTCTCTTCTAGTGAAGGTGAGCACTTGGTTTGCAAGCTTAATAAATCCATATATGGATTAAAACAAGCCTCCCGTCAATGGTATTTGAAATTCCATGATATCATCACTTCATTTGGCTTTGAAGAAAACATGATGGATCAATGTATATACCAAAAGGTCAGTGGGAGTAAAATTTGTTTTCTTGTGCTATATGTGGATGATATTTTACTTGCAACTAATAATAAGGGGTTGCTATATGAGGTGAAACAATTTCTCTCAAAGAACTTTGATATGAAGGATATGGGTCAGGCATCTTATGTCATTGGCATTAAGATCCATAGGGATAGATCTCAAGGCATTTTAGGCTTGTCTCAAGAAACCTATATCAATAAAGTTTTAGAGAGATTTCGGATGAAAGATTGTTCACCAAGTGCAGCACCCATTATAAAGGGTGATAAATTCAGCTTAAGTCAGTGTCCCAAAAATGAGCTTGAGCAGGAACAAATGAGAAACATCCCATATGCTTCAGCTGTTGGAAGCCTGATGTATGCTCAGGTCTGTACCAGACCTGACATTGCATTTGCTGTTGGGATACTAGGAAGATATCAGAGTAACCCAAGTATTGACCACTGGAGAGCTGCAAAGAAGGTAATGAGGTACCTTCAAGGGACAAAGAGTTATATGCTCATATATAGACGAACCGATAATCTGGAGGTTGTTGGGTACTCCGATGCGGATTTTGCTGGCTGTGTTGATTCACGTAAATCAACATCTGGTTATGTTTTCATGTTTGCCAGTGGGGCCGTATCTTGGAGAAGTGCAAAGCAGACCTTGACTGCTACTTCCACGATGGAGGCCGAGTTCATATCTTGTTTTGAGGCTACCTCACATGGTGTATGGTTAAAGAGTTTTATATCTGGACTTAGTATTGTCGACTCTATTTCTAGGCCATTAAGATTGTACTGTGATAATTCAGCTGTTGTATTTATGGCTAAGAACAATAAGAGTGGTAGTCGAAGTAAACATATCAACATCAAGTACTTAGCCATAAGAGAACGTGTTAAGGAAAAGAAAGTGGTCATCGAGCACATTAGCACTGAGTTAATGATAGCTGATCCTTTAACTAAAGGCATGCAACTAAAGAGTTTTAAGGATCATGTGATGAGAATGGGACTTGGTTCCATAATGTAATTTTTATTATGTTTAATTTTAATAAAACTCTTATTCAGTTGATGTTTTCTCATTTAGCCTTGTGTACACATTTGTTTATTCATTTATTTTGAGAAATATCATTAAGTCTGGACCTAGAATAAACATCGGGTTTATTCATCAAGTTCTATAAGATTGAGAAGCACAATGCATTGTAATATATGGGAGATAATACTCGTCATTAGAGGACCTATCACCATGATTCATGAATTTTGTTTCTCATTAAGATAAATTATGGAATACATGGACCAAGTGGGAGAATGTTGGTTATTCTCTTTCCTTTTTTATTGGAAACAAATAACCTCTAAATATGGTCCAGAAATCCCATAATAAAGGAACAATATTATCCTACTAAATCGGGAATAATAAATCCCACTAAATCAGGAATAATAATATGTCCCACTATATCAGGAAAGATATGTTCCAAATAAATCCTAATTTTGTGGAACAACTCATTGATGGAATGAGTTATAAATAGAAGTACTACGGGGTCCCTAATCCTGCTCACAACTACAGAAATACACCATCTATATTGAGTGAGTTAAGGTTTAGAAGCACCAACCGAAACCGAGGCGTAACATTATTCTCCACCGAACATGACACCTATTTGCTTTGCAATGGCTGGAGGTATGTAAAGGATTTATTTCACTTCCGCTGCCGCATATGATTAAGTTTCTATATGCTAGTTTAACAGACTATCCCTGATGCCCATATTGGAAGCAGCCTAATAATGGACTTGAGCTCCTCGACTTGTGTAACTGTGCAGAGCCTCCACGGTTTTGCAGAACCGTTGACATGGTTATCTTGTGTCTCAACTGCTGCCTTGTCAAAGAATCTACGAGCAAAGAATGCAATTAGAAGAAAAAAAGAACATAAATCGCAATGTAGACTGGTTTTACTAGTTCGTGAGGCATGCGAAGTTACTTGAATACTGAAAATTTCAAGCATTGCTCAATGCACTGAGCGACATAAGTGAAAATGCTTGAGAAATGCATGTTAATTATTAGAATCAACTAATCTAAGATTGGCTTCAGTTTCACTATAGGATGAAGAGGAAAGGCAGAGACAACGCTCTGGATTTTCTTGTGAAAAGTTTTCTAAATGTTCTATTAATGACAAGAAGGAGGGGCGACTCGCAATCTTTTCTAAAATCTCAACAAGGCAGAGCATTGAAATACTCACTTCATCTCATTTGTGTGTCCCAGCCTTCCGCTTCCTTTGATATTGCTTTCTGAATCAGCGCTATCAAAAAGGACAATTTATCAGCCGGAACAAGATGGTAATTTTATGAGCTAAGTATATAAGTAAGTCTAACCTAGGATTTACACCTTTTTGGCCTCATTTGTGCACTTCATAGAATCCTAGATACACTCTATAGAAACCGAAGAAAAAAAAGGACAAGCATGTGTTACGATTTGCCAATTTGTTTGAGGTGAGTACATCAATCAATAACAATTGATCATTAATTTTGTGTATATCGTAAATTGAGAATTAATGTATTAGGGTTATTAATAGATCAAAGTCAATACATGATATGTAAGGGACAAAACAAGTTATTCAAGCATCATGATAATGATTCGAGTTAAGTGTATCTACTAGTATATTACATTGTAAATTTCATATTAGATAGATCAATTAGGTGAAATGTATTAGAAATCGGACTGAGATATCGATTTACGAAGTATATAATAAGATACACGGTCTTTCAACATGACCATGTTATGAGCATGTTGAATTTAAAGAGCAAACAGAGAGGTATATGGCCTCTTAACATGACTGTGTTTCACTCATGTCAAAAAAAAAAAAAAAAAAGAAAGAAAGAAAGAAAGAGAGATGTATATGGCCTTTGGTATAGTCATGTACAACCTCGTATTCACCTACACAGCCTCCAACATGGCTGTGTTGAGTTGAAATGCATCAATTCCCTTTTAATATATATAGGAATACAATTATAAAAGTATATAATTTGAATCATGTATAGGTTTGGAGGATTTGTGAAGCTATAGAAGTGTAAGGGAAAAAAAAAAGAGTCAAGGTTTGGAATCTAGGTATGTGCATACCATGTTTGTTGCTTGTGTTTGATAGGTTAGAAATGGTGTGTGGATTTACTCAAATTGTAAATGAATTGAATTGCATGTGCATGTATGTTACAATTATGTTAAGGACAAAAACAATGGCAAAAGAAGATTAACAATTGCAAGAAAATAAAAGACACACAAGATTTACGTGAAAAACCCAAATCGGGAAAAACTACGGGTAGAGGAGAGGATAAATCCACTAGTTTGAAATTAGAGCACACAATTGAGAGAATACAACTCAAAAAACAAATCTCTCAAAGGAATTCATATAAAGCCTCCTAATACTCTCTCATTCGCATGTCACACAACCCTAAAAACACCATATATGTATATAAGTGCGAAACTTAGGAAAATAAGATAGGCTGGCTCAAGGATGACATAAAAGTTGACGGCTTAAATACATATGCTGCCAGCTTAAATCTTAAGCCTAAATCCTATGCCATCGGCTTAAATGCCAGCGACCTTCCAAGCTTCATACACCGGCCTTCATTCCAGAGCTGACAGCATTAAGCACAAAAGCTGCCGACCTTCAAAAAATTCGAGGCATTTAATCAACAATCTCCACCTTGACACGAATTTGATCATTCTCGGTTATCTCCAAAAAAACTTCAACATACAACATGAAACATTTTCCTCTTCCATAAACCTCAAAAAGTAATTATCAGCAACCAATACCAACTAAGTTCAAGTAATTTTCAAACTTGGTCATAGGAAGTTTTTTTGTCAACATATTAGCAGGATTATTATGAGTGCTGACTTTGCTCACTACAATTTCACCACGAACAATAATATCATAAATAAAGTGATATCTAACATCAATGTGTTGTGACCTCTCATGAAACATCTTATCCTTTGTGAGGTAAATTGCACTTTGATTGTCACAATTAACAGTAATAGTCTTCACATCATAACTGAGCTCTCCAATAATCCCTATAACCAACTAGCTTCTTTAAAAGCTTCTATGATGGCCATATATTCAGCTTTAGTAGTAGATAGAGCTATTGTAGCTTGCAATGTGGCTTTCTAACTGATGGCACAGCCTCCAAGTGTAAAGATATATCTTGTGAGAGATCTTCTTTTATCTAAATCTCTAGCAAAATTAGAGTCCACAAAACCGATAAGACCATTTCTAGCTTTACCAAATTGTAAACAGATATTAGTAGTACCTCTTAAGTATCTGAAGATCCACCGAACTGCTCTCTAGTGTTCTTTGCCAGGATTTACCATATACTTACTAACAACACTCACAACATGTGATAGATCTAGGTGAGTATATACCATACCATACATAAGAGATCCTATAGCGCCAGAGTATGGAACCTTTAACATGTAATTTATTTCTTTATTTGATTTAGGAGATTGAGTAGACGAAAGTTTCAAATGAGATGCTAAGGGAGTATTGACAGGCTTAGCATTCATCATATTGAACCTGCGAAGTATCTTTTCAAAGTAACCCTTCTGACTCAGATGCAACATTCCTGATTTTCCATTTCTTATAATTTCCATCCCAAGTATCTTCTTTGTTGCTCCCAAATCCTTCATACCAAACTCTCTACTCAACTAGGTTTTAACCTTTTTAATCTCTCTTCTATCTTTAACTGCAATCAGCATATCATCAATATACAACAATAAATAAACAAAAGACCCATCGTCACATTTCTTAAAATAGACACAACTATCACAACTACTTCTCCTGAACTAATGAGAAGTCATAAAAGAATCAAATCTTTTATACCACTGCTTAAGTGATTGCTTTAACCCATAAAGGGATTTCTTCAACATGCAGACCTGGTCCTCCTTTCCTAAGGCCACAAAGCCTTCTAGCTGTTGCATGTAAATATCTTCCTTAAGTTCTCCACATAAAAAAGCAATCTTCACATCTATATGTTCTAATTCAAGATCTTACAAGGCTATAATACCCAAAATTGCTCTAATTGAACTGTGTTTTACAACAGGAGAAAACACATCAGTAAAGTCAATACCTAGTATCTGACTGTAGCCTTTTGCGACTAGTTTAGCCTTATATCTAGGTTCTTCAATACCTGGTGCACCTTCCTTTTTCTTATAAACCCATTTGCACTTCACTGTTTTCTTCCCTTTAGGAAGCTTCACTAAATCTTAAGTATTATTTTTCTGAAGGGATTCCATCTCTTCCTGCATTGCAATCATCCACCTGCCAGAGTCTTCACAATTAATAGCCTCTATGTAAGTGCATGGCTCCCGATTGGATTCAACATCCTCTGCAACATTTAGAGCATAAGCTACAAGATCTACCTTTGCAAATCTCTGAGGTGGTCTAACTTCTCTCTTAGGCCTATCTCTAGCAATAGAGTATTGTGGCTAAGAAGGCATAGAGACAGGACTATCTTTAGTATGTGATAAAGGCTAAGTAGAAGTCTTTGATTTAGAATCTGAACTAATTTCAACCTTCACCCGCATGGATGATTTCTGCTTGACTTCATCAGATGTAGGGTTTGACGACAAATCAGATACCATGGACACCTCATCAAAAATGATATCTCTGCTCACTATGACTTTCTTCAATTTAGGATACCATAGTTTATATCCCTTGACATCAGGTTTAAAACTAAGGAATATACACTTCAATGACCGTGGTTCAAGCTTTCCATTATCAACATGTGAATATGCAGGATAACAAAAACATTTCAGTTCAGAATAATTACTAGGAGTGCCAGACCATACTTCGACTAGAGTCTTCTTTTCTATAGCCATTGATGGAGATTTGTTTATCAAGTAACATGTTGTAGAAGCAGCTTCTACCCATAATGACTTTGGTAATCTTGCATTCGAAAGCATACACCAGACTTTCTCCATAATAGTTCTATTCATGCGCTCTGCTATCCCATTTTGCTGAGGTGTGCCAGGAACTGTTAAGTGTCTTACAATTCCCTTTGCTTTGCATAGATTATTAAAATTGTTAGAAAAAAACTCTAATCCATTATCAGTGCATAAACCCTTTACCTCTTTCTCGGTTTGCTTCTCAATCATTATTTTCCATTATTTAAATGTGGGTAGAACATCGTTCTTCTGCTTTAAGAAGAATACCCAAACATGTTTGGAAAAATCATTTGTAATAGTCATTATGTAAGCAGCACCTCCACTAGATGGCACTCTCGATGGCTCCCAAAGATCAGAGTGGACATAATCCAGAATACCCTTTGTATTATGTGTACCTATGGTGAATTTGACTCTTTTCAGTTTTCCAAACACACAATGTTCACAAAATTTTAACTTACTGATGTTTTGCCCAATTCAATCATACCAGCTTCACTCATATGCCCTAGACACATATGCCGGATTTTTGTAGAATCTTCATTTGACAAGGATGAAGAAGTAATAGCAGCATCACTTGTAACAATTGAGCCCTACAAAACATATAAGTTAGTAGCTTGTTTTTTCACTTTCATCACCACTAACGATCCCTACTGATCTTCAAAACTCCACCTTCACTAGTGTACTTGTATCCTTTAGAATCAAGAGTACTAAGAGAAATCAAATTTCTCTTCAAGTCAAGAACATGTCTCACATCACCAAGCGCCTTGACAACACCATCATACATTTTAATTTTAATTGTTCCAATACTTACAATCCTACAAGAAGCATTATTGCCCAACGAAACGACACCCTTAGAAATCTTTTCATATGTTGAAAACTAATCCAGATTGGGACACATATGAAAAGTATAACCAGAATCCAAGATCTATTCTTGATTAGTCTGTAAATCATTGGAAACAGTAAGGAGCTCACCATAGCTAATTTCTTTAACAACATCAGCTTCACCAGATTTTCCTAGCTGTTTCTCCTTTTGGTTATCATTATCTCTTTTCTTCTTGTTTTGCAATTTATAACATTCTAATTTTATATGTCCCTTCTTCTTATAGTAATTACAAGTTTTATTCCTATTTGCAGACTTCGATCTGTGATAAGATCACATTATACTTATATTTTCTTTTGGACTTATATTAAATTTATTTTAATATTATAAGAAAATATAAAGAAATGATACTTAATGGTATTTATTGTGAAAATACAGGTTTTGAGGACCCAAAAGTAAATTATAAGTTAATTGGAGGAGTTTTTCACAAAATTGAAGAAGTGAGCGAAAGATTGCACTGAAGGCCGCCGTCCTTGGGCCGGCCTACATTCAAGGCCGCCGGCCTTGAGCCAGCCTTGAGCCGGCCTTTAAACCGGCCTCAAAAAGAAGAAAAGCCGCTGGCCTTTAAGCCGGCCTTGAGCCGGCCTTCATTACTCCCCGGATATCCACTGCGGGAATCTCTCCAAAATTGTATCCTAATTAATTTGCTGACTCAAATCCTCATCAGATCAACCTTATCCCCCTCCTCTTTGGATCTATAAATAGACCCCTTGTGTGAACCTTGGAGGCATCCTTTCTTTTGTTAAGCATCCTTTCTTTTGTTTAGAATCCTTTTGTTCTTCTTCTTTGTTTTAGCATCATTTGTCTTTCCTTTGAATCATTAGAATTTCCTTAGGTACTTTAGATTTTTCCAAAGTTTAGTTTGAAGAAAGAATGTCATTTTGTTGAAGTTTGCTTTCAATTGAAGAATTCAAGGAGTCATTTTTGAAGATTGAAGCTCTTGAAGATTATAACCATTGTTTCATTTACTTTATTTTCTTTTATGCCATTTATTAGTTTATTCTTGTTGTTTAATATGAATTCCATTGCACCTCTTTATTTCAATTGTTTTTATGCAATTCATACTATAATGTTCTAAATCATCCTTGTGGGAAATTGGATGAAACTCTAGAATGTTAAAAGGATAATTGTAGCCATGTTATGTAATTAGGAATTATTAGGATTATTCATGATTGCAATTCCTTTGATTTCAATTATAATCAGTCTTTGATTATAATTGTTAGAAAACCTTTTGATACGGGAATTGATTAGGATTTGTTAGGAATTCTTAATTAGATTGATTATCAATACGGGAGTTGCGATAATTGGTTTAATTAGAGTTTATGAAGGGCGCAATGCAATGTTTCTTGTTAATTAATCACTAAGGGATTAGGGTTAATTGATTTAGGGCATTAGTTGTTTGTAGCATCGGGAGGTGTATGAACATAATTTTGATTCCTTGGTTAATTGGAGATGCGGAAGCCGACTAATTGATTTAAGGTTAACATCCCTAAAAAGGATTTTCTAAACTCACTTGAATAACCTTATAACCACTAGTTGACATAACTTGGTAGCAATTTGATTAACAAATCTAGGGTGAATTCTAATTTCCCTTGTTCATAATTGATAGATTCGTCATAAAATTTTTCTTGTTGCTTTAAGTTAAATTTTTAGATTAGACATTTCAAAACCCCTTTTTAATCACCTAGATATTGATAATAATTGCCATAGATCTAGTACTCTATTGGTTCCTCGAGGGATCGACAACCTTACTTTTCACCACTTTATTACTTGATACGACCAGTGCACTTGCTGCAATTTACGCTCCCATTTTTTATATATGTTCTGAGTGTATCAAGTTTTTGGCGCCGTTGCCGGGGAACTAATAGATATTAGATTTTGTAATTCTGTTGGTAATTTAGGCACAATTATTTTGTTATTTAATTTTTCTTATCATTGTGTGATCGTTTTCCATTCTCTTTAAGGGTCTTTTTATGCGCAAGAGTAGAAGTGCTGAACTTCTACCAATTAATCTTGAGATAGAACGCACCTTGCGACAACTTAGAAGAGAGCAGAGAAGAAAGGAAGAAGAGAACATGGCAGATGAGAACAACAATCAGATTCAGGGTGTTGGTAGAGCACTTCGAAAATACACGGTACCTGTTGTTTCAGGTCCTGCAATTAGAAGACCAACAATTCAGGCTAATAATTTCGAGTTAAAACCAGCACTCGTTCAAATGGTTCAATCAAATCAATTTGGAGGATATCCAAATGAGAGTCCTGATGAGCATATTGCAGTATTTCTTCAATATTGTAATACAGTGAAAATGAATAATGTATCTGATGATGTAATTAGGCTACAACTTTTTCCGTTTTCACTTAGAGAAAAAGCTAGGGCTTGGTACAATTCATTGCCACAAGACTCTGTAACCACTTGGGTAGATCTCTCATCTAAATTTTTAAGGAGATTTTTTCCACCAGCTAGAACTGCTAGGTTAAGAAATGACATCACAAACTTCAGTAAGTTTAGTGGTGAATCACTTTATGAAGCATGGGAAAGATTTAAGGAGGCAATTAGAAAATGCCCCCATCATGGATTACCAGATAATCTCCTTATTGAGATATTCTATCTCAGTTTAGATGACACATTGAGATCTCTGGTAGATGCTGCTTCTGGTGGTGCATTAATGAGTAAGACATATGATGAGGCTAGTGCTTTGATAGATGAAATGGCCTCTAGTGCACATAATTGGCAACATGAAAGAGGTAAGTCTAGAGTGGCATCTGTCAATGATATGGACACCTTAACAGCTCAGATTTCTGCTCTTACCGCCCAGGTAAGTAAACTCACCTCTGCACCTTCTTTCAATGTTAATCAATTTTCTTGTTGTGAGTTATGCTCAGGACCACACTCAACTCTTGAGTGCCCATCTAGAAACTTTTCCTCCTCATCCCATGGAGAGCAAGTAAATTTTGTCAACAATTTCCAAAGAGGAAATCAAGGACCCTATTCAAACACCTACAATCCAGGGTGGCGTAACCATCCAAATTTCTCATGGAGAAATGATAACAACGCACTTAAACCCCCTGGATTTCAAAAGCAAGGTCCTAATCATAATACTCCCCATCAACAATATCCTAATCATAATACCTCTTCTCAGCAAGGTCAGTCTAAAATGGAAGAACTCATGATAAGTTATATGCAAAAGACTGACACAATGTTGCAAAATCAACAAGCCACCATTAGGAATCTTGAAAATCAGCTTAGTCAAATGTCTCAACAGTTGAGTAATAGACCATCTGGGTCTTTACCTAGCAATACTGAGCAAAATCCTATGGGTGTAAATGCTATTATGTTAAGAAGTGGTAAGGAATTGATTGATAAGAAACTTGAGGAAGAGGAGGTTAACCTGGGGAAAGATAAAGGGAAACAAAAGGAAGAGGAGCCAAAGAAAAATTCACCAAAAGTAAAAGCATATGTTCCTCCTATTCCTTTCCCAGGAAGGTTGAAGCAACAACAATTGGATTCACAATTTGCTAAATTTTTAGAAGTCTTTAAAAAATTGCAAATTAACATTCCTTTTGCAGAGGCACTTCAGCAGATGCCATCATATGCTAGGTTCATGAAGGATTTACTCACAAAGAAGAGGAAGATTGAAGGAAATGAACCAGTGATGCTTATAGGAGAATGTTCTATGATCTTACAAAAGAATTTATCCAATTTGCCAAGAAAACAAAGAGATCAGGGAAGTTTTACTATTCCTTGCACTATTGGTAATTTCAATTTTGATAAAGTACTTATAGATTCTGGTGCAAGTATAAATTTAATGCCTCTGTCTATTTTCAAAAAACTAGGACTTGGAGAATGTAAGGAGACGCACGTCACCTTACAACTTGCGGATAGAAGTGTCAAGTACCCAAAGGGTATAGTGGAGAATGTCCTAGTAAAAGTGGACAAATTCATCTTTCCAGTTGACTTTATAGTCTTGGAAATGGAAGAAGATAGAGAGGTACCCATGATCTTAGGAAGACCATTCCTAGCCACAGGTCAAGCTCTAATTGATGTAGGACAAGGTAAGCTCACCCTTAGAGCACTAGATGACCAGGTAACATTTGATATGTATGATCCTGTGTTTTTGTCTAATGAGAAAGCAAGGTATTCTGACATATCTGCTGAGGGTGAAATTACTAACAATGATGTGGAGGAAGATGTAGGGCAAACCACTCTTGAAGCTGTCTTGAATGAGATAGATGATTGGGGGGGGTGAAGATGAGCAAGAAAACAAAGGTCGTAAACAAGTACCCCAGACTGAAAATGTTGTTGCTTTTGAGAAGACAGACGACTATGAGAAGCTACCAGTGCCGACACTAATGCCTATGCAGACACTTGAACCTAATGTCTTTTCTAATCAATTGTTTGATTATAAGTGTCTGAATTTAGGAAATCCATGGCCTCACATTAATCAAGCGCCTATGACAAAAGAATTGCAGCAGCAGATTCAAGGCCAGTTGGATGAATATAGGGAAATCCTGGGATGGTCAAGGGCAGACATCCAGCAGGTAAGTTTGTTGATATCTACCTACAAAACATTGGTGGAAGCTGAAAAGAAGCGCACCATACCATGGAAGGAAGCTTGGAATCCTAATCTGAAAACGATGGTGTTGAAGGAGTTGTTTAAACTCCTTGATGTAAGCTAACCCTGATAGTCAGGTTGATGACTATAAAACAAGCACTTCATGGGAGGCAGCCCATGCTTAATAAGTATCTATAATAGTTTCGTTAAAAAAAAAAAAAAAAAAAACTAATTCAAGGCTGGATAAGAGCTGCCGGTGCATTCAAGACACTCCAAGGATGACAGACATTTTAGGAGGAATTTTCTTCCTGATGAACAATTTTATACCAGGGAAGTACCAGTATTTCAATTTCTGCATTGACATTCGTTTCCTTAATTTTGTGATATATTAGGAACAATGAGGACATTGTCCAATTTAAGTGTGGGGAAGGGATTATAAATATAGAAGTATAATGATTGCACACATCATGAGCTTACAAATCCCATGCTTTATTTATGTCCTTAAGTGTTTTCAATGAAATCCTGAAATTGAATTAGATTGGTGCCCTACTCGCCAATTGTTGTGACTAGTTTACATAGTTAAAATTTAAGAGTAAAATCTCTAGAGAACGGGGTTTACCCTATGTTTAGCCTTTGAACTTGAGATTGAGTCCTTAAGTTGAAAAAACAAGCAAGTTTACTTCAAGGAAAAATTGGTTGGGATAAATCTCTATTGAAATTTCTTTGAGAATACCTTAACACCTAGTGAAAGAGGTAAAAGAAATATTTTACTTAGTGATCCCTTAAAAAAAAAAAAAAAGAGCCTTTACTCCAATAACTCAGGAAAGTGAGTTAAGAGTATCCAATCTTAAATGTTAGTGTGAGGAAGAGTTCGTAGGGGTCCCTTTAAAACCTGGTCACGTAGGCGATGAGCCCAGGATGTGCCGACTCAATGAACTCACAATAACGAGAAGGGCGGAAAGGCAAACAATTTAGTACCTTAATGAAAGTCAGGTTGACATGGGCGAGCTTTGGTCCCTCAGAAGAGTGAAGTCTCACTCCGCTGCCAATCAAGGCAAATAAAACATAAAAAAAAGGGGGAGAAATTCTAGGAAAAAACGGATACCATATGCTTTCACTCCTTGTTATCTTGTTTAGAGAAGTAAAATTGAGGGAGATGATACTTGCTAATAACCAATGAAGTTTAAATGAATGTTTTTCCTTATGGACTAAGTATTGTTTTCTATTGTTAAACACTGGGATTAAAAATCTGTTGTATTTAGATTAACTACTAAATTTCAACTAGATATACTAGTTACAAATTTCAGTATGGTCAGAACAATGGGCACCAGAAGTTCGATGATGGATTTCTCTTGTTTAAATCAATTATTTTGCTTGAGGACAAGCAAAAGTTCAAGTGTGGGGATGATAAGATCACATTATACTTATATTTTCTTTTGGACTTATATTAAATTTATTTTAATATTATAAGAAAATATAAAGAAATGATACTTAATGGTATTTATTGTGAAAATACAGGTTTTAAGGACCCAAAAGTAAATTATAAGTTAATTGGAGGAGTTTTTCACAAAATTGAAGAAGTGAGCGAAAGATTGCACTGAAGGCCGCCGTCCTTGGGCCGGCCTACATTCAAGGCCGCCGGCCTTGAGCCGGCCTTCATTACTCCCCGGATATCCATTGCGAGAATCTCTCCAAAATCGTATCCTAATTAATTTGCTGACTCAAATCCTCATCAGATCAACCTTATCCCCCTCCTCTTTGGATCTATAAATAGACCCCTTGTGTGAACCTTGGAGGCATCCTTTCTTTTGTTAAGCATCCTTTCTTTTGTTTAGAATCCTTTTGTTCTTCTTCTTTGTTTTAGCATCATTTGTCTTTCCTTTGAATCATTAGAATTTCCTTAGGTACTTTAGATTTTTCCAAAGTTTAGTTTGAAGAAAGAATGTCATTTTGTTGAAGTTTGCTTTCAATTGAAGAATTCAAGGAGTCATTTTTGAAGATTGAAGCTCTTGAAGATTATAACCATTGTTTCATTTACTTTATTTTCTTTTATGCCATTTATTAGTTTATTCTTGTTGTTTAATATGAATTCCATTGCACCTCTTTATTTCAATTGTTTTTATGCAATTCATACTATAATGTTCTAAATCATCCTTGTGGGAAATTGGATGAAACTCTAGAATGTTAAAAGGATAATTGTAGCCATGTTATGTAATTAGGAATTATTAGGATTATTCATGATTGCAATTCCTTTGATTTCAATTATAATCAGTCTTTGATTATAATTGTTAGAAAACCTTTTGATACGGGAATTGATTAGGATTTGTTAGGAATTCTTAATTAGATTGATTATCAATACGGGAGTTGCGATAATTGGTTTAATTAGAGTTTATGGAGGGCGCAATGCAATGTTTCTTGTTAATTAATCACTAAGGGATTAGGGTTAATTGATTTAGGGCATTAGTTGTTTGTAGCATCGGGAGGTGTATGAACATAATTTTGATTCCTTGGTTAATTGGAGACGCGGAAGCCGACTAATTGATTTAAGGTTAACATCCCTAAAAAGGATTTTCTAAACTCACTTGAATAACCTTATAACCACTAGTTGACATAACTTGGTAGCAATTTGATTAACAAATCTAGGGTGAATTCTAATTTCCCTTGTTCATAATTGATAGATTCGTCATAAAATTTTTCTTGTTGCTTTAAGTTAAATTTTTAGATTAGACATTTCAAAACCCCTTTTTAATCACCTAGATATTGATAATAATTGCCATAGATCTAGTACTCTATTGGTTCCTCGAGGGATCGACAACCTTACTTTTCACCACTTTATTACTTGATACGACCAGTGCACTTGCTGCAATTTACGCTCCCATTTTATATATATGTTCTGAGTGTATCAATCTGCCCCTTGAATTCCAACTAGAATTTTTATCCTGACTCCTTCCTCGAGTAACAAGACTCTTAGCCTTAGACTCAGTTCCAATAACTAGAGTTTTCATCTTTTAATAAGAGGCTAAAGCATCATAAACATCTTCCATAGTAATTGTATCATGACCATACAAAATTGTATCTTTAAAATTTAAATACGAAGAAGGTAACGAACATAACAAAATCAAAGCCGGATCTTCTTCATCATACTTTACCTCCATGGATTTTAGATCTAATACAAACTCCTTAAAGATGGTCAAGTGATCATCTATAGACACACAACCGCAACACCCTTCCCCACTCTTCCATCAAACGGTGTGAGTATAGTCTCTGCTTTAGATGCAATTTACTAGTCAGACTTTTCGTCATGCACAATTGCTCCAATTTCAACCATAGTGCAGCAACGGTCTTTTCCTTTAACAGATCCTGCAAATTTTGATTTGAAAGATGAAGATGAATATGAGAAAAGGCTTTAAGATCCTTACGTTGTTTTTCTTTAGGAGTTCATGACATAGGCATCTTATTAAACACTAACAAAGCATCATCCAAATCCATCTGTGTGAGAACCGCTTGCATCTTAAACTACTATAGCGAAAACCTTATGTTGCAATCTAGCAGCGAAATATCTTATTTGGCTTATGCCATCATTTTGAACACAATCAACGAACCTTTGCTCTGATACCACTTGTTACGATTATGTTAAGGACAAAAACAATGGCAAAAGAAGATTAACAATCACAGGAAAATAAAAGACACACAAGATTTACGTGGAAAACCCAAATCGGGAAAAACCATGGGCAGAGGAGAGGATAAATCCACTAATTTGAAATTGGAATACACAATTGAGAGAATACAACTCAAAAGACAAATCTCTCAAAGGAATTCATATAAAGCCTCCTAATACTCTCTCATTCGCATGTCACACAATCCTCAAAACACCCCATATGTATATAAGTGCGAAACCTAGGAAAATAATATAGGTTAGCTCAATGATGACATAAAAGCTAACAGCTTACATACATACGCTACCAGCCTAAATCTTAAGCCTAAATCCTATGCTGCCGGCTTAAATGCCAGTGGCCTTCCAAGCTTCATACGCTAGTCTTAAAAGCCGGCAGCCTTCATTCTAGAGCCAATAGAATTGAGCACAAAAGCTGTCGACCTTTAACAAATTTGAGGCATTTAATCAACAATGTATCTATTGTTTGTGGAAGGATTGTGAAAGGATGTTGTAAAAGTTATGTGTGATGGTGTTGATGATGTGATTTTATGTTGGCTAACTATTGTGAAAGATAAATAAATTGTGTTTGAATATCATACTGCATCATGTATGTGTTGTTTTCTTTGTCATGACATCGTATATGGTTGTTGCTATGCATAGTATTAGGCAATAGCTCACCCCTTGTGGGAATTTTTTTTAGTTGTAGATGCTACAAGAGAGATTTTAGGGTATGATAAAACCCTAGTAGGAATGAATCAGGATATGGAGGAGAATGTAGAGTACATGTATTATGATAAGTAGGATCCCAATGAGGAGAAAGAAGAATATAGAATAATTTTTAATTGCGATTTAGATTATCATGTTATTTAAATTGTTGAAAGCTTTCGTTGTATTTAAATTGAGGAGATTGAACAGGAATTATGCTTGGAGGATGTACATTTCTTTAAAAAAATGTGGTCTTGTTGGAGTTTATGAATGTTTCCGTTGTAGTAATTTAAGAGGTTTATTTATTATATCAAATAATTGAAAGATAATGTTTGGAGAATTATAGCAATTGAGCTTTTGTGTGTCTTTAAGTATTGAGGACACATGGTGGGCCGTAGCATACTCGTGTTTTGGGGCATTACAGGTGCAACTATAACCTAGAAAATCCTTGTAAGGGGGTTCCCTCCAGGTTTCTAAAGCCGATACAGATAGTTACCAGAAAAGAAGAATACTATAGTAAAGGCCATTGCAACAACTAGAATCCCAAAACCCCATCCCTAGCCTCCATTCATCTGTATCACCACCAAAACTGATGAAGCTATCAATGCACAAGTATTGAGGGAGAAGAAAAACCAGTTAAAGATAGGGTTTTTCTTTTTTTCTCTCATCTTCATTAGTTTCATCAAGCTAATCAGCTCCAAGGGACGAGACACAAGGCATGATTGCCCCTATGCCAAAAGCTATCATATAAAGTGGGACGAAGAAAAATGCAATTTGTCCTCTTGTGGTATAGTACCTTTCATTATCTCATGATGGTTTTAGTCTAGGGATAAAAGCAGATAAGGTCAATAGTGTCATTCCCTAAAAGAGGAATGGAATTTATTATAAATTCTAACTAAGATAGGAGCTCACTAGTTCATTTCTATCAACTACAACCAAACAACTGTCTGTGTATATGTATAAGCAGAGATTCATATTTAGTAAAAAAAAGGGCCTTTCCAGCTAAAACTAGCCTTCTGAGATCAAATATAAAAATTGGCACATGCTTGACCTCTTTTCTTATATCAATTCCTTCGTAAGTTGAACTTGATATTTAAAAAAAAAAATGCCAAATCTATACTAATATCTTTTAATTGTGCCATTGATAATAACATAAATTAATTATTTATGGTAACTAAATGGAGGAATAATAAAAATGTTTTTTTTTAACTAAATCCATAAAATTTGGCCATGTATAAGTACTTTAAGTCATTATTTTAAATTGTTTTAAAATCTTAACTTGATGTTATGATTTTATTATGGAACATCTAAAATCGTGACTTCAAACTAGAATTTAAAACGATATAATTGTGATTGAAGTCCCCATTTTGATATTTTAAGAATTTTGGTAGCTACTAGTGCTTTTTGGCCCTAAAAATTTATCTCCTATTCAAATAATTTGTAAATTAAAACAATATTTCCATAATCTATACTCTACAATTCAAATAAGATATACACATGAACTCCATAGATTTTGTTAAAATTAACCAAAAACCATAAATACATCTAAGAAGAACAATGGCAAATTAAAAGTTCCATTCATTTCTTATTAAGTTTGCTCCATATAATTGATGTAAAATTTTATACAAGCTATCAAAAAGATAGAAAAGTGCAACTAGGTTTATACTTTATCAATGTTTCTTCCCCCTGTCTAATGACCTCATCATTAAAGTTTTTAGTTGAGCCTTTAGTTAAGGCTGTACTAATTAGTCAAAATCTAGTTGTGTACCATCCTTGGCAATGGGGGGATGACTCACATTGGGATTGATTCAACTATGTGTACCTCACCACCATGTCCTTGCATCTCCTCTCAACTGCCACTTTGTAAAGGTTAAGGATTTCAATAGATATAGCGAAGCTTTACAACAATGGTGTCTTGAATGGTCATGGATGATGGCTATATAAAGGGATCTAGCTCGTCTAGAAGCTCATGTGCTTAGGGAGAAGGAGCTACTAATGGTAAGCAATTATGATGGGGAAAGAGGAGAGTCATCTCTAATCCACAAATGTACATGCCCAAAGGGTCGTAATCACAACCTTGTCCTTAACCCCTATTTGACCCTTATATGTTAGCATAGACTACATATCCCCCAAAGTGATGCCTCTAAATCAATTGTCTTTCTACAAATGTCATCATATGGTGTATGAGGACTTTAATCAATGAACTCATTTTTATATAGTATTGCAATGAGCAATTGAAAAGTAATAAAGAAAGGAAGCTAATAAAAAAAATGACATAATCTACAAATATCATATGGCTTAGCACACTGATTTAGCTAATGTATCGTTTGGTCATGTTGTGACACTAAGGTCCATAGTTTGAGCCTACAACATTAGCCAATCCATTGAGTGGCTCTAACCCAATGTTACGATCTCAATGCTCTCCTAATTGTACAACCTGACAGCATAAGTGTATGACCAATTATGTGGCCTCATAAAATTTCACACAATTTTAATTTGGTCCATTTTGATAGATGATGAAATTATAGGAGCTTATCATGAAATAATTGGGGTATTTCCAATAAAGAATAGGTAGCTTGTAGGATTAAGATGTTATAAGGCTCGAAACCCTTAAAAATATAGTTTAGACACATAATTATAACCTAGCAAACCAAATAATTATAGAGTGTTAAGATTCAACAA
Source organism: Laguncularia racemosa (assembly GCA_037954665.1). Taxonomy (NCBI): domain Eukaryota; kingdom Viridiplantae; phylum Streptophyta; class Magnoliopsida; order Myrtales; family Combretaceae; genus Laguncularia; species Laguncularia racemosa. The sequence continues at coordinate 4,491,799 of JBBMOL010000003.1, read as the reverse complement.
TTAGAAAAAGTTGGTAAGCATGATAAAGCAAGGGAATCAAATCCTTAGTTTATGCATGGCATGTATAAGCCAATATACATATATGCGACCTTATGATTAGTTCAATTCATGAAATAATTAGTTCAAATTCTAAACTTGAAATTACATGAATACATAACTTTATCTAATAAAATAATAAATTATAAATTTAAACAAACAATGATAAGTTAGTACTAATATAACTCTATAAAACATACGATATAGTAAAAAAAAATCTACATAGGTTAATATCTAATTTTAGCTATTAGAGTAGGGTAAATTCCCATCAATTTATCTCATAAATCACACCAAAAAATATCCCCCTCAATCTCATCCCTTTATCTATAATTAGATCAATTACCAATCAATAGGACTTGTGGCTAATAACTAAATCAACATGACTTGAAACAATTTCCAACTCCCACATGAAACCCATATGACATCCTTAATTTTAGAACCTAATTGAACTAGGGGTAGTGATAGGTACCTATATGACATCTTTAATTTTACTAAGATAGGTAAACATAGATAATGGGCATGTGAAAGCTAATCAAAAATATAATTTGAATTAAGAACCCAATTATGGATGAATAATTATATCCCTAAAATATAGAGTAGTTAACCTCCATAATCGATAATGGAGTATAAAGTGAAATAGAAATTAAAGAAAATTAAAGCTACACTAAACATGCACCTAATCTATTTAGGATCTCTTTGCCACTCAAATGACCAAGGATCAATAACTAAACTCTATTTACAGAAACTAGAGTTAATGTGCTTCATAATGACTACTTGTTTGTACAATCCTAATTAGAAATGACTAATTCATGGGAAAAAAAAAAAAAAAAAAGCTACCTATATCAACAAGGGGCTTAAGCTACAACTTAAAGCACTTGAACTTGATTCATTAAATACTTGGAAATGATTTAGGCTTAGAATTAAGAAATGAAAATAAGTATAAAGGGGTAATTGGACCCTTAGCAAGTGGATTAAGAAACCCTTGGTGATAACATAAGGAATTATGAGTAAATTAGAATTAATTGATTCATAGGGAACTAGGTTGTGATTATTAAACCTAGTCAATCAAAATCTTATAAAATATTGCGACTAGCATAGACATTAAAATAATGAGCTTTCACCTCTAAAGTTCCAATAATATCCTAAAGTATAACTTGGTAATATTTTATCAGAGTGATGCCTATTGGTCTATCTTTTGATCATTTTTTGTGTTCATTGATTTTGTTTTGGTCACCATTTTTTCAGACAACCTTAAAATTAAGTGAAACCAAATTTTAGAGATCCTTAGGATCCTAAAATTATGTTTCTGGTTAGTTAGAATGAAAATCTATTTCATCTTGGTCACTTTATGAGTGAAAAACTTAGGTTCTATCGATGAAACAAGACACTTGAATGTCTTCAAAGAAGTCACTATAGGTAGGACCCTACCACACCCTTGTAAACTTAGCCACTATTTTTTTTTTTTCACTCATAGAAGCACATAACCTAAACACCTAAAGTTTAGGTTGTAGCTTTCTTATTAATAGGTGACCTCAAATATAGGTTTGAAGAAAAAGAACGACCAAATGGAAGTGACTTAAGATTAACCAAGTGTGCATAGGAATTTCTCCAAACCATCTCACCCTTTTAATGACTTGAAACCATAAATTGGTGATATTGGTCTTCTTACTATCTAATTTTAGACTTATAGGCAAGTAAACCTATTGATTCTATAGTATAGTAGATAAAGATATTGAGTATCGATCCCATAGGGATTACGAGTACTAGTAATAACCTTTTCTTTTATTATCTAATCAATAAAATTAAATAAACGAGTAAATAAAATAAATAACGAATAAATTAAAGAAAGCAATAATCAATTAAAATGTTTTTAGGTGTTGAATCATACTAGAATTACTAATGTAATTAACTAATTATTATTCAATTTCTTATTTTATTATCGGACTGCAAGAATTCCTAAATTGAACTAATAGCTTTCTTGAGTTATACTAATTCCTAATTCTAAGTTGATTAATTGGAATCTTTTCATAATTAAAACCCCTAAAATTGCATTACATTCGATCTATGAATTCCACTATTAGGTTTCACCTTAATCCGAAAGAATTAAGTTGTCCTATCTTTAGGATTGCATTCAACTTCTTTCAATTATGCTAGATTTATTCTTATATATAATCTCTTGATCTCTATATAAGAAATCAAATTTCAACTAATATGCCGACAATATTAAATTGAAAACAATAAAGAACATATAATTGAATAACAATAATGATAAATAAATAATTGAATAATCATAAACATTGTATGTTTATTCTAGGGTTCATCATACCTAAATACAATGGGAAATTAAGCTATAAACATATTATATATAAAAACAAAAATATAAAGAGAGCATAAATAAAAAAAAAAAAACATTGAAATTAATATATAAAATTCCATAATCTACTCTAATCTTTTAATTCTATTCTACTCTCTAATTCTATTTAATATTTTTATCTAAATTATAATTCTATGTATCTCTTCTGCTCTCCTAAAAACTAACCTAATATTATAAAAACTAAAACTAATTATCTGGACTTGATCGACTCTTTCTTGTCTTATATATATATATATATATATATATATATATATTGGAGTTGGCACGGTTAGATCTTAGATGACATGGATGTATCTTTCATGTGCTTTCTAGCATATCTTCCCAGACGGAATTTCTAGTGAATGAATCTTCTTGCATCTAGACTAATCTATTCTATCATGAACTGCTTTGCATATTCTGATATGTTGTTTTCTGATCTTGATCTTATCGAATCTGATCTGGCATCTCATCTATTCTGTTATGATCTCCCCATTGTAGTGGAATTCTTTGCTATATATATATATATGTCGAGCATCAGCACGATCAAACTTGGCGCGACATGGCCGTGCAATCCGGCATGCTCAATTCTGTTTGATTTTGGCCTCCAACACGGTGATCAGCACGGCTGGTTCTTAAATGGCTGCTTCGCTCTATTCTTGTTCGTTACACAACTGCTCCATTGTTAGATACAACTTGTTTTGCTTTGTTTGGACATGTCCATGTTAATTTACATATTGAACTTTTTATTTTATAAAAATTATATTTTCTTGTTCAACTTCCATATAATTTTTCTATTAAATCGTAAAGTATATTTTATGACTCTAGAATTCAAAATATAAAGTGATTAAGTATAATATCAATACAAAATATAAAAGAATTAGATAAAAGGTTATTATAATTTATATAAATAATTAGTACTTTATAACCTTTATCAATTGTATAGTAGAATTAGAAACTCAACATGTAGACCTTTGAAATGCCTACTCATATGTGTGATTCCCACTTAAACTAAAATATGACCAATTCAAGTCAAAGCGTTAAAACCGAAATTGTAAGTCTTACTTACTTTCCCTTCTATGATGGTAAAAGATAAAATACCCTTTTGTTCTTGACCTTTGGCATAATTTATACACAATTCAACTTTAAAATCCCTTATTTCTTCTTGTATACTCATACTTTATAACTCATAAAATCGTGCGTGTCAATCTCTTGATTGACACCCACCTCCCCCTAAGTCAAGTAATTGAATTGAAGCCTAAAACCTCTCTATAACCTTAGGTAGAAAAAAGAGTTCTAATAAATGTGTATATATATACTCTACACAAATAAGACCTTTAGTAGGGATATCAACTAGATAAAACCTTAAGTAGAACCTCAAGATGGACATTAAGAAGAGCCTTAAGTAAATTGTAAGCATTGGCATAGGATTGTATGATCCAAGTACTACCATATAATACTAAATCAATAGAATACTTAAATAAATTTTGTATCAAAGCATAATGTGGACTTAAAAATCAAGTGTAATAGAAAATAAAAGGATTACTAAACCAACACTTAGGTGACTAATTCAATTTAAACAATAATAAAGGGAACTGAATCACTTTAGGATTAATTGAATTACATGACATGAAGAGAACAATTTAGAACGTATAATAAACTATCACTAAGAGGATAAAAAGAAACACACACACTGTCTATAACTTAACTAATGAGCAAACTTAAGGTAAAGCTTCTTAGCTCTTGACCACACCTTAAAACTTACTAAGAGCATAAATAAGAATTAAGCTTAAGAAACTTTGAACACCAAGAATTATAGAATAACTAGACCTTACAAGGCCACATGGAACTCATGAAACAAAATGGCATTAAAAAAGAATGAGTAAACTTTAATGAACTAATTAAACTAACTAAAGTGTGATGAAACTTATAGGAATAACTTAACACATAGAGGAGATAAGCTAATTGATAGGAATCAAAATCCTACAAGACCTATTATTAGGACAAGAGCCAAATGATTTCAAATCTTAGCGATAAGGGTCCTTTTTGAGCAAATCGACCCGGGAATTATTCATATACTAACCTCTTTTCTATTACTCTTATATTGTGTATTCCAATAGACACACTTATCAAGCTTTACAGGGCGATGGACAAACTCACTAAGACTCAGCTTGTGGGTTATCCATGAACCGACCTAAACTGGCGATGAGCTGGATCGACGAATCCTATTGAAGAGTTAGCATGTTGAAGACTATTTTCATTTATTTGTTATTTTCTTGGAACCATTTATTTTATAAGTTTTTGGGACATTTTATTTGGTTGTATTTTTGTGTTTTAGGATTGGCTATCTTATAGTGGCATAGTTGTAATTTTCTAATCATTTTAACCCTAAAGGGAGCAAGTATAAATACTTACTTAAGTAGGGTTTTGAGGGGGGAATAGGCTTGAAAATTTGCAGCAAACATTTTTCGTGAGAGATTAAGGTTTCCTAAGATTTCATAGGACTCTTATCAATTTCAATCCAATTGGAATTGCAGCGAGTTGCAACCTAGTGAATTGTAAGTTATATCAATTCCCTAAGTTGATTTCTTTTTCATTACTAATGTGTAATATCTACGGTTAATTAGGTTGGTTCTTATTGATATGATTTTGGCGTCACTTGTGATCCAAAATCCTTTTATGTAATGTTATCTAATTGACTGGTTTTATCTCTTGATATTGCCTTTAATTTTATCTTATATTGTTTTGCGTGGAATTCCATTGTGTTGAGGAGGAGTTCACGGTTTATGTGTTGGTGTTATTGATTAGGATTTTATTGGAAATTGAATTGAGTTCTTGATTCATTTGAGCAATAGCATTATTGTGGTTTTAATCATCATTATTTTCATATTGGATCACCTTCAAATTTTAGGGTTCACGCCAATTGTTCCAATTTGATTTGGTTTTGATCTTATAATTAGGAGTGGTTTAATTAGATTATTTGCATATGCTTAGATCCCCTTTTAAGCCTATCATCTTTTGGTATTAGAGCTTTATCATACTTGGATTTAATCTTGGTCACGTCACTATTTGTAGAATTGGTTTATAAAAATTGAGGATTTACACAATTGGAGGACTAATTGTATTGCCATTGTGTAATTGGTCTTTCAATTGGATTTTGTGTGCTTATGCTTGGTTTTAAGCACATCACCAATAATATTGGGTAAATAGAACTTCATATAGGATAGGAAAGCTTCATGTAACATAGACAACATTTCTTTAGTTTTCTAAATCACTAATTTCATTTATCATATGATAGGTGATATATCCCTCTTTCTAGTGATTCCTACTTAGAGGACTATTGCTCTCATTAAACCCTACTCAAGAGGGCTACTTCTCTTAGCTTCATAGGATACCTAAGTGAGGGAGTTCTTATGATCTATTGTCTACTTGTTGCTTAATGTTGCATGCTACTTGTCTATTGTTTATTTGTATCACTATTTTCTCTGCATGCTATCATCTATGTGGCCACTTGAGTAACAAGAAATTTTAAATCCTTGACTTAAAGAACCAAACATACCTGTCACATATGTTTGAACTATTAGGAAAAAGGATAGGGAGTGTTCAAGCTTTGCAAAAAGTTTTAGAAATGTTTTCATAAATGGGAGTTTTTAATTAAATATCTACATGTGCTCTTTGAAGGTGCTCTTTAAAAGATTAGTATGGGTTCCAGTGGTGTTGTAGCTTGTGAACACTATCATGATTGAGGTCAAAGTGGCATTAATGATTTAAGTTATTTCCTTGGACGTAGGTGAGCATAGAGTTGATGTTATTGATTTAAAAGTTGATTGGCCCTTAAGTAACATTATTATAAGCTCTTCCTTGAGTGCAAGGTAAGTGCCAAGTTTCTTGAATAGGCCCATACCTAGAGATGGTAGCTACCAAGTCTTGGTGGAGTGCCGATCATCAGATAAGATGGTAGGACAATCAAAGTGTAGATGATGCAATTCTACACCTTCCATGGTTGCAGACCCCCATGGATGTGTTGTTGCATTCATCGTGCATGAATTCATTTCGTATGTAATTAGAATTGTCTATATGTTAAATAATGCTTGATAACTTGCTTGAATGGTAGTAGTAAAGAATGTACTCATTGAGTGGTGGTTTGCTTACTCCTTCATAGTTTTCCCTTGCATGTTATAGCAAAAGTGGTTTAGATTAGGTCTTTGAGTGCTTAGTGCTCCTCTTCCTTTCCTTTCCAATGTCCTTTAAGACAAATGTAGTTGAATATTGGGTTATATTAGGGGTTACTTGCTAAAATAAGAGATAAGATTTATGTTTGCATGATGGATGGGGATAATTGTGAGTACTTAGGTCTAAATCTTAATCTATTAGGTTCATTGGAATTTTGAAATAAGTTGAGTGGTTTCCTAGTCTCATTATTTGGTAAGGGATATCAACTTTCTGTAGTCTTAAAAGGACTTGATATTTAAAACAAATAGTGTATTTATTCTTCTATATAAATCTACAAGTTTATATTTGGAAGTAACCAAGTTAATAGGTATTACTAGTTGAAATCTTGTGCACTTTGATCATGAGATGGATTGTCCTATAGTGGGTGCACATGTTGAATGGCAGCTTACAAGGACGCCACTACTAGGCCATACTCGGGGGCATGACAAGTTCACATCTATATAATCCATCAAGTTTATTTCATGTAGATGCCTTTCTACATTGATACAAAAAAAAAAAATGCATTAGAAGCCCCCATATCACCAAGTAAAATAGTCTAGAAAGTAGAGAACTACATATGAAAGTAGATTAGAGGCACTCGTGCTAGCCATATTGTAAACCCCACAAATTTTTATTACGCATTTAAATTGTAATTAGATAATATAACGACAATCAATGCAACATATAACCTTAGAGCTAGAAACTAGGTTTAGTAACCCTAAGACATCATCGAAAACCCTGATTTGAGATTAAAACCCTAAATCTATACTTAAAACCCTAAATTGACTCATAAATCCTAAAATAATGATTCCAAAACCTTAAACCCTAAAGTGAACAATCAAAATCCTAAATTGATTTGAAAACCCTAAATTAACTAAACGAAATCTTAATTGAATCCATAAAACCCTAAAGGATATTTAGCCTTAAGATACCCTAATCCACACCAATATGCATCTATGATTAATGATAACTAATGTATATTGTCAATTGACACAATTTAGCAAACATTGATCCTAATAGTCATCTCAAATTGACACTACATGTAAAGGCAATTATGTCCTTCAAATTACCTATCAATTAAGCTAATGAAATGAGTTTTAATCTAGCTTAATTAACATACTCAATTTGAAGATTTGAATTAACCAACGAATCAAAGCAAGCTTAGGATTTACCATAGTGACTGTCGACTACCCCTAAGAATTATCCACCAAATGCCAACACATCATGATCCAATGGTGGAGAGTAATTTAGGGATTTAAGTGCTAAATTATGGTGGCTATATGACCTTTGATTTGATGAAAAATAGAAAGTTACCAAAGTTAGTAAATTGATTTAACCTAAAACTTTACCTTAAACCCCTAGACAAAGACTTTAACCAAGTAATTAAAATCAACCAATGGATAAGGAGGAGGCATCAAGTAAAGTAAGGTATAGGGTAAACATTTCATTTATCCAACAAAACATAGTATTAATCAATTTAACCTATTATCTAATGTGTCAAAGAATGTCAACAAGCAAAGAAGGGACACCAAAACCACATAACCCACCCATAACCACCCCCATCTCTCCCCACCACCACCCCTTACCCCTAAACCTTTTTATGCTACTAGTTTACATCCCCATCCACCATCTATCTTTTCTTTTTCAAACTCTCTCACTCTCACACATGAAAACAAACTAGAAGCCACACTTCTAGTTCACATCCCCATCTACCATCCATCTTTTCTTTTTCAAACTCTCTCACTCTCACACATGAAAACAAACTAGAAGCCACACTTTTCCCCTTTACCTTACTAACAATCACTACATCACCTTAGCCCTAAAGCGAATCGTCAGCCACCATCCCTTACATTCTTTGGTCAATTGAAACCCTCTTACAACTCCATTTATCTCACTTTCATTAGGGTTAAGCTATAACTAACAAGTTTAGTCTATGTTGTGAGAATAAGAAGGGAAAACATTGAGGAAATTACAGTGGAGTAAGAGCAATGTAAGGGTGGGCACATGCATGAAAGGAGGAGGACAAAGCTTAGATTCAAGAGGAACAACCACCATCAAGTATAGTAGAGTCTCTTCCTTTTCTTTGTTGACTTATTCTTTTGTATTGAAGTATAGTTTAGGCCACAAGTATAGAAGTTGTTATTGTAAGTTTAAATGAGAACTCCTTTGAGCATGTAAGACCATCTGTTTATGTATGTGTGTGATAATGTAAACAATATGCAATACTTTAGATAATGGAGGTTATCTTATCATTTGGAAACCCAAAACTTAGATGAAACATAATCCTAGACATGTAAACTACCCTTGATCGAAACATAAAGTAAGGGTGAGGAGCGTAAAACCTTGATTCAAAGTGTTTTTAGTCCCTAAATTAGCAATAAGGATTATTTGAGTTAGATAAAGTAAGAATGAGTAAAAAATGAAAAAATTTCCATTAAACTCCTATCATGGCGAATACTAAAGGAATGTTTAAGGACTCAAATTTTTTATTTGCAAGTAACATAGACCCATAACTATTATTAGGATGGGATTTATGCCGATTAATACAAGTTAGGTGAGAAATTACTGACTTGTCTTGATGGATCTCCCCTAACCGATGCGTAATGAGGAAGAACCAAATGATATGTTCCTTCACTTAGGGAATAATGGATAAATTAAAATTAAGGAAGAATTAAAAGTCATTACATCTTAATTAGGTGTTAATCTTAGAGTTGAACCTTAAAATTCACCAAAACAACCAAAAGGCTCTAGAAACTCTACTTAAGTTGAATAAAACCAGAAAGCCCAACAAATAATCCCACAATTTATCCATAAAAAAAAAAAAAAGCTTAACTAGGCCAAGAAATTAGCTTGGAATAGTTACATTAAGTTCAGGGCCCAATTGAAGCTTAAAATCTCCAAAATGGGCCCAAAAAACCAACCAACAAAACTGATCAGACCACAACTTAAATTTGTATGCCTAATCTAATCAAATTGACCTAACCACATGAAAGTACACTAAAAAACCTTCAAATCAACTATAAGAACACGAAATTTTGGCTTAAAATGAGAAAATTATGATTGAAACAAGAAACTAGGTGTAAGTGGGGAGTATAGCGAATTTAGTACTATAATTTGAATAGTTTAATAAATGTAGTCTTATAAGATCCTATTTTGTTTTATTAGGAGATCTTGACTTTGATACGGATATACTGGAAGATTATTATGACTAGTAGACCATAGTAGAGTGAGTTTCTTTCTTATGACTATTACATTGTGTGTGAATGTAATTTAGTTGCACTTGTTGATAATTATGCTAAATTGGAATGCTTAGGGGTTAAGATTCATATGTGTTTGACAATTGCTTGCCAAGATACTATAATACATTCTAAAACCTTTGGTTGCTATGTGATGAAGTAGCTACTAGGATTGATGATTGTCTATGATCTATTAATTGGTCACCTAATTAATTGAACATCTAATGATATCCAGCTACGCATAACGACTCACATTTGGAAGGAAATTATCATCATGCAGTGGTACAGAGATGTTGTATGAAGGTGATTCTTCATACGTAACCTTACCTTGACTTTTGAGAACTACCACATACTAAGAATTGTTGTCTTTTGATTGAGGTTGAGTATAGGGATTCACTACTTAAGGGTGAGTGAGATTAAGGATGTTGCTCACATCCACACCTTACAGATGTATATGTATATAGTATCACTTAATATTTTATTAAAGTAGATGTGACATTAGGTTGCAAGCCTTTTTCCTATGATAAATAATGAAATAAGCATGAGATGTGAGGGCTTGTGGTGATTGGAACCTAAAGTTGATGTGTTGGAATTTATTTGTCAAACTAGGTAATGGAGGGCATTAAATTCATGCTTTGTAAAATTTTCAGATGATTGTATATATTGTTGCATACATTTTCTTGTTGCATTAATATGGTTGTTGAATAACTTGCTTGAAAGTATAATAGGCAAAAAATACTCACTAAGTTGGTTGTAGCTTACTCCTCTATAGTGCTTCATTGTTGTAGTAACTTATCCAGCTTGAACTTGACCAATAGATGTTGGAGGTTAGTTTTTGAATCTTAGGGAAGATTAGAGAGCATGAGATGAGTGAATGGAGTTCATCTAATTAGACTTTCGAAAATTTATATGTCTCTTATTAAATTATTAGTAGATAGTTACATTGCTTTATCTATTATTGCTAATATTACTATGAAGATTTATGACCATTTGGTGGGACACATGTCTTGTAATTATGAACTTATAATATGATGATATTTAGTATTTATTCGCTTAATTATTGTTCTTATACTATATAGAACTGTTGTACTTCTGGTGTAACTTGATGTAAGTGCGCCTTATGCAATGCATGAGAAATTTTTGAATAACTAAGGAGTTATTCCTAGGTTTTCATGTTGTTTATGGTAGGCTATTATGTCAAGGGTGCCTCTAGGAGTGTGATACTTGTATCTTAACCAACAAAACAGTATGGTAGGAAACCGACCATAACATCTAAAGTGAACGAACACTATATAACCCGAATGCTTAGATGTTAGAATATGCTACCATTGAAAATTAAAAAAAAAAAAAAAGATATAAAAGTGTTGAGCTAAGTACCGGTTTAGGACCTTAATAGTTGAAGGCATCTCTATACAATGACACAACATGCCTAGACATAGTTATCATGTCAAAGCTACTCTCTATCAACATAAGAGTGATCGACTTTTATCCACTAAAGTGATCTTAGTCCCAATGAACAATAAAAAAGGGAGGGTTGAATTTATTTTTATAAACTTTTCTAAAACTTTGCTTTGGTTGTAGAAAACATTTTACAAAACATAACTCACTTCTTGATGTTTAAGATTATCAAAGATCATTGAACTTGTTATTGATTCTGGCGTATCAGAATCTACAATTTCAAATCAAAGATTTGTGTATGAAAGCTCAATAATATGAGTTAATCTAATCTTTTAATTACATATTATTTCAAAGCTTTAACTATTTTACGTAGTAAACTTATCAGTGTCACTTTACTTTTGATAGATGTGTTAAAATGATTCTACCATGTTGATTACAAAATGTGCAAACTGGAACAAATAATATTGCAAACAAATATAAATGTAATTAAGTAAAAGATTTAAAGTTTGAGAAAATCAAGCAACGTTAGATAGTAGTTCCACCTTATGTGTCAGTCTACTCCTTTAGCATCAAGTGTTAGGGAATCGATCAATCCTTCTAACTTTTCCACTATTTGTAGAAAATCAAGATGAGGTGAATAAGTTATCACAAGCTATCAGTTCTAAACTCTGCCTTGACTTTTCACTTGTCTTAGGAGTAATATAAGTCTACAAAGTGTCCCACACTATTCCTTTAAACAGTATTCCACTAAGTTTAAAGAGATTAGTGGCTCTTTCAATGATAAAACTAAATTTCCTCTCACTTTAGCATAGTTCTCACAATAAACAATGAATCAATACACTTTAGCATAGTTCTCAGAATGTGTTTTCTTCTTTTGTCATTACATCCTTCCAACTTTAGCCTTTATATAGTATTTAAATCTTAATGTTTAAATGTTGTATTCATGCTAAAAATTACTTTTCATATATGTTGATTATACTAATTTAGGGAAACTATTGAAAGATAGCTAAATGGGATTTGATTTCAACCTAAATAGGATTAAGTGTTTAAGTTTGGTCTAGACCATTTAGGAACTTCATATGCAATTGAATTGGATAAATTCTTGAGGCATGACCTAATGGCCTGAATGGAAAACACACAAACATGTACATAGATGACCCATACATGTGCTTTTATTTTTCTATATAGAGCATACATCACATGTGCGTGTGGAAGGCACACACGTGGGAGGCAGGTAGCAATTACCTTCCACATGCTTGTCTTCTTCCTCTCACTTTATTTTCCTCTCCTTTCTTTCTTTAAGTACCTCACTTCTTGACCATTCTTTTACCTTATTTTAGATATGATTTCACCAATTAATGGTGAAATCATGTAGAGTACCTAGAGTACTTTGCATTGAAACTAAGTTCTCATCTAGAAACACATGTTTGAGGGATCAATTTAAGTTTCAAAAAAAAAAAAATCAAATTTGAGATGTATGCCCTCATGATTTGTCGAAATTGAGTAAGCTGGGCAAGAATAGAAGCTTCCATTTAGTCCCCATGACAAGTATAACTCCTTCAATACTTGTAGCATCTCTTAAATCAAGCTTTTCCCTCAGTTTTAAGGAAGAATTTAAGCATCATCCTCTGTATGCACATCTAGCTAATCTGTGCATTTAAGAGCTTGCTAAGCTTGATATAAGCTTGACAAGTACAAATAAGGCTTCCCACTCCCCATTCCAATAGAAAGAAAAACTAAAAATCTTCTCTTCAAGCTTCAATCAACACCTTCTCTCTCTAACTCCAAACCCACAGCCACTTCCACCTTCTCTCTAAAATTTCTTCACCTATACACAATTTTGAAGCATAAGATTGGTCTCTTTGAGTCTCTTTCAACTTCTAGTTTTGAAAAACACCAAACTTACCCTCAAGAGTTCAAATTTTTTAACCTTAATTTGATCGTTGTTGCCTTTGCCGGACCACCCCTTTGCATTGCACCTAAGTAAGCATAGCCACCACTTTTGTGTTTGCAACACTTGAAAACCTTCAACCTAATACACTTCTAGCCCTTAAAGGCTATTGCATAAGGCTATGTAGTTGCTAGAAGCCCTTAACCACCATTCTATTTTCTTTGACCCAATAACCTAACCTAACTACCTATGAATTAACCTAAACTTGCTTTAAACCCAAAATCCAACCTACTTTTGACCATATTAGATGTGATGAATAAAGTTTTGATGATAAGAGAACATATGGATGGTATAAGTTTATAAATTTAATGATAACTATGGATTTATGATTCTGAATGAATGATTTATTATGATTAACCTTTTTGTGAGACATACTATAGTAGAGGATATGATTTTTTTGTGCAAGTTACAATTCATGTATATTTTGAATATATGTATGAGTTGTTCTTAAAAGGATTCAAATAAGGTATTCGAAAATGTTTAGTATATTATGATTTTCAACAAAAGAAGGAAGCTTAGAATGCCATTTTGAATTAATATTAAAATTTCAAAGGAATAAATGATCAAAATATAATAGGTCGAGGCCCACTTTCACTGGTTAAATATATTTGGGAAATATATTTAATCCATTCCACTTAAAAAAGGATTATTATATCATGGGGATTTCTTGGAAGAATTAGAAAAGTTAATTATTTGCTAAAGAAATATTTAGGAAAGCAATAAAGTTTTATTCGAAGAATAATGAAGGTTGCCACCTTTATCTATATGATAGTTGAGAATGAAACATATATATACAGAGTTAAGAGCAAGATAAGAAGCATAATGACAACTAGATATATAGATATACTCTACTTATGTGCTAAAATGAGAGGATCTCTAAATTGTTTTTATCCTTAAAGGATTTGATTCCAATCTTGCTTGTTTGATTGTATAGTTATATGAAATAACTAAGAAAGCTAATAGAGAGTGATTGTTCTTGTTCATGAAGTGACGATAGACTATATTAGAGAGTGACCTTAGAGTGAAAGATTGTTGTAGCACTCTTGTAAATTTGATTCTTGGTTATAGTAAAATGAACTAGTAAAGACAACTAGGACCTCAGCAAGTGGAGGCTAGAAGAGTGAATTGATGGATAAGGAAAAAATATTATACATTGTTTGATTGATCTTCTTTATCTCAACTCTTTTTATTTTTTTTTGCAGTTTATTTATTTATTTTGTACTTTGATAGAACTAACTATGCTTCTTGGAAACATGGGATAGAAACATATTTCAAAGTCACAAATTACTAAATTTGTGAAGTCATTCTAAATGGTGATATAGAAGTTGATGAAATAGAGAGTGAATGCAATCAAACTAATAAAGAAAATGAAGAAGAAGAAAAGAAAATTGTCATAACAAAGAAGAAGATAGAAGCAAATTTGAAGGTTAAGAATCTTCTACTCTCTTCTATTTCCTTTTTGGGATTTTATCTAATATCTTCATGCAGGACAAAAAAAGAGATATGGGATACTACTTCTGAAACTTTTGAAGGATCAAAAGCGATAAAAGAAACATGCGTTAATTCTCTCCTATGGTAGTATGAAATCTTTCAAAATTTATCAAATGAGGAAATAAAGAATAAATTCAATTGATTTACTACCATAACTAATAAACTAAACTCTCTTGGCATGAACATAAGGGACATAGAATTAATTAGAAAAACACTTGAGGATACTACCTCAAGAATGGATATCGAAGAAGACAGCCATTAAGGAATCATGTAATCTAAACAAACTCTCCTTAAGTCAACTATGAAGCAAGTTGATGGCATATGAATAAGATGTACTAAAGACAAAAGACAAGAAAGATACAACACCTAAAGCAAGTAAATTCACTGATGATGAAGATGAAGGAGATAACATCAAACTCTTAGCACAATGACTAAACAAAGTCCTTAAGAGGTATGGTAAGAATTCTAGTAACTTTAACAAACATACAGGGGAAAGAATGTTAAGCCCAACGATGAAATTTTTTACTCCTGGGGCAAGAGAACCTTTGGCATCCGATATTGGATTATTAGCTAGTTACTTTATCACATAAGCATTCTATGCAATTGTTAGTGCCCATCGCTCGAACATTGTGTAGACAAGATTTGAACGTTAAACCCCGATGTTCAATTTTGTTTTTATCGTTAGAGCCAACATTCACACCTTATGTAGTCAGTTTCAAATGTTGAACCTAAATGTTTTGATCTTTGAGGCTAAAAGTTGAACAGGGTGACAACAACGGAATGTTGGGCATCAATTTAATATGGTCCCAAAGTAACAACCAATACAATGCGAGCATGACATTGGAGGAGGTGTCACTAGGCTGTATTTTTTGACATGCAGCTTAACCGAACGTAGCATGTGGCATAAGATACCCATAACCAAGACTCATTCAATATAAAAAAATATAAACGGCTATTTGGCAGGAACTTATTAAGATGCCTAACAAATAAATAAACCCTTAATAAATGCCACAGAGATCTCCAGAACCCTTTCAATATATCAGCCACTTGTTGGAGGAATGGGTCAAATTACTTCATGGTAAAAAAAAAAAAAACTTGTTAAATAACTATTTTATGAAAGTAATTTGACAAATACCATATTGAAAAAGCATTAAAAAGACCCTTTTCACCTAGGCGGAATTCAATTCGATCGTTATAAAGAGAGAGAAGATGACAGTAGCATTATACATGAAAATATCGCTTCTTTAAATGCGCTTTTGTTAAGGCTATTTTTATGAAAAAAAAAATAAAAATAAAATAATACTTACACATCTATTTCATTGGCATAGATGACTTATCAGAATGAGAGCCTCCTCTGGTTTTCAGTTAGGCCAACACCACCACCTACTTTTATCTAATATTCTAAGTATATTAAGAAAGAGGCTATATTGCGACCAACAGGAATCCAACTCGTGACATGCATTAGGTTAAGTGTACAAACTACATATATAATCATGTCAAAATATTATAAACCCAAGTTTAGACATGCACAAAAGATAGTGCAGCTCGGTGCTTTTCATTGTACATATATCAATAAAAAAAAAAAAAAAAAAGGGGTGCGTTCGACTCTAGAGGACATATAATCTCCATGTACCTGTTCCTTTTCTTCCCTGGCATCTCCATCTAAAATTATATTAACATGTAGATGTGCGAGAGCACAGACAAACATCTACCTCAGGCATAATAATGAAGTAATTCCAACAATAAACCCACGATCGGAATTCAGGATATGGGATTTCAACTGAGCAATATGGCCTCTGGCTTTATTTGATAAGAATACCTTACTTCTTTGAGCAATTGGACCATAAACTTTTCCCAAATCTCATATGGTAACAAAACAGAAGGTAAAAATTGCCAAATATGTGATATCAATGCGTAATACACACCTGCAGGTGAAATGTGTAGAACACACCAAACATTATGGAAATGCTAAGCACCTGCTTGAGGTGTATCAGTCTGTATCCGCCACTCATCATTGGCTTTTCTAAGGAATTCATCCCAACCACTCCCGGGGCTTGTATCTAGGTAATCATATGGTACTGCCGTTTTTAAACCGGGACGGACAGCACACTGACTCTCCACAATTCTGAAGTCCACACCCTCGCCTTCACTATGACCATGCTCTAGCTCTTCCCAAGAAAAGAGAAGTGGCAGAGTGGAGCCACCCCAAGGGTTAAAATCCAAAATTTTAACCCGTCCATCCTTTGTAACATATACATCAAATGAATAGTTATCTGAGTCAAAGTTCAGATTTACTTTATCTAAGAAAAAATTATCAATTAATCCTTTAAGATCCCCCTTCTGTTCGAGGAGCATAGGATAAAATGTAGTTGCTTCACGCTGGCTTATTCCAACTAGACGATGATCCCGTACAAAACAACGAAATTCCATCTCTGGTTGAAGACCTGGCTGCCATTTTCTGAGGGCAAGGAAAAAACTCTCCGGCCTTGATGATATTTTGTCAGAGCAAGTATCATATGCATGACATAGATCATGGATTAATGAATCAGAAGAGTGCAGCAACAGTACTATCTCACTAAAAGAAGTACACCTAAGATTTCTGGTTGGGCTGATCCAAGCAGCATCTTTAGGTGAACTCCAGTTTAGCTTAGGGAACACTGCACCTCCAAGGGATTCTATTGATTTCTTAATTTGCAACTCTAGTTCTGGAAAAGAAGGGGGTGGAAATTCTTCTGATTCATCACCAGATTGTTCTGACACTTGATAGTCATCTTCATCTGCAGGATTATGAATCCTATTGGGTAGGGCATCCTCATCTGTGACAGAAATGGGAAGAACAAATGGTTGAGAATCATCAAGCAGGTACTGAACAAAAGCCTCGGGAAGTTGATGGATCTGAGTTTTAATTGATGATGACTTGAACTTAGGATACCATTCCTGAACCTGGCATCTATCTACTTCTTCTTTCTTCATTTGATGGCAATATAATATAGAACTCACTTCCCCAGATGATGATAAAGCTCTTGTCCCCTAACCAATATTAAAACAAAAGACCATTTAGTCATATTTAAGTATCAATGAAGACTTTATCATGCTAATAAGCTCATCAAAACTTGCTATAATGTAAGAGCAACCTGTCACGGAACATTAAAATACCAAAGAGGAAACCATCCACAGCATTATAAGCATTTGAATTAATTGCATAAGACTAGATTTTCCTCCAACTTGAAAGTTACATTTCATATTCGAATTCAACAATTAGGAATGCACTGCACTAAGAGCTTAAGTATACACATGACGTTCAGTTTATGCTTTTTAGTACTAGACATAAGCTGCAATCTACATTTTTCAATCAAATGCAAACCATTGTTATTTCTATTAGAAGAATCACAAATGCACAAAGCCAAATGAAGTGCTTATATATCCAAGCTAAAGGAAACATTTACATTAGAGCCTGGTCAACATCAAAATTATATTATGATAAAGAAGGATCAGAGTATCATTGAATAAAACTTACAAACAACTATACATATATTTTTCAACACACAGAAGACTGAAAAAACTCATTGACAGATTTTCTCAATTAAATGACTAGAGAAAACTGCTCCGAAGAAACTCATGCTCACAAATCCTAATGTGAAAATGCAAGCAGAAAAGGCTAAAACTGATACAACTCTTGTTTTTTTACAGATAAGCTGCCTAACACAGGGGGGAAGCCCATTAAAGCAACCAAATTTAACGACTATATATAGGACTGAAGCTTTCCCATTCTCCCAACTTAGCTATCAAGGGGAGGAAATGCAGATGTGCAGTGGTGTAGAAACCCAACTATTCATCCCATGATGAGAAGCATTTCAGATTTCCTGAAGATTTAATTCCATTATAAAGATGTTATGAACAGTATTCATTGTTGACTGCTATGGAATGGTGATTTCACCAGTAAACTGGTAGAAGGCCCTCCTCATCTACCAGTGACTCTTGACAGGAAGATCCTAACCAGCAGACTTTTTTTTTTTAATTATCCAAACACGAATTAAAATAAAAAAAAAAATCTTTTTAGGGTTGTACACAGAGCTTCAACCCCTCTCTTAGTTTGGTGTAAAAGCTTGATCTAATCTGACAACAATTATCCAGTTTTAACACCGCCATAATATTCAAATAGAAAATGAGGTAATTAAATACTCAGATATATTCATGCTTTACATGCACTTACTCTCTTGGAGGATGACAAAGATCCCTTCCCATAATCTGATGGCTACCATACTAGTGAAAGTTAAACTATCTTCTCAGAACACCTGTTAGGAGAATAAGCTAACGACCATCAACAGAACTCACATCTTATTTTGCCTATTTCTCAATAGTAAAAGATCACATGGTCTTCACCAAATTCCTGCATCCAATAATCCCATGGTGCTACTGCCAAGGTTTTTATCTTAATAAATTTTAGCCTTATGTACGAACAAAAAATATTCACTTCATCCACTAATAATACTGTTCACCACATTTTTCTCCCCCACAAAATTATCTTCCAGGCCCCAAAGTCATATTGACCCCCATGACTTGACCTCCTCAGCTATGTAGATAAAAAGTAACATGTGCAGAAAGTGAGAAATAATAAATGATGAAATGATCCCTTTAGATTCATATGCCAAATTTGGGAGTAGTAGACGACTATAATTCAATTTGGAATTTTCAGAGATG
Organism: Laguncularia racemosa; assembly: GCA_037954665.1. NCBI lineage: Eukaryota > Viridiplantae > Streptophyta > Magnoliopsida > Myrtales > Combretaceae > Laguncularia > Laguncularia racemosa. The sequence continues at coordinate 4,472,424 of JBBMOL010000003.1, read as the reverse complement.
TACAAAAAAGGTCTTGGTATACAAATCAATCTATTAATTCATCATAATCTATCCATCATCAAAGATGGTGTTTTATATCCCTATCTCAACAAAAGATATACAGTATAGTCACAGAGATAAGTAAAATATCCGTGTTACTAGTCATGAACAACCTCACAACACATATCTCACCAATTGGTCTTTTGAATCAATAATGGTAACCAAGCATTTTACTAGGACATCCGATGCATGATAAGCTTTCTTCATCGACCTTTTCATTTACTCTCAATTTTCTCCCTAGGGGTAAGAGCATGAGTCACTATCTTAGGCATACAAACGAGGATCTTTAAGACAAGTGCCTTAAGTTCCTATATTGATATTTTGGTCTTAAATCTTATTCCCTTTCTGCATTGACGAATATTATCAATTTAGGCCAATAATAAGCTATTTCTATTCTAGGGCTTGAGGCCAAAAGTTCAGATCACTAAACTCCACAACTTGACAATTATATCCCCATCTTCAGCTCACTTCAATAAAAAAAAAAAAATTTAGCATCCAGCTACTGGAAACTCAGCTTGTAACTATTAAATTGTTTCAGCAATTGGTATTTCGATTTGGTAAACCAGTCCAAAATCAGTGGGGGAAACTCTATGAGTAACATTATTATATTTGGTATTACTATGTAATTTTATTACCGGATATTCAAGCTTCAACAGTCATATATACCCAATAAACAAATCATATTACTAAATAAAGACTTCTATAAGGATCATTCCCCAGTCTACCCTCAATATTTCTATAAACTTTATAAAAGGAAAATTTTTGGACTTTATAATGCTCCGACTTGAAACTTACAAATACACTGCATATGTTCACTGCACTGAGTATCAAGTACGACCTCCATCGATATGACAACAGGTTTATGCGAATTAGTAATAGTGATAAGTTGCAAACTCCATTTATCAGTAAATTTAAGGGACTCCTAAATCATTTTCTTACTGGAAGAATCACAAAGTGCCCAAAGACACGACAATTTAAACATATACCCAATTTCCATGAAAGCATCGGAGTATGATTGGAATCATGAAACTTACGAACTGCTGTAGTAAATAATCCATAGAAATGACTGGTGCAATAAACATAACATAAATGAAGATCACGTACTTTCTAGTTGAAAATCCACGCGATAAAGTCGAACGGTGAGCCCGTTTCTTGGCTTAGCAGATGGATGGAGAATCCTTTGCTGGAGCGGCTGTGTGTGTTTGTGATTGTGTCTCTCTCTTGCTTGCCTCTTCGTTAGAGAGAGAAAATCTGGAAGCGGGGAGTAGGTTAGTATATGATTGGCACAAAAAAAGGAACGCTTAGATGGGTCATGGTCTCGTGCCATGGTGACATGGTCGGGGGGAATGGTCCAAGGAAAGAGGACGCAAGTCGAAATAGAAATGTTCCATTTTTAGGGTAAATTATCATTTAATACCTATATTTTTACACGTTTTCATTTTAAATACCTGTGTTTTAAATATTTTCAATTAGGGTACCTATGTTTAAAAAAAAATTAAAATTAAAAATCTAAACATCTATTTACCTCTCCATCAGTTTTAAAACAAATCAAGCAAACACATTAGATAAAAAGACACCCCCCTTTCCTTCATGACCAATTTCTCTAAACCCTAACCTAAAACCCAAATCACTAACTCTAACCTTAATGCACTTGTAGCCCCTAAACAAAACCCTAACCCAATACTTTAAAGGAGAGCTTCTTAAATTAGGTTTTTGTGAGAGTTATACTGGTGGCCCTCACAGTGTTGATTTTGGAGGTGATAAAGGACCTTCAACAAGATAATTGTTGGGCTTTTCGATAGGCTCAACCCTATAATAGTCTACTATGCTTTAAAAGACACATGCATGATCACACATTTGTAAACAAAGGTAAAGTTACTTTCTTTACTCTCTCTCTCTCTTGCTCTCGTACGTTTATCTATAGAATGAAATTAAGGTTTCTTTTTTTTTTTTCTCTCACTCTCATGTTTGTGTGTTTGCAAGGTAAAGAAGAGGATAGTCTTAACTAGTTTGAGTGAGCCAAGGAAACTCCTAATGCTCCAACTATGCTTCGGGGAAAAATAGGATAGTCCCCTCTTCTATTATCTTCTCATTTTATAGTTTGTTTATTCCTCTTTAACTATTTTTTGTTACATTTAATTTGTTCCCATCTATTAATCTATGCAATACAATGGCTATTATCTATTGACAATTTTCCAAAATTACAATTTCAACACAATGTAATGATGTAATCCCTATGCCATGCTGGATGTCTTCATTCATGTCTTTGTCTATTCATAACATTTCCCTCTTGTATGAAAAAACAACCTTGTCCTCAAGGTTGAAATTAGAGTAGATATGATGAATAATCTCTCGAGTATGCAAAATAGAAAGAGGTTCTAGAACTAAGTGACTAGCAATTGCTTCCTTTGGTTAATCTAAAGAGGGAAGTTGTGATTCTTAGGCCTTCTTAAAAACAGACACAAGAAAAACATTATGAATTTTGCTATGAGAAGGTAAATCAACCTCATAGGCACAAGCACCCACTTTTTTTAACACTTGAAATAGACCATAATACCTTTCAATAGTTTATGATACATCCTCTATGCAAGTGAAACTTGTTGATAAGGTTGAAGTTTAACAAAAACAAGATTCCTAGGACTAAACTCAACATCAAATTGATGTTTGTTAACAAAAGTTTTCACTAATTGTTGAGCTAACAATAAATTCTGCCAAAGTACCTATAAAGCTTCATCTCTAGCTACAAATTCCTCATCAACAACCTTGAGATTAGATTTGCCCTTGACATATGCTGAAATAGTAGGAGTTATCCTATCATATACTACCTCAAAAGGAGTAGTATTAGCACTTGAGTGAAAAGAGGTATTATAAAGAAATTTTGCTCATGGTAAAAACCTAACTCAATCAATGGGATGTTCATTCACATAACATCTCTAATATTGTTGGATGGTTCTGTTTAATACCTCAGTTTAACCATCGAGGTAAGGATGATATGCATTGGTTACTACTAGATGACTCCCACTAAGCTTGAACAACTCCTTCCAAAATTGGCTATGAAAAATAAGATCCTTATCAAATACTTTAATTTGTGAGACTCCATGTAGCTTAACCACTATGTGTAAGAATAGCGAAGCTACACTGGTGGCTGTAAAATGAGTCCCTAAAGCTCCCAAATGCCAGTATTTAGATAATATGTCAACAACTACCAAAATCATTGTATAACCTTGAGATTTAGGCAAACATATAATAAAATCCATGCTAATGTCCTCCTATATCTACTCTAGTACGGGTAATGGTGCTAATAACCTAGCTGGAGCTTTGGTCAAATATTTTGTTTGTTAGCATTATATGTAAGCACATACAAAATCCTCCACTTGCTTATGCATGCCCTCTTAAAAAAAAATTAAAGCCCATCACTTGTATGTCTTAAAAATGCCAAAATGACTCGAACTGCAAGCAGCATGAAACTCTAATAACAATTGGGGAATCATTGATGAATCTGGCACTAAGAATAATTGATGATGGAAATATAACAACTCATATTTCCAAGAAAGAGGCCATCGTAAGGTCTTAGTAGACTCTAAATCACTAATGGTAGTTCAAAAACTAATCAATTGCGTATACTCCTTAAGAATATCCACAAGAGGGAAAGTAAGCATAGAAAGTCCCAAAAAAGAAGAAGTATTATCATGCTACCTTGATAAGGCATCTGCTACCACATTGCCATAGCCTCTTTTGTACACAATAGTATAGTTATAACCCAAAAGCTTAGCCAAATACTTCTATCTAGGGGTTTAAATGACTTGACTTAGTATCTCCTTAATACTTTAGTGATCTATTTGAATGATAAGATGTGTTCTCAATAAATATTTTCTCCACTTTCTAACTGATTTTACAATAGCATGTAGTTATCGGACATAATTAGAGGTCTTACATAAATGGGACAGTAATTTCTTACTAAAGAAGGAAACTGGATGATTTTCCTGAAGAAGAACTGCTCCTATACCAGTTCTAGATGCATCTATCTGCAACACAAATTCTTTAGAAAAATTTGAAAAATGATAGAATAGGAGTTGAAAGTAGAGCTTGCTTCAATTGTTCAAAAGCATCTTTAGCATGTTTAGTCCACTCAAATATGTCCTTCTTAAAGGTGCAGCTATAGTAGCATACCCTTTAACAAAACATCTATAATATCTAGAAAGTCCCCAAAAAGCTCTCAACTATTTCAATGAAGTTAGTAATGCCCATCATTATACTACCTCAACCTTGGGAGGATCTAGTTGTACTTCCTCTCTTGAAATAATATGACCAAGATAATCTATAGGTTCCTTCCTGAATGAGCATTTACTCTACTTAAGATAGAAAGTGTTATTGGTTAACACTTGTAATACTTGAGATAAATGCTGCACATGTAAAGCCATGGTCTTGATATAGACAAGGATGTCATAAAAAAAAAAATGATGAACTTCCTTAAGAATGGCTTAAAAATAGTGTTTGTGATAGCTTAAAGTGTCAAATAGCATGAATATCCATGCTTGAAATAATCAAATTAGTTCAAGCGTAAAATTTTATAATAAAATATTAAAATCTTAAATTTTATCGAGATCATGGTGCACACGAAAATAAACTAGAAGTTTTAAAATCCTAATCCTAATAAAGTATTAATTAATAATAATAATAATATATATAAGGGGATGGCAGGCCGTGAGGACCCATGGCCACATTTACACACACGCACACTAGAAACGAATAGAGAAAAAAAAAAAAAAAAAAGAAGAAGACGAGGACAGTACGAGAACGGGAAGGGAGAAAAGAGGGAGAGTGAACAAAATAAATTATATCTCACACGTACGACCTCCAATCGATGATTCAAGAGCATCAATGTGTTCTTCAAGGTGAGTGCAAGTCAACTAAATTAATTTTTTGTGAAATAAAATTAGTTTCTAAAAGTTGTGTATAAAGAATAAATAGGTGTAAAAATTAGTAATTTATCTAAAATTAGTTATATTAGTTAGGAAAATACTAAATAAAGTGATCTAGACTATGTATAGAGTGTAATAATGTATTTTTTCCTAATTTTCTAGATAAATAAGATTTCGACTTGAAAATACCTGAAGACTATTCGAGTAAACCCCGATAAAATGAGATCAAGGTAAGTAGAACTCGTAACGTGTTGTATTGTATGTATATTGTTGTTTTCATGCACTTTCTTGACGCATTTGTCCTGTCCATATATATATATACATATATACACAATTAGAGTACTGCGTGGTCTGCCATGTTTTCGTTGGAGGCAAAATATTTTTTTTTCTTTTCTTTCCTCCCTCCCCTGTGTGCAGGTGCAACTCTCGTCTAGCATATTGGTAATATATATATATGTATATGCGTATAGAAGATTGAAGGGTGCTGGACTTTTTTTTATTCTTTTTCCTTTGTTGTTCATTGAACGTTGGCATGGTGTCCTCCTTGCTACAGAGTAGTGTTATATATATCTTAGGCATGGAGTTGCTGGATGTGCTGGACGACCTTTGTTTTGTTTCTTTTCTTGTCCAAATGGGTGTGTGCGTATGGCGTTGGCTGCTGCCACAACATATATATATGTACGTATTTGTATGTTTCCGTGGTTGTTGGCCGAAGTTAGAAAAATTTCCTTCCATATGCTGCGGGTGAACATGGATGTGTACGTAAGAGTATAATGGATTTAGTATGTTTCCTTTCCTTCCTTGCTAGTTGTGGTTGACAACCTTATATATGTTTATGTCCATAAGTGGTATGATGGAAGTAGAATTGGAAGGCTAACTTGAGAATGCGGGCTATAGATGGAATGGAGATGGGAGTTAGGATTATATTGGTGTTAGTTTTCTTGTGAGCCAAGTGTTGAGGAATGGGAAGAAGGATGGAAATCCATGAATGAGGATATGAGACAATATGTGGAAGCATATAGATGTTGGGTCTTTTTCTTAATGTGAGTATATGTGATTTTACAAGGGGTAGGAAAGGAATAAACTATGACACGTGTATCGTTGCGGATTGTGATAGCGGATGTAAAGAATATAGACATGTAAAAACATACATTACAAATTATAGGGAAGGAAGTTAGACTCCAATAATCTAAGTCCTTACACATGTACATACATATGTTACATGTAAGTGAGAGGGAAGGATAAGATTGCAAGTGACATAAGCTATGGTTATATAGGTTATATAGGAGTAAGGGAGGAAGGTGGTCTTACATGATCACAAACAAAACATGCATATACCCATATGTTATGTATATGGCCAAAGGAGGTATGGGAGTTTAATTCAACCTCCATATGCTATAGGTATATATGTATGCATATCCAAGGATAAGACATATAATTATAATTATGAACGCAAGTTATGAGGATGAGTGAGGGAAGATGATTGTAACGATGGAAGTTGAATTGGAACTCTCTTGCTTAATGATCTATTGCTTCAACCATATGTATGTTGTCTTCTTATTAATGTTAAGTTGTGCCTTGCTCCTTGGAATGATTACATGTGTTATGAATTGATTGTCCACATGATTGACGAGTGCACATATACTTGACCTTGGATGATCACTCTAAAACTTTAACTAATTATGAGATTTAATTAATAACCTGACATGCTTTACACAAACATTGCATTGTTCAAGGCCATCACAGCTACAAGATGCACCGGAAGTGATCAAAGGATCACTGTTCTGCCAAGTGCGAACTAAGTGATTGGAGGCATGGTTATTAAAATCACAAGTTAATTATATAATTCTATAAGTTTGCAATTTTATGAAGTTTTTCATAATCAAAATAAAAAAAAATCATTTAGGTATAGACTTTTGATATAATTATGAGTTTAGATACACGATTTTATAAGTTATCGATTCTACCGATTCTATACTATTCTACCGATTTTATACCATTCAATTCCAGGTAAAATCGCAATTTTGACAACTATGATTAGGGGATTGTCGCGCTTTGACGGTTCTAAGTTCGGCTTGTCTCTTGAGGGTGTAAATGCTCGATGTATTGAGGCACTTGAGCCTAAATCATTAAAACTAAGATACAAATATAATAAAGTGATAAGAGTAATTAAATTGTGTGTAAGACTCGGGCTTTGATGGTGGCTTCAGAATCCCTAATCCAAGGTCAAGGGGGGCGTAAACCCTAGAGTTCACATCAGTTACCGGAAGACTATGTGAGATGTTACATTTACTTGATTGTTCATGCATAGCACTTGTTTGATAACTTGTTTGAATTTGTTTGTGTCTGTTGCAACATTGAGATATTACACCCTATCTCATTGAGCCTTGGCTTACCCTCCTATAGATTTTTCCTTGCAGGTCAAGACTACCCAAACTTTCTGATGAACTGATGAACCAATGTGAGTACTCGTCGCCTAATTGGGGGCATGGTTGCAAAAAGGATGTGAGGTCTAGATCGAGGTAGACATCATTAGAATGGATTTTGTAATTGATGTAAATGTAATTGAGAGATCCGATAGGATCTTGGATGTACCTGTGTTGGTGTAATGGGACCCATCTGAAGCCCATTGATAATTTTGTAATTGATTACCTTATGAGCAAGGAATGTTATTACTCTGATTAACAGGTACAATATTGAAGATAAGACGCTTCGCAGTCGCTTAACGGGGGTAGGGGGTTAAGTGATCGTGATAGGTTATCACGAGGAGCCCTTAGAGTAGGGCGTGACAACACATTCATGGGAGTCTAGAGTCATGAAAGGTATAGATTTGTGTCGTCTATGCTTCAGTTGATCTTTATACTTACTCGCATAAAGCACATTACTTTACTTGAGAGATTGTTTGAGGGGCACTGTCCCCTGATACCAGTCTTCCTACTATATAACTTTAGAGCTATAGGCAAGTGCACCTATCGATTCTATAGTATAGTGGATGAAGATATCGAGTGTCGATCCCATAAGGATTATGAGTACTAGTAATTATCTTTTTTCTAATTATCTAATCAATAAGAATTAAATAAATAACGAATAAATTAAAGAAAGCAATAATCAATGAAAATATATTCAGGTATTGAATCCCTCTAGAATTACTAATGTAATTAACTAATTATTATTCAAATTCTTATGTTATTCTTGGACCGTGAGAATTCCTAAATTGAACTAATAGCTCTCTCGAGTCATACTAATTCCTAATTTTAGGTTGATTAATTGGAATCTCTTCTTAATTAAAACCCTTAAAATTGCATTATATTCGATTTATGAATTCCCTATTAGGTTTGACCCTAATGTAAAAGATTTGTATCTTTCTATTTTTAGGTTTACATGCAACTCTTTTCAATAATACTAGATCTATTCTTATATAAAATCTCTCAATTTTTATATAAGAAATCAAATTTCAACTAATATGCTAGCAATATTAAATTAAAAATAATAAAAACACATAATTGAATCACAAGAATACTAAATAAATCATTGAATAATATTATAAAAATTACATGTTCATTCTAGAGTTCATCATGCTTGAATATAAAAGAAATTAAGTCATAAACATATTAAATCTAAAAATAATAATAATAAAAGAAAACATAAATAAAAACATTAAAATCTAATCTTAATTTTCTAATTCTATTTTCCTATTCGAATTTTTCCTACGGTTTAAAACTAAAACTATTCTACTCTACCTTCTACTCTAATCTAACTTTTTCTCTACTAGACTACTATCTTCTACTGTCTGCTACTCTTCTTCTCGGCTTTATATATATATATATGTTGAATGCTTGGACAATATCTTAGATGGCTTGGATGAAATCTTGTTTCTAATCTAATCGTTATCTTGCCATTATATATATATATATATAAGATTTGGAGCTTTGGACATTAGATGGAATCAAATTTTCCCCATTTTTTCGACTTGCTACTTTGACGTCTTTTCTGGCTTTGTCTCGGCTGATTTCCTCTACGCATTTTCCTGCTATTTTTTCCAGCATGTTTTCCATAGACTTCGGCAAGTTCTGGATTTGCATTACAATACGAGTGTCATCTTGCCGTGTACAATTTTGTCCAGCTCACATCGTCAACACGCCCACTAGCATGGGCGTGTTTGCTGTTGTGTTGTTGCTTAGATTTTCTCATTTTCTTGGCTTAACTCACATTCTGGACATGATTTGTTTTCCATTGTCAGTCATGCTAATGTTAATTCACTTATTGGACTTTCATCTTGTAAAAATTATATTTTTTCTAAAATCTTTCATAAAATTTTTCTATTAATTTATAAATTATAATTTAAGACTCTAAAATTAAAATATAAGATGATTAAATATAATATTCATTTAAAATGTAAAAAAATTAAATAAAAGGTTATTTTAATTTATATAAATAATTAGCATATTATAACCCTTATCCCCCAAACAAACTCAATGCTTACTCATCACCAAGAACAGAAATGCTACAAAAGCTAGTCTAGGTGAATTCCGCATCAGGCTATCCACCATCAATCAATTACTCAATAATGCCTTCATGGATAAATTAGATCATCCCACATTGGGGCATTTACCTACAATGAATATGTTAATAATGCTTCATAGGCTTCAAATAAGAGTTGTTCCAATTTCTTTGCCTCTAACAAAATCAGTTTTGATAAAATTAGCATCGGTGACACTATGGTTTTATAAACAATAGCTTGTAAAAGCACATATCGGGTTTTAGACAAAATCTTTTTGAAAAAAATTCAAAAAGACTTAAAATGTCTCAAAAACTTTTAGTAAAGGTTGAACACTCTTCATTCTTTTCTGTGTACATATTAAGTCATAGATATGCAATGAGTAACTAGTTATTTTGGTTAAGAATTTAAGTTTGCCGATTAATAAGGTGATCATACGAATGAGAGCATATAAGGTAATTAGTCATTCCATCAAACAATCAATAGCAATCAACAAAACATCATGTAATTAGTAAGCAATAAGCAAATAGTAGATCATTTGAACTCCCTCACCTAGGCATAACTTAGGGATTGTAATAATCCTTTGGTAGAAACAGAGAGTCATTTGATATACTTAAATAATTAAACATAGAAAGATATACACATAAGAATAGCTATCACTAAAACATGCTAATCTAATACGTCGATCTTATCCCCAAGTCTTATGATATCCTTTTAAGATATCTTTTAATATTTGAATTCTTAATAGTGGAGGTCTAAGTTTACAATCCTTCATCTAGGTCCACGTTTAGGTCCTTGTAATGGTAAGGCCTATTCTCAAACAATGTCGAACGTGTGTCTAATGATAAATCCAATAGAATAAAGTCTGAAATAGGTCCAAATCTTTGGGAAAAGTTCGTTAAAATGTTTTCTTTAAACTTTTGTAAATATTAAAGGTTCGTATCAAAGAATTTGATGTCGTAACATAATATAATTCATTAAGATATCCTCAATAGTTATCCTACTACCTAATTAAGGAAAAGATTAGTAGAAAGGTCTTCCGTTTTCAAGAATGAGATCCTTAGAGTGGAATGATTTGTGGAAACCTATAACTTAGAAAATAAGAGGTATTAGTCTACTTCCTAAGGATTATGCTACAAAGGATGATTAAGTTAGATGGAGATTACTTTGCTTTGGTTGAAATTCCTTGGAAACCTATGATAAAGAGCCTATAATAGAAGAATTAACTAAGATTAGTAATGAAACTTCTAGAAGTCTTACTAAAACTTCTTGAACTTAGGATGAGTGGTTCTTAAGTTGTTTGTCAATTTTATAAAAAGGACAAGTAGAGTGTGGGGCTAGATGTTTTGTTGATTTGATTAAGTGAAAACTTAGTGGAAGTTTGGTAAATGAAAAGGAAATCACAAAGGGTGGTTGATGTGGGTGAAAGGGAAATAGAAAGTTACCTAAATGGACTATTTACTTCTAGTCCCCTTTTATAGTAATTTGTCTTTGTTGCTTTGTGCATAATTGTGCCTTACTTTTCCACACCTATGAGAGAGAGGTATGATGGTTGGTTTTAGGGTAAGAATCATAGCTTATGATAGAATAGGATGAAGTAGGATAAATTAAGGTAATTATTACTTAGGATAAGATACGATGAAGTAAGGTAAATTATTACTTTGTGGATAAAATCACATGGAAGTTTCTTGCTTAATGGAACCAGCCATTTACTTGTCGTTTTCCATGTTTCTTTCATTGACTTAGATAGGATAGAGTAGGATAAGATGAGGCAGGGTAAGATAAGATAGAATAAGATGAGATGAGGTAAGATGTTGATATGTGAAAATGAGGGCATGATGTGGATGCCAAGGGAAGAGAGGAACCGATTAGTATTTGTGTCTTTTTCCGTGGATTTAGATAAGATTATGACAAGATTGTGATAAGGTTATGTTAGGTTAGAGGAATTAGACAAGTATAGAATTTTGGCTTGAAAGCTATGGTTAAATGGGTGAAGAAGAACTAACTGTAGACTAGGCATTAATGGTGGGTTACTTTCAAAGATTTGGGTGGATTTAGAGATGTAGGTGAATTGTGGCTTGCAATTCACATTCAAAGTAGAGCTATGATAGGTCACTATACTTAGATAATGATGATGATTCATTTTCATGGAATTTGGATGAGATTTGATAAGATTTTGGTTGATTTGGTCAATAGGCATGTAGATGATTTTTGCTTAATGTTCACGTCCAAGAGAAGAAGAAAACTAGTTAGGGGCAAGGTATTTTCAAATGATTTATCTTGTGGAAAAATGTGGCTTTCTAGAGGAGATGCAATCGGTCCTAGATTAAGAATGATGATGAGTCATTTTCAAAAGATAGGATAAGATAAGGGTGAAGAAATGTCAAGATTCTTGTGGAAATTTATGCATGGTCATGAGTGTGTCATTTTCTCATGATTGCCTTTGTGGATAATGTGCTTAAGGGGATAAGTCAAGATAAGGCATGATGAGGGGTCATTTTCTAAGAGATAGGATATGGTAGGGTAGAAGAAAAATCAAGGATTCCATGTGGAATTGGTCTTGTAGTTGGCATTTAGTTTTGGAGTATGGAAATAGTTATTGTTTGATGTAATTCTCTAAGATTTTGTGTTTAATTTAGTAATTGAGGTTGGAGTAATGATTTATGAGAAAAACTAATTGTAATTAGTCACAATTAGGATGTGATCTCAAACTTGGCTAAGTAGGGTTTTATAGGTCATGTTCTGAGAACTAGTGATTTTAGATGATTTCAAGGTTTAATTTGCTTTTTAATTTGAACTTTATCTTACTAAGCTAAGTTTAACAAAGTTAATCCTTATAATTAGGGTAAGATTGGATTAAATTAAGAAGGTGTTAGCTTAAGTTAAATCAAGTTTACTTGAGTCTTCTAATCATCTAATGAGAGTTAACTTTAGTTAACTTGTAAAAGACCTTAATCAACTAAGTTTGGGCTTTTAGATCCATTAATCAAGAAATATTTAGGGTTGAGTACTGGTTCTATAGATAAAGTTTAACTAGATTTGGGTTCAGTCTACTAGGTGAAAATATGAGAATAAGACTAAGCCCTCAAGTAAGAAGTTTAATGGAAAGTAGTGCAGTTGACGGTTTTCAACTAAACTTTTACTAAGTTAAGTCCATCAATTCTATTAGAAAAGGGTATCATATAAATCTATAATGTCTCATCTTTCAAGTCTATCCTAATTTGTCTAAGGTTTAAGCTTTACCACCTTAAGTCTACTCAAGTCTTCTTAAGGATGTTGAAGGGAAGATTTAAGTCACTAAGTCTGGTTAAGCCAATTGACTTAAGCCAACTTTTAATTTGACTAAGTTTACTTACATCAACTTATAAAATATTGAGTCATCTCTAGCTCCTAGACCTTACTCGGGTTCATTTGAAGCTAAATACTAAGTGTGTTTCCTTATCTAATAGAATTTCTAAAAATACTAATACGGAAATTCTTAGGAATTACATATGACATTTGGGCTAGAATTTGTGATCTTCGATTTTGATTTCTAAACCAAATCTATTAAGTGTTCATACTTGTTTTCTTCCTTCATAAGATAATCTAGTTAGAGTAAGGATCTTGTCATCTAATGACTTGGTTTAAGATGAAGAAAGGTTGGTGCTAACTTGTATAGGGTAGAAGTTGTGGCTTTCTTATGGAATTTAACTTTGATTAGCATGCCTAGCTTATTAAGACTTTCAAAAAATTCATCTTATAAGTTTGAGATGAGTTAGGTGTACTTGATTTTGTGGGCAAATCAACTTACATCGTTACACAAGGGGTCTTAAGTCAACTTGAGTGTTTAGTTTAGGTAATTGAAGTCTTCCTTCATCTAATGGGGAGTTAACTTAAGTCCATGCTTTGTTTTTAGCAAGTTGACTCAAGTCAACTTATGTGTTAATTGAGTTAAATCAAGTCAATTCTCAATTCACTAAGTCAACTATAATATCCAAACCTTAATTGGCTATCTTAAGATAAGATTTCCTAGACTTAGGGACTAATTCATCTTACAGATTAAGGTATTTGCAAGATGAGTAATTTTATTGAGTGGTTGGTTTTGTGATTTTATTTTTTGAGAAACTTTATCATCAAGTGTATCGAGATAACTTTCTTGAGAGGTTAACTTGGTATACCTCTTATCTAAGTTTCTTTTGATGTCTTACTTAAGAAGTTAGTCAAGTAAGCTTCCTTAAGAAGTTGATGAAATAGCCCCTCTCAAGAAGTTAACTTTGGAACTTATAGATTACGTTTTTTAGGTGACTTTCTTAGGAAGTTAGCTAGAGAAACTTCCTAGATAAGCTAATTATCCATATCTCTTAAAAGAAGAAAAATGGTATATACGTAATTAAGAGAATCCTAAATTGGCTAAATAAAACTTCTTGTTATATAAATATTGAAGACTAACTTTACATAATCAATAATCTTTGATGCTTAATTGTAAAGTATGTACAAGAATTGTAGTCAGTTGAAAGTCTTAACGTTAGTGGTTCAAATTTTTTTTGAAAATACTATATTCTACTTTATTAAGATCTTAAGTGGTTGTCTTAATTAATTTTATTATAAAAAAATGACTTACTTTTCTAGGGTTTCACAATACTTGACCATGTGTCCCCTTGTTTTAAAAATTTTCCTCTTCCTCTTCTCCAAATAGCTTACCAATTCAAATTTTTATGCACCAAGTCAAAATTGTTTTGATCTAGATGCTAAAATTGAACTTTTACATGGAGGAGAAATACTTACTTGCTTCACTTCGATTAATTAACCAAAATCTCTACCTAAACCCATAACTAGTCTCACTACTTTTGCACCTTTAACCCCTTAAACTATAAATAATTCACCACAGAATTTTTAGATTATTGAAACTAGATTTCTAACAACCGATTGTATCTTATCAAAATGAGGTTGCATCGCTTCTTGTGCAAATTTGCGAAAGAACTTGATGATGTTAACATTGGCCTTCTAGTATATCCACTGCATGAAATGGAAAAGAGTAGGTAGATAGGTCATAAAGGGGTTTAAATACCCTAACTATAAAAGATTAAAATACCCTCATTACTAAAGCCTTACTATTTTACATGTCATTATGTTTATTTTATTTTATTTTTCATATATTATAGTACTAGGAAGAAATTGATCAATTTTTTATGCATCCTTATAAAATAGGACATGGAAAGTTATGGTTTGTACAAGAAGACTAAGTTTTTGTGTTCTTGTGATGCTAGAACTAGCAGCAACACTGCATGATTATGTACATATTTATAAGATTATGTGATGTAATTATCCTTTAATACTAAGACTTGCTTTCACCCACAAAATAAAAAATAAAAATAAAACTTTTGTAAATATGCAAAGTTGAGATTCAAACTTAGGTTATTCAATTTTTAAAACCATCAACTTACCATTATAAAGTCGATTGAATAAGCAAAAATTTTGCTAGATTTGCTTAATACGTGCATATGATTCATACATTTGATAAAAATTTATTTTTTCATCATTTTTCAATGGAAATTCACAAACAAACTTAAAATTAATAGAATATCATGAAAATATACTTTACTTATTATTTTTATATTGTTACCATATCCTTTAAGATACTGATATTTATTTTAATATCAATTAGTTATTTATTATTAACTACTTCATATTTTTTAAAATTGATTTTTGTGTTAGACTTTAAGCCACATTTAGACACTAAATTTAATATATATATATATATATATACATGTTGAAATTCCTTAAATTACTATTTTTTGAGGCTATTTACTTGCATATAATTTATATGCTTAATAAAATTATTTTGGTACCTTTTTTGTATCAAAATTTTATGAAACTTTACGTATGCTCTTAAAATAATTTATAAAATGCAAAAATGTATTGAGTTTATTATTTTCACATCATTACTTATGTTTTAGACATTAACAATTATTTCATTATTCATTAGCTATTTAAAATCAGAAAATCAATATTTTTTAGTATGACCTTTTTTTATTATTATTAGACTTGATATCATGCTTAGCGGCTAAATTTTATATTTTTGCATTTTTTTTTTATTTTTTTGCTATTTATTGTGCCATATTCTAATTGTGTGTCCACTTGATATCCTTTCTTTAACTTTTAAACTTACGGTTTGAAATTTTTATTTTTGCTAATTTTATTAGCAATTAGCATTTTAAAAGTCAACTCCTTGAGAGTTTTGCCAAAAAAATTTGTCATTCCAACTTTGTGTCCTTTAATTATTGCCAATTTAACAACATAACTATTATAATTTATTCAAATGGTTAGAGTATTACATCCCGTACCCCTTAAAATATTTTTGTCCTTAAAACTTACAACATATAAGAACTCTTGAGATTATTTGCTTAAGGTGCTGAGCAGCTCTAACACGAGGGCCAACACTAACATACTAAGCACAAATTTTAATAAACCGACATATATGAATTCATTACATCAAACAATACATAATAAATCAAAAGATGCCCACTCAATGACATAATCTATCAACAAAATTAAAGTATGCACAAAACTAGCCATCTACAAACAATTTGAGAAATTTAGCCTACATCAATTCTAAGGTCTCCCACACAACTTCCTCTTTAGTATGACAGTTCCAAAGTACTTTTACATACTCAATGTTTTTTATTTCTCCATTGTTGAATTGTCCTATTTAAAATCTTAGTTGGTCACTCCTCATAAGTTAAATTTACTTTAAACTCTATTGAAGGAGCTTCCACTACCATCGAATGATTGCTAACAAATTTCCTCAAAAATGAGACATAGAACATGTCATGTACGTTGGCTATCTCATTTAGTAATTCAAGCTTGTAGGTTATATTTCCTACTCTTCTTATATTTTGATAGGGTCTAATGAATCTTAGACTCAACCTTCTTTTCATCCCAAATCTCCTAACCCCTTTCATTAGTGATACTTCTACAAATACAAAATCCCCCTCCTGAAATTCAAGGGTCTCCTACATACATTAAAGTAGCTCCTTTGCCTATTTTGTACAGTTTGCATTCTATCTTAGATTATTTAGACCTTATCCTTAAGCTCTTGAAGCATAGCTAGTCCTATTATTTATCTATTTCCAATATCATCCTTATAGATTGAAGATCAACATTTTCATTCATAAAGCACTTCGTAGGGGGCCATTTGAATAGTGCTATGGTAACTGTTGTTATAAGCAAACCCTATTAAAAGGCAACTATTCATCCCGGTTTCCTCTAAATTCAAGCACACGAGTTCTTAACATATCTTCCAATGTTTGAATAGTTTACTTTAACTGTTCATTAGCTTGTAGATGATATGAAGTACTAAACTTCAATTTCGTACCTATGGCCTCTTGTAATGACTGCTAGAATCTTGAAACAAATCTTGACTCTTGATCCGAGACTATCAAAATAGGAATTCCATGTAAACAAACTATCTCTTTGACATACAAAGCAACTAGTTGCGATAGGGGCATCTTAAGATGAAAGGGTAGAAAATGAGCCGACTTTGTCAACTTGTTAATTATGACCTATATGCCATCATTACACTTTTGAGTCTTAGGTAACTTAATCACAAAATTCATTATAATATGTTTCCATTTCCATTTGGGTGTAGGGAGTAGTTGTAACAAACCTCCAGGGTTTTTTTTTACTCTACCTTAACCTTTTGACATGTGACACATTAGGAAACAAACATAGCAATACTCGCTTTCTTGCCAAGCAACCAAAATCTCAATTTTATATCTTTATACATCCTATTACCTATAGGGTAGCTTGAATAACTTATACTATGTGCTTCCTTTTGTATTGCCTTACAAATCTCATCATTTTTTGGGATGTACACTCTATTTCTAAATCTCATGACTCCATCGCCATCAAGTGTAAATTGGAATGCTTTTCCAGGTTATCCTTAACACTCTTAATTTTTACATTCTCGGCTTAAGCCTCTTTGATCCAATCCATTAACATAAGTTGTACCTTCAAGCTTATTAGGCTCAACTTTAGTTTCTGTATTTTGATCCTTAAGTCTAATATTTCCATATCCTTAAGAATTTCTTACTGATTCATCAACATAGTCACCATATTGCTACACTCTTTCCTACTTAGTGCATCTGCAACAACATTTACTTTACTAGGGTAATAGCATATTAATATATCATAATCCTTCAATAACTTTAGCCATCATCTCTAGCACATATTCAACTCCCTTTGCATAAATAATGTCACCATATAAACAATGTCTTCAAATTTTTAAAGTAAACACTACTGTTGCTAATTCTAGATCATGTGTCGAATAATTCTTCTCATGTGGTTGCAATTGTCATAACTATATTTCTCTTGAGTTATCATAATCTCTCTCTTTTAAACGTGGGACATCCTCATAATAAGACCTTATAATTGAGCTAATTTTTTCTCCTTTTCAATGCGCAATTCAGTTTGTTCTAGTTACCCTTAACTTATAGATCCTCTTGAAAGCATGTCAAGAGTTATACCCTAGTGACACTCCTTGCCCTCTCAGACCTTTTCTCTAGATCGGGTTAAAACAAACTTACCAGCTTCTACCTTGGTTCATTCTTAAATCATGCACCTATTGATAAGGAGTTAACTTAGATACCATTTGTAATGTTATGAGCCAAAAATAGTTAATAACCAAGCCAATAAACACTAATGAACCTTTTTTTTTTCAACCGCTTAAGCCAATGGTTTTCAAATAGTGTTGACATATTATTCACTAGTAACCTTATAAACAAATGCTAATTTTTTCCCACAATCCTTATAAAATTATGTTTTACATGAGGTATCACACTTAGTTATATGAGAAACTAATTATCTTGCAAATAATAGTAATGTCTTTATAACAATAAATCCTAGGAAAGGATCTTACGTATAATGTGCTAGTTATTTCATCATAGTTTATGTCTTTTCTAGTAGAAAAGTAACAACTATGAGTAATGGATCATCTTTAAATCACTATGTAGATTTGAAGGGGAAGAAGATTCGCTATCTTTGTGGGTATCCATAGAGATTTCGTCTTGGTAGCCAAGGAGCTTTAGAAGAAGATTCCATAGATGCCTAAAGTATTGGTATGGATTTATTTATAGTCCTTATCTATGCATTTGTTTCTCAATATAAACTATTGTTTACTACCATTTAATATGTAGATTGGAGAGGGTTGCAAGTTCTTTGAGTGGGTGGATCCAGAAACATGCAATTATGGTATTGAGTTTGGCAAGAAGGTTTTGTAACAAATTGACAAGTTAGAGATGGTGAAACCAAAAGACAGGAAAAGAATATTGAAGTTCAAACATGATTTGGAGTTGGCACAAGAAAGGGAAAAGTGCTTACAATTGATGAACAAAGATATTAAATAAAGACTAAGAAATGTAGAATGTACGAGACAATGTTGTGAACAATCATTTTTATGTCGTAGGTGTTTGTCATTGCCATAGCCGTATATATTGTTATATTTGGTCTGAGCAAAAAGTATAACATTGATTATCCAAGTTTGGCATGATGTTGCATTATGTGCTTGTATTTGATAAATTTAATATGAAAATCCTTTTGTTTATTAGTTGTAACATGTAAGCTCTTTTAGTTATGAGGCTGAGGATTGAAGTTGAAGAATTTTGCCACATTTTGGGTAATAATGTCAATGATTAGAAGGATGTTCTTTTATTTGTGTAGTTGGAGTATTGATGGTTTGAGAGGAGCATCATTCTTTATACCGATGCATAGATCATCGAGGAAAGTTGATGAATGAACTATAAACATAGTATTGGCTATTTGTGTTTTTTTTTTTCTTTGATTTACTAAATTATTGTAATTAATTCTCATTGGGAAAAGCAGTGCGTCCAACTAAAGAAATGCTAGACTAATGAGCCTGCATATTGTCATTATCACCCTCTCATCTAGTCATAAGATTGGGCATACAGAACTCCACCTAAATCTCTTCTCCTTAATTGTCTTATTGGGGTAATAGGTTGAAAACTTGGCTAATAGAAGCAATGACCGACATAACTAATAGAAAGAAAATGTCAAGCGGTGCAACTAAGCTCTAAAGGTTTTTTTTTCTTTTTCTTTTCAATGGGGCTAAAAGAAATTTTTTCTCTTCTATTGTTTAGAAACTTATGCTATATAGTATGCAAACAAAATCAATTGTTATAGAATAAAGCTAATGCTTAAATTGAAAAAAGTATAAACAAAATAACATAGAACTTTTAAACTAAAGAATCTTTAACAAAGTAGACAATCACTTATTCCAACTGTAAACCCCAGAAATTCTAAGTCAAGAATTAGTATGAGGAAAAATCTCAAAGAAATACGTTAGAAAACATATAAGAAAACCTGACTACAAATTGGATTTGCTTTGTGATATGTGAACTAACTAGCGTACCCAAATCCAAGAAATCCAAAACATAGCTAAACCTCGATGATAAGACCTCGCCCTAAAAAAACTAAACTAGAATTTAGATGTTTGAAAAGCCTAAATTCAATTCCCAAATTTTTAGAAACAATCGTCGACATTAGGAATTTCTTTGGAATTGAGAAAAACCAATGTCGAGCTCGAAAAACCTAAGATTCAATTCGAATGAAATAAAAACACAAACGACGATGAACTACCCCATAGATAGCTTAAAGAAGCCCAAAATCTTAATAAAAAGAAACTCTACAAAACAATCAAATTGGGCAAAAAAAAAATAGAAAATGCGACCTCTAATAATACTATTGACCACTAACACATGCTAAAAACCAAAGGAAAATTCTCTCCCAAATCAGCTGCCAAATCTTTTGATTTTACACACTCAAAGAAAGAAAGATCCCCTTAAACCTCCCTAACTAAAGCTCCATAAAAACCCTCAAACACTTAAGAAAAAAATCGCACTAGGATTGCCCCTAAAAACAGCAACGTTCCAATAATTTTCTCTATGCTTTTTCTTTTTCTTTTGTCACTCTTAGACTTCCACATAAAGTTCCCAGCATTCTCAAGCATTAGTACAAGAAAACCACTCATAAGAGCCACCTAAAAACCCCAAGTAAAAGCTCAAAAATTGCATCTTTGGGAAGACACCCAAACTGTCCCATGTTCTTCCCAATTGCACCCTCACTACATCCATCCACAAATCACATACCAAACGACCTCCAATCAAGCTCATTTTTTTTGTATCATCTACAACACTTAAGAGGCTATTGGGAGAGCTAAAGAACCTAGGAAAATCGAAGCCTAAAGCCACTTCAGGAAGCTGGAAAAGATAGGAGAATTCCAGTTGCCGCATAGGATCCTTGCACAATAAGTGATGTAGTTCTATCTTCTTTTCTTTTCTTTTCTTTTTTTCTTGTAATAATTGTATTCCCAACTTAGAACTGCCTCATGTTGCCATAGTTGTATAATTTCCCAAGTATATTAGAGTATGCTTAGCTTAGAAAAAGAAATAGAAATGCAATCCCTCTTCTTTGGATGTAACCCATGGAACACCATCCCTCTTTTGGCTTGTATGTTAGATTTTGTAGAAAAAACAATAAGAATCGGAGATGGGAGATTCTTGAAACTTCTAGATGCCTAAGCTAAGGGGCTAACCAAGTGTATTTTTGACCCAATTCATGCTCCTTTGATCATAGGAAATTCATAGGGAAAGGAAAGGCCCTTTTTGTAGTTAGAAAGTTAGAGAAAGAGGTGAAACATGTCCAAAAATCTCAAACCATGACTAAGGATTAATTAAACCTAGGAATCTCTTCATTTTTAGATCCGAAGGATGCCAAAATATCAATAGAAAAAGTTTGGAATTAAAAATCGTAAGGGAAAACATAAAACTAACACCAACTAGATAGAAATAGTGAAATCGAAGCCTTTAGAAAGACTAAACAAAATTCTTGGACCACCTTCAAGAAGAAAAATGGATTTAAAATGAAAAAGTTACAATACAAATACTAAAACCTCCAAAACCAATGAAATTAACCAAACTAGTATATGTTAGTTTTAACCCTATCTCATACAAATATTTTGTCTTGTCAGGTGATGCGATATTCAAGGACAATCTGTCGCCCGATTACTGTGATTAAAGACCCTAAGGCTGGGTGAGTGACAATCCAATGATTACTATTTCTTGCTTGTGCTTGTAGTTAGCGAACCCGAGTATTTATAAATATCTGATATGTGAATTGGTTTTGTATGTGGGGGTTGATTGGGTTCTTGTGTGTGCTTGGATGTTATGATTGAGTGTCAATCTACATTAATTATGCTGGCTAATTAATAATTGCTTCCCCCTGCATTTTGATTGTAGAAATTGCAATTGTTTGTATAAAATGCCGTAAACACCAAATAAACTGACTTAAGACTATTCGACCTTAAATATAGCGAATCATGCATCATAGAGTCCTGCATGTAAGAAGGTCGTTGGCATCATGCAGTAGTATGGAAAGGCCCTATGGAGGATAAACTCTATGGGTAACCTTTGTCTCAACCTTTGGGAACTAAACAGAACTCGAGAAATGCCGCTCTCTAATTGAGACCTAAGAATTTCCTAGTTTAGGGATTCATTGCTTAGGAGTGATCAACTTGCGAGTCCTTCACAATCCATACCCCATGAAGGGCTTAGGATGATATATATATATATACGTATTTTTAAGCTTGTGGAAGTATACTTCAAAAGTATATATAGGCTTTATGGATTATCTCGAAAGGCAGCCTGGGGTCACTAGAGCCTGGAGCCGGCGTGTAGTTCGTGATTTCCTAACCCATAGCAACGGAGGGTGTAAATCCGTGCTGTATGCGGTGTCTGGTAAATCGTGTATATTGTTGCATTCATGTGATTGCTCATGCATGGCATATGTGTGAATTAAATGACTTGCTTGTTATTTGCCTGTTGGTTTAGTAAGAGGATTTAGCTCACTAAGTCTTATAGCTTACATCCCCACAGACTTCTTTTTTTGCAGGCACCCATCTGGTTAGAGTTTGGTCGCTAGATGCCAAAGGTTTGTATGGGATGCTAGGGAACCGTGAAGGAGTGGAGTAGAGAGATCACTGTTATAGACATATTTAGTCTAAGTTCAAATTTTAATTTCATATATGTAGCTTAAACTGATATGTAATAGGATTATTAATCCTTAAATCTACTATTATGTACTTGTAGACTTTATGAAATGCTGCTACTCTAAATTATTATGTATATATCTTTGCATTCTTGAAAAATATTAAACCCTGAGTTGGGAATTTTAGATGTGAGTAAACCATGTACGTTGTAGGGTAAACTCTTGGATAACAGAGGGGTTATCCCTAGGTTTTCATGTAACATACGGCAGAGACTATACGCCTTAAGGGCCCACTGGGTGTGACACCAACAATTGCTTACTTAAAAAAGTATAAGCAAAAACTAGTGCTTGATGGCAAGTAGAATGCATATAGCAAGTTTTAAAAATCCATGGTAGTGTTGCAACATTAGCACTCCTAGTCCTCCCTAGAAACCTTAAAGCATACCATTCTCATCTGCTAATGAATCTAAACATCATCTATTCCTCCCTAGAAGTTTTAGCAGTCATAAAATCAATCAACAGGTCTTTAAGAATGCTACATAGTGACATTCTAATCATTAATCACACATTTTGTCACCTAACTTCTTAAACCATCATCGCAAAATTCGTTGAAGTACTTTTGTGCAATGAAATTGGAATTAACATGCACATTTCTAAAACTCTCAGGGCAATTGCAGTTGGAATTATCTATCCAATTTGTCTTCATCCTTATAAACCTTGCACCGTAACATATATGCAAATTCATGTGATTTGGAATAACCATAGCTTAATCCTATAACACATAACAAAAATTATACGTTATGTGATACAAAAATGTTAAGTTTTTTTTTAGAGTCGGTTAATTAATCAAGAATGCAAATCAAATGCATTATTCTATCTTTCATGGTTTTAAGTTCCATATCTAATAAACACAGTATTTGGAAACCCATTTTTGTCAAATGAATGAATTAGCTAGACTTTAACTGTTGAGATCTAAATAAATTATTACCTTTTCACTTTTCCTAGGTTACTTTTAGTCTTCAATTTCCAATTAGTTTCATATTGAAAAATACTAAGCTAACAAAATAGCAAATTTTTAGTTTAGAAAAAAAAAATATAGAATACCAATCCAACCAATCCATTGAAAGCTGCATGAGTGGGATAGATGCTTTTGATATATATTATAATATTTAATGCAAAATGGTTACGGTAATAATTATTCATACACTATATTGTTTGCAAGCTATTTGGTGTATGGCATTTGATCAAAAGGGTTAAAGATGATCTTCCAATCATTTGATTTAATGATCATAAAGATAGAAAATTTGCAATATAAAAAAAAAAGATTTAAACCAAATGAACAAGTAGAAAGAAATACAATTAAACTAACTTTGATTCATCATAAACTACATGATAGATTTAGATTGTTACCTAAAAGAAGGCTAGCAATCTACTGAAGCTCCTCCTTTATCACATCTAAAATCACCCTAATCTTGAAGGCACTCCTTCAAAGCATTGGGTTAGGGTTTTGTCTAAGTGCTACGGGTGAATTAGGGTTAGGGTTAGTGATTTAGCTTTAAGGTTATGATATAGAGAAATCAGTTGTAAATGGAAGAGGGGGAGTTTTTTTCTCCAAAGTGTTTGCTTGATTTGCTTAAAAACTAGTAGAGGTAAATAGACATTTGGATTCCTTCTTTTTTAAAGCAAAGTTTCCCTAACTAAATTAATAATATAGGTATCTAAAAAGAAAAAAAGTGTGAAAATATAGGTACCTAAAATCTATTTTGGCCTCATTTTTATTTGTTCAATTTACATCAATTTATATATTCATGGTTGAGATATTGTGAAATTATTGTTATGTATTATTTTTCCTTATAATCTCGATATTCGATTACACATGATAGATAGCTAATCTTAATATGATAAATGAAGTGTACAAATTTTTTTATTGAATATCATATAATGCTAAACATTACACATGTATAAATAGATCCAAATAAGTGTTTATGAATAGAAATGAAGTATGCTTGAGTGGTTGGCTATTCTTTTTACTAGCCAACTAGATCACAATAAAGAGCAAAAGGACTTTGACTTGAAAGAGAAGGGAAGCCATTAAACACCTTATGTGCATGCCCAAGCAACAAGACCCAACAATATGTTTTTGTAGAAAACTCTACAACTTATTCCTTTAACAACTGTCATATACAATAAGTATTCATGTTTCCGAAATCATGAAACTCCACAAACTTACAACTACTTACCAAATTTTATGGAGCTTTTCCTTTTACATACCGAACTTGATACCTTGTGTAGATTTAAGTATCCAATTAATGCAGTCACGTGCATACCACATGCATCTTGCATTTTATATAGCTTTAGAGAAGTGATATGGAAATGACACATTAAGAAATGACTAGGAGAGAATGAAAAGAGGAGGAATAGGTAGTATTGGAGTATTGAATGTAAAAGTGATAAATAACAAAGCTTGGAGCTTTGACCTTGTAATTCATGAGTGATTGATATCATTTTTTTACCTGGACTACTTGTTTGATCTTTGAGAAAAGAGAATTCACAGTAAAATGCCATTCCTTCGATCTTTCTAAAAAGCCTAAAATAAGGAGGCATAACTAAGTATTTATAAACTTTTGGGCTTGATGGAATTTATCAAATTAAATTGACATATTATATTAATCTTACTTATTTTCAAGGTTATCCTGATAAGCTTACTATGAGCTTAAGGTTAGTAGCCATACTTATTTATTGCATGTGCTTACTTAAGAGGAGTTGGATAAATGAATTGATTCAACGATCTATGTTCTAAGTTCATAAAACCAAATCTCCCTAAGTCATCCTTAATATAGACTAAACTCCTTCGATTTTATCACTTAGCAAGAAGAGTAAGCCCAAATAAATATTTCACTTAGCCCAATATTTTAATATAAAAATTTAGCTATCTACATGTTGTAACAACCAAAACCTCTGTTAGAGCTATAAATTTCTTAAATTGACAAATAAAATCAAATTGGAGGTGAGAAATTACTTTAAGAGGGAAATTTACATGACACCAATCTTAGTGAGAGATGGCATAAAGGTTAGGGAAAGAGAGGTTTATTTTATTCTATTTTACTTTTTCTTTTTATAAAAAAGAGTATTGGAAAAGTGAGGAGGAGAAGCTTATCAATTGACATTATCCAATTATGTAGAAATGAAAATAACAAAATGATGGTGCTATTTAATTAAAAGAAAATTAAGGTTTAAAGCTAGCAAACTGTCTTTGCTTTTAAAAATGATTTTTTTGGGACATTTTTGTGATACCAATAGTATATTAATAGTATAAATACTATAATAATTAGATTATTATTTGCTATATGTATGTATGTATATCATACTATATTTCTAACTTATGTTATATACGATTATAAATAATTCCTTTTTCTTGGTACAGAAGTTGATGAATTATTGTATTTAATAAAGTGTTAGGCAAAAGATGAATGAATGACAATTAAATAAAATGCAATATCAATGATAGGGTTTTGTATTGTATTTTGTAAATATTAATGCTAACAATTTGTATTAATAGATCGTACTTAACTCTAAATAAGTCCATATTTAACAACTTTAATCATAACATGACTTGTATATTAGTTGTGTTTCAAAACTTATACTCATATGTTTAATAAGTATATTTTATATCTAGATTGAATCCATTTATTGATTGCAAGATTATAAAATAAATACATCACAACTATCGAATCCCAATTTGAAAATCATATTTGTAGTGTTGTTATGGAAGAGTCACCGATCCAAGCTCAAGAGCCAAGTCAAGAAGAAGATCAAGTGGCTAAGGATGAAGTTCAAGGGGTTTCAAGTACGATTAGCTTGCCTCAAGGACCAATCACGAGATCAAGAGCTAAGAAGCTACAACAAACATTGAATTCTCATTTGCAAGGCTTGGTGAAGATCACAGGTGAAGGACTTCAA
This sequence comes from Laguncularia racemosa, assembly GCA_037954665.1. NCBI lineage: Eukaryota > Viridiplantae > Streptophyta > Magnoliopsida > Myrtales > Combretaceae > Laguncularia > Laguncularia racemosa. The sequence continues at coordinate 4,445,967 of JBBMOL010000003.1, read as the reverse complement.
GGGATTCAAAGCTTTGGGGCAAAAGAAGGCCAAAAGAACTTCAATTTGATGAAAATAGCATCGGGTGAAGATACACCGGCTCAAGGCTGCCGGCCTTGGAGCCGGCCTTGAAAACGCCGATGTTTTGGTGCACTTTCAAGGAAGGCCGCCGGCCTTGAAAAGTAGGCTGCCGGCCTAAATGACCGGCCTTCTTTTTATGCGCACTTTTCACTTGTTTTGCGATTTCCATGTAATGTTTTAGGGTTTTCTCCTTTATATTCCAAACCTCCTCATTGTAAAACTCAGTTTTGAGATATTGAAAATACCAAAAAGCTTATTGCTTTGTTCTTTGTGTTCTTATTTGAATACATGCTCCTAGGAACAATCAAGGAAGATTGATCGACTTCTCTTGTGGATTGTTTCGAAATTAGAGCTTTCCATAGTTCTAATTCTTAGATCATTAACCTAAGTCAAACCTAAATTCTAATCTTCTTAGGGATTGATTTCCAAATTGGTGTCGTGGGTTTTCGTATTACTGCATTGGGGGTTCACACTAATCAAAAGGGTTCTCAAGGCGTGATTGCGAAGGTTTTCGTATCATTTGGTATCAGAGCTTTGGCTCTAGATCAGGTTATATCTTTTCTTGTTTTTGTTTGATTCTTGTTTCCCATCGTTATTTAGGATATAAAGTTGTGATCTTTATGTACTCCATTGATTAGATTGATCAAATTGTGACTTCTCATGTTCTAGGGTTTGTTCATCAATTTGGGGATTTTCGCTATTTTGATCCTTGCTTAAGATTAGTTAGTCTTCAATTGGTGTTTAAAAAAAAAAAAAAATTTGAGTGTGAATAGTGTTCGTGAATAGTGTTCATAACCAAAAGAAAAAAAAAATTCTGAAATTATTTGATTGTCTTGTTTTTGCTAATCCTTGGGAACACCATATCCTTCAATCCTAGTGTAATCTTGTTTAAGGGATAGTGGGAAACACCAAATTCGCGTCTTTGTATTGAAATTCGTTGGAAATTGCTCTTGGGAGTGTGATTCGCTTAAGAACATTTAAGAGCGGGCTTGAGAGTTGTGAGGAATACATGTGTGCTAAATATCGATTGTGAGAAACACGAGTGGATAACCCCATCAATAGAGTGCAAAAACACGAAAGGGAGCAGTTGTGAGGAAACTCAAAATTTTGTTTAGCATTAACGTTTGTTGTTTTTGCAGGTAAAGATGACAGGTAGTGGTGTTGAAAAATCTGATAAAAGTGCAGATGATGCTTTGTTGCGTGAAGCACAACAGTCAGAGTTTAGGCGTATGACTAACGCCATTATAGCTATGAGAGAGTCTCTAGAGCATATGAATTTGAGACTACAGGTTGTTGAGAAGAGGGAGTCAAGTACTAGTGAAGGGAATAGGGGAGGTAAAAATCCTATGCATCAAGCTGCTGAAGTGACTGATGCTAATGAATATCTGGAGGAGGATTATGAGGATAGTGCAGCCATGCTAGTCAATAGAGGAAGAAGAGGTGGTAGAGGAGTAGGTAGAGGCATGGGCACAGGAAGAGGTAGAGGTCGAATGCAGGAGAGTTACACTGCCAGTAGGGGTCGATTTGTTGATGATGTAGTAGACAGGGGTCTGGGAAGTATTAAACTGAAGCTTCCAATTTTTCAGGGTAAATCTGACCCAGAGGAATACTTGCAGTGGGAGAAGAGAGTTGAGTTGATTTTTGAATGTCACCAATGTAGTGAAGAGAAAAAGGTGAAATTGGCTGTAACCCAATTTCAGGATTATGCTATATCCTGGTGGGATCAGCTGGTGACTAGCAGGAGGAGGAACATGGAGTATCCTATTGAGACCTGGCATGATCTCAAGGCTGTGATGAGAAAAAGATTTGTCCCTAGATACTTTCATAGGGAATTGATGCAGAAATTACATTTCTTGAGACAGGGTAGTAGGAGTGTGGAGGACTACTACAAGGAGATGGAGATGATCATGACGAGAGCTGATGTAGATGAGGATGAGGAAACTACCATGGGACGTTTCTTTGGTGGGTTGAACAAGGAGATCGCCGACAGGGTGGAGTTGCAGCATTATGTAGAGCTAGAGGAGATGGTAAATCTTGCCATCAAGATTGAGAGACAACTCCAAGGTAGAGGGCCAAACCAGTACGTTTCCAAACCTTTTTCTAATTCTAATTCTGCATGGAGAGGTTATGGAAAATCTGATATTAAGAGTGGTAGTAAGCCTACTGTTGAGGCTTCAAAGGGAAAATCAGTTGGGGTTTCATATGAGAAACCTAAGGTTGTTGATCAGAAAAGTAGAAATAGGGACATTAAATGTTGGAAGTGTCAGGGTGTAGGACACATTAGTCGGGAATGTCCTAATAGGCGGACCATGGTGATAAGGAATGGTGAGATTGTCACTGATGATGAGGAAAGTGACAATGAGGGTGAAGACGATGATATGCCTCCATTGGAGGATTGTAGTGATGCTGAGAGTGTTGAGGAGGCAGTGAAAGGTGACTTGTATGTAGCTAGGCGTGCACTTAACACCCAGTTGAAGGAGGATGGCCATGAAGAGCAAAGGGAAAACTTGTTTCATACTAGATGCCATGTGCAGGGGAAGGCATGTAGTGTGATTGTCGATGGAGGGAGTTGTACTAATGTGGTGAGTACACTTTTGGTGAACAGGTTGGGGCTGCCTACTGTACCACACCCAAGACCTTACAAACTTCAGTGGCTCAGCGACTGTGGTGAGGTTAAGGTAAACAGGCAAGCTCTCATTTCTTTTTCCATAGGCAAGTATAGTGATGAGGTGCTTTGTGATGTAGTACCTATGCATGCTGGTGATATCTTATTGGGCAGACCTTGGCAATTTGATAGGAAAATCGTGTACGATGGATATCTCAATAGGTACTCATTTACTAAGGATGGAAGGAGAACCATTTTGGCACCACTGTCCTCTAAGGAAGTGTATGAGGACCAATGTAAATTAGAGAGGTTGAGAGTTGAGGCCGAAAGAAAAGAGAGGGAGAGTAGAAAAAGCAATTCTGAGGGAGTGAAGAATAAGAGTGCAACTAAAAAGTGTAATAAAAATGAGCAGAGTGAAAAGAAAGAGGGGAGTGAAAAGCAAGATGACAATCGGCCTGGAGAGAAAAGAAGTAAGAGTGTGAGTTTGATTGCTAGGGCAAGTGAGGTTAGGCATGCTTTGAGTGCCAGTAGACCAATCTTTGTACTTTTGTACAAAGGGGCCTATTTGGCCACTGACGATATTAACCCATCTATTCCTAGTGTGTTTTCTGATTTGCTGCAGGAATATGGAGATGTGTTTCCAGCGGAGATGCCTAGTGGACTTCCACCAGTTAGGGGCATAGAGCATCGGATTGACTTCATTCCGGGAGCAGCCATACCCAACCGACCTGCCTACAGGACTAATCCCAGCGAGGCAAAGGCAGATTTTGTGAGGAAGCTACATAAGCAGGTGAAGGATAGGATTGAGAAACAGAATGCCAAGGTAGCTTCAAGGGTGAACAAAGGCAGGAAACCCATGATTTTTCAACCGGGAGAGTGGGTTTGGGTGCATTTTCGCAAGGAGCAGTTTCCACTACAAGGGAAATCAAAGTTGAACCCCCGGGGAGATGGTCCTTTTCAGATACTTGAGAGGATCAACGACAACGCCTACAGAGTGGACTTACCAGGTGAGTATAATGTTAGTTCCACTTTTAATGTTGCTGATCTTAGTCCGTTTGATGTAGGTGATGCTTTGGATTCGAGGACGAATCCTTTTGAGGAGAGGGGGAATGTTATGGAAGAGTCACCGATCCAAGCTCAAGAGCCAAGTCAAGAAGAAGATCAAGTGGCTAAGGATGAAGTTCAAGGGGTTTCAGGTACGATTAGCTTGCCTCAAGGACCAATCACGAGATCAAGAGCTAAGAAGCTACAACAAACATTGAATTCTCATTTGCAAGGCTTGGTGAAGATCACAGGTGAAGGACTTCAAGGGATTCAAAGCTTTGGGGCAAAAGAAGGCCAAAAGAACTTCAATTTGATGAAAATAGCATCGGGTGAAGATACACCGGCTCAAGGCTGCCGGCCTTGGAGCCGGCCTTGAAAACGCCGATGTTTTGGTGCACTTTCAAGGAAGGCCGCCGGCCTTGAAAAGTAGGCTGCCGGCCTAAATGGCCGGCCTTCTCTTTATGCGCACTTTTCACTTGTTTTGCGATTTCCATGTAATGTTTTAGGGTTTTCTCCTTTATATTCCGAACCTCCTCATTGTAAAACTCAGTTTTGAGATATTGAAAATACCAAAAAGCTTATTGCTTTGTTCTTTGTGTTCTTATTTGAATACATGCTCCTAGGAACAATCAAGGAAGATTGATCGACTTCTCTTGTGGATTGTTTCGAAATTAGGGCTTTCCATAGTTCTAATTCTTAGATCATTAACCTAAGTCAAACCTAAATTCTAATCTTCTTAGGGATTGATTTCCAAATTGGTGTCGTAGGTTTTCGTATTACTGCATTGGGGGTTCACACTAATCAAAAGGGTTCTCAAGGCGTGATTGCGAAGGTTTTCGTATCAAGTGTCCTTTTAATTTACTTAATGCTTATAATGGAAATTATATTAAATGCTATACTAATGCTTGTAATAAATATTCTAATGTAGGTTAAACGTATAGATTAGTGTAACTAAAACATAACAGGCCACAAACATTGATTCAAATTTTAAATACTACGTAACTAAATTAAACAAATTTTTTTTTTTATAATTGTTATATGGCTTGATTTGCAACATTATATAATTAACTTAACAAAAATTATTAATACATTTTACTTGATTTTTATTAAAAGTATCAAGTAGTTTTACTAATGAGGTTAAAACTTAATAAGGTTTGCCTAAATGATGTGTATACAAAAATAAGGTTTGAAATGTATTACTGGAGTCAAAGTGGATACGAATGATAATGACGGGTAGCGAAAGCAATGGTGAAATAATAGAATTGTTGATGTGAGAGAAAGGGCTAGAGAGATGGGAAGGCATACATGCAAAAACTAGAAAATACAAGAGTAAAGAGATAACTATAATATAAATTTAGATTATAAATATTAATTATTTTTTTATTAAATGGTTTCTTGATTAGATTGAACATGTAATGAAACTTTTTAATAAATTATATTTATAAATAAATCTAAATAGATTTATAATGATATTATATTCTGGTGTGGAGGGACTGCCAAATTGCCAATCCTACCAAGTATGTATCAATTTTGCTACATTAAAACTTAAAACATATAAGAACTCTTGAGATTATTTGCTTGAGGTGCCGAGCAACTCTAACACGAGGGCCAACACTAACATACTAAGCACAAATTTTAATAAACTGACATATATGAATTCATTACATCAAACAATACATAATAAATCAAAAGATGCCCACTTAATGACATAGTCTATCAACAAAATTAAAGTATGCACAAAACTAGCCATCTACAAACAATTTGAGAAATTTAGCCTACATGAATTCTAAGGTCTCCCACACAACTTCCTCTTTAGTATGATAGTTCCAAAGTACTTTTACATACTCAATGTTTTTTATTTCTCCATTATTGAATTGTCCTATTTAAAATCTTAATTAGTCACTCCTCATAAGTTAAATTTACTTTAAACTCTATTGAAGGAGCTTCCACTACCATCGAATGATTGCTAACAAATTTCCTCAAAAATGAGACATAGAACACGTCATGTACGTTGGCTATCTCGTTTAGCAATTCAAGCTTGTAGGTCATATTTCCTACTCTTCTTATATTTTGATAGGGTCTAATGAATCTTGGACTCAACCTTCTTTTCATCCCAAATCTCCTAACCCCTTTCATCAGTGATACTTCTACAAATACAAAATCTCCCTCCTGAAATTCCAAGGGTCTCCTACATACATTAACATAGCTCCTTTGCCTATTTTGTACAGTTTGCATTCTACCTTAGATTATTTAGACCTTATCCTTAAGCTCTTGAAGCATAGCTAGTCCTATTATTTATCTATTTCCAATATCATCCTTATAGATTGAAGATCAACATTTTCATTCATAAAGCACTTCGTAGGGGGCCATTTGAATAGTGCTATGGTAATTGTTGTTATAAGCAAAACCCTATTAAAAGGCAACTGTTCATCCCGGTTTCCTCTAAATTCAAGCACACGAGTTCTTAACATATCTTCCAATGTTTGAATAGTTTACTTTAATTGTTCATTAGTTTGTAGATGATATGAAGTACTAAACTTCAATTTCGTACCCATGGCCTCTTGTAATGACTGCTAGAATCTTGAAACAAATCTTGAGTCTTGATCCGAGACTATCAAAATAGGAATTCCATGTAAACAAACTATCTCTTTGACATACAAAGCAACTAGTTGCAATAGGGGCATCTTAAGATGAAAGGGTAGAAAATGAGCCGACTTTGTCAACTTGTTAATTATGACCTATATGGCATCATTACACTTTTGAGTCTTAGGTAACCTAATCACAAAATCTATTGTAATATGTTTCCATTTCCATTTGGGTGTAGGGAGTAGTTGTAACAAACCACCAGGTTTTTTTTTTTACTCTACCTTAACCTTTTGACATGTGACACATTAGGAAACAAACTTAGCAATACTCGCTTTCTTGCCAAGCAACCAAAATCTCAATTTTATATCTTTATACATCCTATTACCTATAGGGTAGCTTGAATAACTTATACTATGTGCTTCCTTTTGTATTGCCTTACAAATCTCATCATTTTTTGGGATGTACACTCTATTTCTAAATCTCATGACTCCATCGCCATCAAGTGTAAATTGGAATGCTTTTCTAGGTTATCCTTAACTCTCTTAATTTTTACATTCTCGGCTTAAGCCTCTTTGATCCAATCCATTAACATAAGTTGTACCTTCAAGCTTATTAGGCTCAACTCTAGTTTCTGTATTTTGATCCCTAAGTCTAATATTTCCATATCCTTAAGAATTTCTTACTGATTTATCAACATAGTCACCATATTGCTACACTCTTTCCTACTTAGTGCATCTGCAACAACATTTACTTTACTAGGGTAATAGCATATTAATAGATCATAATCCTTCAATAACTTTAGCCATCATCTCTAGCACATATTCAACTCCCTTTGCATAAATAATGTCACCATATAAACAATGTCTTCAAATTTTTAAAGTAAACACTACTGTTACTAATTCTAGATCATGTGTCGAATAATTCTTCTCATGTGGTTGCAATTGTCATAACTATATTTCTCTTGAGTTATCATAATCTCTCTCTTTTAAACATGGGACATCCTCATAATAAGACCTTATAATTGAGCTAATGTTTTCTCCTTTTCAATGCGCAATTCAGTTTGTTCTAGTTACTCTTAACTTATACATCCTCTTGAAAGCATGTCAAGAGTTATACCCTAGTGACACTCCTTGCCCTCTCAGACCTTTTCTCTAGATCGGGTTAAAACAAACTTACCAGCTTCTACCTTGGTTCATTCTTAAATCATTCACCTATTGATAGGGAGTTAACTTAGATACCATTTGTAATGTTATGAGCAAAAAAATAGTTAATAACCAAGCCAATAAACACTAATGAACCTTTTTTTTTCAACCGCTTAAGCCAATGGTTTTCAAATAGTGTTGACATATTATTCACTAGTAACCTTATAAAAAAATGCTAATTTTTTCCCACAATCCTTATAAAATTATATTTTACATGAGGTATCACACTTAGTTATATGAGAAACTAATTATCTTGCAAATAATAGTAATGTCTTTATAACAATAAATCCTAGGAAAGGATCTTACGTATAATGTGCTAGTTATTTCATCATAGTTTATGTCTTTTCTAGTAGAAAAGTAACAACCATGAGTAATGGATCATCTTTAAATCACTATGTAGATTTGAAGGGGAAGAAGATTCGTTATCTTTGTGGGTATCCATAGAGATTTCGTCTTGGTAGCCAAGGAGCTTTAGAAGAAGATTCCATAGATGCCTAAAGTATTGGTATGGATTTATTTATAGTCCTTATCTATGCATTTGTTTCTCAATATAAACTATTGTTTACTACCATTTAATATGTAGATTGGAGAGGGTTGCAAGTTCTTTGAGTGGGTGGATCCAGAAACATGCAATTATGGTATTGAGTTTGGCAAGAAGGTTTTGTAACAAATTGACAAGTTAGAGATGGTGAAACCAAAAGACAGGAAAAGAATATTGAAGTTCAAACATGATTTGGAGTTAGCACAAGAAAGGGAAAAGTGCTTACAATTGATGAACAAAGATATTAAATAAAGACTAAGAAATGTAGAATGTACGAGACAATGTTGTGAACAATCATTTTTATGTCGTAGGTGTTTGTCATTGCCATAGCCATATATATTGTTATATTTGGTTTGAGCAAAAAGTATAACATTGATTATCCAAGTTTGGCATGATGTTGCATTATGTGCTTGTATTTGATAAATTTAATATGAAAATCCTTTTGTTTATTAGTTGTAACATGTAAGCTCTTTTAGTTACGAGGAGGAGGATTGAAGTTGAAGAATTTTGCCACATTTTGGGTAATAATATCAATGATTAGAAGGATGTTCTTTTAATTGTGTAGTTGGAGTATTGATGGTTTGAGAGGAGCATCATTCTTTATACCAATGCATAGATCATCGAGGAAAGTTGATGAATGAACTATAAACATAGTATTGGCTATTTGTGTCTTTTTTTTTCTTTGATTTACTAAATTATTGTAATTAATTCTCATTGGGAAAAGCAGTGCGTCCAACTAAAGAAATGCTAGACTAATGAGCCTGCATATTGTCATTATCACCCTCTTATCTAGTCATAAGATTAGGCATACAAAACTCCACCTAAATCTCTTCTCCTTAGTTGTCTTATTGGGGTAATAGGTTGGAAACTTGGCTAATAGAAGCAATGACCATCATAACTAATAGAAAAAAAATGTCAAGTGGTGCAACTAAGCTCTAAAGGTTTTTTTTTTTTTTTTCAATGGGGCTAAAAGAAATTTTTTCTCTTCTATTGTTTAGAAACTTATGCTATATAGTATGCAAACAAAATCAATTGTTATAGAATAAAGCTAATGCTTAAATTGAAAAAGTATAAACAAAATAACATAGAACTCTTAAACTAAAGAATCTTTAACAAAGTAGACAATCACTTATTCCAACTGTAAACCCCAGAAATTCTAAGTCAAGAATTAGTATGAGGAAAAATCTCAAAGAAATACATTAGAAAACATATAAGAAAACCTGACTACAAATTGGATTTGCTTTGTGATATGTGAACTAACTAGCGTACCCAAATCCAAGAAATCCAAAGCTTAGCTAAACCTCGATGATAAGACTTCGCCCTAAAAAAAATAAACTAGAATTTAGATGTTTGAAAAGCCTAAATTCAATTCCCAAATTTTTAGAAACAACCATCGACATTGGGAATTCCTTTGGAATTGAGAAAAACCAATGTCGAGCTCGGAAAAACCTAAGATTCAATCCGAATGAAATAAAAACACAAACGACGATGAACTACGCCATAGATAGCTTAAAGAAGCCCAAAATCTTAATAAGAAGAAACTCTACAAAACAATCAAATTGGGCAAAAAAAAAAAATAGAAAATGCGACCTCTAACAATTCGTAGAAGTGACGTGTTAAGGAAGAGGAATATAGCCACATTTGAGCCACCAAATGCTTTAATCTAAAGCCCAAATTTGACTTTAAATTTCCTCCATCCAAGCCCTAACTAAATTCCAATTAACCATGAGAATACAAGGAAAAAGCTTAACCTAAAGCAAGCCCCGATCTGCCCTTACTCTAAATGAACCACCAGCTGGACAACTAAGGGATTAAATGGAGATATAACTACGATTAGTCTAACTAAATGATATAGCAACTAGAAACTAACTAAATAGGAGCCTAGGGAGACAAACATGATGCCTAATCACCCTACATGGAGGATATGCTCCCTAAGATGTGACCCTTTATCTAATGGATAATACTTTGACCACTAACACATGCTAAAAACCAAAGGAAAATTCTCTCCCAAATCAGCTGCCAAATCTTTTGATTTTACACACTCAAAGACCCTTCATGTGGCCCCTCTATCTGGAGAAAGATCCCTTAAACCTCCCTAACTAAAGCTCCATAAAAACCCTCAAACACTTAAGAAAAAAATCGCACTAGGATTGCCCCTAAAAACAGCAACGTTCCAACAATTTTCTCCATGCTTTTTCTTTTTCTTTTGTCACTCTTAGACTTCCACATAAAGTTCCCAGCATTCTCAAGCATTAGTACAAGAAAACCACTCCTAAGAGCCACCTAAAAACCCCAAGTAAAAGCTCAAAAAATCGCATCTTTGGGAAGAAACCCAAACTGTCCCTTGTTCTTCCCAATTGCACCCTCACTACATCCACCCACAAATCACATACCAAATGACCTCCAATCAAGCTCATTTTTTTTATATCATCTACAACACTTAAGAGGCTATTGGGAGAGCTAAAGAACCTAGGAAAATCGGAGCCTAAAGCCACTTCAAGAAGCTGGAAAAGATAGGAGAATTCTAGTTGCCGCATAGGATCCTTGCACAATAAGTGATGTAGTTCTATCTTCTTTTCTTTTCTTTTCTCTTTTTCTTGTAATAATTGTATTCCCAACTTAGAACTGCCTCATGTTGCCTTAGTTGTATAATTTCCCAAGTATATTAGAGTATGCTTAGCTTAGAAAAAGAAATAAATGCAGTCCCTCTTCTTTGGATGTAAACAATGGAACAACATCCCTCTTTTGGCTTGTATGTTAGATTTTGTAGAAAAACCAATAAGAATCGGAGATGGTAGATTCTTGAAACTTCTAGATGCCTAAGCTAAGGGGCTAACCAAGTGTATTTTTGACCCAATTCATGCTCCTTTGATCATAGGAAATTCATAGGGAAAGGAAAGGCCCTTTTTGTAGTAAGAAAGTTAGAGAAAGAGGTGAAACATGTCCAAAAATCTCAAACCATGACTAAGGATTAATTAAACCTAGGAATCTCTTCATTTTTAGATCCGAAGGATGCCAAAATATCAATAGAAAAAGTTTGGAATTAAAAATCTTAAGGGAAAACATAAAACTAACACCAACTAGATAGAAATAGTGAAATCGAAGCCTTTAGAAAGACTAAACAAAATTCTTGGACCACCCTCAAGAAGAAAAATGGATTTAAAATGAAAAAGTTACAAAACAAATACTAAAACCTCCTAAACCAATGAAATTAACCAAACTAGTATATGTTAGTTTTAACCCTATCTCATACAAATATTTTGTCTTGTCAGGTGATGCGATATTCAAGGACAATCTGTCGCCCGATTACTATGATTAAAGACCCTAAGGCTGGGTGAGTGACAATCTAATGATTACTATTTCTTGCTTGTGCTTGTAGTTAGCGAACCCGGGTGTTTATAAATATCTGATATGTGAATTGGTTTTGTATGTGGGGGTTGATTGGGTTCTTGTGTGTGCTTGGATGTTATGATTGAGTGTCAATCTACATTAATTATGCTAGCTAATTAATAATTGCTTCCCCTTGCATTTTGATTGTAGAAATTGCGATTGTTTGTATAAAATGCCGTGAACACCAAATAAACTGACTTAAGACTATTCGACCTTAAATATAACGAATCATGCATCATAGAGTCCTGCATGTAAGAAGGTCGTTGGCATCATGCAGTAGTATGGAAAGGCCCTATGGAGGATAAACTCTATGGGTAACCTTTGTCTCAACCTTTGGGAACTAAACAGAACTCGAGAAATGCCGCTCTCTAATTGAGACCTAAGAATTTCCTAGTTTAGGGATTCATTGCTTAGGAGTGATCAACTTGCGAGTCCTTCACAATCCATACCCCATGAAGGGCTTAGGATGATATATATATATATATACGTATTTTTAAGCTTGTGGAAGTATACTTCAAAAGTATATATAGGCTTTTTGGATTATCTCGAAAGGCAGCCTGGGGTCACTAGAGCCTGGAGCCGGCGTGTAGTTCGTGATTTCCTAACCCCTAGCAACGGAGGGTGTAAATCCGTGCTGTATGCGGTGTCTGGTAAATCGTGTATATTGTTGCATTCATGTGATTGCTCATGCATGGCATATGTGTGAATTAAATGACTTGCTTGTTATTTGCTTGTTGGTTTAGTAAGAGGATTTAGCTCACTAAGTCTTATAGCTTACATCCCCACAGACTTCTTTTTTTGCAGGCACCCATCTGGTTAGAGTTCGGTCGCTAGATGCCAAAGGTTTGTATGGGATGCTAGGGAACCATGAAGGAGTGGAGTAGAGAGATCACTGTTATAGACATATTTAGTCTAAGTTCAAATTTTAATTTCATATATGTAGCTTAAACTGATATGTAATAGGATTATTAATCCTTAAATCTACTATTATATACTTGTAGACTTTATGAAATGCTGCTACTCTAAATTATTATGTATATATCTTTGCATTCTTGAAAAATATTAAACCCTGAGTTGGGAATTTTAGATGTGAGTAAACCTTGTACGTTATAGGGTAAACTCTTGGATAATAGAGGGGTTATCCCTGGGTTTTCATGTAACATACAACAGAGACTATACGCCTTAAGGGCCTACTGGGCGTGACACCAACAATTGCTTACTTAAAAAAGTATAAGCAAAAACTAGTGCTTGATGGCAAGTAGAATGCATATAGCAAGTTTTAAAAATCCATGGTAGTGTAGCAACATTAGCACTCCTAGTCCTCCCTAGAAACCTTAAAGCATACCATTCTCATCTGCTAATGAATCTAAACATCATCTATTCCTCCCTAGAAGTTTTAGCAGTCATAAAATCAATCAATAGGTCTTTAAGAATGCTACATAGTGACATTCTAATCATTAATCACACATTTTGTCGCCTAACTTCTTAAACCATCATCGCAAAATTTATTGAAGTACTTTTGTGCAATGAAATTGGAATTAACATGCACATTTCTAAAACTCTCAGGGCAATTACAGTTGGAATTATCTATCCAATTTGTCTTCGTCCTTATAAACCTTGCACCATAACATATATGCAAATTCATGTGATTTGGAATAACCATAGCTTAATCCTATAACACATAACAAAAATTATATGTTATGTGATACAAAAATGGTAATTTTTTTTTTTAGAGTTAGTCAATCAATCAAGAATGCAAATCAAATGCATTATTCTATCTTTCATGGTTTTAAGTTCCATATCTAATAAACACAGTATTTGGAAAACCATTTTTGTCAAATGAATAAATTAGCTAGACTTTAACTGTTGAGATCTAAATAAATTATTACCTTTTCACTTTTCCTAGGTTACTTTTAGTCTTCAATTTCCAATTAGTTTCATATTGAAAAATACTAAGCTAACAAAATAGCAAACTTTTAGTTTAGAAAAAAAATATATAGAATACCAATCCAACCAATCCATTAAATGTTGCATGAGTGGGATAGATGCTTTTGATATATATTATAATATTTAATGCAAAATGGTTACGGTAATAATTATTCATACACTATATTGTTTGCAAGCTATTTGGTGTATGGCATTTGATCAAAAGGGCTAAAGATGATCTTCCAATCATTTGATTTAATGATCATAAAGATAGAAAATTTGCAATCTAAAAAAAAAAAAAAGATTTAAACCAAATGAACAAGTAGAATGAAATACAATTAAACTAACTTTGATTCATCATAAACTACATGATAGATTTAGATTGTTACCTAAAAGAAGGCTAGCAATCTACTGAAGCTCCTCCTTTATCACATCTAAAATCACCCTAATCTTGAAGGCACTCCTTCAAAGCATTGGGTTAGGGTTTTGTCTAAGTGCTACGGGTGAATTAGGGTTAGGGTTAGTGATTTAGCTTTAAGGTTATGATATAGAGAAATCAGTTGTAAATGGAAGAGGGGGAGTTTTTTTCTCCAAAGTGTTTGCTTGATTTGCTTTAAAACCGGCAGAGGTAAATAGACATTTGGATTCCTTGTTTTTTAAAGCAAATTTTCCCTAACTAAATTAATAATATAGGTATCTAAAAAGAAAAAAAGCGTGAAAATATTGGTACCTAAAATCTATTTTGGCCTCATTTTTATTTGTTCAATTTACATCAATTTATATATTCATGGTTGAGATATTGTGAAATTATTGTTATGTATTATTTTTCCTTATAATCTCGATATTTGATTACACATGATAGATAGCTAATCTTAATATGATAAATGAAGTGTACAAAATTTTTTATTGAATATCATATAATGCTAAACATTACACATGTATAAATAGAACCAAATAAGTGTTTAGGGAAAGAGAGGTTTATTTTATTCTATTTTACTTTTTCTTTTTATAAAAAAGAGTATTGGAAAAGTGAGGAGGAGAAGCTTATCAATTGACATTATCCAATTATGTAGAAATGAAAATAACAAAATGATGGTGCTATTTAATTAAAAGAAAATTAAGGTTTAAAGCTAGCAAACTGTCTTTGCTTTTAAAAATGATTTTTTTGGGACATTTTTGTGATACCAATAGTATATTAATAGTATAAATACTATAATAATTAGATTATTATTTGCTATATGTATGTATGTATATCATACTATATTTCTAACTTATGTTATATACGATTATAAATAATTCCTTTTTCTTGGTACAGAAGTTGATGAATTATTGTATTTAATAAAGTGTTAGGCAAAAGATGAATGAATGACAATTAAATAAAATGCAATATCAATGATAGGGTTTTGTATTGTATTTTGTAAATATTAATGCTGACAATTTGTATTAATAGATGGTACTTAACTCTAAATAAGTCCATATTTAACAACTTTAATCATAACATGACCTGTATATTAGTTGTGTTTCAAAACCTATACTCATACGTTTAATAAGTATATTTTATATCTAGATTGAATCCATTTATTGATTACAAGATTATAAAATAAATACATCACAACTATGGAATCCCAATTTGAAAATCATATTTGGAGTGTCCTTTTAATTTACTTAATGCTTATAATGGAAATTATATTAAATGCTATACTAATGCTTGTAATAAATATTCTAATGTAGGTCAAACGTATAGATTAGTGTAACTAAAACATAACAGGCCACAAACATTGATTCAAATTTTAAATACTACGTAACTAAATTAAACAAATTTTTTTTTTATAATTGTTATATGGCTTGATTTGCAACATTATATAATTAACTTAACAAAAATTATTAATACATTTTACTTGATTTTTATTAAAAGTATCAAGTAGTTTTACTAATGAGGTTAAAACTTAATAAGGTTTGCCTAAATGATGTGTATACAAAAATAAGGTTTGAAATGTATTACTATTGTATCGGAGTCAAAGTGGAGTGGATAGGGATGATAATGACGGGTAGCGAAAGCAATGGTGAAGTAATAGAATTGTTGATGTGAGAGAAAGGGCTAGAGAGATAGGAAGGCACACATGCAAAAACTAGAAAATAGAAGAGTAAAGAGATAACTGTAATATAAATTTAGATTATAAATTTTAATTATTTTATTATTAAATGGTTTCTTGATTAGATTGAACATGTAATGAAACTTTTTAATAAATTATACTTATAAATAAATCTAAATAGATTTATAATGATATTATATTCTGGTGTGGAGGGACTGCCAAATTGCCAATCCTACCAAGTATGTATCAATTTTGCTACATTAAATGTAAATCGATTGAGTTTGGTTTACTTTGGCTTTCGCCTGACTCCAAAACAGTGCTCTACAACCGACATTAGGCGGTAAGGAATCTTCACGGAGTAAACTGGAACAGTGGTGCTCAAACCTGAAGTCACGAATCTCCTTGTCAAAAGGAAAACTGGTCCCAACGAACACAAGCAAATGCTTCTCTCGCCACTTCAGTCTTCTTCTTCTACCACCTTCTCTCTTTCTCTGAGCCGCCCTTACTCCTTCCTCTTCAGACACAAACCAACAGCACTCTCCACCATCTCCATGTCCACGTCTTCCTCCCCATCTTCCACTACAGATAACAACCCCAAACACCACTCTCTCTCTAAAGAAGAAAACGAGAAACTCGCCCAAGCCCTAAAATACCATAACCAAACCAAGCACTCCTTCACAAACTACGCTAGAGGTCCACGTGGCCTCGACTGGTCGAACCAACCCAACCCATTTCGTCGTTACATCTCTTCTCCTCTACTTCCTCTTCTACACCTTCCTCCAAACCCAAACGAACCACCTTTATACCCCAGCCTCTTCCATTCTCTCCCTCCCCCAAAGCCCATCTCGCATTCCTCTATCTCTCAGCTCTTCTACGACTCCCTTGCCCTTTCCGCTTGGAAAACCACCGGTTTCTCCACTTGGTCCCTTAGGGTCAATCCCAGTAGTGGCAATTTGCACCCTACCGAGGCCTATATCATTGCCCCAGGTATTGAATCGCTTTCTGAATCGGCTTTCGTGGCGCATTATGCTCCAAAAGAGCATTCTCTAGAGGTAAGAGCAAAAATTCCTGATCAGTTTTTAAGTAGATTCTTTCCTGAAGGTAGTTTTCTTGTCGGGTTTTCGTCGATTTTTTGGCGAGAAGCTTGGAAGTATGGTGAGAGAGCCTTTAGATATTGTAATCACGACGTGGGTCATGCTATTGGGGCGGTGGCAATTGCCGCGGCATCGCTCGGATGGGATGTGAAGATTCTTGATGGTTTGGGGTATGAGGAGGTGAAGAGGATGTTAGGGCTTTGTTTTTCTGAGAAATTTGATATCCCTTCACGGCCTGTCAAAGGGAAGATGCCTGAAATTGAGTTTGAGCACCCAGACTGCTTGATGGCGGTTTTTCCTAACGGGGTTGAGAGTTTTGATGTGAATTATAGGGAATTCAGTAGAGCTGCGTTGGGTTTTGTTGATTTGGATTGGAAAGGTAAGCCAAATGTGCTTAGTAAAGAGCATGTATGTTGGGATATTATATATAGAACTGCTGAGGTGGTGAAAAAGCCATTAACGGATGAGAATGGCTTTTCAGTTGATCAGTTTTGTGGTGGTGGGAGTTGTAGTGAGACTTCCTACAAGGGGTATGGTGTTAGAGAAGTCGTGAGGAAGCGTAGGAGTGCAGTTGATATGGATGGAATACATGTGATGGAGAGGGAAACATTTTATCAGATACTGTTGCATTGTCTTCCTTCAGGTTCTGGAATTGGAGGGAAGCAGAAGGAACAGTTGGCATTGCCATTTCGGGCTCTTTCATGGGATGCTGAGGTGCATGCTGCTTTATTTGTCCATAGGATTGTGGGGTTGCCAAGGGGCTTGTACTTTCTGGTTAGGAATGATGATCATCTTGAGAAGCTGAAAAAAGCTATGAGACCGGATTTTGAATGGGTTACACCAGAGGGTTGTCCTGCTGGTCTTCCTTTATATGAACTTGCCAGAGGTGATTGTAAGCAGCTGGCAAAGCAGCTCTCATGCCATCAGGTGAGATGTTCTGTCCAGTTTCATTGTCTCATCATCTACTCAATATTGTTAAAGATCCTTTAAAAGGAAATGGCGGAATTAGTATTGTTTGTTATGTCAATGATATATCAATATAATGCCAAG
Organism: Laguncularia racemosa; assembly: GCA_037954665.1. Lineage (NCBI taxonomy): Eukaryota > Viridiplantae > Streptophyta > Magnoliopsida > Myrtales > Combretaceae > Laguncularia > Laguncularia racemosa. Next base: position 4,428,376 of record JBBMOL010000003.1, on the reverse strand, counting down.
AATTATCCACCTTCATATATGATGATGGCAGCAAAAAGTTTGGATTTTGCTTATAAGTGATATGCCAACAGCATATATTTTAACTGCTGTTCTATTATTTCATGGTGCACCAACAGTCACTGCCCACCTGATTCTAGAGTTTCAAGTTTTCTCTAGTCTGCTGTTTAGTTGCCATGGCCAAAGCCACACTCTGATTCAAATGGTACGTTGCAGGACATAGCTAGTGATGGCTGTTTTAGCCTTGGTATGGTCGCTTATTTTGAGCCCACCTTGCGTGAGAAGGGCACCTGGATGTATCCACGGCTGTTCTGGGAAACTGGAATTCTTGGCCAAGTTCTATATCTGGAAGCACATGCTATTGGTATATCTGCCACAGGGATTGGGTGTTACTTTGATGATCCTAGTAAGTAACTTGTTTTCTTGTTATTTGTAGATGGGAAGCCTCTGTTTTTGAGGTTCTTATTTGCCTTTTTGGTTTTCTTTATCTAGGATGAACTACTCTTAATGGTAGATCAAATAAAATCCACACCTCCATGAAATCAGCACTCATTATTAGACATTTATGGAGCTCAAAGCAAGACGATGGGGAATATGCACTGAGAATTTCTCAACTCATGTAATGAACCTGGGCATAGGGAGTAGACATGCAATTTTATGATGCTTTTAAGTAGAAATTCTAACCCTAGTACTAAATAAAAGAACTGGTAACTTAAAACGTTCCATTGTTAATTTGAGTCTTCCCTTAACTTGGTGAGACCATTTACAGCTAAAGAAGTTAGGCAAACCAAGGTTTACCTTGCCCAAGACAAAGGTCTAGGGCATGTTGTTTTCAATGCTAATTTTTTTAAAGCTTGTTAGGGGATTCTGGCCATGGGTGATGATGTATCTAAAGCAATTCAAGATTTCTTCTCCTTAAGCAAGTTCCTCAATTCATTGAATTGCATGTCTCTCACCATGGCTCGTGAGTGTGCAAATCCCCTTTTTCATTTGGATTTTAGACCAATTTTTTGTTGCATCACGCTTTACGAGTGTATATCATGTATTTTGGCTAATAGAATCAAGCATCTTGTCCCTAATTTAGTGGGAAGGAACAGAGAGCATTCATCAAGGAATAATAACTTAGGCAATGAGATCCCTTATCCCCTTACTTTTTAGTCCAAGTGATGGTGGTCTTGTTGTGTTTGCTAAGGAGAAAGTTCAAGATGGTCATTTCAAGTTTCATTAGTGATACAAGAATGAAAAACTAACACAATTTTGCTTCGCTGATGAGGTGATCATGTTATGATTTTTGCAAGTGGAGAGCTTTAACCCATCTCTATTATAAGCGAAGCTATTGATGAGTTTTATCTCACTTACAAGCAAATAGCTCAAAAAGTTAGGTTTTCTTTTGTGGGGTGACTGAAGAAGTTAATGGCAGCATCATACATGCTTTGGATTTTGAGGTGAGACCTTCCCATCACATACTTGGGAGTCCCACTCCTCTCTTCAAAGCTTCCAAGATCACTTGCAATGATCCGGTTAGTTGTCTTGGGCCTCATATAAACCTTTGGACAAGCAAATTTTTGTCATATGATTGGGATAGTTCAAAAAAGCATGTCATTTTCCATCCAAGTTTTTTGGTCCACTATATTTGTGCTACCTAAGGGCGTTTTGAAAGAGATGATTTCTTGCATGGAAAGGTTACTTTGGAATGATAAGGTGGACAGTAGAGCTAAGGCTAAAGTTGCATGTGTAGATGTTGGTGCACCTAAGCAAGAAGGTGGGCTGGGCATTCTAGACATCTATGCGTAGGACAAAGCAGCTCAAATGAAGCATATCAAACTTTATGTGATGGAGATGTTGATTCTTTGGTGTTGGAAAAAGATTCTACGAGCAAGGGACAAGGCAAAAATGCTAGTTAAATGGGAGAATCCCTATAGTATGATGATCGGTGTCACAAGGGCCCACTAGTGCTTTGGCTAAGTGAAAGATACATTTAGGAATCAGGGTGGTCAAAAGAAGCAGGTCATTGTTCAGTTATCTCGATTCAAGGATGGGATTGACCATCAGGGAGTATCTAGGAGAAGATAAAATATGGGGTGGAGCTTAATCTCGTCCTTAGGCCTGTAAGGGAAGAGCAATTGGTCTGGAAGCGCTGTCACATGAAGGCTGTGATCATCGAGGAGGCCTACAACCAATGTCGTTATTGAGTGGCTAAAGTCCCTGGCATGGTTTAGTCTGGCATAAAAACTGCATCCCTAGGTACTCGTGTTTCTAGGACTTAATACCATGGACAAGCTATCTACTTGGAACATTGTGCAACAAAATGTGTGTTTCATATGCAGCAAGGAGGAAGAAACACATTGACATCTGGTTTTTGAGTTGGACTCCACCAGAGCTCTATGGGAGAAGTTGAGAGTTGAATTGAAGTGGTCTGCTGCTGGAAGCCTGTGCTGCAGCCTGCTACTATGTGTGGCTTGAAAGAAACTCGAAAAGGCATACTGGAAAGCAGGTTTGTGTAGATTGTGTGTTTAGAAAGATCTGAGTGGCTAAAGTTCCTTGGCATGGTTCAGTCTGGTGTAAAAACTCTATCTGCACTTTTTTACATTCTGGCTTGTGGCATGTCTAGGACTTAATACCATACACAAGCTGTCCACTTGGAAGTTGGAACATTGTACAATGAACAAATGCAGCACGGAGGAAGAGATACATTGACATCTGTTTGTTGAGTTGTACTTCCATCAGAGCTATATGGGAGAAGTTGAGAGTAGAATTGAGTGGTCTGCTGCTGCATATAACCAAACTTTGGACCACTCCAGGATGTTTCTTTCCTTTTTATAAGGAAGCCTGTGCTGCATCCTGCTACCATGTGGCTTGAAAGAAACTCAAGAAGGCTTAGTGGAAAGCAGATTGGTGTAGATTGTTTGTTTATAAAGATCCTAGTAGCTAAAGTCCCCTGGCATGGTTTAGTCTGGCATAGAAGCTGCATTCCTAGGCAGTCTTTTACTTTGTGGCTTGTCTAGGACTTGATACCATGGACAGGCTATCTTTTTGGACCGTTGTGCAAAAAAAAGTGTGTTTGATATGGAACAAGCAGGAAGAAATATATTGACGTCTGTTTTCTGAGTGGACTTCATCAGAGCTATATGGGAGAATTCGAGAGTTGAATTGAAGTGGTCTGCTGCTGCATATAACTGCACTTTGGATCATTCCAGGATGTTTCCTAGGGCTTTCAAGGGCTCCTTTCTTTTTTCTAGGGAAACCTGTGCTGTGGCCTGTTACTATGTGCGGCTTGAAAGAAACTCAAGAGGGCTTTACCAGAATGCAGATTGGTGTAGATTGTGTGTTTAGAAAGATCCTAGCTCCTTTAAGATACTTTGACGCTAGTGCCATTACTCTTTTGTGATGCATTGCTGCTGGGCTATATTTCAGTAGTGTTTCTTTGATTTTTTATTTTTTTTTTTTGGTGGGTTCTAGTGAGCTTTTGTTGAAAGTTTTTGATCTTTGCACTCTTATTTGTTTGTTCATCTCCCAATGCTCATGTGGGAAGTGACCACCTATAGTCTGCTTCTTGTTTTACTATACTAGTGTATCTTTGGGTCTACCTTAATGAAGCTCTGAACTAACCAAAAAAAGAAAAAAGAAAAATTGAGTCCTAATGACCTGGCTCATTTGCCCAAAAAAAGTTTATCTAGCTCTGAAGAATTTGAACCTGTCATAATAGCAGGCATCTTAACTATTGACATCAATAACTATCAACATCAATGACCATATGACTGATTGGAAGGATCATAACCATGTAGATTTACAACCTATAGGCAGAATTGATCCCTCAGGAAGCTAACTGCTCTGTTAAATTAATGTAATATATTGGAGGTTGAATTTTGTCTGAATTGCAGATCATATTCCTTAGTTATATAAGCAATACTGAGGAATCTGTTCTTTATGTCTCAGTTAAACTTATATTTGGTGTTGCCATAGCACAAGTATCATGTTGAAGGTAGAGATATATATATATATATTTTTCTTTTACTTCTGGAAATTTTAATATTTGCTTATGGCGAAGTTGCTTCTTGGCTTTCTTTGCTAGTGGAGTCAATATTTATGACACCCACTGTATCCGAAACATTTGCTGCTTTTTTCTATATTGTTTTCGGTGTGCAATGAAAACCTTGTCTTTTGTACAAGAGGAACGCAATTAGATCCGAACGGATTCTTTTAGTTTTTGAGATACTGAATTTATATACATCCTGTGCTTTATGCATAGAACATACCAGCTTCATTCGAGGATGTCAAGTGATTTCAACTTCGAGTAGTTCCTCTCATATTGGAATTGTGATTACTTGTTTGATTTGTTCTTCTGTTCTGTTCTGTTCTGTTCTGATGATTCTTTTCTTTTTTTCCAGTGCATGAACTTCTGGGATTGAAGGGGTCAAGCTTCCAGAGCTTGTATCATTTTACTGTTGGAGCCCCGGTTGTAGATAAACGAATAATGAGTTTACCAGCGTATCCTGGTCCCGTGGTTGATGCGTAGTATCTGAGTGTGCATTCTAATTAATATCCTCGGAGCAGGTTTGCTGTCTTGTCGATAGAAAAAAAAAATAAAAATTTGGAGGTCTTAAATAGAAAGAGTCGGTGAACGTTAGGTGAAGATTGAAGATTAAAAGTGTTTTTATATATATATATATATATATATATACATATATATTAATTAGGTGATGATAGACTTTTAAATTTTTATAATATGATTTTATCTTTTTATAATTTTAGAAAATACGTATATTGCCTCTTTACCGTTGAAAAAAAAACCTTAAAATCAGGTTTTGGGTTTCGGACAAAGGTTTAATGCGTACAGGCACGTTCTTAAAAAAGTAACGGATAGGTGAAGCACTTGCGTATTACTATAAAAAAGTTAAAGATTTATTTATAGCTAATCAGTAGTTTATGGTGTATTGCTAATTTGCTGTGAGAGAGAGAGTTTTCCCCTTGGAAAAGCTAATCGTGTCAAATGAGATAATATCATCCCTATCCTACTTAAAATGAATAAATTAATGAGTGACTGATTAACAAAAATTAATCATAACTAATTCAAGTAATTAGCAATAGTGAGATCATTTCAAAACCGATGAGAAAGCTTAGATATGCTGGAAGATCACTCAACAACATCGCTTATGCGTAAGGTGTCTCACTATCATATATTGTCGTATCTCCTTTACTATAAATAAATTAGACTAAAGAATCACTTGTACGTGATTTTAGGGCTAATGTTGTCAAGTAAATCATACCCATCATCATAATTTTGTCGACAAGTGTAGGGGTAAGGATACGGGTGCAAGAGTCACATGCATATTGTATGTAAATGAGCTATACGTGGTCAAATGAGAAAAGTAATATGTATCAGTAGGATCAAGGATGAATAAGATGGAGACGAATAGTAGGTGATCTCAAGAAGGATTAAGCATCTTAGTAATAAGTGAATGTTCTTTAATATATTATGATTTTAATTGTTTAAAGAGTAGCGATATTTCTCTTGAAAGTTTTTCTTTCGAATGAAGATGTCTTAAGTATCTATAAGGTTCAACTATAAATTTCATTCGTCGAATGGTGATGACGATCGATGATTACGAGTGAATAAGCTCTCATTTAAAAAGAGAACTTTTGAAAGAATGAGCTTGCTCATTGTATGATGAATCTTGTCTAACAGATAGTAATGACAATCATTGCTTATGAGTAAACGCTCATATAAGCTTTTCATGATCTAAGCTCATTAAGGCTTTTAATGTTCTAATCTTATTGAAAAAGTTAGATTGAACCACTGAAGCCCATTACCTTAAATCTTCCTTAATTATTATAAAATTATATAGATATAACTCTCTCAACAGTATTATTTTAATTTAAAAAGTTAAATCCATTTAATTATTAGATTTATAGCTCATAATCCACTTAACCCTCCGCAATAAGTAATCAGATGTGTCGCCGGTCCTTCTAAATTATTCATCACCCAACGGCTGTGGATTATCCATCATCGACATCTCTCATTTGGAAAAAGTCAACTTTTTCAAACGTTCTAGATCAGGTCCCATTTTAAGTCGCTTGATCTGATCTCTATGCTTGGTGGAGTAAAGAAAAGTAGACACATCGAATGGTCGGTGTTTTATTATCAAGTCAAAGGAGAGATAGCATGTAATGTTGGTAATCTGAAACGCGGACCGACATATACTGCACGTGGTGTTTGCCCCAGGAATTCTCTACAGCTGCAAAGGTTGAGTGTGGTGTGGAAATATAAAGATCTAAGTCCAGCTAAGCATTCCCTGTTTCCTTTTCTTCCATTAAAGTTGAGTCAATTTTGTGGTTTTGGTTTAGGAATAAATTAGATCCACCTTGCCTTATTTTTATGGAGTTTTAAGTGAAGAATGGGCGATAATATTAAATTTACTATCCAGATATCAACATTTTTTTAATATCATATTTAATATTTGAAGTTACTAAATTTTATATATCTAATCAAACTTTTCTTTATCAAGATTTACACAAGAAATTTAAAATCATTGAAAGTCATACTTAATCATATTTTTTCACATCAAATTCATTAACTTCATCATGTTTAAAGTAAAATCATAGCAAATGCTCATTGGGCATGGGATATAAGTGTAATCAGTGAGAAATAAAGTAATAAATTTAATAAGGAAAAGATAGACTCATAATATTTTAGTGATTTTAAATTTTATATATGAAATTAAATTAACACTTAAATTTTGGTATAGACTTTGATTTTATCCTAGAAAAGTTGAGTCATTTGGTGCTTTAGGTTTTGGAATAAATCAAATAAACCTTGCCTTGTTTTGTATAGTTTGGGTTAGGCAATTCCTAGTTATAAAGAAGAATAATATATGGATCCCATCTACATCTTTTGATAACTTGGAGAGCCTCAAATATTGATCTTTATTGATTCCATTCTAGGGTATTTATTTTTCTTATGGAAATGATCCTTTTTTGAGGAATAATTTCTAGTTCAAGTTTCAAATAAGTATCTGACAATAATTGCCTAAGTTATACCAAGTAATACGAAAAGTAAGGTACAAAAGTTACTACTAAGAACAAGTACGGGAATTTTTTTAACTCACCAAATTTGATACAATACAAATAAAATACAAAGAAAGTAAAAGCTAGATAATCCAAATAGGATTAGAATTTGAGGACATTCTTTGAAATGTTAAAATATAAAATGCAAACAAGAATAACGGAAAGAGGATAAAGGGAAATGCTCACTAATTAGATGGCTTTGGATAACTTATTAAGAGGTGAATAAACAAACTTTTGCTTTTTCAATATATTTGCCTTTTCATTTGAGTACATGGTAATCTTGTGAATTGTAGAAGCACTTTTTTTCCCCGAAACTAGTGTCCGTATTAATGAAATCTATAGAAAAATGATCATCTAATTTAAAATTCACGAAATGTGGGTCTTGGCAAAACTTGCAGGCCATATAAGAGAACCTTGCATGGGGTTTGGACATATATGTATATATATTTTAATCTCGCACAAGATCCTTACTGTCCCTAGAAATGAGGTCTTATCTGGGTCTGGTCGCATCCTAAATGGCGTTGACAAAATACAGTTTCCCTTCTACTATTATTATTAGATACTCCTTCTTGGAAGATACGTCGAGCATTGTTTAAGATGCAAATTGTTTGTTAATGCACGCACGTTGCACGTTGACAAAAGTCTGTCAAGCCAAGCTTGCTTGAGACCCTTTTCTATATAAGCATTTCAACCCCATAACAAATGTCCCACATAACTCAATACCCTCGACAGTATATCGATATGCCTCCTCATCAGGCACATTCAGTTAGTCATAAATCTTCAAATTAAAATGGCAAAGGTTCGAGATTTCTCGCTCTTATTTCTTTTCGTGCTCGGTTTAAGCTCTATCGATCAAGCCTTTGCAAGTTCGCGTACTCAAGCCTACATCGCGGAAACATGCCAAGCAACACGATATCCTGCCCTGTGCATCCATTGCCTAAGTAGATACCCCGCGAACTGGCCTCTCGAAACGCCTCAACAATTTGCTCAAGCCGCCCTAACGGTGAGCCTCTACAAAGCCATAAAGACGAGGGAATACATGTTGAAGGTGATGAAAGATCAGAGGGGCAAGATGAACCCTAGGGATTGCCATGCAATAAAAGATTGCATTGCTCAAGTAAGCAGTGGGATTGCTCAGCTCAGCCACTCCGTCAAAGAGCTACACCGCATTGTGACGAGGCAAGCAATGGCGGGTGAATTGTTCTATTTTCACATAAGTAACGTTGAGACATGGGTAAGTACAGCCATAACGGATGCCGCCACTTGCCTTGGCTACTTCCCAGGACATAGAATGAGCAAAGTGAAAGCTACCATAAAAGTGAAGGTGTTGAATACTGCCATGGTTGCAAGCAATGCGTTGGCATTGTTTAACAGATATGCTGCTAAGTATAGAGCGGTTGGAGCAATCAACAAGCCCTAGCCCTAACCCTAAGGGGTTCATCCTTGTGTCTTGTTATTCGTTTATTATTGTTGTTCGTTCTGTAATTGTAACATTAAATTAAAAAACATGAATACATACTCTGGATGAAGACATGTTAATATGAAGATTTTGATTGTCTTTGGCCTTGGTAAAATAAACAAACCTTTTCCGCTTGGTGTAATTAAGGAAGCACAAATCCTGTAGTGGACCCGCAATTAAAAATACAAGATTCATTTGCACCTTACAGACCACGCGTATTGATTAACAATGGGTAAATATCAAATATTTAGATAGGTAAAAGGAATAATGAATAGTTTTAAAAAACTATTTCCTATGTTCTATAAATATTATCACATGCTAAAACTATTTAATTATATTTTTCTACCCAACTAATTAATTCATGTATATAATGATACTATACTAGCCTTTTTTTTTTTAATTAATCGAGAGATATCTCCGTGCCCAAATTCATCCAATAGACTATTAACACGAGTAATTAATTGGCAAAATTAACTAGTGAATATTTTGATAAGCATCAATTTTTTTAATGTATTCTAGCAAGGATAAAATTTTGCCACTTAGGGTCACATTGGCCAAACAAAAAATAGGTCGATTAATTTTCCACGTTTTATGGCCCCAAATCAGCTTGAGGCCCAAGAGCACACCTCATTTGAGTAAAATCACATAATGGGAAAGTCTTTAAGTTGGTTGGTATAGATTAGGAAAGTAAACTAACTTTTTTGAAAAACACGTCTTACCAAATCTTTCATAAAATAAACAAGGCATTTTCAAGGAGGATTTATTTGTCTAAAAATATAATACCGCACCAACACAATAAATAAGAGGTTCTTCTAACAAAGTAAGGCATCTAATACCACCTATAAACCTTGATTGCCACACCCTCACATTACTTCTTTGACTTGAGCATTGGAGTCCAAGCATTGGAGACATCTCTAGCATCCCAATAGCTCATGTTTATTTATCTTGCATGTTAGAGTTCATGAGCTTACAAGCTCGATTCAGCTTAAGACCAATTTGAGGCACATAGAGCAATCAACACCACCTGTGGCCATATAGGAAGTAGCTAAACTTTGCTGGTCTACATGGAAATCATGTATCGCTTAGCTCGCTTTTTAATGCAAAACATATATCCTAGTTTTTTCTCTTTCCTTTTAATGTCATGAGTAGCACAACCAAGTTTTTCTCTCCTCCCCCTCTTTTGTCATTTGTCGTCTTCTTCTCACACATTTTTTTTTTAAATCTCATCTAACTATTTGACATCATGGTTGATTTAAGAACACACTTGTAGTGAGATTGTTACCTTTTTTTTTTAGAACACAAGGTATACTATATGTATATTTGATATGTTTTTAGTGATTCATGGGTATGTTGTGTGGTTTGGTGTGTTATAGTATGATACTCCATGTGTTTAAGGAGGGTTATGAAACCCCATGTGTTTAAGAAGGGTAGATAATAATATCCTATATGAATGGAGTCTTACATGAATTGTGAGACATGTTGAGTAATGGTATACAAGGTTAAGAAGTAAATAACATATTTACATTAGTTAGAAACTTTTGGGTTAAGTAGTTGAAAAATGGTCAATTAATATTTGTTGACTTAGTTATTGGCTACTTTTGGCTTGAGTTGTTCAAATGGTATCACAATTGACTCCACATTAGTAGGTTGATTGAAAAGTGAGAAGATTTGGATCCAATTGTAAGGTCTCGCAATGAAGGCACCACCCCATGTGATTAAGGAGGGTAGATTGTGATACTCCATATGAATGGAGTCTTATATGGATTGTAAGAGATATTGAGTAGTGGTATATAAGGTTAAATAATGAATAATATGTTAATATTAGTTAGAAACTTTGGGATTATGTGGTTGAAAAGGGTCCATTGGTTTTTGTTGGTTCAGTTGTTGGCTAATTTTGACTTGAGTTGTTATATATAGTTGTTACGAAGTGTTGTTTGTGATAAAATGAGCATGGCTTTTTGTTTTGTTTTGTTTTTTGTTTTTTGTTATTCGTTGTAGATTGAATGTTGTAGCAAAAATGAAAATGAGGGTAATTTATGAAGAATTTTGTGTATAATATGTATTAGTTGTGACCATTTTCATTTTAAGGAATATTTGTTGAAATTCCAAATTATCTATAATGTTTTTGATAAATCCTAAATTTATAATTAATATTATTAAAAATTCCTTTTGTTTAACTAGATGTGGAAAAGTTGACTTTTTTTTTTCTATTTGTGAAAAAATTGATTTTTTAAATATTGGAATATTTCAAAATTAGTAAAATATTTTTGAGAAAAATATTTAATTATGAGATTTTTTTTCATAAATACAAATTTAATTGAAAAATTGTGAAAATTTTGAATTTAAATAATTATTTTTTAAAATATATATATTTCATAACTTATTATAAAATTTTGAATTACTGGGTTTTTTTTTTGCATAAATACAAATTTTAGTTGAAAAATTATGGGAAAATCTAAATTTAATTAATTATTATTAAAAATCTTAATTTATTGATTTTATATGAATTTAAATTATAAGAAAATTTATTATTTTTTTAATTAGTATAGATTTAATTGAAAAATGGTCGAAAAATTCTGATTTAATAAATTTTTAATTGGTGATTAGAACATACATACATACATACATACATACATACATACATACATACATGTGTGTGTGTTGGCTAAAACAAGTTCATTAAGTAGCCAACAACAACCTAAGCGTAAGTCTTACAAAGTTACATCTAACCCAGAAATTTGATTTGGGTAAAAAATTGTGGAAGGACATCCCCTTCCATCACAAAACATATCATTTTGCAACAAGTCTCGACAACAAGGAACATGAGAGTTAAACATCAAGTTTTCTTCACTGTTTACTCCCCAATTCGCAAAATAGGTCCTCCATTTAGTTGCCTTCGTGAACTATTGCTTGGATCTTACTTTCCATGATTTTCCTTCATCTTTCCCTACACAAGGAAAGAACAATAGGTAGACAAGAGTCATCAATTTCTTCACGTGTAATCAATTGGATAGCCCATAATGATTCTAATTCAAAGATAACATGTTTAAGTTTAAAATTAATCACTAAGTCAAAAGCCTCTACAAGACTCCATAATGCCGCTTCAGATGGGGATGCAAGTACACTATAGTTAGAGAAACGCATAATGACTTCTCCATGTTCATTTTGACAAATCCTCTATATACCTACATTTTTCCTTAGCTTAGACATTGCTCCATCACAATTGAATTTTAGCCATTCAAATGGTGGAGGTTGCTAAGCTATTCTAGAGATTACCCTCAAAAGGTTTTTGTTTATCCCTTTCCTTCGACATAGGGGCCACCAATTCGCTACTTTAATCTTAACTTTGTTTATCCATTCCCTATTCAACTCATTTGGCTCAAAGACTCCGATTTCTCTCATGCCACATACCTTAAATAAAGTTATTGATTATTAAATAAAATTTTATAGGAGGTAGAACTAATCTATTGTTAACAACTAGGTATATGGATGTAAAATGCTTAAGCAAAGCACATTATGACATATAACTAGGCCTCTAAAGAGTATGTTGACAATGTAAGGGATTGGTTAGAAATCACACTACAACATGCATAGGAAGGAGGGGTGTGGTTTCCAGGTGAAGCTAGAAATTCTTGTAGTTAAAGACAAACAAATTTTTGATGATGGGAATCTAGCATTTGATAATGATGTAGATAATAAGATGTTGGAAGATGTGATGATTAGTGATGGTGATTGGGAGGAAGATGATATGGATGATGACAAAGGTGGTGATGTGGATTCGAATAAGTGGATTACCATGTTTGAAGATGCAAAATGCAATGTCTATCTAGGGCATCCCTAATATTTACTTTTATCGATTGTAATACAAATGATAAATCTAAAGGATGATGGTCTGCAGTTTGATTAAAAGCTTTAACAATAGGCTTGCATTCATAAAGAGTTTGTTTCTAGATAGTGAAAGATTGCCCATATCCTATGATGATGCGTGCAAGATTTGAGGAAGTTGAGAATGGATGCCAACTTAATTCATGCTTGCAAGAATGATTGCATGCTATTCAAGAAGGAATATAGGAACTTGGACAATTGTTTGATTTAGCATGAATCAAGGTGAAAGTTCAAACTAGAAGGAAGAAGAAGGTTATAGTAAAAGTTTTATGGAATTTGCTGTTGATTTCACAACTCTAATGGATGATCATGTGTAGGATAATCACTTTAAAAATGAGATGACATAAGGAGAATCATGTTGCCAAGAGGGAGTCCTTAGGCATTTGACTATGAACAATAGAAAACAATGGATGTTAAATTTTTTGCATTTGATTCTAAACCTCATAACATAAGATTAGGTTTTACTATGAATGAGTTTAATTCCTTTGGAAACCTATGTACAACTTACATTGTGTAGTTGGTGGCTTTGGAATTCATGATTAAGAGGCCTCACTGAATGGGATGGTCTTAGTTTAGCTTCAGCCAATGGTCTTCAAAATATTTTCCTAGCAAATGTGACTTGTATCGCAACTAACTAAAGGTCTATTTTTGTCTTATGTAATGACAATCTGCTATATGTCCTATTTATGTAAAATAAGCCAAAGCTCACCACGCCACTTTCTTTATCTTTATCCATTTTTTTACTTTTTGGAATTGTTCATTAGTTTTAAAGAACATTTGCTTAGTAATTCGAATGTTGATCATTGTTTAATTTTATATTTTAAAAATGTTTCTTAGATTTTAGATAACAAAAACATTTTACTAAAAAATCATCAGTATTACATCATATAAATGTTCAAGGAATAGTCTAAAGCCCATAAGCCCAAGAGATGAAAGTTCAACAAAAGATTAAATTCTAAAATCTAAAGTTTGTGTAAAGTCTAATAGGAGTCATAAAATCAAGTAATAAAATCCAAAGTAGTAAAAGTTTATGCAATCCAAATCAGAGTATGGTTCATTTATACGAGATGTAGTGAGTAAATCTAAGCATCCCTATCAAAGTAATTATTGTCAAACAAATCCTCAATATATAAAAGGTAGCTAAGTTCACCATCAATGTAAAATCCATGACTTGAAAAGTTAAAATCTAAAAAGAGTGAGTTATGAAACCTAGCATATATTAGCCACACAAACACATAAAGATTCATGCAAATAATTATTTTAGTATAAACAAACAACATAATTTTGGCATTTTGGGATCTAGAATAACTTAAGGCTTATATCACACATAATTGGGAACAAAGGGGTTGAATCCCATTGCAACAAACAATAGGGGGTTGATGGGAATGACTAGATCACCACAACTAGAGCCGAAATATAAGTATATCCTCTTATGGATTTCATTGATGTATTAGCCACCATCTTAGTTTACATATAACATATTATTCGTGATTCCCATACTACAGGATAGCATCCACTATAGCTTCATCCTATTCTCATTAACCTTATTTGCTGTAGTTACCTCATATCAACTACTTGTTGAGTAACTCAAGGTGGCCTAAGTGCTTAACTATGGTATCATCTTAGGGGAATGGTTGCAACCATAAACCTAGCCCAAGGCTTTGTCTACTAACCGGGAACAACCACATGTAAGCAAGTCACATGTTTATAATTAGCCAAGTTTATAATAAGCTAATTCATTAACTAGTAAACACATATAATACACAATGACTACCATGTACCTAAAAGTTTTCTCAATCATAAACCAAGTTAATTAGCAAACCAAAAGTCAATTGTTGACATAGATATGCAATAAGAAATAATTGTTATTATTCAGCTGACTTAAGCTTATAAAGTTTATTATTTAGTCATATACATTATGTTCAATAATTAATATTTATTAAATATTCTTTTTCAAGAAAGTCCATTAGATAACTTAATGAAAACAAGTCTTATTTAGAAGTCTGGTCTAATAGTAAGTAAGCTTAGTTTGCTTTCAAAACTAAATCAAACCAACTTAAATTAATTAATTAAATAAGTTCTTGTTCTTCTTCTTTTCATATAAGTTAGTCCAAAATCTTTTAGCTTGAATTGATCTATTCAATTATTAGCAAACTAGTTTGAATCGATTGAAGTGGTTCAATTCTCTCTTTTCCTATTTAATTTTATTATTTTATTATTTTCTTTTTTACTATTTACTTTATTTTTAGATTATCTAATACTTATTAAAATAATGAACTAGAGAATGAAATACTAAAAGACATGACTAGTGATCATATGGAAAAGGGGGATGAAAATTTAAATAGTGAAAGAGTAGAAATTGATTTGAATAATTGGAGTGGTCTATTTGAAGATCCAAAGTGTGAGACATATCTTGGATGTTTGAAGTTTTCTCTTCTCTCAATTGTTATTTAGACAATGAACCTAAAGGTTAATGGTTAACAATCTATAAAGAGTTTTGTAAAAACCATCTTACACAAGGGTGAGAGGTTGTCTTCCTCTTGTTATAGGACGTGATGAATGCTGAGAGAACTTAGAATGGATGTGACCCAAATGGATGCATGTTGAAATGATTATGTTATATTTAGGAATGATTTTAGGGATCCAAATTATTGTCTAAGGTGCAATGAATTGAGGTAGAAAGAAAAAGGACTAATAGGCAAAAAGAGAAGATTATAGCAAAGGTAGTGAGGTATTTTCCAACCGATACCTACCTACAATACATGTTTATGTATCAAAAGAAGGCTATGAACATAAGGTGGCATAAGGGAGGGCATATTTTTGAGGAAAACTTTTTAAGGCACCCATTTGACTCCTATTAATAGAAGTTCCTACATAACATGTTCCCTTAGTTTAGATTTGTGTTTCCCTATAATGTTTAGCAGTATAAATATATGAAAGAGCTACATTTGTTTATGTTCCTATTGATTCTAGGGTCGAGATAGTTAGGTAAAGATATTGATGTGTTTTGAAGAAACACGTGGTAAATCTTTAGAATAAAATGAATAAAATGCTTTAGAATATATTGAACAATTGTGAAGAAGTTTAACCTTTCACAAGGCAATTCTTTTCCAATATCTCTTCTTTCACTTCTCTACTATTTTTTAAGTTGTCATGTCTAACTAACCTTTTTTTTATGTTTTCAGTGAGGTTGTTATAGAGAATACTATACATGATTGGAAAACATAAGAAGGGGTAATACCATATCTAAACTTACAATTGTGACCAATGTATTTGATCATAAATCTATATATATATATGCTTGGTATAGGTCATAGTAGACCTAAGCCATCATCAAAGCATGTTTCTAATGAGTATCCCCCAAATAATATAGCAAAGCAAATTTAGATGATGTCACTCCCTAAATTCTCCATGGCAACAATTGCTCTCTATGTAACCCACTTAAATAGAATACATAAGGCTTGAAATTATTAAATGGGTTTTTAAAGCAGTTTTAGGACTTTGAAGCTGTTAATTAGGTTTTCAAAACATTTGATGATTCATTTGAGTTTGAAAAATGTGATTACAAGTATGGATTAGAATTTCTTGGTCCTAAGGCCTAAAGAGCTCATAATAGATATAGACATATAGTGAATAGGCCATGGAGCTACAAGTGACTCCTAAATAAGTCTAATATAATATGGATAGAAGTATGCATAAAAGAAAAAAGATTCGTTTTAGTAATCCATGTCATCTAAGTCCTCATCACCAACCTATAACTCCTTAAAGCCATACCCCCATTGACTCATATAACGAATCCATAAGAAGGTCATCACTTGAAAAAGAAAAATGAGCCATAAGAGATCTAGTACAAGAGTAACACAAACACAAACAAATGTCAAGTAGGCCTACATTATAATGTAACAAACAATCATACAATTTATAATTATCTTAATTAATGTAAACAACTAGCATAAAAGTATGCATGACTCTAAACAACTCGACAGTAGACTTAGGGTCCAATACTACTACAATGGTATTAAGAGTTGATGAGAGTAGACTTCATGTTGTGAAATTGAAATTAAGTAGCTAAGTATCACCACCGTTATGCAATTATCATTGATCATAGTTTTGTTATATTGCATTGTCCATGGAGACCCATAAGTTCGGATGATTCTCTATATATGTTCTCTTCATTTATAGTGCCCATTATTCGATATGATTCTAATTATTAGCAATTAACCAAGCTATTTCTTGATGGTTTAAGCACTTAACTGTTGGAGTTACTAAATTGAGACCGTAACCCTAGTCTAAGCCTAAAGCATCACTTGCTAACTTGAGAGGAAGAAGCACTCGGTTAGTTAGCCTAGTTTAGTTTTAGTCCAATTAAGGTTTCCATACTTAGTAAGCAACACATATATTATTGTACACTTGAAAGGTCAGGGATTTCCGAGTTAAAGGTTAAGCCTAGTAGAGAAAGATTATTCAATTTTTATGCATTAAGAGAAAAATTTAAAGTCAACAAGTTATTTAAATTAATTTGGTCTTTAGACTAAGTAATGCCTATACTAATTATGAGCCCATAAAGGGGTAAGAAGGCCCATTTAGCTCTTTAGTTAATGTGGTCCATATTACTTGGTGCTTTAGGTCAACTCTAGTAGTTATAATTTCCAATTATTAATATGATTATGTAGTTGGGTTTTATTTCATTTATTTCTTAAGGTTAGGCCTTTTAGGTTTAGGCCTATCAAGTTTCTATTATTGATTAAATCCATTACTATGTGTTTGTACTAAGGCCCAATTAGTATTTTGGGTCGTAAAGAGAAGTGGGTCCAATGATTTTTGAAATTGGGCACATTGGCTTTAATTAAGTTGATTAGCTTATTAACTATGTAATTTTATTCAATTTAAATCTAATTATTTTAATTCTAATTAATTTATCCAATTAAGAGTATAAGGTCCTAATTCATGCGTCTAGGCCTAATTTGATGTCTTTATGTCTAATTATTTTACTTACGCCCAAATTATTTTTTTTATGCCTATTTTAAGTCTAATTAGTTATTTAGACCCAATTAAGTCTGATTAACCCAATTTAGCCCATTATGTGACATCATGTTAAGTTAGGCCCATTATAATGTAGTGGGTTATACTTTTTATTTTTAGGCCCATTTATTTTCTCATGTCTAATTCTAACTCAAATTAGGTCTTTAATTAATTTTGAGCCTTATTCTATAAGAGGCCCATTTAGGTTATTTAATCTTAGTAAGACCTATATAGGGTATAAGCCCTCATGGACAAATGAACCTATATTAATTTTGCGATTTAGGTTTGTTGAGTTTATTTAAGTCCAATTAAGCTTAATTTGGATTCATTTACTCAATTCTTAATTTGGTCTAACTTGATTAGTTTAGCTAATTAAGTCCATTTATCCCAATTATGAGTTGTTATGGGAACTACTTATGGGAAAAGGTAACAGGTTGGTTCATGGGCCCATTTGAGTGGGATAGCTTGGGATTGGACCAGTCTTGACGCAAGATTCTTAAATCATCATAATATTATGCTAAATTATCCAAATTAATTTTTCTAAATGCCCACAAACTTCAAATGTTCACAACTTTCTTACTTTCCAAATTAGGTTAAACCAAAGTAAAATTACTCCTAGTTGCTTCATTTACCTAATTTATCATAAAAATTCTCATTTTGGTCCTTTTAGGCCTCCAAAAAAACTCTAGATCAATCAAGTTACGAATTTTTTCACTTAAAGGCTTATAACTTAGTCAATTTAACTCCAAATCAATCTAAACCAAATTCCATTTGTTTCTAGTCATTTCTACTCCCTAAATCACCATTTATCAATAATTTAAGCAAAACAAACACCCATAAATAATCATAACATCCTAAACTGTCTAGATATCAAAATTGCATTCAACATGTAATTAACTCAACTTCAATTCGATTTCTATAAATCGTTTGATATCCAATCAACACTCAATCATCAATTTAACACATTGTAGCTCTAATGAACTCAAATTCATCAAAATTAAACACAGTTTAGTCAAATTATCCATGAAAATAACAATGAATGTGGTGATTGCAATATATCAAGATTGAACATGTCAATTTTTATCTTGAATCATCCTTTAACCTACTAAACTTTGTTTGGACCTTATCTTGTCAAATAAACTCCAAATTAACACCACTTTCCACTTCAACCTTACATTATACTTGTTGGAAATTATAGATAGTAATCTCAACTAACTTGTTTACTCATCGATTTATCAAATTTAACATACAAGTCATCACATATTCAATAATAATCACTTATTTTACTTCCCAACCCACAAATGATCATGCCAATCATCAACTTATCATATGTTAACATCCAATTCAATTTTAAAATCAAGAAAACAACCTCAATTTCATCATATAGGTGGTGGCACATACACATTTACTCCCCTCTTGCAACTTCATTCATCAAACTCATTTTCAATCACTTAAACTTGCATCTAACATCATATTTGATACGTTAAATCATCAATCACCATTTGGAAACATTGAAAAGCATCTAATGAGGGTATTGAAAGTGGTTGTTCACATGGGTCTTTACTCAATACAAGTCAAAACTTCATCAAATGATCAAATACCACATTTATCCATCTTTAAGCAACTCAAATCAATCATATTTAAGTAGGGATGAGTGTATCACCTTAAATGCTCACTTGAGCTTCTCTAAGAAGATGATGCCATCCCTTTCTAGTTCTAAATGAAGTTTCCCTTTGCAACTTTATCAAGTTTCTATAGTCAAAAGTGTTAATTAGTTTCTAAATCTAAGATTAAAGTGCTTAAACCTACTTGAACTCCACAAATTTCCATTTACCCACTTCACCAAGATCATGTCCCAAGCTAAAGCTCCCTTTGTCTTTCTTTTCTTGATTCAAACCTAGTAGAAACAACATGAGGAAACTTAGTTAATAGCTAGATTAAGGCAAACAAATAGGGGTTTTAGTGTAAAAAATTAGGGTTTTAATCAAAGGTTTAGTTTTCTTACCTTTTTAGGGTTTTAACATTTAGAACAATGGGGCTAAGGAAGTGGCAACAAAAATTGGGATGGTTTATATGGGTTTCTAAATCTTAGGGTTTAAGGGATATAAGGGAAGACTATAAGGGTTTATGCTAAACTATCTTAAGTTGCCAAGTGTTACTCTTTTTAGGCATTTAAGGCATTCTTCTAATCTTTTATTTCCATTTCATTTTGGCTGAAAATATTTCATCCTAAGTCTCCAATTTAATTTACTAATATAAAAAATTTAGTCATCCTTTAGCAAAACGAAGCTTAGAGACTTTTTGGCCATTTTATAAAAATGATCTCCAAGTGTAAATTTTTCTTTTCTAGTTCACTCCAAATAATTCCTTAATGATTTTATTCACCTAATTAGGGTTTTGGAACTATGTTTAAAGTCACTAATGTAAATTGGAGCTAGTTTTGATAAAAATTGAGTTCAAGGGCAAAAATGCCATTTTAGAAAACTTTGGCCCTAAACTTTGTAAATTCCTTCTTAATTGGCTTCAAAAATTTCATTTTTAATTCCATTGACCTTATTTGTTATTTTGGGGATTTTTAAATGATGTAACAAAAAGAATGATGACTTGGTTTAATGGATGGAGGAGATACAGCAACAAAAGTGGGAGCTAGCGTGCTTTAGTAACCAATAAGGGTTCATGCCATCGTATCTTACTATTAGGTCTAGACACTTCCCTTGGGGAATGTTAGGTGGTATGACCAATAGTTACCCCCATCCCTTGTCCCCTTGGTAACATATATATAGAGGGTCTCTAGGTGGACAAACATGCTAAATAGAGGCGCCAATAGGCCAAACATGGGTGCTGATGAGATAGACCCAAATGTTGATGGGCTAGATCCAAATAATAAAGAGCTAGACATAGGTGTTGATGGGCCAATTGTAACTATAACCATCCTCTAGCCAGTTCTATCTGATGTATCGCCAAGCTTAGATGTTCAGGGAATCACTTAGTGTATAGGATTGGTAACCCCTCCTTTAGCATGTCTACCATCTATTCTTTCATTCACAAACACTGTTAGTCCTAGTAAAGGGGATGGAGTATATAGGCTGCATGTAGAGCGTCCTGATAGGCCTTTTGATAAGATATGAAATTAGTTGTTACGTTTAGATTTTTGAATTCTTGTATTAGTTCAAATATTTGAAGGCTCTATTTTTGGGACGATTTTATGTAAAACTATTCATTCTTGTGGTATTCTTAGGTTTCGAGTTACTAATTTAGGGCTGAGTTGACATGTTTCGATTTAGGCCAAACTTTATTACATGGCCATGAAATTAGTTGAGATGATCCCATAAAGTTATTTCATGAAATAAGGAAAATAGAAGAAATTATTTCATTATGCTTATGAATTAACGGTTACCATCATTATCCATTGGAAACTCGAGTAGTAAGTTTGATGTATGTTGAAATATTAAAATATGCATCGATTAACATATGAAATTAAAAATAAAAATATATTTTTAGAACATAACATAGCCATGGGTATATATCCTAATCAATACAATAACATATTTACATGTATTAAACTATTTAACTTGGAAATGGGTAAATACACCCATAAATTGAAAATTTAGTAAAGAAATTATGTAAACACTATTCTATTAGCCTTTGCAACTGTTGGACAACTGGGACTCCTATTGCAAGTGACTAAGGTGTAATTAGAGTAACGAAAGAATCAAATAACTAACCATTTTACATAAATAACCTTACGTCATCCTATAGTCAAATTCCTCTCGAAAATTTCCCTCGACCATTAGTCCTCATTTCTTAATTATTAGGAAATCAACACATGCATCACCATGGAATCAAAAGCATCTAGCTATGGAAATAAATTAAATGGAATATTAGAGTGATTACTAAGAGATAAAAAAAAAAAATTCATCAAGAGGCATGGGTTTAGGAGGTTCGAGAGGTTAGCATGAGTCTATTGCTAAGCCCTTTTAGGGTCTAAGGGTTGGGGTTGGGGGCAGTCTGCTAACAATAGTAAGGTTGGCAATAGTGGCTAGAGGCCTGCAAACAATTATATACTAATTTCTAGCCTGTTTTTGTTTATTTTCTTGAAAATATTAAATTTGCAAGTAAAATTTTGGAAAAATTATTCTAGGCTTATTTTTTTTTTGTAGTTTAATGTAATAATTTTGTTTTTGTGAAATCAATAGGGTTTATGGTACATGCTTAAGTAATGCTTTACCTTAAACATAAATTGAACATGATCTTAGATGTCCTTAATAATGTATTTCCTACTTGATTTTTGGTTTATAAACTTTTAATAGGGTATATTAAATTTATAACAAGAATTTTGACTAAATGGTGCATTTAGTATTTATTGTGTAATTTTCCACCAAGTTTGTTAACTTTTCAATGAAATTTTGTTTTTGTTAAAATAACTACCTCTTGTATAAATAATTGAGAATAATAATTATTCATGAAATTTGGAGTGGGAATATGTTTTTCGAAGGGTTCGAATTAGATGTTAAGTATAAATGTGGTAATTTACCTAATTGATCATGAATTTGGAGATTAATGCATAATTTTAGATAATGATTAAAACATGGATATTCTATCAATGTAATAGGAAAAAATGATTACACGTAAATGTATAGAATTATGGTAATTTTTATTTACATTTATTTGAAGTTGTTTACTATTTGTTACATGATTACTCGAGAAAATAGCCTAAAATAGCAATGAAAATGCAATTTTATGTTATTCAAGATGTTAAATGAGACTTTGTGAGATTATTACCTATTTATAATCAACTTGACCAAATTGGTGGTGGTTTCAAATCACTATGAAATATTGATTAGTCAATGTTAAGTTGGAGTGAAACTCAAATATGTTAGTGTAGTGTCAAGTGGAACCAAATTGAAGGACATTTGTAATTTTGAATTTTAAGCAAATTTGAAATATTAGCATATTGAATAACACTTTTGGTAATGGTCACAACAATATATAGAACTCTAAAAATTGTTAGGAAACAAAGGAGTCGTGAATATTAGAAGTAATTTTGTAATAATAAAGATAAATGAACTTAAACTTTGTTTATGCCTAGTACTTATAGTTTACAAACATATTGACATGCGTTTAGGTAATCTTATGCATACAGGTTGATCCTTGAGATCCATTTACTAGTTTGCTTGTAAAGTTTTTGCCCATCTAAGTGAGTACTTAGGACTTTCAACTTGATTAAGTTTCCAACTTATCAAGTTTCATGCTTATATAGTTGTTGGTTGTTGTATATTTGATGATGGTAGTGCTTGGCTTGGTGTTTGCCATGGGGAAATGAATTGGTAAAGTTTGAGTAATCCTCTATCATATTGGCTTCTTGAGCGTTTTGCCTTTGTTAGATAATCCTAAATGGGATATTTAGTTAATGCTTGGTAACTATGTGAACATTTGTTCTGTCAATACTATGTTATCATTTGTTACCTTAAACAACATCTATCTCTTCATTGCTTAGTTTGTTTAGATATATGCTCGGAATTGGTATGGTTACATTCATGGAATGGCATAAAAGACCTAAGGGTTGTATTTTCAAAAGCTTTAATTCTAGGTTAGTGGAAGTGCTTAGGTTATAAAACTTGTTTTCATAGCATATAGATTGCATTTGCTCGATTTATTGCTTAGATATAGTCGCTTAGTGTCACTGTCTAATTGCTTAATGAATGCTTAGTTTTTTACTCGATTTGAGTTGCTAGGTGAGGTTCATTTGAGATATTGATTAGTTCAAAGCACATGCATTAACATGAGATTTGTATGTTGCACAAACAATGATTTTGTGCTTGGCTTATGATTATATACTTGAAATTTTTTTTCATGGTTATGTCATCGTTGCTTCATCTTTAGTTGTGCTTACTTAGCTCACATTATGACTTGAGGGGCTAGTTTTCTAATCTTAGGTGCCAGAGAACATGAGTAAAGAGCAATGGGTATGGTTAAGGAATGGTAGGGTCGGCCGCATACAAGTAAGTTAAAAAAGGAAAGAAAATAAAAATGCAAGATTTTACCCTGGTTCACCCATTAATTAAGGCTACGTTCAGCAAAGGATTCCACTATAATTAGCACCCCACTCTCTTTTTTTTCGCCACTCAATTATAAGTAAAAAAGAGAATATATACAATAGCTATTCATGGGCCAAAGCCTAAACTTTTAATAAAAAAATATGGGCTTAATTGCTAAAAGCCCTACATGCTTTCCTATTGTAAGGAAGTATGAACCACACCCCAACAAGGAATAAGCTGCACTATGAGTCACTTTTGGAGGCAACCTATCATAGACTTTGACTACTATAAATGTATATATATGTATAGATAGTTGTTATTTGTGCCAATATCCTACTTATACTAAAAAAGTAACTTGTAAAGCTTGTGAAACTAAGTTCAAGTATTAAAGCTATAAAATAGGTTATATGAATGGTTATAATATAGGATCAAAGCTAGGCAATTTTGAGATGACTACGGTAATGTTGCTAAATGCACAACAACTTGTCTTTCAAGTACCATGATTAAGCTTATAGGTTGATAACTAGGTTGACTAAATACTTGGAAGACAGGTCGTTACAAACTATATAATACTATTTCATGTTATTTTTAATATTTAAATTTTTTTTTCTTGGATTTTCACAATTTTGAATTAAAAACAAAACTATAATTGATTTGAGTTAGAATTATTATGGCTAAATAATTGTGAATGTTGAAAAAATAAAGCATTTCAACTGTAAAAAAAAATTAATAACTTATCACAATAAGTTTATCCATGCAAGAAGTGACTTTTTTCATGAATGAGCTTCCTACGAAAAGTCAATTTTTGGTAAGGCTTTGCATCTTAATTCTAGCAAGGAGTATGTTCTTAAACATACTTTAAATATGGACCTTATGGCAGCAAATAATTGTAAGAAATGAACTCCTTCTGAAATTAGCAATAAAAATTTGCCTTTGTAGCTAATTCAATTCCCTATGGTGAGTCAAGAATTTTGTAGCATGTCTGTAACATTAATATTGTTATGGATATTTAAGTGAATTTATATTGTAAAATTAATCTAAACTTTGAAAATTGACTTGAACTTCATAAAATCATATGAAAGTTTGCAGAGATACTTCATAAAGCCATTCATTATTCACAAAACACTTAAGGTAAATTACATGATCATCTTCTAAAATGTTTTGACATTGTGTGGACACTTTAGTTTTACAAAAGTCAATACTTGAACTCTATAAAATGGCTATTGGACCTACTTCTTTCATGTGTTAGCTGCTTATATGTAATTTCTCATTGACATGGATAACTCATGTAATGTATTTAATTAATAAAACTACAAAAAATTTAGAAATAAAAAATAAAAAAAGGAAATTTAAAAAAATAAAAGAAAAGAAAAAGAAAGTTAGGTGGCTAATAATGGTCACATTGTCTTCTATTCATTTTTTTTTCTAATTTTTCTTTTTTTTTTCTTTTCAAAATTTCCTACAATTTTTCTTTTTTAATTTTCTTAATTTTTTAGTAGTTTTATTAATTAAATATATTACATGTATTGTCTATGTCAAGAGAAACTTACACATAAGTTGTTAACACATAAAAGAAGTGAGTTTTATAGTTATTTTAGGGGGCTCAAGTGTTGACTTTTGAAAAATAAGAGATCCATATAATTTCAAAACTTTTCAAGGATTGTCCATATAATTTACCTAAACAACTATATTTTTGTGTATGTAGACATAAATCCATTAGAGAATTTGTAACTCCACAACTAAATTGTCAACTCACTAAATTTTTAAAGCTTGCATAAAAAAAAAAAAAGAAGCTTTTTCTTCAATTTTTTTCCATGAGGCATTTTCTTATGACAAACATCAATTTTTGTATGGAGAAATTTGAATATCATTATATATTTATTTTTGTGATAATTTCCATAATGGTAATTCATTCTTAAATTGGTTGTATTTTCCTTGTTTTCATTAAGTGGTCAAATACTAAATAAAATGAACAAAACTTAGTTGTCCAGAATTTGTTTATAGGGAATATTAGAACTTGAGATGATAACATCTTCATTCTATAGATGAGAGGTTCCAATAGAAGTGGTCAAATAAGTGTCACACGAGTATTGTGTTACATGTGGCTTTAAAGAAGTGACATGTAGATGGTACATAATGGGATGATTAGGATAAAACGATAAGGAGGATGAATAGGCAATTGTAGTGTTTCAAATGCACAAGCAACATATTAGGAAGCCTAGGGAACCTTGGGCATCAACCTTATGATTCTTGAGCAATTAAGATCATTCTTTGCTTGAATGCTTGTTTGATCTTAGAGAGTAGAGGTTTTATAGTGAAACACCATTTCTCTGATCTCTAGAATTATATGAAATGAGAAAGAATGGTCGTGCATTCGTAGACTCTTGTGCCTAGTGACATCTATCAGATGAGCTTAAGGCCAGTTGTCTTCCTCATTGTTAAGGATGACCTGGATTAAACAAATCTTATTTAGGCTTACGAATAATGGACTGTAATAACAAAAGAGAGAAAAAATAATAACACACAGTAATTTATGTACTTTGGTAAATTAGCCTATGGCCACGAGTGAAGGATAGTAAAGATTCCACTAATAAATTGAAAAGTATCATAAAAATGAAAAGAGAATAATACGCAAGCCCTTAACCCAATTATAACCAAGTTCCTCACCTCTTAAACAAAGTTAATACAGTAAAGTAAGAAAAAATAAGACAAAACTTTACTAAAATAAGAATACTTAAGATTTGGAAATTACATTGAAAAGTTAAGGACTTTCTCTCAATCCATTTATACTCTTACACACTTCTATGTCAAATGAGTTGCCATACCTACCTATTTATAGTCTCCATAAATTTGGCAATTGTAAATTGCCATGAATTATGAAGTCAATACTTTTGTCTTAATAGTGTGTGAATTGTTTGCTTATTTTTCAATAAATTGTGGCTATTTACTATGGTAATAAATTTACCAACAATTTTATCAAAGTAGCCCACCATGAATCTTGTAGAATCAAGATTGAAATTTTTACCACATTAATTCAAGTCACATTGCAACAATCTCCACCTTGAGTTGACTTTCTTTATATATAAAAAAAATAATAAAAGAACTTTCTCCACCATCTCTATACTAGCCCTCAAAGGGCAAACTTAGTTATCAAAAATACTAATTAAGTCCAAACAATTTTTGAACTTGCTTATTAAAAGAGGCTTAGTCAACATATTAGCTGGATTATTTACAATATCAATTTTCCTAGCAACAATATTTCCTCAAGAAATTATATCTTGAACAAAATGGTACTTCAAATCAATATGCTTTATCCTTTAATGGAACACCTCATCTTTTGTTAAGAGAATAACACTAGCTATCATAATGGACAACAATCACTTGCAAAGTCGAGTTGAGTTGTCCAATTAAACCTTTTAACCAAATAGCTTCCTTTACAACTTCAACCATTGCCATGTACTTGGATTGTAGTGGATGATGCAACTATAGATTGTAAAGTAGCTTTTCAATTGATGGCACAATTACCAGAGGCAAAGACATAACCTGTAATGAATCTTCTTTTATCAAGATCACTTGCATAATTAGAATCAGCAAAACCAACAACATTTTCTTACTTTTTCCAAATTCCAAACGTGCAATAGTAGTGCCCCTCAAATATCTCAAAATCTATTCCACAGCCTGCAAGGACTCTTTACCAGGATTAGACATATATTTATGAACAACACTAATTGCATGTGCAATATTAGAACGAGTGTAAACCATTGCATACATAATACTACCAATAGCACTAGAGTAAGGAACATGTGCAATATGCTTAATGTCATCTTTAGTTTGTGGTGACATAGCTATTGAAAATTTAAAATAAGTAGCAAGTGGAGTACTTACAAGTTTATCATTTTTTCATGCTAAAATGCTCCAAAACTTTCTCAACAAAACTCCTTGGAGTTAAATAAAGTTATCCTATAGCTCTATCCTTCTTGATCTCCATATAAAGATTTTTCTTAGCAAGTCCCAAATCTTTCATCTCAAATTCACCACTTAACTCTTTCTTTAACTTGTTGATCTCAAGCATATCCTTGGGTATAATAAGCATGTCATCAACATAAAGCAACAAATAAATAAATGAGCTATTATCAAATTTTCTAAAATATACATAGCTTTCATATTGGCTTCTAAACTAGCCATGCTTAATCATAAAAGAGTCAAATCACTTATAGCATTGTCGAGGAGACTACCTTAAACCATACAATAATTTCTTCAACAAGGAAACATGGTCTTCCTTGCCTTTAATTTTAAAACCTCATGGCGGTTACATGTAAATTTCCTCCTCAAGTTCACAATAAAAGAAGGCAATCTTAACGTCTAATTGCTCCAACTCTAAATCATGCATAGCAATAGAGCAAGCAAGACACGAATAAAGCCATGTTTAGTAACTGGTGAGAAAACATCATTAAAATCATCTCCTTGTACTTGACTATAGTGCTTGGTAACCAATCGTGCCTCATATCTAGCCTCTTCAACTTCTAAAATGCCATCTTTCTTCTTAAAGACCCATTTGCAGCCAACAATCTTCCTATCTTTTAATGGTTTAACCAAATCCTAAGTTTTATTCTTGTGAAGAGACTCCATCTCTTCCTACATAGCCATTAACCATTTTGTAGAATCATTACAAGAAATGGCATCCGAATATGTTGAAGGCTCACTAGTTGCATTTGTCTTTTATGAAACAGTTAAGGGATATGAAATATAATTTGCCAATTTAGAAAGTTTTCTTTCCTCTCTCCATGGCCCAATTTAAGCAATAGCATAATAATTTTGTAAAAGTAGGCGACTGAACTAGGCTTTACATAGGATGATCATGTGGAGAAGATTTACTCTCCACCTTGAACTTAACCTCCTTCTACTTCTTAGAATTTTGGAGTTTTGTTTTGGAAGCAATAGAGGACTCCTTTCTCGAATGAAGTGTAGTAGATTCATTAAAGATAACATCCCTAATAGTAACAAACTTATGTGTTTTAGGACACCAAACTTTATATCCTTTAACATATCTAATAAATATGCCCTTTTAATATCTAGGTTTCAATTTTCCATCATTAGCATGAGCATAGGCAAGACATCCAAATATCCTCAAGTTGGAATAATTAGTAGATTTCCAAACCATATCTCTTCAAGAGTTTTATAATTAATTAATGTAAATGGAGAACAATTCACCAAATAGAAAGCTATAGAAGTTTCCTCTACCTAAAAGTCCTGTAATAAGTTAGAATTAGACAACATACATAGAACTTTCTCTAATAGAGTTTTATTCATACATTCAGCTTTGCCATTTTACTATAGAGTTCATCTAACTATAAGATGTCTCACAATGCCTTCATCTTTGCAAAATTTATGGAACTTCATTTTTTTGCTTCAAAAAATAAAGCCATGCCTTCTCGAAATAGTCATTAATGAAGGTAAGCATGAAGCAAGCACCACCTTTTGAGGGAACAGGTGTTGGCCCCCAAAGATTTTGATGGATATAGCCTAAATTACCTTTAGTTTTATGAACTTGTGTATTGAAGTAACTCTTTTATGTTTGCCAAAAATACAATGCTCATAAAACTCTAATTTGGATATACTTTGGCTACAAAGAAGACCCCTTTTGCTTAACATTGTCAAGCCTTTCTCACTCATGTGTCATAGCCTCATATGCCACAATTAGTTAGATCTAAGTCTAATATGGAAGAAGAAACTGCAACTAAACCAATAATAGTAGATCCTTTTAACACATATAATCTACTAATTCCCTTAGCTATCATGCGAACAAGAGCTCCTTTCAAAACCTTCAGAATTACACCTTCAATAGCAAATCTACAACCATTTTCTTCAAGAGCAGATTAAGAGATGAGGTACTTTTTCACATCTATACACCCCAATTAACATTCTTATGATGCCATCTTGCATTTTTATTTTGATAGTAACAATACCAACAACTTTACAAGGATGGTTATTGTCTAGTAACACAACTCTTCTGTCTACTGGTTGAAAAGAGGAAACAACATCTCTTTGGGAACATATGTGGAATGAGCAAGTGGAATCTTGAATCCATCCTTATCTAGCATCATCTTCTATGATGACATAGACATCATGTTGTAACTCATCTTCTACAATGCTGGCTTTAGTTGGCTTGTCATCTTTCTATTTCTTCCTTTTGTTTTTGTTTTGTAGCTTAAAGCAATTGGCTTTAATGTGTCCCTTCTTCTTAAAGTAATTACAAGTCAAATTATTGTATCTAGATTTTGATTTTGAACTAGATTGTCTATTGTTACTAGAACCTTTTAAAGTAAATCTTCCTTTGACAACTAGACCCTTTGCTAGATAATTTGAATGGCTTGTGGAGAGCTCTTTATTGAAAAGCTCTTTAGAATACAAAGTTATTTTCACCTCCTCTAACTTTAGAGTCCTTCTGCCATAAAACAAAGCTTTCTAAAGTTTTTATATGATTGAGGTAGTAAATGAAGCAACATAAGAGCTTAATCTTCATCTCCATATTTGTCAAATCCATAAGAGTAGAGAATTCATCAATGTGCAATTTAATTGATGCACTTTCTGCCATACTAAGGGTATACTAATGATGCTTGGCAATCATTTTGGTAGTGATTCTTTATAATATGCAAAGATTTTAACTTGTCCCATAAATCCTTAATTGTCTTTTGATCAAGAACTTCACACAAAACTTCATTCGACAAGCATAGTTGAATAGCAGATCAGGCTTTCTCATCAATTTTGGATTTCTTGTCCTCATCTATCGAATTAGGCATTTTGTCTTTTCCTAGTAGTGCTTTATGCAACCTGCTCTATGTTAAAATTGCACACATCTTGACTTGCCACATAGCAAAACTCATGTTGCTCTCATATTTTTCAATATTGAATTTTGTTATTGCCATTTTCAAAGCCTAAACAAGACTATTAATAGGCTTTGATACCACTTTGTTAAGGGTAACTTGGATCAAACAAATCTTGTTTAGGCTTCCAAATAGTGGACAATAATACAATAGAGAAAAATAATAAGACACAATAATTTACATGGTTCAGTAAATTAGCTCACTTTCATGGTTGAAGAAAGTAAAGATTTCACTAATAAACTGAAAAGTGGTAAAAAATGAAGAGAGAATAGCACTTATATCCTTAACCCAATTACACGCAATTTCCTCACCTCTCAAACAAAGTTAATATAGTAAAGTAAGAAAATTAAGACAAAACTTTATTGAAATAAGAATATTTAGATTTAAAAACTAAACTCATAAGTTAAGGACTTTCTCTCAATCCATTTACACTCTCACACACTTCTACGCTCAATGGGTTGCCACACTTGCCTATTTATAGGTTCTATAAATTTGACATTTGTAAATTGTCATGAATTATGAAGTCAATAATTTGGCTTAATAGCCTGTGAATTGTTTGCTTATTTTTCAACAAATTGTGGCTATTTACTATGGTAATAAATTCACCAACAATTTTGTAAAAGTAACCCACCATAAATTTGGAGAATCAAGATTGAAAATTTTACCATATTAATTCAAGTCACACTACAACACTTATGAATGCATGATTGCATGAGTTCGCTTATGAAAGATTAGAAGTGGATGAACTAGTTTAGTAATCCCTATTTCAAGCCCATAAAACCATTTTTTTTTCATTCATCTTGATGGATGAACTGAACTTGTTGGGCCATATCACCTAGTACAATAAATTAAGCCAAATAATTTATAAGTTTAGTTCAATATATTAATATAAAAATTAGTAATCCCTATTTCAAGTCCATAAAACCATTTTTTTTTCATTCATCTTGATGGATGAACCGAACTTGTTGGACCATATCACCTAATACAGTAAATTAAGCCAAATAATTTATAAGCTTAGTTCAATCTATTAATATAAAAATTTTAACCTACTACTTTGTCATGAAATTTTGCGGTCAATGAGAAATTAGGTGATATTTAACTTTCCATTCCCATTGCTCAGCACGTAATGGAAGAAAATAGTAAGATTAATCAAATATATTTTTAGCTATAACAGCTAAAAATTAAGAAATTAAGAAACTGACAAAGAAGGGACACCTATTGCAACTGCAAATATGAATTCCTAGAGCCTTGGTCACCCGGCCCCTAAGAATTTACACAGCCCGATACTACATTTATCATCATCATCATCATTCATCAGAACAATGTAATTAATAATATACAATAATGTCCTTGCGGTCGGTAGAACCTCAATAATTATTGGAGGGATTCGGGACCGAATCAGGACCCGGACTAATGTTGCGTACGAATACCGAAATTATTTCCCCATCCGATCTTTCAGTTATTGCCATTTCTTCCACATCATCCTTCGGCCACCGTACTGCGTGGCGGCTATACGGTTCTGCACCTTCTGAAACTCCGAGACCCCACAAGGAATGGTGATCCCTCCTTGGTGGCTAAACCCATACTCCTCCTCGGCTTCTCTCAACAACTTGCTAAACAGAGGGTGATTGCAATACAGAACAGGCACTAAAACTCTCTGGAAATCACCTCCTCCTTCCTTTTGCCCCACGTAAACAGCCAAATAACCTTTTGGGACTGCCGAATGTCCTGCCTTCTTGGGTTCTTGATGATCCATGGGTACGTAACCTGACCCGAGGTGCTTCGTGGTATTCTTATGGCATGTCGAGCTCCGACGTCGTCCCCAGGTTATGAGGTTAAAGACTGGCTTGAAGGGCATGAACGTGCATGAGTTTGATGGCTCTGAATTGGGTTCTCTTAGACGGTGGTAATGGTTCGATGCGGTTTTGGATTGGGTCCGGTGAAAGAACCACTTTGAGACTCGAGCTATGTGCCTTTTGAGCTTGAACCCTCTTATCCTCCTCATGATTTGCATATGGACTAAACACACAGTGTCAAAGAAGAGAAACCTAACCTAGTCTGGGATTTGTTTTCCTAGGATAACGAGATTTTTCGGGGAAAATTGATTAGCTAAGGTTGTTTTCGGAAAATGGCCAAGGATCAGCCATGGACATGGCCAAACGGAAGAGAGTGAGACAGACCTCGGATAATGAAGAGGGAATATTTGACATCCTTTGCCTAGTGTTGATGGAGATTATGTCTAGGTTTCGCAACACTATTCATCTAGTACCTAAAATATTGAAAAACTCCCCTCTCACGACCTAATCCGTCTTGTTTGTCACTAAAAGGATGTAGGATGTTATGGAAGAAATTTGGGTTCCTTTGTGAGGAGTTCTAGTTGTTGCTTTTATAGTATGTTTGGGGTATGGGGTATGGGGTATGGGTGTGATACGAATATAATACGAGTCAGTTGCGGGAGGAAGATTGGCACGAAAGGTCAGGGTTGGGATTGAAATGGTTTTCACGCGATTTCACTTAAGGATAATCGCAAATTAACTTTAACAAGTTTCATTAATGGGTACTCCACGGCATTTATTAAGGGTTAACTTAGAAAAAACAGTCTTAGATGTTTTTAAAGCATGGTCTTTTTAGGGGTTGTTTATCTCAATTTTTTTTATAAAATATAATATATATATATATATATATCCTTTTTATAAAATTAAATATATAATAAATCTTTATAAAGTTAAACTTATCTACTCTAAAATTTATTTATTTAAAAAAATCAAACCTATTAAGAAATGCATTAGGAATACTGTATTAATTTTCCCTAAAAAATTGGTGAGATGAGTGAGTTTGATTAAGTCTAGGTCAAGGGTTCAAATTAAACAACGGTCAGATTCAAAAGCCAGACTCTGTCGACTGTTCAACTGAATGGAATAATCGTCAGGCACACATAGTTCATACGTGGGTACATATTGATTTTTTCAATGGTGGAGGTGGAGCATTAGTGTCACTAGAAATAATATGGGGTCCGCGTAGATTGATTGGTCCGTCTCATTTGTGCATGAAAACCCGGTTAAGTTTGAGTACAAACAACAAATTCCATGGGTTCTGGACTTCTAGCCAAAGGAGTAGTTTCCAGGAAATCCTGGAGTTGGACATTCGATGGGGACAATCAACACCGGGTGCTTCTGAGGAAACTCATCGGATGCAAAAACAATACTTCCTTTGTCAATGGAAGCTACCGACTGAAATACAATGCTGTCAATTACAACCACTAATATTATAATTCATGATTTTGTAATATTAATTTCAATATATTGGCCTTCACACTTCTCAACTCTATCTCACTAGATATATATCCTTCCAAATTCTATACATTCGGTATGAATTTTTTTCACCTTGATCGACATATGCTTCAATCATATTTAATTATAAATACCTTCATGTTTACTAGGTTTTGAAATCACTACAAGAAATTCAACTATTTTTTTTTAATTGTGAAACAAGAAATTCGATTATTTTAAACAAAAATAATAATAATAACAGGACCTTTAGCAATATACACATATATTGCTAAATTCAGCTAGAGCTAAATTCCTCCTTTCTTTTAATAAATATTGGGTTATTACAGTGCAGCAAGGGAGTTCTGCAGCACCGCGATAACCCCATTTGATATGCTAATGCGTTAATATGGGAACAATCTACCTAGACACCCTGCTATAGGCCTGGGTGCTCGTTTCAATATGTGGAGTGCCCATAAAATGACATCCTTTAAGATAGCATTTTGTATGAAATTTGGGTTAATGCTCTCCGATATAGGATATGCTTATCTTCTGGATTTGTCATGATAATTTTGTATGAAAGACCATGATTATCATATCACATATTGAGTAAAAGTTAATTTTGTATCTTTCTTTTAACTTTTTATATTATTATTTCAAATTTCACAAATTGATAAATATATATAATTAATTTTATATAAAAGGGCTGCATTGCTATTTAAAAAGAAATATATTTTAATTGGAATTTATTTTTTAAATCAAATATAAGAAATTATAGAAGGAAAAAACTAATAAAATTGCCTATTGTAGTGAATTTGTAGGGATTTTAGGGCAACCCTTTTGTAGTAACCCCTTTTAGTGACCATACTCGCTGTAATAACTATATATTGTCAAAGAGTTTTGAATCTTTTGAGGTCAACTTTACTCAATACAATAGGTTTAATTTTTGTAGTAAATAGCCAGTTTTGTGTTTACTTGCCTTATAAACATGTAACAACTATTCAATAAGGAATCTTTATTACATAAAATATAAGAAAAATACAATAGAAGGATCTTTATTTATTTATTTGCAATAAAGAAACTTTTATAATGAAATCAAAATACTACAAGATCGAAGGAAACATGAATCTTACCTCATCAAATAAAGCACAAATTCAAAGTTAAAAGATAGTGCTACAACTAGTTAAAATGTAAGAGAATAGGAGATTAATGCTACTCATAATTAGAAAGATGAACAAAAGGACACTTAACTCGTATTGACCTTAACGCTCTTTTATTATCTGTACAATTCTTAAGTCTACTTGATACTTTATTCCACGCCTCTTCTATCTTTTCTAAGTATTTTGTAAAGTAATGATACGGAGATGAGATGGCAAAAGATCCCCCATCATCTTCCAATTTTATTACCTATAGCAATTTGCTTTCTTAAAGAACCATCCTCGGTCGATCTAGAATTTATTGTAGTAAGAGGGGCTGCAACATCCTCAACATTTTTAGGATAAGTGTCAACTTTATTAACATTATCATATGGAAGAGTTAATTAAATCATTACTTTACATGCTTGTGTTAACTCTAAGAGATGCACTTCTTACCTTAATGGTAAAAGTATAAGTGGTATCTTTAACTTCCAAGTCCTCTTTCACATCTTTAGTCTTAGAATCCACTTTCATAAACTTGGCTTTAGTTGGACCAATATCATTTGCAATAATCTCAATAGGTTTAGAAACAACAATATCAATAGAAGGAGATGAGTCATCATACTGCTTTAACTTTATCTGATATAGAAACCCTAACTTTTGGAATATATTTCTGCAACGTTGGTTTGTGTTTTTTTAGATTTTGATTAGTACTTTCTTTGGTTGTAGTTTCTTTTAGGTAAGAGCATCTTTTATAACAAGCGTAGATGCTTCTCTATATTCAATACAAAATTCATCAATAGCATAACCCATTTTAAAACAATATAAACAACATTTTAACATGTTCTCAAACACAAATCCTTGAAAAAAAAATCCATGCCTTTCATTTTCAATCCATATATGCTCTTTCGAAGTTCTAGAGGCATTGACCTCAACAAGTACATGAGCCATTGAAAGCTATATAAGATTAGCATTAAGCTCATCAAACATTGACGGAGTACCAAAAAGCATTGATTTTTCAATGCAATACAATGGTAGAAAAGAAAAAGTAATCTATACTAGAGCAATTGGTGACTCTCAAAGGAGATGAGATGAAGGAGACTATTTCACCACCTACATGCTTAAAGAGTTGAAATTTAGAATTTTCCTTTTCCAAATACATATAAAATCTTCTTCTAATGTTAGATGGATTAACAATTGGCATTGATTTAGTAGTTCAGTATCAATCGAACCCCTAAAGCCTCTTGCTACCAAAAAAAAAAATTCCTAAATTTCCATCATTGTTGGTCTTAAAAAAGTCAAAGCACCAATTAAAACAAAATTTAAAGGTTCATTATCACTCGATAAAACTACTAATAGAGGCAAAAGATTTTTGTTAGCATTGAGGTGGAAGGGATTGTTGAAAGGTTAAATTTACATCACCTCCAATGGAAGACTGCACCATGATGGCAAAAAAATAAAAAGGAAAATAGGAGTATTGGGGAAAAAAGTAGACCTAAGAACTAATGAAAAAAGCCAAAAGCACTAGGAAGGAAGAACTAGAAATCTAGAAAATCAAAAGAAAAATATCAAAACTTTAGACCCAAGATGCAAGAAACCAATGAGAAGTAGACAACAAAAATGGATGACACTTAATCAACCCCTTAATCATTGGGTAGGGAAGATCTGACCTCCCTTGATTTTGAACTTTAAAAATACAGCAAGACATAGATGAACCAACATGAACAAAATCACTAGAAACCCATAAGATCTTATGTAAAAGGGGTAAAAAAAATGACTGGAAAGGACAACCTTTGACTTCAAACAAAAAAATTCAAAATTGAAATATTCTTAATTTGAAATAATCAACCCAATCAAGTGAAACAACTTGAAAAATGAAAGCAAATGACTCTGCAATGAAATAACAAACATAAAACAACCATTAATGATTGAAAAAGGAGTGAAAAAAAGGTAAAGTCGAAAATGCCCAAAATCTAGAAATTTTTTAAAATGCATAAAAACATAACTTTTTTTTTAGATAAGAGATTGGATTTTGTTGTTGTAAATGCATTTTTTTTATTTGGGATTAGATTAGGGATAGGTCAATATCCTATTAATGATTGTCTAATATGGCAAGCTTTTTCAAATGTTGCTTAGTAGTTTATTCTTTGAAAAATAAAAAGCTTTTTATGAAAGTGAAGGCCATCAACACTCTCTCTATTCCTCACTTTAGCGTTTATATTTTCATTTTTCCCATTTCAAGACCTAAGTGTTAAAAAATGAGCCAATATAAGATCAATTTTTTTTTTTCATTTTATACCTAATTTTAACAATACTTATAACAAAGACTGATGAAGATTCCATATTGACCTTAAAAAAAATAGATATTGAAATGAAAGTTTTTAAAAACATAGGGCTTGAAATGAAAAAGTATGAAAATTTTAAGCCCTTTTAGTTTATTTTTCCCCATAAAAAACATTGAATAGTTATTCATCTCTTTACCCCATAAATAGTCATTCATGATCCCTTTTTTTTTTCCAATTAGTACTAAGCAACCCAATAGCCACCACTTGAATCCAACCACTTTTGGTCACCACCACTCTCTCTCTATTAATGGATCCTAGTGCACTAATCTCTCTCTCCTCCTCCTCCTCCTCCTCCTCCTCCCCCTCCTCCTCCTCTCTCTCTTCCTAGCAAGCTTAAACATACCCAATGGTGTAAAGATGTCATTTACTCTAATTTACCACTAAGGAGCTTCATAAGTCATGTTTGTGTGACCTAACATGGGTTGCATTCAAGCAATTCAAATGGCAACAAGCATATATTTGTGTTAGTTATGTTTGTACAACCTAAGTTATTATGCTTAGGATTTAAGTGAACTTACTATTTGTTAGGAAGGATCAACAAAGTACTCAATCTTCTCTTGATCTATCTTGTCATCTTCATGCTATCCTAACCCATTGAGTTTTGGACCTTTCTATAGAGATTTTGAAAGGTAGCTTTGAATTTCACTAAAATAAAATTCATGCACATGGTTAGGAAAACCTAATTATCTTAATTTATTCCATGGCAGCAATTTACATTAATTACATCATGATAAGTATTTATTTAATAATATGTTGCTATTTGTATATGTATATTTTCACTTTGAGATGGAAGTATGGTATAAGTTGGCGAAACACATGCAATGTTGATACCATTTATTAGAATTTATCACTATAGATTAGAAAACTCACAAAATAGATTAACAAATAAAAGATAAATAGAATATGATGTACAAGATTTAACATGGAAACTTCTTAAAAGAACTTGAGTGGAAATCACATGTAAGACTGCAAATGATCTACTAATATGACTATATGATACACAGTTAACACAATCACTCTAAAGCAACTCTCCCACAAATATGTCTCTTAGTATTTACATGGCTTTCTTTTGGATTAAATATATTTGGTACACAAAACATCATATATGTAAGATATAAGAAGGTCCTCATGAAGGAAATAACTTAGACACAAAGAATACAAAATGGGGATTTGCTATAAGTTATATGACACCTAGTAGTTGACCATGAGCTTGTGGCAATCAACCATGGTCACATAGTGATTGATTGGTGCTACTTGGTTGTTAGCTACCTATTTGTGTCTTACTAACCTAGTAGTTGACCATGAGCTTATGGCAATTAACCATGGTCACAAAGTGATTGACTAGTGCTACTTGGTTGTTAGCCACTTATATGAGTCTCACACTTTTGCTCCATCTTTTACCGTTTCTCTTCCTATCTATGCTTCACAACTAAAGCCTCGTGTTAATTTAACGCATAAACTTTTATGGACATTATATTAATTGTGCATATAAAGTGGCTATCATATCTAAATCACACTCTTTTACTTTTAAATGATAGCAGCATATTCACAAATATTGTTTTATTTAAAAAAAATATAGTAGCAAATAAAATTATAGATTTAATGGATAATTTGTAGCTTTCAAGGGCTTAAATGGTATAAATTTCATGGTAATTCAAAAAGTTATATTTTAGGCTCCCATTACAAGTCTTCAAAATCTATACTTAAAAGATAGGGTATCCTAGCCTACTTATCATGAAACTTATCGCTCTTATTTTCATTAAACAAAATAAAGCTCATATAATAGTAAGTTTGTTAATTTTTTTTTTCTGTCACTCAATAAAACTGCTAATGGAGGCAAAAGATTTTTGTTGACTTTGAGGTGGAAGGGCTTGTTGAAGGGGTGAATTTACATCACCCCGAATGGATGATTGCACCATGATGGCAAAAAATAAAAAGGAAACATAGGAGTAATGGAAAAAAAAATAATAGACCTAAGAACTAATGAAAAAAAACCAAATGCACCAAGAAGGAAGAACTAGAAATCTAGAAAATCAAAAGAAAAATATCAAAACTTTAGACCCAAGATACAAGAAGCCAACGAGAACTAGATAGCAAAAATGGATGACACTTAATAGACCCCTTAATCATTAGGTAGAGAAGATTTGACCTCCCCTGATTTTGAATTTTAAAAATAGAGCAAGACATAGATGAACCAACATAAACAAAATCACTAGAAACCCGTAAGATCTTATGTAAAAGGGATAAAAAAAGTGATTGAAAAAATGAATGAAAAGGACAACCCTTGACTTCAAACAAAATAATTCAAAACTGAAATATTCCAAATTTGAAATAATTAGCCCAATCAAGTGAAACATCTTGAAAAATGAAAGCAAATGACTCCGTAATGAAATAGCAAACATAAAACAACCATTAATGATTGAAAAAGAAGTGAAAAAAAGGTAAAGTCGAAAATACCCAAAATCTAGAAATTTTTTAAAATGCGTAAAAAGTACCTTTTTATATAAGAGATCGGATTTTGTTGTTGTAAATGCATTTTTTTTTATTGATTTGGGATTAGATTAAGGATAGGTTGATAGCTTATTAACAATCGTCTAATATGGCAAGCTTTTTCAAATGTTGCTTAACAGTTTATTCTTTGAAAAATAAAAGGATTTTTATGAAAGTGAACACCATCAACACTATCTATTTTTCACTTTAGGGTCTATATTTTCATTTTTCCCATTTCAAGACCTAAGTATTAAAAAATGAGCCAAAATAAGATCATTTTTATTTTTTCATTTTATACCTAATTTTAACAATACTTATAACAAAGAGTGATGAAGATTCCATATTGACCTTTTTAAAAAAAAAAATAGATATCAAAATGAAAGTTTTTTAAAACATAGGGCTTGAAATGAAAAGGTATGAAAATTTTAGGCCCTTTTAGTTTATTTTCCCCCATAAAACATTGAATAGTTATTCATCTATTTACCCCATAAATTGTGATACATGATCTTTTTTTTTTTTTTTCTAGCTAGTAACCAAGCAACCCAATAGCCACCACTTGAATCTAACCACTTTTGGTCACCACCACTCTCTCTCCATCTCCTCTCTCTATCAATGGATCCTAGTGCATTGATCTCTCTCTTTCTCTTCCTTTCCCTCTTCTCTTCTTACTCCTCACTCTCTCTCTTTTCCTAGCAAGCCTAAACATACCCAATGGTGTAAAGATGCCATTTACTCTAATTTACCACGAAGGAGCTTCACAAGTCATGTTTATGTGACCCAACATGGGTTACATTCAAGCAATTCAAATGGTAGCATGCATATATTTGTGTTAGTTATGTTTATACAACCTTAGTTATTATGCTTAGGGTTTAAGGCAACCTACTATTTGCTAGTAAGGATCAACAGAGTACTCAATCTTCTCTCGATCTATCATGTCATCTTCATTTTATCCTAACCCATTGAGTTTTAGACCTTTCTATAGAGATTTTGTAAGGCAGCTTTGAATTTCACTAGAATAAAATTCATGCAAATGGTTAGGAAAACCTAATCTTCTTAATTTATTTCATGGTAACAATCTACATTATTTACATCAATGATAAGTATTTATTTAATAATATGGTGCTATTTGTATATGTATATTTTCACTTTAAGGTGGAAGTATGGTATAAGTTGGTGAAAAACAAGCAATGTTGATACCATTTATTAGAATTTATCATTATAGATTAGAAAACTCACAAAATAGATTAACAAATAAAAGATAAACATAATATGATGTACAAGATTTAACATGGCAACTTCTAAAAAGAACTTGAGTGAAAATCACATGTAAGACTGCAAAAGATCTATATGATACATAGTTAACACAATCACTCTAAAGCAACTCTCTCACAAATATGTCTCCTAGTATTTACATGGCTTTCTTTTGGACTAAATATATTTGCTACATAAAACATCATATATATAAGATATAAGAAGGTCCTCATAAAGGAAATAACTTAGACACAAAGAATA
Organism: Laguncularia racemosa; assembly: GCA_037954665.1. NCBI lineage: Eukaryota > Viridiplantae > Streptophyta > Magnoliopsida > Myrtales > Combretaceae > Laguncularia > Laguncularia racemosa. The sequence continues at coordinate 4,387,277 of JBBMOL010000003.1, read as the reverse complement.
TAAAATGGGGGTTTGCTACAAGTTATTTGACACTTAGTAGTTGACCATGAACTTGTGGCAATCTACCATGGTTACATAGTGATCGACCAGTGCTACTTGGTTGTTAGCCACCTATATGCGTCTTACCCTTTTACTCCATCTTTTATCCGTTTCTCTTCTTATCCATGCTTCACAACTAAAGCCTCATGCCAATTTAACGCATAAGCTTTTATGGACATTATATTAATTGTGGATATAAAGTGGCTATCATATCCAGATCACACTCTTTTACTTTTAAATGATAGTAGCATATTCACAAATATTTTTGTATTTAAAAAAAATATATAGTAGCAAATAAAATTATAGATTTTAATGGATAATTTGTAACTTGCAAGGGATTAAATGGTATAAATTTCATGGTAATTCAAAAAGTTATATTTTAGACTCCCATTACAAGTCTTGAAAATCTATACTTACAAGATAGGGTATCTTGGCCTGCTTATCATGAAACTTATCACTCTTGTTTTCATTAAATAAAATAAAGCTCATATAATATTAAGTATGTTAATTTTTTTTTTCTGTGTCACTCAATAAAACTGCTAATGGAGGCAAAAGATTTTTGTTAACTTTGAGGTGGAAGGGGTTGTTGAAGGGGTGAATTTGCATCACCCCGAATGGATGATTGCACCATGATGGCAAAAAATAAAAAGGAAACATAGGAGTAATGGAAAAAAATAATAGACCTAAGAATTAATGAAAAAAGCTAAAAGCACCAGGAAGGAAGAACTAGAAATCTAGAAAACCAAAAGAAAAATATCAAAACTTTAGACCCAAGATACAAGAAGCCAACGGGAACTAGATAGCAAAAATGGATGACACTTAATAGACCCCTTAATCATTAGGTGGAGAAGATCTGACCTCCCTTGATTTTGAATTTTAAAAATACAGCAAGACATAGATGAACCAACATGAACAAAATCACCAGAAACCCATAAGATCTTATGTAAAAGGGATAAAAAAAATGACTAAAAAATGAATGAAAAGGACAACCCTTGACTTCAAACAAAATAATTCAAAACTAAAATATTCTAAATTTGAAATAATTAGCCCAATCAAGTGAAACATCTTGAAAAATGAGGGCAAATGACTCTGCAATGAAATAGCAAACATAAAATAACCATTAATGATTGAAAAAGAAGTGAAAAAAAAAAGATAAAGTAAAAAATACCCAAAATCTAGAAATTTTTTAAAATGCATAAAAAGTACCTTTTTTTTTAGATAAGAGTTCGGATTTAGTTGTTGTAAATGCATTTTTTTTTTTGTTGATTTGGGATTAGATTAGGGATAGGTTGATAGCTTATTAACAATTGTCTAATATGGCAAGTTTTTTCAAATGTTGCTTAGCGGTTTATTCTTTGAAAAATAAAAGAATTTTTATGATAGTGAAGGCCATCAACACTATCTATTTTTCACTTTAGGGTCTACATTTTCATTTTTTCCATTTCAAGACCTAAGTATTAAAAAATGAGCCAAAATAAGATCAATATTTTTATTTTTATTTTTTCATTTTATACCTAATTTTAACTATACTTATAATAAAGAGTGATGAAGATTCCATATTGACCCTTTTTTAAAAAAGAAAATAGATATCAAAATGAAAGATTTTAAAAATATAGGCTTGAAATGAAAAAGGATGAAAATTTTAGGCTCTTTTAGTTTATTTTTCCCCATAAAACATTGAATAGTCATTCATCTCTTTACCCCATAAATTGTGATTCATGATTATTATTTTTTTTTTTTTTGATTCCAGCTAGTACCAAGCAACCCAATAGCCACCACTTGAATCTAACCACTTTTGGTCACCACCATTTTACAAGCTAAGCCTATTTAAAAAAATCTTTTATCTATGTATTTATACAATTCATAATCTCATTCCATAGTAGAAGGTAAATTTGTAGTTATCTTACATACTTTGATTTTATAGTTCAATGAGTCAATATCATCTCTAACAAGAAGGGTTTGTTAATAAGTATCTTTGTGAGAAAGACTTCAATAAGTATTATATGTCATATATACATACATATGATGAGTAAGTATTGAAAAAGTTCAAATACATGTCTATTATAATAGGTAGTTTGTGAGGAAAATGCCTTCTATATTGCTATACATTCAAATTTTATTAATATTTACTCATTACTTATATATATGTCGATCGATTTTTTTTCCTTTTAAAAACACTTATTAAGAATTCAAAAAGAATTTTTTTTCAAACTTTTCAATATAGATTATATACTTATTAAGAAAAATAAATAAATGCGCAAAAGGTAAAGATTTTCTTACTTAATTTTTTAAGTAATGCCCCTAAAACTAGGATACCTGTCATCATTTTATTTTGAATATATATTATATATTTGCTTATCTAGGGAAGGTTGCTTCTAGAGCTGCAATGGAAGCAGCCACAAGCATACAGTGCCGGACAAGCTTGTACGTGTGGTACGGCTCTAAATTTATTTTGCCAATTTCTTGGACCGTAATAACCCAATCCCTCCGAAACTCATGTACATATATATATAAACGTAGACGTCAATTGCCCAAAAAGTCGCGAGGCCGGCTTAGTGCCCAAGAAAATTTATACACATAAACATGTCTTCCACACCTACATATGCGTTCGGTGAAAGCCCCCCCTTTTTTTTCCCTAATGGAGACGTTCGTTTCGCATGTGTTAGGACCTGCATCCGTTGAATAAATAGATAAGCGTCGAACACGGAAAAACAGAATTTCTTGTATGAATGCATGAAGTTTCCAAGTTTGAGAAATATAATGTGAATTGTATCGATGTTTGAAGTTTTAGTATGTAGTTCCTATATGCATTAATGAATTAGAAAGATATAATATATGTTAGGTAAGTTATACAAACTCATTTTATTGTAATATATATCAAAATTTTATTAGTATTTATACACCATATGTATATATAATATATGATGTATATATTAATTAGTAAGTATTTTTTTTCTATTGGTCAGGTGCTAATAAAACTTAAATACTTATTAGATATAATTTCACATCCCATTAAAACCTTCAAACTGCCATTATATATAGTCTTATAAGAGGTGGTTTTCGTGTTCTAGCACTAGCAAAATTTTTAAAATTATTTACATAATTTTTCTAAAGTGGGTAGGAGTTAAAGTCAGACTTTTTGCATTATATTTGATTTGCTGAAATGGAATTATAATTTTTCTTTTATTACTGTGGAGTAGTTATTCTTTTATTTGGTTTGCAAAAAAAAATATGTAAAGAATGCTTCCATATAATGTAGAATAAATAAGATATTTCGAGTCCATCCCTTTTATAAAAAGAATTACAATTCCTCATAAAATGGAACTTTTAATTTAAAAATACCCTCAAAATAAAATAAATTAATACGAGAGGAATTGTTATTCCATTCCAACTTTATTTTATTCCAACAAACTAAACATTATGTTAAAGTTTAAAAGATCTCTCTCTAACCAATAGTTTAAGTATATAATTTTAATTATCTTATATAAATTTAGAAGAATAATTTTCTAATGATAATTAAATCAAGTCAAGTCGAGTCAAAACGATACAGTGTTAAACTCGAGTTTGATGTTAGCTCAAAATTTTAAATTCGAGTTCGACTAGATTCAATGGAATTTAGATTTTTTTTCACTTAAACTCAACTCAAAATGATCTTAACAAGTTAAATTAGATACAATTAAACTTGTTTAAGTTCAATTTTTATTAAAAAAAAAGGTTATATTTTATTTTAGTAAAAAAATTAATATACAAACTTAATTTCTACTCAATTAACATTTAATTTTGATTTAAACCCAGTTAATTAAACTAAATATTATAAAATTCAAATAGAACAACGGAATGCATCTATACTTTTTATCAAACTTTTAACATTTTCATCGATTTTTCTGCCACGTTTTGTGTATTAATTTAATATAGGCATAGAAGTATAATTCCATTCTATCAAAACCAATCTAATTACACCACCTTTAAAGCTTATTTTTCCAAGCTTAGTTGAGCTATAAGCGAAATGAGAATAGTACATTAATTGTCAATTTTCTGGCGTTAATATCTTGGAAAGTATATCCAACCTCAACTACGAACTAAACCTCAACTATTCAGATTTGGCGTTTGTCATCGTTATCTAGAGGATTCTTACTTTATAATTTTGCCTTTGACTTAGACTTTGTCCTCGCAATATTCTAAGGCCATCGTTGTCCCGAATACTGTTTTCTTATCTGATAGCCTTAATGATCTATAGAAGGTTAAGACTGTTATATCTTGGGGTCTAGGTATTGAAGTTCATGCAGGCTATGTGCTAAAAGCATATATTTAATTCCTACTTTTTTAAATTGTTTCACTTCTTTTGTATCAAATCCTATCTCCTTCTTGAAAATATATGGAGTAATGATTCCTTTCGAAACTCCAGATCCCAGTCTAAGAGCTGAAGATTGTTCAAGCTTCCAACTACAATGAGCTTGAGCTTGAGTTAGGCACAACATTGGAAAAGCACAGCTTATTTGAAAAACTGCATTAGTCTCAAACCATATGAAACTACCATGTCATTAATATGTCTATCAAACTTGACTCACCCCCAACACTTATAAGTATAGATTGAAGTTACTTGGTTTGGGGCTTGAAATCTAAGTACTTCATTCTCTCTTAAGTTATTGATTTCACAATGCTTGTTGCATTGATTTAAGTATTGGAGTGGCTACATTGAAACTACTTTGAGTGGTGTTTCCACTTAAAAGAAATCACATCCCCAATACACATATTTTGGATCATGTTTTCACCAAACAAAAAAATTGCAGCCATTGACAGGTGGTGATGAGTTGCTTGGCGCACCGGTTGGTTGTTTCACACATATCCACGTGCACGGTTTGTTCCTTGAGTAGGTGGTCACACATCATCCCAATCGTGGTTTTTGGTGGTTTGGCCACCCTGTTTATTGTACCATTTAGCCAATTAGATATTCCATTTGGACATTTCGATTGTGAAATTAAATTCTTCATGTAATCATGTTTTCTCGATAATTAGGCCCAAAAATGAATTGCATTTGGAATCAATCTTACACAACAAAGGAGGCCTAATTAAATCTAAGCATATTGACTTAATTGGGCCTGAGAAGACTAAATATGATTTTGGGGCTATATGAATTAATATTCAGTTTGATTACACTTGCGAGTTCAAAGTGACCTAATGGAATTAGTATGTAATTTGTTGATCTTTTGGGACTTGAATTGAATAATGGGCTAATTCTGGCGTGTAAACCAATTCAGTTTGATGGGTAAGTTGAATATGAGCTTGGTATTATGTCTTGATGCAATAAAATGGACTAAAAAACTTAGGGTACGTACTTGTCCTAATAAACTAGCAGACTTTGTTAAATGGCCTATGCCTAAAATGGACTACCCAATATTAATTGAAGTACCTAATGCTTATGTTGATGCTAGTGGACTTGGAAAATCTCAATGCATGTGACATGTAATTGGGCTAGAAAATCTTAGTGCATATGATTGATGCCTATGGACTTTAAAATATCTTAGTATATTAAAATATGTAAACGGACTTGAGAAGCTTGAATACATTTGTACGCCAATGGACTTGTTTAACACGTTATGCAAATGTGAATGGATAGTTGACTACTTGTTTTCACTGTCAGACGCCAGCAATGTCATGTTTTGTATTGAAATCAATTTTGCTTCTAAATGCTTCCGATAAGTGTACAGATCGTGATGGGACCATCGTACATACTAAGTGTATAAGATTTTATATTCAATTATTTTATTTAAACTATCATTTTATTTTATTTTACTTAGGCTAGATGTAGTTTTCTTACTATCTTTAATCGATTAAATTTTGTCGGATTTATTTAGATTTTTTAGTTTCTTTTCCTATTATTTTATTAAGTGGCTCATTAATAGTTGCTAAATTATGTTTATATTGTAAGCCTCATATTTCACATTCCTTTTCTATTAGTAGTTTTTTTGTATTAGGGTTTTGAGTATGATGAAATATTAATTGGATAAAAGAATTACCTTTAGGTTGGTGTGATATTTTCTTTTTATGGTAGTGAGAGACCATCAATTATCTTTCTTCATATTTCAATATTAAAATTTGATTCTCTTGTTTCATATTCTTTTTATTACTTACAAAGAAATCTTGTTACTTGAAAAAAAATCATCATTGGTGATAAGTCACAAGTGCTTTGAAATTGAACTTGCAAGATTGGTAGGCTTGTGGGTGTTTGAATTTTAATTGAGAAAGAAAGTGGTCAAAGTGTTGTGCTCAAGCCAATCTACATTTTTTAAGCCATGACAAGTGTAATACTTATTTTTGGGTCTAGTGAATCAATTTACACTTGAATAGTAGTAATAAAAAAATAAAATCCTTTGTGCCAATTAAACCATAGTAACACTAATTTAGCTTCATTAGGACCTACAAAAATTGACACCTTCTATGGTGATTATCAAATACATTGAAGAGGATCTTTTAAAAAGCAGTAATATGTTATTTAAATTTTAGATATTTGTGATGAATTTCTTAGCATCTTTATATAATGGTTGTTTACTTCAATTTTCTAATTTAATTTATGTGATCATATATATTGTTTCATCCCCCTTTAATTAATTCGCTTCTATTGTCCTACATTGGTTTTGGTATCAAACCATAAGTTTAGATTTCTTTTTAGAGCCTAGATTTAGTGATCATTCTTGGACAAAAAAGAAAAAAAAAATCCTTTCTTTATTCTCACCAAAGAAGAAGAAGAAGAATTCCCCTTTTGTTTATTACCAAAAAAAAAAAGTTTAGTGTTAGAAGAACCTACAATGGCACAAGTTTTAAGGAGGACTCGTCTATAGAAAATAATATCACTAAACATGTGAACAAGCAATGCCTAGGATGGAAGAAGTTGTGACTACATTAGATGTAATCTATCAACAATTAAAAACCCTTACAGGTCGCATAGATACCTTACAAGTTGCTAGATAACTTGTTGGTCAAGATGACAATAAAGAAACTATTAATTAAGCCCTAAATAGGAATCTTGACTTAGACGATGACCTACCCTTATGTAACACTTTCGAAGAGATTATAAAACTCAAAAAGTTCATAAAGTTAATCTAACGTGTCTTAGTTACATAGATGCCTTAGAAGCTACTAGGTTACCCGTTGGTCAAGATGATAATAAAGAAACTATCATTTGAGCCCCAAAAAGGAACATTGACTTACAGGATGACCTAACCCCAATGCATCACTTTTAAAGAGATCATAAAACTCAAAATGTTCAGAGTTAACCTAGTGTGTCATAGGATGCCCAATAAGAATTTCTAAGAAAATGACTATTTAGAGCCCTACTATGAAAACTTGCATAGTGACCATCACATTGATGACCTTACTAGGCATACTAAGGTAGATCCACCCACATTCAATGGGAGTCTTGACCTTGCAGTCTAGATAGATTGGATAATTACCATGAAATAATATTTTGACTTTATAAGATGCCTAAGAATCATAATGTACATTTTGCCAAGATGTTATTGATAGGTTAAGCTAAACTATACTAGACCAATGTAGAATGATAACTTTTAGAATTAGGATAACCATCTATAGAGCATTGAGTAGAGATGAATATCAAAATTTTGGTTAAATACATTCCTTTATCTTATTGGGGAAAGCTCTACCAACAATACACTAACCTTAGCTAGGGAACCTTGATAGTTGAGGAATATATAGCTAGGTTTAATTCTTTTTTAATTAAGTGTAATGAGCCAAAGTTGTCCGAGTTAACACTCTTTAGGCCTAAGAATTGCATATGATCTAACATTGAGAGAGAGCTCCATCCTTGCTATGATAAGACCTTACAAAAAATCTTTCAAAAAGTTTCTAAGATTAAATATTGGTTAAAACCACAAAAGAAGTTTAGTTCTCAAGTTTGGGAGCAAGTCTATAGGAGTAACAATCTTAGTGAAAGAGCTAATTAATCTATTAGGAGTGCCTATATAGCACTTAAGCCTAGCAATCATACTATGACTCAAAATAGAGATACCAAGGGGAAAAGTGATGTTACTAATAGCTTTATGGCTAATTCTAGTCAAAGGTGTTTCAAGTGTCATAATCATGGTCATTTTGCCTACAAGTGTCTAGTAAGGATCCCTTATGCAGGAAACAGAGAGTCATTAAACAATGATGACTATGAAGTATACGAGAGGAGGGTGCTAATGATGAGGATAACGTGGGATTGAACTATGATGAAGGCAACTTGCATATTGTTAAGTGTCTCATTTCCCAATTTAGGAAAGAAGATGATTGGAGGTGGCAACAATCACAACTATAAGGCGATTATTGATGGGAGATGGGAGTAGTAACATGAATGTAGTTTCACAGGTTATTATGTTTAAGTTAGGTCTTAAGCTTAAATCACACCTTAACTCCTATAAGTTAACTTAGGTAGATAAGACCACATTGCCTATCATTTAGAGATTTTTTGTTCTTTTACTCTTTGCCAAATATACAAATGAAATTTGGTATAATCTAGTGTCCTTCCCCCGATGAACCTCCTAAAGACTATCACCCATGCTCAACATTCAACTTGTCATAGACTTAGTTCATGTGCCAACCTTTTCTAGCTTACCACCCTGTTGGATGAATCTTAATGAGAGTGCAAAATTAAAAAGGCAACATATTAATGTGGATTTTGTGTTAGGTTTACTTATGACACTTAGGGAACATGATATTGATGCCTCTTACATAGCGAAATTGCTAGGTTGTATAAGTTATTTGTAAGCGTAATGTCAAATAAGAGTGCCAAACTTATGAGCTATTTATCTAAGAAACTAAGGAATGTTAGGTATCAAATTATACGTTTCTTCTGCATTTCCTTTTGAGACTAATGGTGAAACTAAAATAGTTAATATGGAGCTTATGTGATTTGTTGGTGTGTTTGGTTAGTAACCATGTATCTACTTAGGATTGCTTATGGTAAAATTTGCTTAAAATAGTTTAGTGAGTAGGTCCACTAGAATATGTTCCTTTGAAGTTGTACTAAGTAATCAACCCAAAGACCCCATTGATCTTATATCTCTCCCACTTACATCTAAACCTTTTAAGCCTATTGAACCATTTGCTATGCATATTCAAGATCTATATGTAAAAATCAAAGAGAAAATTAACTTAAGAAATGAATTATATAAGTTTGCTATAGACATTCATCACAAGTATTGGGAATTTCAAGAGGAAGATTTGGTAATTACTTAGATTAGACCAAGGAGATCTCCATGAGTGTTTTTTAGGAAAGTACATGTTAAGGGCATACTACCTTTCAAAGTTCTAAAAACAATCAATGCAAAGCTTCCACCATATATAGTTTCACATGTTCCACCATGGAAAGGAGAGAAGGAAAAAGGTTGATGATGTTATTAATGATCCGATCATGAGAGATGACAAGTACTTTCTTATCAAATAGATGTCATGTGGATTACTGAGTTAGAGTTTCAAATGATTAATAAAACATTTTATAAGTTATACATTAGTTTTGATTCACAGGAGGTGAGTTTCTCCAAGTTGAAGAGAAATGATGGGGACCATTGATACATGCATAAGAGTTCACATGTTCATTAATTCACATGGCATGAAGATTTTATATTTAGTTATTTTATTTAGACCATTATTTTATTTTATTTTACTTAGGCTAGATATAGTTTTCTTTTATCTTTAATCTATTAGATTTTGCTACATTTTATTAGTTTGGTTAAGGTTTTGACAATGGTGAAATATTAACTGAATAAAAGAATTACCTTCAAGTTGGTGTAATACCTTCTTTTCATGGTGGTGTGAGGCTATTTAAAACTCATCAGTGGTGTGAGATCATAAATTACCTTTCTTAATACTTCAATATTAAATTTTGATTTTCCTATTTCATATTCTTTTCATCACTTTAGAAAGAAATATTTTTATTTGGAGAAATTTCATCATTTGTGACATGACATAAGTGCTTTGAAATTAAACTTACAAGATTGGTGAGCTTGTGGGTGTTTGAAATCCAATTGAAAAAGAAAGGGGTCAAAGAAATTTGTTTAACCCAATTTACACTCTAGAGGCCACAACAAGTGTAATACTTATTCAATAGGGTCTAGTGAATCAATTTACACTTGAATATTTGTGATCAGAAAAGAAAATCCTTTGTGCTACTTAAAGAATAATAACACTAATTTGGCTTCACTAACTACTACAAAAATCGACATCTTACATGTTGATCGATAGGTATATTGAGCAAGTTCTTTTGAAATTAAAGCAATAATATGTTCTTTAAATTTTAGGTATTCGTGTTGGACTTCTTAGCGTCTTCATATAATTATTATTTACTTTAAATTATTTTATTTAATTCCCATAATCATACACTAATTCCCCTTTAATTAATCTACTTCTGTTGTCCTACACCTAGTCATGCAAGACTAGTATAAAGGCAAGTTAAGGTCGATTCTCTATAGGGAACTTCAAATTAATTACTAGATTATAGTAATCCTATTTTAAGTTAAGCTACTAAGACTTAGGTTCTTGAGAACCAATAATTAAATCTAATTAACTAAACTAATTAATTCTAAGTGGTAGTTAAGGATTAATAAGAATGTAACTCTATGATTAAGACGTGGGATCATGATTCCATTATGTTTTGGATTGATGTGCTTATGCTTAATTCATATGCTTGGGGTTGATTGATCAAGTTTTGATTAAGCTCACTAAAACTTACTTCCCTTTCAAGTTGTAAAAGTTCTGCTTATAGCAAGAACATCCCTCTCGAGTATAACTAGTTCTTCTAACAAATCTAACTACTTTTGTTGAATATATGATTTGAGCACTTGTCCATGTCCTCAATCACAACTTTAACCATATTAAGTGCATGTTGAGGGTTATTGAAGTTTACCAATCATGTGTAATAGGTGTATTGGTTAACTTTAGAAAAGTCTTGACCTAATGACATGTGGAGAATGTCATAGGAAGAGACATGGGAGGAGGAACAGATGAACTCCATATCTCAAATGCAAGAGTGTGATAGTAGTTCAAACTTATGTTCTTAATCGTTCTTGGATCGTTATTGATCAAATTGATACTTTGAACTTTTGTGAAGTTATTTTAGTAGAACATTGATGTTTTCCTCAAGCAAGCAAATGCTCAAAATGAATGAAAGAGATGAGGAGGAGCCTCTTATTTAAAAAGTTTTGAGGTTCATCATGTTTGTCATGTGGCTTTAAGATGGGTGGCTTAAATCAAGCATTATAGGTGACTATTGGACCACTTTTGAGGATCCAAAGGCACTATTGGATCACTTTTGAGGATCCAAAGGCTATCATTAAATCCTTCTTTTCAACTCTAGTCATTATGGCTTAGATAAACTTAAGGGCATATAAGAACCAAAAGAAGCCATTTCCATTATTCAACCTTCTTAAGGCATATTAAAGCCAAATGAAGTCCAAATGAGCTCCAAAAGACCTTTTTGAAGTTTGTTTTTTGATGTAAGGCAAATATACCTATCGAATTTTATAATATAATGGATTAAATACAGATATCATCTTATAGGGATTATGAATATTAATATTAACCTACACCCTATTATCTAATTGGTAAATTGTAAAAATTAATTGATTTAAAACCTATAATTAAATATTAACTAAGGAACTAAAGATTAAATTGTAAGAAAGAAGAGAAAAACATATTATAATTAACTTTAAGATAGTAAAACAATTATCTAAACTTTGTTTCCCCTAGGATTTATTATGTGACATCAACAAAATTCATTCAAATCCTTCTTTAATTTCATTGACTAGGAAAATTCCTAAATTAATTTAATAACTTTCTCAAGCGTATTAATCTTAATATTAAAAATAACTATTTGAATTTCTAAATAATAGCATATTTGAAATATTGCATTAAGAACAATGAATTGCCTAAAAACAAATTAATCAATTCAGGAAGAATTATGCAACTTATTGCTAAGATTACAACAATTTTCTTCAAACATATTAAATCTAATTACACATCATATTTCTTAATCATAACGTATAATATCAAATAATTAAAATAATATCCTAGATTTATTAATCTAAACAAAATTAAGAACATGTGCATGAATTAAGAAATCTAAGAATTCATTGAATAGCAATAAATCCAATCACATAATAATCTTAAGATCCACAAGTTTAGATACTAAGAAAAATAAGCTCTAATCATGTTAAAAGCAAAAATCATCAATGATGTAAAAGCATGTATCATCAAAAAGATCAAAGAAAAACCCTAATTTTTGAAGTATAGAAAAATAATCTTTTATTCTCTCAAAAAAAAAACCTAGAACAATAGAAAAAAAATGTCTTCTAAAAGTTATGAGGTCAGCTCCCACTTGTCCTTTATATAACAGGCATCAAAAACTCTATTTTTAAGTCAACACGCTATCTAACATGGTTGTGCTTTAGTTCGCGTCAAAATCATTGAACAAAACTTTAAAAAACTAGATGCTACAGTTGACACAACTTAAACACAGTCATGTCTAGAGGTCGTGTCTAAGTCATGCTTAAAAATAATTATTTCCAAGAGATACACCACCAATAAACACGGTTGTGTCTCGCTCCTGTGTAACTCACATCTTTAATTACTTTAAGCTTCAATTTCAACATGATCTTGACATGGTCATGTCTACTGACCATGTTTATCTTAAAAAATTCATAATTTGTTCTATTTAGCTCCAAATTGAGTAAAATTGGATTTTTTTTTATTCATTTATCCATCAAAGTCTAAAATCAAAATATTACTCAATTAAAATTCAAATTATTCAAAAACACACCAAAATGAGGGAAAATAATTTAAATCTCACTTAATATATATATATATATATATATATATATATATATATATATATATAATTAAGCACCTATCAAACTTCCCCATACTTAAAAATTTGCTTGTCTTCAAGTAAATTAATGAAATAAAGTAGTGGGATAAGAAATACTTAATTAACTTACTAATCAAGAAATCAATTACGAAAATCTTATTTAACCCTATAATAACTTAAGAAACAAACTCTTAGTTAACTTGCAATTTCAAAAGAAAATTAATAACAAATTTTATACTTTTCACTTAACTAACTATCTTAAAGATAAGAAAGATTTGAATTTACTAATCAATCAATGCAAATCAAAGTTTACTCATATCATTTAATAAAGGATTTCCAAGACTCCAAAACTCAAATTATCATCTCCTTAATCAAGAAAAAGTCATAAACACTTTATTAACTTTACTAAAATATATACAATACCCCCCTTTAAGATAATCTTTTAAACCATCCGCTACCTTTATTTAATAGAACTTATTTACTTACATTTAGCCTTCACATGGACTTTTCTCTTGACTTTTTTAGCAAGCTTTTAGCCAATAATTACAAGCTCGTCACTTAAGTTAACAGGTATTATTCTACATAAAGGAAGCACCCCAAAGGCTTAATTATAGGAGTTAACAAAGCCCACAGCTAAATTTTGATTCAATTAATTTATCATCTTTATTTATTTCATTTCTAACTATATTGACTTCTAAAGAAGTTTTCAAATGATAAGTATCAACTATTTTTTTATCAAGAATTATAGTGCTCTAAATATGTAAAAGTTACAAAAATGCAAAGAGGAATAGAAAATTAAAATAGTAGTTAAAAGAAAAAATTAATATAGTTTTGTTTAATAAGCCACATTAGTCTCGTTAGTTGCAGCAAAGAAAACAAAGATAAAAGAAATTAGTCATTGTAATCACGATTAGAATCCTCCTCATCTTGTTGTGTTTATGCCTAGAAAATTAAAATAACTAATTCAAGATCAACACGATTAAGACATGACCATGTATCTCTTGTAAATAATTAAGACATGGCATACTTGACACAACTATGTCTAATGTTCATGTAACTCTTATAGATAATTAACATTCTTTGGATATTCTGACATGACCTTAACATGATTATGTCTATGGGTCGTGTTTCTCTCAAGAAGAATAAATTTCAAACCCCATTAGACATGACCTAAACATGATCATGCCAAAAAGTTGTGTAACTCTCGGAAAAATTTACTTTTGATAAACAGTCTTGACATGACTTTAACATGCTTATGTCTAATGGTGATATTACATCCAAAGAGTGTCCATGTATTCAACATGTCCTTGACACAACTGTGTTTGGTGGTTGTGTCAAACTCACAAAAAATTGGCTTCCTCTTTTTTTAATAAAAACAATAATAAATATAATTAAACTAAACTAAGCTAAGGAAACCTAATCAAAAAACTAAACTTAGGTTACCTCCTAAGAAGTGCTTTTGTTTAACATCGTTAGCTCAATGCACATCTCTTTTACTAGTCAAGTAGACGACCTTTAAAATTCTAGTGTACAAATTGCTTGAATTTATCTAAAACATGATGCTTGCCATGAATGAGACATTGCTAAACTGGGTTTATATAAATGCCATCTTGCACACAAGTGGAACTGAGCAGGTTAGATGTATTTAGGAAATAACAGGTATCGCTACTCTTAGGGGTTATTGAATCATGTCAAACATCTTGAAGGTTCTTTCTTCATCCCCAACTTTTGTAGTTAATGTCTGATTTCCCACATCTATAATTGCCTTAGTAGTTGCTAGGAAAGGGCAACCTAAACTTAGTGGTGCCTCGATGTCCTCACATGTATATAGGGTTACAAAATCCACTAGAAAAATTAATGTACCCACCTGAACCAACACATCTTTAGTAATGTCAATAAGGTACTTAACAGACCTATTGGTGAATTGAATGGTCATATGTGTTGGTTTATGGTTTCCTAATCCTAACTTTTTAAACATATGATGTGGCATTAGATTTATACTTGTGTTTAGGTCAACTAGAGCTCCACTTATTAATAAAATGCCAGTAAGACAAGGTAGAGTAAAACTCCTTACATCCTTTAATTTTCATGGCAACTTATTTTGTATCAGTGTCAAGCGTTCTTCACTTAATGTCACAGTTGATATCTCTTCCAGCTTCCTCTTGTTCAAGAGTAGTTGCTCTAATTACTTAACATACTTAGGCATTTGTGATAAGGCATCAACAAAGGGTAAGTTAATGTGTAATTATTTAAAAATTTCAAGAAACTTACTAAATTTCTCATTTGGGTGGCCTTTCTTAAGGTTTTGAGGATAAGGTATGGGTAGTTTGTATTTCTTCACTTTTAGTGGCTCTATACTTTCTTTTTCTTTAGCTTCCTCGTCTTTCTCTTTTGATTCCCCACTAATCTTCTGTTCAACTCACAATTCCTTTCCACTTTTAAGGGTTATTGCTCTCACATGCTCTATAGGATTCATCTTGGTGTTTCTTGGTAGTGTCCTTTGTTACCTTTCAGCCATCATTTTTGCAAGTTGACCCACTTGATTTTCCAAGTTACAAATGGAGGCTTCTTGATTTCTTAGAAATGTTTCAATATTATGCAATTTAGCCAAATTAATTTGAATATATTTTGTTAAAGTTCTTCTAAACTTGATTTCTTCTTTTGTGGAAGGGGTCGCTAGAATCCTGGTAATGGCAAATTCATCCTTTGTTGATTTTTATTTTGATTGCTTCAAGAGCAATTTGGATGATTTCTCCAACTCGGATTGTAGGTGTTACTATACAAGCTATTCTGTGGTCTAGAGGAATTTCCTAAATAATCCACTTGTTCCCATTCATGTTGAGTCCCAATTCCCTCTATATTAGCTTCTCCTCGAATTACATTAGGGATTGACAGGAAGTGCAAATAATTTCCTACTAATTGCATCAACCTTATTAGTTAGAGTTGTCATTGCATCTAATTCATAGATACCCATTGCCTTATTTCTCACCCTATTACCTTCCCATTGAGAGCTATTCATTGCTATGTCCTTAATCAAGGATTGGACCTCTTCAAGTGTTTTAGTGTTCAATGTTCCTTCAGTAGCCTATCATTTGCCTAGTTGAAAATTTTAAACCATTGTAAAAATTTTGAATTTGCATCCATAGAGAGAGTTCATAATGTGGCATCTCCTCAACAACTCCTTATATCTTTCCCAAGTGTCATACAAGCTCTCGACCTCCAACTAAGTATAAGATGATATATCCTTTCAGAGTTTAGCTATTTTAGTAGGTGGAAAATATTTTCTAAGGAATTTTGAGTCATATCATCGCAAGTAGTGAAGGATCCACTTTGAAGTGAATTCAACCATTACTTTGCTCAACCCCTTAATGAGAAAGGAAAGAGTCACAATTTAATTGCATCAAATTTCTCAATCATAACATATAATATCAAATAATTAAAATAATATCATAGAAATATTAATCTAAACAAAATCAAGAACACGTATGTGAATCAAGAAACCTAAAAAATCATTAAATAGCAATAAATCTAGTCACATAATAATCTTAAGATCCACAAGTCTAGATACTAAGAAAATTAAGCTCTAATCATGTTGAAAACAGAAATTGTCAATGATGTAAAAGCATGTCATCAAAGAGATCAAAGAAAAACCTTAATTCTTGAAGTATAGAAAAACAATCTTCTATTCTCTTAAAAAAAACCTTAAAATAATAATAAAAAAAAAGTCTTCTAAAAGTTATGAGGTTAGTTCCCTCTTCTTCTTTATATAGCGAGTGTCAAAAACTCTATTTTTATGCCAACACGTTATTTAACATGGTCGTGTTGAAATCATTGAACAAAACTTCAAAAAATTGGATGCTGCAATTAACATGGTCATGTCTAGAGGTCATGCTTAAGTAGTGCTTAAAATTAAAAATAATTATTCCTGAGAGATACACAACCAATAAACATGATCTTGTCTCACCCCTCATGTAACTCTCGTCTTTAATTTCTTTAAGCTTCAATTTCAACACGATCTTGACATGGTCATGTTTATTGCTCGTGTCTATCTTCAAAAATTTATAACTTCTTCTATTCAGCTCCAAATTAAATAAAATTGGATTCATTTTCTTCCTTTTTAATTCAATTATCCATTAAAGCCCTAAAATCAAAATATTACTTTATTAAAATTTAAATTCTTTAAAAGCACACCACAATGAGGAAAAAATATTTTAAATCTCACTTAATATATATATATATATATATATATCTAATTAAGCACCTATCATTTTTCATGCTCGAGGTAATCGAGTAAAGCCGAGAGTGAAAAGCCCAACCTAGTAATTCTTGCTTTGAGCTTACCATGCCAAATCTCCCTAAGCCAACTCTAATTAAGCTTGTTCTCTTAATTCCTATCATTAACCTAAGAAACTAATGCATGACATCAAATTAGGTCAAAACTATGCTATTTATGGTAGAGTTGTGCCATTTAGATAGCTAAGGAGTTCATCCTATAGGGTTTGGGGGCCATTTGATTAGCTAAGGAGGCCATCTAGATGAGCTACATAATGCCTCTAATCTCCATAATTCTAAAGGACATATGAAGTGCTTCTTCAATGGTCATCCAAATAAACTAATTTTCTTTTCTAACTTCTCATGTATCTCAGGGGACACTCGAATGGCATGTTATAAGTATTCATACAGGGCATGATGATCCATCAATAGCTCGTGCTCTTTGTAGGGCCCTTTGCATGGCCAATGTGGCCATTTAAGTAAGCTACAATTCCTTGTCAAAATTACAAAAACAAATTAATTAAGTTTGATTTTTTATTTTTATCTAAATATTCATGTAAATGAACCCTTAAGCATGCATTTTATTATTTTAATAATTTTTTTTCAACAAAAACATCATAAATATTCTAATGCATCCTTTGATTCCCCCATATACTAATGGTTACCAACATAATTGGCTTATTTTAAGCTCAAATTTTCTAACTAGGCAAAGGGATTACCTACTTGACATTCTATACTTTCATGCATATAGACATTTGGAGGATTAAATTGTGAGCAAGCATGAGTCTTTCTATCTAAGTTGTCAAAGTTACTACCTAGGCTATGAATTGTGTGATCACATATAACTTGTATACCTTAACAATTGTATTGTATGTTGCCCTCTCTATTTGCCACTTATGAGTGTCCGTTGCTATTTCCAAAATCAGCTCTATGCATCATCTAGTGACTTACTCATCAATGAACCTCCAGAAGTAGTATCCACCATCATTTTTAATTAGGCTCTTAAATTATGAAAGAACATCTAAATTTGTAACTAAATAAATAATCCATGATGTGGACATCACCTTAATGAGTCCTTGTACCTCTTCTAGGTTTTAAATAAGGACTCATCTTGCATTGTCTATAAGATAATAAGGTTGTTTCTCATTTTGGCAATATATACTTGTAAGATGAACCTTGATAAAAAAAATTTTGCTAATTGATTCAATGTTGTAATTGTGTTAGCTAGGAAGGAATTTTACCGCTTTCTCACCCTATCATGTAAAGGGAAAGAAAATAGTTAGAGTTTTACTACATATCTCATATTTACCTATACCTAAAAGTCTTACACTTTTGAATAAAGTTTGTAAGGATTGGCTTTAAGCTTATCTTGTGTAGCTTAAGTAGAAGTTGAAGAAAGCCTCTCCCCACCTGCCCTTTAGTAAGCTATAACTCTAGAAGGGTTGAAATTCCAACCTTATGTTAGGACCTAAAGACCAAGGAATAGTCTTAGGTGGATAGTTTTTATGGAGCATAGGTCTCTCTAAAGGTAATAGAGACATGCAAAAGATTCCTTGACTATTGAATTTGGTCATCATTAAGAGCAACACCAAATTCGTTGGTTTGAATCATCTTAATAAGTGTATGATTTGTCTCAAAAGAATTCACCTGAATGGTTGTCCTAGTGCTTGCATACCTGACTCTACTTACTGTAGGTACCACATGCTCCTGCAACACATGATTCTCAATTACCCCTTCATCAACAATCTTGCTCTCAACTTCACTTTTTGCTCCCTATGCTCTCCATTTTAGCTATTGGAATGTTCTATTAATCTCTAGATCAAACAATATATATTTTATTTTTTTATATAATTAAATTTTTAATTTAAAAATTTTCAAATAATGAAATAAAAATAAAATCTAACTAATTCTAAATTAAATCTATATATATAAAAAATAAATCTAAGAAGTACAAAAACAAAACACCTAGTGTATAAGTAGTCCTAATAACTAAAACAAGAACCATAGTCCCAAACAACGGTATCAAAAACTTGATATGCACCAAAAAAAAAATGCTTTAGCCATATCAAATCTAAATCAACTAATAATAATTTAAAATAATATAAGAACCCTCAACTTACTTAATCATATACATAAAACCCATTGCTCATAACCTAACTCAGAAGCAACTAAAGTTACCATAACTAATAACAACGTGCCCTAATAGTGGACTTCAACCCTATCTTGAATCAAGTGATGGGATTAACCACTTCATAGGGATCATCAAACCAAACTTAATAAATACAATCCAAAACTAAACCTAATATAATTAGATTGCCTAATTAGAAATAAACCCTAAAAGCTTAATAAATATGAGCAAGGAAATTAGAAAATCTATAATAATTCAAAAAAATAATTGAAAGACCTGATAACCCTTAAAAGTAAAAATTCACAATAAAAAAGAAAAAGAGTAAAAAGTTAAAGTGAAGGTAAAAATTTATATTAAATAGTAAAAACATGATAATTAATAGTAAATTGTAAATTAGAATACATAAATTAGTAAAAGACAAAGTAAAGACAATGTTACATGCATGTAAGACATCATCATGACCTTGTCCACCAATAGTGTTCATACAAAAATTTTAGAAAATTAAATAAAATAATATATTCATAGGGTATAATGCAAAAATATGATAAAATATCCCATAAGAAAACTCTAAATGACCAAATAATTGCTAGATCATCCAAACATGACAAGAACATGTTAAGACATATCATTGAAAAAGTAAGAAAAAGTAAAATAAATAGTTAATTAATAATTTATAGGGTTGGAATAATGTTGGAGTATTCCAAGATTTTTAGTAAAAAATCCACCAAAATTCACATGTCCAAAAATCACCAAATTTTAACATGACACATGTCAACATGCATGGAGACACATGTTAATTTTTCTATAATTTTTAGTATTAAAAAATAATTTTTCAAAGGGGGTTTAATACCTATAAATACTGTAGCTTCCTCTTCCATTTTCCATTCAAAGTTGTTTATCCCCATTGATAACAAGAGGTGATATTTGGGGCTTTTCCCTCCTCTTGAGGTAGGTCGATACTCTAGTGGTGGTGGTTTGAGTGGTGTTTTGCGGTGGTAGTCACGTTTAGATTAGATTTTTCTTATATTATTATTCTATTACTACTATTCAAATGTATAGTTTTACCATTATCGCAAATGTATATGTATATGACCTATACTAAACCTTTATAATATTTATTAATTATTTTACTACAAGAAAATTAGACTTTAGAGATGAAAATTTTGTGATGGAAAATATTTATCTCTAAAAACATTAATTTGCAATGGATTTACGATGTATTTATAACAACATGAAAAAGATACATTTTTACAAATTTTTTTTGCAACAAAATTATAAGCAGATTAACAACAAATTTATGAAGGATTTAATTTTTTTTAAATTCCATCTTTGATTTTATTGCATGAAACAAAAATTTTTATGAAAAATTTATTTTTTGATTCCATTGCAAATTTTTCTCGAAACATCAGAAATATAAACCTACCTTTCAAAAACAAAAAATTTCTATCTCTAATGCTATGGTAATAAATGTTAAAATTTTAATGTTATACTTATATTTTCAAAAAACATTGCAAAGCTGTCTCTAAATTTATTTTCTAAATAATCTTAACTTTTAGATACATATTAATTTTGTCTTTAAAAGCACTTAACATATAAATATAAGTAATTAATATAATATATTGAATATTGTGTATTATAATTTATTATCTTATATATAAATATTATATATTATTAATATATTTATATCAAATAATATATTAATAAAATATTAAATAAACAAGTGTATATATTATGGTTTTATTTTATATAAATTTATATAGTAATATATAATATAAATGATATAATAAATAATATTATAAAATAATAAGATAAACTGCTATATCTTTGCTATATATAATTTACTATAAGTTAAATATATTGTTATATGTTATTAGTCATATATAAGAAAATGTAACTTTAATAATAAAAACATAGTTTGGTGTCATAGCTTTGAGTTATACAAAATTCTAAAGTTAAGTGTGTTTAGAGAAGGTCACTATCAAGATTGGTGACCCTTTGAGAAGTCACTATTATAAGAGGTATAATCATGTATAATCATGCTAATAAGAGATAATCAATAAGGCATTTAATATATAATTACCATGATATAAGATGCTTTAGTCAAGTTGCTAAATTTTTAATTAAAATAATTATGTTGTAATTTGATGTTTAATGGAATTTAGACAGAAATTTCTCTTATTTGTGATGAAATTTTGTGTTTTTGAATTTATTTCATTGCAAAATTTTTTAATTTTTTGTGATGTAATTACTTTGTGCTTGAGATAGATTTTTTGTCACAAATTTAAAATAGAAGTACACTCTATCGCTGAATTAAATTAGTGATGATGGTTTTTGCTCCATAATCTTACATAGAGAATTTTAGCCAATCAACCCTCGACAAATGCATTTTTGTGCAAACCTATGAATTATATCACATTTATAGTAGAGATTTGACTATATTAGTCAATTGGATAATGGAAGACCAAGATAGATGAATCAAGCTAGCTTTAAGGTAACACTTTGCATTTTTTGCAAAATAACAGGGTACCACTCAATGGGTACCTATACAACCATTTTGATGGTAGGAGGCATGACAACCATAAAATGATAAAGTGCGTTGTTCACATGGTAATAATAGGACAACAGCGACCAATTGAACATATAAGCAATAGAACATAGCAAAGGGAACCAAGTAGAGAACCTTCCTTCATGGAGGGATTAGACCTAACCTATCTATCTTAAGAGTACCTTCTACCAACCAGCTATTGGTAAAGCATAATAGTTTAGATTGAGTAGAGCACATTTCCTTATAAAGGAAGCAGGTTTTCCCAACTCATTACCACTTATATAAGAGTAACTTATCCCCATTCCAGTTGAGTAGTATGATGCAAATTAGGCAGCAAAGGACTATAATGCACCAATCAACCTTGAATTTCCTTTATTACTTTGTTATTATGCCATTATTACTTTGTTATCACTATTTTACCCTTGATTAAGTTAGTATATAATGAGAACTTCTTGTAATAGCCGCATCATGATGAAAAGCCCTAATTATTAAATCTTTATTATCCTTATCCATACTCTTATTAATCTTTTAGAAAGATTGTGGTGAGTAAACCCTAATTTTTTTCATGAGTAATATTGAATTAGATTAGGTTAGTGAATTCAATCCTTAGTGATTCATATTCTTAAAGTGGTGTGCAAAGTTTTTAAAACCCTACTAGACTATACTAAAGCCCTAACTTCCATATTTGGAAGATAATCCACTTTTAATCAATCCATTGGCTAGCATTTGATGTCCTAGTTATTTTTTTCCTAAGCACATCACTTTGTTGGTATTAGAGCTCATGTTACGACATTAGGAGTAAAGTTTTGACTTGGTTGCCAAGTGTTTGTTGAAATTTCTCAAGAAGGTAACCACTTCATTCATTGTAACTCCTATGACACTTGATTAAGGTAACCTTATGATGTCAAACAATAATATACATGGCGAGATTGGGGATTTCGAGAGTGATGCCCATAGGTGGCATAGCTCTATGAACACTCCAATGAGAACTATAGGCCAACAATAGCAAGAACTTACTATTGTAGTGAGTAGTGACTAACCTTACTATAGCAATGCAAAGGCTTGCATAAAAACGAAAGCCTCATGAATTTAGAGGGCATGAGGGGGTGAGTATGCCTAGATTTGGTAAACGTAGTGGATGGTTTAGACATTTAAGAGGAGCAGGAGAGCGAATAGAGCTAAATGATATTGATGAAGGTGGAGGAGATAATTTTGAAGAAGAATTCAAAGTTAGAGAAGTGCAAACTCTTAGGTGTTTGGATACTGTGAAGTTAAAAATGCCATCATTTGCTGGAAGTAGCAATGTAGATGACTATTAGGATTAGGAATATAAATAGGAGAAATGTTATGTATCATAAATACGATAAGGCAATCAAACTAAGATTGACTCCATTAGAATTCATTGGGTGTACTACCCTTTGGTAAAAGAACTTGATGAGTAACAAGAGGAGAACGGGTGAAGGAGATGTAGCGCACCTAGTATGAAATAAAGCTAATTCTTTGAAAAAAGATTTATCCCCTAATATTAAAGGTAAGAGACGTTCAAGAAATTGCAAACTCTAAGATAAGGGGGAATAAGTGTGGATGACTATATGAAGGAATTCGAGATTAGGTGTTCGGGCACATTGCTTCACCATGTGCTAACCATCGTGTCATGGTATTAAAAAGTGAGGAGCTAGTATTGGAAGTGGAAAGTGCTAATGCGGACAAGGTTAAGGAGCTACAGGGTGACATTGAGGAAGCCCTTGATGCATTTCATGGAAATGATGAGGTTGCTATTTACTTTAGGTAAGGACAATTTCTTAGCATTATATTGAGGTGAGTATTGAGTGTGTCACCATCTAAGGAGAATAAATTGTGAGAAAATCTTTTCCACATAGCTTGTAAGGTGAAAGGGTAGTTTTGTGCTGATTATAAATGGAGGTAGTTGTAAAAATGTTGTCACTTCATCCTTAGTGCACTAGTTGAAACTTCCTACCATTAAACATCCACAATTATATGTGTTAGTCGCACTAGTTGAATGCGAAAGGGGCTTTGCATGTCATGTAATAAGTACTGATTTCTATCACAATCGAAGATAGACAACAAGATAATATTCTTTATGAGGTATTACTTATATGTGCTTTACGTTTATTGCTTGAGCGACCTTAGCTGTTTTATTATTGGGTCCTTCATGATGGCTATTGAAATATATAAGCATTCCAGAAGTATGGCAAGAAAGGTAGTCCCATGGCACCTAGCTGGATGAAAGAGACCCAATCCTAGATAGCACGATCATAGAGGAAAACATAGCTAGGAGTGAATTGATGCAGGCTGTGAGGCTAGGCAAGCCTATGTTTTTGTTGATGATTAGACATTTGTTGGAGGTGAGTAGTTAAGTACCTATACCTAAGGAAGTGCAAAGATTTTTAGATGAGTTCTATGACTTATTTTCTAAGGACTAGCCTAAGAGGTTGCCACCACTTTAAGGCATTAATTATAGTATCGAATTGCAATAAGAAGCTTCTTTGCCTAATAGACCAACTTATTGTATAAACCTTAAAGAGGCCAAAGAATTGAAGCATTAGGTGGATAAGTTAATAGAAAGGGTATGTAAAGGAGAGTATGAGCTTGTGCATATATGCAATTCCTACTTTGCTTTTGCCTAAGAAAGATGAGTTATGGAGAATATGCATTGATAGCCAAGTAATAAACTAAATCACCATTAAGTATAGATATCCCATCCAGAAACTTGATGATGCTAGATGTGCTACATTAGGCACAAATCCTTTCTAAGATTAACCTAAAGAGCAGTTATTGTCCAATCTATATTAAGCCAAAAGATAAGTGGAAAATGACTTTTAAGGCACGCACCATGTCCTAAATGAGCAAACAATTATGCCCTTTAGCCTAACAAATGTCCTAAACACCTTCATGCGCCTTATGCATCATGTGCTAAATGACCTCTTGGGAAAGTGTGCTATGGTTTACTTTGATAACATCCTAATTTATAACTAACATTTGTCTAGATACATTACCTATTTAAGATTGGTGCTATGGGAACCTTTAGAACTGTGCCTTTTATCATTCTGAAGTAACTTTCTAAGGTTTTGTATTGTTTAGAGAGGTAGTTAAAGTAGATGGAGAGAAGGTTAAAGTCATAATTAATTGGCTAACTCCACAAAACGCAACCAATATGAGGAGCTTTCATGGAATAGAATCCTTTTTACAAGTGGTTTGTTTGTAATTTTAGTAGTATTGTAGCCTCATTGATTGAACTTATCGAAAACAATGTAGAGTTTAAGTTGAATAGAGAATCCCAAAGAGCTTTGAAATAATTAAAAAGAAGCTTACCATAACTCTCGTGTTAGCCTCGCTAGATTTTGATAAAGTCTTTAACTTGGAGTACAATGCTTTAACTGTGTAAATAGGAGCCATGCTAATGCAAAAGGCTTATTGCATATTATAGTGAGAAGCTAAGTGGAGCTGAATTGAACTATTGAGCGTATGGTAAGGAGTTCTATTCCTTGATCCAAGCACTTACTGTATGGTAGCACTACTTGTTATTCTAAGAGTTCAATATTTACATGGATTATAAGTCATTGGAATATTTTAAGGGGCAACCAAAGCTTTCTAGGATGCAAGTTAAGTGGCAGGAGCTCCTTAAAGGGTTTACCTATGTGATTAAGAGAAAAAAAGGGACATTAAGCACATCTTGCCATTTCAAATAGGGACCAAAAGTTCCTTAGTTACTTCTGATAGATGCTATAGAGAAGACTAAGCACTAAACTAACATTAAGCACATCTTGACATCCTTAAATGGATGGACAAATTGAAGTTATCAATTAAACCTTAGGTACCTTGCTCAAGGCTATGGTTGGCAAAAATCTTACCGATTGGGACTTGTGCTTATCCATTATGGAGTTTACATACAATAGGTCTATACATAGTATCACCGATAGGTCCCCATTTAAAGTTGTGTATGGGTATAATTCAACTATTCCCTTAGACATACTACTCGTACGAACTTCAAAGGATGAGAGATTTTCAAAATTGCTAAGGCCAAGAGATTCAAAAGCTAAACTAGAGAATCTCCAAGCACATTACTAAGATTGTAGCTAAGCAACAATAACAAGAAAGCAAAGTGATGAATTTCAAGCTAAACGACTTAGTATAGATCCATCTAAGGAAGGACAAATGTCCCAGTCAAAGGGCGACTAAGTTATCTTCAAAAGCAAAGGACCCACTCAAGGTTTTTCACTTTCACAAGATCTACAGTAATGTATACAAGCTTAGACTTCTTGACGACTATAGTGTTTTTGCAACCTTTAATGTCACTCATCTGTCATCTTACACTTTAGAAGATGAAGACCAATTTCAGAACTTACTAGATTTAAGGACAAATCATCAACAACCTTGAGAACATGATCGAAGTTAAGTTCTAAGGTAGATTACTAAAGCAAGGGCTCAAAGGCTCTAAAATCTTATAAAGAGACTTTTAGCCAATCAACCACTTTTGAGTACAAATTATATCACATTTCTTAGAGGAATCTAACTATATTAGTAGCTTAAATAATGGAAGACCAAGATGGACAAATTGAGTAAGCTTTAAGGTAACACTTTGCATTTCTACAAAATAGCAGTACCCATTCCACCATTCTAATGGTAGGAGGCATGACAATAATAGAATGATCAACTACATTATTCAGATGATAATAATAGGATGGTAGTGACCAATCAAGAATAAAAGTACACCTTGACTAGAATTAAGAAGTTTGATAAGCTAATCCCAAGAGTACAATCAATTGAATAGATTAGTTGCAAAACATAGCAACAAAACTCAAGCAAAAAACCTTCTTTCATAAAATGATCAGACCTTACCCATCTATCCAAAGAGCACCTTCTATCAACCAGTTGGGGGTAAAGCATAATAGTTGAGAATGAGTAGAGCACATTTCCTTATAAAAGAAGCAAGTCTTCTTAACTCATTACTACTTATACAAGAGCAACTCATTCCCATTCCAGTCAAGTGGTATGATGCAAATTAGGCAACGAAGGACTAAAGCACACCAATTGACCTTATAATACTTGTTATTACTCCATTATTATGCCATTATTACTCTATTATTACTATTTTACCCCTTATTTAGTATATAGTGAGAACCTCTTATAACTACTACAACATGATGAAAAACCTTAATTATTAAGTCTTTGTTCTCCTTATCCATACTCTTCCCTAATCTTCTCTATGAATAATATCAAGTTGGATTAGGTTAGTGCATTCATTCCCTAGTGAGTTATATCGTTGGAGTGGTGCGCAAAGTTCCTAAAACCCTACTAAAACCCTAACTTCCATATTTGGAAGATAATCTACTTTTAATCAATCCATTAGCTAGCATTTGATATCCTAGTAATTTTCCTCCTAAGCATATTAAACATGCTATAATGTGATTGGAATTTATTGATACATTAAATTTCTTTCTTTCTTTCTTTCTTTTTCCTTAGTCCCTTTTTTAAGTAATTCTTTCACTTAAATAAATTTTTGTGTCTATTTTGGAATCCACATAGTTTTCTTATTGAAAGTATAAAATACAAAGATAACCAATGTATAGCTAAGATCATGTTACAATTATATAATGATATAAGTTAGAAGTAGGGCTTACAAAAGGGAACTATAATATCCTAGAGATAAGACGATTAAACTTTGATTATGATGAATTATAGAAATAGCTAAATCTTAGCTCCCTCAACTTGTAGATGATCATTAAGGATGATTAATTCCTTATGTATACAATTGTCTCAAGTGTTACCATTTTTACAATGTTACTAAGAAATGAGAAAGCTTATATGTCTGGTAATAGAAGGCTCTTGCTATAGCCCCATATAATCACTTAATATGCATAAAAGCAAGTTCTTTTGCAAGCATGAGAATAACTTGGTTGTCATATTTGTTATAGTATGTAGATGCAAGGGGTCTGTTATATATACTATGTGTATATAGTATGCATCCATGCGCCTCATGTGAATAGAAAGAAGTAAGTGTTTTGATAAAACAAAAGAAAAAAAAAATGATATAGAGAGGGATTAGAGAGGTGAGATAAGTAATCTCAACAACCATAGGGTTTAAGTGACATATATATTAGAAGGGTTAAGGCTAGTTTCTAAGTCCTCTTACAGACAATATACAAATATATTTATAATGAGTAACAAGTGAGTATCACCATTAAATCTTATGTAAAATCAGTAAACAAGACTAATTAGGGTTTTGTAACCCCAATGGGCTAAATAGAGAAGAACAAAGCCTAATTATATATGGTGAAGCCCATATAACACTTAAGCTCATTGAGAAAGGATAAAAATGTGTAAGACAATTTTAATAAACCCTATATCGAGTCCATCAATCCAAAACTCTCTAAATCATCTAAAATTAGGTTTAATTATTTAGATCTTATCATTAATCCAAATAATTAGCCTAAGCATAATTTAGTTAATTTTAAGTTTGGGCTACGAAATTATATCATAAAAATTTCCTCATCTACATATTGCCCTTACCTAAGAATTCTTTTAGATAGAATAGAAAGGGTTCTTGGGCATTGATCAAGTACCTTTAGTGCCAAGTCACCACTTGGTGAAAATGCTATTTAGCACTTAGATCATCACATGATGTGCACAATGTGCATATTTCATACATACCTTCTTTACTTATGCTATTTTATTTTATGAATTTGCTACTGTCTATGCTATAAATTTAGCATAAGTCACTTGAAACTCATGCAATAGTTTATGCATGCATGTCACATAATAACAATGAAATCAACTAAATGATTTCTTACATAGTGTTACATTTCTATAGTAAAGATACATATTTGCTTTACCCTCTTTTCAAGGAGAGAGATATAAAAGACCGAGAAGTTTTATTTTTATCATCAAGAAATGCCATCTCTTTTTCTAATGAATGGGCAACAATTTTACTTTTAATGATAGTAATGTATAACCAGGGATCAATACTTTCCCCTACTTAATGGCATTTCATATGAAGATATGATAATAAATATTTATTTAATCTTGTGTCGCATTTCACAAGCATCAACATTATGTATGCTATGAAGAGCATTATTTAGCTACTAAGTGTGCACATAATGAGGTTTATAAAGGAGTCACATTAGCCAAGAATATATCCAAATGTGGATTATGAAGAGTAAGTAGTATATTGTTACTCAATTATTGAGCATGATAAACATCATCTTGAGCATATTTCACATAAAGTAAGAGAAATACTTACCATTGTGCTTTTCATAACATATTATGTGCCCATTATGTGTCTTTAGTATATTGACCATGGATATTTACTTGAGCATGAAATATAAAGCTAGAAGGATTGCGTCACTTTTTTATGGCCAAAAAATAGTTGCAATTTGCTACAATGGGAATTTGATCCTTAGTATTACTATTTAGTACCTAGGAAAAAGTAATAAAAAAGTTGTTATAAACTTTATAGTATTAAATTGATGAGATACAAAAGATTGCTTAAGCATAGAAGAGCATATCAAGTAGACTACTCCATTGCTTTACAACTAAACTCATAAGAAGGTTCCAATGGTCTCATGATCTATTATTATGTGCCAATAAATATATTATAAGACAAAGAGAATGCACTTTAGGGAGATTAACATCCAATTAGCAAGTTATTCAAGGTGTAGGGCTAAGATTGAATAGTTGACCCCATGCCTTTCTATTTAGAAGATGTTATAATGAAAGGAATGTCAAACGTAGAAGTTCAATTATGTTTTTGACAAAACAAAACAATTCAATTAAGCTTTTGTGATATATTTGGTGTTATAAAATCAGTCTTTAAGATATTTTTCTATAAAGTAAGAATTTTTTTAGACTACTTGGTGAAGAAGTCTAAATTAAGCCTTGTTAAGAGCATATAGTCTATCAGAGCAATAAGTAGTCCAACTAACTCTAGTAAAAAACAAGAAGTTTCATGTAGAAAATAGCTACTAGCAATTCTACAATTTGTAGAAATGAGAAATGGGATAAATGCAACGGTTAGATTTTTATGGGAGCTTATAAATACATCATAAGAAAATTAAAGAAGATATTGGAGAGCCAAAATTGTACTCATACTTTATATAATTATCCCACTCTTGCACAGTTATTACTCCCATAGTTATACTCCCATCTATAATGGATTTTGAAATCTATAACTTAGAGTATTAGTTGGTGGAGTTCATAATGCTTTACATAACCAAGTTAGACTTGTAAGTCCATGGCATGTGTAATGCTCATAATTGGTGGAACCAAAATGTAAGATAAGATGAAATAAATTTCTAAATTCAAATGGGGAAGAAGAGTCAAGGATATCTCTATAAGGCATAATTACAAAAGGAATCAGAAGAAGAAATTGGCTCATCAATCTTCTCCTAAAGCAAGGTGCATTTGAGTATTTTTTTTTCTAGTAAATCCTAAAAGTTGGTTAAAAAAATCATTTTTTAAGTCAATATGCAAGGGATCAAATAGATGGTAGAGACTTCATAGTAGAAAGAGAGAGTTGCAGGTCACAACTAAAGTCACATCTAAGTACAATCATTGGCAATTGAATTCTATCTTATCTTACTTGAAATTTTAGCTTGTTTATAGAAAGGCTCTATTATGATTTTGTGTTCAATAAAACTAAGTTATTATTATTGTTGTTGTTATTATTTTGGTAATACCAATTTTTATCAATCTTTGAGAAAGTTACTTTAAAAACTTTCGAAAATGGCATGGTAATCTTGGAACTTGGTTTGATAGTATTTCAATGCTAGAATTGCTCATGCATCTAGTTAGTGAAACTCATCTATCATTTAACTCTATACTCATTTTTATTAGTGTGGGTGTTAGTTTAAAAAAGAAGTAGCAATACATAAAAATATCTAAGAAGCTAAAATTCTTATAAGGCATAGGCAAAAAGTGAATTAATGTAATTCTAGCTACGATTGACGATGTAAGTAGTTCATAACTACTTAATGAGATTAAACTCTAAGAATTTATGTAGGAACTCAAGATAGAGGTTGAGTAATCAAGGTTATTCACTTGGGCTTAAGCATGTGAGTCAGAGGTTGATTATGTACCTAATAAGTGTTATATAACTATACTTTAAAATTCTTCTCAAAATTTATGTCTAAAGGGAGTAGCTATGCTTTTTATGGCTAGATCCTTGTCAAGTCTTAAAGTACTCTCTTAAAAGCTCTTGAATGGCTATTTTTACTCATAACTATTAATTGACCAATGTAGTTGATGTGACTTTATAATATAGTACTTATGTACAATTGAATTTCAAGAAGATCAAGATGAGTTGATTATAGATGCATAAAGTGTCTTAGAGAAACTATGAAACCAATCTTTAATGCAAAAGTACAATTTTTTCTTCCTTTTTTAATGGAATTTTCTATTTTCTTAAAGTGGGATATAATCTTTATGGACAATAATGGAACTAGAGTTAATTTCAAAGGACAAGTAATTTTTAACATGGGTTGAGTTTTTTAGTAATTGGACTTATGAGCAAAGAAGAAAAAGCATAAAATTCTCCAATTAATCTATCATGCCTCAACAGGTATGCTAGACGTAATAGTTTGCTGTATATTGTACGAAAACTTGTGAATAACCTCTTTGTTATTTAGGGATTTACCATATGGTATACAAAGCGTACTTACATCTAGTTACTTTAAGTAGGACCCATCGTTTCCAAATAATAAGAGGGCAATACAATTTTAATCATTTTACATTAGATAGCATTTTCCAAAGAATAAGAGAGCAATAAAATTTTAATAATTTTACATCAAATAGCATATTAAGGGACTAAGGTCCCATAAAATACCTAATGAGTAATAAGAGCTACCAAAGGATAATAACCATTTAAGGTTGTCTAGGTATTTGCTATAACATAATACAAATTAAAATATGAAATAGAGAATCCATATGAATTTAAAAGTGATTCTCTCATGCTCTCAACTTGACCTTCACTCTTCCCATCATCTCGATATTAACTTCTTACAGGTGTTTACTAGGCTCTGACCAAAAAGGCTCTTATAGCAAATGGGTGTAAGCTACAATCAATTTAGTGAAGTATTTCTCATATTATACCATCAAGCAAGTATCAAGCAATTAATTAAACAAATATATGAATGCATGTCAAGTATATGAATACAACAACCTATATAGCCAACTAGAAACTATATATAGTTTGTATTTAACACCCTTTGTAACTAGGGTTGGGAAATAAAGATTATAGTCGATTCCAAGTTCCAAGCACCCCAAGCTAGCTTTCCCATAAGTTAATAAAAAATTTACTTCATTGTATGTAATACAAATAAATTGAATCTTATATATACACATATATGCCCAAAGGGGTATGGATATGGGTAACACCTTTAGTCTTAACTACCCTAAATAATGAATCTCCGAAATTAAACTTGATCAGAGGGTAGTATTTCCCAATACTAAGTAGTTCACAAAAATCAACAACCTTTTCTATACAAATTTTATGAAATGCATAATCCATTTTAATTAAGTTCGAGCATTCATACATAGACACTCATAATCTTATAGTTCTAATGCACAAGCACATTAACCATGTAATTATTATATAATAAAGTAACTTGGCACTAAATTTACATTAAATCACTCACAAGCAATTCCCTTAATTCCCCATGTAAACAATTTAATTCTTATAATTATGTGTACTACAACTATAAACACAATCAAATATAGTAATCATAAAAGTATGCACTCGGCCATTAGCTGCTAGTCGTAATAATCAAGTGGTAGCTTAGGATCAAGGTCAGTATCACCAAATAAATACAATAAGGATTTGTAAGTAAAGGCTCGGACGTATTAAAGTATATTAACATTTTAGGCAAATTCACTATATTTAATGGTTTTGAATGCTTTCATATTTTAGCCATAACATTTTTGTTTTAATTTCTAGCACTTTATTGTATTCAAGGTCTAGTGATTCAAAAAATAACACTAAACCTACTACTCTTAGTGTTGTTTTTGGGGCATCCATACGAGTTCCTACTACTTAATCACTTTTAGTCATCTTCAGGCACTTCTTAAAATTAATTTGTGTTGTAAATCACTTAATATGTCAAATTTGAAAGCTATCAAGTGTCTTAAGCTCTTCAACTAGCATAAGGAAGATGTAATTTCCCTTGGTCTTTCTCATGTGTTTCAGCCTAATCACTAAGAGAGCTCGTCTAGAACATAGTGCTTCCATTATTATCAAACATTTATATCATGTTCACATGTTTACATAATTAAAACAACCTAAAACATGATTTACATCTTAAGAACATGAAGATTTGTCCTAAGTTACATCATTAAAAGGGCAAAATTTCTAAAGAAATACTATGATAACTAGAGGCTTAGGTATAAAAATGAAAACAACCAAACTAATAAGATGTTTCTTCTCTTGATAGTATGCTCCTAGTTAGATCATTTTGCTTATCCTACTCCTCTTGCTCCACACTGCCCTTTAACTTTTGCCCTTTCTCAAATTTTCTTGGTTCCTTTAACTTGATCCTTTACTTGAGTAGTAGGCTTAGGGTGTGAAGGAGAGGTGGAGTCATAGTGGTGTTTTGGAGGGTGGTTCACTCATCACTTGAAGTAAAGTGGTGGTGAAGCTTCCCTGAGTTTGTGATGATGAAAATGGAGAAGAAAAGTGGTGGTGGAAATGGCATGTAATGAAAGTAGTGGTAATGTGTGTGTGTGGTGGTGGCTGGTAATGGTAGTGCTAGGGGAAGTTTAATTGAAGTTGAGACTGAATTGTGTGTTTGAAATAAAAGAAAGTGAAAGCAGGGGGATAAAGGAATGTCACCGGCAAGGGAGAGAGAGTGATGGTGTGTGTGATTTTTTTTTTTTGTCTGAAAAATCACTTTTAATGTACATAAAACAAAAGTGTTAATAAGGTATTATGGTTAACTTTTGATTAATTGCTTGTTTTTAGTCAAATCACCCTTCCATTTTTAGCAAATTTTCTTTCCATGCTTGACACCTAACCTAGTCTAGCTATCCCTATCATCTTTAAAACATGGGTGGCCATTGGATTAGAGAGAGATTTATCAAATATCTTCCCTTCCCAAAGCATGATTAGTGCAACATACCCCAAACAATCCCCATTTTCCAATTCTTTTTGTCTTCTTGTTAATCAAGTTGACTCCTAATATTTAGTTAGGGTAATTTAGGTAGTTTCGTTAGTTTAGTTAGTTTGTAACTAAATTGGAAATGGTCTTGTTGCATGCCATTTAGGGTTTATAGAATAGGATTTGTTGACTATTTTATATTAATTGGTGTTGCTTAGTTGTTGAATGTTGTTAATTACACTTGATTATATTAATTAGGTACTTTTACAAGTAACTTTTGACTATGCAATTTGAACCCAAATTAGGGTTTAATTTAGGGCTTTAAAGTTTATTACTTCACTTAGGGTTGCCATTATAGGCTTCATCTTCCATGATATCGTACTCATAAATCATTATCAATAAATGTAATTTAATTTGACAAATATAATAGCAATCAATCATAACCCAAGTAATATTTAAGAATGGCCTTCATGTAGATCTCGACTTTTTGTATTATCATCATTATCCTTCCAAGTTTGTGGTGGTTCATCCCATGCATTGCAATACATTTTTTATTAAAAATTTGAGTAAAATTAGTTGAAAAATTGAAACTAATAAAAGAATGGTTAAAAACTAATAAATTTGTTTAGAACTTTAAATAATAATTTAAAATAAAATTTAAAATCTTAATATCGTTGTGATTATAAATATTGTAGATGAAAAAAATCGAAAATTACAGGTACGATGCTTAAATATTTTACACTGTTTTAGGATTTACATGGCTTTAAAGGAAAAGATTAAAAAAAAAAAAAAAGGTTCACGATTTACATAGCTTAAAGCAATGGGCCGAGCGAGGGATAAAAAGAGAAGAAAAAGCTGGAAAGGGAGCCCAATAAAACATTCATTCGATTTCACTGACTAAAACAAAAAAGCAGCTTGGTAAAGGTACTGGTCGTCTCCGTTTAGATCCCTTGGCTCTTCCTTGGACCTGGAGCAAAAAACAAATGATAAATTTGGAGAGAGATTGGAAGATCTAAGTTGCGGGAAATGGCAGAATCGATTCTGGAGTTGCAGGAATCAGGATGGGAAGAGCTGAGAAGAGAAGCGAGGAAGATCGAAGGCGATCTCGATGTCAAGCTCTCTTCCTATGCTAAGCTCGGTGCCAGGTTCTCTCAAGGAGGTCATTTTTGAAATTCATAATCGTTCTATTTCCAAAATGCAAGCTTTATCGTTGTACGGCATGTACAATGTGGATCGGATCTCAGTATTTGTCGTGTGTATTGAGTATTCATGCGATTGTTTACAACTGCCTGCCTCTGTCATGCATCTGTTTTGGGATTTCCCAACTGTTTAAGTGCATAGAACAACCTAAATCGATTGAGTCAACTCCTTAGTTTCATTGAACCTGATTTCATTTAATTATAATAAGTGACATACCATGTCAAAAAAAAGAGACTTGAAAAACACCAAATTGACATTATTACTGGCAGTACCGTTGGTCTTGATGACAATCTATGACAATTCTAACTTACCCTAAGTGCTAGTTATTTTGATGTATATCTCACTTTGAAACCAGCTTGGAAGGTAATTGTTTAGTGTTAATGCTTGTAATATGGTATTTACAATCTTGAAATATTCCGGTATTGAATTATCCAAAAAAATATTCCGGTATTGATCAAAGCTTTTGCAGGAGCCTGTAATATTTCGACTTACTGAACAGCTAATAGTTTTTAGTGGTGTGATTGCAGTATTGCGGCTGAAATTGCTTTTCTGTTTTGCTGATCACTTTCTTTACGTGCGTTGCTACCACTACTAGGCTTACTCTCATTGCTTTCTCCCTCTAAGCACCACTAGCTACTAGTTAGCATAACTACTTTTGTTTACAAGCTTAATATTTTACTCTTGCATATACCCCCCTGTTTTTTTCTCTAGACAGTAACATATACTTGGAAAACTTTGAGAGAAGCTTTCTATGAATTAAATGCAAATTTTGCTAATGGGAAATTAAGAAAAAAATCGGTAAGCGAAGTTGAAATTTTAAGGAAGATGTCAATTTTGGGGTTAATCATGGGAAAGTGCAATTACTTAGATCTTCAATTTTAAATTTTGCATTTTATCTTGTGCGTGAAACAGTCAATTACTAGAATGAAACTTTAATCAAAATGATTGTTATAAATACCAGAAGACTGCTGAGAGTGAGAAATGTGAAGTTGTTGTCCTATGCTTATGAATTAATTTCCATTGAATCTATTAATTTGCACTGAAAGGTAATTGATAAGCTATATTTGGTATGAACTTTTTGGCTGATTTCATATTTTTGAGCTTTAAGAAATGTGTCTTGCATGCTCCATACCTGCACTGTGTGGTGGAATTTTGATTCTCATCTGCATTTAAATTGTGCTTTTCTTGAGGCTGTGAAATGCAAAACGTTGGTGGATATAGTCTCATGATCTATCCTTTACTTGCGTTGTTTCATTTGGAATTCCTTTGTACATGTTCAGGTTATGTAGAGACAGGATCGCCAGTTGGGTCTGGTAGGTCATGGAAGTCGATGGAAATGGAGATCCAGTCATTACTTGAGAAACTACTTGATACGAATGATGCTATGAGTAGATGTGCTGCATCTGCTGCTCCAACTACTTCTGTGACTCAGAAGTTGGCAAGGCACAGAGACATACTTCATGAATTTACCCAGGTTACTTCGCTAATTTGAGTTTAATTTTCATTTGGGAAGCTAATCTTATCCTGTTTCTTTCATCGAGGAAACCCTACATGAATTACTTCACTTATTGAGTATGTTGATTATTCATGTAGAAATCTGATTAGAAAACAGGCAATCTTTAAATTTTAATATTATTTTCCATTCCAAACTACCCCAACCTTTCTTTTCCTTTTTTTTTTCTTTTATTTTTTTTATTGATCAAATGAATAAGTTGAGTTGTTAGGTGACTGAAACATGACTGTTGCTTGAAAGAATATGTTTTTTTAGAGAACAAAGTAGTTTGTATTTTCAGAAATTAAAGTATCTTTTATGCAGATATGTAGGAAGGCTTCTTATCACTGTCTTATAGAAAAAGGTGTTTGTATCCATTTCTCAGAGGGGGTGCCACCCCTGTACAAGATCATATATAGGATATACTTACAGCCCTAGATTCATAAAATGCTGTCCAGCAAACAAAAATGTAAAAGATGGAACATCCTAGTCTTGGTAAATGAGGGATTCATATGGAGTTAACTTTTCTACTTCTTTCATTCCAACACGTAATTAGCTACCACTACTAGCCTTCAAGTGCTAGTTTTACTCTCACTACTGTCTACCACTAAGCACTAGCAATTAGAATAACCAATTTTGAGTACCAGCTTAATAAATTACAATTAAATGTACTTTTTTTAAGGAATTACAATAACATATACTGGACCATGACAAGTACTTACAGAAGTTCAAAAAGTGCTTTCTGTGATAACTTTTATTAACCCCTAAGTATGCTTGTAGCTCATTTTTGACCAAACTTGTCTGCACCCAACAAACACAAACGCCAATAGAAAAAAGAAGCATAAACCATAAAAATTGAGAGAAAAGATGGCATGAGATAAGATGGCTGTATTCTCTACAGCTTCCTTACGCTTCAAGCATCTAATAATCAATACATTTTCCCTTTGGTTGAAGATTGCCTATTGAAATCAACTTTTTTTGGTTTTCGGGACTTCCATATGATCTTCCATCGGAAATTATCGTTCCTCATAATGAAAACACTTTCATTGTAAATTCGCTTGATGAATTCTAGTTCCACCATGGCTCATCATTATCTGGAAAATGGAGTACCTTTTAGATAATCCTGATGTTAATTTACATGGATAACTTATATGGAACCCAATTACAATTTTTCTTTTCATTGGGAGTGCTTAGTAAAAAAGAAAGAATATGAGACCTGAATGATTCATATCACTTGCATTAGTTATAATCACTTTATTTGTATTTCTTTATTTATTTATTTTTTTAAAATTAAGCAACAATGTGTTAGTTTCATTTGCAGTGATAACTTGCTGATTGAGCAACTCGTTAAACTTATTTGGTTACAGCAATAGTCAATCCATAGGAAATACAGATGCAATGCTTTGTATGATACTTAAAACATCTTCTAGAAAAAATCCATCTTATTTAAATGGATTTTTCAATTACTAATTTTTTCTTTTTTATTCTTTATTTTTAAGGTTAGTACTTTGCAATGACTTATTTCTGTCTTTTTTTATCAATTGGCCACTTGTGCACTTAAAAAAAGAAAGAAATGTATCCATATTCTTGTCAATGGTTTTGACTTTAATCCCCCCCACCACCCAACAACCAAAAAAAAAAGAAAAAATGTATTTGACTTTGAGTGGGTTTTAACGGGGTTCATCTCATTCTGAAATACCTTATGAAGTAAATCACAAATAAAAGCTTTGATCATAAGACAACTTAAGCTGTGGAAGCTGCAATCCTTTTCTTACATAGACTGGATATAGCGGGCAACATCTGGTTACATCAACAAATTTGATGTGCACTAACCCAGTTCTCTAAATTTAGTGTCTATTTTCCTGGTAAAAAATCTTCCCCCCCCCCTTTTACCATGGATGATACAAAGTTCATATTATTATACCCCTCTTTTGCCACTGAGGGCAGTGTGTCATGCATTAACTAGTAGCCA
Source organism: Laguncularia racemosa (assembly GCA_037954665.1). NCBI lineage: Eukaryota > Viridiplantae > Streptophyta > Magnoliopsida > Myrtales > Combretaceae > Laguncularia > Laguncularia racemosa. The sequence continues at coordinate 4,348,663 of JBBMOL010000003.1, read as the reverse complement.
CAGTTTTGAACATCTTCATGAATATGAATACTGAGTAGTATAATATTCAACTTGTGAGGGACAAACTTGTAATGTTACTTTTCACAGAGAACAGTGATACACCAAAATGTTTTGAGCTGCTAATCCTTTCCTTTCATGTAGACATATTAGTATGCGGCCAATAATTTTCATTAGTACCTCTTCAACCGTCAAAGCGTGGTTCTAATGAAAAGTGTTGCACAACACTAGTAGGTCCAGAGTCCTAGGCACACAGGGTTTGAAATAGAGAAAATCAACTTCCCTGTTTATATTGTTAACTAAACTTGGGAAACTGTCTTTCTAGACATTGTTGGCAATCTATGCCATCATGCTTAAACATATATGAACTAAAAGTTTATAAGAGTAGTGTGGAGATTAGGGCTGTTATTTGTTCATTGGAGGATAAATCAATTAGCTTGAACTCCCCACGCGGGGTTCCAAGATTTGGTAAGCAACGATATTCCATCTTATTTTTTCCATATATGAGATGATGTTAATGTAAATCTTGAGACCGATAAATAAATGTATTGAGTTTAGCTTCACAATTATCTGATTTAAAAGTTTAATATTGTAGACATGTTGTAGGAATTTATATTGATGGGTTGATAGATCCCCACTTGTGGGATGGGACTTTGTTTGAAACCCCATCAAGTGGTCTGTTTAGTTTATTTATGTAGTTTTTATTTATTTTTTGCTAAATTAGTGGACTGTTTAATTAATTCATAGAGAAATGGGCACGTAGAGATTCGAACTATTAGCCTCTTGCTTTAATATCTCACTGAGTTTGAGCTTTTAGATGAGCTACATGTGATGCTAAATTCTACAAAATGTAAGTGGGAAGAATCATTTTAATTCTTTTCTTTTTTCTTTTTTATTTATTTTTGGCTTGGAGAGATCTTTATGACACCTGGCAAGCAAAATAAAAGTTCTTTTCTTCATTCTATTTGGAGAATTGCCTATTCTGTTAGGAGATCAAAAGAATTAGGTAAAACATAAACTTGCTGAGAGAACATGCTGAATTTAAGGATCTTTTCTTTGCTCTGATGGATCACTTGTTCTGTTAGGAATTCAAAAGAATTAAGGGGAACATAAATTTGATGAGAGAACATGCAGAGCTTCTTAGTTCAGTCAGGGATGATATCAGCGAGTATAAGGTGAGCATGTGTTCTTATCATTTGGCAATACATATTTTTGGCTATTTGGCCTGATCTGTCTATTTTCCTGCAGGCATCTGGGAGTATGTCACCAAGAATGCAGTTGCTTAGAGAGAGAGCTGCAATTCATGGAAACATATCCCATGTAAGACTAATTTTTTCTTTATGTTGTTTTCATCACTTTCATATGATGGAAGCAAAGTAGGGTAAAATAGCTGCGATAGTCAACTCCTATGGATGTATCTGAATGAAATGATGTGTGGACTTAGATTATTTGAGGACGAAAATGTGCCATTTAAACCAAAACCCTTCTATCCTGGATTTTATTTAAGGTGCCCTCTTCACCTTTAAAGCATTTCATTAATGTGGTTTGAGCTGTTGTTGAAGTACTAAGGGGCATTCTTGATGGGTGGTATCTTTTGTTTTAGATGAAATGGGCTCTTTCAGTTGTAATATTTGGATTGAGCTTACTGCATCCCTGAACGAATAAGTAGTTGTACCTATGATAAGAAGTTTTTATTGTATTAACACAGGATCCCAGAGTTTTACCATTTTAGAAATGATGGTTCCAACGCTAAATCCAAGCTAGTACCAAATCCTCACAACCAAGTCTGGATAATAGAAAAATTTTTAAACAAAAATGAGCTACAGTGGAGACTCAATTTTATAACGCATGGGAGTTGATGTTGCAACAGGGTATTTTTGAGGATGTAATGGCAATAATTCTTATATAGATTCATTAATTGGTGCTTTAGGGAATTTGTTAAAGGCAGAGGGGAAAAAAAAAGAATAAAGAATATTATTCATTTAACAAAAAAGCAGTACATGGAAAGAAGGAAAATTTCTTCTTTTGACCTCTTAATTAGTATAGTCAAGGTGTGTGCCCTGGAAAATATCTTCTTTTAACCTCTTAATTAGTGTAGTCAAGGTGTGTGCCTCAATGCGCCTAGGCATTTGCTTGGTGCAAGCCATGCACATAGTTGCACCTCTTCAATGCACCATCTTTTCATGTAGATGTGTTTTATTTTAAGTGCAATGTTATTGAGATAAGTACAATATTTTTCTGAAAAAGGACAAAAGAATAATAACATCAGTTATTCATGAAGAGGAGGGATCCTCTTTTTTATTTTATATTTTAATTCAGCAATGCATAGATAGACACCTTCGTCAAAGAGAGAGAAAATGCTCTCCCCTCTCTCTAAAAACCATCCCCTAACCCCCCTAAAAGACAACTTCTTTTAGGCCAAATACACACACACAAACCTCATATCTGCTCTTTCTTCTTCGCTCCCTAACTTGCCTCACCGGACCTAATAAGGGGAGGCTCGGTTCAACGTTTAGTATCACCCACCAAGTCTCCCCTAGGTCACCAGAGCACTTTTGGAGACTATTTCCCTCCTTCCTTCTACACAAACTAGGACTCTCACCATGTGGACACAACTCCAGAGTTGGATTTGCTTGCTGACCCAAAAAAGGAAAAAGCAAAACCTCCTTTTCACCTTGTTGTGTATGCCCAAAATCAGTTTCACAAAAGAGGAATTTTCGAGCCTTGCACCTCTATCCACAAGGACAAGCCAGCTGGAGGAGTAAATTGGGTCAATGCTAGGCCCATAGTGCCAGACAATATCCTTCCTGACCCCACTTCTATCAGCAATACTGCATTTGGTAATTCTACATTGGAGGAAGCAAACCACCTCCTTGACAAAATAGAGGCAGAAAACCACCAAGGAAAACCGCTAGCTCCCAATCCACACTCAGCAAAATCCTATGCAAATGCATGTCAATCCCAAGATGTTGTTCCAGAGTTCAAGCTTAGGTTTATTCCACCGATGAAGAAAGGAGGAATCCCTAGGGTACGCATCCCAAGCACGATGGAAGATGAAGGTGCAACTTACTAGAGCTCCATCTTGGTTGGCTATTTCCTTGGGCGCAAAATGCCATTTTCCTTGGTTAATGTGACGACTTTTAGGCTTTGGAAGGACCGAGGACTCATCAACATGTTAGCCAACAAAGAGGGGTTCTATTACTTCTAGTTTCTAAAGATAAGGATTTTTCCTCCATTCTTGAGAAAACATGGTATTTTTCTCAACGTTTTCTCATCCTTCAAAGATGGAGGAGGGGCATGTCATTAGACAAACCCCAACCCACGCACGTACCAGTATGGGCTACCTTTAGTCGGATTCCATGTGAGCTTCTAAGTGTTGAAGGAGTTAGCTACATAGCTAGTGCAATAGGAACTCCAATAAAAGCTGACACACTCACCGTTGCTAGGCAAAGAGCCAACCGGGCTTGCATCTTAGTTGAACTCGACGCAGGGGAGGAACTGATATCCCAGGTGGAAGTGGAAAAATCTGATGGTTGTTTAGCTAACATCCTGATAGAATAGCAATGGCTCCTGCCCAAGTGCAGTTCATGTAAGGTATTTAGCCATTCTTGCAACCACAAGTGCAATCCAGACCCTCAACCAACCTCTGGAACCTTCAAGCCTAAGGACGATCAGTGGGTACAAGTGTCTCGTGGTGGCAAAAGTAAGATGAAGGGCCATGCAGATGAGGTTAGGTCTTGTTCCACATTGAGCTCTCCAACAATCCAAGCCTATGCTAGTCCTGGTAAGGAGACTCTATCTCTGCAGTAGCCAAGAACACCTCTGTGTTAGGAAAATGCTGCACGTATGGATGAAGACATGAGCTTACTAGAAGTAGTAGATGAGGAAGCCATCCAGCACCCTGGTCAGAATCCTATTATTGGAATCAAGTCAGTCAGTTCTATTGGTAAAATGGAAGCTGATTGGGGAGTTGTTGAATCCAATTCTAGCTCACATCACGCCTATACTCCCCACCAGGATATGTAGGACTTTGCTTCCTTAGTCCCTGAATCTCCTAACTAACTAGAAGTTGCCGTTGCCCCAAGCTCAACACACGCCCAGCAGGCACAACCAGTAACGGCTAGCACGGATGAAAGTGAGGAGTTCAAAAATACGCCATTGAACAAACTCTTAGTACAAATTAATAAGACTCCTAGTAGCAACCAAGTGAGCAACAAAAGCTCAAGCCCAAGCTCATCAGGGCGTTGAAAGAAAAAGCAAAAGAAGGGACGCTGCACCTACACATAGGTACAATAGGTTTCGGACCATCCAATCTAATGAATATAGCAGCTTGGAATATTAGAGGTTTCAATGACCCTATTAAAATTACAGAAGTCAAAAGGGCATGTGAAACCAATAAAATTTCCTTTATAGGGCTATTTGAGACCAAGGTCAATCCCTCAAATGAAGCTCTCACTCAGGGCATTTTGGGACCAAGGTGGCAGGTAGTGGTGAATCGGCTTGCTCATAAGCGTATGTGGTTGGTTTGGAACTCAAGAGATTGAGACATCCGTATTGAGGACATAAATGTGCAATATATGCATTGTGTGGCCAATAACTTGCAAACAAACACTCTTCTCTTTGTCACATTCGTTTATGGCTCAAATAACGACAGACAGAAAATCTCTTTGGGAAAATTTAGAGGCCTTAGCTCCGACTCTTGCCATTAGCCCTTGGTTGGTACTTGGCGACTTCAATACCATGAGGTACTCATTGGAAAAGCTTGGAGGAAGAACACGGTTGACAATAGCAATGAATGATTTCCAGAATTGTTTAGCAAATTTTAAGCTGGAGGACCTCTGATTCTCTAGCAACCTCTTTACTCGGACCAACCGTTAGGAGAGTAATCCAATCTTGAGGAAACTTGATAGAGTCCTAGTTAACCACCACTGGTTGGACGTTTTCCCAAGAACTCAGGCCAAGTTTGATTCCCCCTCTCTATTGGATCACTCCCTTGCAATCACATGCATGGACTTTAGGCCTGGCATTAGGAAGTCCCCTTTCATGTTCTTTAACTTTTGGATTGAGTACAAACGGTTCCAGGACATTGTTATCAATACATGGAACACAGAGATCATCGGTTCAAAAATGTTTCAAGTAGTTTAGAAGCTCAAATTGTTGAAATATGAGCTGAAGAATTTAAACCGCTCTTGAGTTTTCTCACATTTCTAACCGTGTGCAGCTGGCGAGAAACACTCTCCACCAGCTACAATCCTCCATACAAGGCATCGGTGACATATCATGCATGGAAGAAGAGAGGGCAGCCTTTAAAAAGTATTATTTGCAGCTAGCAAGAAACACTCTCCACCAGCTACAATCCTCCATTCAAGGCGTCGGTGACACATCATGCATGGAAGAAGGGAGGGCAGCCTTCAAAAAGTATTATTTACTTAGGCGAGCCGAAAAATGCCTTTTCAAACAAAAATCTAGAGCAAATTGGCTGAGACTAGGAGATAGAAACACTTCCTTCTTCCATAAGGCTACGAGGAGCCTCCACAACAGAGGTGCCTTGTATAGGTTGTCTAAGGAGGATGTGAGTGAGGTAGTAGGGGATACGGACGTCAAGGACTTAGCTGTTATGTATTTCCAACAGCTTTACAACAGCACCTACTCCCTTATTAACCTTGAAGAGGTTCTCAACCTAGTAGCTAAGGAACTATCTAACTAATAGAAAGATGAATTGAATGCACCATTCTTGGATGATGAGATCAAGGAGGGTTTCTTTTCCCATGCAAATGAGAAAGCACCTAGACCGGATGGGTACATAGCTTGATTTTTCAAGGAGACATGGGGGATCATAGGAAGTGACTTGTCTACTGCAATAAGGAAGTTTTTCACTATAGGGCACCTACTTAAGGAATTTAACTCTACCATCATTTCTCTAGTCCCAAGGATAGCTAATCCCTCAAGAATGGGGGATTTTTGACCCATTGCTTACTGCAATGTACTATACAAAGCTATCTCTAAAATACTTGTAGCACGCCTAAAGAAAGTGCTTCCTTCTCTAGTTGGAAGAGAACAAGCTGCTTTTGTTTCAAGGCATCGAATTACGGATAATATCTTCATAGCACAAGAATTGATGGCCGGATATCATTCACAACAAGGAGCTCCTCGTTGAACACTAAAAGTGGATCTTTAGAAGGCATATGATTCTGTTAGATGGGATTTCTTATTAGAAGTGCTCAAGGCTATGTAATTCCCTTCTCGCTTCTGCACTCTCATAGAACAATGCATTTCTACCCCCAAATTCTCCATCAACATCAATGGAGAGTTGACGGGTTATTTTTCTAGTAAAAGAGGGTTAAGACAAGGGGATCCCATCTCTTCATACCTTTTTGTAATTGGCATGGAGATTTTCTCCACCTTGATGCAACGTCTCACATTGAATCCCAAGTTCTCCTTTCATTGTAGATGTAAACCTAAAAGACTGACCCATCTTTGTTTTGCAGATGACCTTCTCATCTTTGCTAAAGGTGAAGTTGATTCTATTGTGCTAATCAAGGATACTCTCCAATATTTTCATTCACTCTTTGGGTTGGTAAGCAGCATTTTCTTCTCCCATGTCCCCATAAGGACTACGGAAAACATCCTGCGGATCTCTCAATTCCAAGAAAGCAAGCTCCAAGTGCGCTATCTTGGGGTTCCACTTATTTCCTCCAAACTTAAGAAAGAGGATTGTGATGTCCTCATTGAACGTATCTTAGCTTGTATCAACTCTTGGACATCGAAATATCTCTCTTATGTAAGCAGGCTTCAATTAGGTAGGTCGGTTCTCACTTCAATGCAGGTGTTTTGGAGCTTTGTATTTCTACTCCCTAAAACCATAATAACAAGAATCGAACTACTTCTTAGGAATTTCTTGTAGAGTGGTAATCCTAACACTTACTCTAAGGCCAAGGTAAGGTGGACTAAGGTATGCAAACTAGTGAAATGTGGGGGACTTGGAATCCCAAATCTCTTCCTTTGGAACAAAGCTATACATATCAAGCATATTTGGCATCTTTGTAAGCATGACCCTAGGAGTTTATGGTCAGAATGAGTGCATTCCACCCCATTAAAGGGTAGAAGCTTTTGGTCATTACGTGTACTAACCGTTTGCTCTTGGTTCTGGAAGAAGCTTATAAAATTACGATCCTTGGTCAAGAACAGCTTTCAATGGGAACCCAATGATGGGTTGTTCATCTTACTATGGATGGACGACTGGCTTCCAATAGGCCCATTAGATACAATTTATAGTACAAGGGAGATTGGAAAATCAACTTTCCCATTGATGACCAAGCTTTGCTCTTTGATGGAACATAACACTTGGCGCTTCCCCGCCAATCCATTTTGGTTGGATTTCAACATTCCATCCCACATTCAATCGAATGCCTCAAAATTTGATCGGCTCTATTGGATTCATTCTACATCCAGGGACTATACTATCAAAAGCGGCTACAACTTCCTCTACCCTGCAGGTACCATTGTTGCCTTGACACAAAGTCATAAGGAACAAGACTTCTCTACCTAAACACTCTTTTATACTATGGCGGGTTTGGATGGATAAACTATCAACACTTGATAAACTGGTCTCTTGGGGAATTGCTACCTTTGCAACTTGCTTTCTCTATCAGCAGGGCTTCGAAGATCACTCCCACCTTTTCTTCAATTGCGGATATACATCTCAGGCATGGGAATCGGTCTGTTATCTCCTATAGCACCCACCTTCTTTCAAGGATTAGCGGAGTGCTACGACCTCATTAATTGCAACAGCTGAGTCCTCATTGCCCATCCTCCACACATGGAGGGTAGGCTTAGTTGTAGCAGTATATTGCATATGGATAAACCGCAATAAAGTACGCCTAGGCAATTGCCTCCGTAGCCCGAACTATCTAGCTCATCAAATTAGGGCCTACGCTACTCTTGTATCAAGATAGTGTTTTCCCTTGTAACATTTTTCCCGCTTCTATGATTTGAGGTTTTTACCTCTCCATATGTACTCATGATGTACTTTTACCCGTCTTTTGACGGTTGTATAATCTCTTTGGATTAATAAATTATTAATTATCCAAAAAAGTAATGCATAGATAGAGAAAGAACATGTAGAGAGGACCTATATGAGTCATTGTAAAGATACTAAAATCTGCATATAACGGTTTGCAAAGGTTGATATCCAAACATAAAAAGGGGCTTATGTGGTGAAAATAAATTAATTACATAAAACATCTATTTTGAATGGAAAGCACATTACTAACAATTCTCATAGCTAAACTTGGTGGGTGGTGTGATGGACCTTGACAGGATGTTAATTGTGCTTTCTCTTCAAAAAGCAGAGGGTGGCTGAGAATGCAAGCTTCTATGTCAATATCTTAAGATTGACATAGGGCCAAAATAAATAATATGTAATTTGCGGTTTGCTGTTGTATATCCTTCCTTTTGGTTAAATGAAATTTTGAATTAAAAAAAAAAATGTAAGGTACTGGTCTAGTTGATGAAATTTACAGGGTAATCAGTTTTAGCAATAACAAAGCAGCAGACCTTAGCAAAGAACACTGGGAAAATAGATGAGAATAGGATGCAGGGTCATCTTGTGTCCAAAAACAACAGTATGAGGTAACCGTACTCTATTATAACAGCTTGTACATAGTGAGGAGTCTCCCTTGTGGGGTGAGCCAGAGAACGAAGGAGTGCCTAAGTACATGCTACTTAAACCAAATACTATTCCTAGATAAAAACCTTCGGTCGACTCTAGACTCATTGGGCCAATTATGGAGCAAAATCTTGCATTCGGTGGAAATTCAGGCTTCTGATCTCCTGAGGAAATAGCTTATTATTCAGAGGACCAAAGGAATGCCAGTTATCAAACCAAAGAGAGATGGTATTTTTGTTCCTGACTTCCCAACCTTGGAGGGGTTTCAATTTAGGTCTCAGACAAAAAGCTCGCTCCATGCCCACAAAGAATCTGAGGAAGCCTGAACTGACCAGAATTCTTCCCCCAATCAAGTGCAAGATTTCCATCTTCAAGGGAGGAGGCACTCCTGATAAGAAAACTTTTCTTTTGCTGGGATTTGCCAAAGTCCTGGTAATTCTTCAAAGTCCACAACTGCTCTTTGACTAAACACATGGATTCTCAACTAGCTGTAGAAAAGATTATGAAACTGTCAGAAAAGATTATGAAACTGTCAGCAAAACTTAAGTGCGAAAATCCTTGTAATTATTTCTTCAGCCATATAACCAAGAGAATAGTTGCTGTATTATATTCTCGTATGCTACTTTAATTTTTTCCTTCCTTCTTTTGTTTTATTTCTTCAGGCATCATTAGGTGCAATTGTGGCAGTTAGAATAATTGCACTATCTAGTTCCTGCTCTTGTAATCCTTGTAATACTCCTATTAATACAATCCTTACTTTGCCAACAAAAAATAAATAAATAAAAAATAATTATAATAAGTGTGATGTCCTCTCCTCCTTACATCTTTAATTGAATTTAATGCAATGGTTTCTCATCTTGTTACTCAATACAAAAGCAAACCTCCATAAAAAGAATGAAAAGATATAAAGAGATTCCCCTTGGTGAATACCCCTCAAGCTAGGGAAAAAACCCACTAGTTCTCCAATGAAGTGATATGATTCCAAGCGTTGATACTCCTCTGCTAAATGTGTACCGGAGGAGAGAGGTAGAGGGATAGTGGGGGTAGTGTTGTGTAGTATGTTTGTATTGTGTTGGGGTTAGTGGTGGTGTGTTATATGTGTGGTATGTGGTGGTGTGTTATATGTGTGGTATGTGGTGGTGTGCTTGTGTATCATATTAGTTAGTAGTAGTAGTAGTGCTTATAGGCTAGGGAGGGTGGTGATCCGGTAGAAGTCAGTTGTAGTAGGAACGACGTTCCCTGCTGGAGTCTAATGTGGCAATGATGAGTAGGCTGATGTGGCTATAGCAGGTGGTGCTCTTTGTTAGAGTTGTGGAGTTGTGGCATCTGATGTGGCCACAGCAATCCAATATAAATAGCATATATTTTGGGGAGAATGGCGGTTAGGAAAGAATTTCTAGAAGATATTGTTTGTGGAGATCTCTTCTCTTCGGCTGAGCCTTAGCTCAGGTAACTTCCAGATTTGTTCTATTTGGCTTGAATTTGTGAAGACTTTTTGTGCGTTCAATTTCTTTGGTGTTCGATTATTGCATTTGGTCTATTGCTCTTGCCGGGGTCTTATCAATTGGTTTCGTTATCGGGAACCACAACGGGGCATTCGACGAAAAATCTCACTGAGAAAAAATTGTGATGTGTTTAGCTCAAGTGCTTGAACTTTGGCATTCCATTTTGGTCAATTGAAACATGATGCGGATGGAAGCTCGTGTGGAAGTTCTTGAAAAAAATGTGGAGGATATTCATAATGAGGTAGCCGAGATCCAACATCAGCTTGTCTCCTTGGACGGTGACTAGAAATCGATGCTCGGAGAGGTTACAACTATGTAAGGAAAGATGGATCGTATCTAGAAATTACTTGAGGATATTTGGTTGAGAAGGACACAGGAATCAACTCCGGAGGGAGTTCTAACATGGTGAAGGACCGTGGAAAACGTCCAGAAGGAGTTCGACATACGGAACTTAATTCCGAATTCCAGTACGACAAGCAACAGATCTGGACGAAGAATTTCGTTTGAATGCGTCTAGGTTGATCCTTCGGGTGTTCGACGGTGTTGATCCCTCTAACTGGATTCTACTGGCAGAACAGGACTTTGTGGCTCAATGAACTTGTGAAGATCGGAAGGTGACGTTAATTGCAATGTGTCTGCGAGGTCGTTGCATCCATTGGTTTCGCATGCTTCAACGTCGGGAAATTGACTTAGACCGGCCGAAATTAAAGATGGAGATGATGAAGCGATATGGTGGACAGATGGCCTCCAATCCTTTCAAGAGTCTATCTTAGCTACGGCAAGGGGGGTCGGTCTTCCAATATATCGAAGATTTTGAGTCCTTGACATTCCAAGCGCCCGCCATGCCAGAAATGCAGTTGTTGGGTTATTTTTTGGGAGGTTTGCGGGACACCATTCGGATTAGAGTGGACACTTTTTCTCCTTCGACATTAGAATGGGCCATGGATTTGGCTTTGAAAATAGAGTGTGTATGAAACTAGAATTTTTGTTGCTTCCGAACATGTCAATGGCGATCGAGTGGAAGTATGGCAAAATTATTTTCATCCTAATCTTCCAATAAGGTATTTGTACCAGGGACCTTCTATACCAGCAGCATCACTGGTGATGTCTGTTCCATGAAGTCCATGTTTTCTTGGAGGAGATGAGTTGCGATTGAAGAGTACTTCATTAGGCATAGCTGGTGAACAAGTTTCTATGCCTAGAAAAATTGAGACATCTGTTGGTGTGGTATCTCAGCAGGTGGTGTCCAGTTCTAGTGCTGTCAAGGAGGGAGGCTGTTGTTCTCACAGCCAACGGCAACTTTCACATGCTGAATTTTTAGACAAGAAGGCTAAGGGACTATGCTTTAAGTGTGATCAGCCCTTTAGTTCTAATCATCGTTGTCCAAATAAATTTCTTCAATTATTGGTGTTGGAAGAAGATCTAATTGATGAAGATGATTGGGATGGGATGCAAACTGTGTCGGGTGAATTGATGATGTCTTTGTCATTGATGGCTATGCAAGGGTTCAATGATCCATGTACAATGAAAATGCAAGGTATCCTTGTTTCTGCCTCTGTGGTATTTTTAGTAGATAGTGGAGCAAGTCACAATTTTGTTTCCAAAGCTTTGCTAATGCGACTTGGGTTACCACTAAATGATACACGTAGTTTTCGAGTCACTTTAGGGGATGGACATAAAATTGAATCTCATGGATATTGTGATAATATGAAAATGAGAGTCTAGGAGTATGAAGCCAAGGTGGACTGTTATGTGATGGAGTTAAGGGGAGTTGATGTTATCTTGGGCATGGCTTGGTTGAGAACTTTGGGTGAGGTACGGGTTGATTGGACAAAGATGACGATAAGGGTGGCTAGATTAGGACAGGTGTATGTGCTGTGTGGTGATCCCACTCTTTGTAAATTTCCTATCTCATTTAAATCTTTACAAAAATTGGAGGCTACGGATGAGTAATTTGTTATGGGTGATGGACAAGCAAGATCCTATGGAATTATGTGCTAACGATAGTACCTTAAAAGCTTTGTTGGTTGAATATGAGGATGTTTTTGAGACTCCTTAGGGACTTCTGCCTTCTCGATCCATGGATCATCATATTCCATTGAAGCACGGCCATGGGCCAGTTAATGTACGATTGTATCGGTATGCATATGTGCAAAAAAATGAGAGAGAGAAATTGGTTAGTGATATGCTGATGGCGGGTATTATTAGGCCAATGCCAGCCCATTTTCTAGTCCGGTGATTTTGTTCAAAAAGAAGGATGGATCTTGGAGGTTCTGTGTTGACTACAAGGCGCTTAATGAGGTAACAATTCTAGATAAATTTCCAATTCCTATGATAGATGAACTATTTAGTGCCAGTGTTTTTTCTAAGATTGATCTCAGGTCCGGGTATCACCAAATTCGGATGGCATCGAAGGATGTGTATAAGATCGCTTTTCAGACTCAACATGGGCATTATGAATTCCTTGTCATGCCATTTGGTTTGACAAATGCACCGGCCACTTTTCAAGTTGTGATGAATGATATATTTTAGCCTTTCTTACGGTAATTTGTATTAGTATTCTTTGATGACATTTTGGTGTATAGTGCTGATTTGGTTCTCACATTCAACACTTGCAAAGTGTTTGCAATATTGCGGCAACGTTATTTTTATGCTAACAAGAAGAAATGTTTGCTTGGACAAGAAGCTTTGGAATATCTTGGGCATGTTATTTCTATTGATGGAGTTGCAATGGACCCGACTAAGGTACAATCTGTCCTTGATTGGTCTAGACCTAATACAATCAAAGGTCTTCGTGGATTCTTGGGTTTATCAGGCTATTATAGGTAGTTCATTAAAGATTATGGGAAGGTTGAGAAACTGTTGACTAATTTGTTGAAGAAAAGTGGTTTTGGGTGGTTAGACAAGGTTGAAAATGCTTTTACTCAGCTGAAGAATGCATTAGTAACAGCTCTTGTTCTTGCAATGCCAGATTTTTCTCAAACTTTTATTTTGGAGTGTGATGCTTCAAGACAAGGGTTGGGAGCTGTCTTGCAACAGCAAAATTGTCCAATTGCTTATTTTAGTAAAGCTCTTTCCGATAGGATGCTGGCTAAGTCAACTTACAAGAAGGAACTTATGGCCTTAGTGTTGGCTATTCAGCATTGGAGACCTTATTTGCTTGGGAGGAAATTTATAGTTAAGATGGATCAAAAGAGTCTTAAACACTTGCTCCAACAAGAAATTACTATTTCGGATCAACAAAATTGGCTTTCTAAATTGCTAGGGTATGATTTTGATGTACAGTCAAAGTGGACTTGAAAATACAGTTGCTGATGCCCTATACAGGATGTATGAGGAATTGGAGTTAGCAGTGGTTTCGGGTCCAATCTGGACTGATTTGGCTGCAATTCAAGCTGCAGTTGAGGATGATTCTGTTTTGGCTTCGAAAATACAACTGTTGTGAAAAGGTGAGTTGGTGGGGCAAGGATTTCATTTAGTGAATGATGTTTTGTATTTTCGTGGTAGATTGGTTGTGCTTGCTCAATCTAAATGGCCACAGCTCTTTTTGCACAAGTTTCATTCTTCATCGGTTGGGGGACATGTAGGATTCCTTAGAACCTATAGGCATCTTGCCTCTAATGTTTATTGGATCGGGATGAAGAAGGATATTGTGGCAGCATATGCTGTTTGTCAATGACAAAAATATCAAACATTGGCTCCTGCTGGTCTTCTATGTCCCCTACCCATACTGGAAGCTATTTGGGAAGATATTTCAATGGATTTTGTGGGAGGACTTCCTCGATTTAAAGGATTTGATGTAGTACTAGTAGTGGTGGATTGGTTCTCTAAATATGGTCATTTTATTCCTACAAAGCATCTATATACAGCCAAGAGTGTTGCGGAATTATTTGTTTGGGATGTTGTTTGTCTACATGGCATGCCTTAGACTATTGTGAGTGATTGTGATCCGACCTTTGTCAATAAGTTTTGGGTGGAATTATTTCGACTATAGGGCACTTTTCTCTATTTTAGTACTGCATATCACCTTGAAACGGATGGTCAAACCGAGGTTTTAAATGGGTGTTTAGAATGTTATCTTTGGTGTTTTATTGGTGATCAGCTTAAACAGTGGGTGGTTTGGCTTCTTTGGGCAGAATTTCATTACAATACTTCCTACCATACAGCATCTAAGATGACTCCTTTCGAGATTGTGTATGGGAGACATCCACTGGTCATTAGTTCCTTTGTTGACCGTGAAGTGACATCATGGTCTATGGGATGCATTGTGGACTCATGATACTATTCTTCACTAGCTCAAGTAAAATTCTCTTCATGCTCAATCTCTATATTGTCGGAATGCTAATAAACATCGCCGACATGTGGAATTCTTGGTGGGCAAATGGGTTTTCTTGAAGTTATGCCCTTCATTACAGCAGCGCATTTCTACCAGATCTTCCTCCAAGCTTTCTCCTTGTTTCTTTGGGCCTTTTCAAATCATCAAACGTATTGGAAGGGTGGCTTATAAATTATGTCTTTCTTCTCATTGCCGCATTTATCCGGTTTTTCATGTCTCTCTTCTTCAAAAGTTGTTGGGACTTTTACTTCCACTCTGGATCTACCATCAGATTTGTTTACAGAGACTGAGGTATTAGAGCGTCTTCCGGTGTTGATATTGGGTCTTCAGTATAGGCAAGGGGTTGCTGGAGGTTCCTCAATTGTTGGTGCAATGGCAAGGTCAATCTTCTTTTGCTGTGTCATGGATGGATACCTCTGCCTTCAAATTACAATTTCTAGATTTTGTCCTTGAGGACAAGGACAATTTTTCAGGGGAGGCAATTGATATGATTCCAAGGGTTGATGCTTCTCTACTAAATGTGTACCAGGAGGAGAGAGGTAGAGGGATAGTGGGGGTAGTGTTGTGTAGTATGTTTGTATTGTGTTGGGGTTAGTGGTGGTGTGTTATATGTTATATGTGTGGTATGTGGTGGTGTGCTTGCGTATCATATCAGTTAGTAGTAGTAATGCGTGTAGGGTGGTGATCTAATAGAAGTCAGTTGTAGTAGGAATGGCGTTCCCTGCTGGAGTCTGACGTGGCAATGATGAGTAGGCTGATGTGGCCATAGCAGGTGGTGCTCTTTGTTAGAGTTGTGGCGTTTGATGTGGCACAGTTGGGTAGGCTGTTGTGGCCACAGCAATCCAATATAAATAGCATATATTTTGGAGGGAAAGGCAGTTAGGAAAGAATTTCTAGAAGATATTGTTTGCGGAGATCTCTTCTCTCCAGCTGAGCCTTAGCTCAAGTAACTTCCAGATTTGTTCCGTTTGGCTTGAATTTGTGAAGACTTTCTGTTCATTCATTTTCTTTAGTGTTTGGTTATTGCATTTGGTCTATTGCTTTCTCACCGGGTCTTATCATGAAGCTGGTGGAGAATTTAGGTGAGGAAGTATACTACATTATCCAACAAACATAACATGGTGGAAAACATGGAGAGAAGACCATCCACAATGGAACACCATTCTTCTATATCATAGGTTTTTTTTTTTATTAAATCCACCTTCAAAGCATCTTGCTTAGCCTGATCATTATGATGATAGCCCCCTTATGAGTCCATTCTTCGCACAATTTGCTCTTTTCTTGCCTACTAGGATATGCTAAAAAAGGAAGCCTGAATCAAAATAGTCCTTATGAGCTGTAAGGATCTCCTCCCCTACAATATCCCAAATCCCAATGTCTTTTAGAAATCCGTGTTAAATCCGTTGGGCCTAGGAGCCTTGTTGTTGACAAGATCAAAGAAGGTTGATTTGCTGTCATCATTTGTGAACTGATGAGTGAACACAACAGATTGATTCTCATTCAATCTACTGTGCAATACATAGGAAATAAGCCCTCTATCTGTAATAACAACATTGGAGACTGCAGGAAACTCTTAAAGTGATCGAGAGGTAAGTTTTTAACTTGGTTGAAATTCTCCATGAGTGTCTAATCATTCTTCAACAACCTATTGCTGGTGTTGGGATGGTTATGCTGCTTCAATGTTTTAAAGAAATAGGATGATTTCTATCACCAAGTTTAACCACTTTAGCTTGGATTTTTGTTTGAGAAAATTCTCCAAAGCGTTCAAAATGTAAAACTTACCACACAACTCCTTTTCCAAGTCAAGATTCTCACTACCAGGGGAAGCTGCTTGATTGCTCAATTGGATTGAATGCAGTTCCTCATGAGCAGCCCCCAGACGCCTGTTAAGTTAGCAAATTCCTTCTTTTTGAACACTTCCAATTCAGCCTAATGGATCTTCAATTCGGAGCAAAGGACAAATAAAGGGAGCTGTTATATGATCGGGTTTGTAGTCTTTTTTGTGGTTTAGCAAGGGTGAAATCGCCACTTTGTAATTTCCTTGCTTTTGTTACCTTTTCTTCCTTATCTAACTATTTTTACTGATTGTGTTTAGGGCTTGTTAAGAGAGAACCTTCAAGGTTTAGAGCAATTATTAGTTTCCTGGAGATTCCATACTTTTCGTTTCTTCACAAAGCAGAGTATACAACACAATGTCCCCTTACTTGGCTGAAAAAGTGGAGAAAACTACCCTCCACTTTCTGATGATTTGTAGGAACATGGACTGGGTAAAACCACCTACCTTCTAGCAATAAGTGACACTAACTGGAAAAATAAAAAATAAATAAAAATACGTGTTGGAGGACATAAGGGCAATAACGACTAGCTAGTATCAACTAATTTCCTTGCTCCTCCCTACCCTTGTACATGTGTAGAAATGGCCCCAATATAGCCATTGGACCCATAACAAGAGACCTCACCTGAGTTCATACTTTTAGAGGACATGGATAAAATATGTGGCTTTCCATCCCATTGAGCTGTAATTTTTTTTTTTGTAAATAGTATTTTTCTTTTATCTTTTAGACAACATAATTAATGATGTATTAGGTAGAGGTTGGCACACCAACTATTGCAATAGCTATTAGGTATACATTATCTGTATATATATACTGATATTTCTTGTAATTTTATTAATCAATGAAAAATGCAAATTTCTCTCTCCTTAAAATTTGTCATATGGTATTAGAGCCCTAGGGCCTTGTTTTTTTTTTTTTTTTGGATTTCTTCTTCAATGAACACCCTTCATTGCTGCTGTTCCTCTTCATCATTATAATTATTTAGGGAGCCTTAATTGCACCCTTAATTATTGCCAGTTTTACAATCCCCTTCCAAATATTTTATTCCAATTATTTTTCTGACTTACCATCATGTACACTTTTGCAACGACTACTAGTCCTAGACCTCAAGCTCACTTGACCGAGTAGATCAAGAATGAAGAAGCCTTAAAGACAAAGGGATTCAATAGTGAAGAGATCAAAAAGTTGAGGAACCTACTAAGATCTCTTGAGAAGTCTTCTTTGGCAAGTTCATTTATTTTCTTAGGTAAATCTTTCTCTTATGAAATGCACTTAGACAAGTTCTACACCAACTTTTAGATTTTTGGCTTTGAAGCTATAGACCATATGACCTACTCCTCACACTTTTTCCATTCGTATACTCCATGCCCTAGCAATAGAAAAATTTTAGTAGGAAATGTTGCCCTTGCTGCTGTTGCCGGATTAGGAGATATCTATATTACCTCTTCAATTGTCCTTAAAGATGTTCTTTATGTGCCAAAATTGTTGGCCAACCTTATCTCTTTTCAAAAGCTTGCTAATGACCTCAACTGTTTTGTTGTTTTTTTACATCTAATTGTGTTCTTCGGGATTAGGTTTTAGGAAGTAAGATTGCACTTGCCAAGGAAAGGAACGAGCTTTATTACCTTGAATTGTTTTGGAATACCATGAGAAATGCATCTGTCATTTCTCAATCCTTCTAATAAAGATGTTATTTGGCTTCACCATTTATGTTTAAGGCATCTATCATTTAGAGTTTTGAAAGTTATGTTTCCCAAATTGTTTCAAGGATTAGATATCTTTGAGTTTCATTGTGAGGTTTGTGAGCTAGCAAAACATACCTGTATGTCTTTTCCTATTAGTAATAAAAAGAGTTCTTTCCCTTTTCATCTAGTTCATAGTGATATTTGGGGACTTTTAACTATACCAAACATTTCAGGGGCTCGATGGTTTGTTTCATTATTGATGATTGCACACGGGTTTCATGGATTTTCTACTCAAACAAAAGTCACGCTTTAGAACTGTCATTCTAAATTTCCATTCTATGGTTCAAAACCAATTTAGGGTTAAAATCAAGATTGTTATATCTGTCAATGCTAAAGATTACTTTAATAAAATTTTATCACCTTATTTTTTAGAAAGAGGGCATTATTTATAAATTGTCGTGTTGACACATCCTAACAAAATGGGATAGATAAGAGGAAAAATGGCCATTTTCATAATGCAACTAGAGCCTTATTGTTTCAAGGGAATGTTCCTAAATCCTATTGGGAAGAAACTATTCTCATTGCTACACATGATAAACAGGTTACGCCAAGAGTTTTAGGTGATAAAAGCCCCATGGATGTCCTTAACAATTTTTGCCCTCATTTTAGAACATCAAGTGGCCTTAAATCTAGAGTCTTTGGTTGTAATACCTTTGCGCATGCTCATAGTCAACATAAAGGAAAGTTTGATCCTTGTGGAATCTAGTGTGTGTTTTTGGGTTATTCACCTACTCAAAAGGGATACTAATGCTATCACCTCACCTTGAGAAAATTTTACACCTTGGTTATTGTCACATTCATGGAAAACTAGCTACACTTCACGTTGAAGATGAGACTTTTGAGCCATTTAATCCTCTTGACTTGCCTACACTTGCTCCTAAATCCTTATCCTACATGAATTCAATGACCTCTTTAGAAAGTCCTATACTAGAGTTAGTCCAAGGAAGCCTTTCTTTTGAACATGTGTCTTCTCTAGAATCAGTTAGTGCAACTCATGGTTTTGTAAGATCTTCACAGGTATATTCTAGAAGAGCATCCATTCTAGACCTGAAATAGGTTCAAGAACTCAACTTGAGCTCTGAAAATGAGACCATGGGTAAGAACCAATCCATCTTGCATTTAGAGACAATCGAAACACTCATAGAAAATAGTGATCTCCCTATTGCTATTTGAAAGGGCATTAAAGAATGCACCAAGAGACCATTATACCGAATGTCCAACCATGTCTCATTCAAACACTTGTTAGTAGCCTATAGAAGATTCATAGTAAGCCTACATACCATTTCCATATCCAATATTGTGTCTGAGGCATTGTCAAAAAGAGAGTGGAGGAATGCCATGAGAGAGGAAATGGATGTTTTGGAGAAGAATAAGACATGGGAAGTTGTGGATAAACCAAGTGGAAAGAACATAGTAGACTGAAAGCGGCTACACACCGAAATATAAGGCAGATGGGACACTTGAGAGATACAAGGCAAGGTTAGTTGCAAAAGTGTGCACTTAAACCTATGGGGTTGACTATCAAGAAACCTTTGCTCCAGTAGCAAAAATGAACACTGTAGGAATCTTATTATCCTTAGCAGCTCATTTTGATTGGCCACTTCTGCAATATGATGTGAGAAATGTTTCCTTTGTGGAGACTTGGAAGAAAAAATTTGCATCCACCAGGTTTTGAAGGAGAAAAGTTGGGAAACAAAGTTTGCAGGCTAAAAAAGAGTTCTATATGGACTTAATCAGTCTCCTAGAGCTTAGTTTGGTAGGTTCACTAAAGTAATGAAAGATTCAAGTTACAAGCAATGCCAATGGGACCATACTTTGCTCATTAAGCACTTGGCTTTAGGGTGAGTAATTGCACTCTTAGTGTATGTTGATGACATTATTGTGACTGGGAATGATGAGAAGAAGTGGGAGTTGAAACAATTGACTAAAGAGTTCAAGTTAAAAGAGCTTGGGAAATTGAAGTATTTTCGTGGTATTGAGGTGGCTTTCTCAACTTAAAGGATCTTCACATCTCAACAAAAATATGTATTTGATCTCTTGGAGGAAATAGGATTGATGGGGTGTAAACCGGTCTCTACTCTAACGGTCCTAATAAAAAACTTAGAGAAGCGAAAGAGGAGCCAGTAGTTCATAGAAATATGTTTCAGAAATTAGTTGGAAAACTCATATACCTTGAACATACCTGACTCGACATAGCATACTCAGTGAGTGTGATAAGTCAGTTCATGCATGATCCAAGAAACTTTCATCTACAAGCAACTTGTAAGGTTTTACACTATCTTAAAGGAAGTCTAGGAAAGGGGATTTTGTTCAAAAAGTGAGTCTCCGACTAGAAGCTTATACTGATTCAGATTATAGAGGATCGATAGTGGATAAAACATCAACTTTGGGCTACTGTATAATTCTTGGAGAAAATCTTGTAATATGGAGAAGCAAGAAACAAAATTGCAGAATCAGAATTTAGGACAACTGCCCAAGGGAATTGTGAGCTATTTTGGCTGAAGATTATTCTAGATGACTTGAGAGTTAAATGGGAGAGACCTATAAAGCTTTCTAGTGACAATAAATCAATAATCAACATTGCTCATAATCCTATACAACATAATAAGATGAAACATATTGAGGTCAATAGGCACTTCATAAGAGAAAAGCTAGAGGAAGGTCTAGTTTGTATGTCATATGCTCCCTTAGGAAGGTAACTTGTAGATGTTTTAACAAAAGGATTGAATAGTGCTAGCTTTCATGAGGTTATTTTCAAACTGGAAATGATAGATATCTATTCCCCAACTTGAGGGAGTGTGTTGAGCTGTAACTTTTTTGGTAAATAGTATTTCTCTCTTATCCTTTAGACAGGATAATTACTAATGTGTTAGGTAGAGATTGGTATACCAACTATTGGGACAACTACTAGGTACGCATTATCTATATATACTGATGTTTCTTGTAATTTTATTAATCAATGAAGAATGCAAATTCATCTCTTTAAAATTTGCCACACAATACTAACTGGAGATGCCTATTCTCAAAATGGAGAATTACACTACATGGTATCACATTTGGATTTATTCACTGCAGTAGAGTAATCAGGCACACTAGGAGGAGAGAGGAAGTCCCCATGGTTGGAAATCTGAAATCTTGACAGTCCATCGTAATTTACCATCACCCTATCAAGCTTTCTTCAAATAAAATTAGAACTGCACTTGTGGAGCAAGTATAAATAACTAATTCCAAAAGTGTATCAGAGAAGCAATCTTCCATCTCACGCATACCCTGGAAATTCTTCTTCTCCCACCTGACATTTCACTAAAGTATCTATATAAATAAAAGTCTCTCAACAGTCAAGGCTCTTGACTTTCTACTTGATTCTTTGAAGCTTGTCCAACAAGAGTATCCTGCCACTTTCAGAGTTGTGCCCGTAAACAAAAGACACTTTAATAGTACAATGAGACAAAATATGCACATGACACAATGCACCACTAGAATCCATCAAGAAGTGGCTTCTAGGCTGGGAATACTAGAGAGAAATAAAGTGAATTTTCTCGTGTTAGAATGCATCGAGAAGTTTTGAGAATAGGCATCTCCAGTTAGTATAGGAGGGATCCACTTTTCTGTAGAAAAAAATAACTATGTTTATTTGGAACAGGTGTGTCCTTTTTTATCTGACAAAAAGCAGCATTATCTATTTTTATTAAGATTATATGGGATTTTCATTCTCTTATTTGCATTTTTGCCAAATATATAATATCCGTGCACAGCAGTGATTTTTTCATGATTTATAGTATATGATGACATTAACAAGAAGTTCTAAAGTTACTTATGTGTAATGTATCTATTTTGTTGGAGATACCTATTTGCACATTTATATAATAATAAATTTTGTGCTTTAGGTATATAGATACGATTAATAAGATGAATAGCAGCTAAAATATTACATGTTTGTGTTTTACATTGATCAGGCATATGCTTTTTCTGCACCTTGCACATTGGGAAATTATGAGGTCTAGTGTCGTCAGCCTCCCATTTCACCTTTCAATAATTGCTTTTGACAAGTATACCAGGATACATGTTGTCAATTTTCTTCCAACATAATTAATATGTTTGAATCAAGTTCCAAAAACCATATGGTCTTCGTTGTGTTTAACTTTCTAATGCAGTGAGCTTTCTTTATTGAAAGGAATTCTAACTTGAACATTCAAATTTAAGAGGCTCCTTGCCACATACATACCTATAATTCATCAATTATTTAAGAACCTCAGTATCTAGTTATACTGACAAATTGATCATCATTGCTAGCCTTAAAACACGTAGAGTTCCAGCTAGGTCCTGTGTTCTAGTTAAGTGGATCCTTTCCTCTTAGTGTCTACCATGAGGTTTATAATCTTATCAATTTCTTCCATCACTTTTCTCAGAGTTCTCTCATTGAGATGTTGAGAAAATTTGAGCATAGTTGAGAATGACGTTTGCCAAACCCCCGCTCTGCACCATGTGGTGTATTCATGATGTTCACATATATCAGCAGGTATTTTAGTGAGGGATATCCGCTTTTGGAAAGCTGGTCCATTGACAATGGAAATCTCCAAATACTTTCTTTCCCCTGCTTTACAGTGCTGTGTAGATAAGAGCTTGGTTTGAAGTGGCTGCTGACTGATTATCCTTTCAACAGTAGGAATTTTGTCATTTAAATTTTCATAGGTGGTAGCTGTACACAATACGTTAAAAAATATTTGGCTGTACATCAGTCTTCCCAGCTTAATTTTTTTTTTCATTTCCTTTCTAAAAGTTGCGCTAGCACTTTGAAGAGATAAAGTTAAGCCATCTCTTTTCTCTCTTTTCAGAAGGTTGGTTAGGCTTGTTAAATCTTATCTTGGAGACTAGGCGTACAGATGTTTTTATTGAACATCTTGCAATAGCCACTTTTACTGAACCATGCTATGTTCATGAAAAGAGTGATCTCTTTGGAAGGAGTGATTATTGACATATCTATGAAAATTTGAAATGAACTTAACCTATACTGTGTAATTTTTATATTTGAAGGTCATGCCATTTAAAACATCCTCACACTAGACACCAATTAAATGTACCTGGTTGAACCTGGGCTAGGATTTTGTGGGCAGGGCCTAGCCACTCCAGGGGTTTGGTAAAGTGGGCTGCTTTCTTAGGTGCTGATCTGACTGTTGTTTCCCCTGGATTGTCCAAGAAACAAAAGGGAAGAAAAGAAGTTCTGTTTCTGTTTCTATTAAAATTTCACAATCAACACAACGGAAAATTTTGATTGTTGGAGATGCATCGTTTATTGAATTTGAGTATCATCTCAAATAGACTTTGGGTGTATTTATTTCACAGAAACCTTTTCCAAGCTCTTCTAACGATTGCCATAATCTAGTGTTTATACGAGCAAAGTTTATGAAGGTAATTGAAAGTGATCATGCAAACTGGTAGCATTTACTGATAAGAAATGGTGGAGGTGATGGTAGCTACCAACTTTCTGTGCTGATGGTTAATTTTTATATTAAAAGTAACCAAGAGCTGAGGAAAATGATTTTCAAGGAAAAAAATAGCTCATTTCTAATACATCATTTTCATTTGAATGAAATTAATCTCTATTTCTTTTTGGCCATAAAATTTGGTCAATAGAATTATTATTCTCTATTCCTCAAATGTATTTTCTATTTGTAGATTCCAAAAGTTAAATTTCTTAAATAGAGTGCACCCTAAACACTTCTCCTTACACTTACCAAAAAAAAAAAAACTTCTCCTTACCGGCTAGTTTTTACTATTTTTATCTTTCTATAAGGATTTTGTTTCTTCTCCACCCATTGAAAAAAAGAAGAAGAAGATATTGCTGCTTCATTGCAGCTTGTTCAGGTGCTTTGCATTTTCATTTCCACCCTTCCCCAGCCCACGCCCCCCCTGCCCCCAACTCCCCCCTATTTCTTCTTTTGGCACAATTTTATGGAAACATATTGTAAATTCCACAATGAGGCCCATATTTTGGATTGCAGGATTCTCCTAAGAGAGGTGAGTCCAAGTCCTCTGCTTCTGAGTTATTTTTAGGAGGCCCTTGCCAACAATGTATTAAGGTGGTACTTTTAGACCGCTACTAAATGATATTTTTTTGGTTCATTGTATACAGATAGACGAGGTGATAAGTCAAGCTCAAACAACAAGAGCAGCCTTAGGTTCTCAAAGGACTCTGTTTGGAGATATGCAGGGGAAAGTGAAGCTTCTAAGCGACAAGTTCCCAGTGATTCGTGGCCTACTAGGTACAGAGACAATCCGTGCAATTACTACCTTTGTTTCCAGTTGATGATCAGCTTACTGCATCTCTTTCTCCCTTTTCAATTTTCCCTCTTTTAAATCCTTGAACTGTGAAATGCAGGTTCTATCAGGAGGCGGCGATCAAGAGACACCCTTATTCTCTCTGCTGTTATTGCTGCTTGTACATTGTTCCTTATTATATATTGGTTATCAAAGTAGATAAGGATGATAGCTATTGAGGGGAAAAAAGAACCCAAGATAAAAAAAGAAGAAAACAATAAAATTATCTGTTCTTGTAGCAGTTCTTCTTTCTGTGACTTTTTTTTTTTTTTTTAATTATATATATATTTTATTTTTTATTTTTCAGCATATTCTTTATTAAATAATTTGACCCAACTTTACAAACGACATTGTGTTGGTTACGATGTCTTGTACGGGAAATGACTACACTTAATGGAGTAAAGAAAGGACCGGCAGAAGATTTTCTGAAAATGGTATTGGATAGGAGGCAATTAACTTGTGAGCCAACATTTAAAGGGGTGATTTCTGGTCATGTGCCCTTCTAATAAGTTTCACTGTCGGCACAGTTGGGTGGCTGATTTGCGCTTACTTTGCAATGTGGTGGTGACACTATGACACAGACGTACAGCGACACTTCATGCAACATATTTGAAGTGAGCCATAAGCCACTTGTAATTCACGTGAGTTGTACTTTTTTTTTCGTAACGGTACATTGTTTTCGGGACCATAATGGTCCATGTCCCTATCTTCTTGTGGTCCAAATAATGGAGCAACTAAAGACCAATGGCTGAACCTGTCAAGATTGTCCCGATCTTTGGGTGGGGGGGTGTTGGTATTTGCTAGGACGTGTTGTGGGCACTGGACACGTTTCCGTCAAATTCATATAGGTCTCGTTTTGTTATCCGACCCTCTGTCTTCTAATTCTAAGTCACCGTCCAAAGCTTGAGGTGTCAAGATAATAAAATTCGTGTGCATGCCTACCTGCGAAGATGGCTAGCTGATAACGTTTACGACGTCTTAGGCAGCAAAAAGATTTACATCACGTAAGCTAGACATATCCAAGGGAACATGAATTCTAAGTATAGTTCTGTGCTTTAAGTAGAAAAATACCTATAATCCGCTCATTTGACATTTGAAGTACTCTAAATATCATATGTAGAACTTATAGTGGGAATTGAATCTTAACTATTCAAAGCACATAGAATAGAAGGAAAAAGTAAAATGAAATTTTTATTGGCATATATATGATTGAATCAAACCTTTGGATCTAGCAGTAGGAAGCCAGTTCGAACAAATGAGCTTAGGCATCAACATGTCATTTTTATTTATCTTATAATAATTTGTCTTTACATTATAGCACGTAAATTTGTTAGTTCTACAGAATAGCCTGTAAATTCACTAATGCTCAATTGTGGGTCATTTATGAACCTACGTAAATCAAAGAAGAACCGGTCCTATACTATTCTAAGGAGGTGCAAGAAGTCGGCCACATATGAGGGTTTTATTTGTAATTCCTTTAGTTGAAAAATTGGCCACACATATTGCTCTTTACTTGTAATTTTCTTTTGTTAAATTTGCCTTATTTAGAGCAAGTATAAATACTTGCTAAGTAGGGCTTGTGGGAACTTTTTGAATATTAGATATTTGAAATTTGTTGCCATGGGAGAGCTCCTCTTCACGCCACCTTACTCTTATCAGTTTCATTTGTGAAATTGTAGTGAGTTGACTTAAGGAAATATTGCGAGTCATATCAATATTTCTTAAGTTGCATCCGATTATTGTTAGTGAGTTACGTTTAGTTTATAATTGGTTGATTTTATTTGTTCCATTCACGCCAAATTAGGGTCTTGTATTGCTAGGTTTTCACGCCAATTGTGGGAATTGGAATTGAATTGTTCCTTTTGTATTTGATTAGTATTGGAATCCAATTGTAGTACATCTTAATTTGATTTATGCCATTTAAGGTTATTGGTTCTTGTTTCATGCCATTTGGGGATTCCATCTACAATCTTGTTTCACGACATTTTAATTGGAAATTGGAATCAATTGTGTTTGATTTATTGAGTGGTATTGAGATTCCCCTTGAGCACATCATAATTTTTGGTATTAGAGTAAGGTTTAGAGAAGGGATATTTTCGTGATTCACCAATTGGGATTTAGGGTTCTTGATCCTTTATTCCGAAATTTGAATTATGTGAAGCAAAACTTGGAGTTCTTGTGTTGAATTGTTCCTTAAATTGCTTGCGTGATTTCTAATTGAAGTCTTATGAAGTGTAGAATTCAAATTACATCCTTTATCATAAGTTAATTGTGTGTGGAAGAAGGCGAAGTTCTTGAATTGAATTCCATAATTTGGAATTCCATAAATTGAAGTAGTGTGATTGGTGTTTATTGTTTCCTTGAGGATTTCGGAATTGGAATTGCATTTTCATTTCAGATTTGCTCTTCTTGCATGGAGGATTAGGGAACATTTTGAATTTCAAAATCAATCATTAAGTTGAGGTAGTTATTGTGTATTGATCATCATAATACACTTTGACTAGTTGGAATTATTTTCTTGCCATTTGGAGAAGTGTCTATAATTGTTGCCATTTACATTTTGTTGCTGTGATTGGAAGTGAAGCCATGAAGTGTGTGCTGCACTGTGAGTGTTTGTGTACTGTGGAGTGAGTGTGGTGCATTGAGTGTGTAGTAGTGGTTGTGTGTTGAAGTATAGAAGTGTGTGTGAAGCCATGGTGTGTGTGTTATTTTAGTGTTGTGTTGAACCGTGGAAGTGTGTGTGTGTGTGAAGTATTGTTATAAGGTTGAAAAGGGATGTTGTGTGTATTGTATTTGATGTGAAGTGTATTGTAGTTGTCTTGAATTGTTTTTGTG
This sequence comes from Laguncularia racemosa, assembly GCA_037954665.1. Classification (NCBI taxonomy): domain Eukaryota; kingdom Viridiplantae; phylum Streptophyta; class Magnoliopsida; order Myrtales; family Combretaceae; genus Laguncularia; species Laguncularia racemosa. The sequence goes on along the minus strand of JBBMOL010000003.1, from coordinate 4,321,424 downwards.
TGTCAACAGATAATTCATCGGCTATGTTGAATGATAGTGTAAATGGAGGAATTGGCAATGAGACCAATAGTGAAGTTGGTGGCGGTCAAGGTCATCGAGTTGTAGGTGGAAGAACATTAGAGGAGCAGTTGCGGGATCTCACCACCATTGTTGCTAGATTAGCAACATTGATAGATCGGATGATGATGCCACAACCACCAGTGGCAAATCCCTAAGCACCTCCACCTAGAGTAGTTCCTTAGAATGTTTACAAGGAGGGAGCTATTGAAGGTAATAGGGGCAGGAGAATGGAGGGAGATTATCATGCTCTTAGGGAGGAAAGAGATGATAATTTTGATAATGAACCTTACCTAAACTGGGAGTTCAAACCACTTCAGGGATTATGGTATGTGAAATTGCAAATGCCTTCATTCGATGGTAGGGGTTCTGTAGATGATTATTTAGATTGGGATGACAAGGTTGAGGGTCTATTCGGGTGCTATGAGATTGATGATAATACTCGGGTTCGTCTTGCAGCTGTGGAATTTATAGGCTATACCGCATTATGGTAGAAAAATCTGGTGGTTAGTAGATGAAGAGATGGTGAGGCTGATACACATACCTGGTGGGACATGAAACGAGTATTGAGAAAAAGGTTTATAGCTAAGCATTATAGGTAGGAGTTGTTTATGCATCTCCAAACATTGAGGTAGGGAGGTAAATGGTTGATGATTATGTATAGGAGTTTGAGACACTGATGATCAGATGTGGGTCAGTTGAGCTTCCTAAACAAATCCTAGCACGATTTGTGTTTGGGTTGAAGTATGAATTGCTTGCGTTGTAGAGCTGCAAAGGTATAACGCATTTGATGAAGCTATCTAGTTAGCCTTGAAAGTGGAGAGACAGAGGCGATCCAACCCTTTCTGAGCAGCTAGTAATAGGTATGGAACTTCTACCAAACCTTATGGGTCAGATGGTCAGATGGGAGGACAAAAAGGAGTAGGGGGACATGGTAAGACTATGGACAAGAATACCTCTAACATTGATAGGGAGAGGGAGATTTTAGGGAAAGGAAAAGAGGCTGTTGGAGCTTATTTCAAGCAGACAGTACCAGGGACAACCAGTGGGAAAATGCGCCAAATTAAGTATTTTAAATGCATGGGTTTTGGACACATGACTGTTCAGTATCCCAACAAAAGGGTAATGATAGTTATGGAAGGAAACAATGAGGATGGTCAAGAAGAAGTTGTTGAGCTTATAGATTTTTCCATAGTACTGTAGGAATATTATGATGATCATGATGCTGAGAGACATGAGGATAAGGGAGATGATAAATATTTGCCTATTAATGTGTTATGTAGGGTCATGACTATATCTCCAGACGTCAGGGACATACAGAGGGAGAACCTATTCCACACGCCTTGTTGGATTCGAGGTAATTTGTGTGTTCTTTTCATTAATGGTGGTAGTTGCACTAATGTCGTATCTGCTGCTTTAGTAAATAACTTATAACTAGTCATTAGTTTATATCCACACTCTTATAAATTACATTGGCTGGATGAACGGGGTAGAATGCATGTTACATGGAGGGCAAAGGTGCCATTCAACATAGGAGATATATACAATGATGAAATTGTCTGTGATGTTCTTCCTATGTGCGCTTTTCATATACTGCTGGGTAGGCCTTGGTTGTTTGATAGGAAGATGCTACATGATGGGTTCAAAAACACTTATATGTTTCAGAAAGATGGTGCACAGGTTATCTTGACTCCTATGTCTCAAACCAAGGTTTGCAAATTCCAAGAACAGATCAGTAAAACTAATGGCTACTCAGGACTTCAGGCCGACAAGCACATACAAATAAGGGATGTTAATCTAAGAAAAGACCCCTTAGATTTGAGGACAAATATTTCAGAAGCCCAAGGAGATGATGGGAATCAAACCTTTAGATCCAGTAGTGGGAAGCTAATTCGAATAAATGAGCTCACACATCCACATGTTATTTTTATTTATCTCATAATAATTTATCTTTACATTATAGCAGGTAAATTTGTCAGTTTTACAATACAGCGGGTACATTCATTAATGTTCAATTGTGGGTCATTCATGGACCTACATAAATCAAAGAAGAACCGATCCTATATTGTTCCAAGGAGGTGCAAGAAGCCAATCACATATGAGGGTTTTATTTGTAATTCCTTTAGTTGAAAAATCGGCCACAGATGTTACTCTTTACTTGTAATTTTCTTTTGTTAAATTTTCCTTATTTAGAGCAAGTATAAATATTTGCTAAGTAAGGTTTGTGGGCACTTTTTGAACATTAGATATTTGAAATTTGTTGCCGTAGGAGAGCCCCTCTTCATGCCACCTTACTCTTATCAATTTCATTTGTGAAATTGTATCGAGTTGGCTTAAGGAAATATTGTGAGTCATATCAATATTTCTTAAGTTGCATCCGATTATTGCTAGTGAGTTATATCTAGTTTATAATTGGTTGATTTTATTTGTTCCATTTACGCTAAATTAGGGTTCTTGTATTGCTAGGTTTTCACGCCAATTGTGGGAATTGGAATTGAATTGTTCTTTTTGTATTTGATTGGTATTAGAATCCAATGGTAGTATATCTTAATTTGATTCACGCCATTTAGGGTTATTGGTTCTTGTTTCATGCCATTTGGGTATTCCATCTTCAATCTTGTTTCATGCTATTTTAATTGGAAATTGGAATCAATTGTGTTTGATTTGTTGAGTGGTATTGCGATTCCCCTTGAGCACATCATAATTTTTGGTATTAGAGCAAGGTTTAGAGAAGGGAAATTTTCATGATTCACCAATTGGGATTTAGGGTTCTTGATCCTTTATTTCGAAATTTGAATCGTGTGAAGTGAAACTTGGAGTTCTTGTGTTGAATTGTTCCTTGAATTTCTTGCATGATTTCTAATTGAAGTCTTGTGAAGTGTAGAATTCATATTACATCCTTTTCCATGAGTTGATTGTGTGTGGAAGAAGGGGAAGTTCTTGAATTGAATTCCATAATTTGGAATTCTATAAATTGAAGTAGTGTGATTGGTGCTTATTGTTTCCTTGAGGATTTTGGAATTGGAAGTGCATTTTCATTTCGGATTTGCTCTTCTTGCGTGGAGGATTAGGAAACATTTTGAATTTCAAAACCAATCATTAAGTTTAGGTAGTTATTGTGTATTGATCATCATAATGCACTTTGACTAGTTGGAATTATTTACTTGCCATTTGGAGAAGTTTCTATAATTGTTGCCATTTACATTTTGTTGCCGTGATTGGAAGTGAAGTCGTGGAGTATGTGCTGCACTGTGAGTGTGTGTGTGGGGGGGCGTAGAGTGTGTGTTTTGGTTTGAAGGGTGTTACATCGTGAGTGTTTGTGTACCGTGGAGTGAGTGTGGTGCGTTAGGTGTATAGTAGTGGTTGTGTGTTGAAGTGTGGAAGTGTGTGTGAAGTTGTGGTGTGTGTGTTATTTTAGTGTTGTGTTGAACCATGGAAGTGTGTCTATGTGTGAAGTATTGTTATAAGGTTGAAAAGGGGTGTTGTATGTATTGTAGTTTTCTTGAACTATTTTTGTGTGTCAACAGATAATTCATCGGCCATGTCGAATGATAGTGTAAATGGGGGAATTGGCAATGAGGCCAATAGTCAAGTTGGTGGTAGTTAGTGTCATCGCGTTGTAGGTGGAAGAACATTGGAGGAGTAGTTGCAAGATCTCACCACCATTGTTGCTACATTAGCAACATGGATAGATTGAATGACGATGTCATAATCACTAGTGGCAAATCCTCAAGCACCCCCACCTATAGTAGTCCCTTAGAATGTTCATGGGGAGGGAGCTATCGGAGGTAATAGGGGCAAGAGAATGGAGGGAGATTATCATGCTCTTAGGGAGGAAAGAGATGATAATTTTGATAATGAACCTTACCCAAACCGGGAGTTTAGACCACCTCAAGGATTAGAGTATGTGAAATTGCAGATGCCTTCATTCGATGGCAGGGGTTCTACAGATGATTATTTGGATTGGGAGGACAAGGTTGAGGGTCTGTTCGAGTGCTACGAAATTGATGATAACACTCGGGTTCGTCTTGCAGTTGTGGAATTCATAGGCTATGCCGCATTATGGTGAAAAAATTTGGTGGTTAGTAGACGAAGAGATGGTGAGGCTGATATACATACTTGGCGGGACATGAAATGGGTATTGAGAAAAAGGTTTATACTTGAGCATTATAGGTAGGAGCTATTTATGCATCTCTAAACACTGAGGCAGGGAGGTAAAACAGTTAACGATTTTGTATAGGAGTTTGAGACACTGATGATCAGATGTGGGTCAGTTGAGCCTTCTAAACAAACCCTAGCACGATTTGTGTATATGTTGAAGTATGAAATTACTTGCGTTGTAGAGCTACAGAGGTATAACACACTTGATGAAGCTATCTAGTTAGCCTTGAAAGTGGAGAGACAGAGGTGATCCAACCCTTTCCGAGCAGCTAGTAATAGGTATGGAACTTCTACCAAACCTCTTGGGTTAGATGGTTAGATGGGAGGACGAAAAGGAGTAGGGGAACATGATAAGACTATGGACAAGAATACCTCTAACACTGATAGGGAGAGGGAGATTCAGGGAAATGAAAAGAGGCTGTTAGAGCTGATTTCAGGCATATAGTGTCAGGGACAACTATTGGGAAAATGTGCCAAATTAAGTGTTTCAAATGCATGGGTTTTGGATACATGGCTGCTCAGTGTCCCAACAAAAGGGTGATGACTGTTATAGAGAAACAATGAGGATGGTTAAGAAGTTGTCAAGCCTACAGATTTGTCCATAACACTGCAGGAATATCATGATGATCATGATGCTGAGACACATGAGGACAAGGGAGATGATAAATATTTGCGTATTAATGTATTATGCAGGGTCATGACTATATCTCTAGATGTTAGGAACATACAAAGGGAGAACCTATTCCACACAACTTATTAGATTCGAGGTAATTTGTGTGTTTTTTTCATCGATGGTGGTAGTTGCACTAATGTCATATCTGCTGCATTAGTAAATAACTTACAACTAGTCATTAGTCCACATCCACACGCTTATAAATTACATTGGTTGGATGAATGGGGTATTTTGCATGTTACATGGAGGGGAAAGGTGCCATTCAGCATAGGAGATAGATACAGTGATGAAATTGTCTGTGATGTTTTTCCTATGTGTGCCTTTCATATATTGCTGGGTAGGCCTTAGTTGTTTGATAGGAAGGTGCCATATGATGGGTTTAGAAACACTTATATGTTTCAGAAAGATGGTGCATGGGTTATCTTGACTTCTATGTCTCCAACTGAAGTACGCACATTTCAAGAACATATCAGTAAAACTAATGGCTACTCAGGACTTCAGGCCAACAAGCACACGCAAACAAGGGATGTTAGTCTAAGAAAAGACCCCTTAGATTTGAGGACAAATCTTTTAGAGGCCCAAGGAGATGATGGGAATCAAACCTCTGGATCCAGTAGTGAGAAGCCAATTTGAACAAATGAGCCTAAACATCCACATGCTATTTTTATTCATCTCATAATAAATTGTCTTTACATTGTAGCAAGTAAATTTGTCAGTTTTATAGAACAATGGGTAAATTCACTAATGCTCATTTGTGGGTCATTCATGGACCTACATAAATTAAAGAAGAATCGGTCATATATTATTCCAAGTAGGTGCAAGAAGCCGGCCACATATGAGGGTTTTATTTGTAATTCCTTTAGTTGAAAAACCGACCACACATGTTGCTCTTTACTTGTAATTTTCTTTTGTTAAATTTGCCTTATTTAGAGCAAGTATAAATACTTGCTAAGTAGGGTTTGTGAGAACTTTTTGAACATTAGATATCTAAAAAGTAGGAGAGCTCCTCTTCACGCCACCTTACCCTTATCAATTTCATTTGTGAAATTTTGTCAAGTTGGCTTAAGGAAATATTGTAAGTCATCAATATTTCTTAAGTTGCATCCAATTATTGCTAGTGAGTTATATCTAGTTTATAATTGGTTGATTTTTTTTGTTCCATTTATGCCAAATTAAGGTTCTTGTATTGCTAGGTTTTCACACCAATTGTGGGAATTGTAATTGAATTGTTCCTTTTGTATTTGATTGGTATTGGAATCCAATAGTAGTACATCTTAATTTGATTCACACCATTTAGGGTTACTGGTTCTTGTTTCACGCCATTTGAGGATTCCATCTTCAATCTTGTTTCACGCAATTTAATCAATTGTGTTTGATTTGTTGAGTGGTATTGAGATTCCCCTTGAGCACATCAATATATATATATATAATTACAACTAGAAGAAGAATTTAAATTAGGTCTATTCCATTAGAAGATCAACATCTCTAGTCTATTTCATTAGAAGATTAATTTCTATATGATTAGGTTATAAGGTCTTGCCTATTAGTACATGTATTTGCTTCTTATTTGGTTGGGGTTGGGGGAGAGGGTATGGTGGGGAAGATATAAAATATTGATTGGGTGTAACAAGAGCCCGTGATCGTATTCTTTGAAAAAAGAAAAATAAAATAAAGAGAAAAGTATTGATTGGATGTAATAATAACCTACCACGTTATTTTTTCACTTGGTTGGCACCGAAAAAAGAAATAAAAGAATAAAATATTAATTGAACATAAAAAAAAGCCCATCATCTTTTTTTTTTTTTAAATTACAAATAATTTATAAATTTTAACCTTGATGCAGATATACTCATGAACTTTCAAATGTTACAAATGATTCTCCTAATTTTTGATCTTGTATAGATATAACTTTAAACTTTCAAATAATAACTTCATAAACTTGGATAAATTGGCTACACAAATGGAGGATATAGATCTAGAAAAATTATTGTGCAATTGCTAAGTGAAACCTAAACTAGCTTAGAAAAATTCCATTTAGGGATGGGAAGCAAAATAAAAAGAAATTATTAAAATAACCTCAATCTAAAAACAAGGGTTGTGGATCTAAAGATCTAAATCAAAACCACCTCTTATTGCAGTAGTCGCACAATAAAAATAGTAGTGGCATGGATGATTTAGAGTTAGATGGCCAAAATATGATGGTCACATCAAAATAACAACCCTATAGATTAGTGCCTACTATTAAAGAGAGATAAAATGTAATAGAAAAGGAAGTACCTTTTCTTCTTTATATTAATTAGCTAAACACAAGTGTTTCCCTCAACCTCATGCTTCTTTCCATTATTTCCCAATTTAAGTTATATCACAACTTAGATTTAGAGATAGAAAAGAACCTAAAATGCATAGAAGATGAAACAAATAGAAATTGGGATGAATATTCATTGATGTTAATATAATTGATGTAGAGAGAAAATATATGGTTTATAGATAAGTGATTAGGAATGAACAAAATGCACAACATAATGATACCTATTGTGCCATGTAGTAGAAAGGAACGACGAATCGAGGTGGCAAGTTGTGTGTGAGCATGTGATTTGTATGGAGTGTGAGATCTCATCTCATGTTGATATTATATGTGTTATGTTGTCTTAGGTCATGCAACCCAACTTTGATCAATGGTCTTTACTTTGAATTTTGCGTTATTTTATTTTTGAGGTTTGTGGGTCACTTGCCATCCTAGATAAACTGTATCACTCACCATCAAAGATGGATTATACAACAGACTTATAGTGGTAGGTTGTAACTCATGAAGTAATTTTGCCTTGGTTAGCCACCCTAGGGTTAAGGGATGGTTGTCAACCAAAATATTTTTCTAACCAAATTTTCCTCTTTATTTTTTCATTTTTATTATATTATTTCACTAAATATATTTAATAATATTGTTTTATTAAATTAACTAATTGCAACAAATATTGACAAAACACATGTATGCAAAGTAACAAAACACAAAAATATAGGGTATATAAAGTGAAATTTACCCTATATATTAAAGGTAAAATCCAATAGACACTAGTGGACTTTGATACTATATTAATGAATAAAATTTCATTTTTACCACTAAAACTATTGATCATTTCCAAAAAAGTCCCACATTACCACTTTATGCCTTTTCAATCACATGGCAACAAAAAATCCTATAAGGCGTATATGACATATTTTCCAATCATTATTTTGTTGTATGTCTTTACCTTTTATTTCATTATTATGCAAATCATGTAAAAACTATATGAAATTTCTATACTTGTCACATTAATTTGAGAAAAATTATTGAAGAAAAAAAAAAATCTGGAGTTCAAGAAAAGTGCAATTAGGGCTTTTTACTTCAAAAGAGAAGCTTTGATGGTTACTTTAGCACATACTAAATATTCTAAGGAAAATACTTTAATTTAATTTTGTTTACTAATGTGGATTACTTTTAACGAAATGAAGAGTGTGGACATATGTTGTAATTAACTTTACATATATTCTTGTACATGGGAAATTAAAAAAAAAATCATATATACTATAAAAGATTTTCTTTTACAATTGGTTTGGAAAGACGTTGGAATGGTGAAATTGGATTTTTATTAAAAGTTAAGTTGCCAAGGTGCTCTTACAATTTAGTGCCATGGATGTTGGTATCTATGTTGGATAGATCAAGTTCGAACTCCTTTTTTTATTTTAATTATCAGAAAAAAAAGTTAAGTGGATTTCCAATTATAGTGTAAGAACAAAATTACATCTAAAAGTTTTAAAATATAGGCCATGCGAAGTAAATACGACCTTGTCCTAATATCTAATTTGGCTTAAATAGTTGGAGAAAAAGAAGAAGAAGAAGAAGAAAAAGAAGAAGGAAATGGAAATTAAATGAAGCAAGTTGAGTTTGATCTTCTCTACCTTTCCACATAAATTGATTGTCATGGCCCAACTTAACAAGTTCATTTTTTTTTTCCTACCATAAAGCCAACCTGTAGATAAGACTTGCCAAAGTTAAAAAAAAAGCAAAAGCATGGAGCATAACAATGACTAAGAATAGAAAGGCTCGACTTAAATGACTACCCATTGCATGGCTTAACATTAAAAGTGATTAGGAGTAAAAGGGATTGCAAGGCTACATTATAGTAGATTACACATTGATTAACTGTTAGATGATTAGCTGTAATTTAAAGGACTATTGTTCCCCTTTTCGTGCTTTTGGCAACTCTACTATTGTCTAACTAAACAAAAGGTCACTCCTCTTGTTTGATTAAACTTCACATGAATAAATTATCATAGTTATTGCAGTGTGCCCAATCACTGGTCCTTCCAATTACTAAATTTTGCCAATATATTCATGGCATTGTACTCCAAAAATAGTTGACCATACTCAAAGTTTATTATTTGTTTCCTTAAGAATTAAAAGATGTTAATTAACCTTGGTAGATGTGTATAATGTGTGAAAAATTCTTGCATATAACATGTGATTTATAACCTTTGAATGTGTAAGACAAAATACCTCAAACCCATGAATTTAATAGATATATTTTTAATGATAAATAACTAAGGGATGAAAATAATAAGATATAGATATGTTAAAGATAATGTAAATATGCATATAATGGGTATCTTAATAGAAAATATAGTAAACAACTGATATGATAGAAAGCCCATCTAAAAGCATTCCTAAAATAAGACTCCTAGATTTTGTTTTAAATCCTATCAATAAGATTATATTTTTCTTACAACTCACTCCAGTAAGAAAAATTACATGCTACAATAGAAGAGAAAAGAAGTTAGGAAGTGCACCATATCAAGTAAGTTCCCTAAACCTAGATAGAAACCTTTGGTAATTAACGTAATTATAACTAAAAAAAATTATATGTAGTAATTGGAAACTAAAACCAATTTGTTAGTTATAAGATCATAATGGAGATTACTTCATAGGTTAGAAACTTAATCTTGAGTTCAATTAACGATTTAAGGTTTTCTTGTTGAATTGTAAGAGAGATCAAGAAAATAACCAAGAAAATGGGGATTTTTACAAAATTATAAATAAGTGGAAAATTTAAAAGGGAAATTGAGATTTTTAACAAGAAGATAAAATTTTTAATTAAAGGATGAATTAAGTAGGAACTAAGATCAAGAAATTTACTTAAGGAAGCTTTAGACGGAAACCTCAGGTGTGAATATCAAAAAAGTGAAAAATAAGAAGACTGGTGACCAACTAGGCATCGTAGTAGATCGGGAGGACACTTAGTATCATTTCAATGCCTTCACGCAGTGTTTGCTCGGACTAACAGCTATTACTGCTATTATGTTTAACATACATCCTGGTTTGGCTTTACTTGCATTGTAATTATAGGATGCTAGATCTATATCCAATATTGTTTTGTTAAAAGATGCCTAATATAGATAAATCCATTATGTCCCTATAGAAGATAAAGGCATACACAAGAAGAGTGATTACAGCAATGGATTGTATTCATTGTTGCCCCTAACTTTGATTGATTTAACATCTACTGTAGTAGAAAAGGAAAAGACCCACTAATGTGGTCCAAGTCCTAGGATTTAATCCAAGCATGATCCAACGTAGTGCAACAATCTAAAGTTTATGTCTTTTTAGGGTTTTATATGAAGTAACAGAAAAAAGAAGAAGATATGAATAATTATCAATTGATAATTGGACTAGGATATTGAATCTTGTGTCAATATTCTTACAATAATAGAAATCAATAAGTAATATTAGAAAACTGATGAACTCAAATTGATTTAATTATATTAAAACTCAATCTAGGAGAAAGAAAGGTTTATAATCTCAATAAATATGGCTAATTGTCAAACTATCTCCTTTTATTTTAATAGAAAAACAAAATAGCATCTAAATACAAACCCTAATAGAATGGTAAAATTGTAATTATTGTAAGTCCTAATAAAATAAACAAAATAAGACATAAAACAAGTATCAAAACTTGTGCACGGGTGTTTACTTGTAATAGTAGCTATGTACATCTACATGGGTTAGGTACACGGGTGTGTACATCCCCATGTGTCTCTCAGTTTTTGTTGTTTCTAGGTCTTCTCATCAACATAGACGTGTTTTGCTTGCCTATATGTGTGTTGCTTGGCACACCTAAGTATATAGGCATGTACATCCCCGTGTATTTCTTGGGTCTTGTTATTTCTAAGTCTTTTCATCAACATGGAAGTGTTTTGCTTGCTTATGCATGTGTTGCTCAACATACTTAAGTACATGGGCTATGTACTTCTTGGTTTGCAAGCTCCCTCACTTCGATGCTGCTAAAAGATGATCTTCTTTATTTCAGGGTTCCTTAACATACTTGTCATACTTCCTATGGCCTAAAGTATGTGTATCCCTTATGCATGGCATGACTTCAATTGACTTTCAATACCAATTCAAAGAAAAGAGGAACAATTGACTCCAACTTCTAACAATTGGCATGAAATCTTACTAGAAGAAGAACCTTAATTTGCGTGAGGATGAAATAAGAAGAACAAATCATTTCACATACCAGATATGACACACTAGTAATAATTGAAATAGCTTGAGAATTACTGATATTATGCACAATAATCCTTAAGCAAGAACTCGCCACAATTTCAATTAGAAATTGATAAGAGAGGATGCGTGAAAGATGATGCTCTCCACGGTAAAAAATATCTAAAAAAATGATTGTCAAAAAGTCCCTTACAAAACCTAAACAACAAGTATTTATACCCTACTCTAAATAAGGAAATTACAACAATGTAAAATAGGGCGAAACCAGTCCTAAAGGAGCACTTGAAGAACCGATTCATCCATGTGGAATGAAGTGAAGAAGGGTGGTTTTCTCCAAGTGAAATGCAAGTGAAATAAGGCCGGTTTCTCTTGTCTTTATAGGTTCAAGTATAGCTTACACACTTGACATTAGTGTGTTGGTTTGCCATCCTGTAAAACCGATAAATGTACCTGCTGAAATGCAAATCAATTATAGAATGGAAATGAAGACACTAAACAAATGTCTTCAAGGTCTAATTGTTCAAAGATGACTTTCATCGCTAAATTTTGTAAACCTTTGGCTTTTGCTCTGGTGATGGGTCCTGTAAGTGTATGATTCCTATCATCTCTTTGGGCTTATGGAAGATTTGCCCTCAAATCTGATAGGGCTTCGTGAACGTCATTTGGCAAATATGGTGATAGATCTGCAACATTAAATGTCACAAAGACGCCGTATCCTCCTAGCAATTCTATTATGTATGCATTTTTGTTGATACGTTTGACAACTCTAAAAGGTCCATCTGCTTTGGGTGATAGCTTTTGTGACTTCTTGTGAGGAAACCTGTCTTTACTAAGATTAATCCAAACTAGATCACCCGGATTATAAATTCTGGTTTTCCTATTTTTGTTACCTTGAAGTTTCTACTGTTCCTGTGTTTTTTGAAGATGTTCAGCTGTCCTCTAATGAAGTTTCTAATTCTACTGGGCTCATTCTACTCCACTCAATCTTTTTTCCTTTGTTGCCGGACTAGCTATGAAATCCAATGGAAGAGTAGGATTATAGCCTTATACGACTTCGAAGGGAGACTTACTGGTTGAACTATGAATAGACCTATTATAAGCGAACTTAACAATAGGGAGACATAAGTCTTAATTAGTAAGATTCTTGCCAACTGTTGCTTTTAGTAAGGTACAAAGAGTACGATTAACAACCTCCGTTTGGCCGTTAGTCTGTAGATGGCAAAAGGTACTATACATGAGTTTAGTACCAAGTGTTCTCCATAGTGTTTTCCAAAAAAAGCTAAGAAACTTAGTGTCTCTATCAGATATTATGCTGTGTGGAACACCATGTAGTTTTACAATTTTTTGCATAAACAGGTTAGCTATAAATAGTGCATTGTCCGTTTTGTGGCAAGGCACAAAATGGGACATTTTTTTTGAAGCGATCAACAACAACCATAATAGAATTCTTTCCTCTTTATGTCTTAGGCAGGCCCAAAATAAAATCCATGCTGATATCAATCTAAGGTTGAGTAGGTATAAGTAAAGGCATATATTCACCATGAACCCCTTTCTTTCCTTTTGCTCTCTTACATACCCTACACCTTTCCAGCACTTTATGAACATCCTTCATCATGCCCCTCCAATAAAAATGTTCTTTTAACAAAGCCAGAGTCCTTTTTTTCACCAAAATGACCAAATAACCCTCCAGCATGTGCTTTCCTCACTAATAATTCTCTAATAGACCTATAAGATATATACAATTTTCTAGCCTTATACAAAAAAACCATCAATCATATAATACCCTCAAATATTTTTCCCCTAGAACATTTCTCAACTACTACTTTCAGAGATTCATCATGCATATATTGTTCCTTTAGCAATTCAAATCTAAGTAGTTTCGATTGTAGAGAGGTGACAAGTACATACCTGCGTGACAAAGTATCTGCTACCATATTCGTGTTACCCTTCTTGTACTTAATCACATATGAAAAACTCTCTAAAAACTCTACCCATTTAGCTTAGCGTTTTGATAGATTTTGCTAACCTCTGAAATGTTTTAAGGATTTATGATCTGTATAAATAATGAATTCTTTTGGAAGAAGATAATGCTGCCATGTCATTAATGCCCTCACTAAGGAATATAATTCTTTATTATATATTGAGTATTTTAATGGTGCACCACTCAATTTTTCACTGAAATATGCAATAGGCCTTTTTTCCTGCATCAACACAGCACCAATCCCTATCCTCGAGGCGTCACACTCTAATTCAAAAACTTTGTCAAAATCAGGTAAAACCAATACTGGAGCACTAGTAAGTTTGACCTTTATCTCCTCAAAACTCTTTTGGGCCTTCTCACCTTAAATAAAAGGTACGTTTTTCTTGGTTAGTTCAGTTAATGGACTGGCAATACTACTGAAGTTATAGACAAATCGTTTATAAAATGAAGTTAGTCCATGAAAACATTTTACCTCAGCAATTGATTTTGGTGTTGGCCACTCTTTAATAGCCCTCACTTTCTCCTCATCAACCTTGACACTAGAACCAGATATAATAAACCCTAGAAATGTTACCTCAGTTTGGTAAAAAGAACACTTCTAGAGATTAGCATACAACTGTTGTGCCTTCAATACTGAAAATACAGCTCGTAGATGCTTCACATGATTTTCCAGGTTTTTGCTGTATATGAAAATATCATCAAAATAAACAATAACAAATTTACCTAGAAACTCCTTCATTACATGATTCATTAACCTCATAAAAGTACTAGGAGCATTAGTCAAACCAAACGGCATGACCATCCATTCATATAATCCATGGCATGTTTCAAAAGCGGTCTTCCACTCGTCTCCTTTCCACATTCGAATTTGGTGATATCCGCTTTTAAGGTCTACCTTGGAAAATACCTGTGCACTATATAGCTCATCTAACATATCATCAAGTTTAAGAATAGGATACTTGTATTTGATGGTGATTTTGTTGATGGCTCGGCTATTAATGTACATCCTCCAAGTGCCATCCTTCTTAAGGACAAGAAGGGTTGGAATAGCACAATGATTGATACTCTCCTTGACAAAACCCTGTTCTACCAACTCATTCACCTAATGCTTCAATTCCTTAGCTTCCTCAGGATTCATGCGGTATGTAGGTTAGTTTGGTAAAATTGATCCAAGTTAAAAGTCAATGGCGTGCTCAATACCTTTTAGAGGCGGGAATCCTTCTTGCAATTCATCTGTAAAAAGATCACTGTAGTCATCTAGTACTTGAGATACTATAGAGGGTAGATGCTCACTCTCATCCATCGCTAGGGCATACCTCATCTGCAACAAATATAATAGTCTCTCATCTGCTATGGCCTCTTCAACTCATACTGTCCCACAGATAAGGTCTTCTTCTTCCTAGTCTTACTTATCTACCTCTGAGCCTCCTAGACCTTTGAAGGTGACATTGGGTTCAACATTATATGTTTACCCTTTTTCCAGAGCACATAAGTATTTATGAAGCCATCATGTAAAACCCTCTTGTCATACAACCAAGGCCTGCTAAGCAATATATGAGATGCACACATGGGAAGGATGTCACATAAAATCTCATCGTGATATTTATCCCTTATGCTGAAAGGTACCTTAGCCCTCTAGGTAACATGTAGACTACCCTGCTCACTCAGCCAATGCAATTTATAGGGTTTAGGATGAGAGGTACTAACTAGTTTCAATTTAGTTACTAATAGTGCAACCATTACATTAGTACAACTGCCGCCATAAATAATAATAGCACACAGATTACTTTGTACCTCGCAAGAGATGTGGAATAAATTTTCTCTCTGTTCATCATCATTAGTAGGAAAAGAAGTCAAAGCTTGGTATAGTACATTAATAGATAAATACTAATAATTTCCTTTATCCTCATGTACTACAACATCTGTGTCACTATAATACTCATCTAATATCCCTGATGGCCTCAAGCATGTCTTCCTCATCTTCCTCACTCTTATGCTCCATAGTAATCATAACTCTCCTATTTGGATACTGAGCAACCATATGTCTAAAACCCAAGCATTTAAAACATTTGATTTGACAACTCTGTCCTCCTGATGTCCTAGCTACTGATGGTTTGTTTTCATTTCCTGTAATTGTTTTTCCTTTCCCCACTATCTCCTTCTCCCCTCTACTATCTTGCACCACTGGGCTCTTTTCTACATTTATACTATATCCCCCTCTATCGGCCTTATTACCTTTAGAACCATACAGTTTTGTAGAAGTCCCATACTTATTACTAGTTGCTTTAAATGGATTGGTTCACCTCTATCTTTCCACTTTCAAAGCTAGCTGGATCGCCTCCTCAAGGGTATCATACCTCTGGAGCTCTACAATGCAAGCAATTTCATACTTTAACCTTGACACAAATCGTGCTAGGGTTTGTTCAAGAGGCTCAACTGACCCACATTTGATCTTCAATGTCTCGAACTCCTATAAATACTCGTCAATTGTTTTGCCTCCTTGCCTTAATGTTTGGAGACGCATAAACAACTCCTACCTATAGTGCTCAGGTATAAACCTTTTTCTCATTACTCGTTTCATTTTCCTCTAGGTATGTATATCAGCCTCACCATCTCTTCGTTTGCTAACCACAAGATTCTTCCACCATAAGGTGGCATAGCTTGTAAATTCTTCAGCTATAAGATGAACCTAAGTGTGATCATCAATCTCATAGCACTCAAATAGGCCCTCAACCTTATCCTCCCAATCCAAGTAATCTTCTGCAGAACCCCTTCCAATAAATGAAGGCATATGCAATTTCACATATTCTAAGCCTCGAGGCGGTTTGAACTCATGATTAGGGTAAGGCTCATTTTCAAAATTATCATCCCTTTTGATGGGAATCTATCCTGCAATTCTAATAGTCAGGGAACTTGATTTGGATGATGATCCAAATCACTCACATGTATCCATTTTCTTTATCTAATAATGTTTAAGTTGTAATATAGCAGGTACAGTGATCAGTTTTTACGGAATGCCACATGACCTACACTATTGATCAAATTGGGAACATCATCGGACTCACATCCAATGGTCTACGATGATCACAATTGACTTGAAGAACCGACTCTTTGAAGACCATCTTTGTATTTGTTATTTTATCTTTAAACCGGTTACTTTGTAATCATTTTGGGACATTTTTATTTTTTTTATATTTGTTGAATTAGGACCAGCCACATTAGTGGCATAGATGTAATTTTTGGACATTTCAACCTTAATTGGAGCAAGTATAAATTCTTGCTAACTAGGGTTTTTAGGGAAACTTTTGATAATTAGAAAAACACACCCTTATTGCTGTGAGGAGTCCCCTTGCATTGCAATTGATCTCTTATCAATTCCATCATTGAAATTGTGGCGAGAACTAACTTGAGTGATTGTGAGTAATATCAATCATTTTTTGTTTTTTTACAAATTGTACTTAGTGAGTCATATCTAGGTGTTATTTGTTAGTTCCTTATTTTGTTCATGTGAATTCAGGGTTCTATTTTCAGATTTGAAACATTTCAATTTGAATTGGAATCTTAGTTCATTTCCTTTATTAACCATTGATATTCTTTCAATTGATTGTTCCATATATCCATTTGGCTTCCATTTTTCATGAATTAGGGTGAATTTGTGAAGTGGTTGATTAAGCTAATTGTTGTTGGTTGTTATTGTTATTCATGCCTATTGGAGTATGTTATGTGCTTGAATCATTTGAAGCACATCATCTTTCCTCCATAAAAGTATGATAATCACCTTCTATCCTCCTACCCCTATTGCCTCCAATAACTCCTTCCCTGCGAGCATTCTGATGGGCCACCTAAGGTGGGGGTGCCTGAAGGTTTGCCATTAGTGGTTATGGCATCGTCATTTGATCTACCCATGTTGCTAATGTAGCAATAGTATGATGTGCCTAAAACCAAGTTTAAGCACACAAAAACCAAGATTGAAAGACAATTATACAATGTCAATCAACCTAGTCACTAAATGGTGTCAATTTTCAATGAATGTAACCAATTCTTCAATTAGGATGTGTTCAATCTTAAATCCAAGTATGATGTAGCTCTGATACCAAAAAGATGATGTGCCTAAAAGGGGATTAAGCACAATCAAATGGAATAAAAACCAACCTTAAAAGCAATAAACCAAATCCGGTTCAATAGGTTAGGAATTTCGTAATTCCTAAAGGGGTGTAAGGAGATCCAAATTCAATAGTTTATAAATTATTAAACCACAACGATCAAGTCCTTAAAAACACACTAATCAAACTCGAATTGCCACGTGAATTCAAGAATAACAACAAGAGTCACTTTCGAGATCCCCTTTTATAACAATACAACTCACGGTTCAAAATGACAAGCAATTGTTGATGGTAAATAACAAGTATGATAAGTACTCAAAATAAGCACACTATTTTGAATTGATACTAATTTAAATCCGACCAAGAAATGTTTCAATCCAACCCTAGATATTACAACTAGAGAAGAAAAGAAAACACAACAATTAGAAATTGATATAACTCACAATTTCAATTATTGCACTCGCCACAATCTCAATTCTTGGGATTGAAATTGATAAGAGGAAATTGAACTAGGATAACCCTAAGCTCTCTTACGTAAAAGTGATGTGTTTTTAATATGAAAAATGGCCTCCCAAAAACCTTACTTAAGCAAGTATTTATACTTGCTCCATTTAGGGTTAAAAAGTTCACAAAATTACAACTATGCCACTTTTAGGGTAGTCGGTCCTAAAAGACAATTACAAGCAAATGGAAGTTTCCCAAAAGAAAGATTACAACATAAATAGTCCAAAGAAATAATTATAAATAAAAATAGTCATCAATATGCTAGCTCTTCCATTGGATTTGTCGGCCCAACTCATTGCTGGTTTAGGTCGGTCCATAGATAACCCACAAGCTGAGTCTTAGTGAGTTTGTCCATCGCCCTATAAAGCATGATAAGCATGCCTGTTGGAATATACAATACATGAATAAGAGAAAAAGGGTTAGTAAACAAATAATTCTAGGGTCGATGTGCTCAAAATGGGCCCTCATCGCCAATATTCGAAATCCTTTGGTTCTTGCCCTAATGATAGGTCTTGTCAGATTTTGATTCCTATCACAATAATGGTGAGATCCTACAATTGTTCTTCTAATGTTCTTCCACCTGTAGCACAATGACCTTGACCCCCTCCAACCTGACTATTGGCCTCATTGCCAATTCCACCATTCACACTATCATTTGACATGATTTTGTAATTTTTTTTAAATATACTCTCAACCACCCTTCATAACAACCACACACTTTCACGCCAACAACAAACCTTTATGGCACCAACCATAACACAATAACACAACTTACCTTCACGGTTCAATCACCACAACAACACAACTCACCTTCATAGTTCAACCACCACAATAACACAACTCACCTTTACGGTTCAAGTATACACACACCCGCAAACCACAACGCACACCACGACAGCACACACACACACACCCACGGCACAACACACAACTAATGTAATACACAACCTCAACGGCTACACACACTCCCATGCTTCAATACACAACCATGCAACATACACACTCCCATGGTTCACTTCACTGCACACCACAACACACACACTACAAAAATCACAGCAACAAAGCAAATGATTCCAAGTTTAGTCAAAGTGCATTCAAAGAAATTAATGCACAATTACTCCTCAAGCTAATAATGGAATTCAATTTGAAAATATTTTCCTATTCTCCCCAAATTTTGACCTTACGGATTCACAATGGTAAATCTGAATTTCAAACTTCCAATTCCGAAATTAACAAAGAACAACACAGTACAATCAATATAAAACCTTCTATTGGAACCAATTACAATGATTCCTCAAATTCATCTACGGTAAAGAACCCTAATTCAATCCCTCCTTCAAATTTAACTCACAAAGACGATTGGAAACACGATACAATTCATGTAACATACACTATTCCAATGTGAAATCAACAATTGAACAAAAGCATGACATAAACCCTAAATTCCCAAATCAAGATCTCCACTTCTACGTGTAATTCCCTTCTCAAAACCCAAGCTCTGATACCAAAATTATGATGTGCTTCAATTGACTTTCAATACCAATTCAAAGAAAAGAGGAACAATTAACTCCAACTTTCAACAATTGGCATGAACCCTTGCTAGAAGAAGAACCCTAATTTGTGTGAGGATGAAATAAGAAGAACAAATCTAATTACGTACCAAATATGACACACTAGTAATAATTGGAATGGCTTGAGAATTACTGATATTATGCACAATAATCCTTAAGTAAGAACTTGCCACAATTTCAATTAGAAATTGATAAGAGAGGATGCGTGAAAGAGGATGCTCTCTACGGTAAAAAAATCTAAAAAAATGATTCTCAAAAAGTCCCTTATAAAACCTAAATAAAAAATATTTATAACCTACTCTAAATAAGGAAATTACAACAATGTAAAATAGAGTAAAACCGGTCCTAATAGAGCACTTGAAGAACCGATTCATCCACGTGGAATGAAGTGAAGATGGCAGGTTTTCTCCAAGTGAAATGTAAGTGAAATAGAGCCAGTTCTTCTTGTCTTTATAGGATTAAGTATAGCTTACACACTTGACATTAGTGTGTTGGTTCACCATCCTGTAAAACCGATAAGTGTACCTGTTGAAATGCAAAGCAATTATGCAATGGAAATGAAGACACTAAACAACTGTTTTTGGGGTCTAATTGTTCAAAGATGACTCTCATCGCCAAATTTTGTAAACCTTTGGCTCTTGCTCTGGTGATGGGTCTTGTAAGTGTATGATTCCTATAATGGCACCTTCGATTACATCATTCCACTCATGTTAGAAAGGAGTCAACTTTGAATTTGAAATTTCCTAAATGTCTGATGGATCCTTACTCTTGCAAACAAATTTTTTGTATTATTCTTGAATTCTCCTTTAGGTTTTAATCCTTCTCCATTGCACTTGGACTCATGGCCTTCAATGTAATCTTCTTACTATCTTTTGTAAAGGCATATTGATTCTTATAGCTATAAAAAATTGCTTGACAATTTGATTACCAAGGCCTTCCTAGTAAAACATTTGCTACATCCATAGGCACTATTGATGAGATCCATGATGAGAGCCAAGCCGGAAGAAGAAATGTGGATCCTCTTGAAGTGCCGCTTGGATGGATCACAAGAAATCAAGCGAAACGATTCAAGGAAGCACTTAACGGGTTGATAAAGGTTGTCCATGAAGCCGGAAAGGATTGGAGCAATCATGAAGTTGGAACGGATTGGAACAACCATGGGAAGACCTTTGCTCTTATACAAGTCACACCGGACATGGGTTGAAGAGGGAGTGTACTTTCAAGGCACGGCCGTGTATGGAGTCAAGCAAATCCACAGAAAGATACACGGCCAAAGTACACGGGCGTGTATGTTGCCAAAAGTTGCACAGAAAGATATACGGCCAAAGTACACGGGCGTGTATGTTGCCAGAAGTTGCACAGAAAGGTACACGGCCAAAGTACACGGGCGTATACACGGCCGTGTATCCCCTGCCGGCCAGCTTGTTCTGTTTTCGCGTTTTTACGCCACTTATCTAAACTACGTCGTTTTGGACTTGTTTTACACGAATTGTAACCCTAGTATAAAAGCTCCTAGGGTTTAGAACAATGAAGAATACATCTTTGAACATTAAACACTTTTGAGAGGCACCTCTCTTGGTTCTTCAAGAACTAACTAGAACTTATCGGATTAATTTCCGTGGCGTTCATCCCGACTTATCAATTGGTCTTTCATCTCGATTGTGGCGTCTTCATTTTATACCAAGGTTCTTGTCTCGCTTATAGACAACGGGTCGCGGTTTCCACTTTAGGTGTTTGGGCATCTTAGGCAACGAATTTCCGAATGTATTGGTATTGGGTTTCGTCACGGGTTGGCGTGGTTCGTATCAGTTTTGGTATCAGAGCTTAGGTTTATCAAAACATCAAGTTCGGTTGAGGAAGGTAATATCAAAAACCCTAACTCCAATCGTTCATATCAATTATCGTATTCAATTTCGTAGTATTGATTGTCTTTTGATAGTGTAATATCGCCTAAGCGATTGTTAAAAAAAAGAGAGAGTAAAAATCAGGACAAAAAAAAAAAGAAGAGAAAAGAAAAGAAAAGAAAAACGTGATCAAGAGCAACAACCAAGACAAACAAAAAAAAAAAAAATTCGGATAGAAAAATAGAGGGAAAATTTACGAACCCTAGAGTTGTTTTGAATTCTACGGAAGGAAATTGGTGTAGTTCGGGTTAGTTCCAAGAGAATTGAGAAGAGGAAATTGGCGAGTTGATATCATCATTATTTGTGAGAATACACGAGTGACTGTGTGATATCATCATTTGAGCGAAACACATAAGGGAGTGTATCGTGAGGTTTAATTATATATATATTTGTGTCAGTACTAATCTTTTCTGCAGGAACTATGTCGAGACAACATTCTCCGGAAAGTGAGAGGGGAAGGTTTGATGCTAGGTTAGTAATTGAGGCGTTGAGGGGAGAAATGAAGAGGATGTTCCAAGAAGGAATGGAATAAATTCATGAGACGGTGGAGCAAAGACTAGAGCAATCCACAAACGTATTCCAAGGGCGTAAGAGGGAGAGTCGTTCTAGGAGAGTACCGAGGGGTGGAGATGAAATGTCAGATGATGATTTTGATGAGCCTTCTGTCGGGAGTTATAGAGGATATAGTGGTCGGAATAGAGGAACTAGGGATTTGGAAGATAGGGGAGATAGGAATAGAGAGGATGATCAATTGAGTAGCATAAAGATGAAGATTCCTCCTTTCTAAGGGAAGAATGATCCCGAGGCATACTTAGAGTGGGAGAAAAAGGTGGAGATGGTGTTTGATTGTCACAACTATAGTGGGAGAAAGAAAGTAAAACTTGCTGCCATGGAATTTTCGGATTATGCTATAGTGTGGTGGGATTAATTAATGTTGAATAGAAGGAGGAGTGGCGAGCCACCTATTGAGTCTTGGGAAGAGATGAAAAGAGTGATGAAGAAGCGGTTTGTACCTACGTATTACTATCGTGAATTGCACAACAAGTTGCAAACTCTGAGGCAGGAAAGCCGAAGTGTAGATGAGTATTTCAAGGAGATGGAATTCACTATGATTAGGGCGAATGTAGAGGAGGATAGAGAGGCTACAATGGCTAGATTTCTTGCGGGGTTGAATAGAGAAATCCAAAATGTTGTTGAATTGCAGCATTATGTAGAATTGGAGGATATGGTCCACATGGCTATAAAAGTTGAGAACCAACACAAGAGGAGAGGTAGTAGTAATGCACGGTTGCAACAGGGTAATGGTTCAACCACTTGGAAGACTAATCAATGGAAGAAGGAAGAAAAGCCTTTACCCACCAAACTAAAAGGGGAGCTGAGGCAAGCGGGTTCTACTCCTGGTAATCAAGGTAACCCTGAATCTTCTACTTCTAGAAATCATGACATTAGATGTTTTAAATGTCAAGGTAGAGGCCATATTGCTAGTCAATGTCCAAATAGGCGTGTGATGATTTTGCGTGATGATGGAGAGTATGAGACTGAGGGGGATAGTGAAGAAGAGGATATGCCTCCATTAGAGGATGCTAGTGATGATGAGGAGCCTGCAATGGGAAGGCTAGTGGCAGTAGTGAAGAGAGCTTTGAATGTGTAGGTGAAGGAAGAAGAGGAGGTGCAAAGGGAGAATATATTTCATACTAGATGTTATCTAGGAGATCACATTTGTAGTTTAATTATTGATGGGGGAAGTTGCACCAATGTAGTGAGTAATTTTATTGTTGAGAGGCTAGGGCTCAAAACTGTTAGACACCCTAGTCCATATAAATTGCAGTGGTTGAATGATAGTGGTGAGACTAAGGTGAGTAAGCAAGCCTTGATTGGGTTTCGCATTGGTAGGTATGAGGATGAGGTGTTATGTGATGTAGTGCTAATGCAAACATGTCATGTGTTGTTGGGGAGGCCATGGCAATTTGATAGGAAGGTTGTGCATGATGGCTTTTCTAACAAGTATACGCTTGTTCACCAAGGGAAGAGCTTTAATCTTAAACCGTTAACACCTAAGCAGATGTATGAGGACCAGTTGCAGCTACAACAGTCGTTTGCAAAACACAAGGTGAGTGAAAAGCAGAGTGAGAGTGAGAGAGCAAAAGACAATGAGAAGAAAAAGAAATATAAAAGTCAAGATCAAAAGGAAAAGGAGAGGAAGGCTGGAAAGAGTGTGAGAGGCCAAGTTGAAGGGGAATCAACTTTGGTGGTGAGTGAAAAGGAAAGGGCAGCCTTGCAAAAGGAGAGTTATGTGGCAAGAGCGAGTATAGTGAGGAGAGCGTTAGTGAGGAAGCAACCTATGTTGTTGCTGGTTTTTAAAGAAACATGTTTGACTACTAACGAATTATTTAACGCTTTGCCTAGTGTGGTTGTGTCTCTTGTGCAGGATTTTGAAAATGTCTTTCCGAAGGAACTCCAAAGGCAGGTAGATGAGTTAATGGAGAAGGGATACGTGAGAGAAGGCATGAGTCCATGTGCAGTGCCTTTGATTTTGGTGCCTAAGAAGGATGGGACATGGAGAATGTGTGTTGATTGCCGCACCATCAACAACCTTACGGTAAAGTATCGTCATCCCATTCCTTGTTTAGATGACTTCTTAGATTGGTTATATGAGTATAGTGTCATTCCTCATGAGCCATGGATAAACATTTCTATAGATTTTATGTTAGGATTATCTAGGCCTAGGCATGGTCGAGATTCTATTTTTGTGGTTGTGGATAGGATTTCTAAATTGGTTCATTTCTTTCCTTGTCATAAAACTGATGATGCTATACACATTGTTGATTTGTTCTTTAGAAAGGTAGTGCGTCCACATGGTATACCTAGAAGCATTGTTAGTGATCGAGATGAGAAATTTTTGAGTCATTTTTGGAGAGTATTGTGGGAAAGGTTGGGAACTAAATGGATGTTTTCAACTATCTATCACCCACAAATTGATGTGGTTAATAGGACTTTAATTCAATTGTTAAGGGCAATCATAGAGAAGAACATTAGGACTTGGAAGGATTGTTTACCATTTGTGGAGTTTGCATATAGCAGGGCTTTATATAGCACTACTCATTGTTCACCATTTGAAATTGTGTATGGTTTTAACCCATTGGTTCCTATTTATTTATTGCCATTTCCACTTAACAAGTCTGTGAGTTTTGATGCTGATTCTAAGGCAGATTTCATGAGAAAGATACATGCATAGGTAAAGATTAGGATTGTAAAACAAAATGCCAGGGTCGCTTCAAGGGTGAACAAGGACAGGAGACCCAAGATTTTTCAGCCTGGAGATTGGGTTTGGGTGCATTTTCGCAAGGAGAGTTTTCCATTGCAGAGGAGATCCAAGTTGAACCCTAGGGGAGACGGTCCATTTCCGATGCTTAGGAGAATCAATGATAATGCATACAAGAAAGATTTACCAGGTGAGTATCAAGTAAGTGTTACGTTTAATGTTACTGATCTGAGTCCATTTGATGCAGGCAATGATTTGAGGACAAATCCTTTTCAAGAGGAGGGGAATGATGAGAGCCAAGCCGGAAGAAGAAATGTGGATCCTCTTGAAGTGCCGCTTGGATGGATCACAAGAAATCAAGCGAAACGATTCAAGGAAGCACTTAACGGGTTGATAAAGGTTGTCCATGAAGCCAGAAAGGATTGGAGCAATCATGAAGTTGGAACGGATTGGAACAACCATGGGAAGACCCTTGCTCTTATACAAGTCACATCGGACACGGGTTGAAGAGGGCGTATACTTTCAAGGCACGGCCGTGTATGGAGTCAAGCAAATCCACAGAAAGATACACGGCTAAAGTACACGGCCAAAGTACACGGGCGTGTATGTTGCCAGAAGTTGCACAGAAAGATACACGGCCAAAGTACACGGGCGTGTATGTTGCCAGAAGTTGCACAGAAAGGTACACGGCCAAAGTACACGGGCGTGTACACGGCCGTGTATCCCCTACCGGCCAACTTGTTCTGTTTTCGCGTTTTTATGCCACTTATCTAAACTACGTCGTTTTGGACTTGTTTTACACGAATTGTAACCCTAGTATAAAAGCTCCTAGGGTTTAGAACTATGAAGAATACATCTTTGAACATTAAACACTTTTGAGAGGCACCTCTCTTGGTTCTTTAAGAACTAACTAGAACTTATCGGATTAATTTCGGTGGCATTCATCCCGACTTATCAATCGGTCTTTCATCCCGATTGTAGCGTCGTCATTTTATACCAAGGTTCTTGTCTCGCTTATAGACAACGGGTCGCGGTTTCCACTTTAGGTGTTTGGGCGTCTTAGGCAACGAATTTCCGAACGTATTGGTATTGGGTTTCGTCATGGGTTGGCGTGGTTTGTATCAACTATATCACACAAAATCTAAGGACTATACTCACCTATAGTGAATGGCACCCTAACTCGCTTTTTAACCTACATTGTTCCCTTTAACCTAGACCAATGTAAATATAAGGTCTTCGAGGTGTCTTAGCCTTTATCCTAGCACTATGAACAAGGGTTGCAAAAACTATTAACTTAATTTCCCTCATCAACTATAAAAGAACTGGACTTACCCTTTACCATCCCTTGAATATAAAATAGATTTTCTCTTTATTTTGCTCCCTTAGATTTGTTAGTATCCACACTTTGTCGATCTACTAGCATAAGAGGTAACATCTCTCCATCAGAGTCCCCACTAAGTTCAACCGTCTCACATTCTAATTGATTTAATTTTTCTTTAGTGTACCTCACACCCTTTTCATTATCTTGATAAATCACTTCTTTCCCTTTAAGAACTATAGCTTGGAGATTAAGACATTTAGCTGCAAGATGTCTATATCCTTAGCAATTGAAACACAACACCTATTTAGGTTTTTGCTAAGAACTGCCTCTATCCTGACCACCCATAAACTAAGCCTTAACTTTCTCTAAAGATCGATCAATACATCTATCATCAACCCTCTCATCTACTTTATCAACCTTATTCTCAATTCTAGCCTCTTTAGTCGAAGTATTAGATTTACGAGATATCTATGGTCTATTAGGATTTTTGCGCCTCTAGTATTCCACATTAATGGCCATTTGCATTGCTTCTTTAAAGTGACAAATCTCTACAACTCAACCACACTAGCTATCTTAAACTTCAACCTAATAATAAATCTCCCAATTGTTTGCTCTAGGGTTCATTTAAAGCACACTTAATACTTATAATCTCAAATTCTTGAATGTATTCCTCAATATTAAGGATACTCTACCTCAAAATTTGTAGCCTTTTGTATAAATCCTACTTGTAATAGTTAAGCACAAAGTGATGATGCATCAAATTTTTTATCTTCCTCTAGGTAGCAATTTCTCTTTCCCTTGTGCATCGCCTATTATTTAGAGAATTGTTCCACCACTTTACTGTATAGTTAGTAAATTTGGTGGCAGCCAGTTTCACTCTTACCTCTTCAACACAATCATAGTAATAAAAAAGCTTCTCTACTTTGTCTTGCCACTCAAAATACTTATTTACATTACTTGTATTATTGCATGAAAGAATTTTTAATTTCACTAAACCAAAACCTTTATTCTGGATTAGCCTCCTAACATGCATATGATTCAACTCCTCATCTTTGTCACTAAACATAGGATTATTCACAACTTCTCTTAGAACTTTGCCTTGTCTAACATTACTAAGATGCATTTCATCTTCGTGCCTATGAGCCTTGAACTCCTCTTCGACCTTCCAAATTGTTATTATTAACATGCACCCAAGGTTGTCAAACTCGTGAGTTAACTCGCATACAAAATCGGGGAGAAGTAAAATCATAATAGAATCGCAATTTTGATGAACAGTAAAATCGTCAAAATCGTGAGTTTGAACGTTTCTACCAATTCCACAATATTGCACAATTAAGTAAAATTTTAGCTATTCGGATCCGCATGAACAAATATGTAATAATAGCTATTCATGGGCCCAACCCAAACTTTTAATAAAAAAATATAGGCTTAATTGCTAAAAGCCCCTAGCATCCAGGAGGCGTTGCCCCCTTGAAATCCCTATCGGGGTGGCTTCCCCAGACCCCCGTGCTTTCCTGTCATAGGGGAGTATGAGCCATACCCCAACATGTTCGTCGGTTATCACTCCTCTTTTGTCAGTGTGGCGCGTTGCATTGAAGTCTTTGTGTTTGTGTTTGTCGATTGTTAGTCTTCTTGTTCCTATTTGTGATCATGTTTGTGTTAAAGCACTCATGTTTAATTGCTACAACTTTCCTTATTTTAATTAATATTTTTGTAATAGTAAAAAAAATAAAGGGTGGATAACTTTAACTTTTTAAGAATTTTTTAGATTTTTAATTTTATAGGAAAGGTATAAATGTATTTATATTTCTATCTTTTCAATATCTCATAATTAAGTAAATATGAGATATTATTAAGTAAATATATTTTAAATTAATAATCACGAATAGTGCAAAAATTTACCTAGTAATATATAATTTTGAAGGTTTTTCTTGTTATAATATCTTCTTTATTATTTACTTTTGGTTAGTAATTATTTGTCATTTTTTAATATTACTCATTTCTAATAGTATATCTTCGTTATCGACATTTATTTATTAGTAATTTCTTAAAGTCACAATTGATTTTTAAATTTTATCTATTATCTTTTAGCTTTTGTATATATAACTAGGTGAAACTTGCTTTATACATGATTTATCATTTTAGAAATAAAATATCTATATTATACAACTTATGCTTGATTATCTATATTATGATATTTATTGCAAATTTGCAATTTATGGCTAAAATAAATGCTGAATTTCCTTATTTCTATTATTCATTATATTTTTTAATGACTATTGTAAGTAAACTTATAATAATTGGAAGTTATTTTACATAGGTTGTAAAAACTTACATTTCTACATTCCGCTTCTACGTTCCGATTCTACGGACTCCTTAGTGATTCTACGTAGAATCACGATTTTGACAACCTTGCATGCACCTGTAGCATCAACAACACCTTGCATAGCATCCTTAATGACACTTGCTATCGAAGTCCCCAAATTGTGAAAATTCTCATCATGCTTATCTATAAGAGCTCGCTTCACATTATTTAACTCATTCATATACTTTTAAGAGTCTTTAATACCTTAGTTCTTGCCCTACTCTTATTATTCCTCTCATTTGTCACCTCTCCTAACCTTAATTGATCACCCATTACTACAGATAACTACGTAATCACCACAAATCTAGCAACAATAATTTAACCAACAAAACACCTAAAATTTACCTTACATAAATTGTAGCATGTTGCACCTTATAACTCAATAGCTATCTATTACAACCTATAACTTTATTACCAAATATGATGTGGCCTAAATCTTAGGATTGAATCTAGGCACGATCTAACGTAGCATAGTGATTTAAATTTTATGTCTTTTTAAAGTCTTATATGATGTAACAAAAAAATAAAGAGGATATGAATAATTATCAATCGATAATTGAACTAGGGTATTGAATCATGTTTTGATATCTTCATGACAATAGAAATCAACAAGTAATATGATTAGAAGATCGATAAACTCATAGGTTAATCTAATTATAGTAAAACTTACTCTAGGAGAAAGAAAGATTTATAATCTCAATAAATATGGCTAACTGTCATATTGTCTCCTTTTATTTCAATAGAAAAAAAAATAACATTTAAATACTAACCCTAATAGAATGGTAAAATTTTAATTAATGCAAGTCCTAATAAAATAAACAAAATAAGACATAAAACAAATATCAAGACGTATACATAGGTTTTTACTTGTAATAGTAGCTGTGTATATCTAAACAGGTTAAATGCACGGTCATGTATACACCCCCATCTATCTATCGTGTTTTATTGTTTCCAAGTCTTCTCATCAACACAAACGTGTTTTGCTTGCCTACGCATGTGTTGTTCAACATGTTTAAGTACATGCCATTCACAAGAGTTAAAGCACCTCCATGGACATGGTCATTTAGGGTAAACATGATGCCAATCACTTAGCAATGGCAGTGAAAGAGCACCTATGTATCTTCAAAGTTGAAACTCCAGCATCAAAGGTTGGAACGACCTTCATTTGTTAATGCCTCCAGGTCTGCACACTCACAAACATTGAAATTTGGAACGATCTCTTTATAAAAGGTTGAAGTGACCTCCTTATAGCTAATTAACATAGTGCTATCACATTATCGCTTGATTTACTTGTAGTTGCCGAGATCATAACGATCTCCTCCACCAACAGTTAAAGCAAACCTCTTGCAGTCAACTAGCGCTATCTGAGCATGCCATCTTTGAATGAGGAGCAATTGATTCAAAGCTGTATCTGGAAGGAGAGGCTGAAGTAGTCTCATCTTCCATAAATGCTCTTTCATGATCATTAGGATTGAGTCAATCTTTGAGACGCAAAGTCAAATAAATCTGCTTAATATCACCTTGCCTTTACTCAAGTTAAAGCAATTTGCTACTATAAATGATTGAAGCATTCTCTTCATGCTCAATCATCACCATTTAGTTGAAGCATTGCTCCTAAGCATGTGATCAACTTAATTCTTCAGAGACCAAAACAATTTCAACATCAAATCTTGTAGTCAATAAGGTATACTACTAACTTGTAAAAAGAATTGAGGCAATTTCAAGTCTTGTCAATTAGTTCGTTTCATGTTCATCTAGCTATAACCTTGATTGTCTCAAGTATAAAGTTAATCATGGAGTTAAAGCATGCTTCTAAACTTGTTGCATAAAGCATGAGGGAGTATTTTTCTTAGATTGCATCACTCGCTTAAAAACTTTATCATTGCTCTTAAATGATTATCCCATACATTTAATATAGATGTTCAACAAAAAACTTGCTCCCTTATTGCACTTAGTGAAGACACTTGGTTAAAACTCACCCCTCTAATGTGGAGGCTTGAGATACTTAATTGAAGCATATGCTTTGACATGAATAGTTGATCCTTTTGACTACTAAGTAATGGCTTCATATCTCCTCAAGGATTTAAATATTTGGATGAAGTTTGAACTCCCTTGAGTGGTAGCATATTGATTGTTATAGTAGATGAAAGTGCTTAAATTATGCATCGTACTTTTAGATATTAGTTATGCACTTGTAGAGAACTGAAGCAAACCTATCCAAATCATCAATGAGCTTGGCACTAGAAGTAGAGCCTAAAATTCTAGTCTTATTGAAATCTTGAACACTAGCTTTGCATTTGATGTTGATGACAATCATCGGTTGAAGCATAAACTCTCTTAGGTAAGGTGACTCCTAGTTTACTAAGCTTGATAACGTTGGAGCACTTAAATTGATGCCTTGATTCTTAAACCGATCTCTTAGTTTGATGACAATTTTTACTTCTAGCTCCTTGCCGGAATGTTTTTGGGCCAAATTTAACCTTTGATTTATAGTTGATTAAGCTTGCAAGAGAATAAATGTGAGCTATCGATCCTAGAGTTGTCTTCGGTGTTTGCACTTCAATGTTCAGGTTAGATAAATTCTTAAGAAAGAGTGGTGGCTAGAAAGAGAGGGAGAGTGTAAGAGTTTTAGATCCCTTACCTTGGTGGAGTGATCACCTATTTACAATGAGGGTATTGTGAGATATTGATGACAAATAAATCTTTAATAAAAGATATCTATACTTATCTAATAAAGATATGGTTGAATGTATCTTGAGTCACCTATAAAAGGCCGCAATAGGTTCGAAATGCACACTTTTGCATACTTTAACTTTCTAAAATCCTTTGAAATTTCTTATGCTCTTGCATTCCCTTTTCATCTTCTTCTTTTTGCATCTATTTCCACCTCTTCACTTTTTCATCAAGAAAACACATTTGAAGGTACACGAATGGCGCTTTAATCTTCTTCTTCCTCACACACAACCACAAACCTCAATATTCACCTCCATTAGGGGGATTCCCCCTCACCTTAAGGGTTATGACGACAAAGGTGGCAAGACCTTCAAGTCAACCCCACAATGGTGCACCATAGGCTAAGTAGAGTGAGATGTCGTATGGATTGCTATTTGAAGAGAGTAAGTGTGGTGAGTTAGCCTTAGATATCTAGCTTGATGACAAGGAAGAATATACACCTATCAAGCTATGTTTTAAGAGGCTAGCAACTTCTAAATTGACTCTGGAAGCTATGAAAAGCATGCTATCAGAGGCAAAAGTGGACTTAGTGTAGTTGTACTATAGTCCACTTCTAAGTGGCTAGATCATTCGACTAACTAAAGAGGATGAGCAAGTTACTTTGGTGGAGGGTAACCACTTTTGTATCTATTAACGATACTTTGAGTTTCAGTTGTGGCTACCCTTTGCTGACTTCTAGAAGAGCTTCCTCAACTTCTACTATGTCAACTTATGTAAGCTTATGCCTAATGCTTACATGTTGTTGGCTGCCTTCAAAAGCCTTTGTGAATTCTCCATAGTTCTGCCCATAGTCCAGCTATTTTGGTACTTCTATAGCATAAAGTGCTTTGAGCCTTCTCTAAGGTGGTATTATTTGGCAAGTCGAGGTGGCATTGAAGGGCCATTATCCTCGATCCACAACTAGAAGGAAAATTTCATCATAGTCAAGTCCATAGTTGTCAAAATCTCAAATTTACTTCTATAATTCTATGAGTTTACGATTTTAGAATGTCTTTTTGAGTTAACTCGGGTATATAATCATTTTTATATAGACTCATGGTAGAATCATGAGTTTACATATAAAATCAGTAGAATCTTACATTTTTAATCAAGTCTACCGATTTTTCCTATTATAGTTAATTGGACTAAAAATTGAAAAATATAACTTAACTTTCATAAGATATGAATATTATTAGTAATTTGAAAGACTTGGAATTAGAATATAAGAATATAATTGATGATGGTACCAACAATAGTATTGGGTTTGACGATGAAGATGGTAGTGATGATGGTTATGATAAAGAGAGAGTTGACAATAGTTTTTATTCTTAATGATGATAAGAGAGTTAACAATTTTTTTATCTTTTTATTTTATTATTATAATTTATATTGTAATACATTTCATATTAGCACTATTATTCATATTGTAGTTTTATATATTAGCATAATAAATTATGTCAATTTATCTGTACTATAAATATATAACTTTTATTGTAAGTTGTGATTAAAATTTATGTTGAATTTATTTATTTTCATTTTATATTTCATCTTTTTTCTAACTATAGTAAACATATCAACAGTTTTTTAAAGCTATTTTATATAGGTTTATAAAAACTTGCGTTTCTACGTTTCGATTCTACGTTCTGATTCTACAAACCTTTTGGTGATTTTAGGTAGAATCACTAGTTTGACAACCTTGGTCAAGTCTATCGAGGAGTTAGACTTTTGGGTATGTTGGGTAAACGTGATTAGGACTAAGGTCATATGACTCTTGCTTAATGATCTTCTCCATGTTGAGGCGCTTAATAAGGCTGTTCAAAACAATGGTAAGCCCTTCTATGCCTTAAGCTTCATCCGCGGTTTCCTTGGAATTGCAGAGGGTACCTTAGAAGCTCTTAAGGCTAATGTGAGGTAGGGAAGCAGAGCTACAAAGAAATAGGGTGAAACTACCGAAGGGTTAGATAAAGGTAAAAGTCCATGCTTAGGGGATTGACTAAAGGGGAGCTACTCATCCATCATGACTTGGACACTTGGTCCCTTTAGAGAGTTTATGCCTAGTAAGACTTTTTAAAGATTGAATTAACTATGTTCATTGCTTTTTCTAGATACGTAGCTCAATAGGGTCCATATATTTAACTTGGTTGCTTACCAAGCTACCTTTAGCTTGAAGGAGGCCTAAGGGGTGAATAAGATACTCAAGGAGGTGCCCTCTCTAAAGAAGGCCCTAACTAAGGGGATTGTCAGTAGGGATGAGGAGCCTCTATAAGATGTGCCTCTAATTTAAGTGATCTATGGGAAGATAAGGATAAGGTGATTGAGCTTGAGAAGAGGCATGGTTTTGACTTGGAGGCTAAAGCAATAATAAAGTGAGCTTGGTAGAAGGAGGTAATCTAGGTGCCGAGCAAAATGGAGGCAAAACCTATTGCTTTGGTGGGGGAAGTTAGATCTCTTATTGTTGAGCAGCGTCAGAAAAGGAGGTTCGACCTTAATTAGGGAAGAAAGGAGGGTAAGGACTCTAAGAGGACAACACCGACATTATAATCATCAAGGGTCTCCTTTCTTCCTCTTGCTTAGCAAGTGGGACTAGAGGTAAGGTTTGAGTGTGCTAAGTTAATATTTAATAGTCTCTGGCCTTAAGATTTGTAGCCTAATGAGAAGATTGTGTCTTGTATGATGATGGCACAAGTGCAGTATTTCTTTATAAAATTTTTTTTGAGGTAAACTTCTTTACACTCATCAACCCTTGTATTTAATCTTATAAACCCTTTTAGTTAATCTTGTAAACTTCTTTACACTCGCCAAACAATGATATTGATGTTTTACTTTAGCCTCTTGTTGATAAGCTAATGTAATTGTGGATAAATGAGGTTTACATATTTGATGTCATTGTAGAATGCTTCTTTTGCATAGAAGTTGCATTGCTTTAAACAATTTATGATTTTCTAGCATAAGGAGATGTGTTGACATAGATTACTAAAGGGTATAAAGCATGTCCCATTTGTAATGTTGATGTGATTATTGGACATAGCAAACTGAATTCCACTTCATAGGACATAGGTGATTCTTACTAATGAAATATTGTTGTTGTCACAGTGCTATGCACTTAGATAAGGAAGTCGCGAAGAGGTTGGCTCCTCAAGAATTATTAGGTAGTAAAAATTTAATGCAGCTATTTAGTTATGAAGATAAGGTTCTTAGGAAGTCATCTATTAATATGACGAGGTGGTGAAATGAAGAAGGTACCAATTGGAGTAAGAAAAGCATTCCTTAGGAATTGCCATATTAGAGGGAGTAAGAAGTGAGACATAACCTTGATGTGATGCATGTAGAAAGAAACATATGTGATAGCTTAGTGGAAACATTTTTGAATATCATGGTAAATCAAATGATACCAAGAGGGTTAAAAATGATAGTATAACGATGGGGATTTGGCTCAAGCTACACCTTACTAGTTAGAAGGATCACACCATGAAGCTATTAACACTATTTACATTGCAATCTAATCATGTAAAGAAAGTTTGTGGATTAAGAAAGGATGTGATACATCTAGATGGGGATGCTTCTAATATATTATCGTGTCTAAGGTAATTAGAAGCAATGCTCAGTGGTCCGAACAGTTATACCTGTCATGTGTTACATCAACACTTTTTATTGGTGGTTTTATAAGGGTTTGTAAGAGAGTAGCATAATCATAACATTATTAATAATACACTGACACTGCAATAAAGATTGATTTTAAGATGAATAATTAACATGTCATAACTAACTAGTGTGCCTAGTTATATTGCAATAATAAAAACTAGTGAATATTCACCAAATCAATCTCTTGAGGATGAAAGAATATGCTAAGTACTATATATAGGCTTACTGCTTTAATCCAAGCAAACCAAATTAAGATTTAGGTATTGTGTAATCTGAATTATGCTATCAAATTTAAAATTAAAAGAAATGTGGTGCATGAAAAGTGTGGGATTTTGATACTAATTGTTTGAAGTTCTTGATAACTAATGTTACTTGGGTATTTAACAAGGTCTTTAATAGGTTTTAAATAAAATTCACTTGAACTCATCTCTATGGTCAAGTAGATGAAATTTCCTATATAATAAAAACATCTAGTTGTGATATGTTTTCCTATATGATCACCTAAGTATTTAGCCACTGTCACTAACTAAATACTTTAGCTAGAAATGTAGACCAATTATCAGGTCACTCTCAAGACCCACATTTCCGATGACATAATGAATGTAAATTCAAGTGCTTTCAGCAAAACCTAACAGTCATGCAATTTTATAAAAACATCCTAGTTATCTCTAGCAAAGTTCTAAATCCTTAGTTAGATAGATATAAAAAAAAAAAAACCCTAAACTTGCTAAACTCAATGGTCATACAATTTAACAAGTTTCAAAAGAAACTACACCAAAATCTCAATGAAACACCTAAGTTAGTATCGATTAAACATTACTCATATCAAGAAATCTAACAAAATATCATAAATCCACAACAAACTACTTAGCTACTCAGAAACAGAAAAAACATAACAAGAATACAAAATAAACATTGAAACAACCATTAGAATGAGTTTAGAATGAACCAAGTTAAGATTACACCAAAACCCAAATCTAAGGTTGCAAAATCCACATTTCCAATGCTTGTAGGAATTCCTAAAGCTCCAATTAGCATAAAACAATTAACTATGCTAAAACTACCCTAGAAACCACTATGCCCTAAGTTTCAACTAATAAAATGAGAGAAAAGTATGTGAAAATGGCATCTCTCCACTATATAAATGAAATGTAGCTTTTTATATCTGCAATGCACTGGTTGATCAGTACAATAAGTTACCATATGGATGGTGCACATGTGGCAATTCCTCGTGAATTAGGTTTTATGAGTGGCTTTGTAGCGGTTAGGGTTTATGAGTCAATGGTAGGATAGTGTATGTTGTTGGCTCTTAGCTGGTGGAACACTATCCTTGCACTGTGATTGATCATTTCAAGATGGCATCAAATATGGCTCAACTTCACTCTACCATCTAGCTAGTGCTACACCTATTGTTTAGACAATAACCCCTATTCTAATTCCCCTATTTTCACAAGGGTTTAAATGATGAGTAAAATTACTATCTAAAACTTACCTATGTAGTTGCAAAAGATAAATAAAAAATTAGAATGCTTAGAGATTTATAGAGGTTCCGCCTCGAGCGTCAGTCCTCTCTTCCAGCTCCACACCGGGGTCCCGGTTGACTTTACCGGTTATGTTTCACTATATCAATCAAATTGAAAGTATACAAAATAAGCCTCTTCAAGGCAAAGTCTCACTGCTGAGTCTCTCTAGCTTCTTCACTAAGCTAATCACTCAAACTACAATGATGAAACAACTCTCAATTCCTTATACAAGAAAGGAATCACAATAACAATGAGGAATATCAAATTTCCTCCATAAATTGGATCACAAAAAATTTTTGCGCCTGAAGATGTATATGCTTTTCCTTTTCCGTGTGCTTGATTCTAAGAAGAATGTTCTCTCTGTTCTTTTTTTTTTTTTCAATTGAACATTCCTTTTATGTAGAGGACGTAATGGTTACTTTGTTGGAGAATGTAACGTTCATGGAGTTCCACGTGACAAGCTTGAATTTATTTTTGAAATTTTGTATTTCAAAAATAAGTTGCACTTGTTGGAGAAAATCTACATTCCGCGATATTTTTTATGAGGATAAGCTTGGATAAATCAGTTTGACCGAGATCTTCTTTGGAGATATTTCTTGGATCAAGTTTGTTGAAGATATCCCTCACATTATGGAACCTTATCTTGATATCCTATATATTGTGGAACCATATCTTCATGTAACAACCATATTTCTTATCCTTATCTTTGTAACTGCTGGATCTCCCAAAATATAGCACAAATATCTAGATTTAAATCTTGATAAAACCTGTAAATTTTATATGATCTCACTTTATCATAAAATAAAATCTTTGAATAAAATCTTGTAAAAACTTTATGTAAATTAAAAACCAACTTTAGTAAAACACATCAAGTATATTACCCAAATATACTTGACACGTAGAGCTAGGCCTTGAAATTTATTAAAACCATCGATATAAAAATTAGAACGAAATCTGGAAAAAATTTGTGACAAGCATGGAAGGTTCTGAAAGAACTTCTGAAGCAAACTTGTCAACTGTCCTCCTGTTGCGAAGGTTTTGAAAGTGCTTCTGAAACAAACTTGTCAACTATTCTCCTATTGTAAAGGTTCTGAAAGTGCTTTAGAAAGGTTAACACGAGAACTACGGATATACTACACAACTTCTGAAATACCTTCTGTTAGAACAAAAATAGTCTGTATAACACCTTTGAAGGTTCTGAACAAGCTTTTGTCTCTTTGTTCAATTTAGAAAAATTCACTTGCTATCTTCTGAAACAACTTCTAACAGGCTCAAACATATGTTACACATCATTCCTCTTTTGTTAACATCAAAACTAAATTAGAGAACTTAACATTCTCCCCCTTTTTGATGATAACAAAACACCATTAGACAAACAAAATAGAAACAACTTTCATGTTCAAGCAAACATATATTCATAACAGAAAAGCATCATAAACACAATAGAACCATTAATAAAGCAGCATTGAATTCTATTAAATTCTCTATAGTACCATTCCCCCCCTTTTTGTTAATAGCAAAAGGGATAACTCCCCCTTAATCTATGCATAAAAGATAAGAGAAGTCTTTTACAATTTGTTTTCAAAACATAAAATTTAGATAAGAACTAAGACTTTCTGGATCTTGTAACTCGAGAGGTAGAGGGAGTGGTGGAAGGTTTGGTAGAGGAAGGTTTTTTTGGTGAAGTATCCAAGTCGATGATATGTGCGCCTGAGCGAACATAATCTGGAAATTTGGTGGATAAGAACAGCTTGATTTCTCCATGAAGACTTGCGACAGATTGGGATGTTTTATCCGTCTTGGAGTCCAAAGTCTTGAAAGAGTTAGTGACTGAATCTCCTATCTTGCTTACTTGAGAGACAAACTTGTCAAAAGCAATCACATTGTTAGATAGATCTTGCTTGACTCTCGCACTAAACTCATCATAGAGAATTCTGTAGTGATGGAGGTCAGTAAGTATTTTCTCAGAATTTTTCTTAATGTCAGAAAGTGTATCAGAAGTTTGTTAACTTGTAACTCCATCGCTTCTAATCTCTTAAGATCAGACCATTGAAGAACCGAAATTTCATCTGTCAAAGCTGTCTTAACTAAATCTGATAGCTCATGTTTCAAAGCTTCTCGCATAACATTCTTCATTTGTTCCAGATCAACATTGGATGTAGCTTCTTTTGTTCCACTCTTTCTAGCCTCAACATCATATGGTTGCTTTCTATAATCTGTTCCAAGCTCTGTTCTAGGTTCTGAACTAGGTTATGAACCTCCTTCTTGAACAGTTATCGAAGAAGTTCCAAAAGGAACAATTCTTTTCATATGTCGTTGATGGACAAAGTGTGCACCATCATTCGCATACCACAAAAAATCTTTAACAAAGATCGACATATGATGAAAAACTTCTTTACCTATCCTCTTTAACTTAATAGGTTCAGAAGAGTTGGTAGGCAAAACAATTCCTTTAAATACAAACAACCACATCAGAACATTCCCAAATACCAAACTTTCTCTATTTCGCTATATTTGATCAATGACTCTAGAAGCCATGTCCACATTCTTTCTATTAATCATCGCATAGATAATTTGAGCATGTTCTATAGACATTGAAGTAGAACTGCCCTTCCTTGGACATATACATTCAACAATAATCTTGTTTATGATTCGAGGAAATAACTCGAAATCAATAACCATTGCCTCCTTTCCATAATCCATTTGTAAGCCTCCATTAATAACATCAAAAAGATCATTCCTAGGCATGTTTGTAAACTCTACATCATCATTTACATCATGCAAGTGTAGACATTTAATTACATTTGCCCTAGAAATTGTAATGTCTTGATCACATACCCTGAAAACTAAAACATTCCCTTCCGAAAGACTTAAACTTCCGTAAAATTCTTTCACACACTCGACATAAACTAGAACTTGAATAGAGCAAAGTTCCATGCATCCTATGGGTTCTAAAAGTTCATTCCAATAAAATCCATTACTTGTAAAGAAATTAAAATCCACAAAACTACAAGAACACACCTCGTTTTTCTTCCTTCAAAGAGATTTTGAAATTGAGGGTTTCAGACTTGGTACATTCCTTTGTTTTGTTTGCTTCTTAGCTGTTTTCTTAGGCGGAGAGGTTTCTTGAGTAACCTTTTCTTTTCCTTTTGAAGACGATGTAACCCGTTTTCTTTTGGAAATTTTCTTGGAACCAATGGCAGATTCGAAGTCAGGGGAACTTCGATTCTCCTCCATTGAAGGTTCTTGAGGTTTTTCCGAAGAATCTAAAGATTCATCATGAATCACTAAAGGCTTGTTGGAGGGTTTTGTTTTGAAGGATTTTTGTTTGAGACGTTCTGAGGATTTAGGCGCCATTGGAGTCATAATGAGAGAGAAGGAAAATAGAGAGAGAGAGAGTAGATTGCGAGAGAAAAAAAATAAAGAAAGAAAGAAACGAATGAAGAGAAAGAATATATATATATTTATATATTATATAAATAAAGATTTTCAAATATTAAAAAATTTCAGGGGAAAAAAAATTCAAGAAGGGTTACAAATTCCCAATTCATTTCTAATAAATTCAAAATTTACCTTTTCAAGAGGTTTAGTAAAAATGTCTGCAAATTGATTTTCGGTTGGCACAAATTCAACATTAATATCTCCATTATGCACATGATCTCTAATAAAATGATGTTTAATTTCTATGTGCTTTGACCTAGAATGATGCACTGGATTTTTTGTCAAATTTATTGCACTCGTGTTGTGACATTTAATTGGCACGGTTTTAAAATTTATTCCATAATCATTCAATTATTGTTTTATCCACAAAACTTGTGCACAACAATTACCAATAGAAACATATTCAGCTTCAGCTGTGGATAGGGCAACAAAATTTTGTTTTTTAGAAGACCAGGAAATTAATTTATCACCTAGGAATTGACAAGTACCAGATGTGCTTTTTCTATCAATTTTACAACCAGCATAATCTGCATCAGAATATCCTATTAAATCAAAAATTTGATTTTTAGGATATCAAATGCCCAAATTTGAAGTATTGACTAGGTATTTGAAAATTCGCTTTACAGCTGATAAATGAATTTCTGTTGGTGTAGTTTGAAATCTAGCACACAAACACACACTGAACAAAATATCAGGTCTTGATGCGGTCAAGTACAATAAAGAACCTATAAGGCTCCTATAAAGCTTCTCACTTACCTTCTGTCCATTTGAGTTAGAGTCTAACCTTGTTGAAGTACTCATAGGTGTTGTAACCTTTTTGCAGCCATCATATCCAAATTTCTTCAATATTTGTTTTGTGTATTTTTCTTGATGAACAAAGATTCCTTCTTTTGTTTGTTTTATTTGAAGCCCCAAAAAGAATGTCAATTCTCCCATCATTGACATTTCAAATTCTACCTGCATGGTCTCAGCAAATTCTTGACACAACAATTCTTTAGTAGATCCAAAGATAATATCATCCACGTATATTTGCACAACCAAGATATCATTATAAAAAATTTTCAAGAATAAAGTGGTGTCAACTTTTCCTCTATGAAAACCTTTAGAGATAAAAAACATACTCAATCTTTCATACCAAGCTCTTGGAGCTTGTTTCAAACCATATAGTGCTTTATTTAATTTAAAAACATAATCAAATTTGAAAGGATCTTCAAAACCAGGTGGTTGTTCTCATAAACTTCTTCCTTTATAAAACCATTTAAAAATGCACTTTTTACATCCATTTGAAAAACTTTAAAATCCTTATAAGATGCATATGCAAGCATCAACTGTATTGCTTCTAGTCTAGCAACAGGTGCATATGTTTCATCAAAATCTATTCCTTCTTCTTGTGAATAACCTTTAGCTACTAATCTTGCTTTATTTCTTATAATTTTACCGTCTTCATCTAATTTATTTTTAAACACCCATTTAGTTCCAATTATAGACTTTCCTCTAGGTCTAGGAACTAAGTTCCATACATTGTTTCTTTGAAATTGATTTAAGTCTTCTTGCATAGAGATAATCCAATTATCATCATTTAAAGCTTCTTCCATATTACTAGGTTCAATTTCAGATAACAACACAAAATGATTTTCAAGATTTTGTAAATTAGCTCTTGTTTTAACACCAGATTGAACATTACCTATTATTTGATCAGAAGGATGTGCAGACTTATACCTCCAAGCTTTAGAAGCTTCTTGTTCAGATCTTACACCTTTTGAAGTACCTTCTGTGTTTGCCTCTGAAATAGGTTCTGGACGACCAGATCCTTGAGTGTTAACAGCAGGTGCTTCTGACTTAGGTTCTGAACCAACTTCTGCTTTAGGATTGGAGTCCTTTTCTCGAAACATTTCATAAGTAGTCTTTGATGTCATTGGTCGAATGAAAACTCTATTGATGATATAGCAAGCTGTAGAAACTCTACTATCATCTCCAAACTTTACATATCCTTTTTCTTCCCAAGTTATGCTATTGAACAATGAAGCATCTCCAGTCGTATGTCTAGAACATCCACTATCCAAATACCATGTTCCTCTTATTTTAGCTTCATGTTCCTTAGAACTAGCCATTAGACAAAGATTTGCCTCATCCTCTTCTTCTTTTGAATTTGTTTCTGTATCCTCTAAATCACTCCACGTTGCTAGCATTGCACGAATTTTCTTTTTATAATTTTCCATTTTCTTGATCAGTGTTGGACATTCGTATTTGATGTGTCCTGGCTTTTTGCATTCATAACATTGAATCTCCCTTTTCTCTTTCTTCTTTTCTTTCTCCTTGTAAGCTTTTCCTGCATCATTATGCTTATATTCAGTGCTTTTCTTGAAAACACTAAATTTCTTATCTCTTTGCTTCTTGCGCAGCTTGTTGAGTCTAAGTGCTAGAAGATTGATGTCCTCTTCTTTCTCATCATCGCTATCATCTGTTTCAGTTTCATTTTGCTTTATTTCCTTGACTTTAAACGCAATTCCTTTGGTGCTGTCTTCTCCTCTTTGCGTGGTTTTTATGTGAGACTCATATGCCATGAGCTTTTCTCTCAATTGACTAAGAGTTAGCTTGTTTAAGTCTTGAGCTTCTTCTATAGCTGTTTTCTTTGCATCCCAAGATGGTGGCAATATCCTCAGCATTTTCCGCATAAGATCTGGATCTGGAAGTTTCTTTCTAAGTGATGCAAGCTCATTTGTAATAGCTGTAAACCTATTAAAAGCATATTTGACATCTTCATTAGACTTAAACTTAAATAATTCGTATTGTTGCATTAAAGCATTTATTTTGGTTTCCTTGATGGTATCAGTCCCTTCATATGTATCGGATAGGATATCTCAAATCTCCTTTGCACTTGCACATGATGATATCAAATAGAACTCTGATGGAGCAATAGTAGTCAGCAATAGATTTTTTGCTTTGTTATTCTTCTCAATAATCTTCTTCTTGAAATCTGACAAGGTCGAATTTCCATTCAAGGTGATCACATTTTCCCTAAGTGAAATGACCTGCCATGAATCATAATCATTAGCTTTAATATAAGTTTCCATGCGCATCTTCCAATATGAGAAGTGATGTGCTTAAAACCAAGTTCAAGCACATACAAAAGACTTAAGAGAAACCAAACTCAAGTCAAGGTAAACCAGTTCCAACCAAAGGGCAAATGACGTGAACCCTAGTAAGATATGATGAAATCCAAATGTTCAAAGATATAATTGTAATACCACAATGATAATATCTTCTAAAAACACTCTAATTTCATGTAATCTACGCAAATAAAACCTCAATTTGACAAAGAGAAACCATAACAAAATAATCCCTTTTCCAATTGTGAAGAACACGTAATCAAGGGAAATCCTCAAAGATGAATCGAATCAATTTGATAATTCCTTCAAATAAGTACAAGAATTCGTGAATAACAACAAGTAATTCTGACCAAGAACTATCTCAATTCAACCCTAGATATGACACACTAGAGAAGAAAAGAAATCACAACAAAATGAAATTGATATAACTCACAATTTCAAGATGTTGCACTCGCCACAATTTCAACTCTTGGGATTGAAATTGATAAGAGTTTGGAACCAAGGTATGAACCCTAATTCTCACGTGA
This sequence comes from Laguncularia racemosa, assembly GCA_037954665.1. Classification (NCBI taxonomy): domain Eukaryota; kingdom Viridiplantae; phylum Streptophyta; class Magnoliopsida; order Myrtales; family Combretaceae; genus Laguncularia; species Laguncularia racemosa. The sequence continues at coordinate 4,278,032 of JBBMOL010000003.1, read as the reverse complement.
AAAGAGGTGTATAATCTGCAAAATGATAAGCCCCTCAAACCCTCTCTTAAGCAAGTATTTATACTTGCTACTCCTAGGGTTAAAAAGTGCTCAAAATTACAAGTTTGCCACTTTTAAGGTGGCTAACCCTAAATGAAAATTACAAGGAAATAAAAGTGTCCCAAAACCAAAATGCAACCAAAATAGTTCATAAAAGAAGAAATATATAAAAGAAATGGTCTTCAAGATGCCGGTCTTCTATAGGATCCATCGGCCCAGCTCATCGCCGGTTCAGGTAGGTCCATAGATAACCCACAAGCTGAGTTTGAGAGAGTTTGTCCATTTCCCTATAGAATATGATAAGAGTGCCTGTTGGAAAACACAATACAAGAATAATAGAAAAGAGGTTAATATATAAATGATTCCGGGGTTGATCTGCTCAAAATGAGCCCTCAACGCCAAGATTTGAAATCCTTTAGTTCTTGCCTTAATGATAGGTCTTGTTGGATTTTTATTCCTATCATCTCCTCGGGCCTCAAAAAGATTTGTCCTCAAATCTGGTAGATCAAATGCAATAGAGACTTTGTTTTCTCCTAGCAATCCATCTGAAGAAGTATCTCTGCAGAATCCCAATATTTGAAATACTACAGGTGGTGATTGTTTTCTCTCCTCCATTTCCAGGATGTATCTCTTTTGCAACACAAATAATGACCTATTATCCACTAAGGTGTCCCCAATCTCAACCCATTTCAATGATAGTGTTTCCTCTTTTTCTAACTCTTCTAATGGTTAACCCAACTGCTCATTATCCTCTGAGACCTCTGAAGGTGAACACAACTGTCTTTGTACATTTTGGCCCTCTGATGATAGACTCATCTGACTCTGTTTCTCAGGATACTCCAATGGTTTACTCAACTGCTCGTGAACCACTAGTATCTCTGAAGGAGAACATAACTAACCCTGAACAGTTTGGTTCCCTGATAGTCTTCTCCTAGTATCCTGGAATGAATAGGATTGTCTCTGTCTTTCCACTTTTAGGGCTAACTGTATAACCTCATCAAGTGTACTATATCTATGAAGCTTAACTACACAAGCTATCTCATACCTCAACCCAGATACAAAACGTGCTAGGGTTTGTTCAGGAGGTTCAACTGATCCACATCTGATCACTAGTGTCTCAAACTCTTGTACATAGTCATCCACTGTTTTACCCCCTTGTCTCAATGTCTGGAGACGCATAAATAACTTATGCCTGTAGTGTTTCGGTACAAACCTATTCCTCAAAACACGTTTCATGTCTCTCCAAGTGTGTATCTCGGTCTCTCCATCCCTTCGCCTCCTGATAACCATATTTTCCCACCACAAAGTGGCATACCTTGTGAACTCTACAATTGTGAGATGTACCCGAGAGTCATCATCAATCTTGTAACACTCGAAAAGACCCTCAACTTGGTCTTCCCAGTCTAGGTAATCATCTGCGGAACCCCTACCATCAAATGAAGGCATATGTAGCTTCGCACACTCTGGTCCTCGAGGTGGTCAAATTCCCTGTCCGGGTACGGATTAAGCCCAAAATTATCATCTCTGCCTTCCCTAAGAGCATGATAATCTCCTTCTACTCTACGTGATGCCTGAAGGTTTACCACAAGTGGTGGTGGTAATGTCATCCTATCAATTCTTGTTGCCAATGTAGCAACAATTGTGGTAAGGTCCTGAAGTTGCTCATCTAGAGTTCTCCCACTTGTGTTTCGACGACCTAGTCTGCCACCCACTTGGTTATTGGCCTCATTGCCAATGTACCAATTCACACTATCATATGACATGTTTGTGGATGTGATTTATCTAAAGTACAAATGTAATCTCAAAAAAAAAAAAAATTGCAGCACACTCCCTTCACTTCACCATGTCATAATGACAAGTTTGGATAACCACACACACTTGTACACCCACAGTGCAACAAGTCACCAATGCAATAAATACTTCTTATCACTTCAAGTATATTAGACTAAGTGAATCACAAATAAATACTTCTAAGTAGTTAAGAAATTAAATTTAACTCACAAGTGTTGAAGTAATAAGTTCAAATACTTTCACACTTTAATGTTTGTTTTTGAATTCAAATTCTACTACTTCAACTTTTCTTTCTTGCCACGGTTTCACACCTACAATTGATCTCGATGTGCAACACCTTTAATCCACACAACTCCACAAATTTACACCACTACACACACCTCAATCACGGTGCACTCACTTCACCAACAACTCCTACAGAAACAACAACAAATTGCACTCCAACTCCACGACAACAATAAGAAATGGAAACAACAACAATTAAGATGTATCACTTCCACGGCAACAACAAGGTGAATATTGATTACAAGTAGTCTTCAACTTCCACGGCAAATAATGAAAACAAAAGATTAATAAGTAGCTTTCCTAAAATGAATTCCGAATCCCACTATAGGCAGCAACTTTCAATTTGAAATTCAAATAACTTCACTTATTGCAAGCCTTCCTCAATTGGTAACAATGAATTTAAATTCAAATAGCAATCATTAATTCCCACAACTTAATTGCATATGTTTTGAATTCAAATAATTCCTTACTAATCAAACTTAATGTAATTTGCAAATTGTACTCCACCAATTCAGAATTACACAATGGAAATCAAAGACAACAAACAACACAACTCCTCATGCCACAAGCTATTTCACGGCAAGAATTGGTAAGTTTTGCAAGTTCAAAAAATTGCTAAAGTAAACTTCACTGTGTACTTCTGCTCTTCCACGTAAATTATTGACCACAAAGTGATATAATAACCTTCCCAAAACAACTCCAACAATCAGCAAATCAAATCCCAATCCAAGGTAATTTCGCAATCTCAAACAACAACAACAACAACACAATTGCGGTATTCACTTGATCAACCCTAATTGATGATCACTTCCACGAAATTGAATACAACCAATTCCCTTCTCTCAACAAGAGCTCTGATACAAAAAAGATGATGTGCTTAAAACCAAGTTCAAGCACATACAAAAGACTTAAGAGAAACCAAACTCAAGTCAAGGCAAACCGGTTCCAACCAAAGGGTAAATGATGTGAACCCTAGTAAGATATGATGAAATCCAAATGTTCAAAGATATAATTGTAATACCACAATGATAATATCTTCTAACAACACTCTAATTTCATGTAATCCACGTAAATAAAACCTCAATTTGACAAAGAGAAATCGTAACAAAATAATCCCTTTTCCAATTGTGAAGAACACGTTATCAAGGGAAATCCTCAAAGATGAATCGAATCAATTTGATAATTCCTTCAAATAAGTACAAGAATTCGTGAATAACAACAAGTAATTCTGACCAAGAACTATCTCAATTCAACCCTAGATATGACACACTCGAGAAGAAAAGAAATCACAACAAAATGAAATTGATATAACTCACAATTTCAAGATGTTGCACTCGCTACAATTTCAACTCTTGGGATTGAAATTGATAAGAGTTTGGAACCAAGGTATGAACCCTAATTCTCACATGAAAAGAGGTGTATAATCTACAAAATGATAAGCCCCTCAAACCCTCTCTTAAGCAAGTATTTATACTTGCTACTCCTAGGGTTAAAAAGTGCTCAAAATTACAAGTTTACCACTTTTAAGGTGGCTAACCCTAAATGAAAATTACAAGAAAATAAAAGTGTCCCAAAACCAAAATACAACCAAAATAGTTCATAAAAGAAGAAATATATAAAAGAAATGGTCTTCAAGAGGCCGGTCTTCTATAGGATCCATCGGCCCAGCTCATCGCCGGTTCAGGTCGGTCCATGGATAACCCACAAGCTGAGTCTGAGAAAGTTTGTCCATTTCCCTATTGAATATGATAAGAGTGCCTGTTGGAAAACACAATACAAGAATAATAGAAAAGAGGTTAATATATAAATAATTCCGGGGTCGATCTGCTCAAAATGGGCCCTCAACGCCAAGATTTGAAATCCTTTAGTTCTTGCCCTAATGATAGGTCTTGTTGGATTTTTATTCCTATCAAGAAGTTTGAACCAACGAAGTAAGGAGCTCGATTAATTGCAACATTATTTTCAACCATTTTGGATCACTCAAATAGATTAGTCCCGCTCTGATACCAATTGTTGGTCCTAATTAGATTGATCAAGAGGGGGGTGAATTGATTAATTACTTAAAATTTCAATTTTTGCAAATCATCCAAAATCTCTTAACTAACAAAATGACGTGAGCAATAAAAATGAAAAACAATAATGTGCAATAAATAAAATGAGTAAAGAAGAATAGAATGCTCAGAGATTTATAGAGGTTCCGCCTCGAGCGTCAGTCCTCTCTTCCAGTTCCACGCTAGGGTCCCGGTTGTCTTTACCGGTTGTGTTTCACTATATCAATCAAATTGAAAGTATACAAAATAAGCCTCTTCAAGGCAAAGTCTCACTACTGAGTCTCTCTAGCTTCTTCACTAAGCTAATCACTCAAACTACAGTGATGAAATAACTCTCAATTCTTTATACAAGAAAGGAATCACAATAACAATAAGGAATATCAAATTTCCTCTATAAATTGGATCACAAAAAATTTTTGCGCCTGAAGATGTATATGCTTTTTCTTTTCCATGTGCTTGATTCTAAGAAGAACGTTCTCTCTGTTCCTTTTTTTTTTTTCAATTGAACATTCCTTTTATGTAGAGGACGTAATGGTTACTTTGTTGGAGAATGTAACGTTCATAGAGTTCCACGTGACAAGCTTGAATTTATTTTTGAAATTTTGTATTTCAAAAATAAGTTGAACTTGTTGGAAAAAATCTGCATTTTGTGATATTTTTTATGAGGATAAGCTTGGATAAATCAGTTTGACCGAGATCTTCTTTGGAGATATTTCTTGGATCAAGTTTGTTGAAGATATCTCTCACATTACGGAACCTTATCTTAATATCCCATATATTGTGGAACCATATCTTCATGTAACAACCATATTTCTTATCCTTATCTTTGTAACTGCTGGATCTCCCAAAATATAGCACAAATATCTAGATTTAAATCTTGATAAAACCTGTAAATCTTATATGATCTCACTTTATCATAAAATAAAATCTTTGAATAAAATCTTGTAAAAACTTTATGTAAATTAAAAACCAACTTTAGTAAAACACATCAAGTATATTACCCAAATATACTTGACACGTGGAGCTAGGCCTTGAAATTTATTAAAACCATCGATACAAAAATTAGAACGAAATCTGGAAAAAATTCGTGACAGGCGTGGAAGGTTCTGAAAGAGCTTTTGAAGCAAACCTATCAACTGCCCTCCTGTTGTGAAGGTTCTGAAAGTACTTCTGAAACAAACCTGTCAACTGTTCTCTTGTTGTAAAGGTTCTGAAAGTGCTTCTGAAAGGTTAACATGAGAACTACGGATATACTACATAACTTCTGAAATACCTTCTGTTAGAACAAAAATAGTCTGTACAACACCTTTGAAGGTTCTGAACAAGCTTCTGTCTCTTTGTTCAATTTAGAAAAATTCACTTACTATCTTCTGAAACAACTTCTGACAGGCTCAAACATACATTACACATTATTCCTCTTTTGTTAACATCAAAACTAAATTAGAGAACTTAACACTTTCTTAAAGGGCATGTTAAGAATGATGCTAAGATAGAGGGTTCTAAATACATAAGCCCATGTTTGCTATATATATTTCAACAATGTAAAATTTAGATTAAATAGGTCTTTCAAGCACTATGATAGCCTAGATGTACCTTCAAAATTTAGTATCAAAGGTTTGAAATAGCAAGTGTAGCCTATATGTGCATTTACCTGTGTTGATGTAGATGAAGAAATGAACAAGATGCCTAAGACAGTATTGAACAATTATTGTTAGATACATGAGAAGAAGTTTTGATAATAACAAAATATATAAAGATGTGGATGTGTTTTTATCTATTTACATAATTTTATTGATATTTTTGCTAAGATATGTTGTATAGGAAGAATATATACAATTTTGATGTAGGACATAATTCTTTATAGATATTCCAAAGATGTATGTTGAGTTCGAAATAGGACATTGTTTACTAAAGTCAAAATAAAGGTTCGGAATAAGTATAAAGATTTTTTTTTTTTAATAAAGAATGGGAACTTAGAACTATCAAAGACTCAAAAGAAGTTGTTTCTGAAAAGTGTTGAAGATTTTGAAGTATTAAAGAATCATAATGTATATATATTTATATCATTAGTTAAGACCCATCTCCATTAGTTGAATATATTTAGGCAATATATTTAACATATTCTACTAATAGCAGGATTATTATATTATGGGGACTTTTTCAAATTAAGGAGGGATATTATTTTGCTAAAGATTAAAATGGAAAAGAAATTAAAAGGATGATTATTACACATGAAGATTACCATATTAGAGGTTGCTATCATAATAATTCAAATAATTAATCATTAGATAAAGATGAGTATAAATATTGGGATAAGAATAGGACAAGACATACATACGTTTGAAAGATATAAATAGATGAAATATAGAGATGAAGTGTAAGAATTCATATACAGAAAAACTAGATTATATGTGATTATATTGTGTGTAGAAAAGAGAGGATTTCTAAATTATTTTTTCATCAAAAGATTATATTTGAATTTGAATTTGTTTGTGTGAGTTTGCATTCTCTATAATCTATTGGATAACTTAAGGATAAGTTAGGAGGAGGTAGAATAGAGAAGTGATTGTGTTCATATAGAGTGATTGAAGCTATATCAGAGAAGTGACTATGGAGTGGATGTTTGTTGTAACACCTATGTATTTTGATTCTTTGATATAGTGGAATCAATTAGTAAGGACAATCTAGACCTTAATGGGTGGACATTAGAAGAGTGGATTGATGCACAAAGCTAAACTACTATATATCACCGCTTGATTTTTCTTGAATTATACTCTCTTTATTCATTTCACAATTTATTTATATTCATTAGTCACTATTAATTCATTTAAGATAAAGGCACCTTATTTAGATGAAACTAATTATACTTATTGGAAACATAGGATAGAAACATATATCAAAGTCACAAACTATCAAATTTAAAATGTCATGTTAGATGTTGACTTAGGAATTGAAGATATAGATGATGAATCCAATCAATCTGATGAGGATTATGAGGAAGAAAAGAAGATTAAAGAATCAAAGAAGAAAATAGAACTACATTGGAAGGCTAAGAATCTTCTACTCTCCTCTATTTCTCATTTAGAAATTTATCTAATATCTTCATGTAGGACAATAAAGGAAATTTGTAATACTATCTCAAAAATGTTTGAAGGATCGGAAATGATTAAAGAGACAAGGGTCAACTTACTCTTACAGTAGTACAAACTTTTTTAATCTTACCAAATGAGGAAATAAACAAAACGTTTAGTTGATTTACTGCTAGAACTAATGAACAAAAATCTTTTGGCAAGAGTATAAGTGATACAAAATTAGTTAGAAAAGTGTTAAGGATATTACCTCAAGAATGGATTCTAAAGAAAATACTATTGAATAAAGTTGTGATTTGAAGAAACTCTTCTTAAGTTAACTTTGAAGTAAATTAATAGCTTATGAATTAGATGTGCTTAAGATAGATTACGTAGTTCTCAAAGCAAGTAAATGTTGAGATGATGAAAATGAAGGAGGAAACATTAAGCCCTTGGCACAACAACTGAAGAAAGCTTTTAATAAGCAAGGTAAGAATTTTAGAATTTCTAATATTGATATAGGGAAAGAACCTAAAGAAGAAGGAAATGGAGTGCTATGAATGTAGAAAGGTTGGACACATAGGATATGAGTGTCTAATGTTTGTTTACAAGCTTGAGAAATATTAGAAGAAAAAGAAATCATTTTTATCCACCTGAGATAATTTGGATGAGTTAGAAGGTCTAAAAGAAAGTTTAAAAAATAAGGTAGAAGAAGCCGATCTATGTCTAATAGCTAGATTTCATTTAGATTTCGATAATGAGTCAAATTAAGAAGAGATGCATTTAAAAATTTTGAGTGCATTGTTAAAGGATAAAGCTCAGAGCGTAAGATTAGAAAATGAAGTTCAAGCATTGAAGGAAGAAAAAGAAGCTATAAATCAAGCCAACCTTTTATTAGTTAATGAAAGTAATCAATTAAGAGCAGAAAATGAACTTCTAAGAAATGAAAAAGAGAAATTACCAAGTGAAAATTCAACCTTGAAAGATGAAATAATTAACTTAAAGTAATGAATGGAAAAATTGTTTCAATCTCTAAGTAGCACATTCAGTAGGTTTAATAAAGTGATAAGAAGCTACAAATGTTACCATCAAGTCATATACATGATTCATCAAAATAAGTATTACGATATGAGAAAGGTGAAAGTTTTAATACTATTGTAAAGATTGTATTTGTTAAAGCAAAAGATTGTTTAAATATTATTAACAAGTTAATAAAAAAAAGTAAGGAAGTGTTCATAACAGAAGAAAATAAAGTGGTCCAGAAACCAGACAAGAAGTGGAAAAATAAGAAGCATAATAGAAGGCACAGTAGAAAATTCTACCAAAATCAATGGAGATAGATAGTAAAAAATGAACAATTTGATATTCGAAATGGAATCAATAGAAGGTATGTAACTCTAAGGTACATACATCAAAACCCTTACATATGATATTTTTGCAATAAAATAGGACATATTGAAAAATATTGTTATTACAAGATCCAAACATGCAGTAGAAATCAAGTTGCAAACTTTAAAAGATCAAAGTTTATATGGATTCCGAAAGAGAATAGAGACTGAGTCGGAATTATCTTTCTAGACATAGTAAAAGAATAAGTCAGTTATATTTTGTAAAGGTATGTTTCTTTTTTCCCACCAATAGATTAAATTACACTGATGACTCTTTAAATTCTCAAGGTAAGTCATGATCATGTTTAAAATGATAGTTGCTAGATTAAAGACTTATAATTTATTGTGATACAATTTTATATCTAGTCAAGTTACATTTTTAAATAAAAAGATATACATCATTAAGATCAAGAAGAGCGCCTTTCCTAATTTGAAAAATCATGCAACTTTTTAGGAAAACATGCAAATTTTTTGTAAACATTAAAAGAATCACACTCAAAAGGAACTCAATCTTTGTCACCAAACTTTCCTTCTATCTCTTTAAAACCCTAAAAATCTAGAAAACCCTTATTTTCAAGAAAAAATCAAGATGAGGAGACCTCTAAGAATCATGAATCAAGGTTTCTCTATTGTTCAAAACATAGAGTCAGTTGATGTTGATGGAGATTCAAATGATAATTTAATAATTTCACTTGTGAAAACCTTTTAAATGACTATAAATACATGAAAAGCATGCCTAGTAACCAACATTTCTCCTTTCATAGGGCCCTCTACATCAACATTGCTGCATTCCTCCAATGGTAGCATCTCTCCCTCATCTGAGCAGATACTCTCTACATCACCATTATCTAGAACCACCATAACCCTCTTGTTTGGACACTAAGAGGCAATGTGCCCCAACCCTTGACACCTGAAACATTTTACATCATGTGATCTAGCAGAGGGTTTAAGTTCAATTTTACCTTTAGGATAGGCAGTTGGTTCCTTAGACTTTGCATCTTCCTTTTGTTTAGAGGCATCCTTATGATTCCTCCAATTTATCTTCCTTGAAGAGCCAGAAGTAGAGCCATACCTAGAGGTACCCTTGGACTTTAATTGCCTCTCCACCTTAATAGCATTATGCAGTAGTTCCTCCATCTCCACATAATGATGTAGCTCCACAATGTAAGTTATCTCTCTATTCAAACCATTAACAAATCTAGCCATTGTAGCTTCACGATCTTCTTCTATGTTAGCCCAAATTATCGCGACCTCTATCTCTTTATAGTAGTCCTTAACACTCATAGAACCTTAAGTCAACCCCTGCAACTTTTTATACAAATCCCTATAGTAATGACTAGGTATAAACCTTTTTCTCATTACTACCTTCATCTCCTCTGATGTGCTTAAAACCAAGGTTTAAGCACACACAAACTAAGTTTGAAAGACAATTAGATAATGTCAATCAACTAGTTAATCAAATGGCGTAAATTCTCAATGCTTGTAACCAATTCTTCAAATGTTGATGTGATCAATGATGACTATCCAATTGTGGTTAGCTCTGATACCAAAAGATGATATGCTTAAAAGGGACTTTAAGCATATGCAAATAATCTAATTAAACCACTCCTAAATGATAAGATCACAACCGGTTCAAATTGGATCAAAATTGCGTAAACCCTAAATTTCCAAGGTGATCCAATTAATAAGAACAATGAGGATTAAAAACCACAAGGATGATATTGATCAAATGAATCATGAATTCAACTCAATTTCCAATAAAATCCTAATCAAAACACCAACATATAAACCATGAACTTCTCCTCAAATCAATGGAATTCTACGCAAACAATAAAAGGGAAAATTGAAGGCAATATCAAGAGATAAAACCAATCAATTAAATCACATTACATGAAAGGATTTTAGATCACAAGTGATGCCAAAATCATATGAAAAAGAACCAACCTAATCAACCTTAGATATTACACACTAGTGATGAAAATGAAAAAACAACTTAGGGAATTGATATAACTCACAATTCTCTATGTTGCAACTCGCCAAAATTCCAATTTGGATTGAAATTGATAAGAGTCATATGAAATATTAAGAAACCTTAATCTCTCACATGAAAATATGTGCTACAAATTTCAAAGTCTATTCTCCTCAAAAACCCTACTTAAGCAAGTATTTATACTTGCTCCCTTTAGGGTTAAAATGACTAAAAATTACAACTATGCCACTATAGGGTAGCCGGTCCTAAAACACAAATTACAATCAAATAAAATGTCCAAAAAACTTACAAAATAAATGGTTCCAAGAAAATAACAAACAAATGAAAATAGTCTTCAACATGCCGATTCTTTAAATCAATTCGTCAGTCCAGCTTATCTTCGATTTAGGTCGGTCCATTGATAACCTACAAGCTGAGTTTTAGTAAGTTTGTCCATCGCCCTGTGAAGCCAGATAAGTGTGCCTGTTAGAATACACAATACATAAGTAATAGAAAAGAGGTTAATATATAAATAATTCCGAGGTCGATTTGTTGAAAAAGGACCCTCATTGCCAAGATTTGAAATCCTTTGGCTCTTGCCCCTAATGATAGGTTTTGTAGAATTTTGATTCCTATCATCCTCCCATGACTTAATGGGTGTCTCTCCTGTCTTATGCTTACTAACCACAAGTTGATCCCACCAAATATTGGCATAATAAGTGAACTCAACTGCTACTAATTTAACCTTCTTCTCCTTAACATAATTATGACAATCAAATACATGTTATTCTTTTCTCTCCCACTCTAAATACAGTTCAGGGTCATTTTTCCCTCAAAAAGTAGGAATTGCCATCTTAATGCTCCCTAAATTATTATCCTGCCTCTAAACAGCCCTTTTACCTCTCTTAAAACTATTCATATCAATATTAGAATACTCATCTTCCCCCTCCTCATCCATAGTCCTTTTGAATGACCTATGCTTAGAAGGAGATTCAAGATCATCTAACCTTCTATTCAAAAGTTTAAATCGATCTTGGACTGACTTCATAAATGGCCTTATATCAGAATCCACACATTCTCCTCCACTACTCATGTTTCCATAGCCTACAATAAAATTTGTTAATAACACAAGAAAAAATAGTTTTGTTTTCCTCTTAACTCTCTCTCACATGTTTACACTCAGAGATATGGACTCAATTCGCTCGTGTATCACTCAAGAATATTGGTATGATTTGGTATTCAATAAATGCCTCCCCATAAGTTCTTTAATAAAAACCCTATCAACAACCCTACCAGGCAGCAAATAATGACATGTAATTGCTAGTAACTAAGGAATAATTCAATCTAATCTATCTAAGAGGAAAATTTCGTGACAACCACTTTTTTTTTTTAATTTCTTTTCTTCTCCTTCTTCTCTCTTTTTTTTTTTTATATGAATTTTCTCTTCTTCTTCTTCTTTTTCTCTTGAAACACACTATTAACGAACAAACATAAGCAATCTATCAAATCAATCGAAATATTCCTAACAATTGTAGAACGAATTCAATGGAACACTATTTTGTTTTAATTAACAAGAAAATATCGAACAATCGAATTCAAAAGGCTAATTTAACACTAATACAATAATTGAGGTAATTGCTAAGGATAGATAAAACCTTATTTCGAAGAACTTGGCTCTGATATCAAATGATGTGAACCCTAGGTTGTGATTGTCTTAGAACCCAATTGAATGGAAAAGTAGCCTTAGAATCATCCTTGGAACCAAGCAACAACTTGAGCCTAACTCGAATAACGAATTAAAACCAAAGTTATAAAGAAATTACGATCGAAAACATGTTACCTTGATTGGATTGGAATGAGTTCTCAATGAAGAACAATCGAGAGGTTTCCCTTAATAGCAAAAGACATTCATCAAAAGAAAAAGTCCCAAATTCGAAACCCTAAAGGACTATATATAGTCTTCCAAATTAAAGGAGCAAAATGACAAGAAAATCACAATACGACAATTAAAAGCCAGCCCAAAGTTGTCGGCGTATGTGTAGGCCAGCTAAGTAAGCTAGCAGCTTACAATCACTATGACCAGTGGCCTTTATATGTAGGCTAGCTCAAGTAAGCCAGCGGCTTATAAGGGCAAAGCCGGTGGCCTAGAGTGCTAGGCCAGGATCACAAAGCTGGCGTCCTTCTTTCGCTTCTAAGCAATCTTCAATATTAATAGTGGAGATGCTTGATAAATTAAAAATGAGCTTTTTCTCTGTTGGCACAAGTATTTGCAAAGCGTGGTCCAAGTGTTCTTGAATAAGTCCATTCAAAGCTTTCTCTATGCATTTTGCTCTTGCCCTTATCATCGGTCCTCTAATTCCTTCCAGTGGGTCATAGGAAACAGTTGATGCAAGATGATTTCCATCAATATTGTTACATTCATATGTTAGTATGGAGCCCATTGGGATGTGTGAAGGATAAGGAATGAGCTGAGTGATCAACATTATACATATACTGATGGGAAAAATTCTAGCACCTTCGACACTTTCAGAACTCGATTTGGATGATGATCCAAATCACTCATATTTTACTTTATGTCTATTATTCTAATAAATATTTGAGAAATAATCTTACAGGTACAATAATAATTCTCCATGGGATGCCAATATGTCCTATAACAGTTGATGGACACAGAACATTTTCAGATTGACAATCAAAGACCCGTTGCGATTGTTTTTCATTCCGAGGCATTGGTTCATGAAGACTTATGATAATTTGTACTTTGTAATTGTTTTATGAACTATTTTTGGTTGTATTTGGTTTTGGGACACTTTCATTTCCTTATAATTTTCATTTAGGACTAGCCACCCTAAAAGTGGCAAACTTGTAATTTTGACCATTTTTCCAACCCTAGGAGTAGCAAGTATAAATACTTGCTTAGAATAGGGTTTGAGGAGGTCATATTTTGCAGATTAAACCTAGCACTTCGCGTGTGGAATTAGGGTTCATCCTTAGTTCAAAATCTCTTATCAATTTCAACCTAAGAATTGGAATTGTGGCGAGTGCGACAAAGGGGAATTGTGAGTCATATCGATTTCATCTTTGTTGTTTTTCATTTCTTTTCTAGTGAGTCATATCTAGGGTGGATTTGAATCTTTCTTGGAACTATTGTGAGTGTAATTCATGAACAATTGTCTTGTTAAGATTGATTGTTCTTTTAGTTATTGAACTTAATATCATTTTAGTGATTGGCGTGAATTGGAATTGGAGGAAGAGTGGAAATCACAGTTTTGGTGCTTCAATTTTGTTCTGATTTCACGTGAATCTAATCTCTTTTTGTTGTCACTTGGTGAATATTACAAATAGGTATTGCATTTACATCATTTGTTCTTTGGTTTTCCATCAAATCTCAAAGGGTTTCACGTGAATTGTTCATCCACATTGAACCGGTATTATGATTGAATTGTGACTTGTTTTCTTAAGTCATTTGATTGTGCTTGAACTTGGTTTTGAGCACATTATCTTTTGGTATCAGAGCAGAAGTTGAGAGAAGGGATTAAGTATTGGTTAATTTCGTGATTATCATCTTCAATTAGGGTTATTCATTTTTGAACCGAAATTGTGTGTTGTAGCTTTGAGTTGCGAAAATTGCCTTGATTGAAATCTGATTTGCTGCTTGTTGGAGTTGGATTGGGAAGATTGTTGTAGCTTCTTGTGATTGATTATTTTCGTGGAAGGGAAGGAGAATAGAAGTGTTGTTAATTCAACAATTTTGTGAACTTGAAAAAATTGCCTTTTCTTGCCGTGACTAGCTTGTTGCGTGAAGGAGGTTGTGAAGCTTGTTGTTGTAATTCCATTGTGCAAATTCTGAATTGGGGAAGTGTATTTTACAGATTTGCATTGTGTTGACTAGTAAGGAATCTATTTGAATTCAAACACATCAATTAAGTTGTGGGAGTTAATGAGTGTTATTTGAATTTGAAATTCATTTCTTACCAATTGAGGAAGGTTTGCAATTAGTGAAGAGGTTGAAATTCAAATTTGAGTTGCTACCTATTGTTAAGTTGCGGATTACATTTGTGGAAAGTGGTATATCTTGTTATCCTTGCCATGGAAGTGGAAGTATATTTGTTGTGTTGATATCCTTGCCGTGGAAGTGGAAGTATATTTGTTGTTGTTGCCATTTATTATTGTTGCCATGGATTTGTTGTTGTTGCCACTTGTGTTGTTGCCGTGGGAGTTGCTTGTGAAGGAGTGACTTGTGGAACTTAAAAAAAAAAAAAATTGATGCACCGTGAAGTGTTGTGTGTATGTAGTGGTGTGAGTGGCGGTGTGAATTTGTGGAGTTGTGTGGAGTAAGGTGCTGCACATTAAGATCAAGTGTGAGTGTGAACCGTAGCTAATAAAGGAAGTTAAGTAGTGAAGTTTGAAATTCAAATATAAGCATTTAAGTGTGAAAGTTATTGAGTATCATTACTTAAACACTTGCTTAGTTGAATTCAATATCTTAACTACTTGGAAGTATTTATTTGTGCTTTAATTATTCTACTATACTTGAAGTAATAAGAAGTATTTGTTGCATTGGTGACTTGTTGTGCTGTAGGTGTACAAGTGTGTGTTATTATCTAAACGTGTTATTGTGACGTGGTGAAGTGAAGGGAGTGTGCTACAATTATTTGAGATTACATTTGTACTTCAAAAAAATCGCATCCACAAACATGTCAAATGATAGTGTGAATGGGGGCATTGGCAATGAGGCCAATAGCTAAGTGGGTGGTAGATCAGGTCGTCAAAATACAAGTGGAAGAACTCTAGATGAACAACTTCAGGACCTTACCACAATTGTTGCTACATTAGTAACAAGGATTGATAGGATGACATTACCACCACCACCTGTGGTAAACCTTCAGGCACCACCTAGAGTAGCTCCTCAAAATGTCTAGAGAGAAGGGGCGGTTAGAGGAAATTTGGGGAGAAGAGTAGAAGGAGATTATCATGCTCTTAGGGAAGATAGAGATGATAATTTTGGGGTTAATCCATACCCAGACAAGGAATTTAGACCACCTCAATGATTAGAGTATGTGAAGCTACAGATGCCTTCATTTGATGGTAGGGGTTCCGCTGATGATTATCTAGACTAGGAAGACCAAGTTGAGGGTCTTTTCGAGTGTTATGAGATTGATGATGACTCTAGGGTATGTCTTGCAGCTGTAGAGTTCACAAGGTATGCCACTTTGTGGTGGAAAAATATGGTGATCAACAGGCGAAGGGATGGAGAGACCGAAATACACACTTGGAGAGACATGAAACGAGTTTTGAGGAAGAGGTTTGTACCGGAACACTACAGGCATGAGTTATTTATGCGTCTCCAGACACTGAGGACAGGGGGGGGGGGGGGGGGGGGGGGGGGTGGTAAAACAGTGGATAACTATGTACAGGAGTTTGAGACACTAGTGATCAGATGTGGATCAGTTGAACCTCCTGAACAAACCCTAGTACGTTTTTTATCTGGGTTGAAGTATGAGATAGCTTGTGTAGTTGACCTTCAGAGATATAGTACACTTGATGAGGCTATACAGTTAGCCTTGAAAGTGGAAAGATAGAGGCAATCCTATTCATTTAAGGTTACTAGGAGCAGGCTCAGCACTAATTCAAAGCCCATGGGAGTTGTTGGTCAGTTGGATGGGTCAAAGGGGGCAGGTGAGCATTTCAGGGTTGTAGACGAAATTATCCCTACTACAGAAAAGGAGAAAAATGTTTCTGGGAAAGGCAAAGAGGTAGTTGGATCTGATTTGGGGCAGATGGTATAAGGGTCAACCAGTGGGAAGATGCACCAGATTAAATGTTTCAAATGCATGGGATTTGGACATATAGTTACGTAGTGTCCCAATAAAAGGGTGATGACCGTCATTGAGGGTAACGAGGAAGATGATGAGGAAGAGACTGTCGAGCCTACAGATTTATCCTTAGCCTTACAGGAGTATTATGATGATGAACATGCTGAAACACATAGGGATAAAAAGGGAGGAAAATACTTACCTATTAATGTGTTACACTGGGATATAACTATTTCTCCAGATACTAGGGACATGTAGAGGGAGAATCTATTTGACACACCTTGTCAGATTCGAGTTAACCTATGCATGCTTTTCATTGATAGTGGTAGTTGTACTAATGTCATATCTACTGCATTGGTAGAGAACTTACAATTAACCACTAGCTCTCATCCTAACCCGTATAAAGTGCATTGGTTAGACAACCGAGGTAGTTTGCCTGTTACATAGCGAGCAATGGTACCAATCAGTATAGGAGATTGGTATAATGATGAGATTATTTGCGATGTGCTTCTTATGTATGCATTTCATTTACTACTGGGTCGGCCATGGCTATTTGATAGAAAGGTGTTACATGATGGGTTCAAAAACACTTACATGTTTCAAAAGGATGGTATTAGGATTTTATTGACTCCTTTGTCTCCGTCTAAGGTGCGATCTTTCCAGGAATTAGTCAGAAGCACATATAGTTCTTCCAGAATTTCAGCCAAAAAGCCATTCCAAACATCGGGTTTCAATCCAGGAAAAGACCTTCTAGATTTGAGGGCAAATCTTTCAAAAGCCCAAGGAGATGATGGGAAAAATTCCGGCACCTTCGACACGTTCAGAACTCGATTTGGATGATGATCCAAATCACTCATATTTTACTTTATGTCTATTATTCTAATAAATATTTGAGAAATAATCTTACAGGTACAATAATAATTCTCCATGGGATGCCAATATGTCCTACAATAGTTGATGGACACAGAACATTTTTAGATTGACAATCAAAGATCCGCTGCGATTGTTTTCCATTCCGAGGCATTGGTTCATGAAGACTTATGATAATTTGTACTTTGTAATTGTTTTATGAACTATTTTTGGTTGTATTTGGTTTTGGGACACTTTCATTTCCTTGTAATTTTCATTTAGGACTAGCTACCTTAAAAGTGGCAAACTTATAATTTTGACCATTTTCTAATGCTAAGAGTAGCAAATATAAATACTTGCTTAGAATAGGGTTTGAGGAGGCTATATTTTGCAAATTAAACCTAGCACTTCACGTGTGGAATTAGGGTTCATCCTTAGTTCAAAATCTCTTATCAATTTCAACCCAATAATTGGAATTGTGGCGAGTGCGATAAAGGGGAAATGTGAGTCATATCGATTTCATCTTTGTTGTTTTTCATTTCTTATCTAGTGAGTCATATCTAGGGTAGATTTGAATCTTTCTTGGAACTATTGTGAGTGTAATTCATGAACAATTGTCTTGTTAAGATTGATTGTTCTTTTAGTTATTGAACTCAATATCATTTTAGTGATTAGAGTGAATTAGAATTAGAGGAAGAGTGGAAATCACGGTTTTGGTGCTTCAATTTTGTTCTGATTTCACGTGAATCTAATCTCTTTTTGTTTTCATTTGGTGAATATTACAAATAGGTATTGCATTTACATCATTTGTTCTTTGGTTTTCCATCAAATCTCAAAGGGTTTCACGTGAATTGTTCATCCACATTGAACTGGTATTGTGATTGAATTGTGACTTGTTTTCTTGAGTCATTTGATTGTGCTTGAACTTGGTTTTGAGCACATCATACGTATACATATATATATATATATATATATATATATATACTTTGAATTTATATTCTAATTGTACTTATGTTATAGTAGAGATATAGATTGCTTTAGTAGTTATTATCCACTGGATAATAGGAGTATCTCATGGATGTTGATGGGACCTTTGTCCTGTATTATCATGATGTTTAGTATGTTATATTTTAATTATTTTGTCTCTATATTACTTGAAAATGCTAAATCTTCTTCAAATAAGTAGATGTAAGTATGCCTTGTATATTGCATGGAAAATTCCTAAATAACAAGAGAGTTATTTTCAAGTTTTTCGTATAATGTACAATGAGTTGTTATGACTAGGGTACCCTTTGGGCTGTGATAGTTCTATGTGGTATCAAAGTATGAATGAATAAACTAAAACCTAAACTTAGAATAAACCCTAAGAAAAACTAACTTGAAGTAAGGAAGAGTGTGGGTAGAACTAGGATAAGGAGTATATAATTATGTTTATTTATTTGTTTGATGCACATATTCTAAATGTACTTCATTCGAACTATAAATTAGCCTTTTTAAGGCATGGGATAGATGGATCTCCTTTTGGATTAAAGAGGGGGAAACCTTGATTTGTAAGGACATGGCACTTCTAGGGAGGCTATGGACACTATTATCGGCTATGATGTGGTGGAGAGCTGAGCATGAGTGTTTTTGGACTCCTATCTATATACAGACTCAGTAGATTTAAGGAGGTCTATATACAGATGCTGCGATGATCTATGTGATGGAGAGATGGGACAAATCGAAGATAGTGACGAGGTGGCATTTACGGTGGTTGATTCAAGCAATCTTAGTTTTCCTTACTTCACTAAGTGGACTTGAGTTAGGTTTAGGTTGATATATGTGAGGGATGGGAAGAGTGATCATCTAAGGCTGGTGATTAAGGAGATAGCTAGGGCTACCCACAAGTTGTGGGATTCCATGGAGAATTGGTTGATGTTCCCGCTTATTACAAGTATAGGGGAAGAGGAATTAGTACTTGAGGAGGCATAGATAGAGGTATTTCCAAGGAGATTGAAGGTGAGGCACAAGAGTTGGTGCTAGTAAAGTAGCAGGATGGGACATTAGATATTTCCTCAAGCTGGTTTAAGGACAATATTGCAATTACCATAGTTCCATTATATTGGGAGCTAGTGTAAGAGGAGGAAGTTAGTGTAGGGGTCGACATGATGGCTTTACCACCAGATTTTTGGGATACTCTAGTGAGGCCTATGGTTAATGAAGAGCTGACATATGTAGACCTTACTCTAGTTAGTCCAAACCTAACACCATATGGACCTATTATATTGATATGTGGTGAGGACATGATTGATTTGGATAAGCTCGGAGTTAAGTTAGACCTCGATGGATTTTCTAACCTTTAGTGAACATGATTTGGATGATTATGAGGATTAGCTAGATTTTGAGTAAGGGCCGAGCAAAACACCCTCTAATGTTGGATCGACCAGTGCCTATTCACTTGATTGGGAGATAGAGAGAGGTGATGGCTCATTAGGAGCCAGCTCAATTGTTAGACCTATTGTTACATGTGGTTGTCATTCGGGAGGAGTGATATCCTATTGCGGATGATGGATTCAAGAGTATGATTAATCTAGATAGATGTTTCTTGATGTATTTAGACTCTATGAGTAGAGACTCACTCACTAGAAGTGACCGCCTTTAGGTTCTAACCTTATGTTGCTGTATTAATGAAAAATTGGATGTATTGCTATATTAATGAAATCATATGTATTCCCATCTTATTTTATATTTTTATTGTAGTATTAAAATAAAATCAGCAATGCAGGGGAAAAAGCATCTTTATATATGAATTGGATAGATATGTTAGGAATGCAAATTAGCATCATAGATATTTGTATTAAAAGCTAACTTAAGAAAATATTGTAGACACCGAGGACTGTGGAGACAAATTCTACTAGAAGATAATGCTAGAAATGATGAATAGGGGCAAAATCAACCTCGAGACCGAACTAATAAAATTCTAGCATCTATAGAAAGGCAAAATGAGTGGTTCAAACTATATTTGGAGAGGCAACCGCCACTAGCTTTGATCCTACTACCACTAATTGCTATGGAAGAACCACTAATGCCACCACCACCAATATTAGTACCAATTGAGGTGGTCTAGGTTACACCACTAGAACCTCGATACTAGAGGAGCATGTTACTAGAATTTATTCAGTGTAATAGGTATTTTGATGGCAACATAAGATGCTCTAATGAAGCTGAGGATTGGATATCATAGATCGAGAAGTCTTTTAAGGCCTTTGGGGTGCCACTAAATTAGAGGGTAAATTATGGTACTTATTTGCTGAGATTGAGGACCTAGACATGGTGGGATTCTAAGAGTAGGACTATGCTAGCTCAGATTAATTAGGATGCTTTCAAATGTGAATTTTTGGATCACTATTTTCTAGAGAGCCTATGTGCCAAATATAGTGAGAATTTATTCGCTATTCAGGTAGGAGGCGGAGGCATAGATTAATATGAGGTTAAGTTTAGCCAATTGTTGCAATTTGCTCCACAATACCAACAGATTGATCAATTGAAAATGCAGGTATCAGCTAAAGGGTTAGATCTCGAGATGAGGAGGAAGTTAGTTGAGTTTGAGGTTCGTACTTTCAGTAAAATGATGGAAAAGGCGGGATTTCAAGAGAATGCTAAGAAACAAGAAGTGGGGACCTTATGAAGCAAGGTAAATGTTATTGGAAAAAGGCCACACAATGGATCAGGATATAGTAGGAAGAATGAAAAATTTGCATGCCCCCATATCTCCTTTCAAATAGAGGTGAGATTAGAGAATACCCCACTTGTTCTATGTTGGAAACGTAACGATAAGCATTACCCTAGGGAGTGCTCACTACTAAGAAATAAATGTTATTATTGTGGGGAGACAACACATCTCGTCATAGAATGCCCTAAGAAGAGTACAACTACTTGCTTTTGTTGCAAGTAAGTTGGGCATTTGTCAGTTAATTGCTCGAGGAAATAGTAGGTAGTTGCACTAGTAGCTAAACCCTTATAGATTATGGGGAGACCAGTGGCCAATAAGAATGGACATGGCCAAGGCAGCAATGTTAATCTTGTTAACCCTACCACTAGCACTGCCCAAGTGTATAATCTTGAAGAAGCTTGGGATGGTGAGTTTTATGAAGCAAAGGAGTTCACTATTTTTTATGCTAATGGCATGGCACAGTTGATACTTAGTTGGTTGCAAGTAAGCATTTAAACTCAACTCTTACTTTTTCATTTCCCTAAAGAGTTAAATGTTAAAAGATAAGCAAACCGATTGTAACAATCTTTGTAACGAAATTCAATACCTAAGTAAATATGTAAATAGAATACGTACCCAAACTTAAGTCTTGTCCTTTTGGACTCAGGAAACATTATAATCTCCAGTCAACCTATATTTGCACTTTTGTTAAGGAAGCAACTCACTCCTTTATCACTCCTAAGGTAGCCAAATGAGTAGGACTACCTATAACTATAACAAACTTGAGCTTTGGTATGAACATGCCTACGTAGAGTGTCATAGTCACCAAGGAGATGATCAAGAAATGCCCAATGGACATCTAAAAACACAAGACAAACATAAATCTTATTTATTAGACATGAATAAGTATGATGCCATATTGGGAATGAATGCAATGTCAACTGCTAAGGCTATAGTGGATTATAGAGGAAAGAAAGTGGCATTTGAAGATTCTGATGCGTTGATGGTAGAATTCATAGGAAAATCTACTCTTTTGAGATTTCTAGAATTAAGCTCATATAAGATTATTATGAGTGATGAGAAAATCTTTTGGAATGAGAGCTTGATGAGTACTGTAGAAGTAGAGGTCAAAAAGCTTAACTTGGAGGACATTCAAGTAGTCAATGAATTCCCTAATGTATTTCTAGAAGAATTACTAAGACTACAAACTAAGAGGGAAATAGATTTTGAGATCAATTTGATGTTAAGGACCGAACCTACTTCCAAAGCATTGTACAAAATGGCCTTGATAGAGCTCAAAGAGTTGAAAAAGCGGTTACAGGAGTTATTTGACTAAGGTTTTATCCACCTAAGTGTCTCACCTTAAGGAGTACCTGTGCTATTCGTGAAAAAGAAGGATGGCTCTATGAGACTTTACATCAATTATCAAGACTTGAATAAGGTCATTATAAATAACAAGAACCCATTACCCCGAATCGATGACTTGTTTGATAAGTTATAATGAGTAAACGTATTTTCACGAATTGATTTATGCTCTAGATATCCTCTACTCTAGATTAAGCAAGAAGATGTTCCTCATACGGCTTTCAAAACTTGATACGGATACTATGAGTTCTTGATAATGCTGTTTGGGTTGACGAATGTACCCGCTGCTTTCATGGACTTGACGAATAGGATCTTTTGATCCCTTCTAGACAAGTATGTGATTTTCTTCGCTGATGATATTTTGGTTTATTTGGCTACCCCCAAATAGCATGAAGAACACTTAAGGACTGTACTGCAGACTTTAAGGAAACACAAGTTATATGCAAAATTGTCTAAGTGTGACTTCTGGTTAAAAGAGATATCCTTCTTTAGACACATCATTTCTAAGCAAGGTATATTAGTAGATCCAAAGAAAATTAAGGCCATAGTAGATTGGAAATGGTCCGAGATGGTGATTCAAGTGTGCAATTTTCTAGGTTTAGCAAAGTATTATAGAAAATTTGTTAACGACTTTTCAAAAATAGCTAAACTACTCACCCATGTTGACACAAAAGAATGAAAAGTTCCAATGGACCAATATAAGGGAACAAAGCTTTCAAGAGCTAAAGAAAAAGTTTGTATCAACACCAATTCTTGTGTTACCAAACACCGATCAGGCATTTGCCAGGTACAACAATGCTTCGAGAAATGGACTTAGTTGTGTGTTGATGTGAAAAGGAAAGGTAATCACTTATGCATCAAGACAATTGTGACCACATGAATAGAATTACCTAACACATGAATTGGAACTTTTTACAGTGGTCTTTGCATTGAAATTGTGGAGGCATTACTTATATGGTCAAAGGTGTGAGATATATACTAACCACAAAAGTCTCTAGTACTTATTTATGTAAAAAGAGCTAAATACAAGACAAAGGCAATGGCTAGAGCTAATTAAAGATTATGATCTAGGAATAAATTATTCCTAGGAAAAGTAAATGCAGTTATAGATGCTTTGAGTAGGAAAAATCACATTGAAGTTGCACCCTTATTGATTGAACAAAAGGAATTAATCCGAGAATTCGAAAGACTCAATCTTGAGTTTGTGTGGCATGATCTAAATTTAGAGTTGTCAAATTTAACCTTCGAGCCTACGTTGATGGAAAGGATTAAAGAGACTCAATAGAAAGACCTTGTATTACTACAGGTGAGTCAAGGAATACACAATGACAATTATGTGAACTTTGAAGTCCAAGATAATGAGATCATTCAAATGAAAGGAAGACTATGCATACCTGATGATAAGGAACTCAAAAGGGAGATTATGATAGAGGTAGATCATTCAAGCTACACCTTCCACCCAAGAGGAACCATGATGTATCAAGATCATAAGGAGAATTTTTAGTGCAACGAAATGAAACAAGACATGTTAGTGTTCGTAATGAAATGTGACACATGTCAAAGGGTGAAAGTAGAACACCAAAGGCCAAGAGGGTTAATTTAACCTTTGCCAATCCTAGAGTGGAAATGGGATCAAATTATGATGGACTTTGTAAGTGCTTACCAAAAACTACAATAGGTTATGATGCCATTTGGTTTGCCATAGATAGACTCACAAAATCCACACACTTCCTTCATATTAATATGACATACTCACTAGAAAAATTGGCTAAGATCTATGTTTGAGAGATAGTAACGCTTCATGGTGTACTTGCAAGTATTGTATCAAACAAAGACCCTAGATTTAAAATGGGATACGCTCAGAACATATATATAAACTGGGAGCGTAAATTGCAGCAAGTGCACTGGTCGTATCAAGTAATAGAGTGGTGAAAAGTAAGGTTGTCGATTCCTCAAGGAACCAATAGAGTACTAGATCTATGGCAATTCTTATCAATATCTAGGACATTAGAAAGGGGTTTTGAAATGTCTAAGCTAAAAATTTAACTTAAAGCAAACAAGGAGAATTTTATGAAGAATCTATCAATTATGAACGCGGGAAATTAGAATTCACCCTAGTTCCATTAATCAAACTGCTACCATGTTATATCAACTAGTGGTTATAAGGTTATTCAAGTGAGTTTAGAAAATCCTTTTTAAGGATGTTAACCTTAAATCAATTAGTCGGCTTCCGCGTCTCCAATTAACTAAGGAATCAAAATTATGTTCATACACCTCCCGATGTTACAAACAACTAATGCCCTAAATCAATTAACCCTAATCCTTTAGTGATTAATTAACAAGAAACATTGCATTGCGCCTACCATAAACTCTAATTAAACCAATTATCTCAACCCCCGTATTGATAATCAATCTAATTAAGAATTCCTAACAAATCCTAATCAACTCCCGTATCAAAAGGATTTCTAACAATTATAATCAAAGACCAATTATAATTGAAATCAAAGGAATTGCAATCATGAATAATCCTAATAATTCCTAATTATATAACATGGCTACAATTATCCTTTTAACATTCTAGGGTTTCATCCAATTTCCTAAGGAAAAGACTTAGCAATTCATGGAGATAAAGACATGATTATGATTCAAGGAGATTCGTGTAAAAGAAATCATATTCAATGGTTGGATCAAATGCTTGAATTGCATATCAGAAATAAAGTTCAGAAATCACCAATTCAACAATACAAATAATACCTTAATTGAAAGGAACTCCACAAATCCTTCACAAAGGATGATAATCTCCACGAAGATCACAAAGTTTTCTCTAAGATTTGATCTCCACAATTCTCCCTTAAAACTAGGTTAAAACTACTCTAAGAACACTAAAATTTGACAAAAGTTCCTCCACAAATCGACCTAGGACCTATATATATGCAAGGGGAGGCGAGAAGATGCAATTAAAACAAGACCGGCCCAAGGCCGGCAGCCTTTATTTAAGCCGGCCATAAAGGCCGGCGGCTTTGCTTTTTTTTTTTTTTTTTCCTTTGCCATCCTTCAATCTTTTCATGCTTCAATTTGTATGCAATCTCTCCAAATTGATTAAGCTTTGAACTCAAAGTCCTCCAACATCCGAAATGTAAAAATAAACATGATTAAGTACCATTTCCTTGTGATTTCTCTAAAATCAATAATGAATACTCGCAAATCGCTTAATGAATTATGAGTAAAATATGCCTTTATCAGTAACGCTTCATGGTGTACTTGCAAGTATTGTATCAAACAAAGACCCTAGATTTATGTCAAGGTTTTGGGGAAGCCTATAGAAAGCTTTAGGAGACTAAGTTACAATTTAATACGACTTATCATCCCCAAATTGATGGTCAATCAGAGAAGACCATTTAGACTTTCGAGCTTGTGTGATTGAGTTCAAAGGGAGTTGGGATGTTTACTTGCCATTAGTGGAATTTGCATACAACAACAACTACCACTCTTTAATTAAGACACCTCCATATGAAGCCTTAGATGGTTGGGAATGTTGATTAACATTATCACGGGATGATGTGGAAAAACTTACAATAAGGCTAGATTTGATACAAGAGGTTGTAGACTAAGTGGCTATCATTCAAAATAAGATGAAGGAGGCCTAGGACCAACAGAAGAGGTGAGTAGATAAAAAATGATGGACTTTTGAGTTTGAGGTAGAGGATTATGTATATTTAGAGGTAATCCCAATTAAGAGTATACATAAGGCTAGAACATAAGGAAAACTAAGCCCTCATTATATTAGACCTTTTGAAATATTGGAAAGGATTGGAAATTTGGCGTATCGCTTGGTATTATCTCTAAATGTGTTAGCAATTCATAATGTATTCCATATGTTGGTCTTATGCAAACATATTCTAAACCTTGATCAAATTAGTACACTAGAGCCAATGGTCTTAAAGGAAAACTTGACCTATGAAGAACATCCAATTTAAATCTTGGACCAAAAGGCTCAATTGAGAAGCAAGGAGATAAAATATGTTAAGGTCTTATGGCGGAATCATGAAAAGGAAAAGACCACTTGGGAAGTGGAAGATGAGTTGAAGAGAAGATATCTGCACTTGTTTATAAATTTAGGTGCATTTTCCAGTTTTAAGGACAAAACTTATTTTAAGGTGGTGGTGGGGGTGGAAGATGTAAACCTCGAAAATTTCCAAGATCGAGGGCTAAGTTTAGTGGATGTATTAGGAAATATGTTAGAAAACAAACACGAAGTGCAACTTTAAACCTAGGATTTGCTTTAAAGTAATCGACTTGACTAGTGTACCAAAACCTAAGGAATCTAAACCCTAGAAAAATCACAAATCTAAACCATTACATTAAGAGTCATAAACCTTAACCAAGGTTTACTTAAAGCCCTAATCCCAAAGTCCTAAATCAATTAACAAAACCCTAGAGCCACATTAAGAATTGTCAAAATCAACCCCAAGCCCAAAAAATGTTTCGACTCAATTGGAACCGAAACCTTAAAAGTGATAATTTACCTTAAGAACAATATAAAAGACCAAATAATTTAATGAGAATTAGTCCTACTAATTAATCAAACCAAACAATGCAAATGGTAGAAAACAATTTCCTCTAAACTACCCCTAATTGATGTGAAACAAGAAGGGCAAATTGGCCAATTCATACCCATAATTAACTTAAATAAATAACCCTTTTATACCTTTGAAAAATATCCTAATTGAGCACTAATTAACCCACATTGTTTAACTAATGGACAAAATAATTAAAGGCCTAAAGAGCCTCAATTGACCACTAACCACATCTAATGGAGGAGGGAGTGACAACCTACTTGATCCAAGGGCTTATAATCCTTCAAGTACACCCTAGGCATATAGGAATAGGCTTAGACATGACCTTAATTTTGATCAAAAGGACAATTTCCAAAAAATGTCAAGTGATTTAACCTAAAACATTTTACTAACCAACACGTATGTCCATTAACTAGCTCATTCTATTATCTAATGTGTTTAAGCTGCAATTCAAGCAACTTAAACTCTTTTAGTTTACACCATCTGCATGTGTAGCTTATCCCCTTACTCTTCTAGTTTTTCCTCTTTAAAAGAAATCCTAAAACTCCCTCAAAAAGGCTAAGAAAAGCTCTCAAAAACTGGCCACCAATCTAGCTTCATGCCACCACCATCCTCACAACTAAAAATGCCACCAACAACCACTAGTCACTCCTCCACAACCAGCCATTTCTAAGAGTATTTGGAGAGCTACAAGGTCTAGAAAACTTCAAGGAAACAACACCCACTATAGGCGGAGCAAAAGAGTGGATTTGGACACTACCATTTGAAGATTTGCAAAAGTAGGGTGTTATTTACTTATGTTCCTTCTTGTTCTTGTAGCTTCTCTTTGTAAAGCTAGGTTAGAATAGCTAAATATTTCTGTATTTGTGATATTTAAAGTTTTATTTAAGATTCCTTGCGTAAGAAATTCACAAACATGTTGTAAACTTTGGCAATGATAGAAAATAAGGTAGTTTACTCCCTTGTAGCATGGTTAAATGTAAGAATTGTAATGTGAATGGAATAAGTGTCACTTCCTACTTTGTTTCTATTTTGGTCGCCACTATTAAGGAGTATAGGAGATAATTATCTTTGATATATTAAGCAAATCCCAACATTTAGGAGCTTTAGGTGATGATTAATACATATCGGAAATGATTAAAGATGGAAAAATGGATAATTTAGTTTTCTATGAGGAGACCGATGCCAAGAGAGATTTCTACTCATAATTTCTAGAATTTTCATAATATAAGTTAGTAAAATATCATTAGGAAAAGTTGGAAACCAGGCCCCTTTGATTAAGGACAAAGAATAAGACTTGTGGGTGAGGAATATGTGAAACCAAAAACCTATTGATCAACCTTAAATCTTTGAAAATAAATCAAAGGTGTATAGAAAAAGAAATGACCCATACATGCCCAAATAAAGCCCAAACAAGCCCATAGGTTAATTAGAACTAATTTTCCCTTGAACCTTAGACTTAACTAGACAAAGGACCTCAAAATGAACCCAAACATGGCCCATCCGAAAATGATCAGAACCAAACCAAAATTTTCAAAGTCCAAATGACCTAATTGAGTTGAAAAATGGAAAGAACACGTGAAAACCTTCAAAATGACTATAAATATGTGAAAAATGAACTTAAGATGAAAAAGTTATGACTAAAACACTAAAATGACCTACACTGATGAAATCGACGAATTTACTTCAAACACTTGAACTTGTTATCCTACTTTAACTTATAGAATTACTATTTGTCATACTAGTTGATACTGGTTTTGAGATCGAGCTACCCCTAGATTATTACAACTAGTAGCGACATGGCTGGGTGAATGATCCTATGGTTATTGTATTCGTTTGTGCTTGTACTTTAGCACACCGATATATGCATATGATTGATGCCTATGAAACTGGATATATGTGTGGGGTGAGGAAATCTTCTTGTGTTTGATTAATGTGGTTTTGGTTGCCAAATTAGTATAAGTCCTATTTGGCTAATTAACTACTAGATTTCCCTTGCATTTAGACTAAGTATGATGTGAGTGTCTATGATGATTTTGTTGGTCACTTAATAAATAAATCTAATTATATCTAACTTTAATAAAATGGATCATGCATTGCATATTTCTTCATGTAAGAAGGTTGTTGGCATCACATAGTGATATGAAGGGCGACATGGAGGTATACTCATGCATAACCTTGTCTAGACCTTTGGAAACTACTCAGAACTAGAAAATGCTGCCTTTTGATTGAGACTGAGTTTAGGGATTTATTGCTTAAGGGTAGATAAGACTAAGTGCACCATTTACATCTACACCCCCACATGAGCATATATATATATATATATATATTATATATAAGTTTATTTTAATATAGCACAAATGAATAGACTTTTGTGTCCATCTTAAAAAAAAAAATAATAAAAGCTTGGGGTGATTGGAACCTAAAATCGACATGTAGTTTATGATTTCCTAACCCAAGCAACGAAGGGCAATAAATCCATATTGTATGTGGTTTTCGGATAACGGTATATGTTATTGTATTCTTATGCATGATCATGCATTCATATGTTTGTTTAAATAACTTGTGTGTAATTGCTTTATTAGTGCAGTATGTGGGCATTTTTACTAAGCTGTTATAGCTTATACCTCCATAGTGTTTCATTGTTAGATGAGCCTATCTAGCTTGAGCCTGGCAAACGAATGCCAGAGTTTAGTATAGGGCCCATTAGGATGTGTGAAGCATAAGGAACAAGTAGAGTGATCACCATTATATATATATATATATATATATAGACTTTGAATTTATGTTGTAATTATAGTTATGTTATAGCAGAGACATAGATTGCTTCAATAGTTATTATCCATTGGATAATAGGAATATCTCATAGATATTGATGGGACCCTAGTCCTTATTATTATGATGTTTGGTATGTTGTATTTTAATTATGTTATCTCTATATTACTTGGACATGCTAAATCCTGTCCGGGTAAGTGGCTGTGAGTATGCGTTGTACACCATATGGAAAATCCCAAAATAACAAGGGACTTACTTTTGAATTTTCCATATAGTGTATGGTAGGTTGTTATGTCTAAGGTACCTTTCGAGGTGTGACACCTACACCATCGTCAACACATATTGGATACAAGTTTAATGAGAAACCTTCAAATGATACAACTGAGTAACTTAAGGAGTTGCAACAGAAGCTTGAGCTAAGTCAAACTATAGTAGATGCAACAACAACAATGCTCGACCAATATGTGAGGCTTTATGCCATCATGTGCTATTATAAGTTCTAAACAATATCTTTAGGGAATGCCAGGTTGTTCGACTAATGATCACCTTTAACCCCCATCCCCATAACCGAATATGTATGGAGGGTCTCCCGATGGTTAGATATGGGCCAAATGAAGCTATTTTAGGATAGGTATAGCCATCAATGGGCTAGCCATAGCAATTGATGGGCCAATTGCAACCACCACTAGACTAGTCACAATTGTAGTCATATATAGACTAGTTCTATCTAATGTATTCTCATTCAGAAATGTTCAAGGGATAGCTTAATGGATAAAGCTTATAGCCACTCATTAACCCCTTCAATGGCATTTAAACTTACTACATTACACATACATAACAAGCTAGCTTCATTCAAGGGGAAGGATTGTATAAGCTGCATGCTAAGCATTTTTTACATGCCTTTTGAGACATAGTTATTTCTTATCTTTTGTTTTTAGGACAATTTAAAGTACAATTGTTTGATATATAATATGTTTTGTATTACTTTAAATAATTGGAATTTACATTTTAGGAGAAATTTTATGCAAAACCATTTATTATGTAATATTGTTTGTGCTATTTTGAATATTCACATTATTTCTTAGATTTTTGAAATATTGAAAGCAATAAACCTATAATTAATTCAAAAATATTATTGTTATTATGGCTATATAAAAGTCAATTTTATAAAAAATAAATAAAACTTCTTATAAGGAAGGCTATGCTACAAGAAATAACTTTTTTTTTTTTTATAAATAAAACTTTTAGTAAAGAAGAAGAATATACAATTGGCAAAAGACAGAAAGGTTTACACAACTACTCAAACTATTACAAAATTGAGTATATAAAAATATTATGCAACATAATTGTAAACTTATCATAAAGAACAAGTAAGATCGATAGAAGCTCTTATTTGATTGGCTATAGAGCTAATTAGAGGAAGGGCTTTCCCTCAGCACACTTGTTTTTGAGTTCTCCAAATGCTATAAACCCATTCTACCATGGAAGCTCTCTAATCTAAGGACTTATCAAATTTGTTGAAGCCAAAAGAGAAGTGTAGTCGTACCAAGAGTAGAATGATGACAAGTGTCGAGTCTATTTTTTTTTTAATTCCCATTCCTAATCCGATCTAGACTAGACCCTATGCTCATCTAATGTAGATCATCGACTTGAATTAGTAATTTCGTTTGATTTTTGGAGTCGCCACCCAACTGTTGTTGGGAAATATTGAATTAAGACTAAAGGAGTGGATTAGTCTTAATTTGGACCACTAGTCGTCGTGATTTCCTCTTCACGTTTTTGTGAAAAGAGGAAAAGGAAAAACCAGAGTTTCTAAGTCCGGAGGCTAACCTATTAAAACCTTACGGTTACCACCTAGTCTCCTAAAATTGTTCCCATCTAGAAATGTCTTTTATTTTGTTTCTGTTACTTTTTATTATGTTTTTTATTATTCTAAGAAAATGATTTTTTATTTCATTTTTATAGGTTGACCCAAATGGGTGCCTACGTACCTGCTGGTCAGGATCAAACAAGCCGTAGTTCGCTTTTTTTTTTCTGAAAATATTTAGAGGGTTTGTGAATTTTAATTTGAAAATCTCTTTCGATTTATGTTTTTAACATTTTTTGGATTTTTCTAAAAAAAAATCAAAACCTAAGCTTAGTAATTTGATCTTTTTGAAAATAATTTTTAGGGAAAACATCAATTTTGGATTTATTTGAGAAAATGATTTTTTCTAAGTGATAAAACTCATTTTTTTTTCTATTTTTATAATTTTTGAATTTTTATTAATTTTTTATTTTTATTTTGAATTTTTATGATTTTTTAATGATTTTTATGATTTTTTATTTCTTTTTTATTTTTCCTTATTCTTTTACAATTTTTATAATTTTTATGAGTTTTCATGATTTTTATAGTTTTTTATGATTTTTATGATTTTTATTGATTTTTATAATTTTTTTGTGAATTTTTGTTAAAAAATTTTATCCTAAACTATTATCTATCCTATTTTAAAAACTAAAGTTTTATTATTATTTTTCTAATATTTATATTGTTTTTCTACATTATTATTATTATTTTTTATTATTATATATATATTTTTTCTTATTTTTCTACATTATTAAATCCTAAAGAAATCTAATTTCTAACATTTTTCTATTTATTGAAAATAAAACATAAAAAAAATAATAAATAAAATCGGAATAAAAATAAATAAACGAAATAAATAAATAAATTGGAAAAATTTATCCGACTACCTGGATCCGGGTCGGTGCGCGGGTCGGGTCGGATCGGTCGGTCACAGCGGCGGGGAGTGCTCGTTCATGGCGTTCCGGCAGCCTTTTGCAACGGGTGAGGTGTCAAATCCTAGCTTCTCGAGGGTGCTGAATCCAATGGTGGCGGTGGTTCGCTCTCAGAACGTCTCCTGGTGGTGGCTCAGCTCTAATCGGTGATCGCGATTTTGGGTTTCCTCCGATGCTCTCCGATTTGCTCTCTTTTCTCACTTTCTCTCAATTGTGATCTCTGATCTGGCTTCCTCACTTCATCCTCTATTTATAGGCTCTCGAAATCGAGCTGGATAAGCTCGGATTTCCACTAATCGAGGCGAATCGTATTTGCGGTTAAATGAAACAACTCCGATTCGTGTAAATCCTTTGATTTGTTGAGATTTGATTCCAATTGGATGATGTTTATCTCAATTCTGTTGAAGATCTGTTGGATTTGTGCAAAAAATCGAATCGAAACGGCCGAAATTCGAATTTTTCTCCTCGCCAGAGATCTCGGACCGAGGTTGAAGGCGATCACGCGCCCGGCGCGTGTGTTCGCTTCAGCCAATCAGATGTTGGCACGTGTCCTGGGTAAAAAAAAACGCAAAACGCAAAAACTGCTTCCCTCGCATTTCGAACCCGCGACCTCG
Organism: Laguncularia racemosa; assembly: GCA_037954665.1. Classification (NCBI taxonomy): domain Eukaryota; kingdom Viridiplantae; phylum Streptophyta; class Magnoliopsida; order Myrtales; family Combretaceae; genus Laguncularia; species Laguncularia racemosa. The sequence continues at coordinate 4,244,976 of JBBMOL010000003.1, read as the reverse complement.
CACCCGTATGCACCCACTTAGCTACGGCTCGGACCAGCTGAGCTAGCCCTTTTTTCTAGATTTTGTTTATTTCGCAAATTGCATATATGCAATGCGATTTTTTTATTTTTTTTGTATTTTTTGAAATTTCAAAAATTTGTAAAAATTATTTATTCCTTATTATTGCCGTTTCTAAAATCATTTTTCAAAATTGATGTGTTTTCTTATTTATTTTTATTTTTTTGAATATTTTTATTATTTTTGCTAAATTAGAGAAAAATTAGAAAAAAATTGGAAAAATTTGAAAATTGATTATTATTAATTATTATTTATTCTTAGGGCAAAAATAGGGTGTTTACAACAAGCAATCAAAATGCTCGCATAAAACCATCAAAATTGAAGGAGATAGGCAATAAAATAACAAATGCCAGTGGTCTTCACTATTCTAATGGCAAAGGAAGCAAATAGTGGAAGTTGCAATAGCCTAAACTTAGAAGTTTGTTAAGAGTTTGTAATTTCTTCATCTAAGCTAGCTAAAGATAAAAGTATGCCTAGGTATAGCAGTTTTGTTCTAAACTATCTTGCTTTAATTAATGATGGAGGTAGGTGTAAAAAGAGAGAAATAGTCACCTTTAATAAAGTAGTCTCTAAAGGTAAAGGGCATCTATCTAAGCCAATTTAAGATTGTGGAATTTAGTTTGATGGTAATAGGGATACTAAAGTTTATCCAAAAGGGTAATTAAGGTAAGCTCCACCCATTGTGTTCTATTAGTGATCAAAGTGTTATGTCCAATGGTAGGCCTAAGGTTGATATATTGTGAGTGCTATATACTAGATCTAATGGTTTCATTGGAAGCTAATAGTCTAACCATAATGAGATGGATATGCTATCATTGATCATCCATTAGAAGAATTTGTGAACTAGAGCTATTAGTTTTATGTTCTTCTTCCAATTTTATGAGCAAGTTAAAGGCACACAAACTGACCAAAAACACCTGCCTCTAAGTTCAAATGTACCCACTCAACTAACATGGCTCTCCATCTTTGCTTAAACAAATGCAACATATGTTTGACCTAAGCTCCCTTGTTCTAATGATGCAAACGAGGGATTTCAACCCCTCCATTTTTCTTAGGATTGCAAACCACTTCCCATTTAGCTTTTGCTTTTATCAAAATATGGGGCAAAATTCCTCAATAGTTGCTTAATGATAGGTAGGGACCTTTCTTGGAGATATGTGAACTTCAAAGTGGCTTCCTTTACTAGAAGGGTCATATTACAAAAGAATATATTGCTTTTGCTCTCATTCATTGTCAAACCAAAAAGTTGTTGAAAGATATGTGACAACCTTTGCACTATCCTTGTAGAATCAATGTTTCCATTAGAGAAATCAATAAATCATTTGCAAAATAAAAATGAATTAGTTTCTCTAATTTGCTTCACCAATGGAAAGAGAAAAGCTAGTTTGTGATCATTTTTCTAAAAATTCTAGAGAAAACATCCATAGCAATTACAAATAAGTAAGGGAATATGGGATCCCCCTATTTTAGACCTCTCTTTTTCAAAGAATACCTCAATGGCAATTACAAATAAGTAGGAGAATATGGGATTCCCTTGTCTTAGACCTCTCTTGTTTGGAAAAAGATCCACTTCTCTATTAATATTTATGGAGAATTTGGCTAATAAGATACATGGCTCAATGAGATTACAAGAGAGGGATAGAGCACAACACAAAACAATGTGTTTTTATAGTGAACAACTCACTTAACACTATTTTTATAGTGAAATTTTTCTAATTATATTTCATAGAGCAACCCTTTTGTACTTGGGTATGGTAAAGAATTGTCTTACTACGAGATCTTCTTATTGCTAAGTTTTACCTTCTTATTGCCAAGTTCTTGCTAAAAATCTATGTTTGTAGTGCTGCTTACATGTCTTTCTAGGCATTTTAATTTTATTAGTGAAATTGAGGTTACAAGTAAGTCATAGTAGATATTTTGCACTATATATATATATTTTTGGGTTATCTATCCCTCACCCCCCCCCCAACCCATCTTTTTTTTTTTTTTTTTTTGCGATTCTTATTCACCAAATCCTTTAAAAACTATATATATATAATAGCAACGAAGATGAAGATTACCACCGAGGATAATGTTTTTTTTTTCTATATATATATATATATAGTCTGTATAGACCATGTATTTTATACCTTTAAAATTATAGGATCTAGGGATGGATTTATGCTATAGAAAAAATGTCGTATTTATATTTTGAAGAGTAGCAAATTTTACAATGTTAGATATAATTGCATGTAAGTGCATGCACTTGTGTGCTCGAGGGAAAGGCTTCGGCTCTTATTGGAGAAACATTTTAATTTTCACTTTGGCATGGTTTTTATTAGAAGGTATAGCATTTTTTCTAGAAAAAAATAGTTATTAGGAAGTGCTATTATCATGAGTGAGGAAGTTTTGCAAATTGTTTAGAGGAGCATCTTACATTTTAATCTCACAAATCATTTTTCAATTTCTTTTTACTTTTATTATTTCTCTGTTTTTTTGTGTGACAATTTTTCCCTTTCTTTCACATCATTTCCAATAACTTCCTTCTCTTTCTATTTTTCCTCATTATTTTTTTCATAATTATATTATTCTTAACCAATGATCAATTTGAACTCCTTTCACATATTTAGAAATAAGAATTATTAGAGAAATATATAACATAAAATTCAAGGTAAATTAATAAAATGAATTTCATTCTTTATAAAAATAATAGCTAACTAAATAAAATTTCACTAAGATGCTATTTTTTTATCAATAGCTATTATATAAATTATAACTATAATAAGTGCCTTAATTGCTTATTATTTTTCTTTTTTTTTTTATTTGAAGTCTTGTATTTGAAATTACCATGTATATCTTAATAAGTTTCTTTTTTATGTATTAGATGTACCATATTTACAAAAATAAGTAGATATTTTCATTTGATAATTCAATTAGTAACTTAGAGTAAATCTAACTTTGTATCATAGTTTTGGGTTCGTCTTTAATGGAATCCATATGTAAAGCTAATGGATATTAGGGTTGAGCGAAAAAACCAATGAAAAGGTAAATTGAATTAGATTGAATCAAACCATAAATTAGGTTAAAACCATTTTTTTTTGTTCAACAAATTTATGAATTGAGTCGATCAGTTATAACCAAATTGGACCATGAGAAGGTTAAAAAAAAAAAACTATGGTAACTACTATGCTAATTGTGAAAATTTGATGATAGTGCCTTTTGTTAAATAATATGAATTTCTTTTGTCCATCTATCTATGTTTTCTCCTCTAAATAAGAATTTGAATAAATAGTGTGAAGCCAAGTATTCAAAATATTCTACTTACATTTCGTAGATTTCAGAAATAAGTGAAGAATGATTCTTTTCTATTTTTCTTGTGTTGATTTTAGTGCCATTGAATTTCTATAGTATCAATCTAATCATAGTAGGATTTGATAGTTGTTTCTAATGTGTAGTGCCCCAACGGATTATGTAGAATATAAAATATGTCGCCTTTAGGAAAGCTTCAATTTCTTGGTCTCTAAACTGCGTCAAAATTAAAATGCATTTTTTTTTCATGTTGATGGTTAGGAAAGCTTATATTAAAATGTAAGTATTTCTCCTAAATATTTTGAAATTCATGGTCTAAATTGCAAGGCAAATTGAACAATGCCATTTTTTATTTTTTATTTTGGGTAGATATAAAAGAATTATGAATAGAACTATAAGGTTAAGTTCAAAACTAAATCAAACCATAATATTATGTTTGGTTCAATTGAGAGGGGTAAATCATACCAAACTAAATTGTATCCCCCCTCAACGATACCCTAGCTTTAGCGCTATAAAATACATAATTTTTTTGTCTATGTGCTTTTTTTCTATTGATAGTTAGGAAAACTTGTATCAAAATGTGAGTATTTCTCCTAAACAATTGAAGATCCTTGGTCTAAACTGCAAGCTGAATCAAACAAGACCATTTTTTTTTTCAGATATAAAAGAATTATGAACTGAACTATCGGGTTAAGTTAAAAACTAAACCGAACCATAATATTATGTTTGACTCAATTCAAATGGGTGAACCATACCAAATTGAACTATATCCACCTTTAATGATACCATAGCTTTAGTGCTATAAAGTATGTAACCTTTTTTTTTTTTTTTTATCAACAGATGTTAGGTAAATGAAGTCATCTTCATTAGAAAAGTTAAAAAGAGTTACTTTGCAACACACTTGAACCTAGACATGATCACAAGGCGGAACTATGTTGGACCTAAAACCGGTGTTTCAAATTAAAAAATATATATATTGTTTTAAAAAATAAAAAAATAAAATAAAAAGGCTACAATCCTATAACTCTTAATATTTTTTAGCTTATTTAGTAAAAACTTGAAAATGATTTATATTTATTTATATAGAACCATATTAAGTAGAGTTGTTTTAATAATATGAGACAAAAGTCTATAAAAAAATCGAAAAATAAAAGTTAATTTTAGTCTTGTATTACTAAGGAATGAAAACTTTTTCTTATTGAATTTATAAATATCTAATTATACATATTTTTTTAATGTATTTATTTTTTATATTGTTAATAATAACAACATATTAAATATTATGAATGAGAATTGAGATTTTTTTATTTTATATGGAAGTAGTTTAAATTTTTAATATTATTTTAATTTATGTTTTCTTTAATTTTCTTTTTTGTGAAACTGCCGATTTTACGATGAATCAGAAACCATCTCATGGGTTCACGGTTTCAGATCGAAATCATTGGATCGGTTTCATGCAGGATCACGGTTCCAACCCGCCCTGTGACTTGTTACCACTCGAACCTCCTAAATATGAGAAGTTCATAAGAATTACTTTGCAGGCCATACAATAAATGAGAAGAAATCTGGACAGTGTAAATTAAAGGAGATCTCTGTCTTCTGTTATCACTGACAAGTTGCTGGTCCTGCAAAAAAAGAGACGAAGAGAGCTAGAGAGAGAGAGAGAGAGAGACAAAGAGAGACAGAGAGAAGCGACCCAGCTTTGGTATCGGCCAGTTGAAAGTCCTTATAATTAGGCGAGCGTGTTAAGATTATCCATTAACCAATAATATTTTATTTTGTTAGGAAAAAAGAATTTCGTTCCATTAAGATATGGACAAAAGCAATAAAATAACTATAACAACAATCAAAATATATACATATTACTATTTATCAAGTCAATAAATGAGATGTCAAGATCTAAAGATGTGCTTCAATAAAAACACCATCTTCATCATCATCATCATCAATAAGATGTTAATATATCCCTTTAAAGCAAGGTCAGACTAGAAATTTGAAACTAGGTACAATAATTTCATCAATGGATACAAGCACACAACAAAAACGAGTAAACCACTACTACTGCTGCTGCTGCTGCAGACGAAACTAACCTAAGTAGACTTGTGCTATCAGGATTTATGCTCCTTGAATCATGAAACCAGCCTTTAGAAAGCACACTTTTATCCGGTGGTTTTAGCACAAGAGATTTGGGCCTCTAGCAAGAGCGTTTTATCCCCGTGCTTTCTCCCATTACTCAACATAATGTCTAACTATAATTACTAGTCTTAAAATCCGAATCGTAGAATCCTATATGGATATAAATATCATTATCTTGTTTGATCATAAGTAAGAGAAAGACATAATAATGATGAAGTAAGATGTATTTTAAGAATAAGAGAGTAAGAAAAGGAATGAGATTTCATGAATTTTAAGGATTCAGATTCTCAACTTTACATTCATTACCAAAATTGTAAAAACCTTACAGAATATAATTAATCTTACTATACAGAATATTCTATAAATCGTTTTCATCAAGTGGGAAATGACGTACATATATATGATAACTTTCGTAATTACTAATTTAAATACGTGAATATCATTCAAGAAGCACAAAACTACATTAAGCTAAAGATTTTATGTAAACCACGTGTAACAACGTACGAACTACTCCATGAAATTCAGCCCATGCATATACCAGGAACTATATAGCATTTTCAATCATATGACAACTTCGTACAAGAATATATCAACAGGATAAGGTTATTTTATATGGAGGAGAAAAACTAAATGATATAACATTATTTAGCTCGAATCTCCAGATATGATATAAAATCTTATATCTTAAGTTCTATCTAAGAGTGGAAACTAAACTTAAACATGATTTGTTTATATCGTTGTCTCATGCTCGCCTTACTCTACCTAATTTTATGCTATTTATTATACTGATATCCGAACGAACGAGCTTAATTATCTATTTTTTAGTTTTTTTCTTTTTTTGGGACTATACCCTCTTAAGAAAGCAAAGTGAAGAGCTGTAGGACAAATCGTCGTCCGACAAGAGTTGTACATGATACCATAGAAGATTTGATCGAGTAATGTCCAATCTCCAACGAAGCGATGCATGCGTACTACTATGTCAATGAAAAGACTCCTATAAAGCAAGTTAGGAGGTACTTTTTCTAGGGGGCTATATGTTTAGGATCTTTAGGAATCACATGGACCTAGGAAAACTCCAAGGAGGCAATCCTAATTTACAAGTACTACTCTCTGGGGTTTAGGCTTTCATCTGCATTTTTAGTAACAAAGAATATAAGTAAAAGTAGGTACTAAAATGAATACAATTTGTAAGCCGTTATATCCTAACGATGTGAATATGGGTATTTAATTTAATGAAAAAGATCGAGTTAGATTTTTCTTTCTTTCAATATTGATAATATGTATAAAAGTTTTGAAATAAAAAAAAAAAGAATATGATTTATCTTCATCAATTGAGCAAATATATATATCAACCAATTTCCATTGAAAAACAAGATTTGGTGCCACCATTTTATATCCGTATTTTAAAAACCAAAAATCTTGGTGTTAGATTAAATTAACATATAGTAGTAAACAAGACAAAAAGATATTTAATGTGAAATAAATGCACGCTAAAACAATCTACAATCCTTTCATTACCTCTCTACATCTAGAATCTTTCAATGGAGTAGAAGAAGGTCGGGATTGTTTCGAGGAAGGAAGACTCGATACATTGAATGCAAAAGGATAAGAATGGGCGAGGGGGTTGGGAGGTGGATGGGGGAAAAGATTGAAGAAGACGATTCACTTCCGGATTAAGGAATTTATTTCAAGTGATTTACAAGAAGTATATATTTTAAATTTGTGGATTGATAACATTATAAATGTCATTACTCATATAAAATAAAGTTCTTAAATTATATTTGAAGAATAGAATTCTTGATCCATCCAATTAGGAAAAAGAGGATCAAATATGATATGAAGTGTTGAAAGATGTTTATTCCATCAAGAAATAGAAAAAAGAAAATGGTGCAACAAATCCATATTAGAGATTTTCAAACAACCCGCTATCTCTAACTATCCATTTATTTCGTTTAATAAAATAAGATTGTAATGAGTTATTATTGAGAAATAGAATAGAGTTCTAATAATATTATTATTTGTGAATTTTAATTTTAATGAAGTATTCTTAAAAAAAAAATCAACTTTAATATTGAATTGCTATTTATATATTTGAGTAATGAATGGCTATTCAATATTTTTTGTTTTTTATAATAAGGATTCATTGTAAAATCACTATTACCAACCTAAGATATAACTAAATATCATAATAGATATTTTATAAAAAAATAAGACTGTAATAAAATTGTTATCACAATGAATTGAAGGGATAGTAATTCTAATTGTTTCAATCAACTAAAGCTAAAAAGAGATCATTGAATAAAGTGAGTAAGGTTGTCTTTTAGATTCGGACTGTTTAGTTAACTTAACTGTCAATCAATTTGACCAATTGGCAAATCCTTTTGAAGTACGTTCTAGTCATCTGAAATGTGATTATGGTCAATCGAAACTCTTTCGGTGCTTTATGGTGTAAGTCATAAATTACATGCATTTCTTAGAAATTATGTTATTGGAGTATTCAGATTAAGGCAAACGATCACGGAATCATGGTAACTAATGCTTTCTAGCATGTTTGTTGCCTATGCTTGTGGACAAATTTTTGGCCTATTTATTCTTCCCCATTAGCTATGAGTCGCCCGATCTAGACACATAAATTCTACCTAATCTTAATTCTGATCAACTACTGATACGAGTCCATATCAAATGAAACTAACGCAAACTTGAATCATAAGGCTATGTGCGGTGATGTTGGCTCATGACTAACTTTATGTGACGCAAGAAGCCTGTCGCCTAATATAGAGTAGAATGCATAAGTCGTAGAACAATGTATAGCAGCTATTGGGAATTCGGCAAAATGTTGGAATGATGTCTAATATGTGATTTGGCTACGATCGAGTACGTATGGTCTATCACCTATGTACGGTAAGGTGTGTGAATTGCAGGCCAACCATTAGTAGCCAATAGAATCGGTACGAAAAGTTAGAATGGAATAGTATGTTACAATGACAACGTTAAGGCCGTTTTGCAATAGGTGGATTGCGAAGTAACCATTGATGGCTATACAGGGTTGTTAACTTGGAACGAATGTGGTGACTTTAAGCATTTACCGTTTGAAGTGTAGTGGGCTAAAATGCTATGAATTGACTATCAAAATGGATAAAATTGAGAAATCGGAATGAACGAACTATTATTTGTTATGTTGATGAATATGTCTTGAATTTGTGGAAGGTCGGTAGCTTTGCACTCAAAGCCACTAGCTCTGGAATGAAGTTCACCGACGTTGGAAGCTTGGAAGGCCACCAACATTTAGGCCAGCGGTGTATGTGTTTAGGCCATCGGCCTTGGGCTAGCCCTAAGATGACATAGATCTAATTTGTCTAGTTTCTATTTTATTCGTTTCCTACTTGTATCTATATATATATGGGGTGTTTTAGGATTTAAAACATAGTGTGATATAAATTTCTTGAGAGCTATACTGAGAGATTTGTTCTTTGAGTTGTATTCTCTCTCAATTTTGTACTCCAACTTCAAATTAGTGGATTTCTCCTCTCCTTTGCTTGTGGTTTTTTCCCGATTTAGGTTTTCCAAGTAAATCTTGTGTGTCTTTTTTTTTTCTTGTGATTATTATTTACTCTTGTCATTATTTTTGTCATTAAGAAAATAATAACAATTGGTATCAGAGAAAAAGTTATTTGATTTTGTTCTAAACAATGGCATTAGTCAAGTACGATATTTCGCTGCTAGATCGCAGCATAAGATTTTCTCTATGGTAAGTTAAGATGCATGTGGTTCTCGCATAAATGGATTTGGATGATGCTTTGTTAGGGTTTGATAAGATGCTTACGTCATGAACTCCTGAAGAAAAACAACATAAGGATCTTAAAGCCCTTTCTCAAATTCATCTTCATCTTTCAAATCAAAATTTGTAGGATGTGTTAAAGGAGAAGTCAACTACTGCACTATGGTTGAAGTTGGAGCAATTGTGCATGACGAAGAGTTTGACTAGTAAATTGCATCTAAAGCGGAGACTATACTCACACCGTTTTGCGGAGGGAGGGTCTGTAGATGATCAATTGACCATTTTTAAGGAGATTGTATCAGATCTATAATCCATGGAGGTAAAGTATGATGAAGAAGATCTGGCTTTGATTTTGTTATGTTTGTTACCTCCTTCTTATTCGAATTTTAGAGATACAATCTTGTATAGCCATGATACAATTACTATGGAAGATGTTTATGATGCTTTAGCCTCTTATGAAAAGATGAAAACTTTAGTTATTAGAACTGAGCCTAAGGCTAAGAGTCTTGTTACTCGAGGAAGGAGTTGGAATGGAAATTCTAGTGGGAATTCAATGGGCAGATTGAATCTGCAAACAGGAATAAAACTTGTAATTACTGTAAGAAGAAGGGACATATAAAATCAGAATGTTATAAATTACAAAACAAGAACAAAAGAGACAATGATAACCAAAAGGAGAAACGACTAGAAAAATCTGGTGAAGCTAATGTTGCTAATGAAATTAGCTATGGTGAGCTTCTTATTGTTTCTAATGATTCACAGACTAGTCAGGAATGGATCTTGGATTCTGGCTGTACTTTTCATATGTGTCCCAATCGGGATTGGTTTTCAACATATGAAAAATTTTCTAAGGGTGTTGTTTTGTTGGGCAATAACACTTCTTGCAGGTATTGGAACAATTAAAATCAAGACGTATAATGGTGTTTTCAAGACGCTTGGTGATGTGAGACATGTTCTTGACTTGAAGAGAAATTTGATTTCTCTTAGTACTTTTGATTCTAAAGGGTACAAGTACACTAGTGAAGGTGGAGTTTTAAAGATCAGTAGGGGATCGTTGGTGGTGATGAAAGGACAAAAACAAACTGCCAACTTGTATGTTTTGCAAGGTTCAGTCGTTATAGGAAATGTTGCTGTTACTTCTTGATACTATCAAATGAAGATTCTACAAAAATTTGGCATATGCGTTTAGGTCATATGAGTGAAGCTGGCATGATTAATTGAGCAAAAGAGGTCTACTTAAGGGGCAAAACATCAGTGAGTTAAAATTTTGTGAAAATTGTGTGTTTGGTAAGTAGAAAAGAGTTAAATTCACCATAGGTACACATAATATAAAGGGTATTCTGGATTATGTCCACTCTGATCTTTGGGGGCCATCGAGAGTGCCATCTAGTGGAGATGTTGCTTACATTATGACTATTACAAATGACTTTTCTAGACCTGTTTGGGTTTTCTTCTTAAAGTAGAAGAATGATGTTCAACCCACATTCAAAGAATGGAAGACAATGATTGAGAAGCAAACTGAGAAAGAGGTAAAGCATTTATGCACCGGTAATGGATTAGAGTTTTGTTCTAACAATTTTAATAATCTATGCAAAGTAGAGGAAATTGTGAGACACTTAACAGTCCCTGGTACACCTCAGTAGAATGGGATAGTAGAGCGCATGAATAGAACTATTATGGAGAAAGGTCGATGTATGCTTTCGAATGCAAGATTACCAAAGTCATTCTAGGCAAAAGTTGCTTCTATAGTATGTTACTTGATAAACAAATCTCTATCAACGGCTATAGAAAAGAAGACTCCATTTAAAGTATGGTTTAGCACTCTTGGTAATTATTCTAAATTGAAATTTTTTTATTGTCCTGCGTATTCACATGTTGATAAAGGAAAGCTTGAACCACGGTCATTGAAGTGTATATTCCTTGGTTTTAAACCTGGTGTCAAGGGATATAAATTGTGGTGTCCTGAATTGAAGAAAGTTATAGTGAGCAGAGATGTTATTTTTTATGAGATGTTTATGTTATCCGATTTGTCATCTAACCCTTCATTTGATGAAGTCAAGAAGAAATCATCCATGCATGTAGAGGTTAAAATTGGTTCAGGTTCTAAATGAGAGACTTCTTCTCAGCCTTTATTATAGACTCAAGATAGTCCTATCTCTATGCTTTCACAATCACAATACTCTATTGCTAGAGACAGGCCTAGGAGAGAAGTTAGACCACCTCAGAGATTTGTAGAGGCAGATCTTGTAGCTTATGCTCTCAATGTTGCAGAGGATGTTGATTCTAATAAGGAACCATCCACTTACACAGAGGTTATTAATTGTGAAGACTTTAGTAAGTGGATGATTGCAATGTAGAAAGAGATGGAATCCCTTTAGAAAAATAGTACTTAGGATTTGGTGAAGCTTCCTAAAGGGAAGAAAATAGTTAAGTGCAAATGGGTTTATAAGAAGAAAGAAGGTACACCAAGTATTGAAGAACCTAGATACAAGGCTAGACTAGTCACAAAAGGTTATAGTCAAATACCAGGTATTGACTTCATTGAAGTGTTTTCTCTTGTTGTAAAACATAGTTCAATTAGGGCACTTTTGGGTATTATAGTCTTGCAAGATCTTGAATTAGAACAACTAGATGTGAAGATTGTTTTCTTACATAGAGAGCTTGAGGAAGATATTTACATGCAACAGTCAAAAGGCTTTGTGGCCTCGGGAAAGGAGGCCCATGTTTGCATGTTGAAGAAATCCCTTTATGGGTTAAAGCAGCCACCTAGGCAGTGGTATAAAAGATTCAATTCTTTTATAACTTCTCATTAGTTCAGGGGAAGTAGTTATGATAGTTGTGTCTATTCAAAGAAATGTGACGTTGGGTGTTTTGTTTATTTATTATTATATGTTGATGATATGCTGATTGCAGCTAAAGATAGAAAAGAGATTAAAAAGGGTTAAAACCCAATTGAGTAGAGAGTTTGATATAAAGGATTTGGGAGCAGCAAAGAAGATACTTGGAATGGAAATTTTAAGAAACAGAAAATCAGGAATGTTGCATCTCAGCCAGAAGGGGTACTATGAAAAGATACTTCACAGGTTCAATATGATGAATGCTAAGCCCGCCAGTACTCTCTTAGCATCTCACTTGAAGCTTTCGTCTACTTAATCTCTTAAATCAGATGAAGAAATAAATTATATGTCAAAGGTTCCATATTCTAGCATTGTGGGATCTCTTATGTATGGTATAGTATATACTTGCTTAGACCTGTCACATGCTGTGAGTATTGTTAGCAAGTATATGGCAAATCCTGGCAAAGAATACTAGAGAGCAGTTCAGTGGATCTTCAGATACTTAAGAGGTATTACTAATATCTGTTTATAGTTTGGTAAAGCTAGAGATAGTCTTATTGGTTTTGTGGACTCTGATTTTGCTAGAGATTTAGATAAGAGGAGATCTCTCACAAGGTATATCTTTACACTTGGAGGTTGTGCCATCAGTTGGAAAGCCATATTGCAAGCTATAGTAGCTCTATCTACTACTGAAGTTGAATATATGGCCGTCACATAAGCTTTTAAAGAAGCTATTTGGTTACAGGGATTATTTGGAGAGCTTAGTGATGATGTGAAGATTATTACTATTAATTGTGATAGTCAGAGTGCAATTTACCTCACAAAGGATCAGATGTTTCATGAGAGGTCAAAACACATCGATGTTAGATATCAATTTGTTCATGATATTATTACTTTTGGTGAAATTGTAGTGATCAAAGTCAGCACCCATAATAATCCTACTGATATGTTGACAAAAACACTTCCTATAGCCAAGTTTGAGCATTGCTTGAACTTGGTTGGTGTTGGTTGCTGATTATTGCACTTTGGGGTTTGTGGAAGAGGAGGAGAATGTTTCATGTTGCATGTTGAAGTTTTGTAGATAACCAAGAATGATCAAAATTCCTATCAAGGTGGAGATTGTTGATGAATATGCCCCAAATTTGTGGAAGGCTAGTAGCTTTGCACTCAAAGTTGCTGGCTTTGGAATGAAGGCCACTGGCCTTTAAGGCCGACATTGGAAGCTTGGAAGGCTGCCAACCTTGGGCCAGCCTTGAGTCAACCTAAATCTAATTTGTCCAGTTTTATATTTTATTTGTTTCTTATTTGTATCTACATATATATGAGGTGTTTTAGGGTTTAAAACATAATGTGATACAAATTTCTTGAGAGCTATATAGAGAGATTTGTTCTTTGAGTTGTATTCTCTCTCAATTTTGTATACCAACTTCAAATTATTTGATTTCTTCTCTCCTTTGCTTGTGGTTTTTTTCCGATTTGGGTTTTTCACATAAATCTTGTATATCTTTTATTTTTCTTGTGATTATTATTTACTCTTGTCATTATTTTTGTCCTTAACAAAATAATAACATGTTAAGTGTGGATGCCTAAATAAGGAGAAACATGTTGAAAGAACTTGCTTAATGATACTTTGATTTGTGCATTTAGAATGATTATACTATGAATGTGACATGAGCACAATAGACATAATTGTTATTGGCTGGTTAGGGTACTTGTTAGAACATGTGCTTTCCATTTGCGATTGCCATTTGCAAGTATTGGCTAATTCGGAAGACTCCAAAACTCAGTCGATTTGTGGAGCAAAGATTCCTTGCATAACCTTGCTCATGTGTAAAGATAAATAGTAGATTATTTTTACTCTTCGTGTAATGGTGTTGGGTATGTCGAATAATTTCGTGTAGTCTTTTCACTGCTGCAAACCTAGTTGTTGTTGCTTTATTTTTATTTTTATTTTTATTTATTTTAAGGCTGAAAAGAAATACATGAAATGCCATGTTAGTATAAATTTGGTGTTGTCCAATCTAAATGGCGATGCTACAGACCTTAGGACAGCGGGCGCACGGAATTGTCGAAAACCGAGAAAAGGGTCAGCCCTCTTATTTTGAAAATAACAAGTGGATGAGCAAAAGACAATCCTCCATGCACCCGTCCTTTTTCCTTCCACTCCCCCATTTCTTCTGCATGCATCTGCCATTCTCTCTCTCTCTCTCTCTCTCTCTAACATACACCGATCCATTGCGAGTGCCACCCCATCCATTTTCTTAACCATCAGTAGTAACAGCCGTTAACTATAACACTCCCTTTTCCAATTCTTTTTGCGTCTCTCATAAACTACTTGAGCAAAGGACTGCTGAAATGTCCAAATGGCAAGCCATGTACGACTCGTAGAAACCTAAGAGAAAGGAAGCGATACGACATTTATTTTATTTACACGTAACATAGGTAGTTTTTATTTTTTGCTTAAATCATACTGGATTGTACCACAATTTTGATTTGAGTGTCTTTTTTTAGAATCTAACACATTCATACAGTTTGGCCCTCGAAGATTATTACCATAAAAGAGGATGTTCCCTTTCATCATTGATCCTTTTCCTTAGAAAAAAAGATTCAATGAGTATTAGCTACACATATATATACAAATAGAGGTTGACAAAATAATCAATTGAACCGAACTGAAAATTTATTTATTTTTTTAATAAATCGATTCAATACTACATAATGAACCAAATTGAATTGGACTCATTGGTATATATATATAAATATATATATATATAAGAAAAACAGTGTTGACAATTAGAACATAACCACACCACATATGCTACATAGATACAAGATGCAAACTTGCAAGTGATTAATGTCTAACTAGGGCACATAACTTAGGCTATTGGCTACTAGCCTTATAGCCATATAGCATTAATTAAATCTTGAATTTTAATTTTATTCTTTAGATGTCTATGATAGAGGTAGAAACCAAAATTGTCAAGCTCCTAGTAGTGAAAGTCAACCTTCTTCCAATAATTCATCTAAACTTCTTTTAGCTGCGTCTATTGATATGAGACAATAGTCTCCAATATGAGACCATATGACATTGGAACCAACAGATGAACATGGGAATTGAATGGCAAAATGTAATTATTGTCATAGGACTTTTAAATATACTAGGGATAAATAGAACTAGTGCACTTCACACTCATTTGAGTAGATGTAAGAAATTTATGCATAAAGATACATGAGTAGACAAAAAACTCTTCCAATTATCTTAGAAAGTAAGCAACTATCTATGAAAATAAATAATCAATTTGATGAAAGATAGTATAGGAAAGAGCTTGCTAGGATATTTATTGTTGCTGAGTTGCCATTTAAATCTATGGAGCATCAAGTATCCATTAGTTATTCTAATGTATGACAACCAAAATTTTCAGTTCATTCTCATACAACTTTGAGACGTGATTATGTAGACTTGTACACAAAGGAAAGGGGGAAATTAAAATAGTATTTCTCTAAGTTTGATGGTAAGGTATGTTTGACTACTAATTCATGGACATCTTGTCAAATTTTAACTTATATGTGTCTTACTTGTCATTTTATTTATGGGAATTGGAAATTGCAAAAGAAGACTTTAAATTTTTGTCAAATACTTAGCCACTTTGGTGAGGCTATTGGACATACTGTTGAGACATGTTTGAAATGTTGGTATATTACAAAGATTCTTACAATCACAATTGATAACGCTGGTTCTAATGATCTTTGCATTAAGTATTTGAAAAAAATGATTTCAATCATGGGGAACACTCATGTTGAAGGGAGAGTTTCTTCATATGAGATGTTGTAGCCATATTCTAAGTTTGAATGATAAGGAGGGGTTGAAAGATATTGGTGATTCAATCTTTAGAATTCATTTAGTAGAAGATATGTTAGGTTGTCTCCATTTAGATTGGCTAGGTTTAAGAGCTATGTGTAGGAAGAAAACACTAAAAGTAAGGCATTGTTGAGTTTAGATGTTGAGACTACATGGAACTTAACTTACTTAATATCGGAGTCTACTGTGAAATTTTAGAAAGCATTTAAATTGTTGGAAATTAAGGACAAGAAGTATAGAGTCGAACTTGACAAAGAAAAAATGAAGGGAGTTCCTTTAGAGGAAGATTGGGCATATTCTCATGGTATTTTGCCATTCTTGAAGGTGTTTTATGATGCTACATTAAGCATCTCTGGATGTCTTTATACCACTTGCAATCAATTTGTTGAAGAAATTTTGAGTGTTGGATACCAAATCAATGCGCAATGCAAAAGCAATGATATGTTTCTGATGATGATGGTTGAAAGAATGAAAAGAAAGCATGAGAAGTATTGGGGAAATATTAACAATATCAATGTATTATCTTTAGTTGATACGATTCTTGATGCTTACTAAAAATTATTTTATATAGATTAGATGGTGAGGTATGTCTATGATATTGAAAACGCAAGTCAGTTAATGAATAAAATCCAAAATGCCCTTTTATGTTTGCATAATTATTATGATTCTATGCTTGAGTATATCAAGAAGAGCCTATTATAAACTCTTAAAGTTGTATGAACGAACCTCAACCACAAGTGAGAAAGGAAGATCGTAAACATAGACATCAGTTTTCTATTATGAGATGGGAGTAGCAAAAGTGGTGCAAGAAAATGAATTAGACAACCATTTAAGGGCAAAGCATGAAGATTTTGATAAGGATTTTGACATATTGGATTGGTGGAAAGAATCCTCTTATAGATACCCCATCCTTTCCTTGATGGCAAAAGATGTTTTAGCAATTCCTTTGTCATTTGTGGCATTAGAGCATGCTTTTAGCACTGGTGGTTGAGGTCTTGATGTTTTTAGAAGTTCTTTAACTCTGTATATAGTGGAAGCACTTATCTGTGCACAAGATTGGCTTAAAAAGTCTACAATAGTATTATCCATTAAGGAAGATATTGAAGCACTGGAATTATTTGACTTATGTTTGAAATTATTCATTTAAGATGTAAAACTATTAATATTATATATATATATATATATATATTCATAGGTTTATTATGTATTAATAGCAAGCTATTTCTTTTAAATCTTTTTAGATGCAAAAGTTGCTAAAATGGTGGATTCAACTACCACAAATATTACTCTTGATTGTAAGATCATTTTCATTATTAAGTTTTTTAGGTTTTAACTTACTCGAGTTATTTAAACTAATACACAATTAACTTTTTTATTTTTTTTATTTTTTTATTTTAGGTTCTAATTTGAAGTTCATGGTTAGCAATTTACCAAGGAGATTTGTTTGTGTTTTATGTTTCTTTGTTTGCTAAAGCATTTGTCACATGGGCAAAGTTGTTTAATGGAGATTTTATATCAATGTATTATTTTAGGTCTCATACTTTTTTCTTATGTTTTAGTTTCTATCGGTATTCATGCCTGTTTTTGACCTATTACACCATAATGGACTTTATTAGACTTAATCTTAGACATCTATTTGCTCTTATATGACATGATTTGCAAACAGGACTTTCCTTGATGAGTACCTAAGCGTAGACCTTGATGATGGACTGAACCTTAAACAAGGGACCTAATACTAAAAACATCCTAAAAGACTTTAATAAGACTTGGGGGTTAAGAATGGGATATTAGAACGGTTTATTCTAGTAGTAGTTATTTTTATATATATTTTTTCTACGTTCAATTATTTAGGTTTTTCAAAAGATTTCTAGTATCTTCCCGAAAATTATTACAATCCTTAAAAAATGGCAAGGTGAGTACCAATGATGGCTGCTACTTGATTTGTAATTATAATATTAGTTACACTTAAAGTTGAAAACTAATGAATCTATGTGTGTGCTTGATTTAGTTGATTTGACTGTTTGATGGGAACTAAAGTAAAAGTGGCAAAATTTCTTGTAATCATGATTACTCCTTTAATTGATTGAGTGATTGTGAGTTGATTGGTCACCCTTCAATTTATGTTAAGTATACTGTAACCTTAAATTAAAATAAATCATGCATAGCATCTTTGATAGGAATCATATACCTACAGGACCTATCACTAGAGCAAGAGCCAAAGGATTATAAAATTTGGCAATGAGAGTCCTCTTTAAACAATTAGATCTTAATGATGTTTGTTTAGTATCTTCTTTTCCATTATATAATTGTCGTGCATTCCAGTAGGTACATTAACCAATTTTACAGGACGACGAGTAAAATTCACTAAGGATCAATTGTGGGTTATTCATAGACTTACGTCAATCAAAAGAACCGGTCCAATAATTGTTCCATGGAAGTGAAGAACCGGTCACTTTTGAGGGTTTATTTGTAATTTTCTTTTGGTGTTTAAAACTGGTTACTTATGGGTTTTACTTGTAATTTTGTTTTGTTGAATTTACCCTATTTAGAGTAAGTATAAATACTTGCTAAGTAGGTTTGGAAGGGGACTTTTGAACATCATATTTTGGCTACCTTTTGTTCAAGTGAAAGATTATTTTCTTTTCACACATTGCTCTTATCAATTCTACTCTAGGATTGTATCGAGTGAACTTGGATTTGTTGTGAGTGATATCAACAAATTACAAGTTGATCCTAATTCCAACTAGTGCATAATATCCAGTAAGAAATTAGTTACTTTTATGTTGTTCTTGATTCTTGCCAATTAGGGTTCAATTTTCAATCTAGGGTTCATGCCGTTTAGTTGGAAATTGGAATCAATTGTGCTTATTTCTTTGATTGGTATTGGAATTCTAATTGAGTACATTATAATTTAGTATCAAAGCAATTTGATTCATGCAATTAAGGTTCACTTGGAAGTAAAATCACACCATTTTGTGAATTATGTTTAGTTGATTCTCCAATTGGCTTTGTGTAATTGTAATTGGATACTAGGCACATCAATCTCTCGCATATTTTTATTATATTCCATCACAGTTACATAGATAATAGAAGGATGTCTTGATGGAGTATCCTATTCTAACAATACAAAAATGATTTGAGGATCATCATGTATTGGTATGAATCTGTATTTATTATTCTATTTTGGATGCATATATCTGGAGGTACATGAGCAGGCAAAACATGATTTTCTTTAGCTTATCCTAAGTCCTTATGCAAAAGATCCTTCTTCTAGCATAACTTTTGATATATAAAGAGTATAACTTTGAGATTTGTGTAATCAAGGATGTGCAAGTGTTTCGAAGTTGGCTGTCCAGACTCTAATTGAATTTTAAAAGATCCTTAACCCAAGATTAAAGAAGGGGTAAAATAGTAAAAAATATCCTTAAACTTCATGTAGTTTCTGGTTGACTACATGAGATGATTGACATATGTTTGTTTATGCATTCATGCATTAAAGTGATAATATGTTTTTTTTTTTGTGTAAGGTGGTTTTGAGCTAGGACCTTACTATGTTAGATGTAGCTTACACCCTTATAGTTTTCCATTTTTGCAGGTACTGTACTGGTTTTACCTTAGTAAAACCCAACCGCAATGAGAATCTTCAAGATAGTTATAAGTGAGCAAGTGAGAATGAAGACCATTAGAATAGATATTTATAATTTTGAATAGACTTTTTTGGATATGGATGAATATAATATTTAATCTCTAGACTTATCTTTTTACTTATTATGTCTATAAGACTTTATATTTTGCCCTATTTATAAACCAACACTTATTTTCAACTATCTTACTATTTGTAAACTGTTATTTTTATGGAGGTTTTTGGAGTAATGATACCTTATGTATCATGTTAAAGTTTATGTGTATTGAAATACAACTAATCATGGACTTCAGTACAGTACATGGTGGACTATTATGACTAAGGTAGGACATGATAGTTTTTAGTGGTATTAGAACATAGGTTATATACTATACATATACACACTTATATATATAGCTACAACACTAAACATATGAGAGTGGGTAGACATAAGAGCATAAATTTTTATCTAACGTATAAATCAAAGAAAAGATGCGCTTATTCTTCTTTTCTGTGTAGTTTGATCTTCCATCAAACCAAATTCATTTTGGATAGCCTCAATAGAGTCACTTTCTGACTACAGGAATTGACTTCAAGTTTTATGTGAGGATTTTGTGCTTTTTGAATATCCTAAGAGCCTCATAGAGATCTTAGCTACGTGGAAGAAGGGGTTAGGACATTCATGGGTGTGAGTTATGAATGAACTTGATAGGAGTCTTACAGTCACTCCATTCCCAGTTGAATACATCTATTAACTTGAATTTTACACTAAAAAATGTAAGCAAACGATGTTTGTGGAGGATTTTATATTTATGGTGGGGTATCTTAAGTGACCCACTCATCCTAATTTTGAGATTTGGATTCCACTTACTACTACTCTTACTTTTGCCCATGATAAGCAACAAAGTTACCTAAAACTATTAACTGATTAGGTGAGTTAGGCTGAAATTTGCCAAAGGAGATGTTGGTTAGCTAGACCCCCACCACCTTACCCCTATGATCTTAGTAGTGGACCAAGAATATCATTATTGTAAACAAGAATGTTATCAAAGTAAACCAAGACAAACTTATCAATGAAATCTCATAGAACATGATTTATCAGCCTCATAAAAGTAGTTAGGGCATTGGTCAATTTAAATGGCATGGCCATCCACTTATAGAGGCTATGCTTTGCTTTAAAGGCAATCTTCCACTTATCTTCAGGTCTCATGTGAATTTTATGATAGCCACTCTTCAAATCAATCTTTGAAAAGATTTAAATATCATGCATCTCATGTAACATATCATCAAGGCGTAGAATAGGATATATGTACACGATAGTGATCTTGCTAATAGCGTGACTATCCACACACATCATCTATAAACCATCCTTCTTCGATACCAACAAAGCAAGCACAACACATGGATTTATACTCTCTTCAACATACCCTCGATTAATCAACTTGTCCACTTGCATCTTTAATTTCCATGCTTCTTTAGGATTCATTCGATAGGCTAGTTTATTAGGTAACACAACTACAAGAATAAGATCAATATTTTATTCAATACCTAGCATGAGAGGCAACCTCTCGGGTAGCTCTTCTAGGAATATGTTTACAAACTCCTCTAGTAGCTTCTAAATGACCTTAGGATTTAAACCCTTGATACACTTAGGAGCTTAGTAATCACTAGGATATCAATATACCTACTCATCTAAATGTATGTCCTTCTAAGTATAGAAGAAAATATCATGGACAATGAGTGAATTAGCTAAATTTTTTAATGTTCCCAGTTGATATTACAAACCATAAGAACCAATCGCGACCTAATCTTAACTCAATATGATGCCCAAACCTAAATTAGGGGCACTTGCTACAGTCCTAGTTAAAGGGATTTATAAGAGTAAGAACAAACTTGTGAGCTTAAGGACTTAAGAGAAGGTCAAAAGGAAAAATGCTCTATTTAATGATCATGTACTACTACGGCTTACATATGAAGGGATTATTTATACTAAGTCCCTAGTGTTACACACTAAAAGAGGAATTTTTTTTTAGTACATGAGGAAAACATAACCTTAGTGTATAAAAAAGGGATAAAATTGTAAAGAGACAAAATATTCCTAGCGTGTGTGCAGTTGTTAAGTGTTAGAGACAGTTGTCATTATGATAATGGATGCATCCCTGGCAAAAAAGACAAATGATCTGAGCATTCATCTAAGCTAATGGAGGTAGCTTTATCAATGAAGAGGTTAGATAGTCGCTTAGTTGGCTTTAGGAGGGTTGATGGGTAGTAAGACAAGTTGGTATAGTCTGACTAAGCTTTGAGACTTATTCAACTAAGGTTCCCATGAGTGGCTTAGTGGTGCTCCTTTAACTTAGAGAGAGAGGAGCATTTGATAACAACTCAACAAATGGTGGAATTGGAACCTATAGAGATAGGTGGCTTAATCCTCAGTTGGTTGGCTAGAAATTATTCTTTGCATTAGGTTCTAAAGTCTACGCACCCTAACTCGAGTGATTAGCCTTGAGTTCTAATTCCTATCATCCCATCAAAGGTGTTGAGGATTTGCCCTCAAATCTAGAGATTTATCTATGAGGTCCTCTTTTAGAGCATATGAAGCTAGGTCGCCAATGTTGAAGATTGGTGAAACTCCTTAACCATCTGGTAGGTCAAGCTCGTAGGCATTATCATTAATCTTCTGCAATGACAACTTATTTGATCTATAGCTAAGGAACTTATCTTTGCTAAGGTGAATCCAAACCAAGTCTCTTAGTTAAACTTCATGACCTTTCTTCCTTAGTTTTTAAGCTCTTACTGTTATGTTACTACTCGAGTTAATTGCTCGGATACCCTTAAGTGTAATTGCTCTATCTCTTTGGCTTAGTCAACACCACCATAGTTTTCTTCCTTTGATGTCGGGGTGGAGATCATGCTCATAGGTACAGATGGATTGCTGCCATAAACAACCTTAAATGGGGACTTATCGATGGAACTGTAAGTCGATCTATTGTAGGCAAACTCAACAATTGGCAAACATAAGTCCCAATTAATAAGATTCTTACCAATTGTAGCTCGAAGAAAGGCTCCCAAGGTTTTGTTGACAACCTCAATTTAACCATTTGTCTATAGGTGGTAGGATATACTGAACATTAACTTCATGCCTAATCTCTTCTATAACATCCTCTAAAAGAATCTTAGGAACTTTGGTTCTCTATCCCAAATGATGCTATAGGTCACTCCATGCAACCACACAATCTCCTGCATTAAAAAGTTAGCAATATAAAGTGCATCATCAGTTTTATGGCATGGGATGAAACGTGCCATCTTTTTTAATTGATCTATAACCACCATGGCAGAGTCATACCTTCAAGCTTTTTGAGGACTAAGGACAAAACCTATGCTCAGGTCGGCCCATAATTGGTCAAGGATGGATGGCGGTAGGTATTCCCTATATAGTTCCTTCTTTTCTTTTGCCTTTTTGCAAGTGGCACACCTTTCCAGCACCTTATGCACATTCTTCATTAGGTTAGGCTAGTAAAAATGTTCCTTCGATAGCTCATAAGTTCTCTTTTCACCAAAACAACTCACTAGTCCTCTAGCATGAGCTTCTTTGATAAGTGTTCTCTCATCAAGCTAGTTGATACAACCGATCTTCCTTTCTTATATAAGTACCCACCATTCATGAAGTAACCATCGATACTAACTCTAGCTTTACACTTAACCACAATGGGCCCAAAAATTGTTATCTTGCTCATATTATTTAATCATTATCCCAAAGCCTAGAACCTTAGCTTTAGTGTAGTGATTAGCACATGGCTTCTTGATAAGGCATCAGCTACAACATTAGAATACCTATCTTATACTTGATCACAAACAAAATGGTCTCCAAGAACTCAATCCGCTTGGCTTATCATTGCTAACCACTCAAGCATTTGAGTGACTCGTGGTTAGTGTAGATCATAAAATCTCAAGATAGTAGATAAGGTTACCAAATAGTGATTGCTCAAACTAAGGAATAAAACTCTTGTCATATATCAAGTAGTTTAATGCAATACCATTAAGTTTTTCACTGAAATATGTGATAGGTTGTTGCTCTTGCATTAATATAGCTTCGATTCTTACTCCTATTACATCACATTCTAGCTCAAACACTTTCCTAAAATCTAACAGTATCAATATGGGAGCAATGGTTAGCTTCTCCTAAATCTCCTTGAAATTTTTCCAAGCTTTCTCTCCCCGATTGAGCTCTACATCTTTCTTGGTCAACTTAATAAGGGGTGCAACTATGGTATTGAAGTTACGAATAAATTGTTAATAAAACGACGCAAGCCCATGAAAGCTTCTCACATCAAAGGCATTCATTAGGGTTAGCTAGTCACAAATGGCTTAAACTTATTCCTCATCAACCTTTACTTCTCCACTCCCTACCACAGATCTCAAAAAGATGACTTCATCTTAACACAAACAACATTTCTTCAAGTTGTTAAATAGTTGTTTGACTTGGAGAATGGTGAAGAACTCCCATAAGTGCTCAATATGGATCCTCAGGTCAGGACTATCTAGTACGACCAAAAACTTTCCGATCAAGGTTATTTGTACATAGTTCATTAACCTCATAAATGTACCAAGCACATTGGTTCATCTAAAGAGTATGACTAACCATTTATAAAAACCATACTTCACCTTGAAGGTTATCTTCCATTCATCTCCTAGTCTCATGCGATGCCTTAAATCAATTTTTGAGAAAATACAAGCACCGTAAAGTTCATCTAGCATGTCATCCAACCTTAAAATTAGATACTTGTATTTGATTGTGATTTTATTGATAGCTCAACTGTCAATAAATATGCACCATGATCCATCCTTCTTTAAGACAAGCAAAGTAGGTGCCTTACAAGGGCTCATGCTCACTCTTACATAACCTCGTTTTATCAGCTTACCTACTTCTCTCTTTAGCTTAATAAGTTGTTTAGGGTTCATTTAATAGGCAGGTTTATTAGGTAGCACCAAGCCAAGTTGTAGGTTGATGCAGTGTTCTATACCTCAAAAAGGGAGTAATCCCTCTAGCAACTCCATAGGGAACAAATCTCTATACTCATCTAATAAATCCCTGATCTCCTTTAGTAAGGGCATTTGGTGTCTCATCTTTAACAACCTTTTAATCAATAAAAATATTGACATATCTAGCTTTAATGACTATATGATCTCACTTTAAGAGATAATAGAGGTCTTCCTTTAGGCTCAATTCAACTAACCTTGGGTATTTTTCACTTGGTTTGGTGTCATAGCTCGAGGTTATGTAGGACACTTTGGTCAAACAACTATGGTCATCTAAAGTGGTAGGATGCCACATATGACCTTATCTTAGTACCTATTCCATATAGATATTAGTACTCAGACCTATTATGTAACATGAAGATCTCTCTTCTTATCTAGCCAATGCAATTTGACCATAGATGTAGTAGTTACATTGGTGTAGCTTCCCCATCAATGATTAGCGCACACAACTACCCTTCGACCTTGCATGCAATGTGAAAAAGATTCTCCCTCTACTTGTCAGAGGTCTAAGGTGAGACACTCAAAGCTCTTCATAACATAAGATTCACAAATTGTCTTTACTTAGCATATACATCAACATCATCATCTCTAAGGACCTCCTTAAAACACTTTGCTCCTACCACCTCTTCTTCATCTTCAACAACATAATTAGCCACTAATATAGGTGCCTCACCTTTCAAAATCATAGCTCAACAATTCAAACATTGAGCAACAACATGTCTAAAACTCAGATACTTAAAGTATTTTGTTTGGCTCATCTTCCTTCCTGAGCTCTATCCTTCTTCTCCTTGTGATATTTTTTTTTTCCACTCTATCACCTTTCCTCTCTCATCCGACCTCCTCTCCATTGGCCTTGGTAAACCTTTAGGTCTATTATCACCTTGACATGACCAATTTTGTTCTAATCAATAAAAATCTATAATAAGTCCGGTGGGTATCACAACTTTACTAATACCATAGTTCAAACTGTTGCATCTCTAATGCTCCACCTTTTATGCCAAATGAATAGTATCAACTAGAGTGTTTATAAAGTGTGGCTCTACCATGCTAGCAATATCATACTTCTATCTAGCATTAAATTGAGCTATAGTTTAGTCCTCTAGGTCTTCTACTTTGCATCAAATCATCAACATTTGAAACCCATTCACATGGTCATTGACACACATTCCTTATTGCCTGAAGGTCTGCAACTTCTTAAAAGCATCTTGTATATATTGTACATAATAATCTAAGACAAACCTTCTCCTTACTATCCTCTTCATCTTGGTCCATGATTTGATCTCATGTTCCCCAACTCATCTCATCTCATCATAGCCAGTAAGTTCTTCCACCACAATGTAGTATTTCCTAAAAATTCTAAGATAGCCAATTATACTTTTACAACTTCACACTCATGACACTCAAATAACTTGTCAATTTTATCTTCCTAATCTAAGTAATCATCTACATCTCCACTCCTAGAAAATGGAGGGATCTGCATTTTAATATTCTCTAGCCCTTTAGGAGATTGTACACCATGTACCATATGGTCCTCGTTAAAGTTGTCTCTAGCTCCATCTAACTTAACCTTAGCATCAGCTAACCTCCTTACACCTCAATCTCTCCTCACTCCACCATTTTAAACATTTTGAGGTGGGTTTACTAGCTCATCAACATTTCAAACTCAACTAACACCTACATTAGCTAAAGCAAGTTGGTTTTCTACTAAATGTTGCATTGTGATGGCTAAGTTAATAGCAATAGTAGTCAACTCTTGGATTGGTTCATCAATAGATCTTGCATTTTGAGTAGCACATTTTCCATGACCATGTACATCACTTTTGCAGTCTCCAAGACCACCTTGAACACTAATATTCGACCTTTTCACTATATAATAGCAATTACTACATAACTTCACAAGCTCAACAGCAAGAACAAACATTGTAATGATTGCAAACTACACTCCCTCATTAGAACCTTAGCTTTGATACCAAGAAAAGATGATATACATAAGAGCTTGGTAATCACTAGGGTATCAATCTATCAACTCAACCAAATGTGGGTCTTTCTAGGTGTAGAAGAAAATATCATGGACAACAGGTGAATTAGCAAAAGTTACAAATGTTTCCAATGGACATTACACATCATAAGAACCAATTGTGATCTAATCCTAACTTGACATGATGCATGAGCTTAGGTTAGAGGCACTTGCCACAATCCTTGCTGAAGAGATTGAT
The DNA here is from genome assembly GCA_037954665.1 of Laguncularia racemosa. NCBI lineage: Eukaryota > Viridiplantae > Streptophyta > Magnoliopsida > Myrtales > Combretaceae > Laguncularia > Laguncularia racemosa. The sequence continues at coordinate 4,218,146 of JBBMOL010000003.1, read as the reverse complement.
AAAAGTAAAGATAAACTTGTGAGCTTTCGAGCTCAAGAGAAGGTTGGAAGGAAAATTCTCTATTCGATGATCATTTAATAATGTGGCTTACATATGAAGGATTATTTATAGTAAGTCCCTAAGATTACACACCAAAAGAAGAAAATTATTTTAGATACATAAGGAAAACACAATCCTAACATATACTAAAATAGGTAAAATCTTAAAGAGATAGAAGGAATATTTTCAAAGGTGCATTCAATTGTTAAGTGTCAGAGACAAGTATCATTATAATACTTGATGCACCCCTAATAGAAAAGATAAACAATTTAAGTGTTCATCTAGGTTGACATGAGTAGCTTTGTCAATGAACAAGCCAGATGGTCACTTGGCTAACTTCAAGAGGGTTAGTGGGTGGTAAGATAAGTTGGTCTAGGCTTTTTGAGCTCTAAGGCTTATCCAACTAGGATTCCTAAGAGTGGCTTGGTGGTGCTTCCTCGGCTTAGAGAGAAATGAACGTTTGATAACAACTCAAAGGATGAAGGAAGTAAAACCCATGGAGGTAGGTGGCTTTCTCCTTGATTAGTTAGCTAAAAAGTATTCTCCACATTAGGTTCTGAAGTCCATGCACCTTAACTTGGGTGATTGGCCTTAAGGTCAGATTCTTATCATCCCTGGACTCTTAAACTTAAAACTTCTCAAATGTACAACATGTACGTTAGACCACCAATTTTTATAACATTTTGAACCTCTTCTTAGGTCATTATCCATGTCTCCTTCCAATCTTTGACTGACATCATAAAGTATTCCTCACTTTCGAGGGACTCGTAGGCAACAACAAAATTTTCTTACCTTCTTTAGTGAAAACATAAGTATTTCGATACTCATTATGTATTATTTGACAATTAAATATCTATAGCCTTGCCAACAATATATGAGAAGTAGTCATAGGAAACACATCACACCCTATCTGGTCCTTATAATGATAAATAATGTAAATTAGAATCTTAACTCATTTGTTAATATGTACAACTCCTTTATCACTAAGCCAATGGAGCTTATAGGGTTTAGGATGGTTGGAAGTAGGCAATTTCAATTTCTCCACTAAAGCAGCAGTAGCTACATTAGTACAACTTCCTCCAACTATAATCATGGCATAAGTATGCCCTTTAATCTAGCACTTGATATGGAATAGGTTTTCCCTTTACTCAACATCTAACATAACATCTAGACTCAAAGTATGTCTCATTACTAAGAAAATCACGTCTCCCACAACACCTCTTGTACCATCTACCTCATCATCATGCTAGCTTAAAAAACCCATAAGATCATACTCTTTGTCTTCTCCACTGTCTTGACTTTCAAAATTGCCTCCTTCCTTTATCACCATCACTCTTTTGTTTGAACATTATGCAACCATATACTCAAATCTAAGGCACTTAAAACATTAAAGTAGACTATTACACTTCCTAGTTAATCTCTATTCTTTCCCTCTAATGTCAAAACTAATAAAAGCCTTTCCTTTAATATATTCCTTCCTCTCATGCCATTTCTCTTCATTCTTTCCCTTTTCACTTTCTCTCTTTACCCTTTCTTAACCTTCTATAGTCTTTAAATTTTACCATAAAGGGCACCCCATAAGGATTTCTTATCACCTATTGTTTCACCTTAATGGCCAATTGTATTGCCTCTTCCAAGCTATTAATCTTCTAAAGCTCCACTACCTTAAAGATGTTAGATTTCAATCATGCTATAAATCGAGAAATAGTGAACTCCTTTGGCTTCATGACTTCACATTTGATCTAAGCATGTCAAACTTTTTATGTTTCTTCATCATAATTATGACACATAAAAATCTTTTCAACCTTATGCTTCCAACCAAAATATACTTATGTAGATTCACATCCCTTAAAAGGTAGATTCTTCAACTTAATTGCCTCTACTCATTGCGTTGAACAATTTACTTTATTATTTACTTTCATCTTAAAGTTATTTCCATCACTTTCATTACGATCCACAACCATGCTCCTGGCTTGGCTACATGCATCTCCTCTCTACACTTTTGGATTTTCTAATCTAACATTCACACCTTAATAGACTTTGCTAAATCTCAAAGGTATTTGCAATTGTAACATTCGTAGTATCCTCTACCCTTCTTTGGTCATTATCACCTCCATGCACATTATTTCCTGACATCCTCACACCAATCTCTCAACAACTACACTTACATTTTCCTTCATAAAAAAAAAAAAAAAAAAACTTCACTTTGACACTAAAAAGAAGATATGCCAAAATCTGTAGACTAGATCTAAACACAATCGATTCACTTTAGGGTCTCTTTAAAAGATAATCTTAGGATAAATAATCACCTAGCAATAGGAACCATAGATAAAAACTACTCAATCAAGGGAGAATTTAACCATTAGACCTATAACCAACAATATATATATATATATATTATAATATTTGAAAACAATAAAAGAACTAAGATATGAATGACTCCTCCAAGAGATATGACACACTAAAGAAAGATTAAATTACACACAATCTACTTGATATGACACACAAGAAAGTTATATGGTTTGCTCACCGTAATCTAAGAAGACCACTAAGAGAAAATTATTGAATGAAAAGAACTCATGCAATATAAAAAAGGAAAAAAAAAGTACTATCATTTTACTTAATTATCTTTCATAGGAATTTATGAGAATACTTATACTTAAGTAGTTATAACTAAGGAAATAATTGTAAAAGGAGAGTAAACATGTCTAAAACAAGAAATAGAATAACTATTACCTCTATATAAATTAATTCCTCTAGATCAGTTGGTATAATAGAAGTAATTTCCAAAAATATTCAAAAAGAATATGCTATATTCAAATCTAACTTTGCCACCTTTAGCAAGTCATCACATTTTAGAAGTGTTAATCTTCAAGTTGACTTTAGAAATAGGTTTGGAATCATAGCTCACTTTGCTAAAAACTAGATCAGAGCCACAAGTATTCTTCTTGTCAAAACTAGTCTTTCCATCTTCCTTCAATAGTAATAAATTTCTTCTTAGAGTAATATTATGGACTAAGTATCAATCAGAATAAGTTTGCTCTTCACTCTTCATGGTTCCATGCAACACTCGTTCCACTAAATGGTTCAAATTCCTCTCCACTCTTCATAGTTTCTTGTAACACTATTTCCACTAAATGGTTCAAACCCTTTGTCCTTGCTCAAGGCATTAACCCTCCACATGTCGAAATCTAGTTTAAAGCTTGATTCCCATCATGTTATTGTGGCTAGAAATGTAAATGTACTTAAAACCTAAATATATGTTATATTGTTTATATGAATGCTTAGGCTAGAAGTAGTAGAAGTAACGGTCATAGATTGGATGCTATTAGCTTATTGTGGGAGTTGTAAGGGTAGATGTGATGTATAGCTTATCTACTAGACCATTACATGTGGTAAAGTGGGTTATTGACCAACCAATTACTAAGATGCGGGTTGAGTCTCTAGAACAAAGCTGTAATTGGGCTATAATGGTGGTATGAGGTGCCTTTGTGGATGGGCATGGGGATTAATTACTTTATGGTAGATAATAGTAATGAACCTGGGATTAAACAACTAGTATGGTATCAAAATTGAGATCGTAATATGTGAGTGCATGTGTACTTGTCTATGTGTGTGCATGTGTGTATGTGTGAATGTTATAGTTTGAGCTACTCCAAATCTTAACATCCTAAAGTGTTAAGAATATACCGATTATTTAACCTAAATGATAAGATAAATAAATTATGCATGATGCATTTAGTTTATTGTAGGCCTATGGTATCATACGCGCATATGGTTATATGCAACAATGACATGGTGGGCATGTAGCTCACCCATTTAAGATTTTGTAGCGTTTCAATTGCAAATGATTTATATCAATAGGACCCTTATGATGATTTGAGTTATGACCTGTATTATGAATGTAGGTTGAAAATGGTTGTGACAAATGACTATAGACTTTGTTTTAACCTTAATTATGTTAGCTTAAAAGACTTATTTTTGTGTTTGGAAGACTTTAGTTATTAGGCCTAATCTTAAACTTTATGTCTTTTACGTTTGTTAGGTGAAGCATTTACTTTATTGAGAAATTATGAAAATTTTATGAAGTAAAGTTCATTTGTGGTATTTAGTTGGTTTCTAAACCTCACATACTTTTATTGTGGTACAAATATGTTGTGGGGTTATTGCACCATTGATTTCAGGTTATAGCATTCAAGACTAACACATCATTATTGGTTTGATTTTTTTTAATTAAGATAAGAGCAAGAGGAACTTAATTGTAACTTGTTTAGTCTTGATGGTATAATTTATAAAAATATTTAAGATTATCTTAAACATTGGCATAGAGTTTTATGATTAAACTACACTTCTCTTCAAGTTTACTTTCGAACTTCCTAAGATGCACTCCCTATGAATTGGTTAAAAAGAATATATAAGCATTATGCATTTCCTTTAATATACCAAAAAATATGTTCACTACAATCTAGTTTAATATAACAAAGGCATAAAAACTCTTTAAATAAATTCCCTTAGTTTTACTTTTTTTTCGTTTTTTTCTTCCTTTCCATTAGCATTACTCTAATTAAGTTGATTTTTTTCCCCAAAATTCAAGTTTTTGATTAGTTGAGTACATTTGTTTGATATGACTTTACTTTTTTCATTGTTTCATCAATCAAATGCATTTATATACTAGATGACAAAATATATATCAGAAGAAATGCATTTGGGCCTAAGCATAAACAAATGATGCAAAATTTTAATAATGCAAAAAGAAGATGAACATTACTAAACATGGTCAAAATAGAACATGGCTTTATACCACTATTATAACATTGTTAGATATGACTTGTTAAATGTCAAAATATTAGCTAAGGTAACACATGTAATTGGAAGATAATAGAAAAATGAGAATGTAACCTAACCTTAATAAAAACCCACCCAGGTCAACCCCTTTGAAAACTACATACACATTTAAATCCACACACAAAGATAAAAATCTATACCTAAATTGAAAAATCATTCCAAACACTTAATTCCATCATAACCCTATACCCACACATCTCAAACACATTCACACATGAAATGTAATCACTTTATTTAGTACTTTAAGTATAAGAAGAAGGTGAATTGAAGCTTTTGTGAGTGAAACCTATAACCTTTTTTTTTTTTTCCTCATTTTGCATGGGTTACATTACCTTTTTATATACTAATAAGATAAGGAATATTGATATGGGTTGCATTTCAATAAGGAGGTTGACACTTGCATGATGTTTTAGATCATGGTTTGCCCTCCACTTCCCTTTGCTTGTGGATCAACAATGGTTTGTCCAATTAAAAGATAACAATAAATTAGGGCATGGAAATGCGGGTTACAATCTTTTTATTTTGGAGGCTAAGGTTCATAATTTTAGGACTGGGGTTAGTTTCTAAGTATCATGACTCTGATATTTCAACTTCCAAAGACAATTCATGCCACTTTGACATTTATTTTAACAGTTAAAATGCCATATTGCTTGCATATAATTGATTTATGGCAATAGTATTATACCTCTATTTGGACCATATTATTTTTTTTATATATATTATTAAAATCTTATACAATTTATTTATATTTAGATCCAAAGGTCCCTCACCTAAGTAATCAATTGCATTAAAATTTGCATAGTGGATAAGATATTAAATGCATGTAGCAGAATGTTGCCAAAAACTTATCTTGTATATGAAAAACAAGCGAACTGAGCTGTGATGATTATGCAATCATGCAGACAGTAAATAACAAATAGAAAAGACGATAAATAATTTTTTTTTCCATACAACTTCATGCTAAAAATTAAAATTGGGTGGGAAGAAAAGCCCTTTCTGGGGCTCTTGTCATTATACTAAAACTGTGGTGCTCACCGGTAGATAGAAAAGTCTCTCACCCTTCTCTCTCTCTCTCGGATCTTCACCACATCCATGATTCATACTCCTTTCTTTCTTCTCTCCTAAAAAGAGACCGGATCCAAAGTGTAGTTAAAATCTGTCTTTCATATCATTGGTCAGTCAATCATATATTTCCACCATCGATCAATCAAATCGTGTCATTATATTTTACAGCAACAACAACAGAATCTCAAACAACATGTCCTCTTCCTCTTCATCATCATCATCATCACCTGCTTTTTCACTGGACCATCACCTCCCTTCAGCCGAACACCTCTGTTACGTCCATTGCAACTTTTGTGACACTGTCCTTGCGGTACACTAAGTCACATACATATATATGTTCCCTTCCATTGTCCATGATTCTTTTCATCGTCTTGAACTGTTATATTATCTAGTACTTTTTCTTTCATTTGTTATCTTATGTGAGTTTGGTTTTTCTGGGTTTATTTTTTCTTAAATAGGTGAGTGTTCCAAGTAGCAGCTTGTTCAATACAGTCACCGTAAGATGTGGACACTGCAGTAATCTTTTATCTGTGAACATGCGTGGTCTGATTCTTCCTACTCCAGCAAATCAGTTTCAACTTGGACACAATTTCTTCACTCCTCAAAATTTTATGATGGTATGCTCTAAATTAAATGAATGGGAAAACAAAGGAGCTAAGGGTGTCTTTGTTTCACAGGAAATGTTTTCCAAGTTTTTTCCATTCAGCTTTAATTAAAGTTTTGAATTGTCGAATATTATTATACTAATCTCTCAAAGAGTCTGTAAATACTAGAGGCTTTTAGTAGTATATGATGGGTAGTGGTCAATTGGCTACCGACAATGGTACTTACGAACTATGGGAAATGCCAATAGAAAATGAGGGACTGTTTCCACATTTTGAAACAAAAGTCATTTTCCTCATTTTCTATTGACATTTTCCTGGCTATGAGGTTCGCTTTTACCTCCACTGCATATTGAAAGTCATTTAGTAATCAGAATCTCTCTCCAGATTATTATGATAACTTCATTATCTAAGCTTTTGATTATAATAAATGTTGAAAAAAAATCCAAAAAATTTTCCGTGGAACAAACTTACCCTAAGTCATGGCATTCAAGGATTCACACTTCTTCTTCACTATGTTGGTCGTAATATTTTTGTGGGTTTTTCTTTGTGGCAGGAGGAGATGAGAAATACACCACCAGGTGTGATGATTAATCAACCCTGCATTATTGGTGGTGAACTTCAAGGAGGGAATGAACAAAGCCCTAAGCCTCCTATGGCAGTCAATAGACGTGAGATTTTTCATTCACTAATAATTTCTGAAGTATATTTCGGCTTTACTTTCTCCCAAACAATGTCAAAGACTAGGCGAAACCCTACTTCAAATTTGCCCTTTTTTACTTGTTTTCTATCTTTTCTAACGTAGTAATCTCTTCACCAGTTCTCCTAGTGAAGTTTCTTCGGCTCTATTGTAAACTCCTTTCATAATTGTGATGTATTCTCTTCCCATTTTCTGAACTTAATTGTCTTGTCTGAGGCTTTTTCCCCCGAAGGAAAACGTTTTAAGTTTCTAGGTTTCCGTGCCTAGGTGTTGTTTGTATGTGGAATCTCTTTGAAGGTTTTGTCTGAAGATGGTAATGATAAGCAGATGATAGGAGAGAGAGAGAGAAGGGGCATCATAAATGTAGGAAAGGTGTCGTATAATAATATACTAACGTCTCTTTTTTATATCTTCCCCTTGTTTCTGTGCATGTACATCTTTTCACCGTCCAGCTCCGGAGAAAAGACAGAGAGTTCCTTCTGCTTACAATTGCTTCATCAAGTAAGTTTGTACTATTCATTGTTAGCAAAAGAGCAACGTCAATTTGGTCTTGCGCCATCATATTTTCTACATTCACAGAGATTAGTCGAAACGAAAGAAGTGGAAATAATTTATAAATTTGAGTTTTATATGATATTAAGTCATTGAAAGATTATTTGTTAAGAGCTGAAAAAAATGTTTTCATATTTTACTATTGACTTTTAAGTTAAATTACAACTTAGAGGAAATCGGTACATAATTTTCTAAGGAAGAATTAAACCCTCTTTGTAAAATTAATTTTAACTCTTTAAATCGGTTTATTAGCTAGTTGGGTGTAAGATAAACCTTGATTTCCATGGGTGATTAAGTTGATTAACAGAAAGACTAATGGTAGCAAATAACACGAGCCTTGATTTTCTAACTTGCTTTATGATTTGCTTGACCAACACCTTTTTAGCTACAACACTTATACATTGCAGTTGATTAAACAAGAAGTATTAAATAAAAATTTCAAGAAAGCTAAGAGTGTTGTTCTTAAAATGTGAGAAGTTTATTATGAGAACAAATGTGATAGAATTTTTTTCTTTCTTTTTGATCTTGTGTAAACAAAGTGCTTCTTCAATTTCAATTTTTAGCTGGGGTAAGCAAAACTAATTGGGTGATCCGAACTCTCTCAACTAGTTTATTTAACACATAGGAAGGGAAAAAAAAAGGTTACATTTAGAAAAAAAAAATGGCCCAAAGTACAACTAGCTTATTTTATTGTTCTTTTGAGTAAAAAGTACAATGGAAAGACTTGGAATTTGGATGTCTCATTTGGGACCTGTTCATATGATCACAGTTGTTATATTATTTCATCTTTTTTCTACTCCAACTATTAACCAAAAGAAGGAACGGAAATGACTAAGAAACACAAGTACAAATTAAAAGACGCAAATCATTTACAAAGTAGAATATAAATAAACAATTGAGACATATACTTGAGAAATAAAAGGACATGAAAATATTATAACCCAGCTAGTATTAACACATGAGATGATGAGATAAAGTCCAATTTTTCAGCAGCCCACAAAAAGATAAACAAATATGGACACATAAAATACAAATGGGAAACAAACAAGAGTAAGACAAATCTAAAATAAGATACAAAGATAACAAATATATTTTCTAATTTCTATGGTAAGAATAATACATTCTAAATATATCGTTTGGCGTCTAAATGACATTTTATGTATGCATTTCAAGCGTCATGTGTGATCAGATGCATTGGAAATTTATTTATTTATTTTTTTAAAGCACAAAATTGATAAGTTTTGTGTCTGCTATCAAAACAATTATAAGCTAAAGAAGGGGATTATATGAATTGCATTTGCAGGGAAGAGATCCAACGCATCAAAGCTAGGAACCCTGACATTAGCCACAGAGAGGCATTTAGCGCCGCTGCAAAGAATGTGAGAACACTCCAACCATCCCACCTACATACATGTTTTTACTGTTTATATCAACGTTGTTTACTTCATATGTCACAAAACTACATATTTAGTTTGCTTCGAACAAATGTCTAGAAATTTGAAATTTTCCCAACAAAGAAAGGGGACACAGCATGAATCACACAAGACATATGAAATGCTATGACATTCGCGGGCACATCTATGCCCTAATGAGTTAAGGTCCGCTCAATTTAGCTCTTAAATTAAGGATCTCAATATTTCTCTCCTTGGAAGATAAAAAAAAAAAAAAAATCATATTATCATCAATTCACTATAAAACTTAATGGATTTTTGGAATTGGAGTCTCCATGCAGAACACACAGAATTTGACTAGACGGATTTGAGAAAGTAAAACTTAACCAGTTGATATTTTCTTATATGGTAAATGCTTCAAAATAATTTTTCATCTACAATGATAGAATGGGAAGCCTTGTGTCCCTAAAAAATTTTGGAAAAACTTCGTCGTCTGATTGAAAATCTAAAGGTAAATAAAATAAGGATCTTCTATTGATACGGGCACCTTAGGACACTTCATTATGGCCTCATGAATAAACTTTTCATTTTTTTCAACATTTATACTCACTGTAAATAATAATAATAATAAGTAGCTAAAAATATGAAGTGGTGATTGGATTTCAATAACAAACATAACCTAATAAATTTGAAGCGAAAAGATAGATTTGTCCTTACTCTTTCTATAAGTTAATTATGTTTTGTCCTATCACTTGCTTAAATTTATCACCATATAAACGGTTTTTAGGTTATTGTTATCATTATATCCTTATTATTTCGCTTACAAACATCTCCTTAAAAATAAATTAATAACTCATGCTAACATAAGTGTAACGACAGGGGCACATAAACAACGGACGAATGAGGGCACAACATCAAAATCTTGAGAAAATATAATCTAGATGTTAGAACAAATTATATACTTATGTATGCCCAAAGTACTCGATATTGGCCGCCGAACTACGGAAAATTAATCGATTTAGCCCAAAAAAAAAAAATACATAGCTTTTCCAAAACTGAGTAGTTGAATTAGTGTTGACGAGTTGTCATCTAAAGAGAAGGAAAAGTCAACATCATTAATTTTCAAGCAAAACGAGAAGATCCAAATCCTAATGCGCCTTAGATTTATGCGGGCTTTAATGATTCATTATTTGGTACTTACATGATGTGCTTTGGAGGCTAAGCTGAGCTTCTGGTAAATAATAAATAGCAGCAACCTTATATGCATGTACACTTACTAATTAATTATATATTTCTCAGTGGGCACACATCCCCCACATCCACTGCGGACTTATGGCGGATCAGCCCGCGACAAAGAAAACTGCCATGCGCCAACAGGAAGGAGAGGAAGTTCTGAGGAAAGATGGACTTTTTGCTGCTGCCAATGTAGGTGTCTCCCCTTACTAAGAAAGCAATGGAAAAGAAAGGGAACACCTTCGAGATTATTGGGGCTATCTTACTTAGCTAGCTAGTTTTCTTTCTTTCTATCTCATTTCTTCTTGCTTTTTCCTCATTAGTGCTCTAGCCTTCGTGTCAAAATCAAATGTACTTCCTTTGTCATTTTGTAGAAATTTACCAGATACTAATCTTCAGTATGTGGAGAGACTACGTGCAACTAGTTGAAATGAAATCATATCCTTCTAATCAAGAAATGTTTTGTTTATATATATATATATATATAATTGATCAAGCACTCTTACACTGAAGATATAACGGGGTTAAATGATTTGCTAAAACCATGGGATGTAAAAAATATCCATGGTAGGGATTAAGGTTGTTAAACTCGCAATTCTACTTAAATTATCAAGGTTTACATAATCAAAATGTACAATTGAAACGTAGAAATGTAAGTTTCTACAACTTATATAAAATAGTTTTTAAAAGCTATAGATATGTTTACTATAATCATAAAAGAAAAACATAAAATATAAGATGGAATAAAGAAATTTAATATAAATTTTTGTTACAATATATAATAAAAATAATATATCTATAGTACAAATAAATTAGTATAAATTATTAAACTAATATATAAAACTATAATATAAATAACAATATCAATATAAAATGGATTACAATATAAATTATAATAATAAAATACAATGCTAAAAAAAATCACTTATCCCTATATTATCATCAAAAGTCAAAATTATTACCAACTCTCTTTTCACCATCATTGTTGTTGTTGTCATCTTCATCATTAATACCAACATCATTATTGATACTACTATCAACACTACTCTTATATCATAATTCCAATTTTTTAAAGAACAAATAATATTTATATTTTGTGAAAATTAAGTTTTTTTTTTTTAATTTTTAGCACATTTGACTAAAATATTTAGAATCGATAAATTCGGTTGAAAACACAATATTTCACTAATTCTACGTGTAAACTTATGATTCTATTAGAGTCTATGTAAAAACAAGTCTATTAAGGTCGGATTTAAATGGAAGCTTGAATTCTCAAATAGTTAAAATAAATTATCAATTTTATTCTAAATAGTTTAAATAAAGAACCAAACTATTAAGTGCTTAAAATAGATGATTAATGTTATATTAAATAGTTTAAATAAAAAAATTGTTATTATCTCATAAATATACTAAGTAATTTAAATGGAATATCTATTGTTATCTATAATAATATTATAATAAGATTCACTATTAATGTCACGTTAATTATTTAAAAGTTTTATTTTTATCTAAATTTGATTATAAATAATTTATCTTATATATTATATGAATGATCGTGATGACCCAAAAGTATTCTAAAAACAAAAACGCAGCTTGAATTTATCCTTTACTGCCTGGGATAACGCACCTCCCAATGACTAGTCTGCTACTCTTATGAGAGGAGCAAATGATACCGACACATCATACTTTTTTCATTAAGATGATATCTGAGAGACTGTCCACCATAAAAGGAGAGAGAAAGAAAAAAAAAGGTTTATTAAAAGTAAAATGTGATATGTAATATTTAAAGATATATTAACATTAAATAGATTTCAATATTTAATCCATCATAGTAGAGGTGGTGGCAAATACTCCATGAGTAAAATTATTGCTAATTATCATATTACTATGCACGTGGCATTCCCATCTTGACTAAAGAGTCCTTTCTCGTTTCCAGTTCAATGCCTATCTTATGCTAGAAAGAACTCAACGCACACTACGGCAGCTTTATAATCAAAATGGTTGTCTTTTCAAGCTGCAAAAAAGAGCATTTATAGTTAGAGACGAAAGGTGAAAAGGGCAAGCAGCCTTCTAAGGAGTTGTCAAACTAGACCCAAGATCCCAAGGTATAATGCCCATTGCTCTATAAGTCTCGACAGTCAATGGTAGCAATTTCACACTTGCTTTGGCTTTAGATGATGATTCTTCTTGAGTTTTATTGGCAAAAAAAAAAAAAAAAAATTCTAACAAGTGCCCATATATCCATTAATAATGAAAGGCTGAAAAGGGAATAAAATGCAAAAAACAATACAAACTTTGTATATATTACATATTCTGTTTGAATATTTACAATTTACGAAATTATGTCTCTTCCTTGTCAGAGTTTGCAAATAGTGTCTCCATTGATTTACATAGTAGCAGCCGCTAAATATGACATTTAAAAAATATAACATATTATTGTAATGTTCAAATATTACAATGCATTTAATATGTTTAAATATTAACAAAAGAAATTTCGAAAACGATTAATTGTTGTGATAAATATATATATATATATATATATTTACTGGTATTCAAAAATAATTATAATTATACTTAAATTTGGCATTTGGTTCAAATTTCCTATAAAATTTTAGATTGTCAAGCACCTGTAATTAATGCTATAGTTTAAAACTTGTCATTCCCTAAGGACATAGTGGAATCCGATATGAGATCATTTTTTATTAATTAAGGACCTTTTGTAATGGTTACAATTTTATATACATCCCAAGCAAAATTCGGTCCAGCAAACAGAGAATTTTAGGAATCTATATCCATTTATTTGAGAATAAGATGAGTTCACACTACAATGACAAGAAAGTCGTCAACATAATAGCACTCGTACTAAAATAGTAACATTCAATAGCCTGTCCAATAATGGCCTTGACTCGATACGGTTCAAGGAAAAGCAGACTTAAACCCCGACAAGCAAGTCTGGCCAACTCAATCAATACAGTACAGTACAATATCCAACCAAGAATTAGCAAGTTTAAAACGTGAACTTTCACTCGTTTAGAAATATATAATTGATATGGATACACAGTGATCATGCCAACAAACAAGCAACCAGGGTCTTATCTCAGTAAAGCATTATTATTATTATTATTTTCTGTTTGGGGCAAGACTGATAGCACTTGAACTTAGAAAAGAAACCATTATTTGCATCTTTCTCTCCTACATTTATGATAGAGTCTCTATTTACTAAGCAAAACATTCTTTCTTTATTTCCTTTCTTTTCAATTTTTTATTCCCATTTTCCAGAACCTGGCATTACTTTTAATACCAAAACATATATATAATTTAACACTAGGGCTCAACCACATGATATCTTACGATTATTCATTCACCTTAGCCGCCATTTCGAATTTGTCATTGCCCTTGTATACACATAGCCATGTTAGTTCAAATCTTTGATTGACTACTACTACTATATGACTCCATAAGGAATACAGCTTTTGTTGTTCTTTTCTACTAGTTTTAAGCAAAATTTGACCTAGATGAAAATACTTATATGAAGACCAAGAGGTGGAAAAATTGGACTTTAGCAAAAAAAAAATTTCTTTTGCAGAATTAATTCTTTATTAGCCTCTCGTAAATATTGAGTTGGAGTAAAAGAAATCAAACTCTTAACATGGTGTTTTTTGAGAATGCTTGTCCTCACGATCGCAATGTTTTGCAGTGAGGGCTTTGTACACTAATTACTAATTACAAGTTTTGGTCCTATATGCCTTGTCCCCAAAGTTAGTAAGGCTGAGTCAGTAACTCAATTTCGACCAATAAGTCTTCACAATTTCTTTTATTAAATTATATCAAAAATTTTGGCTGGCAGGATCCAACCTTTTCTTGACTCAATAATTACCAAAAAAATACTTTTATTCCAATAAGACTCATTCAGGACAATGTAATTATATCCCATGAGGTTTTCCGTGCTTTGAAATTGAATAAAAAAAGGCAAAGTATACAATTATGCTATTAAAGTAGATATGACCGAGGACTATAATTGAGCTGATTGGAGTTTCTTAGAAAAGTTAATGAGAAAGATGAGCTTTAGTAGTATTTGGATTAGATGGGTCATACTTTATATCAAATTGGTTTCTTATAATCTAATGGTAAATGGAAAGCGAGTTAGTAAAATTGCTCCTTTACATGGAATAAGACAAGGAGATCCATTCTCTTCTTACTTATTTTTGTTTCTTGTTGATTCTCTTTTTATGATGATCCATAAAAAATATATATATATTAGAGGTGACTTCCAAGGTGTTAAAATAAAGTACCTAATCTTACTTGCTTAAGTTTAATTCTAAAGAAATACTAAATGGCATTTGGTCAATAAGTCAACTTCCAAAAATCTTCAATAACTTTTAGCCAAAATGCTCCAAAAGATATTAAGGACATCTGCTGTTCATCTTCAGGAATAGAGAAAACTAATAAATCTAGTAAGTATTCAAGGCTTCCAACAAATTGGGGCATATCAAAATATGAGGCTATAAGGTACGCTAAGGAGCGAATTTGAGGGACATTACAAGGATGGAAAAGCTTATTGCTATCACTTTGAGGTAGGATAGTTTTGCTAAAGTCAATTGGTTTTGCCATTCCAAATTATGCAATTAACATATTTAGATTTACAATGCAATGGTCAAAGAACTGACAACAATGATGGCTCAATTTTGGTAGGGGTGATTTGGTAGGGGTGATGACCAAGATAAGAGGACAATTTATTGAAAATAGTGGGGAAATATTACTTTATCCAAAAACTAGAATGGGATTGGCTTTAAGGATTTAGAATTATTTAATGATTCAATGTTAGGCAAAATGGCATGAAGGATAATTTCTAATCCTAATACCCTTTGGGTGCAACTATTGAAGAGTATATATTTTTCCCAAATATAGACTTTATCAACTCTGGTAAAGGAGGAAGAGCTTCATGGTGTTGGCAAAGTCTACAAAAAGGGAAGGAAGTTGTTCTAAAGCATAGTTGCTAGAAGGTTGGTAATGGCAAAATGGTACACATTTGGAAAGATTCTTGGGTTCCTAGTGTAAATGGTTATAGACTACATCCTTTATCTATAGATCAAGTAGACTTGCATCAGAAAGTGAAGGAATTATCAAATTAGGGACATAAATATTGGAAGCTCGGTATGTTGTATGACAAAGTACTTGAGAGTGAACTAAATGCAGGGAGAGCTTTTCCAATACCTAATTAAATTGTGAATGACAAGCTAATATGGCCAAGCAAAAGTAATGGACAATATTCGGTAAAATCAAGCTATCGTTGTTTGAAGAAGGATAAGGAGTAGCAAAGTATCAATAGAGCATCATTATCATGTCAGGTGGAAATTTGGTTTTAGATGATTTTTTGGTCTCTTAACCTGAAGCTAAAGATCAAACACTAGTTATGGAGATACTATACCAATACTTTAGCCACAAAAGAAAATTTATTTAAGAGAAATTGTAATTGGACTAATTATTGTAGTTTTTGTAGAAAGATTGAGACAACAAAACATATGTTGTTGGATTGTAATTAGACAAGAATAGTATGGTTTGAATTGATGGGCATTAGATGTAGGAATTTACCTTATAGTTAACTTGATAGATGGCTACTCGCTCTGAGTGAAGATCTTATGAAAGCAATGTTAGATTAGAAAAGCAAATACAAAAAATGTGTGTTATGTTATGGTATTTGTGGAAGTATCAAAGTGAATGTGTGTTTGAATCACATCAAGTGGATCCTAAGAGTATGATCACACAAGTGAGGTTAGCTTGGATGGAAAAAAGATAATATCATAAAGTGGACGTTAGCATCAATAAAAAAATTATCTAATATCATCAATCCGACATTCCATACCCATTTATGCTTACAACATTAACATGTACCCATCATCCATGTTTCCAAACTTTAATTAACAATTCCAAAAGACTAATTACTACCTTAAACACCAAATTAACATCAATCACATGAATTAAAGATCTAACACATTCAATACCCATCATGCCACTATTATCATCTAGTATCATTAATCCAACACTCCCAGTATCAAATTAAACATCAAATCACTCTTAAAACACTAAAATCAAATACATACCTTGATTGAAGTCATTCTTGAAAAACTTGAAAATAATCTAAAAGCTTCTAAAACACCTAATCAACCTCCCAAAACCCAATTACATCTTCAAATCAAACAACTAATACCTAGTTACCATATTAAGCCTACATATCGCTAAAATTTACAAATCATATATCCAAATCAACTCTAAAAACTAAAATTTTAACTCACTTTACTCCTTAATGATCATGTGATACACTAAGACTTTCAACTTACAAATATCACAATTAAACACCTAAATTAATATACTAAACTATAGATAAATTGACCTTAATAAATATATCTAAATTCTAAAGTCTAAATCAAAATTTAAATTAAGATACTTACCCACACATCGATGGAGATCGAGGCCTAGACGTGGATTTTACTCCATGTGCTTAATCTACACTAATTTCTTCAATTTCTTGATCCAAACAATAATGGAAATTACTCTTTGATCGAATTTACATAGATTCAAGGCATAAAACTTAAATCAAGCTTAACACTGACATGAATTGATCTTAATTCTTCCATTTCCAATCTTCTAAACTTTGAGTAACCCCTCATTTGATAGAATTTAGTTAGGATTTGTGAGAAAAAAAACCCTTAGTGAGCTACATGAGCTTACATCATGAGGAATGGGGGAGAGATGAAGAGTACCAAGAGAGATGAGACAAATTGGAGGGAAGAAAATGAAGTTTCTAGACTCTCAACTCTTACTCACATGTTTGTATTTCACTAATTTGAATTTCTTCTAAATTACTTAATTGCCCTTATCTACTAAACAGACCTTGATGGTAATTAAGGAACTCACCTTAATAAATATCTAAACTTAGCTAATTAATAGCTTACCCTTACTCTTGAATACCTAATGAGGTCAAATTAGTATTTTAATTCCAAAAGTATTAATTTGACCCCTAATTTGATTTAATTAATCCCCTTGAGCTTTAATTTAAAAAATTACTAACTTTAGGATATTTCATCATATCATCAATTTATCATTCTAAGCTTTCCTATCACACCAATTAATATGAGTTAGCACAAATAAATCATGAATCAACAAGAATAAGCATCCAGATCACAGTCTCTACCAAACCACTTCAATTCAACCTGAATCAAAGTTTTTACACTCAATCTAAACATAAATCTACACAATTAAGCATCCAAATCGCGAAATTAAACTAGAGATTATAGTTGCCTAGCTTGAATTATAGATTAAACTCTTCCTTATACTTGATTTGAGCTCAACACCAATATATCTACACTCCTCCTAATCAATCCTTGTAATTAATATAAGAAAACATTAATTCTATGATCAAGATTTATAAATTTACTAATTACACTAACTATATCTCAAATCTAACTAGATTAATTAAAGAATTGAAATCAAAATTACCTAAACCCTACAAAAGCTCCACATCAACATCAAAAGTCCCCAAGCTTCACTTGATTTCCTTTAGTTATCTTAAATTCCATAAAATCACAAGATTGATGTCACTATAATTATCAATTAACTACTAATTGAACCTACCTAAGCTAAGAGATTTGAATTTCTTATTGAGTTAGCTAGTAATTTTTTATGTCAGAGTTCCTTCATGCCCTTGAATCCACCAAATTTGAATTGAAAAGATCAAGTTGAGATGAAATGGGAGCTCCCAATTAACCTATTGGGTGGCATCAATTGTAGAGAGGAAGAGGTGAGTGGTCTAAATGGTTATAATTTTGAAGTAGATCTCTTAAATTAACTAAGTTCTCTCCTTAATTTATTTTGATCATAAAACTACTAAAACACCTCCATCTATCAACATAGGAGCTGAGGACAAATGGGTAATTTTTATTTAACCTTCCTAAAATATCTTAAATAGCCTAATTACTTAATTACCCTTATGAAATTAATTAAAGCTAGGTCCATTTGAGTAATTGGATAATTACTTAACTTTATCCATTATTTATGTAATTAAAATTACTACTTGATTTCCTCTACTAAATTAATTGTTGACGAAGACTACTTTAGTAATTAACTAACCAATCCTCTTTGTAGAGTAGTCTAGAAATCCTAATTTACTAAATTACTCCTTTGATTTTTTTAATCACTAAGGTTAAATTGATAAATTGCTTAAGTATTAACTTTTGAAAATTAGATTTATTAAATACCTAAACTACCCTTTCTTACTCATTCACTTAAATTTCTTTTATTAATTTTATAATTTCCCCCTTGACTTAGGTTGTTTCATCCTTGAAGAAATAAAGTCTGTTGTGTGAAGTTTCTCTAGCAATTCACATACAAATGCTCGATGGAGATCCTTCTTTATCACCTATGTTAGAAACTTATGATAGAGCAAGGGTTTTAGTGTATCTTACTCAATGCGTGTGTTAATAATTTCAATAATTTAAGCATATTCTGCTTAAAAAAAACCAAAAGAAAAAAAAAAGAAAAGAAAAAGAAAAAGAAGAAGAAGAAGAAACAACAAAAATATATCTGTTTGTATATGATCAAGTTAACCAACAACAAATATTATTTTAGTTTAAATAATTATTTAGTTGATTAAATAATTTTACAAGAGATTTTGAGATAGGAGTATAAGCTTAAATCAATTTGTATAAATTAAGTGGACAACATGACCTAAAATATATGAGCCACATGGCTCAATATGCATTATACCCATAATGGGGTAATGCATAGGAAACACACCTATGGCTCACAAGGAGCACATGCATATGTAACATGAAAGCCTTAAGGTTTCACCTTAATTTTTCCTAGTTATATATTTATTGTGCTCTTTCTTTCCCTTATAATATACATAACATCAAATAACCATAACCCCCAACTCATTTATTAAGCAAAAACACATTAACCCTATTAAGACCTATTACTAAAGTGATAAATAGAGATCCTAATGTGTGTCTTTATGTATGTGTATGTATATGTGTGAAGTTCTAGACAATACTACACATGTGGTATTTGATCTACAAGATAACCTCTATTTGTGCATAGGTAATTCATGCATGGGTGGTGTATGCATCATGATAGTGTTTTAATATGTAACAATTCCTTCTATTCATACTGTATTCATGATGCATGTAATTGCTTAAAGCACCATATATGCTTGTATATATGTACACATGTGTGTGTGCATGTGTGTGCTTCTGCAAGCATGCATGCACACATGTGTGTGTTAGATCATTAATGGTTTTGGAATGTTTTTTAATACAAAAATAAAAAAATTTTCACTATGAAAAGGTTTCTAAAACCAACACTATGGTTAATATAGAGACTATACTTTATTATCTAGTCACTATCAACAATTTGTTGGTGTATGCACATAATTCTAAGATTATTAAAAAATTTAATAAGAGTTTAATGCATTTCTATTATCATAAATCTATAATAAAGTCCAATAATATTAACATACAATATTGATGTTTGGATATAGTTGATCATCTGTGAGAGTTTGATGATGTTATGTCAATTTTGTTTTAAAAAAAATCCATAATCAAGTGAGTTCTTAGAGGGGACATAGATACAATATCATCATGTATCACTGTCAGCCTATTAGAGTGCTTTCGTTGTTGGTGCTCTTTTTGATCTCTACACATTTCACTATTCCATCAAAAATTCCATTTTCCCCTATCGTACTCCAAATTAGTAGTTTCCATCGCTTCTCTAAAATAGAGCCTTAGGAACTAATGGCAGACTTAAAAAGCCACCTATAGACACTTTATGTCCAATTATTTTGAATAATGCTTGTATCCTCTACATTACCACGGCTATTGGAACAAAGTTAGTCGATGTTTATTCCCAAAATACCATCATTGCTTCTTTGAGAAAAGAAGCTTATGACCCATGGGCCTTCTTTCTCCACATGGCATTGCTCCGTTAAGCTTTCGCCTATTGCAGAAATTTCCCTACTGCTGCCTCCTGTAGTAATCTAGGCCATGTCTCAATCCCAATGTAGCCAACCATCCTCTTGAACCGGCTACCAATCATTGCCTTAGTAAGCTATTACCTCACCAACTAGCTAACTAGATAGAAGCCCCTCCGTGAGTGGAATCCTACTTTAGCTCCTCAACCTACATGGTATTAGTAGTCATTTCTAGCTATTGTTCCCCTCCCAAGGGTAGGTTCTTATGCATTACTCACTCGTCTACCATTAGAAACACCACTTTTATATGTATTTATGTATGTTTATATTAAATTCTTACATTATTGGTTATTTCCCTTGCAAATTGATGTAAAAAGTTTTTTGAACATAAGATTGTTGTACACATTGCATGTCAATTGTCTTGCTTTAGTGTTGGTGAAACAACACTTCTCTATAAGCAGTTATCAAGCTAGTTATTAGCCAAAATTCCAAGCACTAGATGAGACAAAAATGACTCAAAACCTCATGCACATGGTAAGATGTAAACCCTGGAAAACTTCAAATTCAAGAGTTAGTTAGAAGGAAAATATTAGGAAAAGTATCAAGGAATGAACATGAAGACACGACTACGAATTAGGATTTGCCCTACGACACTTAACTCAATTAGTGCACCTAAACTTAAAGGATCCAAAACCTAAATAAACCCTGACCATAGGACATTATATTAGGAAACCTAAACTCCAAATAGGTTGTACGCAAAGCCCGAATTCAATTTCCAAAATCCTAAAACAACTCATTGATGCTAAAACTACCTTAAGGATTAGGAAAACTATCCTCAAGCTTAGAAAACTCAAAATTCAACTCAAATGAAAATGAAACTTAAATGATAATAATTTACCCCATAACTAATTAAAAGATCCAATAATTTAGTTAAAACTAACTCCACTAATTAATCAAATTAGGTAAAGCAAAACATGAAAAAATAATCCCCAAAATAACCCCATTGGTGGCATGATGAAAGAGGGACAAAAAGGCTAAATTTCACCCACCAAATGCTTGAATTAAAGGCTTAATTGACTTATGAAAAATACCCTAACTAAACCTTATTTAGTCCTCATACGTTTGCAAGCAAACAAGTTAGACAAACTAGCCCATTCCTTTATTTGCATGCTAGTTAAGCTTAGATTAGAACAATAACATAACTTAGTTCAAACCATTACAAGTACATTTGGGGAATTAGCACAAGACATAAGAGGACAAAAAATTCTAGAATAAGTAACCCCAATTGTAGATTAAGCATGGTGATTTCACTAGCCCATTTTTTATCCAACATACAAAAACATTACCTAACAAACATGTCCTTTAACACATGTGGAAAACCACCTAAACAACCTACCCCAAACTCCCATAAAGTTCCCCGTCTACATGTGGAAATGGACACCTTCCTTTTGAAGTTTTCCTCATCAGAAATCACACTCTAAAACTGTCAAATAGCCACTCAAAAATCAAACCAAAGAGCACTCCCAAACACCCCATTCCAACGAGAATAACCAAGCATCAAACAACATCAACCTAAGCTCATTTCTAGACATATTATACACCATTGGAAAGATCATTTAAGGAGCCAAGACATTAGAAAAATCATAGTAGAAGTCCACACCAAGAGGGAGCAAGAAGGAGAAGATTGAAGCCTCTACAAGTAGCATCAACATGTAGGACTCCAACTCTTTCTTGTAATCTTTTTTTTTCCTTGTAATATTTCACTTGATTAGAATAGAATAAGCCATCTTACTCTAATTTTTGTAATTTCTACATATATATTTAGGATGTATTTAGCTTAGGCTACAAGCTGTAAATGCAAACCTTAGATTAGGATGAAGAACCATGAGGAGGCACCTTGGAATGAGTTGTACATGTTGGATTTTGGAGAAGCTTAATGAAAATCAAATTTAGGGATATTATTGTACTTCTAGATGCTAACATTTAAGAGCAAAAGAAATGCATTTTTGATATAATACATACACCCCTAACCATAGAAAGCTTTAGGTGATGAACAAGACACTTTAGTAGTAGGAAAAGTGGAAAAATTGTAAGATTAGTTCTTGAGCTCCAAACCGATGCCCAAACTAATTTATATTTATAATTTTTAGAATTTCTAGAACCTAAAGATGATGAAATATCATTAGGAAAAATCTAGAAATAAAATCCCAAGGGAAAATATACAAAATGATGCATAAAAATAAGGAGATGCAAAACTGAGACCTTGAACAATCCACCTAAAATTCATGAACAAAAATTCTAGAATTCTAGAAAACATAGAACCTTCACATGCTTAAGAAAAGTCCTAAATAAATTTCTAAGTGGTTCGAATTCATTTTTTTAGAGAATTAGATCCAATTAGGTAAGAAGAGCTTTAAATTGAACCTAAATAATGTGTACCCAAACTATTCTCACCATAACTTAATCCTTTGAAGCTGAAATAACCAAAAATGACTTCAAAAAAGGAAAGAACACTTGAAAACCTTTAAAAGGACTATAAGTACACGAAAAACAAACTTGAAATGAAAAAGTTACAATTAAAACATTCAAAACTAAGAAAACTAACAAATTTACTAGAACTAATTGAAGTTGATATCCAAATCAAACTTATAGAATTATTGTTTATCCTATCAAGTGACACATATTTTGAAGATGACCTACTATTGGATTATTACGATTAAGGATGACATGTCTAGGCGAGTAAATTTAATGACTACTGTTCCATGTTTATGCTTATAATTTAGTGCACCCACATGTAAATTTTGATATCTAAACTAGATTTGTGTGTATGGGTTA
The DNA here is from genome assembly GCA_037954665.1 of Laguncularia racemosa. Taxonomy (NCBI): domain Eukaryota; kingdom Viridiplantae; phylum Streptophyta; class Magnoliopsida; order Myrtales; family Combretaceae; genus Laguncularia; species Laguncularia racemosa. Next base: position 4,194,920 of record JBBMOL010000003.1, on the reverse strand, counting down.
ATTGAGATATATATTGTGTTTGTTTGCAAGTGTCTGTACTGAATTGATGTGGGCATCAAATAACTGGACTTAATATTATTTGACCCCGAATAAAATAAATTATGCATCACGAAACTTCACATGTAAGAAGGTCATTGGCATTACGTGGTGGCACAAAAAGGTCCCATGGAGGTGTACTCCTTGGGTATACCTTATCTTGACCTTTAAGAACTAAGTGGAACCAAGAAATACTGCCCTTTTAGTAAGACCTAGTTCGGGGATTCATCGCATAGGTGTGATTAAGCTTGTGAGCCTGTCAAAATCCATACCCCACATGGGCTTAGTATATATATACATATACATATTTTTAATCTATTTAAATATAGTATGAATGTATATAGACTTAATAAATTATCTCAAAAAGGAAGCCCGAGGTCACTAGAACTTGGAGCCAATGTATAGTTTGTGATTTCTTAACCCAAGCAACAAAGGGCAATAAATCTGTGCTATATGTGGTATTGGGTAAACCATATATATTGTTGCATTCATATGATTAAGCATGCATTGCATATGTTTGATTAAATAACATGCTTGTTATAGTTTATCAGTTCAATAGGAGGGTCTACCTCACTAAGCTATCATAGCTTACACCCCCACACTATTTCCTTATTGTAGGAGCTGATATGGTTAAAGCCTAGTAAACATATGCTAGAGGTTAGTGCGGGGAATAAAGGAAAAGTGAAGGATAGTAGTGGAATGGAGAGATCACCATTATATTTATTTTTGAGTTCATATTTTAGTCGTATCAATATTTAGTAGAGATTGATATGTTTTAAGTTATTAACCTCTAGATAATGTTATTAGCTTGTGGACATTTGATATTACTATATTGCTTACTCTGATTAATTATTTGCTTGAAAATGTTGAACCCTGATTGGGAATTTGGATGTAAGTAAGCCTTGTATGATGTAAGGTAAATCATCAAATAATAGAGGGGTTATCCCTGAGTTTCCGTGCAATGTACGGCAGACTGTTATATCCTAAGGGGCCCATCGAGGTGTGACATTTTTAAGTGGTATCAGAGCGCGAATGGATAACTAAAATTTAAACTTAGAAACCTTAAGGGAAACCAATGCAAAGAAAGGTAAAGTGTGGGTAGAGCTAGGATAAGATAATATATCTAATATGTTTCCTTATTTATTTACTACATGTATTCTAAATATACTATATCCATGCAATAGATTAGTCTAGCAGAGGCATTAGATCAATACACCTCCTTCAAGATTTAGGAGGGGGAGATGTTGGTGGAGTATAGGCGTAGTTTGAGGTTATTATGTGAGGATTTGGCACTTCTAAGCAAACTATGTTCACCACAACCTATTTTGGCACTTCTAAGCAAACTATGTTCACCACAACCTATTTTGACGTGGTAGAGATCCAAATTGGGGTATTATTGGACACCTATTTACCTATAGACCAAATGGATATAGAGAGGTTTGTACATTGAGACTGAGATAATATATGTGCTAGAGAGGAGAGCCCAAGAGATGGGGTAAGGTAAACTGAGCGACAAGATAGCATTTGTAGTGGCAAACTATGGTAGGCTAGGATTTCCTAACTTTACTTCATGGACTCCCATCAAATATGGGATTGCGTTTGCTAGAGAAGACGTGATGACCATTTGAGGCTAGATATGGAGGAGATAACGAGAGCCACTTATGAGTTGTGGGACCATATGGAAAATGAATTGATGTTCCCACCTCCCCTAAGGATAGGAGAGGAAGAGATAGCCTTAGAGGAGGTTCATGGGGATATAGCTCCAATAGAGGTGCAAGATGCAAGACAAAACTTGATAGTGGCTGAGCCATAAAAGGGAGCACTTAGTATTCCCTAGGCATGGATTGAGGATAGTATAGTTGTTACTAAAGTTCCACTAGATTAAGACTTGATGCAGGACAATGAAGCAGGTGCAAAGCTTGATGTGATAGCGATGCCTTTAGATTTTTGGAAAACTCTTGTGATGCCCAAGGTAGAGGAGGAGATAGCATATGTAGATCTTATCCTAATTGGCCCCGACTTAGCACCGCACAAGCCTATTATATTGACAAGAGGTAAGCATATGACTGATTTGAGTAAGTTGATTGTAGAGCCCAATCCTATGGATTACTTAACATTTAGTGTGCTAGGTATGGCGAATTTGGATGATTGACTTGAGTTTCTGAGAAGGCCAAGCAAGATGCCTTCTAATGTAGGTTCTATAGGTGCTTACTCACTAGAGTAGGAGGTAAAGAGAGGCGATGCTTCGCCTAGAGCCTACTCAACTACTAGGTAGATGGATGCATGAGCTTGCTATTTTAAAGGCTGACATCTTGTTTTAACTAATAACTTTTGGATTTTGATAATATGTACATGTATTTATATATATATATATATATATATGTTGATGTATTTTTGTAGATTCCAACAGCCATTTTGGATCATCATCATAGATGATCATTTTGTATTTAGGAGTTTGATATTGTAATGAACATATATACACATTGATGTATTTAAACTTAGTGAGTGGAGACTCACTCACTAGAAGTGACCACCTTTAGGTGTAATATCATGCTATTGAAATTAATGAAAATCATATGTATTATTTTAGCAATAAGAATTGTATGTACTTTATCTCAATTTATGTTGCCATTGTACTAGTGGAATGAAATTAGTAATGCAAGGAAAAGAACACCTTATACATATATATATGAAATGAAAGTATGTGTAAAGGATGTAAATTGGCACCATAAGCATTATATTGGAGACTAACCTAAGAAAATATTGCAAACGACAAGTTCTCCGTAAATGACCACCACCGGTGGATAATACTAGAGAAAATGAATCAGGGCTTAGTCAACCCCGCGACAAGATAGATGAGATTTTAGTTGCCATTGAGAGATAGAATGAGTGGTTTTGATTGTACCTAGGAAGAAAACCACCACCACCAACTCCTACCCTATCGCTACCACCACAACCACCGGTGACACCAACAAAAATGGCTTGAGTTGCACCATTAAAGCCATGCTACCAAAGAAATATGTTGCTTGACTTCATTAAGTGCAACAAATATTTTGAGGGCAATACTAGATGCCCCGAAGAAGCTGAGTATTGGATACCCTAAATTGAAAGGTCATTTGAGGCCTTCAAAGTTGCATTACATTAGAGAGTAAACTATGGCACCTACCTATTGAGACTAAGAGCAAGAACATGGTAGGATTCCAAAAGTAAGACCATGCTGCCCCTGATGAATTAGGAGGCTTTCAAACAAGAATTCTTACAACATTATATCCTAGAGAGTTTACATGCTAAATACAGCAAGGAACTATTTGCCATACAGGCAAGGAGGAGGAGTATTGATCAATGTGAGGTTGAGTTCAGCCAATTGCTGCAATTCCCACCCCTGAGTATCGTATGAGTAATAAGTTGAAACTGCAAGTATTTACAAGGGGATTGGATCCAGAAATGAGAAGGAAACTTACTGAATTTGAAGTCTGAAGCTTCAATGAAATGGTAGAGAAAGCCAGGTTGTTAGAAAATGTCAAAAAACAAGAAGTGGAAACTTTCATAAACAAAGTAAATATTTTTGGAAAAAGACCACACAGTAGGGCTAGATACAATGGGAAGAACAAGAGATTTACATGCTCCCAAAATTCCTTCTAAGCAGGGGTAAGGTGTAGAAATACCCCTTCTATTGTATGGTGGAAATTACCCCAGGGAATGCCCATTACTGAGAAGCAAGTGCTATTATTGTGGAGAGGACACACATCTTGTCACAAATTGCCTTAAGAAGAACACAACTACTTGCTTTTACTGTAAGCAAGTTGGGCATTTGTTAGTAAATTTCCTTAGGAGACAACAAGTCGTTGCGTCAATAGTTAAGCCTCTATAGATTATAAGAAGGCCAACACCCAACAAGAACGGGAATAACCAAGGCAATAATGGAAATTATGCCAACCTTACAGCTAATACCACCCAGGTATATAACCTTGAAGAAGCCTAGGATGATAGGATTTACGAGGAGGCAGAGTTTGCAACCTTTAATGCAAATGACATGGTTGAAACTAAGCTAATTGTGGGTAAGTACTTGAACCTAAGTTTCTATTCTTATTTATTTTAAAGACTAAATGTTAAGAACATAAAAACAAATTGTAAAAGCTTTAGGTAAGAAAATCTAACCCCAAGTGAAAATATAAATAGGAGGTATAACTAAACTGTAGTCTTATCCTCTTGAGCTTAGGACATATCACAATCTCTAGTCAACCAACTTTCATTCTTTTTGACATGGGAGTAAGTCACTTCTTTATTACTTCCAAAGTAGCCAAACAAACAAGATTACCCATAGCTACTATAGATTCGAGTTTTGGCATACACACACCTATAAGAAGCGTCATAATTACCAAGGAGATGATCAAAAGATTGCTAATGGATATTTGAGGATATAACACCAGTGGTAATCCGATAATATTGGACATGAATAAGTATGATGCCATACGGGGAATGAATTGGATGCTAGCTGCACGAGCTATAGCAGACTATCAAAAGAGGAAAGTAACATTTAATGACTCCAATAGACGAAAAGCAGAATTCACTAGAGAATCTACTTTTACAAGATCTTTGGAGTTGAGCTCATATGGAATTATTACAGATCATGAAGAATTTTCTAAGAATGAAGGCTTGATAAATGCAGTAGAAGCAAAAGCAAAGAAACCTAACTTGGAGAATATCTAAGTAGCTAATGAATTTCTTGATGTATTCCCCGATGAGCTACCAGTACTACCACCCAAGAGGGAAATCGGCTTTGAGATTACTTTAATGCTAGAAACGGAACCCATTTCTAAGGCACCTTATAGGATGGCCCTAATTGAGTTTATGGAGTTGAAAATGCAACCACAAGAATTATTGGATCAAGATTTCATCTGCCCAAATGTTTTCACCTTGGGAAGCACCCGTACTTTTTGTTAAAAAGAAGAATGGCTCTATGAGGCTTTGCATTGATTATCGGGAGTTAAATAAAGTCACTATAAAGAACAAGTATCCGTTGCCTTGGATCAATGACTTGTTCAATCAATTGAAAGGAACCAATGTGTTCTCACAAATCAACTTACGTTCTAAGTATCATCAACTCTAAATCAAGTCGAAAGATATTCTGAAGACCACTTTTGGAACTTGATATAGGCATTACGACTTCTTGGTGATATTGTTTGGATTAACGAATGTCCCTACTGCCTTTGTGGATCTAATGAATAGGATTTTTCGACCGCTACTAGATAAATGTGTAGTCATCTTCATCAATGACATTTTGGTTTATTCAGCTACCTTAGAGTAGCATGAGGAATACTTAAGAACCGTACTTCAGAAATGAAGGAAACACAAGCTATATGTCAAACTTCTAAGTGCGACTTTTGGTTGAAAGAACTATTGTTCCTTGGACATATTATTTTTGAGCAAGGTATATCTATAGACTCGAAGAAAACAAAGGCCATAGTAGAAAGGAAAAGGCTTGAGACAGTGACAGAAGTATGAAGTTTTCTGAGATTAATAGGGTACTATAGAAAATTTATCAAAGACTTTTTGGCAATAGCCAAATCACTCGCCTAGTTAACGTAAAAGAATGAAAATTTTTTAGTGCACTAATACAAGGGAACGAAGATTCCAAGAGCTAAAACAGAGATTGGTATCAACATTGATTATGGTATTGCCAAACGCAAACGAGCCATATATAGTACATAGCGATGCTTTAAAGAATGGACTTGGATGTATATTGATCCAAGAAGTAAAAGTAATTGCCTACGCATCAAGACAATTGCAGCTACATGAGCAGAACTACCTAACACGGGACTTGGAATTAGCTGTGGTAATCTTCATTTTGAAATTATGGAGGCATTACTTATATGGACAAAGGTGCAAAATATATACTGACCATAAGAGCCTTAAGTACCTATTTATGTAGAAAGAGCTGAATATGAGGCAAAGACGATAGCTAGAGCTAATAAAAGACTGATCTAAGAATAAACTACCACCTAGGAAAAGTGAATGCCATCGTTGATGCTTTAAGTAGAAAAAATCATGCAAAGGTCACATCCTTATTGACGGAACAAAAGGACTTAATCTGAGAATTCAAAAGGCTCAATCTAGAATTTCTGTAGCATGATGCGAATTCTAAATTTTCAAGTTGGACCATCAAGCTTACATTAACAGGGAGAATTAAAGAAGCCTAACAAAAAGGCCTACATTGATATAAATAAAGCAAGGGAAACACACTAACAAATATGTGGACTTTAAAGTCTGAGATGACAAAGTTGTTTGATTAAAAGGAAGATTGTGCACACCCGTTGACAATGAACTCAAAAGAGAGATCGTGACCAAAGCATATCACTCCGGTTACACTATCCACCTGGGAGGAACCAAGATGTACAAAGATCTTAAAGATAATTTTTGGTGGTATGGAAAGAAGCGGGATGTGGTGGAGTTCATGATGAGATGTGACACTTGTCAAAGGATAAAGGTAGAACATCAAAGACCTAGTGGATTACTCTAACCCTTACCAATCCCATAATGGAAATGGGACCAGATCACAATGAATTTTGTAAGTGATCTACTAAGAACCGTGACAGGCTATGATGCTATCTGGGTTGTGGTAGATAAACTCACCAAATCAACACATTTTCTTCCTATTAACAAGACGTACTCATTGGAAAAATTGGAAAAGATTTATGTTAAAGAGATCATACAACTTCATGGGGTGCCCACAAGAATTGTATCAGATAAAGATCCTCACTTTGTGTTAAGGTTTAAGGAAGCTTACAAAAAGCCTTAGGGACTAAATTACAATTTAGTATAGCCTACCATCCCCAAACTGATGACCAATTAGAAAAGACTATCCAATTCCTAAAAGATATGTTGCGAGCCAATGTAATTGAATTTAAAGGGAGTTGGCATACACACTTACCATTGGTAGAGTTTGCATATAATAACAGTTAGCACTCTACAATCAAGATGTCCCCATATGAAGCTTCTATATGGCTAAAAATGTCAACCGTCACTATTTTGGGACGATGTGGAAAAACTGGCGATAAGGCTGGATTTGGTGCAAGAGGCTATAGACAAAATAGTCACTATTAAGAACAAAATGAAAAAGGCCTAGGATTGACAAAAGATTTAGACAAACCAAAAGCGACAACCATTAGATTTTGAGATAGGAGATCATGTGTATCTAAAAGTAAACCTAATTAAATGCATACATCAAGCTAGGACACAAAGAAAGTTAAGCCCACTTACATTAAACCTTTTGAGATATTGGAGTAGATTAGGAATCTAGCATATCCTTTGGCATTACCCCCAAATATGTTAGAAATTCACAATATCTTACATGTGTCAATTTTGCACAATCATATTCCCAACCCAGACCAAATTACTACCATTAAGCTAGTGATCCCAAAAGAGAACATGACATATGAGGAAGAACCGGTTCAGATCTAGGATTGAAAAACTCAAAATTGAGGAACAAGGTGATTAAATACATTAAGATCCTATGGCGGAACCATGGAAGAGAGGAGGCCAATTGGGAAGTAGAGGTTAAAATGAAAAACTCTATTCGCATTTATTCACAAATTCAAGTACGTTTTCGAAGTTTTGAGAACAAAACTTGTTTTAAGAAGGGGGAGGACATAAACCCTTGAAAATTTCAAATTCAAGAGTTAGTATGAAGGGAAATATTAGGACAAGCATTGAGGAATGAACATGAAGACATGGCTACGAATTAGGATTTTCCATGTGACACTCAACTCAATTAGTGCACCTAAACCTAAGGTATCCAAAACCTAAATAAACCCCGACCATAGGGCGTTATATTAGGAAATCTAAACTCCAACTAAGATGTACACAAAGCTCGAATTCAATTTCCAATATCCTAAAACCACTCATCGACGCTAGAATTACCTTAAAGATTGGAAAAACCAATCTCAAGCTTGGAAAACCCAAAATTCAATCCAAACGAAACCAAAACTTAAACAACAATAATTTACCCCATAATTGATATAAAAAAGATCTAATAATTTAATTAAAACTAACCCCACTAATTAATCAAATTAGGCAAAGCAAAACATGGAAAAATAATCCTCAAAACAACCCCATTGGTGGCGTGATGAAAGAGGGGCAAAAAGGCTAAATTTCACCTACCAAATGCTTGTACTAAAGGCTTGATTGACTTATGAAAAATACCTTAACTAAACCCCATTTTTTCCTCATTCATTTGCAAGCAAACAAGTTAGACAAACTACCCCATTCCTTCCCTTACACGTCGGCCAAGCTTAGAATAAAACAATGGCATAACTTAGTTCCAATCATTGCAAGTACATTTAGAGAATTAGCACGACATAAGAGGACATAAAATTCTGGAATAAGTAACTCCAATTGTAAACTAAGCATGGTGATTTGACTAGCCCATCCTTTTATCCAAAGTACAAAAACATTACCTAACAAGCAAGTCCTTTGACCCATGTGGAAAACCACCTAAACAAGCTACCCCAAACTCCCCATCTACACATGGAAATGGACACCTTCCTTCTAAAGTTTTCCTCATAAAAAATCACACTCCAAAAACTCCCAAACACTTACTTAAAAATCGAACCAAAGAGCACTCCCAAAACTGCACACCCTCCTCCACAATTGAACACCCCATTCCAACAAGAACAACCAAGCATCAAACAACGCCAACCTAAGATCATAGGAGCCAATGACATTAGAAAAATCAAAGTAGAAGTCCACACCAAGAGGGAGCAAGAAGGTGAAGATTAGAGCCTCCACAAGTAGCATCAACGTGTAGGACTCCAACTCTTTCTTATAATCATTTTTTTTCTTGTAATATTTTGTTTGATTAGAATAGAATAAGCCATCTTACTCTTATTTTTGTAAGTTCTACATATATATTTAGGATGTATTTAACTTAGGCTACAAGCTATAAATATAAACTTATATTAAGATGAAGAACCATGAGGAGCCACCTTAAAATGAGTTATACATGTTAGATTTTGGAGAAGCTTAATGAAAATCAGATTTAGGGATATTATTGTACTTCTAGATACCAATATTTAAGAGCTAAAGAAATTTATTTTTGATATATTACATGCACCCCTAACCATAGAAAGCTTTAGGTGATGAACAAGACACTTTAATAGTAGGAAAAGTGGAAAAATTGCAAGATTAATTCTTGAGCTCCAAACCAATGCTCAAACTGATTTATATTTATAATTTTTAGGATTTTTTTAACCTAAAGACAATGAAATAACATTAGGAAAAATTTGGAAATAAAATCCCATGAGAAAATATACAAAATGATGCATAACAATAAGAAAGATGTAAAACTGAGACCTTGAACAACCCACCCGAAATTCTTGGACAAAAATTCCAGAATTTCAAAAAATTCAGAACCTTTACTCACCTATCAAAAGTCCTAAATAAATTTCTAAGTGATTAGAATTAAATCTTTTAGGGTGTTAGATTCAATTACGCAAGAAGAGCTCCAAATTGATCCCAATCAATGCACACTCGAACAGTTCTAACCATAACTTAATCATCTCAAGCTCAAATAACCAAAATGACTTCAGAAATGGAAAGAGAACTTGAAAACCTTTAAAACGACTATAATTTCACAAAAAATGAACTTGAAATGAAAAGGTTATGATTAAAACATTAAAACATTCAAAACCGAGAAAACCAACAAATTTACTAAAACCGATTGAAGTTGATATTCAACTCAAACTTATAGAATTATTGCTTATCCTATCAAGTGACACATATTTTGAGGACAACCTACCGTCGAATTATTACGATTAAGGACGACATGTTTAGGTGAGTAAATCCGATGACTACTATTCCATGTTTATGCTTATAATTTAGTGCACCCACATGTAAATTTTCATATCAGAATAGCATTTGTATGTGTGGGTAATGGTATATATTGTGTTTCTTTACTATGATTTGATTGTTAATTCACAATAATCATACTTGGCTAATTACTTTTGGATTTCCCTTACATTTAGAATTTAGAAATTGTGAGTGTCTATATTGAATTGATGTGGGTATTGAATAACTAGACCTAATATTATTTTACCTTGACTAAAATAAATCGTGCATCACAAAACCTCACTTATAAGAAGGTCATTAGCATCATGCGGTGATATGAAGAGGCCCCATGGAAGTGTACTCCATGGGTGTACCTCATTTCAACCTTTGGGAACTAAGTGGAACCGTGAAAGGCCACCCTCTGGCTGAGACCTAGTTTAGGGATTCATCGCTTTTAAGTGATTAAGCTTGCGAGGCTTTCACAATCCATACACCATATGGGTTTAGTATATATATGTGTGTGTGTGTGTGTGTGTGTGTGTGTGTGCATATTTTGAGTCTATTTGAATATAGTATGAACATACATAGAACTTACAAATTATCTTGAAAAGGAAGCATAGGGTCATTAGAACCTGGAGTTGACATGTAGTTCATGATTTCCTAACCCAAGCAATGGAGAGCAATAAATCCATGCTATATGCGATATCTAGTAAACTGTATATATTGTTGCATTCATGTGATTGATTGATTAAATAACTTATTTCTTATTGTTTATCGGTTTAATAAGAGGGTCTACCTTACTAAGCAATCATAGCTTACACCCCCACAGTATTTCCTTATTGCAGGAGCTAATATGGTTAGTTGAATCTTCTTGGAAAGTTGAATGCACCACATATGGGTAAATTAAATTCCAATTGAAATTACAAAGACTTAAAAATAGTTTATAAGGATAAAATAAAAATATATATGGTAACATTCATAAAAATGCTAGAGGAGCAAAAGAAAAAGTCTATGGTTGGTAGTAGCATATGAAAGAGATAATAATACCAAAACTTATATTAAGCTTCAAAGAGCTAAAGCCAATCTTTTACGCCTAACTTAAAAAAAAAAAAGAGATCTTTTGGAAATAACGGTAAAAATGAAATGGCTAAAAGATGGTGATCATAATACTAAATATTTTCATGTTATTGTTAAAGAGAGAAGGATAAGAAATGCCATATCAAAAATTAGAGTTGAAAATAGTAACTGGGTAGAGGAAAATGCTCTTAGTGTCTTTGCTACAAACTTTTTCCAAGCAATACTTTCAAAGGATTTTAATGTTAAATAGTTCCAATGTCCCAACTGGCTCAATAAAATCATCAATACCTCAAACAATGAAATGCTCATTGCTAAACCTTCCTTTGAGGAAGTATCTCAAGTGATCTCTAAACTTGAATCCAATTATGAACCTAGCCCTGATGGATTTGGTGGCTTATTTTTAAGCATTATTGGAAGATTATTAGTTCAAATTTTAATGAAGTGGTCTTTGATTTTTTTTTATTTTTTTAAAAGGTTATCCATTACCTAGACTTTGTTTTGCTACTACTATTGTGCTAATCCCTAAGAATACAAATCCTCAATCATGGAAGGACTTTTGGCCTATTAGTCTTTGTAATATAACGTCAAAGATTTTTTTCAAAAGTTCTTGTTAATAGGCTTAATGTCATCCACCTTAAGATTATTAGTCCGAATCAAATAGATTTTGTTAAGGGCAGAAACATCATTGATAATATCCTTCTTGCCTAAGAGTTTTTGTATAATTTAGATCATAACTATAGGGTGGTAACCTTATCATGAAGTTAGACATGGAAAAGCTTTTGGTAAGCTTGATTGTGTGTTTCTATTTTCTATACTTGATAACATTGGCTTTCATTGGAAATTTACTTTTATGGTTAAAAGGACCATGTATAATAGCTAGTTCTCTATGCTTATTAACAGGAATGCTTCCAGATTTTCTTCTTCCACTAGGATTTTGCATCAAGGGGATCCTTTGTCTCATGCTCTATTTACTCTTACATCTAAATTTCTTTTGCAGAGTCTATATTTTCTCTTCCAGTGCTACATATCTCTTATGTATAGAACATTTGCACCCACTTGGATTTCCTACATTTGTTTTGCTAATGATTGCATCCTTTTTTTTTAATGGTTCCAAACCATCAATTTCTAAGGTTCTACGTTTTATGAAAGACATTCTAAGCAAAAGATTAATAAGCATAAAAGCTCTCTTATTTTTCCTAAAAAGTGAAAAGGTTTCAAATAAATGTTCTATTAAGACCATAATAGGGATGAATACCCATCAACTACCTCTAGTTTATCTTGGATGTCCTCTCACTATTGGTTAGAGGGATCAATTGAGTTTCAAAGACATTTTTGAAAAGGTTTTCTAATAGGCTAAACTTTAGTTGTCGACAGGGGGTCGGATTACTTTAATTAACAATGTTTTATCCTCTCTTCCTATATACACCTTATAAGCTATTAAACCACCTAAATAGGTCATCAAAAAGCTTAAGAGTATATTTGCTAATTTTCTTTAGGGGGGTTCGATTGAATCTAGGTCTACCAATTATGCTTCATGGGAAAAGATTTGCCTTCCTACATAGGAAGGAGGCTTGGGAATTAGGTCTTTGAGGGATGTCTCCAAAGCCTTTGAGGCAAAAACTCTAGTGAAAATTTAGAGCTGAAACATGTCTTTTTATTAAACTTATGCATTCCAAATACATTAAGGGCAAACCTTATCGAAATATTTGTATCCCATAATTCTTCTCCATTATGGAAACAACTCCAAAAGGCTTGGGATTTCATTGCATGATAGGGGCGATATTAGTTTTTGGTTTGATCAATAGCTCCCCTAAGGTCCACTTTTTAAATTAATCTTAGTAAGTTCCCCATGATTAAGAGTTAATGATATGTCGCTTAACAATAGTTGGGATGTAGATAGGTTATCTAGTTTGCTTCCTATTGGTTTAGTATAGGATATTCTTAATCTTAATTTGCAAAAGAAAGCAACTTACTTACCTATTTAGATGATATCTTTAGATGGTGCCTTCTCTATCTGCAACACTTGAAATAGATGTAAAAGTAAGGCAACAAAGGTTGACTTATATAAATGCTTTTGGAATAAGTTTGCTCCTCTAAAGATATCATGTTTTATGTAGTGAGCTATTTAATCCTTTGTTCCCACCAAAGATAAGCAACGTCTATGGGTTTAGGTAATTAATGTATTTATATCTTAAAGAATGTGAGATAGTTATTCATGTTTTTCTTTTCTATGACTAGGCTAAGGATGTTTGGAACCAACTTTCTTCCCATTTTGGAAATCTTCATCTTATAAACATCTTTTACATGGATGTCATGTTAAAGTTTTGGAAAAGTAAATTTGGAAATGTGATTAATCATATTTGAGTCTTTGTTCCTATTTGAACTATGTGGCATCTATGGGGTAAGAAAACACAGGAACACTCATGGGCCTTCTAAGATTTTGGTGAATCGCATGATGATTTTTTGAATCTTTGGCAAAACAATCCACTTTCTACTAAACGAATTAGATATGATGAGGATCTATTTGCTAATATAGCTAAAATAGCTAGAAAGAGAAATGTTAAATCTTTGTCTTGGCAATGCCCTCCAGATGGAACTATCATATTAAATGTCAATAGTAGTTCTAGCCAAAGAAAAGGTAGAGTTGAGGGCATCCTTGGGACTCTAAAGGCAATCTGATTTGGTGTTATAGATTTCCTTCAAATCATAACTCAATTGATATATTAAACTTAATGCTTGAACTCATGGACTAGTATAGTTAGGCCTTCGAAAGATCATTAAACCAATTTAATCTTCAAAAATCCAAAACTTGTTCTTTTATGGTTTCACTCAAAAATACCTTTTATGTTTGCTTCTATATTCTTCAAAGTGAAGAAATCAATTCACGAAATACTTTCTATCTCTACTTCTATATTCTGTTGTTCATAATTGTCAAACCAAAATGCTTTCTATATTTTCTTCTTGTCTCACCGTTTAAAACTGTTATTTCATAACACCTTCTATGTTTGCTTCCATGTCTCATTATTTAAGAAGATTCATTTGTAGAACCTCCTATGTACCTTCTACATTGCTCTGATAAGTTCAAATTAACTTTTATATACCTTTTTGTTATTTTCATTTGGTGGTACATATATCTTGGAATGACACAAATAAAATTTATTAACCAAAATCTCAAACTAACTCTTTTTTTTTTTATTATCGCCTCACCACTACCATCACGCCTACCACTACCACTCACCTCAACCACCACCATCACTACAACTACAATCATCATTAACACCACCACTCTTGCCACAATCAATCTACATAAAGGACTTCTAGCAACAATATACAAAGCAACAATTTTGCAATTGTTGTTATAAATTCAATGTGCAACTATTAAAGTAATGGTTTAGAATAGCAGTAATAAATATTTATTTTAGGCAACATTTTATTAAAAAAGCATTGCCATAGATATTTTAGGCAATAGTTATTTATAATCATTGCTTTGATTAGATAAAAGGCAACAACTTATAAGCCCTTGCCTTTTTCATTTATATATGTGAAAAAAAAAACTAAAATAAAAAAGAAATTCTCCCCATAAAACAAATAAAAAAAAAAAGGCATTCTCTCCATAAAGAAAAATAAAAATTCATCCTAGAAAAGTATACAAGTTCTCACTCTCTTAAAACTCTAAATCCTTGTAAACTCTATTTTTCATTTCTCACAATCTCATCCCTCTCAAAACTCCAAATCCTTGTAAACCCTATTTTTTTCTCTCTCACAATCTCATCCCTCTTGGATGAAAGAAGAACAACTCGTGATGCGCTAATATACTGCTAATAACCACTCTCGCACTCTCATAATTTGCAAGTAAGTTTTCTCTCTTCTTTCTCTCTCTCACTCACAAAGTTGCTATGTGCTTCATAGAATACCAATATTGTTATTAGCATAAGGCGGTTGTCAATCAAAATAATAATGTTTGTCTACTTAAATTGTGGGTCATATTATTTTTCAACACTGTCATTTGTCTAATATTATTATTTGAAACTAATATCATAAATAGCCATGGCAATTTTATCATGCTTGTTGACAAATAAAATAATGTTAAAATGACATGTGTTTGATTTGTCCCAATTGGAAAGATATTATTTTTGAAGAAATAAAATAATGGTGGAACGAATATGATCTTGTAAATCAAATATGAATGAGATGTAAGAGTGGAACGTTACTAATTATTATTATTTTTTTTTTGTTTCTTTTGTTGTCCCATGAACTTGATCTATGTATATATATAACATACGAAAAAAGAAAGAGAGTGATGATATCGGATTAGGATAGTTGATTCATCTTTAGAGAAATATAACAAATCAAGAGTTCAAGGCACCAAAGTGTGTGTTATTATTTGATAACATAGATGTTGAAAAAAAAAATGAAAATATATCATTAGTCAAAGGTTAATTTGTTCACCATTTTAGTTTGATTAACAATATGATCGTTGCATATGCATGATTATAGATCTTATTTTTAATATTATTCAATACTTGTAATAGAAAAATATGGTGTTTGTAATAAAAGAATTGACAATGAATTATAAGCTTTAAAAGCTTGGTTTTATTCCTTCATGTTCTTGATTTGGAACTTGGTTTAGGTTTATAAAAGCTAAACAAATTACTAGAATTTGTTGTTTTTGAATGGTGCGTAAACAAAGGTAGTAGGTCATGTTCATGAATAGGTGATTTTTGCTTTACATGGGTAAACAAGTTAAATTGGATGTTTTTATAAAGAAATTAAAAAAATAAAATAAAACTCTAAAATTTAGTATAAAATCATACTAGAGATCAAATTTCCCAAAATAAGTATTATCGTATTTTGAGTTCTAAACAACTTCTAAGTTTATCAACATTTCATAAAGGTTCTTTTATCTTGTGTTTATTCATATAAAATTGATTTTTTTTTAATTGTTGTACACAACGAATCCTTATAAAAAAACAATTTTATGGAAAAGCCAATTTCGAACAATGATGTTAGTATTTCAAATTTTGCATAATCACACTTCGTAAGAAGAAAGAAAAAGGAAACTTAAGGGAACTTAATGCTTAAAACAAGGATAATACTATGTAGCATGTACTTCTTAGCTCCATAATAAATTAGTATTGCCTTTGGGTCAAATTTGCCTATTAGTTTCTAAAACAATTGACAGGTTATCTTTAGTTTATGGTTGAAGAGAAAGGTCTTAATAGTAACAATGCCTATTTACCAAAACAATCACTATAATATATTCTCTAATTAAAACTTAATTATTATTAGTTATATTAAAAAAATCACTAAGAAACAAGATACAAATTGTATATAAATTTTTTGTTGTTGATTGTTATTTATGAATGTCCTTAATGTTTTATATGTACTTATTCAAGTTTTAGCAACAAATTTGTCAAATTTGGTAATTAATTTTATTGTTTACTATTTTTTAGGTTGATAATGTTGAAGTTGATGGTGCTTGAATTGGATATGTCAAAATCTATGTAAGGATAAGACATTGGAAATATAATCATGTTGCTTTTTGGTGTATTTGTTTAATGAACAATTTACATCTCATGGGACCTAATTATTTTGCTCATCAATTTGTATACTTTGAAAACTTTGAAGCTTGTGGAATATTTTAATGTTGAGTAAATGTAAACATATAATCTACAGAGGGAAATTATTTACACTATTTTATATGATACTACCATTTATGAGGCTATAGGTTTTACTGCCGATGTTTAAAATATTACTTTCAAAGAAAAACCCCTACCTTTAGTTATTGTTGACCCATTGCTTTTTATATAATACACCGTTATGTTCGTAACTTATGTTGCCTTTATTTTAAACCGTTGTCATTTACTTGTGTGAAACAATTGCTTTTTATGATTTGAACTATTGTTTAATACTTTTATACCCATTGCATTATCTTTCATAACTGTTGTATTTTTCTAAATAACAACCAGTTGCATATTTATAAAACACCATTGCAATAAATTTATATAAATAATTGCCTTTTCGTTTTAGACTCATTGCCTATTTTAAACATGAAACCGTTGCTTTAACTCAGTATGACAATGGTTATTTCAACCACTGCTATAGGTATAATAAGTTGTCTAAATAAAAGGTGACAGTTTTAAGATAATTAACAACAATTTGGTATCGTTGCTATAAGCATAAAATATTGTAGTGATTACCACTAAGTTTTTGTAATGTCCTAGAACCTAAAACACTTCAACTCATTGTATGTCATTACTAGTTAATGGCATACAAAGACTCAACTAAACACCTATAATCTCCAAAGCATCTATTTCAATTGTAATCATAAATGTATTATAGCATCTTTATATGATAAAATAAATGACTTACAGGAGAGTCATTCCAACCACAAGATAAAAGATAAATAATTTATAGCCTAGCTACTTCTACAACTATCAAGTCACATGAAGAATCTCAAACAAAATTCTAGAATCCAACAAATCCTAAGTGAAAGTCATTGAGTTTAACCAATAATTTTTAATCATGCTTTATTAGTAGTCGCCATAATAATAGTAGACATCACCACTCTCCTCAGCCTAATAGTAGTAATAAACATATTCTAACTCATCATATTTAGCACACTATTAAATACATCCATACTGCTATGAGAAAATAAAGGGTAAGTGTAAGCCCAATACATGAGTATAATGAGAACATGCACATGCTACAAGCCTACAACAATCTCAAGTCACACTTAATGCAACAGATAATCACAAAACAATCAAGTTATTTATCTTTGATTTAGTCCCTCATAGAACATAGGGGTACTTATGACCCCACTCATCATGTATAGTGTATATATAGCCTAGGCTAAGAACTGTCACGTCTAACCCTAACTTTCTAACTAGTATTAGAAACTGCCACCACTAGCCCCAATATCCCCAAATCATTTTGATATATAACTCCACTAGGAATAATGTCACATACCAATAATTGAGGTGCCTCTTAGGGGTCAACTACCTTCAACCCTTAAGTCAAGCCATGCATAAACAACACATAATAATTAGTTAGATAATTATTAAATCCATTTTATTTCTAATCTAACAAGCACAAGTAGTAACCACAATAAACACGTACCTAACATCATGTTATTCATACAATCTTCGACTTTCCTTAATTCTACTTCTAATAAAAAAATATATAAACTATTGTAGAAACCCTAATTAACACTAAATTAACTATTCATAATTGCTTGAAAGCCCAAGAAAACTTCAAAAAACAAAAGATAAAGGAAAATGTCATTTTAACAAAGGTATGAGGTACACGAAGATGAACATAAGCATGTTGTTCCCCGTATATCTCTTTAATCAAAACAAAAGGCCTTGTTTAAAGGCATATAAAGGTAAATGGGTGGGAAACACGGATGTGCTCCTCCCTGTGTAACTCTATGTGAACAAGACAAAGGGGACATATTTCAGGTTGTGAAGAAGTATATGGGTAGAAACATGATCATGCTCCTGCCCATGTATCTCTAGGATAAAGATACAACTTTACTCCTTCAAAACTACACATTCATGGTTCCTTTGTTTAGGTGTGTACTTAGATTACAAGGGTAAAAACATGGCCATCTTGTGCCTATATACTCCCCTAATTCCTTTTACACACACAAAACTATGATTTTCTTTAGAAAATCACTATACATCAATGATCCAAAATGTAAAATTCGTAAAAAAAAAAAAAAAAAAACACTTCTAAATTGACATACTCATTTAGAACCTCGAGATGTGAAGATCCAAAAAACTCATCACAAGTTTTGCATGTTTTACAAACCTATGACCCTTAAAAAGTGTCATAACAATCCAAAATAGAGAAAACATAAGGGGATCAGTCAATTCATGAATTTACCTTACTAAGTCGCATCAATTTGCATGGTCCAACAAGAGGGATCCACTAGAGGGAAAGGTTTTCTTGTGAAAAGTAGAATGACACGTTGGAAGGGAAAAGAAAGAGAAAGGGCAGCTTTGTAAGCTTTTAAACCCTTTTTTTGCAAATTCCTAAAATGTCCCTCTACTCAAAACTTAAAAACATGAAATACCCTTGCTTTTAAAAACGTTTTTTTCTTTTTATTTACCGACCACAACCTCCACACCACCTCCCCCCACGAGCCTTATGAAAACTTTCAAACCTAACTCTTGAAAAAGGTCTTGATACTTCTTTAAGCTCCTAAGTCACTTCCCACTCAATCTAATCTATCCACTACATCTTAGCATAGGGGATTACTTGTCTTCTCAGTACTTGTTCTTTGGTGTAGAGTATTTTGATGAGTTGCTCCATAGAAGAAAGATCTAGTTGCACATTTAAAGGCTTAAGGGTAGTGGCTTGGTTTGGGTTTAGCACAAACTTTCTCAACATAGATACATGAAACACATCATGTACCCCTTCTAGATTCAATGATAATGCCAACTTATAAGCCACATTACCAATCTTTTTCAGCACTTCAAATGTACCAACATACCTTAGAATCAATTTTCCTCTTAACCCAAATCTAATCACTCCCTTAGTTGGAGAAATCTTCAGTAATACTTTGTCTTCTACTTAGAACTCCAAGGGGCATTTCCATTTATCCATATAACTCTTCTAGCAACCTTGTGCTAAAAGCATTATCTATCTTGTTAACCTTACCTTGTCTATCACCTCCTATACCAACTTAAGCCCCAATACCTATCTTTCATCTACTTCATCCTAATGCAAAGGAGATCTACACTTCCTTCCATATAACGCTTTATAAAGAGCCATCTAGATAGTTATCTAGCAACTATTATAGGTAAACTCAACTAGAGGTAAGTACTTATTCCAATTTCCTCTAAATTCAAGCACACATGTAAGCAACAAGTCTTCTAGGATCTAAATGGTTCTCTCATACTATCCATCGATTTGAAGATGAAACTGTAATTTTATGCCCAAAGCCTTATGTAGGCTTTTCCAAAATCTACTCACAAATTAGGTGTCTCTATCAAAAGTTATAGTTAATCACACCCCATGTAACCTCACAATTTCTTTAATATACAACTATACCAATCTTTTTAGTTTATACCCTACATTGACCGGTAAAAAGCAAGCAAACTTGGTTAACCTATCAACAAT
Organism: Laguncularia racemosa; assembly: GCA_037954665.1. Classification (NCBI taxonomy): domain Eukaryota; kingdom Viridiplantae; phylum Streptophyta; class Magnoliopsida; order Myrtales; family Combretaceae; genus Laguncularia; species Laguncularia racemosa. The sequence goes on along the minus strand of JBBMOL010000003.1, from coordinate 4,174,856 downwards.
CACCCATACTACATCCTACTTTTCCTTAGTCCTTAGGAGGGCTATTTCAAAATCCATAGTCACTTGTTCCCATTTCCATTCGGGTATAGGAAGTGGTTACAACTCGCCAGCTAGCCTTTGATGTTCAATTCTAACTTACTGGCAAGTTTGGCACCTTGATACATACTTTGCTATTTCTCACTTTGTGTTCTCTCACCATTAGTAACTCTTCAAGTCCTTATACATCTTGGTGCTTCCAAGATGAACTATATGCCTAAAGTAATAGGCTTCTTTTATGATTTCTTTCTTTAGCTCTATATTACTTAGCACACATAGCCTAATGCCACACCTTAGGACTCTTTCTACATCACAATTGAAATCAATTGCTCCACTCTAACCATGGGGATAATGTAAATATTCCATTCCAAAAATAGAAAGTTAAATGAATTGTAATTTTTCTAGAGATTTGATGTGATTACTAATTCATAATCTAGTGTGTGTAGAATGAAAATCTCATTCTTGATTTTACATAAATTTTTATGAAAGCCTTTCATTTTCTTCTCTTCGATGGAAGTTTTATTTTCCCAGGATGTATCTTAATTTTTTAACTCCACCTTGTTCTCAATTTCCTAGATGTCAACATCTTCAACCTAAGCAGCTTTAACCCTATCCTTCAAAGTTAGTTGGATATGCAAGCTATCCACTCTTTCTCTAACCTCCTATCTAGCTCTAACTTGGGCATATCGTCAAGCAAGCTCTACTAGAACATGATCAAAGTGGCAAGATTACCTTATATGTTCCTACTAAGAGCATTTGCCACCACATTTTCTTGTCTAAGATGGCATTGTAATGCAAATCATAATCTTTAATCAACTCCAACCAACTGCATTGTCTCATGTCCAACTCTTTCTGAGTGAAGAGATACTTCAAACTCTTGTGACATGTGAAAATCTTGCACTTCTCCTCTTATAAGTAAGTTAGTACCTCTAAAGCTTAAGCACTAAGACTACAATGGCCAATTCCAGATCATATGTGGGGTAATTGCTCTCATATTGCTTCAGCTAGCGAAACTCATAAGCAATGACTGACCCATCTTGCATTAAGACACATCTTAGCCATTGATTCAACACATCACTAAATAAGGTGAACTCCTTCCCACTCTTTAGTAATGCTAACACTAGAACTAAAACTAACTTCTTCTTCAACTTCTAAAAGCTATCTTCATATTTATCATTCTAATCAAATTCCACTCTCTTCTGTGTTAACTTGTTCAAAGGAGTTAATAATCTAGAAAACCCTTAACAAAACACCAATAGTAGCTCGCTAACCTTAAGAAACTCCTAATTTCAATTGCTGTCCTCAGTCTTGGTCAATTAACTACGACCTTAACTTTCTCAGGATCTATGGCAATACCCTCTTTATTTACCACATTTCCCAAAAAGGACACATGCTCCAACAAAAACTCATATTTCTTGAATTTATTATACAACTTCTCATCTCGTAGCCTACCTAACACCATTTTTAAGCGCTCTTCATGCTCTTCTCTACTCTTAAAATAGATGAGAATATCATCTATGAATACCACCACAAACCAATTCAAAAAGCCTCTAAACACTCTATTCATTAAGTCCATGAATGCTACAAGAACATTTATCAATCCAAAGGGCATCACCAAAAACTTATAATTCCCATACAGAGTTCTCAATGCCATCTTTTGGATATCCTCCTCCTTAATCCTCAACTAGTAATATCCTAATCTCATGTCAATTTTGAAGAAAATCCAAGCTTCCTATAACTAATCAAATAAATTGTTGATTTTAAGGTAGGGATACTTATTCTTGATAGTCTCCCGATTTAACTCCCTATAGTCAATGCACTTTCTCATCCTTCCATCCTTCTTCTTTAAAAAGAGAATTGGTGTACCCTACAACAACATGCATGGTTTGATAAACCCCTTGTTTTACAGCTTCTAAAGTTGAGTCTTCAACTCTACCAACTCAATAGGCACCATTCTATGGGGTGCTTTAGATAATGGTGCTATGCCTAGCACCAAGTTGATGTAGAATTCAATCTCCCTAACTAGAGGTAACCTTGGTAAATCATCTAGAAATACATTTACAAATTTGTTTACTATAAGTGCCACTTCAAGCTTTACAATTTGACTTGACTCAACTATTAACATGGCCAAATTACTCCTACCCTACAATTCATATGTAAGCAAACATGCAAGCCTCTAAGCTTCCAATTTAAAATTGATTTGGTCTTCACTTCAGGGGTTGAAGTAAACCATAAAATTGTGATAATCGATGGTGGCATAATACTTGGATAGCCAATTCACCCCTAAAATTGCATCAAAATCTAACATTTCCAATACAAATAGAACAGCTAGCATAACTAGCCTATGAATTTCTATCTTGACATCCCCACATATTTGTCTAACACTTTTCCAACTCCTAAGGGAGTACTCACATTCAAGGGATTACCCAATAAAATAGATTTCAACGCACATACTCACGTAAAAACATCAAATATACAAGAGTGCGTTGCACCTATATCAAAAAGTACGTAACTAGGCACTAGTATAATGTACAAGGAGTGTACCTATAATAGTGTCTTGATCTAAAGTCTCCGGGTGCTACTGTTGTTAAAGGACAAAAACACGAGCTTAGACTCTCTACCTTCTATAGATAAAGGTCTACTAGCTTGAACCTAACCTTATGGTTTCACTACCTATTGTACCTAGGCTAGTTGCAACGTTACAGTTGTCTAGCTTCTCATAGTACCATATTAGAAAGCTCTATAACTTGTTGCTTGTAGTTATAACAAAAGATTTGAGGAATAGCCTTCTCAATCTATGTTCTACTAGTATGCTTAGTCCTTCCATGAGAAAAATAAGCTCCTTTTGGCCAGTTGTACTAGCTTAATTCATGTCATCCCAAACATCTAGGGCACTAATGTCCTACCCATTTAACTAAAGGCGAGGCTAAAGTTGGGAACACTAGCCTAATTTAAGTAGGATGAGCTACAAAAGCCACAAGTCTGGCCTAATGAATCATTGGTCTCTTTCCTTTCTCCTAACAACACTTGAAGTCGACCTCTTGCCTAAAGTAACTTCGAATCTACAAGCTAATTTAGATGTTTTGATTTATCAACTACTTCAACATAAGTGGTCAATTGTAAGGAAACCACCTCATGTTATAGGTTGGGCTTGAAGCCCTTAATGAACCTATGGGCTCTTGATCTATCATCAACCCATATTTCCTTTGATAGAAACTTCACTAGGCAACTGCTTTATATTTTGCCACTATCTTGCTTCCTATAGACAATTATAATATGTTGCCTCCATCCTATCATGAGTATTGCTCAAAAAGTACTTCTCATAAAATAGTTCTTTGAATCTCTACTAGTTAATATATCCTCCTATCAACCATAGAACAATAACCCACCAATCTACTGTAATGCCGTTCAATATATGGGTTACATAATTAACATTCCTATCCTCTAGCACCCTAAAAGCAGCATGCATCTTCTCAATCACTTAAAACTAGTGCTTTGTCTCAATCGAGTCATCTACCTTAGGACTAAACTCCTTTGCCATCCTTATAAATTTGTCCAACCCAAAATGGACATCTATTACCCTTACCTATCTAGTTGCCTATTGTTGTTGTTGCCATACTATCAACCCTATCAAAGCATTAACCATTTCCATCAATTGAACAGTCTAACTTACAACCTGACCCTGTCTTCCCTATGGAGGTTGTTTAGGTGGGCATCTCTCATCTAACATGTCTCACCCAATACTAGAAGGTGAACTAAGTCATGTGATCCTTCATGGAGGCATTCTACTATAGAAGGAAGTAAATGAATGTTTAAGATATATACAATTATAGATGATATAAGGAAAAGCATAAGATAAATATAGTTTACTCAAAGGGAAATAACATATATAGGAACAAGATAAATTTATTAACTATTTAATATTAACATCAGACCCATAATACTACCCACGCTCATCACATCTCACCATCTTATAAATCCATAACTTAAACTTTGCCGATCACAGTCCTTACTCTAACTAATCATAATCTTAATTTTCTATTAATCATAATTTAAACCCTATTGATGATCAACCTTAGTATCTATGATCATAAACTTAAGTTTTAGCAGATCATAAACCTTAGTTTTATTGGTCATTAAATCTATGCTCTGATACCACTTATGTTGCAACACCCAAAAACTTAGAATGCTACAACCCATCACATGTCACTATTAGTTAATGACATGCAAAGGCTCAACTAAACACCAACAATCTCCAAAGCATATGTTTCAACTATAATTATAAATGTATTATAGCATCTTCATATGATAAAATAAATGACTAACAAGTGAGTCATTCCAACCACAAGATGAAAGATAAGTAACTCATAGTCTAGTTACTTCTATAACTATCAAGTCACATGAAGAATCTCAAAAACAATTGCAAAATCCAATAACTCCTAACTAAAAGTCATTAAGTTTATCAAATAATCTTCAATCATGCATTAGTAATAGTCATCATAATAATAGTAGACATCACCACTCTCCTCATCCTAATGGTAATAGCAAACATCTCTTAACTTATCATATTCAACACAGTCATCATAAGTCCCTATAGCTTTAAGAAAATAAAAAGTGAGTTTAAGCCTGGCATGTGAGTACCACACGAACATACACATGTTACAACAATCTTAAGTCACACACCTAATCTATCATATAACTCAGGGCTACTCATGATCCTACTCACTATATATATATATATATATATTAGAAACTGCCACTACCTATCCTAGCACCTCTAAATCTACTCCAAATCATTTTGGCACATAATTTCACTAAAGATAATGTCACATACCAATCATTGAGATGCCCCCTAGGGGTTTGCCACCTTTGGCTCCAAAGCTAAGCTACACACAAAGAACACATAATAATTAGTCAGATAGTTATTCAATCCATTTTATTTTCTAATCTAACAAGCACAAGCAGCAATAATGGTAAACATGTGCCTAATATCACACTATTTGTATAACATCCAACTCTCCTTTAATTCCGATCCTCATAAAAAATTATATAAACAACTATTTTAGAAACCCTAATTAACACTAAATTAACTATTCATAATTGCTTAAAAGCCTAAAAAAAAACTTTAGAAAACAAAAGATAAATGAAAAACATCATTTAACAAAGGTATGAGGTACATGGAGTTGAATACGAGCATGTTGTTCCCCCATGTATCTCTCTGATCTAAACAAAAGGCTATGTTTAAAGGCGTAAAAAGGTACATAGGTGGGAAACACGAGTGTGTTGCTTCTTGTGCAACTCTCTATGAACAAAACAAAGGGGATGTGTTTCAAGTCGTAAAGAAGTATATGGGTGGAAACAAGGTTATGTTCCTTTCTATGAATCTTCTAACCAAAGATACAACTTTACTCCTTCAAAACTACACGTTTGTGTATCCTTTGTTTGGGCATGTACTTAGACTACATGGGCAACAACACGACTATGTTATGCTTGTATGCTCCTCTAACTTTGCTTGCACATATCAAACTATGATTTTCCCTACACCAAAAAAAAAAAAAATCCTTGTACATCAATAATCTAAAACATAAAATTCATTAGAAAAACACTTCTACATTAACTTACCCATTTAGAATCTTAAGATGTCATGATCCACAAAAATCCTCATGGGTTGTGCATGTTTTACAAACCTACAACCCTCAAAAAGTGTCACAACCATCTAAAATAAAGAAAACATAGGGAGATGAGTTGGGTCATGAATTTACCTTGATATGTTACATTTATTTGCATGGTCCGATGAGAAGGATGTACTAGAAGGAAAGGTTTTCTTATGAGAAGCAGATTGATGTATTGGAAAGGGAAAAGAAAGAGAAAAGTTGGTTCTACAAGCTTTTAATCCCCTTTTGGCAAATTCCTAAAATGACTCCAGCTTAAACTTAAAGACTTGGAATACCCTTGCTTTTAAAAACAGTTTTTCTTTTTATTTATGGGTTCAATAGTTTCCATCACCATCACCATCACCAAATTATTACCATCTTACCACCATCACCACTCATGTCGCAACCACTCTACCATCTTTGTTACCATTATTACACCAAGGACTTTCATACACCAGTACTACCATTATACTATCTCACCATTGTTGTTGTAACTTCACCATTACTACTACCCCACCACTATTATTGCAAGCACTACAGTTACCACATTGTTAACTCTTCCACCATATTACACCATCATCATCAGTGTCGCCTTCAACTACCATCCAGTCATCACATTACTATTACCAATGGACCAATATGACACTATCATCATGGTGCTTTGCTAATAGTAATAAGTAAAAAATGGTGGTGGTGGTGATATAAAGATGGTAGTAATAACAATAGGAAGATGATGATGGTAAAATGAAAATATGCAATTAAAGAAGAAATATAACTATTAAAATCACTAGTCTAAGATAATATTTTTACATAACCATAACATATAACATAAAGCAATTTTATTCATAATACACCATAATTGTTCAAGAAATTTATATCTTTAGGCCCTCTCCCAATGAGAGGTCCCCACAATAGAATCTATCCCTGAGGAAAAGCCAACATCAAGAGGGGGACCTGCAGAAGAAATAGAGAACATTCAAATTGAAAACTCACCCGAACAGACTACAAAGATAGGCACAACAATTTCAAGTGAGTTATGCCAGCAATTGATTGCTTTCCTCTAAGCTAATATAAACGTTTTTGCATTTTCACCATTTAACATGTCTGGAATTTCACATGAGGTGATCACACATAGGTTAAATATCAGCCCCAACATGAAGGTGGTTAAGTAAAAGAAAAGGCGTGAATGCTAAGTTGCCATCGAAGAAGAGATCTAAAAACTCTTAAAAGCCGGTTAGCTAACTATATGCTAGTAAAGAAGTCTAACAGAAAGTGGCCCATGTGCATTAATTACACCAATCTTAATAAAGCCTATTGAAAAGATTGTTTTCCTTTCCCTCGAATTGATTAGCTAGTTGATTTGACCTCGAGCCACGCATTACTAAGTTTCACAATTGCCTTTTCAAGTTATAATTAGATCTAGATACATGAGCCCAACTAGGTCCACACCTCCTTCGAAACATAGTATTATAATGTCATCCCTTTTTCACTCAAGAATGCTGAGACAACATATTAGAGACTAGTGAAAAAGATGTTCATGTACAAAATTGGTCACAACATGGAAGTCTATGTTAATGATATGATTAGGAAGAGTAAGGTGCCCCAAGAGCACCTCATAAACTTGGAAGAGACTTTCTAAATGCTTTAGCAATATAACATGAAGTTGAATCTACATAAGTGTGTCTTTGGTGTGACATCTAGAAAATTCCTCAGCTACATGGTTACCTCCTAAGGGATTGAAGCCAACCCTAAGAAGATTAAGGCAATATTAGGCATGCAACCCCCTAAGACAGTCAAAGAAGTCCAAAGATTGACAAGATGGATTGTTGTACTTGACAGGTTTGTCTCAAAGTCAACAAATAAAGTCTTGAAGAACCCAACAAACTTTAAGTAGACAGACAAGTATTAAGAAACCTTTGACGAGCTAAAACGCTTTCTTACAACACCACCAATATCATCAAAGCTGGCTATAGGAGAAAAGTTTTATCTCTACCTCTCCATTAGTGGCTAAGTTCTCTCCTCTATACTTATCCGAGCAAATGGCCAAGGACATCAACCGATGTATTATGTAAGCCACATATTATGGGCTTTGAAGTTAGATATTCCAAGATAGAGTGGTCATTTCTACATGAAAGTTGCACCCATACATTAAGGCTTATTAGATGGTAGTCCCCACAGACCAACCTTTAAGTTAACAGACACATCAAGTAAAATGGCTTGCTATACTTTAAAGCTTAGTGCATACAGTGCTTAATATCAACCACACTAAGCCACCAAGGCACAAGTACTAGCAAATTTTATAATTGTTCAACAGTAGAAGATGAGGCACCCACTGAGGATCACAAGAAGCTTACTTGGGCCCTTCATATAAACTGATCATCCATTAGAGGATTGAGTGGAGCAAATTTTGTATTGTGCAAGCCACATGGTGTTGAAACTCAATATTCTCTAAAGTTTAGGTTCCTAACTAGTAATAACAAGACAAGATATGAATCTCTCATTACTAGATCGAAATTGGTAAAGGGAATTGGAGCAGAAAAAAAGTTGAGATTTTTTTAGATTCACAGCTCGTAGTTCAACAAGTCAATGGCGAGTATACCATTAAAGATAAAAGGGATGACCAAATATCTTGAGGTCGTTATATCCCTATGCTCTATCTTCACATCATGGAGCATCACCAAGATTCCTCAAGCTCAAAATGCCAAAGCAAACGATTTGGCCAAGTTGGCCTCAACATGCCTCTTTGAATTGGATAAGAAGGCATTTATATAATTCCTCTTAGAGAAGAGTATATGCATAGTTCATCAAGAATGCCTTACCAATAATACTCAAACTCCTCAAAAACCATGTTGGATGGATCAAATCATCGATTACTTAATAAATGGCAATGTTCCTAAAGAAAGGGGGAAAAAAAGGAAAAGGCCTTAAGGAAAAAAGTAACCTAGTACACACTTCTCAACAAATAATTGTATAAAAAGGGCATATATTTTACCACTTCTCGAGTGCCTCTAACCCTCAAAAGCTAAGCACTTGTTGATTAAGCTCCATGCTAAAGTGTGTAGTAACCACATTATGGGCCATGCCTTAGCCATCAAGGCACTCTAAGCTAGATACTACATCAAGGCACTCTAAGCTAGATACTACTGGCCCACCATGAAAAAGGATGCTAAGGCGATTGTCTAACAATGTGACAAATGTTAGAAGCATGCCCAAGTCAATAGGCAACCGAATAGTAATCTTATGTTGATTATGAGTCGATTACCTTTCACACAATGGGGACGCAACATTCTTAGGCCATTCCCAAAGGCTACAAGTCAGCACTAATATACCATCATTGCCATCAACTACTTTGCAAAATGGAGAGAGGTCGAGGCAATAGCTAAAATTACCGAGCACAATGAAAGGGACTTTGTCACCCGTGCCATATTATGCCACTTCAAAATTCCTAATTCCATCATCACCAATAATGGAACTTAGTTTGACAATTCTAAATTTTGAGAATTTTGCGCAAGGTATAATATCAAAATCTATTATATCTTAGTCACCCACCCATAATTGAATGGTTAAGTTGTGGCCACCAATAAGTTCATCCTGCAAAGTCTCAAGGAAAAGGGTTTATTAGGCCAAAGAAAAATGGGCAGATGAGCTTCTTTACATCTTATGGGGGTATTAGATGACCCCATAGACTATAATTGAGGAAAACCCTTTCAATCTAGCTTTTGGAACTAAGGCTATTCTCCCCGTTAAGCTTAAGCTCCCAAATGTTTGCATTCGGGACTTTAATTCCCAAGTCAATGAGATTGGGGTCTAAGCCAATCTTGACTTCCTTAAAGAATTGTGAGACCAAGCAAAGTTATAAGGTAGTAACCTACTTGCAACAAGCAGCAAGATACTACAATAAGAAAGTGAAGCATAAGGTCTTCTGAACAAGCGATCTAGTTTGTTGGAACCTCAAAGCCACTAGATCAAGAGAAGGGTAGGATAAATTGGCTTCAAATTGGGAAAACCCAATCCGAGTTTGAAGAATGGTTAGACATATTACATATGAGCTTAAAAGACTCAACAAACACTCAATCTTTAGAATGCGAAATGGAGATAATCTACATCTATATTTTTAATAATTCCTAGATTATATCCTATAGCATGTTTTAGAGTACCACTTATGGTTATAAACATTCCTATTACTTAATGGAATTACAATTCACATTGATTATTAGCACTTGTTACTTATAAAAAATTTTGTTCATCTCATAAAAGAACATAAAACTAAAGCTTAATCACAAAGCATTGTGATTAATGAGTAAAGTCCTACACCTCATATTGGCAATAACAAACTTTACTAAATACATTGCAAACAAGTGACATCTCCCCTAAATAAATTAATTGGCTAGACTTGTACTCCTAAGCCAAAATGGGGAATGTCCTCACTGACCAAGCTTAAGCCTGAGTGATGATGACACTTCGCTTAACAAACTAATGCCCACCCACAACTAATCAAACTAACTACTAATCAACAACAATCGATGTGGCATAATAAAACATCCTCACTAATCAAGCATGAGCTTGAATGATGAGGATACTCCCAATAGAAAAAAAAAAAAGAAAGAAAAGAAAATCAACAAAGCACGCAAATTCCAACCAATAAGACTTTGGTCTATGGAATCTAGGAAATAAACACAAAAGTAAAGTATACCTTAATACCCAATCATAGGCAATATGATCAACGAATAAAAAGATAAAATTTAATACACAAATATGACAAAATATAAGAAACTAATGTTTCATCCATTAAGCAAAATCTTTACACAATCTTAGAGTTGGCATAAGAACCATTAAACAAATAAACTTAAAAAAAGTATAAAAATAAAAACAAAAAGTGAAAAGTCTAAGACGTTGGATCTTCTACCGAGGCTAAGGTTGATTTTAGCACTTCTTCCATAGCTCATGATGTAAGTTAGTTTAATGGTTTTTCTTCTTGAGGAATGGGGGGAAGGTCGTCATCTTGCTCGACCTATGGAGGAGGAGGTGCCTCTTCTTCATTTAATGGAAGAGAATGAGGTATCTCTTCTTTGATTGGTAAAGGAAGGGAAGAAAGATCTTCCACTATGATCTCCTTAGACATTAAAGGCATATCCTCATCATTTTCTTGATCTTTAGCCTCTGTCTCCAGCCTTGTAGCCTCTATGTCCTCCTACTTCTCTGAAGGAGTGTTGAATACACGCATTTTCTCTCTAAGCCAAGAAAGTTTGTATGAAGGATCCCTCTCATTGACCTAATGCCTTATGATTCTCTCTCTCTATGACTTTCACCAGTTGCTCGACATACTCATTGGAGAGCTAGATCTCCTCATAATATCGATCTTTGGTGGTACATTTATTGTCCTTCAGCACTCCGATGCATGTGTCTCAATTAGTAATGCACTTTTCAAGCTCAGCAATTCGCTCCTTCATTGCTGCCTTCTCTTCGTTGGACTTCTCAATACATTGTTACGCAAGCTCCAAATCCCCCTTGTAGTCTAACATGATGGCCTTCTCCCGTCAAAGCTCAATAGTGAAGTAGGACTCCCACTGATGATCAAGGTTATCAAAATCACAATTTTACGTAAAATTGCTATGGGGTCCGTAGAATTGGGATGTAGAAACATAAGTTTTTACAACCTTTATAAAATAAATTCCAAATATTGTAAATTTACTAAAGTGGTCATTAAACAATATAATGGATAATAGAAATAAAGAAATTCAACATATATTTTGGTCATAAATAGCAATAAAATTCATAAATCATAATATAGATAATCAAGCATAAGTTGTGCAATATAGATAATCAACCATAAATATTTTTTAACTTTACTTCTTGTAATAAACCTAAAACTTATATATTCTGATAATCTTCTAAATATTTTACGCTCACAAATTCTTTCATCAATTCCTTCTGCTTGTAATTGTATAATAAAAGTTCTTAAGACTTCCACTTCTCTTTCGTCTTAGTTATCTTTTCATTCTCCTATTTGATCTTCTCTTCTTCTAATTATGATTTTATTGATTCTAAATGTCTTACGTATCTTTATAGAAAGATATCTAGATAAACAGATCTCTCCCTTTACTGGATTAATTTTCAAGATAGACCATGACCATAGTATATCCTTTTCTTTCCAATGCAAAAAAGGATGTAACATGGGATATTCTCTCAAGAAATATCTGTTGGATGGACATTGCTTTGTCATGTAACAAGTAACCTTTTCAGCTGCAATTGAAGTAATTGAGCTTGCTTAACCCAAAAAAAAAGAAAAAAAAAGTGACGGGCCCTCTATTACAAATGGTTCCAAAATGATGTTTCTTTGTAATTATGTAAATAAAGATAGTTATGTTGTAAGATTTGTAAATCAATCATGTTTAAATCAAACCTCTTAATTTAGATGCAAGAAGACCATCATCAATAATCGGAGTTCCTACACATTCCATCGATACAATCAAAAGTTGTTGAATACTTGTAGCTTTTAGCATTTTAACTCTCACAAATCAATGCACTTAGCTTAATTAAAGTAATATAGGGATCTTTCTTTTCTTTTCAGATTTGATTACATGTTTTTCATGTATTGCATCTTTACTCTACCTCAGGATCCACATCAAGCGAGACTTGTTGATTGGAACACAACATTGGTAGGGTGAAGTGCATTGGAAGTGATTTGGCTGGTTTTCACTCCACAAGCATTTATGGCAAATTTTGATAAAATGTCATGGATCAAATTACTAGGCTTCAACATGAGTTATAAGTGTCTTAAGAACAGCAATAAAGGAACTCGCATATTAAAGAATTTGGTGGTGGTTATTATACAAGAGGCATTGAAGGTATGTTATCCTACTATCTTGGAACCGTTCAATTGAGCATTACCATTTGAAAAGGCATTCAAATTTCAAACTTCAAGTCTTAATCTAAAAGAACATATAAAGTTCAGTAAGTTTTGACATTATCCCTTAACTAAACTAAAGACCTTAGATATTTCATTCTATGTGTTTCATCCCAGAACCCATATGGCCACACCACTCGACACTCTATGCTAAAAAAAAAAAAAAAAAAACTAAAACACACCTTCACGATGAAGGCTTCACCATAACGACACAACCCATAGTAGTACAAAAAAGGAGAATAGTGTATCTAGTGTCCTTATGAAGATCAACAAAAATACGAAAACACAAAAACCTTCATAGCTTCACCACAATCCACACGGGCCACACCACTCTATGCTAAGCAAGATCAACAAAAATAACCAAAAAAAAAAAAACCCTAAGTTGAGCAAGCAAAATGGTATAAAGTACTTAAGTACACTAACATATTAAAGAAAAAATTACCTATAACATATTATAGCTGCCTGTGAGCTGTGATAAAGAAGAAGAATGTGAAGCTCAAAGAAGATGTGTATGGAAATAGAAGATGCCAAACAGGGAAGAGGGAATAATGAAGAAGAGTAGATCAGTAGAAGTGTACACTGTCCTTTTCAGACTTGGAATTCTTTTAGTGCTACACGGACTTTGGGTTGGGTTGGGCATTGTCACTAGGCTGGGTTGCGCGCTCCACAGTAGAGCAAGGGCCAAGGAGCAAATAGAACAAAAAAAAAAAAAACAATAACACTAGCAGAAACGCATGTGGAATCACGATTTTACCAATTCCACCTTGTTAAATCGTGATTCTATTGCAATTTTACCTCAAAACGATTTTGTTTACAAGTTAACAAGAAATGTGCTTATTGATAAATCTATTTTAACTCTTATAATTGGAGATGATTAAGTCAATTTTTGAGATAATTGGGAGTGAAAATATAAGATTATGATGCTTAATTGATTTATATTTCATGTTCAGGTGTGGAAAAGGAGGATTTGATGAAAAGTATTTAAATTCAAGACGAATTGGAGATAAAAGCAAGTAAAAAGGGAATGCTTTGAAGTTAAAGGAAGTCACACGGTTTTACAAACGGCTGTGTGAAGGAATCAGGAGACTACACGGTTCGGATACACGCCCGTGTATCCAACCGTGTATCAGCGTGGAAGAAGAGTTTTCAAGACAAACCAGTACACGGTTGGAATATACACCCGTGTAATCAACCGTGTATGAAGAACAAAGAAGACAAAGGAATACACGGCTATTACAAACGGTCATGTGGGATATACACGCCCAGAGTTCACTGATTTAGAGAGATAGACGGTTTATCTACACGCCCGTGTAGTATGACCGTGTGTCTATCAAAGGAAAGATATCTTCAAATCGATTTTAAATCTTTCGTCCATATTTGAAGGATATCTCCTACACGCCAGAGAGGAAGCTACCCTAGGTATAAATAGTCGTCTTGAGAGAGAGAAAAAAGGAAGGAGAGTTTCAAAAGAGGAGGCCAAGAGGCCGAAAGGCCAAGGAGGCCAAAGGGACAGAAAAGAAAAGATGAAAGGATGAGAAAGGAAGAAGACGACACTGAAGGACTCATGCACAGGGGGTTTCTCTTTCTTTTTCATTCTATTTCATTGAGTTATATCTTGAAAATCCTTAGTGGCTAGTTGTTTCATTCCCAAACCTTATGAATTCTAATTATCATGTAATATGGGATTGATTGCATAGTTAATGAATATTGGAATTCTCTGAATTTATTCATGTTGTTCGTGTAGTGTTGCTAATTTGATGTATGGCCAACATTGAGTTTGCATTGATTTCTTAGAAGATGATTGGGAAATCTCTTGTTTGAATAGATCTTACATGAATAAAGGAATTCGTATGTAATCTAGGGATAGAGAACGTGAATTTTCCGTATTAGGTTAAATTAGATAATTTGATCTAATTGAGGGTTCAAGAGTGTTAATGCAATTCTAATTGATTTTGATAGAAGAGGGATCTTTATCAAAGCGATTAGGGTTAGGAGCTAATGATTCTGGGAAGAACATTAGCTTAGTGTTAGATACTCCGCGGTTTAGAGATAACCATTGCTTGTTAACTAATTTATTGAAAGGGCAAAGTTACATGACAATTAGAGGAGTAGTAAGGGTAGGGTATATTCTTAGTTATCAGATTAATAATCAAGTTATAGTATTATTTTTAATTGCTAAAGGTTTTGTTAAGTATTCTTAATTTAATATGAAACCTCTCAAATTTGTGCGGTTAGATAGTTGGTTTAGAGTTAGTATTAGTACTTGCTGATCCTTGAGGAGACGATACCCGAACTCAACTCTATACTATTATAATCGATAGGTGCACTTGCCTACTTGATCGTAACAGAGAGTCATAGAAAGGGATTTTTAATTTGAGTGATTGCGATCATAATCAACACTTACAAACTCGTAAAATTATATAAACGTATGAGTTAACTTGTGATTTTAACAACCATGCTGACGATAGCTGATAACTTCCTTGGAAAGTGCATTAATACAACTTACAGCTCCCTGAAGCTTCTACCACATCTTCACCAGCTCGGACACATTCTTTTAAATCCTCTCCTTAATTTCAGCTACCCTTTTAGGTCAATTTTCCCTAATTACACTAAATTCCTCTCAAGCTTCCTTCAATTCAACTTCCATCGCAATTTGCCACTGCAAGTGAGAGTCTTTATGTTGATATTGGTGATTAAATAACTCAAAATAAGAGTTACATTCCACAATTCAATCATGTACCTGCTTTTTACCCTCAGCACAAGCATAGAGGACCTAGCTATCTATAAAACATAACCTATATCAAAACACACACACAGAGAGAGAGAGAGAGAGAGAGAAAGGAAGAAGAAGAAGAAGAAGAAGAAGAAGAAGAAGAAAGAGAGGAAGAAAGAAAAGAAATGTCGATGGAAATTTACCTCCATAAGATGAGATAAAAAGTAATTTCGCATGTGCAATGCTAACATTCCTTCCCTAACATTCTCCATCTCTCTCCTTTCTTAGGGGTTGAGAATGCCCTCAAACAAGTCGCTCCAACCTGATCCGCCTTTAGTAACCCGTGCCCCTAAAGGTAGTGGCACTTGGGAGGAAGTGGACTAGGGTGTCCTTAATAGGTTGTTACTCCCCTAATGCTCCTTTTGACCTTGAAAATTATCATGGCATCTCTTTTGCTAGCTCTTGGTTACGACACTAACCTCTCTTCCCAAGGCAATGGGTATTACCCTTGGTGTCACATGGGATAGCAATCACCTCCTCCAGCTCAAGTATACTTCAACTTAGGTGCTTTGCTCCATTTGAGAGCGTGTTGTGATCACTTAGAACTTACAGCTAGTGCCTTACCTTTTCTACCAATAATAGGGGCCAGTTTTATAACTCGTAGAGGCCTAAGACCCCAAATGATGATTTCCCTAATGGCTGCCTTCTTTTACTAAGGGGCTCTTGATCCAATTTTCTTCCCTCTTTGCACCTCCTTTTTGCTTCGACTGGCTTAACGAGTTGTAAAGTTAGAAATGTGCATTGGTCTAAGTGGAGACATGTCTGCAAAAACGAATAAGAAGGTTAGTTTAACTAAGAAAAAGCCTTACTAGAGAAAACCTTATAAGAGAGACCAAACCTCTGAGCAGTAGCTAACGAGTTTTTCCCTTAAGTCAACCCCATCTCAAACACTAACCCTCACCTTTACCTTGAATATCCTAAGCTTCGTTTTGACCTTCCAAGGCATATACTTAGTTACTAGCCTCATCATTTGATCCTTCGGGAAACTCAAATGTTTCGATTACTAAGAATTTTTCCTTCTAATTGTGTACAAAAGAGACCAACCCATCCATTAGCTTTATACCAGGGTAGCTCAATAGATAAAACCAACCCTGAGATAGCCCTGACCACTTCACCCCATAAAAGAACTAAAATAACTAAGTCGGCCTCACCCCATATGATTTGTACAGACTTTTGAACACCACCAACAACATATATGCATTTGGAACAAGTTGGCATGGGTTAACACAATAATAAATAAAGAATTCCTTTTAGAAGGTGCTAAAGGGCAACCATAACCCCAATTCCAAGAACCTCTGATACATGCAAAATCGATCGTTTGCCATTAGGGAAACACATTCCCGCTCATAAGTAAGTTAACCCCAACCTTCCATAAGAGGTGTGCAATATAATGCCATTACATCTGCATCAACTTCATAAGCTACGCTTTTAATCCCGTTAAGCCCCAACCCGGAGGCAGAAGGTTCATCATATATGGGGTTTATAGGTTTTTTATTCTCCCCATTGTCAACATAAATATCTAAGGCTAATTCTCTATGAACCTCCTTATTGCCCTCTTTGAATGATCTTAAGATTCTATTGTCTACCTCTTTAGCTTACATTACTAGCAATAGAGGTCGACTTGAAGGCCCTACCTCATTTATTGTTGTTCTTAGAGGGGAAACTAATTTTTAAACAAAATCTAAAAAGGGTGTGTGAAGACAGAGTTTGACATATCTAAGGAATTGATTTAAGAAAATGGGAAAAGTAGAGGACTGATTGAGATGAGTGAGTGCAAAGAAAAAGTTGGAGAGAATCAAAGAAGATTTCAAAAAGCAAAGGTTGCAAAAGTATAGAAAATGACGTTTTGATGCCTTATATAAGCAATTATAGAGGACATGTGCAACTTCCAAGAGTGTTAAGGATTACACCACGCGTTACACCTCCACAATAAAGGGAAGAAATCTATAGCCTCTATAGCTACTTCAAATACCATCTTGCTACGTGTCCCTACACATTAAATGCATAAACTCATGCACATGCATGGGATTTGAATTTAACAGCTGAAAAGATGAAAACATACCTAACAGGCTTTCCTCATTCAGCTTTGCAAGGCCCCCCTAGCCTAAATGAGTGACCCCTTGGCTTAAGTCAGCCCAGACAAAGATAGTATCATGCAATAGTATGGCAAAGGACCTAATATGAGTGTTCTAAACACCAAGATCAACTAGCATCTTTCCTAAGTTAAATCGATACCCTTTAGCCAAAGAATGGCTCTACTAGTACATTCATTAGAGCCATGTCATTAATAAGAGTGGAAGGAAAGTATTATAGGCCTAAATTAGCCTAAAGCCTAAGACCCACTTTACTTGAGTATAACCATAAACCTAAACTAGTCATAATAAATTAGGAAAGTAATCTAATTCTTCAAAGAATGCACTCTAAAGGATTTTTTTAATTATAAACAAGGTGTTTTCAAGAAGATTTATTTGCCTAAAATATAATATTATGATAGCATTACAAAAAGAAGTGCCTCCAATTAAGTAAATTATCTAATACTCTTTATAAACTTTAATTGCCATATCCTCACTCTATTTCTCTTACTAGAGTGTCAACACTCCAATAACTAAAGTTTGTTTATCTTACAAATTGGGATTTGTTAATATGAAGGCTTATTCCAACCTAAGATCAAATTAAGATATCAAGAGCAATTAACATTATCTATATTTGCTACAAAAACTCAAAATGGGGAATTTATTGAAATAGGTCACAATTTTATTACTTTAAAGATAAGTCTCCAATTACGACCAGTCACACAAATTATTGATCATCCTATGTTTTTTTTTTTAGGAGCACCGAGTATTCACAACAATATAATCCCTTGAAAGTGAAACTGGTAGCACTAACATAGGCAATCCATGTGAGAAAAGGTGTCCGTTTGTCCCTTCGAGGCAAACTATTTCGTAAAAATCGATTACGAGAAAAGTATTTTCTAGAATACCATTTTGAAATCGCAGTCGTGAAGAAATCACATGTTGAACATTCCAATTTCCAAATCATATGTTCAACATACAATTTTCTTTAGTCTTTAGGGAGCTTACCTTTACTAAAAAAATACGACTTGCATAAGAGCGCTCACTTTTTTGGCTAAGCCATATCTTGCTGGGTAGGACCGATGGAAAGAAAGGACATGGGGGGCAACCATGCATAGTACTTCTCGATTGTGTCTCCAACGGATAGTTGAATGAAGAACTCATGAATGCTACCAAGTTGGATGAGCTAATAACTCAAATGCGATTGATCTATTTTCTGAGCAAGAATCATAGTGTTACCTTACCTTCACCATGATACAGACTCCAAGTTCTTATGGCAGAGCATGAGAAGATTTGTCATCAATATGATGATGGGAATGGAAACCGAAAGCACAAGGTCTTCATGGTCCAAGATGATAAAACCATCAATAACAATAAGATAAGCATGAGACTTTTTGGTAATATTGATGAACCAGATGGTCGCGGTGATAAAATCTAAGATGGACTCATAGTATCTCTCTAGATCTAGCAAAAGCAAAAGACCCACTAACGTAATTCGAATGAAGATTGATCATTATGTTCACTCTAGCCTCACAAGACAAATTTTTGTGTAAGTTAGAGTTATTATAACTTTGGAGGGATGACCATCCGTTGTATCTTAATAAAAGAGAAAGAATATGAAGAAATTGCATATTGAATATATGATTTAAAAAATAAAAATTATATATTTAATATGTGATTTTTTTTATATATTTTGAAACCCTAATTTCCACCTGTAATTTTAAAACAGTATTTTAAAAATATTTTTTGCGTAACTATATTTTAAAAATTAATTTCCCTAAGGCTAGAGAGAAACATTCCTCCGATCCACATCCCTGCTTATGCTGACGAGGCCAATTGTAATCTCTTTCCATTTTCTATTTTCCCAATTCTAAAATTCTCCTCTTTCCTTTCTCTGTTTCCATTTCAACTCCATTGCAGTTACTCGTTAGTCGATACTATACCTTCCTCCTAAATCCAAACGTAATTTCACTGGGTTACTCTCATGGGTACTGGAGATCTCCTTGACATTTATCCAACAGAACTTAAATTCCCGTGTAAGTTTTCACTCTCATGTTTACTTTCTTAGTTTCACATAAAGAGAATAAATCAATCCATCTTAAACAAGTTAGGGTTTGTTTTTCTTGCATGCTTCAGTTTGATACCAATAAGAACTCGGGAATTTACCCTTTTTTTTCTAAATAGTTTATAGCTGTATTCTCTTTATTGTGGTAATTTATTTATTTTTTTGGTTATTGATGTGTTTCTGTTTTGTGTAACTTATGGGGTGGAATTGGTGGAAAATGTAGTCGAGTTGAGGAAACCGAGTTCTTGTTCGATGCAATTAACCAACAAGACAGACAAATATGTTGCTTTCAAGGTGGTTTTAATTATATATATATATATATATATCACGATAAAATTTCATATGTTTCAGGATGTAAATTTTTTGCAAATAACGAAAGTCTACATTTGTTTTACACATTTTTATGTCATGGCAGGTTAAAACTACTAACCCGAAGAAGTATTGCGTTCGGCCCAACACGGGTATTGTCTTGCCAAGATCATCCTGCAATGTCACAGGTACATTTGATATAATTGTGCAATGGGTTGAATAAAAATTTTACTTCCTACTTGTTAGTTTTGTGAGTTTGTAGCTTGTTTCAAGCGAGGGTGAAAAGCAAGTCCTGCATGTTTGAGTGCTTCTGCTTAGTTGTTTTATGTTTACAGGTTGAGGAGCTTGTGGGTATCTATATAACCCGCATTATGATGTTAGAAACTGTGAAGAAAAGCAATCAGCAATGCACTGTCTATTGCTTTCTTATATATTGTAGACTGATCAAATTATACTTGTAACAGTATGGATAATTGGGTTGCTTTTAACCATTTATGTTAATTGGGCTTGATTGCCTTTGCAGTCACAATGCAGGCCCAGAAAGAGGTCCCCTCTGACATGCATTCCAAGGACAAGTTTCTCATCCAGAGTGTGTTTGCTCATAATGGTGCAACATCACTAGATATAACACAGGAAATGGTAAACAAACGGTTTCCTCTTATTAGTTGGTTTGTGCATAACATCTACTAATGATTTTCCTTTTTTTTTTGGTTGATGTAGTTCAACAAAGTGGGTAGTAAGATTGTGGACGAATTCAAATTATGTGTTGTCTACTTTCCTGCCAACCCTCCGTCACCTGTTCCTGAAGAATCTGAAGAAGAAGTTGCATCTGAGCTTGAGAATGACAGCAAAGTATCTGGCTTATCAGATGCTGTGAGTCTTTTCTTGCAGCTTCTGTTTTCTTTTAATATTGTGAATACGTTCAGAGGCTGTTGGTTATTTTTTGTTATTGGAATGTGTTTCGATTTATATTCCTGGAATTCATGTGATAAAATTCAGGTAGCAAGATCTTTTGTGCAGCATAAGGAAAAGTCTTCGGAGGCAACCCATCTTTGTCTCCAACTTTTCCTTTTGCTCAAATCATAATAATAGGTGGCAACCTTGTGGGGTTTGAAGAAAAGGAATAGTTGGAGTTTTTGGTCAAGTAGAAGTATGTGGTAAAAAAGATTAACTATATAAAGATTATTTGTATGTCACTAACTCTTATTGATATGGTCATCGTATGTGTGTTTATCATGTAGCTATCACTTAGAGGAAAAAGAGAAGAAATTCAATTATTGTTTACCCATAGTAGTAAAAGAGAATGACAAGCATTTGCTTAAAAAGGATATTAAATTTCTTGATCATTGCTGAAGAGCAATTTAGGTTGATGAGATGGCAGCTGTAGTCATAATCTGATGTATGACAGCATAAGTATATCTTCTGCCCCAAAGTCTGGCAATTTTAATTGTCCTCGTCTAGCAGTGGGTACTTTAATAATTATGCTTATTGCAGAATGTCAGAACTTTAATACAAATTTCTTCTTATATTTATTTAATGGGACAAATTCAAATTCATTTGATATCCTTTAGTCCAGTAGTTTGCATTCCTCATACTCTATCGCAAGATGCTTATGGTCTAGATCCAGGGTAAGTGCTTCAATTACATATGTAATACTCTTTACCTCACTCAGGGTACCCTTGGATAATCCTCATAGAAAGATGAGAATGAGATCGGAACTAGCTGCTACTATAAATAGCGAAAAGAATTTGAGTAGTTCAAATGGAAATGCCACGAATCTCTTTCAGTTTATGCCATTTTGTGATTCAGTCTTATTTGAACTGTCACTTGAATTTCAAACTTGTTTAAAACTTACAATTTTAATCATTTTGCTAATGCTTTGTGGTAGATTTCATACCTACTAATAGCCATACTAGTAAAAATGGACCAACAGTAGTTTTGAATGATTTAGAAATTGATCTGATATTCATAGAAAGGCATAGGACATCATGCATTTTACCCTTATTCAATAAGATAAATCCCTTGGCTGTGCTTTTGGTAGTATTGTTTCCTGCATTAGCTTCTTCAGCTAATAGGTGTACTTTTGAGGCATAAAGTTTAACGTAGTTCAAGTTGAAAACTGATTAGAAATTACTTTTTTAAGAAACGTGGCAATTCTTTAGTGTCTAGGGCATAGGGACTTCTGCCTTCAGCATGCAATGGACTTTAGTTTTATTTGGAAACAATCCTTCTATATTGATTTTCAGTACCATAAGTTTATTTTAAGATCAACGTAGAACACTGTTGAAAAAAATATTATCAAGGGATTCCAAATACCATCCCCCACTCTAGAACAATGAGAATCATTTTTTCTGGTAAGTGTTGCAGTCATTTTCTCTAATTTAATGTATATATGGACACCAAAATTGTCTTGGAAAGTATGCCAGAGGTTTTCATTAATTAATCCTGTTGAATTAATTCTTTTTCTTGTAAAAGTAAAAAGATAATAGAAAAAAAGAACTTAAGGACTTAAGATAAAAAATTTGATTAGAAATGAGAAATGTTTTTAATAGTGTTCTAGTACATGAGGGATATCCGAGAACTTGTAAAGACAGATAGAAAGATGCCCTCCACCAATAAAACAAAGACTCCAAAGATTTAGAAATTTCCTAAAATTTCCTTTTTAGGTAACTCCAACCCCTGGAAAATGTGATGATTCCTTTCTTTCCAAATGCATCATAGAATGTAAACAACTTTTGTTGCTCTTTAAGTTGTTTTGAGTGTCTCCAAGAAGAGCAGATTTATAGCAACTAGCAAGATAAAAGGCCAGACCTAACTAATATTGCGAGCATCACAATGAAAATTCATATGGAACTCTCTCCACTGCAATGAATAATAAAAAGGTCATCTGCAGCCCATGATAGTCTTTCTCATGCTGTAAAAGTTGTTTCCAATATATTTCTTGCCTAGAAATATTTTTACCAGTCTCAATATTTTCATTCTGTAATAAAGATAAGCATGTGTGCATGCTCATGGATCTTGGTTTGTTGCCCCTGAACCAGAATCCCTTATTCTTTGTTGCATCAAAAAGAGGAAAAAAACAAAAAAGAAACAGATTCTGTTTACAATCTTCCTGAAAGAACTACTTATCGAAAGAAGAGAAAAAAAAGAGAGAAAAAGATATAATAATAATGAACTATATATATTACCAGAAGGATTTCTTTTAAAAGTTTCACTCAATCATCTGTCGTGTTTGATATGTCTTCTGATAGGGTAATATCTTTAATTGGAATGCAACTCAGTATTTATGAAAGAGTGTGTGATATACCTAAGCCTACGATTTGATAAAAGTCTGGGATAGAAAGTAAAGAGACTGAAATTGAAGGACATGGATCTGGTGGGATAAAAAAAGAAATTGTAGTTTTATTTTGTTTGAATTGAATTCAAATTGATGGAAAGAAAGCAGTGTAGTTTTCTAAAAATGATGTATACCCTTAATAAATATTTTCTAATTCTTAAAAATATTTAAGTAATCTATCCTCACAAGGGCACCTTGAAACTTTATACTTACCCTTGGTAATGACTCCAAATTGGAGCTATTCTACCTTGTCCCAAAGAAAATAATCCCTTTATAAAACCTGCACTTTCTTTCCCTCCTTTCTCCAAACAATTGCAAGACATGGTCAATCACTAAGAGATGAATTAATTGCCTTCCTTGTACTTCTGCAGACATGGCCAGTCATTTCCAAGTTGACTGATGAGAAAGCTTCAGCATTACAACAGACTCAGAAGCTTTGTCAGGAGTTGGTAGGCATTTAATTGGGCTTATTTTCTGTCTCTTTTTTAACTGTCTTGTGACAAAACATTGTCATACTTGTCTGACAACATAAATAATACCGTTCAGATGTAAGTGTTAATGCTTGTGATGTTCAGCATTTTTAGAACTGTATTAATTTTAAAGAAATATGGTGCTCTTTCTATTACATTTTATCTTTTGAGTAGATTTCATGCAAACAAACTTTGTTTTGCAAGAACTATTGGTGTCAATACAAATTTTGATGCTGAGGTTCCCCTCTTCTAACAAAGTTCAATGGTCTAGGATGCCCACTTTTTCTTTGCTCAATATGATATGGGTAGTTTTAGAGAAAAGCTTAGCAAGTGTCATGCCATGTGCAAATGATGACTTGTGGGTATGGCCTGATACGAATTCTACTTATGTAGTCTTTGCCAAGCCACTCACATGTGCCTATCCTATTTGCCCATGTTCATCCATGGTCATTCCATAATGCATTTTCATAATTAATTTTTTTGGTAGAATGTGAAATGAAAATTTTAACCTTTATGATATCAGGAAGCCAAGAACTGAAATAGCAAATTTTAAGCGGCATTGAAGAGAGAAGGAAACAGCACTCAGTTTGTTGTGATGAAATGAAATGATGATAACCCCCATCAAGAACTTCCATCGCTGCCTTCATATTTACTTACTTTATTAAAATGGAGACTGGCGTGCTCTAACAGCTTACTATGTGGTTGTATACATAATCAATTTTTACACACTGAGATTATCTCTTGTCTAGCTATTCTTGTTGGATATTATTTAACAGTTGGCAGGCATCTAGTAATCTTGGATCTCATACTCCTGTCATATTGCACTGGGGAGTATAACCTCCATTGGTTATGCAACTCTGCTACTTGCATCTCTGACCTTTGTGTGCTATAATTTTCTTTTTCCTGGTCTATAAAATTGGAGTTATGCAATGATCCCCTTCACAGCATTTTGAAATCTATAGAGAAGGTGTTCATGCTTACTGGTATCATGATCTTTTAGCTAGATGTTTCTGATCGTATTACCTCCAGTGACTCTCAATTGTTTCCTTTATGACAGGATTTGATGAGAAAAGAAATCAGTAAGAAGCATGCCTCTGGATTCTCTATGATGTTTGCTGCATTGGTTGCCCTTTTGGGTGTTCTCATTGGCTACTCGATGAACTGGTTGCTGAAGTCTGCATAGTCCATCATTTGCTGTGGTTTTATACGCATATTTACAGGTGTTCCAAGATCCAAGAGCCTCTTAGGATGTAGGTGGAAACATTAGCATAGATGTAGTATCTTGGGTGATAAAAAGAGAAGGGGAAAAAGAAAAGTTTATTTTATTTTTTTATCCGTTTGGAGGATTCTGATAGCTCTTGGTGCAGCACTTACATTGAACAAAGGTTGGATAGTTTAGTCACTGCAGTTTTTTTCTTTTTCGAGCTGCTTTTAATTGGTATAGTTTGATGTACAAATTATGGCAACAGTGCAGTTGTCGAAAGTAAAAGTTGTAGTAAGTTTGTCACAGCCAAGCAGAGCGTTTCTACAGCTACGGATCGTGTCCATTTCTTGCTTCAATCCTTTGAGGTCATGATAACACGTACAACACTGATTTTTCAATGAGTCATTATGAGCGTAATTCCAGGAATTGGTACCGTGTCAGAAGTAACATCTAAAATGGCCCTTTGCAATGTGATTGTCGAGCCAAGCCTAAAGGAGCCTCCATGTAACCTCTCAGATGGACCTATTAATTCTATCCTGTTTCACTGGCTTGAAACGAAGAAGTAAACATTCGATCCTCGAGGGATCGTCAAATGCCAATTTCTCATGTGGGCATCATGTTTCCCATGAGAATAGAGAACCTAATGATTTGTAATGTATGAGTCATCAATTAAATAATTGTAGGAGTCACATGAGAGGGGGGGGGGGGAAAGGTAAAAAGGAAGTGTTATTGCCATTGAATTATTTGATAACTACCCACACCCAAAAAGGCTCCTTTCCGGGTCATTACTCAAATTTATAGATCATTCTTCTGGCTTCAACAGACCTAAATCACTCGCCACAGCTGCTGCCTTACAACTTGTTTAAATGAATATAGAAAAATAACACCTTTCAGTCACTAGTCATCAAAATACGTTGTTCTTGTTCTCGTCTTCAAACTCCTGTACGAAGCCAACGAAGCACGGTGACCAAAAATAATGAAAGTGGAAACTTGCGTCTAATAGCCATGCACGGCAAGCACACAGTATTCAAACCCCGTTCCATATGAATAGGGTGGGATCAACAGAAGAGTCAAATGTTGAATTCAATGCTACCAAGATACTAATTACATTTTTCAGGATTCTCATAGGGTCCATTTATTTCTTAAAACTTATATGTTTTATGACACCATCAGGAGTTGGGCATTATGCAACTCGGTTTTCCACAACCGTATCCAAAATAACTAATCGAAGCCTAAATAATTCAATAAATCACTTCTGTGATAAATGTACATTTGAAAAATATTTCAACTCACACTAACTTTAAATAGGCTGCA
Organism: Laguncularia racemosa; assembly: GCA_037954665.1. Lineage (NCBI taxonomy): Eukaryota > Viridiplantae > Streptophyta > Magnoliopsida > Myrtales > Combretaceae > Laguncularia > Laguncularia racemosa. The sequence continues at coordinate 4,148,715 of JBBMOL010000003.1, read as the reverse complement.
TAGCATCATTCAAGTTTGTTTCAGTCAAAACCTGAATACTCCAGTAAGCTTTTTCAGATACTATTCTCCACAAAAATGTAAAGCAACGGTCAATTTTCCTATTGCGTAAGCTACTTCAAACTAGTGGTATCTAAGCTAAGTTGGGCATTGTAACTTCATTAGAAACCTCAAAATCGTTAATTATACATTGGATGGCATTTGATATTTTGAATCCTGAGCACAGCAAGGAGCTTCCCCAAAGGATAAATCTCTTTCAAAATCCAACGATCAATAGGTCAATGCCAATTTCTGAATCTTCTGGCAAGGAGACAATAACTGCAAGATCAAAAGAGGTTACACTCTTAAATAAAATACTTTTTAAAAAAATATTCCGTAAATATTGTACCCGAGAAAATTATTTTAGATTGTTAAGGCACATACGGCATCTACGCCTTTAGTTCAAAAAAAAAAATTACATTGAAAGCACGGGTGGCGTCCGCGCCTTAAGTGTAAATTTTTTTTTTTTTTTGAAAGTGCTAACGCCATCCACATCTTCGGTAAAAAAAAAAATACATTGAAGGCGTAGGTGGCATCCGCGCCTTTAGTATAAATCTACTTAAGGCGCAAACACTATCTGTGCCTTCAATACAAATTTATAAAGATGCAAATCGCATCTACGCCTTCAAAACTTATTTTTGGAATAATTATTTCGGATAAAATATTTATAGAATATTTTTAAAAAATTACCATATTTAAGAGTATTACCCAGATCAAAAGTGGACCCAATCAGTAATGGAAAGTTAATAAGAAATATGATTTGGTAGAATAAGAGAGAATCCAAAGCAAGAGACTCTATTTTGTATCATTGAAGCAATCTGCTGCCAAATTATACCTTTTCTACTCATTTTAATTCCAACTTTATATAATAGTTCAGCTTTTGAAGCCACAAGAAAACACAATTAGAATGCATAATAAGTTACAGATGGTGAATAAACCCAAGGTAGTCAATTACAGTTCCAATTACTTGACAACTCTTATTCTACGCAACGGTATGAGTATTTATTGCAGGATGCAAGTGCATTCACATCCTCAGCACCAAACATGGGACCAAAAATTGACTGCAGATGTGTTTTAACATTTAAAGTAGATTCCAAGTCTATGTATTTGGAGCAATGACCTTACAAGACCATGCCCCATTAAATCCAACTTGCATTATGTAGGTCAACCCAAAACTTTGTTGTCATGTTAGTATCATGACCTTAACCATAAAGCCAACCCCTAAATAGAAATTCCTGTAATTAAGTTCTGTGGAACTTCAAAATTTGATGTCCAATAGGCAAGCCGAATATAGACTTGCAAGATACACACCCACCCCTAAATAGAAATTCCTCTAATTAAGTTCTGCAGAACTTCAAAATTTGATGTCCAATAGGCAAGCCAAATATAGAAGTGCAAGATACACCCCATGACCAAATAATAGCACAGTAAGTATAGATGAAAATTCAGCACAAGCATTATCTTTGATGTGATGCCTACTATACAAGAACATCCATGCCAATAATTACTTAATTTCAATGTGGTGATAGTGTCAGTAGACAGAAACAATCAAACATGACTTATTCCCAACCATGGGGTGAATGGAATCCGATACATAAATCAGTAAATGAAGAATAGAATAACTTCTATTGTGTCACTTAAGTCACATAGGAATTCATGAACCCAAGAGTTTAGAATAACGAGATCTTCATTAACTTGAATAGAATAACCCTTAAACCATTTCATTTCAATTTTGTGCCTTTTGTTAATCAAATCATGCACAATGAAGCCAAAGTTTTTACACTAATGAATGGAATAGAATGACATGCTTCTAACATGGGAAAAACACTTAATCATGTATAAACATAGTTCTAATAGAAGGGAAAATTGCAATTTCAATCCTAAACCTTTTAGCAAATGTTAAAAGTTCAAGTTTGTCCTAATTTTTTTTTTCCAACATTCAAATAGAGTCCTAAAACCTTCTAAAAGCTTATGCATATATTATGCCAAATGAAATTCACGAAGAAAGTCATGCCAGTGAAATAAATTAACCACAAGCTTACAAAAAGGTTTTAAACTAGATTGAATATTGATCAAAAAGGTTAGAATTGAAATTGGACTCTTCCTTTACAGAACAGAACACAACATTAATAATTTTGATAAATGCAAATGGAAGAAACAAGGTCATATTGGGATTGGAAATAAAGTTCTAGAAGTTGCACAAAATCATAATTAACCTATCCATTCCATTTGTTACTACATTTTTCTCTACTCTCTAGTTCTCATTGAATGAGAAATTGAAAAATGAGCGTGCATGGGCTCCATGTGTAGTATTTGATTTTGATCTGCATTCGTCTTTCTCAACACATTCTTTTCCTATCATTACTCCCCAACAGAGTAAAGTAGTAGAGTTGCTTTTATCAAAATCAAGTTCATCACAGAAAAATCACCTTATTCAGAGGGTACAGGGTTAAATTCCTTCTGGAAATCAGTCACATGGAGATTGCTTGTGAGAAAAATCCAATAAAATCTCTATGGACAAGTTGATGTTTCATCAATACCTTCCTGTTGGAGGAACCATGTCACTGACGAATTTTTCCCTCCTAACACATGCAAGGAGTTCCCCATTTCTCCACTCAATTTGCAATCATTTGAACATTCCAGCAGAAATTCAGTCATTGTATTCAACCTTATTGTGCATTTTTCTTACTTTAAAAACTGAATCTTTGACAACCTTGAATTTGGAGATACCTCACATTAGTCATTAGGATCATAGTTAAGAAAAAGAATTTTGCTTGAAATGAATGTCACTATTATTTTGAGAATAAACTATAGGTTTCTTCTGTTACTGGTCCAACCATTGTGCGAACTTCTTCATCCTCAAGGCTTCTAAGTACAATAGCTATTTTCCTTAAGCTATTGGATTCAGAACTAACTAATCTAGAATTCCGTGCAACCTTATCCAATTCTCCTTTTTAAATTTTCTGCACTCAGCTGCCTCAAATATGTAACCATGGAAAAACTCTTTCCTTTTTTCACAACTTGCCCTCGTGATTCATCACTATCTACAGAATCTTACCACAGGTTTTTATCACTCAGTATGGCCTATGCTATCATTATTTATATAAACACACCAATGCCAACATATTGTACACAGAAAATTGTTGATACGGTGGTATGAAGAGACAAAACAAAATAGGCATATTACAACAATGTCAATGACAGCTTTATGAAATCAACATCTATGTGGTCATCTCTAGCATGGAGCCAATCCACCTTGCTGCACCAACAAGTTAATTTTCATTCATGAAAAAGAATCACCTGAAGGCAACAGTGTTTCCTTTGTTTAATGAACAGGTGGAGATAGACAATACCATTAAAGAGAGGCAACTGAATCAGCAACTACCAGTGGACAGTAACCTAAGTTGAGCAGGAACTAGCATCATTTCTAATCAATCAAATTTAAGGACGAATCCACGCCAACCAAGTCCATTTTCCCATGTCAGAATTTCAGTGGAAGAACTCCAGGTTCAGCTGAAAGGAATGTTTATACCACATATTCTCATGGCAAACCTCCTTTCCAATGCTTACGCATCAAATCCAAAAAAATTCAGGTAATCATAAATTAAAGCTACAACTTCAAGTAGCTCTTAACAGTGTTTTCCATCTAAGTCAGCTCTTCTTATCTGGCTCAAGTGAGAGCTACTCCGACCTATCTACTTCCTATGCTCCCAAATGTCTGTTGCCAATCATGAAACACAAAGCCACACTCACACAGCTTCAAGCTCACTCAACGACACATGCCATGCAATCTAATGTTACTCTCACTGCCTCACTCCATTGAATTGCTCATATGGAAATCAAAATAATCCTCTCTTCTATTTATCCATTCTAGCCTATCAACATAAGAATATTCTTTGCACTTATTACCTTATTTCATTCTATCTCTTCCAATCCCCCTCCATAAATCTAAAACTATACAAAATCTATGCCACAAATTCAAAGCCATCTCCTACACGCTCAAGACAGATATTCTCCTCATACATTATTCCAGTCAGTCCTAATTCTGGATCTTTTTTATTTCTTAATTGAAGTTTGCCAAGACGCAGATCCCATACCTGTCTCATAGCAGATAATTGTGAAATGAACAAGTCAACTTCACCTAGTGTTTCATTAGATCAACTCATGAACATATCTGGCGTGGGTATAAAATTGCATTGCCAGAATTTGTAGATAACCTAGTTTCTTGATTGAAAAGATCCATAGTTATACGTAGAAGCTGATCTTAAACTGCCTACTTCCATGTCAAACTTCAAAAAAGTCAAAGCAACCGCTAGCGTACGTATAACACCTTAAAGGTTCTAAAATTGAGCAGACCCATCATCAATACAAGGAGTAGAAAAGGGATAAGCGCAAGTTTACTCCTAATGTATGATCAAATTAGTCAAATCAATCGGCAATTATCAGGTTTAAACTTTCACCTGAGCATAAAACATATAACACAAAACTCGTAAACTGATTGAGTGGCAACGGAAACTAGGTATTTTGCTGTGCAAACAATCTAATCCAATCCAATAATGAATGGGCAAGAGTCACAGTGATGGAAGCATAAACAAACATATTTCACCGTATTATTTCTAAATGAAAAGAAGAAATTCGTTTACGGTACAAGTGAAATGAAATTACACGTGAAGGGAAACCCAACCCAGCCATGTTGTACCTCTATCATACGTATACAAAGAATCAATTGGATTTATGGTCGTCCTTTCGATAAGTTTCTTCGATTGTCTTGGCGTGGACGAAGTAGGACTTGGCGAGGTTCTTGATGTTAGGAAGGTCGTAGTTCTGGGCTATGTATACCCCACAGACTGTACCCAGCATAAATGAAAAACTGCTCCTTATCAAACCCATTTTATTTGGCTACTGCTGCAAGAAGATAGCCCCAGTCAAAGCTATGAGAATATGAATATGAATGCTGTGTAGGTGTAGGTGTATGTGCATGTGTATGTGTAGGTGTAGGTGTATGCGTATGTGTTTACGTACACCTTTATTATATATATATATATGGAAGGGAGTGGAAATCTCAGGACGTTGAATTTCGTATGAGTATTGTCCAAGCAAACAACGGATGAAGGTGGATGGATCTCAGCATCTTTATTCTTCTTCTTCTTCTTCTTCTTCTTCTTCACTCCCTCTTCTGGAAGATTAAGAATAAAATATTTAAGTTCCCTCATAGCATGCTGACCGCAATCAGCTGGCCTACCGTATCATTTATTGATATATATATAATATATACACTAACGGGAAAAGGAAATAAATAATATTATTTTAAAAAATATTCTCGTAATTACAACACCTGAAAAAAATGTTTTTTAAAATATACTTGTTGAAATCAATATTTAAAATACTTATTTTAATTGAATTTTAACTACTAATAGCACTTGCAATTCTGATTTTAGGCAAACTCCAATTGCACTATATTTTTTATTTAAGTAATAAATTTTATTTAATTTTATTTAATTTTTTTATAATAAATTAATTATTCATTTTCCAACAAATAAGTTTTGTTTAATTTTAAATTTTGATTCATACATTGTCAAGTGATTCTATTTTACTGTTTTAGTAGTACTAATAGATATCATATAATAGAAGATAAATTATATTTATAATGATTATTTAACCAATTTTTCCATTAATCTAATTCCAAATTCTTCTGTTTTAATTCTGAATAAAATAGTCTTTGTATTTTAAAAGAATTATTTATTTATTTTTCTTACTCCAAGTACCACATCTAATTTTGGTTCAAATAAAACCAATACTTGAAGCGCCCATATTTTCTTGATATATACACACAATAATAGCGTATACTTATTTTAATTCAAGATCTAGTAAAATTAGCACTTGAAGTGTCAAGTTTTTCTTGCTATTTACACATAACAATGCTTTTGCAATCTATAAGAGAAAAAAAATTAAATAACCTGTAGTAACACTCTAAAAATGTTATTGAAACATTCAATACACCAACCTAATGATCCATGCGTGCATCAATAGTCACATAAGAACAAAAATTTTCGGAGATAATAACAAAAATACATCATTCAATGGATGTCGACAACTTTTGAATCCTCAATCCATATAAGATAAGGGGTAATACAACTAAACGAAGAAATTAAAAATTTTAATTACACATGCAATGGTATATATATAAGTACTGACCAAGTATTCATAGAGTAATGGCTAAAAACATATAATATAACACGAAGCTAAAGTTGTATCCTCCTCTATCGCCTAAATATGCGCACACTTTAATCAACTAACATAGGGTTAAGTTGAGGCTATACCATCTAATCCAGATCTATTTGTGTAATATGGGTGCCATATAAACCTAAACCAAGTAAACTACGTAGAAGAGGCATGTAAAAAGGAATGAGAGTGGGCTCAACTTGAGTAAGACCTTCATCCATATCACCATTACCATGATCAGGTCATCTCTTATATGGAGTTGAAGGAATGGTGAAGTAAAAGTTAGAACCCTCTCTGAAAGGAGTGAAAATGGGCATAAAAGTGGGTGTAGATAGGTTTAGCTCATCATGATACACCGTAGTTTGAGTAAGGGATACAAGAGATGAATCATCATGGTCATCTTTGATCTCTAGCTGAGCACGTCTACACACCCGTGCTTTACCCTGATCTTAAACTCTAGCACATTGTCCCTGAGGGGGCTGCGATGGTGGTGAGTCCTCCTACTCATTAGCATCATCCACGGCAAATGGTGCATTGTCTGGAGTTACAACTTGAATCGATGGACTACCCTAGCTACCTCTAACGCCTCAAATAGAACATCACTATATGACATTTGAGGTAAACGCTCAATAAAATTAACCTATAGAAAAGAACAATACAATATAATTAATTTGCACAACATAAAACACAAGATAATAGAACAAGAAGATCAAATACATACCATGTAACATAATATGGTGCCAATCTAACTCATGTATTGTTGAGTAATATCCCAATACCAGGCAATATACCCTAGGATCATATTGTCTAGCGAGTTATAAGCTGGAGCTAAATGGATGATTCAATGTCAACGATCGACTTACACGTACCACTCATTGCTTAAAGGTTAGATGGGAAGGGGAGGAACATCAAATGAACCACGCGCTACGATTTATTAGTAAATATCATACCTCCCATCAGTTGTAAAATATATGCTCTCACAAACCACTAGATAGTGATGTTATCTACATTAAGTGGTAGATCACTAAAATTATTCCTCAACCACATCAACCTTAGTTAGTTTTCTTGAATAATTACTGTTGGTGATCTCATTCCAAACAACTAATGGAAAATGTTTGGCTAGTCTAGCTATATGTTGCCAATGATAGCTTACCCATCCACTAGTAAACCTACCAGTATGGAAATGTCTTGTAGCATCACAGTCATCTCACCCGAAGGCATGTGGAAGGTGTGTGTCTATGGTCACAGAACTCGACCAACGTCGTAAGCAAGTGCCAGTCTAGTGAATGAATGGCAAGTGGGACATTCCAATGAAGCTTAACGTATGAAGATATGGTGTAGTTCGTGGGTTTACATTAATTGGTCTACCCTCATGTTGTCTAAGGATCCCCTTGTATCATCGACACCCAAGCCAATTATTTTCGTGCACATTTGACATAATTCATGTTATTCCTAACCTAAACATCGATAAAAGTATCATGTAGTGAAGTTCTTACCTGACCACCCCAAATAAGCTTTGACCTATAAACCGTCTGACCTTGTAGTAATAATCTATCATGTAATCTTGGATCTATCTGAAAATATGAAAAGAAGATATGCAAATATCAATTCAAAAATTTCATCGTCAATGCACATGTAAGAATAAATATAAGAACAACGGCACACATAAATCACAACTACATGCAAAGCAACTTAGGTCCTTCCTACTATGCTTATCTATTACAATCAAAGCATGTTATTCTATTATAGCCTTCCCCTTTGCAACTACTACACATTATAGTTAGTGGTGGCTCACATATGTCCATCTTATTTTGAAACCGTTTTTATTGAGGCCTTCCATGCTTTCTCCTTTGATGAGTCATTGGGTGCTAAACAAGGAATTGAAGATCTTACCAATCTTTCTTGTTAGCATAAGGTTTGAATGAACATTCATAAACTCACCATTAATGTTCCTAAAGTGTACCAATGACCAATAAAGGTGGAGCAATCAATATGCAATGTACTCATCATGGCTATGGCATGGGAACATGGAATTTTCTAAGTCTGTCACTTCATAAATGTACATGCGCTCGTCTTAATTTCTACTCGGTGGTGAGTACCCCATTTCTAGCCATGTATCAAGGGGTACGGTGTAGTTATAACTTTGAATAGTTGCGCTTGATAATTAAACAATATAACACGGTAGCCACCAAAAGCTTTCAACCACCTTTGTTAATATCTAGCTACTTGCCAATTCTCTAGATGCATGTGTCATTCTCTTATTGAAGGAGTCATTACAATTGTAAAATATCTTCTTCACCAATATGGTAATGGGTACGTTCCTTACCTCTTTCAACGCATAATTGTAGCTCTCTAACATATTTGAGGTCTTAATCCTAAATTGGACTCCACTATCATAAGCCAGTGTCCACATACTTAGATGAAGATCTCAAAAGTATCTATTCATGATTAAACTAAGCTACCACACCTCTATGTAATACTTCTAGAACTTTCTTGGTTGCAACTGGAATGCAACCTTTTTTCAACAAGTCTTTGCATTAAGCTCTCTTAACATATTTGTTAAAGTTACTTGCAACATGGAGGATACACCAATACCATGGCCAGCCTCTTGGCCACATTGCATTCTCATCCTATATAGTACTTTATGCCTACATGATAGTCGGAGATTAAACAAATATCAATTCGATCCTTAATAACAAACATAAAAACACATCTTACGAACTAGCACCAAGTATCTTCGAACTCTTCATCTACCAATGCAAACGCTAAAGGTGCTATGTGGTTTGCACCATCTAAGTTTGTCACTATGACTAACTTATGCTTATATTTATTGTACAGGAAAGTTCCGTCAGTTGTAATTAGCAATTTGAAAACATTGGAAAAATTCATTAGGCAATTCCATTTAATTTGGAAGTTTCATATACCTACAATGGGATTGGTTCTCTACAATACCTGTAATGGGAAAATGCTTCAATGCATGGTCCAAGTGCCCAAAAGACTATTGAATATCACGTGCCCCTAACTATCAGTATCTAGGCATTTCCACTCTATGATCATGCTCGGGTTTGTCTCTTGTATAACAATCAATAGGTGTGGGAGTATAGCATACAAATCCTCCCACCTGCCATATATGAGTTCAGTAGCCTTTTACTTTGCCTCTCGAACTCTCTTGGGGTGCATGATATATCCAAACTCTTTATAAATTGAGGTTTGTAGTTGTTTAATCTTCACATTTGGGTCTACTTATACCTCTAATATAAGACATCTAGCCATGGTTATAAAGTCTCATTGGGGGTGATCTTAGTTAATTCCAGGGTTAACACATGTATGAGGACCCTCAAAATTTATTATTTAAAAACACCTAGTATGCCTCTTTAAGTATGCACGGAGTCTCCACTAGCAACTATTATAACACAACTCATAGCCCAAAACTTTAGAGATGATTTATCCACAAGGTAGTTACGATGATTTACTACCTGATGTATTTTGACTACTTGTATCAAGTGCTCTTTTTCCTCAAAACATAATCCCACTTTAAACTTATCGTTGAAGCTCTAGTCCCCCTCACTTGTGTTCTAATCATCCATGTTCCACTACCCACTTCAACTGTAAAAAATGGTACGAGTTTCAACCTCCTAACAGTATCAACGTAATTTTGAAACCTAAGTTGCCAATCCCTTCTTCGGCTTGACTCATGTGGCTTATCTAGTGTCTACAACCAACCTTCATCATTTTCCCTACCATCATCATCATTGAATGAGTTAAGACCTAGATCATCACTAGAAGTACAATAAGTTAAATCATTCTCAACATCCGTCTCCCTCATTGGTTTACCTACATCAATGTTATGAATTTTAGGCTAACTACCACTGTAACCTGCTTCTTTAGTAGTTTCAACTAACTGAGATGCAGGCACTTGAGTTGGAAGCGAATCATAAATTATATCATCTCATCCTAAACTAGTGTCCATTGGAGCAAGTAACTCAATTTCACTTCTTTGCACATACAACTTAACACTACCACAAATCCTAAGTGCACCAATGAACTTGCCAACATTTGGTACACATCATAACTATCACTAACAGGCATTGCACAATAATAAAAGAAGTTATCATATATTATTGGACACCTATGGATCAACTCAATCTGGTTGGTTGCACCATCAATCCAAAGACGAATACAAATAATGCCCACCAATTGTCCATAAGTTGAATCAAGAGAAACTCCAAACACTATCATCAGGTGTCTATCATAGTAAAACCCATTAGCTCCATCCATAATATTCTCATTAGCATAGCAAATGACTCTAACTTTAGATATTTTGCTTACTTAGTGGTTTGAAACATTTCAATGACAATTTATATTATATACCATTCACGTGCAATTTGTAAAATTATTTGTAATCAAATCTAATCATGCATAATATGCAATTTAAGTTCAGGTAAGGAGATTATATTAATTCGAACAAACAAATTAAGATGTAAAAATTAAAAAGATTTTCTAACTCTTTATATTAGACTTTCATTGGACCTGTATATGAGTATTCCTTGTACTAAGCATAACCTTGTTGTCTAAAATATAATAAATCGATTCAACTTGAAATTCATTTTATTTTATTTATTATAAAAAGGTTTAAAGTTTATTGTTTTAGACTCATACAAAGTGCACAAAATATCCTCAATCGCTTCCCAAAAAAAATTTAAAGTTTCATCCCTATTGAATATTTGATAAATCTAATATTGACAAAAAATATAAGGTAAATATAACTTACCAATTATATAAATATGCGTCCATCCCTATTGGCTAATGTGCATTATTGTTTAACCATCAGAAAGTTAAACTATGATGAAATGCATGTACTTTGAGTTTAATTATATATTACATATATCATATTCATTATATGTAATTTTTATATCCACATGTTTATATGTAATTTACATGTTTATTTTTTGCAAATGGGCTAATAAGCAGGCTTTTGTTTATATTATTAATAAGCTAGCTTATTAATAGGCTTATGAATAGACTCTCATTTATACTATTAACAAATCAATTCACAAATAAGCTCGTCAATAAGCTTTCATTTGTATTATTAATAAGTAAGCTTGTGAACAGGATCATTTATTTAAACGAACTCTAACTCAAACTCATTTATGTAAATGAGGCTTGAGTTTAGGCTCATTTATTTAAACAAGCTTGAGTTTAGCTCATTTAGATAAATAAGCTCGAGCTCATTAATCTAAACAAGCTAAGTTTGAGTTTCAAATTCCTTAACATTGAGGATTAAAAGTGTACTTTTTCCTAAATGAAAATTGGGAAAATATACTTAAAAATGCAAATGTCTTTGAAAGTCAAATTTTAAAATGAGAGAAAATAAACACATAGATACTAAAATGAAATAAAATAAAAATATAGATTTTGAAATAAAAAAGGTAAGAAAATTTAAGCTCTCAATTTTTTTTTTTCATTTCATTTCAAGATCTTAGTTTAGTTTAACAACACTTCTAGTGAAGAGTAATCAAGATCCAATTTTGATAATTTTTTAAAAACTTAGATCTTGAATGAAAAATTTGAAAATATCACATTAAAGAAACGGAAAAAGAAAAGAAAAGAAAAGAAAAACTTAGATCCTTTTAATACATTTTTCTCTATAATCATCCCAAAAAATAAGAATTTTACAATTATATATATTTTTCTATGCAAATTAATAGAATTGATTTTAGGATTTTACCAATATATTTATCTATTTCTATTTTTTTTTCTAATCATAATGAGGAGTGAGGATAAAATGGTAGGGCAAGGTAATGTAAAGAGTTTAATCATTCATTTCTTACAATAACTTTATTGCAAAGGAAAGAACAATTATTTTTTTAGCTAACTACATATAATAATGGATGAGGATGTGAAGAAAATATTTATTATTATTAAGCATTACAATTTACTAGGAGAAGAATGAATATAATCCACATATCATCAAACTTTAATTCTAAGAAGGAACCTAAAATTCGTAATAATTATGACAATCTTTAAATGTATGAAATAAATGAAAAATTTATTACTCTAACATAAAAGTAAAATGACTCATAGTCATATGAAGCACTGGCTTATTTCCACTTCTAAATCATAAATCACATCCAAAACAACCATAATTTTGAATTTCTTGTAAGACACTTGCATCTAACATAAAAGATTCCAAGTATGGATAAGTTATTCCCAATAATAAAAACTATGTAAAGCACATACAAATGTCACCACATATACAATACCTAAAAATTATAATAATGTACAAATAATTGCAAACAACATTTATATACTTAGTTTGTTATCTTATTTAATATCGGGTAGTAAACACCCAAAAAAAAAAAAAAAACTTGGCATCCTTGCCCATAAAAAGAAATTGAGAATCCATGAGTTATTTGGATCTAAAGGTCACAAGATTGTAAGAGTTAAATTGTGTCATACTAGTTTTATCACTTGTATTAGCCATCAATAATCCAATCCTCTATTGGACATCCACAATGGTGTCACATACCACTATTGGTCTACTAAACAAGTACATCTTATACTCTCTACCCATTTTAGTTGTAGTTCTACCATATCAACGATCCCTATATCCATATATGGTGGCTAGGCACCTAAAATACTAGTCACTTCATCATGAATGTTTAATCTACAATAGACGGTGAACACCAATCCATAATCTACCTATTTAGATTACCAACCTTGGCACATGCACAAAATAGTTATTATCCTACTATTCTACTCTTACACACACATTTACCAAATAATAATATCCTATATACTTGAAATGGGCTCATTAGCTTAAAAGAAGTTCAACTTAGGAAAAATTCTACAATTATTCATGAAACAATCAATTGGCACTTTAATTATACTAAAATATCACTTTTTAACTCAAAAACTTAAAAATAACTAAAACTAATTGACCAAAAGTGATTTCGATTAACCAAATTCCTTTAAAAGCAAAGTGATCCACCATTCGAAATCCAACCATGGTAAACCACTTCATAATATGGTATACCACTTTGACCGTAACTAAGGCACTCTAAGTCAAGCTCTCAACCTTAAAACCGATTCTAAAGCACTCTGGCTACTCTATAAACCAAAACAAAGATCAATTGCAAAATTAACAACTCTAACCACAAATTTCTCAATAACATTCCAATGCTGCATATTCCTTACAATTCTTCAATCTCCACCAATTTATAGCATGAATCAACAATTGATAAATTATAATCAACAACAACATCAATTTCATGATTATGACCTAATTACATTTTTCTCCAATTTATGATTATATACATATGGGTTAATTAAACTTAATTTTCTATGAGCCTCAATTAGGACTTATTTAGAACACTCTCTAAAACATAAGCAATAAAATGGAAAATAAGGAACTTTAAGCTACAACATGTAGTACAAAACTCACTACAACATTTAAATGATTCAAATTTTGATTCCTTGAATGAAAACCTTCTAAAAAGTGCAAATTAGGGCCTTTAAGTTATAAAATGTCTAATGAATTAGGACTATCCTTACCTTAGAATTTCTTGAAAAAGCTAACACGTTGATCATAAGGGAAGGGACCTTCGACACCTAGAGGAAGAGAGAGAAAAAGAATTCTTCATTTCCTTTTTACTGTAATTGCAATTTAGTATTTTGCTATGTTTTTTATAGAGAAGCAAGGATAAAGTGACCATAATTCCCACAGCTTTAATTTAATTTATTGAGGTGCTTGATTCTCTTCCCCTTAAAAGAAATTTCATCATCAAAATTTACCTAATAGTTGGAATAATTCTAGATATTTGTCCCATATCTCATCCACAATTTTTACTCAACACAAGTTAGATTCTCTTAAAAATCTAGTAGTCCTAATAGAACTACTTGATCAAAATTGGGACAAACTTCCTTAACATGAATAACATAGAAGACATTGTGTACTTTTACTAGGTTTAAGTCAATCTATAAGCCATAAAATTCTCTCCATAATTTTGAAGGGTCCAATACATCTTGGACTTAGTTTACCCCGTGATCCCGAACCATACAATACTTGTGGTGGGTAAGATCCTTAAGAACACGTGATTCACCACCTAAAACTCTATTAACATAAATTTTTTTGCCAACTCTATGCATTGGTATTCTCTTCTAATAATTTAAATCTTATCAACAGTCTTCTAAACTATCTATGGTCCCAAAAATCTTCTCTCTTTAACTCTATCCTAATGAATAAGAGCTAGCACTTCTTTCTTGCATGTGCAAACTTGTTAACTTCTCTATGGAATACCTTACATTGCATCAAGCACTATAAAAGCAACAAACTTGGTTAGTTACTCCATTACTACTCACACTAAGTCATACCTTTAAACTGTTTTAGGGAGCACAATCATAAAATCCAAAAAAATGTGCTTTCACTTCCATATAGATATAGGTAGCGACTAAAATTCATCTACTGGTTTTTGGTGCTCAATTCTCACTTGTTAATAAGTAAGACATCTAAAAATGAACTTAGTTGTCTCCCACTTCATGCTATTCTACCACTAACACACTTTCATGTCCTTGTACATCTTAGATCCCACAAGTGTTCTAGGTACCTCGAATAGTGATTTTCCTAAAAAATATCCTCTTTTAAGTTATGAACTGTCCTACACATATAACCTATTTCCATGTCTCAAAACACCACCTTGATAAACTTTAAATTCTTTCCTAGTGTCATTTTCAACATTTAGCTTGATTTTCTAGAGTAAGTCTTTTGCCTGTACAATTTTTATTCTATTTTGAAGGGTAGGTTACACTCAAATTTGCTGATTTGGTGCTAACTTACCCAACCATTAGCTTTAGTCCATTCTTTTCATATCCTCCAATAACCGCCTTTTAAGATGTGATCAAAGTGATGAAGTTTCTTTAACTCTTACTATTAAGAGTATCCATCATTAATTAGCCTTTTCTAAATAGAATAAGATGTCTAGGTCACAATCTTTTATTAACTTGAACCACCCCTTCTGTTTCATATTCAAATTCTTTTTGGCTAAAGAAATACTTCAAACTCTTGTACATTGTGTAAACTTTACACTTTTGTTCACATAGATGATGTCTTCATAGCTTTAACGCAAAGACTACTATTGTCAATTTTAGGTCATACATTAGGTAATTCTTTTCATAGGATCTTAACTATCTAGAGGTATAAGCACCACACATCAATACACATCCTAAAAGCACCACCATATGTGGTGAATTCTCCCTCACTATTTAGCAGTACAAGAGCTAAGGTCATGAGTAATTTATCTTTAACTCTTAAAAGCTTGCCTCACATCTATTTCCCATGCAAACTTTACCCTTTTCTAAGCCAATTCAATTAGGGGTTTTTGTCTTTGAAAATCTTTCTATAGATCTTTCATATTAACAACCTAGCCCTAAGAAACAATTAACCTCTATTATTGTCTTCAACCTTTGCTAATCCACCATGACTTTGATTTTCTCTAGGTTAACTATGACACCTCTTTTATGATTGAGTTCCCTAAGAAGGCTACTTACTTCAACTAGAAATTACACTTTTTAATTTAACATATACTTTTTGGAGCTAGCAATTTACCCTAAAATTTCTAGACTAACATAATCTTTTATAATAGGTGCATAAAAATGGACTTGCATCCTTATAGTTTACTGAATGTGCCACTTTATAATTGTAGAGTATTTATGTGTAAGGGCGTAGGATAGCGAGGAGGATGTGCCTATAGCATTTGATGAAACAACTAATGTAGAAACTCTTTGTACTTAACTACTATAGGCAAGAGTTATTTTTTAAGCTCCAAACTTTGTTACAAGGTTGCATATGCATAGAAGAACACATTAAAGAGTGTGAGACATTGCATATTAGAATTAAAGTTATTGAGCCTTAAGAATAGATTATGTCATATTCATTAATGAGTTGAAATTTGAAATTGCTAGTCTAGTGGAATTACAACAATTAAACTTCCTAGAAGATGTGACCAAATTGATTGTTAGGATGAGAAATAATGCAAACATAGTAGCTAATACAACCACCTCATAATTAACACAAATCAATTGTTTGTTATAAGACTTATCCTGTAAAGGAGCGCATCGATAATAAATATGTTGTAGAGGAGAGAGAAGACAACAATTGGAGCAAGACTCCACTTAAGATAAGTAGCTAGGAGATGAAGCATAGATAGCTAAGGAGTAGTAAGATAAGATATTTTAAATGCTTAAGTTGTGGTCATTTAACATTTTAGTATCTAAACAAACATATGATGGTTGCAAAAAGGTTTCCGATTGATGCGAAATAGTGAGTGAAGAGGAGGAGTAACCAAATGTAGTTGGAAAGGTGAATGAGAGTAATAGAAGTTATGAGATTAAGTATGCAATCAAGTGTGTGGAAGGCCTATTGTATACAAGAAGAAGAGCTTCAAGCATGAGATGTACCAAAGGGTGAGCAATGCAACCATACTAGGTACTTAGTGTAAAGGAAGACATATGTTGTTAATATGGTGGGTTTAGCTACACTAATGCTTCTTTCACTATAATGATAGAGTAGTTGGGATTTAATAGCATGACGTATCCATGTTCGTAAATAATGTCTTGGTTCAATGATAAGAACATTGGGCATATTAATAAATAGGTGTGAGTTCCTTTCTTTATGGGATGACGTATTCTAATAAGGTAACGTATGATGTGGTCGCTATGGATTGCACTCATTTATTATTAGGGAGGTTGTGATAGTAGAAAGAAATTCTTTCCCATTCACAATATTTAATTTGTTGCTAATAACAACATAAGATAATTAATTTACTTTTAAAGATGTCTAATTTAGTATATATAGACTTTTACTAAAAGAAGTTTCAAATCCTTGATGTGCCTAAAATCCAAAGTACAAAGTACACTTTCCAATTGATAAATCAACTAGATAACTCCACAAATATGGTATAATAAATTGATGAACAATCTCCCAAAAATGGCGTGTAAAATAGGGAACACGCAATTCCACAAATGGTGTGTACTAAATTAGATAAACCAATTCAATAAACAACATAAGTGATTCCAATTTTCAATTATAAATGGCGTGAACCATGTATTGACTAAAGGAACCCTATTTGCGTGAACTAAAACAAAATGAACCAATCCAATCACAAACTAGATATTACTCACTAGATATAATTGGATGCAACTTAGAAATAACCTTTATATAACTCACAAGGACTCCTAAGCCAACTCGCCACAATTCCACAATTGAAATTGATAAGAGTAGAAGCTTGCAAGAGATGTCTCTCACGGCCACAAAGTGTATATTTTGATGTCAAATGTAATGTCCCTCTAAAATCCTAGTTGGCAAGTATTTATACTTGCTCCTATTAGGTTAAAAACACTCCAAAAAATTACAACTATACCATTATAGGGTGGTCGGTCCTAAAACACAAATTATAAACAAATAAAAGAATCCTAAAAACTTACAACATAAATGGTTCCAAATAAATAACAAACAAATAAAAATAGTCCCCAACATGCCGAGTCTTCAAATCATCTCATCGGTCCTACTCATCTTCGGTTTAGGCCAGTCCATGGATAATCTACAAGATAAATCTTAGTGAGTTTATCCACCGCCCTATAAAGCATGATGAGTGTACCTATTGAAATATACAATACATGAATAATAGAAAAGAGGTTAATAAGCAAATAATTTCGAGGTCGATTTACTCAAAAAGGACTCTCATCGCCAAGATTTGAAATCCTTTGGTTCTTGCCCTAATGATAGGTCTTGTAGGATTTTGATTCCTATCATCTCCTCAGGCCTCAAAAAGATTTGTCCTCAATTCTGACAGGTCAAATGTAGTAGAAACTCTGTATCTTCCTAGCAAGCCATCTAAAGAAGTATCACTGCAGAATCCTAATATCTAAAATACCACAGGGGGTGATTGCTTTCTCTCATCTATTTCTAGGATGTATCTCATTTACAACACAAACAATGACCCATTGTCCACTAAGGTCTCCCTTGTCTCAACCCATTCTGCTGATATCGTTGCCTCCTTTTCTAACTCATCTGTATGTTGCTGACCCTCATGGCCCTCTAATGGTTGGCTCAACTGCTCATGGCCCTTTGAAACCTCTAAAGGTGGATACAACTATCTTTGAACAGTCTGGCCCTCCGATGATGGGCTCATCTGACTCTGACCCTCAGAATCCTCTAATGGTTTATTCAACTGCTCATAAGCCTCTAATACCTCTAAAGGTGAACACAACTGCCCCTGAATAGTTTCGTCCTCTAGTGGTCTACTCATCTGACTCTAATCATCTAGATCCTCTGAAGGTTAGCACATCTATGTCTGACAATTTTTGTGCTCTATAGTTTGGCTCATGTAACTAGAAACCTTAGGAACCTCTGAAGATTTGATCATGTGGCTATGATCCTCAGGAATCTGTAATGGTTGTCTTATCTGTCTTTGCATCTTCTAGACCTCTAATGGCGATATAAGATTCAATACTATACGCTTACCATCATGTTGGAACATATAAGTATTCCTATACCCATCATGTAATACCATACTGTCATACAACTATAGCCTGCCAAGCAATATATGGGATGTACACATAGGAATAATATCAAATTCAAGTTCATCACAGTACTTGTCCCCTATACTGAAGGGTACCCTAGCCCTTCAGTTTAATATTATACGTTTACCATCCTGTTGGAACATATAAGTATTTCTATACCCATCATGTAATACCATCCTGTTATACAACCATAGCCTGCTAAGCAATATATGGGATGTACACATAGGAATAATATCAAATTCAAGTTCATCACAGTACTTATCCCCTATACTGAAGGGTACCCTAGCCCTTCGAGTCACATAAAGACTATCCTGATTATTTAGCCAATGTAATGTATGGGGTTCGGGATGCGGGATAGTTTCAAGTTTTAACTTCGATACTAATGATGACGCTACAACATTAGTACAACTACCACTATCAATAATAATTACGCACAAGTTTCCTTGTACCCTATAAGAAGTAAGGAACAAGTTTTCTCTTTGTCCATCATTAATGGTTAGAGAGGAAGTCAATGCTTGATGTACCAAAGTAGTAGAAGTATGCACATCATTTGACATGGTTATTAACTAACTTCAACAAGTTAACAACACACTTCACTACAAACACCACAAAAACACACCCTTATACACCCACAGTGCTCACACACACAACCAATACAAGAAATGATTATTTTCACTTCAAGTGAAGTTAAATAAATGAAGTACACACGATCACTTCCAAGTAGTTAAGAATTAAATTCAATCAATAAGTATTTAAGTAATGAGTTCAATCACTTTCACACTTTAATGTTTGTTTTTAAATTCAAATTCTACTACTCAAACCTTCCTTTCTTGTCAAGGTTTCACACTATAATAAATCACAAATTGCAGCACCTCAATACACACATAAATGCACAACTTCACCCCCACAAAACTCCCTTGGTCACGGTTCCACCACCACTCACGCCACTAATCAACACTTCTCTAAACAACACACATAAAAACCCACACCAATTACATACAAACCCTTTACTAACTTTACAAAATACAACACCACACACACACCCCTTCAAGTTACGGTGCACTTCTCCACTTCCACACAAGTTATCAAACTGCAACTTACTCTACATACACATACGGTGCACTCGCTTCTATCCACAACACTAACACTTCAAGTGTAGCAACTTCTTGCCTCAACACACTCAATACTACACATTGCAACCCTTCAATTTAAAACACCCTTACACCGCCACATATATACACAATCATGGTGTACTCAATTCACCACAACACCACTTTACACATACAACAATTCACACCGTCACTCACACTTACACACACACGGTGCACTCCTTCAAACAACTATAATAATACTTCAAATGTATCACTTCCTTTCCTTAACACACACAACACTTCTTGTTGAAACCCCTTACACCGAAACCTCACAACAAAGGCAGCAACAACAATTCAAATAATTCCACTAAATGCAACTTTCTCCATAAAAGGTAAGACAATTCAAATTCAAACGACAATTCTTAATGCTACTCAATAACTACTTCAAGTTAATGGATGTTTGAATTTCAAATGTTTTCCTATTCTTCACACAATTTCAAATCTGGAATTTACACCCAACAATACTCAGTTCTAAAATCATACAAGGATCACACTTCCCTTTTTACCAAAAATACTGTATTTTCAATTCTACAACATACACTAGGAAATACACTTTTTATTTTTCCTTCAAAGTTTACATCAACAACAAGATGATAAGGATTCACAATTGCTCCACGTCTACAACAACAAGCAGCAACTACAACTCCTCAACAATACAATTAAACAATTCAATCTCTACTTCACAATTTTGGATCAAAATGTTAAGAACCCTAAATTCCGAAATCTCAATTTCAAAATCCCTCCTCTTAAACCACAAGCTCTGATACCAAATATGATGTGCCTAAAATCCAAAGCACAAAGTACACTTTCCAATTGATAAATCAACTAGATAACTCCACAAATATGGTATAATAAATTGATGAACAATCTCCCAAAAATGGCGTGTAAAATAGGGAACACAAAATTCCACAAATGGCGTGTACTACATTAGACAAACCAATTCAATAAACAACACAAGTGATTCCAATTTTCAATTACAAATGGTGTGAACCATGTATTGACTAAAGGAACCCTATTTGTGTGAACTAAAACAAAATGAACAATCCAATCACAAACTAGATATTACTCACTAGATATAATTGGATGCAACTTAGAAATAACCTTGATATAACTCATAAGGACTCCTAAGCCAACTCGCCACAATTCCACAATTGAAATTACTAAGAGTAGAATCTTGCAAGAGATGTCTCTCATGGCCACAAAGTGTATATTTTGATGTCAAATGTAATGTCCCTCTAAAACCCTAGTTAGCAAGTATTTATACTTGCTCCTATTAGGTAAAAAATACTCCAAAAAATTACAACATGCCACTATAGGGTGACCGGTCCTAAAACACAAATTACAAATAAATAAAAGTGTCCCAAAAACTTACAACATAAATGGTTCCAAATAAATAACAAACAAATAAAAATAGTCCCTGACATGCCAAGTCTTCAAATCAACTCGTCGATCCAACTCATCTTCGGTTTAGGTCGGTCCATGGATAACCCACAAGCTGAGTCTTAGTGAGTTTATCTATCACCCTATAAAGCATGATAAGTGTGCTTGTTGGAATATACAATACATGAATAATAGAAAAGAGGTTAGTAAGTAAATAATTCCGAGGTCGATTTGCTCAAAAAGGATCCTCATCGCCAAGATTTGAAATCCTTTGGTTCTTACCCTAATGATAGGTCATGTAGGATTTTGATTCATATCAATCCTTAGCAATGTCAAACTAATTTTTCTTTTCTTTTTTTTACCATTTTTTTAATCTCTAGACTCTTGTCTCACATTATTGAGACTACAACTCGAATTGGATATGGTTCTATATAAATAAATGTAAATTCATTACAACTCCTTTAAAAACTATAAGTTTCTTAGGCACAATTTTTTTAGTTTAAAATATAAGTTTTTTGATTTACATATGAAGACCAATGAACCATAATCGATGGTCTATAGACCAGCCCAAAATTGACCTTAGATGGTTCAATCCTAGTTCCCTCATATGGGAAATTGTGAATTGACATTTTTGGACCAAATTAGACCCACAACGAAGTCTAGTTCATGTAATTGATGTACCTAAATCAAGCTAAGAGGACTTTGATTGGGACGTTGTGTAGGTTTGCCCATTAGCTCAATCCATGGGTATAATTTTTCAAGGCTAATTTGAAAGAAAATTTCCATAACATCTCCTTTGGATATATATAAGTTAGGAAGCTTAAAAGGTTTCACGAGCAAACGTTCTGTTAATCTAGGTACCGTTGATTAAGAAGAGGCTTCTCAAGGGAAATGGGCTTTCACGAAATCTCTTCATTTTTCAAAGAATTTTAGTCTAATATCAAGCATTATCACTCTCACGAACCGGTACAACTTTGGCCAATAAAAAATAAAATAAAATAAAATTGGGTGTCTCTTCTATCACCAGAAATGATACCAAATCTCCAATTGCCCTGGTGTTTGATAGTTCCTAAAACCACTTCAACCTAGTATTGTGTTCTAAATGCGTTAGCAAGGGTAAGAATTTTTGTGTGTGTCTACACACATCTTTCATTATATGGACCCCTTACACGAGTCTTTTAGTACACAACTCTGTTCAAAAGAGACGTGATTTAAAACATCTATCGCAATTGCTCCACTCTCGGTTGTTTTAGGTGATTGTATTAGGGATCATTCGGAACATCATTTATTCGGCATAGCCTTCCGAAAGCAAATAACGTCATCCATTTATCAAACTAAACTTTGTACACAAAACAGCACAAGCATCTCTATTTCTTTTGACTCCGACGAATACGTACTAAATATAATTCACGGTCATACATAACACATAGGACATAAACACGAAACACATACTTTCACAACCACCGTAATATGTTATATTCATCGTAAAAACAACCGGGTATGCAAAATTATGCTAAAAGAAGCATATCGATGGTTGTTATGTAGGCATACGACGTGGCTGGCTACTACCATCTACGGTGCGGTCGCCGCCTCTGTCGCAGGCTTAATCTGGGTGGTCTTCTCCTTCCGGGCTTCCACGGGACATTTCCATCTCCCGTCACGGCAATATACCCGAGTCGTGAACGATCCAAACGCTGCTCCTAGGGCAAAGGTGACTATAGTTTTTCCTGGTGGGCTCATTGGATCAGGAGAGGTTGAAAATGGAGAAGAATATTGTCGGGATTCAGGAATCAGGAAGATAGATAAATTATCCGTGGCTGTTGGTATTTTGAGTTTCAAAGGGTCAATTTATATACGCATACATGCATGGGTCAATCTTGGATTAAAGGTTGCTTATTGCCCAAGAACTTTCAGGGTCATAGTACAACCCCTTCTCCAAGGATTTGACTGGTCAAAGCATCGGAGAAGACAAGGGCCGATAATTCGTATTAAATGTTTGTATTGGTACACAAACGGATTTGTATTTTTAGAATTTTAATTTATAATTTAGCTGGTTTATTAATTATATATAAAAACTTAAATTTGTAATCTAATTTATTTATTAATCGAATTTTGTAGTTAAATTTAACTTATTTGTTAATTAAAAATTTATAAATAAATCTATAAAATAATTATAAATACATAAAAAGAATAATCATAAAATTAATATTTAAAATAAAAATAATAAAGTCTTAATACTTAAATATAAAATTACAACGCAATATGAGTTTTATAAAACAAAATTATATAATTTATAATATGGTATATATATTATATATTTATATATACACATGTACATTACATATATGTCTTATAATTATATAATCTATATACATATATAATATACATAAATATTTTTTATATTATATATATATGTATGTATATATATATATAGAAATTTTAATGCATGATATAATTAATATATATCTATATGTATGGTATATAATTATATACAAATATATATATGCTATACATATTATTAGTTCTTGTATTATTAAATAGGCTTGTAGGTTAAACTTATGACTTATTTAATAAATGGATTCATAAACAGGTTTACAAGTTAAATCCAAATTTAAATATAAATTTTACTATGTTTAAATAAATATGACTCATTGGTATCTTATGTCAATTTTTTTTCTGTATATAAACTCATTTATAATCGTGCTTTGTTATATTCAGGTTCACGAGTTGTGTCAACTTACCGTGTCTCATGTTTGTATCTAATAGATTCATATATTGAAAACCTCATTACATAATCTAACCTATGTATTAATTGTTCATAAAAACCTAAATCTATAATTCAATCCATTTAATAATTATGAATCCGGATACAATACGATATAATTATAAATAGATTTACATATAAAAAAAATTGATAAAAAATATAAACGAGTCAAATTTATTTAAATACGGTAAAATTTATATTCGAATTTGACGTAACCTACCAACGAGTTGTTTAAATTAGATCCTCAAACCAATTACTCAAAAGCAGTACATCCGCATAGATGTTTCTGTCAATGCTAACTAACTGCGATAATGTGAAAAGATGTAAAAGAGAAGGCCTAAACGCCAGAAACTAACAAGACATAAACTATTAGAAGATCCTTTGGACCCGTTTGTTTGAAGGAAAAAAATAAAAAATAAAAAATCCTTATTGGTGGAAAATATTTTCCATTAAAAATATCTTTCTTCATTTATATTTTCAATTGTGTTTATTAAATATGCCTAAAAATATCGTTTTGACGTTTGATATCAATTTTATGTAAAATTTTTCCATGCTGAGATAAAATATCATCAACTTATTTTTACAAATACATTACAAACCTTTTTATGCAAAAGTAAAGGTATAAAATGTAGATTAATTTTTAGTATAATAATTACAATCTTTACATTCTTATTTTTATGATTTTTCTTATAAGCGCTTAAATTTTTTCTTTTCTTTATTTTGAATTAAGGTTTTTTCATATTTAAAATATAATTTGTGAGTCAATTTGATTCCAATAAGCTCAAATGGACGCACTTTCAAAGAGTTGAAATAGTTGTATAAACTAATATGAAAACAACTTTTTATTCTTAAAACACGTAGGTCATTTTCCTAAAAAATATTAGGATTTTCCCTTTGATTGAAAAATGTTTTCTTACTACAAGAGAAGGAAAAAAAATTCTACTTAAAGAACAAAAAAACTATTTTTAGACTAATAAACACAAGAAAATAAAAAACAATCTTCCAAAAACAATATTTTTCTTAAGAAAAGGGAGCTAAACTCATTATACACATTAGTCATCAACAATAGAAACGAAAAGAAAAATGTCAATTAAAAAGGGCATATTTGTTTTCACATTTTATTTTTAATTTCCTTACATGTATTTGTCCTTTTATAAATACATTCTTTATTGTTTATGTTAAATAGTACTCAATCAGTGATAAAAATAGTATGTGACATGCATATATTTGCTTGGACGAAAATTTACTATGCTAAGGATGTTGTAATCATATTGTGTCGACTTGCTAAATGTATCACATGTAGAATTCAATTCAATTATGAAACATGTGGAGAAAATAAAAAACTAATTATAAAAAATTGTATGTCATGTAGTATATTATAATAGATCAACATAATATGGTTACAGTATTCTTAACAAACAAATTTTCATTTTAACTACCTAATAGAACCCCAAATAATACATATATCTTAGTCAAAAACTCTAAATCAAACTAAAGAGGACACTTTTTTCACTATCCAAACCCTAAAATAAAAAGTTTGTAAATATGCTAATTTGCTTGCTTTAAGGACTATTAGTGAGGTAGGCATGATCTAAAGTTCTGCTGGGGTATACTTATTAGTGACGTGCCATATATATAAAGATTGCTTAACGAAGAGCAATATTAGATTTACAAAAACCAAAAAAAAAAAAAAGAAATTACAAATTAGTTAATTGTATGAACGTAAAAATATAGATCAAATTTTGAAAAACGAAAGAAAGCAAAAGATATCATAAAACCTTCGGATTTCTTGCGAAACCCTTCATTGGGTTAGATGGATTTCAACCTTTCATGCATGCCCTAAGAAATGTAAAATAAAATGTTCCACTTAAAATCAAATTAGCGGAAAAACACGCCCACAGTTCATAAAAAAAAAATACAATAATTATATAATAATTTTTATTTCTAATTTTTTATAATAGTGCAATTTTTTCCTTGCTTCTTCACTGAGTAAATGTTACATGTAATACTTCAATTTTACCTATTTTTATAATTAACTAATTAAAGTTTCAAAGTATCAATTTGTTACTTGAATTTTGTTTACTTTTAAAATAAAGTACCTAAACTTTATCCATTTTTATAATTAACTATCTAAACTTTACTCATTGTTATAACTAACTATGCTATTTGGTATTATAAATAACCTTGAAAGTTTAGAGGTAGTAAACTTTACTCGTTTTTATAATTAACCATGTTATTTGGTATTATAAATGACCTCAAAAATTTATAGGTAGTAAACTAACAAAAATAATTACAATAAAGAAAAATAAAATATGTATTAAATAATAGAGTTTAAGTTAGAGAAAAATAAAATCAAAATATTAAAATAATGAGTCAAGACAAATGGAAGTAAAAAGGACTTAATGATAAGGGCAATTTGGTCATTTGACCGAAAAGATATTATATAGACTCCTACATGTCCTTTTGACCCTTTTCCCCATTCATGCACTACAAAACCTTAAGAGCAAACAACAAAACCCTAAGACTAGAAGGCGACCTTGATCCAATGAACTTACACAAGAACGACTAGTGTAAGAAGATTAAATTGCTGGAACAATACAAGTTGTATCAGGACAATCCAACAACCACCATAATAAGAATTTAAGTGATTGTTCGTAGAGCGACAATTTGAGTAAGTCCTTTAACTTTTGTATAATTAGTATGGAATCATGAGTAAGTTTGGTGTAAATTAAGCATAGGATTACAAAAATCTTTTAATGTGGAATAGATTTGAAGGGTAATTGTGATTAGGGAGTTGAAATTTTAGAGAAAATTGTAGCTTTCGCAAAAATCGAAGAATTCTATAATTACATGGTCTACAACATAGTTGTGCTACACTCATGTACTGGAAGTACATGACCATTTAGGAGAATTACATGACCCCATGCCAAATCACAAAATGACCAGTAGGGTATAGGTAAGAGACATGCTCATGCCAAAAATAAAAAAGTGCACAGTAAGATACATAGGCAATAGACACGGTCCCATGCCAAAATCACAAAGTGTACAGCAAGATACATGGGCAAAAAACATGACCATCTATTAGGCCACGTCCCACCACAGTGATAGCATATGCAGTATACGGACAAGAACACACCCATGTACTTAGATGTGTTGGACCCCTGTTTTTCTAAAGTTAAGTTTTCCACCCATTATCAATTCCTTACTTCTCCTAACTTAACCAAATACCTAAACATAAATTAAAGTAGTTGTTTTAAGTCATCTAAGTGTACATGGTTGTTGATTTGAATAGGTTTGAGGACTAAGGGAGTGTAGAATTGTGAAGAGATCACTCAATGCATATTAGGTACATGTATTCTATGTTTGTTATCTGTGCATGTTAGGTTAGAAATGTAAATTAATCTAAAGTATAATGAAATTGATTGTTGTGCGATTGTGCTTAGCTAGGCTCAAGGAACTGAGAATATCGATGATCGTGAGGTGGCACCTCAATGATCGGTATGTGACGTTATCCCTAGTAGAGTCATGTACCGAAATGATCCAGGTAGATTTAGGATGGTTGAACTCATGGACTCATAGATAGTGGGGAGTACCCACTCCCGTATATGTATATATGTATAATATGGACTCATGGATAGTGAGGAATACCCACTATCATATATGTATATATATATATATAGTGTATATATAGAGATTGTATTGTTGAGAGTTATGTGTTGGAACAAATGATATGAAAGATAATAATTTGGTATTTGAATATCTTGCTTGCATCATGTTTATGTTTATGTTTTAGCATGGCATTCGTATGTGATTGTTGATATACATTATACTGAGCTTTAGCTCACCCCTTGTGAGACCCTTTTTCAATTACAAATACGTCTAGTGAAATTGTGAGCTATGATGAGACGCTAGTAAACACAAAATGATGTTGAAGATTATGTGTATTATAAAGAATGACAAACAAACTAGAAGGAAGACTAGCATTAGAATATGGTGTTTAGACTATTTTATTTAGTTGTGTTGTACTTGAGACTCCAATTGTATTTGAGTTTTAATATGCTTCCATTGTGATTGATTATAGAAGATGGACTGTGGTTAATTGTTGTAGACAGATTGTTATTGCAGCTTCTGTTATATGGAGAGATTAAGTGGGATGTATTAAACCACTTATTCATATATGTGGAGAACTCTTAGTTGATTAGCATGGTTATTGGATATTAATTATGGAGTTTAGTAGATTCTAAGCTTTTGCGTGTCGTTACTTAATGAGGACACATAGTGGGCTATACTTACTTCAGGTTCTAGGGCATTATATTAACACTTTTGAATTTTAAATAGTTAATTACAAAAGTAGATAAAGTTCATGTACCAAATATGATATTAAACCTTTCTTTATTATTGTAACTTCTACCTAATTATAATTCCTAATCATATTTCCAATTGTAATATGACTATTATTTATTTATTTATTTATCTATTACAACACTAACATTTTCAACTATATAAGACTCAAAACCATCTTATTAACTTCAATGTAGTAGATATAAGACACAAAATAAATAATCAGATATATGCATGAAGGATAAGTGTGAGATAAAAGTGGAAATGGAGGGTTATTTTATCAAATGTTTTGGATGGTGGATGAAAATCGCCATTAAAATATGATATAAGAGGTGAATTTTATGGGAGTTAATTATAAAATGTGGGATATATTTTTTAGTACATGTAAGACACTAAGCTCACTCATCCCATTTAATATAATAGATACTTGGAAGAAGTACACATTTAGTTCTTAATGTTTACCTACTTTTCTATTTAAATCCTCAATTCTTTTTCCTTTTATTTGAATTCTCAATGTTTTTAAAATCTTACATAAGTAGAACTTTTATTAAATATGTTTTCCATCCATCTTAAGCATGTATTAGCTTTTGATTAGTTTTAAACTAGTTGGCCAAGATGGTTAGAATATACACAAATTTTTCCAAACCCTTTTCTTACTTTTAATTATTATTTTTTGTATTTTTTATTAGTTTTTGGTGTATTATATTGTTATATAGATTTAATAATATTTTAATTATATTATGCAAATACATATATTTAAGGTTATCACTTTGTTAATAATTTATTATTGATATTTGTTATGGATAGGCAGAAAACTTAATAAATTTAATGGAAGCCCTTCATTCGTAAAGTTGTAAAAATATTGACTCAAATAGGAAAAAAAAAAAAAACCAATGGCTGAAATAAAAAAGTAAGCAAATATTAAAGACTAAAAGTATATTTTTCCTTAGATACTCACTTAGAGTGATGTACTTCATTAAAGTAATAACTTTAGGTTTGGACTTTGGAATTAGTTGATGAATACCATAAAGAGAGTGAAGGTTAGGTGAGCTTACGTAGTGGGCCAACAGCTTTAATTTTTCTAAGGACGAATGTGGTAAAAAGCCCCTTACCTTCTATTTTCATTTTTTGTTTCTCTCTTCCTTTAAAAGTGATCAAATTTGGCAACTTCAATGGAAATATCAACCATTGAAACCTTTGCCAAGATTCTTATATCATGTTTGATATGTTAGAATGAATCTAAAATGGAATTGCAATTTTGAATTCCATTCCATTTCCTATATTTAGATGCATTTTTAAAAATTGGAATCATGATTCCTTTAAATGTCGATTCCAACTCTAAGAAGGTAGAATCATGATTCCATTCCACCTCTTTAATTGAAATACACTAAAATAGACATTTAATATATAATAAATATTCATTTCATTCACAAATTATAGGTATTTTGACAATTACTACTATAATACATGAATGAAATCAATCATTTATAGATGTTTTGAAACATTGAAATGGATTTATTAGTCCTTTCTCATTTCCATTCCTTTCCATTTGAACTTAATCAATTTCTTTTGATTTCATACTATTCCTGCATACTAGATGTGATATCATAACCTAACGGATGCTGATCTCCTAGTAAAATAAATTAAGTTTAGATCCCTTTTACCCAGTTATAATCATCATAAAAAATAATAATAATAAAAGAAAGATGCATCAAAACCTTTCTTAAACCACATCATAAAGTAACTATATCTTATGGCTTAGCAAACATAAGGAGCAACAAATTTGTGTTATGACATGATAACATGATACGAAACAGGTACATATAATCTCATATGAATAAAACTTAACAATTAATAGATCATTTTCAGATTTTCTTGTTTTGACCCCTTAATTAATGGATTAGGTTAGTGTTAAACCTTAGGGCATGAACACAACCCAGTAAAATATCGAACAAGTTTGTGAATTGTTTTAGTAAGGATTAATGGCTTATTAATAGAATAAGGAGAATTAAATTGTAATTCAATAGAAATTGAATATACATGTAATATCTATTACATATCAATAACTTCATTTAATTGACATAAAAATAAATTGTTCGCTATACCTCTAAAATCTATATCTTTCTCCACTTTTCATAGTCTCAACACGATTTATAATGATAAGATATTTTTGACATAAATGATAAATTAGTTATTGAGTAGCAATTTATTAGTTGGAGATATGAATGGCTAATTAATATTTTTGGTAATAGAAATTGAGAATGTTTTTGCCTTAGACTTTCCACCCAAAACCTTTCTATGTTCATTATTTACCCATCTACACTATTAGGGTTTAGAGATTACATGACTCGCTAGTACCCCGCCAACATTCTATTGATGCCTTGCTGGTGTAGAGTTAGCACACCCAAGGCCTTAACTTATAGCACATCCACTTAGGTGTTACACATCGCAATGCCCCCAAACCACTCCCCCCTTCGAGCAAAAGTGATGGTAGCTTTAGGAGCAAAAGATGGCCTCCTACAACCACAAGCCACAAATGGCCCAAATACGTAGAAACTTTATGTGTAATAAGGGGAAAATGAAATAGCCATTCCCTCAAGTAAACATGCAGTAAATGTTTAAGCGAATTGTTTTATGGCTTGTGTTAACACGCTCTTTTAGCAAGTTAGAAGATGAATTAGTTAACCATTTTTTTCCCTCTAAATTTCATAATGATAAAATAAACAAGTGTGTAATTTATCTATCTATTACATAAATTATATAATTGTTATAAATTTTATTTAAGAATAAGATCATATTATTGTGAATACTAAATTTGATTTATATATAATTGAACAATTACAAATAATTGTAATAATTATATCATGTAATCAATAATATAATAATTATAACCATAAATCTACATAACATGTAAATGATGATAATGTTAAAAGCACATACTCAATATTTTAATACATTTTTGAATTACATCATGTAAACACCTCATTTTTTGCCCTAGGAATGAGTAATAATCAATAATAATCAATTTTCAAATTTTCCCAATTTTTCCCTAATTTAGCATAAATAATAAAAATATTCAAAAAAATAAAAATAAATAGGAAAACACATCAATTTTGAAAAATGATTTCAGAAATAGCAATAATAAATAATAAACAATTTTTACAAAATTTGGAATTTTCAAAAAATACAAAAAAATAGAAAAATCGCATTGCATATATGCAATTTGCGAAATTAGAAAAATCAGGAAAGTGGGCTAGCTCAGCTGGTCCGGACCATGGGCTAAGGCGCGCGGTGCGGGTGCGAGGTTAGGGGTTCGAATCGCGGGAGGAGCAGTTTCCGTGTTTTGCAATTTTTTCACTTATCCAGGACACGTGGCAGCATCCGATTGGCTGGAGGAAACGCACGCGCCGGGCGCGTGATCGTCGTCTACCTCGGGTCCGAGATCGCCGGCGAAAGGAAAAATTCGTATTTCGGTCGTTTTGATTCAATTTTTTTGCACAAATCCAACAGATCTTCAACATAAATAAGATAAAAATCATCTAATTGGAATCAAATCGCAACAAATCGAGAGATTGACACAAATCGGAGTTGGTTTTTCTAACCGAAAATCCGATCAGCTTCAATCGGAGGAAATCCGAGCTTATCCAACTCGGTTTCAAGTGCCTATAAATAGAGGAGGAGTAGAGGAAGCCAAAGCACGAATCACAATTGAGAGAAAGTGAGGAAAGAGTGCAAATCGGAGAGCATCGGAGGAGACCCAAAACCGCGAAGCACCGGCCGGAGTTGAACCACCACCAGGAGGCGATCTGGGAGCAAACCACCGCCACCATTGGATTCAGTAACCTCGAGAAGCTAGGATTCGACGCCTCACCCGCTGCAAAAGGCCACCGGAACGCCGTGAACTTGCCTTCTCCGCCGCCGTGCCCGATCGATCCGACCCGACCCACGCACCGACCCGAATCCAGGTAAATCGGGTTTTCTAGATTTTTATTTCTATTTATTTTATTTATTTATTTATTTATTCCGAATTTATTTATTATTTGTTATTTATTATTTTGTTATTTCTTTAGCCATTTATTTATTTGTTGATTTAGGTTTTATTTTCAATAAATAGGAAAATATAGAAATTAGGTTTTTTTTTAGGATTTAATAATGTAAAATAAATAATAAAATATAGAAAAATAATAAAAAAATTAGGAAAATAATAATAAAATTTTAGATGTCAAAATAGGATAGAAAATTCCCAAAAATCACAAAAATTCCCAAAAATCCCAAAAATCACAAAAAATTCCCAAAAATCACGAAAATCAATAAAAATTCCCAAAAATCCACAAAATTCTTAGAAATCACAAAAATAACAAAAAAAATCACAAAATCATAAAAAAAAAATTCAAAAATTATAAAAGAATCATAAAAAATGAGTTTTAGCACTTAGAAAAATCCTTTTCTTCAAATAAATTCAAAATTGATGTTTTTCCCTAAAATCATTTTCAAAATAAAATCCAAGCTTATGCTTAGAAGTTTTTTTAGAAAAAAAATCCCAAAAATGGTAAGAACATAAACTAAAAGAGGTTTCATAAATTAAAATTCACCAAACCAACTTAAAGTTTTCAGAAAAGCGAACTACGACTTGTTTGATCCTGGATAGCAGGTACGTAGGCACCCATTCAGGTCAACCCATAAAATGAAATAAAAAAATCATTTTCTTGAAATAATTCAAAAATATAATAAAAAGTAACAGAAATATAATAAAACACATTTCTAAATAGGAGCAATTTTAGGAGATTAGGTGGTAACCGTAAGGTTTTAATAGGTTAGCCTCCGGACTTAGAAACTCTGGTTTTCCCTTTTCCTCCTTTCACAAAAACGAGAAGAGGAAATAACGATGACTAGTGGTCCAAATTAAGACTAATCCGCTCCTTTAGTCTTAATTCAATTTTCCCAACAACAGTTGGGTGGCGACTCCAAAAATCAAACGAAATTCCTAACTCAAGTCGAGGATCTACATTAGATGAGCATAGGGTCTGGTCTAGATCGGATTAGGAATGGGAATTCAAAAATTAGACTCGACAGGATGGCGACTCCACTGGGGACGCATGTCAGTAGGCCAGCCACCTGAATCTCTTCGAATTGTTCTCTTTAAGAAATGTGTTTCAATTATTACTCTGTTACTAACTTTTCAGGGATTAGTTAGATTTTGAATTTTCTTTACTGTGGGGGTTTGCATGCATACATATGTTTGTGTGAGTAGATGCGGTCAAACCCGGACCGTCCTAGAAACCTAAGACGGGGAGCCATTGTGTAGGTTTCGGGCGAAGTGAGTTGATTCACCATTCGGGACCGATTAGGCTACCCCACCCTATGCTTCGATATGGCCTGAGATCCATTTCTTCGAGAATGCGGGAGGCCATAGAGCTCGGGAACCAATTAGAACCAACCTACTTGCATACATAACATCATAAGGGGTTTGACAATTGAATTACAATGTAATGGTTTGACCATTTCCTTGTAATGTTTTCGTAGTTCTGTTTGTAACTAGGCTATTTCTTATTGTAATAGATGGCTAGCAGTGCAGTCGACCGTCTCCTTCACAAAGAAATACGGGTGTACAAACCTTTGGACCCAAAGTTGGTATTGGGTCACTGGTTTACTTCGTACAACCCGGAGGAGCAGGCCTCTATCCAGCAAAAGATCGGCCCCATACTCTCACTGACAAAGATAGAGGTGAATTTGCCTTTAGTCCGGGCCATGCTCCAATTATGGGAAATCGAGCCCGCTGCTTTCTTTATCGGGCCGCATGAGATCACCTCTACCCTGGAAGAGTACACCCAGTTGCTACAGGCTCCAGCACTAACCGATCAGATCTACATTCCAGACCTAGAGGCCGGGCCAGCCGGTACCTTCAGTAGATTATTAGGCATCTGGAAGACAGCAGTCAACAAAGCCCTGGTGGACTATAATGGGTATTGCATACACATGGATGATTTAGAAGCCTGGTTCATCGCCCGAGAGGACAATGGGGATAGAAAGGACATCCTATGTGGGGACCCTAAGACTTACAGACAGAGAAGGGTGAACGCTTTCATCTTGACAGCCTTCGCCACCATACTATTCCCCACCGGGACCTTCTATATTCACTACAAGGTTGCAGAGCTGGTGACCCAATTCCTGGAGGGAAGATCCTACATCCTGGCTCTACTGGCTGAACAGATCCGGAATTTAAACTTCCTCAAGAAAAAAGGCCATGGGATCCTTCGCTCCAGCCTCAACCTTCTGCTAATATGGTTTGTAAGCCACCTCAAGTGTTTCGGGTTGAACATGGTCAGGAAAACCCTAGCCCAACAGGTGGATCTGGTGGATTCGTGTGTAGAAAAGGCAAAGCTACCCGACGACCTTACCAGCCACAGTTGGGTAGAGCTGCTTAGGAGCTTCTGTGCCGAAGATATTTTATGGACAGCCAGGTGGAGTTGCTATAACAAAATCATCTTGACTTGCAGAAACTTCCAAGCAGTGCCTTTAATCGGAATCAGCGGATGTATCGGATATCACCCAAACTCAGTGGTCCGCCAGTTCGGCACTATCCAAGATATAGTTTATCGGCCCTCGGTACAAGCAGTTACCTTTGATTATCAAGATCCGAGCCTGTTAGTAGCTGAGAAGTTTGTGAAGCTGGCAGAGGTCAAAGCACTTTGGGAAGCTAGAATTGAAAGCCCGAATGTGGACCTCGGGGAATTAGATGGCGAAGTGGGAAAGCACCGAGCCACCAGAGAGTTTGTAATCCACCAGCTATACCAGAAAGGGGAAAGAGCATATCAGGTTCCAAACGTCACCCAACCAAGACCAGACAAGATCAATCCAGAGACAGAAGTATACCTGGAGCAATTCAGGGCCCAAATGGAGGTATACTTTGAAACTGCGGATCATAAGAAAGACATCTGGAAGGGACGTTTCAAAGAATCCGACCAAAGGAACAAGGCCTTAGAAGCACAATTGGAGAAATGCCAGGCCAAAGTCAAGGAATTGGAAGCCGTCATCTGTGGGAAATCTGAGCCTCCACAACAGAAGACTAAAAGAACTAGGAAGTAGACCTTTATTTGTAATATTTCGTTTTGAACTCCAGAATTCTCAATATTAATAAAAGTAAATTTTCAATATTACATTGACAATCAGTTGTCAACCCTTTTAGCATCCGCATGACACATGCATATCATTTTCGCATTCATTACACTAAAAAGCAAAATGCGAATCCAGGTATCAAAATAGCTTCCAGACAATCGAACCCTCCTCGAAGCCCAGTTCTCACGCGCTCAAGAACAAAAATGGCCAATAGCAGTGACAACCACAACAACACCAATGCTGAAGCTGCCTCGGACTCTAGGATCATGTCCCTAGAACAAACAGTCCAACAACTGGCTGCCCAGGTTCACCTCTTAACTGAAAGCATCGGCCTCCTGCGCAACACTCAGCCAACCCAGGAAGAGTATTCAAGGGCCAGAAAGAGGAAAGCAGTGGAGGGACAGCCTCCGGAATATGAAGAGATCAATTCCCACCTTAACTCGGCCTTTGAATATGAGCCAAGGGTCAACCAGGGGCCGACCTCTAATGACCTGAAAAAGGGGATGGAAGAGAGGCAGAAGGAGATGGAGAAACGACTCTTCCAGTAGCTCCATGACAAGATGAGAACCATTGAGGGCCCTGACGGTTTTGAACAGGCCGGAATCACCAACCTACCAACATACAGAGAAGAGGCATACCCCGAGAAGTTCAAGACCCCAGAGTTCGAAAAGTATGATGGGACCGGCTGCCCCAAAATGCATACCAGGCTATATGCCCGGAAAATGAGCAAGTATGCTTAATACGACCAGCTCATGCTTCAGACATTCCAAGACAGCCTCACAAGCCCTGCACTGGTCTGGTATGCCCACCTGGACTTCAACATTGTCAACACTTGGGAGAAGCTAGCCCAGGCGTTTTAGGATTTAATAATGTAAAATAAATAATAAAATATAGAAAAATAATAAAAAATATTAGGAAAATAATAATAAAAATTTAGATGTCAAAATAGGATAGAAAATTCCCAAAAATCACAAAAATTCCCAAAAATCACAAAAAATTCCCAAAAATCACGAAAATCAATAAAAATTCCCAAAAATCCACAAAATTCTTAGAAATCACAAAAATAACAAAAAAATAACAAAAATCATAAAAATCATTAAAAAATTCAAAAATTATAAAAGAATCATAAAAAAAATGAGTTTTAGCACTTAGAAAAATCATTTTCTTCAAATAAATTCAAAATTGATGTTTTTCCCTAAAATCATTTTCAAAATAAAATCAAAGCTTATGCTTAGAAGTTTTTTTAGAAAACAAATCCCAAAAATGGTAAGAACATAAACTAAAAGAGGTTTCATAAATTTAAATTCACCAAACCAACTTAAGGTTTTCAGAAAAGCGAACTACGACTTGTTTGATCTTGGATAGCAGGTACGTAGGCACCCATTCGGGTCAACCCATAAAATGAAATAAAAAAATCATTTTCTTGAAATAATTCAAAAATATAATAAAAAGTAACAGAAATATAATAAAACACATTTCTAAATAGGAGCAATTTTAGGAGATTATGTGGTAACCGTAAGGTTTTAATAGGTTAGCCTCCGGACTTAGAAACTCTGGTTTTCCCTTTTCCTCCTTTCACAAAAATGAGAAGAGGAAATAACGATGACTAGTGGTCCAAATTAAGACTAATCCGCTCCTTTAGTCTTAATTCAATTTTCCCAACAACAGTTGGGTGGCGACTCCAAAAATCAAACGAAATTCCTAACTCAAGTCGAGGATCTACATTAGATGAACATAGGGTCTAGTCTAGATCGGATTAGGAATGGGAATTCAAAAATTAGACTCGACACATCATATTTCCAATAGACATAACATTATCCAACATGTTATTAGTATGATATGCATTGTAGAATTTTGATATAAATATTCCATGAGTATGATCTCAATGTGTTATATGTAATATATTATGTGTTGCATTTCATACTTATTATAAGTATGATATTGTGTTATAACTATTTTATGCATATAACTTCAATTTATAATGTATTTCTTAGTATATATTTTCAATAGATGGATATATAATAATAAGTTTAGATTTACATTTGAAATCAAGTATGAAATTAAGACTCTTCCTTTTGTGTTGGGTTTCTAATCCTGTCTTTCATGAGCGTACAAAACATATTGAAGTGGACTGTCATTCTATTCGAGAAGCTTATGATAATGGTGTTATTTCTCTTCCTCATATCTCTTCTGATCTTCAAACGGCTGATATATTTACTAAGGTTCTTTCTCGGCAGCGTCATCAGTTTCTTGTTGGCAAATTGATGCTTCTTGATCAGTCAGCATCAATTTGAGGGGGGATATCAATCAAGAATGTATGGAAGCTTAGAAACATACACGACCGGATATACGGTCAGAAGGCACAGCCGTGTATTGTGTCAGATAACTCCCAGAAACATACACGGTCAGAAGGCACAACCGTGTATTGTGTCAGGTAGCTACCAGAAACATACACGACCTAATACACGGCTAAAAGGCACAGCCATGTAACACGATCGTGAATATTGAGATATTTGTTTCGTGATTTATTTTTTAAATATGGCATGCATATTTTGTATTTTATATTTTGGTAAAGGAAGATTTGTTTTCCTAGTTTGTAAGATATAATTGCTTGGAAAAGATATTCTCCTGATGTATATATAAACTTGAACATGAATTATGAAAAGGCATTCAGCCAAAGTTTCTCAAAAGTTGTTAAATCTCATATGAATAAAACTCAACAATTAATAAATCATTTTTAGATTTTCTTGTTTTGACCCCTTAATTAATGGATTAGGTTAGTTTTAAACCTGTAGAGCATGAACACAACCCAATAAAATATCAAACAAGTTTGTGAATTATTTTAGTAAGGATTAATGGCTTATTAAAAGAATAAGGAGAATTAAATTGTAATTCAATAGGAATTAAATATACATGTAATATCTATTACATATCAATAACTTCATTTAATTGACATAAAAATAAATAAATAATAAATTGTTTGCTATACCTCTAAAATCTCTATCTTTCTCCACTTTTCAGTCTCAACACGATTTATAATGGTAAGATATTTATGACATAAATGATAAATTAGTTATTGAATAGCAATTTATGAGTTGGAGATATGAATGGCTAATTAATATTTTTGGTAATAGCAATTCATTGAGAATGTTTTTGCCTTAAACTTTCTACCCAAAACCTTTCTATGCTCATTATTTATCCATCTACACTATTAGGGTTTAGAGATTACATGACTCGCCAGTACCCCGCCAACGTTCTATTGACGCCTTGCTAGCGTAGAGCTATCACACCTGAGGCCTTAACTTATGGCACATCCACTTAGGTGTTACACATCGCAATGACCCTAAACCTCTCCCCCCTTCAAGCAAAAGTGATGGTAGCTTTGGGAGCAAAAGATGACCTCCTACAACCACGAGCCATGAATGGCCCAAATACTTAGCAACTTTATGTGTAATAAGGAGAAAATGAAATAGCAATTCCCTTAAGTAAACATGTAGTAAATGTTTAAGCGAATGGTTTTATGGCTTATGTTAACACGCCCTTTTAGCAAGTTAGCAGATGAATTAGTTAACCATTTTTTTCCCTCTAAATTTCATAATGATAAAATAAACAAGTGTGTAATTTATCTATCTATTACGTAAATTATATAATTGTTATAAATTTTATTTAAGAATAAGATCATATTATTGTGAATACTAAGTTTGATTTATATATAATTGAACAATTACAAATAATTGTAACAATTATATCATGTAATCAATAATATAATAATTATAACCATAAATCTACATAACATGTAAATGATGATAATGTTAAAAGCGCATACTCAATATTTTAATACATTTTTGCATTACATCATATTTCCAACATACATAACATTATCTAACATGTTATTAGTATGATATGCAAAGTAGAATTTTGATATAAATATTCTATGAGTATGATGTCAATGTGTTATATGTAATATATTATGTGTTCCATTTCATACTTATTATAAGTATGATATTGTGTTATAACTATTTTATGCATATAACTTCAATTTATGATTTATTTCTTAATATATATTTCCAATAGATGGATATATAATAATAAGTTTAGATTTACATTTGAAATCAAGTATGAAATTAAGACTCTTCCTGTTGTATTGGGTTTCTAATTAGGTAGTTGGCATCACCTATAAGGTAGAAAACAAGGTTAAAGGGAGTGCTGAAGGGCGATTTGGCATAACCACTTTGGTATCTAAGTCATTACAAATATAGTAGAGAAGAATATTCATAAGTATGAAGAAGGTTCAAATCCTTTACCAAGTGATCTTATCTTTATTTATAAGGAATGAGACCAAGTTATTTTAGGAAGAAGATTAATGACCCCATGATCTGCTCCAAGTTTAGTAGGACAAGAACCTTTGATAGCAATCTTTCTTTATCTATTGGGAGCATATTGCACATTCCTTATTTGAAGGCTTGGTTGAATCCGACCAACCCAACCTTGAAGCTAAGGTCCTCATGTGTTCAAGGGCTTCCAAGATGTTTACTTTTAGTGGCTTGATTTAACCATGAGATAGGAGCTCAAATTTGGCTTCTAAAGTTTGGCCTTAAGCTTTAGCAAGTATGATTCGGCTTAAGGTTACAAATGAGCT
The DNA here is from genome assembly GCA_037954665.1 of Laguncularia racemosa. NCBI lineage: Eukaryota > Viridiplantae > Streptophyta > Magnoliopsida > Myrtales > Combretaceae > Laguncularia > Laguncularia racemosa. Next base: position 4,108,487 of record JBBMOL010000003.1, on the reverse strand, counting down.
AAGCCAAACTGAGCTTTCAAAGACTCAAGGTCGACTCATTAAAAAAATTATCGAACTCAAGCCAAACCAAGGTTAAAATTTGTAGGCTTGAGCTTGACCATATTAAGAAGTATAGAGCGCAAGCTCAGCTCATTTATATAATCAAGGTCAAGTTTGTTTATCTAAACAAGTTGACCTCAAACTCGTTTAAATAAATAAACCTAAACAAGCCTAGACGATCTTAAGATTAAGCTCAAGCTCGAGTTCAAGTTTGTTTAAATAAAACGATTAAAAAATGAGCTTAGGTTCAAATTAAAGTTCAAAATTAATTCAATTTTTCATCTTTTTTATTGAAATTAATTTAAAATTTTATTATTTTAAACATAAATTCATAAGATGACAATAAATAGTTGTATCTATAGGAAAGTATACATTATCCAAGCATAATATATTTCAAAGTCTACTACTCCTTAATATGAAGGCAACCAAAAGGAAAAAAAAAAGGGTGTCCAAAACATGGGTTGATAATCACTCTAACGTTATCTTTAATGTACATGTAGACACTATCCTTGCTGCATCATGCCTTGTACTGTTATTATCTTCAAAGTATATATAAACTCCATCCCTTCACCAAAATGAAATCATTAGAACCACAGAAAGTGTTTGCTTTGAAGAAGCTATAATATACCTGAGTAAACGAGCCTGCTTGTAAGCGTATTCGCGAGCCTGCTTATAAGCTTATTTGCGAGCCTACATGTTAATAATATAAACAAACCTACTCTTAAGCCTATTAGCAAATGTAAATAAGAGTTCAAGCTTGGCTAATCTAAATAAATGAGCAATATTTCAAGCTCAGCTTGTTTATTAATCAAGCTCGAGCTAAACCGAGCTTAAAGTGAGTCGAGCTTGAGTAGTTCACAAGTAAGGTTATGTAAAAAAAGCAATCGAATCATGATCAAAACAAACCAAACCGAATTGTAAATTACGTTCGAACTATCCTTTTAGGTTTAAAAAAATTGCAAATCAAATCAAATTGTTTTCTTTTAAGTTTGAAAAAATTACAAACTAAATCAAATCATAAGAAGTAAAAAAAGGAAAATGGCAGTGAAAATCTACATAATATATAACAAAGAAAATATGATTTTATATCACTTATTTAACTCTCCCTCCTATTTGATTTTTATTGAATAACTCACTATTTTTTTTATTTTATGTTGATATAAAAATTAAAATTATCTAAAAGGATACAATGAAACATTCTTAAATATACTAAATAGGTATTGAAGATGATAAGTGATATTAAAAAAATGATAATGAATTAAATCTTTTTATGTTAAATATAAATTTCTATGATTTATTGACTTGTATATGAAAAAAAAATTAATAACACATGTAAAAAAGATTAAAACTATGTATTGAACCTGAGCAAAATAATTTTTTTAGATTTAAAAAAATTACGAACCAAATTTTATAGTTAGGTTTGGTTTAGGAAAAAAAAAATTAACTATACCAAACTAAACCATACTCACTCCTACTCAAGATTAACTCGATTTGTTTACGGACCTAATTGAGCCTGAGAAGGCCTAAGTCTAGAATGTTATATGAACAACACTTCCAGAAATAGAAGATAGACATATTATGATATACATAAACTACATTATGTTAATTATTACATTATTCATCTAGCACATAGAATAAATACGTGTAACATGCAGTACTAAATGAGTAAATAAATAATAATATATAATTATGTTAATTACTATGTCATGGATGAATGTTTTGAGACTGGAAAATTGAAATGTATACGTAATAACCTCAGATCGAGTTTATGTATGAGTGTACAGGAACACTAAAAGTAATTACCAAAAAAAAAAAAAAACTATGAAAAATAGATTAAATAGAAGAGACATATACAGAGACATGAAAAAGAATCAGACCTAGAAAATTGACTATGAAATGACCCATCAGCCACAATTGGATGAACCGCCAAGGACAACTGAAGCATAATATGCTGATCAAAATGACTCTCACCACCAATGTCACTCATTCGTGCATAGTACCATACATGGCCTAATTGCTATGACTAAACCTAACTTTGCTTCTAACAGTTGTACATTTTATATATCGAATCCCGTAAATATTAATTATATAATTTAAAAGAAGAATAAACATATAAAAAAGTAAAAAGTTTTTTTTTTATTTAATTATACCTTTTAGACACACCAAAAACATAATTAAAATGAATAGATATCTTCCTTCTATTAACAAAATGGATATTTATCACATCTATGGATGTAGGATTTAATGTCAACTCTAGACTCACATATGCATTGCCAAGAAGTCGCATTCATGTAATCTATGAATGTAGGTTTGCTCATGAGCTCAATCCGTGGGATTTAGATTTGCTAATTTGAAAGAAAATTTCCATAACATCTCCGTAGGATTTATAAGTTAGGAAACTGAAAAAGGTTTCATGAGTAAACTTTCTGTTAGTCCTAGGTAGCTTTGATTGAGATTAGGCTTCTTAGGGGAAATGGTAGAACAGGGGTTTTTGATTTGTTAAGCTAAAAAAGCTTTCACTATGATGTGTTCGATGTGGGTCATTGGGCATGGTGACTCGATTAATCACTCCTTATATCTTTCTCGCCTTTTTCTGTTGGTTGCTTCTTTCTTTCTTCCTTCCTCCTCTTCTTCTTCTTCTTCTTCTTCTTCTTTCTTCCCCTTCCTTTTTTCTCAACTTTTTTGGGTACTTCTTGGATGGCATCACATTTGAGAACCTTGTAAGCCATAATAATAGGTTGTTTTAGCAAAGCCTTTACTGACGATCACCAAGCAGCTATGCGATGAAAAATTTGAAATTTAAAGGAACGAATCAATGAATGAGAAGTGTTTTGGCCTAAAAACCAACGAAATCTCTTCATTTTTCAAAGAATTTTAGTCTAATATCAAAGTCTTTTGAAAGCAAGTAGCATCGTCCATTTATTAAAACTCTCTACACACACACAAAAAAAAAAAAAAAACAGTAAACAAGCATCTATATTTCCTCGCGAAGATGTACTAAATTTACAGTCATAACACAAACGAGATATACAAGTAGGTAATACGATGTATTCATCGTAAGAACATAATCGGCAGCACAGGGTACTTAAAAAATTATGGTAAAAGAGCCCGTGGCTGACTACCATCTACCGGGCGGTCGCTGCGTCTGTGGCGGGATTACTCTTACTCTGGGCGGCTTTTTCATTGCGGGCTTTCCAGGGACATTTCCACTCTCCATCATGGCAATATACTCGAGTTGTGAAGGAGCCAACGATGGCTCCAAGGGCAAAGATGACGACAGTTTTTACTTGCGGGCTCATCGGATCAAAAGAGACCTAACTCGGAGAAGAACTAAAATGGAGGCAAGCGAAGTTATTATCAGGTAGATAAGACGGATGGATTATTCGCGACTGCTGGTATTGGTTCGTTAGGACAATTTACATATATATATATATACATAATAATACAACATGGGTCTTAATTTATGATTTTGGATTAAAGGTTGCTTAGTGCCCAAGAACTTTCATCATCTGTGTGCAGCCCCTTCTCCAAGGAAGATTCAACTGGTCAAAGGATTGGAGGTGACAACATGGTTAATTTTTATATTGGGAATAAAGCAGCCATTTTATATAGGATAACATCTATCTGTGCAGCCTGCTGTCTTTCGGGGATTCTGTGGGTTGATAATCCTTATCCTTGCCATCTCTGGTCAAATGTATAGCTTGTTAAAACCAATTTGGATTTGCTCACCTCACACTCTAAATCGAACTGCATTTTATGCTTTCCGATCTTCTCCAATCAAACTGAATTGAACTGTTGCTTAACTCAGCGATGAAACCGTATTCCTTATTGTTTTGTTCTTTTTTTTTTTTTCTTTATATATATATATATATATAAAGATAAAAATTAGAAGTCACAGAAAACATCAAAACAAAGAGCTTTAGTCAATCCCCTATCCAATAACTCATAGGCAGTACGTCCGCATAGATGTTTCTATTAATGCTAAGTAACTGCGATGACGCGAAAAGATGTAAAAGAGAGAGAGAGAGAGAGAGTAGTTAGATGTGTAATTATTTATCCGATTATAGCAAAATTTATCAAATTACAGTAAAAATAAAATCTATTAATAGTAAAAAAAACTATCAATAGCTTTTGAGAATCTATCATAACTTTTATAAGAATTGTTAATATCAATATTTTCTTTTTTTCCTTTTAAAAAAAATCAAATAACATAATAACATTTAATAAAACCCATTAATAATAAAAATGTAATTATACTGTATAATGATTTTTAAGTGATTCTAATGTATACTTAAAAAACAAGCATTGGACCCATTTGTTTGAAGAAAAAAAAATTCTTATTGGTGGAAAATACTTTTCATTAAAAATATCTTTTTAAAAATGACTTTCATATTTTGACCGCTTGATAGATAATAATATAAAAACAACCTTTTATTTTTAAATACATTGTTTTCCTAAAAAATGTTAGGATTTTCCATTTGATTGAAAAATGTGTTTTGTTGCAACAAAATATTTTTTTCCTACTTAAAATTATTTTCAAACTTACAAACATCAAAAAAAAAATGTCCTTATTAAAACAAATAGAGCTAAACTCATTATATATATATATATATATATAATGTCAAATATAAAAGGGGCATATGTGTTTTCTTTTTAAAAGGAAAAAAGAAAAAAGAAAATTCTAACATGTATTTATCCTTTTGTAAATGCATAATGTATTGTTTCCATTGCGTAATAATTGGTCATTGGTTAAAAATAGAATATGACATGCATGGGTTTACTTAATAGGACCCCAAATAATGCATATATCTTAGCCAAAAACCCCAAATCAAACAAATAATACACTTTTTTTTCACTCTTAAACCCTAAATTAAAAATTTTATAAATGTGTTAATTTACTTGCTTTAAGGACTGAGTAAGATAGGCATGATCTAGAGTTTTGCTGGGGGATACTTATGCAGGGATGAAGATTGCTTGATGTAGAATAATACCAATTATAGATTTGTTGAAGAAAAAGATAAAAGGAAAAAAAAATACAAATTAGTTAATTGTAAGAACGTAAAAGTATAGATGAAATTATTGTATTTTGAAAAAAGAAAGAAAGCAAAAGATACCATACAACCTTAGGATTACTTGAGATTGAGAAGAAGACCTTCACTGGGATCAAATCTATTTCAGCCTCTCCTAAATGCATTGAGAAATGTGAAATAAATTGTTCCATTTAAATAAAATACTTCACTTGCTTATAACTTCATTAGAGCAATAACTTTGGGTTTGGACTTTGGGATTAGTTGATAAATACCATTAGCAGAGTGGAGTTTCAGTGGGCCTAAGCAGTGGGCCAGCAGCTTTAATTATTCTAGGGACACATGTGGTCCAGCAGCATCTTGGTTTTTTTTTTTTTTTCCCTTCCTTTGTTTATTGAAGATGGATAAGTTCGAAGTAACTGGTTGTAATTATTGGAAAAAAAATTTAAAAAAATATTAAAACCTTTTTTAAACCATATTATGAAGTAACCATATCTTATGGTTTAGCAGACATAAAGAATGATAAATTCATGATAACAAACAAACACAGAATTTCACGCGAATAAAACTTGACAATTGATGAATCATTTTCAAATTATATCGTTTTGATTGGATTCGATTAAGATTAAACCTGCATAGCACAAACACAATTCGATAAAATATCAGACAAGTTTGTGAATTGTTTTAGCAAGGAATATATGGTTAAGCTAATGGTTTTATGACTTGTGTTATCTATCTATCTATCTATTATGTAAATTATATAATTATTATAAATTCTATTTAAGAATAAGATCATATTATTGTGAATACTAAGTTTAATTTATATATAATCAAACAATTATAAATAATTGTAACAATTATATTCACGTTATAACCAGAAATTCACATAACATGTAAATGACGGTAATGTTAAAAGCACATACTCAATATTTTAATACACTTTTGCATTACATCATATTTCCTACATACATAATATTATCATACACGTTATTAGTATGATATGCAAAATAGAATTTTGATATAAATATACCATGCATATGACCTTAATGTGTTTTGTAACATATTATGTGCTCCATTTCAAAAAGACATTTAATATTCAAACATTTTAGCATTATGCATAATTGTACCATATATAAGTGCATATCCAAAATATAACATATTTTGTTAAAATTTTCATATTAAATTGTTTTATTATATTTTATCTACTATAATCATGTATCCAACACATATCATACTATATGTATGATATTGTATTATAACTATCTTATGCATATAACTTCAATGTATCATGGATTGCTTATTATATATTTTCAATAGATGAATATATAAAAGTAAGTTTAAATTTACATTCAAAATCAAGTATGAAATTAAGATTCGTATATAAATAGAAGAAAAGTAACAACCATAATAAGTGTGGAATCCCTCTCAAATGAAGAGAATTTTCTTTCTAAAAATTAAAAAAAAGGAAGAATTATGGCTGAATCTTAAATTTTACTTTCAATCAAATCATTTATAAGGCCAGTTCTAACTCTAGAGCAAATTTTATAGCATAATTTATCTAATGAGAGGTAGCTCCTCTAAGGCACCTTAGCCACAACTGGATGAACCGATAAGGACAACTGAAGCATAAGATGCTGATCTAAATAACGCCCACCACCAATGTCACTAATCCTTGCATAGTAGCATACATGGCCTGATTGCTACCACTAAACCTAACTTGGCTTCTAGTGTACATTTCATAAACTAGATCTTATAAAGGGTTGAAAAAGAAAATTTTCATACTTTTCAATATTAATTACATACTTTATAGAAAAATTAAGTAAATAAAAAAATGAAAAGTTTTTTTTTTATTTGATTGTTTAACAAGTGTCTTTAGAACACACATTAATAATTTATTCATCATTTTTATATATCTATCCATCGATAGACTGTACACATTCCCTTGGTGAATATATGTTTAAATAGGATAAGACATTGTTTATCATCCAAAAATATGGCTTCTCGATTTATCAAGATGCTAGCAGTTCTGATTTTGCTCAATAACCAATTCTTCACTGCGGTCTTGGCTAAAACCGTCCCATGTCCTCCAAAGAGTCCACTTCCATCTACACCTAAGAAGTGCCCAGAAGATACTCTGAAATTTGGTGTATGTGGCAGCTGGTTAGGACTAATTACTGAGAACATTGGAACCAAACCAAGCAAGGAATGCTGCAGTTTAGTGTCCGGGCTTGCGGATCTTGAAGCTGCATTGTGTTTGTGCACAGCAATTAAGGCCAATGTACTGGGGATTATCAAGCTTGAAGTACCTGTTGCTCTAAGTTTGCTGGTTAATGCATGTGAGAAAAATGTTCCGGAAGGTTTCGTATGTGCATAAGAGGTCCTCGTATGGCTACCAAAGTATATGATGGATGCTCAGTTTCTGTTCATGTAATTTTCCTTTCCCCCTATCACGCGTCTAAGTTGCTAATTGTTACAATCGGCTCATAAGAGGCCCCTACTCTACATGTCCACGGAACTAAAAGAATAAAGATTGGATACCATCTTTGGATACTATCTTTTTTTAATAAGGGCATGTTTGAATTATCTTCTTCTTCTTTTTTTACTTAATTTGTATCTATTTTGTATATGTATCTACTTAAAACCTATCATTTAAAAAACTTATTAATGTGATTAAAACAGTATCGTGGAATAAGAATTGACAAGTAAAACTTCATATATTTTTAAAAGAAAAGGTTAATGCATATATTTATATATGTGTGTGTGTGTGTGCGCGCGCGCGCCACAATGATATATAAAAAAAAAAACAGATTTCCTCTAATTGAGTTGTTCGCATCATGGTGGGTTTCTCTAATCTTGAGCCAAAGCTACTATGGATTGGTTCTGGGCCTGAACTCGAGCTCTACCTCTTCAAGGATGAGTTCATAGAGTTTCACCAAGATTTAGAAGCTCTATCGTGATTGGAAATGGAGTTGCGTGGTAGTAGAAGATCCATCACAGCCACCTACAGATATTTGTAAAGTTTTACTAGGCTTTTTTCGTGTCTTCTCAGAGCGTTACATCTAATCCATACATTGAATGCTTCACAGCTTCCAGCAATTAAGCGGATTGACTGTAAGATAAATTCTTTATAATCTATTCTATTGAGGATCATGATAACTATAATATTATAAGAAGCACAATAGGGATTTTTCCCCCTCTTGTAGTTAGGAGGTGGGATGAACAAAAGATAGCAAATGTATGCTCACTTAAGGAATTAACGAGAAAAGGACTTTTGATTGAACAATTTAAGCCAATACCTTAAACTCTTATGGCGGGTGGGGGGTGGTGGGCGGGCGGTGTGGGTGTGGTTTAGAATAGTTTATTAAGTTTAGAATCGGACCTATCTCCATGTCCCAAGCATGCATGTGAATCTGGATCATTCGGGAGACAGACATGCTGTAGCTATTAAGAAATATAAACTAATAGGCAGCTGGACAAAACATAATCAAGAATGGCGTTTTAGCAAAACAACTTGGACAACTAAGGCGAAAACAAAAAACAAGCTATATGAGTAGACAAGGCCAATCTGTCTTGATGCGCTTGAAAATAGAGGAAAGAAAAAGGGATCACGGTTTCAGATCTTTCACACATGTTGCTTGAAGATTATCATCATTCATCACAGTTTATACTGGTTCCGCACATAGAGCAAGACCAAAGTAAAACTTGCACAGAGACTTATTACAACTTATTCTTCACGCTCCACATCTGTTGAATGAATAAATGAACTTACGAAGAAAGCATGCATCTTGAATAAGAACGATAAAATCTCTCAACAAAACGTTGAAGAAGAATTGAGTAAGACAATTTCAAGAATATAGGAAGAAGATGATGCTGCAGCATTTTAAGCACACTGGAAGCCTTTCGGAACACCTTTTCCACAGTAATTTAGCAGCAAGCTTAGGGAGACAGGGATATTAAGATTGATGCCCAATACGTTAGCTTTGATGGCAGTGCAAAGGCAAGCAGCAGCTTCGAGGTCAGCAAGACCTTTAATCAGACTGCAACAAGGTGTCTTCGGTGGGGTTCCTATAACGATGTGCACCAAGTCATTTAACAAGTCAGCACATATGCCTAACTTAAGGGCGTCCCTTGGGCAATTAGCAATTGCAGGTGATGGCGGAGGACATTTTGGTGCCTTTGGAGGTGGTGGTGGTGGTGGTGGGCAAGGAACATGGGTCGCACTTACCACAGAGAAAAAGAGTAAGTTAAAGAGAAGAAGCGCTGCAGCTATGGTGGGTTTGGAAGCCATCTTGGAGGAAGAAAATGTAAGACTAAGCAAAGGAGCTTGTGTCTGCACTATTCAGTAGTTTCGATACAGACTACGGAGGTAGGATAGACTTTATACAACAGACACCCATGTGAGCAGAATGGCATGGGTCAGATTCTGGTGGTGCAACTTGGAAAACAAGACATGATTTACACCTGTAAGTCTACAGGATTGGGTTGGATCTAACACCAGAAAACAAAATGACAGCACCATTGAGGTAGTTGACAGATTCTCCAGATCACAGATTTAAGAGACAAGAATTGCTGTCCCAAGTTTGCTAATTTATATACCAGGTAACAGTCAGACCCTTCCAGATATATCTATAAATAAAACAGTGTCATTTAAATATTTCCACAAGAAAGCAATTGATCCATGGTTATTTCTATGAAGTTAACCATTCTGAATTTCCAGGATAATAATAGATGGTGTATAACAAACTGTGATTTAATAAATTACACCATCACCAATAAGTATAAGAATCACAGGCCTAAGAAAAGAATAAAATATTGTTGGAGTTTGGACAAGGAGTGATTCCCCAGCTTATACCAGATCAATATATGAAGATGCAGGGTACCTCTCCTTTCAAAGAGCCCTTTATGTTCTTCTGGCTTTACTTGAGTGAACTATTTTTAACATGATTTCATCTTATGAGAAAAGGATGGAAATGACAGGTCATAAACCATATATAAGAAAAAACCTTGAAAAAAGTAACCATTCTCTTGAGATTTGCTCTTATAGATGCAGCTAAGATCCTTGGCCACATTACAGGGCAGAAAATATTGCCATTTTCTTTTAGGTAATTTCAAGATATTGCCATGCTGCATATCTACAGAACTGAGGTTACCTTTAATGAGGTTTCAATAAGATGATAACACGATGATGACCACTTCTTGTCTCAGTTATCCGACCAAGGTGTCGAAGAACCTGCAAACCACATGTAACACAGGAGTGATATATTTCAGTTGAAACAATGAAATATTTTAAAAGTAAAACATCATATCAGACACCTCTTCTAGTTCAGTCAAATTTTCCCTCTTCTTTCCTTGATTCTGTTACAAAATTTAATGAACACAATTTGTTCTCTACAGAGTAAAAAATCCTTTACTTAATGGTCTCAAGAACCTTATCCCAAGCAAATTTTGTTTAGTATACACAGGCAATCAGGATGAAGCACCTTTAGCTACATGTCCCAACAGCATAAAGTACTTCACTACAACTAAGAGGCAAATATTTTCCACTTCAAAGATTTATAACTTAACAGTTTAAAAAGGGTAAGAGATTTACTGTCAGTATTGCTTTCCCTGTGTTGTCAAGCTTCAAACTTGGTCCTTTAATGTCTGCTTCCAGAAAGAAGTGTTTTCCCTTTACTGCTTCTGTCATTGCAATGTCTCTTAATTCCTGCGTGTTTCATTCACATAAAGAAATGATCAAGGATTAATTCTTTAAATGAACTGTAGAATACTAGATATGTAATAGATGCTACAAGCAATTGTTCAACACCTTAAAATTAAATGGTAGGCAGATCAAGATGCAATGTATACATCTAACATATAAAACCTATTCTAAGGAAAAGGATACTCAAGATAACAAATACCTGTCTTCGTTGAAAAGGACACACAAGATAACAAATACTCTGCATGTAGAAATTCACTTACCAGGGCCTTTTCCCAGAGATTTTCTCCCACCTACATTGGCAGCAGCACACAATCAGAAATTATCACCGCCTTTTAGTTACAGGAAATGCAATTTTAATTGATAGAGACCTTCTTCTTTGGGGCACTGATGAGCTGAGCATTGGCTTCAGCATAGGCAGACATATCATTAATAGCTGCATTGACCTTTTCTAAATTGAGCCTTCCCCTCATGTATCTGCAGTTGCAAAGTGTTGAGAAATCAACCAAATAGAATTGATGTAATAGATCAAACAACAAGCATTTTGAAACAGATTGCAATTGAGAAGTATAAATCCAGAAAGCTTGCATTAAATCCAACCTTGATTATCTCAGCATTATAGAAGACAATATAAATGTTTTACCAATAATAAGATCATTCCATTGGCTATTAAAAAATTCTCTGAATTGAAGAACTTAGGACAATGGGATTAACTTTACTCATAACTACATTGCCAGTAAGAATACCACACTTACGATGACAAAGAATCTAGTTCATCTGCAGTTATGTACCACAATGGTGGGGGAGCACGTCTTTTTTTCTCCTGAAATTGTAATCACGTCCATAAGTTACTACTGTGACTGATCAAAAGGTTGAGATAACAGATAGAAAATAAAAAGAAAACTCACAAGAATCATGTTTGTCCTATAAGTCTGTCCTTATTTCAATGTAATAATTTTGGACATTCAAATAGATATAAATTGACAAAATATAAATCTTACTAGGCATACTTCACCATATTAACCATAGGAATATTGAGATACCAGTGATGAAAATCTTCAATCGACATTTTGATACTCTTCCTTTTTCATTTAATCAGTTAAATTTTCCATTATTAGTATGTATGTCACAACTCCTACTCTTCCTTTTATTTTGGTTAGTTAAATTTTATCATAGGCATTCAAAGTGTATCTAACAAAATCTATCACATTGGAAAATCCTCAAGATTTTTCTGAATATTGACAGACATTATAAATATTTTTTTATATGGCGGCCCCCCCCAAAAAAAAAAAACATTTTATTCTTTCCTCCCCTTACTTAGGATGCTAATTCTGACAGTGTCAACTGCTACCCCTTGTGTGACATTTTGACGCCAATGAGGAATGCTTGTAGAGGTGAACTAGTTCCAATTTGTGAAAAAAACCCTCGTAGAAATGGAACCAGGAAGAATGTGCACTTCATGGAGAACACTGGATCACAATATTTAGTATTTATGTGATAGAACCAGCTGCAAGCTGATGTCTAATTCTTATCTTTATAAGATACCCCACCTTCGAGCTCCACCATAGACAAGAGATGAGCCCGACTAAACACACATACTGACAAACAATATCTTCATTAGGACAAACAATGCGTAATGAGAACCATGCCTGCTTACTTTTAAACCTCAATTAGAATAAATATACTGTGCTTAGATTCTGACTTATTGCATTCTCAAAGATATTGTCCTCAAATGGTGATTGGCTACAAAAATTATCCTACAGCAGATTGGTTAAACCCAAGCAAGATAGATATGCTCATAATTGGTTTCATGTTGACTATATCTTAGAAACTTTCCTAAAAAATGCTTATAATCTCCCCCTTAAAATGAAATACGTTGTTCAAACAGCTTGTATGATTGCAGATTCCTTTTCAGGAAGTGGAATTCATTTACCTTGGCTATTGCTACAACAGGTTCATCATCTTGTTTCAATTGACCAAAAGTAGGGTCTTGCTTGGCATCTTCAGACTGCAATCTGAAATTCAATCAATGATATAATTCTGTGTTTACACAGTAAATATAAATAATGAAATCAGCAGATTCAAAAAGCTAAGTAATGAAAGGTATTGCTACCTATTGTATGTGTCTGAATTCAACATTGCTGCTCTTTCATGTGCATGCAAGGGAATGTGAACAGATAATTTCTGCAGTTTCCCCTGCTGCCTCAATGATGCCTCAATGACCTTCTGCATTCATAAGCACGGTCTAGCTGAGTTGATTTTGATCAGAATATATTCAACTTCTAAAGGCAGAATTATCTTGGCAATTTGCACATATGTTGGAGGGACTAAACCTACAAATTCCACAAAAGAGTACAGCCTTTTTTAATGGAAAAGGGAGAGAAAAGTGGAAAGAAAAGAAGGTGGGAAATAATTAACTTGTGCTTACGTCTTCTAGCAGTGAAATACTTTTACTCAGTCTGCTTGCAGCACTTTTCTAATAATCTATTCCCTATATTCTGAATCCAGGAAATGAGATTCAGGATCAAAGTTGAGAGAATCAAAGCAAGGTTTTTTTTCACCTATACATATACGTATACCCATCTATTGTACAAATAAAAGCAAAACTGCAGAAATGATCATAGGTGTTTCTGACCCAAGGTTATACAAAATCTATAACCTTACAGCCCAAACTCTGCACTTTCTTGCAAACAATTTTATCAATCCCAGTGTGCATCTGATGATAACAAACTCATAGCAAGCAGCAGTTTTTCCACCTCCCAGAAAATATGTTTAATTCATTCTCCAATATCCCTTTCAAAAGATGGACTTGCAAGAATAGGAGCAATCCCTAACGTTGCTGTAATGACAAATCTAATGTTTCACCATCATTTTATGTATGGGCAAAATGAAAATTCACCTCCAAAACGATTGGGTCAAGTGTGGATATACAACCTTATAACTCAAAAAACATGAATTTAGTGCAATAGCTTTTGAATGCACCTCTCTCTTCACTATTGCTAAAGTTCCAAAAACCGTGACTGTTTGCGAGCCTTATAGGGATGGTTTAGAATTTTTTGTGACAACTAAGAAAGCAAGTATATATTTTCAAAAGTTGTGGAAGGAAGAGTAATGTTCTATAAGTGATGAGGATTTATACGCATTTGACCAATAGTTTTTTCGAGTCAAATTTTACAATTATCTCCATATGTTTTCAGAAAAATTACAAAAACACGACCTACATTTTCACACTATTAGATATTTTTATCCCGTGTTTTTTTCTTTCTGCAAATACATGATCCCAGTTGTGATCCATTATGTGATCTTAGTCCATTGTTGAAAAAGGATAAGTACCACCACTATAGCCTATAAGGTATTCAAAACACTTCTTTTCAGTTCTTTTCTCTCACAAACTATAAATTAGATTGAAAAATCCCCAAATGAAAAACTAAATAGACAAATGTTTACTATTTGATTCAATTTGAGGCTTTCTCAAATAGTGTTTGTAAGGAAACAAAAGTGAAAAGAAGAAAGTGTTTTGGATGTTTTCCAAGATTACACGCATGGAATGTATACTTTATTAATAGTGCACTAATGTTTACATAATAGAGCAAAACCCAGGTCATGAATCTGTGGAAAAAAAAGGGATGGCAAAGTGCAAACGTATGAGAACACAGGTCATATTTTCGTAATTTCCCTATATTTTACCTCATAGGCATCAAATTTTAAATTCTATCTTTTGATCAAAGAAATGAAGTTGTTTTATGAAAATTCCTTTGCATACAAGCCCTTTGATATACCCCTCCAAATTGATTCTTTCATCTAGTAATCGGAATTGGAACTCCAAAAAATTGAATATAAGTGTCAACCCTTAGAATTGAGTCAATTGACACATAAATTTCAATTCTAAACTTTATTACTAATCTATGAAAGCCAGCAAAACTACTCAAACTCAAATCTTTAAATTTTCAAAGATAATGTTCCAAAGCAATTCCACTACAACCAATTACAATTGATCAAAGCCAAAATCCTTCTTTAAACTATCGCAATCACACATGCAACTCAAAGTTTTTCAATTGCAAGCTGAACACCCCCTAGTATCTGTACAATCCACTAATTCTGCAGACATGTCAATGAAATCAACAAATCATATAGTATCTACTAAAGTTAATCTAGCTATAGTTAAAATGATTACACTGATCCCATATATGATATTAAACTCAATCAAAGAAACCTCATAATTTCTAAAGGCAAACCCATAAGAATTGATTCTAACCGCCTAGCAAGCCATGACCCGACTAGGAGTTCAGGTGTACAATAGAAAGAATCAAAAGTTTCAAGGGTGTCAAAGTAATTTACACAGCCATGCTTTTTATTTCAAATTATTAATGTTCCAAGTCTCTTCTAAGTCCAAATTCGACACCGCCAAACTCAATGGAAAACTTCCAGCAAGAGATCTAAACCCTAAAATAAAGGGTAAGTGAGGGCCAGAGGAGAGAACCTTAGCTTTAGGGAGAGCTTCGGTTTCCTCACGCAAGCGGCCCTTGATAACCTGCACCTGCAGCTCCATGGCCGTCAATGCAGCATCCAGCGCCGACAAATCGGTCACGCTACTGCCCGCATACACTATCGAATTCAATAAGGCATAATCTTTCAATACTTAAATATATATGTTGAAATGGATGGATAAAGCTAAATTTACGTACTGTTACGGGCAATGACGAGCTCTTGCAACTCTGTGATTCGAGTGTTGAAGGACGACATCAAAGAGTCTAATGATGCACCCGCTTTCTTTGCATCCATCTCTCTCTCTCTCCCTCTCTCTCTCTCTCTCTCTCTGTGGATTTTGTTATAGTTGATTTTTGTTTGAACATTTAAACTGTTAGAATTGGGTTTTGGCGGTAAGCCACGGCAGAGTTTCAAGTGTGGGAAAAGAAAATAATGAATGTAATTTTAAAAAAAAAACCTAAAAATGTGGCATTTTTAAAAATACAGTAGTTAAACTCATAATTTTAAGACACAATATTAAATTGTATTAAATTGCATATCAGCATATACTGTATTCTTTGGAATATTTTTATAAAAGATGTACTTTTAAGATTTTTTTCAGAAAATATTTCTCATGTGGATGTAAGTCTACGTTTATATATTATTATGGGAAAATGGGAGGATAAAAAAAGAAATGAGTAGACATATTGCTATTTTGAATTTTATATATTTTCTCTTAAAAGATGAAGATAACTTGTTAGGACTTAAGAGTACATGCAATATACATATCTCAAATAAAATAAATTTCAAATAATAAATCACGTTATATTTATATTTAGGTATAATATCACATTGACTATTTGCAAATAGTAATAGTTTATAAATACATGAACAATCTTGGCAAATATATATATATATATATATAAACAATCCTTGAAAATATATTAAAATCAAAATTTATAAATATCATCTTAATTTCTATCTAATATAAACAAGTATTAAAGAAAAGGAAGGGCATACCATAGAGTCATATTTTGATATATTTTGATATGCTATTGTAAATCAAGTAGGTTAAAAGCTTTTTATTAAATGTTTTATTTCTTTTATTCTTAAAAGTTATCTTTTCTTTTTTTTTTCTTATATCTTCTTTTCTAAAGTTCATTTTTTCCTTTTTCCTTTAAAATGTTCTTTTCCTTTTTATTTTGTATTGATAATTTAATATTGTGAGTGTATGAGTTTGGATGTGAAGGTCATGTGCATGTTATGTGAAAGTGTGTTACACATAAACAAATGAGAGATGCAATACGTATTGTAACACCCCAAAATCCGGGTACGTTACGGCCTACCACATTTTCTTAATATTAGAAAACACGCAAAAGCTCAATTGCTATAATTCTCTAAACATTATCTTTCAATTATTCAATATAATAAATAAACCTTTTAAATTACTACAGCATAAATATTCACGATCTCCAACAATACTACAATTTACGAAAGAAATGTATATCCTCCCAAACATAATTCCTATTTAATTTCCTCAATTTAAATACAGTAGAAGCCTTCAACAATTTAAATAACATGATAATCAAAATCACAATTACAAATTATTCTATATTCTCCTTTCTCCTTATCAAGATCCTACTCATCATAATACGTGTACTTCACATTCTCCTTCGTATCATGATTCGTTTCTACAAGGGTTTCATCATACCCTATAATCTCTCTTATAGCATCTGCAACTAAAAAAATTTCCCACCAAGGGTAAGCTAATGCCCAGCATAATGTATACCTGCATACACACACGCATGCCATGCCAAAAGCAAATAACACATGCAAAATGCAACATAATATTTATACACAATTTTTAGCTGACACACAATTACATTATAAACATTTTCACACATAACATTCACAAACATTCTTTCATAATCCTTCCACAAGCAATATATACATATATATATATATATATGACAAATGTATTCTACTTTGTCCATAAGTCTATTACCATACATAATAATAATATATATATATATATATATATGACAATTACTATCCATGAGTCTATGAGTCCACACACATCAACCTTCCACTTTACACACCATAAACTTCCACGTCATGACATTCCACATAAGACCCAAATCATTTTGATATATGATTCCACTAGGGATAATGTCACATACTAATCATCGGGATGCCACCCCAAGAACACTGACCCACACTCGGTTTCTTGGACGTAGCAATTCACAATCACATGCACACTTAATTAGGTTCATTTACAATATTATTAAATCCACATGCAAAAATCTAATTTATCAAGTACAAGTAACAAACATGGTATACATATACTTGACTTTGCAAAACTTAGTTTGTCTCATACTTTTTTAGCTTCACAAGTCTCTGAAACCTATACATGATTCAAATTATTTATTTTTAGAATTGTATTCCTATAACTATCAAAAGAAAAATATACACATTTCAATTCAACATAGTCATGTTGGAGGCTGTATAGTTAAACATGAAGTGGTATACGATCGTGCCAAAGGCCATGTATATATATTTTTTTAACATAGGTAAGACATAGGGTCGTGTATCTCTATGTTCATTTTTTTTTCATTTTTTATTTTTTTTTCAACAAGGTCTCAATATGTTCATGTCTCTTTCTATTCACTATTCGTCAACATGGTCTTGACATAGTCATGTTAAGAGACTATGTATCTCTCTGTTCACTCTTTAAATTCAACATGCCCATAACACGATCATGTTGAGAGACCACGTATCTCATTGCATACTTCGTAAATCGATCTTTTGGTCTGATTTCTAATAAATTTAATCTAATTGATCTATATAATATGAAATTTATAATGTAATACACTAGTAGGTACACTTACTTATCCCTAATCGTTATTGTGATGGATGAATTGCTTTTTTTCACCACTTGCATATCATATATTGATCTAGATCTATAAATGAGTCTTAATCCATTACTCCCTATGCTACTATATACATGCATAAATCATGATTTATAATCGTTGTTCTATGCACTTACCTTGATTTAATATAGTCATTGTAGCGTGATTATCCTCTCCTCTTGTAGATGTACACAAGAAGGCTCTAGGGTTTTGTGAAGTACACAAATGAGGCAAAAAGATGTTAATCCCAGGTTAGATTCACTTATATACTTAGGTCATAAAATTACCATTCTACCCCCACTACTTTAAACTATTTACTTTCTTGTCCTTAACAAATATATATATATATATATATATATATATTAATATGAAATACTCATTTATATATATATATAATATTCTAAGTAATTACAGGTATAAGGATGATTAGGAATAAATGGAATAGGGAGGAGGAATAGGCAATCTCATGAGGGCTTAAGCACTTGGGTAATGGGTGGGTATTCTTTAATATTTTGTGGTTATGATCTTTTGAGAGAAAAATCTAGTAGAATAACAATGTTTCTTCCAAAAAAGTTCCCCCTTTCAGTGAGGTTGTCTACCTTAGGTGTTTATAGGGTCTAATTATGAATCTTGTCTATTGGATATTAATAACAATCAACTGTCATAAGTGAGTAAGATCTCATATAGGCCTCTTATGAATTTAGGCTAATTAAAAGCCTTTAATGTGTGAACCTTATTAAGAGAGGTTGGATCGAATCAATCAATCTAATGGACCTTACTCCAAGTCTTGATGAGAATCAAGTCATCTCAATTATAGATGCATCTATCAGTGCTTCGGGATGACAACCGAGTAAACTAAATGATGTAAAACAAGCATAGAATGTTGCCTTTAAGAGCTGGCAACTTATGTTGTTAAAGTTGGCGGTTCACCTTGAAGAACCAACAGTGTAGGCATAAAGGCCGGCCATAAAGGTCGGTGGTATATCTCCACAAAGTCAGCGGTGTACCGTTGCTTTTATGTTGTTTCAAGTCAGTTTTCTTCATACTATAAATACCTTTTTGTGATAGAAACATTACAAAATTTGGATATTTTAGAAATACAAAAGTTTGGGTTTTCTCTCATTCCTCTTATACTCTTATCAATCCTTAGATTATGGTAAGTGACGATGTCGAAATTGTTGTGTGTCATATCAAAAAGACCATGCTAAGACTATTCTCTTGCTAGTGTGTGATATCTAGTAAGGGTTTAGGTTTTTATCTTGTTGTTGTTATTTGTTTTAGATTACTTGTTGTGAATCGTTGGTTGGATTTGTGATTGCTTGATTCTACATTGGAATTAGGTACATCATAATTTGATATTATAGCGGAGGTTGAGAATTGGGGTTTATGCTGTGGTTTGTGTGATTGTAATTAAGGTTTGTGACGTAGTTGTTTGATCAAGGATTAAAATTAGGGTTTATACTATCAATTGTGCCATGGGTTGATTGGAATTGAATTGGGGATTGAGTGAAGGTTGAGAATTAGGGTTTGTGCTATAGTTTGTGTGATTGTAATTAGGGCTTGTGACGTGGTTGTTTGATCATGAATTGAAATTAGGGTTTATACTATCAATTGTGTCATGGGTTAATTGGAATTGAATTGGGGATTAAGCGAAGATTGAAGAATTAAGGATTGTGACATTAGGGTTATTGCGATGTGTGTGATCGTGATTTAGGAATTCTTGTGTTAAGATTGCCATTCAGCGAAGCATGTCGAATGATAGTTTGAACGGAGGAATTGAGAATGAAGCCAACAGTCAAGTTGGAGGAGGAGGTCAGGGACGTCATGTTGTAAGTGATAAGAGAAATTTGGAAGAATAGTTACAAGATCTAATCACTATTATTGCTAATCTAGCAATGCGGGTAGATCGGATGATGTTACCCCAATAGTTAGTGGCAAATCCATAGATACCCCCACTTTAGGTAACCATTAATGATGTACATAGGGAAGGAGCATTGGGAGGAAATAGGGGAAGGTGAGTTGGAGGAGATTATTACGCTTACTAGGAAGAAAGAGATGATAATTTTGAGGATGAATTCTATCCTAACCATAAGTTTAGGCTACTTAAGGGTTTAGAATATGTGAAATTACAGATGCCTTCATTTATTGGAAGGGGATCTGCAGAGGATTATCTTGATTGGGAAGATAAGGTGGAATGACTTTTTGAGTGTTATGAGATCAATAACCATACTCGAGTACGTTTGGTAGCAAATGAGTTTACAGAGTATGCCGCCTTATGGTGGAAGAACATTGTGGCCAGTAGGACGAGAGATGGAGATGCTGAAATATGTACTTGGTAGGAGATGAAGCGGGTTGTGAGGAAGAGGTTTATACTAGAGCATTACAAACAGTAGCTATTCATGCATCTCTAAACATTGAGACAAGGAGGCAAAACTGTAGATGAGTATGTCAAAGAGTTTGAAACACTAATGATTTGATTTAGAGTAGTTGAACCTCTTGAATAGACGATGGCACGATTTGTGTTCGATCTGAAATATGAGATCACTTGTATTGTGGAGCTACAATGATATGACACACTTAATGAGGCCATCTAGTTGGCTTTGAAAGTTGAGAGACGAAGGCATTTTAATCCTTATAGAGCGGTGAGTAACAGGTATGGATCCTCTAATAAACTGTATGGGTTAGATAGTAAGCATGTTGATAAGGGGGGATATGGGATATGATAAGACTGCGAAAGAGAATGCAGCTATTATTGACATTGGAGGGGAGAAAGAATTTTCTGAAAAGGGGAAAGCAGTTGCTAGGGCTAAAATTAAGTAGATAGTGGCTGGGTCATCGGGTGGGAAGACTCGTCAAATCCAATGCTTCAAATGTTTAGGTTTTGGACATATAACTGCTTAATGTCCAAACAAAAGGTTGATGACTGCTATGGAGGTGGAGAGTAAGGATGATGAGGAAGAGATGCATGAGCTAACAAATTTGTCAACAATGCTAGATGAGTATTATGGGGATGTAGATACTAAGGCACATGAAGACAAAGGGAATGATCATTATTTGGCTATTAATGTGTTACGTAAGGTGATGACTAATTTTCCTACTAATAAGGAAGAATAGAGGGAAAACCTATTTCATATTTCTTGTAGGGTCTAAGGTAACCTTTGTGCTTTTATTATTGATGGTAGTAGTTGCACCAATGTAGTTGCTGCTTCTCTAGTTAATAAATTGAAACTAGTCACTACCCCACATCCTAAGCCATATAAACTGCACTGGTTGAGTGAACGAGGTAGTATATTACTTGGAGGGTTAAAGTCCCACTCAACATAAGAGAGAAGTATTGTGATGAGATTATCTATGAAATTCTTTTTATGTGCGCATCACATATATTACTTGGTAGACCGTGGTTATTTGACAAGAGACTATTGCATGATGTGTTTAGGAATACCTATGTGCTCCAGAAGGATGGTGAGCAAATTGTTTTAAATCATATGTCACCAGTTGAGGTGTAAGAGGCATAGAGACAAATCAATAAAACCACTAAAAAGAATTCCTTATTTGTGGGGCGGAAGGAACTAGAAGGAAACTTAAGTGGAGTGGAACATTCCTAGGAAATTTAGAAGCTTCATCAAAAGGCTTTTGAACATCTTAAGAAGACTTAAGAGAAGTAGTGACTTCAGGGCAATAAACACAAGCAGATTAAGATTTTCAATTCAAGAGACTTAGTTTGGATTCATCTCAGCAAGAATCGGTTTCCCTACAAGAAATCATAGAAACTTTCACCTAAAATAGTTAGGCCATTCAAGATTCTAAAGTGTATCAACAACAATGCTTACATGGTAGAGCTACTAAGAAAATACAACAATTCTACTACATTTAATGTTGCAAATCTATCACCTTACCTATCTGAATTTTGTCATGAAGAACCATCAAATTTGAGGGCAAATCTTCCACAAACTCAAGGAGATGATGGGAATCAAGTTATCTCAATTACAAATGCATCTATTCGTGCTTCAAGATGACAACCAAGTAAACTAAATGATGTAAAACAAGCATGGAACATTGCCCTTAAGAGCTGGCAACTTATGTTGTTAAAGCTGGCGGCTTACCTTGAAGAACCAACAGTGCAGGAATAAAGGCCGGTGGTGTATCTCCACAAAGCTAGTAGTGTACCTAGGCGACTTACAATTTTAGGCTGGCTGCTTTTATGTTGCTTTGAGTCAGTTTTCTTTGTACTACAAATACCTTTTGTGATAGAAACATTACAAAATTTTGATATTTCAAAAATACAAAAGTTTGAGTTTTCTCTCATTCCTCCATACTCTTATCAATCCTTGGATTGTGGTGAGTGATGGTGTTTAAATTGTTATGCATCATATCAACAAGACCGTGCTAGAACTATTTTCTTGCTAGTGTGTCATATCTAGTAAGGGTTTAAGGTTTCATCTTGTTATTGTTATTTTTTTTTTAGATTACTTGTTGTGAATCGTTGGTTGGATTTGTGATTGCTTAATTCTGCATGGGAATTTAGGCACATCAAGTCTACCATACCAAATCTCCTTTGATTATTCTAAATTATAGGTTTAGCTCTTTAGGTTTATTACCTTAACCCATAGAGTCAAACCCAAGTTCATAATGGGTCTAGCCCAATATTTTGAGTGTCAATTTTAATCCTCTATAAATATCATTGGAAATAAAATTTGAAAAATGTTCTCTTATTCTATACTTCTTGTATTACATAGTATACAATATATCGTTGTTTTAATTTCAAGAAAATAATTCATAATGTATATTTTGTTATGTCTAACAATCATTATCCAATGGTAAATTGTGTCATTTAACAATTAATCTAGCCCATTAATAATAAAAGATGATTAATAATAGTAAACCATTATACAATAAGTTTGGATAATTCATGTTAAACTAATAGGTTGTCTAATTGTATGTAGATAATTCATGTAATACTACATGAAAAACATATATATGTAATCAATTGTATTATATAATGATTAAGATAACATTGAAGAATATCTTGTATGATAGTTAATTATATCAACATTTACACATACCATTATATAATAAAAGTTTATCTTCATTAACAAAACATTTATATTATATCACACATACACAATATATATGATATCTTAAACCATTGCTTATAGCACAACACCTTATTGCCTAAAAAAATCATGTATTATGTATGATAACTATTTGATAAAAGATATGTGTTCAATTTACTAGATTGTGTAATAATCAAATATAACATTTATATTATATTATATCATATATTATAATTGAACTCATATAATGTTGATTTATAGCATAATATAACATATAAATTTTAGAGATGAATTCAATATAGGTATTATAGTACATGTTCATGTGCATAAAAATTTAATAAACTTTTACCCACATAATATACATAACAATTGCATAATAAGTTATACTTATTTACTTTAGGTTGCCCAATGTAGATTATGCACATTATGGTATTATTGATGATGATCGTAATCACACAAATTTAAAAATCCCTTTTCTATGACTCTCTGTTACGATCAAATAGGCAAGTATACCTATCGATTGTAATAGTATAGAATTATGTTCGGGTATTGTATCCTCAGGGATCAGCAAGTACCAATAATAACTCTAAACCGACTATCTAACCGCATAAATTTGAGAGGTTTAGTTTAAATTTAAAATACTTAACAAAACCTATAGCAATTAAAAATAACACAATAACTTGATTACTAAATCCGATAACTAACAACATACCCTACCCTTACTACTCCTCTAATTGTCATGTAACTTCACCTTTTTTTTTATAAATCAGATAACGAACAATGGTTAACTCTGAATCGTGGAGTATCTAACACTAAGCCAATGTTCTTCCCAGATTCATTAGCTCCTAATTCTAATCGCATCAATAAAGATTCCTCTTCTATCAAAATCAATTAGAATTGCATTAACACTCTTGAACCCTCAATTAAGTCAAATTATCTAATTCAATCTAATATGGAAAATTTATGTTCTTTATCCCTAGATTACATACAAATTCCTTTATTCATGCATGATCTATTCAAACAAGAGATTTTTCAATCAACTTCTAAGAAATCAATGCAAACTCAATGCTGGCCATACATCAAATTAGTAACACTACATGAACAACATGAATAAATTTAGAGAATTCCACTATTCACTAACTATGCAATCAATCCCATATTACATGACAACTAGAATTCGTAAGGTTCAGGTATGAAATAAACTAGCCACTTATGATTTTCAAGATACAGCTCAATAAAGATGAAGAACCCGTGTGCATAAACACTTCACAAGATAGGATGAATCCGTTGATGTTGCTTTTCCCTTCGGTAAGCTTTCCCCGTCTTCTCCTCTTCTTTCCTTTTTTTTTTTTTTTCGTTTTTCTTTCCGTCTCCTTTTATCTGCTTCAGGTGTCCTTTCCTTTTCTCCACTCTGCCCCCTGACGTTCTCCCTTCCTCCTGTCCAAAGATACCAAAATCTTGGAAGAAACTTGTAAAATGCGGAGTCGCATCAACTACACGGCTGTCATATACGGCCGTGTATCATAGTCGTGTATCTTTCTGTGGACAATTCCAACTCAACACACGGCCGTGTATTATGGTCGTGTAACCTTTTGTGAGTGTATCAAATACAATACACGGCCGTGCCCCTGTGATACGTGCCCCTGTGATACACGCCCGTGTATCTCTCCTACTGCACTTTTGGACACTTTTCTTCATGTAATCCGCTCCGACTCTTGCAAATGTTGATCATTCTTCCTTGATAGGTCCTTTAGTTTCCTGAAACTGAAATAGCTCTCCTTTAAGTACCAAAGTCTTTTAAAACATAATTAACTTACTTCAAAAGCAACTCAAACCCATACAAAATATAAGTGTTAATTTATCCTTATCAATTATAACACATACAACTAAAAATTCTATATACAACATATAGTTATATGTGCTACAATACTATAAAAATAGCTAATGTTGTAATACTATATGATATTTAACAATAAGTATGCATGGATTCATCTAAGATATGATATATATAAAGAAAATATATTATTAAAAGAAGAAAAGGAATCCTGCTTGATGACAAAAGTTTACTAGGAAAAGACAATGAAGTAATAAGGAAGAAATGAAGGAGTTGAAAATCAGAGTGAACGAACTTTCAGAATCTATTAAAAACACATTCAACAAATTTTCTAAAAGTGATGGGAAACTCAACAATATGATTGTAAGCTAGAAAATGAGTTGCTACAAAAAATAGTCTTGGATTTCAGAATGAGAATCCTCAAAATCCCAAAGAATCTTTATCAAAGCAAAAGATGCAAACTTAGTAGTATCAAAGAATTCTGAGAAGGAAGTGGTTAAGACATCTAAAAGGAAATGGGTTCAAAGTTAGAATTATCATAGGTGAAACTATCTGAGGGATAGACAATTGACAAATTAGAACCATATATATTAGAATTATAGAAGCCAAAAATGGGTAACTCAGGTGTAGAGAAGGTATGATAAAACATACTCGTGTTATTATTATAATGAATTAGGATATATTGAGAATTTTTTTTTTGTTTTTAAAGGAAAGATGTGAATAGAGACATAAATAATGAAAGAAAAAGGAAACCTAAATTGATATGGATTTCGAAAGATAAACAAGTAATAAATAACTTTTATTTAACATTTTTAACTTTCAAGATTAAAAGGAACCTTTTGTTGTTTAGTGAAAAATCATGTTTTTTAAGAATACAGATCATTAAGTTTTTTATCGCAAAAAATAGAACCTTTACAAAAATCACCCTTTTCGACACAACAGAAAACCTCGGTCAAAAGCTATCTCCTTATTCGCTCTCAAATCCAAAATTGTCCCAAAAATTCTCTTGTTTACAAAACCTAAAAGTCCAAATCCCTGAAGAACTCTATGAACTCTTACTCCCAAAAATTTTCAGTGGCACTCAAGAGAAAGCTAATACTCTTTGATTCTAAGGATGAAGCAATATTACAAAAGAAAAGTTGTGAGAAAAAAAAAAAAGAAAAAAGAAGGAAAGAAAAAGTTCATGTTGTGACTAAGAAGAAGGATTTAGAAAGTGAAATTGATTCTAGAAGGTATGCATAAGATAAATTAGTTAAAATACATTTTGTAAACTTTAATCATTTTGCAAAATATGGAGTAGACATTAGAACACTTCTTGAACCACAAGGGTGGGTTGAATACTGTAACATTAAAGAACCAATTTTCAAGGAGGTTATTGTGGAATTTTACACAAGGCTATATTTAAATAAAGTAGATGCGCTAAGTTCTTAGGTAGGTCCTAAGAAGATAAGAATCACCAAAGATGACATAGTTAAGTATTTTAATGTTAAAAAAAGTAAGAGATCACAAATTTCTTAGAATCTAGTTAAAAGAAGAAGAAGATTTACTAAGTTAGATAAATGATGGATTGAAGGTCACTTACATTGCTAAGGAATCTTAAAAATAGCATCTTCCCTATTCTTATAAGGATTTTGCATTAAGTTGTTTTTACATGTCTTTTTCCTAAGTCTAAAGGAACTACAATAGTGATAATAGAGCAAGTAAAAATGATTCTAGCCTTATATAATGGATATGAATTTCACTATTGTTGAGCCTGATTTTAGTTTTCCTTTTCCTTAATTTAACTTATACTAAGCCTACCCAACTTAATACAAGTCACTTGATTAAATTAAATAAAAGCTTTACCTTTTAGTAAAATTAAAAAAAAAAAATAGAGTCACCATGGTTAAGAAAAAGGAAAATTAGGGTTTATGAGTGGATAAGTCCTAATTTTTGCCATTAATCTTCGACTTTTCAAAAAAAAATAATGTTTTTTAGAAAAGGTGGAAACTAGGGTTTTTTTTTTTTTTTATTCTAGAGGCTTCATTTCTAAAGTCGAACAATTTTCATAAGGAGCCAAATATAAAAGTAAAGGCCTTTGAAATTCTCTTTTTCTATTTTTGAAAACTTTTCAAGAAGAAAAATTTCTAGAAAAAATTTATTGGCTTTCTTTTAAATAATAATAATAATAATTCTTTTTATTTTATTTTAACACCATCTAAAGTGTTTATATACTTGCCAGTTGACATTAGGCTAATGCAGTTCTCTCAATTTTTTTAGAAAACTTTAATTTGTTAGTTCATTTCATTTTTAGAAACATGTCAAGTTTACATTTTTAACCAATTTATTTTTCTCTTCATGAAAAACTCTAAAGACCTAATTTTTATTGAAAACTCTAAAAAAACTAGTTTTGAAAAAAAAAAAGAGGCATAAAGATTTTAATTTAGGAAAACTTTTTTTTTTTTGAAGAAACTCTTTTATTGAAAAATTTCTTTAAAAGGAAAAAGGAAATCTTTTTTTTTTTTTTACATTAAAAACTAAAAACATAAATCATGGGACAAAACATGTTAGTTTTACAATAATAAAGATATATAATGACGAAACATGAAATATAATAATAAATCTTGAATTTTTATTATTTTTGAAAAAAAACTCTTTTTATTTCATTTATACGCATGCAGAATATTACTTTTCATAAAATTTACTTTCATAATAAAAAATTTTTGTTTTTAAATATATGAAATAAATAATAAAAAGTAAAAGAGAGAGAGAGAGAGAGAGAGAGACTTACCTTGTGTGGATCTAACCAGTAGATGGTTTGGCTAGGTCAAGCAATCATCGCCTATAAGGGGATGGTTTTCTATGCTTCTAGGGATGTGGGCAACAAATGCACCAAGTCAATTTCCATAAAACTAAGGCCTGACATCGTCAATTTCAATTGAGTATAAGTGAACAAGCTTCAAGAACCCTAGCTTTAATCTTTGATCAAATTGGAATAATTCAAGACTTGTTGAATGAATCTAATGATCTGAATTTGATCTCATGAAGATGGCAAAGTTTTTTGTGTGCTTAGTTTGCTTCAATTTGCCCTTACATGAGAGAAATCGAAGAGAGAGAGTAAGAGGTAATAGGTTGTTGTGTAAAGAGAGCAAAGGGAGTGATTCTCCAAATTGTAAACTTATTAATTTGTAAAACTTATTGCAAACAATCATTGGATCCTTATTTATAACGTTGTAACATTAATTTAGCTCTAAGATACCTAAGACGTGATAAAGATTGTACCTTGTTAAAAAATGAGTGTGTTTGGTTTGATAAATATTTAACATGGAATTTGACACGATTTTTATGAAAATTGACTATAATTGAAGATACATTCTTGTTCCCTATGAAAAATCTCAAACTAATAATATTAAGAGGTAACTCAAAAGGTTTAGTTAAAAAGAATTTTTCAAAATTAAGTCAAGAGATAAATTAGAAGGTTAAGACTAAATTTTTCTAAAAAGACTATTCTGCCCTTACCCAATTGTGTTGAACTTAATTTAGAAAAAGTCTTCAAAGCTCAATTAAGAGTGTTCAAATGTTGAAAAATTCAATTTAGAGACAAGAATTGATTTTGAAGTTCAATTAAGAAGGAAATTCTAAGTTTTAAGGCAAAATTCTCAAAAATGACCAAATATCCCTATACTCAATTTCTTGAAGGAATTTCAATAAGTGAATTTAGATAATTATTTGGGAGTATTAGAATGCTAAGAAACCTAATTAGAGTTTAAATTGATGATTAAGCAATTAAAAAAACCTAAACAAACTTAAGGAATAACTATTGTCACAAAGAGATAAAAATGCATTAAAGAGGGTGTAGACCATTTAATTATCTTAGGGTTTTGTTCCCATAGGCTTTTCTTTTAGCTACCATCACCCCCTCATTTCCCTTGCCCTCTCACTTCTGTTTTCTAGAACATTTCAAAGGTTAAACCTTAATCCCCTCTCTAAACCCTAATCTTTAAGCTTAAACTCAAATGATTAGCTTAATGGCCATACTAATCCAAGTTGGTTCATGTAATGCTGGTTTTGAAGATCAAATGGAGGCTTAGATTGGGGAATTTTGAGCTTAACATGGGTCATTAGACATCAAGTGTAAGTTATCCTCAATCTTTAACTAGTTTAGGAAGTGATTAAGTTTATTCTTGATTGTTAATACTAAATAATAATTATGGATGCTAGAAAACAACTTGAAATGCAAAGAACACTCTCCTTTGGAAGCCATATGTGGTGACTAACTTGAAAACTAAAGGATTGATTAGATTCTTTAAAAGGTAAATTTCAAAACTCTTTTTAAATGGGTGATTTAGAGTGAATGAAGTTTAGGTATGTTAGCTTCTTGATCCATGGATGTTACCACTTCTAATGCTAGGATAGGGTAGATTTTAGTGTTTTTACAAGTTAATTTGTAGGAGAACATGATTATATGAATGTTAGACAAGGATTTGATGGAGTAAAAATAAAGTTAGAATTAGAAATTTGCACATTAGAACCCAAACAATGCATGCCAACACTCTAAGTTACATTCTAAGTGATTTGGATGTTTTGGAGTGATTAAATGATGATATATGAATTGATTTTTAGGTTATATGATGATTCAGAAGTTAAATGATGTAAATACATTGATTAAGTTAATTAATTTTGCATGTTTGATGACCTATAATGTTTAAAGAATATTTATGACATAGATTTTTCAAAATTTGTGGAAGTAACATAGAAAATGGTTTAATAATAACAATAATTAAAATGATAAAACAATATGTAGTGGAGATGGGCCAAGGTTGGTCCAACCTAAGTCGGCCTATCTTATTTTAGCTTAAGAACTGTATACCTACGCCAACCTTTACCCCCAAATGGTTGGTTCACAAAGTTCCTTCCATAAAATTTTCTAATTAAATTTATTGACTTAACAAACTTAATTGTAAGATTAATTTTGTAAGTTATAATTAAATTTAATTAATTCTAATAAGCCAAATGGGCTAAAATTTCAAAATTGATTGGACCCATTTCTCCTTTAAGACCCACAACCTAAATAGGCCTTATAACATGAAACCCCTTTAATGAGCCTTACACCAATTGAGACCTAGAGCTAGTTAAGGATTTTAAATGGACTTAATAAGATATAATAAAATAATTGAGCTCAAGAAATAACTATAGAATGGGATTTAATGGTCTTAAGTGAGATAAAATAAGGCATAATGAGCCTAAATGAGTTAAGTGGACTTAAACTAAATAAATTGGACCTAGAAAAACATAAGTGGGCCTAAGTTAATATATTATAGTATTTTGAGCCCAATTGGATTAAGTAATTAAGTGATTAATTGATGTGCCTAAAACCAAGATTAAGCACTTGCAAAACCAATTTGAAAGACAATTAAACAATGTCAATCAAACTAGTTTCCAATCACATGAACAATGGCATCAAAACTCAATGTCTATAACCAATTCCTCAACACCACGTGATCAATATTGAAATGAACTAAGTATGTTCAGCTCCCATACCAAAGATGATGTGCTTAAATTAAGGGTTAAGCACATGCAATTGGAGCAAGTTATAGACCTCAAGACACTTGTTCAATCTCGGCTCAACACTACTAGGTTTAATGTGAACCCTAATGAAATGTAATGAAATCCGAATGCTCTAAATTGCAAGTAACAATTCCACAATGATAAATTGTTCCAAAACAACAACGATCACAAATAAATCCACGTGAATTACACACAAAAATAGCAAGAACCAATTCTATGATCCACTTTCCCAACAAAGTGATCTACGGTTTAAAATGAAGCTAAATTGAAGGTTAAAACTTAAAAGCTAAAACCAATCAATTGAAGCAATAAGAATTTGATTGCAAATGCAATCAAAATTCAGTCAATAACACTTTTAAATCAACCCTAGATACAACTTACTAGTGAATAAAGGAAATTACAACAAGGTAAAATTGATATTACTCACAAATTAGCCTTGGAGCCACTTGCCACAACCTCAAATTGGGATTTGAAATTGATAAAAGCAATTTTGTATTAGGAAAACCCTAACCCTCACATGTAAAGTGTTTGTTCTTTTATGAAAATTTAGCTAACTCCCTCAAAACCCTACTTAAGCAAGTATTTATACTTACTCTCTTTAGGGTTAAAAAGTCCACAAAATTATAATTATTCCACTTCAGGGTAGCTGGTCCTAAAACTCAATTACAACTAAATAAAAAGTGTCATAAAAGATTACAACATAAATAGTCAAAGTAAATAACAAATAGATAAAACTTAGTCTTCAAGATGCTAGCTTTTCCATAGGATTCGTCGGCCCAACTCATCACCAATTTAGGTCAGCCATGGATAATCCACAAACCGAGTCTTAGTGAGTTTGTCCATCGCCTTTTAAAGCATGCTCGTTGGAATATAAAATACATGAATAAGAGAAAAGAGATTAGTAAACAAATAATTTTAGGGTCGATGTACTCAAAATGGGCCCTCATCACCAAGATTTAAAATCCTTTGGCTCTTGCCCAAATGATAGGTCTTGACAGATTTTGATTCCTATTGTTAATCAAATGGATTACTTTAATTAATAAGGTTGATTAACTTCATTAAGTTAAGTGTGCCTAAGTCTAAACAATTTGGATCCATTTTCCTTTAGGGCCCAATACCCTAATTGGCCTTAATAAGACATGTAGACAAAGACTTAGATAATAATAATAAACTTAAGACTAAAATAGGCCAAAGCCCAAAAGGCTTGAAGTCAAAACATTATGGAGAATCTAATTGGATAATCAAATTTATACTTCATGAATAAGATGAATGAACTAAATAAATAAACCCTAAGTAATATATGGGCTAAATATAGCCAAAGGCTAATTAAGCCCTTTTACTCTTGTTAGGCTCAAATTAGTATAAGCCTTCACTAAATAGTGGACTAAACCTATAAACTATGATGATAATCAATTTTTAAAGACAAATTCACTGATTTATAATTTCCTTTCTTAATTGCATAAAATCAAACAATCGTAGTAGTTAGGAATTGACTTTAACTTTAGGATACCTTTAACCTTTTAGGTTTACAATAACTACTTGTTGTGTGTTGGGGTAGAAAATAATAAACTTGACTAACAATTAAATTCGATCAAGTATTTACTTGTTACTTATGCTTATTCACTTGAGCTAGTAGTTAATGCACTTGGTTTGAAGCTATAGTTACGGTCATAGTTTTAGTTAACTATAGTAGTTTAGACACTTAAGTCATTTAAAGTGGCTTAGTGGATAGCTAATAGGTGGAATTACATTTGATAACGAACATTATAATTGGAGAGAAGGCATATTAAGAATCACTTAGGGTTTATGGGACTTGGCAAACGATATGAAATAATTGGACTATGATAAGTGAGAATTGCATAATGAGGAGGAAACCTAAACAATGCCATTTTATAGGTTTGAGGTTTGTGTAGTGATCCAAAGTCTAGCTACTTCCATTATCCCTTGATGACTGCTATGATGGTATTAGGCTTTAGGTTCCTCACCGTGCTTTAGAAGTCATGAATACTCTTATGCTAGACATTTAATTAATTAATTGTTATTATCAATTAAATTGCTACTTATTGCATTAGAAATAGGCCTATGTGACAATTGCTTGTGGGTGTGTTACTATGTACTGAGCTCCTGTAGCTCACTTTTCTTTTTCAAGTGAGGATGACAACTTTGAGGATCTTCTTTACAATTCCATAGGGTACAACTCTAATGTGGAGTTATAGGCATAATAGAGTGATGTAACAGATGAGAATTATTAGATTTGCCACTCTTTTTCTCTAGTTTTGTTTATCGTATTGTATATAGGCTTTTGTTTTAGGAGTTGCTTGTGACTTTAGGGACTATTGGGACTTTTTCGGGTTCTGTAGCCCCAAAGACTTATGATGAATTTTTAGTTTAAGATTGACCTTCATCTATCCATCAATCAAATTAATTGAAAAATTTTAAAGTCCTAAAACTAGTTTAGGAACCTACTTAGTAATTTAAGGCCTTATTTACTCTACTTAAATACATTATGTGGCGAGTTGTCATTGCCATAAAGTTAGGGGTATGACAATTTAGGTGATATTAGAACATAAGTTTCTAAAACAGTATTGGACATGCTTTTAGAATAGTTTATATTAGAGTAAGATTCAAGTGGGTGCAACAATCAATATCTCTTACCTCTTTGGATTTTGGACTTAAGTAAACAATATAATCAATTGGAAGATTTTGACAAAGAAATTGGTTAAACTTGATTGCCATATGATGTGGAAATTTGATATGAATTAATTGATAAGCGTTCTAGAAAATGTTTTAAGCAATTGAATTGGAATTCTTATGTTACTTTACTTATTGCCATTAATTGATTTGAACTTGATTATTATGAAAATGGATGAATTATGCATGTTAAAAATTTAATGTGAATTTGACTTAAATTCTATGATAAATGCACCTTGTTTGAAAATGGAATATGATTAATAATTAGGTTCCATGTGTGATATGATTATGTGATTTGTTCTAATTTGAAAATTAATAACATGACAAGATTTTCTAGTAAGAAAATTAGTTGAATTCATACAATTAAACTAGAATATGACCCTGTAGAAATTGGATTATGATAAATACATAAGTAGATTATGTGACACAACTCAAATTGGTTGCATGACAAATAATTGGATATACATAGTAATGAAATTGACTTAATTACACAATGGAATTAGATATGTCACAGTAGAATTAAAATAACTAAACATAGTATAATCATCATATAAGTAGGATGCCTCAAGAAAAAATAAACTTGAATATGCATGAAAGTCCTTGATTGCTATATTTGTGCATTAATTGCTTGTGTTTTTCATTTTCCTCCTTGTAGATGAGTAGGTGTAATCCTAAACATCTTGCACTCCCCTACAACCTTCCAGCTAAGGGTAATCTACCTCCTCTACCTCTAGTGCCTCTAACGCCACATACTGATATTGCTTAGCTTATGAATTTGGTGCAAGATACAATGGGCATGATGCACTAGCAGCAACACCAATAGATGCTACAACAGTAACTAATGGGATTTAAGTAACATGTAAGATCGGCTAGTAAGAGATAGGGTGGTGTAGTTAGAATGCATGATTTTGTAAAGTTGGTGACACCCTTTGTTGTTGAGACATTGGATCCGTTAGTTGTTGAGAGTTGAATAGAAGAGATGGAAAAGAATTTTGCTACTTATAGGATACTTGAGATAAGGAACCTTGATTATGTAGTATTTATTTTGAAGGAAGATACATCGAATTAGTGGAAGGCAACTAGTGGGTTAATCGCTAGAGAGATCACTTGAAAAAGATTCAGGAAGGTGTTCTTTGGTTGGTTTTATCTTGAGAGTTTGAAAGAGAAGATGGTAGTAGCTTTTTTGGATTTGAAGTAGAGATCTTGTGCTATGAAAGAATATGAAGCTAAATTGAATAATTTGCTAAAGTTTATGCTTGAAGCATATGGAAAATATGAGAGGTCCAAAGTGTTGAAGTTTGTGAATGGATTGGAGTTGAGGTTGCAACATGAAGTTTGTGAAGGGTTTTGAGCTCAAGACTTATTTTGCTATAGTTAACAAGGAGAAGCTCTTAGAGCAAGGTAAGAGGAACATTAGAGAGCATGACATGAGCAGTGCCTTGAGGCGTAGAAAGAGGCCCATATCAGTAATTTATTCTTTTAGTACTAGATTCTTTAGAGGTCATGTGAGTGAGAAGCCTATGGTGATGGTTGAGAAGCCTTAGTTGCCTCAGATGGTGAAGCTTGCTCTTCCTAAGATTGATTAGAGGTATCCTACATGCTATGGATTGCATAAGATTAGTGATTATAAGTAGGATGTTACGGCTTGTTTTCTAGTGGTAAAGATGGCCATTTGAGCCATGAGTGCCAAATTCTATTTTAAAACCAATGGTTTGCGTTATCTTGCAAACAGAGGGGTCATAAGACTATAGATTGGAAGGAGAAGTAAAATGGAAATAGAGCAAAGTTAGTTGAGAAAGGGAAGCCTGGTGTTAAGGTTTTTACGTTATAGCATGAAGACATTGCTAAGGTTAACACACTTGATATGCATATGTGTAGATTATCTATTGATGTCTTGCTTGCTGAATTGTGTGTGAGCTCTCTTTTGGATGTTGGATTTATGATTAATAGAATTTCTAGAATTGTTAATTTACTTGTTAATGATAAACATATGCCTATTGATATGGTTATACTAAGCATGACTGATTTTGATGTAATCTTAGAAATGAATTGGTTGACTTGATATCACCTGAGTGGTGATTATCAAAATGTGATTTTCAGATCTGGATGTAGAGATGAGGAGTTTAGCTTTCAATTAGAGGTGTATCTACCATGTGATGTACTTACAAATGAGTTATGGGAAAAGTGTAGTATAGCATCCTTAGCAGTTAGCAAGAATTAAGAATAAGTATTAGGACATTCTAACAGTACGAGAATTTGGAGATGTTTTCCTTAATGAGCTACCTAGTCTACTCCCTGATTAAGAGGTTGAGTTTAGGATAGAAGTTGTACTTGGCATTCCATTAATATCAAAAGCCCCTTATCATATGGTACCTAATAAGCTGAAGGAGTTGAAGGAACAAATTCAAGATTTGTTGAGCAAATGTTTTATCTGCCTCGAATAAATGACTTGTTTGATCAATTGCACATTGCAGTGGTGTTTTTAAAGATTGACTTGAGATTTAAGTACCCTTAATTGAAGATTAAGTTGCAAGACATACCTAAGACCACTTTTTGTACTAGGTATGAATTTTGATAGGTATGGGCATTACAAGTTTCTTATGATGCCTTTTAGCTTCACACATGCTTTTGTAGCCTTTATGGATCTCATGAATAAGGTATTTCAAGATTATTTGGATAAGTTTATGATTATTTTAATTGATGATATCTTGGTGTATTCCGGTAACCATGAGGAGCATAAGTAGCACTTGTGTTTGGTTTTGCAAAGGTTGAGAGATGGGAAATTGTATCCTAAATTTAGCAAGAGGTTGAAGAATGTTACTGAGATATGTAGTTTCTTAGGTCTAGCTAGATAGTATCGCATATTTGTAGAAGGATTTTCAAGGCTAGCGACACCTATGACTTACCTCACCTAGAAGAATACAAAGTTTGAATGGGTTGACAAGTGTGAATAGAGCTTTTAGGAGTTAAAGAAAAGGCTAGTTTCAGTGCTAGTTTTGGCTTTATTAGTTAATGAAAGGAATACATATTTTACAATGATGCTTTAATCTAGCGTCTCATATGTGTGTTGGTGCAAGAAGGTAGGGTGATTGCATATGCCTCTCGACAGTTGAAGCCATATGAGAAAACTATCTAGTGCATAACTTAGATTTGGTTGTAGTTGTTTTGGCACTTAAATTATAGAGACCCTATCTTTATGGTGAGAAGTGCAAGATTTACATAGATCACGAGATTTTGAAATATATCTTTAGTCATAAGGAGTTGAATATGAGGCAAAGAAGATGACTTGAATAGATTAAGAACTACAACTTGGAAATTTTGTACCACCTAGGAAAAGCTAATGTAGTGGCTAATGCTCTTAGTAGGAAAAAATAATTGAATATGGGTACATTATTCATGAGTTAGAAGGAAATTCAGCTAGATTTGAGAAAGTTGGAAATTGAGACTACTGTTGAAAAAGTTGAAGTGATGCTTTCTAATTTGTAAATATAACCTACCTTAATTGATAGGGTAAAACAAGCACAAGTTGAAAATCCTAAGAGGAAGGACCTTTTAGAGGCAATGGCTATGGGAAGGAGACCTAAGCTTAAAATGGATGATGATGGGGTAATCATATATGAGAAATGACTTTGGGTGCCAAATGATCCTAAGATAAAGAAAGAGATTTTGAAAGAAGTACATTCCTTAACTTATTTAATCCACCCTAGTAGCATAAAAATGTGTAAGGATTTGAAGAAAAATATTTGGTATGGCAATATGAAAAAGGAGATTATAGAACTTGTGTCTAAATGCATCACTTACTAGCAAATTTGGATTAAGCATCAAAGATTAATAGATTAATTATAGCCATTACCCATTCTAAAGTGGAATTGGGAGAAAATCACCATGAATTTCATGACAACATTACCTAAGACACAGTTATGACATGAAATGGTTTAGGTGATCATTGACAAATTGACGAAATCAACCAATTTCATACATTTGTGAGTTGGATGTTCTATGGAGAAGATGGCATAGATTTACATAAGAGAAATTTTTATTCTTCACGGTGTGCCAATGTCAATTGTATCAAATAGAGACCCTTGCATTATTAGTAGATTTTGGAGCAGCTTGCATCAAGCATTAGGTACCAAGTTGAGTTTTAGCACTACTTTTCACCTTCAAACAAATGGACAGTTAAAGAGGATGATGTAAATTTTGGAGGACATGTTGAGGGCTTGTGCTTTATATTTTAGCAAGAGATGGGATAATTACTTGCCCTACATACAATTTGCTTATAATAATAGTTATCAGATTACTATTTAGATGGCACTATATGAGGCTTTATATGGGAGAAAATGTCAATCACCAATACATTAGGATGGAGATGGAGAGAGAACTCTCTTGGGACCTAATTTGGTCCAACAAATTATTGATAAGCTACAAGTGATTAGGGAAAAAATGCAAGAAGCTTAGAGCTAATATAAGAGTTATGTTGATTAGAGGAGACGACCTTTAAAGTTTGAGGTTAGTGACCATGTCCTCCTTAAGGCTTCACCCACTAATGGTGTTGTGCGATTTAGAGAAAAAGGGAAGTCGAATCTCAAATACATCGACCCTTATGAGATCTTGGAGATAATTGGACCAATGGTATACAAATTTGCCTTACCTCTTAGTTTAGCCAGTTTTCACAATGTTTTCTATGTATCACTCTTGAAGATGTACATATTTGACCTAGATATGGTTGTGGAATCTAATTAGTTAGGAATTTAGCTAAATTTAACTTTTGCTAAGCACTCAATCAGAATCATAGATAGGAAAGAGAAAGTGTTGAGGAACAAGGCCATTAAGTATGTTTGGGTGCAATGGAGAGGTTAGATAAAACATGAAGCCACTTGGAAGCTAGAAGATGCAATGAGGACACAACATCCAAAACTCTTCAAGGCATTAGGTAAATTTCGAGGATGAAATTTATTTTAAAGGGGGGTGATAGGAAAATTCCAAAGCAATAATAGTTAGAAGATAACTAAAAAAGTTAAGTAAAAATGGAGTTTTTAAAGTTAAGTTAGAAGGTAACTTAGTAGGTTAAGGCCAAAATTTTCTAAAATGACTATTTTACCCCTTACCCAATTATGTTGAACTTTATCTAAAGAGAGTCTTTAAAACTCAATTACGAGAATCAAAATGTTGAAAAATTCAATTTGGAGACAAGAATAGGTTTTGAAGTTAAATAAAGATGGAAATTTTTATGTTTTGGGGCGAATTTTTCAAAAATGATTAAAATGCTTTTATACCTAATTTCTTCAAGGAATGTCAATAAGTGAGTTTAAATAATTATTTGAGAGTATTAGAATGCTAAGAAACCTAATTAAAGTTTAAATTGGTGATTAAACAATTAGAAAACCTTAAACTAAAGGAGCAACACTTGTCACAAAGTCATAAAAAGACATCAAAGAAGGTAGGACCGCTAAAACATCTAAGGGTTTTGTATCCTCAACCCTTTTTTTAGCTGCCACCACCTCCTCATTTGCCTTGCCCTCTCACTTCTCTTTTTTAGAACATTTCAAAGGTTAAACCTTAAACCCCTTTCTAAACCTTAATCTCTAAGCTTAAACCCAAATGATTAGCTTAATGATTTTACTAATCCAAGTTGGTTCTTGTAAAGAGTAGGTTTTGAAGATCCAATGGAGGCTTAGAGGGGTGCATTTCAAGTTTGGCATGGGTCATTAGACATCAAGTGTAAGTTATCTTCAATCTTTTACTAGTTTAGGAAGTGATTAAGTTTAATCTTAATGTTTAGTACTAAGCAACAATTGTGGAAGCTAGAAAACAACTTAGAACGTGAAGAAAACTCCCCTTTGAAATTAATAAGTGGTGACTAACTTTAGAACTATAGAGTTTATTGGATTCTTCTAAAGGTAAATTTCAAAACTCTTCTCAAATGAGTGATTTGGAGTGCTTAGAATCATTAACTAGGTGTTTAATGAAGTTTGGATATGTTAGCCTTTGATACTTGAATGCTGCCACTTCTAATGCTAGGATAAGGTCAATTTTGGTGTTTTTACAAGTTGATTTGCAAGAAAACATGATATGAATTGTGACAAGGATTTGATGGAATAGAAATAAAATTGGAACTTGAAATTTACACGTTAGAACCCAAACAATGCATGCTGCCACTCTAGGTAAACAAATATTTAGAAAATGATAATAAACTTTGGACTAAAATAGGCCAAAACCCATTGGGCTTGACCTTCGAGTGTTATGTAGAACCTAATTGGATAATCAAATTTACACTTAACAAATAACATGAATGGGTTAAATAAATAAACCCTAAGTAATAGTGATCGAGCAATTGTGATCATTGGGAATTGGCTTTGAGTTCAAGATACCTTAACCTTCTTGATATGTAATAATTGTGTGTTATGTGTTGGGTAGAAAATAATAAACCTGACTAATAATTAAACATGGTAAGTATCTGCTTGCTAGTTGTACTTTGTCACTTGAGCTAACAAGTGATGCCTTTAGTTTGGCGCTATGGTTAATGTCATAGTTTCAATTAGTTTAGGTGCTTAGGCCATTGAGGATAGCTTGGCAAGTAGTTGATAGGTGAAATCATGTTGGATAACAAGTATTTTAAGTGGAGAGGAGGTAAACTAGGACTCGCTTGAGGTTATGGGACTCGGTGGGCAATATAATATAGCTAGATTGTGATTAGTGAGGATTGCAACAGTGATAAAACTTAGATGACACTATTTTATAAGTTTGTGTTTTACGAAGCGACGTGAAGTCTAGCTACTTCCGTCATCCCTCGATGACCGTTGCAGTGGTAATGAACCTTTGCTTACTTCTTGTGTTTTTAGAGTCATGAGTACTCTTATGTTAGATGTTTGATTAATTAATTATTATTATCAGTTAAATCCTACTTGTTGTATTATAATTAAGCCTATGTGGCATCTGCTTGTGGGTGTGGTACTGTGTATTAGGCTCTTGTAGCTCACTTCTCTTCTTTTTTAAGTGAGGATGACTACTCCGAGGATCCTCTTTACGATTCCATATAGTACGAGTTCAATGAAAAGTTATGGACATATGAGATTGATGTAGCAGACGAGGATTGTTAGAGTCATCGCCCCTTTTCTCTAGTTTTATTTACCATACTGTATATGAACTTTTGTTTTAGGAACTGCTTGTGGCTCTAAGGATTGTTTTAAACTCTTATGGACTGTTTATACTTTTTGGGCCCTATAGGCCCTAAGACTTATGATGAACTTTTAGTTTAGAATCAGCCTTCAACTATCCATCAATCAAACTAAGTGACCCATCAAATGTTATTATAAAATTAACTAAACAATTTCAAAGTCCTAAGATTGGTTTAGAAACCCATTTAGTAATTTAAAGCATTAAATATTCTACTTAAGTAAGTTACGTGACAAATTGCCGTTACCATGGAAGTTAGAGGCATGACACCCTAGGTCTTACTTGCCTTAAATATGTGTTTATTTTTTTATTTCCAAGCAAGATTAAGCTTTAATTTGTTCTAGAATGCTTAGGTCCAATATGTAGTTTCCATTTTTTGGCTAACTTTGAAGCAGTTTCCTTATCACTTTAGGGCAAACTTAAGGTTATTTAACTTATAGCCTTTGCCTATTATTGATGTCTACTTTTTTATTTGATGAAAAATGATCCTAAATTGACTTAAATTAGGCTAAAAGGTCTAAGAATCGCATTGCTTTTTTTCTTTCCTATTCTATTTGTAACTTAGACTTAGGGAATAGGATGATTGAATGGTGCCTCCCTTAACCAATTAGAGGTTGGCATGTGGCATTATGAGAGTGCACTCAATCATGCCTATGGGGGATTAAACTCATGACCCTCTAGCATTCCTCCTTTCATGACTCAACACTCGATTAACTAGACCAAGCATTGTTCTTGGTTTAACCTTGCACAAATTAACACTTAAATGATTACTTAGGCTCATTTTTAAAAAGCTTGTTTAACATGTGGCTGCATGTAACTTATGAATGTAGTATGCATACATATAATTTTTTTTTTTCAAAAGTAGCTCAATTTATTATAATTACAAGCTTGGTTTCGTAATGCTTAGCTTGATGTGAAACTTCATTTTCTTGTAAAATGAGCTATTTAAGTTCGACCAAGACACCATTTGAAGCACAATTAACTTAAATTGCCTTTTTTTTCATGAATTTACAAATTAATAAACCAAACTCGAGCTAGAATTTTTTATAAAAAAAATAGCCCTTTTTTAGTTACTATACTCTAATTTTATGAAATCGCATATGCCTACTTTGACCTAAAAAATTATTGCCTTGGAAAAATTATTCCTACCCCAAAATGAATTGACTAAATCACCATACAACTTTTTTTATTTTTCATATTTCATTTTCATTTTGTATTTTTCTAATTTTTTATTTTAATCATTTTTACTTTTTTTGTATTTTTCATTTTTTTTGTACTGTTGGGTCTTTTCTTAATTTTAGTTTCTTTTTCTTTTTCTTTTTCTTTTTTTTTGGAGGTAAAAAAAATCAGGGGTTGAATATGTGTTGTCTACAACTATGTAGAACAATTGATTAAGCATTTCCATAATATGAAAAGGAAGAATAGTCTTGTTCTAGACACTATTATCATAAAGCTATTGAAGTTTAAAGGCTTAAACCTTGAGTAGACATCTTTCACACTTAATAAGCCCATGGAAGTTGGAGAAGAAACATTTAAAAGCATGTGCCAGATTGTCAAAAGATTAACTTGGATATCTAAAAAGAAAGAAGAATTTGGTACTCAATATTTTCAAGAGATGATAAGGGAAAGGAAAAAGAGTGTGGAAAAATGTGCTATGAATGAAGAATTGACTCTTAAAAGGGTGAACTAGTAAGAGGGAAATTGAGCACAATACAAGACAAGAATGGTTATGAAAGCCATATTTCTAGAAGAAGAAAGGAAAAGATAAGAAGAACTAGTTAAGGGAAAGTTTAAATAGGTTGTAGATTATGAAATAGGAATGGATAAGGCAATACACCCACTATAATACCTACATGGAAACCAAAAGTTTGAGAAGGATTTTGTAAAAGCTCTATTTTGTTAGACTCAAATGATGATGGAGATGACCCCATCTTCCGTTCTATTTAACTCCTTCAATCAAGTGAAGAATTTTCAAATGGAAGGCATTGGAATTTAAAGTAATAATGGGTAAATTGTTGAGAGGTCTTAAGAATGAAGTTGTCACAAGATAGCATGGTCTAGTAGTAACTAAATTAAAATTTAAAGTAAGCAAATCTGAATCAGTTGAACAACAAAAAGTTTCTAAGGAAAACATGTAAATTGTGTTTTTTTCTAAGGAAAATAAAATGAACAAATCTTAGACTTTGTTAGAGTAGATGATGAAGATCAGCCTAATGAAGGAAATGTTGTAGTAATGGACTCATTTAGAGAAAATTTTACTACTTTAAGTTTTGAGAAAGATGTTCCTTAGGTTGAGTACTTTGTAATAGTTCCTTTCAAAGAACTTGAGGAGTTGTTAATTCTATGGATGGTCTCTAAACTTATAGAAGAAAAAGAAAAGGATAAAGGAACTATAGATGATGATCTAGAGGATGAGATGGATGGACTTGTTGGATTTGAAATTTCTAATGAAATTAAATAATGTGTGGATATTGTTCGCAAAAAGAGAATAAAAAAGGATCATAGTCATGATGGATAAGAAACTAAAAGAATACACTATTAGAGATAATTATGCTATGATAGAATATATCTCAAATTGTCTCTTTATAGCTCTTAGACCAATTATAAGCGATGTTCAAAATATAAAGGAAGGATTGAAATTATTGACCAAATTAGAATCCGAAGGATTTCCTAAGGGATTGAAGAAAATGTTATCCTCTACAAAGACCCTACAAAGACAGATGAAATGTATTTAGAAGAGAGTAGGTGGTTTCAAATCCTCCTCCATCAAAGATCAATCTAGATCTCCATCTTCAGACAAATTAAAGCCAAATCGAACATCTCTAGAACAATTAGAAAGGTCTTATAAGAAATTGTTGTAATTATTTAGAGACACTATTTGCAACACTCTAACCATTTGCCGGAAAATTATTAATCTAACAAAAGTTGAGAATATCTTTGATTGAAATGATTTTATATGACTAATGATTTGTAGGAAAATTTTCATTGGATCAACTTATGTTCATAATAGTGTTTTGTAGGAAAAGAAATTTTTTTGTAGGAAAGTAACTATTTAATTAATATGATTATTATGCAAGAAGTTAGAATATCTATGTCTATAGGACTAAGTGTTTTAGGGAGATTAATATCTCCTAAAGAAGTACTATATTTATTTATAACCAACCCTTTTATGTAATAAAAGCATTTATTTAGAGGGAGCAAAAATTCCTTCGATAATGAAAATCTATCATTAGTTAGGAAACTCTTTTGTGAAGTCTCTCTTTGTTTATGTGTATTATTGTTGTGTTAGAAATCCTAGTGAAGCATTTTGATAATAACGAAAAGAGGGGGATAGAGAGAAAATGATAGAGAAAATAAAAATAAAGAAAATTTTGTTATTATTGTTAGAAACACAATATAACAAACATTAAAACTAAATGAGAAAAAGAAATAAGGAAATTGTTATTAGAAACATAGGGGGTCTAATAACAAGGGGAGAAATACAAACTAAGAGAGAAACCTATAATAGTTTAGTTATGAAATTCGTGATAGATATAAAATAAAAAAGGAGAAAATAATGAAGTTTTTAGATTTAGCAAGTAAAGGGGGAGATATTGATCTTTCAATAATTTTTGTTAGTAATTTTCTTTTGACGTTAGTGTGTAATATTTTAATTATTTTGTCATCATTAAAAAGGGAGCCATTTCAATGAAAACAAAGCAAATGTGAAGGTTTTACTAATGAAGTTACTTGAGTGTGAAAAAAAGATTTATTTGTAATAAAATCCTTCATGAGCAACGAAGGAAATATCAAAAGCAAGGATTATATCACGAGCCTGAAATTTTACATGAATGATATGCTTTGTGCAAAAGCATATGAGAAGTCATATTGATAAAAAACTTGAAAATATTATAAGCTTAAGAAGCTATAATGTCCAGAAGCTATAGAACGTTTAAAACTAAATGAAGGATTTGATTAAGCAAAATATTGATGAAGGAAGAAAATAAAAGAAGTAAAGATTAGATGCTATAACGAGAATCAAAAGATGACAAGAAATTCATAAGCACATGATAAACAAAATTGTGAAGCTCAATACAT
The DNA here is from genome assembly GCA_037954665.1 of Laguncularia racemosa. Classification (NCBI taxonomy): domain Eukaryota; kingdom Viridiplantae; phylum Streptophyta; class Magnoliopsida; order Myrtales; family Combretaceae; genus Laguncularia; species Laguncularia racemosa. Next base: position 4,063,971 of record JBBMOL010000003.1, on the reverse strand, counting down.
TTTGGAAAGCAATCATGAAAACAAAAAGTTAGCATAGGTGAAGACCTAACACTAAGGATTATATATACTTAGGTAATGTACTTGATCCTCCTAGGAAACAAATCAAACACAACAGTAAAGATTATATATTTGAGGAAATATATAAAAGTTAACAAACTATTTTTAGAAGAAGAATATTAATAGTTGAAGATATTTTTATTGAAGGAAATAAGTTATTTCATGATTGAAGACTAATAGCTCCTACCATGAATAGTTCATATTTGAAAACTGTATAAAGGCTAATAAACACAATAGTAAAGATTTGAAAGAATTAGAAAGAAAAAAATAAAGAAGAAGGAGAGAAAAATATACAAAAAAAAAACTTTATGAGTTGTGTGCTAAAGTGTATTGATTTATTATTTTTTGTGAGAATTGTGATAAAGTGAGAAGAAATCTATTGTTATCCTCAATAGAGCCACTAATATCTAGGAAACTGTTTGAAGGAATAGTGAGGGAGATTTTGTAAACTTGTGTTATTCTTGAGGCAAGCAGTAAGGAGGCGACACATAGTTTGGAATTGATAGCTTTTGACATAGCTTGTACATGTCATCTTGTTTTCTTTAAGTAGTAGATAAGTTAGAAGGATTAATTAGTTCCATGGCACCCAATGCTGAAAGACTATACTGACGCATGAGGCAGAACCATTATATATTAAAGTAAACTAATTTTTCAAGGTCAATCAAGTTAATTAAAAATAGGAAGAGAGTTCTCAAGAGGATAATTGAAGGTAAGCTTTTAAAATTCAAAGGTTAATTTATGGGTAATTTTTTAAATTTAGGAGTTAAATTTCAAAATGCCCTCAAGTTTAGTTCATCAAGACTCATTCAAAAGAGGATGAAAAACCCCTAAACCCCAAAACAAAAACATTAAGTAAAAAGCAAGTCTCGAAATAGGCTAGAAAGTGACTTAGAGGGTTACTTAAAATAACATTCTCTAAGTCAACTTAGAGGGTAGCTCAAAAGGTAGAATCAAATTCGACAAATGACTATTTTTTCCCTTTCCCCAAAATCTACCTAAAGAATCCACCTAAATAAAAGCCTTCAAAACCTAAGAAGAAGTATTAGAGTGACAAAATTTTGATTTAAGGGAAAATTTTAAGTTTTAGGGTGAAGTTCTAAAAAATGACTGAAATGCTCCTACACCTAATTTTATCAAGGAGTGTTAATAATTGGGTTTAGACAATTAACAAAGTTAATTAGAGTTTAATTTGATGATTAGGAGGATTAAAAACCTTTAGTGAGCTACATGATTAACACATGTCAATATAAAGAAAAAGAAGGCATCAAGATAAGACAAGTGGTCCCCCTGATCATCTAAAGGGTTTTGTGATACCCCTTTTTTAAACCCCAAACCTACCTCTACACCCTCACAAGCCCTCACCCCACCACCTAATGACCCCCTTCTAAACCCCCAAAATTTTTAAGATCAAGAGCTGGGCCTAGTGAAAGTATTACAAAATATATTAGAAAACTCACACGAAAGCCAAACTTTAAACTTAGGATTTATTCTAAGACACTCAACGCAACTAGTGTACTTGAAATCGAAGGGATCAAAACCTTAGAAAAATCCCGACCATAGAATATTACATTAAAGAGACCTAAACCCTAACTAAGGGTTACACAAAACCTGAATTTAAATCCCAAAATCCTAAATCAACTAACCAACTATAGAGCTACCTTAAGGATTGTTGAAATCAACCTCAAGCTTAGAAAAACCTAGGTTTCAACTCAACCAAACCCTTCAAAGTAATAATTTATCTTATGAATAATATAAAAGAATCCAATAATTTAATTAAAACTTACCATACTAATTAATCAAATTAGATAATGTAAATGATGGAAAACAATTCCTACTCAACTACCACTAATTAGCATGAACACGAGGGGTAAGTTGGCCATTTCATACCCATCATTAGCTTAGATAAATAAACCAATTTTACCTTTGGAAATTAACTTAATCAAACCCTAATTAACCTACATTTATTGACCAAGGGACAAAATAAATAAAGGTAGCAAAAACACCTAGCCACTGTTGGCCACATCCAAGGGTAGCGAGGTTGATAACACATGTGACCCAAGGGATCAAAAGGTTTTAAGTACACCTAGGTGTGTAAGTATAGAACATAGAAAAGACCTTAATTTTGATGGAAAAGATCATTTCAAAAAATGTAAAGTGATTTGACCTAAAACTTTCCTTTAACCAACATGTAAATCTATTAACCAATGTGCATAAGCTATCACTAAAGTAACGCAAATTACTCCTATTTTCTCCCACCTACATGTGAAACCTAAACGCTTCACATTCTAGAAATCTTCCTAAGAAAAACCTCTCAAAACTCTCCAAAAGAAATCCCAAAAATAGATGACACCCTAACCACTAAACCACCACCCATGTCACCCACAACACCACCACTCCAATGTGAAAACCACAACACCAAACATCACCACTTCAAGCCTAACTCTAGAAGCTTTCCACACCATTTAGAAGAACATTTGAGGAGCTAAAATATCAGGGAAAGACCAGGTAACAACATCACGTAAGAAGGAAAGCTAAGAAGTGAAGTTAGGAGAACCAACTAAAAGACCATCAAGTGTAGGATACTAACTTGTACCTATATCTTTCTATTCCTTGTAATGCGTCCTTGTAAATCAAATTTGGATAGTTATTATTATTCTGATTTCATAATTTTACTTATACATTTAAGTTGTACCAAGCTAAGGATTCAAGATTTTAATATAAACTTAAACTATGATAGAAGACAATGTAGAATATCCATCTTGTATTAAGCTAGTTGTGTAAGATTTGGAGATAAGTGATGTAAATGAGATCAAGACCTTAGTGTACTCTTTTCGACACCATGTTTAAGAAACTAGGAATCATCTTTTTTTTTTTTGATGTATTAAGTAGATTTCAATCCTTAAGAGCCTTAAGTAGTGGTTAATATGTATTAGTAATGGGAAAAGTTAGAAACGTGGAAGACTTACTCCCAAAACACAAAATTGATGCCCAAAAGGATTTTTTTTTTCATGTTTTACAAAATTTCTAGAACATGAACATGGTATAATATCAATAGGAAAAGGTGGGAAATGAAACCCTAAGAATAAATATAAAATTTGAGGTACATAGTTTGGAAATAGGTAAAATCGAAATAAAAAAGATCAACTTGGAATAGTGGACGAAAACCTCATATTCATAGCAAATGCGTGACTCTCACATGCTCAAGAAAAGCTTAACTAAGTCTCTAAGTTGACTAGAGATAACTTCCTTAAAATATTAAACCCCATTAGGTGAAAAACAATGCACACCTGAAATTGTTTAGAACATAACTTAGTTTTTTATAGCCTAAATAATTGAAATGACTTTAGAAATAAAAAGAACACACGAAAACCTTTGAAATGATTATAAAAATGCAAAAAATGGATTTAAGATTGAAAATTTGTGACCAAAACATCGGAACAACCTAAACCAATAAAGCCAATGAATTTAATAAAATCAATTGGAATTGATATCCTACTTGAAATTACAGAATTACTATTTATCCTATCAGGTGATATCGATTTTGAGGTTGAGTTACCCTTGGAATACTACAACTAAGGATAGCATAGCTGGGTGAGTAATTCGATGACTATTGTTGTTGTTTGTTTTTGTAATTTAGTGCACATGTATATAATTGTGATTTACGAATTAGATATATATGTGGGGAAAATTGGGATGTTTGTTGTGTTTGATTGATGTGATTTTGATTTCAAAACTACTTGAAATAATATTTAGTTGATTGATTACTGGGTTCCCTTGCATTTAGATTAATGATAGTGTGAGTGTTTATGATAACTTGGGTGGTCACCAAAATAATTAAACCTAATGATATCAAACCTCAATAAGATGAATCATAGATCTCATATTTCTACATGCAAGAAGGTCGTTGGCATCACACAGTGGTATGGAGAGGCTGCATGGAGGTGTACTTCATGTGTAAAACTTGTCTCAACCTTTAGGAACTACCTAGAACTTAGAAATATTACCCTCTGATTGAGACAAAGTTCGAGGATTCATTACTTAGGGGTGATTGGGCTTGTGGGCCTTTTGCATCTACACCCCACATAGGCAAATTCAAGTGTATATATATATATATAAGCTTACTTTAATAAAGCACAAATATAATGACTTTGTGAATAGACCGTATATACTATTGCATTCATATGAGTGATCATGCATTGTATACTTATTTAAACAGCTAAAGGCTAATTAGACCCCATACCCTTATTGAGTACATCATTAGTATGGACCTTAGTTATATAAGATACTAAGGACCTAATGATGATGATGATGATGATAAAAATCAATTATTTGTACTAAAATTAGTAGCTTGTAATTCCTCTTCTTAATTGCATTAAAAAAATCGTGATTAATGGGAATTAGCATCGGCTTCAGCTTCGAGAGACTTTCGACCTTCTAAGTACACAATGAGATGCATGTTGCGTTTTAGGGTAAAAGTTATTAAATTTGACTAATAATTAAAATCAACTTGGTATTTGCACACTGCTTGTGCTTGGTTACTTAAGTTAGCAAGTGATTCCCTTGGATTAGGATTACGGTTGTGGTCATATATCTCAAAATGACATAGTAGGTTAAGTTCTGAAACTTTTGAGGATAGCTCAATGGGTACCTAATAGGTGCAAGCACATCGGATAATAGCATTGTAAGTGGAGTAAAGGTATAATGGAAGTTACCCGAGGTTATGGGTCTCAACGAGTGATACAATATAGTTGGATTGTGATTAGTGAGGACCGCATAATGATGATGACATCTAGATGAGGCTACTTTTTTATTTTGAGGTTTTGCGTATTGACGTGAAGTTTGATTGGTCATGTCACCCCCTTACAATTGTTGCGGTGGTATTGGATCCCGGACCCTCTATCGTGTTTTCAAAGTCATGAGTACTCTTGTTTTGATTGTTTGTTTATACTAAATGTTATGATAATTAAACGATTACTTATTGCATTAGAATTAGGCTTAAGTGAAATCCATGCATGTGCTTGTGTTATTGTGTAGTGGGCTTTTATAGCTCACTCATTCTTTTTTAGGTGTAGACAACTCTTCTTTGTGGACTCTTTGTATGACGCTTGGGGTATGACTCTAAAGAGGGGCTTGGAGCTTACATGAGTGAGGTAGCAAATGATGGGCAATGATCCTTAGTTAGATTGTTTTTAGACTGAGATCACTAAACTTGTATGAATTATATTTTGGAAATCGCCTATGGCTCTATGAACTATTTAAATATGGTTACAGACTTTTATATGGGCCCAATAGGCCCTAGAACTTAAGTTTATGTTTGAAACCTAATTTTAAGACTTAGTTTATATCAACAACTATTCAAATAAAGTAGATTACAAAAGGTTTTTATAAACTTAATTAAATGATTTCGAGTTTTAAAACTAGACTAGAAATTTACTTAGTCAATTGTAAATCTTATGTGTTTTACTTATGTGAAACATGTGGTATATTGTCATTGCCTTCTAGATTTCAAGGTGTGACATGTGTTATTATGCAATTCTCTCGGACTATAACTTTTTTGCTTAATTGCATTTACAGTTTCTTGTGATATTACTATTTGAGTTTGTGCATTTTGTGATTAGCATAGAAAAATCATTTCAACACATTTATCATAAGCAAAGTGACATGGAGAAGCTCCCTACATAAAATAGTTAAAGCTTTGAAAGAATAAAAAATAAAAAGATTAGATTAACTCATATTATTAGGCTTTCAAATGCAAATCTTTGATATGAAATTGTAGATTCTAATATGCTAGAATTAGGAACAAGTTCAATAATCTTTGGTAATCTTGAATATTACGAAGCAGGTTAATAAAGTTACTTGATTATTCACTAAGACTAGCATCATCATAAAAAGGGGGAAATTGTTAGATCAATCAAAAGGAATTTTGATGATAGCAAAGTATGTGTAAAGTAACTTGAGTGTGCAAAACATTGAAGCAAAAGTAGAATTAGGGTCTTAATAATGATACAGTTGAATGCACTTAAAATTGTAGTTGAAAGCAAATTTTTGAATAGTAAGGGGAAAGTAGGAAGCAACTTGAGCCATAAGCTTAAGCAATTAAAAGTAGTTGAAAAGAAGGATAAATATTATATAGTAAGATGAAGTTAGAAGCATAAAGAAGCAATAGGAAATAAGTCAGAAGCAAAGCATAGTAAAGAAAAGATAAATGATGATCAAAAGAGTAAGAAAGTTTAGAAGAATAGGTAAAGCTCAGAAGCGTGGACAAATTTTGGATGACTTAAAAGACAATATGAAATTAGATAGAATATCGGAAACATCAATAAGTAATGCTAAAAAAATTAGAAGTAGAAGTGTAGAAACTTTCAAAAGCCATATTGAAGATTAATAGAAGATCATAAGCATAAGTAAGGGATTTTTGGAAAAAAAAAAAAACTGTACAACAATGAAGGCCTAACATTATGGATTGGATATATTTAGGTAATATATCTAATTAAGATCGATCAGTACAATTATCAAGGAGTCAAATCAAAATCAAACAATTAATGATTAATATATTTTCAATCAATCTAAGATTTGTGGATATATTCAAACAAAATCAAAGCAATAAACAAGGAAGATTAAGTGACAAACATAGATATGTTTAAATGAAGGAGAGTAGATATTTCACAATTGAAGACTCAATAGATATTTCCAATGATACGGCATTTGAATGTTGAAGTTCAAGCTTATATAAAGGATGAGACTTGAAGCTCAATGAAAAAGAATAATAAGAAAAAGATAATATAGAGATCGTTTAAGCTTAAGGGTCATTTATAATTGTTTATTGAGATATTGGGCAAAATTGTAAGAGTAACTTACTATTATTCTTGACAAAGTTGTTACACTTTTTAAACCTTGTGCAAGAGCTATTTGAGAGAAGTAAAGAGAGATTTTGTAGTCTTATGTAACTTTGAGTAGTGTGAGATAGCTCATGGAAGAGCTTATACAACTCATTGATTCTTTTTGCAAATAGTGGGACTTGTTGATGTAGAGTTAACTAGTTCTTAGGTAAGTGATGGTAGAAGAGAGGATTAACTCACAAGCAGGAAGCTCTATATATCAACACTTGAGTCTCTATAGCCCTACAATTTTTTATTTATTACATTTCACACCATGCATTTTGCAATGTATATTTTGTTAATTCTACATCATATTATCAAAGTCATAATTGGAATATTCTAATAACTTTTCATCAATTTGTTGGTCTTAGTGAGAAATTAAGTAGAAAGGAGGGGGAGGGTTGAATTAATTGTTATAAAAGTTTTAAAAATGAACTTTTCTTTATGGAAAATTCTTAAAAAGGCAATCCCATGCTAAATAACACATCATACATTTTTCATTTGTAATCTTAACTTACAATAGATAGTAACACACATCAACTTTTCATTGTCACTTTCCACAATCATCAAATACATTAGCAACAACTTTCTTTCTACACCAAAGAAACTAAAGAGTCTTCCTTCCTCGACATTATCATCCATTTTCCTAGCATAAGGAATTCTTATAAATAGCTTCCACAAATCTCTAACCACTCATTCCTCTAACTAACCACTGCATCGGGTTTTTCCATGAGTTCACTCGAGTGGTTTATAAAGAGAAGTGGCATTGTTATCCCCATCCAATCTAGAGTTAGCATCATCGATCTTAGATTTTGAATGGCTTGACTTTATTTTGGAACTACCCACCTTGTCTTTGAAATTTGTCCATCTTGAAGTTCTCAAATTTAACTTTTGCCTAGTTTTGATAGTTAAATTTAGATTTACATTCATAGAGTCAAGCATAGCTAAAGGTTAGTTAAGTTTAGCTAAACTTAGGTTCATGCTAAATGACTTAGGAATATAATTTATCATAGGTTTGATGGACATTTAATCTAAGGGATATTGATTTATGATTGGCTCTAGCTAAAAGTCGTACTGTCACTGAATTCATATGAGGATCCTTGCATCCTATATCTAGCTAAAACATTCAATTGAAATTCTTCTCCCGTAGTTGGAAAAGGTAGATAATACCAATTTTCCCCTAACATGCTAGCTTTCATTCCATATTACTTCAATTGTATACCTTAATTCTACACACACAACTCCATCACATAATTCATAACTTGTATATAAGGGGGTTTCTCCTTTAATATTACAAGTCTTACTAAGAAGGTGTTTACACTATATTCTAGTTATACCATTTTCATGTCATAGGTTAAGAGATTGTGGTAGCTCAAATGGAGGAGTAGAACTCTTCTCTCTTTTATATGGCAAGAGTGAACCTATTAAAGTATCAATAGATCTCATCCTAACTAATCTTATCAACTTGCAAGTCAATATGATTACATTATCGATCACAACAAAAGTGATGAGATCCATGATGAGAGTCAAGCCGGAAGAAGGAATGTGGATCCTCTTGAAGTGCCGCCTGGACCGATCACAAGAAGTCGAGCGAAACGACTCAAGGAAGCACTTAACGGGTTGATAAAGGATGTCCATGAAGCCGGAAAGGATTGGAGCAATCATGAAGTTGGAACGGATTGGAACAACCATGGGAAGACCCTTGCTCTTATACAAGTCACACCGGACACGGGTTGAAGAGGGCGTGTACTTTCAAGGCACGACTGTGTAGGAATTCCAAGATTGCACAGAATCATACATGGCTAAACACACGGCTAAAAGGCACGGCCGTGTATGGAGACAAGCAAATCCACAGAAAGATACACGACCAGAAGTACACGGTCATGTATGTGACCGGAATGTGCACAGAAAAGTACACGGCCAAAGTACACGGTCGTGTACACGGCCGTGTATCCCCTGTCGGCTAGCATGTTCTGTTTCGTGTTTTTACGCAACTTATCTAAGCTACGTCATTTTGGACTTGTTTTTCACGAATTGTAACCCTAGTATAAAAGCTCCTAGGTTTTAGAACAACTAAGAATTTACATCTTTGAACATTAAACATTTTTGAGAGGCACCTCTCTAGGTTCTTCAAGAACTAACTAGAACTTATCGGATTTTATTTCCGTGGCGTTCATCTCGACTTATCAATCGGTCTTTCATCCCGATTGTGGCGTCTTCATTTTTATACCAAGGTTCTTGTCTCGCTTATAGATAACGGGTCGCGGTTTCCACTTTAGGTGTTTGGGCATTTTAGGCAACGAATTTCCGAACGTATTGGTATTGGGTTTCGTTACGGGTTAGTGTGGTTCGTATCAGTTTGGTATCAGAGCTTAGGTTTGTCAAAACATCAGTTCGGTTTGAGGAAGGTAATATCAAAACCCTAACTCCAATCGTTCATATCAATTATCGTATTCAATTTCGTAGTATTGATTGTCTTTTGATAGTGAAATATCGACTAGGCGATTGTTAAAAAAAAAAAGAGAGTAAAAATCACGACCAAAAAAAAAAAAAGAAGAGAAAAGAAAAGAAAAGAAAAACGTGATCAAGAGCAACAACCAAGACAAAAAAAAAAAAAAAAAATCGGATAGAAAAATAGAGGAAAATTTACGAACCCTAGAGTTGTTTTGAATTCTACGGAAGGAAATTGGTGTAGTTTGGGTTAGTTCCAAGAGAATTGCGAAGAGGAAATTGGCGAGTTGATATCATCATTATTTGTGAGAATACATGAGTGACTATGTGATATCATCATTTGAGCGAAACACGTAAGGGAGTGTATCGTGAGGTTTAATCATATATATATTTGTGTTAGTACTAATCTTTTCTGCAGGAACTATGTCGAGACAACATTCTCCTGAAGTTGAGAGGGGAAGGTTTGATGCTAGGTTAGTAATTGAGGCGTTGAGGGGAGAAATGAAGAGGATGTTCCAAGAGGGAATGGAACAAATTCATGAGATAGAGCAAAGACTAGAGCAATCCACAAACGTATTCCAAGGGCATAAGAGGGAGAGTCGTTCTAGGAGAGTACCGAGGGGTGGAGATGAAATGTCGGATGATGATTTTTATGAGCCTTCTGTTGGGAGTTATAGAGGTTATAGTGGTCGGAATAGAAGAACTAGAGATTGGGAAGATAGAGGAGATAAGAATAGAGAGGATGATCAATTAAGTAGCATAAAGATGAAGATTCCTCCTTTCCAAGGGAAGAATGATCCCGAGGCGTACTTAGAGTGGGAGAAGAAGGTAGAGATGGTATTTGATTGTCACAACTATAGTGGGAGAAAGAAGGTAAAACTTGCTGCCATTGAATTTTCGGATTATGCTATAGTGTAGTGGGATCAACTAATGTTGAATAGGAGAAGGAGTGGCGAGCCACCTATTGAGTCTTGGGAAGAGATGAAAAGAGTGATGAAGAAGCGGTTTGTGCCTGCGTATTACTATCGTGAATTGCACAACAAGTTGCAAACTCTGAGGTAGGGAAGCCGAAGTGTAGATGGGTATTTCAAGGAGATGGAAGTCACTATGATTAGGGCGAATGTAGAGGAGGATAGAGAGGCTACAATGGCTAGGTTTCTTGCGGGGTTGAATAGAGAAATCCAAAATGTGGTTGAATTGCAGCATTATGTAGAATGGGAGGATATGGTTCACATGGCTATAAAGGTTGAGAACCAGCACAAGAGGAGAGGTAGTGGTAATGCACGGTTGCAACAGGGTAATGGTTCATCCACTTGGAAGATTAATCAATGGAAGAAAGAAGAAAAGCCTTTACCCACCAAACTAAAAGGGGAGCTGAGACAAGCGGGTTCTACTCCTGGTAACCAAGGTAACCCTGATTCTTCTACTTCTAGAAATCGTGACATTAGATGTTTTAAATGTCAAGGTAGAGGCCATATTGCTAGTCAATGTCCAAATAGGCATGTGATGATTTTGCGTGATGATGGAGAGTATGAGACTGAGGGGGATAGTGAAGAAGATGATATGCCTCCAATAGAGGATGTTAGTGATGATGATGAGCCTGCAATGGGAAGGCTAGTGGCAGTAGTGAAGCGAGCGTTGAATGTGCAGGTGAAGGAAGAAGAGGAGGTGCAAAGAGAGAATATATTTCATATTAGATGTTATCTAGGAGATCATATTTGCAGCTTGATCATTGATGGGGGAAGTTGCACCAATGTAGTGAGCAATTTTATTGTTGAGAGGCTGGGGCTCAAAACTGTTAGACACCCTAGTCCATATAAATTGCAGTGGTTGAATAATAGTGGAGAGACTAAGGTGAGTAAGCAAGCATTGATTGGGTTTTGCATTGGTAGGTATGAGGATGAGGTGTTATGTGATGTAGTGCCAATGCAAGCATGTCATGTGTTGTTGGGGAGGCCATGGCAATTTGATAGGAAGGTTGTTCATGATGGCTTTTCTAACAAGTATACGCTTGTTCACCAAGGGAAAAGCTTTAATCTTAAACCGTTAACACCCAAACAAGCGTATGAGGACCAGTTGCATCTACAACAGTCTTTTGCAAAACATAAGGTGAGTGAAAAGCAGAGTGAGAGTGAGAGAGCAAAAGACAATGAGAAGAAAAAGGAATATAAGAGTCAAGATCAAAAGGAAAAGGAGAGGAAGGCTGGAAAGAGTGTGAGAGGCAAAGTTGAAGGGGAATCAACTTTGGTGGTGAGTGAAAAGGAGAGGGCAACCTTGCAAAAGGAGAGTTATGTGGCAAGAGCGAGTGTAGTGAGGAGAGCGTTAGTGAGGAAGCAACCTATGTTGTTGCTGGTTTTTAAGGAAACATGTTTGACTACTAACGACTTATCTAACTCTTTGCCTAGTGTGGTTGTGTCTCTTATGCAGGACTTTGAAGATGTCTTCCCTAAAGAGATTCCAAAGGGATTACCACCTATTCGTGGTATTGAGCACCAGATTGACCTTGTACCCAGAGCATCGATTCCAAACAAACCAGCTTATAGGAGCAATCTAAAGGAGACAAAGGAACTCCAAAGGCAGGTCGATGAACTAATGGAGAAGGGGTACGTGAGAGAGAGCATGAGTCCATGTGCAGTGCCTGTGATTTTGGTGCCTAAGAAGGATAGGACATGGAGAATGTGTGTTGACTGTCGCGCCATCAACAACATTACGGTAAAGTATCGTCATCCCATTCCTCGCTTAGATGACATGTTAGATGAGTTACATGGGTCTAGTGTCTTTTCCAAAATTGATTTGAAAAGTGGATATCACCAAATTAGAATGAAAGAATGTGATGAATGGAAAACTGCATTTAAGACAAAATATGGATTGTATGAGTGGTTAGTAATGCCTTTCTGTTTAACTAATGCACCTAGTACTTTTATGAGACTTATGAACCATGTTTTGAGGACTTTTATTGGAAAATTTGTGGTTGTCTATTTTGATGATATTCTTATTTACAACAAGAGTTTGGAAGATCATATGTCTCACTTGAGGGATGTTTTAGAAGTGCTTCGAAAGGAACAATTATATGTTAACCTCAAGAAGTGCACTTTTTGCACAGACAAAATTGTGTTTCTTGGTTTTGTTATTAGTGCACAGGGAATACAGGTTGACGAAGAAAAGGTCCGTGCAATCCAAGAATGGCCTAGTCCAACCAATGTAAGTAATGTGCGGAGTTTCCATGGACTAGCGAGTTTTTACAAGAGATTTGTGAAGGATTTCAGCACCATTGCAGCACCACTTACTAAGGTAATTAAGAAGAACATGGGGTTCAGCTGGGGAGAGCAACAAGAGAAGGCCTTTCAGACGCTTAAAAATAAGCTGACTCAGGCGTCGTTACTTGCTTTACCTAACTTTGCTAAAACATTTGAAATTGAGTGTGATGCTTTAGGATTAGGTATTGGAGTAGTGCTTATGCAGGAGAGAAGACCGATTGCATTCTTTAGCGAGAAGCTAAGTGGAGCAACCTTGAATTACCCTACTTACGACAAGGAGCTATATGCATTGGTTCGAGCCCTAGAGACGTGGCAACATTACCTTTGGCCGAAAGAGTTCATGATCCACACTGATCATGAATCCTTGAAGTACTTAAGGGGCAACACAAGCTGAATAAAAGGCATGCTCGTTGGGTGGAGTTCATCGAAACATTTCCATATGTTATCCACTACAAGCAAGGTAAAGAAAATGTCGTTGCTGATGCACTATCTAAAAGGTATACTCTTATCTCTACTCTTAGTTCTAGACTGCTTGGTTTTGAGCACATTAATTATATGCTGCTGATCGAGATTTTTGTGAGGAGTATGTGTATTGTGAGAAGAGTGGGCATGGAAAATTTTATAAACATGAAGGATTCTTGTTTAGGGAGAGTAAACTGTGCATTCCAATTTGTTCCTTAAGAGAATTACTAGTGAGGGAGTCTCATGGAGGAGGGTTAATGGGACACTTTGGCGTAGCTAAAACATTAGGGGTATTGCATGTACACTTCTATTGGCCTCATATGAAACGAGATGTTGAGAGGATTTGTGAGCGATGTGTCACGTGTAGGCAAGCGAAATCTAGAGTCCAACCTCAAGGGCTTTACACCCCACTTGCCATTTCTCATGAGCCGTGGGTAGATATTTCTATGGACTTTGTGTTAGGATTACCCAAGTCTAGACATGGTCGGGATTCTATTTTTGTAGTTGTTGATAGATTCTCTAAAATGGCACATTTCATTCCTTGTCACAAAACGGATGATGCTTGTAATATTGCTAATTTATTCTTTAGGGAAGTTGTGCGATTGCATGGTATGCCTAGAACAATTGTATCAGATAGGGATGCTAAGTTCTTAAGCTACTTTTGGAAGACCTTGTGGGCTAAGTTAGGAACTAAGTTATTGTTTTCTACTACTTGTCATCCACAGACTGACGGTCAAATTGAGGTAGTGAATCGAACTTTATCTACTTTGTTGAGGGCTGTAATTAAAAAGAATATTAAGAGTTGGGAGGATTGTTTGCCGCATGTTGAATTTGCTTATAACTGTATAGTGCATTCTGCTACTAAATTTTCTCCTTTTGAAATTGTGTATGGTTTTAATCCACTAACTCCTTTGGATTTATCACCTTTGCCTATTTCTGAGTATGTTAATTTAGATGGCACGAAGAAGGCCGAATTTGTTAAACAGATCCACGGGAAGGCAAGGCTGAACATTGAGCGACGAACAGAGAAGTATGTGAAACAAGCCAACAAGGGTCGTCGACAAGCTGTTTTTGAACCTGGAGATTGGGTTTGGGTTCACATGCGCAAAGAGCGGTTTCCCGTGCAGCGTCGATCTAAACTACTTCCTAGAGGCGATGGACCATTTCAAGTTCTTGAGCGCATTAACGACAATGCATACATGATAGATTTGCCTGGTGAGTATCAAGTAAGTGCCACATTTAATGTTACTGATCTGAGTCCTTTTGATGTAGGTGACGATTTGAGGACAAATCCTTTTTCAAGAGGAGGGGAATGATGAGATCCATGATGAGAGTCAAGCTGGAAGAAGGAATGTGGATCCTCTTGAAGTGCCGCCTGGACCGATTACAAGAAGTCGAGCGAAACGACTCAAGGAAGCACTTAACGGGTTGATAAAGGATGTCCATGAAGCCGGAAAGGATTGGAGCAATCATGAAGTTGGAACGGATTGGAACAATCATGGGAAGACCCTTACTCTTATACAAGTCACACCGGACACGGGTTGAAGAGGGCGTGTACTTTCAAGGCACGGCCGTGTAGGAATTCCAAGATTGCACAGAATCATACACGGCTAGATACACGGCTAAAAGGCACGGCCGTGTATGGAGATAAGCAAATCCACAGAAAGATACACGACCAGAAGTACACGATCGTGTATGTGACCGGAATGTGCATAGAAAAGTACACGGCCAAAATACACGGTTGTGTACACGGCCGTGTATCCCTTGCCGGCCAGCATGTTCTGTTTCGTGTTTTTATGCAACTTATCTAAGCTACGTCATTTTGGACTTGTTTTTCACGAATTGTAACCCTAGTATAAAAGCTCCTAGGGTTTAGAACAACTAAGAATTGACATCTTTGAACATTAAACACTTTTAAGAGGCACCTCTCTTGGTTCTTCAAGAACTGACTAGAGCTTATCGAATTTTATTTCTATGGCGTTTATCCCGACTTATCAATTGGTCTTTTATCCCGATTGTGGCATCTTCATTTTTATACCAAGGTTCTTGTCTCGCTTATAGACAACGGGTCGCGGTTTCCACTTTAGGTGTTTGGGCATCTTAGGCAACGAATTTCCGAATGTATTGGTATTAGGTTTCATCACGGGTTGGCGTGGTTCGTATAAAAAAGTTAGGGTCTTGATCAATTGAATCTATTCATCGAAGTTTGG
The DNA here is from genome assembly GCA_037954665.1 of Laguncularia racemosa. Taxonomy (NCBI): domain Eukaryota; kingdom Viridiplantae; phylum Streptophyta; class Magnoliopsida; order Myrtales; family Combretaceae; genus Laguncularia; species Laguncularia racemosa. The sequence goes on along the minus strand of JBBMOL010000003.1, from coordinate 4,048,656 downwards.
GGATTTAGGCTTCTTAGTCGGTTTGACAATAAACATAACATCCTCCACTTCACCTATTTGACCATTTTATATTGCATTATTCTCTAGCCAATACATGTATTAGGATCCTAATACATAACAAGCTAATCAAGTTTGAATACAAAGTATTATAGTCACCTATAATTGAAATGCCTTCATATTACATAATCATAATTATTGGCCCTTCTTTTAACCTAGTACCTAGTCCTTCAAAATTACTGTTGGCATGGATTTACAAGGTTATACTCGGAATGATTCGTGTAAAAAGGGAAGGTTAGTGATGGGAATCAAACTAATTTAACAATAGGACCCAAAACCAGAGCAAGAGCTAGAGGACTACAAAACTTAACATTGAGAGTCCTCTTTGAGCAAATGGAACCCAAAGACATTCACATAGTGTCTTCATTTACTTTACATGATTGTTTTGTATTTAATCAGGTACACTTGTCAGTATTACAAGAAGACGATCAAACACATTAGCACTTGGTTTACAGATGAGTCATGGTCCATGTTAAACCAAAATGGACATAGAGGAGCCGACCATGTGTTATGTACTTTGGACCGAAATGGATATAGAAGACCGGCCATGTATTATGTAATTTTCATTATGTTGTTTTTCCATATTTAGGGCATAGTATAAATACTTGTAAGGGATAACAACAAAGGGACTTTTGGACATTATTTTTGCAACTTATTCATGTGAAAAAGGGGCTTCCTCTCTTTCATATACACTCTTATCAATTCCAATTAAGGTTGTGGCGAGTGAGGCTTGGATTGTTGTGTGTTGAATCAACAATTACAAGTTTTTCCTAATTCTACTAGTGAGCCATATCTGGTAAGAATTTGGATTTCATTTGTTCTTTGTCATTGAAATATTATGGTTCCACATGAAAAGGGATCCTTGTCATTTGGGAATTCTTGTTCAATTATTCTTAATTAGTATTTGTTGATTAAAATTGGAGTGGCGTATCATCTTTTGGTATTAGAGTTACGGTTGAGAAGGGAATTGCACGTGGGGAGTCTTGATCTTGATTTGGGAATTTAAGGTTTATGCCATGCACTTGTTCAATTGTTGATTGTGAGTTAAAATTATATATGTTACATGAATTGTGCCGTGTTATAATTGTCATTGCTAGTTGAATTTGAAGAAAAGATTCTTTAGGGTTCCTTGTCGTGGATGAATTAAGGGCTTACTATAATTGAGTTCATTAGTGTGTAATTGAATAGTAATTGTGCATTAAATTACTATGAATGCACTATTGACTTGAGTGTTTGGAATTTGTGTCGTGGAGGGTGTGTTGTTGCTGTGAGTGTGTGTTTGAGTGTTTAGAAGAATTTTTGTTGTGGAGGGTGTGTTGTTGCCGTGAGTGTGTGTTTAAGTGTTTGGAAGAATTTGTGTCGTGGAGGGTATGTTGTTGCTGTGAGTGTGTGTTTGAGTGTTTGGAAGAATTGTGCCATAGAGTGTGCGCTTGAGTGTGGAGAAATTTGTGTGAGTGTGTGTGAGTGTTAAAAAAAAATGTGCAGTAGAGTGTGTTGGTGATTTGAAGGAATTGTGCCGTGAGTGCGTGATTTGGAATTGGAGAACTTGTGTTGTGAAGGTGTGATTGTGAGATAAAAATAATAAAAAAATATTTCTTGTCAAAGCTTAATTCAACAATTATGTCGAATGATAGTGTGAAAAGAGGAATTGGGAATGAGGCTAATAGTCAGGTTGGAGGAGGAGGTTATGGATGTCGTGCTACAGGTGGAAGAAGAGCTTTAGAAGAACAATTACAAGACTTGACTACTATTATTGCTACTCTAGCAACACGAGTTGATCAGATGGCATTGCCACAACCACTAGTGGAAAATCCACAGGCACCACCACCTCAGGTAGCCTATATTGATGCACGTAAGGAAAGAGCAGTAGGGGGAAAAAAGGGTAGGAGAATGGTAGGAGATTATCATGCTTATAAGGAGGAAAGGGATGATAACTTTGAGGATGAACCTTAACCTAACCATGAGTTCAGGCGACTTAGGGGTCTGCAATATGTAAAATTGCAAATGCCTTCATTTGTTGTAAGGGGTTCTATAGAGGATTATCTTGACTGGGAAGATAAGGTAGAGGGCTTTTTTGAGTGTTATGAAATTAATGACCATATTCGGGTTCATTTAGTAGAAATCGAGTTTACAGGATATGCTGCCTTATGGTGGAAGAACCTTGTAACCAGTAGAAGGAGAGATGGTGATGCTGAGATTGGTACTTAGCAGGACATGAAACGAATTATGAGAAAGAGATTTATACTAGAGCACTACAAGCAGGAGTTATTCATGTGTCTCTAGACATTGAGATAGGGAGGCAAAATTATGGATGAGTATGTCCAAGAGTTTGAGACACTAATGATCCGATGTGAAGTAGTTGAACCTCTTGAATAGACCATGGTGCGATTTGTGTCCAGTTTGAAATATGAGATTGCATCTATTATAGAGCTGCAGTAGTATGATGCCATTGATGAGACCATTTAGTTAGCTCTGAAAGTGGAGAGACAAAGGCGATCTAATCTTTATAGAGTAGCGAGTAACAGGTATAGATCCTCTATAAAACTGTATGGGTCTAAGGGTAAATAGGCTAATAGAGGGGGATATGACAGAAATGTAGAAAAGAATGCAGTAGTGCCAGACATTAGAGGGGAGAAAGAATTAGCTGGGAAAGGAAAAACAATTGTTAGGTATGAAAACAAAAAGGCAATAGCTGGGTCATTAGGAGGAAGGAATCGTTAGGTTAAATGTTTTAAATGTCTGGGTTTTGGACGTATGGCTACTTAATGCCCAAACAGAAGAGTTATGATTACTATAGAAGTTAAGAATGAGGAAGAAGAAGAAGACATACACAAGGCCACAAATTTGTTAGCTATGTTGGATGAATATTATGGTGATGCAGATGCTGAGGTACATGAGGATAAGGGGAATGAGTAGTATTTGTCCATTAATGTATTGTGCAGGACGAATGACTACCTTTCCTACTAATGAGGATGAGTAGAGAGAAAATTTATTTCACATCTCCTATAGGGTCTAAGGTAATCTTTGTGCTCTTATTATTGATGGAGGTAGTTGTACTAACGTAATGACTGCTTCATTAGAGACTAAATTGAAATTAGTCACTGCTCCACATCCTAAACCCTATAAACTGCACTGGTTGAGTGAACAAGGTAGTTTACATGTCACTTAGAGGGCTAAGTGATGAGAAATTTTCTGGCACCACCTATACCTTTAGAACTAGATTTGGCTGATGGTCCAAATCGCTTATATTTTCACTTTATGTCCTATATTCTAATAACTATTTGAGAAATAATTTTACAGGTACAATAATAATTCTCCATGGGATGCCAATATGTCCTACACTAGTTGATGGACATGAGACATTTTCAGATTTACAATCAAAGACCCGCTGTGATTTTTTCCATTCCGAAGCATTGGCTCATGAAGACTTATGATATTTTTGTACTTTGTAATTGTTTTATGGACTATTTCATGTTGTATTTTTCTTTTGGGACACTTGCATTTTATTGTAATTTCCATTTAGGACCGGCCACCTTAAAAGTGGCAAATTTGTAATTTTGTCCATTTTCTAACCTTATGAGTAGCAAGTATAAATACTTGCTTATAGTAGGGTTTGAGGAGGCCAAAATTTTCAGAATTGAGATACACTTTGCGTGAGGATTAGGGTTCTCCTAATTGTCATTAGACTCTTATCAATTTCAATCCCAAGAGTTGAAATTGTGGCGAGTGCAACACTTTGAAATTGTGAGTAATATTAATTTCATTTTGTTGTGATTTCTTTTCTTCTCTAGTGTGTAATATCTAGGGGTGAATTGAGATAGTTCTTGGTCAGATTTGCTTCCTGTTATTTTTGAATTCTTGTGCTTAATTGAGATACTTTGCATTTGATTTCGGTTTATCCTTTATGTTTGCTTCTTAAACCGTGATTAGCACATATGGAAAGGGGTTCTTAGAGTTGAAGATTTATTTTGAGATTGTGAATTATTCAGTGGATTTATATGTGATTAGTGTGATGTTAGAAGAAATTATCATTGTGGAATTATAATTGCATCATTGAGTATTTGGATCTCATTGCAACTTCACTAGGGTTCACGCAATTTTACCTTTTTTAAAATCGGTTATATGTTTGAGATTTGAAGTGTTCCTTTGGATTATTTGATTGTGCTTAAGCCTTGGTTGTGAGCACATCACTAAGGTTCCATTACACTTATTGCTTCGTAGACCTTAGTTATATGATAGGAGAATGTTACATGATGGTTTTAGGAACACTTATGTGTTCTAAAAGGAGGGTAAGTGCATAGTGTTGAACCCTATCTCACCTCCCGAAGTGCAAAAGGTATAGAGGCAAATTGATGAGGGTCATCTAGCACCTAAGAGGACAAAACTGAAATCCCAAGATCCATTGCAAGGAATTAGAGGCATAATGACCTAAGCTAGAGCAAAGAGGATGAATGATACCCCACAAAGACTAGCCATAGACCTACAAGCCAAGGAATTGAATTACATGAAAGGAGAACTGACACCTATCAATGTGATTCACGTTTCCGTGGAGGGATACAAGGATTTGAAGTCCTAGAATAGAAAATGTTGTTTATTGAACCGAAAAGGAAAGAGGATTTACGGTTTTGATTTGCTATGTTTTAGTATTTGTTTTAGTTTTTAATTTAGCATAACTAGTTACTTATTTCGGTTCATGAGAGGATAAGGACGCAAGTTAGATTAGGAAACTTAGGTTTTGTATCTTATTGTTGCATGTACTCCTTATAAAACCGTGTAAGGGGCTGGCATAAGAAAGAAGATGGAATATTGAAATTACAATACACTTTCTTTTCGTGAAAAGAAACCCCCTTCTTATTCTTTGCAAAAGAACTCTCCTTTGGAATTCTTCATCCGAATTATTAGAGGAAATCCCTAATTGATAACTTATATTTCAGTCAACAAGTGTGATTGAGGTCTAGTTTCATGCTACTTATTCGAGACGATCCTCAGGGAATTGATTCAAATAGCGTACGTAGGGTTCTAGATTTAATATACCTAAGGTTCACACATCATTTCATATCAGAGCTTTGGCTTCTTGAATCAAATAATCTCTATCCTTTGTTTATTTGCTTATTATTCAATTCCATACTTCTTGTTCATACCCTAAATTTGTATAAAAAAAATTGTTTCGGTCATAAGAACAATTGGGGACGACAACACACAATTCTAGCTTAGTCATTGCAAATCAATTGTGATCTAATTCTTATTCCTTCTTTGAAGAACACGTATTAAAAAAAGAAATCAAATCACAAATTCGGTTGTGGAAGAAATCGAAGTACCGAAATCACAAAAGAAAAATTTTGTTTTGGTAAGTTACAATTCAATTGCCATAATACAGTTTCCAATTCCAATCGCAACACATATCTTGTTCTTTTTAAATTGTGCATCCAAATTACATTCCATAATTCTTGTTAGATTCGGAGCAAATTTGTTTGTCCTTTGAATTGTGTGATAAGGAATTGTCTTGATTTGTTTCCGAAATTAATAGTAAGAGCTTGTCATATGAATTGGAATTTACATCTATTCTCAATTTTACAGTGACTTGAAACCGAAGGTGATCTTTAGGTGTTGACTTAGTGATTGTCTTGAGGAGTTTTCTAATCTGAGTTCCTAGTAAGGGATTGTAAGAGCGGGTTGTGAGGACATATTTGTGAGAGATATACATGAGTAGATTGTGAGAGTATTACTACTTGAGAGCAATACATGAGTGAATTGTGAGGAACATGTTTTACTTGTGATATTAATTTATTGTTTAACTGTAGAAATATGTTAGGGCAAAACATAAATGGAGGTGAGAATAGGGTGATGTTTATGGAGTTGATGGGAGAGATGAAAAGGATTTTGACTGGTGAGCTTGAACAGATCCATGAAAGAATGGATAAGATGGAGAGGAGTAGAGAACCGTCTAGCAGTACTACTATCAGGCGAGGCATAGGTAAACCGATTAGGGGAGGAGTTAGGATAGAAGAAGGAGAGGATTTTGACTCTGGTGAATATCATAACGTAAGGGAGAGAGGGAACACCTAGAGGCGGGACAATAACCTGTGTAGTATTAAGATGAAAATACTAGCGTTTCAGGGAAAGAATGATCCTGAGTTGTACCTAGAGTGGGAGAGGAAAATGGATCATGTCTTTGAATGCCATAACTATACTGAGGAGAAGAAGATTAAATTGGCTGCAGTAGAGTTCATAGATTATGCTAGTGTATGGTAGGATCAGTTAGTACATAATAAGCGCAGGTATGGAGAGCGACCCATTAGTACTTGGGAAGAGATGAAAACTATAATGCAAAAACGGTTTATTCCTAGTCACTACCATAGGGATTTACTTAGGAAATTTCAGGGATTGACATAGAGGACCAAGAGTGTAGAGGACTACTATAAGGAGATGGAGATAGCCATGATTAGGGCCAGAGTGGACGAAGATGATGAGGCAACTATGGCTAGATTCATTAATGGTCTGAACCGAGAAATTGCTGATGTGATAGATTTACACCATTACTTAGACATGGAAGAACTATTACATAGAGAAATCAAAGTGGAGCGACAATTAAAATATACGAGTGGTTAAAGGTCTAGGTCAACTTCCAAATCTTCATAAAAGTCTAATTGGAAGAAGAACTCCATGGATTTAAAGCCTAAAGAGGATGCGAACGCTAAGAATCCAGTTGCTGCATTTAAGGAAAAAACTGACACTAAACCCCCTTTCCAGAACTAGAGATATCAAATGTTTTAGATGTTAGAGATTTAGACACATTGCATCTCAATGTCTAAATCAAAGAGCTATGATCATCTGTGACAATGGAGATATAGAGAGCGTCAACTCTATAGAAGATGAGGAGTCACCATCATAGGAGTATGAGGATATTGACTTGTAGGGACCTGTGAGTGGGGAGTTGTATGTCATGAGGAGGGTACTCAGTGTACAACCTTAGGAGGATGGTGAGGGGATCCAACATAAGCACATATTTCATACACAGTGTCATGTGCAAAATAAGGTAGGTAGTTTGATAATCGATAGTGGCAGCTGCACTAATGTTGCTAGCACTCTAGTAGTAGATAGGATGCAATTGAAAGCTATGAAACATCCAAGACCATATCGATTATAGTAGTTGAATGAATGTAGGGAAGTAAAGGTGACTAGGCAGGTTCTTATAGCCTTTTCCATAAGGAGCTATAAAGATGAAGTCATGTGTGATGTGGTATCTATGCAGGCTAGTCACCTATTGTTAAGATGACTTTGGCAATTTGATAGGAAAATTACATATGATGAGTGCAAGAACTAATATTCTTTTGTGCTAAACAAAAGGAAAGTGGTTCTTACACCACAAAAACCATGGGAAGCTTATGAGGATCAAATGAGGATTGCAAAAGAATTTCGAGAGAAACACTTGAGTGTATGAGAGAAGAGTGAAGAGAAAAAAAAGAAGAGTGAAAAAACAGACACTAGTAAGTAAAGAGGGAAAAGACACTCAAACATAGTGAGCAGAGAGCATGGCGAGGAAGAGTGAAGTCAAGAGTGCAATGCTAGCCAAGCAACCATTACTTGTACTTATGTATAAGGATTTATGTTTTACTAATGCTGACCTTAATCCTATTTTGCCTAGTGTAGTTGTGTCTTTATTGTAGGAATACGAGGACTTGTTCCCCGAAGAGGTGCCCCAAGGCCTACCCCCACTATGAGGGATAGAGCACTAAATTGATTTCATGCCAGGCGCATCCATTCCTAATCGACTAGCTTATAGAACTAATCTTGAGGAGGCCAAGGAAATTCAGAGAGAAGTTGATGGACTGATGGAGAAAAGGTTTATGCGAGAAAGTCTTCGCCCGTGTTCAATTCTTGTCATCCTAGTCCCTAAGAAGAATGAAATGTAGTGCATGTGCATTGACTGAAGGGCAATCAACAAAATCACAATTAAGTATAGACATCCTATCCCTAGATTAGATGACATGCTTAATGAATTGCATGGTGCACATTTATTTTCTAAAATTGACCTAAAGAATAGCTACTATCAAATTCATATGAAAGAAGGAGATGAGTGGAAAACTGCATTTAAAACCAAATATGGGTTACATGAATGGATGGTAATGCCTTTTGGGTTAACAAATGCACCTAGCACTTTCATGCGACTGATGAATCATGTTCTACGACATTTCATTGGAAAATTTGTAGTCGTCTATTTTAATGATATTTTGATTTATAGCAAAACATTAGATGATTATGTACAACATTTGTAGAGTGTGTTTACCATTTTAAGGGAAAACCAATTATATGTCAATTTAAAGAAGTGTATGTTTTGTATGGAAACTGTGGTTTTTCTTGGTTTTGTTGTAGGTGCAGATGGAATAGCTGTAGACGAGGAGAAGGTAAAGGAAATTCAGGAGTGGCCAACACCAAAGAACGCTAATGATGTTAGGAGCTTTTATGGACTAGCTAGTTTTTCTGGACGATTTGTGAGGGATTTCAGCTTCATTACTGCTCCATTGAATGATCTGGTGAAGAAGAATGCCAAATTTAGATGGACATAAATACATGAGCAGGCATTCCAAACTCTAAAAGGTAAATTAACTAACACCCCTTTATTAATATTACCAAATATTTTGAGATCGAATGTGATGCTTCTGGGAAGGGTATTGGTGGTGTGTTAATGCAAGATTCTAAACCAATAGCCTACTTTAGTGAGAAACTCAATAGTGTTGCTCTGAATTATCCTATGTATGACAAGGAATTGTATGCCCTTGTGAGGATGTTGTAAACGTGGCAACATTATCTATGGCCTAGGGAGTTCATCATCCATTCCGATTGTGAGAGTTTAAAGTACTTGAAGACGTAGGGAAAGTTGAATAAGAGGCATGCCAAATGGTCAGAGTTCATTGAGACCTTTCCATACATCATCAAATACAAGCAGGGTAAGGAAAGTGTAGTGGCTGATGTATTATCTAGAAGGTATTCTCTGTTAATTTCTTTACATACTAAGCTGCTTGGTTTTGAATGCATGAAAGACTTATTTGAACATGATGCTGAATTTGGTTAGATTTGGGCTGCTTGTTCTGAAAGTGGGTATGTAGACTTTTATAGGCATGAGGGATATTTATGTAAGAATGGTAGATTATGTGTGCTTAAAAGTTCCATACGTGAGTTGTTAGTGAGGGAGATACATGGGGGTGGTCTCATGGGACACTTCGGTGTTAAGAAAACTTTGGACATTTTATATAAACATTTTTATTGGCCTAAGATGAGACATGATGTGCAAACTGTGTGTGATAAATGCATTGTATGTAGAAAGGCTACATCCAAAGTAATGCCCTATGGGGAGTATCTCCCATTACCTATGCCTAGTCAGCCTTGGATTGATGTATCCATAGATTTCATATTAAGTTTACCTTGATCTCAGGGTGGCAAAGATAGCATATTCGTTGTTGTCGATAGGTTTAGTAAAATGGCTCATTTTATTGCCTGTTCTAAAACTAATGATGCACGGCATATCGCTGATTTGTTCTTTAGGGAAATTGTACTATTATATGGTTTACCTAACTCTATTATGAGTGATAGAGATGTGAAATTTTTGAGCCATTTTTGGCGTACTCTTTAGAATAGGCTAAGCATAAAATTACCGTTTTCCACTATGGTAAATCCTCAAACGGATGGACAAACAGAGGTGGTTAATAAGACACTTTCCACATTGTTGCGTGTTATGCTTGATAAAAATTTGAAACAATGGGAAACATGTTTACCTCATGTAGAATTTGCATATAATAGGACAGTACATTCTACTACATCATATTCTCCATTTGAGGTTGTGTATGGTTTTAATCCCTTAACTCTATTAGATATGTTGCCTTTACCTACTAACGAGTTTACTGATCTTGATGGAATGAGAAGGGCAAATTTGTTAGGGATTTATATACTCAGGTATGGGCTAACATTGAGAAAAAGAACAAACACTATGCTCGTCAGGCCAACAAAGGATGCATTAAAACCGTATTCCATCTAGGAGATTAGGTTTAGGTGCACTTAAGGAAGGAACGATTTACTGAACAGCGGAAGTCCAAATTACATCCAAGGGGCAATGGACCTTTCCAAGTAGTGGAGCAAATAAACGACAATGCCTACAAAATAGATTTGCCAAGCTACTATGGTAATGTAAGCGCTACTTTAATGTTTTTTATCTTACTCTTTATGTTGCGGGTGATTTGAGGACGAATCTTTTCGAGGAAGGAGGGAATGATGAGGATCATCTTGCACCTAAAAGTACAGAACCAAAATCCTAAGATCCATTGTAAGGAATTGGAGGCCCAATGACCTAAGCTAGAGTAAAGAGGATGAATGATGCCCTACAAGGACTAACTATGGACCTACAAGCCAAGGAATCAAATTACATGAAATGAGAACCGACACCTATCAATGTGATTCACGTTTCCATGGAGGGATGCAAGAATTTGAAGTCCTAGAATAGAAAATGTTGTTTATTGAGCCGAAAAGGAAAGATGATTTGTGGTTTTATTTTGCTATGTTTTAGTATTGGTTTTGGTTTGTAATTTAGCATAACTAGTTACTTGTTTTGATTCATGAGAGGATAAGGACACAAGTTATATTAGGAAACTTAGGTTTTGTATCTTATTGTTGCATGTACTCCTTATAAAACTGTGTAAAGGGCCGACACAAAAAAAAAAAGATTAAATATTGAAATTATAATAAACTTTCTTTTCGTGAAAAGAAACCCCTTTCTTGTTCTTTGCAAAAGAACTCTCCTTTGGAATTCTTTAACCAAATTGCTTGAGGAAATTCCTTAATTGATAACTTAGGTTTCAGTCAACGGGTGTGATTGGGGTTTAGTTCCATGCCACTTATTCGAGACGATCCTCAGAGAATTGATTCAAATAGCGTACATTAGGTTCTAAGTTTAATATACCTAGGGTTCATGCATCACAAATTAATATGGTTGGGAAATAGAAGACATTATTAGTGGGATAGTATGAACTGGAGGGGCCATAGAGAATGAGAGGCAAATGTATATGTTGTAGATGAGATATGCACTAGAGGTGGATGGATGTGAGCAGTTACCCCCTGCGGTAAAACAGGTATTGGATGAGTACAAAGATTTTTTTCTAGATAAATTACCTGAGGGATTGCTACCTATGAGAGGCATTGAACATGCTATTGATTTTCAGCCTCGGTCAATTTTGCCAAATCGACCTACATATTGCATGAATCCTAAAGAGGGTAAAGAATTGAAGTGAGAACAGGGTTTTGTCAATGAGAGTATCAATCCTTGTGTTGTTCTTGCACTTCTTGTTCCTAAGAAGGATGGCACATGGAGGATGTGCATTGATAGCAGAGCCATCAACAAAATTACCATCAAATATAGGTATCCCATTTCTAGACTTGATGATATGTTAGATGAGCTACATAGTGCATAGGTATTCTCTAAGGTGGATCTTAAAAGCGAATATCACCAAATTCGAATGAGGGGAGGAGATGAGTGGAAGATCACTTTTAAAACACGCCATGGTTTATATGAGTGGATGGTTATGCCATTTGCGTTTACCAATGCCCCTAGTACTTTTATGAGACTAATGAATCATGTCATGAAAGAATTTCTGGGTAAATTTGTTGTTGTTTGTTTGATGACATTTTGATTTACAGTAGAAACCTTAAAAATTACGTTAAGCATTTACAAGCAGTTTTCTCAATACTGAAGGAATAACAGCTATATGCCAACCTCAAGAAGTGTTCTTTCTATCAAACTAAGGTAACATTTTTTAGATTTATTGTGATTGATTCTAGCGTAAAGGTAGATGAAGAAAAAGTGAGGGCTATTAGGGATTGACTAATACCACAATCGGCTGCTAAGGTAAGAAGTTTTCGTGGGCTGGCTTCATTCTATAGGCGTTTTGTCAAGAATTTTAGTAGCATTGTCAGTCCATTAATTGAATTAACCAAAAAGAATGTTCCTTTTTTTTTTTTTTTGGGAGAACAAGCCCAAAAGAGTTTTAAGGAGGTGAAAGCAAAGCTAACTAGTGCTCCAATGTTAGCCTTACCTAATTTTGACAAAATTTTTAAATTGGAGTGTGATGCCTCAAGGTTAGGGATTGGTGCTTTATTGATGTAGGAAAAGAAGCCCATTGCTTATTTTAGTGAAAAATTGAGTAGTGCACCTCTAAAATACTCAGTATATGATAAAGAGTTCTATTCCTTAGTAAGGGCATTGATGACGTGGCAACATTACCTTCTTTCTAAGGAGTATTATTTATACAGATCATGAGTCACTAAAACACTTCAAAGGTCAACAAAATCTATCAAAATGCCAAGCCAAATGGGTAGAATTCTTAGAGAGTTTTTCCTATGTGATTAAGTACAAGAAGGGAAGCACAAACATTGTAGTTGATGCCTTGTCACGCAGGTATATACTTATCACTTCCCTACAATTGAAGCTACTTAGGTTTGAATTAATAAAGGAGCAATATGCTCACGATGAATTCTTGAAATTGATTGTTGAAAGATGCTCTAGAGGAAATGTAGTAGATAGGTATGATATGATAGATGGCTTTCTGTATAAAGTAGGAAAATTATGTATACCTTGTGGTTTTGTTAAAGCATTGTTGGTCAGGGAAGCTAATGTTGAAGGGTTATCTAGTCATTTTGGTGAAAAGAGAACTTTTGAGTTATTAAAAGAGCATTTTTACTAGAGGGGTATGATAAAGGATATCCACAAAGTATTGGAGAGATGTGGTGTTTGTAAGAGGGCAAAGGGGAAGAAGGGAGTTCAGGGTGAATATATGCCTTTACCTCTACCTACATAACCCTAGATTGATATTTGCATGGATTTTATTTTAAGTCTACCCAAGACACGGAGAGGCAAAGACCCCATCATGGTTGTCGTTGACCACTTCAGCGAAATGTCACATTTTATGCCTTGCCACAAAATAGATGATGCACTTTTTATAGATAACATTTTTATGTAGGAAATTGTAAGATTACATGGTGTTCTCCACAGCATAGTGTCTGACACAGATAGTAAGTTTTTTAGCTTTTTCTAGAAGACACTCTGGAAAAAACTTGGTACTAAACTCATGTATAGTACATCATGTCACCCCCAAACGGACAGCTAGATGGAGGTTATCAATCGTATTCTTGGTGCCTTACTAAGAGTAATGGTTGGCAAAAATCTTATTGATTGGAACTTGTGTCTTCTTATTGTTGAGTTCACTTACAATAGGTTAACTCATAGTTCAACCAATAAGTCTTCCTTTGAAGTTGTGTATGGCAATAATCTTAACCTTCCATTAGATTTAATAGCAAATCCGGCAACAAAGGAAGAAAGCTTGAGTGGAGTAGAATGTGTAAAGGAGATTCAAAAGCTTCATCATAAAACTTTTAAGCATCTTAAGAAATCTTAGGAATAGCAAAAACTTCAGGGCAACAAAAATAGGGAAACCAAAATTTATAATCCAGGTGATCTAGTTTGGAGTAATCTCAGCAAAGATAGGTTTCCTCACAAGAGATCACAAAAGCTTTCACCCATAGTAGATAGACCTTTCAAAGTTCTAAAGCGCATCAATAACAATGCATACAAGATAGAGTTACCAGGGGAATACGACGTCTTTGCTACATTCAATGTTGCAGATCTATTGCTTTATGTACTAGAAGATATCCATGAAGACCCATTAGATTTGAGGGCAAATATTCCATAGGCCCGAAGAGATGATGGGAATCAAACCAATGCAACAATAGGACTTATAACCAGAGCAAGAGCTAGAGGACTACATAACTTAACATTGAGAGTCCTCTTTGAGCAAATGGAACCTGAAGACGTTCACATAGTGTCTTCATTTACTTTATATGATTGTTTTGTATTTAATTAGGTACACTTGCCAGTATTATAGGAAGAAAATCAAACACATTAGCACTTGGTTTGGAGATGAGTCATGGTCCATGTCGAACTGAAATGGACATAGAGGAGCCAGGCATGTGTTATGTACTATAGACCGAAATAGACATAGAAGACCGACCATGTATTATGTAATTTTCATTATATTGTTTTTCCATATTTAGGGCTTAGTATAAATACTTGTAAAGGAGAACAACAAAGGGGCTTTTGGACATTATGTTTGCAGCTTATTTACGTGAAAAGGGGGCTTCCTCTGTTTCATATACACTCTTATCAATTCCAATTAGGGTTGTGGCGAGTGAAGCTTGGATTGTTGTGTGTTGAGTCAACAATTACAAGTTGTTCCTAATTCTACTAGTGAGTCATATTTGGTAAGAATTTGGATTTCATTTGTTCTTTGTCATTGAAACATTAGGGTTCCACGTGAAAGGGGGTCTTTGTCATTTAGCAATTCTTGTTCAATTATTTTTAATTAGTATTTGTTGATTACAAGTGGAGTGGCATATCAGTTAGAGGGGTGAAAGCTATATCTAACTTAGTATCTCATAGCACCTTTCAAGCAATTTAAGCAATTTATCAATCATACGCTTTGCATGACTACAACCATATGAATATAATATTACACGTGGTCTTTTGTTAATCAACTTAAAGTCTAAGGGTATAAATGTGAACTTTTCATTAAGTACAAATAATGTTACAACAAACATGAACTAATGGACTACTTAAAGTATTGCGTAAGGTTGTTAGCATTCCATGTTTTGGGGATGGGCTAATTGTGAACCACTTTATTTTATATGCTCCATGTTTTACAACTTCTTTAACCTTAACTGCATCTTCCTATTTAAGTGCAAGCTTACCTTAACATTCCTTAGATTTAATGGCTTCAAGCTTCCTATACATCAGGTCTCCATGTCAAAAGACTTTATGCTTAACCTTTTTATTATAATAGCGGGCTATCCTTTATTGGTAACTAGCCACTTTGGTATTTGCTAGGTTGGGAACTTCCTCTATCGCATTAAGGTTGGCTTTGAGACTGAATTCATTGGGTAGCATGTCCAACACTTGTGTATGAATGTTTAAGAGCTCGAATTCGACTGGCAAGGCTACTTTTGAGGAAAAGGTAAGGTTGAAGGGGGTTTTCTCCTATGCTAGTTTTGTGCATAGTTTGGTACCCCTATGATATGAATGGGAGTTCATATACCATTTTACCCTATTTGGTCTACTCTCTTTTTAAGACTATTCAAGATTATCTTGTTGATAGCTTCCACTTTCCTTGTTAAATTGGTGCCGTACCACTGAAGTGTAATGAATCTTCACCCCTCTTTTTAAGAAAAAGTCTTTAAACTTAGCATTGTCAAATTAAGTCTCATTGTCAACTATTAGTGCATAAGGGGTATTGAATTTGCACATGATGGAGTTCCATACAAAGATCTAAACATTGCTCTTTCTTATCTTGGTTACAACCTTTGCTTTTACCCACTTAGTGATGTAGTTAATGGTTACTATCATGTATTGTCACCGACCAGTTGCCTTAAGGAAAGGACTTAAGATGTTGATCCCCCATTTAGAAAAGGGCCAAGGATTGGTGATGGGCAAAAGGTTATTAATTAGTAGGTGGTTTATGGGCACATGCTTCTAGCGTTGAACACACCTTTAGATCATCTCCTTTTCATTGTTAGCCAATAGTACCCAAGATGAAAAGCTTTGATGTAGAGGGCATAGCCCTTAATGTAGTTGTTGCAAACTCCTACATGTAGCTCATCTAGAACATGCTAGGCTTCCTTCGACATTAGGCACCTTAGGTAAGGTAGGTTATATCCTCATCGGTACAATTGGTCATCTATAAAGGTGTATTGAGTTACCTTATGCATTAACTTTCTTGCCTCTATGTCTCTTAAGATAGTGTCATGCTTTAAATAAGCAACATAAGGGTCCATCTAGTACAACTTGAATGGTGTAGGTTGTATCTCCAAGCATTGTTGATAAGGCTTGTCAATGCTCTTATCTGATAGATACAAGATGAAGACCTTTCTATGCAAGTCGAAGAGGCTAGTCAAGTCTAGTCTTGGGAGGCTATTTGCCTTTGAATTCTTTGTTTAGGGAATCTTAGTAATATTCTAAGTAGGGAATCCTAATTTGAGTGTTTGTAGGAACAAGGTACTTAATTATTCCCTCATCTTTAACCACATATTCTCCCTTAACCTATTGGATAACGAGACGGGAGTTTGAAAAAACCTCTAACTTTTCCGCACCAACCTCTCTAGCTAATTTCATACTAGCTATGAGTACTTTATACTCGACTTTGTTGTTGTTGGTTAGAAATCCAAAGTTGAGCACATAGTGCATTCTATCCCATTTGGTCCTTGTAGCACTATTTACTCTACCCACCCCAAAAGTGGATAAGCTATCAATGTGGAGAGTCCATGTTAATATAGCTTTTAACTAGCTTAGTGGTTTGAACATTGAGCAACATGCCCAAAACCTAGGCACTTGAAGTATTTTATTTAGCTCGTCTTCTTTCCCGAACTTTACCCTTCTTCTCCTCGTGATATTTCTTTCCACTCCACCGCCTTTCCTCTCTCATTAAGCCTCCTCTCCACTAGCCTCATCGAACCTTTAAGTTTGTTGTCACCTTGACTTAGTCAATTTTGTGCTGGTCAGCAGGAATCTATAATAGGTCGGGTAGGTATCACAGCTCAACCACTAGTACTTTAATTCAAATTGTTGCATCTTTAACACTCCACTCTTTGTGCCAAATGAACAGCATTATCTAGAATGTTCATAAAATGTAGCTTCACCAGGCTAGGAATCTTATACTTCAATCCAGCAACAAAATAAGCTATACTTTAGTCCTCTAGCTCTTTTACCCTGCATCAAATCATCAAGATTTGAAACTCCTTCGCATAGTCATCAACACACATTCCTCCTTGCCTTAAAGTTTGAAACTTCTTAAAAGTCTCTTACACATAATAATTTGGGACAAACCTCCTTCTCAATATCCTCTTCATCTTGTTCCATAACCTAATCTCATGTTCTCCAGCTTGTCTCCTCATGGCTAGCAAGTTTTTCCATTATAATGCTACATATCCTAAAAAATCTAAGGCAGCTAATCTTACCTTCACAACTTTTTCATACTCATGACAGTCAAACAATTCATCAATTTTATCTTCCTAATCTAAATAATCATCTACATCTCCACTTCTAGTAAATGGAGGGATTTTCACTATAATGTTCTCTAGCACTTTAAGAGCTCATGCACCATGCACCATGTAGTTCTCATCAAAGTTATCTCCAACTTCTTCATCTAACTCATTCTCCACATCAATTTACCTCCTCATACCTTGGTTACTCTTCACTACTCTACCATTTTGAACATTTTGAGGTAAGTTTACTAGTTCTTCGTCATTTCAAATTCAACCAACGCTTCCATTAACTTGAGAAAGTTGGTTTTCTACCAAACATTGCACCGTGATGGCTAAGTTAGTAGCAACAGTAGTCAACTCTTGGATTTGCTCATAAATAGATCTTGCATTTTGAGCAACATACCTTCCACAACCATGTGCATCACTTTCGAAGTCTTCGATACTACCTTGAACACTAGGATTGGATGTTTATACTACACAACGATAACTACTACACAACTCAACAAGCTCAATAGTGAGAACAAACATTGTGACAATTGCAAATTACACTCCCTTGTTAGAACCTTAGCTTTGATACCAAGAAAAGATGATACACCTAAGAGCTTAGTAATTACTAGGGTACTAATCTACCGAAACAACTGATTAATGGGTCATTTCATATATGGAAGAATTAGTGTAGAAAAAGAGAGAGCTAATAGAAATGTGAATGTTTCTAGTAGATATTACGCATCATAAGAACTAGATGCAACCTAACAAAACTTAATGTGACACATGAGCTTAGACTAGGGGTACTCACCACAATCCTTGCTAAAGGGATTAATAAGAGTAAAAAGTGAAAAAAAAAAAAGAAAAGAAAAATTCAAGAGCTTAAGAACTCAAGAGAAGGCTAGAAAGGATATTTTTATGTTCAAGATGATGTAATGTTCCGGCTTACATGTGTAAGGAACTATTTATAGTAAGTCCCTAGGGTTATAACTAAAAAAGGAAAATTCTTTTGAAGTGCATAAGGAAAACACATTCCTAGTATAAAAAACGAGGTAAAAACATAAAAAAAAAAAACATAAAGAAACAAACAAAATATTCCTTTGGGCACATGAAGTTGTCAGGTGTTAGAGATAAGTGTCATTATGATTTTGGACATTTCTTTACTAGAAAAGAAAAATGATTTGGGCATTCATTCGAGCTAATGTAGGTAGCTCTATCAACAAGTGGGTTTGGTAGTCACTTGGTTGGCTTTAGAATGGTTGGTGGGTGGTAGCATAGGTTAGTCTAGGCTATTTGAGCTTTAAGGCTTATTTGATTAGGATTCCCAAGAGTGGCTTACTAGTGCTTCTTTAGCTCGAAAGGGGATGAGTATTTAATAGCAGCTTGGCAGATGATGGAAGTGGAACCCATGAAGGTAAGTGGCTTCGTCCTTGATTGATTGGCTAGAGAGCATTCTCCGTGTTAGGTTCTACAGTTCATGCACCTAAGCTTGAATGATTAGCCTAGAGGTTGGAATCCTATTAGTTCTCTTCTAGGAATAAGCTTTGACTATATTGGTGGAGATATTAAGAATAGGTTAAGCTCGTCGAAAGCTATCTAACATTGGTCAATCCATTGAAAATTAGATAGATTATTTAGGATATTGAAGAATTTTGCACATTTATCTACAAACTTAGACATAAACTTGTTAAGTGCAATTATTCATCCTATAAGCCCTTAGACACCTTTAATAGTTTATGGGGTTTATATGTGTAGAGCAACTGTATCTTCTCAAGGTTGGCCTTAATGTTGTGCATTGTGATCATGTAATAAAGGAACTTCCCTAGGTCACCTTAAATACACACTTTTGGGGGTTTTAACTTCACGTTATATTGCCTTAGGGTGTTAAAAGCCTCTCGAAGGTCCTTGAGATCATAGTCGGGCTCTGTACTCTCCACAATCATGTCATCAACATATATTTCTAAGTTACACCCGATTTAAGGCTTAGACATCTTCTTCACCAAGTGTTTGCATGTTACCTTGACATTCTTGAGTTTAAAGAGCATAACTTTATTGCAGTATGTCTAAAAGTTAGTGACAAAAGAGGTGTGTACCTAGTCGAGTTCTTGCATCCTTATTTTGTTATAGCTTGAAAAAGCATCCATGAAACTTAAGAGTGCATGGCTCGATGCCGAGTTAATGAGTTGGTTAATCCTTTAGAGGGGAAAATAGTCCTTTTAGGCAGCTTTTTTAATTTCTTGAAGTTAATGCACATGCACCACTTCTCTTTAGACTTCTTGACTAGCATATGATTCGCTGGCCAAGTTGAATAGCAGTTTGGATTTATGTTGAGGCAGTAAGTCATAACTTCTAAAGGTATGTTGGCTTGTTTGATGGTGACTAGATGAAAACATCCTTGTTAGATTAAAGGAAATCAATGAGCTACTACTTAAGCTCTACAAGTACTGATATTCCTACTTGTATGGTTTACTCGGCTACTACTGAATTGGTTGGTTTCGGTCTACTTGGCCAATTCCCCCTTAATACCTGACTTCTCCTCCAACCTAGTGTCTATAACGAGTACCTCCCCTTAGTAAGGGCTTTTAAGTAGTAGGACCTTGCTAATTGTTGATCCTCTAGGTAAATTTCGACCCTTATCGATGTAGGGAACTTTGCTTTTAAATATGCTGTGAAGGGATTCATTTTAGCAGCACACTAACTTAGTTGACTAAAGATGATGTTATATAGTGATTAACAGTCAACCACTAAGAACTCAATAAGCATTTTGGCAATGTTGTTGTCGTCACCAAGCTCCACAAGGAGGGTGATGATGCCCTCAGCTTGGATAGGTTGGTTGTTAAAGCTAAAGAGGTTGTAGTTATAAGGCTTCAACTCGGTTGGTAGCTTGCCCTTCATTTAGTCACATGCTTTTTTAAAAGATGATATCTGCCGAGTTGCTTGTATCTACCAAGACCTTGTAAATATCAAACCCAATAATCCTTGCTTTAATCACTAAGGCATCATCATGGAGAGTCTAGACTCCCTCTAAATCTTCATTTGAGAATGATATAGATATATCTATTCTCGGCTCCTTCCTATGCAAGCTCATGACTTGTTGTTACTGCTTTGGTTAGGTAAATGCCTTGCTTTAGGAGCTTAACTACCCTCCTGACATAGGGCCCCTTACTATGGTGATGAAGATTGCATTGGGAGCTCTAATCAATCTTATTCATATCACTCAAATCCCTCTTAGTAATTTAAAACCTGTTTAAAAAAATCTTAATAGTTGCTAATACTCACTTTGCTATAGGTTTATACATATTACAAGCTTTTGCAACTATAGTACAGCTAGGATGGTGTCATAAGTTAGTTTTCTTGTCTTTTCTTGTTAGGCTTGAGAATTTGGACTTTGAGAGAGCAATTAAAAGAGAATATACCTTCCTCCATATAGCTTTTGTTATAATTTATTCACGTTGAAACTCTAAACATTTGTAACTTATATGAGAACTTGTTTTGAGGTATTATGAGGGACACAATGTCACCCATGATAGTAGTATAAAGTAGAAATATGTGTTGTTTAAGTTCAATTTATTTGTTTCTAGATATGGTTAGAGCCTTCATTAGTAATCAATGATAGTTAGAACACCAAGGATATAATCCCCTCTCCTCAAGAGTACATAAAGTGGGTCATTATGATTAGAATACACATCCTATGATGGATAGTGGCATCAGTCAACACGTGATTATTGCAATCCATCTTAGGTAGTAAGTTAGTCAATCACCACCTTATTTCTCGAATTTTAGATATCATCGACCATTTCCGATGGTGGTTGACCAACCTCCTTTTAAGAGGTTAAAATTTTTTAGTTTCTATGTATTTTTTTTTAATTATCAAAATATTTTTTAAATTTTTTGTTGCAAAATTATTTACTTATGTGCAATATCACGTTCACGCCATGATGCATCCCACATGGTGATAGAATATTACAATATCTTGCATAAGTGCCGTATGGTTGTTTATTCTTGCTTGCACGGTATAATAATGTTTTAGATCTTTGTAACCGAAATGAAAGTTTTAGAACTCGATTACAGAACTCCACGGCTCATAGGATTGTAGTGCAACCTATCTTTTGGTTAATATCCATGTTAATATGTCCTATATTTGGATCATGTTTACTTTGGGTCATGTGAAAATTTTACATGATTTAACCATGGAACTAAATCTGTAACTGTACCAAATCGCAAGATTGGAGTCTAATTATTATATCGTCATTGACTCCCTGTTCAATTCTTTCCGTATGGTGGGCTTTAGTCAACTTCCAAGCTCATACATGAGAGATAAAACTAAAATATAAAATATAAAAAGGGCATATCTGATATGTTATGCTAAAACAAAAGTGTTGATTGCACACCCCTTATAAAAGAAATACAAAAGGCTTTATCCCGACTTTTAGGCATCAAGATAATCCTACATTAGCTCCTATAAAACCTACATCTCATTTCTGAAAATGACAGTCTTAGAGTAGAAATGACAGTGCACAACGTGGGTCTCCATCAAGCTACTTGTGAACTTTTCCAAACCGACATTCTTAATCGACATTTACTTTAGTTTCTATTCGTGGACATTTGTTCCAATTTTTTTTTTTAAATATATGCTTTTGCAAAAAGTAAACATTATTTAACACTCTTTAATAAGGGTAATCATGCTTCCCTGGTCGCCAAATCAGGTATTCTTTTTTTTTTTTTAATGGTTTTGGGTGTTCTTATTGATTTTCTAATGAAACTTTGTCTATAATAAATATTTCATTTTTTTGTTTAGAAGTGCTTCATGTCCTAATTTTCTCAATTTCATGGTGTATTTCTTTGGTGTTGATTTGTTGCATATTCAAATTTATGGAACAAATATCAATATAAGCACTTGGAGTTCTTCACTCATTGTTACAAAATTTGTTTTTTGTATGTAGAAGAGAGGGTTTCGACTAAAATGGTCACACAAGTATCACAGTATTACGTTGTACATGACTTCAAAGAAGTGATGTAAAGATAACACATGATAGGATGATTAAGGAGAGAGTGGTAGGAAGAAAAAACAAGTAATCTCAAAAGTCTCAAACACACAAGTGATAAATAAAGGAGCTAAGAAGACCTTAGGCATCAAATTTGTAGTTTTTGAGCAATTGAGATCATTTTTCACCTAAACACTTGTTTGATCCTTGATAGTAGAGAATTTATAGTAAAACATTGTTTCTCTAATCTCTTCCAAAAGTGTTAAATGAGGAAGAGTGACTGAATAGTCATAGACTCTTAGATTCAATGATATCCGTTCGATCATCTCAGTGATTAGCAGATGAGATGGAACTTGCTCAATTCATAATTACCCTAAATGGGCTTGCCAGTGGACCAATATCAATAGTCATCCTCATGAGTACATGAGACTACTTAAGAAATTTTAGATGTGTATAGACTAGTCCAATGATCTATATTTTGAGTCCACCAAGTTAATTCTTCCTAAATTATCTCAATAGATGGACCAGATTCACTAAGCCTTGTTTCCTTATCTAATGAGTCAAGTCAAATAATTAATGAACTTAGTCTAGTAATTAACATAGCAAATATCAGCCCTCTACAGTACATATGTATTTTAAACCAAAGACTAAAATATATATTTTCATATATGGAAAGAGAATTAAAGATTAAACTCTATTTAATTTAGCAAATGTTCTAAGTTTTCAAATACAATAATTTCACTTTTGAGAAGCATTTTTATAAGGCTATAGGTCATTGTTCTTGATATGTGAAATTTATAGTTTTATTACAATATATTGCATATTTGTACTCTTTATGCAAGTAAGTTTACAACTTTGCATTTAGTTTCTGTAAGAATTTAGTTTTAAACTTGTGAAATTCGAACGATACCATTAAACCAATTGGGCAAATAAAAAATTGATGTCCTTAGCTTATTAAGAAGAATGTTGTCTTCGAAATAAATGCTTGGAATAGCAATTCTAATTATTTTCTATCAAAAGGATATAGCATGAGAAATTTACAACCCCGTTAGATTATTGCATTTTGATGTTTTAATTTCTAACAAAATGGACTTAAGTTGTTCATTTGTGATTCATATTGCACGAGAAGTAAATTGATCAGATTTGGTTTCCTACTGAACTTGGAAAAAAGGGTTCGATATAGTTATGTTTAGGCTAGATATGTACAAAAAAAAAATGAAAATGTTCATTATATTGACTTTAGAATTTCATATTATTGCAAAAAGTTTATAGGTTGTGTTATTATATTTAGAATTCCACATTATGGCGAATATTTTTGTATATCTTATTTATATCTTTATAATCCATAAATACATACTTGGAATAGCAATTTTAATTATTTGCTACCAAAAGGAGATATAGCATGAAAAATTTACATCCCCTTTGTTGTTCATTTGTGATCTATGTTGCATGAGAAGTAAATTAATCAAATTCGTTTTCCTACTGAACTTGGAAAACAGGGTTCGATATAGTTATCTTTAGGCTAAGTAAGTATGAAAAATGAAAATGTTGATTATATTGACTTTAGAATTTCATGTTACGTAAAAAATTTTGCATATGGTATTATTATATTTAGAATTGCACGCTATGGTGAATATTTTGTATTTCTTATTTATATCTTTATGATCCACAAGGGTTTGAAGAGGGTGAGAAGGCAAACCCGTTAGAGACTTTATGGTATTATCAGCATGGTTAGTAGTTGTTATACACCCTCGACAGCTTAACCTAGGCAAAAGCTACTGATTTGAAATCATTTGCGAAAGGAATATTAAGAAGTTGTTGTTTATATTAAACGATCGCCAAGTATTTGAAAAGAACTTTGAGATGTGGTTGGCATGATCCCCCTTGGACTTGTGTTTTGTATATACGTATAAGAGGGTTTCTTTTTCTTCCCCCACCACCACCCTTTTTTCCCGTTTCTGATGGGCTGAAGTCGCCCATTTTAGGTGGAATATCAAGGGATTTATCATCATTTTGAGCGTGGATATATCAGCATTGGTGTATACACCAAGCTTCTATGTTTAATAGCCCACTAAAATCATTTCGCGCACGTAACATACACCATATTCACTCCTGTAAGATTTGCTTTAATTAAATATTTTTGTTGATTTTCGAATTTCATTTCGATAATAATGTTTATGATTTTTATTTTCTATTTATAGAAAAATACAGTTGTAATCTTTAATATTTATCTACTTTTCTATTTGAATCCTCAATATTTTTTTCTTTTATTTAAGTCCTTAATTTTTTTTATAAGAATAAAATTTCATTAAATACATTAAATCTTCTATTCATATTAAGTATATATTGGTTTTCGATTAATCTTAGGTTAGTTGCCCAAGATAGTAAGGGTACACATTTTTTTTTGAACCCATTTTCTTAATTTTAATTATTATTATTTTTATTATATTATTTCATTAAATATATTTAATATTTTTTATATTATTTAAATAAATTATTTAATATCATCATTTTATAAATTTAATTATTATAGACTAATTTAAAATTAATACGTATCATAAATCAATAGAAAACTTAATAGATTTGATGGAAATTCTCATTTCTTAAGGTTTTGAAAACATTGATAATTCAAATAGAAGGACAAGGATAAGAAGGTTAATGACTTAAATAGAAAAGTAGATAAATATTGAAGGCTAAAAATATACTTTTCTATTCTATTTATGTATTGTTACTATTATTAGTTGTTGACTTTTTTTTCTTTTTCTTTTTACTTTCAATAACCTATGTATCAATAATATTTTGTAGACTTTTATCTTTCGTTGAGACAAATCACTCTTATTAGTATATATTGTCTTTGCAGTTAAATTCCAACGTGATTAGTTTCTTGCTTGCTTTGGATTTTTTAGGCAATTAAATCGCTATTTCCAGAAAATGTCTATCGTAATTTAATTGAACAGAAATATATCATTACAAGACGAAAGGAAAACTTTTAACAATATCTCTATCTATTTTTCATTTTTAGTTACAGTAAATTAGCACTTGATTGTCCAACACACATACGTGATATCAAATTTCTACAGAATGTGCAATCCCAATCCATTTCTTTATCCTTCCATTAGAAAGGCTTGCAACTAAATTCAACATGTGTAAAAACTTTTCAAAAGTTGAACTGATAAATTTTCGTTCTTAATTTTTTAGCAAAGCCAAGATTATGCTTTTGTTTTCCTCATAAATAACCATACGTGGAAAAAACTCAAATCTTCTATTTATTTTCAAGTTTTAATATTAAAATTCTAGCAAAAAGAAAAGGGTAAATTGCAAATGCACCGCCTTATATTTAGTTCATGTATACTTAGTCTTTTTTATCTCTAAGATCGTATGTTTAGACCTTTAAATCTTTTAGATCTTCAAAAAGGTGTATTTAGACTTTCAAAACAAGCATTTAGGGGTCTAAATGCACATTCTTTTTTAAAGATTTAAGAGTTTAAATGCATAATTTTAAAGATGAGAGGACTAAGTGTACATTAAGTAAACATAAGGAGGTGTATTTATAATTTATCTAGAAGAAAATTGCCTTATCAAACACTAACTTTCATTGATACATTTAACTGGGTTTTATTTAATACTAATTCCTAGCTAACTAGGTTTCGTGTATTTGTATTGTTTCATGTCATTGCATCACAAGTTGATTATTTATATGCATAATCAAGCTGTGACTTTCTTCCCCTCACGAAGGTTTTAGCTAATTAATTTTTTTTTTTTTATTTTCTATTATTATCTTTTCATTTTCATGGGTAGTGTTTTAAGATTAAAAGCTTAAACCTTAAGTTTTAATGACATTACTTGCTATGTAATGTCATTTTATATTGAGAGTTTGACATTGCTATTGATACAAGAGTACCTAATTGATATCCTCTTTGTTTCTATTGTAGTAGGTACATGACGAACATTTTAAAAGAAGCAAATTAATCGTGACTAGTATATTTTAAGTTTATTTTAATAAATATATTTATAATTTATCACTATAGTTGTACCTTTCTAATTTTATTTTTACACACTTTTAAGATTGTTTATGCATTTTTTTTCTTTCTTAAATTTTTTGTCTTGTATAGTCTAATTCAATAATTATTATATGTTTTAAATTTGATTGTATAGCTATATTTGACTGTTGCATACGCATTGCGAGTGTGCATTTGTTAGTAAATATATAAGCATAAACTTTTTATATCAAATATTGCAAAATTTAATTCAAAGCAACACCATGTAATCATGTTAAGAATGTCAATCTTTGGTTTTCAGATGAGTTTTATGGGGTCATGACGGCATCATATCATCACTCCCTAAATATAGAAAAATCTTTGTGTGTGTGTGTGTGTAAAAATAAGGCTGTTAAGGAGAATTTTCCCATAAAATATTCTTAAAATTTTACAATAAATATTTATATTAGATTTTTTATAGCAATTTAAGAAAATTCTATATAATCGAGAAATGATGATACTGTACCTTTTCCTGATTCTCAATCAGTTCAAAATGTTGTCCTACTTTTCATTCATTAAGTCTGTACATAAATACGGAAAGAAAAAGAAAAGAAAAAAGTGCATAGGAAAAGGGGAGAGGAATAGAGACGCCGTGGAGACAAGGAGATGAGGCGACCACCGGTGGGACGGTGCGAGACACGGGAAATAAGCAGTTCCATATTCCACATTCCAACCAGCCCGAATCCCATGCCGCATCGGGACCCAACCTTGTCTTGCCTTTCTCACTCCCCAAACTCAATAAGACATCCTCTCTCCTCTCTCCACGACACGATCTATCGAAATTACAAACTACGATGACAACCCAACATACACTATCAATCGTACCATCCCAATACTGAATAGCCACAGTTCCACCAGAAAAAAAATAAAAATTAATTAACATGAAGTTAAGCTGTTGATTGACACTTGACAATTGGGATTTCCCCTTTTTTTTTTTAAAAAAAAAAAAAGAGGTTTAGTTGTTCACATTTTATATTCACTATAGTATGTTGTGAGTTGCCTTCTCATATTATTTAATCATGTCTTCCTGGACAAACGCAAGTATACATTTTAGGGATATGGCCACAACTTTTCTCTCCTTTTCTTTTTCTTTTTTTTTTTTTAATTATTGATTATATTACAATTGTTGAAGGAGAGGGATATCAATCTTGTTCCACCTTACTAGAAAACTAGTATATTTGCCTTTAGATTATAATGGTCTTGACAAACCAATGGCAATTGCTATCTAGATTTTAGCTTCTATTTTTTTCCCTCTTAGTTATATATCTAAACTTCAACATTTTAAATATCATATTCAATTAAAGTTTTAATTAGAAACATTAATAACTCTACTAGTTTTCTTTACAACATCCGACTTGCAAATTTCGACCAATGGTGTTATTATGCATCCAAAAAATGTACAAGTAGGCCTCCCATTGAGTGCTAGGAATAGTTATTCAATGTCAAAGTTAAATTGAATATGATATTTAGCAATATCAAAGTTAGGTAGAATTGTTGATAAGTATAAATTTAATTAAATATAGTATCTTCTATTTACAAAATTTATATTTAAATTTACAAAAACACTTAAAGTAACATATTGTTTGAGATATTATCTTCGTTTTACATCTGTTTTTATTGTTGTTGTTTCCCTTTATTTGGTTTTTCAACATTGAATTCCAATTCTAATTATCATGCAATTGTGTATATAAAATATTTACTAGTCTTCTAAATTAAAACATGCAACCCCCTAAGTATGTGTGAGTGTTATGATTAGTGAGTTTGGAAGCCAAGCACAAGCTATAACTTTGGGCTTATAATGTAGCAAGTAGCATTAGTAAGGTAGTTTATTCTATAAATGTGGGGATACTCCAAAGGCGAGCATGGCGTTTTGTAAGCAAACTAGTTAGGAGTTGATGCTACTCACCTAATGAGATCATGACAAGTTGAAACTAATGGAAATAACTAGTCCTTTTAAAACATATTGGCGACTGGGGTAAAGCTACTATGACTCTCTTAATGGGGAGGATGGGTTTGGAACAAACATAGAAAAATAGGAATGAAAAGCTTAACTTTCTATCCAGAATTGAGTTGATATGGAGATCTAAGGTGGTCAAGCATTGCATAAGTACTATAAGAGGAGAGAATTTTTTGTCTTGTGACAAGTAGTATTAAAACTAACATTCAAGCCACATCAAGTTGCTTAAATGCTATCTAAGTATTTAATGTGTGGGTGATTTTTATTTATAAAAGGGCTTGTGTAAGTGAAGCTTCAGATAAAGAGTGACCACTAAAGGAAGAATATCGTTGCTAGAGAGGCAGCTGTGTCACAAGTCAGATTGTAATAAGAATCTGCTCGAATCTTCATAAGAGTACCATAGTGGGTTGTCCTACTATTGAGAAACTCATTAAGAGGCGATCTTAGAGGATAGAGGAAGGAGTGAGGGCTAGAGGAAGCTTAGGAATGCCTAAAGTCCTAGCATGACGATCTTGGGTAAAGTTTGGTAATAGGTTGGGTGGGGCTTAGGAAGGTAGATGTCACCTCTCATGAGCAAACTTTTGGGAGTTAGTATGGCTCTATTGATGAGGTCATGGCATGCCGAAACCAATGAGAATATTTGATCATCTCAAACATATAGGAGATTATGAAAAATCTAGGATAGCTCTCCTAGTAAGAAGGGCTCAAAATGACTTGAGAAAATAGAGATGAGAAGACTAATTTGTCATCTAGATTTTAGTTAGGTTTTGAAACACTCACTCACTTAATAACTTTTCCATTTTATTGATATATATATATTTTTTAACTTGAGTCCCTTATATATTATTTTATATTTGTTGTAGATCTCATTAATTAATTAATTATTCATTCTATTGTTTATATTATTCTGAGTGACACTTTGATAATTTGTTATCTATCCATTGCTAATTTTCACACAAGTACTTGTGCCATGTTGATGTGCTTAATCCTAAAGCAGAATCAAGCAATCGCAATCCCAATCGATAGTTCGCAACAAGTAATCTAAACAATTCAAACATAACAGCAAAATAAAAGACCTAAACCCTTACCAGATATGATGCACTAGTAAGAGGATAGTCTTAGTATGGCTTTTTTGATATGACACGCAACAATCCCGATACCATCACTCACCATAATCTAAAGATTGATAAGAGTATAAGAAAATGGGAGTAAACTCCACTTGTATATTCTCAAATGTCCAAAATCTGGCATGTTTCTATCATAAAAAGGTATTTATAATATAAAGAAAATTAGCTTGAAACAACATAAAAAGTAGCCGGCCTAAATTGTACACCGCCGGCCTTTATGGAGATACATCTCCAGCTTTAAGATTTACACCGCCGGCCTTTATGGCCGCTCTTCATTCTTACATCGCCGGTTCTTTAAGGTAAGCCTCCAGCTTAACAACATAAGCTGCCAACTTTTAAGGGCAACGTTCCATGCTTGCTTTAAGTCATCAATTGTCGTCCCAAGGCATTGATAAATGCATCTGTAATTGAGATGACTTGATTCCCATCATCTCTTTAGGCTTATGGAAGCTTTTCCCTCAAATCTTATGGTTCTTCATGACAGTCTTCTAATAGGTAAGGTGATAGATATGTAATATTGAATGTAGCAGAAATGCTATATTCTCCTGGTAACTCTATCCCGTAAGCATTGTTGTTAATGTGCTTTAGAATCTTAAATGGTCCATCTGCTCTAGGTGAAAATTTATGTGATTTCTTATGAGGAAATCAATCTTTACTTAGATGAATCCAAACCAAGTCACCTGGATTGAAAATCTTAGTGTACCTATGTTTGTTGCCTTGAAGTTGCTACTGTTTTTTAATCTTCTTAAGATGTTTAGAAGCCTTTCGATGAAGCTTCTGAATCTCCTAGGAACGCTCCACTCCATTCAAGCTTTCTTCCAGTTCCATTAACCCCACAAATAAGGACTTCTTTTTAGTGATTTTATTGATCTGTCTCTTTGCCTCTTACACCTCAATTGGTGACATAGGATCCAAAACAATTCACTCGCCATCCTTCTAGAACACATAGGTGTTCCTAAACCCATCATGTAATACCTTTCTGTCAAATAACCACGGTCTACAAAGTAGTATATATGATGTGCACATAAGAAGAATATCACAGACAATCTCATCATAGTACTTCTTTCCTATGTTGAATGGAACTTTAGCCCTCTGAGTAACATGTAGACTACCTCATTCACTCAACTAGTGCAACTTATATAGTTTAGGATGTAGAGTAGTATCCAATTTCAACTTATTAACTAACGAAGTAGCCACTACATTAATGTAACTACCACCATCAATAATAAGAGCATAGAGATTACCTTAGATGTTGTAAGAGATATGGAATAAATTCTCCCTTTATTCTTCTTTAGTACTAGGAAAACTAGTCATCACCCTGCACAATACATCGATAGCCAAATACTGATCATTCCCTTTATCTTCATGCACCTCACCATCTGCATCCCCATAATACTCATCTAGCACTGTTAGCAAATCTGTTGGCTCATGCATTTCTTCTTTGTCACCATCACTCTCCACCTCCATAGCAGTTATCACCCTTTTCTTTGGACATTGAGTAGCCACATGACCAAAACCCAAACATTTGGAGCATTAGATTTGATAAGTCTTTCCTCCTAATGAACAAGTTGTTATCTGTTTATTCTTAGTCCCAACAACTGCCTTCCCTTTCTTAGAAAAATTCTACTCCCCCTTAACATCTGTAACAGTTGCATTCTTTTCCGCATTTTTACTAAATCCCCCTTTATCTACATTCTTACTTTCTGAATCGTACAATTTATTAGAGGATCTATACGTGTTATTCATCATTTTATAAGGATTAAAATGTCTTTTCTTTTAACTTTCAAAGCTAATTGGATGGCCTCATTAAGGGTGTCATATTGCTGCAACTCCATAATACAAGCAATCTCATACTTTAGGCCTGACACAAATTGTGCCATCATCTGTTCAGGAGGCCCAATGCCCCCACATTAAATCATTAGCACTTCAAATTCTTGGACATACTCTTCCACAGTCTGGCCTCCCTACCTCAAGGTTTGGAGGCACATGAATAGCTCATGCTTATAATGCTCTAGAACAAATCTCTTCCTCATAACTTGCTTCATCTCCCACCAAGTATGGATCTCAACATCACCATCTCTCCTCCTACTAGCCATAATGTTCTTCCACCATTAGGTGTCATACCCTGTAAACTTAACTGTTGCCAAATGTACTTGAGTATTATCATTAATTTCATAACACTTAAAAAGTCCTTTCACCTTATCCTCCTAATTAAGATAATCCTCTATAGATCCTCTTCTAGCAAATGAAGGCATCTGTAATTTCACATATTCTAAACTCCTAGGTGGCTTGAACTCATGGCTATGATAGAATTCATCTTTAAGATTATCATCTCTTTCTTCCTGATAAGCGTGATAATCCCCTCCAACTCGCCTTCCCTTATTTCCTTCTAATGCTCATTCCCTACGTACATCATTAATGGCTATTTGAGGTGGGGGTGCCTATGGATTTACCATTAGCTGTTAGGGTAATGTCATCTAATCCACCTGCGTGGCTAGATTAGCAACAACGGTGGTTAGATCTTGTAACTATTCTTCCAAATTTCTCTTACCACCTACAGCATGACATCCCTGACCTCCTCTTCTAACCTAACTATTGGCTTCATTCCCAATTCCTCCATTTACACTATTGTTCGACATACTTTGCTAAATTGCAGTCTTAACACAATAATTTCTAAATCACGATCATACACACACACACCATAACATAACCCTAGTGTCAACCCTCGTTCAATTCCTAAATCACAATAACGTAAATCAAAATACAACCTAAATTCTAAACCCTTATTCAATTCCAATTCAAATTCAAATTCAATCAACTATGGCACAATTTATAGTATAAACCCTAATTTCAATTCACTATCAAACAACCACGTCACAATCCTTAATTCTCAACCTTCGCTCAATCCCTAAATCACAATCACATAAACTACGGCACAAATCCTAATTCTCAACCTTCGTTCAATCCCCAAATCACAATCATAGCACAAGCCCTAATTGTTAACCTTCGCTCAATCCCCAAATCACAATTACACAAACCCTAATTCTCAACCTTCACTCTGATACCAAATTATAATGTGCCTAATCCCAAAGAATAATCAAGCAATCGCAATCCCAATCGATAATTCACAACAAGTAATTCAAACAATTTAAACATAACAGCAAAATAAAAACCTAAACCCTTACCAGATATGACGCACTAGCAAGAGGATAGTCTTAGGATGGTCTTGTTGATATGACGCACAACAATCTCAATACCGTCACTCACCACATCCCCAAATTATGAATTGCTAATCAATGATTTATTTATCATATTTTCCATAATTGTTGTCTTGTAAACACCACTTGGTAGTAGTTGGAAGATAGAATGGTATTAGGTTTTAATTGAGATTTTGATTTTATTCTAATATAATTTCTTACATTATTTTTTTGTAAGTAGAACAATATAAAAGGCATGTAATAATGATTACACAGCTATTCTATTTCTATTGAAATATAATCAATTCTCTCTTTAATTCATATAATGAAGTGAATAAACTATAAGTGTTATTATAATTTTCTAGAAAAGAACTCTACTCGCCATATATGCTACATGAAAGGTGGCTACTTAATGTCCAATTTTATTTGTCATATATTTATAGTTTCAAGTCACGAAATCTAAGCGAGTCTTACAGAGAAAATATTGGACAACGACCATGTACTTAATTATTGGTCTTTACGACTACTTAAAAGTTAAAAACTCACTTCCCTACCGAATGTATGATTACTCCACCTTCAAAGGGTAGGTTCTAATCCCCCTTCAAAGGCTTTTCAATTTTCCACCTGTCTCCATATTGGAAAAAATGTACATTTAATACTTAATATTTACCTTTTTTTTTCTTTTTATTTGAATCATTAATGTTTCATCTTTTTTCTATTCGAGTTACCAAGGTTTTCAAAAGGTTTAAAAAATTAGAATTTTCATTAACTTCATTAAATTTTTGTGCTTATCCTTAACATGTATCAACCTTCGATTAGTCCATGATAATTAACTTAAAAAATAATAACATTAAATATATTTAACTATTTAAAATATAGAAAATAATATTGAACATATATACTTACATAATAATAAAATAGTAAAAGACTAAAGAAAAGAAAAAAGAAAGAAGTGTCACAAAGAATTATGCAAACCCTACCAACCCTCACTAGCCATTCCAAAACCAATTAGAAGCTAACACTTATAAAAAATGGACTAAAAAATTAAAGGAGCTAACAAACAACCCATTTTTATAAAATTTTGAAAATGCTAAGAATTCAAATAAAAATGCTAGTCCTATATAGTAATCAAGGGATGGGGGTGTTGGTGGGTGTGGAATTAATCACTAGGATTTAAAAAATTTTTTGAACAACTTAAATTAAAAATCTCTATTTATCACTATTTAGCGAATACCGATTTAGAATTAAAATTAATTTGGCAATAGAATTTACAGTTATATAACAAAAAATAAATAAATTGCAACAAAAATAAAAAGTGTAGCATTTAAGAAAATTAAACAACAACATATAGTGGCTTCGCCCTATGTGTTAGTTTATTCTTTCGACCTCCACTGTTGGAATCCTCATTGTCTTTACTAGTTCATTCCACTATGTCAAAAAATAAAACTTAGGGAGTGGTACAATAGTTAGCCACTCTATAATCTCTTTCTAATATAACCTCGGTCACTTCTTTGCTTTGTTTCCCTTAACTAAAAACTTAAGCTAACTCACACAGAATCTTTAGAGAAAAAAACTCAACAAACAACTTTGATATGAAGTTTTCAACTACAAAGATATAACAAATGGTGATCCTATACAATATTAGCTCAAACACATAAAATAGGATAAATTTTTTCTCTTAATCAGAAATTGTATTCGTTTATATATTTTTCTTGTGTTATGTTATTTCTTCCATCTTACTTCAGCTCTATATTTATAAATGCTGTGACAACATTCAAATCTTGATTTTAGCCATCTTTAATTTTTTGTCTTTAATTCCTTTGTCCAAAATATCATTTTTTGTGAAATCTGAATAATTGTCAATCTTCTGTTAATGTTTCAAAATTTTTTCTTGCTGGTCTTCGAATCGCTAAATTGATTTTTTTGAGTAAGCTATCCTCTGACGTGATAGAAACAATCCCATGATATTTGAAAATTAACTTTAGTGGAATGGATCAAATATATTCTCCAAATATATTCAAGTTAGGGAGGTAGGTTTTAACCTATAATAAATAATTTTCTTATTCTTCATTAATTTTGTCTTTGCAAAATTGTTCTTTAGACACTTATCTTCTCTTTGTTTTTCTTTGGAATCTTCTTGACTTGTTATTGTATTTCGAAATGAGAATTTTAACTATTTATTCCAACTATTTATATACTTACTTCTTTTATTTTTGAACTTGTTTTTAAAAAATCATATAAGTTTCAAATAACTTAATTCTGCACACTCATAAACATCTCAATAATTCTTAACAAAACTTATACCTTTCTCTTCCTTTTGGTTTATTCAAATTTTACAAATTTATCAACAATTAACATCCATATTACTTTGTTGACTTTGTTAGCATCAAAACATTTATATTATCAACATTCTCAATGTTCTTAATATTCTCAGCATTTTTAACATTCTCAACATCTTCCCCCTTTTTATGATAAAAAAAAAACTTTTTCTTGTTATTAACTGTAAAGTTCCAAATTTTTCAAAAAGACTACACAAAAAATTAAAGAAAATAAGCAAAATAATAAATACTTTTAGGTCGGGATAGCGAGAATAACAACCTCACTATATTAAAAACTTTGAGAAATTACCACAAAAATTCAAACATTGCGATGCGTAAATATTATTTTAATAATTTGCGATAATAATAGGTTTTAAAAATAAAACAATTAAAAAGAACGACCTTTGCAAAGAAAAGAAGATAACAGACGTGATAAATTGAATTTTACGAAATATATTACTGAATAAATTTAGGAAGTGAAGTAATTGAAAAATATCCGAATATAGATATATAAATGGATAAATAAAAATAATAATTGTAAGTCCTAATTTTAGTTCGGGTAAATTAAATTAAAAGAATAAATTCTTCGAAACACAATTTCAAACAATATTAGGCTAAATAATGAAATTAAATGAAGTTATAGATCTACGAATTTTAAATGGAAATTTATAGTAAATGTTTATATTCGGAATAATCAAAATAGCCTAGATGTAAACTTTCGCAATAAAATGCTAAAAATATAAAATTTAAAGATATTTTTGTACGTGAGAAAAATATTAAAAATAGAGACATTTATAATATAAAACACAATTAGGATATAATATAATATATATCCATAACTAAAAAAAAAAATTATGGAATCAAATTTTCAAACGTCTACCCTATCCCGTTTGGCTCTTCTCCCACGACGTCAAGCAGTAGAAGCACAACAGCAACTCCTTAGCTCTCGTTCCCATCCCTTCTCTCTCCCTCCTTCCTTTTCTCTTTCTCTTCCTTCTTCTTTCTTCTTCTTCTTCCCCAGTCGCATCGTTTGCCCCTTATTCCCTCATCCCTCCCTTACTTCTTCTTTCTTCCATTTCTTTTTCTTTTTCTTCTTCTTCTTCTTCTTCTCCTTTTCTGGCTACACCTCCTTCCCCATCTGTTGATGCAGCCTTTCTCCTTCCAACCTTCTTCTTCTCGTCTCTTACATCGATCGGATTCCCAGCCTTCTTCTTCCCGCAAAGTACTTCTCGTGTTCTTCCATCTCCTTTTCCTTCACTCCTTGGTTCGATGAGGTAACCACTCAAGGCTTTAGGCGAGTTCCAGCAGCGGCTTGGTTCTGGTGAACAGGGGAGGAGGAAAACAACAGTAGTAAAAACCTCTTCTTCCTCTTCCACACCTCACATCCCTTCACTCCTCCTCAACTACCTTTAATTACGAAGCCAAAACATGGTACACATGGTGGCCGTCGACATCACAACAACTGGTCAGGTAGAGTCACTAAGATCTCCATGGCTGATCTAGAATGCTTCAGCACCGTGCTTCGACAGTGGCGCACCATAATCTTCATAGCCAATTTGGATGAGGTCCTTGCTGGTTTTCCCTACTGTGGTGCTGTTCGTGTTAGGATGATTCCTCGTCGCCTTTGATCATCAACATCCATTGTGGGGACTCTTATCCTTCCAAGCATATAGTTCCTCAGCTTGGCATGAACCCTCAGATGTTTCAACCATAGCAATGGTGATGACTACAACCACAACAATAGCAGCAATAGCAACAATGACAACCATGACCACAACAACAACAGCAACAGCAATGGTAGCAATAGCGACAACCATGACCGCAACAACAGTAGCAACAATGACCATAGCGATGATGGCAACAGCCACTACAATGGGAACAACAATGTCCAAAGGAGGAAAGAAAAAGGGGAGAGGGGAGAAGGAACCGAGTATGTGTGGAATGTGTGAGTATGTGTGTATGTGTATGAGATGGTGTGTGGTGTGTGCGGGAATGTGTATATGCGTATGAGGTGGTGTGTGGTGTGTGCGGGTATGTGTGTATGTGTACAGATGGTGTGTGGTGTGTGTGGATATGTGTGTATGTGTATGAGATGGTGTGTAGTGTGTACAGGTATGTGTGTACGTGCATGAGATGGTGTGTAGTGTGTGGAGTAAGTGTGTATGTGCGTGTCAGTGGTGTGAGGTGCATGCGGAGTATAATTGTATGTGCATGTTGGTGGTGTGAGACGTGTGTGGAGTATATGTGCATGTATGCGCTAGTGGTGTGTATGTGTGTGCATGTGGACTTGAGGAGAAAAGAGGATTGCAAAGTGCAGTTATGTGTGTATGTAATTAGGTCCTTAATATGATTGTGTATATGTATGTGTAGGTGTTTGTGGAGTGTGTATGTGTATGGATGGGAGTATGTTGGTGTGTGTACGTAGTGTGTGGGAATGTGCTGTTGTATGTGTATGGTGTGGGTTTAAGGTGTGTAAGTGGGGTTCGGTGTGTAGGAGATAAGAAGTAGAAAAAAGGAAAAGAATCAGGTTGGGAAATGAAGGAGAAGAAAAGGAAAATGGAATATGTCTAGAAAGGAGGAAAAACATAGAGGATTAGAAGGGAAGATTTAAAATATACACAAGCATAAGTGTAGGCTAGAGAAGAGTGAAGAGGAATCAGAAGAAGAAGTGGGAAATTGGAGAAGTTCGAGGGGTTAAAGGGAGCTTGGCAAGGAAACAAGGGGAAAGTTACGGTAAAGGAGTCAAAAGGGAAGAAGAGAATAAGGAAAAGGGAAGAAGAGAATAAGGAAAAGGGAAAAAGGAAAGTTGAAAGAAGGAGAAAGTGAGAATTGAAGACGGAAAAAGGGTGAGGAAAGGAGAAGAAGAGTTGGGAAAATAAAGGCAAGGAGGTATTGATCTTGTAGATGTATATAGGTGAATCTTGCATGTATGTATGAATATGACGTTATTATGATGGAGGTGGGTATGTATGTGTAAAAAGAGTGGTTGATATATGTATGGTGATGGAAGCATGAGTAAGGATGAAAACCAGTAAAAAGGACGGGAAACCCTGTAAGTGGAGACTTCATGCCTTGCCATCAAATGCAAGATGAGTAGAGTACACATATCAGGTGCTAAGAAACTACCAAAGTCAAGTGGAGATGCTACTTTCTATGATTGGGTTGAGAAAGCATTGCAGAAGGACATTGATTTCAAGAGGAAGGTAAAGGGCTTACCCACTGGAATCGCTCGACTCCGATTAGGAGTATGACGACCTTAAACAGGTGAGTGGGAAACTTAATGATATGCTACAATGTCGTGTTGTGTGTTGATATGCTATCTATGTGAATTCATTTGCTTTGTTGTAGTTGTAATTGAATGTGATTTTGAGTTATATAGTGGGGTTAAATGAGTTTAGGAAGGAAGTTATAAAGAAATTGGTAGTTAGATAGGTTATAGATGAATACTGTTTAAAGAATGTAAAGGATAGAATGGACTAAGGGTTTAGATATCATTACCTTAACGGCAGCACTTTGCACTATATTGTCAATGCTATTACTATAGGCCTAACCTACAATTCAAAATTGTTTCTTCAAGCTAAACCAAAATATACAAACCTAACTTTTCCCTCTATAGCTACCAAGTAGGAATGCATAGCTAGATTAGATCACATAAATATATTATGTATATGTATCAGAGTTTACTTCCAAATATGAATATATGCTTAAGCAAATTTATTTTCCTATTGTATCTATAGAATACACTCATGCACATAACTATACAAATCATAAGTGTAACTTTGATTTTGCAACTTAACAATTATATAATCTTGCCCTCTTAAGTAAGCGGGGGGAGGTATCTAGTAAATGGTCCTCTAGTTAAAGCTATGTTACGAACCTATATATATGTGTAGATATATATATATTATACATAGGTGTATTAAGGACTTAGAAGGGATATACAAGATGACCTTATTGGCTCTCGAATGTGTGTATAATAGAGCACTTGAGAAGTACGATGACATAAAGGTGTCACGAATAATAATCGTAAATCAATCTCAAGTGATTGATTTGATGTTTAAGCCAAATGACACAAAGGTGTCGAGTTACTAAAATCTTGCTTATAAGTGATAGTTTTTACCCGTTTGGTCTAATTCCTTGTTTACTTTATGATTTGAAATGCATGATCTTTGCTTGTTGGGGTAAGTGTGAAAATGAGATGTAATGGATTTGTTTATGGGACTTCATTGAGTTCCTATTGATTGTTTGTGGAGTGGTAGTCTTAAATGCTTGATAGTTTTCCTTATTGCCTTGAATGGGAATTGGTTGCGACTATACATTATTTAGTCACCTTGAATCAATTAATTAAAGAAGTTGACTCGATTAAAACTTGACATACATTTACACAAGACATTGCATGAGATTGAAGGCCATCACTGTTACAAGATGCGTCGAAAGTGATCAAAGGATTGTTGTTCCGCCAAGTGTGAACTAAGTGATTAGGGGATTGCGCGCCTTGACGATTCTGAGTCTAACCTATCTCTTGAGGGTATAATTGCTCAGTGTATCGAAGCACCCGAACCTAAAACATTAAAGCTAAGACACAGTATAAATAAGTGATTAGAGAAATGAAGATGTGTGTAAGACTCGGGTACTGATGGTAGCTCCGGAATCCCCAACCCAAGGTCAAGGGGGGGGGGCATAAACCATAGACTTCACGTCGGTTATCAAAAGACCACGTGAGATGCTGCATTTATGTGATTGCTCATGCATAGCATATGATTTGATATCTTGATTGGAATTGCTTGTGTGTATGTAGCATTGAAAGTATTACCATCCCATTCACTAAGCCATAGTATGCTCACCCTCCACAAACCTTTTTACAAGTAGCGATTACGAAAGCTCGGGATGGGACAAGATATGAAATGTTGAGAGTTTTTTTATTACCAAAATGACAAAGTAAGAATTGTGAATGATAGATTATTTAGATGAAATGTTAGGACCCCTATATAAATAAAATTAAATTTTGAAACTTAGGATTTATCCTATTTTATTGGTTGGTAGGGAATATCGATTCTCTACGATCATGGTTGATCGTGGGGTATAGGATTCATAATTATATTTTATTATTTAATTATATGAACTATGATTAGTCATAAATGTAATTATTTACTTAGAGTCTTATGATCTCTAGCTCGTAAGACGATTATCATGTAACGGGTGCATACGTGCCATGATATTTTTAGTGGAAACTTCTAGGCCCCCTTTTGGGGTGTGACATTAACTTATATTATTTCTATCTTAATCTTATTTATTATATTTTATTTCTTCATGATGTCATGTTTCTATCCTTTCTTTTTTGAAAAAAAAAATTATTCCCCTCCTTAATTTATGATTCTATTCTAATTATTGATTTATCTTATTTCTCTTATTCGTTTTCTCATGTTCTCTCAACCCTTTCCTTCTTATTTTCTTTCTTACAAATTTTCTTCTATTCTTTCCTTTTCCTTTCTCCCCATTTTTTGTTAACACCAAAACAAATAAGCACATAAAATATAAAAAATATGCAAGAAAATATGAATATAACCACAAACTACTTGAAAAATAAATAAATCAATAAAAGGTCAATCTAACAATAAAAAATTAAATTGGAAACAACAACCAACGATTATTCATCCAACAACTAGAAACATCTTAAACAGAATAAAAAAATAAAAAATTAAGATGCCTAATCTACCTCTCTTCTCTTTGTTTCTTATTAATATCATCAATCATTTCTTTTATTAGAACATCTTCAAACTTCTTAACTTCTTCTATTAGAGATT
Organism: Laguncularia racemosa; assembly: GCA_037954665.1. NCBI lineage: Eukaryota > Viridiplantae > Streptophyta > Magnoliopsida > Myrtales > Combretaceae > Laguncularia > Laguncularia racemosa. The sequence goes on along the minus strand of JBBMOL010000003.1, from coordinate 4,008,116 downwards.
TTTCATCATATATCATTCTAGGGTCAAATTGGTGAGGACAGTTTACTTGTGATCCACCATTTAGGAGGGAGTGAAGTTTGTTGGAAATCCTTGAAATAGGAAGGTAGATTGATCTTTATCCAGTCAAGATTCTCATATTCTTTAGGAGCAACCTTAGATTTTTCCCTTTTTATTTTTTGATTACTTTGGTTTGATCTTTCTCCTATTGGTTTTCCTCTTTACTTAGAAATTTATGGGTAATTTACGGTTTTCCTCTTCCAAATTTTATTTAATTTCCTTTTCTATTTTAGCCATTCAATCTTTTTACTAAGGAGGATTATAAACTCATATTTCATTCCTTATATATTCAAATCTTATTTTATCTAAAGGTTTAGTAAAACTATTAGCAATATGTAAATCCATAAGTACATATTCTATTGAAAATTTTCCATTAGAAAAATTATCTCTAATAAAATGATATCTTATTTTAATATGCTTAAAACATGAAAGCATTTATGGATTTTTAATTAAATTAACAACACTAGTATTAACACACTTAGTAGGTATATTCTGAAATTTCAAACCATAGTCTAATAACTATTTTTTTATCTATAAAATTTGTGTAACAATTTCCAATTGAAACATACTTTGATTTTGCTATCGAAAGAGCAATTGAATTTTGATTTTTAGAAAACCAAGAAATTAACTTGTCACCTAAAAATTGACATATAGTAGATGTATTTTTTAAAGCCTTTTTGCATCCTGCATAACCAACATCTAAGTATCTAATTAAGTCAAAATTTCAACTCTTTGAGTACTAGATACCTAATTTTGCAATTTTAGAAATATATTTGAGAATTTTCTTTATAGCAGTCAAGTATGTTTCAAACTTTGAAAACATACACAAATACACACACAAAACAATTTATCAAGACTAGATGTAGTCAAGTAAGTAAAGAACTAATCAAACTTCAATATAATGTTTCATTTACCATCTTTCCATTTGAATATAAATCTAACCATATTGAAGAACTCATTCAAGTAGATGCTATCTTGACATTTTCAAAACCAAACTTTTTTAGAATTTACCTCATATATTTCTCTTGATGAAACAAATATACCATTAGCAGTTTTTTTGATTTGTAGTCTAAGAAAGAAGTTTAATTCTCCCATCATAGACATTTCAAATTTTATATGTATCAACTTTGCAAATTCTCCACAAAATTTTTAATTAGTAGCTCCAAAGATAATATCATTAACATAGATTTGTACTAGCAAAATATCTTCATCAAAATATTTCAAAAACAAGACTGTATCTACTTTTCCTATAAAAAAACATTTTTAATTAGAAATTTACTTAACTTTTCATACCAAGCTCTAGGTACCTATTTAAAACTATATAAAGCTTTTTTTAGCTAAAATACATACTCTTCTTTTATAGGTCTTCAAAACCAAAGGGTTGTTCAATATATACATCTTTCATATAGCCATTCAGAAAAAAAACTTTTAACATTCATATGAAAAAACTTAAAATTCTTATAATAAGTATACATAAGCAACAATCTTATAGCTTCTAATCTAGCAAAAAGTTTATATGTTTCATCTTCATCTATTCCTTCTTGTAAATATCCTTTAGCAACTAACCTAGCGATATTCTAAACTATTCTTCCATCTTCATCTAACTTATTTTTGTTTTGAATACCTATTTTGCTTCTATTATAGATTTATCTTTTGGTCTCGAAACTAAATTCCACACATTGTTACTTTGAAATTGGTCAAGTTCCTCTTGCATTGCGTTGATCTAGTTGATATCTTAAGAGCTTCTTCTACAAAACTAGGTTCTATTTTGAAAATCAAATCAAAATGATTTTTAACTTTCTTCAAACTAAACCTCATTTTAATGTTAGAGTCAACATTGCCAATAACTAATTTAGGTGGATGACATGATCTATATCTCTAAGTCTTTGAAGAATTTTCATGAGTCCTTTAGCTTTCGAAGAGTACTTCTAAATATTCCTTTTAATCTAGGTTCTAGTGAACTCCATTAATTGGTTCCACTAAGTCTATCTCAAATTTTGATAATCCTTTAGCCTTAAAAATTGAATTCAATTCCAATCCTTCACTTACTCATTTTCAAATAATCTCTCTTGATTCATTTGATTCATCATTATCTATTATATATTTTGTAACCTCTACTATTTAAAGAATAGCCAAAAAAGATTGCTTCATCAATTCTCTACTCAAATTTTCTAAGATTAGAATGATTTCTTTTTACAAAATATTTTCTCCCGAAAACATGAAAATATGAAATTGTAGACTTCCTTTCTCTAAAAAGTTCATAATGTGTTTTATTTGTAAAAGGGCTTATATAGACTCTATTAATGATATAACAAGCTATTGAGGCTACTTCTGCCAAAAAATAGTTTGTTATATAGCTAGAACTTAATAAAGTATGGGTCATTTCTTGAATGGTTTTAATTTTCCATTCAATAACTCCATTCTGCTAAGGAGTATATGGTGCAGAAAAATTATGAGTAATGCTATTCTCTTCACAAAAGGTTGTGAACTCATTATTTTTAAACTCTCTTCCAAGGTTAGTTCCTAAGTTAATTATAGAAGTTTCTTTTTTATTTTAAACTATTCTTGCAAAACATTTAAAATATTTGAATGCATTACTCTCATGATGTAAAAAGAGAATCTACATGTACCTTGAAAAATCATCGACTATAATAAGGTCATATTTACTTCCACCAAGACTGAGTATCCGAATGGGACTAAATATATCCATATGAAGAATTTCTAATGGTATCTTTGTTGAAATCACATTTTTACTTTCATGAGAAACTAAAATCATTTTGTTCTTGAAATAAGAACAACAATGAATATTTTCCTTGACATTCAACCTAGGCAAACCTTTTACTAGATCATTTTTTGTTAACTTTTCAAGTTGATTAAAATTAACATGTCCTAAATTTTGATACCATAAATGAACATTATCATTTATTGTTAAGGAATAATTTTCTGTCTCAATTTTTGAAGGTTTAATTTTATAGATATTTCTTTTCCTAAATCCTTCAAAGAGCTTTATTATTCCATTTCTATAAAAGGCTATGCATTTGTCTTTTTCAAAAATTATTTTAAAACCTTTATCGCATAATTGACTTATACTTAGCAAATTATGTTTTAATCCTTTAACTAGATAAACATTGTCAATAGTATATGGAGTTAGACCAACAGTACCTATCCAATGATCTTTCCTTTACTGTTGTCTCTGAAAATTATATATCCCTTGTTCTATATTGTCAAATCTATGAACAACAAAGCATCTCCTATCATGTATTGTGAGCAATCACTATCTAGATACCATCTTCCTTTAAACTTTTCTTCGAGTTCCTACAACCATCAACAAACATTATATTTCCTTATAAACCGAGACTAGCTTATGCCCTTGATGCTCAAGCTCATATTCTTATTTCTACTAACTTAATGATCACCGAGCTTATTCCTTTTATAGAAACAATATATGTTGATATAACTAACCTTATTTGATGCGGACATCGTAGCGGACACGGGTTGATATCGGGCGTGTCTATTACAAACACGGTCGTGTATTATGTCAGGGAGCTTCTAGAAACACACACGGCTTCATGCACGGCTAGAAGGCATGGCTGTGTGATATACCAGGATGATTCCCAGAAACATACACGGCCTCTTACATAGTCAGGAGGCACGGCCGTGTGTTCTGCCAGGATCTTACCCAGAAACATACACGGTCTCCATACACGGCCGTGTATACGGCAGATGACGGACGTGTATACATATATTTATTCCTACGTGTACATATTTTATTTCCTTGTTAGTTATTTCCTTAAGGACTATATATAGTGGCTAGGTCATTTTAGAGTTAGCTTTTGATTGATTATTCAAGATACACTTTTTAGAGAAGAGTTTCTCTGTTTCTCGATTGTGCGCAATTGAGCTTTATCAAAGAATAAACTCAGATTCCTCTTTGTTTATTCTTGAGTTCCAATCCTAGAATTGGTCTCGGTGTTTACGCTTTCCTCACTGCGTCATTATTACAAAAATAACATGCATAAGGTGTAAAGTATTGATACATGTTCCATGGTCTTAGATTTTGATCTCTCCTATTATTTCTATGATTGTTTCTTCTATATCCATTATAGTCCTTATTATATTTTTCAATCATAGCAACTTTTCCTTTATCTTGTTTTACACTTTCCATAGGATTTGTTTGTGCTACTTCTTTAGCTTTATTAAATACCATCTGCATTAGAACATTCTATTTTCTCATATCTTAAACCATATTTTGATGAACCAATTCATTGACTAGATATTAACATTTACAATTTCTTGTCGCTTTCATTAATGATTGTGGCAAATCTTCAACTCGGATTTTTATATTTTTTTTTATTTCTTCCTAAAAAACTAGATTTTCATTTACAAAAGCTTCTTTATCAACATGTAGTATTTCATTTTCAATTTTCACATTGTTCACTTCTTCTAATAATTTTTGCTTTTCATCTATTTGGATCTTATTTTCTTTTTCTAGTTTTGCTATTTTAGTTTTAAATTTTGAAAAAGAATCCAACATCTCAACACATATATGTTTATATATAGATTCAAAATATGAATCAGAATTTACCCCAAAATTTTCCATTAAACAAAGATTGGCTTCTTCATCATTTCTTTCTAATTCCTTTACTCCATTTTGTGAGCTTTCAATCCCTCAAGAGCATTTTTTACTAGTAATACTCAACTTCACATGATGTAATAAAACTCTCTGTACACTTTACTTCTAGTCTTTGCTTTGTGGTTGGGCTTGTCTAATAATGGAATAATCTAAGTATGCAATGATTATATTTGAATTCTTCCTCAAAATAAAGCTCTTTTATTTAAAAAAAGCCAAGTTTGAGCTCTTGTTTAGCCTTACGAGCTGGTTCAAGAGTAAGCTCATTTATATTATTAACGAGCTAACTTGTAAATAGCCTCGTGAGTAGGCTCGTAAATAAGCTAATAAGCAAACTCTTATTTATATTATTAATAAGCCAACATGTTAACAAGCTTGTGAGTAAATTCTCATTTATGTTGTTGGCAAATTGACTCATAAATAGGCTCATGAGCAAGCTCACATTTGTACTATTAATTACTAAGCTTGAAAAAAAGCTCTTAAGTAAGCTTGTTTATTTAAATGCAATCTAGCTCAGGTTCATTTTGACAATAATATATTATATATGCTTTTTGACAACTTGGTAGAACTAGTTAAGTTGGTTTAGGTTTTACATCTTTAGTTCATGCACAATAAGACAAAAAAATTATATGGTTTTTGGAATTTAGATCCACTTAGGCTCCTTTTAAGAAGAATTCATTTCATAGCTTTGATTTCTTGAATGATAATTGAATTCTTCATTATACTAATAAATTGATGCAATATGACCAAAAATACCATAACAATAACATCTTTTACTTCTAAAAGGATTAAAGTTATATGCCCTTCTTAAGTTATGGTTCTGCTATCTTCCAAAATTCTATCTTATTAGGTTTTTCACAACCTAAAGTCTATGTACTTCTGCTAGACTTTTTCTATTAGACTCTTTTGCCTTCTATTTACCTTTAGATTTATCCTCTGTAAAGTCGGTTATAGTAGTTTCTTTGTTTAACTAATTTACTTGTTCTTTCAAATATTGATTTCCTTAGCTTTTTATTCTTTTACCTTTTATGATATTATATTACTAAATCTAGTGATTCTCTATGATTATCAAGTAATTCATCTATCAAGTCTTCATAGTACACCTTAGCACTTGCCATTAGACGAACATTAGTTGCTTCTTATGATTTTGCCTCAGATTTTGATTCTTCACTCTATGTCACCATAATGGCCATTTTATTCTTTAACTTCTTAAGCTGTGGACATTCATATCTCAAGTGTCTAGATTTATTACACTCATAGCATGTTAGATTCTTCTTTGCTCTTCTAAAGTTCCTCTGCTCTTATCTAATCTTTGCTTGTTTCTTTTTTTAGATTCAACATTCTTTCTATCATCTGAAACATTAGCTTCATTCTTTTAAGAATTTTTTTGAACTTTTAATGAGTTTATCTATATCTTCTTCTTCATCATCTTCTTTAAGGGATTTTGTTTCGACTGATTTAAAAATTAGGTTCTTTTTGCTTCCTTCTTTTGAGAGTCTAATCTCAATTTCATAAGACATCAAGGATGATAGCAAGTTATCAAGAAGAAAGGTACTTAAGTCCTAGCCTCTTCTATGCCTACCCTCCTAACATCCCATGAATAAGATAGAGATCTAAGAATATTTTTTACAAGCTTAGCATCACTTATATCTTTCCAAGAGATAATAGCTCATTTACAATATCATTTAGCTTATCATACATTTGTTGTACTTTTTCTCTTAGATTCAACTTAAAAAATTCATAATCCTATATAAGAATATTTGTCTTGATTTCTTTAACATGAGAATATTATTCATGTATTGCAATAAGTTTGTCCTATATTTGTTTTCCACTCTACACATGGAGACCGTTGAATTCTGATGTGCTTAGAGAACAAAATAGCATATGTTTGGCCTTTAAGTTAAGCGAAATCTTCTCATTGTCATCTACAACATAAGCATCTTCCTTCTTTCATTCAAAAGTTATTAGTTCTATAGGAACATAATCTCCTTTCATGATGATTGACCATACATCTAGTTTGATTGGCCAGATGAAGATTTCCATCTTGTACTTTCAATGTGCAAATTAGTACCATCAATCAAGGGTGGACTTGTAGTGGACTGGCCTTCTGGTAGATTAGCACTATTGGTTGTCATTGATATTTAGCTAAAAGATGAAATACTTTTTGTTAAAACAAGAGGTGTAACAAATGATATTGACAAAGCAATGAAGCTCTAATAGCGATTGTAGGTCCTAAAGTAGCAACTAAGAGGGGAGAAGAAGAGGGTAGGGGGTGGCTTGGGTTTAATTGATTATCAAATAACTTTTGGCTCAAGTTTACTTAATCCCTTAATTAAATTATATTTGTGAAAGCACTTTATATTATATTAGAGTTATGTACATCTATGTACTTTTTCCATAAGTGAAAAATGCTTGAATATGCAAGTTAAAGCTCTATAACAAGTAGTAAGATGAAATAAAGTAATTGTGAAGAGAGAAGAAGAGAGATAAAGCCTAGATATACCTCTCTATTAGCTCTATCAAATCAACTACTAAGAATCCACTATTATTTTTTTTTTTTAAAAAAAAACCAGGTACAAGTGAGTCTGCGATTATAACAACTTTAGCAGCACCTAGTAGAAGCTTATTGTTCCTATATCTCTTGCAATTCTCCAAGTTTCCAACTCTCACTATTCTAAATCCTTAACCCTTCACACAAAACTCACTTCTCATACTAAATCTCTAAGTCTAAATCACAAATCTTGAAAGACACTTACTTCACACTCTTACAATAGATACTCCTTTTGAAAAGACAATGCATTAGTTGAAAATTCCCTAAGCCTTTTACTAGTAAAATTTCTTGCAAGCTTTCAATCTCTTAAGAGCACTTCTTACTAGCAATACTTAGCTTCACGTGATAAAATGTATACTCATGTAAAACTCTCTGTACACTTCACTTCTAGTCTTTGCTTCTACTTATATAGTATTCAAGCTCGTCCAATATTGTAATAATCTAAGTATATAATAGCTATATTTTGATTCTTCCTTAAATTATAAGATTTTGGTCTGTCAATACTCCCTTGAGAGTAAAAGAAAGAATAAGTAGATCATGCAGAGGAGTGGCAATAAAAATACATGATAGGGTGATGCCAGTAGATCTTTTAATATTGGAGATGGTGGAGTTTGATATTATTTTAGGTGCCAACTAACTGTCAAAATATCATGCCACCATTGAATGTCACAACATGGTGGTACAATTTAATACACCAGGGGAGGAATACTTTGAATATAAGTTAGAAGTTTAGAGACCCACTAGATTACCCACTTATGAGATGTAGGGACAAAGTGTGTTGGCAACTATATTTGTTAAAGCCAGTAAAGAAGTTAAGATGGAAGGGGTACCGATAGTGAGGGAGTTTCCTGATGTGTTTCTAGAAGACCTTCTCGGTTTACCCCTAGCTAGGGAGATAGAATTTAACATTGACCTAGTATAGGATACGGTACCCATATCAAAAACAATCTACAGAATGGCACCAATGGAATTGGAAGAACTAAGGAAACAGTTAGGGAGTTATAGGATAAAGGTTTCATGAGACCCCAATGTCTCTCCTTAGGGTGCACCAGTCTTGTTTGTGAAGAAGAAAGATGAAAGCATGAGACTCTATATAGACTATAGAGAGTTAAACAAGGTCACTATTAATAACAAATATCCTCTCCCCAAGATAAATGACCTGTTTAACCAATTGTAAGGAGCTCAAGTGTTATCTAAAGTAGACTTGAGATTAAGCTGCCATCAATTAAGAATTAAGAAGAAGACGTTTAGAAAGCAGCATTCAGGACTAAATATAGGCACTACAAGTTTTTGCTGATGTCCTTTAGACTAATAAATGCACTAACTATATTCATGGATTTAATGAACAAAGTATTCAAGGATTTCTGGATAAATTTATAATCGTCTTTATAGATGATATCTTAATATACTCTAAAAGCACTAATGAGCATGAAGAGCACTTAAGACTGGTATTGGGTAGGTTATAAGAAGAAAAGTTATATGCCAAATTTAGTAAATGTGAATTATGGCTGGAACAAGTAATCTTCTTGGGTCATGTGGTTAATAGAGATGGGATACCTATAGACCTAGAAAAGGTGAGAGAAGTAGTAGACTAGCACAAATCGAAAATAGTTGTAGATGTAAGAAGCTTCTTGAGTTTGGCAGGCTACTACAAGAGATTTGTAGAGGAGTTTTCCAAAATAGCAACTTCTCTTACAAGATTGACAAAGAAGAATGTGAAATTCGAATGGGATGATAGATGCGAAGCTAGTTTTCAAATGTTGAAAGAAAAACTTGTGTTAGCGCCAGTTTTGACCTTACCCAAGAGTGGAGAAGAATTCACAGTGTATAATGATGCCTCAATTCAAAGGTTGGGATGTATGTTGATGCAAGGTAGTAGAGTAATAGCTTATGCATCTTACCAACTGAAGCCTTATGAGAAGAACTACCTACCTCATAACTTGAAGTTAGCAACCATGATATTAACTTTGAAGCTATAGATTCATTATTTATATGGAGAAAGGTGTAAAATCTTCATTGACCACAGAAGCTTGAAATACATATTTACACAAAAAGAGTTGAGTATGAGATAGAGGAAATGGTTGAAGCTAATCAAGGATTAGGACTTAGAGATACAATACCATCCAAGAAAAGCTAATGTGGTGATAGATGTCCTTAATAGAAAGAAGTTAGGTAATGTAGCCACTTTCATCACTTCGCAGAAAGAGTTATTAGAAGACATATGCAAATTGGAACTAGAAATCTTAACACAAGAAGTAAGAGAAAAAATGGCTACCTTAAGGATATAACAAACCATAATGAACAGAATTAAAGTTGTTCAAATAAAAGATAAAGATAATCAAGAGATCAAGAGCATAATGGAACATGGCAAGGCTCCGAAATTCAACTTAGATGCAAAGGGGATCTTAAAATACAAAATGAGACTATGTGTGCCAAAGGATGCAGGATTGAAGAGGGAAATAATGAAAGAGGCACATTACTCTGGCTATATAATACACCTTGAAAGTACTAAAATATATAAGGACTTGAAGAGTCATTATTGATGGAGAAATATGAAAAGAGAGATAGTTGAGTATGTAGCTAAATGCCTTACATGCCAGTAGATTAGAATAAAACATCAAAGACTAGCTAAAGAATTACATCCTCTTCCAATACCAAAATGGAAATGGGAGCATGTGACAATGGACTTTGTTACAACCCTCCCGAACACCAAGGAGTAACCAAATGTAGTTTAGGTTATAATGGACAGATTGATCAAGTCTGCTCATTTTATACCTATCAGAGTATGATACAAATTGAAGAAACTAGCTCAGATATACATACAGGAGATAGTCAGACTGCATGGGGTGCTAGTGACCACTTCTGATAGAGACACAAGATTTGTGAGTAAATTCTGGAGTAACTTACATAAAGCTTTAGGCACAAAACTGCAGTTCAACACAACGTTCCACCTTCAAATGGATGACCAGTTTGAAAGGACTATACAAATATTAAAAGATCTACTCAGAGCATGTGCACTAGATTTTAGAGGCAATTGGAATGAATATATACTTCTAGTGGAGTTTGCCTATAATAACAGTTACAAAGTAACCATCCAAATGGCTCCATATGAAGTTCTTTATGGAAGAAGGTGTAGATCTCCACTACACTGGGATAAAGTGGGAGAAAGATAAATGATGGGACCAAAATTAGTATAGGAAGCAATGGACAAGGTGAAACTGGTCTGACAGAAAAAACAAACAACTCAGTCTAGACAGAAGAGTTATGCAGACAAAAGAAGACACCCTTTGGAATTCCAAGTGGGAGATAAGGTCTTATTGAGAATTTCTCTAACAAAAAGAGTAATCAAATTCGGGTTAAAAGGAAAGTTAAACCCAAGATATGTAAGCCCATTAGAGATCTTAGAAAGAATAGGTATAGTGACTTATAGGTTAGCTCTTCCACCAAGTTTATCTAGAGTGCATAATGTATTCCATATCCATGCTAAGGAAGTATGTACTTGACCCAAATCAAATAGTGGCTTTGGAACCACTGAATGTGCAACTAAACCTATCGTTTATGGAAAGGCCGATCAGAATCGTGGATACTAGAGAGCAAGTACTAAGGTAGAAAACAATCCCTTATCTTAAAGTACAATGGACTAACCAAATCAAAAAAGAAGCAGCGTGGGAACTAGAAGTAGAAATGAAGAAGAAGTATTTAGAACTCTTTTAGAATCAAGTACTTTCAAAGCCGAAAGTTTTTATAGGGGAAAGAATGTAATACCTAAAATTTTAAGAAATTTTTAATATATATTGTAACAAAAATCCAAGGACAAGAATGGAATTTTATAAGGAATAAGGGGGCGATATTTTCTTTTCGATCAAGGTATATAAACTTACCATGACCTAACGTCCCTCTCTTTTGTCATCCACATAGTAACAACATAGTAAAAAATAGGAAAAGAAGAGACACTCTCTAAAGGAGACCAAAGTGACTAAAGGAACCTATTAAAGTCTCAAATCGAGTGTAAGAGGTAAGGCATTCTACGATTAAAGCAATAAAAACAATTATGGAATTGGTGTAAAAATAATTTCTACATCATCTTTCATCTAGAATCCAAATCGAGGACAGGACACGACAAACACGGAGAATCAACACATCTAAGTATTCAATTCACAAAAACTTAGAATTAAGTATGTTAATCCGTGTAATTTAAATAGATAGTACATGTTTTAGGGTTAAGTTAAGCTTAGGGATAAAGAGAATTGAATTTAAGACAAATTGGAATAAAGAAATTAGGATTTGTGAAAATTTACCGAGAGATACACGACTTCTCAACATAGCCATATTTCAACCATGTTGAACCCTAAACATACCAAGAGATACACGGCCTGTCTACACGGTCGTGTTTCAACTATATTTAATACAAGACATACTGAAAGATACAAGGCCTATCTACACGGTCGCGTTTTGTTCATGTTAAATGCAAAGCATACCAAGAGATACACGGCCTATGTATACGGCTATGCTCCAACCATGTTGAAACTAAAACTCACAAAAAGATACACGACCTTTGACATGGTCATGTACTAGCCGTGTTGAGCTATACGACCTCCAACTTAGTCGTGTTGAGAGAAATATAACTTAATTGTATACCTATTTAACTTCTAATTGAGCTAATTTCCACGCAACCTAGATAGCTAATAAGACCTTAGAAAAATTAAATGATTAAGATTAAAAGAGTTAAGAGATGATATTAATCTTAGATTAGTACTAAGAAGGACTTATTGATAATATACAGATTTCAGTTTAGCTTAAGTCAAGACCAGAGGCATTTAAGGCTAGGATTTAAGGTACATGTAACTTGTGTGTTGTTCTATGCTTGTTTAAGATAGCATATGTATTAAAATTGATTTAATTGAATGAATCGAACTAAGTGTTTAAGTGTATGCGGTATGTGTTTAACTCGGCCTAAGGGCCCATAGTGGCAAATCCTTAGGAAGCACCCCAATGATCCTTGTGTGGCATTGTCCCTAGTGGAGCCATACTTGGAAATGATTTAGGTTGAATGTTGGATTAAGTGGTTTAAGTGGACATGGGAGTGAGGTCGTAGTGGCAGTTCCTATCACCAATACATTTTCCAATGTGTTAAGTGTGTTAAGGGGGTCATAAGTACCATGTTATTGCTTGTGGACTTAAATTATATCATGAAACAGTTGTCTGTGTTTAAGTGCTACATAATGCATGTGATACTTGTTCATGTTTGTTCATGCGTATATGTTTATGTTATACATATTGGGCATTAGTTCACCCTTCAAGGAATAATTTTTTTTAAATGCAAGTACTAAGGGTGTCAATAACATAAAGAAAATCTGGGAATAAATAAACTAGGAAAGGAGAAAGAGGATGATTATCACTACTATTATGAGAGTGGAACTTAGAATGACTTTGTTATTTGATTGGAATAAATAGTGGTTTCTAAAGAATATGTAATTGGAATTTTATAGACTTCCGCTGCATTAGATATTTGTTATGGATTTATGTTAAATTGGTTTCAAGGTTGAAGGATAGATTGAAGTATTATTATATCATGATGGTATTATTATAGATAATGAATGGAGAATTGCAAGAATTGTAAGATTAAGAAGTATCAGAGTAGACTAGAGCCTTAACATGTTCTTATGTGATAAGGACACATGGTGAGCAGTAGTGCGGCCTAGGTTTCAAGGCGTTATAGTCTAAAATTGTTGATCCTAATGTTGTAGAACTTCACTAAAGTGAAGATCAACTAATAATAGATTAAACACATCATGAAGTTGCAAATGATACTCCTATAATAAATGGATCACAATCAATAGCATTAAGGAGATCTTGAAGAGAAAGAAAATTAGTTATTCCCAATGATTATGCGGTCTATCCACAAGAGTTTGAACTTGAGACAGGAATCAACAATAAGCCAATTTCATTTCACAAGCCATGGAATGTAGTGATTTTATTAACAGGGTAAATAACATGAAAGATGAACTAAAATCTATGGATCAAAATCAAGTCTAGGATTTTGTTGAATTACCTAAAGAATGTAAGAGAGTTGGTTGTAAATGAATCTTTAAGACAATTCAAGACTCAAATGGTAATATCGAATGACATAAAGCTAAACTTGTTGCTAGAGGTTTTGCTTAAAAAGGAGGCATTAATTATAAAGAGATCTTTTCACCAATCTTAAAGAAAGACTCACTTAGGATTATCATTACTTTAGTGGATCAATATAACTTGGAGTTACACCAAATGGACATTAAGATTGCCCTTCTTAAAGGAGATTTAAATGAAGAGGTTTATATGGACCAATTAAAGACTTTTCAATTAAAGGAAAGGAACATATCATGTGTAAAGTTAAGAAGTCAACATATGGACTCAATTAAGCTTCCCACCAATGGTATCTCAAATTTAATAATACCATAAACTCTTTCATTTTTATAGAAAATAGCATTGATCAATGCATATATATGAATATGAGTGGAAGCAAGTTTGTTTTCTTAGTCCTATATATTGATGATATTTTGATTACTGCTAATGATTTTGGTTTGTTACATGAAACCGAGAATTTATTTCTAAGAACTTTGAGATAAAGGATATAGGAGAGGTAACACATGTGATAGGAATTGAAACATTCCATGATAGATCACAAGGTTTTGTAGGCCTATTAATGCGTGAAACCCTAGGTATATTAAACCTAAGACCTCAATGACGTTATTTGAATTGATTACTACGAGGACCGTCTCGAACAAGTATTGTGTAACTAAACCCCATTTACACTTGTTGACTGAAACCTAAGTTATCAAAAGGGATTCCAAGCAATTCGGTTAAGAATTCTTATGGAAGAGTTCTTTTGCAAAAGAAAAAAAAGAGGGTTTTCTTAATCTCACAAAATTGTGTTTTCAACTCAATGATAATTATTTTTAGCCGCCCCCCCTTGCACGGCTTATATAGCATACAAATAACAATATGGAAAAATCCTAAGTTGCCTAATCTATCTTTATCCACCTGTAACCGAGTAGGCAACTAAATAACATAAGTTACAAACCAACAAATAAAATAAAATAAACTGAATGTGCTTCTAGTTCGTTGGTTCAATAAAATTATTCTAATGCCTCTAAATTATTACATCCTTCCATGGTTATGTGAATCAAGTTAACACATGTTAGTTCTCCTTTAGTGTAACTTGACTCCTTAGCTTATAAGTCCATGACTAATCCTTGTAGAGCTTTGTTCATCCACTTAGCTCTAGCTCGGGTCATCGAGCCTCCAATACCATGTAATGGATCTTGGGATTTTGGTTCCTTCCTTTTTTATGCTAGTTGATCCTCATCATTCCCTCCTTTCTCGAAAAGATTTGTCCTCGAATCACCTACATCATAAAGAGTAAGATCAAAAATGTTAAAGGTAGCACTTACATTACCATAGTGGCTTAGCAAGTCTATCTTATAAGCGTTGTCATTTATGTGCTCCACCACTTAGAAAGGTCCATTGCCTCTTAGATGCAACTTAGATTTTCATTATTCAACAAATCATTCCTTCCTTATGTCTACCCAAACCCAATCACCTGGATGGAATACAGCTTTGATGCGTCCTTTGTTGGCTTGATAGGCATAATGTTCATTCTTCTTTTTAATGTTAACTCGTACTTGAGTATGTAAATCCCTAACAAATTTTGCCTTCTTTGTGCCATCAAGATCAATAAACACATTAGTAGGTAAAGGCAATATATCCAATGATGTTAAGGGATTAAAACCATACACAACCTCAAATGAAGAGTAAGATGTAGTAAAATGTATAGTCCTATTATATGCAAACTCTACATGAGGCAAACATGTTTCCCATTGCTTTAAATTTTTATCAAGCACAGCACGCAGCAATGTAAAAAGTGTCCTATTAACCACTTCTGTTCGCCCATCCGTTTGAGGATGTGCCACAGTGGAAAACAATAGTTTAGTGCCTAGCCTATTCCATAAAGTGCGCTAAAAGTGGCTAAAAATTTTCACATCTCTACCACTCACGATAAAGTTAGGTAAACCATGTAATCAAACGATCTCACTAAAGAATAAATCAACTATATGTCATGCATCATTAGTTTTAGAATAGGCAATAAAATGAGTCATTTTACTAAACCTATCGACAACAAAAAATATGTTATCTTTACCATTCTAGGACCTAGGTAAACCTAATATGAAATCCATGGAAATGTCAGTCCAAGGCTGACTAGGCACAGGCAATAGGAGATACTCCCCATAGGGCATGACTTTGGATTTAGCCTTCCTACATGCAATGCATTTGTCATACACAATTTGTACATCATGTCTCATTGATGTGCCTAAAAACCAAGATTAAGCACATGCAAAACTAATTTGAAAGACAAACAAACAATGTCAATCAAACTAGCTTCCAATCACATGAACAATGATGTCAAATCCTCAAAGTTTATGACCGATTCTTCAACTAGGATGTGAATCAATCTTAAATATCCAAATATGATAAGGCTCTAATACCAAAAGATGATGTGCTCAAAACCAAGCCTAAGCACATGCAATTGAATCAAAGAAACCAACCCTAACTCACAATTAAAACCGGTCCAATGGAATCAAGAAATTGCGTGAACCCTAATGGAATTTTGATGAAATCCGAAGGTCAAAGATGCAATTAACAATCCATCTATGTAATCTTCACCAAATAACTACAATTACAAGTGAAATCCACGTGAATTATATCAAGAAGAATAGATAAAAAACCGTGATTTCAACTTCTTCCTACAATTCCCATTCACGTCACAAATGAAGATGATGATAACAAATACTAAAAAAATCAATCTTATAATAAGATAATTGATCACAAATTCAATAAAAAATCTGACCAAGAACTTCCAAATCAACCCTAGATATGACTCACTAGTGATGAAATGGAAACACAACAAAGAAGGAATTAATACTACTCACAATTGCCCTTTGTTGCACTCGCCACAATTTCAACTCTTGGAAATTGAAATTGATAAGAGAAATTGGATTTAGGAAACCCTAAGCCCTCTCACGAAAATGAGATGTTCAAATCTGAAAAATTTGGCCTCCTCAAACCCTACTATAAGCAAGTATTTATACTTGCTACTCCTAGGGTTAGAAAATGGACAAAAATTACAAGTTTGCCACTTTTAAGGTGGTCGGTCCTAAATGGAAATTACAATAAAATGAAAGTGTCCCAAAAGAAAAATACAACATAAAATAGTCCATAGAACAATTACAAAGTACAAAAATATCATAAGTCTTCATAAGCCAATGCTTCGGAATGGAAACAATCGCAGTGGGTCTTTGATTGTAAATCTGAAAATGTCCCGTGTCCATCAACTAGTGTAGGACATATTGGCATCTCATGGAGAATTATTATTGTACTTGTAAGATTATTTCTCAAATAGTTATTAGAATATAGAACATAAAGTAAAAAATATAAGCGATTTAGACCATCAGCCAAATCTAGTTCTAAAGGTATAGGTGGTGTCAGAAAATTTCTCATCACTCATCCTAGGCCAATAAAAGTGATCATGCAAAATATCCAAAGTTTTCTTCACACCAAAATGTCTCATGAGACCACCCCCATGCATTTCCCTCACCAACAACTCTCGTATAGAACCCTTAGGCACACACAACCTATCTTTCTTAAATAAATATTCCTCATGCCTATAATAGTCTACATACCCACTTTCAGAACAAGTAGCCTAAATCTGACTAAAGCCCACATCATGTTCATATAAATCTTTCATACTTTCAAACCCAAGTAGCTTAGTATGTAAAGAGGTTAATAGAGAATACCTCCTAGATAGGGCGTCAGCCACTACATTTTCCTTGCCTTACTTGTATTTGATGATGTACGGAAAGGTTTCAATAAACTCTAACCATTTGGCATGCCTCTCATTTAGCTTTCCCTAAGTCTTTAGGTACTTCAAGCTCTCATGATCAAAATAGATGATGAACTCCTTAGGCCATAGATAATGCTGCCACGTTTGCAACGTCCTCACCAGGGCATATAACTCCTTATCATACACTGGATAGTTCAAAGTAGCTCCATGTAGTTTCTCATTGAAGTAATCTATTGGTTTGGAATCTTGCATTAGCACACCTCCAATACCCTTCCTGGAAGCATCACATTCAATCTAAAAAACTTTATCAAAATTAGGTAATACTAACAAAGGAGCGTTAGTTAACTTATCTTTCAAAGTTTAGAATGCTTGCTTATATGTTTTGATCCATCTGAATTCGGCATTCTTCTTCACAAGATCATTCAGTGGAGCAGCAATGGAGCTAAAATCTCTCACAAATCGTCTATAAAAGCTAGCTAGACCGTGGAAGCTCCTGACATCATTGGTGTTCTTTAGTGTTGGCAAATCTCGAATTTCCTTCACCTTCTCCTCATCTACAGCTATTCCATCCACACCTACAATAAAACCAAGAAAAACTACAGACTCCACATAAAACATGCACTTCTTCAAATTGGCATACAATTGGTTTTCTCTTAAAATAGTAAAACACTTTGCAGATGTTGTACATGATTATCCAATGTTCTACTATAAATCAAGATATCATCAAAATAGACGACAACAAATTTTTCTAAGAATTGACACAAAACATGATTCATTAATCTCATGAAAGTACTAGGTGCATTTGTCAACCCAAAAGGCATTACCATTCATTAATATAATCCATGCTTGGTTTTAAAAGCAATTTTCCACTCATCACCCTCTTTCATACGAATTTGGTAATATCCATTTTTAAGGTCAATTTTAGAAAATAAACATGCACCATGCAACTCATCATCATGTCATCTAATCTAGGAATAGGATGTTTGTACTTAACTATAATTTTGTTGATCACCCTGCAATCTACGCACATGTGCCACGTCCCATCTTTCTTAGGGACTAGTATCACTGGAACTGAGCATGGGCTCAAACTCTCTCGTACAAACCCTTTCTCCATCAACCCATTTACTTGTCTTTGAATTTCCTTGGCCTCCTCAGGATTGGTTATGCTAGTCGGTTTGGAATAGAAGCGCTTGGCATGAAATTAATCTGGTGCTCTATCCCTCACAGAGGGGATAGTCCTTGCGCACTTCTTTAAGGAACAAGTCCTCGAATTCGTGTAATAAAAACACAACAACACTAGGCACAGCAGAGTTAAGGTCAGTATTAGAAAAATATAAATCCTTGTACATAAGTACAAGTAACTGTTGTTTAACCAGCACTGTATTCTTAACCTCACTCTTTCTCGCTAGACTCTGCTCTCTAAGTTTGAGTGTCTTTTCCCTCTTTGCTCACTAGTGTTTGCTTTTCACTTTTCTCTTGTGCACTTTTCTTTAAACTCCTTTGCAATCTACATCTAATCCTCACTAGCTTCTCGTGGTTTTTGTGGCATGAGAACCACTTTCCTTTTGTTTAATAGAAAGGAATACTGATTCTTGTACCCATCATATGTAATCTTCCTATCGAATTGCCAGGGTCGCCCTAACAGTATGTAGCTAACCTGCATAGGTACCACGTCACACATAACCTCATCCTTATAGCTTCCTATGGAAAAGGCTATAAGAACCTGCTTGGTTACCTTAACCTCCCCATATTCATTCAACCACTGTAATCAATATGGTCTCGGATGTTTTACAACTTTTAACTACATCTTTTCTATTAGCAAGGTGCTAGCAACATTAGTACAGCTGCCACTATCGATTATCAAGCTACAAACTCTACCCTGCACATGATATCGTGTATGAAAAATATGTTCACACTGGATCCCCTCACCATCCTCTTGGGGTTGTACATTAAGTACTCTCATCGTAACATACAACTCACCACTCACGAGTCCCTCTAAGTCAACATCCTCATACTCCTGCGATGGTGACTCCTCCTCCTCCTTAGAGCTCACACTCTCTACATCCCCATTATCACTGATAATCATGGCTCTTTGATTTGGACATTGGGATGTAATGTGTCCAAACTCCTGATACCTAAAACACTTAATATCTCTTGTCTTTGAAGGGGGTTTAGTGTCAGTTTTTCCCTTAGGTGCAGCAACTAGATTCATAGCTTCATGTCCTCCTTAGGCTTTAAATCAGTAAAGTTCCTCTTCCAAGTAGACTTCCATAGAGATTTGGAAGTCAAACCAATCCTCTGCTCACTTCTATATATTAATTGCCGCTCTACTTTAATGGCTCCATGCAATAGTTCTTCCATATCTACATAATGGTGTAGATCCACTACATCAACTATTTTCGTATTCAACCCATCAATGAATCTGGCCATAGTGGCCTCATCATCTTTCTCAACTCTAGCCCTAATTAAAGTTATCTCCAACTCCTTACAATAATCTCTACACTTTTGGTTCCTTGTGTCAAGCCTTGGACTTTCCTAAGTAAGTCCATGTGGTAGTGACTAGGAATAAACCATTCCTGCATTATGGTTTTCATCTCATCCCAAGTGCTAATAGGTCTCTCTCCATACCTATGCCTATTACGTACTAATTGATCCCACCATACACTGGCATAATCTGAAAACTCTACTACAGCCAGTTTTATCTTTTTCTCCTCAGTGTAGTTATGGCATACAAACACATGATTCATCTTCCTCTCCTACTCTAAATATAACTCCGGATCATTCCTTCCCTGGAATGTTAGGATTTTTAACTTAATACTTCCCAGATTACTATCACGCCTCTAGGTAGTTCCTCTATCCCTAACGTGTTGATAATCTACGAAATCAGACTCCTTGTCTTCTTCTATCCTAACTCCTCCCCTATTCAATCTACCTACTCCTCACCTGACAGTGGTACTGCTAAACAGTTCCCTACTCCTCTCCATCCTATCTATTCTTTCGTGGATCTGCTCAAGTTCACCGGTAAAGATTCTCTTCATTTCCCTTGTCAACTCCTTAAACATCACCCTATTTTCACTTCCATTCGTGTTTTGTCCTAACATAATTCTATACTTAACAAGAAATTAATATCACAAGTAATAAATATGTTCCTCACAATTCACTCGTGTATTGCGCTCAAGTAGTGTTACTCTCACAATCCACTTGTGTATATCTCCCTCAATTATGTCCTTACCACCCACTTTTATAATCTTTTGCTAGGAACTCGGATTGGAACTACTCAACACAAATCACTAAGTCACACTAATGATCACTAGTTGATTCCAAGTCATGGTGCAATGAGATTCCAATAGATATGAGCAATCTCTTACTACTAACTTCGGAACAAGTCAAGACAATTCCTTAACAAGCAATTCAATGGATAGAAAAATTTGCACCAAATCTACAAGAATTATTGAATGTAATTTCGTATACAAGATACAAGTTGTGGTTAGAATTGGAAAGTGAATTTGGCAATTGAATTGTAACTTGCCAAAACTAAAATTTTTCTTTAAGGAGATTTCGGTTCTTGATTTTTCTTTTTTCTTTTTTCTTTTTTTTTTGCAACTGAATTGAATTTCTTTTTTTTTTTTTTTGTACGTATGCCTTTCAATATGAACTATGAATTGAACAACAATGGAATGTTCAAAGACTAGCTAAAAACCTAGATGTCATCGGTCTCCAAGGGATTTTAGTGACCGAACAAGATTGTTTTTTTTTAATACGAATTTCCATATATGAGTATGGAAAATAACAACCGAAAAATAATGAAAAAGGGATAGAATTTACTTAATTCAAGAAGCTAAAGCTCTTATACCAAATGATGCGTGAAACCTTAGGTATATTAAACCTAGGACCCCAACGACATTATTTGAATCGATTACCCCGAGGACCGTCTAGAACAAGTATTGTGTAACTAGAACCCATTCACACCTGTTGACTAAAACCTAAGTTATCAAAAGGGATTCCAAGCAATTCGGTTAAGAATTCCTATGGAAGAGTTCTTTTGCAAAAGAATAAAAAGAGGGTTTTCGTAATCTCACGAAATTGTGTTTTCAACTCAATGATAATTGTTTTTAGCCGGCCCCCCTTACACGGCTTATGTAACATAAAAATAACAATATGGAAAAACCCTAAGTTGCTTAATCTATCCTTATCCACCTGTAACCGAGTAGGCAACTAAATAACATAAGTTACAAACCAACAAATAAAACTAAAATAAACCGAATGTGCTTCTGATACGAATTCGGATACTAAATGATACGAATTCGGATTCGAATTCCTTCACACAAATCAAATCGTCAATAACAATCAAATGTCACAAATTTTTAGGGTTTTCTGGATTTTGGTACTAACGAATAAAATCAAAGATATGGATAAAATTACCAATCTATAGATGCCAAGATTGATAAAATTAAACTGATTCGCAATCAAATCATAGAACGATAGAGACCACGTTCTATAAATCAATCACTACGGTTAAAGAATTCCATGAATTCAATAACAATGCTCGACACAAATTCCAAAGAACCAAGAATTTGATAAGAACAACAAGAATAAAGAGAAAAATCAATTCCCAATATTCACAAATCTCCAAAGAAGATTCACACCGCTCAAAGTGTTTCTGTTTACAACCAAAAATAACATTTTGTCTCGAAAAACCCTAAGGACGCCTATTTATATCATCCTTAAAAAAAAAAAATTGTGTGAAACCATTCAAGGCCGGTTGGCCGGTGGCCTAAATACATAGGTCGGCACCCAAAGGCCAGTGACCTTCATTTAGGCTGGCTCCAAGGCCGGCGGCCTTGAAGCTAACTCGGCCGGCCTTTATTCAAGGCCGGCTTAAGGCTGGCCAAACTTCGCCTTGGGTCCTCTCGACGCTTATGTCCTCCTTTTTTGGACCCCGCACTGCCACCTAGAGCTCGGATTGACTTTTTTTCTTTGGCGCTCGTATCTTAGCTCTTGGAATCATATCAGCTTCTAGTTTGTCGAATCAATAAAATTATTCTAATGCCTCTAAATTATTACATCCTTCCATGGTCACGTGAATAAAGTTATCATATGTTGGTTCTCCTTTAGTATAGCTTAATTCCTTAGCTTGTAAGTTCATGACTAATCCTTGTAGAGCTTCGTTCATCCTCTTAGCTCTAGCTCGGGTCATCGGGCCTCCAATGCCATGTAATGGATCCTGAGATTTTGGTTTCTTCCTTTTTTATGTTAGCTGATCCTCATCACCCATCTCAAAGCTTATATTAA
This sequence comes from Laguncularia racemosa, assembly GCA_037954665.1. Taxonomy (NCBI): domain Eukaryota; kingdom Viridiplantae; phylum Streptophyta; class Magnoliopsida; order Myrtales; family Combretaceae; genus Laguncularia; species Laguncularia racemosa. The sequence goes on along the minus strand of JBBMOL010000003.1, from coordinate 3,985,706 downwards.
TAAAGTTCTCAAAAGGTTTAAGATAGACAAATGTTCAACAAGAATAGTTCCAATCTAGAAAGGAGATAAATTTGGTAGTATGTAATGTTTAAAGAATGAGTTGGAACAAGAACAAATGGCAAGAATTCCTTACGCATCTAATGTTGGTAGTTTAATTTACCTTCAAACTTGTACCAAAGTCGACAGTTGTTTTAGTGTTGGGATGTGGGGTAGATATCAAAGTAATCCAAGATTGGATCATTGGAAAGCTACCAAGTCTTAATATACTTGTAAGGAATGGAGGACCACATGCTCACTTATAGATGGTCCGACCAATTAAAGGTGACTAGCTATTTAGATTTAAATTTTGCTAGTTGTGTTGATATAAGAAAATCAACATTTTGCTATATATTTCTATTAGCTAGAGGGGCAATCTCATGGAAAAGTACAAAGCAATCTATCATTACTACATTGATTGCACAAGTAGGTTTTATGCCTTGCTGTGAGATAGCAATTCATGATTTATGGTTGCGAAACTTCATTTCAAGGCTTCAAATTGTCGACACTGTTAGTAGTCTGTTGAAAATTTATTATAATAACTCTGTAACATTCTTCTTTTCAAAGAAATGCAAGTATTAAAGATTGCTAAACCTATGGAAATCAAATATTTTGCCATTAAAGAAGAAGTTTAGAAGCAAAGGGTATCAACTGAACATACTAGCACAAAGCTGATGGTTGCAAATCCATTAACAAAAGATACCACCCAATATTTTTAGAGAGCATGTTAAAAGAATGGGCATCATAGGATATCTTGATTGAATAATATTATATTTTATTTGCATGATACTTTTGAGCTTAAATAAAGTGATTTTGAGTCCTCCTATTTTCTATATAGTATACATGATTGAATTAGAATTATGTTAATAAGAATTGTCTATTACAAAGATATTAAAGTTAGGCCTCTATTTATCTCTTCACTAATTTACGACTAAATTAGAAATTAATTATGTAGTACATGGAAGGAATTATGTCGTTATAATGATGTACAATTGCTATTACTCTAATTAATTTTTAATATGATAGTATAGAAAATGTAATAAAAACTTAGAATAATGTTATCATATACATTATATCTATTCTAAGTAATTAAAAGGCATATATGGGCCAAGTGGGAATTCACTTTCCAAGTGTTTAAAATGTCGAATTGGACAAAATCACGAGTGACGTAATGTACACCTGACGAACACATTATCAGGATCATGTTGTTTTGGGAGGATAAAGAGCCTAAACTTAACCCTATATCAATTGCCTACTAGTACTAATGTTTCTTTAAACTTGGAACATAACCTATCAAGGGATGTCTGAACTCTGAACATTTATGGTCAATAATCCCCATCTGCCCCCTTGATAAACAAAAACAGAGTGATTGCCACCAATATAAACAATTTGCCTTGTCTTGACCTGTTTTAACATGGATGAGATGTTTTTATCCCTCAAATCTATGGAACACACCACTTATTAGATTATACTGGTCCTATAATCTGAGTGTAAAAAATTCTCTTCACGATGCATCGTATATGACAGAAAGTTTGAACTCAGATATGTTAATGGATAATCTTGTAGGTACTAGTTAATATGCTAAATAAAGGAAGGTTCTTTCTTTACATGCCTTTTTTTGGTAATGGGTAAATAATATCGAAAAGCTGAAATATTCTTCTTCTTTTTTTTAGTCCATTTACAAATTTGGATATCCGCAAAAAGAACTCATATCAAAAGTTAAAAATGGCGGCGAAGACTAGACCCACACGTCAACATGGCAATTGAGTTCGATCACATGATCTCTTGCCATGTCTAACGGATTGCCGGTATTGGAAGTCAGCGCTGTTCGTTTCCACTGTCACGTTTGTGTTCCTAGTTCTGTATACAAGAATGGAGGAGCCATGAAAAGTTGTCTCCTCCATCATTCTCCTCCATGATATTTGATAACGCAAACTTCGCATGGAAATGCCCCACTTCATGGATCGTGTAGGCTCCACTTTCCAGTATCACATGTTTGTCTCTAGAATATACATACCGATTCGGTACTACAAACATGAACATTAAACCGGCTTCGCCTGCCCCAGTGCTGCCTACAACAACCCTACTATACCACGGAAAAGTAGTTTTGCTGTTACCATTCGACTTGACTACCTTTTGGGACGAGAAAGGAGGAAAAGAAGATTCAAATGCCTTGAAAGGGCAACTCCTTTTCCCCCCCATTGCAGAATTATTATATTAACAGTGGAAGTACGGGATATAGTACCAAAACAATTCCCGCATTTATATAGGAGATAAAGTATATTAAAAGTCCCCTATATTTATATAATATTACAACTGAATTTCTTATAGTTTTTGAGTAAATCATGTAACTTATCTGTGTTTGTACCAAAATACAATCAAGTTCTCTACTTTTTAGAAGAGTTATTTTAAGTGTTTTGCACTTGAATTGTCGCACCAAATGAGTTCTCTATGGTAGCGTTTGGTTGGCATTGAAATTCTGCACTGGACTGGACAAAATTTTTTGTCTCTCGTTTGGTTGCCACACATGAAGAAAGTACTGGACTAAACACCAATTACGTACTAGACAAAATCAGAAATTTTAGTACCGCATGTAATTCAGTACTAAAAATGCGGTACTGGACTAAATGTAATTTTTTTGAAATTCCGAATTTGCCCTTCATACTTACCTTAAATCCCCGTTGCACAGGCGCCCCTTTCGTTCGTAGCAACCGTTTGGTTTTTCCTCTAGCACCGCACGAGCTTCAACCAGTCATGTTTTCCTCCGCTCCTTCATTGCCGCCCACCGTAGAATCGGCCGCAAGTTCACCCATCACCATTGTGAAGCCCGAAGTCGCCATCAGGTACGTATGGTTCCATTTCTTCTCACATTGTTGCTTCCTTTTGAATGTTCTTCGCATGCTTGTTCGTTGTGTCCGTCAACAAGTCCCCCAGTGCTCGCATGCTGTTCAAAATTTGTCACTCACTATCCATTGAGGGGTGGGGGAAGCTTAAACATTGTTTTGGGGTTCGAATGCATGGTGCGTTTTAGGGGGTTTTTTGGTTTTAGGGTTCGAATGCATGCTCTATAATGGAGAAGAGTTGGTTAGGGTTCGATTGCATGGTTCGCTTTAGGGGGTTTATTGGTTAGGGTTCGAATGCATGCTCAGTACACGGTTAAAGGCACGACCGTGTGTTAAGCTTGGAAAATCCACAGAAGCACACAAGGTTGAGTACACGGTTGAAGGCATGGCCGTGTGTTAAGGTTGGAAAATCCACAGAAGCACACACGGTTGAGTACACGGTTGAAGGCACAGGCGTGTGTTAATCTTGGAAAATCCACAAAAGCCTTCTCAGGGCAAAATTGTCAAATATACTATGTTCATTCCAATACTTTGCAATCCAAACACTGGACAACACAAAAATCCTTGTCCAGTACTGAACAAACCAAACGTGGTACAAAAATATTTTTTGTCCAGTCCTTCTTTTTTAGTACTGTCTAGTATCAGTAACCAAACGGTACTTATATTTGTCATGTTCCGGAATACATACTAATAGTAACAGCCTGCGGTTTTACACTATAGTGCAAATCTAACTAAGGGATTACCAGTTGAAATGCACTTGTGATGTGCACAAGGGCCATCCATAGGTGTACAGCCATTCAGCTGCAAGCACCGACTGCCCATGTAATTCTAACACATGCACATCAATACTATTTCCGCACACATAACCACATCCCATCATTATCCCCACTCACTAGGTCTTACAAGCTCACGTGCAGTAATCAATAGGAAAAGTATCGATCTCCCCCTTTGTGCCTATTCAATATATAATCAATGTCGGACTTATGTCTTCAATTAGAAAATTGCAAATATATCTCCTAAATCATTGGTTAAGTGTGGATTGATCTCTTAAAATTTTAAAATTTAGTTTCACCTCTCATAACTCTAAAAAATGTGGAAATGATCCCCTTAATTGTTACTTAAACCCCAAAATTTTTAGTTTTAGCAATACTTTGGGGGTTTCACATTTTTAAACCAATAGTTTAGGAGTTATACTTATAATATATTAAGTATCTACCTAAATTATTTTTATTTTTCATAAGATTTCTCCCAAAATTGATTCTTATTGTAATAAAAATACTTATCAATATTTTGAGAAGGTCAAGTTATATTGGGATGATATTGCATTTGATACCTAAACTTCATGTCATTTTTCAATTAAATATCTAAGCTTTTCGAGGGTCAATTTTACTAAAATAATATGGTTAAACTTATCATTGAAATTACGTTCATAATAATTAGACCAAATTAACTAGATAAAATTTTTAAAAAATCATGAAAAAAAAAAGAAAGAATGCAATACTAATCTTTTTTCAAGAGAAAATTACCCTTTTCAAAGATTAATTATTAACTTTAGCCTAAAAAGAAAAACTAATTCTCAACACAAGAGCATCCACACCATCCTCTAAAACTGCCACCACCACCTCTAAACAAAACGCATGCTTTTTGTTTAACCATGGATTGCATAATTTCATTCAATTTAGAGTCAAGTTCACTTGAATAGAAGCGGATTGGTCTCGATCCTGATGAATCTAAGTTGAGTTCAATGGAAGCAAAGCAGATTTGGGACTCATCCATCTAACGACTTTACTTAATTGTTACAAATACAAACCTAATCAACATCAACATTCCCCAATGACAAGTCTTAATGCAAATCCACACCATGACCCACACCTTTGGAACACCTAACTTTCCAAAAAAAAAAAAAACAAATGCAAAAGTAGAGACTAGGATTAGCGTTATTTGTGGTAGTCTTGGTATTGTTATTTTAAATGAAGGAAAATTGTAAAACACCCACATGGTGAATTTAACGTTTAGCTACCAAAATAATTTATAATTAAAATAAATAATTGGTTGCTAAAAGTATTAGCTATCAAATATGATTTGGTTACTAAAAGCCATATCGTTAGTTATCAATTATGATTTGGTTGCTAAATGTACAATGTAACTAGCTCTCATTATCCCTTTTATCAATAGAGAAAATTGTCTTTTTTATATATGCATTAATATGATTGCATTATTATAACCTTCTTCTTTTCCAAAAAGAAGTTGTTATATAATAGTGTTCCATTATTCATTTAAATATGTTGCACATACTTTTGCAATAAACAAAAACCAAAGTGAAACCAACACATTGATATTATTTATAACACAAAGTTATAAAACATAGTGTAAGCTTTAGTAAATGAACAACAAAAGTGCTTTAACTCAAATAGTAATATTAGTTTTTAAACCAACAACAAGGTCTTTCTCTATAAGCTAATAGTCCTAATCACAAAACTTGGAAGAATAAAAGGACCAACGTTGAACTCAAAAAAAAAATAAAGGTGATGCGGACATCGTGGCGGACACAGGTTGACACACGGGTGGATACACGGTCGTGTATCGCATCAAGATCTTCACAGAAGCATACACGGCTATAGGCACGGCCAGAGGGCACGGTCGTGTGTTCTATCAGGACCCTCAAAGAAGCATACACGGGTTCAGGCACGGCCAGGGAACACGGCCGTGTACTACGCTCGACACATGCCTAGAAACATACACGGCCTTGAGGCACGGCCGTGTATATTGCAGGGAATAGACGTGTATATTAATATTTATTTCCACGTGTACGTTTATATTTTTTCCCTTTTAGATATTTTTACGGGGAAGTATATATACCTTTGTCAGATTATTTTAGGATTACGCTTTATTTTATCATAAAATACACTTTGAGAGACGGTTTTCTTTTAACCTTCAATTGTGCGCAATTGAGTTAATCCCAGAATAAACTCTTATTTGTCTTTGTTTATTCTAGAGTTCCAATCCTAGAATTGGTCTCGGTTTTATGCTTTCCTCACTGCGTCAGTTGGTATCAGAGCAAGGCAATTTCTTGCAGAGATGTTGGCTAACAATGGTGTCGATGGCGGTCGCGTTCTCGACCTTGATCGGGATGCGGAAGTCCAAGGAGTCAATCAATGGGCTCCAAGGGCAGTGGTTGAAACCATGGAACAGAGGCTTGGGCGTGTAGAACAACGCTTAGAGGATCTGGTGGCGCGGTTCGACGCTATTGTGATGGACCACAACGGGCACAGGGGCGTTGTTGGGAATCGACCGAGGGTAGCAGTTACTCGCGGCGACCCTATCAATGAAGTTGTTGTCGGAAATCAATGGAACCGGAGAATTGATGAAAGCTCTTCTGAGGAAGAGGAAGGATTTATGTAGAGGAGGGAACAACCACTGAGAAGGGGTGGCGTTGGTGGTGGTAGATACCATGGAGTGGATGACCGGAATGATCAAGCGTACGGTGGCGGGTATCGACGAAACCACCAGGGGTTTGACCATGCTGATGGTGGAGACTTCCGTCTTAAGGTAGATATTCCTTATTTTAATGGCAATTTCAATATAGAGGAAATTTTGGATTAGCTGGCAGAGGTCGATAGGTTCTTTGATTATATGGAGGTTCCTAAGGATAGGAGGGTAAGAATGGTTGCTTATAGACTGAAAGGCGGGGCGTCTGCATGGTGGGATCGGTTGCAGAACCGTAGGCAAAGGGAAGGGCGACAACCTATTAGAACATGATACCGCATGAGAAATCTGTTGCAGAGAGACTTCTTACCATCCAACTACGAGCAAATCCTTTTCCAGCAGTATCAACGGTGCCATCAAGGGCAGAGGACGGTGCATGAGTACACCGCTGAATTCATGAGATTAGCGGAGAGGAATGATTTGAGGGAGACTGAGGGTCAACAGGTGGCACGGTTTGTAGACGGGTTGAAGCCTCAAGTTAGAGATAAGATAGGAGTGACAGTGTTCAGAACTGTGAATGAAGCCAAGAACTTGGCCCTCCGGGCTGAAATGATGATCCAAGAGCAGAGCGCAAGGTTGGGAGGAGGTAAAAGAAACTACACTTATGATAATCTCGGCAGTAGTAGCAAGGTGATTAGCGAAAGGCCTAGAGGAGTTGTTGAAAAACCAATGGGAAGCATGGAAAGAAAAGAAGACAAAGCTGAGGGAAAGAGGCCATTGGAGAGCAAAGAAGCCCCAAGACAAAACAATCCATATGCCAAGCCAATATTGGGAAAATGCTATAGATGTAATCAGCCGGGACATTGATCCAATGAGTGTTTGAATCAACGAACTGTAAACATTGTCAAAAGGGAAGAGGACGAGGAAGTGTGTTGTGAGCCAAACGATGACGAAGATTACTATGAAGAGGTTAATGATGCGGTGGAACCTAACTATGTAATTAGGAGGATGATGCTAGCACCGAAACAAAAGGGAAGTTCATAACAACACCAATTATTTCGCACTAGGTACACGATTGGTGGGAGAGTGTTTGACCTAATTGTTGACAGTGGGAGCTGTGAGAACATCATCGGAAAGGAAGTTGTGAAGAAACTCCAATTAGCGATAGAGAAACATCTGAGTCCTTATACCATCGGATGGATTAAAGCGGCAGAGCGAATCGAGGTGATAGAGAGGTGTCGAGTTCCTTTTTCGATAGGCAAATATCGGGATGAGGTATACTACGACATCGTAGATATGGACGCGTGTCATTTGTTGTTCGGACGGCCCTAGTAATTTGATGTAGATGCCCAACATGCCGAGAAGGAGAACAAATATAGGTTGGAGAAGGAGGGAGTGAAGTATACGCTATTGCCATTAACGGATAAGCGACCCAAAACCCAGAAGGTGGATGGAAAATCTTTTCTGACGATCACTCAGTCGGAGAAGGAAATGACCAAGGACATTAAGGAGTCCCGCTTGATGCATGCTCTCGTAGTGAAGAATGCGGGAGAGGACATGGTTAGTGCGGAGACTCCGGAGGAAGTGAAGGGGTTACTAGAAGAATTTAAAGAAGTAGTGCCGGAAGACTTACCAGAATGACTACCTCCATTGCGAGACATCCAGCATCACATCGACTTGGTGCCTGGAGCTAGCCTCCCTAACCTCCCTCACTACTGAATGAGTCCTAAGGAAACGGAGGTCTTATAGGAGAAGGTCCAGGACTTACTTGACAAAGGATTCATTCGAGATAGCATGAGTCCATGTGTCGTACCAGCGCTACTAACGCCCAAGAAGGATGGGAGTTGGAGGATGTGCGTAGACAGCTGGGCGATCAACAAGATCACAATTGGGTATAAATTCCCAATATCTCGCATTAAGGACATGTTGGATCGGTTGAGTGGAGCAATAGTATTCTCCAAAGTAGATCTCAGAAGCGGGTATCATCAAATTCGGGTCAAACCTAAGGATTAGTGGAAGACCGCCTTCAAGACGAAAGAGGGGTTGTACAAATGGATGGTTATGCCATTCGGTCTCAGCAATGCACCAAGTACCTTCATGCGCGTGATGAATCAGGTACTTAAACCATTTATAGGTCGGTTCATTGTTGTATATTTTGATGATATCTTAATATATAGCAAGACTCGGGATGAACATCTAGTGCACTTGAGGGATGTCTTGACTGTATTGAAAGAGAATAAGCTCTATGCTAATCTCAAGAAATGTGTATTCATGTCACCGAGGCTGTTGTTCTTAGGGTTCATAGTGAGTGGTAAAGGGATTACGGTGGATGGGGATAAGGTGCGAGTCATTAGGGATTGGCCTACACCCAAGACCATCACCGAGTTGAGAAGTTTTTTGGGGTTGGCAGGATTCTACAGGCGTTTCATACGGCATTTTAGCACGGTGGCGGCCCCCTTGACTGAGTGCTTAAAAAAAGGAAAGTTTCACTAGGATAGGGAAGCTGAGTCGGGATTCACAGTGCTCAAAGAGAGACTATGTAGTGTGCCAGTGCTGGCCTTACCGGACTTCGACAAACTATTCGAAGTTGACTGTAATGCTAATGGTGTAGGTATTGGTGCGATACTCTCTCAGGAGAAGAGACCTGTAGCCTTCCATAGTGAGAAGCTCTGCGAGGCCAGGAGAAAATGGTCCACGTACAATAAAGAATTTTATTCCATGGTTAGGGCCTTGAGGATGTGGGAGCACTATTTGGTTGGCAAAAAGTTTATCTTATACTCAAATTGTGTCGCCTTGAAACACCTAAGTAATTAGACTCGCATTTGCAAAGATAAGCATGCCAGATAGATACAGTTTTTGCAGAAATTCCCATTTCATCTTATGCATAAATCTGGGGTTCAAAATAAGGTAGCCGACGCGTTAAGCCAAAGAGCAGATTTGCTAGTGACCATGAGGGCTAAGGTGGTCGGATTTGAGCAGTTGAAGGAGCTATATGAGACGGATGAAGATTTCGGAGTTACCTGGAGAAAATGCACCAATAAGGAACCCAATGACAGTTATTACATTCTAGAGGGTTACTTGATGAAGGGTAATCAGCTATGTATCCCTGAATCCTCCTTGAGAGAGAAGGTGATCAGAGATCTCCATGGAGGAGGATTAACCGGCCATTTGGGGCGGGACAAAACACTAGCAGCAGTGGTTGCAAGATATCATTGGCCTCAGTTGAGAAGGGATGTAAGTCGGATAGTGCAACGATATTACATCTGTCAGACATCAAAGGGTCACTCTCAAAATACTGGGATGTACACTCTATTACCCGTACCTGAAAATATCTGGGAGGATCTATCCATGGATTTCGTGTTAGGTTTGCCTCTTATCCAACGAGGTGCTGACACTGTTTTTGTAATTGTGGACAGGTTTTCTAAGATGGCTCACTTCATCCCGTATAGGAAGACGTCGGATGCCCAGAGCGTGGCCAAGCTATTCTTTAAGGAGGTGGTCAGATTACACGGAGTTCCCAAGTCCATCACTTCTGATAGGGACACCTGATTCCTTAGCCATTTCTGGAGGACACTCTGGTACATGTTCAATTCGTCCCTTAACTTTAGCAACACAGCTCACCCCCAAACTGATGGGCAAACCGAAGTGACGAACAGGATCCTTGGAAATTTGATACGAAGCATCTGTGGAGAGAAGCCCAAACAATGGGACCTAGCATTATCTCAAGTAGAGTTCGCCTACAATAATTCCATCCATAGAACTGCCGGAAGGTCACCCTTTTCAGTGGTCTATACCAAGGCGCCTTCTCATGCCTTGGACTTAGCTTCTTTACCCAAGGGTGTGGAGATTAATGTGGCGGCAAAGCACCTGGCGGAACAGTACCACACAGTGGCTTCGGACGTAAAGGAACAAATTGAGAAAGTAAATGAGCAATATAAGAAAGTCGCTGACAAACATCGGAGGAAGAAGTCGTTCGAGGTGGGAGACCCAGTGATGGTGTTCTTAAGGAAGGAACGCTTTCCCGTGGGAACGTATAGCAAGTGGCAGCCGAAGAAATATGGGCCCTACAATATTGTCACCACGATCAATGACAACGCTTATGTGGTTGGACTCTAAGAAAGCATGAAAATTTTCAAGACCTTCAACGTGGCTGATTTGTCCCCATTCTACACGGATGACGAACCCCTTTATCTAGAAGAGAACTCGAGATCAAGTTCTTCATTAGTGAGAGGGAATGATGCGGACATCGTGGCGAACACAAGTTGACACACTGGTGGACACACGGGTGGATACACGGTCGTGTATCGTGTCAGGATCTTCACATAAGCATACACGGCTACAGACACGGCCAGAGGGCACGACCATGTGTTCTATCAGGACCCTCACAGAAGCATACACGAGTTCAGGCACGGCCAGGAAACACGGCCGTGTACTACGCTCGACACATGCCCAGAAATATACACGGCCTTGAGGCACGGCCGTGTATACGGCAGGGAATAGACGTGTATATTAATATTTATTTCCACGTGTACATTTATATTTTCCCCTTTTAGATATTTTTACGGGGAAGTATATATACCTTTGTCAGATTATTTTAGGGTTACGCTTTATTTTATCATAAAATACACTTTGAGAGACGGTTTTCTGTTAACCTTCAATTGTGCGCAATTGAGTTAATCCTAGAATAAACTCTGATTTGTCTTTGTTTATTCTAGAGTTCCAATCCTAGAATTGGTCTCGGTTTTACGCTTTCCTCGCTGTGTCAAAAGGATGATAAAGTCTTGCCACCACCTCGATCTATTTACACAGTTAAAAAGAAAACATTGTAAGGATTTGCTATTTAATAACAAATATATTTTCAATTGGAATAAAAATATTGTACATTTAGACAAAATTATATGGAAATACATATACTAAGTTAAGTTGTGGCTAATGCCAATTGACGACATCGCAAAAGTACTAATTGCTCAAGCTAAATTAAATTCTGACAAGTCAACTTTCATGCTTCTGTGTCTCACCATCTCTCTAAGCTCATGCACCACAGCATTAGTATTGACCTGTTCATCTCTTGCCCTAGCTAACTCCTACAATTTTCTTATCAACTGCTTTTATGTGTCAACAAATCACTTTTTAGTACATGCCAACTCCTTTTATAAGCCTTGCAACTCATTAGGAGATGACACATATTTGCTATTTCTTAGTAAAAGGGCCACCACTTTGGTCTATCATATCATAATATACAATGATTATTGAACGTGCATATGAAGAGATCATATAATTTAATCAAAATGTGAAGTACTACTAATCCTGATCAAGTGGTTGAGCTAGAGGAACTAGAAATAGAAATTCAAGTTAATTTGACCTATGCATAGAATCCTATGAGGCAACACTAAAGAGGAGATGTTGAGATGATAGACAATTAAGTATGTTAAGGTGCAGCGGACCAATCATTTTAAAAGCGAAGTTACTTGGATGCTTGAAGATGATTGAAATGAAGAATAAGTATCTAGAGTTGCTCCAATCATTAGATGAAATTTCAAAAATAAACTTTATTTTTACATAGAAAGAATGAAAAGCCCTAAAAAGCAAAAGAAAATCATGCGTGGTTAAGTAATTTTATGCCTTGAGATCCTCTATAGATAAACTGTTAATCTTAACTTCTTTTCATTTAGAAATGGTAGAAGATAGTACTCTCTCCCCTCTCTCTCTCAAGCCCAAAGCCGGCCACCCCCTTTCTTCTGTATACTTGTATGCGACAACTAGTTGATTTCTAGGTAAGAAATTTTGCTTCTATTCTAAAAGCAATGGTTTTATTTATTAGTTTAGGTTTTCATAAGTTTCTAACAAGAATTACGGTACTTGATTTCAAAGGAAACGGAAGTACAATGTGAGGGAAGGATCTGGATGGTTTGATTTTATGGAGATGAGACCCTTATTTCATGTAAGAAAATTAAATTTTATAAGGTAATTATAAAATTATATCCCTATGCACTCATTTTGGCATTGTCGAAAGGAAAAGTTAATGGAGGATATTGTGACGGACTTGAGAAGGAATCATGATTGTCGTTATTCTTCCATTGTGAGATTACACTTATTCTAGGAAAAGAAATGTGATAATCTACCTTTATTAGAGAATTACAATTCAGTTGGGAAATTGGATCATCAAGCTATTTATGAAAACGTGTGATTTTTGATAAATTATAAGAAGATTAACAAGAATATATAATTGAAAAAAGACATATCTTGAATGACAGTGAAAAAAATTATAATTTAAGATTCATGAAAGCGAATGGGGATTTTTTTTAAGGAATTAATCTCAAAGATTTTTTACTAAGAGTATTAAGAAAAGGAGTTGATAAGTGTAAAATTTAATTTGAGATGAATTGGATAAAATTCAAAAATAAAGGGTGAAAAAGTTGGAAACAGTGATTTCGATTGATAAAAATAAGATAAGTTCAAGATTAGGTTAACTAGAAATTGATTTAGGCCAATCAAGTGTGAAAATATAGGAATTTAGTCAACCGAATTAAAAAATAATTCAACCAAGTGGCAACAAAGAAAAATATGGTCAACCAACTTTAGGACTAGATTAGCTGAATTTGCTCTAACAAAGATCAAGCCGACCTACTTTGAACCCTAATCAACTAGGTTGAAAAAGAATTGGACTCTAGACATAAGAATGTAAATTTTAAGTACAAATAGGATGATGATCGATATTATGTATTGTATATTAATAGTATATGAATCATATCGAAAGTTATTTTCAATTAGTGAGCAATAATGGGGAATGTGAGTTACTAAACCAACTTTAGGTAATTCATGTTTGCAACTTGTGCTTGAGTTTAGGCTTTAAGATCAATTGGTTATAAACTAAGTCTTATCAGTCTATAATGGAACGAACGTTTGGGATGATATAATTTGTAGTTTTAGAAATTGAACTATGATGTCTAGATAAGTAGTTTGTCAATATGGCTAACCACTATAATAATTATTGGATCTTATAAGGAGAAGTTATAATCAGATCACAGCAGTGATATAGAAACTAACATGAATGGTTATAGTTGACTAGTTTCTTATAGCTATTCAAGCAATGAAGCTGGCATGATACAATCAAATATGGTCTCGGTGATGAAATTAGATGAGCCTCATATATTATTGGTGCCGGCATTATACACACAATATATATATATTTGTTTGTTGTTGGAATCTGAGTATTCTAAATCGCAAGATGTTGAGGCCCGTATTGCTTGTTTTGCCTAAAATATATTTTAACTGGACTTATAGTTTTCACATTTTGTACATTATATGCATGGATGTAGATCTTCCTGTAATAGTGGTCGCACAAAAAAATCTATATATTCAGCTTCACTGCTCACCCACATTTGGAACTGCTTTTTGAGGTTTTGATGATGATACAAGCATTGATGCTTTTGACTACGTCGCTTATAATTTAGGACGATAGCATTTATGACCACTATAAAGAGTAGAAAATCTAGTTTTACGAACTTATGAAATTATTATTTGATTTATGTTATTTTAAAGACTTGCGGTACAGCATAGGTTTAGTAGATGAGTTTTAACAAAGAATATTTGTGGATAAAATTATGAATTAAGGGTTTCTAGAGATCTTATTTATTAAAAAATTATTTATAGATTTAGTTAATTGTTTCCATTCCTTATATGATTCTATTTTGAGGAGTGTGTAGTAGAGGAGATATACCCTAGTATTCTCTGAATGTTAAAGCTATAGATTGGATGAGAGCCTCGATTATAATAGCCACCATCGTTACCTCCAATTACCATGTATATAATTAATTTATTGTACTTGTACTCAAATAGGGTTTTTATTAATGTACGATTGCATAGCTAATGGATAAATGGTGGGACATAATGAATGTAGCCTCTCAAGCCCATCTATTGGTATACGGTACTATGTTTACAACATAATACAAATATTTTGTAGGGATAAAGGTACAAAAAATGTCTGTATTTTCAACTTTCAAAAATTTAGAGTCTTAATTTTTATTTTTTGTAATTTTTTTTTTAATTTAGTGTCACCGTTAACAAGGAAGTTAACAACCATTACATTTTTTTATATATTATTTATATTTTAATATCTATACTTTAGTTTTGATTGCATTCTTGCATTTGTACTTTAGTTTTGACTCATTTATTTAAAAACATGATCTACTAAGCTCTTGACATCTACTGTGTGTTTTAGGATGTCACGGTCCTAGTAAAATTTTAAAATGCTTATGATTTGTAAATTAGATGTTAGCTTTGTAATATGAATTTTTAGACCTACCAAAGAGTAAAATTGTATATATTATAAATTTTTGTTATATTTTTTGTAGTTTTCATATACTGATTTTATAATTTTATAATCTCATAACTTGCAAATCCAACATTGTATTGTTGCAACCATATAACCATTGCAAAACTCAAGTTATGAGCTATCTAAAAACTATCATTTTAACTCAAAATTATATAGTTAAAAATCATCCATTTTAAGGTATATTGGTTTAAATCTTTTATAAAGTTTTATATTGAAAAAATACGGACGATTACCAAAAGAGAGAGATTGAGGGAGAGAAAAAGGTTAAGGGACAATTTTGCAATTCCTCTCATCTAGTTCCAGCACTTAGAGGATATGTACTAGATCCTATTTTCTAATAAAAGTAAGCCTTACAAGCTTTCCAACAATATAAAGTTTTTTAAAATTGGATATTGCATGTCAGAAATAAAATAAGCATAGTGGAAGTTACCTTCACAAAATATATATTTATTTATTTTCAAAATAATCTATTGATTAAGAAAAATTAAAAGCTAATTTATATGATTAAATACTAAAATGTATCAAAACTAAAAATAAAAATACCAAATTGCAATCAAAACTAAAGTATTAACACAAAATCCAAAAGGAAAATGCAACAACGGTTAACTTCTCCACTAAGGAAGACATTAAATTGAAACTAAATTATATAAACAAGCATTAAATGGTAAATAAAAAAAAATTTAGATGCTAATTGCGCTCAAGTACATGGATATTTATTATGCCTTTTATCACAATTTTGTACGGCAATGATCCGTATGATGTAGATTGTAGTGCAGCTTCTTGGCCTATCCTTGATCTTGCCAAAAAGGTTAAACAATTAGGCATTGTCAGGCACATCCAGCTTAAAAAGTCCAACATGGCCATCTCTCTTTGATAGGTACAAGCACCTCTTTGTTCATCTAACAAAATGCACCTTTAGTCAGAATGAAAATGGAGCTTCGTGTCACCACATCAATTAAAATAACAATCGTATCAACATATTAAAATGAAAGTACATTAGTGCATTTATGGTCTTAAACAAAATTCAGAGCAAATTGATTTCATTCAATGATGGTCCATGTTAGCTAGACAACTTGAATTTATGGCCCATGTTATGTTAGCTTGACCACTTATATTTAAACGGTAAAGACCTTCAACAAGTCTCTTTCATTATCGTCATCTATTCAATATCCCCCTCTCTCTATTTAACTTCAAATTTGCAACACTTTAAAGTTAGTAATATTTGTTATTATTTATTTGTGTGATCAATGGTATGTGGAAATGTAGGAAGAAATTCAATTGTAAAAGGCAAAATGAGAAATTAGGGAAAACAGAATATATGCAAAACCTACCTCTACTAGGAAAGAATTACAAATAGAAATAAAGGGTTATTTATAAGCCTATTTACACGCCTAACCTTCTCCCCCCCCCCCCCCCCCCTACTTTAAGTTCTGGAAGCTTCATAGCTAAGTTTGTCACATAAGTAGCTAAATCGATGAGCGGAGTGGGCTTTAGTCAATAAATCAGCAACTGGTCATGGCTATTGAGATACAAAAGAGCAATATTGCCAAGTTGATAGTGATGGCGAGCAAGATGACAATCCAACTCAATATGTTTAGTCTGCTCATGATATGGGTAATCTAGATTGCAGTCTTACTATCATAGTGAATAGAGGTAGGAGTAGAGAAAGAAATGCAAAGTCTACAAGAAGTCACCAAAGCAGAGAGCTTCGGTAATTGTATCCGTGAGTGCACGACACTCCGATTCAGCACTAAAGAGAGAAACAGTGTCATGCTTTTTACTTTTTCAGGAAATTAAAGAGTTCCCAGAAAAACCAAGTATCCAGTAGTAAACGACCTATCAGTTACATCATCAGCCTAATCAGCATCTAAATAGGCAATAAGAGTGAGAAGTGATGAAGATGACAATAATAATCCACGATGCATATTACCACTTAGATTGCAAATAATACGTAAGATAGCTGCATAATGGATGGAATGGGATGCGGCCATGAATTGAGATACCACATGAACTGCATGAGCAATATCTGGGCAAGTAATGGTGAGGTAAATAAGCATGCCCACTAACTGACGATAAAGAGTTGGAATAGAGAGTAACTCGCCATCTATTGTCTGTAGTTTGGTGTTGACAGCAAGAGGAGTGTCACAGACTTTATCATCGCTAAAGTGAGGAAGGTGAAAAATTTTGGAGGCATACTTCATTTGAGAGATAAAATACCACTAGAACTTCGACTAACCTCATTACCAAGGAAGTAGCTTAATTAACCTATATATGTCATTTCAAATGCCCGAGCCAAGTACTGCTTAACTTTGGAGATGCCTTGAATATCACTTCTGTCAAAATCATATCATCCACATAAAGCAATAGAAACACATCACCATGTGTCGTATGACGGATAAAGAGAGCATAATCGTTAAGACTTTGTTGGAAACCAAACTAAAGGACAGTAGAACGAAATTTTTCAAACCAGGCACAAGGAGCCTGTTTAAGACCATATAGTGCCTTTTTGAGATGACACGCTTGCCCTGACTGTACCTCAAGTCCTTGTGGAGGCTCCATATACACCTCCTCTTTAAGATCACCATTGAGGAAAGCATTCTTGACATCCATTTCATGAAGATCCTAGTTTTGTAGAGCAACAAGAGTAAGAAGAACTCTAATAGTAGTCATGCAAGTAACAGGAGCTAAAGTCTCATCATAATCATGGCCATGTTCTTGAGTAAAACCTTTAGCTACTAAACGAGCTTTGCAGCGCTCTATGGATCCATCAGCACGAGTCTTGACCTTGTATACCCACCTATATCCAACAATTGACTTTCCTAGAGGCAAAGAGGTGAATTCCTAAGTAGCAATTTTATGTAAGGTAGACAATTCTAATTGCATAGCCTTGACCTGACGAGGATGCACACATGCCTCCTTATAGGTTTGTGGTTCATGCACGATAAAAAGAAACTACATGAATCATAATGCTGATAAGTAGGGGTGGTCTCGAGTGCTAGAGGGATACCTGGGCGAGGACAGTGGGGCCAAGGAATGCTCCATAAGAAAAGGCGCTGATTCAGACAAGGGTGGATATGGCAACATGTGGTGATAGGGTGTCGATCTCAATGGGGGATGTAGGTGAAGGAAATTGAGAATAGTATTCGGTAAAAGGATCAACGTATATAGGTGGGGTAGATGTGGAATTTTTTTGTAATAACATGTAAGATGTATTTTCCTAAAAAATGACATCCCGACTAACCTTTATATGGTTGGCTTGAGGATCCCAACAATGATACCCTTTGTGTTCTATCCCATACCCTACAAAGATACATAATTGAGAGCTAGGAAGAGTTTTGAAGGACGTTCTGACTATAGTAGTAGGACAAAGCAAGTTGACCTAAACTTCCTAAGATGAGTATAGTTAGAAGGAGCACCATAAATGAGTTCATAGGGTCTTTGGCCACTTAGAAGTGGTGTAGGTGTGCGATTGATGAGATATATAGCTGTAAGAGCAACTTCCCCCCCATAAGTGAGATGATAGTTTTGATGTGAGGAGAAGTGTGAGAATTGTCTAATTATATGCTGGTGTTTTCTTTAAGACGCCATTTTACTAAGGTGTATGTGGACATGATAATTGTGGCAAAGTTCCATGTAAGGAAAATAGATCAAGAAAGCGTTTAGAGATGATATTTCCCACCCAAATCGATTGAAAAAACCTTAATGCGAGTTTGAAATTGTGTATATATCATGGTAATGAATTTGAGATATGCATCATAAACATCAGACTTTGGTGTAAAATAAACAACCAACAAAATGAGGATAATCATCAATAAACAAGACATAATATTTAGATCCACTTAGAGAAGGTTCAAAGAGGTCCAAACATCACTATGGATTAAATCGAAAGGTGTTTTACTTCGTGAACTAATCAAAGGAAAAGAAATAGAATGTTATTTTCCTAAAATACAATTTTAACAATCAAATTTTGAAGTTGGAGAAACAGAGCCTAAACTACCACTATTAGTTAAAATCTTTATGCTTAGTATAGAGGGGTGTCCTAAGAGATCATGCCAGAGAGAAAGAGAGACGGAGGTGACAAGTTGAGGTGAACTAATGGGAACATGGAGATAATCAAGGCGATAGAGACGACCAAACCTACGCCCCTTCCCACATAGCTTCCTTGTCCACAAGTCCTATATATAACAAGTGTTTTGGTTAAAATAAACACGCAGATCTTGATCACAAAGCTAGGAAATTGATATCAAATTCATAGTTAATTGAGGCACATAAAGAACATGTGGTAATGTCAATTTAAGTGATTGAATTATACCAATTTGCTTGGTGACAAGAGAGGAATTATCTGCAGTGTGAACAGTAGAAATATTTGGAGACATGGGAAATTTTGGGCAAAAAATTAGGTAAAAAGGTCATATGATTTGACACGCCCGAATCCAAAAACCATAAAGGTTTACGAAGCATACTTGGAGTAATGGTCACGGAAGCTGCAATAGAATTACCTTCTTTTTGCATAATCTAATTAACAATATTTTTAATCATTCCTTGAACTACAGTCTGCAATTGGCTCATGGAAAACAAGCCATTAAGAGAGGGAACCGAAGCTGGTGGGTCAATGGACAACATAGCAGTTGCAGCTTTAGGATTAGTGAGTTGATTCTTGTGTTGCAAACGAAGACAATTCTGTTTAGTATGACCTATTTTCCGACAATAATTGCAATAACCTTTACGTTCTCCTGACTGATGATTATCATAAGGTTTAGATATAAGAGCAAGAGCAGAATCAATGGCACCATCAAGAACCTTGTTTCGATGAGTTTGCTCAAAGATTAATTCAGGTAGAATATCTTTAATAGATGATAGTAGAGATCAATGGATGATAGACCCCTTAAGATATTCAAAATCACCATTAAGCGCATGAAGAAATTGAAAGGTTTTGCTTTCCTCCAAATAACATTTAAACTCTTTATTTGAAACTAAGGTCTCGGGTAAAGTAAGATAATACTGTTCCCATAAAATAGTCATCTGTGCAAAAAAATCTGATATGCTCTGTAGTTTCCTTGATGAACTTGATGAATCTCTGATTCCAATTGAAATTGACGAGCAAGATCTTTTTGCAAATAAGTCGATTTGAGTGTATCCCAAACATCTTTAGCGGAATCTAAATCTGTCAATAGATATAGCTATCGCCTTCGAACAGTTCATGTAAATGAGAGAGATAATAAAGTAATTTTTGCACTCTTATAGTTCAATGTCAAAATCAGATGCATTAGCTTGCGTTGAGGGATTAGGTGAGGCTCCTATAACAATTTTCCAAAGTGCCATACCCTTGAGAACCGAGGTCATAGATTTAGGCCAATAGGTGTAATTCGAACCATCAAGTTCTATGTTAATGGACTTTAAGGGGAGTATGGACTCTTGGGAAGCCATAGGAACGTAAGAGCGGTGATGAGAGTTGATGGAAAAATATCAGAAAAATATGTGGATAGCAGTAGCTTAGGAAACCCTAGGACCTTTCAGCTCTAATACCATCTAGGAAGGGATTCAATTGTGAAAGGCAAAAGTGAGAAATTAAGAAAGAGAATAACAGAATATATGCAAAACCTATTTCTACTATGAAAGAATTATAAATAGAAATAAAGGTTATTTATAAGTTTATTTACACACCTAATAGGAAATTTAAGAAAAGATAATGATGATAACGAAAATTAAAAAATAATACTCGAAAAGTAGTTAAAATACATCTAAACTACTGTAAAATATATAAAAGTGTACAAGATATCTCAAAAATATTCTCAAACTTACAACTTTTATGTAGTGCAGGTTCCCTAAGATACAAAAAAAGGTTCTACTTCTGAGTGTTAAATATATGTTTTTCACATAATATAAATAGCATATGTTTATGTTTATGTGCCTCGTCCATTCTAAGTACCCATATCCCTCGATGGATTTAGTTTTATATTTGAAATAGCACTTTAAATAAAGACTATTCCTTTCTCAAAGAGAGGGGTTTTTTTTTTATTTAATCCTTTAAAAAGTCCTACTGAAATTACATACGAACCCCCAAACATGCCAATTCATTCAATGCCTAATGTGGTATTTCTACTTTTTTTTCAAGCGTATAAGTATATAGGAGAATACTACCAAACATTAAAATTTGACGAGGTTTTACATCAAGGATTGTAGTTTTATTCAAGATAAAAACTTTCTTTAAGTTTTGACCTAAAGTATACCTATTGGAAATTGATTATCCCTGTGGTCCAAAGCCATCATGGTCATCAAAAGACAAAATTTGACCATATACTTAAAAAAGTATTAGAATCCCAATAATGTGATTGGGGATGCGAGAGGAATTAAAGAAGTGTATGCGTGGGAATTGCCAAATGCATGCTCAACTTCACGGGTTTCACTTTAATTCTTTCCTTATCACCCTCTCCTATGGCATGGAATTGATGAATCTTTGTACATACATGCCTCTTCTCGCTTTGGAACACTCTTTACTCCGTCGAGTTCCTCCATGTACTTCCATTGGAGAAATCCAGATCTTGTAAGCTTATTTAATAATAATATGGCATAAATTAGAAAAATTAACATGTATTTTTTACGCTTCTGTAATTTATCAATATGTGTTTTATTTGCCTATAAATGTATGATTTATGTTGTTCTCCATTAAGTGATCTTCAGTTCTCAATTAAAAATAATACGTGACACACATGTCCCCCCAACAAATCATCACATCACACATATTTTACTTCGAAACCCTAAGACAGAAAAATAATAGTACACTCTTCACTTTCAAACTCTAAATCAAGAAGTTTCTAAGAGTATTGTTTTGTTTAATTTAAGTTTTATTTACTGTGGTGACGTGATTCAGGGATATGTTTAAGGGATATAAATGCATGTGATTATGCCATTTTTAACTAGTGACTTATATTATTTAATGGAAAACAACACAAGTCATGTATTTGTGAAAATAAATCATAGATTAGAAAATAGCAAAAGCGTAAAGAAAAAAAATATCACATATTTATAATTTTCCAGTAAAATAAAAACATTTAATTTTGTCGATCGCCTACATGGATATAATTTCAACCATGCACAAATACTCACATAGAGACCAGGAGAGAGAGTGTATGCTGACCAGCTCAAGCATGTTTGTTAAAGGAGAGTCGTCTTGGAGCAAGATAAAAAAAAAAAACTGAGGTACTGTGCTCCATATTATAAGCTTTTCAATGCAATCTTTATTTATTTTTTTATGAATTTTAAGCTTGATCTTCCCTTTACATCCTCAAACCGATCTTCGAAAATCACAAACATAAAGTACATGTATAACTGCTCGTTTTTTTCAATTTGTCCGCAATCCCAGCTATGCAGTGTGCAGCATCCATCCACCATGTTCATGCGGCATTTGTGCTATGTTATGAAATAAGGTCTAATGACATGAAAATAACCAAGTATAAATAGAGTTTAATAAGTTCAAATTTATTATATAATATCCGCGTTATAGTCTATAATAATGGGTAATTTGTTTACCCAAATATATATTATATAACTAATAGAAAGGAGGGAATACTAACCTATTTCATCCCTCATGGAGAATAGGATTTATACCAATTGAGTTATAAGGCTTTGTTAATAATAAGTAATTGACCAACACGTAATAACACATGCTTTTCGTAAAAATAGCTTATACCTACGGCTTGTAATTATTCGCAAATGCTATATAGTTTTGCAATTGAAAACCATGGAATATAATAAAGGGTGAATGAAAAAAGAAGTCCAATTTTTACCACTTTGTGATATTCCTCTCTTTTTTTTTCTTTTTTTTTATTAGAAGCTAAAAGTCAATACAATTGCATTATTCATTTTATCCATATAGACCAAATAGGTCACTTTTTGTACAGTTTTCCTAAATCAGATGTGAAAACTTTACATATATGAATTAGAATCGCAAGGAAAAAATCAAACAATAAGCTTAGTGGAATGATGGATAGATGCATGGGTTTTGGGTCGGATTGAAACAGTAATCTAGTTTATTAGTTTACAAACAAGGAATTGATTCAGGATAACTAGCTCAACCCAAAAAAGGACCTATTAGTTTGATAGGTTTATATGATAAACTGGCCAAATTAAGACAAAAAAAAAAAAGGATTAGCTCACATGAACTAGCCCAAAATCAAAAGATCTAAAGCCGATCTCATTTTATTTATTTTTTATTCGAGAACCAATGAATCTTGACATTCAAGATCGGGTTGAACCAGCCCCTATGTCTAGATGGATATATACTACCATGACAAATATTGAACTGTATCAATATTTTATTTTATTTTTAAATTGCATTTAAAATGAGACACCAAAATCACAGTAAGTTTCAAATGTCATATATCTTTCATTTAAAACATTTTTTTAGTCAAATGTGTTTTCGGTTAAGTAAACCACACACAGCTAAAAAGTAAAAACTAGCATAAAAGGACAAAACATGGTCCTAGCTATTGAAGACAAATAGGGAGACACTAGGACACCTATAGTTTTTTTGTAGACCTTTATAATATTACAACCTTTTCTTCGATTTCTAACAACAAATTTCTCTCTCTCTCTCTCTCTCACGCTCAAAACTACATTCATCTTTTTCGTTTATAAACGTATGGATAGTCTCTATGCAGCTTCTCTTGGGAGCCAATTGAGTGAAATGTAAGAGGGAATTTATACAAAGAAAAAAGTCCAACCATATCAAGTCACACCCCAAACAACTGCATGTTCTGCTTGAAGTCCCACCCATTCAACTTGCTCATTAACTGCATTTAATGCCATATACATTCTTCTTTTATATCATCATCCATCACCAGGCATTCTCACGACTCGCAGAAGCAATCACTAGCTACCCTCTCTACCACCTCCTTTTTTCCAGACCTTGAGTGAGATATATTATTATGTCCATTTCATATTTCCTTCTTCTTTTCTTTATTTTAAGCCTTTCTTTGCATGCATCTGACTGTAAACCTCTTGGAGCTATGGAAAGAAAGCACCGCAAGAAATTAGCCACCTCCTCAACCTCCATCAAGGTTAGTCCTTCCATCATTTTGGTATATATACAAACAGATGTACAAGACACCCATATGTACCTTGAAATAATGAAAAATGGTTGATATATGTTTCATGTAATAGTGCCGAAAAAAAATTACAACCACATATACATCCTATGTATTTTTCTTTCAAGAATCATATATTATACAATATGGAGTCAAGTCAAATATAGAGTATTGGCTAAATAATACAGATATATATATGACATGCATCATGACCATTTTGTTTCTATAATATATATAATTGTTTTTCTTCATTTCCTTCTCAAAACAATAGGCATCTTGCATTGTAAGAAAAAGATCCATGGATTATGTAATCTAAGTCCACACGCATCAGATTGCACGTTGATTAAACTTCAAATATCAGGTGATTGGATGAAATGTCATACAAATTCCTCCATTTTCGTTTTGTTTTCGATTAACCCTAGGGTTGTAGGAATTTTCGCACCGAAATTTAACATTGGCATACCTTCATCTCTGAGACTAAATAGTAACTTCCTTTTTCCACGGTGTGTAAATCATGCATTTATATTTGTCCTGCCTTGCATAATTTGCAAGATCCATACATAAAATCAAAATCCTATCTAGAAGTTTTTATCAAGAAATCTATATTTCCCATAATTCCGAGGTGTATATGATATCTTATAAATTACGGTTTCTTCCTTGCGTAGCAGAATGATGAGAGTGCAATGTCTGCAAGCATCAATCCAAACTCCAAATCAGATAAAAACATGGACTCCTTGCAAAATAATCGCACTAATACTTCCGGTAATTTCGCCTGCCAAGAATACAACAAAACAAAAGGGTTTCAAGAGCGAAAAGCTAGAAGCAGTGTCAAATATGGAAGATCACAAGGAGTTAGAGTATCATCGGTTCATTACCACAATCGCACTCAAAATAATGGATCTGTCGACTCAATCTCATGGCACATCCCTCGCAAGAAACCTAGTAGAAAACATCTTGGGCTCAGCTCCGACTACTCTCCTCCAAAAACACACCCTCCTTCTCACAATCGATGAGCAGCCACCATTTTGTGTTCAAAATTGTGGATCAATATCGTGTTCTACTTGGGGAATCAATATACAACATCGATCTTCGACAAAATAGGAGAGCACCGTTTTTGTTATTATTATTATGAGTAAGTCTCTCATAATTATATATATGCGGGTAAACTTGGGATGTTAATCTTATAATATCAAGATGCATAGAGCCGGGCATGTGGTAAATCTTTGCGATTTTCTCCACTCTCGAAGTTGGCTCCTATATTTGTCGACAAAATATATATATGATATATTAAGTATATGGTTGACAAAGTTGTATCATTTATTAATTTTCCAAGTTCTGAGAACTTTCATTTTCTATGAACTCCATCAACCATTATGTCGTCGTTATCGCATGTACACTACACTCAACAATAATATTATGTAGTTTCTCATTGTTTATCTCTTATATATATATACATATATATATATATGTCTAACCATTTTGCATATATCAATTTATCCGCAGATAACAATATATCCCAAAATGTATTTTTTTGAGGTTTATCAAAATTCAATCTTTGATTCATATTTCATCGACCAATCATTCCTAATTTACATCTTTGTTGAATTTTTTTCTCCTTTTTTTTTATATTTTCGTTTATAAAAAACATTGCATACTTTCAATTAGTCATGGAAATATAAATTTGAAATTGATCGAAGAAGCATGTACACGTAAAATCCTATAGCACCGTTTATACATTACATTTTCTTAGGTATATTAGCTTGCCATCGTTGTACCATTTTAGCTCAATTGTTGGATGTTACTGCTTATTCGATTCATCTATATTTGTGCAATTGCTAGCACCATCGATACATAGATCTAACATTCGACGATGTAAAGTCTTTACCAGTGAAGGATGATAAGGAATTGAGGAGATTAACCACCAAACAAACATCCTATAAATCATTCTTGCCAGCCAATACTTCACCATTTATTAACTTATTGTGGTAAGACCAACTATTATGTTTGTAGGAATATTTTTTAAAATAATTCTTTTGTTTTTCTTTTCCCGGTGAAAGGCTTAAAGAAGTAAATATGGTTTGCAAAGTGAACATGAAAATCAGATTGTATAAAGTTGATTGATACATAGAGCAGTCTCTGGTAGTAGCCTAAGTTTCAAACATCCAAACCAAGAAAGAGAAAGGGCCGGAGATTGTTGCGGCCATTGGCTATACGGTTCCCCAAATATTAGGAAAGCAGAAGTGATGATAAAGCCAAAGAAGTGCACCCAAGTCAAAGACTTAGACGGTTGTTGGTGTTGCATTGACCAAGTGGCCTCATGTAGAAAAGCATATGTGATTCGAGACACAATTTCGTTAAATTCTTCAGCACATGTATCATATTTCTAAGTCCACAAACAATTTGTGTCAGCGAATCCGATTGATGTCTTATATTATATCAAATCTATATTAATATAAAAGTACATAGTATTGATGGATATCATAAATAATTAATATAGTTGTAACTGAAATTTTCACATTGTGTATTATATCCAATTCCTATTTGTCATCCTATCCTGCTTGAAATTGTCAACCCTGCCTTATATATGTGGAAGGGGGCAAATTTGAAAGGAATGCTACAAGTAAGCGTCCCATGTGTGACTTCTTGTATAGAAAATTTGGTGTAGTTCAATGGAGATTGCATTTTTAGCCTAGTTACGGTTTCATGACACGGAAGCCAATGGACTCTTTTTTTTTCCCAAAGAAATAAAGATGGTTTTATTGAGTATCCATCAAAGCAAATTACAGTGTTTAGGGGGTGAGAAATATAATCAGCATCAATAAGATCAATTAAAGAACTCGAGGATTAATATTCCACAAAAAAAAAGGGCTCAAAACTTAATTAATTGAAGAGAAAGAACAAGAA
Source organism: Laguncularia racemosa (assembly GCA_037954665.1). NCBI lineage: Eukaryota > Viridiplantae > Streptophyta > Magnoliopsida > Myrtales > Combretaceae > Laguncularia > Laguncularia racemosa. The sequence goes on along the minus strand of JBBMOL010000003.1, from coordinate 3,959,076 downwards.
TTAAAACTTAATTTTAGAAACTTGATCAAAACTCTATATAATAACTCTATTCCTTGATCCTCTCAAGTATTAATTTTCAATCTCAATTTTCATGTTTTACTCAGTTTAATGTCTCTCTACTCCTCAGTCCTCTTAATCCTTCAATCCCCATTCACAACCGCACAACTCTATTTCACTATCGCACTAACATCTTCGTCTTTTAACACTAGCAATAAACCTATTTCTTATGCTATCTAGTCTTCAACACCTTACCCATCTTCCATGCGACTCTTCCCTAGTATTCAATAGTATCAAGGGAAGCACCAAATTGACAATCTAGGTGAAATATCCATTTAGTTGTTACATAATTTCATTTTTTTTGTTTGTATCCTCTTTTGTCAAAAATCTAGTCACAATGGTGATGCCATTGGAAGGTTTTGTTACTTGATCCTATAAGATATGTGTGTATGACCTACACAAAACAAGGAAAAGAGAATTATGGGGGGTGCTGAAGTTAATTTTGACGTTGTTACTTCAATACTCAAATCAGCTAGTTGTAAGATCAAAGTAATAAGAAAGTTCTTGAATAGCAAAAGTGTGGACCTATTACTTAAAGGCCTAACCTTATATTTATAGAGTGATGGATGAGCTAAATATGGAAGGCAATTAATGCCCACGATCTTCTCTTTGACTTCAAGATTTATGAAGAAGAATTAATGGAGTTATAAGTTGTTGACTTACCTTATCTGCCAAGCTCTTCTCACTTGTTTTTGTCTGAGTTATGAGCTAGGCTTGCCAACTTAGGCTTGACCGAGCTAACTAAGGTCCGAAGGCTTAAGTCATTGGCAATTTCTTAGCCAAAAGAAGGTCGATCTAGGTGTAAAGGCCCACATCCAAAATAGCCTAACAACAAAAAGGGTATTGAAAAACTATTGAATTGTAAGATAAGTGATTTTAATAATATGATTCTATTCATAACCTAAAACTGTTAAAAGCAATTCATTAACATCCCCACTTGATGTACCTATGAGGGAAATCACTAAGACATCAAATATGAATCAACTAATGGACTAAAATGGATATCTTCCAAATATGGAAGATAAAGTCTTAATAGGGTTTTAGCAAACTAATACACCACTTTAATTTCACGTTTGTGTAAAACCCGAGAAAAAATATATTAAAAATAAAATTTAAAAAAGGGTTGGGGCAAATAAAAGTAACAAGATTTAAGATAAATGGGAATTTTGTCATTTTATGAGATGGGTATAAAAGGATCAAATAGTAGTCAACTTGACCCTTTTCATTCTCAGCACTATAGCACTCCTAGAGTAAGGAAAAACCCTATGAGAGAAAGGCGACTACTACACCCTGTGATTCAACAAAATTACACACAATAAGTAAACCCATCGATGGTTCTTGATTGTTATTTACTTACATGTAATACAATTGATGGTTAGATTCTAGAATTTCACTACAAGACAAATTGGACGAGTAAAGGTTAAGGTAAGACTCAATTATTGAAGAAAATCTCTACAAGCAAGTGGTTCAATTTGAAGTAATTTAACATTTGTATATTGTAAAGTATCGTTAATTAAGATTTAGAGTTGTCGGATCACAACTAAGGTTGAAGGAATTGGAATTTGGTGAATTGGAAAGAGAATTTACAATGGAACAATGGAGCATACGGGCAAGTACACACCTGTGTACCTGCCTATGTTGTTAAAGAAGAATGAAACCAGTTAGGAAGTTCACGGCCAAATACACTCCCATATACCTACTTGTGTAATTGTACAAGACTAAGTACACGGCCCTGTACTTAGACGAGTTCATTGATGAAAGTTTACAGAAAGGTACACGGCCACAATACACAATTGTGTTCCCTACCATGACCTAATACACGGCCATGTACCTTAAAAGACTTCTTTATTTGATTTTTTTTTCTTATTATTTGGATTTCGTTAACCCTAAACACCTACTACAACCCTAGAAATTCTACCAAAGTAAGAAAAGTGATCCAATAACAACTAAGTAGTAAAATTAGGTAACTTAGACGATACTTTAGTCTAATGCTAAGATCGATTGTTTTATACTTTGACAAATTTCAATGTAGTGTTTAAGACCGCCCTTTCATGTACGTGTAATCTTATGTGTTACTTGTGCTTGTTAAGTTAGTCGCGAAAACGAAATTAAGAGTATATTGGCTATGATTAAGTTGCTTGTTGATTGTGCTTGACTCGGCCTAAGGACCCATAATGGTAGAACCTTAGAAAATACCTATTGATCGGTATGTGGCGGTGTCTCCTATAGAGTTATATACTGAGATGATTTGGTATATTCAAGGACTCATGGATGTTGGGGCCCGTAATAGTAGTTCCTAACACCATACTATATATCATGTATATAAGTATATATGGTGTGGTGGGACCGTGTCTACCCTTTTACTATTTGAGGACTAAATGAGATAATAACCTATTGTTTGAATGTTTGGTCGTTGCATTAATGTATATGGCTTAAGTTATGCTTGATCATGTGCATGTGTTTGTGGGTTATATGTACTAGTCATTAGCTCATCCTTCAAGGATCATTTTTTTTAGCTACAAGTACAAATGGTTTCACCTCCTATGACAAGGACTTAGTGTCCTATGCACAGGCTGAGAGTGATATAGAGTATTACTATTACTATAACGATTAGGCGAGGAATGCAAATCAAAAGTTCTTAGCGTCACTAAAGGATTTATTAATGTTGGAGAATAGTAGTTTAACAATTAGTTAGTAAGGTAACTATTTATAGTTTTTATACAATGATGTACCAAGATAATCTTTTAAATAATTTGTGGTTTGTAATGAGAGCCAGTTAGATTATCATAAATCATGTCAGTCGATTTACTTCAATGGTAGTTAACAATTATTGTAGGTTACATGGTGTGAGTTAGTTAAGAGCCTTAACATGTCCTTACCCTGTAAAGATACGTGGCAGATTGTAGCGTCTCAAGTTCCAATGCACTACAACTTAAATGGTATTAGAGATTAGGTTTGATAATTCTTAAAAACTAAGCTAATGATCAGTAGGTATAGGTTTCAATTAGTAGAAAGTAGCTAATGATCTTTAGATGGATTAGGCATTGAATCCGTACGATGGTGAGATATAAAGAGAGTGGTACAATTACGAGTTGATTGTTTTGTTCAGCAAGTGATTTTATTTTAGTTATTATCTTTATTTGCAGTTTCTTTTAAATCTCTATTTTCTTATGTGTGTGTGTGTGTGTAGATATATGTATACATATGTGTATACCATCATTAACATTTTTAAACTTACTCTAACTCTCGAGTTTATTCGGTTATCTCCTCTCAAGTAAAATGCCTCCAAGAAGAATTACTAAATTAGGATCATCAAGAGATGATAGGCATGCTAATCTAGATGAGAGGTATCCCTATGGTTAATAACCACAAGGGCGATAAGGCCCAATTGCAGACCACACTAGCCAACTCTTGAAAACTATGAATAACTTAGTGGGATTGCTAGCACAACAATAGAAAAGGCAGAACGCTTGATAAACTAGAGTAGCTGAGGAGCTAATAAGCTTAAACAGGTATGTTTGGGTGGCAAAGAAGCTCAACCCCAAGATCGATGACTTGATAAAGGTAGAGAATTGGATACAAGAGATAGAGAAGACCTTTGCTACCTTCTGAGTTCTAAAAGACAAGAAGGTAAACTATATTGCATTCATGCTAAAAGGGACTGCAACAAGTTGGTGGGCATCAATTCCCAAGCTGACAAGTGTATATGTGGATTGGAGGAGATTCCAAGAACTTATCTATCAAAAATGTTTCCCCAATAGCATTCGTGACAGGATGGAAGTTATATATTGTAATTGTGAACAAGGGAACAAGTCAATAGAGGAATATGAGGTAGAACTGAATCACCTAGTTAAGTTCCTACCCAAGGCAGTGTGTACTAATGATGGATCTAAGGCAAGGAGATTTGTGAGAGGGTTAAAGCCAAAATATCTAACACAAAGTCGAATCTTTCTAGCTAACACCTATGCTAAGGTGGTAGATAAGGCTAAATTTATAAAGCAAAGTAGAAAAAAGGATAAAGGAGCAATTAGCCTGCAAATCAGGGGTAGCTTTAAGTAAGAGGTCGGCTTTCAGTGTGGTAATGTAGGACGAAGGTAAAAGGCCCCAAATATTTCAAAACAAGCCCCTAGTTAGTGTAGCTCCTCCTCTACATATCTGACCAATACCTTTAGTACTTCCCCCAATAGCCCATGCAATCAAATATACCAAATGTTATAGACCCACAAACAAAGGAACTATAAATGGCCAGAGGGTACATATTTCTCCTATGGGAAGATAGGTCATATAAGTAGAAATTGCACCAAGAGATCCATTCCATTAGTATTCTACCATGTGTGTAAACAAATGGGACACGAGGTAGTCAACTATACCTATGGTCAAGCAAGGAATCAGATAACCCCAGCTTAGTAGGCAACAAGACCTCCGGCACAGGTGCAAGCTTATGGAACACAGGTAGGAGGCCCTAGACAATAGGTTCTGGCTAAAGCATTTACACTTCAGCAACAGCAGCACTAGGACCTTCCAAATATGGACACTATTGCAAGTACGCTTTAAGTACACGCCTGCAATACCTATGTTTTATTTTATACTTATGACACTCATTCCTGTGCATTTGAATCTTTTGTACATGATTATGAATTGATTCTTGAATATCTAGGTGATTGTTTAAATGTTAGTATTCCCTTAGAAGTTAGAAAGGTTTTAAATAAGATCTGCAAAAATGTAAGAGTAGAGATACAAGGTAGGGTAATGCCAGTAGACCTATTGGTGATAGAGATGATGGAGTTCGATGTAATCCTAGGAGTCAACTAGTTGTCAAAGAACTACATCATAATTGATTGCCATAATATGGTGGTACACTTCAACATACTTAGAGTAGATTCCTTCAAGTTTAAGTTAGAAGCATAGAAACCAACGAGATTAACTACTTATGAGTTGTGAGGAAGGAGTATGCTTGCTATTGTGACAGTTGAGGAAAGTGAATTGATGAGGTTAGAGACGGTGTTAGTAATGAAGGACTTTCCCAATATGTTTCTAGAAGACCTTCTTGGTTTACCCCCAACTAAGGAAATTAAGTTTAGTATCAATTTGGTATCGAGTACTACATTAATCTTGAAACCAGTATACAAAATGGCACCGATTAAGTTAGAAGAGTTGAAGAAACAGTTACAAGACCTATAGGATAAAGGATTCATAAGACCCAATACATCTCCTTAGGGTGTACTGGTCCTTTTTGTCAAAAAGAAATATGAAAGCATGAGACTGTATATAGATTACATAAAATCGAATCATGTCACTATTAAGAATAAGTATCCTCTTCCTAAAATCGATGACTTATTTGACCAATTATAGGGAGCTCAAGTATTCTCTAAGATCGACCTGAGATCAGGATATCACTAGTTGAGGATTAAGGATAAAGACATCCTAAAGTCAGCTTTCAAGATAAGGTATAGGCACTATGAGTATGTGGTGATGCCCTTTAGTTTGACAAATGCTCCATTAGCTTTTTGTAGATTTAATGAATCGACTATTCAAGGATTTCTTGGACAAGCTTGTAATCATCAATTGAAGCCATATGAGAGAAATTACCTGACTCATGACTTGAAGCTAGTAGTAGTACTATTGGCATTAAAACTATGGAGGCATTACTTATATGGGAAGAAATGTAAGATTTTCACTAACTACAAGAATTTGAAGTATATCTTCACCCAAAAAGAACTGAACATGAGGCAACAAAGATGGTTAGAGCTGACCAAGGACTACGATCCTGAGATCCAATATCATCTTGGAAAGGCCAATATGGTGGCAAATGCCCTTAGCGGGAAGAAACAAGGCAAGATTGCCACTCTAATAACCTCACAACAAGAGTTGTTGGATGATATGCACAGTTTGGAACTAGAGATTTTGACTCAAGAAGTTGGAGTGAAGATAACCACTTTACGTATCCAGCCAACTTTAGTGGACAGAATTAAAACAACCTAAGTAGAAGATATTGGCATTCAAGAGATCAAGAACATAATGGGACAAGACAAGGCTCCTAAATTTAATACTAATCCAGATGGAGTCTTAAGGTATGGAACTAGATTGTGTGTGCTTGAGGATCCAAAATTGAAGAAGGAGATCCTAAAAAAAGCACATTATTCTAGGTATTCAATACATCTAGAGAGTACCAAGATGTACAAGGACCTAAAATACCACTATTGGTGGAAAAACATAAAGCGAGAAATAGCTGAATATGTCTCCTTATGCCTAACATGTCAACAAGTTAAGATAGAATATCAAAAGCCAGCAAATGAGTTGTAACCCCTACCTTTGCTAGAATGGAAGTAGAAGCACATCACTATGGATTTTGGAACAGCTCTCCCTAAGATTAAAGAAAAGCATGATGTTATATAGGTAATAGTGGATAGATTGACCAAATCTGCTCACTTTTTAACTATTAATATTAGTTATATGTTAGGTAAGCTAGCATTGATATATATAAAAGAGATTATGAGATTGCATGGAGTTCTAATAAATATTATGTTTGATAGGGATATTAGGTTTATTGGAAGATTTTGGTGAAGTTTACACAGAGTGTTAGGGACTAAACTGAATTTTAGTACTACCTTTTATCCCCAAAGAAATGGGCAGTTAGAAAGAATATTATAAATCCACAAAGACATGTTAAGGACCTATGTCTTGGATTTTTTTGGGAATTGGGATGAGCACCTACCAATAGTAAAATTCATCTACAATAACAGTTATCAGGTGACTATACAGATAGCCCCTTACGAAGCCTTGTATAGGAGAAAGTGCAGATCTCTATTACACTAGGATGAAGTGAGAGAAAGATAAGTGCTAAGACCCGAATTGATATAGGAGGCTATTGATAAAGTAAAATTGATCAAACAAAGAATGCAAGTAGCCTAGAGTCGCTAAAAGAACTATGCTAATAAAAGGTGATGCTCTTTGGAATTTCAAGTGGGATAACAAGTTTCATTGAAGATATCATCTACAAAAGGGGCAGTCAGGTTTAAGCTAAGTGGAAAGTTGAATCCTAAATATATCGGACCCTTCAAGATTGTTGAGAAGATTGGTAGTATAGCATATTAGTTAGCCTTACCACCTAATCTGGCTAGAGTACATGATGTCTTCCATGTGTCTATGCTAAGGAAGTTTGTGCATAATCCAGATGAAGTAATGACTTTAGAGCCATTGGAAATGCATCGAATCTCACCATAGTAGAACAACTTGTTAGAATTGTGGACACTAAATAGCATATGTTAAGAAGATGAATCATTCCTTATGTGAAAGTGTAATGGACCAACCAAACTAAAAGAGAGGCTACTAAGGAGCTGGAAGAGGAAATGCAGGCTAAATATCTGGACCTTTTTCCAGACTCAAGTAACTTTCGAGGAAAAAAGTTTTTGTAAGGAGGGAGAATGTAAAATTTGAAAAAAAAAATATATATATTAAAAATAAAATAAAAAAGGTTAGGGTAAATAAAAGAAATAAAGATTTAACATAAAGGGCAATTTAGTCATTTATGTGATGGGTATAAAAGGGTTAAACATTGGACAGCCTAGTAGTCTTCATTTTCTACACTACACCACCCCTAGAATAAGGAAAAACCTTACGAGAGAAAGCCGACTGCTACACCCTACAATCTAACAAAATTACACATGGTAAGTAAACCAATTGGTATTTATTAATCATTAATTACTTATATGTAATACGATTAATGGTTGGATTTTGAAATTTTACTACAAAATGAATTAGACGAGCAAAGGTTAGGATAACACTTGATTGTTGGAGCAAATCTCTACAAGTAAGTAGTTCAATTTGAAGTAATTTAACATCTATATATTGTAAATTATCATGAATTAAAATTTAAAAATGTCAAATCACAACTAAGGTTAAAGAAATTGGAATTTGGTGAATTGGTAAGAGCATCTGTAATGGAACAATGAAGCACACAGCTAGATACACACCCAAGTACCTGCCCGTGTTGTTCGAGAAGAAAGAAATAAGTTGGGAAGTTCATGGCCAGATACACACCTATGTACCTGCTCAAGTAACTGTACATAGCTAAATACACAATCGTGTACTTAGGTGTGTAAAATGATGAAAATGTACAGAAAGGTACATGGCCATGAATACGATCGTGTTCCTTATTGTACCCATGTAAACGGTCGTATACCCTGAAAAACTTCTTTATTTGATTTCTTTTCTTATTATTTGAACTTCTTTAACCCTAAACACTTAGTATAATCCTAGAAATTCTACTAAAGTAAGGGAAGTGATCCAATAAAAACTAAGTAATAGAATTGGGTAACTTAAACAATACTTTAATGTAGTGTTAAGATCGATTGTTCTATACTTTAGCAGATTTCAATGTAACTGCTAGGCAAGGACAAGTCATATTTAAGACTACCCTTTCAGATACGTATAATCTTGTGTGTTGCTTGTGCTTGTTACGCTAGTCGAGGAAATGGAATTAAGAATATATTTGCTATGATTAAGTTACTTGTTGATTGTGCTTGGTCCAGCCTAAGGACCCATAGTGGTAGAACCTTAGGAGCACCAGATAATCGGTATATGGTGATGTCCCCTATGGAGTTACATACTGAGATGATTCGATAAATTTAGAAACTCATGAGTGTTAGGACTCATAGTGGAAGTTCTCAATACCATACTATATATTATGTATATGCATATATAGTGTGGCAAGGTCATGAGTACCCTTTTGCTATTTAAGAACTAAATTAGATAATAACCTACTATTTAATTATTTGGTTGTTGCATTAATGTATGTAGCTTAATGATAAGTGTTGAAAGAATCTTATTTCTAATATTTATTGAATATGATTTTTCATGAATTTTATGTAAGTTTATCAAAAAAAAAGACACTTAAGTGCTTAATATTTGATTTTAGGGTTTAAAGAGTGCAATTTAAAGATTTAAACAAACGTTCGAGCGAAATTTGGCAAAATATAAGAAAAGATGATCTTCACTTCTACACAAACTTCAACATGACCATGCTGACACTAGTATTGAAGAGCAAAAAGTGATCAGAATGCATCGATGAAATTGTGCCTTAGTCACTGCACAAGCTATGTAAAGGGTAGTGTTGAAGGAAGAAATCTGCCTAGAGAAGAAAATGAAGGAATTTTAGAGTGCACAACCCTAAGCATGGTCGTGTAAGAGGTCGTGCAGAACCCTGAACGCCAAAATTTCACCTTATTCTAGAGTACACAATCCTGAGCACAAGCGTGCACTAGGTTGTGCATGCTACCCTATTTCTTATACTATAAAATTTTCTTTATTACCAAAACTGAGGAGCTAGGGAGTTGGATCTTTCATTTCTCACAGCCACTCTAAAAACCCTAAGAGAGCGAAATCACGAATTTGGGAGAGGAATCACTAGAGCATCATCGGAAATCATAAAAACGTCTACAAAGGTTTATTCTTTTCATCATGAATTCTTATTACTTCTTTAGAGTTTTCATGATTACAGTAAACTCCATGGAGGAGTAAATTTATATACCTTGCATCTTATGAAACTCTAAATCATGTGATTAAATTATTTATTACTTAATGAAAGTTTATGCCTTTGTATCTATTCTTGTAATTTAAATGTTGTGTGATTAATTTATGCGTGCAAATTAATTGTATGTCTGATTTTTGTTAGATAGAGAGTGGTCTCATCTAATAGGATAGATCTTCATAAATAAAAAGGTTGCATGTTTTACCTAGAGGTAAAAAAACTTCGATTTTCTGCATAAAGATTAAATTTTTATTTAGGAATTATGAACTTAATGAAATCTTATAAGGCAATAGTGAGGGAGAGGTCTCAACTGTTCCATATAAGGTTATTAATTAATTAACTCAAGGAATAATTAGTTTAATTGAAAATTCTTGCAATGCAAAGCATAAACAATTTTATTAATCAATACATTATTATAAGAAAGCTGGGATTTAAAGTGGATCAAGATGAAGAGTATGTTTTTGTTATTGAATTTATTTATTAAAGTGATTATAATTATTCTTAGAGTTATTAGATTAGTTAATTAGTAATTTAATTTATCAATCCCACATTAAGATTTAGACTAGATAATAGAAAAACGGAAATACTAGTACTTGTTTTTAAGATCCTTAAAGATGACACCCATTGCAATCTACACTACATTAGATAGGTACACTTGCCTAATTAGGTCGTTAGATTTCTTTGGATTTATAAATTTATAATTTGATACAATCGTAAAAGCAACCCATCACTTAAGTTATGCTTGATCATGCGTATAGAATTAAGAGTATATTGGCTATGATTAAGTTGCTTATTGATTGTGCTTAACTCGACCTAAAAACCCATAGTGGTAGAACTTTAGGGGCACTTGTTAATTGGTATGTAGCAGTGTCCCTTGTGGAGTTCCCTATGTACACGATCGTAGTATACAGCCGTGTTCCCTACCATGCCCATGTACAAGGTCGTATACCCTGAAAAATTGATTTCTTTTCTTATTATTTGAACTTCTTTAAGCCTAAACACTTAGTATAACTTATACGATTCCAAGAGCTATGATACGAGCACCAGAGAAAACAAAGTCAATCCGAGCTCTAGGTAGTAGTACGGGGTCCAAAAAAGGAGGACATAGGCGTCGGGAGGACCCAAGGCGAAGTTCGGCCAGCCTTAAGCCGGCCTTGAATGGCTTCGCACAATCTGTTTTAGACATGATATAAATAGTGTCTTAAGGGTTTTTTTACGGGGAGAGATGATATTTTGGTTGTAAGCAAACACTTTGAACATGTGTGTGAATCCTCTTTTGGGATTCTTGAATATTGAGAATTGATTTTCACTTTATTCGTATTGTTCTTATCAAATTCTTGGTTCCTATAGAATTTGTGGCGAGCATTATTGAATTCTTAGAATTCTTTAACCTTAGTGATTGATTTATAGAACGTCGTCTCTATCGTTCTATGATTTGATTATGAATTAGTTTAATTTTATCAATCTTGGCATCTATAGATTGGTAATTTTATCCATATCCTTTGATTTTACCTTATTAGTACCAAAATCCAGAAAACCCTAAAAATTTGTAACATTTAATTGTTATTGACGATTTGATTTGTGTGAAAAGGATTCGATTTCCAATTTCGTGTCATTTGGTATCAGAGCATATCAAATTCGTAACAATAACCCTAGAAATTCTACTAAAGTAAGGGAATTAATCCAATAACAACTAAGAAATAAAATTGGGTAACTTAGACGATATTTTAGTCTAATGTTAAGATCAATTGTTCTATACTTTGGCATATTTCAATGTAATTGCTAGGTAAGGACAAGTCATATTTAAGACTACCCTTTCAGGTACGTACAACCTTGTGTGTTGCTTGTAATTGTTACGTTAGTCGAGGAAATGGAATTAAGAATATATTGGCTATGATTAAGTTACTTGTTGATTGTGCTTGGCCCAGCCGAAGGACCCATAGTGGTAGAACCTTAGGAACACCAGATAATCGGTATGTGGCAATGCCCCTTATGGAGTTACATACTGAGATGATTTGATAAATTTAGGGACTCATGAGTATTGGGGCTTGTGGTGGCAGTTCTCAACACCATAATATATATATATACACATACATACATACATACATATATATATGGTGTGGCGGGATCATGAGTATCCTTTTGCAGTTTGAGGACTAAATGAGATAATAACCTACTATTTAAATGTTTGGTTCTTACATTGATGTATGTGGCTTAAGTTATACTTGATCATGCGCATGTATTTGCAGGTTATATGTACTGGCCATTAGCTGACCCTTTAGGAATCATTTTTTTTTTTTTGTAGGTACAAATGATTTCACCTACTATGACGAGGACTTAGTATCATACGCACAGGATGGGAGCAATATAGAGTATTACTATTACTATGACAACTAGGCGAGGAATGCAAATTGAAAGTTCTTAACATCACTAAAAGATTGATTTATGTTGGAAAATAGTAGTTTAATAATTAGTTAGTAACGTAACTATTTATAGTTTTTATATAATGATGTACCAAGGTCATCTTTTGAACATTTTGTGATTTGTAATGAGACCCAGTTAGATCATCATGAATGATGTAAGTCGATTTACTTCGATGGTGGTTAACATTTATTGCAAGTTACATGTTATGAGTTAGTTAAAAGCCCTAACGTGTCTTTACCCTATAAGGACACACAGGGGGTTGTGGCATCCCCAGTTTCAAGGCATTACAGTTTGGTATATGGGAACGGACCAAGAATGGAATCATGATTCTAAGTTCTATTCCTTTTCCCATGTTTGGAAGGGATTTTAGAAAGCGAAATCACGATTCCTTGAAATTGACAATTCCACGGAGACCTGTGTTTTATCAATCAAGAATGACAGAAATTGAGCAGCTTATTGTGTCTGGAAGCTCAGAAACATATATGGCCAGATACACGGCCAGAAGGCACAGCCGTGTATTGTGTCAGATAGCTCCTAGAAACATACACGGTCGGATACACAGCCAGAAGGCACGGCCGTGTATTGTGACAGATAGCTCCCAGAAATATACACGGCCCGATACACGGCTAGAAGGCACGGCCGTGTTACACGGCCATGAATATTGAGATTTTTGTTTTGTGATTTATTTTGTAAATATGGCATATATATTTTTTATTTTATATTTTGGTAGAGGAAGATTTGTTTTCCTAGTTTGTAAGATATAGTTGCTTGGAAAAGATATTCTCCTGATGTATATATATATTTGAACATGAGTTATGAAAAGGCATTCAGCCAAATTTTCTCAAAAGTTGTTATGGTATCAGAGCCACACAACTAAATATTTTGTTGAATCCGTAGTTTTGTTTTTATTCTTGGAATTGCTGGTTTGTTCTTGGTTTTCTTTGGTTTTAGGTTGATTATTTCCGATCAACAATTTTCGTGATAATCAAGTTGTGAGTGACAATTCTGTTTAGAATGTCTTCTGAGAAAACACATGAAATCTTAGCTATTAGATTTACGGGAAAGAATTATGCAGCATGGGAATTTCAGTTCAAGATGTTTTTGAAAGGGAAGGAGCTTTGGGGTCATATTGATAGGTCTTCTCCAACTCCTACAGAGTCAAAAGATCGTGGTCAATGGGAGGCAAAGGATGCTCGGATTGTTTCTTGGATTTTGGAATCTATTGAGGTTCATATGGTAAACAATTTACGATCCTTTGGCACACCTAAAGAAATGTGGGAATACTTGAAGTGCGTCTACAATCAAGATAATACTGCAAGACGTTTTCAATTGGAACTTGATATGATTAATTATAGTCAAGGTAATCTCTCAATTGAACAATATTATTCTGGCTTTCTTAATTTATGGAGCGAATATTCTGGTATTATCTATGCTAAGGTGTCAAAGGAGAATTTAGCTAGTCTTGAGGCTGTTCATGAAGTGAGTCATCGTGATCAGTTTTTGATGAAGCTCAGGCCTAAATTTGAAATTGCTCGGGCTGGGTTGCTGAATAGAGATCCAATTCCTTGTTTGGATGCATGTTTTGGTGATTTGCTGCGCGAGGAACAAAGATTGGCAACACAAGCCGCTATTGGTACAACTGGTGGATCATTTGGAATAGTTAATGTTGCATATGGTACTCAGACCCGAGGGAAGGGAACAATGCAGTGTTACAGTTGCAAAGAATTTGGTCATATTGCTCGCCATTATAGTAAGAAGTTCTGTAATTATTGCAAGCAAAACGAACATATTATTAAGGAGTGTCCTACAAGGCCTCAAAACAGAAGGCCACAAGCCCTTCATGTTGCGGTATCCAACTCTCACAATCTTGGTTCGACATCCACAATTGCTGGCAATAATCAATCTGTTCTCACACCAAATATGGTCCAACAGATGATTCTCTCTGCCTTCTCTGCTCTTGGTCTTCAAGGGAAAGGTAAGACTACTAATTCTGTTCCCTGGTTTGTTGATTCCAGCACCACAAATCATATGACTGGCACATCTGATTTATTGCATAATCAACGCCCATATACTGGTACTCAACATATTCAGGTTGCTGATGGAAATAATATTCCAATTACGACAGTTGGTGATATTAGCTCCTCCTTTCGACATGTCTCGGTTTCTCCTAAATTATCTACTAGCTTACTTTCTGTTGGTCAAATAGTGGATAATAACTGTGATGTCCACTTTTCTCGTGATGGTTGTATTATGCAGGATCAAGTGTCGGGGAAGGTGATAGCGAAGGGGCCTAAAGTGGGCAGGTTATTTCCATTACAATTTACCGTTCCTCGGAATTTGTCATTAGCTTCTTCAGTTGTTGAAAATAAGGCTGGCAACTGGCATAGACGCTTAGGTCATCCAAATAATGTTGTTTTGACTCATTTGTTGCAAAGTGGTGTTCTCGGTTCCATAGATAAGAGTTTATTAGTTGATTGTTCTTCTTGTAAACTGGGCAAAAGTAAGACATTGCCTTTTCCTGTTATGAGTAGTCGTGCTAATAAATGTTTTGACATTATTCATAGTGATGTTTGGGGAATTACACCGATTATTTCACATGCTCAATATAAATATTTTGTGACATTTATTGACGATTACAATCGATTCATATGGATCTATTTTTTGCATTCCAAAACAGACGTGTTTACTGTGTTTCAAACCTTTGTGACATATGTTGAAACTCAGTTCTCCACTTGTATTAAAGTCTTACGGTCTGATAATGGTGGTGAATATATCTCTCATGAGTTTCAAGCATTTCTTCATAACAAGGGTATTGTTTCACAACATTCATGTCCTTATACACCTCAGTAGAATGGAGTTGCCGAACGAAAAAATCGACATTTGTTAGATATGGTGCGCACATTGTTGTTAGAATCTTCTATTCCAGCTAAGTTTTAGACCAAAGCTTTATCTAATGTAGTTTATCTGATTAATCGCTTACCATCTCAACAATTGAAGTTTGATTCTCCTTACCATCGAATTTTTGGTAAACATCCTAATTATCATATGCTACATACTTTCGGATGTGTTTGTTTCGTTCATTTGCCTGCTCATGAACGTCATAAGTTGTCAGCCCAGTCTGTTTGATGTGCCTTTATGGGTTACAGTCCTAATCATAAAGGTTTTGTGTGTTATGATTCAATTAATAATCGATGGTGTATCTCTCGGGATGTGATTTTCTTTGAACATGAATACTATTTTCAGCAACATCTTTCGACATCTGATACCGTTGTACTTCCTCACTTTGATGATTCTTCTTTTGATAAACGGTTCAAGCCTGGCCTTGTCCTTCCTGACCCTACTCCTGAAGATGCTCCAATGATTCTTCGACGATCAACTCGGCACATTCTTCCTCCAGATAGATATGGCTATTCTGCAATTTTAACTAATACTACAATTCCTACCTCTTATTCACTGTGACCTCCTTTGTGAGGAGGCACCCCTTCTCCCGAAGTTACGGGGCTATTTTGCTAAGTTCCTTAAAGAGAGTTGTCTCACGCCCCTAGGTATTCTCTACCTACCCACCTGTGTCGGTTTCGGGTACAGGTACCCTTTTGTTAAAGGTCGTTCGAGCTTTTCCTAGGAGTATGGCATGGGTTACTTTAGCGTCGTAGTGCCTGGTACTCGAACATTGGCTCGAGGTATTTTCTCTACCCCTTCTTACCCTGAAAAAGTAGGGACACCTTGCGTCCTTGAACCGATAACCATCTTTCGGCTAACCTAGCCTCCTTCATCCCTCGGGACCAACAAGGGGTAGTACAGGAATATTCACCTGTTGTCCATCGACTACGCCTTTCGGCCTGATCTTAGGCCCTGACTCACCCTCCGTGGACGAACCTTGTGGAGGAACCCTTAGGCTTTCGGGGCATTGGATTCTCACCAATGTTTGCATTACTCAAGCCGACATTCTCGCTTCCGCTTCGTCCACCCCTACTCTCGTGGAAATCGCAATTTTGCCTTTAAGGGATAGAATCACAATTCCTTTCCACCCATTATGCCTTCATTAATTACCATTAAATTAAGAATTATTTATATAACCTTTAATCTAATTATGGCATCTAAATAATTAAGAACATTTTTTTTAAATGCTAATATATAAGTATTTCATTCCATGCACATTTCCAAATATAAGAATGGATTTATGATTATGATTCTAATTCAATTTCATTCCATTCCAAATCATTTCCACATACCTAACATAACATAAAGATATGACTCACCAAGTAGTAAATGTACAACCTAATCCAATTCAATATGACTCACAAAGCATATTAGGGTTTACTCAAAACAATCTTACTAAAGGATTGATATGATTAAGAGTATTGAGAGTAAAAAAACTCAACAATTAGGGTTCTTCATTAATGATATAGCTATTACAAAAAGTTCCCATTATATACTAACCTAATGAAAGGTTAAATTGTAATGACAATATAATAATATGGTAGTAACGGCATAATGTCAAAGTAATAACACATTACAAGAAAGTAATAATAGAATAATAATGGAGACAACACAATTGGTCATAACATTTAGGGCTTCTATGGTCTACGCTACATCCTGCTACTTAGCTAAAATGGAGTAAGCTACTCTAATTAGTTTATAAATCAACAATCAATTAGTCAGCATCCTCCATACATAATGTATTCTATTGAATGTGTTCTTAGAAGGAGTTAGCCAGATTTTCTTATCTTGAGTCAATTACTATTGCTACTTGTAAACACCCCATTTTTGCCCTAGGAATGAGTAATAATCAATAATAATCAATTTTCAATTTTTCCCAATTTTTCTAATTTAGCAAAAATAATGGAAAATATTCAAAAAAATAAAAATAAATAGGAAAACACATCAATTTTGAAAAATGATTTCAGAAATAGTAATAATAAGGGATGAATAATTTTTATAAATTTTTGAAATTTCAAAAAATACAAAAAATGAAAAAAAATCGCATTACATATATGCAATTTGCGATATAAAGAAAATCGGGAAATTGGGCCAACTCAGCTGGTTCGTGCGTGCACATAGGGAACGTGTGGAGGTTGGAGGTCGCGAGTTCGAATCTTCCCCCCGAGCATTCGATGTAATTTTTTTGCCTTTCGCCTGGAGTTGCCACGTGGCAGCGTCCGATTGGCCGAAGGAAGTCACGCGTGTCGCGCGTGATCGTCTTCTTCACCCGGACAGACAAGAGAAGAAGCCGGAGCAAATCCAATGAAGGTGGAATCGATCATTTTTTTTCAAAATCTTCTAGATTACTATCAAGATAAAGCCGAATCCATAAGATAAATAAAAAAAAAAACAAGAGATCAACATCAAATCGTCGGGATAAAATCAAATCTAAAAACGGAAGAAATTCGGATTTATCCAAATCGGTCGATTTGAGCTTATCCAAGAGGGTTTCCAGACGCCTATAAATAGAGGAGGAAGGGAGGAAGCAAAGAGAGATCATAATTGAGAGAAAGTAAGAAAAGAGTGCAAATCGGAGAGCATCGGAGAAGGACCCAAAACCGCGACCACCGACCGGCGTTGAACTACCACCAGGAGGCGATCTGGGAGTGAACCACCGCCACCATTGGATTTAGCACCCTCGAGAAGCTAGGATTCGACACCTCACCCATTGCAAAAGGCCGCCGGAACGCCGTGATCGAGTAACCCCCGCCGCCGTGTCTGACCAATCCGACCCGACCCGATTCGACCCGACCGACCCGACCCGCGCACCGACCCAGATCCAGGTAAGTCGGATTTTTCGGATTTTTTTATTTATTTTACTTATTTTGTTTATTTATTTATTCCGAATTGATTTATTATTTGTCATTTATTTAGCTATTTATTTATTTGTTTTTAATAAATAGGAAAATATAGAAATTAGATTTTTCTAGAATTTAATAAGGTAGAAAAATAACAAATAAGAAAAAAAAAGAAATAATAATAATAAAATATAGAAAAATAATAAAAATATTAGGAAAATAATTAATAAAATTTTAGATCTCAAAATAGGATAGATAATAGCTTAGGATAAAAAATCACAAAAATTTATAAAAATCACAAAAATTTAGAAAAACTATAAAAATCATAAAAATCATAAAAAAATCATAAAAAATCATAAAAAATCATAAAAAATCATAAAAATTATAAAAAATCATAAAAATCATAAAAAATCATAAAAATCACAAAAATCGTGAAGATTCATAAAAATTCAAAAAAAATGAGTTTTAGAACTTAGAAAAATCATTTTTCTTAAAATAAATCCAAAATTGATGTTTTTTCCCTAAAAATCATTTTCAAAAATCATATTAAAGCTTAGGCTTAGAATTTTTTAGAAAAAATCCCAAAAATGATAAAAAACATAAATCAAAAGAGATTTCAAAATTAAAATTCATAAACAAACTTAAAGTTTTCAGAAAAGCGAACTACGGCTTGTTTGATCCTGAGTAGCAGATACGTATGCACCCATTCGGGTCAACCCATAAAATGAAATAAAAAAATCATTTTCTTGAAATAATAAAAAGTAACAGAAACACAATGAAACACATTTCTAAATAAGAACAATTTCAGGAGATTAGGTGGTAACCGTAGAGGTTTTAATAGGTTAGCCTCCGGACTTAGAAACTCTGGTTTTCCCTTTTCCTCTTCACAAAAACGAGAAGAGGAAATAATGATGACTAGTGGTCCAAATTAAGACTAATCCGCTCCTTTAGTCTTAATTCAATATTTCCCAACAACAGTTGGGTGGCAACTCCAAAAATCAAACGAAATTCCTAACTCAAGTCGAGGATCTATATTAGATGAGCATTGGGTCTAGTCTAGATCGGATTAGGAATGGGAATTCAAAAATTAGACTCGACAGGATGGCGACTCCACTGGGGACCCATGCCAGTAGGCTAAGCCACCTGAATCTTCGAATTGTTCTCTTTAAATGTGCTTCAATTATTATTCTGTTACTAACTTTTCAGGAATTAGTTAGATTCTAGTTTCTTTGCTATGGGGGTTTTGCATGCATACATATGTTTGTGTGAGTAGATGCGGTCAAACCCGGACCGTCCTAGAAACCTAAGACGGGGAGCCATTGTGTAGGTTTCGGGCGAAGTGAGTTGATTCACCATTCGGGACCAATTAAGCTACCCTACCGTATGCTTTGATATAGCCTGAGATCCATTTCTTCGAGAATGCGGGAGGCCATAGAGCTCGGGAACCAGTTAGAACCAACCTACTTGCATACATGACATCATAAGGGGTTGACAATTGAATGACGATGTAATGGTTTGTTGTTTTGTTCATGGTGTTCGAATTTATTTCCCTGTAATGCTTTCATAGTCTTGTTTGTAATTAGGCGATTTCTTATTGTAAATAGATGGCTAGCACCGCAGTCGACCGTCTCCTCCGCAAAGAAATTCGGGTGTACAAACCTTTGGACCCAAAATTGGTATTGGACCATTGGTTTACCTTGTATAACCTAGAGGAGCAGGCCTTCATCCAGCAAAAGATCGGCCCCGTCATCTCACTGACAAGGATAGAGGTGAATTTGCCTTTAGTCCAGGCCATGCTCCAATTACGGGAAATCGAGCCCGCTGCTTTCTTTATCGGGCCGCATGAGATCACCCCTACCTTGGAAGAGTACACCCAGTTGCTATAGGCTCCAGCAGTAACTGATCAAATCTATGTGCCAGACCTCGAGGCCGGGCCAGCCGGTACCTTCAGCAGATTATTAGGCATCCGTAAAACAGCAGTCAACAAAGCCCTAGCAAACTGTAATGGATATTACATACGAATGGATGATTTGGAAGCCTGGTTCATCGCCCGAAAGGACAATGGGGATAGGAAGGACATACTATGTGGGGACCCAAAAACTTATAGACAGAGAAGGGTGAACGTTTTCATCTTAACAGCCTTCGCCACCATACTGTTCCCCACCAGGACCTTCTATATTCACTACCGAGTCGCAGAGCTGGTGACCCAATTTCTAGAGGGAAGATCTTACATCCCGGCTCTATTGGCTGAACAGATCGGAACTTGAATTTCCTCAAGAAGAAAGGCCATGGGATCCTTCGCTCAAGCCTCAACCTTCTGCTGATATGGTTTGTAAGCCACCTTAAGTGCTTCGGGTTGAACATGGTCCGAAAAACTTTAGCCCAGCAGGTGGATCTTGTAAACTCATGTATAAAAAAGGTGAAGCTGCCCGACGACCTTACCAGCCACAGTTAGGTAGAGCTGCTTAGGAGCTTCAGTGCCGAGGATATTCTGTGGACAGCCAGGTAGAGTTGCTGTAACAAAATCATCTTGACCTGCAGAAACTTCCAAGCAGTACCTTTAATCGGAATCAGCGGATGTATTGGATATCACCCCAACTCAGTGGTCCGCCAGTTTGGTACCATCTAGGATATAGTTTATCGGCCCTCGCTAGGAGCAATCACCTTTGAGTATCAAGATTCGAACCTGTTGGTAGCCGAGAAATTTGTTAAGCTGGCAGAGGTCAAGGCACTTTGGGAAGCCAGAATTGAAAGCCCGAATGTGGACCTCAGGGAGTTAGATGGCGAAGTGGGAAAACACCAAGCCACCAGAGAGTTTGTAATCCGCCAGAAATACCAGACAGGGGAAAGAGTATATCGGGTTCCAGACGTCACCCAGCCAAGACCAGACAAGATCAACCCAGAGACAGAAATCTACCTGGAGCAAGTCAAGGCCCGCATGGAAGTATATTTTGAAGCTGCAGATCATAAGAAAGACATCTGGAAGGGACGTTTTAAGGAATCTGACCAAAAGAACAAGGCCTTAGAAGCACAATTGGAGAAATGCCAAGCCAAAGTCAAGGAATTGGAAGCCGTCATCAGTAGGAAGTCTGAGCCTCCACAACAGAAGACTAAAAGAACTAGGAAGTAGATCTTTATTTATAATATTTCATTTTGAACTCCATAATTTTTAATATTAATAAAAGTGAAGTTTCAATATTACATTGTCAATCAATTGTCAACCCTTTTACTTTTAGCATCCGCGTGACACATGCATATCATTCTTGCATTCATTACACTAAAATAAAAACAAAATGCGAATCCAGGTATCAAAATAGCTTCCAAGCAACCGAACCCTCCTAGAAGCTCAGTTCTCACGCGCTCAAGAGCAAAAATGGCCAACAGTAGTGACAACCGCAACAACACCAATGCTGAAGCTGCCTCGGACTCTAGGATCATGTCCCTAGAGCAAACAGTCCAACAACTGGCTGCCCAGGTTCACCTCTTAACTGAAAGTATTGGCCTCCTACGCAACACTCAGCCGACCCAAGAAGAGTATTCAGGGGCCAGAAAGGGAAAAGCAGCGGAGGGACAGCCTCCGAAATATGAAGAGATCAATTCCCACCTTAACTCGGCCTTTAAATATGAGCCAAAGGTCAACCAGGGGCCGACCTCTGACGACCTGAAAAGGGAGATGGAAGAGAGGCAGAAGGAAATGGAGAAGCGACTCTTCCAGCAGCTCCATGACAAGATGAAAACCATTGAAGGCCCTGATGGATTTGAACAGGCCGGAATCACCAACCTGCCAGCATACAGGGAGGAGGTATACCCTGAGAAGTTCAAGACCCCAGATTTTGAAAAGTATGATGGGACTGGCTGCCCCAAAATGCATACCAGGCTATATGCCCGGAAAATGAGCAAGTATGCTCAATACGACTAGCTTATGCTCCAAACATTCCAAAACAGCCTCACAGGCCCTACACTGGTCTGGTATGCCCACCTGGACTTCAACATTATCAACACTTGGGAGAAGCTAGCCCGAACATTTTATGATCAATATAAGTTCAATATTGAAGTCGCCCCATCTATAATCGACCTGGGGAGTCTCCGAAAAAGACATGCTGAGCCGTTCAAGGAGTATGCTCAGTGTTGGAGGGCCCAGGAAGCCAGGGTAGCCATCCCGATATCTGAGAAGGAATTGACATCCATATTTGTCAATACCCTAGATAAGACTTACTTTTCACACCTAGTGGGCCAGACCTCATCCAGTTTTGCAGAGATAGTGGCTGCGGGATGTAGGATTGAGAATGTCATAACTACCGGTAGACTCCAAACAATGGAGCCTCCTAGGGTCACACCAACACAAAGGCCCTTGGGAGGAAACAGAGCTAAGGAGCCCACTGTCAGCATGATACATTCCGGTAAGGCAGAAAAAGCCGGGACTCGTGTGACATTCCAGACCCCGAGTACCCCAGTCCAACAACCCACGACGGGTCATAATCAGGCCGCCAGGATCCCAAGGCAATTTACTCCAATCCCTATACCGCTCAGTTAGGTTTTCACTCGGCTAAGAGTAGACAACTTGATTAGTTTCGAGATCCCCAACGACCGATACAAGCCCAAGAACTTCGACTCAAACCTCAAGTGTGACTACCACATGGGTCAGAAGGGACATTCCACAGATAGGTGCTGGAGGCTCCAGCACAAAATCCAAGACTTAATTGATGCAGGAATCATACAATTAGATTTCATGAATGCCCTAGCACCCAATGTCAACACCAACCCACTGCCCAATCACAAGCCCACCATCAACATGATCACATCAGAGGAATCGGCTCCCAAAGAAGCCCCTAAAAAGAATCCAACTGAGCAACAGAAGAAGCAATCCCACCAAGCTCCAGAAGAAACTCCAAAAGCACACATTAAGAGAAGATGGTTAGCCGGAGACCCAACGGTTGGAACTTTAGGAGAATCACACGGGAGATTTCAGTATTTGGTAAACTATTCTTATACCCCGACAGAGCAGGGGCCACCTAGTGGATGGGGACCAAAATTTGAGAAAGAAGACAACCCGTCAAAGGAAGAGGGGAAGACTATCAACATGATCAATTCTCATCCGAAGCCCAGGGTTATATAGTACTATGAGGGACAATCAACTGAGGTACAAATCCCAAGAAAACGATATGTATTCAATGTCCCGATACCGGTAGAGAATTACAAGGCTGCACCATTCGACTATCGGGCCCTCGAACAAGAGCGGCCTCCTATGGTGGGAGGCATCACCCACTCTGGGAGATTATACGATCCAAAGTATAAAGGCCCAACTGAAGAGCCCAACGTGGAAAAAGGGAAAGAAGAGGAAGAGGGTCTTGCTGCATTTACGAAGATGGTTAAGGCCAGCGAATACAAGATCATGGAACAATTAAATAAGGTTCCAGTGCAGATATCACTCATGGGCCTTCTCACAACATCCGAGCCTCATAGGGAAGCACTTTTTAAAGTGCTGAAAAAGATTCAGGTCCCAGAAGGTATCGCTACAGACAAATTAGGTCACGTGGCGTACTCCATCTTCGCAATGGACCAAATATCCTTCTCTCCAGAAGAGCTAGGAGAAGAGGGAGACCAACATACCAAACCACTGTTCATAGTGGTCAAGTGCAACGACACCATTGTCTCCCGGGTACTTATCGATAATGAATCATCTCTCAACGTTTGCCCATTGGCAACACTGGACTTATTGGGGGTCGATCCAAGCAACATAAAACCTAGCTCCACAGTGATCAGAGCCTTCGACGGGTCAAAAAGAGACATAGTGGGAGAGGTAAACCTGCTAATGGAAATTGGTCCACAAGTATTCCACATCGCTTTCTAGGTCCTCGACATCCCAAGGTCTTTCAACATGCTTTTGGGACGACCCTAGATACATGCTGTTGGAGCCATCCCCTCTAGTCTCCACCAAAAGGTCAAATTCATCGCAATCGGGCAGATAGTCACTGTATTGGGTGAGCAGGATTACGCCATATATAAGGAGACTGCCATACCTTACATTGGGGAAGAGGGTTCAAAAGACCTGGGGCTGCAGATCTTCAATGAAGTGAACATGGTAACCAGCAAGGAGGGCCATCAGTTTAAAGAGGGGCAACATGGGACGTTTGGACTAGGGTACATCCCTACGGCCGCAAAAGAAGCGCAAACAAAAGGTGTCAAAGGCAGAATAAAGAAGCTGATCGAACCCAGATGTGCATCCCACCTCTCCAACAATCTTTCCGAAAGGCAAACATCATTCAAGAGCTTCGGGTAAATGAAGAGGATGACAGCAAAGGGAAATCAACCCCCCGCACGTCCAACCAGCATCCGGCTCTGAATAATTGGTTTTGTTATCCTATCAGTAGCGCTAGGTTAGCTCAAAAGTAGAGAAAAATTATTAAACAAATTTTATTGAGACTCTTTCAATTGCAGTTTGTTTTCTTCTTATATATATGCTTTCATTTTTATGTTACTCAGATCTCCTACCATCGAATGTCAGGGATATTTCGCGCAGGTAAAAAGTAAAAACGCTGATATCGTTTCCAGCGCTGCTGGGTCAATTGTTGAAAGCGATATCTTAGACCACGAAATAATACAAGAAAATTGGCTAAAACATGAAAAAAGCGGAATCTCAATCGACGAGCCTGTGGAGACAGTAAATCTAGGAAGCATGGAAAACCCTAAGAACCTCAAAATCGAGACTAGTTTGAGTGCCGAGCAAAAACGTGAGATAACCGAGCTATTAACGGAATATGCAGATGTGTTTGCCTGGTCATATGGTGACATGCCAGGGCTAGACCAGTCAATAGTAGTTCACAGGCTTCCCACAAGGGAAGATGTCAAACTTAAAAAACAAAAACTGAGAAGATTTAGGCCTGACATTTTACTGAAAATCAAAGAAGAAGTCAAGAAACTGCTAGAAGTAGGGTTCATTGAAGTATCCGACTACCCAGAGTGGGTAGCAAATATAGTCCCCGTCATGAAAAAGAACGGAAAAGTACGCGTATGTGTAGACTTTCGGGACTTAAACCAAGCCACGCCAAAGGATAACTTCCCCCTACCTCATATTGATGTTCTAGTAGACAACACTGCGGGAAACCATCTCTTCTCATTCATGGACGATTTCTCAGGATATAATCAAATAAAAATGGCTGAGGAAGATAAAACCAAAACGACTTTCATCACAACATGGGGAACTTTCTGTTACAAAGTCATACCCTTCGGTTTGAAAAACGCCGGGGTAACGTATCAGAGAGCCATGGTCGCTATACTTCACGATATGATGCATCGAGAGGTTGAAGTATATGTCGACGACATGATAGCCGAATCCAAAGAAGGAGAAAGCCATATAGATATCCTGAGGAAATTGTTTAAACGACTAAGAAAATTCCAGCTCAAGTTAAACCCAGAAAAATGTACTTTCGGGGTCACAACAGGGAAATTGTTAGGGTTTGTCATAAGCCAGGACGGCATTAAAATCGACCCTGACAAGGTAAAGTCCATATTAGAATTACCTTCCCCATGCTCCGTTAAAGAAGTAAGGAGCTTGCTGGGAAGATTAAATTATATAGCTCGTTTTATCTCACAGCTCACAAACAAATGCCGGCCATTATTCCGTCTATTGAAGAAGAACACCACAATAGAATGGGACGACGAATGCGAAGAGGCATTCAAAACAATCAAAGACTATCTTACAAAACCTTCGGTCTTGATAGTCCCAAAACAAGGAAAGCCCTTGTTCTTATACCTCACTATACTCCTTGAATCCATGGGATGTGTGCTGGAGCAGAAAGATGACGAGGGAAGATAGCGTTCCATATATTATCTGAGCAAGAAGTTCACAAATGGGGAACAGAGGTACTCAGAGGTAGAAAAGACGTGTTGTGCGTTAATCTGGGTCATGCATCGACTAAGGCAATATACCCTTTACTACCATATTGAACTGCTAACAAGACATGATCCCTTGAAATACTTGGTAGAGAAACCAGCCTTGATAAGGAGAATCTCTAAGTGGCAAATGCTCCTATCTGAGTTCGACATCACATACGTAAATCAGAACTCGATGAAAGGGCAAGCTTTAGCCGATCAATTGGCGGAACACCCTATCGAGACAGATTCCCAAGCACTACAGGCCCAATTTCCGGATGAGAATATATTGATAGTGGAAGATAGACCAGTAGAAGACTTTGGGATAGAGCAGAAACCGAAATGGAAACTGTTTTTCGATGGAGCTTCCAATGTATTCTGTTGTGGGGTTGGGGCAGTATTGATATCCCCGGACGGCACGCAATTCCCTACAGCGACGAGACTTACATTTCCCTATACCAATAATATCGCAGAATATGAAGCATGTATTCTCGGCCTCAAAATGGCCTGCCAAATGGGAATCCGCGAGTTAGAAGTATATGGAGATTCGTCGCTCATCATACTACAGACAAGAAGGGAATACAAGACTAAAGACCCCAAACCGGTACCGTATCATCAACACTTGACAGAGCTAATTGAAGAATTCAAAGCAATCACTTTCACATACATCCCGAGAACTCAGAATCAGTTTGCAGATGCACTAGCCACACTAGCATCTATGATCCAAATAACAGGGGGAGCCGAAGTTCAACCGATGAAAATAGACATCGAAAGTCGGCCCGCCTACTGTTTAACAATGGAAAAGATACAAGATAACAAACCCTAGTATCACGATATCAAGACCTTTCTCCAAGAAGGTAAATACCCCGAAATGGCTAGCAAGAATGACCAAAGAACACTCAGAAGGTTAGCAAGCCATTTCCTATTAAGTGGGTCCATATTTTACAAGAGATCATCTGATACCACCCTGTTGAGATGTGTGGACAAATATGAAGCATGCGAACTAATGAAAGAAGTGCATGAAGGATATGTGGACCTCATATGAATGGCTACATGTTGGCCCGAAAAATCATGAGGTTAGGATATTATTGGTTAACCATGGAATCAGATTGCATAAAATATGTCAAGCACTGTCATTTGTGTCAAGTCTATGCGAACCGGATCAATGCTCCGCCCAACGAGCTACATTTGTTATCAGCACCATGGCCATTCTCCATATGGGGAATCGACATAATTGGCCCTGTCACTCTAACAGCATCCAACGGCCATAGATTTATACTGGTAGTTATCGATTACTTCACCAAATGGGTAGAAGCTTCATCATATGCCAATGTCACAAAAGGGGTAATAGTCCGCTTCTTAAAAAGGGACATAATAGCCCGATATGGAGTTCCTGAGTCTATCATCACCGACAACGGTAACAATCTCAACAACAAATCGATGACAGGTTTATGTCAACAATTCCACATAAACCACGGAAATTCAACTCCCTACCGACCTCAAATGAACGGGGCAGTAGAAGCAGCTAACAAAAATATCAAGAAGATCATCGAGAAAATGACAATAACTTACAAAGATTGGCATGAAATGTTACCGTTTGCTCTCATGGCTTATAGGACTTCAATAAGAACATCCACAGGAGCCAGCCCTTACTCATTGGTATATAGTACAGAAGCAGTGCTACCAGTTGAAGTTGAGATACCGTCATTCAGAATCCTGTCAGAAACTCAATTAACCGAGTCAGACTGGGTAAATAAGAGGCTTGATCAGCTAAATCTGATTGATGAAAGAAGACTTACCGCATTATGTCATGGTCAGTGTTATCAACAAAGAATGGCCCGAGCATTTAACAAGAAGATGAGACCTCGGTACTTTAAAGAGGGGGATCTGGTACTAAGGAAGGTTCTTCCGAACGCCCAAGACTCCAGAGGAAAATTCACCCCAAACTATGAAGGCCCTTATGTGATGAAAAAGGCTTTGTCATGAGGTGCTCTGATATTAACTCAAATGGATGGTCCAGAATTGAGAGACCCCATTAACACAGATGCTGTAAAGATGTACTATCCTTAGGCAAGGAAATTGAAATTTTGCCAATGTTTATGAAAGCCAATGTTCGATATAAATTTCGTCGAGTCAAGTTTTTAATTTTTACAAGTAAAGTTAATATCCCTGAATGATCAACAATCAATTCTCATCACAACAAATATTCCTAAACACATTACCCACCATATCACCAAAGAAAGATAAATGCTGAAATGATAATGAATCTTAATATAGTTTGTGATATAATCCTATCTATTTTTGAACATTAGAACTGAGCGCATCATTAGGATAACATTACCGTCAAAAGAGCCTTGCGCATAAAGAAAGGGAGCACATCAAAATTTTCAACCCCGTGTCAAGATAAGAAGAAATGAAGCAGAAGCAAACCAGCACGAAGGTTCGATTGTTTGTTTGCTATCCACGATAAACTGGCAAGCATATTAAAATAAATAACTATCATCATATTATCACATCATTTAGATCAGGCTGTAGAAAGCATATTCAAAAGCACAAAATGAGTCAGCCCATAGTGGGGCATTTGTCTAAACATTCCCCATAATATGGTAGTCAGCCCAAAAAGGGGCACTTCCCTAGATCTCTTCCAAGGTCAGTCTATAAAGGCACCTTTCTAGATATCATTTTTACATTAGGTTAGTCAGCCCAAGAGGGGCGCTTTCCTAAACATCCTCTCTTAAGGTTAGCCCATAGGGGGCATCTTTTTGAGATATCATTTTTATCTTAGAATAGTCAGCCCATAGGGGGCACTTTCCTAAAACTTTGTTCTCATGGTTAGCCTATAGGGGGCACTTTTTGAGACAAATTCTATCAAGGTTAGTAAGCCTATAGGGGGCACTTTCCTAAAGCCTTGTTCTCATGGTCAGCCCATAGGGGGCACTTTTTGAGACAATTCAATTCCAGTTTAGTCAGCCCATAGGGGGCACTTTCCTAAAACTTTGTTCTCATGGTTAGCCCATAGGGGGCACTTTTTGAGACAATTCAACTCCAGGTTAGTCAGCCCATAGGGGGCACTTTCCTAAAAATTTGTTCTCATTGTTAGCCCATAGGGGGCACTTTTTGAGACATTTCTATCATAAGTTAATCAGCCCATAGGGGGCACTTTCCTAAAAATCTACCTCATGGTTAGCCCATAGGGGGCACTTTTTGAGGCGTTCAATTCAAGGTTAGTCAGCCCATGAGGGGCACTTTCCTAAACTCTCCC
Organism: Laguncularia racemosa; assembly: GCA_037954665.1. NCBI lineage: Eukaryota > Viridiplantae > Streptophyta > Magnoliopsida > Myrtales > Combretaceae > Laguncularia > Laguncularia racemosa. The sequence continues at coordinate 3,930,152 of JBBMOL010000003.1, read as the reverse complement.
GATTAGTCAACTCTTGGGGCACTTTTCGGAAATATTCTTCCAAACAGTTGCTAGTCTAATAAGACGCTTCCGTTGGTAAGTAGCCAGCTCATAAGGGCGCTTCCTGAGTAAATTTTCTTTTCAAGGTTACAAGTCTGATAAGATGCTTCCTATCATTATTTCTCATACATTCCTACACAATGCTTGAGATGTGTCATGTCGCCAATTAGTCAGCCCATAAAGCACTTTTTGGGAAGGAACATCATTCTAAATTGTTAGGTCCATCTTAAATTGTGGGATTATTAGCACATGGAGCATTTTCCTACCAAAAACCTATTTAAAAGGCCAAAAATGGCGTCTTTTTTTTTATCTTTGTAGTCAAGTTTTTCAAACTTTACTACAAAGAGGGGCAGCTGTAAACACCCATTTTTGCCCTAAGAATGAGTAATAATCAATAATAATCGATTTTCAATTTTTTCCAATTTTTCCCAATTTTTCTAATTTAGCAAAAATAATGGAAAATATTCAAAAAAATAAAAATAAATAAGAAAACACATCAATTTTGAAAAATGATTTCAGAAATAGTAATAATAAGGGATGAATAATTTTTATAAATTTTTGAAATTTCAAAAAATACAAAAAATGAAAAAAAATCGCATTGCATAAATGCAATTTGCGATATAAAGAAAATCGGGAAATTGGGCCAGCTCAGCTGGTTCGTACGTGCGCATAGGGAACGTGTGGAGGTTGGAGGTCGCGAGTTTGAATCTTCCCCTCGAGAATTCGATGCAATTTTTTTGCCTTTCGCCTGGAGTTGTCACGTGGCAACGTCCGATTGGCTGAAGGAAGTCACGCGTGTCGCGCGTGATTGTCTTCTTCACCCGGACAGACGCGAGAAGAAGCCGGAGCAAGTCCAACGAAGGTGGAATCGATCTTTTTTTTCAAAATCTTCTAGATTACTGTCAAGATAAAGCCGGATCCATAAGATAAATCAAAGAAAAACAAGAGATCAACATCAAATCGCCGGGATAAAATCAAATCTAAAAACGGAAGAAATTCGGATTTATCCAAATCGGCCGATTTGAGCTTATCCAAGAGGGTTTCTGGACGCCTATAAATAGAGGAGGAAGGGAGGAAGCAAGGAGAGATCATAATTGAGAGAAAGTAAGAAAAGAGTGCAAATTGGAGAGCATCGGAGAAGGACCCAAAACCGCGACCACCGACCGGCGTTGAACTACCACCAAGAGGCAATCTGGGAGTGAACCACCGCCACCATTGGATTCAGCACCCTTGAGAAGCTAGGATTCGACACCTCACCCGTTGCAAAAGGCCGTCGGAATGCCGTGATCGAGCAACCCCCGCTGCCTTGTCTGACCAATCCGACCCGACCCGATTCGACCCGACCGACCCAACCCGCGCACCAACCCGGATCCAGGTAAGTCGGATTTTTCGGATTTTTTTATTTAATTTACTTATTTTGTTTATTTATTTATTCCGAATTGATTTATTATTTTTTATTTATTATTTGTCATTTATTTAGCTATTTATTTATTTGTTTTTAATAAATAGGAAAATATAGAAATTAGATTTTTCTAGAATTTAATAAGGTAGAAAAATAATAAATAAGAAAAAATAAGAAAAAAAAAGAAATAATAATAATAAAATATAGAAAATAATAAAAATATTAGGAAAATAATTAATAAAATTTTAGATCTCAAAATAGGATAGATAATAGCTTAAGATAAAAAATCACAAAAATTTATAAAAATCACAAAAATTTTAAAAAAACCATAAAAATCATAAAATCATAAAAATCATAAAAAAATCATAAAAATTATAAAAAATCATAAAAATCACAAAAATCATGAAGATTCATAAAAATTCAAAAAAATGAGTTTTAGAACTTAGAAAAATCATTTTTCTTAAAATAAATCCAAAATTGATGTTTTTTCCCTAAAAATCATTTTCAAAAATCAGATTAAAGCTTAGGCTTAGAATTTTTTAGAAAAAATCCCAAAAATGATAAAAAAACATAAATCAAAAGAGATTTCAAAATTAAAATTCACAAACAAACTTAAAGTTTTCAGAAAAGCGAACTACGGCTTGTTTGATCCTGAGTAGCAGGTACGTAGGCACCCATTCGGGTCAACCCATAAAATGAAATAAAAAAATCATTTTCTTGAAATAATAAAAAGTAACAGAAACACAATGAAACACATTTCTAAATAAGAACAATTTTAGGAGATTAGGTGGTAACCATAGGGGTTTTAATAGGTTAGCCTTCGGACTTAGAAACTCTGGTTTTCCCTTTTCCTCTTCACAAAAACGAGAAGAGGAAATAATGACAACTAGTGGTCCAAATTAAGACTAATCCGCTCCTTTAGTCTTAATTCAATATTTCCCAACAACAGTTGGGTGGCGACTCCAAAAATCAAACGAAATTCCTAACTCAAGTCGATGATCTATATTAGATGAGCATAGGGTCTAGTCTAGATCGGATTAGGAATGGGAATTCAAAAATTAGACTCGACACTACTATTCAATCATTCTCTAAGGCTCTTGCTACGACCTTCTAATCAATGCACTCAATCAGACCAACTTAGTATTCAATGGCTTGAGTTATTGATATGAATAGGTCCTAACTAGAGATGTTATATAGTTTATAGGAATGTACAAAGGAGAATTCATATTCATAGGTTTAGTTGGCTAAAATTCTCTTGGTAAGATTCTAGAGTCCTCAAGCCCTTACTATAGTGATTAGTCCTATAACTTAGCTCCTATTACTACTATTCAAGACCATGGGGTTCCTAAAAAAGTTTATTCCACTAGAGAACTTTGTTAAGAGATGCTCTAATGATTAGTGCATAATAGTTCTCTTAACTCTTGAAAAGGAATTGGATGTGTTTTGATTCTAACTAATAAAAATCTCGAATTTAGGGTTTTCAAACTAATAAACTAAATAAATAAGGCATTTTTATGGTGTTTTTGGATCTTTGAAATAACTATACATAAAAGGGACAATGAATCAATATTAAATATGATGCACCAATCTTAAAATGAAATAGGTTTAGATTAGATGGGCTATTGATATGATGCATGATCAATAAAACAATCTAAGATCTTAAGTAGATATTAAAATGACATATGAAATCTAAACAACTAGTTTAGCACAACCTAAACTAGATTGATGAGAACTCAATAAAATAAAAATGACATAGTTACTCAATACTCAAAAATTAGGAGAAATTCATCTCACTATCCTATAACAACCAAAAGGTTTAATAATAACTCAATTAATTCATTCCATCAACTAGTTACATAAGTTACTTGATTATATGCTAAGAAATTAACCCTAACATACTATGAAAATAACAACAAAAAAGGAAAGTAATTAAAAGGAATGAAATAAGAAACTAAAATAAAATGTAAAGAAATGGCACCCTTGGTCTTAAGGGCAAATCACATGTTGATAAGGCAACTAACCATAAGTAGCTAATCACACCTTACATCATAGTGGACCATCTCTCTCATCTAGGTGCATGGCTGATCTTATAATGTTTTGAATGGCTTCTATTGGTCTCAAATGTCTAAGTGGTAAGCCTAACTCAAAATTCCTATCATAACCTCTCGCATAGAAAACATTGTTCTTGATTCTTAAAGTTAAAACATCTAAAAACACCCTCATAGGTCAAAAACTAATTTACAAATTCAAACTTAAAAATATAATTTCAAATAAGGAGACTATAGGCCTAGAAGCATAATAATTATTCTTCCACATATCATGCACCCTATCAATAAAATTCATTATAGCTAGATGCACTTTAAAGAATGATACTAGTATAATAAGTTGATTGTTCACCTCATGTAATAGCGGATCTTCTAATAATATTTCAGCACATGTTGTATGGTTGCTGATAACAAAGGGCTAATCTTCATCCACTTAATCAATAAGGACACATACATGAACTGTAACACCTTACACTTATGATTATATACTCTTCTCATCAATTGTTTTGTCATACTCATTACTTTTTTATTCCAATCCTACTAATTCCATTATCACTATATCTCTAGCTACTTTCAATTACCAATTCTACATCCAATTCTTTAACAAATCTACATCTTATTTTAGCTTTTCTGGATTCTTGGTCATTAAAGTGAATTTTCTCCCCTTGCTAAAACAATATTGATTCATTATGGAATCATGCACCACATTTAAATACGCTTGCATAACTTTTCCAAATGTATATGGCAATCATTCATAAAGGTAGCACCACACAAAATTATATACTCAAAACATTCCCAAAAGAGAATATAGCATTTGCTTGTTTCATTATTCGAAATATCTAGTATAAACATGGGTGGTATACAACTTCTAAATCAATTTTCTCCATAGCATATTCTAAAATCAAGTTAGAAGCGTTGTTATTAATAAATAAATGATAACCATATTCTTGAATCTTAACATGTGTGTGAAAACCATATTTCATATCTTACACCACTCTAACTTAATCCAAATCCAATGAATCAATAATTCAATCTACCAACAACACCAATCACCCAAATGCAACAACAACAACAAACTCTTGAACCCCTCTACCAACAATCAAAATTTTTTTTCTTTTTTATAGCTCTCAACCCTATCTCTAAATCTCCATTTGATGAAAATAAAATGAAGTCAAACCTTTCACAAAATTTCTTCAACAAAAAAGTGCATCCCTCAAAAGCTTCCAACTAATAAAGGATCTCAAACCTAGTGTTTTCAAACTAATAAAATAAATAAAGAAGGTGCTTTTGGATATTTAAAATTACTAGAAAGAAAAAGGATATATGTAAATCAATACTAGATATGACACATTTATCATAAAAAAAAAGTAATATAAAAAGGTTTTGATTGAATCAATAATTAATATGATGCACGATCATAAAACATTCTCAAATGTTAAATAGATAAACAATATTGATGCACGGTATCTAAATAAATAGTTCACTATGACCTAAACTAGGTCAGTAAGAACTTAATAGAATAAAGAGAATATAATCACTCAATACTTAAGAATTAGAAGAATTGCATCTTACTAACACATAATAAATAAAGAGAACATAATCACTTAATAATCAAGAATTAGTGAAATCTCGCTCACTAATCCATAATAGCCAATAGGTTTTAATTACAACTCAATTTATTCACTCATTCTATCATTTGATTACATAATTTACCTATTTATAGGCTTAGAAAATAAACCCTAACATACTATAAAAATGTTAACATATGAGGAAACTAATGAAAAGAAATAACATACTACCTAGTCTGTAATATTCTAGATGGCCTTGTCTTGGTCTCGAATGTCTAAGTGATAAGCCTAACTCAAGATTCCTACCAACTCTAATTTTGACCTTTTTTATTTATTTTTAACAAAAAAAAAGATTGCAAATAGATAAAGCACCAAGGCTATGTTTGCATGCTTACTATGATCAAATCTATATCAAGTATAAATATTATAATCTCAAAAATTTTTAATGATTAAGGATTTTTATTAACAAGCCATGGTCAAAGAACAAAGTAGGTCGGTGGTAGTTGTTAATTGTTATGAAATTTGTCCATTAGAAATGATGAAATCAAATTATATTATAATATATAGTTTTAAAAACACTTACCTTTTTTGTATTATACCATTTTATGGTATAATATCATATCATAACATAATATATAATTTTAGAAGTTGTTGCCATCTATATTCTTTTTTCCATTCATCATTATTTTTATTTATGATATCATTAATTTTCATTAATTACACTTACAATCATTTTTTATTCAAATACACCGTTAATTATCTTATTATTATTATAGATTAACTATTTTATTCATATATAAGAAGTGGTTTCGTTACGGTATTTGTTTTTCCCATTTCTATGGAGAGACATTTTCTTTCAATGAACTTTTCTAATTTCTATAGGCACCATGATTAAATTTTTTGTTTATATTATCTTTTGATTATTAAGGGAAATTTCTAGACATCATCATTTTTGACATGAATTCTTTCCCCCCAAAAAAAATAACTAATTATTGTTGGGAATATAAATTACACTGAGGTACCATACATGAATCTATCATAGATCGACTTTGATATCTACCATGGTTGTTTTGTGAAAGATTTTCAACTTATGCTATGGTTGTAGTGTCTTGAAGAGGTTTATTTTCTGGTCAAGATTAATGAAATTCAATGTTTTTGAGACATCATTGAAGTGAAATTAGCAGACAACTTAAACAACTATTATGGTGGTTTTCAAAGGATTTCTTGGGGGTTGTTTAATAATTGTAGATTTAAAGAATAATATACTTGAACAATATATTGTATTATATAAAGAGTTAATGCTTTTACTGAAGTACCCCATTTTTTATGTTTGCATCCATGTAGGAATTAGATCTTTGTGTACAATAACCGAGAAGCATAAAGATCTTCACACCCGAGACGAATGAGTATCGACTTTCAGTATTTTATGCTAAATAATACTATCAAAAAGAAGAAATCAAAAGATGATAATGTTTTGTGATATTTATTTTGTTTTTCATTTTATTGAAGATTTTTTTTTTTGGCCAAAATTTTATCAGTGAGTTTAAGTTGTGGGATTTCTCTACATAAGTGTAAAGTCATATATCGATTCTTTTCATTGCAATCTAAATATAAATATAAAATTATTTTTACTCTCTTCTATTCATATGAGTTTAATACATTATAATATGGATTTAGGTAAAATTTCATGTGACTATAAATTCCACAATTGCTAGATTAATCCATATGGCTTGATGAAGAATGGGCCAATAATGATTTTTTTAAAAAAAAGAAAAAGAAAACTTAAAATGGTCTAAGATGGAAATGAGGGAATTGCTAAAATATTTGGATTAAATTTAAATTGGACATAAAGATTTTTGTATATTCATTAATCATAAAATGACAAAATGGGAAATTTAAAATGCTCAAAGATAGAAATGAGGCAAAAGCCACAATACTTGGATTAAATTTAAATCAAATATAAAGGATTTTGTATATTCATTAATCATAACTTAACAAAGTTTCTAAAAACTGGAGGTATAGATCAGGATATTGGTAGAGCCTTAAATAAAACAAATATGTTGCATAGGAATCAGTTACATGTTCTTTTGATATATATATCCACTGTATTAATTTAGAAAACCAACAGGGATATGTAAGAAATAATTTTTATATAATATAATATGATTTCCAATAAAAATATAATATAATATACAATACACATTACATTACATCCATGACAAATATCACTACATATTATAATACAATAAATAATGTCAATATTTACTACAAACATAATCACTCATATTTTTGTTATATTTGCCATTAATTTCATCAATTATATTTGTTATTAATTCTTTTTATTGCATAAAACCTTTTATATTGTTGAAAGTAAATATGAAAAAAAAAAGTCAGTTTGTTTTTTATGAAATTCAATGGAATAATAATTTTTTGAATTTAAAAAAGGTAATAATGGTTTGATGAAGATTGGATTAATAATAAAATCTTTTGGGAAAGTGGGAAATTAAAAATGTTAAGGGATAGTAATGGGATAACTGCTGCAATACTAGGATTAAATCAAATACAAAAAAAAAATATAGTTTCATTAATCATGGCTTAATAGGACTTTTTGAGTTTCCAAAAATTGAAGACATAGATCAAGTAATTAGTAGAACCTTTGAGAAAACAAAGAGATGTATCATAATCACTCACATTATCTTGCAAATTATACATATTCACAATATTAATTTGGAAAACCAACAATAATTTTTACATAATATAATATAATTTATTATAAAACATAATATAATGAATAATGCATATTACTTTACATTCTACAATAAATAGCACCATATTTTCTAATATAATTATTGCAATATAACAAATAATATCAGTATTTACTATCAACATAATCACTTATTTTTTTGTTATATTTGTCATTAATTTTCATCATTTATATTTGTTTTAAATTTTTAAATTTTTTATATTTTAAAGTAAACATGGAAAAGTTAATTTGTTTTGCATTGAATTCAAAAGAATAATAAGTTTCTAAATTTAAAAGAGATAATAAAATCATAAATTATTGCCGATTATTGACGTCAATGTAAATTAAGAACTATATTTTGATATAAGGTATTAGTTATGGCAATTTAATTTGATAATTATTAATTTATATTTGTCATTAATTTAATTTAATTATCACTGTTAAGTTACGGTAGAATTTAAGCTTGATTTGATTTAACAATTATTATTGTCATTTAATGGTAGAATTTAAGACGTAGATAGAGATAGGATAAAGGATAACGATAATTTATGGTTTTATTATTATACCACAAAAAAAAATGAAAGGAAATGAACAAAATTTAAAAGTCAATAATTAGTTGTGATGGAAAATAAATTATTCCTTTACTATTCTAGGACTCAAATTTATATTATAATAATAATAATAATAAAATGAAGACTAAAAATATACATTTTTCTTAAATGAGAGTGTATCGTAACACCAGAGACATGGAAAATAACAAAAGTCCCCTAAGCTCATATATAAGAGGTCCTCTTATTTACATTTTTTAAAGCATACATATCCTCACACGCAGATTCCAAAAATATAAATCCCTATAATACGTAAACCCTATAAATATGGAACTTTTTCTTCTTCTTGTTTTTTTTTAATTTACTCAACAGCGTTAATAACACCAAGGCCTTCAAATGTCCGGCTGCTCATGCTCGGATGCACAGAAGTGCTTGTTAACACGAAGCTCTCTACACCAAAAACACCGTGATGAAATCGCTGAGTCAAAATGGCACATTGAAAGCTAGTACGAAAGTGGTGATCAGTGATTATGATTGGTTTCTTTTTATGAGATTTGAATAGAAATGAAGCTTATACAACCTTGAGAAAGGGGCAGTAAATTCATTTATTTACTTATTTTATCCAAGCCCATGTGGATAGACGGACCTCTGTACACATCATTAACTAGAATGGACTGGTTATGAGTTCAAAGAAACTATATACACAGCATTAGCAAATAAAAATAATGAAGGCATCCCACCAACTTAAGAGGTGCCGCCAGGCCATCGACAGTCGACACCATATGCAACAGGTAATGAAGGAATTTAGGCAAGGGGAGGTCCACGACGAGTTCATATGAGATCCTACTACCCAAATGTGTTTTCACCGCTGTATGTAACATAGAGAAACCCATCATCATCCTTCTTTTCATCATATATGGTGGACAATATGGCTCCTGCAGAAGTTATGCAACAACTCTGTCATTCTCTACAGTTTCAAGATGCGGGTACATATTTGTAGGTCCCAGGTGAAACATTTCCATCAAACGGGAAACATATTAAACCAAAGCATTACAACCGAATTATTCAGCTCCAAGAGGAACCACATAGCGAGAGAAAAGGTAAGAGAAACTAGAAAAATCAAATTCCTAAGCAAACTGGCCAAGTGATTTTTCTATGCATGGATGGAAATTATTCAGTTAGACGGTCTGATATGCTAGTCTTTATGAAAAATAAGCCACTTTCTTGTCAACTTGTAGGTGCTTTTTATCTGATTTACCAGATGTCCTCGGATTGAGTACCAAAACTAACATATTTGAAAGAGAGTGAAAGAGAGCACCACCTGTGGGGGGAAGAACGTTGTCAATAAATATGAAGATTGCCTTCTCAGCACTCAGTTTAATTCTCTTCCGGATGACATAAACAAATTGACCAACGGTTAGGTCAGCAGGGACAAGGTATCTGTTATAACAGAGTCACGTTAACAAGGTCCACCCAATTTCACCTACTTAAAAAAATTTCAACAACCTCCTCAAAATTATATGCTATCTGAATTCCTGAATTAGAGCACCATCCAAAGCTAACTAAACAAACCAACTGTAATTATGGAAAGATGCTCACTTCTTCTTGTCAATATTAGGGATGTCGCTCCTCTCAGCCCTTTCCACAATGACCTAAAAGCCAAAGCAAATATTATTAAAGGCAATAGCAAGGGAACATTTGGAATGGTTAGCTAGCCCCAGAATCACACTTCAGATTCAAAGTGACTCAGCTATGTAAAATCAGAGGAAGACACAAGTCTGGGAAGATACATGCCATAAGCATAGTATTTTAAAACCAGTGAAGAGTTACAGGAAAGGGAAAATGTTTCCTATCATCTTATATGTATATGATCTAAATCACAATTTATGTGATCAATTACTTGCACTGACAGGCTACAAGTTCTTAACAAGAAAATATGTAAACAAAATAATAATAAATGTTGACTTAACATTAGGTGTGGAGTTATGAAAGTTTTGTAAATACTCTTACCCCTGGCTTCAATGTATTCCTTTGCTATCCTATCACCCAAAAGGAGAACATATAACAGGACTTCACATGCAAACAACAGTCCCTTTTCCTTTTTTTCTCTCTTCAATAATTCTCCAGATAAGAAGTCCACTCCTAGCACTCATCTTCTTAAGATAGTTTTTTTTTTTTTTTTTCAAGCTGCTATCTCATCAAATTAGTTCTGTGTTATAATTACTGCATACTAGTGTAACAAAATTAGTTTGATAGCAGCCAGAGTTTGCGGAAAACCTCCACTCAGAACTCAGAACAAGCTCAATGCTGTCTGCAGCAAAACTACTACTGCAAGCCAAGTAGAAAGCAGCTCCAGAAGGAACTCTGGATTTTGATAAACTGAAATTAGCGAAGGCGATTCAGCTAAGATAACAGAAAGCACTCAGAATAACTCTTTTTACAGCAACAGTCCATCTCATAATTTTACTAGGAAAAATATAAATTTAATCATCAACATTTGCCACCTTTTCTATTTCAATCCTAAATGTTTAATTTTTTCTATTTCGATCCTCAATATTTGCAAATGTTTGCAAACAACTCTGCCATTAACTTATCTGTTCATATTGACACATGATGCAATCCGATTCGTCAAAATAAGTATAATGTGTCATTCTCTAACAAAAAAATTAACACCGTCACTAAAGAAACTTGTTTGCAAACATTTGCAAATAGTAAAAACTTGAATCCAAAAAAATTAAATGTTTAGAATTGTAAAAGAAAAGATAGTAAACTTTAAGGACTAAATTTGTACTTTTCTCAATTTTATTTGTTGATAGAAAGCATCAACACAATGCAGCCTGGATTTCAAATCCTCGAGTAAAACTGCTATGTTACATCTTTGCTTTTCCTTTAATTTTGAATATCAGAGAGAATAATTATAGGACAAACAAAGCACTAATCTCTACTGGAAGAAAGGAACCAGGCAGGATATGCCTTTAGGAGGTGACACTTTTTTGATAAAATGATTCTTAAAATTCATAACTAAAGTACAGTAGATGTATTCCCATAATTTACCAATAGCAAATGATTTATATCAATCAGTATAAGGGGCAGTTTGGTGACTTTTGCCAAAAAGTTAAGGTAATACAACAGGAAACACAAGGGAAATTTTGGCTCAAACAATCTGTCATTCCATTGATAGTCACATAATTTTGAATATGAGAGAAAATAATTATAGGACAAACAATGCACTAATCTCTACTGGAAGAAAGGAACCAGGCAGGATATGCCCTTAGGAGGTGACACTTTTTCGATAAAATGATCCTTAAAATTCATAACTAAAGTACAGTGGACGTATTCCCATAATTTACCAATAGCAAATGATTTACATCAATCAGGATAAGGGGCAGTTTGGTGACTTTTGCCAAAAAGTTAAGGTAATACAACAGGAAACACAAGGGAAATTTTGGCTCAAACAATCTGTCATTCCATTGATAGTCACATTTTAGAGGACGACCTTATAACTCCCTTGTAAACAACATAGCAACTAACATCAGAAAGGGCAGAAACTGAGACAAATACCAAACAATACACATTTTCAACAAGGATACTAGAACTGATAAGTGACTTCCAAACATTACCACTTTGATATATTTCATCACTTGGTATTGTCTCAATAATCCCTTGGCACACTTACTAGGGGAGGATGATAGTCAACTAATTATATGATCATAACATTAAAATGAACATCATCAAAATTAAATGAGAAAATGTTAGCAAACAAGAAACCAGCTGCGTAGATGTACACAACATCAATCAAATTTCACATCTGGGTTTAAGCAAATCAGAACAAATAATTTTAATGTAAGCAATTTCTTTTATACTAAACATTTCTTTGGGTAAAATCTTTTATACATAAACATTTAATGATAAAGAACTTGTAATCAAAAACCGCTTAAACTACAGCACCACGAGATTCAAATAAAATCCATAATCTCAACTTTTTAAGATAATTCAGAACAGATTATATCCCGACATGTTTAAAGAAGTCCAAACTCCAATGATCAAACTAACTATGATCAGTTCAATTTTTCGAAGACTTTTCGATATGGAGGGCTTTAGTTCTCACCGGAATTCGATCAGGGTACTTATCCCTAATCCTTGCAGACTCCGCACGCCTCTTTTCTGCATAGTCATACAAAAAAACCAACCTAACAGATTACTCAAACCCTCTTAAAATAATAATAATAACTTTAGCATAATTTCAAATTTTCTTAATTGATTCATAATACCGAAATCGTGCTCTTGCTTGAAGGCGCTTCTTGTAGTCATCTTATCTTTGTTAACTTACTGCATAAAGCAAAGGACCAAGCGCATAAGGGTATATTACCACAATCACATAAACATAAACTAATACTGGATTTAATAGACGAAAAAATCAGCAACAAGAGAGTGAACGAAAAATTAAAGAAAGGAACTAACTTTCAGAAGAACCGGTGATGGGTTTGTAGGAGAGAGAAGCAAGCAAGTGGGGGTGTTGACGTGAACTTAGAGAGGAAAGGAAGAAGAAGAATGAGTAATAAAAGAGTGACGCAATATTGTTAATTGAAAATGGAAGTTTCGTCTAGGACAAGGCAAAGGTGAAGCCGAAGGTGAACCCTTCCTCAAGGAATGTCTGTTCCACCCTGTTTCGACTCTTTTTTGAGTCTTCACCAGCAGTCCTGATGTTAAGGCTCCCTTTCTCGCTTCCATTGGAGGCCCTTTGGCAACCCGGAATACTAGGTTTGACCCACCTTTTTCCAACAGCCCATAAGGCCATCCATGTAAATCCACACTTTTGAAACCCAAACATCATCAACGATTTAACATGCGAAGCATCAAACTTTTGTCTCCGAATGAATAATTTTTTGGAAAATATTTTCTTTAGTTTTTCTTGTCTGTTACTATAAAACATACTCAAGAGTAGATAACGTTTTTCCTTTCCAGAAAAATAACTACTTTTTTGCAAAATGAAAAGTCATTTTTCGGATTAATTTCCACAAGAGTTTCAACTTTGAAAAAAAATGATATTTTATTTAATTTTGAGTATGATTGACCTAATAGTCTAATGAGTAGATATATTAAAGAATAATATAGAAAATCAACCAAAAAGGTTGTAATAATGAATTGTTTCAAAATGATTTATACTTTACATTTTTCATTTAATTTAATGTGTTTGAAATAATGTATATATGATTACTTATAGTAATATATTGAAAATAATTTGTTTAGGTTTGACTACAAGTTATATAACATTTGTAAGTCTAACACTTAAAAATGTTATCAACACATTTTAATAAAAACAAGTAAACACATCAAAACATATCTCTCACAAGAAAATATATAAAGGAGAAAACATTTTGCGTTAACAACTGGTTTTATTTAAAATAAATGAGTAAAAAGATTTTATACACAGATAATAGAGATTTGAAGAGTTTGTTTTATGTAAAATCACTTGTCGGCAACAAAGATTTTTTTTTTTTAATATACTCTTAAAAAATAATACATTCTTCATGTATCAAGTTATTTTTATAAAATATGCTAAGTAACATTTTTTTTTTTTAGCTTTGGAAATATAATTTATTGATCAATTAAAATGATAAGCAAATAAAATCATATTTCTAGAGTTATAACACTAATGCAATCCTAGATAAAACAATAATATAGATTATGTGTAGTACTTAAATTTAAAGGATTCTTTCACCTATAAAACTAGTCTTTTATGATGAGCCATTCCCTTAGGCTTAAATTGTAATATTTGGTACTCTCATTGAAAGCTAACTAAGTGGAAGGGGTGATCTAAAAAAGAGCTACCCAAAAAAGGGCAATTTGTTAAAACGAAGTGAAAGCTATCTAAAGTGAGAGCTACCTAAAGTGAGCAATTTAGAATAACCCAACATGGGCATTAGCTTTCAAAGGAAGATAGTAATGTTACAATCTTATATGAAATAGTAGTATGAATTAAGTATAGTATTTAAGTCTAAAGGGTTTTCTTACTTATCAAACTCGTTATTTTGAACGGTTTCTTTCCTTGACCTTGAGTCATAACAAACACTTATGAAGGCTACTTGGAAAAATAATTTTCTATTTTAAAATGCCTAAATCTTTTCCCTAAAAGTACTAAGATTTCCTCAATAACAAGAAGGAGAAACATTGAATTTACAAGACACATTTATACAATTTGTTTATTAGGCAAATTGTTGTTAAATAGAGCTAGCCTTGCATTTAGATAACCCAAGTCAATAGGGGTTCAATTTCACTTTAACTTAAAATTCCTATTTAGCTATTCTCTCTTTAAATTAGTTATTGAGAGTGTACTCTAACTTTAATGAAGAGAGTAGATCCACAAATCCATAGCCAATTGAATGAATCCCCACCCATGGTTGATGAGTCACTCTAAAAAGAGATGACAAAACACTTCAAGAGAAAAAAAAAAAAAATCAAATCCTCCACTGGGCTTAGTTGGGTTCACATATACTTAGTTGCCACAAGCTCCATATAGGCTATATAGTGAGCTACTCAATAGAATCTTTAGGGAAAGGTTTCTATCTCATTCGTGCAACTATTGAATAAGTTTGGTGTAAGCAATCAAGATCCAATGAGAGTATGTGAAAAAAAAAATCTAGGTCAAAAAAAGAATAAGAAGCCAAGTTAATTCATTGTAACAATGTGTTTTGTAAATTTTTAGATTGAAGAAATAAGTGAAAAAAAATAGAAATAAAAAGAAATGAAAGAAAGAAAAGGCAATATGGTTTTATTTTGTATTTGAATACATGATAAGGAAATGCGAAGAAACTTTTCCCTTTCAATTGTTTGGTTTACAACATACTATGGCAATAGTAGGAAAACATTGTTTAAAAGACAATACACATCTTTCTTTCTTTCTTTTTTTCTATTTAATACACTTAAATATTAAGGGAGTTTTTGTAACTTCATGCTCCCCATTTCCTCCACTTTAGTAAAAGGGTTTTAAGTGTGGAAAACTTTCTACTTTTTTTTTTTTTCTTGAATTTCCGTTTTACTTAAAGTATTAAAAATAAAATTTCCATAATTTTCTCATGATTTCCTTTCCTTTTCTCCTACCAAACATAGTGTAAAATCAATTAGACGCTAGGGATACTAAGCAAGGATTCTTTTTCTTCTAACCTTATTAATTTAAAGCCAAATGCTCTGATACTTCACAATCTGATACTCTCTCTTGTTATGAGAAAAAAATCCTATCGGTAGTCATTGTGGAGTTGGTGCTTAGCTTAGTCATCAAGTGAAATTAAGTTTATAAACAAGCTTAAATGTATCTATCCGTTTATTAATTATATTATTATTTTTTTTTACACAAACCCATTTATAATGGTCATTGAATCATTTTCTGATAAATGGATCAAGTGCTTAATTACCGGTCCTACTAACAACATTTTCTAGAAGCCTAACGCTAGAAACAGTCACCCTCAGCCGCTTGGATGTGAAGGATAGTCGTGCAGGTGATCATATCTTGAAGGAAGAGTTTTAGGTTCAGGTGGCATTGGCTACGCGCGTCGAAATCAAAATTTAATTGCTACGATTCGGACAAGGGTGATATTGCTGAGCTTAGAAACACATGTAAGAAGAGATCTTAAGAACCCACAACACCATGCATAAGCACAATCGTAGCTCCGACCATCATAGCGGAGATCAACAACTATTGCTCGTTGGTTTTCAAATAACGATTACCATGTGTAAGACGCTCGGGGAATGTACGACCGAAGATGATAATGGTAAATGGAAATGGGTTGTTGCAGATGGGAGTGGATTGTGACATTGGGTCTCCTGAAGCTTGTGGTGGCGTACAGTAAGAGAAGGAAAAGGATGAACTCACTTTTCCTATTTAAATTTCTAATCTATTTGGTTATTGTTGTGTTGGAATCTTGAGTCATATGTAAAAGAAAAGAAATCAAACTATAGGGGTGGAAGTTGCTTCAATATGACCAATATTTAAGTCAGCATAAGTATAATGATAATATGAGAGAGTGAGAGACTCTACCTAATGCTTATAGAGGGCGATTCTAATATAAATAGTGTATTAATATTCGAGATCCCTTCAAAATTTAGTAAAGGATGTATTTTTACTAACTTCTTTCATTATCCGTCTCAAGTCTTCCATTCTTATCTACTTTGAGGATGCGCATATCCAAATTGTATATCCAAACTGAGCATAAGGTTGACACATGCAAGTTATATCTTAGTAACTTTTTGTCATAGTGGTCTGGAAGAGATCACCTTAGATATGTAGAGTTTGGACGAGGGCTGAAGTAGATCAAGTTGGGCCTCAAGGGTTTATATTAAAAAAAAAAACTCTATCAACGGTTATAATTATAGATATATAATTGTTAATCATAATGTAATTAATTATTGATATTAATATTAATTATTATAAAAAAGTGGCTTCTCGTGATTGGCATGACTTCCATTAGGATGCTCAGTTGATTGTTGCATATTACTTCATCTTTATATATATATATATATATATATATGTCATACACTTATTAGACTAAAATTCCATGCTGGATAATGATGGTTCACTAAGATAACAAAAGGTGAAGGTGGTAATGATACCATGTAAAAGGTTCAGTTGAGTCCGTCAAAGTGTAAAATTGGGAAAAGTAGACGATGGAAGAAACATAATTTTCAGACTACGTGTAGGAAGCTGAAGGATGTGGTATTCATGAAATCGCAATACATATTCAGAGGCTTGAGGGTATGATGTTATAAACTATGTTAGATTGGTGTATAAATGACTTGAAGAAAGTTTGAGAATTTAGATTTAAAGCCTACCTTATAAAGGCTGATATCACCATAACCATAATGGATCCAACTGGCTCCACGGTTTAAAAGATTCCGATGCTCAACCATAAAGATTAAAGAGACAGGAACTAGGATCAAGATTTTTAGTACAGAATTTCGTCAAATAAGAACTAAAAATTTTTGTCCAATCTATATAAACAGAACAATTTTTCATTCAATTTGGCTCTCAAACATTTCAAAACGGTGGCCTTTTTACCCCCCTTGAATGGAACCACCTAGAACCAGTACTAGAGGTTTTACTTTTTAAGCTTCAAGACATGTTGTCTACCTCCCATCTTTTTATTGACATATAGCAATGAATATGTCTATCAAAGATAACCAAGAGACAATTTATATTCCCACTCAATACGTTGTTAGCATCCCTACATTTATATTCCACCTTCATGAAAATATACGATTGATAGAAACATGAAAAGAGATAGTAAATCTAGGAACCTACTGAAGCTTACTAGACCAAGACTCACCTTGGCTAGACTCACCCATGCACTAGAGAACACACACCACAACTTACCATGGCTCAAATGCATGCACCAGACCACACTCACCATGGCTTGGACCCATCATGTCTCACAACCATGACCCAACGTAGCTCAACCATACCTCCATCATTGAACCCACCATGGGTTGGTAGCTCAAACCCATACTCTCCCATTGCCCCAACCTACCATGGCTTGCATGTGCTACCAATCATTGGTTCAACATCAAGGGTTTGGGTTAGGTTCACTTTTTGTTAAGATGGTGGCTAGGGCTTGGATAGAGTATGTGTTACACTCCCACCATCGGCTCCACCAGGAATCACACCTTACGCACGCATGTACCAAAGACATGGAGCCAAGCTTAAGGAAAAGGAAAGGCATGACAGCAACCAGGAGAACGTGGGGAGAAGTGGAGGACGTGACATCAACGAGAAGGAGATGGACAGGGCCCTCGAGGAGGTAGAGTAGTAGGGTAGTGTGAAGGCTAGAGATCTGCCTATACACTAGGGAAAGGGGGGGAAATATGTAACTCTAGGATTATCCGTTTGGCTATA
Source organism: Laguncularia racemosa (assembly GCA_037954665.1). NCBI lineage: Eukaryota > Viridiplantae > Streptophyta > Magnoliopsida > Myrtales > Combretaceae > Laguncularia > Laguncularia racemosa. Next base: position 3,911,921 of record JBBMOL010000003.1, on the reverse strand, counting down.
TATGTATGTAAGCAAAGAGAATGAAAGGACATCTAGAAAATTATAAAGTTAAACTCTCTTGAGATCCTAGGTTCTTTCTTAACGAGCCTAAACAACTAAGTCACCATAGGAAAGCTAGGACGCAAGGCTGGATCTACGACTAAGGCAACCTCTAGCGAATCCCATAAACCTAACACAAGGCAGCAAGCCGCGGCTGCTAACATATTGGTATTAGAGCAGGAGACAATGGCGAATTGGGCTAAGATTCACCAATAGCTGGAAGCCTTGCTAGCGATGCATCAAGACAATCGGGCTCGCTTGGAAAGGATGGAGGCTCGGTAAGATCGTTTCGCCAATCAGCTGGAAAGCCTGACGAAGGAAGCAACACAATCGAGAGAGCAAGGAATGGGGAAGGCAGAAATGGGTAAGAATCTAGCTGAGAGTGGGCAGTCTGACCGAGGTGGCACCCTACCCAAGCTAGTATGGTAGGATTTTCTCAAGTACGATGGCAGTGGAGACCCACTTGGATGGCTCAACCGGTGTAAACAATTCTTCGAACACCAACTCCTGGCGAAGGAGGAGCAAGTCAGAGTGGCTGCCTTCCACCTGGAAGGAGATGGGCAATTATGATTCCTTAAGCTGAAACGGGAACACCACTCCTTGACATAGCCTGAATTCAAACACCTTTGTGATCTTCGATTTAAGCCCCCCATTCAGAGCAACAAGGTGGGCGAATTGTCCAAGCTCCGTCAACTAGGCACTGTAGAGAACTACCAGCGCAAGTTCAAGCAATTAGCCGCCCAAGTGATAGACCTTGCACCCAAACACGAAGTGGCCATTTTCATTAGCGGCCTTAAGGAGGCCATAGCAATTGAGGTGGAACTCCACCACCCCACCAGCTTGATCCAGGCCATGCGCTTCGCGAGGCTCTATGAAAAAAGGATTGTAGGACCAAGAGATGAAAGAGAGATCAAAAGGCCACAAGCGAAAACTATCGAGGTTCCTTCGAGACCCTCGTTTGCCAAGAAGCTGAGCAAAGCTAAGATGGAAGAAAGACGAAGCAAAGGGCTCTATTTTAACTGTGATGAACCTTTCACTGTTGGTCACAAGTGCAAGAAACTGTTCTAGCAGGAGTGGGATGACAATGCCAACTGGGAGGACGGGGATGAGGAAGTCAAGGAGAACCAGTTGGAAATCTCCTTGCAGGCCATGGTGGGCCTCCCATAAATGCAAACCATGAAGGTACACGACCAAATTAAAGGGTGATTCATGGTGGTACTGGTGGATTCAGGAAGTATGCATAGCTTCATGTGTGCGAACTAGTCGTAGAATTAGGCCTCACCCTGCAAGTACAGGAAAGGTTAAGAGTGGTAGTCACCAATGAGGATAAGGTAGGAAGCGATGGAGTCTGCAAGGGGATCCGGTTAGAGTTGGGAGGAAGTGTGTTCACCACTGACTTGTACTCTCTACCCCTATGCGGAGTAGATGTGGTCCTAGGAGTAAACTGGCTTCGATCTCTCGATCCTATCTCTTGGGATTTCACTACGATGAGGATGTGTTTTGAGAAGGGAAAGGAAAGGGTAGAGCTGCAAGGTAACCTAAGAATTGCCATGCTTCTGGGAACTGTGTCCTTGGTCAAGGACGACGACGGACACAACAAACTACAATCCCTCCTGGCAGAATTCCAAGACATATTTCAACCCATATTGGAGCTGCCCCCAACCCGAAGGTACGATCATGCCATCAAGCTTTAACCTGGAGCCCCCCTAGTGGTTGTCCGACCTTACAGGTACCCTCACGATCAAAAGGACGAGATCGAGCGACAATGTGAGGAGATGTTAAAAAGGGGGTGGATCCAGCCTAGTTGCTCGACCTTCTCGTCCCCGGTGATGCTAGTAAAGGAAAAGGACAACTCCTAGAGGTTCTACATCGACTATTGCGAGTTGAATGAGAAAACCGTAAAGGACAAGTTTCCCATCCCAGTGATCGACGAGCTTTTGGAAGAACTCTTCAGGGCGTGCTACTTCTCCAAGATGGATCTGTGCTCTGATTATCACCAGGTTAGGATGTGGGAAGAAGATGTAGAGAAAACCGCTTTTCGAACTCATCACGGGCACTTTGAGTTTTGAGTCATGCTGTTCGGACTCACGAATGCACCATCCACATTTCAAGCCCTCATGAATGAGGTCTTCCCATAACAACTACGGAAGTTTGTGTTGGTTTTCTTTGACAACATCCTCATATATAGCAAAACTTAGGTAGAGCATCTTCAACACTTGAGAAAGGTGTTCTCCTTGTTGCGACAGCACCAACTTCGGCTTAAAGCTTCCAAATGCTCTTTCGCCCAACGACAGGTTGCCTACCTAGGTTACCTCATCTCCTATAAAGGGGTAGAAGTGGATCCACAAAAGATCGAGGTAGTGCTACAATGGCTAAAACCAAACACCATCTGAGCACAAAGGATTTTTGGGCTTAACAGGGTACTATTGAAATTTTATGAAAGGCTATGAGATCATTGCGAAACCACTAACATGAATGCTGCGGAAGAACAACTTCGCCTGGACCCAAGAATCGGATCAAGCCTTCAAAGCCCTCTAGAATGCCATGACACGCGCCCCCGTCCTAGCACTGCCCAATTTCAACCAGGCCTTCGTGGTGGATTGCAATGCCTCGGACACATGCATTGGGGTAGTGTTGCAGCAGCAAAACCAACCAATAGCGTTCTTCAGCCGCCCTTTTGCTCAAAGGCATCTCAAGTTAGCAACATACGAGAAGGAACCGATTGGCTTGGCCAAGGTCGTTCACCATTGGCGATCCTATATGTGGGGACAGAGGTTTGTAGTAAGGACAAATCACTATAGCCTAAAATTCTTGCTGGAGCAAAGCGTATCCACATCTCCCTAGCAACATTACATCAGCAAATTGTTAGGCTTGGATTTCGAGATCGAATACTAAGCTAGCCGCAGATGCTCTGTCAAGATGCTAAGAGGAGATCACTGCCACCTTTGCCATCTCCGTTCCACAACCTCAATTGCGAGAATTGGTGAGGCAAGTGATCACCTCCTCCCCAAAACTATAGCAGCTAGTGAATAACATCCGGACCAAGGAAGTAAGGCCGGAGTGGTCATGGCAACAGAGGCTCATCCTATTCAAGGACCGCGTCTTCCTGCCGCCCACCTCAGTGCTATGCTCAACCATTATCCAAGTTGTTCACAACTAATGCCATGAGGGATATCAACAAACCTTCCATAGGCTCACATGCGAGTTTTACTGGAAGGGAATGAGAGGACAGGTGAAGGAGCTGGTGCGAGGTTGCCCAACTTGTCAACGTTACAAGGCTGAGCATCTGCAACCAACAAGTCTTCTCCAACCGCTACCAGTTCCCCATCAAGTATGGGTAGACATTTCCATAGACTTCGTGGAGGGACTCCCACGCTCGAATGGGAAATCAATCCTACTCGTGGTTGTGGATTGGTTCTCTAACTATGGCCACTTCATGGCCATGAGTCACCTTTACTCAGCTGTTACAATTGCACGACTGTTCTTCGACACAATTGTGCATCTTCATGGGATGCTGGAGTCTATCATGAGCGATCGGGACACCACCTTCACCAACGCCTTTTAGAGAGAATTATTCCAACTCTAAAGAACAACCCTTTCCTTCTCTTCGGTGTATCACCCTCAGAGTGATGATCAGACGAAGGTGGTCAACCGAACGTTAAAGGTTTACCTTCGCTTCTTCACGGGAGACCATCTTCAGAAATGGACCGAATGGGTAGTGTAGGTAGAATATTGTTATAACACCAACTACCACTTCGCCCTGAAAACCACTCCCTTCTAAGTAGTCTATGGCCAACATATCCCCCCCCAGGCTCTTTCCCTATTCACCAAAGGACACCAAAGTAGCGGTAGTGGACATAGCTATATGAGAACACGACAACATGTTGGCAAAATTAAGGTTGCAACTAGAACAAGCCCAGCAAACATTAAAGCGCCACTACAACACGCACCACCAGGACATCCACTTCGACAAAGGCAACCTAGTTCTCCTCAAATTGCAACCTTACCACCAAGCATCCATGTGCAAGCGAACCTTAACGAAACTAGCTCCTAAGTTTTATGAGCCATTCCACATAATGGAACACATTGGATCTGTGGCTTACAAGCTAGAATTATCCCAAGAAGTCAAGCTTCATCCTGTCTTCCATATATCCAAACTTAAGCGCTTCATTGGCACTCCTCTAACTCAACAAAAACTACCAAAGATCACCAAATGGTGTCTCATCCCAACACCCCAAGCGATATTGGAGTCACGCCACACAAGCTCACATCCTAAGGTCCTAATCCACTGGAAAGGATACTCACCTACTGAAGCCACCTAGGAAGAGGCGGGGATGATGTGTAACTGATATCTCAATATGGCACATGAGGTCATGCACCACGTCGAAGGGGGTGTGATGTTACACTCCCATTGCCGGCTCCACCAAGAATTACACCCTACGCACGTGTGTACCAGAGACGTAGAGCCAAGCCCAAGGAAAAGGGAAGGTGTGACAGCAATCAGGAGAATGTGGGGAGAAGTGGAGGACGTGAAATCAACGAGAAGGACGTGGAGAGGGCCCTCGAGGAGGCAGAGTAGTGGGGTAGTGGGAAGGCTAGAGATCCGCTTGTACGCTAAGGAAAGGGGGGAAATATGTAACTGCTAGGATTATCCACTTGGCTATAGATATATGTACGTAAAGAGAATGAAAGGACATCTAGAAAATTTATAAAGTTCAACTCCCTTAAGATCCTAGGTTCTCTCTTAACGAGCCTAAACAACTAAGTCACCATAGAAAAGCTAAGACGCAAGGCCGGGTCCACGGCTAAAGCAACCTCTAGCGAATCCCATAGACCCCACACAAGGCAATAAGCCACGGCTGCTAACAGTATGGTTGTTAGGGTGACAAAAAAAGCGTGAACAGGTATTGTCATTTCAACTGTATTATTAGTCTATCTATTCCTCAGGTATCATGTTTCTTCTAGAACAAATTGAATATCATTCAGACATGTTGCCATATAAAGAGTAAGTGAACAGTTAGTCTAATGGAAGTCAGGATATCTAATACAAGCAAAACAAAGGCTACGGATACAATTTTAAAGCTCACTTCTGTTCGGTTCTCACCTGTTTCCTCACTTTCACTGTTTCTGGTGGGGCATTGCTGCCATTGCCAAACAGTGGCGAGCCACAGTTATGTAACAAGCACATTCAACAACTATGTTGCGTTGGCTCATATAGAGTACATCTTAATCTAATAAGAAGAGCAGAGAACACTAGCACTGGCCATAAGTCTTGCATAAAAAATCTGGCAAAGCTTTAAGGCCACAAATATCAAGTATTCTATAAATCCATCATAGGACAACACCAGACAATCTCACCTTGAAGCAATTTAGACTATACTCATATCATGGTTTACACACTTGATTGCTTGAATTTTCCAACCATTTACACCATATAAGCAAATCTAACCACCAACAGAAGCAGCATGCTTTGGACGATTTCGAACAGAAAAGCCAGCATGCCAGGCAACTCTCATAAGCTGCACGCCAAGTATAAGGACCCACCAACAAACCAAGCCCCTTATTGTGTGTACCATCCAACCAGGAGCATTCATTTCAGCTCCAAGTTTTAGCCCTCTCATAAGCTGCAAGACACGGTATGCCTCATACACAACAGGAGTCACGAGCCAAACTGGTGATTGCCAATGCCATGTCAACAGCTCTGTCAGGACTTGCACTAACAAAAGCAGCAGGTATGGACCCAACAGAACTAAGAATGGGATAAAGGGCAGTTGAGGTTGGAAGAAGCCCTTTCGAGATCCAAGCAAAAGCATCATTGGAATGATGAATCCAGTTAATGAAGCAATTACATTCCAAAACTTATAGCTGAAAGGAGACTTGCTTTTGCAAACTTCTGCTGGATTTGACGGCCGGCCACATGCATCAGCCATCAAGAGAAAAAGTGTAGCACCAAGGTTAAAGATGCAGTCAAGTCCAACCAAAGAAAGCAAGCTAGCTATATTTGGACCAATGAATATTGAAGAAATTGGCAGCCATAATGTAGGTACCATGCCAGTGGCGAGGAGAAGAGAAGGACCCAGAATCCAAAGTGGCCACTTCAGAAACTGAATCTGAGGCGTATTTTTTTCATTCGAATCAGTGATTTCTACCTCGTTTTCTGCTGGTGCTTCATAAGTGCTCTCTGACTTTAAAGTTTGAAATACATTGGTGCTTTCAGGAAGAAACTTATTGTGCTCATTGTTGTCAGGATGATAGGTGACAGGTAGAGGTTCCTGTGGGGACAAGTTATTGTAACAGACACGGGAATGCTTGAAGACACGATGAGGAGAGCTGACAACAGGGATCCTATTCTCAAATTTCAACGATTTCCGGTTCCATGAATTGATCTGGGCAGAAGAAACACTTGATACACCAGGTAGATGTTGACTTAAACATACCATTGTCCATTTCATGACAACTTCGTCAGCTTTGAATCAAGCAATCAACTGTCTGAAGCCAAATCAGTATGCAAATATTTAGTATCAACAAAGAAAACATCATATGATATCTTATATCTAGATAAATGCCATCAACATTGCAAGGATTCAAACGTAAACTGACGATGTCTTCGCTGCAGGGAAAAAATAACAAAGCACTTGTTGAAAACAGAACCAGCCAAACTACAAACTCATCAAGCAGTTCCTCTGAAACATTATAAATCTAGGCTAATTTAAGAAGCCACAAATGGGGTTGCCGCATTTTATTATAGATTTTATCAATAACGAACAATGTAGATGGTGCGATTGAAATGCATTAGCACACACAACCTCAGTACTCCTACTACAAAGATAGTCAACAGGTACTCAGTTCAAATTTCTGCATCGTCATCCTATTCTATCTAATTAATTATGTGATCCATTTGATGGCTTTAGTCAAGTACCAACCTACAATACAAATAGGAGAGTTTCAATAATAAATATAAAAAGCCCGAAACATATATACAAAGCTTAGTAAGATGTCGAACCCATGAACTTATTTCAAGCAACACAATGTTCATAAACATATTATGAAAACTCATGAAAAGAATTCTAGCATAGAAGCAATTCTCGAATAGACGCTGTGGTTTTACTCAGTTACTTATAACGAAAATGCAAAAGGAAAATTACTTAAAAATATCAGAGTTTAGTGTCCAGATTTTTTTGAGCCCAAGAAAGCTCCTGGAACCTCAGATTATCAAATATCACAATTGAAAGAAAGACACAAAACCCCAACACACCCACCAACACCCAACAAAAAAAAAAAAAAAGGTGAAGTAATCGCCCTAAAGTTAGATTTTATAGTCAAATAAATTTAATTGAAGCTAACTTACAAATATTTTTCAATAATTCGGACTAGCGGAGTCGAGGGCAAATCATTCGTATAAATAAATCGGGTGGGGAGAGAGAGAGAGAGAGAGAGAAGTAAAGGATATAGACAAGAAATACCAGCGCTGGGATGCTGAAAGAGGCTTCTCTTGAACTCTTCTGGGTCCTCGACTTCAGTTCTACCGACTCCGATCTTCGGGTGCGGTCGTTGGCTCTTTCTTGACCTCGTACAGAAAATTCCCGGTCGAATGATAGAATAATACTGAAACGCATGGAAAAATAATATGACGAGCGTGCTTATTTTGGCATTCTCAAGCCCTTTTTTATCTGTACCTTTTTTTCCTTTCTTCTCTTCCTTTAATTTTTTTAATTTTATTTTAGGAGTTGGTTGCAGCGTTGGTAATCAAAACCCGAACGTAAATTCCAGCCATGGTATAAAATAAACAGGTTAATATAAGTAAAAATTAATATTAGATATAAATAAATTAAATTTATTTAGATAAGATAAAATTTATATTTGGATTTACATTTAATTTTTAAACTTATTTATTAAATAAATTTCATAAATCAGTCATGAATTCGATGTGTAAATCTATTTAATATTAATAATATATATTTTTTTAAATTCCTAAGCGCTATTAATTTTGTTACTTAGGATTTTATAAGCCTTCTACACCACTAGCAATACATTATATCTCCTTCTCTCCTTTTTAGTTATTTTACCTCTCTTTATCATCTTTTCTTTTTTCCTCTTTGAATAAATTCATTTTTTTTAATAAATCTCTCTTCTTCATCTTTTGACTATTTAAAAAGCACTACGTCATCATTGGTATAGAGTTATGCTTAATAATATTGGGAATAATGATAAAGGTAAGTCAATATTTCTTTCTCCCTCTCTTCAGTGATAAGTGTTCTATGTAATTCGTGTCAATAGTATCGGCCTTTAGATTTGTTAGGGTTTTAACTTATTATTAATATTTATGTTATTTTGAAATTTTTATTAAGAGTTAGGTTCAATTAGTTTATAAACATGTAATAAGAGTTTTGAGGTGGTATCAAATTTAAACTAGAGTTATATTTAGATAAAGAGTGACACATAATGGTTGAATTAGATGTATTGAGTTTTCAAAAAACCAATTAATTTTGATATCCTCAAGTTGTAAAAATGGTACATAATATCTTAGGCATACCAATATCTATGATAGCTTCATAATCTGCATATAGTATTAGAGGTTGAATCATTTATCAACATCACAATTTATTGAAGCAAAAAAGTGTAGAAACTCTTTTATGTATAAAAGATTGACTTTATAAAAACGTAGATAATAAACTAAACTATCTTTATAAAATTTCCAATTATATATATTTTCATTGATATTATTCTTTTTAATGTATAGATTCTTTAACTATCTCTCTTAAAGATTTAATTAAAAATGTTGAGTCATCAATTTAGGTCAATTCAATTATATTATGGAACCTGTGAATTTTTAGATTTGTTATATTTGATAAGATTTTACTAAAACTATTATGTTAACTTTCAAAGCCTTATGTTATTAGTATTTGTGGAGGTTGATTTTAGGAAGAATTATACTTTTAGTTTTCAATATTTAACTATTTTTCTATTTGAGTTTTTAATTTTTTTTCTTTCTATTTTAGTCTCCAATATTTTAAAAACCTTGCAAAAATAAAACTTCTATTAAATACATTAAATTTGTTGTTCACCTTAGAAATGCATTAGTTTTCGATTAGTCTTTGACTAGTTAGCTAAGAGAATTAAGAAACACACAATTTTTCTAACCCATTTTCTTAATTTTAATTACTATTCCTTTATTTTTCGTTATTTTTTGTTATATTACATCATTATATATTTTAATAATGTAAATAAATCTATTTAATTCTATCATTTTGTTATTTTAATTATCGTGGATTGATTTGAAGTTGATACATATCACGAATAGATGGAAAATTTAATAGATTTGATAAAATTCTTTTTTTATAAGTTTTTGAATAGGGATACAATCAGGGCGAGTCGTAATAGGATACCTACCCCAACCAATTCGATAAAAACCCTATAGGGTTTAAGGTCGGGTTTGGAACATGGAATAAAACCTGATAGAGTTTAAGATCGAGTTCTAGGATTTAGAAAAATTTGATGTGAAAACCCGACCCGATAATTTAAAAAAAATAATAAATTAATGTTATAATTTATAATCAGTATATTTTACTTTATTATTATTATTTAATTAGGTATATTTTTATATTTTATTTTATTTTTATATATTTAATTTTTCTCTTATTTTCATCACAAGTAAATTAATAATAAATTAAAGAAATGACATATGAAAATAAGTTGAAGTAAGGAAAAAAAGATTTAATCGCCATTCAAGTCAAGTTAAAAAAAAAAAAAAAAACCCTATTTGGTTGAGGCGAGTTTTGGGTATGTAATTCTTTGCTTGGTCAGGTTTAGGTTTCAATGAACTCATCCCAAACCCAGCCCGTTTACATCCCTACTTTTGAAATTTTGATGATTTAAATAGAAGAACAAAAAGGTTGCGAACTGAAACAAAAAAGTAAGTAAATATTGAGAATTAAAATGTATTTTTTCCTTAATTTTATTATCGATCTTTTTACTTTATATATATAAATATTTTATAAACTTATTTATAACTTTTTTAATCAATAAGCAGGTCCAACCTAAATACAAAGCACACTTATTAAATAGGTTAAGTCACGGGTTTAGGTTATTATATACGATTAATAAATGGATTGTGTCATTAATTGAGTTTTTTTTATATATATGATTATGTTTAGACACAAATATGAGATACGGCACAGTAACACAAATTGTCAAGCTTAGTTGATTGTTGTTTTCAAATTGTTTATTAAAATACCCTTATATATGTATAAGAAAAACATATAACCGCAATGTTGGGGGAAAAGAAAAAAAAAATGCATTTTTTAAAAAATCCTGAAAAATACCATGCTTTTGAAAATGATCCTAAAAGTACCATAACACAATCTTAAATTTAATCTTACTTTTTGTGAAAATTAACATTCCATTATTTATTATACTATAAAAATTTCTTTTTATCCATTTTAAATTAATGCCAACAATACCTCTTACCCAAGCATAGTAAATAAAGCCTAATAACAATAAAAGGAGCCCACTTATAGTAATTACTCAAACTTATAGTACACGTATCCCCATTCTAGTAGAAGTAACCCATTATAGTAAAAACTTAGTCAATTGTAGGTTGTCGACAACGTACTTTAGGCTGTCAACAACATATAGTTGTACCTTAACTATTTTTATCAAACTAATTACTATTGTTAGGTACTAACAATTACGACATCTCCCTTTGTTGTACTAAACTCTTTTAGTACACTAGCAATAAGATTTGGAGCACAGCTTGTATCTAACTGCAACAAAGAAACAATCATAATGAGATAATCCAACATTGCTAATGTACAATATATTGAATTCAAAGAGCCCTTTAAAAGTTATCTACACCAAGTTACCAATGTATGATTCTTTGAACTTCTTATACTCTATAGAGCTATCCATACCCTTTTATATATATTACCTCTTACTTTCTTCTAAAAATTTGTGCCACTTTTCATCTCTTCTTTTATGTGACTGCAACAGTAAAAATCTTGGGTTATATCTTATGACATAAAGGACCTAAATTTGTACACCTTCCATATTCGTTTGATCAAAATTTATTACATCTTAACAGATTGTATAAATTAAGCAAAAGGCATTTCAAGATATGCCTCTTTGTGGCTTAACCCTTTGTCTTCAACTTACTTCTTGCATTCATCCCTACTATAAAAGATAAAACGTCATCAGCAAATGTTTCATGAATCGTAGAAGTAAACATTTAGCATTGATTAGATATAGAATTACTTACTAGAAATGCATCAATGAGGTCATTGGATGTTTCATTATGATCGCACTAATTCAACCACCTATCATAGATTGGAATGGGTTAAGATATGATAACTAACATGATATTGATATGAAAAAAATCATCTCAACTAAGCACCCTTGAAAAAAGGAAATTAAAATAAAATTTCACACACACATACAAACTATAGACAATCGTTATTATTATAGTAACTATTGCTAGTATTTAGTGATTCTATCTATGGTTATTATTGGAAAGTTTTATTGAGTATTTGATTTTAAATGAACTGTCAATAGGAGCTAACTGACTAGTTGACAAATTATACAAGAGCACCTTCTCAAGGAACATTCACTTCATAGCCATCGACATTATCCAAATAGCCATCAATAGTTATCAAGTGATTGGTTTCCTCAGAAGGTACTCTTAAATTATCTATCAATAAGTCATGTAGCTTTTGTTGACAATCCATCTAATACTGTCAATAAATATGTTGATAGTTAGGAACAAACAAGAATGCAAAGACCATGACAAATTAATGCCTTTACACATGCATTGCAAATCAACAATTAAACCCTAATTTCAAAATCACTGCCCTAATTGATAATCTATAAAAGAAACCCTAGATCTCCCATAAACAATAAAATCTAACTTACACAAATAGAGAATTATAATTGAAAATAAACTTACATACCCAGAAAACTAAATCCATGATCCTTGATTGCATGAAGAAACCCCTCTTTGAATGCTTGTAGAAGCCTTTACTGAAGATCTAGGGATTTTAATTAGGCTTTAGGTTTTTTATTGAAGGAGAGGGTATATTATAAATGATCTAGAGGTTTACTGAGGGATTTTGGGTTTGTACTAGTGTTTTGGGTGTTCCATTATAGATTTACCACTTGTTTACGTCGTTGAATGGAATAAGACTGTAATGGAATTAGAATTACTACTAAATGAAATAAAGTTGTAATTCGTATTATCGTATTCACTTTATTGCTATTGAATTAATATTACTGTGTTTAGTTGGACGAATTGAGAATTGAATGGGTATTGCTTAACTGAGGACAAGATGAAACTATCCCTTAGATTAATGTTGCAAAATAAAAAAGAAATTAAACTTGTAGTTCAATGATAAGTGCGACGGAATAGTAACCTTGACAACGAACAAACGACAAACGACAACGAATACACGACAGACTTGCAATTCTTAGGCGAACACACAACAAATCTACGAACACTTCAAAAAGTAACATTGACAGCAAATAGAGCAGCTACGATGACCATGGTGAACACATGCGAACATTGCACACACCAGATCCGACCGAAGACACCACAGACACGAGGCTCCGAGCTCCGATGAGGTTGCAACAGTTGAGATTTGCTTTTCCATGGCCGAATCTCGCTGGTTGGAGGTTGAGATGATGATGCCCGACATTGATGCAGTAGTAGCGAGGTAGACACGGCACGGCACTCATGATTTGCTCTTCCAAGTTGCTTTTCCCTCTTTCCTCCTCGATCAATTTTTCCTTTTTCAACACATGTAGGCCAAGATGCAGTAGAGGCTAATTTGGGAAAATATTGCAATAGTACTTATGGAATTAGGATTTCGGGCTCGTTAAAAAAAATTCCAATTTGCTATTTTACTACATTGTAATTGTAAACACCCAATTTTTGCCATAAGAATCAATAATAATCAATAATAAGCAATTTCTAATTTTTTTCCAATTTTCTCTAAAAATAATAAAATATTCAAAAAAAATAAAAAATAAATAGGAAAACACATCAATTTTGAAAATGATTTCAGAAATAGCAATAATAAGGGATAAATAAATTTTAAAAATTTTAGAAATTTCAAAAAAAAAACAAAAAAATAAAAAAAATCGCACTGCATATATGCAATTTGCGAAGTAAAGAAAATCAGGAAATTAAGCTAGCTCAGCTGGCACGTGTGTGCGCCTGGGAACGTGTGGAAGCAGAGGTTACGAGTTTGAATCCCCCGCGTGCACTCGGCAAAATTTTTTTCTTTCTTTTCCTGGAGCTGCCACGTGGCAGCATGTGATTGGCCGGGGAACGTCACGCGTGTCGCGCGTGATCGTCTTCTTCGCCCGAACAGGCGCGAGAGGAAGCCGGAGCAGGTTCGACGAAGGCGGAATCATTCATTTTTCCTCAAATCTTTTGGATTGCTGTCAAGATAAAACCAAATCTATAAGATAAATCAAAGAAAAACAAGAGATCAACATCAAACCGCTGGGATAAAATCGAATCTAAAAAACGGAAAAATATGGGTTTATCCAAATCGCCGGATTTGAGCTTATCCGGAGGAGTTTGTGAGCGCCTATAAATAGAGGAGGAGGGGAGGAAGCAAAACCACAGATCAAAGGCGAGAGAAAGTGAGAAAAAAGAAAGAATCGAAGTACGCCGGAGAAGTTCGAAGCCGCGACCGCCGATCAGGAGCTGAGCAACCACCAGGAGGCGTTTCTGGACCAAATCACCACCACCATTGGATTCCTTACCCTCGATAACCTAGGATTCGACACCTCACCCGCTGCGAAAGGCCACCGGAACGCCACCAACGAGTACTCCCTACCACCGTGTTCGATCGATCCAACCCGACCCGCGCACCGACCCGGATCCAGGTAAGTCGGATTTTCCAGATTTTCCAATTTTTTTTTATTTTGTTTATTTATTTCGATTATTTTTATTTTGTTATTTATTTATTTATTTGTTTGTTAGTTATTTATTTATTTACTTATGTATTAGTTATATTTCAATAAATAGAAAAATGCTAGGAATTAGATTTTTTAGGATTTAATAATAAAAATAATAAAGATATTAAAAAATAATAATAATAATAATAAAACTTTAGATTTTAAACTAGGATAGATAAGAACCTAGGAGGAAAATTTTAAAATTATGAAAAAATTAATAAAAAAATTATAAAAATAATAATAAATAATAAAAAAATCATGAAAACTCATAAAAAATCATAAAAATCATAAAAATTACAAAAATAATAAAAAATTAATAAAAATTCAAAAATTATAAAAATAGAAAAAAAATGAGTTTTATCACTTAGAAAAATCATTTTCTCAAATAAATCCAAAATTGATGTTTTCCTTTAGAATTATTTGCAAAAATCAAATTATTAAGCTTAGGTTTAGATTTTTTTTAGAAAAATTCCAAAAATGGTAAAAACATAAATCAAAAGAGATTTCAAAATTAAAATTCATAAACCCACTAAATATTTTCAGGAAAAGCGAACTACGACTTATTTGATCCTTAATAGCAAGTACGTAGGCACCCATTTGGGTCAACCCATAAAATGAAATAAAAAAATCATTTTTTTTAAATAATTCATTCAAGAACATAATAAAAAGCAACAGAAACAAAATAAAAGACATTTCTAGATAGAGATAATTTTAGGAGATTAGGTGGTAACCGTAAGGTTTTAATAGGTTAGCCTCCGAACTTAGAAACTCTGGTTTTCCTTTTCCTCTTTTCACCAAAAACGAGAAGAGGAAATCACGACGACTAGTGGTCCAAATTAAGACTAATCCGCTCCTTTAGTCTTAATTCAATATTTCCCAACAACAGTTGGGTGGCGACTCCAAAATTAAACGAAGTTCCTAACTCAAGTCGAGGGTCTATATTAGATGAGCATAGGGTCTAGTCTAGATCGGATTAGGAATGGGAAAATTCAAAAATTAGACTCGACAGTAATTCTTCATTGAATGCGTATTCCATGATAAAAGCCAACTAAACGTCATAATTTCTATTCCGCATAGAATATGGATATAATAGAATTGTTATTATGGCTAACTAAACATGACATTAGGGTTTCCAAAGTTTTAATTGTGTATGTACCAATTTTAGGGGGTTATATTATGGGTTTAGTGTGCCTAAAGTTTTCGAAAATTTTGAAAAATAAGTAAAGAGAGATAAATTTATTTTGGTTTTATTTTGTCTTGAAAGTAAATTATTTTAAAAGTGCTTTTACCTATTAAGAAGGTTGCTAGTTAAATGAATAAAATAAAATGGACAGTTATGATTATTTCAGAAAACTTCCATAGTTTAGATTAGTGACTATATAATGTAGTCACTTTAGAAGTCTCTATTTCCAATACACGATTTTAGATTAAATTAAAATTATGTCTTAAAAACACGATTTCAACCGTGGTACTCATAGAATTATTTTTAAAAGTACCATATTTTTTAGTTTTTTCTTTTTAGAAAATGATTTTTTTTTTCTTTCCCACACAATGCTAGTGTCAAAATTGCTTCTACTTCCAACTCACTATGCTTCCAATCAGATAAATATTTGCTAAACCTTATAAAAAATAGGATTTCAATTGAATTCACTAAAATGTTCATTCGTCATGGGTGTGCGTTTGCTTCTGATTAGTACTAGGGTAGTTACTCATGTGTCTAAAGTTTGCACACTTTTTTCTAAGCCCCTTTTCCTTAGTTTTCTTGTTTCATTATTTATATTATATTATATAATTAGATATATAACATATTTTTAGTAAAATATGTAATTAAATATATTTAATATTATAATTTTACTAAATTAATTATTGTGAATCAATTTGAAACTGATAGTTATTATGGATAGAAAGAAAATTTAAAAAATTTTACAAAAGTTTTATTTTATAAGGTTTCAGAAATATTAAACATTCAAATAGAAAAAGAAAAGGTTATTGACTTAAAAAAAAAAAAAGTTTATTAAAGGCTAAATGTGTACATTTCCCAATGATATTACTTCACTGTTCTTTCACACAAGTACAATCCAATAGTTACTTTTTCAACATCAACATTTTTTCTAGAATTTTTTTCCTTGCAATTGTGCTTTACATTCAACATTGCTCCTCTATATTATTTATTTCACTCACTTCTTTTTTTTTTTAATCAAATTTACCTTAAAAAGAAAAGAAAAGCATAAGGTGTTTTAAACCGATTATGTTTACCTTTATACGTAAATCCTCCATCAATTAAGTTGTACAAAGTCTTTATGATTTAATAATAATCACTTTATCTATTTAATGATTAAATATTGTAGCAAACTAACAAGTGACAATTTATTATACATGTTATTTTATAGTTTGTGCTATTAAATCATTATTGAAAAATCATGTTTATTACTATTATTTTATGGTACTACACTTGATAAAATCCTTAGTTCTTTGTTTGTTTTGCATATTAGACTATGTTATTAGACACAAAGACCTTAAGATACTAGACAAAATTCAACAAATTTATACCATATATGTAATGGTACAAAAATTTACTTCACAAAATAAAATAAATATATTTTTAAAACTAAAAAATAACTCTATATCATCATCGTTTCTTTTACTACTATGTTCATGCTAAAACTCTTTTTATGAGTCCTTATGTTGACATAAAAAATAATCCTATATCGTCATCAAAATTTATATCTTATACTATAAACTCCAAACATAGTATAAGTGAATTATACTATATTGCTCTTCTTATATAATGTTGCCCGGTCCTCCTTGTGTTATCTAATTCTACAAACCAAATGCTACCTAAAACTTTTGCAAAAGGTTTAATTTTCTTACTTTTAGTAGAGTATCAATATATGCATACTGTGTTATTAGACGTATATTTGTAGTAGTGTTTGGTTGTCAAGATTTTATAGTACTGGATTGTACAAAATCTTTAATTTTTTTATTCCATTTGCATAGTGAACAAAGTTATCGGATGAAAAGAAACATCAAGGTACTAAATAACTAAAAAAATTGTATCATATATCTAATAGTACAAAAATTCATTTCACTAAGCAAACTAAGCACATTTTCAAAACTTAAATATATCATCATCATCATCATCATTAGAGCCAGGAATGCAAAGCGAGCTAGGTGGGCTAACCCGCCCAACTCACATTTTTTATGGGTTGGGCTAGAAAAATCAAGCTCACATAAATTACGGGCTTTTTAGCCTACCTCGCGTAACCCATGAGCTAACTCGATGCGGGGTGAGTTGACTTGCATTTGCCCGTTGGATTTAAAAAAAATGATAAAGACGAAGACATAATAAAAGTATAGAAGTAGAACCCACATTGAAACTTGAAACCCTCGCCCTCCTCTACAACTGCTCATCACTATGTCCCCGTCAAACCCTCTTCCCCTATCCTCTACTTCTCTCCACTCGTCTAAGTTGCTTATCTCCACTCTAGTCTCCTTGCCTCACTCATCGACCGTCACTCCTCACTCACCGCTCCTCACTCGTCAGTTGTCACTCATCACTCCTCTACCATCATGGACTTGTGGCCAACCCAGCTTTGTTTCATCTCTCTAGTCTTCACTCTTCACTCCAGTCTCCTCGTCCTCTACTATTGTGAAGTGACAAACTTAGACCTAACATTACATGACCAGGAAAATGGCATGAATTGATATGTTGAAAGTTAGGGTAAGTGTAAATAGGATAGATAAGAGTTGAAGCCCCATCCATACTTTACCTTATAGATTATCAATTCTCAAATTTTGGAATTTAAACTTACCTAGTGGCACTCTATGATGACCACCTTAAAACTTATATCCTATAGAACCTACATGATGTAAGATACCTTATGGAACTTATAAATTTTTTCAATCCTCCTATAAATTTCGACATATTGAAAAAGTAATTTATATACAATATTATAAGTTATTCCATATGCAAAACTTGTGATATAAAAAAAGTAAAATTTTTTATGTGCTATTTCAAATTTATGTGATATTAAACAAAACCTATGGAAAATGTAGCAAATTGGGATAAAAATTATTATTTAAAGAAATTAAAATATTACATATAAATTAGAGATCAATTCATCTATAATTGTAATATCATTCTTGAGGTACTTTTGTAATCATTAGCCACAAAAGATAGCAAGCGATTTTTGTAAAATTTAGAAGATAAAGCATATACAACTGAAGGATATATATTATATTGTAAAGTGCCATAGAACAAAAATTAAAATACTACAAGTTCTTCCCAAATAAAAGTTTTTAGACATCTAATGATAATTCTTGGCAAAAGTGATATTATTAGGGGGAAAAAGTAATAAATAATGCATCTCTTCTTTTGCTTTAATTAATATCCAAAATGCATTAAATGATGGAACTTGTCTTTGCAAAATAAAGAAAATATTCAAATAAAAGTTTAGTAATAGAGAATATAGAACAATGCAATGAAGTTAAATAATTGATATAAGAATATATATATTAGGGTCTTTTTAGTTCATCTTATTTTATGTCGGTTTAGTGTTTGATTTTTGTTGTTGGAATCAAACGGAAAAAAAAAGATAAAGATACAATTACACATATACTCTTATCAGAAAAACCAAATCCCTAAACTTTATTTTGAAATATAAATGAATCAAATACAGATCAAACAATTTATCTAATTGCTAATTTTTAAATAGACACAGATCAAATACAAATAAGATACAAATAAAAATAGACAATTTAAACATACCAAAATATAGGAGTTTACCTATTTCATATCTTTCGGCATCTTCCAAATATTCCTCCATAAAAAAGATAAGAAGAAAGAGGATATGAATAGAATATGAATAAGATCATGTATGGTGCAATTATTTGCTACCCTTGGGCTTATGTACGAAAATAATTGTATGACATTCTGATATTAGCACAAACATGGGCACGAAAATATCCTAAATGCTAATGCCCTACCTTGAATAAAAAAGGCGGGAGAAAATAACAAGAAATGTGTGAGTTTGCCCTTTATTAAAAAATGGTTCTGGAAGAAGTAATTTCTGGAATACCATTACGAAATCACATATTGGACTATGCTTTTGCTTAATGTAAATCACAATTTAGAATTGCGATTTCACTAGCAAAACATGTCATTTCGTTCAAATGTAAATTGTAGGTTAGCATTACGATTTACATCCAGCAATAGGAGGAGTGGCAATTCTCTATCATTAGTTAGAGTTCAACAACACATTACAAGGTGGGGTAGAGCATAGGTATTACTCTCGGTACCACAGTGTCACACGACAGTACATTAGCCACACCAGAGCCATACTCGATGCCCTAGTAAGTTGCTTTAACCATATCATTGTATTTTTATGTTTTTTCGCATCATATTATTAACATACTTGACTTTCCATGTAGTTAAATTGCTTTGCTCGCGTTGAGGTGGTAGATTCCTTAGAAGAAATCTAAGCCATAGCAGTTGTTGAGAGGCATCTCCTCCAGGGCCATGGTGGTATTACATTATTCCCTCCAGATCATCAAGAGCACCGTCAAGAGATGCCTCTACCTCATGCCACCCAGGGGAGAGGATGGGCTTGTAGTAGGGGTCATCATTAGTAGGCAATGCAAGATCGATTTCCTAGTCCTCTTGTAAATGCCCTACCCTCTCACTACTCACCGGCGGCTCATCCTTCCCTATTTTTAATGATTTAACGTTCACTGTTGATCTGATGGAGTTTTACACACTTGATATCGATATACCGTATACATCTACAATTACGCCATCCATTCCTCAAAAGGAAAGACATTTAGGTACACCAGATATGGGGGAGGGACTTACGCAAATAGATCCTTGGTATATTTTGTAGGATGAGCCACCATTTCATGCTTAGACCCATCTCGATGTTGGAAGAGCTATTAGGTTTTTCTATATTGGAGAGAGTTCGACACAATGTGAACATGAACATTATGAGAGATGACATCGGAGAAAGGATTAGATATATATTTGGCTATGTAATTATACACTACTTTTTTCTATTTTCCTAGAATGTATATGTATTCCTAATTTCATTTGCTTTAACTATGTAGTTATACTTGTACAATTTGAACGGATTGATGAAATCATTTTGTTTCTCCAATTAATTTATGTTATGAACTTTAGAATTGTCATAGGTTTATCCGTTTGACAAGTTTGTTACATTATATAAACTTTGATATTTGTTATGGACTAAAAAAATTATTAAGGATTTTTGTTTTATGGCTACATATGTCGTGAGTTTGGAATATTTTTAGAGTTAGATCACTCATTTTCGTATGAAGCCATTTCACCAAATCCCAGCTCCAAAGAATAGGAAAATTTCATCAAAGTTGACTATGGAAATATGAATGAAAATTGTAAGTTAGAATTGTAATTTCCGAATATAAAGCAATCACATGTGCACCATACGATTTGGAAATCACATGTTCAATATGAGATATCTTTATATTTGAAAATCGCAGTCTCAACTTACGATTTTAAAATGGTATTCCGAAAATTGCTTTTTTCGAGACATTTTTTAAAAAATAGTTTGCTCCGAAGAGGTAAACTCACATATTTCTTAAAAAATAACAAGGGCAATACAATAATATATGTGGGTACAACGTTAAAAGGGTAACTAAGAAAATTGCCAGAGAATGCAGAGATTTTCTGTGACAGAAAGAAACGGGCGTAGAAAATCAGAAACTATTTTAGCAAATAATTAGCACTAAATTGATATAAACCCTAAGAGGCAAAAGTTAGTCTCATGTACAAGGCCTCCATTTCTTGACACTCTCTTTCAAACGTTCTGGAACACTTTGAGACCACAGCTCCAGATCCGGTAAAGGCCCTGTAAGCGCAAGGTAATTATCACCTTCATCTTCAGGAGTTTTCTTCCAACACAACTCCCCAGGAAATGCTTTACACATTGCCCTAATAGCATCATTCAACTCCCACAATTTCCCATCGTCATAATCTCCCTTGTTTCCACGTTCATCACTGTCACTAGCTCCACCACAGTTCACCATGATTCGCCCACCATTGGGCACCACCCTATCCCTAAAACCTAACCACGTCTCGACTTCTTCTAATTCAGGCAAAACCTGCCCGTTTGCAAATAGATCCACCACAATGCCTGAATACCCTCCAGGAATACTAGCTTCCTGACTCAGAACATCGCCGAACCGGACATCGAGTACACCGCCTTGTTCGTTCGGTATTTCAAGCCCTGACAACCCCATACACTCCCTTGCTTTGTCTATCAAGATCTCGTCGATTTCCCAGCCTTGGAGCCTTAGGGAAGGCCACGAGGAAAGCATCAAATGTGCAGCTGTCCCTCCTCCTAAGCCGAATATCGCAATTGGGTCTTGTTTTGAAGGAATTATAGCGGGAAAAGAAGCGAATTCGTCCCAGTACGAGCCAGTCCAATGATCGTCCCCTTTGTTAATGATGCTGTGGATGTTGTGGGTGGAGTCTAGGAGTAGAACTAGTGATTTTGGAGTGTCTAGGATGACGATGTCGTTGTAGCTGCTCTTTATGTTTGTCAGGACATGGAAGTCTTCCTCGTCTTCGTCTTGCTCTTGTTGTTGCTTTTCCTTCGTGCCGGGTTTGTCTATGGCGTTTCTGTGCCATTTTTTTCCTGGTTCGAAATGTAAGGAGCTTGGATGGGGATGGTTAAAGAGGGATTTGAATTGAGGTTTGTGAATGGATAAAAGAGGATTGTTATAGCTGAGGTTGCTAAATGGGAATTCATGTGAGTTATCTAAAGCTAGTGATCCGATTGCGAGACGAGAAAGAATCGTTTTTTCCATTTTGGAGGTTATTGGCAATTGGAGGATATGGAGAGAGTGACGATAAAGGCAATAAGGAAGATAAGATGAGGGGCATTATGGTATAACAACGACTAGCATTTCGGATGTCTACGACCAAACCATGTCCTTTACTCTATAAAATTTCCTTGATAAATTATATTAATACCACTTTCCTAATCATATAAAATTCGAAGGAATACGTGCTCTGTGCCTTGATGCTTTACGCATATATGAGTCTAAGAATGTAATTCAACTTTTTCTTTAATGCTAATTGATATATGCGAGATGCACTTTTTTTTTTTAGATTTCATGAAAAATATAATCGCAAAAAGGTTATAGTTATCCCATTAATCTATCCAAGTTTTTATATAGATATCATTGAAGAGGTTGGAGAAATGCTATTTGGGATTTAATGGAGTAGTGCGCAAACTTGTAAATTACAAGAAAATTATAAATTATAAGGGGTGTCGTGATTATTCGGTATTGTTACTCTAATGATCAAGTTAGAAAGTTCAATAAGAATTGGATAATTACTTAAAAGAGTGCTAAAAGATTAAGAAGTTTTTACCTCCTTATTATTAATCGATTATGGGTATTTATAGACTACACCGACATGCGGTTGGCTGTGGAAAACGTGGGATACATTTATGGTTGCACATCTGGAGTTGTTTAAGTTGTGGAAGAGTGGGCAATTATAGGAGGTAACATTCTTTAGCAAGTCTTATTTATAATTAGTTGGATCATAGAGCCATGAAGGAAAAGGTTAAGATCCCATTGAGCTTATGGTCAAACCTCCTATATGGAGTAGGATATGGATTTAAACTAGGCTTGGGCCATAATTGAAATGACTTATTAACATATACTTTATTGTGGTTATCATTTATATGATTAAGGAAAAAAAAAAATATAAAAGTCATAATTAGGATAATTGAATATCGAAATTATTAATATGGTTTTATAAAGATATATGTTTATTTATTTATTTTTTCTTTCGATCAATGATAACTATAACATAGGTACTTTATTTACTTAATTTTTTACTATTTTAAGCACCTGCAGTACCACTTTTAAATTAACCAGATAGATAATACAGACACGCGAGTTAATATGAAAGTGATGAAACCCTAGATATAAATAATTTACGGAAGGCGAATGAACGTAACCGACCTTAGCTCAGTTGGCAGAGCGGAGGACTGTAGTGGATTGCAGGTAATCCTTAGGTCGCTGGTTCGAATCCGGCAGGTCGGATGCCTTTTTCTCATATTTAAAGATACTTTCGTTTGACCTCTTTTTAATACCCATGAAATGTGCTTTTTCATCTCTTCCTTCCTTCTTTCATCTATGGGTTTTACTGATTGTCTAATTTGCAAACGAACGATTATAATTTTTTAGTCGGAGGACTGAGAAAATTGCGTCTTATTTTCTCCAGATTTTTTTGTTCCCTTTCCAAACCTAAGATTCTATTATTAAGATCTTCCATTAGCTTCATGTAAAGAAAAGACAATGCACAAGACTGAGACTAGCACACACTGGAATATAAATAGTAAGTATAAAGTTAAAACTCTATAATAAAGATACTATTCAATCATGATATAGGTAAAAACTTGTGGTTTAGCATAATCCTAAATAAATTATCAAATAAAATATAAGATTTATATCTTAAAATAGTTTTGTTGGGTTTCTAAATCTAAATCAATCAATTATTTAATTTAAAATTTAAATGAAGACAAATAGAAAGAACTTCACGGATAAGACAAGTCAATATATTCATAATTCTATATTGAAATAAAAGATATTGAAGCATTTATTACCTTTCTTATTTAACTCGGCTAGATAATATAGATGATAATGGGTCTAATATGGTAAGTAAAGTTATAAATGAAGGAAAAACTTGTTGCTTGTAGACAGACAGTTGCTGTGAGGCAAATCCCAGGGGAGCTAGGGAAGGTGATTGTTAGGCGTCGGTCACCTCAGTCCATGGGAACCTACCTCTACTTAACCATGAAGCGATGTGCATAAAGTAAAAGGAATACATGCCTGCTATAATTTTCTTAAAGTTCCGGTTTTGGGTAACCTCGTCATCACTTGGGTTGCTCGTTTGTTGTTTTATCATCTAAACTTAGTATTTAAGCACTCGTATAGCATGAAGTAGTGTCAAAAGTGATATACTTGTAATCCTAGTACTTCTACAGTGGATGCATTTTTCCCGCAAAATCCGTTTTGAGTTTACTTTTTTGGGAAAAATCTTGAGAAACATCTTAGAAACAGTGTTTTATTCATGGACCTGTTTCTTCAACTCTTTTTTAAGTATCAGCTACGGCTTCTTCTTAAACTCATTGTCTAGGGAAAATGGCATATTGTGCTTATTAGTACAAAGTAGCTTTTATGATGCGTTCGTTGCCATCTTTCAACATTGATTACGAGATATACAAAGCAAAATTTTGAGCGGAGAAAAGAATAGCCAAGTTGATTTGATATATATGATGATAATCATAAAAGAGTCTACAAGATCAGCATGGCTTTCTTGTGCGTGCTATCTCCTATTTCTAACTCTTATCTATTGGCCGCTGCCGCCTGTTTGCCTCAGTGGCCTTGCAAAATATTCCTATTAGTATATAGCATCTTCAATTCCTTGTTTCGATCATGTTATAAATAATCTCAAGACTGACTTTTAGCAGCAGCTAATAGCAAAACGCGAACGTTGCTGTCAATAGACGGTGGTGATGCTTAAGTATTACAGAAAATGTTAATGGAAAATGATTTCTATTTAAAAAAAAAAAAAAAAAAAGTAAAACAAGTTCTTCAATTTTCAAGAGTATTTTCCATGATTACTAACCACCATCACTAATAGTTGGTAAGTTGTTACCGTTATATTCCATCATCACTTATCACTATACAACTATTAGTATCTGCAATTTCTTAAGATTGTTAAAACAATTTTTTACAACTGCAAAACTTTGTTTATAAAAATATGAAAAAATCAGTAAAAGGATTTTTTTTTTTTTGCAAAAAAAAAAAAAAAACACACACACTAAAAGAAAAAGAAGAATATTGATGAAGTGGTTATAATATAGTGGCTCAGGGGAGATTTGTATAAGATAAATTGCATGAGGTCTTCTCTAGATTCGATACGTCTTTGGACCACAAGAAATCTGTAAGAATGGATTACCCTGATGTATTAGACATACAGGGAACAAGGGCCTTCTGAACCTTCGCTTATTTCCTCGTTGTAACACCATATCATGTTTATCAAAGGAAGAAGCGTATCTCAGATGTAAAATGATGGATTATAAGCTACTAGAACAAAAACTTATAGTGTTCTGTATTACAGATCCTAGAATAATGGATTTGAACATTACAACCTTAATCATGCTGGTTTTTGCATTGCTCACTAGTGTCCATAACAGCTTGACAATTAGAATCTGGTAAAATTTACTCTACTAAAGGCAATGCATCTGAGAGTAGAAGAAACTTATCAAGTTATTGATCGTGTAGAATCACGACAGCATGAGTTCTGTCGTGATTAGGGAATAGGTATTGGAGAACTGATTTGTAAAAATTGGGTGAGATCTGAGTCCGGCAGGTTGAGAGGAGGCAGAGAGAAGGGACTATACGTGGAGCTTCCTCTCCTCATTTCCTGCATATTCAAAAGAGCTGCAACTGTGTTTCTGAGTATACCTTCTCCAGTTACAGAAATCGGTTCTTTTCCCTCTCTGGCCAATTTTTGTTCCCCTACAGGGAACAATGCATCTATGGTGATTTCGCAATCTTTTACCATCTTTGACACAAGGTCCGTCGTGAAAAATGGCTGTTGCAGCACCTTCTGGATGAAGGGCAGCCTTAGTAAACATCCTGTCCGCTTGTCATATTTCTTCAGGATTTTGGCTAGCCCTACATATGCCAACGACTCAGGTTATCATAAGTGCACAGTTCGACTTGGCTTCTGAGAATGTTGAAACTTTTGTTAATTGATTCTGTAAAGGAGCAAGGGTGATTTAAACCTGTGTAATTGATGTTGCTGTAGCTTATTAATAACACCATCTCGCCGTGGAAATTGACTATGTCTTTTCTGATCTTACACATCTCCTCTTTATACACCTCCTCTGAAGGCTGACTACCTTCTGGTCCATAAGTATCAATCACCCTCTTGATTCTCTTTTGCAGCCCCTACATTCATAGATTGTAGTAATTATTATTTAGTGTAGATGGAGTTAAAATTTCCCATTTCAAATGATTTCTTCTCCTATCAGGTACTCTTGTGCAGCTGAACGGCCCAAACCCAACCCTTATTCAAAAACTTTCGCTTAGTATGGACAACATCAAAGTCATCACATAAACTCGCCTTAAAACATGCTTTATGCTTATAGACAATTACTAAGAATCTTTCTTCACATGCTATTTGGAGTAGGATGCGATGTTTCATTTTATGTTTGCCATTCTAATGACTTCCTGCAAGTAGAATGGAGGTCAATAAAGTTAGGGTAACCCAACATCATCAACAACTAGTCATACTCAATGTGGACGCAACTTAAATCCTCCTAATTTTCAGTTTTCGAATGACTTGATGATATATGTGAAACCTACATATAGGAGAATTAATTTAGTAGTGAATATCGATTCTAGAAATTTGTTGAAACGTATATATGAATCTTGTTTTTTTCTTTTTCTTTTTTTTTTAATATTATACATAGCAACACATCTAGAATGGAATCAATATAATACATAGTGCCCAAGTAACGACTATCTATTATTTAATTAATAGATATAAAAAAATTATATGTATCTAGTATCGAAGTTGCTTACATTCAGTATTAATTCGATCAATCTTTGTCCTCAGAGCTATAGAAGTCTTTTAGCCAATCACAATGTGGCATCTATACCTCTAAATTATGTTAAAAGACTTGAAAAGGAAAAAACATTCCAGCCCATCTTCAATACAATCCACATCGTAACCATTTTTCTGCTTTTATTTACATACCAAATCAAGCAAAGAAATTTACCAGTGCATTACATGTTAATAAGGCGGCTTTTATCTTCATTCCCCCATATGCGATGCAAACACCAACAGGAAAAAAGGAAAACTGACCTCATGACGAATGATGAAATCCTCTTCTTCCCCAACGAAAAAAGCATTGAATTTCTCGATTTCACCGATCAACAAGTGTAGAAACTCAGCCTCGGCCTTCCCGTGCGTGGATGATCCGCTCAATCCCGGCGGAGCAGAAGAAATCAACTTCACAAGTTTCTTCAACTCCTTGTAAGACAGGAACTTGTCCCGCCATTCCGGCAGGGTCTCTTGCATTTGCTGTTTCAGTCTCTTACCAAATTTCATTTTATATCGCGAATTCAAGAGCTCAGTCTCTGCCTGCCTGCCTGCTGTGTGATGATAAAAGTTACTGAGCAGTGGAGAGGAAATTAAAAGGGATTGCATTATATAATGCGAAAATGGATCCGTAGAATATAAAAGAGGATATGCTTGGCGTGATGAAGTGGCAATTGGAAAAGGGCATATATTGAGTAGTTGAAGTGAAAGAATTCCCAGCATATTCGATCACTAGAACCAAATTTGGGGTCCAAACAAAGACCTTATTTTATTAATAATTTATTAGGGGCAAAAGGGTTATTACAGCTCGTGAAAATGGATATAAAATTAAATAAGACGGGTCATATATATATAAATGGTTATAATTTTTATTTATTTCTTTATATATACATGTATGAATACTAAATCTTATATATTTGACAAACATAAATAGAGATATCCGATTATATCAACCACTCTGCTTACGGCAACTGCACAGTGATTGGCCACGGTATAACTACTGGTCTGTGATGCGTGGGGAGGGGAACGCCTTGTGAGTGTAATTTTCAAAAGGGGAGAAAGAAAGCGGTTGGGGAAGGGGGATGACAGCTGAGGAATCTGCCGAGAATCTCCTATCAAGATGGAAATATTCTATTTTCAAGAAAACCAAACCAAGGAATTTGTAATATCTTTTGAAGAATACTAGGAAACTTCCTTAGTATGACCCAAGTAACAGGATTGGCCTGTTCTGGATTCCTTTGGTATTGACCATCTACTCCTCATAAAGTCAATATAGACAACCCTTTCTTTTCTTTTTTTTCTTTGTTTCAAGCTTAAGGAAAAAGAAAACGAAAAAAGTTATATCAATTGCGGTAGACATATGAGCAACTTTCTGTTGTGTAGTTTTGAATTCAATAGAGACGTGAACTCTTCTGGAGACCATAAATTTACGGTCATAAACATATATGATGTTTGCAAGGTATGGGACTATAAATGCATAAAATTTTGTACTTGCATATAACTATTTGGAATATAGTTACATTGTCCATTGAATCTAAGTAATTATGGGAGAATTAATATAGTGGGGTGATAAGGGTTGTAAAATACTTATTATTTATAATAATTATAATGAAATTTTATTTAATTCTTTTGTATTTTATATGGATATTGCACTTAATCAATCTTTATTTTGATTTTATAGCCTTAAATTATAATTTATAATTTAATAGAAGAATTATGTGAAAGTTGAAGGAAAAAAATATCAATTTTACAAGAGTGGAAAGTCCAACATAGTGGAGAACACAATTGTGTCTAACATGCAAAGCAACCGTGTCTAATTGTGCAATGCAAGAGCCATGCAAAGAGGCATGTTAATCAACCATGAAGACCAACACAAGCATGAACACGCCCGTGCTGGTGGGCATGTCAAAGGCAAAATTGGACAGATTGGTACACAAGTGTCTATACGCTCGTATTGTGATTGTGCCGCCCAAGTTGAGGGTTATATAAAAGATGAAATCACTACAAAGAAAGAATAGAGATTAGAATGGACAATTAGAATAGAAGATTAGGAGAGTATTAAAGAATAGATTACTAGAGATTTTTAGTTTTTAGTTTTAATGCTTTTATTTATGCAATCTATTTATTATTACTGTTTTTAGATTTAATATGTTGCTAACTTAAAATTTTCTTAACACTCGGGTATGATGAACCTTAAAATGAATTTGTAATTTTTCTTATTTATTATTCAATAATTTATTTTTCATTCTCGCAATCTAATTATGTGTTTTGCATTACTTTCAATTTAATATTGTCAACGTATTAATTTGAAGTTTGATTTCTTATATAGAAATCAAGAGATTCTATATTAGAATAGATTTAGCATAATTGGAAGAAGTTGCATGCAATCCTAAAGATAAGACGACGTAAATTTTCTCGATTAAGATCAAACTTAATAGCAAAGTTCATGGATTGAATGTAATGTAATTCTAGGGGTTTTAATTAGAAAGAGATTCCAATTAATCAACTTGAAATTTGGAATTATTAGAATAATGAGAGTTATTAGTTTAATTTAGGAATTCCCATGGTCCTAAAATATAATAAGAAAATTGAATAATAATTAGTTAATTACATTAGTAATTATAGAGAATTCAATATCCAAGCACAATTTTAATGATTATCGTTTTCCTTAGTTTATTAGTTGTTGATTTTATTTACTCACTTAATTTTTTAGATTAGATAATTAGAAAAAAGGATAATTACTAATAATCATAATCCTTGTGGGATTGACACTTGATATCTATATTTACTATACTATAGAATTAATAGGTACACTTACTTATAGGTCTAAGTTAGAAGAATAGATTGATACTGAGTTTTTGGTGTCGTTATCAGGGATTAGGATATTAGGAACACCTATATCTTGTTATTGTAATCATTATTTCTTGTATTGCATACTTTTCATTAATTTCTATTTTCCATAGTTTCTGGTTTTCTTCTATTGTTTATGCCTAGGAGATGCCGCAGAGCAAGTCAAAGATATCAAGTTTAGGCTCAAGACTTAGATGATAATTAATCAATCAACATGGCTAACAATCAAGAAGAGAGAATGATGTTTGACTATGCAAGACCATTACTTACTGAAGCTAATTCAAGTATTGTTAGGCCTGCAATTGCAGCCAACAACTTTGAAATTATACCCAATATCATTCAAATGGTTCAACAATTTGTTCAATTTGATGGGTTGCAAGATGAAGATCTAAATGCACGCATTGCCAACTTTCTGGAAATCTATGACACCTTTAAAATTAATGGGGCTATAGATGATGCCATCAAATTACAAATTTTCTCTTTTTTCTTAAGAAATAGATCTAAACAATGGTTGAATTCTCTTCTTAGGGGTTTGATTACTACATGGGAATAGATGGCAGAAAAATTCCTAGCTAAGTACTGTCCACCAACAAAGATGGCGAAGTTATAGAACGATATCTCTTCTTATGCTCAAATAGAGTATAAGACATTATATGATACATGGGAGAGATATAAAGATCTATTAAAGAGATGCCCACATCATGATCTTCCATTATGGATGCAAATTCAGGCTTTTTATAGAGGATTGAATCAAACTAGAAATGTAATCAGATTGAATCATAATAGGGTATTTGACTCGTCTGACCCGATAAAAACCTTATAGGGTTTGACCCGATAGGATTTAGGATCGGGTTTTAGGATATGAAATAAAACCCAATAGGGTTTAAGATCGGGTTATAGAATTTAGAAAAAACCCAATGAGAAAACTCAACCTGATAAAAATAATAATTTTTTTTAAATAATAAATTAATATTATAATTTATAATCAATATATTTTATTTTATTATTTTTATATTTATAAATTTTTTACATTTCCATTTTGCTAAATCTATAATTCTTATATGTTCCCTTCTTGTACGTATGCATCTCTGGTCTGTTGTACCGTCTACCCACTAGACTGGACTTTGCTGTTTGTCTTTGGTTTAGTCTTCAATTAGTGAGATGATACGTAATGTTTAGGTTATCGTGATAACATGCACAACATAACATGAGCCAAAGCCAATTGGTTTCTAGTTATCAAAGCAAATCAAGGGGTAGGATTTAGAAGCAAATCCGTAGTAGCTTAGTTGTAGTATTATATATTCAAAGGAAGTAAGTTGCACAAATGAATAGTGGTGTCGTCGAGTTGAGTTCGATTCCACCAAAAAAAAAAAAAAAAAACCTATCGGGTTAAGGCAGGTTTTGAACATATAAATCTTTTACTAGGCCGGGTTCGAGTTTCAATGAACCAATCCCAAACTTAACCCGTTTACATCTCTAAATTAAACTACTAGGCAAATGGTGGATGGAATTGCTAGAGGGACTTTAAATAACAAAACTTCTGAAGAGGTCTAGAACTTAATAGAAAATATGGCTATGAATAGCTACTAGTGGAATATGACAAGAGCTAGACAACCAAGAGTAACAGGAGTATATGATGTAGACACTGTTATTGCTTTAACAGCACAGGTCGAAGTATTAAGCAAGAAGATTGACGGAATATCTATGGCACAAAAATTGGGTTCATCAGAGTTTTTTTCTAATTTTAATGAATGCTAATTTTGTAGAACTCCTGAATAGGTAGCTAAACAATCCTTACAGTAACACCTATAATCTGGGTTGGAGAAATCATCCCAAATTTTATTGGGAAAATCAACAAAAGAATGGTCCACTTAGATTCTAACAAGCACTTTACTAACTAGAACATAAGCTAAATTTGGAAGATTTGGTGACAAAGTTTATCCAAACCACTAAAACACATTTCCAAGCTATAGTAGCATTGTCAAGGAGTTAAGAAACTTCAATCTAAAATCTTGAAAATCAAGTTGCACATATTGCAAAGATGATTTCAGAAAAACCTTAAGGAACTATGTTGAGAAACATAGAACCCAGTCCTAAAGAGCAAGTTAAAGGAATCTTCCTAATGAATGAAAGTGAAGTGCAAACTGAAGGGGAAAGTAAAAAGACGGAGGAAAAGGAGTAGCCCCTAGGGTCAAAGAGTATGTTCCCAAAAATCCTTACCTAGCTAAACTTAAGAAAGAATGCTCAAAGGAATAATATAGTAAGTTTTTGGAACTTTTCAAACAACTTCATATAATTTTACTTTTTACTGAGGCTTTGTTGTTGATGTCTAAGTATGTAAAGTTTTTGAAGGACTTACTTTCCAATAAGGGGAAATTAAAAGAAGTCTCAATAGTTACCCTCAATGAGGAATGCTCCCTTATCTAACAAAACATGCTGCCAAAGAAATTAAAAGATTTAGGGAATTTTACTCTATCTTGTTTTATTTGCAATTTATCCATAAACGAAGCTTTAACTGACTTAGGTGCAACTATAAATCCAATGCCACATCATCTATTTAAAAAGTTAGGATTGGGGAAACCTAAACTAACACATGAGTATTTAATTAGCTGATAGGTCCATTAAGTACCTTATAAGTATCATTGAAGATGTGTCGGTTAAGGTAGGAACATTCATCTTTCCAATGGATTTTGTAATCTTAGATACAGACGAGGACATCAAGGCACCACTAATTTTAAGATGCCCTTTCCTAGCTATTACTAAGGCAGTAATAGACGTAGGCAATCACACATTAACTCTGAAAATTAGGGATGAAGAAAAAACTTTCAAAACACCTAGCATAATCCCACATCCTCTAAAGAGTAATAATAATTGCTATTTCGTGAATAAATCTAATTTTCTTGGTTATAATTATGTGTAAGAAGGTATTCACGAAGACCTAATACAACAATACCCCATTCATAGCAATTAACAAGGTTTAGGAAAATTCAAGAAACTTAAACACCAGAAATTTAATTATCGTCCCCCTAACTGAATAAAGGAGGTAACTCCCATCGAGCTAACGACGTTAAACAACAACGCTTCTTAGGAGGCATCCCAAGTACTAACTTAGTTCTATAATTTAGTTTAATATATATATATTTTAGTTAGTTACACCTAGTTATTTCAAAAAAAAAAATACACTTGATCTTTGTATCATGAAAGCATAATTGTAGGACAGGATAAACAAAGAAGAAAGATACACGAGAGTCTACATACTCGTGTTCATCAATTGAGCCAAGAACTCTCTCTTTTAGAAAGACAGGAATTAAGCTTCAAGTTTTACCCAAACTTATCAGGGAAGTATTTTGTTATTTTTTCCTATTAGTTATTTTGCTGCTTTATTTTGTACATTGAGGACGATGTATCATTTTAAGTGTAGGGGGGAGTAAGATAATATAACAAGCCTAAACTTTTTCAACATCACCAGTACTAAATAAATTGCATTCATAATTTAGTAGATTATTGAAATTTTTTTCCTTGATATGTTTTTACCTTTTCATTAATGAACTTAGAATACTTTATTAGAATTGAATTATGAAATCTTCATAAATCAAAGTTATATATTATTTCGACTTAGAATTTAGAAACTCTAGATTGGAAAAATATTACTAATCAAGGATTGGGAATTTGAGTTTTTAAATTTATTTCGATATATACCCATCTCTTATAAGTCCTTACGAGTATTGTGATCTCAAATAATTAAACTAATGAAATTTATCTTTTGAAGATTTTTCCTATAAAATAAAAATGCAAAAATAAAATAAATAAAGTTCAATAGAGGGTCTTGTTAACTCAAGCAATTAAGCTTGCGAGGTGCCCTTCAAGGGATAACACCTACTGACTTGAGTGACGAAATCAAGATCATTGGCCTAAAGCTTGATATATGGGTCAAGAGAAAAGTTTGAAAAAACTAAACTATTTGAAATAAGTAATAGAGTTAATGAAGGTTCAAAGGGGTATCTCAAAACCTAGTAACTTAAGATCGTTTGATATGTAACTTACTAACCAATGAAATTACTCTATATTGTTAAAAAAAAAAACTCTTATAGTAATTATAAAATGAAATTAAGGAAGGACTTTCAAGGGATAGAAGGAGAAAAGCTTTTGTTGGACATCATAACACTTAAGGGGATGAAAAAGGGGAAATATATACCCTAATTAAGTTGACAAAATTCTAAAAACTTTCTTCTTGATTGAGTAATGTTTAGTACAGTTTTGGGTTTGTAAATTTTTGTTTAAATGGCATGATAAACTTTGATATTACATAAATTAACTTTTGAGCTTTGATTTTTACAGTACATTAAATGATTGTGTAAAGAAGATGTTAAGGATAAATAATTTTATGATGAATGTAATTTGTTTAAGTATGAAAGTAGTGATTGATATTTAAGAAATTTGTCCTTGATCTTCAAAGGTTTATCTTTGCTTGAGGATAAGCAAAGGCTTTATTGTAGGGGAATTTGATAAGGATTATAAAATACTTATTATTTATAACAATTATAATAAAATTTTATTTAATTCTTTTACATTTTATATGGATATTGCACTTAATCAATCTTTATTTTGATTTCAGAGCCTTAAACTATAATTTATGATTTAATAGAAGAATTATGTGAAAGTTAAAGAAAAAAAATATCAATTTTACAAGAGTGGAAAGTCCAACATGGTAGAGAACATGGTCATGTCTAATATGCAAAGCAATCGTGTCTAACCGTGCAATGCAAGAGCAACATAAAGAGGCGTGTTAATATAACATGTAGACCGACACGAGCATGAACATGCCTATGCTGGTGGGTGTGTCGAAGGCAAAGTTGGACAGATTGGTACATGAGCATCTACACACCCGTGTTGTGACCATGCCACCGTAGCTAAGGGTTATATAAAAGACGAAATCACTATAAAGAAAGAATAGAGTTAGAATAGACAATTAGAATAGAAGATTAGGAGAGTAATAGAGAATAGAGTATTAGAGAATTTTAGATTTTAGTTTTAATGCTTTTATTTATGCATTCTTTTTACTATTGCTACTTTTAAATTTAATATGTTGCTAGCTTAAACTTTTCTTAGTATTCGGGTATGATGAACCCTATAATGAATATACAATTTTTCTAGTTTATTATTTAATTATTTATTTGTCATTCTTGCGATCCAATTATATGTTTTGCATTGCTTTCAATTTAATATTGTTGACGTATTAATTTGAAGTTTAATTTCTTATATAGAGATCAAGAGATTCTATATTAGAGTAGATATTGCATAATCGGAAGAAGTTGCACGCAATCCTAGAGATATAGCAAAGTTCATAGATCGAATGTAATGCAATTCTAAGAGATTTAATTAGGAAGATATTCCAATTAATCAACTTGGAGTTAGGAATTATTAGACTCGAGAGAGCTATTAGTTCATTTTAGGAATTCCCCTAGTTCAAGAACACAATAAGGAAATTGAATAATAATTAGTTAATTACATTAGTAATTCTATGGGATTTAATATATGGGTATAATTTTAATGATTATCGTTTTCCTTAGTTTATTAGTTGTTGATTTTATTCACTCACTTAATTTTTCAAATTAGATAATAAGAAAAAAGATAATTACTAGTAATTATAATTCCTATATGATCAACACTCGATATCTATATCTACTATACTATAGAATTGATAGGTACACTTGCCTATAGGTTTAAGGTAGTAGAATAGACTGATACTAGTGGGCTTAGAGTAGGGTCTATTGGATTAGTTGATATGATCTAACATTTTTCAATAGGATTTATGCATGAAAGTTCTTTAGTGGGCTTAGCCTCATTTGAAGCTTATGTAAGGGTCTATATGTTTATAACCATTGATCACCATTAACATCCAATGAATGAGGCTTATGACCAAATCCCATAACTCTCTTTTGAAAGGGAAGAACTTTTGGAGAAATGCAGTTACTCTATCGGATTTTTCTCTCGAAAAATCAAAACTACAGTATATAAAAGAAAATCCACTTGTCACTGAAATGTTTGAGCCTACTTGAGATTACCTACTTCTCTTCCCCATCCAATTTATCCCTAATTATCTTCATACGTGTTGCTTCTCTCGTTTGGTTACGTGTAATGCATTCTCATGAAGTACGCATGTGGTCCTTGCACTCGAACTCATATACCCATATTCTTTGGAAACTCCGCTAAGGAGAGAAGCTAACAACATCCAAGGAGAAGAGTACTTGACCCTACCGATGATAATAATCAAGAGCTTAATACCAATCTTAAAACCACTAGAAAAACTACACTAGCTCCTTGTTGATGCAAATAAAGGAAAGGCTATACAAAAGTGTGTACCTAATACCGCTTAAGCCATGTGAGTAATCCAAGAGAACAATAGAAAGATGGATTTTTTTTTCATCACAATGATGACTTAGTTCATGCCTGCTATGGCCACTGTTGCTATTACGCATCAAGGTATAGTATTACTAAACCTTATTAATCTTACGTCGCAACACACCCCTCAAGCACATTAATAGATCGATCCTCCTCCTACTAATGAAAAAGTTGCAATTGAAGAGTAAGGTCCCCTATCAGAACCTACACTTGCAAAATATTTAGTGACTGAAGTAAGAGATATAGCGATCCAAATTGAGGGGACATCATCTTCATTTAGTACTCCATATGTCACAATTGTTGAACCTGTAATTCATCCTAACTTTGCTGTCATTGCATCAGTAGAGGTTGGAACTTTTGCTCCATGGGGTTCATTTGTTACTAAGGAAGATTTAGATACTTACTTGAAAGAGATATAAATGAAATCCACTATAGGAGTGCCGAAACTTAAACTCACTTATCATCAGCATATCACTGTGAAGCCCTACCCAAAGGACTATGTGAGTGATGTGCCTAAAACCAAGTTTAAGCACATCATCTTTTGGTATCAGAGCTTGAGGTTGTGAGAAGGGGTTAGTTGTAATTGGAATTCGGAAGTTAAGGAATTGTTGAATAGCACATTGATCCGAAAATTGTTGACATAAAATTTGAATTTTTTTTTTTGTTATGTTGTTGAAGTACTATCTTGTTGTTTAGTTGTTGTACACTTGGAGACTTGTAACATTCTTGGCTTCCTTTAAGACTTGACCGTGAATGTGAAGTATCTTTGAAGTGAAACGTGAGGAGAAAAGAGTGTTGATCCTTTGTGATCAATTGGAGAAGTATGAATTGTGTAATGTATTTTTGGAAGTGAGGAGTGGTAGTTGTGAATTTTCAGAATTGATGTGTGAGTTAAGAAGCAATTTGAATTTCAAAACACACATTAATTGATTGCATAATTGTGTGTCATTTGAATTTGAAATAGCTCCTTACCATTTGTGGAATCTTGCACTTATTGAACTCATTTTGAATTTGAAATTTGAGTTACCTTTGTTATTGAAGTTACGGTTTGTTATAGTGTGTGGAAGTAGGATGTGTACCGTGGCTTGAGGAGGAGTGTATGTAGTGTTGTGTTTTTTGTAAATTTAGTGAAGGGTGTGTACATTTAGCGTTAGTTGTTGTATGTGTTGTAAAGATCATTGTTGCTAGTGGCGTGAACTTAGTGGACCATGAGTAATAGAGG
This sequence comes from Laguncularia racemosa, assembly GCA_037954665.1. Taxonomy (NCBI): domain Eukaryota; kingdom Viridiplantae; phylum Streptophyta; class Magnoliopsida; order Myrtales; family Combretaceae; genus Laguncularia; species Laguncularia racemosa. The sequence goes on along the minus strand of JBBMOL010000003.1, from coordinate 3,874,791 downwards.
AAGTTGTGTGGCGGTAAATTGTGTATTTGTGTATGTGTTGAGGTGCTGCATTTTGTGAAATTAATTAGCGTGGAGCTAAGACAAGAAAAAGGAAAGTGAGTAGTAGAATTTGAAATTTAAACAAGTCATTAAAGTGTGAAAGTAATTGAACTAATTACTTAAACACTTATAGTTGAATTTAATTCTATCTACTTGAAATTAGTTGTGTGTACTTCAATTGTGGCTTGGTTGTGTACTTGAACTGTGGAAGTGTAAGGATAATTATTGTGTTGTTGGGTTTAAACACAATTATGTCTAGTGAAATGTTTTATTCTACTAATGTATTACACCAGACATTGACTACTTTTACTATTAAAGATGATGAACAAAGGGAAAATTTGTTCTATACTTCTTATAGGATATAAGGAAATTTATGTGTCCTTATAGTTGATGGTGGTAGTTGTACCAATGTGATAGCAGCATCGTTAGTATCAAAATTAAAACTTACCACTACTCTACATCTTAAACCATATAAAATGCATTGGCTTAGTGATTGGGTGAGTTTGCATGTGACCTAAAGAGCTAGGGTACCATTCAGTGTAGGGGATAAATACTGTGATGAAATTGAGTGTGATATTCTACCTATGTGTGCATCCCATATATTGCTTGGCAGGCCTTGGTTATATAATAGGAGGGTCTTACATGATGGCTTCAGGAATACTTATGTATTCCAGAAGGAAGGAAAGCGCATTATTCTGAATCTGATGTCGCCTTTAGAGGTTTAAAGGGTTTAACAACAGATCAGTAGGCCATCTAAGGTAAAAAAGGTTCCAATGCAGTTTAATAATTCTAGGGAAAAGAAGGTACTGTTGATGGGATAGGGTGAGTTGGAGAGAATTATGATAGAAGAGACTCTAATATACTTGCTACAATTGAGATATGCCCTAAGTGTATAGGAACATTAGTCTCTACCCTCAATAGTATCTTAAGTATTAAATGAGTACACTGATATTTTTATTGATGATTTACCAGTAGGTTTACCACCTTTGAGAGGGATAGAGCATGCCATCGATCTTATACCAAGGTTAGTATTACCAAATCGACCAGCATACCACATGAATCTTAAGGAGGCTAGAGGATTGAAATGCCAGGTGAATGAGTTGGTTGAGCGGGGATTTGTTATGGAGAGTCTCAGTCTTTGTATTGTTCCATCCCTTCTTGTTCCTAAGAAGGATGGTACTTGGAAAATGTGTATCGATAACAGAGCCATTAACAAAATCACCATCAAATACAAGTATCTCATTCCTAGACTTGATGATATGTTAGATGAGTTGCATGGTTCACAGGTTTTCTCCAAAGTGGATCTTAAAAGCGGGTATCACCAAATTCGGATGAGAGAGGGAGATGAATGGAAAACTACTTTTAAAACATGCCATGGATTATATGAGTGGTTGGTTATGCCATTTAGCTTGAGTAATGCTCTTAATACATTTATGAGATTGATGAATCATGTATTGAAGGAGTTTCTAGGTAAATTTGTTGTTGTTTATTTTAATGATATTCTGATATATAGCAAAGACCTAAAACATCATGTGGAGCATCTTTAGGCAGTATTTTTAGTGTTGAGGGCATAACAGTTATTTGCAAATCTCCAGAAGTGTTCCTTTTACCAAATTGAGGTAACATTTTTGGGTTTTATTGTATTTAGCTCATGTGTTAGGGTGGATGAAGAGAAAGTGAAGGCAATCAGAGAATGGCCAACACCCACCCCAGTCATTGAGGTAAAGAGTTTCCATGGACTAGCATCTTTTTTATAGGTGCTTTGTCCATAATTTCAGTAGCATTGTCAGTCTTCTCACATAACTAACTAAGAAAAATGTTCCTTTCATCTGGAGTGAAAGGGCCTAGAGGCGTTTTGAAGAGGTAAAAGAAAAACTCACTCGTGCTCCATTGTTAGCTTTACCTAACTTTGACAAAGTTTTTGAGCTTGAATGTGATGCTTATAGGATAAGGATTGGTGCTGTATTAATGCAAGAAAAGAGGCCCATAGCATATTTTAGTGAAAAGTTGAGTAATGTAACTTTGAACTATTCTATTTATGATAAGGAATTTTATTCCTTAGTAAGGGCTCTAATGACGTGGCAGCATTATCTTCTCCCAAAAGAATTTATTATCTATATAGATCATGAGTCACTAAAGCACTTCAGAGGTCAGAAGAATCTGTCTAAGCGACAAGCTAAGTGGGTGGAGTTTTTGGAGGGTTTTGCATATGTGATAAAGTACAAGAAGGGTAATCAGAATATTTTTGTTGACGCTTTGTCATGCAAATATGTACTTATCACTTCTCTTCAGTTAAAACTGTTAGGTTTTGAATTGTTAAAGGAACAATATGTGCATGATGATTAATTCAGAGTTGTTATGGAAAAATGTTCTAAGGGCAAGATGTATGAGGGTTATTGCATGATTGGGGGGTTTTTATATAAATCTTGGAAGTTATGTATACCTTCTGGATCTGTGAGAGAACTATTAATGAGGGAAGCACATGCAGACAAATTGTCTGGGCACTTTGGTGAGAAGAGAACCCTAGTCATATTGAGAGAGAATTTCTATTGGAAGGGTATGATAAAGAATGTTTATAGGGTGTTAGAAAGATGTGGCGTTTGCAAGAGAGCTAAAGGAAAGAAAAGCATACAGGGTGAATACATGCCTTTACTTATACCTGTCAAACCCTGGACTGATATCATTATGGATTTTGTGTTGGGATTGCCCAGGACACAAAGAGGAAAGGATTCTATCATGGTGGTTGTTGACGGATTCAGCAAAATGTCTCATTTTGTGCCCTATCACAAAACAGATGATGCCATTTTATTGCTAACATTTTTGTGCAGGTTATTGTCAAATTACATGGAGTTCCACACAGCATAGTATCAGACAGAGACACTAAGTTTCTTAGTTTCTTTTAGAAGACGCTATGGAGAAGACTGGGTACTAAGCTTATGTATAGTACATCCTGGCATCCACAGACCAACGGCCAGACAGAGGTTATCAACCGTATGCTTGGCAACTTACTTAAAGCAACGGTTGGCAAGAATCTTACTGATTAGGACTTGTGTCTTCTTATTGTTGAGTTCGCTTACAATAGGTCTACTCATAGCTCAACCAGTAAGTCTCCCTTTGAAGTTGTGTTTGGCTATAATCCTTCTATTCAATTGGATTTTATAGTAAGACCAGCAACAAAGGAAGAGAATCTTAGTGGAGTGGAACGAGCAAGGCAGATCTAGCAAATTCATGATGAAACAGTTGAACGCCTTCAAAAGACCTAGGAACAGCAGAAAATTTAGGAAAACAGAAACAAGAAAAATAACATTTATAATCCAGGTGACTTAGTTTGGATTAATCTTAGCAGGGATAGGTTTCCACATAAGAAGTCACAGAAGTTGTCTCCCAGATCAAACGGACTGTTCAGAGTTTTAAAACTCATCAACAATAATGCCTACCGGGTAGAGTTACTAGGAAAGTATGGTGTATCAGTAACCTTTAATGTTGCAAATTTGTCACCATATTTGCCAGACGACATGCATGAAGACCTATCAAATTTGAGGGTAAATCTTCTTGAGGCCCGAGGAGATGATAGGAATTAGATTCCCACATGACCTATCATAAGCAACCTAATCCTGAGGAAGCTAACTTAATTTCTCCATTCTCATCATATAATTGTTGTGAATTCCAATAGGTACATTTATCAGTCTTATAGAGTGCCAAATTACCTACACTTTAGAGTGAGTCAGTAACCTCATTAGGACACATATCTAATGACTTTGAAGACCCAACATCTTGAAGACTAAGTTTTATTTATTTGTAATTATTTCTTTAAACTATTTATGTGTAAGCTTTTATGACACTTTTATTTGATTGTAATTGTGTTTTTAGGACCGGCCACCTTAAAGTGGCATAGTTATAATTTTGTGGACATTTTAACCCTAAAGGGATCAAGTATAAATACTTACTTAAGTAGGGTTTTGAGAGAGCTTTTGAAAATTTCAGAATATACACTTCACATGTGAGGGTTAGGGTTCATCCTAAATCCAATTACTCTTATAAATTTCAATCCCAAAATTGAAATTATGGCAAGTGACATCAAAGATAATTGTGAGTAATATCAATTCCCTTTGTTGTAATTTTCCTTTTCATCACTAGTGAGTCATATCTAGGGTTGATTAGGATTGTCTTTGATCTGAATTTGATTTAATTTGTAACCTCATTGTCTTGTTATAAGATTAATTGGTTTTGGCATTTGTTTTAACCATCAATTTTGTTATATTTTGAACCATGAATTGGCCTTGTTGGGAAGGAGGATCACAGTTTTGTTTTGATTGTTGATGATTGGAAATCTCTTGGGATTTTAAGTTGATTTAGTGATTTAATTGAGGATTTCATCATTGCGATTTTATTTCCTTGAAGTTTAGCATTCGGATCAACTTACACAATTAGGGCTCACGCAATACTTGTTACCATTTGGAATCGATTTGATCTTGTCCTTTTAGTGATTTTTAATTGGTTCATTTGCATGTGCTTAAAACCCCCTTTTAGGCACATCATCTTTTGGTATCAGAGCAATCACATTTGGATATCTATATTGATCATGTCCTAATTGAAGAATTAGTTACAAGTATTGAAGATTTGTGCCATTTGAATAACTAGTTTGATTGACATTATTTAATTGTCTTTCAAATTGGTTTTACATGTGCTTAAACTTGGTTTTAGGCACATCAATGATTCCTAAGTTCATGCTCTTTAATGGCAAGAAAGGAAGTTCCAAGGAGCACTTATTAAAGTTTATTGAGATGTTGGAGGCTTATGAATTAGATGATGATATGAAATTTATAGAATTTTCAAAGTCTCTCACTAAGAAGGTGTATACATGATATGCTAATCTTCCTCTAAGTTCAGTAGATTCATGGGAAAACATGTGCAAGATGCTTTTAGAAAAAAAAATTTCAACTAAAGAGAAGGTGGCCTTCATTGACATGGGAAGAATTTGTCAAAAGCTAAGAGAAGACCTCATGGACTATATTGAATGATTTAGAGAGCATTCCCATTATATTCAGGATTTATGTGATGAAAGAAAGCTGGTGAAAATCTATATCCTAAGAATGTTTATTGAGTATATTGTTCATTTGGAGATTCTATCATTGGCTTTATTCGTAGCATTAGTTGAAAAAGCATGACAAACTAATAATTCTATTGCATGTCAAAAGGTTGAACATGCAAGGTTTAATAAGTAAAGGCTATCCATGAATTCAGCCTAAGGTGAGGAGTCTAAGGCAAGTAAGAAACCTAAAATGGAGAACTACAAATTTGAGAAGTTGACATACCCATGCCTAATGGGCAAAGTACATGCAATGTTTGACATATGGTTGTAGGACGAATATATCAAACTTCCGAGAGTTAAGCACCTCCCTACCACCGAGAAGAAGAATGATATAAAATTCTATACATTTCATGGAATTGTAGGACACTTTACTAAAGATTGTTTTATTTTAAAGAAGATATTTAATGAGAAGGTATAGACTAAGGAGCTCATCATCGAGGGTAATAACATTCACAATAATCCCCTTTTAACTTATAACAACTAACATGGAGCAATGAATGCCATCATTCATAATCCTACTACTATGGAAGTAAATGATGTACAATCTACTAAGACGTATAGGGAAAAAGGAAAATCAGTTGAAGTTAAAGAGGATGAGTGCCTCTTGTAGTAGCAACACTTCTAAAAACATCAAATTTTAGGAACTTCTTTGACCTTCTTAGGCTTGATGAGAAGGTTAATCTTGTAACAATAGCTACACTTACATAGATTTTTGAAGGTTAATATGCGGAGTGTAGCACAATGCAACTTGTGAGAAGGATGGCATGTGCACATGAAAATGCAATTTTATTCACTAATGCTAATATGTGTGTTAAGAACCCAAATCAAATCCATTCTCTATATGTTAAGGGTACACTCAATGGGCATTCAATAAAGAAAAGATTTATTGACACCGGTTCCTCTTTAAATATTATGCTTATGTCTATCTTTCAAGTTGTTAGAATTGATATTCAATGACTCGTAAAGAAATCAATTTCGGTGAATGGCTTTAGTCATTCTCCCACAAAAACATTAGGATGACTTAATGTTGATTTTAAGGTTAAACTAATTCAAAATACTATTACTTTCCATGTGATTGATGCACATGTATCCTGTCACTTCTTATCACCTACGTATAGGTAGGAAATGGTTACATGATAACAATTTGTTATCATCAACATTGCATCAATGTATCAAAGGTCAATGGAGAGGGAAAGATATGTTTATCCTTGCTTGGGGGGAAGTTCAAGAAGGTTAAGAAAAGAAGAGAAGAATGCATGGTTGTCATGGAGCTAAGAAAAAGAATAAGAAATCTACATAAATTGAAAGTTATATAGTGGAAGATAGGTGAAGAGTATACCACTTATGACAGTTATAGGGGACTGAAGAAGTATGCTTATCTTCTTCAAATCCTATACGACTTCAAGATGTTTAGCTTACCCCACAACAAATGCAAAACCAAATGAAGGCTTAGGCTAAGGAGGTAGAATAATTAGATCTAGCATGATCCGGAAAGTCATCACGACCAATCTTCATTAGCAAAAGTTTATGGCATGAGATAAAATCTCTCCTAATTAAGTTGTTAAAGGAATACAAAAAATGTGTTTGTGTGGACATATGAAGAAATGCCAGGACTTGACCTTAGTCTTATGGTGCATAAATTAAATATTGCCCCAAGAGTTATACCTATTAAATAGGCACAAGAAGTCTTTTGTCTTGAAATTGAAGTCCAAATCAAGTAAGGTGTTGAAAAGTTGCTCCATGCTGGTTTTATTAAACCAATTAAACATCCTACATGGTTAGCTAATGTTGTGTCAGTGAGAAAGGGCAAATGGGGAAATACATGTTTGCATGGATTTTCGTGATTTTAATAAAGCTTATCTAAAGGATGATTTTCCACTACCAAACATCAACACTCTAGTAGATGCAACTGTAGGGCACGTGCTATTCTCATTTATGGATGGTTTTAGTGGTTATAAACAAATTAAGATCGCCATTGGAGACACTGAGCGTATTGCATTCAGGATGTCGATAGAAAACTTTTATTACACCATTATGCCTTTTAGACTTAAGAATGCGAGTTTAACTTATCAAAGAGTTATGACTACCATATTTCATGATATGATGCACAACTTTATGGAAAATTATGTTGATGATATAATCATTAAATCAAGGAGAGCACTTAATCACTTGATTCACCTGTAAAAGGTTTTTGAACAATGTCGGCTATATAAGCTTTGCTTGAGTCCTTTGAAGTGTGCTTTTGGTGTGGCCTCAAGGAAGTTTCTATATTTGTAGTTCAAATGAAGGGAATCGATGTTGACCGAACAAAAATCTGATCTATATTGTCCATGCCGTCACCCACTACTCTAAAAGAGTTAAAGACCTTCATGTGTAAAGTTTCTTACATCAAAAGATTTATGCCAGCACTTGCAAAGATCTCGTATTCCTTACACTAGCTTACGAAGAAAGGAACTCCATTTAAATAGAACCAAATACATGAAGACACAATTCATAAGATTAAGGGGATATTGGTTTCACCTCAAACCATGACAATGCCAATAAAAGGTTTACCATTGATCTTGTATTTAACTTCTACTAATAAGTCCATTGGGGCTTTGCTCGCACAAGAGATAAACAACTAAAACCACTTATTTATTATCTGAGTTGCACTCTCCAAGGAAGCGGGGTCAATTACCTAGCTTGGGAAAAGTAATGTCTCACGTTGGTATTTGCTACGCAAAAGTTGTGACATTATTTTTTGGCTCACAAGATTGATTTGGTCATTCGATCAGATCTTATCAAATATTTATTATCCTAACTGACTTTGTTTGGTAGAATTGCAAAGTGGTTACTCCTTAGAGAATTTGTTATTTTTGTTTAGTCTCCTAGAGCCATCAAATTACAAGCATTAGTCAATCTATTGGTGCATTTTCCAAATGCACAAAAGGGCTCAATTATAGAGACCATACTAATAGAATTCCTTGAAGACTCCCTAATGATCGAAACAAAAGGGGAATGGTTACTCTAGTTTGATGGCTTTACTGGAAGCAAGGGATAGGGAGTAGACATGGTACTAACTTCACCAAAAGGCCAAGAAATACCATTGGTGTTTAAGTTTGATTTCTATTGCACCAATAATGAGGCTAAGTATAAAGCTCTCCTACTTGGCTTGATATTTGCACAAGAGATTGAGCTTACTAATTATGCATTTAAGGTGATTCTAACTTGATTATCAAACAGGCTAATGACGAGTTTGCACTTAAAGAACTTGCACTAGTACCTTATAGGGTTGTAGTGTAGGCTTTAGTGATGAAATTTCAATCACTACACTATGAACATACAACTCGAGCTATTAACAAATATGTGAATGCATTAGCTATATTGGCATCGAAAATTCTTATTCAGGATGCAAGTAATAGCCTAAGTATTAAGATACTAAGGAAGTCTATACCATGTACTATATTGAACCTTATTGATGAAGATGAAGAAATAAACGATGACTGGCACATTTCAATGAAGGAACAATTAGCGCACCCGGGTATAGCTTCTATTTCTATATTGAAGGATTTTATTCACCAAAATGGCACATTATATTACAAAGGACTAGAAGGTATTTTTCTCAATGTATTAGCACAAAAGAGACCCATCTCAAGCTTGATATGTATCACAAGATTTGGTGTGGAGATAAAGGAACAACATTATATTGTTGAATTCAATGTGCTAGATTCTACTGGCCATCAATGTCTAAAGATACATTTAAAGTATAGACTCACTATCTTAGGTGCTCTAAGCTATCAAATGAAAAAAAGTGTAAATTAGAGATTGGAGGTGTTCGTATATTGTTTATTTGAGGAAAAATGTCTTACCCACCAATAATACCAACGTTAGATTTGTGAAAATTAAAACTAAAAAGTATTTGATACATGAGGATGAATTGTATAGAGTCTCATTTATAAGTAAATCCCTCATGAGAGATTTGATATGGTAGGCTTGAAATAAGGACCATTCGATTAGTCGGTCCAATCCAATCTTTCTCAATAAGGCCCTTTAATGGGCCTAACCTCATTAGAAGCTTATATAAGGGTCCATACGTTTATAACGGTTAATCGCCATCAACATCTAACGGATAAGGTTCATGACCAAATCCTATAAATATCCATATATCTCTCATTTGAAGGGAGAGAACATTGGTGGAAACATCGTTATTGTATCAAAATTTTCTCTCAAAAAATCAAAACCACAATATATAAAAGAAAATCCACCTATCACTGAAGCGCTTGAAACTACTTAAGATTTCCTACTACTTCTCCCCATCCCATTCATCCCTAGTCATCCTCATACGTGTCACTTCTCTAATTTAGCCACGTGTAGTACATTTTCATACAGTAAGCATGTGACCCTCGCACTCAGACCGATACACCCACGACTATAAGTATGTGTTACAACGTTTTAATGGTATAAAATTTTCTAAGAATCAAACTTTTGATACAAAAGTTATACACAAACGGAATTTAAAAAAAAATATAAATTGAGAAAAAAATATCAACAATATTGTTTTAGGCATTAATAAATGGCTAGGTTATTTTTTTAATGATATATTACTAATTTATTTACTTTTAGGTTTTAGACTTTAAAAACTAAAAAAAAAATAAAAAAGAAAATATAGGAGAAGGCTAATCATTTGTTAAGTCTTGATCAAAAGGTTAGGGATACACACTAATTAGGGGGATATAGTTATTTCAAATCAACAATGAAGGTCATGTCATGTGTATGTGCAAATTGGAATCATGTAAGTGCAATTCATATTTAAAAGAGGAAAAAGGAGAAAATATTATATTAAAAAAAAATCTAAAAGTAGCACGCTTTTAAAAGTAACACTGTGATTGCTATATTTGAAATCAGGTTTTGACAATCTAATTTTAAAATAACTAAAATCAGTTGCTAAAAGCCCAATTTTATGTTACCATTGTAAAATCAAGTATTGATTTTATTGAGTTTAATGAAATCGGATGTTTAATGCTAAATTTTGTTAAACTAAAGGCAACATTTGACTTCTTCTTCCTCATCTATATATTAAAATACTCTTTCTAAAATGAAACCTTAGCCAAACCTCTCTCAAATTGTAATTTCCTACTTTGATTTCGCTAAATTGGAAGTAAATTTGTGATCTAATCATAGTATTTGCACTACTAGAAGCCTAATTCTGCCATTTCATTACAAATTCGTATGGATTTCAACCCTTTTCTCTCTCTACAACAAAAATGCATGAAAGGTAATTTTTTTTTTTAATTTCTTCAAGTTTTTTGCTATTATAAATGCTTGATATCACTTGTAATGTGTTTATGGATATTGCATTGTAGTTATGATACATTTTCTAACTTTTTGCAATAGTTTTCATGATATTTTTATTGTGGCCAAATTTCCTTTTTTTTTTTTCAATATTATTGGTCTTTCTTTGTTGGAACATGGATGTGATGCATTTTTCTTGACATCTCCATCTAATCATGTTACATTTTCCATGCACATCATTAATAAAATAAGAGATTAGACCATGATTAGTCCAAAATACTCAACAATTGGTTGTTCACTATTTTAATTAAGTTAAACCATTGTGAAAATATATAATTATACAACCTTGCAATACTGTAAAGCATCATTTAGGTGGTGATTGTACAAATTAGTTCATAGTGTGCTATATTTCAAACTCTATAGTGTGAAAGGTAATGGTATTATTATTATTAAAGAAATGAAAATTTAGACAACTCAATAGTTTGAAGGCTTTAATTGGCAACCTAATAGAAGGTTGGTGTATTGTGTTTCCTTCAAGTCAATTGTCATGTTTTAAAAGCTAAGAAATTTCAACAACAATGAAGCAACAAATCAATGCACTTAATTTCCTTCTTATAGTTATGTGTTTGTATAATAGTGCATCGCATGCTATTTTAAATCAGTTTATGCTACTTTAATATCCACCTTCTTGTAATATGTCCTTGTAAATGACTTAACTTGATGGCTTAATCTACTACATGATGCATGAGAAAATGTTTCATATTCGAATATGAACAGATGATAAAATGTCTAAAGTTATAGTGATTTACTATGTTAATAGGAATATTATGGATAGAGAAGATAGGGTGTGTTATGATAAACATCAAGCAACAGTAGCATATGTAGTCATTTTGAATTAACAAATGTCAAATCGAGTTGAGTTGATCTATAGGTGCCCCATTGTAGGAGGTAATAGGAATTATTGTTGTGTTGTGATTGTGAATGACAATTATGATGTGCAGTAAATGTTGTTGTCTTCCTAAGGAGATGGTGGGATTAGCGGTTCAATAGAGTTGTATGTGTAAATATATAAAATTGAGTTGCCCGTTGCACCTAAAAATGATTTAGGATGGGAGATAATATTGATGATCAAGATGAAACCTGGGTATATGAATCCCAACTTATTGTAATAACTCAAGATGTAAGTACATCTTATCATTTACAACCCTTTTGCTTGAATTATGCTTATTTCCTCCAAAAACAAGGAATATTTTAGGCACCTCTAATTATATGTGTTCATCATATCTATAGCTTACCGAGCTTATTATACGTGTCCACCATATCCACACTTTACTAAGCTTAATTCAAGCTTGGCAAGTATAAATACTAGTTATATAGGAGTTCATACTCCTCATTTTAGCATCAACCATCACTTAACTCCCCCATTACAAGCTTACCTCTCCACTTTCTCTCCCTACCCAACCCATTACCATTTCCCTCTCTAAATTTCCTCTTTTTCTAGCTAGTTTTGAGCAAAACCTCCATCATCATTAGCTTTCCCATCTTTCGCAACATAAAAAACTCCTCTCCTTTAGGTTTAAAACTACTTTAAAGAAGCTCAAGCTTAGGAGATCCCAAACCACCGTCGGCAGCAATCTTTAACTGCTCTCCTAACTGTATAACTCACTGTCCTTCGATGACTTAGTCTAACACGTTCTACCACTCCAATGATGCCTTGGGCAAGCTTTACTACAAACCAATCTCCCTTTGTTCCTCTTAGTTGACAACCTTTATAGGTTCCTTTGATTTTTATTTTTTTTTTGCATTTTTTAGGGAAATAATAAAAATAAAAAATAAATATCCAAGTTTTAAGTTACATTGGGTTCCTACATTTTTTTAATTTTCTTAAATAAGTTATAAGAAAAAGTATAAATAAAAATAAAAGAGTTAACAGATAATAAAAAAATAAAAATGGTAATAAAAAGAATAAAAAATGAGATAAAATGGTAAAAATATACAAAAAGATAATAATATAATAAAATGACTTTTATTACTTTGTTCTTATTTTTCTAAAAAATTAAAAAAAAAATAAAAATAATAAGAAATGTATATCAATATATACAAGTATTTTATTACTTAGCTCTTGTTTTTCTCATTATATATATGTGTGTGTGTGAGTGTGTGTCTTTAGTTCTTGCTTAAAAAAAACGTTAATAAAAAATAAAAAAATATATGCTTTTCATTACTAAGTTCTTATTAAAAAATGAATAACATGCTTAGTTCTTATCTTTCAAAAAAAAAAAAATTATTAAAAAGAATTCCTAGAAGTCTTTAATAAATTTTTAAGCAAAGTCAAAACTTAAGGAAAAGAATAAATAAAAAATAAAATAAAGTAAAATGTATAAAAATAATTAATAATTAAAAAATGTGTGTGTATATAGAAAAAATTAGAAAGTAAAGCGAATTACGACTAATTTGATACTGATTGACGAGTATGTAGTCACCTACGAGGCAACCTCAATTAAAAAAAAATCCTCCTATAAATAAATAAATAAAACCTATTTCCTTTTTTACTTTAACTTGGGATTATTTACAAATAAAAATGGGCATTTTGGAAAATAAGCTTAAATTCGAAAGGTTTAGTTAATAACTGTTTAGGTTTTAATAGATTAGCCCCTGAATTCAAATTTTCTAGTTTTTTAAAAGTCATTTTTAATAGATTTCCTCACAAATCAATGGCTAAAATTTTCAGGTAGTTAATAATAATAATAATTCCTTAATTCTTAGTTGATAGTTAATATTATATGTGTTAGGGCATAATAGTAATAAAATTATGAAAAATAAAACAAAAAATTAGGCTTGATAGGTTGGTGACTCTAATAGGGAATCGCTAAGTGGACTAGCCACTTAAACCTTTTGAAATTCAAATTTATTTTTCAAAATACCTATATTATATCACATGTTTCACTTGTAAATATTTTTCATATTTATAAATAGTTGTACTAACCTCTTTTCAATGTAGAAAATCTAGGTTTACCTTTGGGGGGTTTAATTTTTTTTTAAATCATAAATGTGTGTTAGATACAGTTAGACCTAAGTTATCTTAAGATTCTAGGAGGGAAACTATCATGTAGGCTTCAGATGTTATAGGGCAACTACCAATTTGGGCCTAATTAAGCTACCCTACTTAAGTTTCGATGAGGTCTGTGAACAATTTCTTTGAACTTGTATAAGGCCATAGAATTTAGGAACCTTTAGAACCTACCCAGTTGCATTCATGAATCCTTTTAGTTGGAAAATAAGCATAATGAGGCAAATCAAAGAAAGAAGACTACAACTTTAATGGAGTTCCTTTTCTTGTAATATTTTCCTTGTAAAGTTTGTTGTAAATTTCCCTATAATATTCTATGTAAATTCCTTGTAAATATCATATTTAATTTCTTATACATAAGATAGTCTTCATGTATTTCCTTTTGTAATTTTTTGTAGAAATGGCAAGTAGATCTCGCATGTAGGCCCTCCTTAAGGAAATTCATGTCTATAAGGCTGTGGAATAAAAAGTGGTACTTGATCGCTAAATCCAATTCTTCAATTCAAGTCAATGAGAGATCATTAGAGACAAAATTGGACCCATTCTCTCCTTACACAAAGTCACCATCAATATCACTTAGATTTGAGCCTTGGTTCATTTTTAGGGCCTAGAAACTATAGCTTTTTTGCTTAGGGCTCCATCAATTAAGCATAACCATTGAAAAATGCACCCAACTACTTAAGGCCCCATCTAGCATTGAAGGCATATATACTCATAAAGCTAAAGTAAGCAAGGCCTTAACGAACCGTAATGGAAGCTTTATTAAGACAGATAATCTATTAACTTAGTTTGTAGCCTAATCTAGCTATAGTGAAAAGCAAACTCTATTATTTATAGATTCTAAGGCGTGGTAGTAGCACCAAGTCCATGCTTTCATTTTGGTAGCATTTGGAACTATACTATTTTTGAATAGATTTTTTCACATCCACTTCCAAGTTGCAGAATTAATAACCTAATTCTTGGAAGGGAAGTCTTACATCCCAGCACTTTGGTCGAGTAGATTAGATCACTCAATCACCTTAAAAAGAAAAGACATGTCATTTGAAAACCAATATGGCCTTAATTATTGTAAACACCCAATTTTTGCCTCTAATGATCAATAATAATCAATTTTAAATTTTTTACAATTTTCCTTCTAATTTAGCAAAAATAGGGAAAATATTCAAAAATAAAATAAATAGGAAAAATACATCAATTTTGGAAAATAATTGTAGAAACAATAATAAAAGAGGTTAAATAATTTTTACAAATTTTTGGAATTTTAAAATAATAAAAATCGCATTGCATATATGCAAATTGCAAAAAAAATAAAAATAAAAATTGAGAAGTGGGCTAGCCCAGTTGGTCCGAACCATGGCCTCATGCGCGCGGGGGGAGGACTCGGTCATGGGTTCGAAACTCAGAGGGGGCATTTCGCGTTTTGCCCGTTTTTTATTTTTGCTTGGGACACGTGTCAGTTCTTGATTGGCTGGCACGAACGCATGTGCCGAGCACATGACCTTCTTCCTCCTTCGTCCGAGATCGTTGCCAGTGGGGAAAAAATCGAATTTTGGCTATTTTGATTCTATTTTTTTGCACAAATCTAACAGATCTTTAACTAAAATAGGATAAACATCATTCAATTGGAATCAAATCGCAACAAATCGATGGATTTACACAAATTGGAGATGGGTTTTTCAACCGAAATCCGATTTGCCTCAATTGGAGGAAATCCGAGCTTATCCAGCTCGATTCCTTGCTGCTATAAATAGAGGACGAAGGCAGGAAGCCAAGGGACGGATCAGAACTGAGAAAAAGATAGAAATCGAAGCTTCATTGGAGTTCCTCGATCCGCGACCGCCGACCAAGCTTTGAACCACCACTAGGACGCATTTTTGAAGAAATCCACCACTACGGTTAAGTTCCCCACCCTCGAAAACCTAGGAAACAACTCCTCAACCTCCTCAAAAGGTCGCTAGAACGCCGTCAACGAGCACCTCCGATTGCCATGATCGTTCGACCCGACCCGACCCGACCCACTTCGACTCGATCTAATCTGACCCGGATCCAGGTAAATCGAATTTTTCGATTTTTTTTTGTTTTTTTTTCTGTATTTTTTTATTTCTTTAGTTATTTGTTTATTTATCGAATTTATTTCTTTATTTATTTATCTGTTATTTTTAATTCAAAAAAAACAAAATAATAGAAAAATATTAGAATTTGGATTAGTTTTTTTTAGGATTTACTTTATGATGAATAATAGAAAATAATAAAAAAATAAAAAATAATAATAACAATAAAATTATAAAATAATAAAATCATAAAAAAATAAAGATATATTAGAAAAAAAATGATAAAATTTAGATTCTTAGTTTAGGGTATATAAAATAATAAAAATAAGAGAAAAATTCTTAATTAATTAATTAACAAAAAATAATAAAAATGAATAAAAAATTAAAAAATTAATAAAAAAATAAAAAAATTAAATTAGTAAAAATTAATAAAAAAATAAAAACAAATAATAATATTAGAGGTAGGTTAAAAATAGAGAAATGAATTTTTATCACTTAGAAAAATTTTTTTTAATAATAAATCCAAAATTGGTTTTTTCCTTAAAATCATTATTTTTTCGAGAAATCAAATGATCAAGCTTAGGTTTAGATTTTTCCAGAAAAATACTAAAATGATAAAAACTTAAACCAAAAGTAATTTCATAATTAAAATTAACAAACACATTAAAGTTTTTCATGAAAAGCGAACTACGGCCCATTTGATCTGAATAGCAAGTACGTAGGCACCTGTTTAGGGCAACTCTAAAAAGAATAAAAAAATCATTTTTTTTAGAATAAGTTATTCAAAAAACATGATAAAAAGATAACAAAAAATAAAATAAAAGACATTAGGATAAGGTTTAGATTTCAAGAGAATATGGTGGTAACTTTAAGGTTTTAATAGGTTAGCCTCCGAACCTAGAAACTCTGGTTTTCCACTTCCTCTTTTACAAAAATGAAAAGAGGAAACCTCATTGACCAGTGATCCAAATTAGGATTAATCCGCTCAATTAGTCCTAATTTAATTTTTCCCAACCATAGTTGGGTGGCGACTCCAAAATAAAATGAAATTCCTAATTCAAGTCGATGATCTATACTAAATGAGCATAGGGTCTAGTATAAATCGGAATAGGAATGGAAAATAAAGAAAAAAGACTCGATAAGATGGCGACTCCACTGGGGATATCCTCTCTAGTAGGCTAGCCACCTGAACCTCCTTAAATCACTTTTTTCCAAGAAATGTCTTTTTGGCTTGTTATATTATTGCTAACCTTTCAGGGATTTAATTAGATTTAGGGTTTGGTTGTTTACTTTTACTGTTGAGTCTGCATGCATGTAATTGTGTGAATAGATACGGTCAAACCCGGGCCGTCTTAGGACCCTAAGACTGGGGGCCATTATGTAGGTTTTGGGTGAAGTGATATGATCACCGTTTGGGATTGATTAGGCTACCCCACCCAATGCTTCGATATGACTTGAGATCCATTTCTTCAAGAATGCGGGAGGCTATAGAGCTTGGGGACCTGCGTAGAACCCACCTATCTGCATACATGAAGTCATGGCATGACAATCAATTAATGATGTAATACTTTTATCCTGTTCAAGGAGTTCATATACATTTCCCTGTAATACTATCATTGTAATGTAGTTTTTGTAATTAGAAATTTCTGTTGTAATAGACGGCTAGTTCCATAGTCGATCACCTTCTTCGTAAAGAGATCCGAGTTTGCAAACCTCTAGACCTAAAGTTGGTGCTGGACCATTGGTTTACTTTGCACAACTCGGAAGAGCAGGCCTTTATTCAATAGAAGATAGGGCCCATCCTCTCACTAATGATGATGGAAATGAACTTACCTTTGATACGGGCCATCCTCCATCTATGGGAAGTAGAGCCCGCAGCTTTCTTCATTGGGCCACATGAGATCACTCCCACTCTGGAAGAGTATACCCAACTTCTACAAGCTCCATCACTAACCGGCGAGGTGTATATGCCAGATCTTGAGGTTGGGCTAGCCAGTATCTTCAACAGACTTCTGGGTATTCGCAAGACAGCAATCAACAAAGTCCTAGCAAACTGTAATGATATTGCATACGGATGGATGAGTTAGAAGCTTGGTTCATAACCTAGGAAGATGACGGGGATAGGAAAGACATATTGTGTGGGGACCCCAAGAGCTACAAACAGAGGAGGGTGAGTGCTTTCATCCTGACAACCTTCACCACCATACTCTTCCCCAGCGGAACTTTTTATGTCCATTACAGAGTTGCAGAACTGGTAGCCCAATTCTTGGAAGGGAAATCTTACATCTCGGCTCTAATGGCTGAACAGATCTGGAACTTAAACTTTGTCAAGAAAAAGGGCCAAGGGATCCTCCGCTCAAACATCAACCTCATCCTGATCTGGTTTGTAACCACCTCAAATGTTTTGGGCTGAACCTGGTCAGAAAAACTTTAGCCCAACAAGTGGACCTTGTGGACTCATGCATAGAAAAGATAAAGCTGCCCGACAACTTTACTAGCCACCGTTGGGTGGAAGTGCTTAAGGGTTTTAATGCCGACGACATCTTGTGGACGGCTATATGGAGTTGCTGCAACAAAGTCATCCTAACCTGTAGAAACCTTCAGGTTGTACCTTTAATCGGTATCCGCGGATGTATAGGTTATCATCCAAACTTGGTGGTTCACTAGTTCGGTACCATTCAAGACATAGTTTATCGGCCATCATTGGAAGCAATCACATTCGAGTATCAAGACCCAAATTTGCTAGTAGCCGAGAAGTTTGCCAAACTGGCAGAGGTCAAAGCCTTATGGGAAGCCCGAATCGAGAGTCCTAATGTAGACCTTGGAGAACTAGATGGCAAAGTAGGCAAGCACCAAGCCACCAGGGATTTTGTGATCCACCAGCTATATCAAATAGGGGAAAGGGCATATCGGGTCCCAAATATCACCTAACCTGAGCCAGACAAGGTAGACCTAAAGCTGAGAACCTATTTGGAGCAAGTCAGGGCTCGGATGGAAGTATACTTTGAAGCTGTAGATTACAAGAAAGATATTTGGAAAGGTCGATTTAAGGAGTCTGATCAAAGGAACAAGGCCTTGGAAGCTCAATTGGAAAAGACCCAAGCTAGAGTTAAAGAGTTGAAAGCTATCATCAGCGGAAAACTAGCGCCTACACAACGAAAGACCAAGAGAATTAGGAAATAGATTACTATGTACTTTTTCATTTTTTGTCAAGTATTGAACTCTGAGTTTCTAATATTAATAAAAATAAAGTTTCAGTATTATATCATTAGTTGATTTTTAGCACCCTTTATTTTAGCATCTGTGTGATACATGCATCATATTTACATACTTGCATCATACTAAGGAGAATGCGCGCCAGGTATCGAAGACAGCTCCCAAACAACCGAACCCTCTAAGAAGCCCAATCCGCACTCGTCCAAAGACCAAAATGACAAACAGTGGCAACAACAGCGACAACCACAACAACACAAGTGCTGACGCCGCCTTAAATCCCAGGATCGTATCCTTAGAACAAACGGTCAAGCAATTGGCTGCACAAGTCTACCTCCTGACTAAGAGTATTGGCCTCCTTCGCACCACCCAACCAACTCAGGAAGAACACTCAAGGGCCAGAAAGGGGAAAGCAGTGGAGGGTCAGCCTCCAGAATATGAAGAAATCAATTCCCACCTCAACCCGGCTTTCGAGTATGAACTAAGAGCCAACCTGGGTCCGACCTTTGACGACATAAAGAGAGAAATGGAGGACAGGCAAAAGGAGATGGAAAGGAGACTTTTTCAACAGTTGGCTGATAAGATGAAGACACTAGAGGCGCCTAATGGTTTTGAACAGGCAGGGATCATTAACTTACTAGCATATGGGGAGGAGGTATACCCAGAGAAGTTCAAGACCCCGGAATTTGAAAAATATGAGGGAACTAGATGCCCTAAGATGCATACAAGGCTGTATGTACAGAAAATGAGCAAGTATGCCCAATATGACCAGCTTATGATCTAGACCTTCCAAGATAGCCTTATAGGCCCTGCCCTCGTTTAGTATGCATACGTAGACTTCAACCAGGTCAATACTTGGGAGAAACTTACTCAGGCATTCTATGACCAATACAAATTCAACATTGAAGTTGCCCCCTCGGTAATTGACTTGGGAAGTCTTCAAAAGAGACACACTGAGTCTTTCAAGGAGTATGCTCAGCGTTGGAGAGCTCAGGCTGCCAGGGTAGCGACTCCAATTTATGAAAAGGAGTTGACATGCATCTTTGTCAACACTTTAGATAAAACCTACTTCTCACATCTGGTGAGCTAGACATCATCCAGCTTCGTAGAGGTAGTAGCAGCAAGGTGTTGAATCGAGAATGCCATCACATCATGCAGACTCTAGACAATAGATCCTCTTAGGGTCACATCATCACAAAGGCCCTTAGGAGGTAACAAAGCCAAGGAGTCTACCATTAGCACAGTTAATTCCGGCAAAGCAAACAAGGTTGGGATCCGCGTAACATTCCAGACCACAAGTGCCCCAATCCAACAGTCCCCGACAAACCACACCCAGGCCACCAGAGTCTTGAGACACTTCACTCCAATCTCGATCCCGCTCAGCCAAGTCTTCGCTCGGCTACGAGCAGATAATTTGATCAGCTTCGAGATCCCGAGTGACCGATACAAGCCCAAAAATTTCGACTCATGTCTCAAATGTGATTATCATATAGGCTAAGAGAGGCATTCTACAAATAGATGCTGGAGGCTTCGAAACAAAATCTAAGATCTGATTAACGCCGGCATTGTGCAGCTAGACTTTGTTAACACACCAGCACCCAATGTCAACACTAATTCGCTGCCCAACCATAAGCCCATTGTCAATATGATCACATTCGAAGAGTCGGATCCCAAAGGGTCCCCAAAATAGCAAAAAGCAACAGTGCAACGAGAAAGTCACCCACGCTAAACCCTAGAGGAAACCCCTAAGTCACAGATCAAGAGGAGATGGTTAGATGGAGACCCAACTGTCGGTACCTTAGGTGAATCCCATAGGAGATTTGAGTATCTGGTAAATTACTCCTTCACTCCAACTGAGCATGGGTCACCTAGCGGATGGGGGCCCGAGTTTGAGAAAGAAGACAATCCACTAAAAGAGGAGGAGAAGTCTGTGAACATGATTAAATCAGACTAAAGCAGATAGTCATAAAGTGCTACGAGGGACAATCTACTGAGGTGCAAATTCCAAAGAAGAGGTATGTATTCAATGTCCCAATACTCGTACAGAGGTATAAGGCGGTGCCATTTGACTATCGGGCTTTGGATCAAGAAAGACCCCCTATCGTAGGTGGAATCACCCATTCTGGGAGAATTTATGACTCGAAATACAAGGTCTCAACTGAAGAGCCCAACACTAAGGTAGGAAAAGAAGAAGAAGAGGGGCTCTCTGCATTTACAAAGATGGTCAAGGCAAGCGAATATAAGATCATAGAACAACTAAACAAGGTTCCAACCCAGATATCGCTTATGGGCTTCCTTACAACCTCTGAGCCTCATAGGGAAGCACTATTCAAAATGCTCAAACAGATCAAGGTACCAGAGGGCATCGCAACAGACAAATTGAGCCATATGGCAGATTCGATCTTCACCGTGGACCAGATATCTTTCTCTCCAAAAGAGCTAGGAGAAGACGGAGACCAATATACAAAACCGCTATTCGTAGTGGTAAAATGCAACGACACAATCGTCTCCCAAGTACTCATTGACAATGGATCTTCTCTCAACGTTTGCCCATTGGCTACCCTCGACCTACTAGGAGTCGATCTAAGCAACATCAAACCAAGCTCAACGGTGGTTAGGGCTTTCGACGGGTCGAAGAGAGACATAGTAGGGGAAATAAGCTTATCAGTGGAGATTGGCCCACAGATATTCCACATCTCCTTCCAAGTCCTCGACATTCCGAGGTCTTTTAATCTGCTTTTGGGAAGGCCATGGATACATACCGCTAGAGTCGTACCCTCAAGCCTCCATCAGAAAGTCAAGTTCATTGCAAATGGACAGATCATCACCGTGCTAGGAGAGTAAGATTACGCTATCTATAAATAGGCTACCATACCTTACATTGGGGAAGATGGTTCCGAAGGCTTTGGTCTCCAAATATTCAACGAGGTGAATGTGGTGACCAGCAAGGAGGGCCATCGGTTTAAGGAGGGATAGCAAAGGACGTTTAGACTATGGTATGTTCCTACAATCCAGGAAGAGGCACAAGCCAGAGGTATTAGAGGCAGAAGGAAAGAGCAACCAAGCGATACTTAGATGCGTTTTCTGCCCCTCTAACAATCATTCATACAAGCAACTACCATTCAAGAGCCAAGGATAAGCGAAGCTGATGTCAGCAATGGGAGCCCGACCCTTCGTACGTCCGAGCAGCATCCGGCTCTCAATAATTGGTTATGTTATCCTATTGATAGCACTAGGTCAGCTCAAGGATAGGGAACAATTATTAAACAAAATTTTATTGTGGTTTCTTTTCAGATTCAATAAATTGCAATTCATTCGTTTGTTTGCTTATATACGCACTCTCGTTTCACTTCACTTAGATTCCCTACCGTCGAACGTTAGGGACATTTCACGCAAGTAAGAAATGAAAATACTGATATCGTTTCCAACACTGCTGGACCAGCCGTTGGAGGCGATGTCCTTGACCATGAAATAATACAAGAAAATTGGCAAAAACATGAACAAAGTAGAATTTCAATTGACGAGCTGATGGAGATAGTAAATCTAGGAAGCACTGAGCAACCTAAAAACCTCAGGATCGGGACCAGTTTAAGTGCCGAGCAAAAATGCGTGATAATCGAGCTATTAACTGAGTATGCAGATGTGTTCGCCTGGTCATATGGCAACATGCTAGGATTAGACCAATCAATAGTAGTTCATAAGCTTCCTACGAGAGAAGATGTCAAACCTAAAAGATAGAAATTGAGAAGATTTAGGCCTAACATCTTACTAAAAATTAAAGAGAAAGTCAAGAAACTACTAGAAGTGGGGTTCATTAAAGTATCTAACTATCCGGAATGGGTAGTGAATATAGTCCCCATTTTAAAAAAGAATGGAAAAGTACGTGTATGCGTAGACTTTCGAGACTTAAACCAAGCCACGCCAAAAGATAACTTCCCCCTACCTCACATCGATGTCCTGGTAGACAACACTACAGGAAACCATCTTTTCTCATTTATAGACGGTTTCTCAGGGTATAACTAGATAAAAATGGCTGAAGAAGATAAAACTAAAACGACCTTTATCACAACATGGGGAACTTTCTATTACAAAGTCATGCCCTTTGGTTTAAAAAATGTCGAGGCAACGTATTAAAGAGCCATGGTCACAATACTTCATGACATGATGCATCAAGAAGTCCAAGTATACGTCAACGATATGATGGCCAAGTCTAAAGAAGAAGAAAGCCATGCAGTTATTCTGGGAAAGTTGTTCAAGCGGTTGAGAAAGTTTCAGCTCAAGTTAAATCTAGAAAAGTGCACTTTTTGGGTCACGACAGGTAAGTTGATAAGGTTTGTCATAAGCCGGGAAGGCATTAAAATCGACCCTGACAAAGTAAAGGCCATACTGGAGCTGCCGTCTCCACGTACTGTCAAAGAGGTAAGAGGTTTGCTAGGAAGGTTGAATTACATAGCTCGTTTTATCTCATAGCTCACAGACAAATGCCGTCTACTATTCCGTCTACTAAAAAAGAATGTTGCAGTAGAATGGGACGATGAATGTGAAGAAGCATTGAGGACAATCAAAGACTATCTCATAAAACTTCCAATCTTGATAGTTCCAAAGCAAGGGAAACCCTTATTCTTATACCTCATGATACTCCCTAAATCCATGGGGTACGTGTTAGGGCAAAAAGTTGAAGAGGGAAGAGAGCTTTTCATATATTATCTAAGCAAGAAATTCACAGACGGGGAATAGAGGTATTCAGAAGTAGAGAGAACTTGTTGTGCTCTGATTTGGGTCATGCACCGATTGAGGCAATACACCCTTTACTATCACATCGAGCTGCTGATAAGACACGATCCTCTAAAGTACCTGACAAAGAAGCCCGTTTTGTTAGGGAGAATCTCCAAATGGCAAATGCTTTTATCAGAATTTGACATCACATACATAAATCAAAATTCGATAAAAGGTCAATCTTTAGCCGACCAGTTGGCAGAACACCCAATTGAGGGAGATTCCCAATAATCACCAGCCCAATTCCCTGATGAAAATATATTAACAGTGGAAAGTGCACTAGCAGAAGACTATGGGACAGACCAAAATCCTAAGTGAAAGATGTTCTTTGATGGAGCTGCCAATGTATTTGGTTATAGGATCGGGGCAGTGTTGATATCACTAGAAGGAGCACAATTCCCTCCAGCAACAAGACTCACTTTTCCATATACTAATAATATTGCGGAATATGAGGCATGCATCCTTGGCCTCAAAATGGCTTGCCACATGGAAATCCGTGAATTAGAAGTGTACAGAGATTCTTCACTCATCATATTACGGACAAGAGGGGAGTACAAAACTAAAGACCCCAAATTAGTACCATACCATCAGCATTTGACAGAGCTAATCGATGAATTCGAAGCAATCACCTTCACATACATCTTGAGAACTCAGAATCAGTTTGTAGATGCACTCGCCACGCTAGCATTTATAATTCAGATAACAGGGGGAGTCGAAGTCTAAACACTGAAAATAGAAATCGAAAATCGACCCGCCTATTGTTTGGTAATTGAAAAAGTACAAGATGATAAGCCTTGGTATCATGACATCAAAACTTTTCTCCAAGAAAGCAAATACCCTGAAATGGCTAGCAAAAATGACCAAAGAACACTCAGAAGGTTAGCAAGTCATTTCTTATTAAATGGGCCCGTGCTTTACAAAAAATCGCCTGATATCACCTTGCTAAGATGTGTGGATAGAAATGAGCCATGTGAATTGATGAAAGAAGTGCATGAAGGAGTATGTGGACCTCACATGAATGGCTACATGTTGGCCCGAAAAATCATGAGATTGGGTTACTATTGGGTAGCCATGGAATCAGATTGTATCAAATATGTCAAGCATTGTCACTTGTGTCAAGTTTATGCAAACCGAATAAACGCTCCGCCAAAAGAGCTGCATTCTCTGTCTGCACCATGGCCTTTCTCCATGTGGGGAATTGACATCATCGGCCCAATCACTCCAACAGCATCCAACAGCCACAGATTTATATTGGTAGCCATCGATTACTTCACCAAGTGGGTGGAAACTTCATCATATGCCAATGTCACAAAAGGGGTAATAGTTCGATTCCTGAAGAGGGACATAATAGCTCGATACGGAGTTCCTGAGTCAGCCATCACCGACAACGTTACCAATCTCAAAAACAAGTCGATGATAGATTTGTGTCAGCAGTTCCATATAAACCATAGAAATTCAACTCTCTACCGACCTCAGATGAATGGGGCAGTGGAAGCAGCCAACAAGAATATCAAAAGAATCTTCGAAAAGATGACAATCACTTATAAAGATTGGCACGAGATGCTACCATTCGCCCTCATGTCTTACAGAACTTCAATTCAAAAATCTATTAGAGTTACTCCATATTCACTGGTATATGGGACTGAGGCAGTCTTACCAGTCGAGGTCGAAATACCATCCTTCAGAATTTTGTCAGAAGCATAGTTAGATGAATAGACCTGGGTAAAGAAGAGGCTTGATCAGTTGAATTTGATCAACGAAAAAAGACTCACTGCGTTATGTCACGGCCAGTGTTACCAACAAAGAATGGCCTGAGCATTCAACAAGAAAATGAGGCCTTGATGTTTCAAAGAGGGAGATTTGGTGCTAAAGAAAGTTCTCCCGAATGCTCAAGATTCAAGAGGGAAATTTACCCCAAACTATGAGGGTCCATATGTTGTAAAGAAGGTATTATCAGGAGGTGCTATGATATTAACTCAAATGGACGGTCCAGAATTGAGAGACCCCATTAATATAGATGCTATTAAGATGTACTATCCTTAGGCAAGAAAATTGAAGTTTTGCCAATGTTTATGAATGCCAATATTCAATACAAATTTTGTTAAGTCTAGTCTTCATTTCTCTTACAAGCAAAGTTAATGTATCTGAATGATCAATAATTCCAATCAATTCTCATTAAAACAAACATTCCCAAACACATCACCCATCACTTCACCAATGAATAGAAATGATAATGAATCTCAATAAATTTCATGATATAATTCTACCTACTTTTGAGCATTAAACCTGGTACATCAATAGGATAATACTACAATCATAAAAGCCATCCTTGTAAGAAGGAAAATAAATCAAGACCCTCAGCCCTGTTTTGAAGCAAGAGCAAGCAAAGGAGAAGCAAACCAGCACGCAGGTTCGGTTGTTTGGTTGCTATTCACGATAAATTGGTAAGCATCTTAGAATAAATAACCATCATTCACATATCTCTTATCAAGTCATTTGACCCGTTCGCTAGAAAAATTTTCAAAAGCATAGGTTAGTCAGCCCACAATGGGGCACTTTCCTAAATATCCCTTCTCAAGGTCAGCCTATAGGGGCACCTTTCGAGACATTTCTTCCCCAAGGTCGCGAGTCTAAAAAGACGCTTCCCACCATAGGTTAATCAGCCCACAATGGGGCACTTTCCTAAACATCCCTTCTAAAGGTCAGCCCATAAGGGCACCTTTTGAAGCATGTCTTCTCGCTGTAGGTTGGTTAGCCCACAAAGGGGCACTTTCCTAGACACCCTTTCTCGAGGTTAGCTTATAGGAGTACTTTTCGAATTTATCGATTAGTTAGCTCATAGGAGCACTTTTTGAATCTATCGATTAGTTAGCTCATAGGGGCACTTTTTGAATCTATCGATTAGCTAACTCAGAGGAGTACTTTTCAAATCTATCAATTAGTTAGCTCAGATGAGCGCTTTTCGAATCTATCGATTAGTTAGCTGAGATGAGCACTTTTCAAATCTATCGATTAGTTAGCTTAGAGGAGCGCTTTTCGAATCTATCGATTAGTTAGCTTAGAGGAGCAGTTTTCGAATCTATCGATTAGCTAGCTCAGAGGAGAACTTTTTGAATCTATCGATGAGCTAGCTCAAAGGAGCACTTTTCGAATCTATTGATTGGTTAGCTCAGAGGAGCACTTTTCAAATCTATCGATTAATTAGCTCGTAGGAGCACTTTTTGAATCCATTGACTAGTCAGCTCATGAGAGCACTTTTCGAATCTGTCAATAACCGATTAGTCAGCTCATAAAAGCACTCTTCGGAAGTATTTCTCCCTAAACAGTCGCTAGTCTAGCCAAATGCTTCTGTTGACAAGTTGCCTGCTCATAAGAGCGATTCCTGAGACAATTTTCTTTTTAAGGTTGCTAGTCCGACAAGACGCTTCCTATCATCAACTATTCTACTCACAATAACACATTCCTACACAATTCTTGAGATGTTTCTCATCGCTGATTAGTTAGCTCATACAACACTTTTCGGGAGGATACATTACCTCAGATTGTTAGGTTGTTTAAGACCATTTCCTAAACAATACCAATCATCACAAAGTACTCATGGAGCATTTTCCTACTAAAGATCAAATTCTAGATAACCAGCCAAACCATGGCGTTATCCATTCAGTCAAAAGGCCAAAAATGGCGTCTTTCTTGTCTTTGTAGTTAAGTTTTTCAAACTTTACTATAAAGAGGGGCAGTTGTAAACACCTTATTTTTGCCCCTAATGATCAATAATAATCAGTTTTTAATTTTTTCGATTTTTTACAATTTTCCTTCTAATTTAGCAAAAATAGGGAAAATATTCAAAAAAATAAATAAATAGGAAAAATACATCAATTTTGGAAAATAATTGTAGAAACAACAATAAAAGGGGTTAAATAATTTTTACAAATTTTTGGAGTTTCAAAATAATATAAAAATAATAAAAATCGCATTGCATATATGCAAATTGCGAAAAAAAAAAACTGAGAAGTAGGCTAGCCTAGCTGGTCTGGACCACGGCCTCATGCGCGCGGGGGGAGGGTTAGGTCATGGATTCGAAACTCGAAGGGGGCATTTTTGCATTTTGCCCGTTTTTATTTTTGCTTGGGACACGTGTCAGCTCCTAATTGGTTGGCACAAACGTACACGCTGAGCGCGTGACCTTCTTCCCCCTTCATTCGAGATCGTCGCCGGCGGGGAAAAAAATCGAATTTTGGCCTTTTTAATTCTATTTTTTTGCACAAATCCAATAGATCTTTAACTAAAAAAGGATAAACATCATCCAATTGGAATTAAATCACAACAAATCGATAGATTTACACAAATCGGAGATGGGTTTTTCAACCGAAATCCGATTTGCCTCAATTGGAGGAAATCCAAGATTATCCAGCTCGATTCCTTGTGGTTATGAATAGAGGACGAAGGCAGGAAGCCAAGGGATGGATCAAAAGTGAGAAAAAGAGAGAAATCGAAGCTTCGCCGGCGTTCCTCGAGTCACGACCGCCGACCAAGCTTCGAACCACCACCAGGAGGCATTTTTGGAGAAATCCACCACCACGGTTGAGTTTCCCATCTCGAAAACCTAGGAAACAACTCCTCAACCTCCTCGAAAAGCCACCGGAACGCAGTCAACGAGCACCCCCAGCCGCCGTGATCGTTTGACCCGACCCGCGCATTGACCCGGATCCAGGTAAGTTGAATTTTTCGATCTTTTTGTTTTTTTTTGTATTTTTTTATTTAGTTATTTGTTTATTTATCGAATTTATTTATTTATTTATTTATCTATTATTTTTAATTCAAAAATAATAATAGAAAAATATTAGAATTTAGATTAGTTTTTTTTTAGGATTTAGTTTAGGATGAATAATAGAAAATAATAATAAAAAAAATAATAATAACAATAAAATTATAAAATCATAAAATCATAAAAAAAAGTAATAAAGATATATTAGAAAAAAAATGATAAATTTTAGATTCTTAGTTTAGGGTAGATAAAATAATAAAAATAAGAGAAAAATTCTTAATTAATTAATTAACAAAAATTAATAAAAATAAAAAAAATTAAATTAATAAAAAATAATAAAAAACAAAAACAAATAATAATATTAGAGGTAGGTTAAAAATAGAGAAATGAATTTTTATCGCTTAGAAAAATGTTTTTAATAATAAATCCAAAATTGGTTTTTTCCTTAAAATCATTATTGTTTCGAGAAATCAAATGATCAAGCTTAGGTTTAGATTTTTCCAGAAAAATACTAAAATGATAAAAACTTAAACAAAAAGTAATTTCATAATTAAAATTAACAAACACATTAAAGTTTTTTATGAAAAGCGAACTACGGCCCGTTTGATCTTGAATAACAGGTACGTAGGCACCCGTTTGGGGCAACTCTAAAAAGAAAAAAAAAAGCATTTTTTTTAGAATAAGTTATTCAAAAAACACGATAAAAAGATAACAAAAAATAAAATAAAAGACATTAGGATAAGGTTTAGATTTCAGGAGAATATGGTGGTAACTTCAAGGTTTTAATAGGTTAGCCTTTGAACCTAGAAACTCTGGTTTTCCACTTCCTCTTTCACAAAAACAAAAAGAGGAAACCTCGTTGACTAGTCCAAATTAGGATTAATCCACTCAATTAGTCATAATTTAATCTTTCTCAACCATAGTTGGGTGGCGACTCCAAAATAAAATGAAATTCCTAATTCAAGTCGAGGATCTATACTAGATGAGCATAGGGTCTAGTATAAATCGGATTAGGAATGAAAAATAAAAAATTAGACTCCACAATTATAATATGGTTTATGAGCCACATGCGATGCTGCAAGCTTGATTTCACTTGAGGAGCCTTCGCTCAATAGATTGATCTCATAGATTCTACCCCCAGAATTAAGTTACCTAAAAATGTTCCTACTTACTATTGGATAGACGTCTTACAAGACTTTTATATCGAAGACATATTATGAGTAGCCAGATGGAACTCTTATAGCAAGATAGTACACACTTATAAAGACTATGAAGCGATACCCCTAATTAGATTCAATTAGTGCACGGGTTAGTACTTAGCTACTTTGATTTGTTAACTAGGGCTTATTTAAGATATAGTTTAAAAGCCTTCGCTTGAACCTATCACACTTGACTTTCATAATCCCTGCATCAAGGTGTTCAATAAAGTGACTAAACTCTTGAAAATTAAGGCCCTATAGGAGACCCGAATAGTATGCCCTACTATTAATGTAGGAAGTCTAAGAGGAGAAGTAGGCAAGTATTAAGCAACCAAAGAGTATATTTTTCATCAACTTGAAAAGATAGGTGAAAAGCAATATAAGGCTCTAGATGTACTACAACCTGTACCTATAAACCCCACTTCTAAAATGAGAACTTGCATGGAAAAAGTGAAAGCTCGAATGGAAGTCTACATAGAAAGGAGGGGGAACATTTAGAAGAATTGATTCAAAGAATTTGACCAATGGGTTGAAGCATTGATAGCCTAACCAAAGAAGCTTGGGGAGAGGACTAAGGAATTAGAAGCTCCCGTAACATCTACTTAACTAGGAGAAAGAACGAAAGTAAAAGTGGGATTAAGCCATCAAAGAAAAAGGAAGGCTTAGATTTATGAATATTTGTTTGTATTTTTTTTTTCTTTTAAATAATGTAATAGAACTCTAGAGTTATAGTATTAATAAAATATCATTTGGTTTTGCAACATTATGGAATATTTACTGACTCTATTTTTTTGCATCCATATGCCATATTCATGCATCCATTCATTTCTTGTTTTCTTTTAAGGAAAAGAAGAAGAAGAAGAAGAAGAAGAAGAAGAAAAAGAAAAAAAAAAAGTGGAGTATTTGTCATTGTTACAAAAGTGGCTAATAAAAGCCTAACAAAAAGAGAGCAAAAAAATTCTAAAGGCTAATAAAAGTGAAGTTTTTGTCTTTATTACAGGCTTTGGAAAGATAGCTTGTAAGCAAAACATCCCCCAAAGAAGTCTAATACTTGATCAAGATTCAAAATAGCTAGCAACTTCAACAACAGTAGCACAAACAACTAAGTTGATCAAAGGATCATTTCCTTGGAGTAGACAATCTTCTAACTCACAAAGCGAATCTTAGCTAACAGCAACACTTTCCTTAAGGCAACATAGCCATCTCAAGAGGGGCACTTAAGAGCACAACATTCCAAAGGAATTAATAAATCCCCTCTTGAACACGATAAAGTTGACTTTAGGCTCAATCATGTAATTGGCAGTGGGCTCATTGCTAGAGTCAACATAGATCCTAGTTCTATAGGCTTTAGGAAAGAATTAGAGGACAAATAGAAGGAAATCAAGAGAAATTTATTTCAACAATTCCCTAATAAGATGAAGGCTCTTAAAGTACTAGATGAATTTGATTGAATGGGAATTAGCAACCTAGCTATATATAATAACAATGCTTTCTTGGAAAAGTTTAAGGTTCCAGATTTTGAGAAGTACGATGGGACTAGATGCCTAAAGTTACATAATTGATTATATGTGAGGAAGATGAGCAAATATGCCTAATATGGCCAAATGATGGTTTAGACCTTTCAAGACAACTTAATAGGTCTCGCTTTAACTTAGCATGTGCATGATGGGAAAATTTCCGGCACCATCGATACTTTCAGAACTTAATTTGGATGATGATCCAAATCACTCTTATTTTACGTCATTTCTTTTTATCTAATAAATATTTGAGAAATAATCTTACAAGTACAATAATAATTCTCCATGGGATGCCAATATGTCCTACACTAGTTGATGGACACGGGACATTTTCATATTTACAATCAAAGACCCGCTGCGATTGTTTCCATTCCGATTCCATTCCGAAGCATTGGCTTATGAAGACTTATGATATTTTTGTACTTTTAATTGTTCTATAGACTATTTTATGTTGTATTTTTCTTTTGGGATACTTTCATTTTATTTTAATTTCCATTTAGGACTGGCCACCTTAAAAGTGGCAAACTTGTAATTTTTTACCATTTTCTAACCCTAGAAGTAGCAAGTATAAATACTTGCTTATAGTAGGGTTTGAGGAGGCCATTTTGCAGATTATACACTTCACATTTTTGTGAGAGGACTTAGGTTTTCCCTAGTTCTAATTCTCTTATCAATTTCAATTTCCAAGAGTTGAAAATGTGGCAAGTTCAACAAAGGGTAATTATGAGTAGTATCAATTCCTTCTTTGTTGTTTTTCCTTATCATCACTAGTGAGTCATATCTAGGGTTGATTTGGATTTTCTTGGACATATTTTGATTGCAATTTTTGATCAATTATCTTGTTTAAAGATTGATTGTTTTTAGTACTTGATATTAATATCTTATGTGACGTAAATTGGAATTGTGGAGGAAGTTGAAGTCACGGTTTTTGAACAATCCATTTTGATTTGATTCACGTGGATTTCATTTGATTCTATTGTTATTTAGTGAAGTTGATCATTATTAGATGTTGATTGCATCATTGGACCTTTGAATTACATCAAATTCCATTAGGGTTCACGCAAAATTTCATCCAATTGAACCGATTTTTTATTATGAGTTGGAGTTTGTTTATTTGATTCATTTGGTTGTGCTTGGACTTGGTTTTGAGCACATGATATTTTGGCATCAGATCTTGAGGTTAAGAGAAGGGATTTAGTGTTGGTTGATTTCGTGATCTTCACTTTCAATTAGGGTTCTCCATATTGTGATCCGAATTGTGAAGTGGAGTTGAGTTATTTCAATTGTGTTGTTAAAGTGTTATCTTGTTGTTTTGTTGTTGTATACTTGGAGACTTGTAACATTCTTTGTTCCCTTGAGAAGTGGTCGTGAGTGTGAAGTGTCTTTGAGGTAGAACGTGAGGAGAAGAAGTGTTGATCCTTTGTGATCAATTGAAGAAGTGTGAATTGTCTTGTTGAATTTTCGGAAGTGAGGAGTAACATTTGTGATTTTCAAACTTGAATTTTCAGAATTGAGGTGTGAGTTAAGGAAGTTATTTGAATTTCAAAACACATATTAAGTGATAGAAGTAATTGTGTGTTCATTTGAATTTGAAAGTGACTCCTTACCATTTGTGGAATATTGCAATTAATGATCTCATTTTGAATTTGAAATTAAGCTGCCTTTTGTTGTAAGTTGCAGTTTGAAACTTGTATAGAAGTGGAGAAATTCAAGTGTGGAAGAGTGTGTATGTGTATGTTGCAACGTGTATAAAAGGTATATGTGTGTGGAGTTGTGTTTTTTGTAAAATTAGTGAAGAGTCTATGCATGTGGCGAAAGTTTTGGTGTATGTTAAGTGAAAGGTAATTTGCACCGTGAAGTGTTGTGTGTATGTAGTGGTGTGAGTGGCGGTGTGAATTTGTGGAGTTATGTGGAGTAAGGTGCTGCACATTAAGATCAAGTGTGAGTTTGAACCGTAGCTAATAAAGGAAATTAAGTAGTGAAGTTTGAAATTCAAGGATAAGCATTTAAGTGTGAAAGTTATTGAGTATTATTACTTAAATACTTGCTTAGTTGAATTCAATATCTTAACTACTTGGAAGTATTTATTTGTGCTTCAATTATTTTACTATACTTGAAGTGACAAGAAGTATTTGTTGCATTGGTGACTTGTTGCACCGTGGGTGTACAAGTGTGTATGTTGTATCCAAACGTGTTATTGTGACGTGGTGAAGTGAAAGGAGTGTGATACAATTATTTGAGATTACATTTGTACTTCAAATAAATCGCATCCACAAACATGTCAAATGATAGTGTAAATGGGGGCATTGGCAATGAAGCCAATAGCCAAGTGGGTGGCAGACCAGGTCGTCGAAATACAAGTGGAAGAACTCTAAATAAACAACTTCAGGACCTTACCACAATTGTTGCTACATTAGCAACAAGGATTGATAGGATGACATTGCCACCACCACCCGTGGTAAACCTTTAGCCACCACCTAGAGTAGCTCCTCAGAATGTCCAGAGAGAAGGGGCAGTTAGAGGAAATTTGGGAAGAAGAGTAGAAGGAGATTATCATGCTCTTAAAGAAGACAAGATAATAATTTTGGGGTTAATCCATACCCAGACAGGGAATTTAGACCACCTCGAGGATTAGAGTATGTGAAGCTACAGATGCCTTCATTTGATAGTCGGGGTTCCGCCGATGATTACCTAGACTGGGAAGACAAAGTTGAGGGTCTTTTCGAGTGTTATAAGATTGATGACGACTCCAGGGTACGTCTTGCAGCTATAGAGTTCATAGGGTATGCCGCTTTGTGGTGGAAAAATATGGTGATCAGTAGGCGAAAGGATGGAGAGATCGAAATACACACTTGGAGAGATATGAAACGAGTTTTGAGGAAGAGGTTTGTACCGGAACACTACAGACATGAGCTATTTATGCGTCTCCAGGCACTGAGACAGGGGGGTAAAACAGTGGATGACTACGTATAGGAGTTTGAGACACTAGTGATCATATGTAGATCAGTTGAACCTCTTGAACAAACCCTAGCATGTTTTGTATCTGGGTTGAAGTATGAGATAGCTTGTGTAGTTGAGCTTCAAAGATATAGTACACTTGATGAGGCTATACAGTTAGCCTTGAAAGTGGAAAGGTAGAGGCAATCCTATTCATTCTAGGTTACTAGGAGCAGGCCCAGTACTAATACAAAGCCCATGGGGGTTGTTGGTTAGTTGGATGGGTCAAAGGAAGCAAGTGCGCATTTCAGGGTTATAGACAAAATTATCCCTACTACAGAAAAGGAGAAAAATGTTTTTGGGAAATGCAAAGAGGTAGTTGGATCTTATTTGAGGTAGATGGTACAAGGGTCAACCAGTGGGAAGATGCGCCAGATAAAATGTTTCAAATGCATGTGATTTGGACATATAGCCTCGCAGTGTCCCAAAAAAATGGTGATGACCGTCATAGAGGGTAACGAGGAAGATGATGAGGAAGAGACGGTTGAGCCTACAGATTTATCCTTAGCTTTACAGGAGTATTATGATGATGAACATGCTGAAACACATAGGGATAAAAGGGGAGGAAAATACTTACCTATTAATGTGTTATACAGGGTTAAGACTATTTCTCCAGATACCAGAGACATACAGAGGGAGAATCTGTTCCACACACCTTATCAGATTGGAGGTAACCTATGTATGCTTTTTATTGATAGTGGTTGTTGTACTAATGTCATATCTACTGCATTGGTAGAAAACTTACAATTAACCACTAACTCTCATCCTAACCCTTATAAAGTGCATTGGTTGGACAACCGAGGTAGTTTGCATGTTACACAATGAGCAATGGTACCAATCAGTATAGGAGATCGGTATAGTGATGAGATTATCTGTGATGTGCTTCCTATGTATGCATTTCATTTACTACTGGTTCGACCATGGCTATTTGATAGAAAGGTGTTACATGATGGGTTCAAAAACACTTACATATTTTAGAAGGATGGTATTCGGATTTTATTGACTCCTTTATCTCCGTCTAAGGTTCGTTCTTTCTAAGAACTAGTCAGAAGCACATATAATTCTTCCAGATTTTCAGCCAACAAGCAATTCCAAACATCGATTTTCAATTCAGGAAAAGACCATCTAGATTTGAGAGCAAATCTTTCAGAAGCCCGAGGAGATGATGGGAAAATTTCTAGCACCATCGATACTTTCATAACTCGATTTGGATGATGATCCAAATCACTCATATTTTACGTCATTTCTTTTCATCTAATAAATATTTGAGAAATAATCTTACAGGTATAATAATAATTCTCCATGATATGCCAATATGTCCTACACTAGTTGATGGACACAGGACATTTTCAGATTTACAATCAAAGACCCGCTACGATTGTTTCCATTCCGAAGCATTGGCTCATGAAGACTTATGATTTTTTTGTACTTTGTAATTGTTCTATAGACTATTTTATGTTGTATTTTTCTTTTGGACACTTTCATTTTATTGTAATTTCCATTTAAGACCGACCACCTTAAAAGTGGCAAACTTGTAATTTTTTACCATTTTCTAACCCTAGGAGTAGCAAGTATAAATACTTGCTTATAGTAGGGTTTGAGGAGGCCATTTTGCAAATTATACACTTCACATTTTCGTGAGAGGACTTAGGTTTTCCCTAGTTCTAATTCTCTTATCAATTTCTATTTCCAAGAGTTGAAATTGTGGCGAGTGCAACAAAGGGTAATTATGAGTAGTATCAATTCCTTCTTTGTTGTTTTTCCTTATCATCACTAGTAAGTCATATCTAGGGTTGATTTGGATTTTCTTATACATATTTTGATTGCAATTTGTGATCAATTATCTTGTTTAAAGATTGATTGTTTTTAGTACTTGATATCAATATCTTATGTGACGTGAATTGGAATTGTGGAGGAAGTTGAAGTCACGGTTTTTGAACAATCCATTTTGATTTGATTCACGTGGATTTCATTTGATTCTATTGTTATTTAGTGAAGTTAATCATTATTGGATGTTGATTGCATCATTGGACCTTTGAATTGCATCAAATTCCATTAAGGTTCACGCAAAATTTCATCCAATTGAACCGGTTTTTTATTATGAGTTGGATTTTGTTTATTTGATTCATTTGGTTGTGCTTGGACTTGGTTTTGAGCACATCAGTGCAGCTTAATCTTAATCAGATCAATACTTGGGATAAATTGGTGAGAAGAGCAATACAAGTTCAATGTAAAGGTAGTCCCTTCCATATGGGATTTGGGGAGTCTTCATAAAAAGCACAATGAGTCCTTCAAGGAGTATGCTTAGCATTGGGGGGCCTCTAGCTACAAAAGTCTTTACTCCAATATCAAAGAAAAGGTTAACCTCAATTTTCATCAACACAATGGAAAAACCCTACTTCACACATCTCATTAGGTAAACCTATGCTAGTTTCATAGAAGTGGTAGTTGTAAGATGCAGGATCTAAAATGCTATTGCTTTTAGAAAAATCTCAACCTAAGAGGCATCAGACAAGATACCCACTCTAACTGAAACCTCTAATAAAAAAGGAAAAGAAACAATAAGTGTGGTCAATACAGGCGAAAATGTCAAACAACTCCTTGCGATCAATACAAGTGGAAATATCAAACTAACTCGTCAAGGTTCCATCCATACCACTTCAATTCCCACCTAAGCTACTTCATTTCAATAAGAGCAACAACAACCCCAAACCAACAAACCTCCTCCTAGGCAATTCACAAGAATTCCAATTCCTCTGGGTCAAGTGTTAACTCACCTTAAAGTTAACAATTTGATTAACTTTGAAATTCCTAATGAAAGGTACAAGCCAAGGTCTTATAACCTAGATGCTAAATGTGAGTATCACCTAGGGTAAATAGGTCATTCAATCAATAAATGCTGGAGACTTAGGAATAAAGTATAGGATCTCATTGATGTTAGATTAGTTCAATTAGACTTCATTGAAGCACCAACTTCCATTGTCAACAATAATCCTCTCCCCATTCACATGTTTATCATCAACATGATTGGAATAGAAGAACCGGAATCAAGATCAATTTAGATGAGTTCCCCATATTGATCAAAAAAGTTACTTGGCTTCTTAATTAAAAAGGACATCTACAAAACATGAATCTCCTAGATAGAACTCATATTAGACTTGTCATTTAATAGTTACTTCGAGAAGGTAAGATAAAAAAGGAAGAGATCCAAAAGATGTTAATCCCAAAACCTAAAAAAAAAAAAAACTATACCTAAAAGGAATTGAGAGAAGGGTGACCTACAGGTGACCCTATGGTCGATTTTCTAGTTTGAAGCAATGGAAGATTTAAATACCTAGTTGATTTGTAGGTTTAACCTATACTATATTAGAGTCAACTAGGTGAAGCCTACCTGAAATTTGAAGAAGAAAACAACCCCCCAAAAAAGTAGGAAAATATGAAAAACATGATAGGATCAAATCTTAAACTAATGGTCTTGAAATGCTACGAATAACACAAGGAAGAATTGACAATTCCCAAAGCCAAGAAGTATGTATTTCATATCCCTATAGCACTAGAAAAATACAAAGCTACACCTCTTAGCCATTAAGCCACTAATAAGGAAAAGGCTTTAACCTCTTTAGTTAGAGGGATCACTAGATGATTGAGTCAATTGAGTATAAGATCATGGATCAACTTACTAAGTTACTAGCCTAGATATCACTCATGGGTCTCCTCTTATCTTTAGAACCTCACTAGGATGCTCTATTTTAAACCCTAAAGGAAGTTAAGGTATCACAAGGGATATCAACTAAGAAATTAGAACATATTACCAATTCCATCTTCACCATTAATCAAATCTCTTTCTCCCTTGAAGAGTTAGGAGACAAAGGTAAATAGCACACAAAACCACTTTTTATAGTGATAAAATGTAATGATAAGATAGTGGCTTAAGTCCTCATCAATAATGGATCATCTCTCAATGTTTGCCCTCTAAGCACCCTAAACCTATTGGGTGTTGACATGGTAGATATCAAGCTAAGCTCAATGACTATAAAAGCCTTTGATGGCTCTAAGAGGGAAATAGTTAAAGAAATTGATTTGCTAATGGAATTTAGGCCACAAATATTCAATATTCCATTTCAAGTCTTAGACATTCCTAAGTCTTTCTACTTGCTACTAGGAAGACCTTAGATTCATGCAATAGGGGCAATACCTTTGAGTCTGCATTAAAAGGTCAGGTTTATATTTAATGGCTAAGTAGTCACTGTGTTAGGTGAGTACGATTATGCCATATGCAAAGAGATGGTAATACCTTACATTGGAGATGAAGGCCTTAAGGATATTGGGTTACAAATATTTGATGAAGTGTGCATGATTACCTCCACTAAGGAAGAGGGTTCCAAGAATCAGACATTCAAGAAAAGGCAAATAAGAGCATTTAGTTTAGGTTTTGTCTTGACTTCAACACAAGTGTATCGGATGAACTTTGCCAAAGGTAAGAGAGGTGAAAAACTGTACATTGTACAACACCCCTATAACTTTTCCACCATTGAAAAAAACTTTCATATACCTAGTTCCTAGTTTGAAGTCAGACACTGAAGCTAGTCCCAACTAATCCAATAGTCACAAGAAAAAAAAAAAGTCAAATTAGCAAGATTGTCTTATAGCTCCAAATCACTAAAAAATTGGTACTTATTACCTTTGAGTAGTAATAGGGCTACTTTAGAGTAAAGGTTTAACCAACATTTAATATTTTCTAAGTTTCAAAGTTATCATTGTTTAGTGAATAAGTGCATCCATAAGAATAAAGTCATTAATAAAACCATCTTTCTTTTTAGTCATTTCTCTTGCCTTTTATTTATCTCTTTCTTTCTTTTCTCTTAGCTTCACTTATCTCTTTCCTTCTTGCTTACCAGTATCGTTAGATTTAACACTTTTGATAAAAGCCAAGGATATCTCATGCTAGTAGATGATGAAAATATTGATATCACCCTAACTCTACTAGGTTAGTCGTCGAGGATGATATCGATAACTATTGAGAGATACAAGACAGTTGGCAAAAATATGAGCAAGGATGAATTTCCATTAATGAACTAATAGAAATAGTTAACCTTAGATAAAAAAAAAAAATCCTAGAAATCTCAAGATTAAGGTCAACCTATCTATTGAACAGAAGGAAGAATTAACCAAGTTGCTATCAGAATACTTAGATATGTTCACATGGTCATATGGGGATATATTTGAGCTAGATCCTTCTACTGTAATTCATAAGCTAGTCACATGGGCAAACAATAAACCTAAGAAACAAAAACTTAGATGATTTCTTCTAAATATCTTAATGAGAATCAAGGAAATTAAGAAATTATTAGAAGTTAGGTTTATTGATGTATCCAACTATTCTAAATGGGTAGCTAACATAATACTGATCCTAAAGAAAAATGGGAAAGTTAGAGCGTGTGAATTTCTGATACCTAAACCAAGCTACACTAAAAGATAGTTTCCTTTTGCCCCATATTGATGTCTTCGTATATAATACTACTAAAAGCCATCTCTTTTCCTTTATAGATGGTTTTTTAGGGTATAGTTAAATATAAATGGCAAAGGAAGATAAAACTAAGACCAATTTCATTATGACCTAGTGTACCTTTTGTTTAAAGTAATGCCCTTTGGTCTCAAAAGTTCCAGGGTAACATATCAAAAGCCATGATCACATTACTTCACGACATTATGCATAAAGGGGTAGAAGTATATGTTGATAATATGATGGCTAAATCTAAAACTATGTAGACATCCTAAAGAAGCTAATTGATATGCTGATGAAATTTTACTTAATTGAACAAAAAAAGTGCACCTTTAGAGTCACATCAGGCAAATTACTAGGTCTCATAGTTAGTCAAAGGGGCATCGAAGTAGATCTGGGTAAAGTGAAAGCCATAATAGAACTATCAACTCTTCACACACTAAAGCAAGTTAGAGGTTTATTGGGCTGATTAAACTATATAACTCGGTTCATATCTCAACTCACAAACAAGTGTTACCCTCTATAAGTAACTCAAAAGAACGTAGTCATAAGATGACATGAGGAGTGTGAAGAAGCATTTAATAGGATTAAAGAATACCTTATGAACCCACCAATCTTAATAGCTCCCAAGCTAAAGAAACCTTTATTCTTGTATGTCACCTTTCTCCTAGCAAGCCATCTATTATCTAAGCAAGATATTCACCAAAGGGGAATAGAAGTATTCAAAAGTAAAAAAGAACATGTTGTGCACTAGTTTAGGTCATGCATTGACTTAGACAATATACGTTGTGCTATTTAATTGAACTTCTAACAGGACACAATCCCCTAAAGTATCTTGTTGAAAAAACCAATTTTTATTAGAAGGATTTTTAAGTGGTATATTTTGTTGTTAAAGTTTGACATCATGTATGTGAATTAAAGTTTGGTGAAGGGGTAAGCCTTAGCTGATCAGTTAGCCAAACATCCTATTGAAGAAGAAGCTTCCCAAAGTACACAAGCCCATTTTCTATATGAACATATATTGGTATCTAAATCTAACAAAGAATTCGAATCGGAAGAAAAATCTAAGTGGAAGATGTACTTTGATGGGGTTGCTAACATATATGGATGTAGAATAGGGTCAATGTTAATATCCTCAAAAGATAACCGATTTCTTATAGCAGCAAAGCTTACATTCCCATATACTAATAACATTGTAAAATAATGCATCATAAGCCTCAAGATGGCCTTGGACATCGAAATACATGCCATCATAGGCTTAAAGATGTTCACCTAGGTACTCTAAGTGAACACAAGATAAATATCATAAACCGGTACCTTATCATCAACATTTATCCAAATTACTCGAAAGGTTTAAGGACATTACATTCACATACGTGCTAAGAACTTAAGATCAATTTGCTAATGCACTAACCACATTAGCTTCAATGATACAAGTGTCAAAAAAGGTAGAAATCTAATCACTAAGGATTGAGGTTGAGGAAAAACCTACCTTTTGCCTAGAGACTAAAGGAACTTGGGAAGAAAAACCCTAATATCATGACATTAAAACCTTCCTTTAAAGTGGCAAGTATCCTGAGGAAGTTGACAAGAAAATTAGAGGACATCGAGAAGATTGGCAAGCCACTTCCTACTAAATAGATCCACAATATACAAGAGGTCTTTTGATACTATATTATTGAGATGTGTGGATAAAGATAAAGTAAACACCTTAATGAAAGAGGTACATGAAGAAACATGTGGTCCCCACATGAATGAATATATGCTCATCCAGAAGATAAAGAGAATGGGCTATTATTGGTTAACTATGAAAATAGACTGCATCAAACAAGTAAGACATTGCCATCTATGTTAAGTCTACACTAATAAAATAAATCCACTGCCACAAGAGTTACATGTGCTATCGTCACCCTAGCCATTCTCCATGTAAGGAATTGACATAATCACCCCAATGGCCTCTAATGGACATCATTCCATTCTAATGGTGGTTAACTACTTTACCAAATAGGTAGAAGACTCATCATATGCCAATATTACAAAAGGTGTCACAGTTAAATCTATTAAAAGAGACATTATAGCTCGATATAGGACTCCTGAATCAATCATTACTAATAATGGCATAAATCTCAACAACAAGATTAACCATAGAAATTCCACTCCATGTTAACCACAAATGAATGGAGAAATAGAAGCAGCTATTAAGAATATCAAGAGAACCATTGAAAAAATGGTTGTTACTTACAAAGATTAGCACAAGATGTTGCCTTTTGCACTCATAGCCTATTGAACCTTCATAAGGGTATCAACTAAAGCAACTCATTACTCTTTGATATATGGAATAGAGGTCATTTTTCCAATTGAGGTAGGAACTCCATCATTAAGGGTCCTAGTAGAGACCTAATTGGATGAGGCTAAGTAAGTAAAGAAAAGGATTGATCAATTAAACCTTGTTGATGAAAAGAGGCTAACTACATTATGCCATGGGTAATGTTACCAACAGAGGATGACCCAAGCCTTTAATAAGAAAGTGTGACCTTAGAGTTTCCAAGAGGGTAACTTAGTCCTAAGAAAGGTCCTTCTAAATGTTTAAGATCTTAGGGAGAAGTTCACTCCAAATTATGAAGGACCTTATGTTGTAAAAAGAGTTCTATCAAGAAGGGCATCAATTTTGTCTTAAATGGATGGTCTAAATTTAAAGTGCCTTATAAATGCCAATGCAATCAAATTGTACTATCTTTGAAGTATCAGTGGAATTTTTCTTAAATCCAACAAAAGTTGTTAACAATCTTTAAAACTCTTTGTGGTTTAATTTCATCTTCTGCCAGAAAAGTAGATATCTTCGACAATCAGTGATGTTGAATTGGTCATTGACTAAAACTCGTTCATTTGATAAGTCTTCTACCTTACCTCATCACTTTATGTTGTATATGCATACCTAAACCTAAACATATACACATACCTAAACACAAATGTGCAACCACACCACTCCCCCCCCCCCCCCCCCCCCCCAAAAAAAAAACAGCACACACACAATGATAACTAATAAAACTCTTTAAATACTTTATCGTAGTATTAACTATTCTCAAAGAGGAGCCTTGTTTTATTTTAGTGTTTTGAGCCAATAATAGGAGCCAAAGAGGACTTGAAGAAAAGAAAAATATGGTCCATAAATTGTCAAATAAAGTGAAAGAAATACCCTAAGACTAACAGCTCGGTATAGTCTACATGATAGGGGCATAAGGAAAAAATTGAGGTCATGATTCATCTCAAAGATAAGACATGTTAGCTGTTCAATCTAAGCTCACCACTTATATTAGCCTAAATGGACAAATAACGGGTGAATACTGGTATTCTAAAAGGGGATGTACTTATTGGCTGCTATATATAGAATCAGGTAAAGCCCTCTACTTTAGAATTGAATAAAAGTTAAAAAGCGAATTGCATTGAATACCCATCAATTAACCTAATGCTTTTTCATTTCTTGGAATTCAAGACACCATTCTTTTCCCAATGAGTCAATAAACATTACTTCCAATCACAGAATTATTTATAATGTTGCTTTCAAATGATTGAAGTGTCATCCTTATTTAAGATGGTAACATGAATTCTCACTCCTTAGTAGTATGCTAACTTGCCAATTATTCCTTTTAGGCTACTAGCCAAATCACAAAAAAAAAAAAAAAAAACTAAATCAAAGGTCCTTTTTTCTAAGAGTCATTAGCTTTCTAAGAGCACACCCCTGCTATTCAACCTTTCAAGGTTATTCCCAATAGGTTAATGACTTGGCAAAATACTATTCAAGCTTAGTTTTCTTAGATGGTCAGAAACACTATTACCCTTTTTAAACTATTAGCTCATAAAAGGAGCCTTTAGATAGTAAATAGTACTATCTCCTTTTTCAATTGCTAGCTCATAAAGGGGGCCTTATCCTCTAAATAGGATAGTTAGCTCATCAAGGAGCTCTTTCTTTCCCATAGATAGTAAATAGTACTATCTCTTTTTTAGAATTGCTAGCTTGTAAAAGGAGCCCCATCCTCTCTGTAAACCCCAAGGATTTTTCAATTATGATGGAAATCGCTTAGAGATAATATAAAATATTCCCAATAATCAATAGGACGTCCAATCCTAACCTTAGAAGTTATCCTAATTTACCTTAATAAACATAGTAAAACCTTAATACTATGAATTAAAACCTTAAGTCAAAACCAAATCTTAAAATGTCAACTCTATAACCCTAAACCCTAAAAAGGAAACTTTAAACCCTAAATGATCAACTGAAATCCGAATTTAACCCGGAAACCCTAAAGTAACAACTTAGAACCATAATTTGAATAATAAACACTAAGATGAAAAACCCAAGTCCTAATTCAGATCAAAAGCCCTAAACCCTTAAATTGAAGCATCAAATCCAAATTAAACCCTAAAGCTAGAATTATTCTTTAAAACATCCTAAATTGCATAATCAAATATCAATAGTTAACGTTTATTATTGAACAACATTAATCAACAC
Organism: Laguncularia racemosa; assembly: GCA_037954665.1. Taxonomy (NCBI): domain Eukaryota; kingdom Viridiplantae; phylum Streptophyta; class Magnoliopsida; order Myrtales; family Combretaceae; genus Laguncularia; species Laguncularia racemosa. The sequence goes on along the minus strand of JBBMOL010000003.1, from coordinate 3,830,788 downwards.
AATTCAACACATTGAATTTCTTTAATTTGGTGTGAGCATAGACATATGATTGCTAGGATATTATGATTAATCATCCTCATTTCCTTAAGCTAATTAGACTACCTAAATTATGCTCAATTAATCACTAATCAAGCCACTTAAATCACTCATTGGAAAAAAGAAAAGCACACCCTAATCCCCTCCAATAACTACTAACTACCCTCCTAATTTATCCCCAGTTGACACCTAAATCTCATCTAATGGATTAGCTTAAATCAAGGTTTTAGCTTAGTAAGTTAGAGTTGGCTAGGAAGACATTTGTCAAGATGTGTTAGGGAGTTGCCAAATATGGCAATAGACAAAACTTGGGATGAAACTAAAAACTAAAAGTTAATAACAAAATCCTACCAACCACTTAAAACCTTAGATAATAAGGATGACCTAAGCTATTTAAGTAAGTTACATAAAAGACAAAATACAAACAAACAACACTACACCGTCAGTCACTCTCCCCCCCTCCAACTCTCAATTTTTTTTTCAAACTTTCAAATGGTACACACACACATTTCCTACGCTAAATATCCCTTTCTCTTTACTTTCCCTCTCATTTTCTTTTATCTCAAGCACATAACACACCTACAAGCTCAATTAAACATCACCAACTTCCACCAACAACATCACCCTACTCTCTCTCCATCCAAGCCTAATCATCCCACATTCCACAAAGCACAAAAAGGGAAGGATCAATCACTAACACCATTTGAAACTAAGAGAAGAAGGGGTTGAAGCTTAGATAGAAGAAGCTAGCTATTCATCATCTCAAGAGTAGGAACACTACTATTTTATATTAGCAATTTTCCTATGTTTTCCATCTTAGATTGGTGTTCAATATGCATAGATTTCCTTTTATTAGATTATATTGTGATAGGACTTTCCTTTTGATCTTGTAAATGCACAAAACTCATGTCAACAAATGTAATAATTTAAGCCATGTGCAAGTATGTACTAAATGTGAAGTTTCTCTAATGTTTAAGCATGAAAGTCTTGAGAAAACTTGATCAATAACTAGCCAAAACTAAAGGAACATACACAAGATTCAAACTTTGATTATTTTTTTTTTTTAAGCATTCCCCAACATTAATTAGTCTTAAGAAATGATTAAAAGTAGATAGATGCAGTTAAGCTAAGAAAAACATGAGAAACATGCAAATAGGATTCCATTTCCCTTGCTGGCTGAGACATCTATGGAGCTTAGAAGTTTCAAAATTTTAGTTTACCAAGTGTTCTACAACATAAATTAGCCTTAGGAAGGTGATTAAGAGAGACTGAAGGTGACTAAGATGGAAAACATATCACTTAATTCCTTAACCGATGCCACAAGGGAAAAATAATGTAATTTTATAAATTTCCAGTTTGCAAATATGATAAATTAACATTAGAAAAAGATTAGAAATGAAATTCTTTAGTTAAGTACTAAAATTAAGGCCATTAGATGAAAAATGCACAAAACCAATGCAAAGCCCACAAACTGCAAATTGGACCAAACCAGCCAGCAAGCCCATCTAAAAATTCCACACTTAAAACACTACATAGGAGCCTACCTAAGTTAAGGATTTGTTATAATAAATCTCATTAAGTTTTAGGTCTGATTGGAATAAAAAAAAAAAAAAAAAAGCTTGAAAATAGGCCCAAAATGTGAGCACAACCAAACTTATCAGACTTTTTCTCTAACTTGCACACCTCATATGAATAAAAGGGCCTCACCAATTGAAACTACACTAAAAAAACCTTCAAAACAATTATAAGAATACGGAAAACTAGCTTAAAACAAGAAAATTATGACCAAAATATAAAACTACCTAAAATTGATAATTGTAGTGAGTTTAATTAAGTAATTTGTATAGTTTAATTTACTTATACTTATGAACCCTCATTTCCAACATCAGGTGATATCAACTTTAAGTTTGAGCTACCCTTAGATTACTATGATCAGTAGTAAAGATGGCAAGTGTGTATTTTTATAATTATTATACTTGTTTGTGATTATACTATTAGTTGCTTTTAACTATATACATGATGAAATTGGATGTGTAGGGTTCATGGATCACTTGTGGTTGCTTTGTGAAGCAAATGGTGCCAAAATACCATAATATATCAAAACTATAGAAATATTTTGGCTATGCATCAGAATGGTAAGATTGCAAGTGACTATGAACCTTGATGGTTACTAAATCATTAGACTTAATTATATTTACTTTAAAACATAAAACGGATCATGCATCTCGTGATTTTGCATGTAAAAGGCTATCAACATCATGCGGTGGTGTAGAGGCTGTATTAAGACGATTCAACATACATAACCTTACTTTGACTTTTAGGAACTACTGAGAACCGGGAAATACCAACCTCTAATTAAGACCACGTTTAGAGATTCACCACTTAAAGGTGAATGAAATTGTGTGTCATCCACATTCATATACCTTTGGGTATATATGTAGTATGTTCAATGCTATTTTATTATTCTACTATAAAATTTAAAAAGTGAGATATTGTAAAATCTCACTTGGGGTGATTAGAACTTGGAGCTAACGTATTGGTTGTAATTTTCCAACCCAGGCAATGCAGGTTGTTAAATCTATTCTATGTACGGCTTTCGGATGACTATATAGGTTATTGCATTTCATATGTGTGTCATGTATTTATATAATTGTATAATTAACTTGTTTGAAAATTGCTTAACGATACAATATGAGGGATATCTCACTAAGTTGAATATAACTTACACCCCTATAGTATGTCTTTGTTGCAATAGCCCATTCAGTTAGAGCCTAATAGATGTATGTTAGTGGTCAACCCCTATAGTATGCCTTTGTTACAGAAACCCATTTGGTTAAAGCTTAATAAATGTATGTTAAAGGTCAATACCTAGGAGGTTAGGAAAGAGTGAACATAGATTGAGAGCATGAGAGATCACCTAGTAATTATTAAGACTCTTTATTTATGTTATGTTTCATAATATAAGCACTAGTACTTACTTTTGACCACTATATATTTGATGGGATCTAAGTCCTGCAACATAATAGTAAGTAATATAAACTTATTATAACTATTGTTATTCTCTTCTTACTTAGAATGGTAGTTTTGACACGGAGTAACACCTTGTACATCGTACGGTAAATCTCTAAATAACAAGAGGGTTATTTTTAGGTTTCTTTATAGCATATGACAAGTTGTTACGTCTAAAGTACCCATCAAGGTGTAACATTCTCTATAGGTTGGTTAGCTCATTTAGGAGCCTTTTCCACCCTTTAGATAGTCAATAGTACTATCACTCTTTTAGGAATGCTAGCTTGCTAAAGGAGCCCTATCTACATTATAGGATAATTAACTCATCACAAGGGCCTTTCTACCCATAGTTAAGGATATTATCATCTTCCTTAATATTAGTAGCCTTTAGAGCTCTATTCCCCTTTTTAGGATAATTAGTCCATCAAGGAAGATTTTCTTAGACAAGCCCATCAAAGAAGTTTTATCTTCTTTAGAAAAATGTTAGCTTGAAAAGAGCACTCCTTCCTTTTTGATGTTTAGCAAAAAATGGTTGTCTCTTTTTGTCTTTATGTTAAAGCTTTCTACACACTTCACTACAAAAAAAAAAAAAAAAGACAGTTGTAGACACTCCATTTTTTTAGGATTTTTACATTTAATAAAAAATAAATGTGAAAGAGAGAAAGAGAGAGAGAGAGAGAAGAGGAAATAAAATGAAAAAAAAAAAAGAAGAAGAGGAAAAAGAAAAAAAGATGATGATGAAAATAAAAGAGAGCGAGCGAGAGCGAGAGAGAAAGAAGAAGAAGAAGTGAAAATAAAAATAAATAAAAGTAGATATGAGTAAATGAATAAATTTAGGCTTTCATGGGCTTAGTTTAGGATTAATTCAAAACAAGCTTGGCCACTTATAGGTTATATTAAATTTAATGCACAAGGACTAGCGGAGTTACTAGCACCTTAGTAGTAAAAACACATACAAAAGCTTTAGACATAACCTACTCAAAATACCATAGTATGCCACATTCTCTATAATGACTTGTTTTCAAAACATTCACAACCATATCCTATAATTCTCACAGTCACACATATCATATACCATCAAACAGAATCCATCAAGCCATCTTCCAAATAACATTCTTCAAGTCCTAGTCTTCTTAGCTAATTCAAGTGAAACCATATTGAAGTTTGCCTAATTGCACTTCATAACCTATATTATAACTTTTCTTACAAAACTTGCTTAATGGCCTTATAAACATAGCCCTATTTATACAAAATTTATAGAAAGATCCTCTAATATATGTAGAGCATTAATAAAACTTAACATTCATCTATACATCTATGTAATATCTAAAAATACAAAAAAAGGTACTCCAAAAGCAACCTCTAATGCCTTCTTGATCAGAATCTAACCACTGTAACCTCATAATCCATTAACCTAGCAAAGAGCTAGAGGACTATAGAACCTAGCATTGAGAATCCTTCTTGAACAAATGGAACCAAGACATTCACATAGTGTCTTTATTTATTTTATATAATTGTTTTTGCATTTTTATCAGGTACATTTGTCAGCATTATAAGATGGTGAACAAACACACTAATGCTTGATGTGTGAGCTATTCTTAAACCTACAAAAAGCAAGAGAAAACCAGCCATACATTGTTATCAATTGACATGGAGAACCGGCTAGCACTTGCTCCAAGAGGACCGGCTTATATAATATTTTTTTCTTGTTAATTTTTTCTTATTTAGAATAGGTATAAATACTTGTAAAAGAGGGCATTTTGGGTAGACTTTTGAGACATAGTTTCATATACATTTGCCGTGAGGAGTGCTCTCTTCTTCACACCTAAAACTTTTATCAATTCCTCAAGAATTGTGGCGAGTTTGATTGAGATTGTTGTGTGTAATATCAATGATTTCAAGTCCATTTCCTAATTCCTACTAGTGTGTTACATCTGGTAAGTAATTGGGATTATGATTTCTCTCTCAATTTTCACGCAATTAAGGTTCAATTCCAATTTAAGGTTCATGTCAATTTGATTGGAAATTGTTATCTTGTTTCTTCCATCATTGTTTAATATTGCAATTGGCTTTAAAGAACATCATAATTTGGTATCAAAGCACGGTTTTGAGAAGGGAATTCGTGATTTTGAATCTGGGGATTTAGGGTTCTTATTGTGCTATTTTGCAATTATTATTGTGTGAAGTGGAATTAAAGGCCTTGTGTTGATTGTGTCGTATTTATCCTTACTTATTGTGGATTAGAGTTGTGGAATTCAGATTTGCCATTTTCTTCTCCTTCTTGCCGTGAGATCCTAGCTTGGAAGATTGGGAAGTCATTTCAATTGATTCCATAATTGCTTTTGTGTAGTAATTGTGCATTAAATTTCTATGAATGCACTTTGACTAGAGATTGGAAGCATTTGTGCTGTGATTATGGATGTTATGCCATGTATGTGTAATTGAGTGTTGAAGGGATTTTGTATGTGGAGTGTGTTTACCATTTGTGCCGTAGAGAATGTGTTGAACATTGAAGAAGTTGTACTTTGTTGAAGAGAATTTGTGTTGTGGGTCAAATGGTGCTGTGAGGGTGTGATGCTTAGTTGTGTATGTAATTGTACCTTAAGGTTGTGTTGTCTTATGGGAGTGTGTATATACCGTAGGTGCAAGTGTGTTGAACCGTGGAGGTGTTGGTGTGAAGTGTGTGTATATCGTGCATGTAAGTGTGTTAAACCATTGAGGTTTTGGTGTAAGTGTGTTGTTGTTGTTGTGACGTGAATAGAGTGGTGTGTTGTTGTTGTGAAGAAGTGATTGTGAGTATAAAAAAAAATTGTTGTTAAGGTGTAATTCAGAAACCATGTCAAATGATAGTGTAAATGGTGGGATTGAAAATGAGGCCAACAGTCAGGTTGGAGGAGGCCAAGGACGCCATGTTGCAGGTAGAAGAACATTAGAAGAACAATTGCAGGATCTCACCACTATTGTTACTACATTAGCAACACGGGTTGATTAAATGACATTGCCACAAACACCGGTGGCAAATCCACAGTCACCCCCACCTTGGGTAGCCCAACATAATGCATGAAGGGAAGGAGCTATTGGAGGAAATAAGGGTAAGAGGATGGAAGGAGATTATCATGCTTTTAGGGAGGAAAGGGATGATAATTTTGAGAATGAGCTTTACCCAAACCATGAGTTCAAGCCGCCACGAGGCTTAGAATATGTAAAGTTGCAAATGCCTTCATTTGCTAGAATGGGTTCTGTAGAGGATTATTTAGATTAGGAGGATAAGGTAGAGGGCCTATTTGAGTGTTATGAGATTAATGATCTCACTCGGGTTCGTCTTGCAACAATAGAGTTTACAAGCTATACTGCCTTATGGTGGAAGAATCTTGTAGCTAATAGATGAAGAGATGGTGAGGCTGAGATACATACCTGGCAAGGAATGAAATGGGTTATAAAGAGGAGGTATATACTAGAGCACTATAGACAAGAGTTGTTCATGTGTTTTCAGACATTGAGGCAGAGAGGCAAAACTATTGACGAATATTTATAGGAGTTTGAGACACTGATGATCAGATGTGGGTCAGTTGAACCTCCTGAACATACCTTAGCACAATTTGTGTTAAGGTTAAAGTATGAAATTGCCTATAATGTGGAGCTCCAGAGGTATAACACCTTGATAAGGCCACCCATCTAGCTTTGAAAGTGGAGAGACAGAGGTAATCTAACCCATTTCAAGTAGCGAACAACAGGTATGGAACTTCTACAAAACCTCATGGGTCAGATAGTCAGCAAGTTGAACAATAGGGAATAAGGGGAATTGATTAGACTGTGGACACAAATACAACTATTACTGATAGGGTGAGGGAAATTTCTGGAAAGGGAAAGGCGATTATTGGGACTGATATTTGACAAACAGTGCCAAGGTCATTAAGTGGAAAGATGCGACAAACCAAATGCTTCAAATGCATGGTCTTTAGACACATGGCTGCTCAGTGTCCTAACAAAAGGGTAATGACTGCTATGGAGGTGGAAAATATGGAGAGTAAGGAAAAGATACTTGAGCCAATTGATTTGTCAACAATGCTATAGGAATATTATGATGATCCTGATGCTGAAGCACGTGTAGACAAAGAAAATGATAAATATCTACCTATTAACATGTTGCGCAGGGTAATGACTACATCTCCAGATGTTGGGGACGTATAGAGGGAAAACTTATTTCATACTCCCTATCGGGTTTAAGGTAATTTGTGTGCTCTTTTTATTGATGGTGGTAGTTGCACAAATGTAGTAGCTACTGCAATAGTAAATAGATTGCAACTAGTCATTAGTCCACATCCTCATCCCTATAAATTGCATTAGTTGAGTATACAAGACAATTTATATGTCACTCAGAGGGCAAAGGTTCCAATCTGCATAAGGGAAAAATACTATGATGAAATTGTTTGTGATGTTTTTCTTACATGCGCATTTCATATACTACTGGGTAGACCTTGGTTGTTTGATAGGAAAGTGCTGCATGATGGGTTTAGAAACACCTATGTGTTTCAGAAGGATGGTGAATGGGTTGTCCTGACTCCTATGTCACCAACTGAGGTATACGAGTTCCAAGAACAAATCAACAAAACTACTAGGCAATCAAGATTTCAAGGTGACATGCACATGTACACTAAGGTTTTCAGTTCAGGAAAAGACCCATTAGATTTAAGGGAAAATCTTCCATAGGCCCGAGGAGATGATAAGAATCAAATCACTACAACCTCAAAATCCATTAACCGGCAAAGAGCTAGAGGACTACAGAACCTAGCATTGAGAATCCTTCTTGAACAAATGGAACCAAGACATTCACATAGTGTCTTTATTTATTTTATATAATTATTTTTGCATTTTTAGCGGGTGCATTTGTCGGTATTACAAGATGGCGAACAAACACACTAATGCTTGATGTGTAAGCTATTCTTAGACCTACAAAAAGAAAGAGAAAATTGACCATACATTGTTATTAATTGATGTGGAGAACCGACTAACACTTGCTCCAAGAGGATCGGCTTATGTAATATTTTGTCTTATTAATTTTTCCCTATTTAGAATAGGTATAAATACTTATAAAAGAGGGCATTTTGGGCAGACTTTTGAGACATAATTTCATATACATTTGCCATGAGGAGTGCTCTCTTCTTCATGCCTAAAACTCTTATCAATTCCTTAAGAAATGTAGCGAGTTGGATTGAGAATATCATGTGTAATATCAATGATTTCAAGTCCATTTCCTAATTCCTACTAGTGTGTTACATCCGGTAAGTAATTCGGATTATTATTTCTCTCTCAATTTTCGTGCAATTAGGATTCAATTCCAATTTAAGGCTCATGCCAATTTGGTTGGAAATTGTTATCTTGTTTCTTCCATCCTTGTTTAATATTGCAATTGGCTTTGGAGCACATCACTTCTTAATGGGAAAATTTCTGACACTGTCAACTTTTTCAGAACCCAATTTGGATGATGATCTAAATAGCTCATATTTACCTTATGTTTTTATTTCTAATAAAAATTTGAGAATAATCTTACAGGTACAATGATAATTCTCCATGGGATGCCAATATGTCCTACAACTTCCGTTGGACACAGAACATTTTTCAGGATGACAATCAAAGATCCGTTGCGATTGTTTTCCTATTCCGAGGCATTAGATCATGAAGACTTATGTTATTTTGTATCTTGTAATTGTTTTATGAACTATTTTGGTTTTGGGACACTTTTATTTCTTTGTAATTTTCATTTAGGGTTAGCCACCTTAAAAGTGGCAAACTTGTAATTTTAAGCACTTTTTAACCCTAGGAGTAGCAAGTATAAATACTTGCTTAAGAGAGGGTTTGAGGAGGCCATATTTTGCAGAATTGAGAGTTCATATGCACGTGAGAATTATGGTTCCTAATTGTCATTAAACTCTTATCAATTTCAATCCCAAGAGTTGAAATTGTGGCGAGTGTAACACCTTGAAATTGTGAGTAGTATCAATTTCATTTTGTTATGATTTCTTTTCTTCTCTAGTGTGTCATATCTAGGGATGAATTGAGATAGTTCTTGGACATATTTTCTTCTTATTATTTTCGAATTCTTATGTTTAATTAAGATCCTTTGCATTTGAATTCGATTCATCCATGAAGAATTCCTCTTGAAACGTGATTATCACTTATGGAAAGGAGTTCTTACAATTGAAGTTTTCTTTTGAATTTGTGGATTATTCTCGTGGGATTATATGTGATTAATGTGTTGTTAGAAGAGATTATCATTGATGTATCACAATTGCAACATTGAACATTTGGATTTCATTGCATCTTCATTTGGTTCACGCTATTTTGCCCTTTTGGAACCGGTTTGTTGTTGACTTGAGTTTGTGTTTTCTTGAGTCTTTTGATTGTACTTCCAAGAGGATTTAGGCACATCATCTTTTTGGTATCAGAGCATCATCATATTTGGATCTAAGATTGATTGCATCATAATTGAAGAATTGGTTATAAACATGGGAAATTGACGCCATTGTTCATGAGATTAAAACAAGTTTGATTGACATTGTTTGTTTGTCTTTCAAATTGGTTTTTATATGTGCTTAATCTTGGTTTTGAGCACATCATCTTTTGGTATCAGAGCACATGTTGAGAGAAGGGATTGGTTTTATTTGATTTCGTGGAATTAATCATCAATTAAGGTGATATAGTGAAAACCGCAATTGTGTTGATTGTTATGGTTTTGAGCTTGCGAAATTACCTTGACTTGGAATTTAATTTGCTGTTTGTTGGAGTTGGATTGGGAAGGTTGTTGTATCATTTTATGATCACTAATTTTCATGGAAGGGCAAAAGCATAAAGTGTTGTTTAATTCAACAACTTTTGGAACTTGCAAAAAAACTTACCAATTCTTATCGTGGCTTGTTGTGGCGTGAAGGAGGATGTGTAGCTTGTTGTTTTGATTTCCATTGTGTAATTCTGAATTGGTGGAGTACAATTTGCAGATTACATTGAGTTTTGATTAGTAAGGAATTATTTGAATTCAAACACATGCCATTAAGTTGTGGGAGTCAATGAGTGCTATTTGAATTTGAATTCATTGCTTACCAATTGAAGAAGGCTTGCAATTAGTGAAGTGGTTTGAATTTCAAATTGAAAGTTGCTGCCTATTGTGGAATTCAGAAGACATTTGTCGAAAGTAACATATTTGTCCTTTGTTGTCATTATTTGCTGTGGAAGTGGAAGCCCACTTGTTGTTATTATTCCTTATGTTGTTACCATGTAAGTAACTCATCTTTATTGTTGTTGTTACTTGTGTGTTACCGTGGAGTAGCTTATGGAAATTAAATTTGTTACACCGTGTTATTGTGACGTGTTGTGGAGAAGAGTATTACACGTGAGTTGCAATAACATAATTGTAAAGTTAAGTGGGTTTGTTTGTTGTCTTATTTTTTGTAGTTGCAATTGTGTGGAGTTAAGGGAAGTGTAGTAGTGGAGTGTGTACCCTTGAGTCAAATTGTTTTGAGGATCAATATACGGGAGTCTACAATTATGTCAAATGACAGTGTGAATGGGGGAATTGGTGATGAAGCCAATAGTCAGGTTGGTGGAGGTCAGGGTTGTAATGTGGCAGGTAGGAGAACTTTGGAAGAACAACTTCAAGATCTTACTACCATAGTTGCTACACTGGCAACTAGAGTTAACAGAATGACAATACCACAACCACCAGTGGTAAACCAGTCGACACCACCTCGAGTAGTTCCACAAAATCCTCATCGAGATAGAGTAATGGGAGATGGGAATTTGAATAAAAGGATGGGTGAGGAGCATCTTTCATACAGGGAAGAAAGGGATGATAATTTTGGGGCAAACCCAAATCAGAATAGGGATTTCAGGCCACCTCGGGGTTTGGAGTATGTGAAACTACAAATGCCATCCTATGATGGCAAGGGATCAGCAGATGAATACTTAGACTGGGAGGACAAGGTCAAAGGTCTCTTCGAATGTTATGAGATCGATGACAGTACCAAGGTCCAATTGGCTGCTGTTGAATTTGTAGGGTACGCTACACTCTGGTGGAAGAATATGATTATCAACAAGCGTCGGGATGGAGAGGCTAAGGTTCAGACCTAGAGGGACATGAAAAGATTATTGAGGAAAAGGTTCATTCTTGAACACTACAAACAGAAACTGTTTATGCGACTGCAAACATTGAGGCAAGGAGGCAAAACAGTGGATGATTATGTGTAAGAGTTTGAGACCCTTATGATTAGGTGTGGGTCTATTGAGCCTCCAGAGCAAACTATAGCACGTTTTGTCTCAGGTCTAAAATATGAAATAGCATGTATTGTTGAACTGCAATGCTATAATACACTTGATGAGGCTATTTAGTTGGCCTTAAAAGTAGAGAGACAAAGGAGGTCCAACTTCTTTAGGGTTCCGAGCAGTAGCCCCAGTACTGTTAATAGACCCATATCAGTTGACAGTCGATCAAAGGGAACAAAGGCGGTAGGTGAGGGAGTAAAGGCAATGGACACTACTACCCCAACAATTATGAGAGAAAATTTATCCACTGGGAAGGATAAAGAGGTTGTGGCCCCAGAAAAGAGGCAGACTGTTCCCGGATCTACTAGTGGGAAAGTGTGCCAGATAAAATGCTTTAAATGCATGGGATTTGAGCATATGGTTGCACGGTGTCCAAATAAGAGGGTGATGACTGTAATGGAAGACACTGGGGAGGATGTTGAGGATGATCATGAATAGATTGAACCTACAGATCTACCAACGGCGCTATAGGAATATTATGATGATCAGACTGCAAACGCGCCTGAGGAGCATACAGGAGGAAAATATCTATCCCTTAATGTGTTACACAGGGCTTTATCTATATCTCCTGATACCAGTGATATTCAGAGGGAGAACATATTTCATACCTCTTGCAGAATCAGAGGTAACCTTTGTGTACTCATCATCGATAGTGGTAGTTGCACGAATGTTATATCTGCTGCACTAGTAGACAAATTACAACTATCTACTATCCCACATCCTAGTCCTTATCACTTGCATTGGCTAGATAATAGAGGTAGTATGCATGTTACCCATAGGGCAAAGGTTCCTGTGAATGTCAAACCAAATTATCATGATGAGATCCTGTGTGATATAGCCCCTATGTATGCATTCCATTTACTGTTGGGTCGGCCTTGGTTGTATGATCGACGGGTGATACATGATGGGTTTGAAAATACCTACATGTTCAGCATGGGCAAGTTACGCATAGTTCTATTACCAATGACTCCATCTGAGGTCCAGGGTTTTCAGAAACAGATTAGAAATCCATCCACTACCATTGTTAGCCGGAAGAGCAAGACAATAGAGATACTAGGGTTCAGTTCCACAACTGATCCTCTAGATTTGAGGGCAAATCTTTCAGAAGCCCGAGGAGATGATGGGAAAATTTCTGACACTGTCAACCTTTTCAGAACCCAATTTGGATGATGATCCAAATTGCTCATATTTACCTTATGTCTTTATTTCTAATAAAAATTTGAGAATAATCTTACAGGTACAATGATAATTCTCCATGGGATGCCAATATGTCCTACAACTTCCATTAGATACAGAACATTTTTCAGGATGACAATCAAAGATCCGTTGCGATTGTTTTCCTATTCCGAGGCATTGGATTATGAAGACTTATGTTATTTTATATCTTGTAATTGTTTTATGAACTATTTTGGTTTTGGGACACCTTTATTTCTTTGTAATTTTCATTTAGGGTTAGCCACCTTAAAAGTGGCAAACTTGTAATTTTGAGCACTTTTTAACCCTAGGAGTAGCAAGTATAAATACTTGCTTAAGAGAGGGTTTGAAGATGCCATATTTTGTAGAATTGAGAGTTCATATTCACGTGAGAATTAGGGTTCCTAATTGTCATTAGACTCTTATCAATTTCAATCCCAAGAGTTGAAATTGTGGCGAGTGCAACACCTTGAAATTGTGAGTAGTATAAATTTCATTTTGTTGTGATTTCTTTTCTTCTCTAGTGTGTCATATCTAGGGATGAATTGATATAGTTCTTGGAAAGATTTGCTTCTTATTATTTTCGAATTCTTGTGTTTAATTAAGATCCTTTGCATTTGAATTCGATTCATCCTTGAAGAATTCCTCTTGAAACGTGATTATCACTTGTGGAAAGGAGTTTTTACAATTGAAGTTTTCTTTTGAATTTGTGGATTATTCTCATGGGATTATATGTGATTAATGTGTTGTTAGAAGAGATTATCATTGAGGTATCACAATTACAATATGAACATTTAGATTTCATTGCATCTTCATTTGGTTCACACTATTTTGCCTTTTTGGAATCGGTTTGTTATTGACTTGAGTTTGTGTTTTCTTGAGTCTTTTGATTGTGCTTCCAAGTGGATTTAGGCACATCATCTTTTTGGTATCAGAGCATCATCATATTTGGATCTAAGATTGATTGCATCATAATTGAAGAATTGGTTATAAACATGGGAAATTGATGCCATTGTTCATGAGATTAAGACTAGTTTGATTGACATTATTTGTTTGTCTTTCAAATTGGTTTTTATATGTGCTTAATCTTGGTTTTGAGCACATCACTTCTGCTCTCAAGCCATTATCCCATTCAAACATTCAATCTTGATCTTTAGTACTTTAGGTTAGAAAACTAATCTTTAAGCTCATATTATAAGCTAAGTGAGTTCAACTAAAAATAAAACAATCTTAATACAACCACAAAATCAATTACAAACATAAAATTATAGTTTAAGTACAAACTCATCATAGACCAAAAACAATCTCACCTAATCATCATTTATGTAGCATATGGATGCCATTCTAATGCACATGTTATGAACTGGCTAGTATCTTAGATGAGTTGCATTTAGTGACTCAAACTAAGCATTAACTAAGCAATACAAAAATGCACTAGGCAGCTTTAACCAAGCATTAACTAAGCAATAAAAGAGTGCAATAAGCATAATCGAGCATTAAACCAAGAAAATACAATTTATATGGCATCAAAACAGTTTTAGTCAACTAAGCACTTTTTTTAACCAAGAAACTAAGCTTTGAAAATAGACCTTTAAGTATTTCATGTCATGCTATGAATGTTGTCATGTCAACACAAGCATATAATATACACCAAGCCATTCAAATAACCAAAGGGTAGAGCATAGTCAAAACAAATCAATACTCAATAACCATAACCAAGCAAGCTCTCAAATAAATGAGCATAAACCTAGAAACAATTAACATTAGAATAAGTAAACAAGCTCCATTAAATAGAACAAGGCATTAGGTAAGTCTACAAGCTAATTTACAATACATCACATGAGACATTCCATTAGGAGTCCACTTGAGTGAAATCCTAAAGATTGAACACATCAGATTAATTGAACTCGTTACCTAATCTCCCCTACTTCACCAGCCCACTTTCAAATTTTTATCATCCAAAGCCAATAACCAACTACGAATAGACGTTTCCACATTATGAACAATATAAATAAAGACAACAATGCTTCGACTCAACCAAGCAAAAGGTCCTAAGTACTCACCTGATTAAGTGATAGCTTCACAAAAGATGGGTAAGTAGTCCAAGCATTAATTCCCACACTCATGGTTACCTAATCGTGCTTCAATAAATCAAGAAATTATAAACACCAAACATGTAACAAAGCTTAACACCATTCATGTTCTGTTAAAACATGCCTAGCTCTAAATACCTATAATTGGTTCATTCCTTATTCACTTTAATCAAAGTTACATATATATAGTCACATTTATTCATTCAAAACTACATAAGTACTTTACAAGATGAACCTAACCATGTTAATGAATTTTACTAAGTTACTCCTAAGTGACATCAATTCCTAGATAATTGTGATATATCCTTATAAATAGTCTAAGTTCAATTTAGGTAGTACTTGAAGTTGAACATTTATTATCCTTCCATCTCAAATCAAAGCTAGTCATCATGTGCAATCTACTAAAACATTAGGTTTAAAGCATGTTATCATTTATTTTGTTATGAATATTAGTTCCAATGTTATCTTTTAACTAGTAAATAGCTAAACATATTTATAGTAAATCTAAACATAACTATAGTAGAACAAAATATACCCAAGCCATAGCTCAACCTGCAATGGTCCTTTTTAATTTAAATAATTAATGTGAACCAAGTTGTTAACCATAAAAACATATATATATTGCCTTTTCTTTTCGCTTTCCTTCTCTAAAATTTGAATCAATGTCTAATCTTTTTCATTCCAATATAAAGTTGTCTTCTTGATGTTCAATTCCCTTTTTTTCTTTCTTTTATTTTTTTCTTATCAATAAAACACCTAAAATTGCTATCTAAGAAATCAAAGAGATAGTAAAGTAAGCTTTATCAAAATTTTTACATTGGCAAGATACAATTCCTCATAATTATTTAAAAACATTTAATATTTTTCAAGAAATTAATTAAATCCAAGCAGAAAATAAAGCTCACCAACTCAAGTTGCCCTAGCCATTATCTTCGACTATCACCCAAATAGAAAGTTCCTCCAGCCACCTTCCTTCAATATCTATATAATACTATGTTACTCCACTACAATTAAATCCATGAAAAGTGTTTAGCTTATTTATGTTTTATTATTATATATCTTCTCTCTTTTCTTTTTTTTAAATGAAACCCATAACCTAATGTACATTCTTTTATCTTAATTAGCTAATATGGTACATACATGTGTATCATTTATTTTATTTATTTACTTTATTTTATTTTAGTGACTCACATTCTTGAAGTTTACTTTGGTTAGATAAAGCCATGTATATACTTAAATATTCCTTCTATAACAATATTTGTTTAATCCCTTGCCACATTCTTATAATATTCTTTTATTTTATAATTATAATTATCATAACAACTCATTCCTAATACAATCCATTTTGTTTTTAGAATTTACTATTCCAACTTCTAGTAAATAACGAACATGACCATTGATTTTTATTCATGTTGACATAGAATGTTCTTAATCTTAGTTAGATAATATAACACATGTACATAGGTATACATATTTTTATTCATTTATTATATAGTAGGCATTCATCATTTAATTATTTTACAATATACTTTCCATTAGTATAATTGATTTTTTTTTTTGATAATAACTATCCATCCTATATTGTACATTTATTTCTTAAGCATATTTACCAATACATTATACTATAGAATCACGTCATTTGTAATACATACCCAACCTATACTACATGGTAAAAGTATTCTTCCACTTGCAATTACTACTTCAATATGTTAATTAAATTGTCTCCGCTTATCATTACATATTTGTATCAAACTCGCTACTTAAGTTTCTTAAAATTAACAATTGCCACCTTCTCACCACACCCCACTCACCATGTATATAATATTAACTACTTACTTATATTCTTTATCTTTATATTACAAACTTTATGGGGTCACTATTATCATTTGTGATCGGGTCATAAAGTTTGGCCCAAAACCAAAGTACATCAACTTAAATACTAAATTTAACTATTCAAAACTATGTGGTATCACATTTCCGACTTCCTTCACTACTAACCATTATTTCCACAACCTCAACGCTATCCACCACCATTATTAGAAGCTAGCAACACATAGAAATGACTCAAAACCATCAAAAGTCCTCAATCTTCCATTGACTAACCTTGAACTGTCACCTTTAGACACCATCAAAGCTTTTACCCACTACCTTTAACCTAAAACCACCACTAGTGTTCCCTTTCTTACCACAACCATCATCCTAAATGACCAACAACCAACACCCACTTGAAATCCATAAAAACTTACACCATTATCACCCTTCACCACAATTGAACCCAACTATCTCCTTCTAACTAGCTTGAAAAAACTGCTGCCACCAAGTTTTGCTATTGTGTCAATACTACCGAATGGAAGAGGAAGTTGAGGCCAATTGATGAACATACTCCTAAGATTTGTTAGCTGTCGCATCTACTCAAGGAAGCTCTACCAACAAGCTTTCATTGTGACTTGACTACTCCGTACCATAAAGTTGACTTGAGTTTGACTTGCACTTTCAAGTATGTTTTTTTACCCTTATTTGTTTATTTGATTATTGATTTTTTTTATTTTTAATTTTTGTATTGAAGTCAACAAAAAAAGGAAAAACAAACAAACAAATAACATGGGAAATTTAAAAAAAAACCAACCTACTAAATTTTTCTCAAAAAAAAAAAAGATAAAGAGAAAAAACTACGATGGTTTAATCCCACATAATGGGAACATAAGCACTTAATAGTGGTCACAACAATGAAAAAAAAATTCTTTGTTTTCCTCTTCTTTTTATTTACACATAGTTTTTTTAAAGTAAATAATATACAAAATAATAAATAACAAAAAATTAACAAAAATAGTTAAAAAATAATAATATAAATTTTATCTTTTCTTCCATGCTCAATCTTGTGATTTTCTTTTACCCTCTTTTTTTTAGAAAATTTTATTTGGTATTATATCATGGGTTTTAAACAAAATGTCCCTATGCTCAAATCCTATGGTTTTCGAAAAAAGCCAATTATCTAAAATTAAAATCGGACTATCCACCTAATTTTAATTTTAATTTTTTCTGACTTTCTTTAGTGCCAACTTCAAGCTTTTTCTACAAAAGCAAATTTTCCTTCAATCCTTTAGTGAAGCAATTCATATTAAAAGGGGGGGGGGGGGGGGGGGGGGGGGGGGGGGTGGTTAAAGGAATAATATTTTTCAAAAGTCAGGCTCAACAACGATAAAGAAATTTGATAAGTGGCAAAAGGCAGCCAATGGCCCTTGTGTAGTCATTTTTAGTTACAATAAGCTGATATTTTGAGGTCATAACTACACTATACCCCACGATCCATGGCCAAAGAGGGGATAATAGCCACATAGTAGGATTGAAGCATGTCAATATACTTCCTAAAGTTGGGAAACTTGTAAATTCCTTATTTACATGTAGTGGCAATTATAGGTAAAATGCACTAAGTTGTTTAGTCTACATTGGTCACCGGTATACATAGGAGCATTAACGATTGGATTATGGACGATCTTTTAGGCCTTGCACTGATAAGGCTAATTAGACCCCATTTGAGACCCCTGTGTGGTATCCAATGACTTACTAAATGAGAACATATGAAAGGCCTCGACATAAGTGGTTTCATAATGAGATGGATACTAAGGAGGCACCTCTTGGTATAACATGTAGCATATGTATTAGGGAAGGCCATAGTAGAAAAAGATGCTTAGAACAAAATAGACAACAAACATTGAGTGGACCTATTGGTACACTTTGCATCACCACAATCATGACATTTTTATTGTTGCATACACTTGGCCAACCATTCCACAGGTCATGTCACACCTTAAAACTAAAAAGGCAATAATGGTCCGTTATGTGTCTCACTTAAGTAAGACGCGTAAGGCTTTAGAACTACTATACCATTTATTAGTGAACTAATTATCTAATTTTAAATTTCAGAAAAACCTTTATTCATTTGTAGAAAACGTTTTCTAAAGGATTGTCGTGATATAAAAAATCCATAAATGTCAAAGTCCTGATACCTACAAAATCAAAATTACATTATAACACACTTCAACAGTTTGTCAAGGACAAAGTGAGATTAAACCCTAAAACACTCCATTAGCACCAACTCATATCCTTGAGATCATATATTGGTCACAAGATCAAATCAATGCCTAAAAAGAAAATAAAGGGTGAGTCATAAAGGGCCTACTAAAAAGAAAATAAAGGGTGAGTTATAAAGGGCCTAATAGTATAGTAACCACAAACACGCATGTCATGTCATGTGAGGCCTATTTCTAGTGTAAAAAAGCAATTTCATTTAAGTTATACAATTAAAAGCCAACAAGCAGCACACTTCCAATTCAAAAAATGTGATGAAACATAGGAGTACTCATAACTTCAAAATAACAAAATGGGGGACCTAGGGTCCAACGCCACCACAATAGCCATTAAGAGTTAATGATAGCAACCGGACTTTATGTCAAGCCAAAAATTGAAAAGTAGACTCATCTAGATTCCATCACCATTATGCAGTCACCATTGATTATACTCTAACTATATTGTATCATGTAATGAGTCCCATAAACCCTAAACCATGCTTGATATATCTTCTTTTCGCTTTCAATGACCATTATCCGGTATGATCCCACTTGTTAGCTACTCACCAAGCCATCTTTGATGGCCTAAGCACTTAAGTATTTTATCATTCTAAGGTATACGATGGCAGTCGTAATTTTGGTCTAAGGTTATCACTTGTTGACTTAAGTGACTAAGCATAAGAAGCACACAATTAATTTAATCGAGTTTAATTATTAGTTCGATTTAATTAATTATATTATATCATGCAACATGCAAGGTTACTACATACCTAGAGGATCAAAGGTTTCTCAAAGCTGATGGCCGTCTACAAATAGTCACGATTATTCATTTATTATGCCATTAGAAAAGTAAATTTATAAGTCGGTAAATTAGATTTAAATAATTGGTATTAATATAAGTTTTAGGTTTTGGTGTACTATTTAACTAAAACACATACTAATTATAGGCCCAAAAGAGTATAAGGGCTTAATTAGTCTTTAACTAAAATTAACCCATTCATCATTTAAGACTTATTAATTTAGTCAATTCATATCATTATAGTTGTTAATTATTAAATTAATTGCCTACCCTCTACTAATCTTAGTTCAATTAAGTTTTAGTTCCATTATCCGCTAAAGGTTAAGCCCATTGGGCCTTGGCCCAAAGTAATCCCAATCTTTTTATTTAATTCAAAGTTCTTGTTATGTATTTCACTAAGGCCCATAAGGTATTGGACAAAAGAGGAAAGTAGGTTCAAGAGTGCGATTAAGAGAGTAAAATGAAGAGAGAAGGTGCACAAAAGATTTATTGGAGAGGGAGAAGTTACAACCAAAAAGATTACAAGTGAGAGAGGGTTAATTAGTTAAAAGAAAAGAGAGAGAATAATTTGAGTGAGAGTGAGAAAGCAAGGGTAAATGTGAAGAATAAAAATGATATAATAATATACTACTTGCATAAATATTCATATAAACCAAAGCTGAAATTGTAGATTATTGATTTTATTTTCTAAGCTTTAATCTTGAAAACTTACATTTATTAAATGTGTAAATTATTTTTCTTAATAATCAAGGGTTGTGTTATTACAAATATATATATATATATATATATATTGGAATTTTATGTATTTTTAGGTTTTTTAATTGATAAGGAAATAAGAAAAAAACAAAGTATATGAATGATTAAATTCAAAAGACTAATAAATTAAATTAGGCTACATTAAATTTTAATTGATATTTCATATAATTTTAACTACAGGAGGGAATTGATTCAATTAATTGATATTAGGCATAATTAATTGAACCAAATAATTTATTTGCTACAATTTTGTAAGAAATTGATAAGAATAATTTAAAGAGGACTCTCCAGGGTTTCTCTAATCAATAATTTCGTAAAACTAAATAATATTTGTAACATAATAGAATATAAAAGCCCTCAAAACCCCCTATTTATTATTAAAGGGCTGAAAAGTAAATTATTGAACTAAAATAAGGACATAACTAGAAAACCTTACATCTAATATAAATCATAATAACTAATAACTGATAAATAAAACAATAATAACTTAATGTCTAAAAATAAAATAACTAAAGGCTTCATGCATAGTGAATGTGGCACCATCTTTATTTCCTTCCATGGAAAGGTGATGATACTCTATGCAAATTGATATATGAGCCATGTAGAGTTGACATCTAAACCCAATATGTCATGCAACAAAGGTGGTGCTACATGCAAACATGTTGTTATACTATTGATTCTTCAATAACTCATTGCATAAAATAGATTTATTGGATTATGGAATTTGATCTTTATCGGTATGTCTTACTTTTTCATCTATTAAATTGGTAGAGCTAGAAGGTGTTGAAGAAGGCCTCAATTTGTGTTTCTAGCATGGTTTTCAATTGTAGAAATAGAAGTTGATTCTTTACTTCTTGTTTTTAAGATCTCAAGATTATGTCAACCTAAATGAGATGTATATCATATGATCAAGGCACTCCATAGTTAGTTAAGGTAGCTAAATGCATCTATAGCAAACATTTTGAAAAAGCTAATTGATTAGTAGATTATATAGCTAAGACCACACAAGTTCTACACTTGAATATGTTTACAGGGATTTTTTTTTTCTTTTTTTTCAATTACATAATTATTGTAGAGGTTAATTTTGCTACATTAAAAACCATTTGCTTACTTGAGATAATAATATAACTTTCAAAAAGTTATGACATAAAATTTATTATACGAAGGAAATATTATCTAACCTAGGATTAGGGTATTTGTATTCCACAAGGATTCATTGATAGCTATATTATCATTATACATTTGAGTTATCCTTCTTTGGCATTAGTGTGCCAAAATTGAACAACAAATAATACTCTCTTATACATATATTTTCTCAATTGGCTCATCAACATTGCATTTTAACTTTTTAGCTTCTTAAAGGTTTGTCCAATAAATGGAAAAATTAAGTAAATCACATTAGGAGTTAAGTCGATCTATTTTAAACCACATGGAATTTCCTTTAAAAGTATATCCTCAAACTCACATAACAAATGTTTGATAACTTCTGGCAACGAAACCTCACTCATCATACACAAGGAATGTGTGATCTTTAGTAAAAATACTAACTCTCCTCAATTTATTACCATCTTTATATCTCTTCTACTTATAATAGCAAATCATTCTTTACTAAGATGAGGCAATTTAATTAATGCAAACTCATAGTCATATACAACAATAATACCACTTGTTGTCCTTCTAAAAGGCATAAGTCTTCTTATAACTATCATGGATAACCCTCATATTAAGCAATAGAGGCCTGCTAATAATAGTTTATTACAACCACACATATTTTCCCCTTCACTTTGCACCTAGTATGAAAAATGTTTCCTCCCTACTCATTTTTTACTATTGGTTTGATGATTATAGTGCATCAAATAACCATCAACCTACCACTCTCATGTGTTAGCCCATTATACTCTGTATTATACTCCCCATCTCCCTCTTCTTTATCCTCTACATAACCTAATTGCTCATTTCTACTCATCCTTATTGCTAACATCCAATTAAGGCATACTTCATCTAATTACCATGGCTCTACTTTTAATACACCATATAGCAATTTGTCTAAAACTCAACCATTTAAATGCTTAATCTGATCACACCTTCTCTACTGCTACCTTTGCCTAGGCTCCCTTGCCTCAAATATTGAAGCTTTCCCTAACTTTCATCAATGCTCGCAACTCACTTCATGCCATCTTGATCAATGTCTTTCATTCTAGTCATCATGCGATCATAATCCTCTTCACTAAGTCAAAGGTTATTAGGAATAGTTGGTTTTACTTGAGTAGTTGATGATTAATAAGATAAGCATTTACACTACTATTTCAATTTAACCACTAAATTTACACATCTTTTGATGTGATATATTGTTGAGGTTTCATTACAATAGTTATCTTAAACTCTAAATTGGTTATGAATTGAGCCACTATCTATTCCTTAGGCACATTAATTTCACATTTTATTTGTAATGTCTTAGATTTCTTTTCATGATAATCCATACTTAATCTTCCCTTGTGTTAATCATTTCATCAATCTACGCGCACCGATCTCCTCCGCTTTGTCTCTATACTTTTAAGCTCTTAAATTCTCCCACCAAGGACTTTCATAGTCGATAAACTTGATAATAGTGAGCTCATCATGGACTTTCTCTATTCGATGCACCCAATTAAGGAATTTCTTTGGCGAACTACTACCTCCAAATGGAGAAGTTTCAATTTAATCATCTTAATGCCCTTGTCCAGCTAGCTTTACTTAACATATTAAAATTATTATCTTCATGCTCATTTAATTCTTTGGCCTCTTAATAAATACTAAGTTGATTTTCTTATAATACCTCCATTAAAGCACCTTGTGTCTTACGCTTCTCATTGAAATGCACTAGAATAGCTTTTGATTGCTTTGAAAACTCATATAGCCATTGTTCAACATTCATCGTACTCTTCTCTACGTCACCTACACAACCTGTATTATTATTATTAATGTTAATAGTGAGTGGGTATAAAGTGAGTAAGGTATAAGATTTTATCCGTTTCACATCCTATAAGGTATACGTTTCTAAATTTTGAAATTAGAACCTATACCATAACAACTTAGAACAATTCTAGAAGCTATACCCTGTAAAACTTATAGGGTATAAGATAACACTATAAATTTTGTCTTTCTTATATATGATATTAAAAAAGTAATTTATATATGATATTATAAGTACTTTATATGCAAAATCTACGAAACTTGAAACAAAATATGTGAAATTGGAAAAGACAAATTTCTTACCTTTATTATTTTTAGTTCATGTGATCTTACTATTTAGCAAATTGGAAAAAATGGAAAACATAAAGTTAGAGAGCAAAATGAGGGAAAAATAAGGGAAATAATGAAAAATGTAAAATGAGAGATGCTAACTGCTAGGGTTATTAACTTGTGGGCATTAGTTCTCTCTTATTAATTGAAAAATATAACATTATCATTTACTTATCATTTATCAATATTATCTAATAATTTTTATAGGGTGAATATATAGTACATTGGAACTATATCTTGTATAGCTTAGAGTACAAGTTTTATGGTGGTATGAGATAAGATAACCTTTTATTTGTACTCTACTCTATGGGAATAAGTTTTGAAAAATATGTGCTTGAAATCTATCACGTGATACTTAATATTTACTCAAAATCTATTTGATCGAGTAAAGTATAAATAAGTATCCTATATAATAAGACTACCTGTTCACCCCTAGTTTACTCTTAATTTTACTCCCTTATGTTTTTTACAAGCATGATTAATCTCTTTATCTCTGTACTTTGTTTTGACCATAAATCTTTAGAAATTTTCTTTTACTCGAACATGGCAACTTTATAATTAATAAAAATAACAAAAAATTATATTAAGACTACAATATATATATATATATATAGATAGATAGATAGATAGATAGATAGATAGATAGATAGATATAAGCAAAAAATGTGGGAACTCTTGATAGTTATTTCATAATATTTTAATACTTTATTATACTAAATGGTTATTTTATTATTTTATTCTTATGAATGTCAAAATGATTATATATGGTTTTAAATAAGTGTTCATCCTTTTGTAAATTTAATGGAAATGAAAATTCATTACATTGTAGAATTATCATAATCTACTCTGAAAAAAAAGAAAAATTATAAGTAAGGAATTAAATTTAAGATTAAATTTAAATAAAAATTAAAAATTTAAATAATAAATAGTTAAAATAAAAAATTTATTATTATTTTATAAAAATATTAAGTAATTTAAATAAAAAATCTATTATTATTTATGATAATACCATAATAAAATCTTACTCTGTGTGTTTTTATTTGAACGTGAAAATTCGTTGATTCTCACTTGTAATTTCCTTAAAAAAAAAAAAAAACTACCCTAACGAAATAAAATCGAAGGAACCAATTCCATTTTTTTACAGCCAATAAAGAATTCCCTCCCATTTTCCGTTTTATGCCCCAAAACACTTCTTCCTTCTCTCAGACGCACCCGAAAATGCTCAATCCGAAAGTGAAACCCGATCCTCCTCTCCGCACCTCCCTCCTCTCCGACAGCCACCTCATCGACTCTCTCACCTCCCACATCGCTCTCTACAACTCCTCCTCCTCCTCCCAATCCACTTCCCCAAACCCTAACCCTAGATCCTCTATCCTCAAATGGTTCCAGTCCCTATCCGTCCCTCAACGCCAATCCCACCTCACCATCATCGACCCCAACTTCGTTCAAATTCTCATCCAAATGCTCACTCACCTCCACCACTCCGGCCATGGTTTCTTCATAATATTACCCGACCTTCCTTCCCATGCGGATCGCACTCTCCCCAGCCTTTGCTATAAGAAATCCGATGGACTTCTGTCCAGGGTTTCGGAATCGAATCGTGCGGAGAAGTCAATCTTCGATTCGGTTCGGATTTTTAGCTCGAAAGAAGGTGAGAATGTTAGGGAGTGTTCGGTTTCCATGAGTTGTTTGGACTCTGTTAGTGTGAGTGAGGAGTTTGTTGAGAATGTGGATTCGTTCGTGGGAATTATGGATTGTTTGTCGAATGGCAGGTTTTTGAGGTGGGAGGAGAGTGGACTGGGAAAGGATTGGGTTGAATTGGGATGGTTGAAAGATAAAGGGTACTATAGTATCGAGGCATTCATCGCGAATCGGTTGGAGGTAACTTTGAGGTTCGCGTGGTTGAGCTGCGCTGGGAATAACGGCAGGAAGAGAGGAGTGAAGTTGAAGGAGAAGAATGCTGGGACGTTATCAGGTGTGGCAGAGAATATTTTTTGGAGGAAGAAGGGTTGTGTAGACTGGTGGTGGGGATTGGATGTGGAGACGAGGCGGAAAGTGTTGGCTGCAGCTTTGGGGAAATCAGCAAGAGCTTTGGTAAATTTTAGGCTCTTTATTTGTTTTAACTCATATATAAAGCGAATTGAATTCATGATAAGAGCAATTAGAGTTATATATATATTATGTAGGAAGGTTGAATTGTTGTTTCAAGAAGACTTAAATGTGATAAAAATGTTTATTGTGCTTATATTTGAAGGTTATACTAATTTTAAAAGAACCTAACCATCAATCATATTATTTTAGACAGATCTTGTTGAAGGCTTTTTATTTATTTATTTAATTTTTTTATTAGTGTTGGAGATAAGAGAATCCACTAGAGCTCCTCCATTTTATGTTAAGCTTCTTGAAAGCTGAAAATTTTGAGAGGAAATTTGAACTTAAGGCAGGAGTCACGAGTGATGTTGTTTCTTTTAAGGGGACTTAAAGTGAAGATGGTCTGAGTCATGCTTCTGGATCTGTTGTCTAAGATTTATGTTTATATTAGTGAG
This sequence comes from Laguncularia racemosa, assembly GCA_037954665.1. Lineage (NCBI taxonomy): Eukaryota > Viridiplantae > Streptophyta > Magnoliopsida > Myrtales > Combretaceae > Laguncularia > Laguncularia racemosa. The sequence goes on along the minus strand of JBBMOL010000003.1, from coordinate 3,804,690 downwards.
ACTAATACAGCAACACTCCTGCCTGGATTCTGTTTGCTATTGCCCTCTATTATGACCCATATTTTCATAAATATATGAATATGTTATATCTTTTTTTTTTAATTATTTTTATTGCTTTTCTCCATATTCTTTTTGGGCACCTGCATCCTCGTATCAGTTTAGTAGCCTTTAAAGTGTTGCAACTTATAACAGTTGCTCCTAAATTTCTCTACTTCATTTACCTTGCTTGAGTTCTTTATAACATCTTTATATATGCATTCATCATTTGTAGTATTTATCCTAGATTTTTTGAGATAGTCTCTCAAAGATATATTGTGTTAACCTACATTTATAGAGATCCGCTCATCCTCCTATTGCCAAACTTGAATCTTATATACTTTTTTTGCCTAGCTTAATCTAAAACCCTTCTCATTTGAAGTAGCATGCTAAGATTCAATCCATCTTGTATCTCATCTACTAAAACAATGTCAACCGAAAGGGAAAAAAAAAATTGGACATTGTAATACTATTAGCAAATCAAATATATATATTTTTTAGATGTGTGTGTAATTTAGGTGTCTTAGACTGTTGTTAGTTGTATCTCCTGTTGAAGTGTTCTTTATGTGCTTGTGTTGTCTTGTGTTGATCTGGCAGCACATGAGTGTGTGTTGTGGCATTGTGGAGTTTTTTAATTATTTTGTGCCTAAGTGGGTCGTGAGTAGGAGCTACGGGCAGATGTGTTGTTATTTTGCTAGTAAAACTAGGAGTGTTTTTCAAAAAGTGGTTGTCATGGATGAGAGAAAATAGGAAAGTGGGGTTTTAAACATAACTGCCACAGCTTGTACTTGAAAGCCGGAAATCAGATGGGTGAGAAAGCAAGTTGCAGTATCAGAATTTTATTCTTGTTTTATTTTATGTGCTCTGGGGTTCTCTAAAGTATCCCTGAACAAAATACAAAAATAGGTACGTTTGGAAGGAAAGTGAGTATGTTTCACCCTAAATCACCCTATAACATGATTAAAAGCATGACTCTGTAGCAGCTACCATCTCCTGAATATCTTTGGTGATTTCAACATGACTAACTTGAATAGATACAGTTGTAAAGTGACCCTTGATGTAGGTGTATTATTTAAGGAAACTCTTGTTAAAACCTCTAGGTGCTGTATTCTTGTTACTATTTCTTTGTACATGTGTTTTTGATAGCTTCGGCATTATCAGACGCTATTCTCATGCCTTGCTTTCCCAAAACCCTTCATAGGACGTCTACAGGAACTTATAGCGAACACCATATGCATGTCTTGCCTTTCTCCCAGTAATTTTCTACCTGTTTTTTTTGGAAGTGTATAGCTTTTATTATCAATCGTCCTAGCACAGCTACAAACTGATTCTCTGATGCATGGTTTCTCATTGTAATCTTCTTTTGATCACTCATTTTCATTGTTTCACTGTTTGGCGTATTACTTTAATGTCAATAATTTGTACAATTTTCATTATTATTTTTTAATAGTTTTTTAAATAAAAAAAAACCAAAACATTTTCTCCATTTGTCAGGCATTTTCTTAGTCTTGAAAACCATATTAAAAAGATTTATGAGCTATATTGCACCTTTTCCCAAGGTATTTCCACACTTCATAGGAATGGCTTCTTGTTCAACTGCCTTTCTATTTTTCATTTTATTCAATGCAGATTTTTACCTTTAATGCTCATATCCTTTGATAAAATGCTAGATTGCTATACTCCTTGAACTTATCCAATTTTGTTAAACTAAGTTCTTTATCCTTATCCCCACAAGATAGTTGTTACGACCAATATTCTTTACCCACAGGAGGATGACCTTTCATTTGTCTACGTAAGTTTTTAGCTATTGTCTTTATGTGTAAGGACATACTTTCCCAAACAACATTAGGATTCTGCTGAAAGTCCTCCATGGCTTGGTTCAAGACAGCTCTCTTAAAAGCACATCCTCTCTTATACCTCAATTTCCACCACCTAAGATTATTTTTATGCATTTTTCATCATAACTTTCCATACTTAAGATGTGCATCCATAATTACTAAGCTATTGTTTAAAAATAATCGTGCAATTTCAAAATTCCAGGTTCTGACTATTGGAGTCAAAATTATGATGTGAAATTGGTTAAAGACTCCAACCTAACCTAATCTTAATCAACTTAATCGAATCTAATAGTCAGCCACATAAATTTAGCTACATGTAGCTTTATTTTGACTCCCAGTATCAGGCCAAGCATCGATCTAGTGGCTAACTTTACCGGGAAGGTTAGGTCCTTGCATGGGAGGTTCTTATGTTTGCCAGAGTTTGAGTTTTTATTTTCTCTGGAGTACCTTCTCCTATAAATTGGGGGAGTAGGCTCTCCAGCATAAACTTTGAATGTGATAAGAGGTTCTCTATCTTGATGTATGGTATGGCTAATCTCAGGTGTTCCCTGTGACTGATCGCTTAGGTACCGCTGCTTCATGATGCACTTAATTTAGAAATTAATTGGCAAAAGAGCAGAAAAGTTCAAAATGAAACTGTGAGTAAATTTCATTTCTTCTAATTAAATTTAAAATGGATATGCCCAAAAAGGTTAATTTTCAGAATGAAACTGTGAATAAAGTCATTATTCATAGATAAACAGCAGAGGCTTCATCAAAGAAAGGATTAGATGTAGAGGCAAATTTTCTTCTTATGCTTCTTGTTCTTGGACTGAGATGAATTTACTAAACTGCTTAATGGCTAAATTTGGCAAAGATGGAAAGATCCATGTTTGTGTTTTTGGGGTTAGTATTATATATAAAGTTGCCCATGATTGGAAAACTATGTGCGAGGTCCAAGCAAGTGAGGCTTACTCTTATTGCAGATATGGTACTTCAGCTTTTAGTGATGTAACTAGTATAAGTTCTTTGAGCGGAAAGCATGTCACTGCATCCTGTGAGATGGACATAATATAACATTCCAATGACTGTTCAGGATGATAAACATATCTATATATCTACTGTTGTGCTCTCATTAATTTTTAAAAAAAAAAACCTATTGAGGCTGGCAATTACAAAAATATTCACATATTAATGAATTTCTGATCTTATCCAAAATTAGTTTAGAGAGGTAATTTACTGTTTTAAGTTGAAACATGAGCAAAAGTGACTAATTAAAATTTACCTTGTATTTTAGGATGTTGATCTCAGAGATATTAGGAATCGTAATTCTTGTTCTGAATAGACGCATCGCATCTAGCATGACATGCATGGTGAGGGGACAATCAACTTGTCTGGATTATTCTAATTGGCAATAGGAATTAGAATAAGTTGTTCCAGTGGTGACAATAATTTGATTCAGTGGGTTTTTTTCAACTTTTGCCTCATTTTTAATCCTGGACATTTTCCAGAGTCAGGAGATTCTGGTTGAAGCAAATGGGGTCGCAGAGGACAAGCAATGGACTTTTGGCATAGGAGGAGGTCAATTAAGGAAGTATAACCACAATTCTTTACTACAAAGGGCTTGGCCCGGATTTCCCACTGATGCAGAGTTTGGTTCATCCCTGGTGCAAGATTCTCTTTCCAAAAAGCCTGGCTTAGCTAGAGCTTCTAACCATTTGTTTGTGCTTCAGGAAGTTGTAACTATTATAAGGTCATGTTTGCACAGTGCCTGTGACCAAGAAAATTTGTTCTATAGCAGGTTGAGTTCTGTTGGAACACTCTCTGACTGTATACACAGAAAAGTGCGAGGATTTCTTATGTTTATTTCACTTGAGTCTACAAAACTTGAACTTCTGGGAGAGGGAAACTCAAAGTTGTCACCTTATAAATCCAAAGAGAAGTTGGGTACGTCAACTCGTAAAAAGAAGGGGAAGTCACATAATAACTCAAAAAACACTAATTCTATTGCAAGTTCAGTGTGGAATCACTCTTCAGGTGACCAATTGCATGAGGTATTATTTTCTTTATTCTGAATCCACCGAAGATTTTCCATTAGATCAGTCAGATTAGCACATGCAATAAACTCTGCCTAACTGTTTTATGTTATTTTTCAGGATGTCCATTGCACATCTCAACATAGTGAAAAGTCAATGTCGGAATTTAGCAAGACTCCCATAAACCCTCAGAATAATGGAAGTTGTGAAGATAAATCATCTATCATAGTTGAAATGGTTGCAATAGTATTTCCTTTTTTATTAGGACCGCTTTTTGACCTTTTATTATAGAAAATCCATAACTGGTAGCCTTTGGTCAGGAATCTGTCCAACACTTGGTTACTGGAAAAGGTGAGATTGCATCTAGAAAGAGCAAAAGAGAAAAACGAAAGAACAAGAAGTCTATACTCAACACTCCGGCTAAGGATAAAAGTTTGGAAAAGGATTCTGCAGGAGCTTCTTCGCCCTCTATTATACCCCATGATGGCATGGCTAGCTTAGTTAATTGTTTGGAGTCCTGTCATAGTTCATCTATGTGGGACAGCAGAAAGGACAATGTCCCTAGAAAACATATTCTTGCATCAAAAAATGGACATACTGGGAAGGATGGGTATACCAAAACCGTTGATGAAAGTTGCCCTGTCAAATTAGTTAAACACTCATCCAGTAAGAATTTGCCTGGTTCTCAATTTTCAAATACAGTTGCTGAAGATTCATGTCTTCCTTCTGAGTTGGAGATTTTAAAGTTGGAGCAAAATTGTATAGGCATGGCTTCCAATTATTCCTTGAGTGAGAATGCTAGTACCTCAATCAGTGAAGGTGGTAACTTGTTGAATTCTGTAAATATCAATTCAAATGCTGCAAAATTGGATGCTTGCCTCAAGCAAACCAGTGGTCAGAATGACAAAGAGCGATCTTTTCCACCAAAAGATATAGGAGATTCAAATGGTTCTGTTCATGTTAGTACCTTGGATTGTCAGTCCTACGAGTGGCCTAATGCAGCTGCTAGTCACTTTCCAGGTAACTCACACCTACCACAAGCTACAGATAGGCTGCATCTTGATGTTGGTCTCAATTGGCAGAATCACTTTCTTCAGCCATTTTTACCTCCAGTGCACCAGACAAGAAATCATCCTATTGAAAATGGATGCAAACAAATATTGGCTCGACCTTTGCCAATGAGTTTAGATTGGCCTCCAATGGTTCGGAGTGCAAGTGGACTTGCATCGTCATTTACTTGTAACTATGATGCCAGAATTATCTCAAGACGTCAGTCTGCCTTTCATCAGGGCTTCTCTACTCATGTGGGGCAACATAGCCTTGTGAACAATGATGAAAAGAAACACTCTGGGGATTTTACAGACATGCCTGATTCTGCGACCAGTCAAGAGCGTGTAGATGAATATGACAGCCAGTGGTTTTCAGAGGAAGAACTTGAGGTCCATGGAGTTTCAGGTTTAGATTATAACCAGTACTTTGGTGGGGGAGTAATGTACTGGAATCCTTCGGATCATCCAGGGACTGGCTACTCACGACCTCCTTCCCTTAGCTCTGATGATAGCTTCTGGGCTTGGCAGGAAGCAGACATCAATCGTGCTGTTGATGATATGGTTGCATTCTCCTCCTCTTACAGTACAAATGGTTTGGCTTCACCTACTGCTGCTTCATTTTGTTCTCCGTTTGATCCCCTTAGTTCTGGGCACCAGGCTCTTGGTTATGTTGTACAAGGAAATGAGGTACCTGGCCAGGTGTTGAATTCCTCCTCTTCAGCAATTGCAGAAAAAGTTGGAGAGGATGAAGTCTCTGGCTCATTGGCTAGTTTGCCTGTTGAAGGTGAAGTAAAGACTGGAGATTCTCTTCCATACCCAGTTTTAAGACCGATTATCATTCCTAGTATTTCAAGAGAAAGGTCAAGCCCGCGTCCCTTGACTAGGCGGGAACAGCCTCGAATAAAAAGGCCGCCGTCGCCAGTAGTCCTTTGTGTACCAAGAGCACCACGCCCACCCCCACCATCTCCGGTGGGGGATTCCAGAAAACACAGGGGTTTTCCTACTGTTAGATCTGGTAGTTCCAGCCCTAGAAACTGGGGTATGAGGGGCTGTTATCATGATGGTGGTAACTTGGAAGAAGGTTGCCTGTGTGTAGATGGTGCTGAAGTTGTTCTGCCTTCTTGGAGGAATAACAATCTCTCATCACATCCTATGATCCAGCCTTTACCAGGATCTTTGCTTCAAGATCGTCTTATTGCTATATCTCATTTAGCCCGCGATCAAGAGCATGTAAGTAGAGAAATAACATTATGCTGTTTTTCTTTTTAGGAAACAAAACCCCATCTTTGAGCATTGTTAAATCTTTGTTGCAGCCAGATGTTGCTTTCCGTCTCCAACCACCAGAGTTGCAGAGCAGTTCTGCAAGAAAGGTTTCACTAATGTTGATGCACAGCTGCCTGCATGATGAAATTGATGCCTTCTGCAAGCAGGTGGGTGGTCTAGGCTATCAATTTCATTTACTCTTTTTTTTTTCAATCCATTTATAATTATGTGTGGAGTGTAGTTTTTGCTTGAAATTATGGCTTCTGTTGCGTATTAATTATTTTCTTTTCTTTCCGTAAATGTGGAACTCAGGTTGCTGCAGAAAATCTCTCTAGGAAGCCTTTTATCAATTGGGCTGTTAAACGCGTTACACGGTCCCTTCAAGTTCTATGGCCTAGATCCCGGACTAATATTTTTGGTTCAAATGCTACGGGGTTGTCTCTTCCATCAAGTGATGTGGATCTTGTGGTTTGTCTCCCTCCAGTGAGGAACTTGGTGAGAACCATCCAATATCAAAATTTTGACTGCATTTTTATTGTGCCATTCTAACAACTGATCCTGTAACTATATCTTAGGAACCTATTAAAGAAGCTGGAATTCTGGAAGGTCGTAATGGTATTAAAGAAACTTGCCTTCAGGTGCATTGCTGATATATGCAGATGCTGCTATTTTTATGTGATCTAGTTTATTTTAAAAGCTATTATATTGCTGTCTAAACAAGTGACGTGGCAGGAGTTTTCTTGACAATCCATTTATCCAGCAGAATCTTGGGTCCAATATCTTTGCATAAGTCTTGAAGAGTCTAGGGGACTTTCAACACTTGCTGAAGTTAATAAAATGAGTTACAATTAATCATCCTAAGTAACTTAAAATTGCATACTTTACTCCTGATTGTCTTCTAAGGCTTTATCATCGTCCACCTTAAGAACATCAGAAACATATAAGTAATGAAATTCCTTACATGAGGAATTGCGTGCGTTATCTTTGAAAGAAGATTCATGGTCGGAATGGCACATCACAGGGATGGAGGATACAATATAAGAAAATCAAATTGATAATTTGAAAGAGCTGTACTTATATATCATGATGGGTAAAGTTAGATTGATCCTGTTGCCATGTAACAATTCCATCTACTGTAATGAGACCTAAATTTTGGCCATTGCCTAATGAAAGAAAGACTGGATGTTTTGCAATGTATCAACAACTGTAATTTTTTTGGTTGATTTTCTTGATTGGATTATATTCTAGACAAGAGGAAGGGATGGTCAGGCTTGCATGTTATTGGGCTTGCCTTCTGGGTTACTGTAGACGTATCCAGTGTCCTAAGAAGGAAAGGAAAATAAAATTGTATGCATGCAGAAAAGTACATTATAATGATTATTTGGAAGATGTTCCATCTGTTGCCGATTTAAGGGTCTTGAAATTCATGAATGTTCTGTTATGTTAGGACAACATATGGTTCTATGTTGACGGTGTTAAGGCTAGAAATTTATGAAATTTTATTTGTTAAGTTTTGATATTATGTGGACAGAAGTAAGAAAAAAATAGTGTTCTTGCCATTCCATAAATTAACTACAACAGTGTGGATGGGTTGAGAATCTAGTATACCACCTCTATATCTGGTACACTACGGGCTTGAGGGTGGGAGGGCTGAGGCTAACACTGTGTTTGGCAATTTTTTTGAGAATAAAAATGGTGGCAAATGATTGGAAAGGAAGAGAAATAAGTGGAAATGGAAAGAAATATAGTTTCCACTTTGCATTTTGGAAATAAGAGAAAAAGAAGGAAATTGAAAGAAATGTTAAATTTCAATTGTTTGGTTGGTTTTACTAGGCAATGGAGAGAAACGATGTTAGTATTTGACAATATTATTCCTATTTTATTTTGATGAAATTTGTTATAAGGGACAATTTTATAATTGTCTTCATTTTGATCCATTTCTACCAATTTCTCTTCAATTTTGGAAAGAAAGGAAATGGACTTTAAAGTGCAAATTCTTCTACTTATTTCCTCAATTCCCACCTATTTCCACTCTTAATATACCAAACATAACGTTCCTTCCATTTCCACTCAATTACTCCAATCCAAACACATGGTAAATCTTGTTCCAGTTACCTTGTGGTTAGCCAGTACCCTTTTTTAGTATTTTCTTTTTATTCTAATTTTTTTTCTTTTTTCTAATCTAAATTTACTGGTTTTATTTGGTCATTTAAATTTCTGCTGTTTTTATTTATATTCAAAGTTTATCCATGCTCTGTTTTCCTGGTTGTTATTTGATTTACTATTAATGCAGAGATGTAGACAATTAATCGTTTTGTTAAAGCAGGCAACTGCATACTTTCTTTGATTAGCTTAATTTCTTTGATTTCTTCAAGCATCTGATGTATTTGTTTGGTTGGCTACTATTTAGTTATTTTCTTATAAAAGTAAATAACTGTTAATTTGGTGCTCCATTCTTTTGATTAACTCTTAGAAGACTAACTTCAGTTTGCTTTTTCAGCATGCAGCTAGATATCTTGCTAATCAGGAATGGGTTAAAAATGACTCCCTGAAGACTCTGGAAAATACTGCTGTAAGGCCGATCTGCTCCTTGTTACAATTTTCACCAAATGCATTTTATATTATTCTCATAAGTTGACTTTGCTTTTAGATACCCATTATAAAACTTGTGGTTGAAGTTCCTCAAGATCTTGTTACTCCAGGCGCTTCAAATGTGCCATCACCAAAAGAGGAACAGGGTTCTGTTACTGGTGAACAGTGCAGTCTACTGCATGCTAGTGAAAGTGTCTCGGAAGATACCACCTCACCAAAATCCTCCCAAGAAAATTCTGATGATAACAGGGATTCAAAGTTTGTGCGTCTGGATATCAGCTTTAAGTCTGTTTCACATACGGGATTGGAGACTACTGAACTTGTAATCTATTAAACGTCTTGATTTTATTTTGCTTGCACCAGCTTTTGAGGTCATCATGCGATGACAGTCAGTAGGGAGTCCTGTACTAGACTTCCAAGTGACTCTTAAGATTTATTTGATGGATATGCTAAGCTGAGAGGTGGGGATAACAAATCAAGCAGATCTAGACATTTCAGGGAAAGCACGTTACTTACACCTCATCTTTCTTCTGATAGATGAAGACTGTTTTAGTTGACTGGGTTTTCTGAACTGGATTTCAAAGGTCTGAAAAATCTAAACTGAGATGATGGAAAAGCATTGTGATTAGGTTTAAACAATTTTTGCGGTAGACCTTTATCATCATATACTCTGATATGTTAATTGAGTGGTGAAGAAGAAAGGTGAGTAGTTTTAAGCAATGTGTAACGTAATGGACTTGCTGTAAATAGGTAGTTGCATGCAGCAGGTTGGCTTGTGGTATCATTATAATAAGCTTCATTTGGACTATTCTTTAAAATCATGAGTGTATTTTTGAAACAATTTGATTGCCTCATATTTCCGATGCTGTTTTCTCTTTATCTTGTTAATGTCTAACTTCCTTTTAGTCTTTACCCCCAAAAAACAACCTTTTACTAATTTAATCATTTTCAAAATATAATGAAGGTCAAGGAGCTGACAGAGCAATGTCCTGCAGCCACACCTCTTGCTTTGGTACTAAAACAGTTTCTGGCGGATCGAAGTCTAGATCAATCTTATTCTGGTGGATTGAGTTCATATTGTCTGGTACGTTAAAGTTGTATCATTTGTTTAATCAAGATTAGTTGTTAACTATATTAGCAATACTGTTTGGCTTATATTTTTGGTACTTCATGATTGCTAGAGGACTCCAAAATCATTATGTTTAAATAAAATCAAGCATGCATAAGACATTTGTAGGAGCAAATAGAGCTAATATATAATTTTGATGTCCTATTTGGTGCAAAGCAATTCTAGATTAATTAACCTGAAAAAGCAATTCTAGATCTCCAGATGCTGGAGAAAAATAAGATTGATGGTCCAGATTGAATTCTTTGAGCAAGCCACTTTTGGGCTTGAGTTCATATGAATGGGAAGTATAGAAAAAGATGAGAGAGAAAATATTCTCTCCTTTCTCCTCTTTTCCATCCTAGCTTTCACTTTCCAACCTTCATCCCTCAGTTTTTGCTTTCTCTGCCACCTAACCAGCTCTCTGTTCCTTTTTGTTCTCACTCTTTCTTCCCTTGCCTCCCTGACCCTTAAGACTTTCTTTTGGAAAAGTCTTGGGGCGGAATTCCACTCTTTCATTTGATAAACCGCTTATGTCCTTTAAACCCTCAAATCACCTTTCCCATGACCTGATGAGCCCTCTCAGCAGAAATTTACAAAAAGTAAGCTTTTCCTTCTGGAGGTACACGACTTGAGGGAGAATGATGTGACCCTTGTTGTTCTGCAGATTCTTTTCCTTCATATAAAGCTGACCCTCTTTACTCTCTGGCCATGCGACTTGAAAACAGAAAGGAAATTGAAAACTAATGAAGTACTTTACAAAAAGTAAAGACTTTGTGTTAGAAAGATGGAAATTGAAAAGCAAACTTTTCCTAGAGGTACCTAACTTGAGGGAGAATGGTAGTATCTCGATTCTTTTCCTTTATCAAGACCTTGTGTTAGAAAGATGGAGGCTTCATATGCAACATAACCAAGTTCTTTGCTCTAAGATGCCTACTTGGGTGAAACTTTGGAGTTGGTGCTGGTGAGATCTTAAGAACTTTGTCGGTTGTGACCCACCTAAGTGGTGGCTATTGACTACCATCACCATAATAAGAAAGCATTCAATTGTATGAGTTTACACTCACGTCGTGCAACCTTAGGTAAATTTGAATTTGTTGAGGTGGTTGGTGGCCGTGGTTGCCTACCCTTTGTTGGTTGCTCCACCCGTCCATGAAGTAGGAAGCAACCCACCATTCTAGGTGGTTGTGCCACACATCTATAAAGGTGGCTGGCCACCTTTGGGATTTGGTTGTGCTACTCACCTCTAGTGATGGCTGGCCATCCAACTCCTAGGTAGTTGGTGGCCATCCACCCCGGCCACAATAAATGTTGTGTGGTTAATTACCAGGAAAAGAAAAATGTTCCATGGCTTGCTATGTTAGCACCATGTGGCCTAAAAAAGATGAAAAATATGCATTTGTGGCTAAATTGATGTGCGATCATAATTGGTTTGAAGAGACAACTCATCTAATGGTATTTTTCAAGTTACTGTTCTGACTCAATAAAGTTAAATTGCATATTAAGTGTGGCAATCAAGAAATTGAGGTGTGTAATTACAAATATGGCCAGTTGACTCGATGTTAGTGGATCGTGTAGAGGACCTAGTTACTATGGGTTGATTGTTTAGGTTGGGTTCACTACCCTTGGAGCGGGAATCCCTCCCTTGTTTACCTATGATTGCGTAATGGCAAGGGCTCGTTTGGAGAGAACCCTCCGATCTCTTGATACTCAATTTGATTGAATTTTTGTCTGCCCATTACGGTCTTGATTACACAATTTAAAGTACAACTGCCAAGGGGCGGTTTGCTCCCCTCAATTGCCCCTTACTTTTCCTCCCTCCACTACTTCCTGCCTGTATGCCACTTCTAACAACTTTTCCTATTGGCATGGCGGAATAACTACCTTAATCCCTATCCTATTTTCTGTCTACCCTTCTAGCTTAACACGTCCTACAGCTGTACACGTCATCCTTGCTTGTCTCCTTCCGGCTTGGACTAGTTGTCATGAGAAGTTCTTCTGTGTTTGTGGACATAAACCTTCAATGGGTTTGTTGAAGGTTGGCCGCTAACATGGCTCCCCCCCTCAAGATGGCGCCTGACCTTAGGTGCGAAGTGTGGATAGCGTGTTTGGATCATGTTGGCGTCTTCCCATGATGCCTCCGTTGGAGAGTAACCTTCCCAATGGTCGAGAATGTTGGAGTTGGACCCTTTTGGACGAGACTGGAGAATGGCTTGTGGATTTGGAATGGTGTGTCCCTCGTGAGTGAGTGGTAGCTTAGGTTGTTCTGGGGGAGTTCCCAGGAAGCGTTTGAGGCATGAGACATGGAAGATTGGATGAATCTTGGTGGTTGCTGGTAGCTGGAGTTTGTAGGCAACTGAGCCAATCTTAGCAGTGATTGGAAATGGCCCATAATAGAGTTAATGAAGCTTGGTGACAGCAAGGGAGCGTTGCCGATGTGGTTGGAGGCGAAGGAGGACTAGGTCGCCGGGTTGGAAGGAGAACTCTCTATGCTTTGAATCATAGTGATGTTTCATGAGTTGTTGTGCCTGGAGGAGGTGAGCACGGAGTTTTGCGAGTGCCTCGTTGCGATTGAGCAGAGCTTGATCTATTGCTTCCAGCTTGGTTAATCCGACTGAGTAGGACAGTAGGCGCGGTGGTGCTCGACCATATACAACCTGGAAGGGTGTTGCTTTGAGTGAGGAATGGTACCCTGTGTTATAACAATACTTTGCCCATGGAATCCAATTTTCCCAAGTGCGTGGCCTGTCACTTGCAAAACAACGCAAATACATTTCGATAGTTTGGTTGACGACCTCTGTTTGGCCATCCGTTTGCAGATGGTAGGTTGAGGAAAAAGCTAGTTTTGTCCCACTAAGCTTGAAGAGCTCCCTGTAGAATAAGCTGGTGAAAGTGATATCTTGGTCGCTCACTATGGTTTCCGGTAGTCCGTGGAGGCAAAAAATTTGATCAAAGAAGACCTTTGCTACCGAAACTGCACTGTATGGATGGCTCAATGGAATGAAATGCCCATATTTGGAGAAGCGATCGACCACGACGAGGAGTACCGTCTTGCCATGGGATGGGGGTAATGAATCTATAAAGTCCATGGAGATGTCGGCCCAGATTTGTTGCGGAATTGGCAGGGGTTGTAGCAGGCCGGCCTGTTGCAAATGCTCACTCTTGTGCTACTGGTAGGTGGGGCAAGTTTGGACTAAGTCTCTAACTTGCTTCTTCATGCCTTTCTAGAAGGAATCTCGGCTTATGCTGTACAGAGTGCGCTGGTGACCTTCATGGCACAAATCATGGATGGTTTGCATGATCGTGGCACAAAGCGTTGAAGATGACTCCAAATACACGCGTCCCTTGTAGAATATGAGACCATCCCTCAGCTGCCATTGGGGTCCCTTTTTGTGGTTATTAATCTGTGCGTCGAGCTCTTGTAGAGTGGTGGAGGAAGCTGTCTCCTTGCGGATCAATTCAAAGAGCTCTAACTGAGGTGCGGATAGAGCAGTGAATATGGCTTCTTCCTTGTGACGTCTGGAAAGGGCATCCGCGACTTGGTTGTGGCGCCTCGGCTGATATTGAATGGCGAAGTCGAATCCCATTAGTTTACTGACCCAATGCTGTTGAAGAGAGGTGGTGATGCGTTGCTCTAGTAGGAATTTCAAGCTATAATGGTCTGTCTTTACGATAAATCTGCGCCCCTACAGGTATACTCGCCAATGCCTTACTGCCTTTGTTAGACCAATCAGTTCCTTCTCATACACGGGAAGTCTCAGATGTCGCTTTGCAAATGGGTGACTAAAGAAGGAAATGGGTTGTTGCTCTTGCTATAGCACTGCCCCTATGCCTGACTCAGACGCGTCACATTCCACTATGAAGGTTTGTGAGAAATCTGGAAGTCGCAACACCGGGTTGTGGGTGAGCGCCTCTCGCAAGGTTAAGAAGGCTTGCTCCGATTCTAGTGTCCAATTGAAGCTATTCCTACGTAGCATCTTGGTCAGTGGCTTCGCAATCACACCGTAGTTCCTTATGAATCTTCGGTAATACCCAGTCAACCCCAAAAACTTCTAATGTTGTGATAGTGGTGGGCTTTGGCCATGTCTGAATTGCTATAATCTTCTGTGGGTCAGCTTCTACCTCTGTTGCGGAAATTTGGTGGCCTAAGTATGCCACTTGCCTCTGTCCAAAAGTGCATTTGGACCTCTTGAGGAAAAGTTGGTGCTGTTGGAGTGTGGACAAGACGAGATTGGTGTGCTGAAGATGCTCCGCCCACGTTTTGCTATACACCAAAATGTCATCGAAGAATACCAACACAAACCGTCGGAGGAATCCTTTAAAAACCTCATTCATGAGGGCTTGGAACGTTGATGGGGCATTGGTTAGCTCGAATGGCATCACCAAGAATTCGAAATGGTCGTGATGTGTGCGAAAGGCCATCTTTTCCACGTCTGATGGCCTCATCCTCACCTGATGATAGCCCAATGCCAGGTCTAGCTTGGAGAAATATGCTGCTCCGTGTAACTCTTCCAACAGCTCTTTGATCACTGGGATAGGGAATTTATCCTTGATCGTCCTCTCGTTTAGTGCACGATAGTCAATGCAAAAACGCCATGCTTGATCCGCCTTGTGCACTAGTAACACCGGGGAGGAGTAGGGGGATCGGCTTGGTCGAATGATCCCTTTCTTCAGCATCTCCTCGCATTGCCTTTCGATCTCATCCTTTTGATTGTGAGGATATCTGTACGGCCTCACCACAATAGGTGTGGTGTCCGGCAATAAATTGATGGCATGGTCACACGCTCGTGGTGGTGGTAGGCCTTGTGGCTCGCTGAAGACTTCCTTGAACGTGATTAATAGCTGCTGTAGTTCGTGGGTTTGATCAGCCTCTTTCATCGCTGCTACAAGAGGAGAATTTTCCCTCGTCTCCACCTCCCCTTGTAATCTGACTGGTTCCCCATTTCTCCTAAAGGACATCCTCATGGATGAGAAGTCCCAGGCAATCGTGCCTAAGGATTTCAGCTAGTTGACCCCAAGAACCACTCCTACTCCGCATAATGGTAAGGAGTATAAATCTAGTTGGAAGGGAATTTCGTCCACAACTAATTGGACATTGCGGCAAACTCCTTCACTTCTTATTCTCTCCCCATTCGCTACCACCACTTGTGGCACGGGCTTCTATTGGTAGTCCGACTTGCGCTGCTAAGGCCAAATTAATGAAACTATGGGTGCTTCCCGAATTCACTAAGACCTTAGTGTCCTGCCCCTTGATCTGTCCACAATCTTCATTGTTTGTGCCCATGTTACCCCAGCCATGGCTTGTAACGAGATCTCTAACTCTCCCTTAGCTTCTTCCCTAGTATTTTTCTCGCCCTTGTTTGGCTCATCCGACCCCTCCTCCTCACATTCCAACCAGAATAGTCTCTTACACTTATGCCCTATCGTGAACTGTTCATCACAATTAAAACAGAAGCCCTTGGCCCTCCTTTCTTCCAATTCCGCCTTATTCAACCTTCGTATGAAGGGTGGTTTAGTTTCACTTGGATGGGAGGTCAACTGGCGCGTTTTTCCACCCGTGCCCTCCATTTCCCCCCTCGTCTGTTGGCCTCTCCTTTCGTATAGCCGTGCGAGGTTCATAGCTTCCGAAAGGCTAGAAGGCTGATGGAGTTCCACCTCTACCTCAATGAACTCCTTCAACCCGCTAATGAAGATACCAATTTCATTTTCCACCGTGAGGGTCTCAATTTGAGCCGAGAGTTGCTTGAATTTGCGCTGATACTGATCCACTGTGGTGACCTGACACAACTTAGACAATTCCCCCACCTTGTTGCTGTAGATTGGTGGGCCGAACTGTAAGTCGCATAGGCGTTTAAAATCACGCCAACTGCCCACCCTATTCTCCTGTTCTAGCTTCATAAACCACAACTGTGCTTCCCCTTCCAAATGGAAGGCGGCCAGCTCTACCTTATTTTCCTCCCTCACTAATTGGTGTTTGAAGAACTGCTCGCTTCGATTGAGCCAAATGAGGGGGTTAGTACTCCCATTATATTTTGGGAAATCCCACTTGGAATATTTTTGGGAAATTCTATCCTCTTTCCTGTCTTTCTTCTCCCTTTAAGTCACCCCCGGTTTTCTACGCCTGATCCGATTGCTTCGACCCCGATCCCTCCCTCGAGAGGGTCTCCACTTGGGCAGCCAGTTGCTCCTGTCGAGCTTCCATTCGTGCCATGCGTGTCCGATCCTCTTGATACATTGCCACGAGAGCCTCGAGTTGCTGCTGAACCTTGCGCAAGTCCTCCATGTTTGGCTCTGATACCAATATGTTAGCGGATAGTGTAGAGGACCTAGTTACTATGGGTTGATTGTTTAGGTTGGGTTCACTACCCTTGGAGCGGGAATCCCTCCCTTGTTTATCTATGATTGCGTAATGGCAAGGGCTCGTTTGGAGAGGACCATCCGATCTCTTGATACACAATTTGATTGAATTATTGTCTGCCCATTACGGTCTTGATTACACAATTTAAAGTACAACTGCCAAGGGGCGGTTTGCTCCCCTCAACTGCCCCCTACTTTTCCTCCCTCCGCTACTTCCTACCTATATGCCACTTCTAATAACTTTTCCCAATGGCATGGTGGAATAACTATCTTAATCCCTATCCTATTTTTTGTCTACCCTTCCAGCTTAACATGTCCTACAGCTGTACACGTCATCCTTGCTTGTCTCCTTCCGGCTTGGACTAGTTGTTGTGAGAAGTTCTTCTGTGTTTGCGGACATAAACCTTCAATGGTTTTGTTGAAGGTTGGCCACTAACACTCGACATTGCCCCTATTTAAAATACTTGTTGGTATAGGTGGTTTAGGGTAGGGGTGGGCGCAGATCAGAATAGTTCGGTTCCTCTGAATTAAATTAAACCATAAAAATGCAGTTTGGTTTTTTATTGCTTTAAACCGAATCATACGGTTTGGTTTCATATTTTTTTCAAACTATAAAATTTCGGTTTGGTTTGGTTTGGTTTATAGATGAAATCATATTTTATTTTTTAAGAAAGTATATTTGTTTAACATTTAATTTCATATAAGTAGTATTAAATTATTTAATAACAATATCTATTAATATCATATAAAAAATTAAAAAGGTCAATATTTAAGCAACTAAAAAATTTTAAATATTTAATATAATTAATTTATTTCTCAAACTAGTATATAATATGCAATTTAAGTTAACCTATATATATATTTGTTAAATTATGGTCATATAAAATTTAAATACTTATACTTTTTAATAAAAGTACACTAATAAAAGGATTTTTTTTAATTATAAGAAAAATATTATTGTATATTTTTTAAAATGGTTTGGTTTGGATAACTTTTCCAAACCAACAATAAATTTTCGGTTTGGTTCGGATTGAAAAATTTTCAAACCATATTGCCAAAAAAAAGAAAAATATATTTTTGGTTTGACTTTATTCGGTTTGTAGATTGGTTCGGTTTGGTCGTTTTTTTTTCTCACCCTTAGGTTAGGGATTTAATTGCTAGCGACGTTTAATGAAGATTTGCTTGGGGAATTGTATGCAGATTTATAGGGGACTGTGATTCTCTACGGCAGAAGGTTATTTCAGCGAAGTACGTCCATAGTGATTAGGAATAATGCATTCCATTTATATCACTTCATTCAATGTGGTCTATGGGAACATTTTAGTTTTGGTGAGATAGGTTTTGTTCAACATATTGTGCATGGAGTTGGTAAGGTAGATAAAATTCGCTTTTTTCCATGATATGTGTTATGGCCCAATTCTTTAAAAGATATGTTTCAAAATATATTTCGATTGGTGAGGGGAGACAAATTTATGTGAGTCAACATCTTTGTTTAATGGCAGTGAGATTTGTTGGAGAGCAGATTTCTGAGGTCTACACGTGATTGGGAGTTGGAATCTTTTGCATGTTTCTTTGATGTTTTGTTTAATGTCATTATTAAAGGGGAAGATGTAGATAAACCAGTGTGGAATCCAGCTATGAATAAGATGCTGAAAGTGAAGCCTTATCTTGCTAAACTTGGTTGGTTAGAGGTCTAGTATTTCCTGTCTTGGAGTTATATTTGGAAGATCATAATCCTTCCCAAGATGGGCCTTTTTGTTTGGCAAGCAACTTGGGCAAAGATTTTAACTCTGGATAATCTTCAGAACAGGTGTCATATTGTAGTTAATGGACGGCTTCTTTGTAAGAAAGGTGATAAGTATAGTTATTCTTCTTCTTTAGTGTTGATCTGTTAGATCCATAGAGACATTGGTGCTCGCTTTGATGGGCATTAGCTGGATGTGAATGGGAATGTTAGATGCCTGAGCTAGAGGCATAAGATTTGTGGGGTAGATATTGAGACAGGAAGAAATTCCAGTTGTGGTAGTCACAAGAACCTTTGAAATGAAATTCTATGTTTCCATTATGACTTTTAAGTACATAAGGAACATACAATCACAAGTGGAAACTGTCTTGGTTCTTTTAGTAGTATTATGGTTTGTGAATGTCTTCTTTTGATGAGTAAAAGAAGAAATTGCATTATTAATGCTTATGTATGTAAGAGAGGAAAGAACAGATAGGAAATCAGAATCTGAGTAAATGAAGTACAAAACAACAATTTGAAAGTCTTGGAAATTCCTTTTAAGTTTTTGGTTTTCTGATGAAGTACAATGAAACATTTATTAGAAGATTCTTTTTGGAAATTTTAAAATTGCGTAGAATTTGTATAAGTACATTTACAGAGCTCATAAAGTTGAGATAAGGGCTAGAGAATTGCACCGATGTGCTGTAAGGATATAATCCAAACTGATTATTCATTCGAAAGTAGAATAAAGCTAGTTCTAGGCTATAAATTTACATATGTTAGAACTTGTCTAGCTGAGAACATAGGAAGCTCTCAAGGCTGCAAAGATGAGTAGAATTGCACTCATGTGACTGTAGCAACATGGGTTGCTCACCATATTTTGTTAAAGGGGATTTGAATTTCACCTTGTCTACCAGTTGTTGGTTGCAGAAGCCCAATTCTTGTGTTAAAATGGACATAGAAGCCATTCAATCACTTCAACCTATTCCTTGGAGAAATACAAGCACACCATAAAATGGCAGATACGGTCTTCATCCATAGCAATGCAAAGGAGACAAGCAGGAATTAGAATGAAGAAGCATCTGGGTATCACATTAGTCTTTATGTGACCTTGTCTCAAAGAACTGCTGCTTTTGGTGTTCTTTGGCCATGCGGTACATTTCTGATAGTGAAATGTCCAAGTAGAGACCAAATGGATATCTCGCTTTTGCAGCTCTCAGTTAGCACACTGGGGGGCTAGTCTGGATTCCAGAAAATGGCGTTTGTTATCTATAATAATTGTATGGAGTTGGACACCCTTAGCTAATCCAGAGGAGGTTATCAGTCAGAGACCAAATCAGTTGCAATGGGACCACTGGTAGCTAAGCATCTGTTCATAGTGATGTGTTGCCATTCCCATATTCCCATTTGAACAACTTTGGTTCCTATTAACTCTTTTGCAATCTCATTTAGTACCAAAAGCAATTGCTGTCAGCCCATAATTGTGTATGGTCATTATGACATTAACAAAATATATGTTTCAATTGGGCGGCTTTTTATTCCACAGTTCAAGTTAAGGAATGCCAGGTCCACCTCACTTTTTGGTTGAACACATCTGTATCTCACTTTTGCTTGAGTAAATGTCGTGCTTGCCACTTCAGAGAAAGTTGCACTTCATATTTTGATTTGGTTCATATATTTTTTGTGGTAATATAAGCTTGGTGGACCATTAATTTGAATGGAGATTATTGATGATTTAATGAGTTGTAGCCTGCCTAGGTACTTAATTATCTATGACTCAGTTTGCCTAGTGATGGATTTTACTGGGCTTTTGCAATCCTCTATCCAATTTGGATGATATTAGCAGTATCCAAAGTGTGCTGTTGACAGCTCTTCTCCCAAGGCCCATTCCTTCAGTATGCACCATAATATAGTGAAGAATGATATTGTGGCAATTTGGTTCCGGCATGAGAATAAATTGCAAATAAGGAGCAAGAAATGGTGCATGAGATGTTCTCAGGTTTGGATACAAAATTCTAAAGACATTCCTAGTAATGTTGAAAGAAGGTGACTTGCAGTAGTATCTTCAGCAACTTTGCACATACGGCTGCAATCAATCAGCTGGACATTACTCTTCCATTGGAAGACAATAGTAGTTGGTTCGTTCAAGCACACAGTCGATGCAGAAAAAGCAATTTAAAATGGAATTATGAAAACCCAAGTAGACCTAGTAAAGAATAGTGCATCGGATACAGTTGAAAGTACAAGGTGAAACTAAAAGGACTTGTGTGTAAACAAGTTCTTACTGGAATGTTTACATAATATGCTAGTAATAGAAGCCCTAGTCATTGATATTATGATGAAAATTTGAATTCCATGAAAGATTTTTACTCATGCTGACTAAAGGTTGTATGGGATTGTCTAGTCCTTTCATCATCTGTTAATAGATATTGACATTCATTTATATCAAAACTACAAGTCTAAGATGGGCATTCTTGATGTTGTTGTTCCTATTATTTGTCAGGTGATATTGATTACTCGCTTTCTTCAGCACGAGCATCATCTTGGCCGATCAATAAACCAAGTTAGTTTTACTTCTTTCAACAGGACAGCATTTTCTTGCTCTTCACTGGTGGTTATAATTTTTCATTTGGTGTTTGTCTTATTGATGTCAGTACACTTATTTGTTTGAGACCTGTTGTGATACTCATCTTTAGATTTTTACGTGTTTCACTGCAGAATTTTTTCCTTTACTCATATCTTAAAAATCTTCACAAGAAATAGAATTGCCAAGCCATGCAGCGGACATTTTGTCCAAGAACTTTTTTTACATATTACTCCCTATTGAGCTCTCATCAATTTGTAACCTTGTTGGAGCACCTGTATGGCCATGTCTCAGATGCTTAACTAAACAAAAAACCTGAATCTGTGCAATCTGTATGCCATGTCTTGGATACTTGAGAGAATTTGTTTCTCTTGAATTGTTTGTCCCAATGAGTGTACCTATTTTGCTTGCCCGCTTCACACAATGGATGGTCTCCTAATGTCTAATTTAATTTGTTCAGAAGTCTTAGCTATCTCATTACAGAAGATTAGGCCAACATAGCTGAACTATGTGTATTTGCATATGGCATAGCTTTGGCACTTCACGCTTCCAAATAATAAGTCAGTTGCAGTTAAATTTTCTAAAATGATAGAATCTTTCATTTTGTTAAGAGAAGAGGAGGGGGAACTAGCAGCACCTTTGCATTTTCTTTAGGACAACTGATTGAATACAATGTGGTTAAGATACAATGCAAGCTGCACTATTGCTTTGGTTTGGATACGAGTTTACCATTTGATTTCAATTAAAATTTTCATGTTTGTATCATGATTTTCTAATGATATCCATCTATTGCAATTAATTCCTAACTGCTGTTCAAATTCATTGTAGAACTTTGGCAGCCTTCTTATGGATTTCCTGTATTTCTTTGGGTGAGCAAAATATTGGTGTTTTTTCATTTTTATTTCTGGAGACAGTCACTCCAGTGTTCTGCACTCACTTAAGAATCGTTATTTATAAATGATGCTTAATTTTGCAGAAATGTATTTGATCCTCGCCAAATGCGCATTTCAGTGCAGGGATCTGGATTATATATGAAAAGGGAAAGAGGTTATAGGTAATAGCATCTTTAGGCTGTTTCTAGGAAGCAGACTTTCTTATTTTGCAGGTTTTCTCTTATCAAAGTGTTTTCCCTTTTTTTTGTTTGTTTTTGTAGCATTGATCCTCTCCACATTGATGATCCTCTTTTTCCAGCCAACAATGTGGGAAGAAATTGCTTCCGCATTCATCAATGCATTAAGGTTGGTATTTTTCTTGTGGAAGTAGATTTAGAGGATCAATTTGTGTTACTGTCATAATCAAATCTCATTTTCTACCAAAATCTTATCTGTATTAGTTAGTGGACATTAAGTATCTTCATGAGATAATGTTAGATATAGTTATTTATTTTAATTGTATTTAGTCCTTCTCTATTATGTTTGTTATGCTTCATTAGGAGCATTTTTGGGTTGTTAGCTGTTTGTTAGATTACATCCCGATCTTGTGGACTACAATAGGGTTTTAACTCCATCCTTTCCCCTTTGTGTTAGGTGTTTTTCCCAAGGTATCATAGTGTAGGCTTTATTTCTTCCTCTGGAAAAACTGATCCAGCACAAGTGATGAGTAATACCTTTGGTTAATGCCAGCAAGGTTGAGGGGGTCTTAAGCTGGTATTTAGGTCCCTTGATTTGCAAAATGGAATTCAACCTCCATTTGGTTCTCACCATATGGTTATTGATCATCAATCCCTACACATTGTCCAACATTAGCTAATGGGGTGAATTTTAGGGAATGGTTACAATCCACTAAGCTAGGTATTTGAGGAAGAGGAAAGTTGGGGTATTTGGCTCGAACCATTAAGGAACCCCATTCACAATTTTTGGAAACTTACTCTACATGGGAAGCCAAGAATTCCATCATTACGATTTGGTTGGTGAATTTGATGGAATCATGAATTGGGTGGCACATACTTTTTTTGAACCAATAAAAGTGTTATGCCTGAGCAAAACTCAGCCTCACATGGTCCAATCATGCATGTGTATGCATACAGGATCAAAAAGAACTAATAGGTCTTATTGTCTGTTTGTTGTTGGTCTAGTGTGTGGTGTCTTTGTGTTTGTCTGCTGTTTGCCAAGTGTACTGCTGTGATTACTGTTGGCTATTGGTGTCATTAGTTGTTGATGATTTGTCTGTGTGCTGTTGTAATTAGTTGTAGGAGGTGTTGCAGTTAATGGTGATGTGCAGGTCTACAGCAGATGGTTGGTGTAGTGGGGCATGTGACATGTGTCATGTTAGTGGAGTTGTGTAATCAGGTGATATGGGCATGTAACTACTATGTAAGTTGGAAATACAAAGAACTCAGCAAGGGAACTATGAAGGATACCTGATTTCACTCAAAATAATATCCTATATGTGATCGTCGGGTTCTCTCTAACAAGCTTTGAGTTTTCTATAATTGCCAACATAGGAAAGCGAGGTAGGAAATTGCTTAGAACTACTAGTGAACCTGATATTGTTGTAAACCGCCCTAATACTAGATTTTATTCACGATCCTGTAATATAGGTTAAGGCTGAGTTATGTGCTATTTCACAAAGGTTGTGTGAAGTGATTTGATTGCAAAGATTGCTGAGAGATCTGAAAGTTGACTTTACCAATCCAGCAAAATTGTATAGTGATGGTGAATTAGCTATAAGCATTATGAAGAATCCAGTACAACATGACTGGATGAAGTATGTGCGAATTGACGGGCATTTTATCAAGTCAGTGATTAAGAGTGATGATATTAGCCTAACTTATGTTCCTATTAGACAACAAAAAGCAGATGTGTTCACTAAGACTTCATAAGTCTGGATTTGAAATTACATTGGGTAAGTTTAGAATGATGAATATCTACTCCTTAGCTAGAGGCAAAGTGTTGGAGATAGTTTTTTATTTAGATTATATTTAGTCTTTATCTATTATGGATGTTATGCTCCACTAGGAGTATTTGGATTTTTAGCTATGTTAGATTACTTATAAATTTCGTGGACTAGAATAGGGTTTTAACTCTATCTTTTCCCTTTGTGTTAAATGTATTATTCTATTTATTCCTCATAGCGAGAAGAATAAAAATTATGAGTTCCATATTATATTTTTCTCTGATAAAGATAACCTCAATTGTGTGTTTCTCATGCAATCTGCTGATCTGCAGGCATTTTCAGAAGCTTACTCTATTTTAGAAGAGGAGCTGACATACCTTTCAGATGACAAAGATAATCATTCCATCCTACCATATAAATTGCTTCCGAAAATCATACCAAGCATTGAAACATTGTAGCTTATCTATTGCTAATTATTTGAAGGTACGAGAAATGTTGGAATGTGTGTGTAAAATGTATTTAGTGTTGTATATAGTAGTTGATATTCTGTTAGCTAGAAAATTGGAGTAAATATTTGTAACTGTAGGTCTTTATCTATCTTCAATTTCTTGTAACAAATAGGATTTAGGCTTTACCTTTTCTAATCTTTCTTCTTGTACATATTCAAATTAATTGATATAACATATAAGAAAAATTTCTCAATTTCTACATGTTATTAGAGCATCAACGCTTTAATCCTTTGAAAATTGAACCCCAAAAAATTCCTAGACTAATAATACCTCAATTAAATCATCAAAATCTTCAACCGACTTCTATTCTCATCCTATCCAAATTACAAACATCAAACTGAATAGGGAGAATTTCTTGAGGTAGTCTCAAACCGTAAGGATGTGAAGTTGAGGAAGAGGCAAAATTGGATACTTGACTAGTGACGTGAATGGTCAAAATGAAAAAGACCTAGATCTTGTTTGGATTGTCTTCTTTTGTTTTTGGATATCTTATTTATATTTTATTTGTATCTGATATTTATCTATTTGAACTATCTTATTTCTATTTTGTCTTTTTTTTTTCCATAATTATGATGAAAATGGTAATTAGGGAATGGAAATTGAGAAATAAAAATCCATCTACTTTTAAGATAAAAAGTTTAAAAAATTTATTTTATGCATTGGAAAAGGAAATTTCAATTGGTATTTATGTAAAAATGAATAAAGTGACTGATAGATTAGTTTAACTTTCTAGGGATTTGTTAGGTATTTAATTTTATAAGAAGGGTGTATATTTATTTATATTTTTATCTTTTTTTTGGCATTTTATTCTTGGTAAACACACAGATTTGAATGGATGCCAAAAGGATACTAAGTGACAAAAGATAGATGAACCAAACGGATCTTCAACTTTGCATGTGGGGCACCAAGAGCTTGATGGTGATGACTTGGTTGGCGAATTCAATGGAGAAAAAAATCAGCTCAATTTACATGTTTTATGGAATTGCTAAAGAACTCTGGGACAACTGAACTGGATGTATTCATATTTGGGAAATCGGTCCCATATATATGGATTAATGATTAAGATTGGTAAACTACGCCAAGGTCAAGATAGTATAGCTAAGTACTTAAATTCCTTGAAAAGAATTTGTCATGACCTAGTTTTATATAATGATTATGAGTGGAAATCCACTGGCAATGGATAACATTTCTAGAAGATAATTGATGATCATTGAATCTATAAATTTTTGGCGGGTTTGATTGTGGAGAAGCATAGGAAGGAACCCTCTAGCAACCAATGATAAGGTATTTGCTGAGGTCAGATGTGAAGAAAGCAGGTCAGTGATGCTGAGAAGACTTGGAGGTTCTAGATCTAATACTATGGAGAATGAAGCTCTAGTTATGCATGATGTGGCTGCATATAAAGTCCATATTTGGAGGCCCAGATAAGAGTCTAGTCTAGTGTGATCATTGCATAAACCTCAACACACGAGAGGCTATTGCTAGAAACTCCATGGAAAACCAATTACATGGAAGAATGGGAAGCAAAAGGAGTGGTCATGGTGGATGATACCCTTTGTGAATGAGTACGAGGCAATGCAACGTATTAAGGAGCAGGTGGTTCAACTCCTAAAGCTGCTTAAATCTGATGCGGTATCTAATACTCATGGTGGTTCATTGGCACATACAGGTAATTAATCATATGCATAATTTGATTAAAATATATATATATATATATATTCAGCTCGATGGATCATTGATTCTAGAGCCTCTAATTGCATGAATTCTTTGCTATCTTTTTTCACTAGATACACTTCCTATTCTAATGATAAGAGCTAAAAAACAGATAAGATGTTGTCTCTAGTAGTGGCAAAGGCCAAATAAATGTTTCCACCACTCTCTAGTAGAAATTTGTTCTCTATGTTCTAAATCTTTCGTGTGTTCTCTTATCTATTAGCAAGGCTCTATTTGTTGTGTTGTCTTCTTTGCTTCTTATTTTAGATTTTGAGATGAGATCAGGATGATTGCCAGTGTTAAGATGCTCGACCGTCTAATTCTTTAATGGAGTAAAGCACAAAGTCAATATCCCAAGGCAGTATGGGTAGTGCCACCTCTACTAACTGGTCGGTGCACAAATATTGCTACTATGTTGGACATCCTAGTTTTTCTTATCTTAGGCATTTGTTTCCTCTTTTTTAAAAGACTTCAATTTAGTTCCAACAAAATGCGAAAGTTCTTGATCGGCAAAAAGAGTGTTATAAATCAGTTCCAAAGAAACCTTTTTATTTGGTCCAAAGTGATATGTGGGAACCTTCAGAGTCACTGGCATGATTAGAAGAAGATGGTGTATAACCTTTAATGATTACCATACTATGTTTGTTGGCTATATTTAATAAATGATGTGAAGTTAAGGCTAGATTGCGGGAATTCACATCCTAAGAACAGATAATGGTAGGGAGTATTTTGATGAGTTTAAATAAAAACACGACCTACTTTAACAAGGTAATAAAACAAAAGGTTCTATGGGAATGTGAACCATTCTCTCGTCAAGGAGGACTAATCTTTAACTAGCCGAGATGATGTAGTAAAGAAGGTGATAGTGAATTTCTACTAGCAGCTACTTATGGGCAATCAAACATTAAGGACTATATCACTTTGAAACTTAGTGATGATCAAATTTTTACTGTGGAGATACCTCTCTGATGAGGAAATAATGTCAGCTTTCATTACCCTAAAAAAAATGTCTGCTTTTTTCTCCCAAGCATTGGGAAGGTCTCTTGGTGCAATGGCTTTTTGGCAAAGTTCTTCAAAGTTGCATGGTCCATTACTGGAGTTGAGGTCATAAGTGCAATTAAAGAATTCTTGGTTTGTGTTTTTCTATCTAGGAAGGTCATAAGTGCGTTAGGAAGGTCTCTTGGTGCAATGACTTTTGGGCGAAGTTCTTCAAAGTGGCATGGTCCAGTACATGAGTTGAGGTCATAAGTGCAATTAAACAATGCATGGTTTTCTTTCTTCCTTTATTATTATTATTATTTTTATTTATTTATTTATTTTTTGGATGGTTGGGGTGGGTGGGGGGGTCAGGGTGTGTGTGGAGATGTCTCTGTAAATTGTATCTAGTGTTGTAGCAAGTAATTGATATTCTATTAGCTAAACAATAGGAGTAAATATTAATGTAATCATAGGTTTTTATCTATTCCTGATTTCATGAAAATAGGTTTTAGGCTTATCCTTTTTGAGTCTTTTTTCTTGTATATGTTCTGATTGAGATATTCAAATGATATATGAGAAAGTTTTCTCAATTTCTTAAAGAAACATCACCTAACTCTGTGCAACTTACAACTGATTATTCAGATCAATAAATTATGGATTATCCAAAAAAACTTACAACTGATTATTTTTCTCTATTTGCCAGCCTAAGCCAACATCCTCAAGCTTATCGAGTATATTTAGTTTGTGGAAAACTTGGAAGAGATTGCATTCAGACGAAAGTGCTTCATAGTAGTTTGCTGAAAGTATATCATTCTTCTCTGATTAATACCTCTATTTGTATAGCATGAATGGATGATTTCATCCAGATGACATTGGTGAAACTACTGCATGTGCTGTTTGTGTTTCGAGCTTCATATATTGGATGCATGTATTTTACATTATGCACATAACACAAGCATATGCAAAGCTTGCAAGCTCAAGTGAAATGCTCATTTTGATTTTTGAGTTGGTGAAAATAGCTAGTGTTAATGGTCAGATTTTGCTTGAAACTCTGTATGTTCCTACCGTTGGCTCAAACAATCAACCTGAGAATCCAGATAACGTAGGATTGGTTATGAGCTTTGCAGAATGCTTCTCAAACCTGAATTGTGTGCTGTGCTGTAGAGAACTAATCTACTGATGAGGTAGCTGGGTCTATAGGAGTGCCATTTTTGCCCTGGCACTGGAGGTGGACAATTAATTAAAGAGGATAGCTTGGAAAAAAATTATGGTAAGTTTGGCATAATATGGACAAAATGGGGGTGCACTAATTGTTATCTTTTCCTCCTACAATTACCTTGCTATATGCTTCATCTTGACTTCTTTGTGTTTAAGGTGGCTAATACTGTAGCATCTTTTCCTCACGGGAAAACATTGCCAGTTTCTAGGGGTGATATCTGATGAAAACTTTTTCCCCGGTGATCTTAAGCTATGTTGCAATGATCTTCAAATGTCTAGCAGAAGCAATCTGTGATGACAGTTGCAGATTGTGAATATTTGGTGGGCCTCCAGTGCTGAAGGTGCTCAGCCAGACTGATTGATTTTATTCTCGGAAGAGGAATGTATTACATTAGTGGCATTGCCAAATTTGTTTATGGGTATGATTCTACTTGATCTATTTCCACTCTACTAATATGCTCTTAGTTTAACTTATTGAACATGGACATGGTGAATCCATTTTGTTAAGTTGACTAGTTTAGAATTTTTTCTTACATAGCATGTGTACGCTTGTTTCAATGGGGTATATACTATACCCAGAACGGATTATCTTATGTGTACAGTTTTAGAAGATTTTGTTATTTGTAACTTTTCATTAGTAATATCTTTCAGCAAGAGATCTGTCCTTTATCGCTAATACAAACTCTTTATTGGTATCTAAGAGACATGCCCTTTACACAAAAAATGGTATTTATGGAGGGGTTGCGACCTTTGCATGAAGGGTTGCAACCTTTACATACAAAATAATGCAACCCTTATTAGATGACGTTGCGCTTTTATAATTTGAAGGGTGGTTAGTATATATATATATATAACATTCTATGAATATTTATTGTTAAAATGTTAATTATAATAAGTTTTTGAGTAAGTCTATTATTTCTTCATTAATGTATACACGTTAAAATAAAACCTGTTTGCATAGCATGGGGCTTTAACTAGTCATGCTAATAGCATATTACTTTAGTAATATGTGTGGTTCCTATTGCAGCTGCTCATGGGTTATTATTACAAGCTTGAAGGGTGTTTTTAAAGCAGCCATTCAGCATCGCTATGCTGAAAATAGGGACAGAAGCACAAATGTGTAAGGCTCAACTTTCATGTTCTCATGATTGAAGTATTACACGTGCTGTAGATTCATTTGAGCTTTATAAATTTTCATGCAAATTGTCCTTAACTGGTAACGTATAAGGACTAGCAGAGTTTTCATCTGCTTGTATCTTATACAAATTACTTGTTATATTCTCAATTCCTATCTCTTGTATACTTTTTGCACATGGTTTTTTACAATGTGGTTTTATCTATGAGCTGATTTCTTTGCTTGTGCACTTTTCTTCTCTTGCTTTAAGTGCCACAATGATAATTATAGTGATGGTCATCTTGCACAAGAAATAGGAATTATACCTTATTTTTGGGTATTACACTTATTTTTTTCTCGGGCCATAAGAATTTTTCTTTGTTCTTTTCTTATGCTCTGCAATCGTCCTGTTATCTCAAGGGGAAACTGGACTGGACGGGGGGATGCTTCTTTTCTCTGGAAAAGCTTAAATAAAAGAATTTTTGATTACTTTCCCATTACTTATTGGAGTTTTACTGTTTCATTTTTGGTTATTAAATAATCTTCTTTCATTACATAGTAAGAAAACGAAATCTCTTTCTTCATGTATGTGCTCTGCTTGGGAACATTTGCCCTTCCGTATGCATGTCTCTGTGGACGAGCACATCTTCAAATGAGCTCGAGTTGATGTTTAAATTATTTTTCTATTTCACTACCAGTCATATACGTTGTCCAGGTCTTTCTTCTTCGCTGTTGAATGCAGTTTTAGTTTGGACAACACATGAAAAATAAATAAATTAATAACTAAATAAAGAAAGAAAGAAATCAAGCACCAAATCTTTGCGTCGGCCATATGCCTTGTCTAACTATTGATCTGGCTATTTATATATTCAAATTACCTCCTTGCTTGAAGTAAGGTTGTCAGTTATCGATGTTTTGGATGATGATTGGGCTTAAGAATCCCAATTCAACTATTGAACCAAGTCTTTGCCATGAAAGGCTCGCGGATTGAAGTCGAGTTTTGCATCCATCCTCTCAGGCTGTCAGATATAAAGACGAGCAAATGATACGTGATCTTTACAGATAAGTATGGCCGAGATGGCCGAATGTGAATATTGGACTAGTCATGCATTGAGTCATTGGATCGGATTCGCGGGTGCTCTATTTTCCTGGCTTCTGACTGGGCTTCATTGTTATCATCCCAAGAAGGGTATGTTATATTTGATATTTTAGCTCTATTTTTACTAGCTAAAGTTTAAAAATGTCTATTTACTATATATAAACCTTTTATAATACTTAAACAAGTTAGTTAATTGTAAAAATAGGCAAATATCAGATAGTTAATTGTAAAAATGGATAAAGTTAGGATAGCTAATTATAAAAATATGAAAATTTAGATAGTAAATTAATACGTTAAAATTTTAGGTATTTAATTATAAAAATGAGTAAAATTAGAGCATCATCAAATGTAACATTTACCCTCTAAGAAATCTATTGGAGAGTTGGTGTTGCAAAGTAAATGGCCGAACTTCTTTTCCTTCCTATTGTTGCGAATGGTAATTGACATCTTACATATAATGAGCGATAAATCATTTGTTTCTAAATATAGTTTTATTGTAACCAGTTTGGGCCAAGTAAAAAAAATAAAATTGCATTTCGATCTTTGCTTCTCTTGTGCAACATCTGACTAGAAATTGCAGTACTATTTCATTTCTACACCAGAACCTTGGGCTGGGCCTGATTTCATGGGCTGGTTGGTCCCTTTCCAATGTCTATGCCTACCCCTGTCCGGTCATAAAAAATGATTTCTATCCTTCGTCTCCTTGCTTGAGAAAAGACCACACTAGATCCACCCACGTTTCTCAATGAGGGGAAAATGTTCATTGTTTACGGTATTCATGAAGTATCCTATCGCTCGATAAATGCTTCATTTCAATCTCTTTGTTTTTCTCAGCACCAATGGAGCCAACAACTAGGAGATAAGGAATATGGAGCAGTAACTCATAACATGTAGGTCCAATAGATTATTTCATGAAGGCTTAATCTTGTGCTCAAACTAAGTTGGTTGACACGTAAATCAATTCAAGCTATGGCAGTTTGATTTTATGAAAGATTAGCTAGTAATTAGACCAACTGAAAATATCGATTTTCAAGTTTACCCGTGAGTAAATAGGAAGTAGATGAAGTCATTATCAATGAGGACTGAATCGGGGATGGGCAATGTAAAGTAGTGTCTTGACCAAACCTAGTAGTGTACTTTTCCAATGGGAAATATGTGGGATTTGGGATTAGGTTTTAAGACCCTAGAAGTTATTTAATCCTGAGTGATACTATGTGGAAATGGATTGGGGGCTCTTTTTGAAAGAACCATCTATTCTCTTTGTTTGAGGGCTTGTGAAGTAGTAGGTCGCTTGTGAAAACTTCAATCTCACCAAGTACAAGCTACTACTAAAGATAATTTTTCCTGCTTCTATCCTTTTTAATAGCTGCGTATTTATATAAACTTAATAATACTAGTGGAGGAATTTAATCCTAACATTACCCTCTTGGACGATGAGCTTATCCTTAAGCTCAATTAAGTGCTTGACTAAGAGAAAACACCGGCTACTTGTAAAGGACGAAGGCTGCTTGTGGAAGCAATCATTGAAGTTTAGTTGATAGGTTGGAGTATCAAGCTTGCTATAGAGAGGAATATAAGGTTGGGGATGGAACTCTAGTTGTGGTCCATGCAAAGGAAAATAATGCGATTTTCATGGATCAATGTGGTTGCCTATCTCCTTTTAAGTGCATGGTGGTTAAATTTCTAGTGCATTTGCTTGTACAGAGTTGTTATACATAAAGTTGTCAAAATGGTAATTCTATCTAGAATCATAAGAGGATTTGTAAAATTAAAATGTATAATCAAAATATAAAATCATTAGTTTTCATAATTTGTGTAAGTTAGTTTACAAAAAATTTATAAATATGCTTAAAAAAGTTATAAAAGCTTGAAATACATGATGTAAATAAAGAAATGTAACATAAATTTTGATCACAATACAAATAGTTTAACATAAATCATTATACTAATATATAAAACTAGAATATAAATATTAATGTTGATATAAATTACACTACAACATAAACCATTATGATAAAATATTAAATAAAAAAAAATATTAATCATCAACTATTTCTTTACCATTAAAACTACTATAAGCACTCCTAATCATAATCATAATCATCATTATCATTGTCGTCATGTCAACACTATCATTGGTACTATCATCAATAATATATGTATCTTCTCATTCCAAGTTTTTTGAAGTATTCGCTCATACTTAATTTTCAATAATATCAATATCATAAATCTTTAAATTATCTTAATTTTTCAATCCCATGGGCCATGACTTTTTGAATCTATATGTGCACTAGCTTCTTCTATGATATTGCTTTCATTTTTTCTTGAACCCTTCCACTTTAAAGGTGACAACTAATAAGATGAAAAGTAGTTTTCTTGACTTTTTTTTATTCATATGTAGTGATACATATATATATGGGTTTGAGGAGACCAAGCCAGGAATATATTATAAATGAGAATCTCTAGCTAATTGTATGCCTATTTGATCCTATACTAAAATAATTTACATTGATTTCATTCCATAACACACTCTTAAGCTAGAGTATAAATATCAATCATGCACAGCTTGTTACAAATATAATTGACCTTGACCCCATTTAGAACTTTTGTAAAGATGTCTCCCAATTGTTCACTAGTCTTTACATATCTTGTAGAAATCAAATTTTACTGTACCTTCTCATGAGTGGAATGATAGTCAATTTCAATATGCTTGGTTTGTTCATGAAACACGAGATTAGATGCAATATGAAGAGCTTGTTGATTATCACACCTTAATTTTGCAGGCAATTGCACTTTAATGGCAACTTCACTCAATAGCTAATGAATTCACATTATTTCACATGTTGAATATGCCATGGCTCTGTATTTCAATTTTGTGCTTGAGCAAGATATGACATTTTGCTTCTTACTCTTTCAAGAGACTAACTTTCCGCCAACAAATACGCAGTACCCTATAATGGATCTTTTGTTTATCTTAGAACGAGCCCAATCTGCATATGAGAAACATTCCATGTGGTTATGTCTTTTATTTTCATACAACATACCATGTCTAAGAGCTCATTTTAAATAGCATAAAATTTGCTCTAAAGTTGCCCAATGATATACTGTTGGAGAGGACATAAATTGACTTGCAATGCTAACCAAGTATGTAATATCAAGATAAGTTACTGTGAGAAAATTTAACTTCCCAACCAATCTTCTATATCTCTCAAGATCTTCAAATAATTTTTCATCCTTAGTAAGTTGCACATTAAGAAGCATGGGCATGCTGCATGGCTTTACTCTTAATTTTCTTGTCTTAGTTAATAGGTCAAGCATGTATTTTCTTAAGATAAGACAATGTCTTTCTTGCTTCTCATCACCTCAACTTTTAAGAAATATTTTAGCATCCCTAAATCTTTTGTGTGAAACTAAGTATAGAGGAAGGATTTGAGAGATGAAATCCTCATATTATCACTCGTCATAATGGCTCATCAACATACATAATAAGAAGAATAATGCTGAATGTAGACTTGCTCTTTTGTAAACCAAAATTTCTAAACTAAGCTCAAGGGCTTTGCTTCAACCCATATGATGACTTGTGAAGACTATAGACCTTGCCAGACTCCCCTTGAGCAATAAGCCTAGGTGGTTGCTCCATTTAGACTTACTCATGAAGATCACCATGTAAGAGGGAATTTTTGATATCCAATTGATGGAAAGTCTAATAATGAGTGATTGCCAAAGATATAAATAAGTGAACACTAATCAACTTGCTACAAGAGAAGATGTGTTAGAATAATCCACTCTAAAGGTTAGATTCGAGCACAAGACATGCTTTCAGTTGAGTTACAAACCCATTAGGATTAACCTTAACAGCTAACACCCATTTACAACTAATTGCTTGTTTACTATAAGTAAATCTTCTAAATCCCAAGTGCCATTAGCATCCAAAGCATTCATCTTTTCTAGCATAGCATCACAAAAACTAGGATGAGATAAGGGAACATGGATAGGTTTTGCAATACTCATAGAGTTAGGTGATGTAATAAATGAACAAAAAGTTGACGACAAGTGATCATGAGGAATGAAAGAAGAAATATGATAGGTTTATTGATGTTTACCTCATTTGAGAGTAATAGGAAGACCAAGATCACTAAGAGATTGGATTTGATGAGGAAGAAGATATTGATGCAAGACATATAGTGGGAGAATTTCACTATCTAGAATAGACCTGTTAATACAAGGTTTGGTTAGTGGCAGTGGAGGTGGAGGTGGAGGTGGTAACGATGGTGGTGGTGGCAATAAAGGCAATGTACCAATAGTTATGGGAACATTTAGTGATTGGTAAGTGATATGATATACTAACATATTATCATTTTCATCCTATGTAGAAGAAGTAGAGGAAAAAGAGAAAAAGGAGGCATTTTCTGAAAGCGTAACATTAGTAGATGTGAGATACTTGTCAAGGCTAAGATAGGATAGTAAAACTGATATCCTTTTTGAACCTAAGAGTAACTTAAGAAGACACATTTGAGATATTTAGGTTCTAGTTTAGTTACTTGAGGATGTACATCATGAGCAAAGCAAGTACTACTAAATATTTGAGGTTCAATATGGTACAAAGGTTTAATAGGAAAAGAACATTGGAAGGATTCTCACAAAAAAATGGACAAAGGTAGACAATTGATTAGAATATAGGTTGTGGAAATTGCATCAGCCTAAAATTGTTTCGGAACTTGCATTTGAAATAAGAGGGCTTAGGTTGTCTTAACACGAAACCTATTTTTTCTTTTAGCCACTTTATTTTGAGATGGTGTATATATACATGAAAATTGGTGAAGAATGCCATTTTGAATCATGTAAGCTTGGAAAGAATGAGAAAAATATTTTTTTTTGGCATTATCACTCCTTAACATATGCACTGAGACATTAAAGTTAGGTTCAAATGTAGAAACATGAGACTAGAGAGCTAAACTAACCATATTTAAATCGAAATTAAAATTACTTATATGCATATTATAGATATAACAAGATTTTGTAAAAAAGTGTACACACAACACTTTTTAATACTTAATAAGAATTTGTTATCAATGGAAATATAACATAAAAAATATTTAAATAGAAAATTATAAGTAGAAGGAACGAAGTAAAACGATATGAATATAAGTATTTTTTTTTTTTAACAATGGTTTTGCAAAATTTTATCTTTAGTAATGCTACAAAAGTTATTAGTTTCATATAATTAAACCGTCATTCAAGAATCCATATTCATATTCATAATATTAATTGTAAGAAAATACATCAAGTAAGATAATTGTTATTATTTACTAATATTTTACGTGATAAGGTTGAAACATTTATAGTATTATTATAACTATTATTTATGATATACTACTAATAAAAATAGCAACTTAAGATAATCTAGTTAGTCTACTATAATTTCACAATGAATGGAATTTAATGTTATTAGTTATGGTAAAAAATAAGTAAATAAATAAATAAAGAAAGATGTAAAAAAAGAGTGCCATTAAATAATAAATGCAACTTGAAAAAAAGCTAAAATGACTATCATGGGAATTAAAGCAATGACCTCCATTAAATAATTGCTTATACCTTACCACTATATTATACATTATATCTTATTAAATATTACTCTTAAAATAGACATATCATATATATAATTTCTTATTTTTTTATAATTTTTAAAATTAATTTTTCTGGGTTTAGGGGGGGTTGGGGCTTGCTTTATACCCTCATCCCCGTCTAAAACCATCCCCCTACCCTCCCTAAAGCACAAAATGTAGTAAAATGAGAAAATACTTTAGAATGATTTTTTCGTTGGATAAAGCTAAGTCATATGAGAATAATCATTTATAAAAGTAACAAAATATCTAAACCTAGTTTCAAACACAATAGGACAAGGAACCCAAATGTTAGAATGGACTAATTCAAAAGGAAAACTAGTCTTTTTATTGACTCGAGGAATGAAAAGATAAATTATTGAATTGGTAACATAATTTTTTCAATATAGGTAGAGAGGAATGGCCTAACCAACAATGTGCTTAAAAGGTGTTAGGATACTGGGGCAAGCATTAAACTTTGGCACTTGAGTATCCAAAATGTATAGACCTACTGATTCATGTCTTTTATCAATAATCTTCTTCATCATAAGATCTTGAAATAAACAATGATTATTTGTCATGTGATTAAGGACACTACAATTAGTGGTCTATTTGGAAGAGGAGGAAGGGAGACATGTATCTGGTTTACCTTACTCAACAATAGTAGTAATAGGATGAGATAATGCTTCTTGGTATTGAGAGAATTTGGTAAATTGATTTGCAAAGATTATAGTTGCCTTTTTAGTTGATGAGTTAAGTGCAACACTTGTGGAGGCAACATGTGTGAATTATTTTATCTAGTTGCAATTTTGCAATTTTCTATAGTTACACTTGGTACAATTTGGCTCATGATGATAATAACACACAACTACCCTTGAATCTTGATCCCGACTATTGTAGCTATTGTTATCTCCTCCTCTTTTACTAGAAAAGGAACATCCCCTACTTTGATTGACAAGTGCATTGTTAGAATGAAATGATGGTATAGATGCATTATTCTCTATGTGAAGTATCCTAGTAAAGGTTTCTTACAAGGATGAAATCTTAGGATTAGAGAGAATATGAAATTTAATGGTGTCAAACTTTGGATAAGGACAAACCAAAAAACTCATTATTGCCATTTGTTCTTATTGAGTTTGCTAAACTTTGAATGGTAGGAGCACATTAAGTTCTTCATAAGTCCTTTTGAAGTTCATAAGATAGGTTGTAAGAGATTGATCTAAATACAAGAGATATTTCCTTTCCTAAAGTATGTAAAATCTAAATAAGCTATTAGTTGTTTGAAAAATTTTGATAGTGATCAATTAAATGAATTATCTCATTGTCAATGGAATTCCTAATCTACAAAAATATTTAGGCATCATCTCACAGGCATGCTTATCTAGTTTCATCATTGGGTCGGTCTTTAGTGAGCTGATCATCTTTTTAATACTTCACAAATAGACCTTAATAGTCGTACTCCGTGTAATATACTTATCCCCATTAAATTTTGTTTTGTGATTTTTGACATCACATATAAACCATATTAACTATAGGTAGTCTTTTATTTTTAGACATAAAACCATATCAACCATAGGTAGTGTTTTATTCTCAACCATAATCAACTTCTGTTAGCAAAAAGCAAATTCTATCTTA
Organism: Laguncularia racemosa; assembly: GCA_037954665.1. NCBI lineage: Eukaryota > Viridiplantae > Streptophyta > Magnoliopsida > Myrtales > Combretaceae > Laguncularia > Laguncularia racemosa. The sequence continues at coordinate 3,767,424 of JBBMOL010000003.1, read as the reverse complement.
CTCTCTTTAACGTCCTCGACCTAAAGGTAAAACCCAATCTTCTTCTTATGCCTTTTTCTTTTCTAAGTGTGCTTTCCAATAGCAAAGCATGGTACAAAACCTCTTAAGAAAGAAAATACTTGAGAATAAAAGAAATTACAAATGTCTAAAATGAAGAAGAAACGAAAAGAAATATCATAACACTTTAAAGAAGTCATGAATGGTGGGTTTTCTTCTAGAAAGTGCAAGCAGCCTAGACAACACTAAGAGGATGGCTAGTGGACTTAAATGAACCTCTATGTGTAGTGCGTGAAGAAAGAGAGTGGAAGCTTGAGGTGGTGTGTGAGCTTTATGCATGGGTCTTCTTGTGGTAAGACTTTTGAGAAAGACCAATGGGTGGGTAGTGCTACCCCCTAAATGGGTGGTGACAAATAAAAAAAAAAACAAAAGTACTCTCAAGGGTGTCTTGAAAAGAAAGGGTTTTGACTCTAAAGGACTAATCATAATATGGATAAGAAGAGAAAAAAATTTCCTAAATTGCTCACTAGGGCAATGGCTTTGATACCATGATAACTAATGAGATAAAAAGTTATTTTTTGACTTGTGTATTTATATGTAGTGGTATAAATATATATAGATTTATGACTGAGTTAGGAATACAATATAAATGGGAATCTTCAATTAATTGTGCCTTTGGTTAGTCTTATGTTGAAATATTTTACATTGATTTCATTACATAACAAAGGATATTCAACTAACCTTTATTTGATAAACTAAATATATCTTCTTCCTCAACTATCCATTCATCATCAAAGAGAGATCTTCAATATTCAAGTTAGTAATGAAATCAATTTAAGTTGAATAAGCAAATACGATGTAATTTCACTCATGATTTGATAGGTTTGCTCTAATTGTGATAGCTTATTAGACCTAAATCAAGTAGCTACACATAAAATCATATAATATCATGTAGAATTGCATAGAATCATTAGAATAGTAAACTTGTAAAATTATATACCTAAACACATGATTCCATTATGAGTCTACGCTTATATGATCCCAGTTTAACTTGGAAAAAGCTTATAAAAATGTAAATTCATAAAATTGTATGAGTGGAATCACAATTTTAATAACTATGGTTACACATTAGGTTAGCACAAGGAGTTTGAACTAATGGTAGCACAATCATCTTTATGTCTCCCATTGCTTGCTTGCATTAGCTACTTATGTTCACTACGTGGTCCGCTTTAGTGCTTGTTTCTAATAGTATTTTCTCTAAAAGGTTGTATAACTTGGTCATTTGGATTCTTAATGTGTCCATTAGGTTGTGTATCTCAGAAAGTTCATGACTAGGTTTTGTAACTCATCTTCTTGCTTTGCTTGAGTTGTACAAATTTGCCTCATCGCTATCATTACATAGATAAATAATTATTCATTAGAACCAAATCACATATGAAATCAAATACTCGCTATTAATACTTTTACTTGATCTAATATTTTGTGTCTCAAGCTAGGCTAATTAAAGAGTTTCTACAAATGAGCGAAACAAGGCAAGCTAAGAGAAGGAAAGAAAAACCTTTGTCACGTTTGGTATGTTAGAATGGCATTGCGATTTTGAGTTCCATTCTCTTTGTTATGTTTAGATGCACTTTTAGAAATTAGAATTGTAATTCCTTGAAATTAATGATTCTAACTTTGTGGGGGAATTTGATTATGCCTTTAAGGGGGTGGAATCACGATTTCAATCTATTCTCATTATTGGTAGTTATTTAAATTAACTTTTTACCCATCAATGTAATTTGTTACATTTACTAATTAAGAATATTTTTTATAAATACCATTCCATTCTATGAATATTTCCAAACATAGGAATGAATTTGACATTCCATTACCAATTCCATTCCATTTTACTCCAATCCATGTCATTTTGGATCATTTTTGCATACCAAATGTCACATAATGATTGTATTTGTTAAAACAAAAAGCTAGCCCTCTTAGAGGCATTGATGAAACTTTTTACCTATTCCATGAGCATCATCAGAGAAGGAAGAAAAGTTATTTGTGAATTTAGTCTAAAGTAATTGTTAGGAATATGTATTAGATCTTATGATTGGAGGGCTCTTTTATTGGTTCTTAATTTTAGGAGATTAGAAGGTTCTCTCTAATGAGCCATTGACCCTATTTTATATGAATATCATCAATTGTCATTAGATCTTTGTTTTATATAGCAATTTAAGTTGTTATATGCATGGGTGATGCATCTAATCACAAGTGATATATGTATTGAAAGGGATTAATGGCTTGTTAGAGATTTGTAAAACTCAAGAAAATAATACAAAAATAAAAATAAAAAGGTTAAGGCAAATAAAACAAAAAGGGTTTAATAAGGGGGACAATTTAGTCATTTGGTGAGGGGAGTATAAAAGGGTCATTTAGTGGTCGTTATGACTCTTTTACACTTTCTACACAACACCTCCCTAAGAGAGGAAAGCAATTGTTACATCTCGTACTTTAGCAAAATCCCACTTGATAAGTGTACAATTATTATTCTTTATCGTTTTTTTCGTGCGTGTGATATGATTCAGGGTTTGTTTCTCTAAATTGTAGTGCAAAACGACTTGGTGTGAGCAAGAGTTTTAAAGTGAGACTTTGATTGTTTGAACGATCCAAACAAGTAAGTAGTTTAATTTGATGTAAATTAATGTTTTCATGCCATGAATACCACAAAATCAGACATAGAAGTGTTGGATTGCATCTAAGGTTGAAGGAGATTGAAATTGATGCACTTGGTAAAAGATTTCAAAGGGAGATGGGAGGGTACATGGTCAAGTATATGCCTCGTGTACCTGCTTGTATTGTATAGAGGAGGAAAATCAGGTTTGAAGGTTCATGGCTAGGTGCACGCCCATATACCTGCCTGTATACCTATATACGACTCATGTACTTGGGCATGTAGTGGAGTAAAAGTATATAGAAGGGTCCATGATTAGAGTATACAGCCATGTTCCCTACCGTGACCTTGTGCATGACTTAGCATATGGCCGTGTCCCTTGTAAATAAGAATGCCATCAAGTTGGGTTTGGGACGGGTTTTATAAAACTCGAACTCAACCCACTATCTTGTAAAACTACCCATGACCTGCTTAAAAAAGCTATAGGGTTTTAATTCAACATCCAAAACTTACCTCATCATGAGTATTATAAACCTGCAACATGACCTAATAACCCATCACTATAATTTATGCAAATTACCTTTATGTAAAATAAAGAAATAAAGTGTTATTAAGACTGCTACAATTTATTTTAGTCATTCATTGAAACATATAATGATATAAATTATTTATAGGAGAACAACTATATTAAATATGACAACCTATAATTACAAATCTCATAAAATAGTCTTGTAGAGATATTATTGAATTATACTTAAAAATTTGAAGTTTAATGAATAAACTTTATTAAAGAACACTTAAAAAGCTGTCGTTATAGGGAGTTCAATATACTATATAAACAATCGTCTAAATTCTAAATTAAATAAGGTTTAACTCATCAATCATATATTCCTACAAGTTTATAACATAATTCATCAAGTTAAATAAAGTTCATTACATTCTTTTCCTAAACATTCATTAAAATTAATTGATGTTCAACTCATTATCTTCCTCAATTATATTCATAACTATATAGAGGAAAAAATTATATAAAATAGATTAGAAGGGATATGAGAATAAAGGATGCAATTGTGACTAAGAAAGTGAGATTAGATAATAGAGATATGACTAGAGTTTCCTAGACTTGAATAAATAAAATAAAAAATAGTCCTTTTTAGCGCAATATGATAGATTAGTAGATCACAGTCCTTAACTTTTGAAATTTGAGTTTGAAAATATTATTACTTAACATTTTTTAGCAGGTTGGATTTTCTCATTGGTTTTTTTTTTTCTTCTAAAACCCGGAACCTTGCCCAAAACCTTATAGAGTTTTGAAGTAATACCTAAACCCTTTCCAAAACCTTATAGGTTAATACCCTATAGGGTAATTTGTGGGTTAGGTGATTCGAGTACCTTATAATGACTCACTTGGTAGCATTCCTCCCTGTAAACCTCCTTTAAACATTTTCCTTTCTTATTTCTTGTTTTTTCATTAATCATAAACCCCTAATACAACTCTAGTAATTTTACCAAAGTAGTAGAAATGAACTAATAGCATCTAATTAATAAAATCAAATAACTTAGACAATACTCTAGGATAGTACTAAGGCTAGTCTATTCTATACTTTGGTAGGTTCCAGTGTAATTGTTAGTTGAGGACAAGTTGAGTTTGAGACTGCTTTTTTAGGTACATGTAATCTTTATATATTGCTTGTACTTATTAGGTTACTTAAAGGAATGGGATTAATGGTATATTGGATTAGGTTAAATTGTTTGTTGATTGTACTTGGCTTGACCTAAGGACCTGTAGTGATAGAACCTTAAGGGGCACCTATTGATTGGTATGTGGCGATGTTCCCTATGGAGTTGCATACTAAGATGATTTGGTAGATTTAGGGACTCGTGAGTATTGGGGTTTGTAGTACCAGTCCCCAATAGTACATTATTTATTATATATATATATATGATGTGGCATGGTCATGAATACCCTTTTGTTGTTTGAGGATTAAATAAGATAATAAAGAGTTGTTTGGTTGTTTGGTTCTTGCATTGATGTACGTGATTTAATATATGCTTGATTATGTGTATGTGTTTGTAGATTATATGTATTGGGTATTAGCTCACTCTTTGGGGACTTTCTTTTTCAGTTGCAAGTATGAACAAGCATGCTTCATATGATGAGGACTTAGCAAATTATACATAGGATGGGAGTGACATAAATCATATTTATTTCTATGATGACTAGGAAATTTATATATAGAGTTATGATTGAAGCAAGAGGATATTATTTCCATTTGGAAGATGAGATTTCTATTTACCATTTGAGTTATATATTAAGGGTGTTTAGAATTAGTTTTCGTAAGTGTTAATATACTAAGATATGCATGGTTGTTAAATTGGGGATTCTAGATTGAAGTTTAGTTGATTCCTTTATTGAAGATGATGGTTTACATTTATTGCGATTAATAGTTATTGTAGGTTTATATAGATTTAAAGTGTTTAAGAGCCTTAATGTGTCTTTATTTTGTAAAACATGTGGTAGGTTATGACATCTTGAGTTTTAAGAACTTTCCAATGTCTTAATATTGAGGTGCTGCTTGAAAAAACGCTCTGATCTCATAGAATGCTAGCTACTCCTATTAATTATCTTAGACTAATTTTATAGAGAAATTCTCTCGCTTCTATTATTATTGATAGTATGAACGTATTCATACAAATTTACTCTTTCCTAAAACAGATATATGTGGCAAACAGCATAAAGGGAAATAAAATAACATCCCGTTTATTTTTTTTTCTTCTAGAATCTCTTTCATTCTTTTTAGAAATATTTCTTACTTTGGAGTATACAAATTTCTGGTAGGATTTGGGTTTTGTACATACCGTTCTCAAATATTTGAGTCGGATGAGAGACATATAAAAATCCTTTTCAAGTCTAGTACTTGAATCACCCCTACAAACTTCTATAAGAAGTCCAATGTTGCCTTAGATTTAACCTATCGATGAATATAGTCTCGCAGCTCATATCAACGACTACTATGCTCGTATAAAACTAAATATGATGAGTCTAGACAATTAATATTATATACATATATATATATATATATATATATATTAATAATGTGGATATATATAATTTTCCTAATAAAAATTACATTCATTATGTAAACATTGACAATTTTGTGAATTTGTAAGTTTGTATGAACCATGGACTACAATGAATGGAATCCTTATATTATATAAAGATTTACTCTACCGATGCGCCTCGTGATCCCTCAAGTGGGAACCTTATTTGAAATGTGGATCGGAATCTTTATATTAGATAATGTCCTAAAGAATCACTACTATCCTTACTTTAGAATTTCATGGAAAGACTCTTGCAGTGATCACCCTCGAAAAGAGAGAGCTTTACTATTTTCTTTTATTTCTTTTGTAATTATAGCTAGGTTTTCGCATAAGGAAACTTAGACAGTTTGTCCACTTTTTTGAATGAAATAAAGAAAAATTTTATTATATATTTATTATTTTATTTAATTGATGTATAAATAAATAATGAATGAGATAGAGATTAAAAAATAAATTATCTGTTATACTTATAAACTCCCTAATATTATCTACTTTTAGTAGTTGATATAGATTTAATATAATACAACTTATGATAATAGAGTATTTATGAAAAATATGATAAATGAGATATTGAATAGCAATTAATGAGTTGGAGACTATTTAAAATTTTGGGTAATAGTAATTTATTGGAATTGACTATTTGATATTTAAAATTCAATTGAATACCATAATAGCAATTTTATATGAAATAAGCAAAACATGAAATAAGAAAAGGAAATAATCATTCTCTTAAGACAACATGTAGAGAGTGTTACATCCTTTATAGAAAAGGCTGCAAGATTTTTTCTAAGGTACCTCATAAAATATAGAATTTGATTAAAACTTGGTATGAATAAACATGATTTTTGATATATATTGACCGTGTCCGATCTTTAAATAAAATATGAATTCGGTATTGTATAAAAAATCTTTAAATATATGTAATGCATGTATATTAAGCTGAAACCTTTTCATTCAACTCTATATCTTTTAAAATAAAGAACATAACATTTTTTTTTTCAATAACTACAACGGATGAGGAGGTATTTGAATCTAGTTCATCAATCCGATCGATTTATACCAATAGATTACAAGATTATTTGTATACTTATTTCCCATTTGTATGGCTTCATTTTTGCGTTTATGCACTCCATTGCATACATGTTTACAGTTTTCACACACGTCTTTCCCACCCACTCCTAAGTCATGTTTACAGTTTTCAAGAATCGCATTGCTCTCTTTCCTCAGTCAAAACGCATCCACAGTTGCTCATATTTCCTCGCCGCACTCTCTCCACCGTTTTAAATCAAGCAAAACATATATTCAATTTTCAATAGCTAAATAGTCATTCCTACGAGTCTTTGCTGTAAATTCAAGGAAAGCCCAAAGATTGTAAGTGTGACATAAGACCTCAATCAGACTTTAGGTCTTCTTTGCATGAAATCGATGGAATCGAGAAGTCATACGTTTGCACTCATGACACGCATTTGGTGACTTTTATAGAGAACAATCTTTATCACTTTTTTTTTTTTTTTAATTTAGCTTCCTTATCCATATGTACACAGAATTTGTTAGATTAGACATAAGTTCTTGGCTTTGTATTCATTTGATTAACTGACGATTAGAACAACAGTTATCATGTATGCACATATGTTATTCGATTCTTTCTTTTCCTCCTCTAACTACTGTGAAATCAAGAAAACCAAGTTCACATTATACACAATTCATACCATACAGTTGGTAATTTTAATTAAATTTTCGCTTTCTTATAAATCATGATTATGGGTTTTGGATGCGAAGATTTTGCTTTCATATCCATGTGCAGATAAATTTTGTTAGATGAGAATAACTTTTTGATTTTGACTTCATTTGATTAAATGGCGATCATTTTAATAAATAATAATTTTGTTTAATAAATATTTGACTATTTATGACATCCATTATTCAATTTCTTTTTTCCTTCTCTAACTACAGAATAAAATGGGTATTCTTTTATACTCTCTCTCTCTGTATAAATGTATCTCTTTTCATTTTGTCATATCCTTTATGCGCATGTTTTCATAACCCTATCTTTATTTGCTTTTAATTTGACTTCTCAATTATAGTGATACTCTATTATAGAAATGCAAGTAGTTTTTACTAGAGCTGGTAATTGCGGGGCGAGTCTGTGGGTTGACCCACCCTGCCCGCAAAAAAATGCGAGGCGGGCAAAAAAATTTGACCCGCTGAAGCTGTGGGCTATTTTGGCCCGCGCCCGCTTGACCCATGGGGCGGGGTGGGCAGTTCCCACGGGCACGGGTTAGCCCGCCGAGGCGCTGGCCCGAAAAAAAAAAAAATTTGTGCTAGAGCTAGACTGACGAGTGACGAGTGACGAATGACGATGAGACAACACCGACGCCACCACTGACTGAAGTGACGAGATAGGACTGCACCACAGGAAGAACACTCTGCACTCCACATCTCGACAACACCATCCACACTCCGCACTCCACAGCACTCAGCAGGTAGCACACACTCGGCACCACGTACGCAGCAGCACTGGCAGCAGCCCATACCCTACGCCCACAGTCCACACCCACCCAGACGATCACACTCAGTCACTCACACAGTCACAAACCACCTCACACACTCACACAGTCACACCTCACACTTTGTTGGCCGTCGTCCGTCGTCTGTTGTCCTCGACTCCACACTTACAGTCACCTCACAGACTAGAGACAACCGACAGCACAGTCCTTGTCATCTTCCACTTCCACCTCACAGACCAGAGTGTAGACATAAACATGAGAGAGGAGATACTCACCAGCTTTAGCTCACAGTGACAGTGACAGTTGTTGTCCGCCTCCACTCCGTTGACCGCCGACCGCCTGTTAGATGTCGTTAATTAAGGTAAAGCAATAGTCTATTGTCCTTTTACTTATTGGAGAGTAGGGTGTCATGTGGTCGTGTGGGGTGACGTCGGTGGCTTGGAGAGTGGTATGGTGCGGTGCGTGTAGTGTGGTAGTGTGGGGTCAAGGGTGGGGGTGACGCTGGTGGTGTTGGCTTGGAGAATGGAGAGTGTGGTGTGGCCGTGTGGGGTGGGCGTGACGCTAGTGGCGGTGACTTAGAGAATGGAGAGTGTGTTGTGGTGTGGCCGTGTGGGGGTGGGGGTGACGTCGGTGGCGGTGGCTTGGAGACTGGAGATTGGAGAGTGTGGTGTGGTGTAGCCGTGTGGGGTGATGGCAATCCAATGGAGAGTGTGGTGTGGCCATGTGGAGTGACAGGACGGTGGTCCAATGGAGAGTGTGGTTTGGTTGTGGTGTAGTATAGTGTGGCCGTATGGGGTGAGGGTGACACCGGTGGCTTGGAGCGTATAGTGTGGCTGTCGGTTGTAGCTTGGATGGTGTGGGGGTGTGGTGTGGTGTGGCCGTGTGGTTATCGGTTGTGGCTTGGATGACGCCAATGCGGTGGCCGGTGGAGATGTAGAGTGACTATATTTAATTATTTATATTTTATAAATAAATGTACTACTACTAATAACATTTTCTATATTTACAGAATGGATCCTCTAAGTAATGAGCCTGCAATGGAACCTATTAATGTGGATGATGTGTCTGAAGTCGGTGGGCATAACAATAATCTACAACCAGGATCTTCTTAATCTGAAGAACATGCAGGTAAGAAGGCTCGAGTAGGTAGCTCTTCTTCTCAGGTTTGGGAAATATTTACAAAAATTGGTATTGGGAAGGATGGTGAACATAGGGCTAAGTGTAAAGCATGTGGGGAGGAATATGTTATTGGAACACATTCACATGGAACTTCATCTTTACGTCGACATATAGAGAAGTGTTGTTTGAGTCAAATTCCTAGATATCATGATGTTGGTGATGTGATAATTGATCATGCTGGCAAGTTAAGATCAAGAAAACCAGATCCTAAATTTGCTCGTGAGGTAATGGCTATGGCTATTATTGAACATGATCTGCTATTTTCATTTGTTGAGTATAGGGGAATTACACAGTTCATAAGGCTATATAATCCTAATTATAAGCCAATTAGTAGAAAAACTGCTATATCAGATGTTTGGAATTTATATTTGACTCAAAAGGAGACTTTGGGACAAATTTTGCAAAAAATTCCAAGGAAAGTATGTTTGACTTCTGATGTATGGACTGCTTCTACTAGTGAGGGATATATTTGTTTGACTGGACATTATGTGGATGACAATTGGAAATTGAATAATAAAATTCTTGCTTTTTCTAAAATGCTCCCTCCTCACTCAGGGTTTGAGTTATTGAAAAAAGTATTTGAATTTTTGAAAGATTGGGGCATAGATAGGAAGATATTCTCCCTTACATTGGATAATGCATCTGCAAATGATTGTATGCAAGATTTTCTGAAAGAGCAATTGAACTTACAACATAGTTTGTTATGTGGTGGTGAGTTTTTTCATATTAGATGTTGTGTTCATATTCTTCATTTGATTGTTAAAGAAGGATTGACTGTAAGTAGTGAAGCATTGTATAAAGTAAGGGAAAGTGTGAAGTATGTAAAGGGTTCTAAGAGTAGACTGAAACACTTTTTGGAGTATGTTGAACAGGTTGGCAACATTGATACGAATGTTGGTTTGCGTTTGGATGTAACTACTAGATGGAATTCCACTTATCTTATGCTTGATAGCGCACTTAAGTATCGACGTGCTTTTTCTTGCTTTCAATTGAATGATCATCATTATAAATATTGTCCAACCATTGATGAGTGGGAAAGAGCAGAAAAGATATGCAAGTTTCTTAGCCCGTTTCATAGTATCACCAATTTGATGTTAGGGTCATCATATCCAACATCAAACCACTGTTTTTTGCAAGTATGGAGGATTGAATGTTTGCTGAATGAAAATTTAAGTAGTGAAGATCATGTCATAAGGGAGATGTCTATTAGAATGAAACAAAAGTTCGATAAGTAGTGGAGTGATTATAGTGTTATCCTTGCACTTGGAGCAATCTTTGATCCTCGAATGAAGTTTGATTTTTTGAACTTCTGTTTTAATAAACTTAATCCCCTCACTTGTGAAGAGAAGTTGGCTCACATAAAAAGCAAGTTATATAAACTTTATGGAGAATATGAGAAGAGCAAAACATATCACATATCTAGAACTAGAAGCAATCAAGTTGAATCATCTTCTCAGACACAAGACACATCTGGAGGTAGCAGCAATAAAGGAGCAGCAACACATAGAGTTGGGAAGGGCTTGGAGATTGATTTTGCTACATTAGTGGTAAGTTTAATAATTTTTTATTTTCTCAATTATTTTTTTTTCGTAATATATATTAGTATTTAATTAATTTTTTTTTTAATAATGTAGGAATTCCGATACCGTCAAGCAGAAGTACAAAGTTGTGGTAAATCTTCTTTGGATATTTATCTAGATGAGCTAGTAATGGATATAGACTTCTACTCAGAATTGGATGTGTTACAACATTGGAAGAGTCAAAGCCAGAGATATCTTGATTTATCTATCATGGCTTCTGATGTGCTTAGCATTCCAATTATTACTATAGCGTCAGAGTCAGCTTTCAGTATCGGTGCTCGTGTACTTAATAAGTATCGCAATTCTATACTTTCAGCCAATGTAGAAGCTCTAATTTGTACACGAAATTGGTTACAAGGATTTGCATGTGAAGGTAATTTTTTTTTGTTCTGTTACTAATATTTTCTTTTAACGTATTGTTTCAAGCATTTATCGTCTAATTTAATTATATGTGTAATCTCATAAATTGTAGTTCAAGAAGAAGACAATGGGAGTGTGGGTGGGAGTGTGACTAATTCATCAAAAGGAGACTCCAATTTAGTTATTGATGATTATAATAGTGATGATTGATTTATATATGTAATTTTATCTGCTTCATTATTGTATTTGTTTTCCTATATAATTAGTGAAAACTGAAAAGTACTTTATAATAATTGCTTGATTATTGTTTTAGGTTGTTTTCTTTTCTATCGTATGAGAATGAGATTTAAGAGTAAGTACGTATAAATCGAAGTTGTATAAGGAAAGTGAATGGAAAAATTGAGCGATTGTAATTTGCAAATTTGCAATGTACCTAGTTTATTTAGATGTGAGAATTGGGAAACACTAATTTAAATAATTTTTAATAGTTTTTTTCCTAACATATGTAATATAAATTATATTTGCAAAGGAAAAACAAAAAATTTCACTTAACATGTCCTATTTTTAATTTTTTACATAATACACTTTAAAATCTAAATAAATAATTTTTTTTTTGTGGATCTTCATGAGTCAGCCCGCATTGGCCCGTGGAACGGGGCGGGTCAATTTTGCTGACTCGCCATACTTGCTGGCCATTGCGGGCTAGCCCGCGACGACCCACGGGTTGGTGTGGGTCGGGGTGGGCCGGCCCATTTGACCCGCATTACTGGGTCTAACCAAAACTGCTTTACACATTTGAGGAATCGAATTGAACTATATTATAAAAGAACTGCAATTTATTGTTTGGTTTGGTTCGGTTCGGTAAATACCTCTAAGTAAGGTGTAAATAAAGTAAGATTTCTTGTAAACTATTTGAGTTTGACTTAATATCTTTTAATTTGATTTAATTATAGTCAAGCTAAGCTTGAATTTGAGCTATTAATAAGTCGGATTCAAACTTAACTACTTTACTAATAAACCTGCTAACCTAATCAAACTCCAACAAGATTTAAGCAATAATGAGTCATGTCAAATTGAAGTTGAATTCAAGCTTTAACATAGGTTTGCTTAAAAGGAATACAGTTTGCTCTAAATTAATCAAGCTACAAGGAACTATTGGAGTCGATTTTGGACTTGTTAAGTAATACATCGAGCTAAGATATAGCTTGTTACATTGCATTTGGAGCCATACTCAAACTTATCGGTAGCAGTTTGAACTGAGCTCAAGCTAAGAATTTCAAGCTACATTGAATTCAAGCACAGCTTGAGCAATGGATTCTTAAACTGAGTTTAGGTTATCTCAGCATTTTTTGACTCATTTCATTTTTTTTTTCTTCTCCGGTACTCATGAGAAGCCAAAGCTGTTATTTGATTATAGCTGTAATCCCAAGTTTTTACAGATCTCATTGTCCAAAAGTTGGCGCACGTATTAGAGAACAATCTTGCAATTTTTGAAGTGTAATCGCAGGAATTAAAATAAAAGGAGAGAAATTAAGATCATCTTCTTTGTGATAAGTTGCTTTGAACGTTGGATGGCACGTGAATGTTAAACATACTATTTTGGAATTTTACGCTGTTGAGTGAAGTCATATGGAACTTCTAAAGAGAAAACAGAGAATCATGGTGTTGGAAGCGTGAGCCAAAGGTAATGCCTACACAGTACGTACAAAGCAAGAAGCATGCCGACTTTTACAGGAAAAAGGAATATGACCTTGTATTGCTCCCATTCGGCTTAAATTAAGGCCGAGTACGTGGAGTCCTTTCGAGCAACCCAATTTACCTTTAAACTTGATATCTTTGATGGGCCACCAGTTGCGTCTCCCATTCAAAGAAATGGATTTTGTGTAATACGTATCATCATTTCGAGAGGGATTTCGAGTCAAGTATTCTGTAAGGTTTTATTAGCATCGTTAGCGCTTGCCTAATAATTTCTTCTTTTAATGGCTGCTGCCAGTCTCTTGTTTCTTGAACACTGGCTTACTGAACAACTTTTCATGAAGGTTTCTTTATCTTCCGACATCTTCGATTACCCTTCCACTTTAGCTAGAGTTTGTGGTAGACTTCATGGTGATTCGACCTTGGATCATGATATCATTGCGGGATTTTCTTTCGAAGATTCTCATGGATTGGATGGGATGTGCATGCACCATCCCTTACGACAAATTACTCCGATCTCATACCAATATTGCTTGGCATGGCATTCCTACTCCGGAACCAATGAATTTGGCTGGGGAATCCTGCGCCAGGCTCACTTTATTTTTGCTCGAGTACTTCTTCAATTTCTATAATCCCGGCTTCTTGGGCTTGGTCACGAGCTTACTAAAAAAAGGAATCACATGTACAACATAAAAAGTGAAGAAGAGCCTTTAAATTACTACTTGACTTTTATGCGTATGATCAATTTAGTACCCTCGGATTCGTATAATAGATCAAATTATTGTACTCTTTGGACAAATATATATAGGACAAGCAATACTAGGAATTTAAAAAGCAGACTATGAATGAAGACACGAAATTAAAGGGCATGGCCAATACATGGGACTCATAAATCATTATACAATAGTAAGTCCATGTATTGGGGAACAATGTTCCACTTTATTTTTTCTCTTAAAGTGTACTGGGAGGACAAAGCGAAAGGCAGAAATTCAGAGAATCTCTTTGCGATAAGTTGCCTTGGACATGAGATCGCATGTGAATATGAGACATTTTATATTGGAGGTTGTGGCCATTGTGTGACGTCTTATGGGAGACACCGTGAATGGATCAATGATGTGTAAGTATTAATAAAATTTTAATATATAAAAACATAAATAATAATTTTTTATAAAATACCTATTTTTACTATTATGTGTTAAAAATTTTATTAAAATCGGTACACCATTAACCTTAATATGTGATATATTAATATTAATAAATCTATTTTTCAAGACAAGGGGCCATTTGTGTGTTGGAGTTGTTGTGGTTTATATTTGTTATATTTATAGTTATTTTGTGTGTGTGAGTATGCATGTGTTTTTCTTTTTCTTTTTCTTTTTCTTTTTCTTTCTTTTTTAAATTGAATCATTAAGCTAGTATTCATTGAAATGTATTTTTCACGATAATATTGATTTACTACAATTTGAATATTGTAAACTCTAGATATAAATAATTTTAATCTTTTAAATTAGAATAGTTGACAATAAATAGATTTCACAAAGTATTGTGCACACTATAGATTTTGTAAGATGTAGATTTCATGATGATTTAAAGAGGTCATGGGGTAAGTGATGTAGGACAAGGAGATGAATTGTTCAAATACCAAATTTGATTTAGGATAAGGAGATGAATTGCTTTGCTACTAATTTGATGTATGGCTACAGGACTTAAAAATATTAAAGGAATGGAATACTATGAAAAAAAATACAAAAGTAAAATAAAATATTTTTTTTTTAAAATTATGAACAGTAAACTTAAAAAAAGAGAGGATATATCTAGCAATCTTACACCACTAGAATTAGATGATGGCTTCATACCTTTGATGATTTATATAGCTTCATACCACATGATGACTGGGGTTAGGTCGAACTTTAGGCACAAATTGGATCATCAATTGGGCTGATGATGCCAATAGAATTCCTAGCACATGTAGCTAGCCATGGTGATTGCTTAGGATTGAGGAAGTGTTGGTAGGCTTTGTCAGAGCGAGACATGTGCGGTAGATGTGGTGGTGTTGCAGTAGGTTGAGGCGATGGTTGCTTGAAGTTTTGGTCATTGGTTGAGGGGGTTTGGTAGGAAGTGTTTAAGGTGGTTTTGGGCGTTTTGAAGTAATTGAAACATGTGGCTAGAGGTTTTGATCGATGACAAACACGATTGTGTGCTTAGTTTTGAGCTAGGTGTGGTGGTGATATTCGATAGAAATTAGAGAGAGAAATTGAAACCTTTAGAGAGAGAGAGAGCTTCAAAAATGTTTATGGAAGAAGGAATTAGTGAATGTCTATCCTCCAATGGGTAGTAAGGGCTCGTATTTATACTTGTTGAGTTTGAGTTGAGCTTGGAAAGTCTTCAATGACTCAATTTGGCATAATTCGATGGGGAAGAAGATGCTTGGGATATTCCTCTAGTTGAAGGTGAGTGGTGAGCTTTGAGGGATTTGGTGAGTGGGAATGTGTTGTGTGTGGCTTGAACTTAAATGCTTAGATGAGAAGAAGCCTCAATTTTTGCTTTGTTATTTTGGATTTACAATTGGTATGTCCTTTGGATGAAATTGTTTTCCACTTTTGAGATTCGATTTGATGGTTTAAATGAATGAATTGAGTCATGTTCTTGTGCTCCATTCATAGTATCTTACGTCGACTACTTGATTCCACCATAATTTTAGGTGGAAACATGTGAACGATACAAAAGAATGAGCTCAAAGGACAACAAAATCATGAGTTCAACCCATATTTTCTATTCTGAAAAAAAAAAAAAAAAAGAAGAAGTGCTTATGAGCACATGGGGACTTGATCTTGGGTCTTCCATGTGTTATATGTGTGTGTTTTCTAATGGGCTATTTAGCTTATGCCTTTTCATGATATATAATTAAAATTTATTTCAGGCTTCCAATTAGCTTGAGTCAATTTCAAACATCAAATTTGTTATGGGTTGAATCGAGTCCTCAATCAATAGGCTTAGTATTATTTTGCTACTATTATCATTTTTTTATAATCAAAATTCTAAGAATGAGCAAAAATAGGGTGCTTACAACACACACAAACACACACACATACATATATCATTTTGCATATTGAATTGGCTTGGTATATGATTCTATTACAAAAGGTAAAACAAAAGCTCAAAACATATTTATACTAGTTTTAATAAAATGGAATATTATGAAAAAAAAAGTATGAACAAATATGCAAGTAAGGTAATATATATATATATATATATAAAATGAATGATAAACTTAAGAAAGTATATATCTAACAGTTTAACACCACTAGATTTAAATAATGATCTCATACCACACGATGATCTATAGGCATAACAAAACCTAATATCCTAGGAAACTAATTTTAGAGGAAACTAGAAAATAAAATATTTGGCATCTTAAAAAAATAAGATACTAATCAACCTAAATGCTAAAATAAGAAATTAAATCTAATAAAATGAAAGATAATAATAAAATTACCTCTACCCTACATAACATAAAATAAAATAAAATCTATGTTCTTCTCTTATTTTGCATCGTTTACCAAATTTGATTTAGGACAGTGGAAGTGAAATATATTAAAGGAATGGAATACTATGGGAAAAAAAGTATGAAAATAAATACAAAAGTAAGATAATATATTTTTTTAATGCTAAATGAATGATAAACCTAAAAAATGATATATCTAGCAACCTCATACCACGAGATGTAGATGATGACCTCGCACTACATGATGATCTATAATGAATTACACCATTAAGGAGAAAGAAAAGGCATCACATCAATTCATAAAATAATTTTATTCAATATCAAGTAACTCTCCCTTTAATTGATTATGATATTTGCCTATTTGTAGGCATCTTAAGAAACTAATTTTAGAGGAAAATAGAAAATATATGATTTGGCATCTTAAAAAATAAGGTACTAATCTACCTAAAT
Source organism: Laguncularia racemosa (assembly GCA_037954665.1). Lineage (NCBI taxonomy): Eukaryota > Viridiplantae > Streptophyta > Magnoliopsida > Myrtales > Combretaceae > Laguncularia > Laguncularia racemosa. Next base: position 3,750,396 of record JBBMOL010000003.1, on the reverse strand, counting down.
CCTAAAATGAGAAATTAAATCTAATCAAATAAAAGATAATAGTAAAATTATATCTACTTTAGATAATAAAAAATAAAATAAGATCTACTTTCTTCTCTTTCCACAACAGTATGTTTCCATTCCAATTTTTTAGAGACACATAATTATAGGAAAAAGAAAAAAAGAAGAAGAAGAAGGTAATTTTGGTTGTAAATTAGTAGGGATGAATAGGTAACTCTATTGAGAACCGTACCCTACTTTACCATGTTTGAACAAGAAGGTACCAAGTAAGCATTGAAAGTCAAAAGCTAAGCTCTAAAGATAATTTTCTAGATCATGCTTTCATGGGATAGGATATGGGTATAGTATTTTCATACCTTGTATTAATCTTATAACCTATACTCTAAGGTAGACATATTATAGGATTATAGTACTTTGTCCATAACCTGTAAATATTACTAATTGATAGTATTAAATATAATACATTTTTAATATTTATTTATTTTCTTATATCAATTTTATTATTTTATTCTATATTTCATACTTAGTAACTTTTTATTTCAACATTTTCATTATTTTGTAAAGACATGCTCCATTATTAAAGATGCTTTAGATATTGATTGAAGTGAAGTGACAAATTACATTATGCAAATATGTGGATGTTGATTAAGTTGAAATTATTTGAAGCTTTATTTCCCTTTGTCATATTATGATTGTTTTATATTGAATGTGCTTGTATATGTAAGCTTACCACAATGAATTTGATGTTATTATTTATTTAAACAAGTGATCTAAATTTTATGATGGATTCTAATTTTTTTATAGTATCTTATGATAAATTGATGAATGTAGTAGTTATAAAATCATAGGAACATTTATAGGTCACCAGAAAATTCCCCTACATAATTTAATACATCTAAAATGTAATAGAAAAATTTAAAGGTTTTACTAGGTACCATATACCTTGTAAGTTCTACAGGATATAGGTTTCGTGGTTTTTGAATATTATATCAAATGTTTTGGTTCTGAAATTTAAAAACATATACTTATAGAATATGGGACAAGTAAGGTCTCATACCTTATCTATTTACAAATTAGTATTTCTTCTTCATGAGTAATTGTTGCAAGTGCCAATTTGTTATAGTAATTCAATTTTTAGCAAGTGCCTATTGCAACACTTTTTTCTTCTTATAGCAATAACTTGTATATCGATGTTACTTTATAATTTTGCAATATAGATTATTGGAAAATGAGCTTTACTATTATAGTAAGCCCAACACTTTCAATGATGTTAGCAAGTGATGGCAATTTGAACGTGTTGGAGTATTGCATTAGCAAAATTATTTTTTGGCAATTTTTTTATATTGCAAAATATAAAATTTGTCCTAATATATAAGTGTTGAGCTTGAATTTTCACTTTCTTTTTTATTTTTCTTTTTCTAATTCATACTAAATCCTATCCATTTAATATAAATAGTTCAACTAAAAATTAAGGAAAACATGTTTTGGAAAATATTTTTTTCCAAAAAAATGGAGTTGCTAATGGTTAAATAAATAAATAAAAATAGTTAAAATTTCATGGGCAAAATGTTTTACTAATATTTGATTTGAGGTTTAGAGGCATTATGTTTAAAGCCTTTAAGCTACCAAGTAAGGTTTTTAGATAAAAGTGTTTAATTAGTTTCTTAAGTTTGACATTACTACCTTTAGGAAATAAAAGGAATTGCTATTTTCTATAATTTTTTTATTTTATTATTTTTTTTGAAAAAGAATTTTATTTTTTTAGGAAAATTGCATTTTCTATCTTTTAGGGATTTTTTTTTTATGTTTTTAAGGAGAAATTTTTTTTGTTTTTGTGGTTGCAATGGAGATGCTTATATACTCGATATTCAAGATTGATCAAACTATTAGTAATTCATTTTTCCTATAAAATTTAGTGGGTTGGTACTTTTTAGATTTAAGAAAATTCTTCCAGTTAATTTTTTGCCATTATATTTATTTATATGTTTGAAAAAAGAAAAATTTTTCCTTTTTTTTTAATATGGTGATGGTATATACCATGATACCTAATGACTACACAAGTTATTATTGTTATTTAGAAAATAAAGGCCACTTTGTTTCCTTTTTCAATTTGAAAAAAAAAAACCTCTTTTTTTTTTTCAATCTCAATTAAAACCTTAATAGAACAAATCTTTTTGATTTTTTTATTCATTGAAAATTTAACATAATAAATAAATATTTAAATTATAAATAAATAACTAATGTACTAGAGTGAGACATTAAGTTGGATGCAAATCAAAGCATAGATATGGTTGATTTTTAGGTCAAAGTTGTATCGGTTTAGGTCATGCATTAGGTTAAACCTATAAGAAGGAGTAGGGGTAGTGTTGGTGTTTATTGGTTGCTTGTGGTGGTTGTTAAGGAGTAGGAGGCTATTGGTCTAAGGTTTTGAGGGGCAATGAATCCAATGGTGGTAGTGGTTTGCTTCTAGGAGGTGGTGATAGTGGTGTTTCAAAAATTAAAGGTTCTATTGACTATTAACCCTTCAATCTTGAACCAATTAAAATGAAGTGAGCAATAATATTTGGCTATTCTATGAGAATTCAACCTATATTATTGATTCAAACCCATCTTATGCTTCAAAATTGCCTAGAATTGAAGGAATTTAGAGAGAAAAAATAATGGGCTCGATTAGGGTTTTAACAAGAAAGATTATAACTTTTAATGGTTTCAAATGAATTCAAATGTGTTTTTCTTATGCTTTGATGTTAACAAAGTGTGTTATTTATAGCCATACCTTTGAATTCGTGGATGATATCATATTGCCATGGATGAACTTAAGTTTAAATTTAGAGTTTCCCCAAGTTTTTTTTGTATATGTTTAATTATAATCCAATGGCTTTTAATACGAGTTTTTAGATATGATAAGTTCCAATTTTTTATTACATTCATTTTGGATTGATCAATAAAAAACAGATTGAGATGGATTAAAAATAGACGAGGTTTACGTGAGAAGGCTAGTGAGGTGGAGAAGACGTGATCGAATGTGTAAGTATGTAAATAGGACACAGATACTGATAACATGTAGAATTTTACAACTTTGCCTAACTTAAATGTCACACTCATGCACAATTTAAGAGTAATTTTAATCAATTTTAGGCGAAAAGTTATAGTTATGCAAAAATGGACCAACTAGACTTGCTAAGTTGATGAAAAAGGATCACATTTATTATATGAAAAATACTAAATTTCAACATTTTGTGCTTGTGCAAGGGGGACTACCATGCTACTATTCAAATGGTAGCCCCCACTGATCGATCGAGTGGAAGCATAATAGGAAAGTAAGGATTTTATCCTTACTAACCAGTCAGTAGAGAAACTATTGTTCAGTTAGTAGATCCTCAAGCATCAAAAGGCTACCGTTCTCTCCATTGATCAATTGCTTGTAAGGATACCAAAATTTTCTTATTGAGGCAAGTCTCTATTCTATCAACTGGTTGCCACCATCAACTAATTGATCGATAGCTTAAACCCCAATTGAGGCTTTTAAGCTAAAATGCACCATTTACTTACAACACAATGAGCAACTAATGACACGTGTCTCCTAATTGGTTGGTAAGCATACTATTGATTGAATGGTAGAGCACTGATATAAAAATTTGTAGAATCCTTGAGAAAAGAGGAATAAGCCATTTGGTAGAGTATAGTTTAAGGTTTTTCTCTCTAATTTTCTTAGGGTTTAAAGTAGAATAGGATAATCGAGTGTAGTTTTAGCAACTTTCTTGTAGTTTTGAAGATCCAGAGTGTGATTTAGAATGGATTCTTCAAGGATTTTTTTTTAAAATTTTTATTACTTGTTATCTTCCACCCAATTATATCTAAACTTTACTTAATGTGATTTTTTATTAAATTTCTATTTGTTCTTGTTGTTATAATGTTTAATACCCGTTGCTAAGTTGTTTTTAGTGGGTTTAATGTATTATTGATGATAGATAATGCATGAACGATGTATATTTGCTAAATGGGTATATGTTTGAATGGTGTTTTGGTATAATTGTTTTTGTAAATTTACTAAAATTGTAATTGACCTTGGATTTTTGTAAATGAGATTCTTCGATTACCTTGACTAGGGTTGGGTTTTGTTAGAATAACTAGAGTACTGTTTTCAAACCATGAGTGACATCAAGTTTGACTAAAACACTTGAGCTCACGTGCTTTATGTGATCGGAAACATGGATTATTCAACTTGACTATACTTAATGCATATTTGTAATTAGAGTATTCAATTAGTGACAGTAGTTAAATGTTTACCTAATCTTATAAGATATTCACCCTTGATCGAGGAATTTGGTATAAAGAGAGTGTCATTGCCCTTGATCGAGTTGAGTTCTAATGAGTTTGGTCAATATCAATCCAAATACTATCCAATTTAGTCTTATTACATCAATTGCATTAGAAATAAGAGGATACGATACACTAAGCTTACAATTTTGTGATTTGTGTTTTCTTGTTAGTATAGTTTGCCTTATTTTCAAAGTTGCAAGAACTTTATTTTGTATAACATAGATTAGAGTAGTAAACGATAGTCTAGTACTTAGCTATAGTCCTTTCTTCCTAGAGAGACTCCACATGGTGAATACCTACTGGTTTATTACTGCATACAATTCAATACACTAGTTAGTTAGGTATACTGTTAAAAGATATATTTTGAAACTATTTTCATGAGCGATACCAACGTATGTCAATGCTATTGTAGGAAAAAGGGAGAAAAAAAAAATGAGCCATGCTAGGATTGAACCCAAGTTGCACATGTGAAGGGGTATAGTCTAATTGATAGGCTATAGCTTGGTTCATGGTTTCAATCAAATCCATATAATACTTAGACCTTTCATTTGGGCTGATTTTAAGCCTAAATTGATTTTTAGATTGAGAATTGGCCTAGACTTGATCGGTTCCCCAAAAATTAATTTTACACCATGTATGATAAATGATTCTAGTCTGTATATGTCACATCCTAGTACTAGTTGGTAAGTAACACCATTGTCCTTAACCTATTTACCTTCAAATGAAAAAAGAATTATTTATACATAAAAGAGCTTTACATGGGTTTCAACAATTCATTCTTTTTATAATATATATATACACAATTGCTTTCATATCTATACACAAAAACATAGCAAAACTTTATATACAAGTAGCTAACTCCATCTACGCACTCTTAAAAGTATTCCCAACTATCCCTCATATTAAGCTTCATCTCAACTTTAGAATAAAGATATATTCCCTTAGCTCATTGTTGAGCTAAGTGGATAAGCACAAAATAAGCCATCAAGATATCATTAAACAAGTGTATAACCATAAAGCAAATTAAACCAAGTCTAGTCATCCATGTAAAAGATGCGTACCATGCTTATGTACTAGTACCGGTATCTTAGTTTAGCTTAGTTTTCATCTAGTTATTTAATGTCCCAAGCATTTGGATAGATAATCCAAGAACCTAGTTGGCTATAATAAGTAGCTAGGGAGTACGACCCTTAACCTAGCCTAGTTAAATTGACCACTTGATATGGTCATAGAGATTTCGCAATGTGAAACTTTATGCTTCAAACCTAGCTTTTTGAACCAATTACTTTGTTCAACAAATCACAGTTTGGTAAAACTTGACTCATAAATCCTTTTCATGCCATGGCATGAATGTACCAAATAATGCAACAACAAGTTAGGCATAAATATCACATTCTAAATTAAATATAGTACAGTTAATCCATCCTTTAATCAGATTGTCATCATTTTAAGTTTAAAAACTAGACATGGGAGTTCATTTAAGTGAAATCCTAGAAGGTTAATCCATTCCCTAGATTTTCCAATTCATAAGCATATCCTAGTTAACATCACGTAGAAAGAAAGGAAATATTTCCTCTAGAGTAAACACACATTCAGCAACAAGTCATATTCTCAATTATTTAAACATGCAGTTACAATTCAATACATATCCAGACACATTTCAAGTAGACATCCACTCACTAGGGCACAACAATAGTTTGAATCCAATGCTTCAACTTGTGGTTCTTCCTCACGTATCGCACCTAGAAGAGAGATAAACACAATTTTGTAGGTCTACTGTCCAAAAACATGGCAATCCACTTCCTTGGGCATAACAGTATCTTGAATCCTATGCTTCAACCTGTAGTTCTTCCTCACCTATCACGCCTAGAAGAGAGATACACTCAATACTGTAGTCAACCTAGTGCCTAACATTGCCCATGTTAACTAACTACTGTAAGATTTACCGATGTTACATTTCCAATCTTCAAATGGTTGTAATTTCTTCACTTCTAATCAGATTTCAATAACGTTTGTATCACCATGGTCGTCATTTCGAGTATTATTCAAATATGATATGGTGTCACTCTATCTAGATTTACAAAACCTTAGGATTGTTCGTTTCAAGTTACCATTTTAGATCATACGTTGCCAAATTTATGTAATCGACTTGTATTACCTTTAACACTCAACTAATTACTCCAAAAATAACATCTTTCAGAATTGACCAGCAGGTAATAATTACCAAAACACTGATTTCCCAGTATATAATAAAATAATTATCAATAAACTAATTACTAATTATCAAATTTAACTAATATATGGATGAATATTAGGAAATTTCATAATGACTAGTTGATTCTATGAAAATTACTATAAACTCACAAAAATATATACTTTCAGAATTGCCATTCATAAACTTTATATTGGCTTGTTTCCTATATTTATAAAAAATGCATTTTAGGCTTGAAATTATAAATAATTACACAAACAATCAAGTTTATGTGCAACATCAAAGCCATGTGTTCCTAATGTCATTATTAACTTCCAGAAAGTATAAAGTGTTAGGTTCATCAAATAAATTGTCCAAAAGCCAATTATTTCAATAAATCAGTAAAACTATTAGTTTATTCAAAATAATTCTAATAATCAGTAAATATGTAGTTTTTCAAAGTTCTTTTTGCCACAATTAAATAAATGTATTTAGTAAGTTATACACAAAAATCTAGCTTGAAACAACAATATTTGATATTTTGAACATTAAAAACAATTTTTATTAGAACAAGGCACATTCTTAAGGAAGTACTATAAATCATCACAATTTCATCAAAAAAAAAATATTAAATTAAACTACATATAAAATAATCTCTGAATTATTTTTTTCCACAATTAATCTCAAGGATTTAATATTTTTAATAAAATTAGTACCGGGTAGAAAACAAAACAAAATCGTTCGCCAGACTCCGACCACCTCCGACCACCTAAGTGTGTCGGCCCAACTCCCCTCACGGCCAACCTTTGGACCCTAAATGGCCTTAATAGCAAACTCTTAGTTTGCTATCCTAACCAATGCAACCAGGTTGCTCCTTTGTATTTTGTCTTGTTTTTATAGCATATTCACCCACATTTAGAGCATTGCATTGTTATATATATACATATCGAGTACATATGATATACAATTAGAGTTTCTAATAAATAAAGGGTTATATCCTAAAATTACATTTTTATTAAATTAAATTTTGTATAAATTTCATTTGGAGAATCAAACTTTACTAGATTACTTTCTCTAACTTTTTGTAACCTCATAATAAAGTTTAAGCTACATCAGCATACATTTTTCGAAAGCACCAATTCTATCGGTTCTAAACACAAAGGTTCCACAGTATATGTGAAAACAGATTTTCAAAATTAAATAAATTTAATGGGACTTTGAGCACGATTTTCACTAAAATTGATTTTTTCGTAAAAATATCAATTTAAATTCAAATGAGGTATTGTCTAAAGTTGCATTTTACTTAAATTAATATGATTATATATATATGTGTGTGTGTGTGTATGTATGTATATTTTTATAATGAGAAAGCTCAACTAGACTCCAAAAGATTAGTTTTCAATAAAGACAAGTACTTTGAACTGAGAATTCAAAAATTGTCAAATTGTATACGCATATTTTGACACAAAAATCACTTTTGACCATGCAAAATTAATTTATGCCATGAAACTCCAATTTTCCCCTCTTGCAAATACTTTTTGTTCTATTTTCTAATTTTCCATCTTTTGACCTATTTTCTCATTTTTACACCCTTTTGACTTTGTATTTTTTTTTTTTAATTTCTTTTTGCAATTTTTGACTAAAACACGATATTAAAGAGGGAAAAAAAAATGATGTACAACAAGCTATTGCTACAATAAAGAAAAGATTGTTACACGAAATACTTATTAAAAACAAATATTGGTACTATCAACTGAGAACTACAGTAGTAGTTCATAAAAAACCGATAGCTAATGGTCATTATTGCTCATTTTCTTATCGTGTCTAACTTTAGCATAATGATTAATGTGCAAATTCCTTTCCTACCCACCCCATACTCGTTTTTATTAATCATTATTGAATGAATTCCTACATTGCTTGCGATTTCATTACTGGAAATGTTCTTTAGAATAGAAAATATGTTAACTAATGAAATCCAATTCATTTGAACAAACATGTTCAATTAAAGATAATCAGATTTCTCAATCTTTGAATACTTTTTGAGTGTTGGCATTAACAAGTAACGACAGCCACTACACACTCCTGAACTTTTATTATCACCTCCTACTACCTTCCACCATAGAAAATTACTAGATAGCGTGCTTTGAGTAGCTGTTGTAATGTTTGAACAATATAAATACTAAGCAATGATGAATATAATAAAGTTTTTTAAATTGCTTATTATTATTATTTTCTGAGGCAAGCACTCATCGTTGTTCTTGCTAAATAGAATTTGTTTGACCTAATCCCATTAGAGGGTAATGAAGACAAGGCTGAAAATTGGTAATTAAACTCGTATCAAATGAAAATAACGTAAACCTCATTTACGTTCTCTTCTAATATGCTAGAAAATTTGGTGCACGCCCAACTATTATTTGCCACAAATAAAACCTTGCCATTTTGCAAATGATTGAATTGTTAGGTTTAATGGAGATTGTAGTACAATTCCAGCTAAGTAACATATCATCACGAAAACAAGATACTTCAGAATTTTAACTTCTGTATTATTTTAGTCAACCAATGGTGTTGATTCAGTTGGCTAATAGGTTGATCATGAATGAATGCTTTAGCTTAAAATTAGAAGTTGTAATCTTCATAAAGGAACTCTTTGGCTTAGCTAGATTCTCCCACATCTAATAGGGTTAGTGTCATATCTGTATACCTTGTATAGTTTGAATTGGCTACATAAAATTAATTATCTTCGTAAAATTTCTACATTACCATTGACCTAAGAAAAGAGTTTCTTATTCTTGGACAATGTTAGACCTGCTCTTCGAAATGATGAAATGAAAAAAAAAAAAAAAAAAACAGATAGTAGAGGTAAGGTGGGACACATGACCAAAGTTGCTATTGCTATATGACCTACTAGATTGTGGACTTGGAATATGGCCAGATACTTGAAGGCTATAATGCTTTTTATATGATTTTCATATTCCATATTTATTTTTGAGATTTATTTCAATAGTTAGAATATTGTCCTAAATGGTTTTGGTGATTTAGGTTTAATCATTGCGGAGAGTGAGATAAGGAAAGTTCTATTTTCTTAGGTCACTTTCATTCTTAGTTTTTGATACCAAATCTAAAATCAAAAACCTACTTTTGAGAGTTGTGAAGGAATAAAGAGAGGTTTTTCAATCTTTTAGGATCTATTAATAAGAATTCTAAAGAGTTATTTTTATTTATTTAGTACTTTTTATGTTATTATATATATATATATATTATATTATATGTCTTATAAATAATATTAATAAATGTTAATAAACTTTTTTTTTAAGGAATGTAAAGATAAAATAAAGTAATCCTTGAATGAAAGAGTTTTATAAAACATTAACATGTTATCTAAATATTCTGAATAGAAATCCTAGGCATGATTGTCAAAATCGTGATTTTATTTGAAATTAAATAGTATAAAATCATATAAAATCGTATATCTAAACTCATAATTATATTAAAAGTTTATACCTAAATGATTTTTTTTCAAAAAACTTGATAAAATTATAAACTCGTAAGATTATATAATTGACTCGTGATTTTAAAATCCTGATCCTAAGAAGAGTATGGGTGGTCGTATTTATCTCTCAAGCTCAGCATTAATATTGCCTTCTTAAGACACTTATCACCACAGAAAAAAAGAAAAGAAAAGACAATTTCTACGTTTTGAAAAAGCCGACATTGATTTCTTGGCCACGAATAGCTCATAATGTTGACTCCCCGTTTTTATCTGCTTTTTGAAGCCCCCCCGGCCGGCACATTAGGGGTGCTTTTGTTTGCCTCTTTTTTCCAATTCTATAGTTTTTCTTTTTTTTTCCAGAACGGTCCACTTCCACCACTTGGATTGTGAGAATATGAAGTTGCACTCACTCTCATGACTCTTCAGTCTTGAGTTTACCCATTTAAAACTCTTCTTCTTCTCTCTCATTTTCTTGTTTTTTTTTTTTATATATATATATATATATATATATTATTATTAGAAAAGAACAATTTCTATAATTTAGAAAGTGCCATGGCAGGACAACTTTGATACAATCATGTACAAAATCGGTGGAAATAATAAAAAAAGGTTGCTTTTCATATGTAAATATATATATATACGTTGGACATTCAATCTAAACTAATCAATGTAGATTACGAGAAGGGCAATATATTATGGGGTATGGCAGGGTGGGACTTTTGCTAGCTTTTGAAAAGGTAAGCTACGCATCCCTATTTACCCAAAGAACATTTCTTTTGAATTTACAAGATGCTTTTCTAGTCATCAACTTTATGTTTATTACGTTGGATTTTGAACTAGGTTTAGTCGTAGGTAATGATGTATAAATTTTTGGGTGGCTTCTAGTATACGGTTTTTATTCATGTGTTTAAATATTATTCGTATTTGTATGTTATTTATTTAAATATATAATATATTAATATTATTGATTTTTTAATTATAAAATAGGTAAATACATCCTATTATATACATATATATGTATATTATATGTATTTATAGCATAGCTTTTATTTAATCTTTTCACATATAAAATACTTGGATATGTGCAAGAAAAATTGAAGTACGTAGGGATCCAGATTTTCCATTGTCTTAGAATAACTATGGAAATTGAATCTATATTTATAAGACACAGTTTTTTTTTTTTTTTTCTTTTCCCAAGTCAGAATGTTTACGTGTTCATCGAGTTTATCGCCACAATTCATGCTGAAAGTAGCACGCAAGAGACTCCGCAAAATACAGAGAGTTATTGGTGGGGGGTATTACTGCGTGACCACTAGATTTACGAGTTTTATGAGGCTCATCTCTTTGATTCATCAAATAATGGTAGCTAAAAGCACCTTGACAGCAGTGTCCAGCCAGTTGCCACTTTTTTTTTTTTTTTTCACCATTGGATGTTTGATTTTTTAAAATCTTTATTGGCTTTATATATATATATATTCATTCAAATAATGTGATTGCGAAGAGTAAACCGATAAGATGAATATATATAATTATACAATTGCTCTTATTCTAAAATTAAATACCTAATAAATTCCTATAATGTTTAGATTATTCTACCTTTTATTCATTTTTACAAAAATATTAATTAAATTTTTTAATACATAATTTATATATATTAAACCATTTCTTTTAAAAATATGTGAATTTTAATTTTTCAATAATTACCTTCATCATAATTATAAAATAGAAACGGATAAAATAGTTATGTAAATACTACATTTCAAATAGATACATAATAGATATATATCATAGATAGATTAGATACAGACAGAAAGGTTAGGTCATCTTACCCCGTAATTTTTGTGTAGGGGTTATTTTTAATGAATATTCAAAAACATTTATTAAATTTATATACTAATGAATGTAAATTTTTTAAATTCTAATTATACATTTTACTCTAGTGCATCTAAATGATAATTGTAATGGGAGCCCTTACAATCTATGTTAAGATTTCTTTTAGGAAAAGTATAAATTTAGCTTTTCAATGTTTGACCATTAATTCATTGGAATCCTTACTTTTTTTTTTACTTAATTTGAGTCATAAACGTTTTAAAACTCTCATTGTCGAGTTACTTCGTTAAAACTATTGAAAGATCCATAAAGATTTTATTTGTGTTAGATTCACCATAATTAATTATTCAAAACATAGTGTTATTAAATATATTAAATTAAACAACATATAAAAAAAAGAAAAGAAAAAGAATAATTAAAAAAAAAAAAATGAAAGACCCTTTTGGATAGCCGTCCGACCACCCTAAGATCAAGACGGGGCCGTCCAAGGAGAAGGGTCCTACAAATGCACAAATGTTGCAGATGTAAAGTATTGGAATTTATGAAGCAGTGAAATGTAAAGAGTTCTTCTGTTTGAAAAGATTGATGTAAAGCAAGCAGGCAACAGATAAACATATTGAATTCAAGATGGAAAGGCAACCTTTCTTTTTGGTGTAATTGTTGCTTAGTGAGCGTCCATTAGATGAACTTATCGATCTCCAAGATCTTCATTGGAGTTAAGAAATTTTATTGTGGGTTCTATATGGAATTGAGAACCAAATCTGTATTTTATTTTCATTTTCTACATTCAAAAGACACTCGATAATTGCTTCTCGCATTATTAGGTATGATCATTATAATGCATTTTATAGCTCACATTTTCTTTACCAAGTAAAATACCTTACAAATAAGACATTTATTATTATATTATTGAACTATATATATGTAAGTTAAGATAATCTAATGGCATGAATACCGATATTCTAACAGGATGGATCGGGTTTAATTTCTCCCTTCTAACAGTTATAATATTATAATAATTAAAAAATAAAAATAATTAACTTTACTTAATCTATCATATAAGGCATTTACCAATATAACACTCACGCATTGACATTACTTTTTGTAAATGTCAATTAGCTCTTTCCTTCATCTTTTCTTAGTGTAGCAACCTTTCATCTTCTACACTAACTAGTAATTTTATTATAGCTTTTATCTCTTAGAAAATGGGTATTGTGGTATTTAGTTGCATTTTAGACTCATAATAGATATTTTTAAAATCTTTATTACCATAAATATTGAATAGTTATTTATTACTTAAACCTATGAATAGAATTTAATGATACATAAAAGGAATACTTGGATGGAAACATTTCTCACATATTTCTACTCTTTCATCCCATTTTACCCCTAGTTAAAGTAGTCAAATATACACTTTCCTTCCAAATGAACTATAAACCCATCCTCTTTACATATTTAGGTTTATTGGTTCAAGCCGTTGATATGGATACTAAACAAAAATAACTTCCGCTACCATATAGTAAGACTCTTGGGTCTCATATCCATGTGTCCAAATGAAAATAAGGTGAGAAAAGCTTCAATGATGAATTTGATTTCTAATGGATTGAAGATGTTGAAAAGAATCATTTTAGTTCTAAGTTTATTATTATTTTTTTTTTTCAAATTTCCTTGCATTTTCTTTAGACATGGAAGACTAAGAGAAAGATGAAGGAGCTAGGTTGGCTTACATTTTGGAAAAAGCTATTTTAATAAATGAGGTTATATTGATAAATGTAACAATTTGATCTTGAGGAAAAATAATGTGGCATTTATAGCTAAAATGACCATTCATAGCATTTGGTTTGCAACTTTTTGAGGTAACAAAACTTATTGTATCATGTTTGACTTACAAATAAGTTTATACTAGAAAAAAAGTTCCTTTACAATGCGGAATAAATCATAAGATTTTTATCCCTTATATTTTGTTGTATAAAATTGTTAAGACAGGACAAAATAAAATCTTTTAACCAAAATCCTAACCTAATATTTCTTCAATCACCTCCTCCTTACCACCTTATCATTACTATTGCTTTCACTATCACCACCATCATCACCACTTACCAAAACATCATCACCGTGCCACCACTACCACTATTGTTGTCACTAAAGCCATCACCACTACCACCACCATTGCCCTCGCTATCAATACAACACTAGCACCATGTTACCATCAATCACCACTATGTTACTACCACTGATCGCACTATCACCACTACAATACCTTCAACTCCATAATTACCACCTCAAAACCCCATATACTTCCACTACTCCACTAACTTTATGCTACATCACCACACCGCCACCACTATTACAAACACTACATACATTATGTTACTAGTACTTCCATCACACTACACTAGCATTAATATTGTTGCCTTTAATTAGTCACTACCCTATCATTAACATAAATACAACCAATGCACCAATGTATGCTATTGTTACTATAATGGTGCAAGGGTAAGTATTGATAAGTAAATAATGTTGGTTTTGTTCTAGTGGTAGTGGTAGTGGTGGTGGAAGCAATTGTGGTAAGACAGTGATGAAGTGGGACAATACAATGAAAACTAAATATGCGATAACATCAATATTATAACTATCAAAATTGCTTCTAATAGAATACTTGTACATAACTAACAATTTAAAATATTAAAAACATCACCTATGAGAAAATGGGAAAACATGATATAATTATGTTTATTATAATAAACTCGCTCCTATTTATTATACATCTATTCCAAATTTGAATATAACTATTTGGATTAGAGCTATGCAAGTGGGTAAAATGGAAAAACCTATTATAACTCAGTTCAACCCATGAGTTAAATAGATTAGTTTGTTGTGGCTTGCTTAATAAGTGAGATAGAATTTTAGGCTCGACCCACCCTTACTATGAGTCGGTGGGTTAAATGGGCTAACCCATGAACTTATGGCATTTAATTGATTTATAAAATTTGGTGGGTTAAATGAGTTATGTAATATATACATTGTAATATATCTAAATGATAAAAGGGAAAATAATCACTGTAAACTTCTATATATAGTTAGTAATGCATTTACATTTGTATTTTTGTTAATTCAATGCAACTTGGCATGGTGGTTTTCCATTGCTAATCCAATTTATTTGCTTTTATTTTACAATTATATTTTAATAATAATATAGGATTTAAATGGGAACATATAATAACTTTATTCATATAATCAAAGTTTCTTACATAGTTATATGCTAAAAGTAACTAATTATTGTGGAATTTGAAATAAGGTTATATATGAATAATTAATTACTCCTTTGTTCTTTTTTTTTTTTAATTTAATTTTGTAGGTTTGCAAGCCAAGTTGACTCATAGCAAGTAGGCCCACTTTAACATGTAGGTCGAGTAGGGTTAGTTAGGGTAGATCCTTTTTTAAATGAGTTGAAGTTTTCAACTCTAGCTCCTTTTTTTTTGTTGTTGCAAATTATTTGGTTCGACTTACGTGACCTATGCCACTTGCATAACTCTAATTTGGATCCTATAATTGTGCTTTTCATTCCATTGTTATTTACACTTCATATAAGCTTTCAGTTACATTATGTACATATTGTTGTATTAAGTTATAAACTTCATTGTTATGATGAATGAAAGAGGGGAAAAAAAAAAGAAAAAACCTAAAAGAGAAGAACAATGGAAGAATAAAAGGAAAGACAAAGAAAGAGGTTGAGATGAGATGTGTGAGAGTATAATGAGAAGGGGGAGGAGAGAAAGAAATTTACAGTGTCAAATGACCTATAAACCGTAGGGATTGAGGTGGACTTCACAACAATAGCCAACCTCATAAAACCTTAAAGAAAAATGCGTGGACAACATATTTAGTCTATTATGGTGAGTAGCTCACTCTAATAGAATAGATAATATGTTAAATAATAAATAAAGTGCTAGCCACCGTAGCCAATTGAGTAGCAAATGTTTTTTTACCTCAATACTGAAGGTTTCTTGTAGTGTTGGTATATCTAAAATATAAAATATTTACTAAATATGCTTAACAAGTGCTTAAAAGAGCATCCAAATACACTTGTTATATTACTTTGGCCAAAGTACTTATCAATATCATCATCATCAACAACAACACATAATATATTGTAGTAGAGCATCTAGTTCATTTTCTAATTAAGCAAGATAATAAGCATGACTTCAACTAATTCCCAAGGCATGTTCCTTGAAATATCCGTTTCCAAAGGAACTTACATTGGGAAGAAAACTAAAGTGGAAGAAGGAAGTCAGCTGCTAGGGCACAACTGCTCAAGAGAGCAATGAGGGGTACAGCAACCATAAGGGATCTGGACTTGGTCTACACATGCTTTCCCTATCAAAACGGCATTCACTCCCCTTCCTGCGGTTAGTTAAGCCCCCACCTTTCATTTTTCTCTTTAGACATTTCAACTCAAGGATCCAAATATTGAGGAAGTTAGGGTAACTGCTCAAATCCATTTAACCTGGACGTTGATTTATCATTATAATTATAATTAGTAATTATATCCTAATCACATACGTGTGCTATATCCAACCATATTTATTCTGCTAAAGAAAGTAATTAATATTTATATTATTAACTGAATATCAAGGAAAAAAGAGGTACCACCGTTTCTCGGGGGATAAAAAAGGAAAAAAAAAAATTAACCCAATTGGATATGTGATTAGATATAGCAGGACCTAACACAGTTTAATTTTTTTATATATATATATAATTTAATTATCTTATATGTTAAAAAATTAATGAAGGTTATATTAAAAAATAGATATAAAAGCGAATACAACTATAACTTAAGGAATAAGGAATGTTATAGCTTTCGTGGTACCTATCCAATGGTTTTAATAAACCATAAATATCAAATCATGTAAAATAATTATTGTGATAGAAGTTTTACGATGATGGGAGTTTTTTTTTTCTTTTTTTTTTTTTTTTTGGGGGTCCCTTCATTATATCACCACTAGATCGAATTAAATAATATAGGATCGTTTCCTTAAAGTTGGAGGTTCTCTTGAAAAAATAGTTTATTATCCTATGGGTCGTTACAGCAAAAGAAAAGCAGCAGTTTTCAAGACGTGAGGTAGCAAGAAACAAAGTTTATGCTTGGGAATGCTCCCGAAATCCCAAAATTACCCTTCAGAAACGGTAGATTTTTCGGAATATTATAATATAAGGAAACAATTATTTTAATTGATAAAAAAAAAAAAAAGACTGGCCAATGGGTGTGTTTATTAACACCTTTATATGAGGTACCCTAAATTGGACATTTGATAGGAGCCTATTTTATTTATAGGTATAATTGAGGTGGGCATGAATTGGAATTCGTTATTTTATTTATTTATTTGAATAAATACCTACTAAAAAAATTAATATAAAATAAACAACACTAAAGCCATCTACTTTCAGGCCTAAATGAGAATCAAACTTTGAAGTTTCCACAGGAAGATTTTTGTTTTGATTTTTTTTTCCAATAAAAAAAAAAAAAACAAAAATCTTAGTTTGGCTGTGTCTAATGTAATGCAATAAAGGAAGAGGACATTGAGGGTCATTGAAATATTAGGCAAGTAAAAGGTACGAGAATAAATGCAGAAACGGGCAGGAATCGTATGTTACATGTCGCTATTTTCTAACTTCATGGGTACGCTTTAATTAAATTGGATTCATTTATTATTTCGTTTTTCGTTTCTTCATGTACAAAGGATTTGTTACCAAATATGTTCTACACCCACCCACAAATAAATAAACAAATTACATATTTTAATGCATTTACCTTCTACTTAAATATAATAAATTCTTTTAGAAAATTGCACTTTTTACTAAACAAACTTAATAATCGTAGGTCAAACTTACTAATAAAATCCTTCTATTTTGCTTATTGGTAAAAAAAAAAAAAAACAAAAAAAAATCTTTTTCCTTAAATCTAAATTGTATATATCATCACTTGGTGGTGGAATGCTTCTCACCTACTCCTTTTTAGCTCAACCTCTTTGCCTCTCTCTCTCTTAGACAAACACTCAAAACAACAAACACTCCCATTACTCACAAGTAAAAATTGTTTAACATAGAATTGCACTCTGTTTGCTGTGTTCTTTCTTCCTTTATTATTATTATAATAATTATTTTACGGTTGTCTGCTGTTCTAATGATGGAGAGACACAAGTGTAAACTTTGCTCCAGGACTTTCTTCAATGGAAGAGCATTGGGTGGACACATGAGGTCTCACTTGATGAACATGAAAATTCATCCAAAACCAAAAGAAGTGCCAGTGGATGGATCTGAAACCGAGTCGGCTTCAACGCCACCATCATCGTTTTCATCAGAGGAGGAGGAGGAGGAGGAGATAGTCAAACAATATCAGCAGTATGGTTTAAGAGAAAGTCCTAAGAAGAGTAGTCGCTTTGTAGATCCTGAATTTTCTTTTGCAATCGATGCGGGGTCGGTTGTTCTTCAAGACAGAGAGAGCGAAACCGATACGTCAAAAATTCATAGAAAGAGATCCAAGAGGATAAGGAATTCCTTCAAGAATCAATCCTTAAGGAATGCTTACAAAAATGTCGGTGAAAAGAAAATACATGAATCAAAAAAGAAGATGAGGATTGAGAAAGATGTTAGTAAGTTTGATTATGTGGTAGAGCCAGAACAGGGTAGCTCCGTTTCTGATGCAACAACGGAAGAAGATGTTGCATTTTGTCTCATGTTGCTTTCCAGGGACACATGGAAGAGCCAGAAGAACCAAAGTAAAGGGAAAAATGTGCAATACGCAGAGCAGGAAATAGAAGAAAAAGAAGGAGAAGAGTTTGATGGAATCGAGGAAGAAAGTGGTGACTTTTATGGTTTCAAGACTAAGCCTAGAGGGAAGTACAAATGTGAGACGTGCAACAAAGTGTTTAGATCTTATCAAGCTCTTGGTGGTCATAGAGCAAGCCATAAGAAGAATCAAATTCAGTGCTTGACTCAATTGCAGGAAGAAGAGGAGGATGAGGAAGAAGAAGAAGAAGAAGAAGAAAGAAGTAGTAGTGGAGAAAGAGGAGGTCAATGCAAGGAATAGTAAGATTCATGAATGTCCTTATTGTTTTAGAGTATTCGGTTCTGGTCAAGCATTGGGTGGGCATAAGAGATCACATACAATTGCAACTTCAACTTCAGCATCAATAGTGACGAGTGGTGTTAAAGATTTCGGTAAAGTTAGATTAAGTTTCATAGATCTTAATCTTCCTGCTCCGGTTGATGATGAGGAGTTTAGCCAGGTTGAGCTCTCTGAGATGAGGCCGGACATCACTGTGGGTCAAATTGTCATCTGAATTTTGGGTTCTAATTTCTTAGCAGAGTTAAACAGCAACACAAACCCCCCAGAAAAAAAAAAAATAATAATAATAAATAGAGAGAGAGAGAGAAGTATGTTCAAGGCTAATTTCACTTAAATTTTGGATCTTAGACCAAATCAATTTGTTACTTTCAGCTGTGTTGATTTTCTTTACATGTTTTCCTTTTATGTTCATATAAAATCATTTCCCAGGGAATTGATTTTTTTTTTTTTATTAGTATTCAAAAGTTCTGGTATGAAGAATATTTTTATTATGGTTCATTTGAAGATTCTTTTGCTTGTTTCGGTGAAGTACTTTATGTGTGTTAAGCAAAATCACAGGACAGGACAAGTATAAGATAACAAAAAAAAAAAAGAAGCCTAATTAATTAGTATACATGCTCATATCATATGCTATAGGCACAGTATATGTATATCTTCCAATGGGCAGCTGTCTAGATGGGTTAAGATTGCCAGTTCATGTTTGTTTAAGTGATTTATAAACACAGAAAACTTTCTAAATCTCGCTGTCATAACAATTAAACCTAAAAAGCTCCTAATATATCCAAACAAACCGTCATTGAAATATTAAATTTATGAACACCAGTTTTTCTTTTTCTTTTTCTTTTTAAATAAAATATTTCGAATGGATCCTTCCAATACTTCAATGCCTAGACTAAACTATTACTTATTAGTTTAGTATTTGATAAATTTAAAAAAAAAAAAAGTAAAGTGGTTACTTTGAAGAAGAAAGTTTGTGAAAACTGGAAAGCGCACATAGAAAAGGTAAGCAGTGCCAGTCGGCTACTTGCTTTGCAGTGACCAACTTCATGAGAAAGAAGCTGACTCTCTCCATCCATCCTTTTTAACTCTTATTGTTATTACATGTCTCTTGCTTTTTGTTTTTCTATCACCAACACCATCCACCATTTATGTCCTGCTATTATATCCTTGTCTCCCTTCTCTAAATTGAATAATACTCCGAATTAAAAGAAATATAATGACTGGTTTTAGTTTTCACTATATGTAAGACATGGTTATATTGTGTTTAGACCAAAGTTTTTTTTTTTTTTTTTTTTTATGAAAGAACATTAGGACAAAAGATTTGCTTATCTAATAAAGGTAAAATGGCAAATACTAAATGCTACTGCCTATTGCACAATTGCCGTATTAACTATCAATAAATTTATTTTAAAAGTAATCTGACTCCCAAACCACCATGAAAGACTCTAAAAAGCAAAGCATTTATAGGCAGGAGTCTAAATCCATCCATATGAATCAAAGAGAATATTAAGAGCGCAAACATTAAAGTCAAGGCGGGTGTTTACAACCATTATTGAAAAATCACTCCAAAGAAGCATTTGATTAATAGATAAATGATCTATAAGAAAAAGTTAAGGTATGGTTATTGAATTTGTGAATTAACTTGTACGATTCTATAATTTTATAATGTTATAAAGTTTTTCTTAATTAAATATTGATTTATATTCATAAGTTTTAGGAAATTTATATATAATAAACGTATCTTACATATTCTTAGATTTTGACTTAATGTTTTCACAATTTACTTATGGAGGTGTCATATGAATTGTTATATCGACCTTCCTAATATGACTAAAACCAATTGTGTTAAGGATTCGATCGTTTGGGTTTTTGTATACAATCTGCATTCTTTTTTTTCATGCTAACCAAGTATTATGGCACCTTAAAACTACATTCACTTATCAGAAAAATGAATTGATTTGACCAGAAAAAAAATATTAAAAAAGAAAGAAAGATCACTAAGAAGAATGTCAACTCTTTTGATCTAGGGCATTTAAATTTTTTTTTTTTTTTCCTGTCACTAACTTGGCTCTTAGTTGACTTCTATATTTTTATTCACAGTTTTGTTATTAGAGTCTTTGATTAGGGCAACTATAAACTTGTTGCCTTTTGACCTGATCTGTTTGGTTGGACCATGCCCACTTCCACCCTCATAGATTGGCGTTGAGCTAATTCTAGAATGCACACCCATCGCCCATGCTATCCACGTATTATTTATTCATTTTGTAGTTATTTCGTTGCTAGGTTGCAAGTCAAGAATATAATGCTACCATGTGCCATGCTCTATGCTCATCACCCCCCATTTTATCCTTTATATGAATATCTTAGGTTGAGTATAGATTTGCTGTCTAGGTTCCACAACTTTCAATAATTCCTCTTTCTTTTAAGCACATGATAACCAAAAAAAAAAGAACCAAATTGGCAATCTTGTTTACTCCTTCGCTTAAGGAAACGGAAATTGTGAATCGATACAAGACATATAGCTTTGCCCAATAGGAGAACTGATATTAAATTCGAAGAGTATTTTATACACCAGCAATCTCCCTGCAATGTGAATTAACATCTGCATGATAAGAATCAAATAAAGGAAGAGATTTTAAAGTAGATGGAGGTTGCAACACCCAATTACAAGGGCACCTCTTTAATCTGGTTTCGTTTTGCAATCCAAGTCACCACTCGGTTTGCATATCTTCTAATCGGTTTGAAGCCAATTGACTTAGAAATTGGCAAGAGTGATTCTAAATCCTAAATGATTGTGTACAAATGCCATGGTGGATCCATAAGACTAAGTACGGTATTAAAAACAGTAGCACAATCTAGATAAAAAATAACAACATCCCAACCCCTCAAAAATGCATATTTGACAGCTTCAAACAAGGCCAGGCCATTTGCTACTATAGGTGATCCAACCACATAAGGTTTAGCATTACCGCCACAAACATAGCCCTTGGAGTTCCTAGTAATGAATTCTATTACAGCATCTTTAGAAGATGGGTTAAAAGAGCCATCTGAGTTCAATTTAATACACGTACTTTGTATTGCTTCCGGAAAATCTGAAGAGGGGATCCTTGAAGTAAGCTGTACATTCGCCATAAAAGAGCTCATTTGTTGCTACACATTAAAAACTTACTGATGCTGCTGAAAATTGTGTAATGCTGATGTTGAAACTTTGCTGATGTTAATACTTTTGTCAAGTACGAGCTGCTGCGTGCTCGTTGCTGTGGATGGCCTTGCTTCCATGTCCACCTGTCTAATTGCATGATTATGTGGCATATAAACACTGGCAAGAGGAAAAGAACGTGAAGAAGCACATCTCCTAAAAAGCCTTGGTCGACACAATGCCACACCCTCCAAAATCCACTCAACGGAGTGCTGTTGGTGATGAGAGCTTCTAGTCTCTAACATCTCGACCTCATTTATGGCTCTTTAGGAAGCTACAATTACTAACTCCACAATTGGTTCTTTTAAGCTAGATACAACTGTGCATCTCCCTTTCCAGATACACCACATTAACTTACAAAATTTAACAAACATTACACCCACTTCTTTCTTATTCCTTTTTACCTCTTTCGAACAAGATGTCAGCGACCTATCTAATATGGTCACCTTTTCAACCTCAATCTGAAGACCCAATCCAACAAACCATACTAACTTCATTCGTGGACAACAACAAAACACGTGTTCAATTGTTTTATCAGCAATACAAAAGTTACAATGCATAGACTAACCTACATGCCTCCTCACAAGATTGCATTTTGTTGGAACAATATTATTTAAAGCTCTCCACATAAAATGCTTTACCTTTGGTAAGCTGGGACCATGTAATACTTGATTCCATAGGGCTTTCTCAATTTGGTGGAAAGATGAGGCTCCTCTATTATTTTGGTGAGAATCACATATAATAAAATTATATACCGACCTCACACTACACTTCCCCATTTTCTCATTTGGGCAAACGAGCCTATCTTGCATGCTTGTGAATGCCAGGGGAATCTCCTAATAGCTTTGAACATTTGTCTTTCAAACTAACGATTAAGCACTTGTACTTCCCATGTCCTTGATTCCGCATCCATTAGATCCGATACCATCAACTCAAAGTTTGACAAATTCGTCTTGAAAGTTGGTATATGCCCACTTAGCTTAGGAATCCATCTATCAACTCTTGCTTGTATTGATAATTCATCTCCCACTTTCCATGAAGCTCCTCTCATAAGTTGATCCTTACCATGCAAGATGCTTGCCCAAGCCCACGAATCTCTAGAGCCTCTAGTAACCTGCAAGAAAGAAGGATTTGGAAAATATATACCCTTAACCACCCATACCTAGAGAGCATTAGTATTTACGTGGACCCCCTAAGAAAATTTCATAAGTAAAGTTGAATTAAAATAATTCAGGTCTTTGAACCACACTACCTTGTCTCTTTGGAAGGGTAATTTTATCCTAGCTCTACAAATGTATTCTCCTTTCATTATTATTTTACCCCCCACCAATATGGAGCAACCAAAGATTTTACCTCCTTACACCACTTAGCTAGAAACTTAAAAGAACTCATGGAGTAGTTGGAATAACACTAGCGGTAGCTTTGATAAGAATTTACTTACCACCATTAGAAAGCATACATCTTTTCCAACTTTTTAATTTTGATTGAATCTGATCCTTGAAAAAATGTAAAGATTCTAATTTGTTTCTTCCCCATATTGTTGGTAAGCCTAGACACTTATGTAATTGGTCTAAAATTAATTCTTTCAAAACTTCACAAATCTCCTCCATCCTTTCTTGTAGAGAATCATTACTAAAAAAGACGCTTGACTTTTGAAAATTTCTCCTCTATCTAGATGCATTACAATAACCTTGCAAAATACCCTTTGAAACCTATACATTAGTACCCAATGCTTCAACAAAGAACAAAAAATTGTCAACAAACAATAATGGGACAATGTAGGGTAGGACCGCATAATCTTCATCCTTAAAAGACAATTATCCTCAATAGCTCTCTCAATGTTCCATGACTATACATCTGCTGCCAAAATAAAAAAGGTAAGGCAAAAGTGGATAGCGTTGTCTAAGACCTCTAGTTAGATGAACTTGACTAGCAATCTTCTCATTGACTAAGACCTTACAAGTGATAGACATCACATGTTCCATTACCCATCTTATATCCAATTATTACAAAAGCCAAGTTTCACAAGGACTATCATAAGGAAATCCTATTCCACTTGATCATAGGCTTTATTCACATCAAGTTTTAAGGCACAAAACACTCTATTGCTCGATTGTTTTGTTCTTAAAAAGTGAAACGCTTCATGGCCAATGATAGTGTAGTTATGAATCACATGATGAGAAACAAATGCACTTTGAGGTCTTGAAATGAAACATTGAAGGATCGATTTTAAGTACTTGACCAAGACTCTAGACATGAATTCATAAATGAAATTACAGATTAATTAGGTGAGGAGTTGCCACCTAGAGAATGAGGACAATATCGGTGAGGTTAAGGGATAAGGGAATAAATACTTATATCGAAGAAAGCATTGTTTCCACCACATGCTTACCTACAATGTGCCAATAGCATTGATAAAAAATCCTAATGAAGCGTAAGGACTTGGGGCTTTAAGTGCACCCAATTGGAAAGTGGCATTCTTGAGCTCATCCTCTATTGCTTATTTACTTAAGAACCCATTCAATTTGCTGGTTACTAAAGTGGGAATGAGTAGAGTACATGGCTCTAATTTCTTCCTCCATCAAATTTAAACAGATCAATATATAAAACTCTGGAACGAACTTATGTTTGTTCCCTTATTGTCAATGTAATTATTGTCACTATCCTTTAACCTTAAGATTTTATTACGCTGCCAATGCATTAATGTGGATTGCTAGAAAAACTTGGTATTCTTATTAGCCTTTTTCAGCCACGTTACTCTAAATCTTTATTACCAAAATATCTCTTTCCTCCTCTAGAGGATTTTCCATTTATCAATTAGTTGCCTTTTAAGAGATCTATCTATGTGACCTCCTTTTTTTCTAGACCTCTAAAAGTTGCTGCTGCTATGTGCCTAATCTTAGACTTCCTATTTGAGAATGTGCTTTTACTCCATTCTATCAACATTAGCCTACATCACTTTAGTTTGAATCTAAATGGAAATGGGTGCCTATGAGGTGGGTTTTCATTCTAAGGTTCTTTGATAGCTCCACCACAATCAGTAGAGGTGATTCAAATATTTTCAAATTTAAAAGATCTTTTCCCTTTTTATTTCAAAAATTTGAATCAACAAAAAGTGCCACATGGTTTGAACCTACCATCTCATTATGCAAAACATGAGTTCTAGGATACTTTTAAAGCCATTCATGAGAAGATAAGGCTCTATCAATTCTTTCCATAACCACTCCATGTTCTTCTCTTTTGTTTCATTGAGTGAATCATGGCCCTTAAAAGCCTAAATCATTTAAATCGGCATTAATGATCATATAGCCAAATTGCTCCATAAGTCAAATATATCGTGGGTCACCTCCGTCCTTTTCATGATTGAATAGAATATCATTAAAATCACCTATGCATAACTAGGATAAATTATACATTTCTCCTCTAGCTTCTAACTTCTTTTACAAATTTTGGTAAAGATATGAATCGAGGTTAGCATAAATCCTTGAAATATAAGTGAATAAAGGCTTGTCTTATAGGAAAATTGATGATTTGATATGATTTTTTCTATAATTAATGTCTTAATTTTAATATCATTAGGCCACTAAAGTATCAAGCCACCAAATAAACCCAGTAGGGGAATATATAATTCATTACTATATCTCAGCTTCCTCTTGACTTTTGATAGTTTCTTTGTTTTATTTTTGGTCTCCATAAGAAACATAGTATTGGGTTTTTTTTTTTCTATAAATAGGGTTCTTGAGATTTCGAACTATTAAGTGGGCCCCATGCCTTAATAGTCTACCTTAACGATTTTAACTGATAAGAATTGTGGCCCCTATGTAGCTGATTATAACCAGCCACCATAGTCATCTACTATATTTGTTGGATAGGAGGAGATTGAGACATTGACCAAAAAAATCTAAAACTAATTCCATATGCTGAGGAGTAGGCTTTGCTTTCTTTAATATAGCTACCACCCTCCTTGATTTCCTCCCTTATCTACTTGGCGGTTTCTTCCCAAGTGAGGAATTCTTAGCACTCTCATTTTCAAACTTTAAGCATTTGGTAGTGTTTGAGTCCATATCCTCTACTACCCTTTTGATTGCTAGAGTTTTAAAGTAGGTATGAGATGAGAAGGCAAAGCTTGATGCAAAGGAGAAATGTTAGGGTATGGGGTGGTGAGTTTGGCAACTCTACAATGTATGTGTTTGAGTGGTTGTGTTTAAGATGATGTGTTTGGGTAACTTGTGAAAGTGGAGTCTGTTTGTTTGAAAGCTAGATAGGACCAGAAACTTTAATAAAGCTAGTTACTTTCTCTTGATCCTCATGTACAAAACTAGGTGTTTGGGATATTGTGTTTTTTGGTGTCTCAGTAGATGGGTGAGGTTGGTTAAAAGCTAAATGCTAATTAAGAAGATGTAACAAGTATTGGGGATGTGACAGTATGTCGATTGGGAGGGCCTCCAATGAAGGGATGAGTAGGGGGTGTTGATGTCACATTGGCCATCCAGTTTCTAGAAGAAGAAGCCTCCTCTATCCTAGTCGGACCCATTACTCTAGATATTGTATTCCACATAGCAAGAATTGACTCACTAAATGTAGCTTCCTTAGAAAAGGATTTTGGGTAAGCAAAGAAATATTAAGCAAGCCATCACCTTCAACAAAAGGTCTAATTGAATTAGCCTTTAACCATGAGCTAAAGTTTTAACTACCACCTTCCTCACTACAACTTGTCATTGAATAACCCATTTTCCCACATTTAAAACATATCTTTGAGAGCTTTTCATATTTAAAAATCATGAAATACCTTCCCACCATATTCTTGCTGACCCAAGTATCTATCCTTAATGGGAGAAATCAATCTAAATTTACTTTGACTCATAGAAACCCTCTCATCGCACCAATTTTTAGAGCGTTATTATCCATCATTTGATCCAACTTCAATCCATATATCTATACCCAGAAAAGGTATTTGCTCAAGTCAACATCGTCTATATTTTGATGTGGAACCCATCTCTAATAGTTACCGATGCTTGCTGTTTTTCCTCAGAAGTACAAATGTATAAGTTCGATCTCGATGCCACTACCTCACAACTCCCATATAATTTCCATGACTTTTTCAATACCGACATCAAGGAAGCCTTATTTTCCACCTTATTAGAGATGACTTTGCAAACCAAAACAGGCCTAGCATTGCACACTCCTTTTGGTTGGGTATCAAGCTCAATAACAGTGAGGATATTTGCCTCAACGCTACTTGCTACACCTTGGGAACAGGCCATGTTGGGTGTGTCCATCTACAGGCATATACAAAGAATGATCAATCCATAATTTATATATACCTTTTTCTACAGATTTATAAAACGTTTACGGAAATGGTTTTTCAAATTTTTATGATTTTGAATTCAATTGAATATTTTACAATGGTTTAAAATTAAATTAAATGTATATTGGCTGGAAAGTTCAATGTAAACTTGCTTCTATACTAAAAAGATAAGTGCTATGTATTAATTTTGTATTATTTAAGTGGTGCTATCTGCTATTGTACTTTAGATATAAAGGATGCAATTCAATTTTTCTTTGTATTTTCAACATCGTCTCAGATCATACGTCCTAGTATCTACTTTTCCTAGAAGGGAAGATGATTTTGTACAATGACCCAAACGTAGGAGACATGCCGGAGCTATTAGCAACATTTTTAGGAATTTTATGGTGTTTCAGGGAAAACACTTAAAGAAGGGAAGCCATAGAAAAACGAATGTTATAGAAAACGACAAAACTTCACGTAATTATTTTACGTAACTTTTAACATCCATGGATGTTACGAAAGAAAAGTTCAATTATTAAGGAAAAATACAGAACTTCAGGAGACTTAAGAATTTTAAGGGAAATTACCAAAAATAAAATTTGACTTATGAGTTATAAAATTTGAGTAGATTAACGAGGTTTCTAATGTGACTTATGATATATAAAACAAGAATTATATTTAAAAGAAATGGTACAGAATTTAAGGATCTCGACAAATTTCCAGGATCTAATGTGATGAAAATTAGTGGAATTAGGAGAAAATAAGAAAAGTTACAACTGTGCAACTTGGCAATATTTAAAGGGCAATGGTGAAAAATTTAATGCTACAAAAAAGCCAAATGAAGGTTATGTAGTTTTAGGACATTTAAAGAATAGTAAAGAAGAATTATTGTCGACATGCATTATGTCCGAAAAAATACTTTACTTATGTGTATTCATTAATTGTTTTATTAGAAAAGTTGGTACAAGTTATAATAATAACAAGAAGGCGAAGCTGAAGGCTCATTCATGGGAAAAGATATCGGATGGACCAGTTCTGATTCAAGTGTGGCCTTTTAGTCCATCGTGAATGGGAGAATGAAATTAGTAAGGACTTGGGTTGGGTGGCACATCCATTTGTGATGGAGATGGGTCATGTCTGTTCCATCCATGGTTCATTTAGATCCTAAAATCAAAGCAGCTAAAAAAAAAAAAAAGAAAGAAAAGAAAACAGAGGGATGTATATACACTTGTGGGTTGCATTTTCTAATGGACCAAAGAAAACATCCAAGTAAACAATAACCTGCTGTTCAGTGAAGTTCATTTAGATGGGAAATCATTACTGGGCTGGGCCTCATTTTGGAATTGAAAGAAATAGTAAAAGGAAGGAAGGAATAGCAAGGTCCAATGGATTTGGAAAAATGAAAACTCGGTATGCTTGAGGATGCAGTGGCAGGGGAAAAAAAAAAGAATAAAATACAGGAGGAAAGTTACAAGAGTCTTACATTTAACTCTTTCACAAAAACCCTAGTAGTTAGAATAGATAGGAGTAGGCACAAAGTGAAAAAGACACCTCGGATTGGATTTCTTTACAAGATATTTTTACAGGTTTTCTATCAATGAGCTCTATTATTCTCACTTATTGTGCTTTATAGGGATGGCGGATAGTTCTCTTGAAATCAATATTTTATTCTAACTTGTTTGATTGGATAGGTTTTATGTTGATATTGAAAGTCATGGGATAGGTTTAAAGTGTAATATTTTAGAATATATAGGTTTTATTGAGTACTTTATATCCTATGTAAGTTTTACAAGATATAAGTTTCAAGATGATATCTAAGTATTATATAGTAGGTTCCAACTCCAAACCTTAAAAATCAATATCCACAAAGTATGATATGAGTAAGGTCTCATACCCTATTTACTCTTTACCTGTTCCCACATAGTGTTTGGTTTGAAAAAATTGCTATTCCATAGAATTATATTGCTAAGAAGTAAGAAATGATTTTTTTTTTATAAGGCTAAGGAAATAACTATTTTTAGTCATTTTCACAATATTTTCAAAATTACCAGAGAGACACTAACTTAATGGTTAAGTCATAGATTATGGTAATGATATATTAGTATTTATAAAATATATTCCTAATATATTCCTAAGGTCATTTTAAGTGCAATAAGATGAAGCATTATTATTATCGGAAAAAAATATTGTTATTATTTTGATGTGTTTTGTTGTTTCTCTTACTTTTTTTTTATAGGTTTTTTCCTTAATATTTTTAAGTAAATTCCATTTTAGGGAATTTGAACTAGCTCAGTGTATATGCCATGTTGTACTAATATATATATATATAATCTTTTTTTTTGTTATTTAAGTAATGATTCATAATATTTAAGTACCTAGTGTTTAAAAGTTTGAATCAACGCAAGTGAAGATCTTGTATCAATCTCCCCTCTAAGCATTCATGTGATCATAGACCTCTTTGAGATTAACATAATGTTGACAACCATGGATAGCTTACCAAATCAAAGCACCAACATCATATGTTAATCACTTCGGAATTTATTATGGTTATTTCCTATGTACATAATTGAAGACAAATATGCCTTTAATAATAAAACTTTCAAGTAAGCTTAGTTTGATATGTTAGCACTACATAAACACACCAATGGTATTTGTAGCAGTTTGCCATGTCATAGTCCAAATGACTTCATTGGAATCTAAAGAACAAGATTCAAAAGAAGTAGTGAATCTCACCTTGGGGGCTTACATAGCTCGTCCAAATGTGGCTATAAGTGATTCTTACAAAGTTGGCTTTATAGTCTTTGGATCTTGGCAAATATAGTCCAATTTTCATCAAGATCATTGGACAATAAACATCGATTGACATGACCTTAAGCAAGGAATGATATTGGTCCTAGATGAACAATCGGAAAGGGTGATTGAATTGATTGTTCTAAAATAAAGATTCTTGCAAAGTTAAACACAACCTTTCTTATTTGTTCAAACAATGGCAGTAGTTAGAACCTATTTTTAGGTTTACTTGTCAATATTAGAGTTGTGAGGGAAAGCACATAGTAAATAAATATTATACATAATGAAAGTGAAAAGTAAATAAATGGAGAGAGAGTAAGAAGATCATGCAAGTTATTTATAAAGTTTCCTTCTTTTTGAGTTAGTCCTCTCTTCTAACTTTATGTTATAATATTCTTGAAATACAAGGTAATAGAACTCTAATCCTCAAGATGTTTATTGATGTAGTAGTCTAGAGTTTATTAGAACTCCGAGGTTAAGCATGCTTAGTGAGAGTGATGGGTGACCTCAAGCGGTTGTATCAAGGGACAAAATCATGTGGTATATACCATGCCAAAGTAGATGATATCTCAATAGAAGGAGTTTCGGTTGGGTCATTACAAACACAAGGGAACCAGTTTATCTACAGCGACAAGTTCTATTACTTGAGATAAACAATTTGGTTACAATCACCAATCTCTTTATCTTATAATCTAAAAACTAAGATTACATAGGATCAATAGATTTCCACTTATATTAGCATGATAATATAGTAAAATAAAATGTACACTTTTTTGTGATGAGTAATGTCATTTAATAATTCTTTTTTCTTCATGTGTTTTGTTCTTTAGTTCTATTAAGCTTTATATGGAGAGTCTTCAAATGTTTGTTTTTCTTCAATATGGAAATAGCCATTGCTTTGAAATAACATTGTTGAACTTTTCATTTTTTCCCCTAAGGCAATAAATCTTTAATTGTTGTTGCAAATAAATGATATATCTTCAAATTTGCTTCTAAATTGTTGGCGATGAATTTCTCCTAGGTAGAAAACACCTACCATAGGGAACACGTAAGGCTTAAAGGGATGCTGAGGATGGTTTTGGCATAGTCATTCCAATACCTAAGTTAGCACAAATGTATTTACAAAACTTGCAAGCTAAGAGAGTATGAAGGCTTAATATTCAAACCCATATTCAAGTGGTCTTAACCCCTATTTATAAGCATTGGGGAAGAGACAACTTAGTAGGTGGGGTAACAGTATGGTAGGTGAATTTGTTTTGAGTCTCGTGTTTACATTGTTTCCCCATGTAAGGTGCATCTTTTTCAAATCCTCTCGTCTATTAGGTGAGTGTGGCCAACTTGAGCTCATGCTTGGTTTAAGCTATACACTTGAGCTCAAACCGATCTTCAATTCTTGGATTAGAACCTAAGAGCTTAGATTTTGGTCTTTAGAACTTAATTGTGAGCTTGGGTAGGTTAGATTAGGCTCAAGAGCCTAAGTATAAAATACACTCTCAACATAAATATATCTCTTTTATTTGTTACTTAATTTTGACTTTTTCTTTAATTTGTTTCCTAATACATTTGTTGTTCATTTGTTTGTAGTAGCCATTTCATCTTTAACAAAGCATTCTAAACCTTTACAAAGTTATCTCTTTGAATCATAGTCATTGATAGGAATCAAAATCTTACAAGACCTATCATTCGGGCAAGAGTCAAAGGATTTCAAATCTTGGCGATGAAGATCCTCTTTGAAGAAACCGACCCTAGAATTATTTGTATACTAACCTCTTTTCTATTACTTATGTATTGTGTATTCCAGCAGGCATATTTGTTGGGTTTTACAGAGCGATGGACAAACTCACTAAAACTCAGCTTGTGGGTTATTCATAGATCGACCTAAACCAAAGATGAGCTGGGCTGATGGATTCCATTGAAGAGCTAGCTTGTTGAAGACTATTTTTTTTTTTGTATTTGTTATTTTCCTTGAACCATTTATTTTGTAAGCTTTTGGGACATTTTATTTAGTTGTAATTGTGGACTTAGGACTAGCCACCCTTTAGTGACATAGATGTAATTATTTACTCATTTTAACTCTAAGTGGAGTAAGTATAAATACTTGCTTAAGTAAGGTTTGTGGAAGGAAGTTGAGAGAAAACAAAATTGCTACCTATTTTTTTTGTGAGAATTAGGGTTCATACTCAAATTTTCATAAGACTCTTATCAATTCTTCAAGGATTGTGGTGAGTAGCAACTTAAGGATTTGTGAGTCATATCATTTCCTTAGTTGAATTCCATTTCATGCTAGTGTGTAATATCTAATTTTGATTTGGATTGTATTCTATTGGTTCTTGATTCACGTCATTTATAAGATCAATTTTATCATTAGATTGCTTGCAATTTAGTGACATTAGATCCTAAATTGTATTATCATTGTGAATTACTCAATTCTAGTGGAATTACTATTTTTTCCTGGAAGCTTTTGCCTAAAGGGTTTACGCCATTTGAGCATTCTTGATCATTGGATTTCCATTTAATCTTATGTTGTGTGCTTGATCTATTTAAGCACATCATCTTTTGGTGTTAAGATTAATTGATTTGCAAATTAGATTCAAAAGGGTTAAGGGGTTCACACCACTTGTAGTGATTGTTGTTCGGATTTGATTGAGGTTGATTCAATTTGTTGTTTGTATGTGCTTTAGCCTTTTAAGCACATCATCTTTTGGTATCAGAGCATATCATACTTGGTCATTCAAGCTTGGTCATGCCCATATTTGTGGATTTGTTTAATTACTTCTACAATTTCAATTGTGTACATGTGCTTTGGATTGTTGAGCACATCAATCATCCTTGAATAAAAATTTCTCTTGAGGGATTTGTTTTAAGAGTAGTTAATGTATTACCCAAATACATTTGACTTGTAGAGTTAGGTCTTCAATTATGTTGTGTCATACTCTTGCAAAGTGTTTTGCTTATGTCACTAGTTTTGATAATTAGCTTATGTTCTATGCTTTTAAGCTTCTGACTTATGTTGCTTCTAGCTTATGACTTGTGTCTTGACCTTGCTTGCTTTTGCTTTTGCTTGAGCTTCTACTTTTGATACTATCTTGACTTAGCTTCTACTTTATATCTTTTGGTAGAGCTTTTGCTTGAGTTTTTGCTTCTTCCATATAGCTTATGCTTGTATTTTTAATAAAGCATCTACACTTTTGCTTCAATTACTTTCTTTTATATATCTTCTAGTTGTATTTTTAATAATGCTTCTACCTCATCTTCAAGCTTATGCTTGAAACATCTATTGCTTTCAAAGCTTTTACTTTAATTTCAAACTTCTTTTGTCTGTAGAATTTAATTGCATACTAGACAAGCTAGTTAGTTCACTTAACATAGTATTTTGTTGTCATTAAAACATTCTTAGGATAGGTAATAGAGCACTTTATCTGAATCTCATTATGTGAGATTTGAATGAAGCTTCTTAGATTTAGTTTGATCGAATTGTCTCCAATGACATTTAACTCTCATGACCATGTAGGATTAGTTTTAGTAGCTTTTACTTTGCATATCGAAACTTGGATGATTGCTGTCTTTTTTGCTTGTGTGTGCCTACATGACAAGTAAAACATATTAAAGAGAGGTAGAAACTCATGTTTTCATAGGTAAATCATGTATAAGAATGTGTGTCATTATTGTATGTGCACGAGTCCATACTTGATTGTAATTAGTTAAAAGGGGTAGCAATTGTCTCTCATTATAAAGAACATTTAGGTTATCTTCTTAAGAATGTGGGACTTTCAAATGTACTAACTTTGATAAGGACAATTGTTGAGTTGTAGGACATGAGGATAAGTAGGTGCAACTTGCTTAATATACGGAGGACTATTTAGTTCACTACTCTCAATTGTCATCATATACTTCACTTAGCGTGCTACCATATATGCTTACCACCGACTTCCTTTTACCTCTACACATGATGGCAATTCCTAGTAGTGACCTTTTACTGACAGTGACATACATCATAGTGAACAGTTTTCCCAATCACCTTTGTTCCTACATTGGTAGTCATTACTCTATCACTAGTATTTCCCACCAAGCCCATGTTACAAATTGCTCCCCCATAAAAATAGGTGCAACCATAATTATGATTATTATTTTCATAAAAATACACTCACTAGGAGGTGTATTTTCTCTACATTTTCTACTTCAACTATTTTTCCAACAAATACTATCTCTACATTTTCTATTCTATTCTAATCTAATACCCTTCTACATACCAACAGTGGTATCAAAGTCACGTCCGATCATCTATTGAGTGTAATTTTATCAAATATTTTTTAAACACACTCACACTTATTTTAAACCTTCCATTCTATCCTAATTTTCCTAACCATACACTATGTCCATTGAAAGGCTCACCAAAAAAATGTCTATTCCTATTTTTTCATGCCAAAATTATGATTATTGGGCCATTAGAATGAAAACTTATTTTCAATCCCAAAAATTATGGGAAATAGTTGAAAATGGATTTATCATGCTAAAAGATACTTCCACTTTGACCCCTATTGAGAAAGATAAATCGGAGGACAACAAGGCCAAGGATTTAGAGGCTTTATACTATATCCAAATGGTAGTAGTGGATCATCTATTTCCACCAATTTGTTTGACTATATTTATAAAGGAAGCATAGAGAATTTTGCAACAACAATTTTAAGGGAGTGCTAAGTTGCATATCGTTAAACTTCAAACTCTCAAAAGAGATTTTGAAAAAATAAAAATAAAGGATTCTGAGAGCATTAGTGAATATTATAAAAGACTACATGAACTAGTAAACCAATTGAATGCCTATGGAGAGGAAATTATAGAAAAAAAGTGTCATAGAAAAATTCCTCATAAGTATCATTGAAAAATTTAACCCAATAGTTAGCACCGTTGAAGAAACAAAAGATCTCGCCACGTTAACAGTCACAGAGTTGGTTGGTTCACTTGAGGCCTAGGAAAAAAGACAAACTAAGCGACAAGAAAATTCTCTTGAAAATGCCTTTCAATCTAAACGAAATATAAGGTTTGAGAAATCTAAATTTAGAAAAAAGGAGGAGAATTCTATAAATGCACCTAGAGACATGCAAAATCAATGGAAGGGAAAATATCTTCCAAGTTGACATTGCAAAAGATTTGGGCATTTGGAGAAGGATTGTAGATTAAAAGAAAACCATCAAGCTAATTGCATTGAAGAAAGTCTAAGTTGTGACTAACTCTTCTACTTTTGCAACTCAATAGTAGAGACTGGAGATGCTACATGGTATATACCAAAAATCACATGACCTACAACAAAAGTGCCTTCCAAAGCCTTGACAATTCCTTCAAAACTAACATCAAACTTAGCAATATCTATATCTTAGAGATTGAGGGGAAAGGATCCATCACCATCAACATTAAAAAAGGTACACGAGTGATTAATGATGTCATATATTCCTAATCTTAGGACGAATCTATTCAGCTTCAGTTAAATGATGGAGAAGGGATACATCTTGCACATTGAAGGAGATTTATGACAATCAAGATACATCCCTCATTATTGCTAAAGTAAAAATGAGGGAACATAGATACTTTCCATTACAATTGCAATGCCTTAGTGGCATTGCCATGCAAACTCAAGAAGATCAATCTTAGCTATGACATAAGAGGCTGGGGCACTTTAACTTTCATGGTCTGAAAATACTACATCAAAAAAAGAAAATGTCAAATGTCCCATAAATTCAAATCCTTGATTTTTTCTATGAAGCGTGTTTGCAAGGTAAATAATGGAGGAATCCATTTCCTGTGTGAAGTTCTTGGAGAGCAAAAGAAGCTTTGGACCTTATTTACACAAATGATTGAGGATCGATGAGGACACCATCATTTTAGCAAAACAAGTACTTCATCCTTTTAATAGATGATTACACTAAATTGCTTAAGTATATTTCATGTGGGAAAAGTTAGAGGTTTTCAAGATTTTGAAGAAATTTAAGAATCTCATAGAGAATCAAAGTGGTAGAAGCATTAAAGTTTTAAGGAGTGCTTGTGGAAAGGAATACAATAATTAATTTGACAAGTTTTGTGAAGATGAGGGCATTGAGCATCAAACATCAGTCCACTACAACCTTTAACAAATTTGAGTCTTAGAAAGAAAGAATAGAATAGTTATGGAGATGGAAAAATCCATGCTTGAGTAGAAATACTTACTAAAAACCTACTGGGTTGAAGCATTACATACATTAGTTTCCCTCCTTAATAGATATCTCACTAAATCAATCTAGAGCATGACACTGATAGAAGTATAGAGTGGATGTAAGCCCTCAACAAAACATCTCAAAGTCTTTAGTTGCATCTATTATGCTTACATCCCAATAGAAAAAAAAAAAAAACATAAGCTAGAGGAGAAAATTGAAAAAGGCATCTTTCTTGGCTATAGTACACAATCAAAAGGTCACCAAGTGTACAACTTGAAAACCAAGAAACTAATTGTTAGCATAGACGTCGAGTTCGATGAAATGTCTTATGGAATAAGGATGGAGAAAAGGTAGAAAGAAAAACAATAATGACATCCGGAACATGAAGAACTACACAACAAGAAGAGGGGGAAACATAGTAATAAATGGAGGAGTTAGAACCAAAATCTATACCAACACAAAGATCTCCCAGATCTCTAGTACTAGTATATGAGAATAAGAGATAATCTTCATCAAAGTCGCTACCAAGGAAAAAAAGGCCCTTGAGTGATATATACGAAACATGCAACATTGTCATGATGGAACCAAAAAGTTTCAAGGTAAGTGCTAAACAAAAGAAAAGGGTTGAAGCAATGGAAGAAGAAATCAAGATGATAGAAAAGAATGAGACTTGGGACTTATTCAACTAGCTAAACAACAAAGAAGTAATTGAAGTTAAATGGATCTATAAGACAAAGCTCAATGTAGATGGTACAAGTTAGAAGCATAAGGCTTGACTTGTGGTAAAAGAACATTCTCAAGTTACAGGTATTGACTATATAAAAACTTTTGCACCAGTTGTAAGATTAGACACTATGAGAGCACTTGTGGCACTAGCAACTCAAAAGGGAGGGAAGATATATCGAATGAGGGAGAAATTGGCTTTCTTAAATGGCTATATAGATGAAGAAATCTATGTGGAGCATCCATAAAGGTTTGAAGTAAAAGGTTATGAAGACAAAGTATTGAGATTGAAGAAAGCTCTTTATGGACTTAAGTTGACTTCAAGAGCTAGGTACAGTATGATAGATAACTAATTCATGGGTCAAGGATTCAAGAGGAGCTTGAGTGAGCTAACACTCTACATAAAGAATCAAGGTAACACCAACACTCCCATTGTTTCCTTATATGTTGATGATCTCATATATATAAGAAACAATGAGAAAACGATTTAAGACTTCAAGGAAGATATGATGAAGGTATTTGAGATGAGTGACTTGGGCTTAATGCATTACTTCCTTGGGATCAAGATAGATCAAGAAGAAGAAGGGATCTTTATATCATAGAAGTAATATATAGATATGCTGTTGAAGAAATTTAAAATGCAAGGTTGCAAATCAATTGCAATGCTGCTAGTCCCCAATGAAAAGTACAAGAATGAAGGTGGATTGAAGAAAGTTGATAGCTCCATCTATAGAAGCCTCATTGAAAGACTAATATATTTAGCAAATACAAGACCAAACATCATGTTCACTATAAATTCTAAGATATTTATAAGGCACAAAGGATTTTGGTATATGGTATAAGTCTAATGATGAAGTAAGGTTGATAGGTTATATAGATAATGATTAGGGAGGATTAGTTGATGATATGAAGAGTACCTCTAACTATGCATTCTCACTTAGTTCGAGAATATTTTTGTAGGTTTTGAGAAACAAGCAATTATGGTACAATCTTCACTAGAGGTAGTGTAAACCTTGAACAATTTCAATTCAAGAATCAGTATGAAGGAAAATATCAAGAAATATGCCAGAAAATGAATACAAAACCCGATTATGAATTAGGATTCACCTTGTGATATGTAAACCAACTAGTGTATCCAAACCTAAGGAATTCAAAACCTAACTAAACCCCAATGATAGAACATCACATTAGGAAAACTAAACTCAAATTAGGATGTTCAAAAGGACCAAATTCAATTCCTAAAATCTCATAACCATTCATCAACGTTAGGATTTCCTTCGAAATTGAGAAATACCAACTTCAAGCTCGAAAAAACCTGAGATTTGATTCGAATGAAACCAAAACTTAAATGATGATAAAATACCCCATAATTAGTATAATAACCCCCCAAAATTAATCAAATCCAACTCTACTAAATGAACAAATTGGGCAAAACAAAAATTAGAAAACATGGCCTCAAACAATCCTTATAAGGGGTGTTGAGAGGAAGAGAAAAAATGGCAACATTTGAACCACCAAATGATTTGATGTTGTGCCCAAAATTAATTTGGAAATTCCTCCATATAAGCCCTATTCAAGGCCCATTTAACCACAAGAAAAAAAAAAGGAATAGATCAATCCAAACAGCCCCCAATCTACCTAAGTCCCATATGATACTAGCTAACAACAACTAGAGAAGCCAACTAGGAAACTAATTAGATTAACTTAACCAAGTGTAAGGATAATTAAGGACTAACTAGGTTGTGTATCTCTTGGTTTACTTTGGGTTTTCAACATGGCTGTGTTGGGAGGCCATGTATTTCACTGTACACTTCGTAAATTTATTCCTCAGCCCGATTTCTAATCAATTCAACCTAATTGATCTATCTAACATAATATTTTCAATATAATACACTAGTAGATACACTTATTTGACCCAAATTGTTATCATGATGAGTGAATTGCTTATTTTGTCCCTTACGTATCACATATTGATCTAGATTTGTAAATGACCTCAATACGTTAATTCCTACTTTATGATATGCACGAATTCAATGATCAATTGTTATTGATCGATCTACTCACCTTAAACTAGCTAGCATTGTAGCACTTGCTTGTCCTTTTCTCTCTTCAAATTTCTACAGAGTGTATCTAGGGTTCTGCGAGGTATACAAATGAGGAAAAAGTGTTAACCCTAGGTAAAAGGAAGCTTATATACCTAGGTTGTGAAATGGCCATCTTGTCCCTGGTCATAATTTTTATTTCCCATATTATTTTTGGCAGATTTTTATTATTATTAATTATACATACATATTTATAAAATATTACTTGAGTACTTATATTCTCCTCCCCCCCCCCCCCCGCCTTACAAGAATTTTCGTTCTCGAAAATTACCTGGATCGCTAAATTGTTCTGGGTATCTTCTCATCTCTTCTTCGAGTTCCCAAGTTGCTTCTCTTTCGGTTTGATTGCTCCATATCATCTTGACATGATAACCCGTCTTCTCAAAGTTTGCTCTTTAGTATCCACAATTCTAACAAATCTTTCCACGGTTGTGAGATTTGGCTACACTTGTAGAGGTTCCAGTGCAGTGATTTGATCTGGGTTGGGCACATATTTCCTTAGTATGGAAATGTGAAATACATTATGTACTTTAACTAGACTTGGTGGTAGTGCCAGTCTGTATGCCACTGGTCCAATTTTCTCAAAGACTTCAAAGGGTCCCACATATCTAGGGTTCAATTTCCTCCTTAGTCTAAATCTTATCACTCCCTTCATAGGTGAAATCTTCAATAACACATGATCTCCCACCTGAAACTCCAATGGCTGTCTTCTCTTGTCTACATATGACTTTTGGCGGCTTTAGGCCGATTGCATTTTTTGCTTGATCAATTTCACTTTGTTTACTGCATCTTGCACTAGATTAGGTCCCAATATTTGTTTCTCACCCACCTTGTCCCAATGTAACGACGATCGACACTTTCTTTTGTACAACACCTCATATGGTGCCATTTGGATGGTAGCTTGATAATTGTTGTTGTAGGCGAACTCCACTAAGGGCAAATGTTCATCTCAATTTCCACCAAGTTCTAATGTATATGCCCTCAACATATCCTCTAATATATGAATCGTTCGCTTTGACTAACCATCCATCTATGGGTAAAAAGCTGTACTAAATTGTAGTCTTGTCCCCAAAGCTTTGTATAGACTATTCTAAAACCTCTCCACAAATCTCGTATCTTTGTCTGACACTATGGAGACCATTATCCCTTACAATCTTACAATTTCTTTGATGTAAATTTGTGCTAGCTTCTTTAGTTTATACCCAATACCTATTGGTATAAAGTGTACCAATTTTGTAAGCCGATCAACAATTACCCATATTGTGTCCAATTTAGTCACCGATTGGGGTAATGCTATGGCAAAGTCCATGGTCACATGTTCTCATTTCCACTTTGGTATAGGTAAAGGTTGTAACATGCCAGCGGGTCTCTAATGTTCTATCTTGATCTGTTGGCAAGTCATACACTTAGATATATAATCAACCACTTCTCTCTTCATATTCCTCCACCAATAATGGTTATTTAGGTTTTTATACATCTTGGTACTTCCAGGGTATATAGAGTATCCAGAATAGTGTGCCTCCTTCAATATCACTTTCTTTAGTTCATCTACACTTAGCACACATAGCCTGTGATCATACATCTTCATTGAACTCTATAGCTTTTCCCTCTTCCATTCTTTTCTTTATTTCTTATATCCCCACATCTTCAAGTTGTGCAACTTTTATTTTGTCAATTAATACTAGCTGTATTCATAAATTGGTGAGTCTAGCTCCAACTTCCTGGGTAACAATCTCCAAGTCTAGTTTTTGCATATCTTCTAATATTCTCTTTTAAGTTGTGATCATCGTTGCTAGATTGCCATGTTTCTTTTTACTAAGTGCATTAGCAACTATGTTTGCCTTTCTAGGATGATACTGGATATCTAAGCCATAGTCTTTTATTAGTTCTAGTTAGCGTTTTTGCCTCATATTTAGCTCTTTTTGGGTAAATAAGTACTTGAGGCTTTTGTGATATGTGAATATTCTAC
Source organism: Laguncularia racemosa (assembly GCA_037954665.1). Taxonomy (NCBI): domain Eukaryota; kingdom Viridiplantae; phylum Streptophyta; class Magnoliopsida; order Myrtales; family Combretaceae; genus Laguncularia; species Laguncularia racemosa. Next base: position 3,709,175 of record JBBMOL010000003.1, on the reverse strand, counting down.
ACTTCTCTTCATATAAGTAATGTCTCCATAACTTGAGTGCAAATACTACAGCTGTTAATTCTAGATCATGTGTCGGGTAATTCTTCTCATAAGGCTACAACTACTTAGATGTGTAAGCAATCACTCTATCATTTTACATCAACACACATCTAAGCCCTTGTATAGAGGCATCACTGTTCACCACTGACTACTAGTGCAAGCATAGGTGTAGAAGCCAATCTCTCCTTCAATGTCATGAAGCTTGTTTCACATAGGTCATCCCATATAAAATTTACTCCTTTCTGAGTCAACTTGGTCAAAGGGGTTGCTAGTTTGGAGAATCCTTCCACAAATCTTCTATAGTATCCTGCTAACTCTAAGAAGCTTCTAATTTCTATTATGGTCTTTAGCTTGGGCCATTTATTTACAACTCTTATTTTCTTAGGATCTATAGATAATCCATCCTTACTAATCACATGTCCTAAAAAAGTGACTCGCTTTAGCCAAAACTCACACTTCTTAAACTTGGCATATAACTTTTCTACTTGCAATATGCTCAATACTACCCTCAAGTGCTGCTTGTGTTCTTCATTTCTAGAGTATATTCAAATGTCATCTATAAACACGATGACAAACTTATCCAAGTATTCCCTAAATTTGCGGTTCATTAAATCCATGAAAGTCGCTAGTGCATTTGCGAGTTCAAAAAGCATTACTTGGAACTCATAATGCCCATATCTAGTTCTGAAAGTGGTCTTTTGGATGTCCTCCTCCTTAATCCTCAATTGATGTATCCTGATCTCAAGTCTATTTTTGAGAAGACTTGAGCTCTTTATAATTGATCAAACAAGTAATCAATCTATATAGGAGAGGGTATTTATTTTTAATCGTAACCCTATTCAACTTCCGGTAGTCTATACATAACCGCATGCTGTTGTCTTTCTTCTTCACAAATAATATCGGTGCACCCCAAGGTGAGACACTTCGTTTGATAAACTTCTTGTCCAACAACTCTTGTATTTGATCCTTTAATTCTTTCAACTCTGTAGGTGCCATACAATACGGGACTTTTGATATGGGAGCCATACCAAGTACTGTATCTATGCTGAATTCAATCTCTCTTATAGGAGGTAAACTGGGTGGGTCATCCAAAAATACTCTAGTAAATTCCTTCACCACTCTTATTCTCTCAATTTCCATCACCTCTTTAGCTTCAACTGCTATTGATACCTTCATACTTTTACCCCATAGTTCATAAGTTGGCAATCATGTTGGTCTATAAGTTTCCAATTTAAAATTAAATTGTTCTACTTCTGGCATGTTGAAATGGATGGTCATATCATGACAATCTATTATTGCATGATGTTTGATTAACCAATCTAATCCCAAAATTACATCAAAATCAGTCATGTCTAACACTAGAAGATCTGCAAACAATATTTTACCCTGCACTTTTATACAGACCTTTCTACATATTTGTTTCAATCCCTTACCCATACCCATAGGAGTACTCAAGCTTAATACAACATTCAACATTTCTTTACATACATTATATTTACTTGTAAATGCATCAGATATACATAAATGTGATGCACCAGTATCAAACAACACATATGCTTCAGCAGAATTCACTAAAAATGTACATGTTAAGGTCTCTATATCTAGAGTGTCTTGTCTCTATAGTGCAAACACTCATGCTAGTGCCCTTTGCCTTAACCCTACCTGTTGAGGTCTACCATTATTAGTTCCAGTTTGGTTTCTTGCTGTGGGGGTTAGTTGTACATTCTGTTTTTTGTTTTCTAGGCAGTCTACCATCTTATGACCTCTCTATTCGTAGAAGAAGCAAAATGTCAATGGGATTGACCTCTCCCAATGGGTTTTGCTGCTGTGTTCCTTCTTCCTACATGAGAAACAAGCACCTTCTGGCCATTTGCATTCGTTTAGCTCATGTGGCCCGTAACATCTTACATACTTGTTACTTTGTCCTACATATAAGGTTTTAGCTTAGGAGGAGGGTACTACTATGACCATAGATTTGGTTTGCACTGTGTGAGGCCTTTTGCCCTTATCTTGAGTGATAGTATTCTAAATAGGTCTTTCCTAATAGCACTTTCGTTCCCAAAGTTCTCATCTCGTTAGTTCTCTTGTGACTTTTTTTCTAAAAGTTTTACCTTGTTTACAACCTTCAAGTAGGTTTTCGATTGGAAGGCAACTATCTCATGCTACAATGTGGGCTCCAATCTTAACACAAACGATGCACCATGGACTTCTCATCAGCTCTAAATGCAGGTGGCATGAACTTCATCAGACAGTTGAGTTCCATCTCATATTCATTTATTGATCTCTTTCCTTAGTAGCAACTATAGTATGATGCCTGCTTTCAGTCCCTAATGGTGGTCAAGAAATACTGCTCATACAACATTTCTTTAAACCCATCCCAAGTGATCACCACTATGGTGAGTTTGGAAACACTCAACTAACATTCAGAAGTTAACCCTCTCAGTAGATACACAACATATTTCATCTTTTTTTATCTTCAGGTGTCCCCAATGCTTCAAAAATCTTTTCTAGTTCATTGATCCATTGTTCAGCATCCAATGGATCGTCAACCATAGGCTTGAATTCCTTGACCATTCTAGCAAAATGGTCTAGACCCATTTCTCCAACTGGCATCTCTCTAATCTCTCCCATCATTTAGGCCTGTCTCATGTTTAGCACTTGCATGTCTTGTATCTGTTGTTGCTGCTGTCCCATTACTCCTGCTGAAGTATTGATAGCCTCTAGCATTTGTGCAGCATTCACCTCATTCCCTCCTTGCTCCTAATGAGGAGCTCTAGGGGGCATTCTGTTATTAGGAGCATCACCTCCAACTCCTGAGGATGATCCTAGTTTTGAAATTCTCATAGGCATTCTACAAAACAAAATACAATAGTAAGGAATGATAAAAGGAATATATATACATTCCTTAGAGTATGGAAAATTTAAACATGACATTTTCAATATTACTAAGGGAGTTCACAAATCAGTAATATCAGTCTCATTTTCTAACCACTCTTAATATATATCTTTATCCTACAAATCCAATACCTAATTCATCCGAAGATCATGACTTACTTTCTATTGTTTGACTTATACTATAGATCATCAAACTTATGCAGTTCATAAATTCATCAACCTAAGCTCTGACGATCATAAACCTACCTTCTTTTGATCAAAGCCTAAGCTTTTAAGAATCATTAACCTATGGCTCTGATACCACCTAAGCTGTAACGCCCTAAAACTCGGGTACGCTATGGTCTGCTACGTGTCCCTAGTACTAGAAGACACACAAAGACTTAATCACCACTGTTCTCTAAATACTCACATTAATGTACTCTTGATAATAATCATAAATCATTTGCTGCATAATAGAGATTAATGGAATTTCCCATCCTCAATAATAAGTCATCAACATTCTCCTTAAATTAAACAACGGAAGCGATTAACATTCACTTACAATAGAAATTCCCAAAATGACTAAATAAAAATTTAACATGTCTTTCCTTAGTTTATTTGCTAGTCATCGTAATAGACGTATTCTACATTTTCTTCATTGTTCTAATCTTGAGTTGTTTCCCCTAAGTTTTCAACATATTCCACAATTTCTCCTATAACATTCGCAACTAAAAAAAAATTTCCCACGAAGGGTGAGCTAACGCCCAGTATAGTGCATACCTGCACACACACATGCATGCTATGCCAGAAGCAATAACACATGCAAGATGCATCATAATATTCATACACAATTTTTATTTATTTTTAGCAATCTTTAGCTGATATACAATCACATCATAAACATCTTCACATATAACATTCCTAAACATCCTTTCACAATCCATCCACAAACATTATATACATATATATATATATATATATATATATATATATATATATATATATAAAACAAAGATAATCCTCTTTATCCATGAGTCTCTTACTATACATAATAATAATATAAATATGACAGTGGGTACTCTCACTGTCTATGAGTCCTCACACATCAAACTTCTACAATCATACATAATATATATATATATATATATATATATATATATATATGATAATGGGTACTTCCCACTGTCCACGAGTCCATACATTACAACTTTTCACAATACACTTCACAACTTTTCACATCACAACATTTTACAACATAACCTTTCAAATAAGACTTGGATCATTTCGGCACATGACTCCACTAGGGATAATGTCACATACTGATCATCAGGGTATCACGCCAAGAATATCGACCCACACTCGGTTTCTTGGACCCAGCAATTCATAATCACATGCACACTCAATCAGGTTCATTTACAATATTATTAAACCCACACGTAAAAATCTAATTTATCAATTACAAGCAACAAACATGGTATACAAGCACTTGACTTTGCAAAACTTGGTTTATCTTATACTTTTCTAGCTTCATAATTCTTCTAAACCTATACACGATTCAAATTATTTGCTTTGAGAATTGTATTCCTATAAATATCAAAAGAAAAATAGACTTGTTTCAACTCAACACATTCATGTTGGAGGCAGTATAGTTGGATACGGGATAATACACGATCGTGCCAAAGGTCGTATACATTTCTCTAGTACACGACCATGCTAAAGGCCATATAAATTTCTTTAATTGTATTGAAATTAAAATTTATTAATTTTTTTCTCGAATTGTATTGAAGGCGTGTATCCAAATATACGCTTTTAGTACAAATTGTATTGAAGGCGTGCTCTAAGAACGTGCCTTCAGTTGGGGGAAATTCTACCTTAGCTAAAGATTGAATCCACATTTTCACTATCTATTTTATGAATAAGTTTTTTGAGTATCTTATTTCATAACCATTTAAAAAAAATATTATTTTAGTAGATTGAATTGATCACAACCATTTATTGAGGATGAGAAAGCTTATAAATAGGTTTGTAACCTAGCAAAAACAAAGAAATAAATCAAATGATTCCAATTTCAAACATTCTCTAAACTGATTTCTACTTTAACTATTTTTTTAACAATACTTTCTCCGTATTTTCTATTCTATTCTAATCTAATATTCTCATACATATCGAGAGGCACGCGATGATTTATTTTGCGGGGGTACGCCAACTCCGTTGTGAAAATTACCTACTTCCAGGCTAGTAGGAGTAACTTTGTAGTTTAATCAGTCCCGAAAGATATATGATTACATTAATACATTGGAATTCTAATGGTTTTATCAAACAAGAGATCTTATCATTTACACATCGTAGTCAGTTTTTAAAAGCATAAGCGATTTTACAGTGACAGGCATCCTGCGTTTTCCTGCAATTTAAGTTTACAAAGTCGGTATCATGTGATTTATGTCAAAAAAAGAAAAGAAAATTCTATTTCTAATTTTCTATGTTAAAGAAATTGCCACAAAATTCATTTTCTAAATGCATTCAATTTCCCAAAGTTTCATTTTCAGCATTTAGTATAATGAAATAATAAATATTTAACTATTAAATGTAAATACGATACAATTATATTGCTTATGCAAACTGAGCAAGGTCATTGAATTGACTAAAATAGGCATCATTTTGCCCATTACAAGTCAATTACCATTTTTCAAACTGTGTGACGAATACTATACTAGGTTATGATATTGATTGATAGGGCCTTTTTGGCTATAATATCATATGGCTAATACTATATAAGTATCATATTATATACGTCGCGTGTAGCATCAAAAATTGATAGCAGATTGGTACGTCTGGCCTGGAACCCACCCAGCGGGAATAACGTTTTCGGCGACAATGCGCTTCCGAGATTCACCTGCGGTTAGCCTGATCGTGAACGGAGCTACAAAAGAAGAGCCGGAGTTAAGCCTCCAAACAGCACCCCATGATCGTTGCATGGGGAGCCATTGTCGTCCACTAGTAGCTTCCATCAGTTCAACAGCAGCAAGATCTCCATCCCCATCTGCATATTTAATTAGGATTGCAAAATAGTTCGGAGTCGACCCGGAATCCACCTGCAATGAGATCTTCACACCATTGTAATTGCACGCCACTCTGCTAGGACACAAACACAACAAATTTACACAAAGTATAATTACAAAGAGACGCATCTCCCACCATGCGTAGCAGTGTGTGTAAATATACATATAAAGAGAATAAGACCACGTGAAAATAGTTGAAATAAATTGTGTACGAGTTATAAAATAATTTCATGCATGCTTTATTATTAGGCAACTCAGTTCTATGCCTTCCTGCGATAAGTTCAATAAAAAATCCTAAACTTTTTATGCATTTTCTTAAGTGTAATATCTCACAAATGTGTTAATGGAAACGTAGATCCTTCTTGAAGCTAGCTAATAATATGATATGACTTGCTATTATGAAAATATCATGCAGTATATGGCTTTAGTAAAAATGATAAGTGATTAACTTGGAAATTGTTTGACAAATTTTCAGTATTATTATCAATAATTCACATAGAATCTTACTGCCCACAGATGTTTCACGGTAATATTAATTATTACCTCCGGTATAAGATATTCAAGACACCAGCATTGCGTAATTTATCGGCTTGGCCCTGAATTGCCATGGCACCAAAAGCAGTGCCGCTCATGTCAAAATGAGCTGCTTCTGAGACACAAGGGCCTCCTGGGCAGAAATCGGTAATGACAACCGTAACCGGCAGTCCCGAGCATGCTGCATGATTTGTTGTGCATTTTACCTACGTATATACGATCACATGATTAGGCTTGAACAGCTAGTACTAAGCATTTCTCAGTTTGACAAAATCATGCGTAATCCAAACTTTCTATTACCAGATATACAGCCGTATTGACCACTTGCTAAGTTTATGTCTTCCTTCCTATAATTTCATTTTCTATAGTTTAGGCTTGAGTTGTACCTCTACACTAAAAGAAATAAGAGCGAATTAATCGTTTTTGTTTAATAGTATATGGAAGTTAACTTTGTTTATCAACTATTGTATTACCAACATAACGAAAGAAGCTATACTCTAACCGTACCATAACTTACGCCTTTCTCGTTCCAATAATACATAATTTTAATTTTCCTATGGTGCATAAATAACGTTTTACCTGGTAGCAGGTTCCACATCCTCCGCCTGATGAGAATAGAGAAGGCCCTCCAGCCGAAACCATTGAGTTAAATGGAACTTTCTGAACAGATTTTCCATATCCACAAGCCCCACCTAAGAATTTTAGTATTCATGGTAAAAAGCAGTTAAATATTATATATATATATATATATATATATATATAATGTAAGACCTATGTCATAATTATGTCCACAAACTAGAGCTCTCATGCTTCACAACTTTTGTTAAAATAGTAAAGAAAATCCTTTCCGAGCAGGGTTTTCCTTTTTCCTTTTTGTATTTATTCTATATTCATTATGTGTACTTATTATTTCATCAACTACAACTCCCATGTTCCCACTAATCACTTAATCCTAATCAACCACATTACCCACTAACCCATTAACCCATTAGCATGATTTTAGGAAACTTTGATGGAAAGTTTCTCTATAAATAGCTAATGGATTCAAGGTTCCCAGAGCACGAAAATTCTATTAAAAACACATTACCATCTTGTGAGAAATTTTTTGAGTGCTCTGAAGATCTTGAAGGTTCCGGGGCTTGACGTTTTGTTCCTCTCCGGATTAAGCAATGGCAAGAGGTTAGTGATTTTCCTAATTCCGCTGCATTTTATGTGTTTCTATTTGGTTATGGCTTACAGAAAATCCTTTCCGAGCAGGGTTTTCCTTTTTCCTTTTTGTATTTATTCTATATTCATTATGTGTACTTATTATTTCATTTTTTAAAAACTTTTGTTATTCAAACATTGAGTTTCAAATTAATGTTAAAAGGATGCCAAAAAGATAAGACTAAAAACCCTAAATTATCATTTAACATTTCCTAATTAACCAAAAAAACTAGAGTCAGCACACAAAAGCTTATCGCTGGCCGCCCAAACCCCACCACACCAATCCCCTCCCGACCCCCACACACACAAAAAAAAAAAAAAAAAAAGGCAAAAGCTTATCGAAAGTGTTGGAATTGTTTTTGCATGTTGTTATTAAACAAAAAGTCAAAAGTAGATGCATGATATGATATTTAAACATGTAACACACACACACAGACATATATATGTATATATGCCTTAATAAAGTGTTCTATATCACGTTACCATCACTTCCGGCTCCCGTGGGACTTCCATACCAAGTTGCACCACCAGGCAACCAGCCGCTGCCACTCGAAATCTTTGTAACATTTAGGAGTTTAGGATTGAAACATAAGCATGGATAAGCAGCAATTAGAAAATATAGCGTCACATGAAGGAAGAACAACGTAGGATTGTTATTCCAATTGAGAGCCATTATCACCTTCAATTTGTCCACTTGGGATGAAACAAGACACCAACCTCTGTTCTTTCGTGAGAATTAACTAAAATACCTAGAAGTCGATGGAGAGCTAGGTTTATGTAATGCAATGGAAACGAGAAAATGTACATTATTTATAGAAAAATCTTGAAGGCTGAGTCTACAAGTTATCTTCCATCACCCGCCGCTGTGCGGAGGATGGATAGAACAATGAATTACGGGGGAACAAATGGAATTAATAACATATCAAATTTTTAAGGTATTTTCCATTTTCATAATAATGCAATTAATATCGCCTCTTAAAATAAAAAATATATGTTTGGAAAGTATTGTAAGTTTCGTTTTTGGCCAAAGAATCTATTATAAAATCAAAAGGTTAAACAGTTACATACTTAACATATAAAATATTTCCCACTTGCATTTTTTAACTTTTCGAATATCTTATTTTTTGCTCGTGTAATCTTATTTGATTTTTCCATAAATTAATTTTCCGCTAATTGCATTGTCGCTTTTACTACGTTTGGCCGTTTCTCTAGGGCAATGATGAGAAAAGATTGACCCTGGGCTTTGGGTCCTAGTTCCCTTAAATCTGACTACCCTTTTTACAGGTCAGTAGTATTCCAAAATAATTATGATCAAAGCTCTCGATAAAAGCATTTGTAAATTTGAATATAAGGATTGAAATTCCCGTCCACCTAATATTTTTATTTGGATAAAGTTTCTTGGTTGGAAAAGAAAAATCGAATATATGAGTTATTAGTGTTTTGTATTAAAATAATATTATTTTTTTAAAAAATTGTAAAATAGCATATTTTAAAAAAATATTTTAAAAATATGAGCTTGCGTCTTCAGCATTTGTATTGAAGGCATATGCAGGTTGATACCTTCAACAATTTTTTTTTTTAATCATTGAAATTTTTTTATAAAAAATTATGTAAAGAAAATTAAAATTTCTCATATTATTTTTTTAAAAAAATTAAAAGTTTACATAAAGAATAACAAAAAAAATAATTTTTATAAATTTAAAAATTATAAAAATTGATTTAAATTTTATTGAAAAAAATTCACACCCCTTTATGTTTTATGTTATAATATAAGAAAAAAAAGAAAAAAAAACTAATGCTGATGTGATTTGCTTTTCCAATTTTAGAGGGTTATATTTTTTTGCTCTATATCAAAAAGACTAATTTGAATCTATTGTAATTGGGCCAAACTACGTTACTATTTGGTATTATTATGAGGGTTAAATTGTTATGTTTTTATGGGCTATTAGTTATTGGATTGATAAAAAAAAAAAGAGAGACAAAGTTATGCTATAGTGGACTCAATTTTTTTTTCTTTTTTCTTTTTGGTATATTATAAGGTAAAACATAAAGGGTTGTGAATTTTTTAAATAAATTTTTAAAAAATTTTTAAATTTATGAAAATTATTTTTTTGTTATCCTTATGCAAACTTTAAATTAAAAAAAAATTAATTTGAAAAAATTTAACTTTCTTTATATAATTTTTCATTATTTTTTTCAATAATAAAAAATTAACAATGCTTAAAGGCACGGATTGGTCAACACCTTTAGCATAAATTACCGAAAGTGTTTGAAATAATTTTTTTGTGTATACTATTTTGTGATTTTTAAAAAATAATATTATTTTAATACATTTCCTCGAGATATTATGCTCACCATAAAATAAACCATCCGCCTTTTTCGAACGTGGCACAAATTATATTAGCGAGGATCCTGTTGAGATTGAAGAAGGAAGAATTATTATTTTTATCCGCATAATAAAGAACAATTCAGTCACATCATTCTCACACAGGATAGAAATCCATTTACACCTAAATCATATTTTGGCACGGGTCGGATCTCAGCTGATTTGATAGGTCTGGACTCAAAACCGGACCCGTATGGATGGTTTCAAAACCATTATGGGGCCTAGCGGTTCAACTGCCGGACCCACTGGGTTCAACCCGTGCTAAAGAAAAAAAAAAAAGAAAATGAAAATTAAAGAAAAATAATTTAAAAATTAAAACTAAAATGATATTAAAAATTTAAACTATTTTAATATGAAATAAGAAGAATTAATTCCTATTCTTAATATTTAATGTATTATTAAAAATACAAGAAATATATACATAAAAAATATATATGATTAGATATTATTAATAGAATATTTTGGGGTTGTCCCATAAGGCCTATTATAGCCCATTTAGATCCTTGTTCAAGTTCTTCTTATTTATGTTGACTTATTTGATATAAAATTATATGATTTAACTTTCAATTTGGAACTCCTAACCTATTCCAAATTGAATTTCCATAATTATCCATATAATGAAATAAGTACAAGAGAATAATACAAATAAGAAAAGAGATCGGTTAAAAATGTATCTCACATGTTTATAAATGAGAAATAAAGATGCTTAAATAAAGGACTTTTGAAACCCAATATACTCCAACTCTTATATATTCCCTCCATTCTTTACTTGTGTTAATTTAGACATTGAAGGATCATGTCAAACAAACTTCAGCACCCTATAGCCTCGAGGCTGCTGTCCCTTCTCTGCAGTTTACAAGCGCAACTCATCTGAACCTGACTCGATATGCTTGGAGCTCCAACTTGCGACCATTCTAAACCTATGTGCGCAATCGAGTGTCTACTGTTTGGCATAGCTAGTTTATTTATTATTATTATTTTTTGGTTATTAACAATAAAAATTAGAAATTTCTAAAAAAATAAAAGAAATATATTAATTACTATTTTGCAAGTCTTATCATTTAGTTTAGGGGTTAATAAATTTGCTGATTGGTTAATTTTTCAAGTTTATGTTTAATTAGTTATGGACACATTTTCACATGTTTAATAAATTAATGCATTTTCTATTAGAATGCTGGTTGGTTGGTAACTAATTATACTTGCAGGTTCAATGAAGTCATCTTAGCATGCTAATTTTAGCTCAATGTATTCAGTGGATTAAAAATTATGTTTCAATTACTCGCATTATTTAAGGTAAAAATTATTGTGTAGACTTTAGGTATTGTAGTGTAATCATCGCTTGGAATTGATTAGGTTCTTGGTTAGTTCTAGTATAGCATCTAGGTTCTTAAAATAAATAAATAAATAACTGAAATGATAGTATAAATAAAAAATTGAAATAATAAAAAATGTTTTATCATAAGCCTCCATAAATAGCTTCTAAAACATGGTTTTTTTTTTTTCTATTTAAAAAAAGTGTTTTGTCACTTAAAAAAAAAACGATCTTTATGAAACAAAAAATTTAATTGGTGTTTTAGAAAAAGTAGGAAGTCTTTTCTTTTGTTTTGTTTTTTCAAATTATGGGAATAAATCTTAGGTATTGAAGTTTTTTTCTTTAATGAAATTAAAATATTAATAAATATAAACTTGGCTTGTTTTCATAAATAAAATTAACCAACATACTAAACTTCTATAAAAATAGAATTATGTTGGCTTGATATTGACTAATGGGTATGTAGTCACTTATGAAATATAAAAAAAATAAAAAATTATTTTTTTTTCCCTACTCCTATTTTCAAGTAAAAGAAATATAGTGAGAAATAAAATAAAAAATTCGTCATAAAAACTAATTTAAAAAAACTTGTTTTTTGTTACTTTATTTTGTGCTATATTTACATGGAAATGTTTTATTTATCATATTTACAATTATAAAGGGAATTTATATGAAGCTTTTTATTTCACATTTTTGAAAAATATAAAAAAGTGATAACCATTTAAGTTTTAATAGATTAGTTTATGAGCTTAGATTTTTTTATTAAACTTTTTCTAAAAAGTATTTTTTAGAAGATCAACTTACTAGTAGCTAGAAATTAGGTTTAATCACCCATTAAACTTTTTTTATTTTTTATTTGGGTAGCCACCCCATTAAACTTTCAACCCATCCAATTAAACTTAATTTCTTATTTTTCCAACTTTGATTGGTGTTGACTTTTGTTTTATAAAAGTCTTTTAAAAATAAAAATTTTCTTTAATTTTACTGTCAAATAACTTATGTTATAAGGACATAGTATGGATTAAATTATGAAAAAAAATCAAAATTAGGCTCAACAGTAAACCCTAAGTGAGTTTGATACCTTACTTTATAATGTGATAGATAGAAATTTACAAACATCTACGGATACCTGTGAAGGTAAGTGAACCACTGTATTTTGGTAATACCTTAAGTTGAATAATGTTGAATTGGTGTATGAGTATATAGGTTTTCCTTGATCCCATGTGTTAGTGCCTAATTTTGACCGGGAGTAGATTGGAGTGATCATTCACCAATACTCATTCAAGGTTCACATAATTGAACAGCTAGTGCTTAGTGTAATGTTACAAATGATTCTGAGCAATAGATATGCTGAATTGTGCCGACTATCAATGGATCAATTTTCAACAGTTATAAGATAAGTGAATGAGATAAAGTTAAGCTTGGATTATTAAATAGAAGGATCGTACTAAGAAGCACATTCTGTAAATATTAAGATATATTATTAAAGTTGAAGATTATAATAAGTATTGATCATAGCTCAGAATATATACAACATGGTAACTGAAAACATGAACCTCAGTTCAACGACTTAGTTTACGACTTGGAAGAGTATGAGTTGAATTTAATTTTCTTGAGAGTTTATTCAGTGCTCGGTTACTTCATTTTGCTACTTCATGCCCAAATAACCGGCTTCATAATGACCTGTAAAAGAGCTGTGTTTACCACCATTAAAGCATGATGTGTTTCTAGTAATTAGACCGTGTTAATTTTGTTTTGAGTTGGAAGTGTGATTAGACCGTGTTTACCACCATTAAAGCATGATTTAATTTTCTTGAGTTGAAAGAATGATTAGACCGTGTTAAATCGAATACAAAAGTCATCCTCAGGTAATGAATATTCATCATCATATTGCTAAGGCATCGCTATACAATAGGAATTCACTCACAGTAGCATGTTATTTTTAATTATAATGTAAACCCCTAAAATCACATATAGGGCAATCAAACTTAAATTAAGGGTATGCAGTTCTAAATGTTCATTTTTCCTTAATTTAATTTATACAAGCTTAGCTTTTTTAATATAAGTTATTTGATATAAAATTAAAGAAAAACTTTAAAGTTTGAAAAATATTATGAAAACAGGAGTCACCACCAACCTAATTAAAAAAAAAGAAAAGAAATTAGATTTAATTGAATAGATTAACCTTAATTTCAGCCACTAGTCTACAATTATTCTAAAAAATGATTTTTAGAAAATAACATAACCAAAGACACTAGAGTCAAAGACTAATCTATTAAAACCTAAATAATTATCACTTTGAGTTTTCTAAAAAAAAAAATAGTAATAATAATAATAATCAAAAGGCTTTGATTAAGATTCCCTTCTTTTTTTTTTTCCCAAAAAGAAATACCTACTAGTAACAATATAAATAAATAAAAAATAAAAAAATGTATTTTTTTTCAATTTTTTAATTCATTTATTTTTGGAAAAATATTTTTTATTCTTTTATTAGTCACTCCTTAGGTGCTTACGTATCTACTATTTGGAATTAGACTACCATAGTTTCTTTTCATTTTATGAAACTTTAGTGCATGAGATTATTTTATTCATGAAAAACTACTAAGTTTATGTGATTAATCGGTTTATTTTTCTTAAAAAAATCCTAAGAAAAACCCTAATTTTGTATTTTCCAAATATTTGAAAACAAAACCTAATATTTCTCAATAAAAAAAAACCTTTCAATGAGGATTTTGATTTCTAGAGAGCATCCTAAGTGACAAAACATTTTTGTTATTAATTTTTATTATGTTTATTATTTTTAAATTATTTATTTATTTATTTTAATATATATATATGTATGTATATATATATGTATGTATGTATGTATGTATGTATGTATGTATGTATGTATATTTTTTGTCTTTATGCAATCACTCACCAATGGGTAGAGGTATACACCATAAGGACTAAATGGCTATACAAGGTTCCATCCCATCATGATTATTATTTTGAAAAGAAAAACCATTTTATTTTCTCTTTTTTATTTTTAAAAAATGACCTACATGCAAATTTTATGAAATGAAACTTCTATGAAAAAAAAATGATTCTTATTCAAAAATAATTTTGTTATGATTTTTCATAAAAATAGATGAAGATGGCAATGCAAATATGCTAGGCACAAAATTTATCACACTAATCATGCAAATATTTGTGATCTAACCCTAATTATGCAAACTATAGTTAGTATATGATAAAGCAAGATTAATTAGCCATACTACCATGCCTATATATCATATAATTATGCTAACAAATGAATCAACTGTATTGACAATTAATTTAATGAACTTTACAAATCATGAAATGAAATTAACTAATATGCAATATATGACAATTAAATGAGCAAATAATAAAAGTAAGCTAAATTAAATGAAACTTCTTAAGACATCGGGCTAAACTATTGGGTTGCATAGGGTTAGACACATAAGTTAAGCACTCTAGGGTTAGTAGCAAATGAAGGGGATGGATTTAAGCCATTCGTTGACACAGGTTGTGGTCATTAGAGGAGGTGGATATTATTGGGTCAAAGTTCGAATTACTTTGTTGATTGATCTAGCTTAGTGATCTTCCTCCTAGGAACATCATTAAATTTATTAATTATTTGGATGACCATATAGGTGATAACACACAAATCAACTAGTCATTCAATCAAATAGTTAGTAACAACTAACAAAGCAACACACAAACATCAAGTAGCAAGCACATAGTAGATTGTTAAGGTTTCAATATTTACTAGGACTTAGTCTAATCTCTTGATTTTTATAAAGTTGATTAGATTCTACTTCTAAAAAATTTAGCATGTTACATGGATTAGATTTTTTAAGATTTAAAAGATTCATGGCATATGAAATGCCTTTCACATGTAAGAGGGGAAAGAGTTTTCAAAGAAATGATGTGGAAATGCAACATGATAAGATGACTAGAAAGAAAGTAGCAAGGAGAAGAAACAAGCAATCTTGAGAGTCTTAAACACACAAGTGACATAGGGGAGTCAAGAGGATCTTAGATGTCAACTTTGCAGTTCTTGAGCGGTTGAGATTGTTCTTCGCTTGAATTCTTGTTTGATCCTTAAGAACAGAGATTTCACAATGGAATATCATTTCTCTAATATTTGGGGTTCTTCCAAATGAAAAGGATTAGCTGAGTATTTATAGGATCTTGGGCTTGATGGCATCCATTAGATCATCTTAGTGATTGATGAATGAGATAAAGTATACTTATTTTAGAGTTATTCCTAATAAGCTTGTTAAGAGCATAAGGCTAATAGTTTTTTTATAAGTGCATGAGTTTGTCTGAAAAGGTTGAATGCAGATAGATTGTTCTAACAATTCTTGTCTTGAGCTCATTAAACAAATTCTTTTTAAGTAATCTCAATAGATGGAGTAGACTCACTAGGTTTTGTTATCTAACCCAATGAGTCAAGTCAAATAATTAATGAGCTTAATATAACATTTTAATATAATAATTTCAACCCTGTACAAAACTTTAGGAAGTCAATCTAATTTTTGTAATATCATTATAAAGTTTGAACACAAATTTAGATCATTTGTCGAAAACCTTAAATTTAATAGTTTGGAAAATTGGGGTATTATATTATACTTTGCTGGAGTTCCAAATGGTTGTCTTAGATAACATTAATACAAAAATCTTTGTAATTAGACTTATCAAATTTCTGGAATTTCACAATACTAATGGCATGCTGATATATTCGATGTAACTTGCTTTATCAATTTATCAATCATTACACTTTATTGAAGATTAAGGTGAGAAGAAATTTACATCATGCTTGAAGGTCGAGACGATCTACAAAATAAAATGACACTATCAATAGACTTTGCTGTGTTAATTAATGAAGAAGATAGAGAGATGGACAATGACAAGGTCTGATGGGAATCAAACCTCTGAATCCAGCAGTGGGGAAATCAAATTAGACAAATGAGCCTAGACATCTACATGTTATTTTATTTATCTAATAACAATTTATCTTTGTATTGTAGCAAGTAAATTTATCGGTTTTACAAGATGGTGAATAAAATTCACTAAGGATCAATTGTGGGTTATTCAAGGACTTACATCAATCAAAAGAACCGGTCCAACAATTATTCCATGGAAGTGAGGAACCGACCACTTTTGAGGGTTTATTTGTAATTTTCTTTTGGTGTTTAAATCCGGTCACTTGTGGGTTTTACTTGTATTTTTTTTTGTTGAATTTACCTTATTTAGAGCAAGTATAAATACTTGCCAAGTAGGTTTAGAAGGGGACTTTTGGACAATACACATTTTGACTGCCTTTTTGAGTGAAGGGTTTGAATCTTTTCACAAAAATACTCTTATCAATTTAAGTTTGGATTGTAGCGAGTGGACTTGGATTTGTTGTGAGTCATATTAAAAAATTACAAGTTGATCATAATTCCAACTAGTGCGTAATATCTAGTAAGGAATTAGTTACTTTTATGTTGTTCTTGATTTTCGCAATTAGGGTTTAATTTTCAAGCTAGGACTCACACCATTTAGTTGGAAATTGGAAACAATTGTGCTTGTTTCTTTGATTGGTATTGAATTCCAATTGAGTGCATTATAATTTTGTATCAAAATCAAATTGGTTCGTGCTAGTAAGGTTCCCGTGGAAGTGGAATCATGCTATTTTTGTGAATTGTGTTTAGTTGACTCTCTAATTGGCTTTGTGTAATTGTATTTGGATACTAGGCACATCAAGGTCATACTGGGAATGGAAAGTAGAAATCAAAAGATGATCGATATATAAGTTGCAAGTAAAATATCTTTTCCTAATTACCCATGTAACTAGTTGTAGGTTAAGGGAAAAGAAAAAGAAAAAATGTAATGGATCAAATTAATGACATTAGGTGCATGATGAATATTACTAACTATATGATAGTATTACATTTTAGTTGATGCATCTACGAGAATCAACTAAAATAATATTATTTTTAATTTTTTTTGTCAAATAGCATACTTGGAAAAATTATTCTAAAAATAGGATTTGAACTCATGAACTCGAAATGTGCCTTCAGTTTAGCCAAATTTAAATCAATGTTTATAATTTTAAAAATTATGATTTTTTTATTTTTTTGCTATTCGTATATGAACTTTTAATTTGTTTTAAAAAAATTTTAATTTGAGAAAAGTTATTATTGGAATTTTTTTTATGAAAAATCATGCAAAAAAAAATCATAAATAAACTTTGGGAATAGAATTAAAAAAAAAAACTTAGAAATGATTGTAAAAAAAGTGTGAAAGCTTGGATATAAAAATAGGAAAAAAATAATTTATTAGAAAATGTTAATAAATTTATCAATTTCAAACATTATTTTATATCAATCACAAATTTTGATGAAAGATTTACATATCAAATAAATAAGAAAAAATAGTACCCTATCCCCTATTATTCTTTCTCCTAGTGAACTGTTTTGCTAATCGGGAAAATGCACTTATGTGCTCTCTTGATGGCCTTGAATGTGGAGCGGGAGGAGCTTGTGACTCCTATGTTGGATGGTGTTGGGAGGCATCGTTGAAGTTTTAGGGAGGCATTGGACTCCAATTTGTAGCATAGTGTAGAGATTTACCTTAATACATTAGTTGTGTACTAGAGTGTCTCTTCTGTAGAGTAGTTGGTGTAGGGATAGGACCATTGATGAAATGACAATTTAGTGTGACATATGTGCTAGGCATTGAGGCCGAGCTATTGTACATCACATTGGAATCTGGTGGGAATTGTTGGTCATATATTAGATATTCATGTGCTGTAGCCTAGTTTTGGGGTTGTCGATGTCCTACGGTCCTACGATGTGTAAAAATTGGTTGTTGTTGTCACATGCCAATAGGTTTTGCCTCTACCTTAACCTCCATGCCATGTCGTTACGGGTATAGTGTTACCCCCCCCCCCCCTTCCCTAGTCATGTATGAATTCAAGACCTTGATAAGCTAGAGTAACAGCCGTGTTATGATTTGAGGATGGGTAGATTTGTCTTAATGCATTAGCTTGCATGTTACAATGGATCATAAATTGTCTTAATAACTGCTCTCGTGCATCCTATATATTGACGGTTGATAGATTTGTACCACATCTTGTATTCATGATGCAAGCTATGAGGTACCTCTATGTACACTAACTGGGTCAGACGCACTTCCTATAAAGATATGTACGGTGTATGTTGCATCGATCAATCCACATCAACCCTCCTACACAAGTCGATCCGATAAAGCTTTGGCTGTGTGCTCATATGCTATGAAAAATATTGAAAACCCCTAAATTGCCTAGCACACAGTCAGGATAATGCTACTCGACTATGTGGAAACACTTGCTCGTTCTAGCGTGCTGTTAAGGGATGCTGAGTTTTAGGCATGTCTTTTAGCGTGCTGTTAAGGGAGTTCTAGCTTCTATAATCAATTCGTGCTGGCTGAGAGGCACTATGTGTGGGAATCTATTAATGCCTAAACTTATAATAGTATTGCAACTCCTCCAATCTTACAAGCTAATGGGGACAATGTGACACAAAGTTGGCAATACAACCAGGCCAGAGATGTGGATCCTAGTTATACTTCTCTTTCATGTCAAAATGCTCCAGTAAAGGCAAAAACATGCTATGGACGAGGGAGATAGATTTATGGACAAAGATAAATCCCACAAGCCATTGTAATATATACGCACATGTATGGCACTAAACTTACTTTGCATTAGCGTGCTGTAGAAGGACACGGTACATATCATGAACTTACATTATGCTAATGCAGCCCCCCTATTAGTAGACCCCGGCCTTGCCCCTAGCAATCTCTCACATATTGCAACCTAATCTAAGGAACTACTTCTTGTCATTGCTTAACCATTATCTGGGAGGCCTAATTAGACCTCAACATCTTATAGGGTAATAGCGAACTCTTCAGTCGACATGTGAAATGTGTATGTCTCTAGCCTTCAGCACTCAACCAAGACAGTTATCATGTACCAATCAAGCTGTATGAATTGTAGGCAGCTCATACCTTGGAATCCCACCAACTGCATGAATGGCTCCATTCAAGGATCTAAGGGAATGATGTTCTCATTGCAATGAAGTGATAACTCATGATGTCAAATAGCGAGCCATGATTGATCTTAAAATTTAAGAATTGAAATGTTATACTATTGGTAATGAAACATAAAGTAATTATCAAGTTAAATATCATTTACCTCTCCATCATAGACAGCCTGTGATTGATATCTTTCTTGCTGCATCAAAATAGAAGGATCGAAGGATCCAGGTTCCATGATGTGCCTAAATTAAGGGTTAAGCACATGCAAAACCAATTTGAAAGATAATCAAATAATGTCAATCAAACTAGTTTAACAATTGCGCAATTCTTCAATAATTATGGACTAATCCTTTAAATAATGGCGTGATCAATCTTAATTCCAAGTATGGTATAGCTTTAATACCAAAGATGATGTGCCTAAATTAAGGGTTAAGCACATGCTATTGGAACAAATTATAAACCTAAAGACACTTGTTCAATCTCGGCTCAACATTACTAGCTTTAGTGTGAACCCTAATAGAATGCAATGAAATCCGAATGTTCTAAATTGCAAGTAACAATTCCATAATGATAAATTCTTATAAAACAACAATGATCACAAATAAATCCACGTGAATTACACAAAAAAATAGCAAGAACCAATTCGTGATCCACTTTCCGAATACAGTGATCCACGGTTCAAAATGAAGCTAAATTAGAGGCTAAAACTTAAAGGCTAAAACCAATCAATTGAAGCAACAAGAATTTGATTGCAAATGCAATCAAAATTCAGTCAATAACACTTCCAAATCAACCCTAGATACAACTCACTAGTGAAGAAAGGAAATTGCAACATGGTAAATTTGATATTACTCACAAATTAACCTTGGAGCCACTCGCCACAACCTCAAATTGGGATTTGAAATTGATAAGAGCAATTTGAATTTGGAAAACCCTTACCCTCACATGTAAAGTGTTTGTTCTTTTATGAAAATTTAGCTCCCCTCAAAAGCCTACTTAAGCAAGTACTTAAACTTTCTCTCTTTAGGATTAAAATGTACACAAAATTAAAATTATGCCACTTTTAGGGTGGTCGGTCCTAAAAGACAATTACAAGCAAATGAAAGTGTCCCAAAAGAAAGATTACAACATAAATAGTTCAAAGAAATAATTACAAATAAAAATAGTCTTTCATCATGCTAGCTCTTCTATAGGATTCGTCGGCCCAACTTATCGCTGGTTTAGGTCGGTCCGTGGATTACCCACAAGTTAAGTCTTAGTGAGTTTGTCCATCACCTTGTAAAGCATGATAAGTGTGCCTATTGGAATATACAATACACAAATAAAAGAAAAGAGGTTAGCAAACAAATAATTCCGAGGTCGATGTGCTCACAATGGGCCTTTATCGCCAAGATTTGAAATCATTTGGCTCTTGCCCTAATGATAAGTCTTGATGGATTTTGATTCCTATCATTCAATCTATTATGCATTAAAAAAAAATGTTAGCACTAATGTTGAATTAATTAATAAAAATTAATGGTTAATTAAGAAAAAATTAATGATTAATAAATAAAAAATTAGTTTTATGAGAATTTTTACAATAATAAATCAACATATTACATCATCATGCTAATACAAAATTTTAATTAATTAATTTTTTAATGATTAGTTAATAACAAATTAATCATCAATTAATAGAAAATTAAATATTAATTAATAATAAATTAATTTTACAACAATTTTTGCAATAATAAACCACTATATTACATCACCATGCTAATACGAAATTTTTACTAATTAATTTTTTAATGGTTAGTTAATAACAATTAATGGTTAATTAACAACAAATTAACAATTAATTAACAATAAATTAATTTTACGACAATTTTCAAAATGATAAACCAACATATTACATCATCATGCCAACATGAAATTTTTACTAATTACTTTTTTAATGATTAGTTAATAACACATTAATGGTTAATTAATAATAAATTAATGATTAATTAACAATAAATTAATTTTACGAAAATTTTTATAATAATAAACCAACATATTAAATCATCATGCTAATACGAAATTTTTACTAATTAATTTTTTAATGATTAGTTAATAACACATTAACGATTAATTAACAACAAATTAATGATTAATTAACAACTACTGGTATTTTAATAAAACAGTATATTGTGAAGAATTGCATTTCAAATGACATAGATTGATGAAAAGTAATATAATAGGAAAAAAAATTTAATTTTTTATGGGAAAATGTACCGAAATATAGCCTAATCAATCTTTTTTCACTGAAGAAATTGAGAAGACCTCTTATTGATATTCCTACACTCGTAGATGTATAAAGTAAACCTGCGTAAAAATTAGGAAAACAAAATGTTCGAATTATAAAGGAAGAAGAAGAATTGAAGAAGAAATAGAGATGTATAAATTGAGGAATTGAGGTATGAGGAATTGCATTTATAGTACAAACTGTCGGTGAAATAATTTTTTTCTACATATTTAAGTTCACATATTGTGATACTATGCAAATTTACAGTATCACTTTGTAATAATTTTTATAAGTTTGTAGTATCAGATAAAATTATTGAACGGTGGGGGATGTTGCAAAAAAAAAAATTATTAGAGTAATTTATTGAAGGCACATATATGGTCTGTGACTTCAAAACCTATTTTTTGTAATAATTTTTTTAGTCATGTTATTTGGTAATTTTTTTAAAATAATATTATTTTGGTAGATTCTCCCTACATCTTCGATTGTTATATATCATTACACTTTTAAATGTTCTTTATTAGAAAATTTAGTGTGGGTTCTTATTAATTCATCATATTAATTGAAAAATGATTTAGAAAGTGGTTTATACCTTTTCATGATTTTATTTGACTTTGTGAGTTCATTCCTTTATTATTTTTTGGATTTCATTAGATTTAGTGTTTTTATCGGCATATGAAAAGGGGCCCGTTGCTAGAGAACATTTTGTCGATGGAAAATGATGGGAGTTATTTTGGTAATAAATAGAGAAAAAGTAACCATCATAGAAATAACCATCATGGTAATTAGAAGAAGCCAAACTAGAGACAATATTTCATAAAAGTGAACATAAAAAACCAAACAATTCTTTTATTCATTGTAATTTATCTTGTACCTTTAATTTGGAGACCATATTACAGATTTATTTCTACCATGTATTGGTTTCGGTTCAGCTTTTCCTTCATTGCAATTTATTTACATTTCGAGTGATTCCAACATTTCACTTGTTTTCAGTTCTTTCTCATGTTTCCTTGAGAGGTAAATCAATTTAGATTTCTCATTTTACAAAGTCCCTAGAATCTAAATTAAGAATCCAACTATAAACACAGCCTTTAATCTTTTTTTTTTTTCATCAAAGTCAAATTGAGGCGTATTATTTAAAGTATAGAAAATGTTTCTTTAAGTGGCTTATTTCTATATTAGATAGTTTATAGATATTAACGCAAATAATCTAAGATCTTCATGGCTCGAGTAGTATGAGAACTGTTCCCTAAATGGGACGAAACAGATTTAATTTACTTTTTTTTTCTTCTCTTGTTTCTTTAAAATGTAGAGCCGGAAAAATTAAAAAAAAAAAAAACAATACACTCCTTATAATAAGGTAAAAATAGAAAATAGCCGACCTAGATGTTAAATCTCAATGAGCAGTGTAATACACTTAGAATACATACAATTCTTTTAGCTTTTATTAGTGGTAACCTTTTACAAATGATTGACTTCTTTAAACATTTTGCCCCCCAACTCTCTTGTTTACATGGGATAGCTTTTATCCTAATCATCACGATGTGCTAATGCTATGTAAGATATGAGTGTCTTGAATATTCAGCAATCCCCGCAGCATCTTATCATTGATTAAACTATTTTCCCATGGAAACTTCTGATTATTCCTAATCCCTATTATTATTATTTTTTTTCCCCGGCCTATAATGGAAGCTCCCATTTATCAACATGATTAGCAAATATGAATAGCTTGGGAGCCCCACACCACAACCCACTACTAGCGGTCTTGCTCTTCTCTAGGCAAAGAAGCTTTAGCTTATTACTCTATTCGAACCCCCATATGCAAACTAGCCCGCCAAGTTTTTCGCCTCTGTAAGGTATATGAAATGTCCATTCAATGCAAAGGTTACTTGCAAATTGCAATAAATATCCCTTTTCCGTATTCCAACAGGCCTATCATTACGACCTAAAGGCTAAAATTGGACTGATTCTTCGGTTTTTCTGCATTATTTTAGTGGTTCCGTTTTATGTTGAAATTGCAGAGTGATATGGCATCCATTTCTTGGGGGAAAAAACCCTACATGAACATTTCCAAGCCTTGCTGAGAATGACACCGTTGACCCTGATTTATAAAAAAGGAAAAATAAGCTGCATTGATTGAGGGCATGAAAGATCCTTAAGCAATTTTTATATATGAATCACGTTTCATTCGATCCCCAAGTAGCAGAGTCTGAATAACCGGAATAAAAGATAGATAGGCTGTCATCCGACGTAAAATCTTATTCTTACGTTTACAAGTATAATGAAAGCAGTTTCAACTCTAAGCCAACTTGATTGGACCAAAAGCAGTAAAATAAGATTCTCACATATGCAATAATACATTTATTGCTCGTAAGTACTATATATTTCTTGAAGTACTTTCGTGCGATAAATCAATTTTAGAAAATATGAAGTATACGTGATGTGAGTTTTTATATTTTTATTTTTCAAACACTGTTCCAAAAGGTTGAACCCATTCCCTAATGACAATATGAAAAAGCTGTATCGTTCTATGAGGTATTTCATATAAATTCTTATGCAAATGGTTACAACAACTGATAACTATAGATATATAACAAAGGCTCTCTCATTGAATAATTAACTCACTATCGTAGCTCAGTAGTGGCCAATGATGGGTGATGGTGGCAATCCATTAAAGCGGAAGGTAAAATATGGAGAAAACATATATTCCCTTGCATTTACAGAGAAGAGGGCAACAATCATACCATCTGATGATGAGTTTTCGAATACTTGGCTTCCAATGACAGTTAAAACAATTATAATAATTTACGATTAAAAAGGGTACACAACACATCGCACATGGCACAATTGAGTCATTGACCTTGTTCGGCTACGTTTTTGGATTAATACTTGCCGACCGTGTAACATCATCCATTTGTATGTGACCTAAGAATCCAAAATTTTCCCGCAACTACTTTTTCCACAGAGACAACGCCAAAAATGCACGAGATAAGGCATATGCTTCCCCTGATTTTGTGGAAATTTGCTGACAGAGATTGCTATGGCAAAAGAAGTTACTTTCACTCTTCCTTTGATGAGGTAATAATGGATAATTTTAAGTAAATTATTACATATCCCCAGAGCTATTAGTCCGATATATATAGATCTTTTAAATTTTCAAAATGTTATTATCTCTCTATAATTTTAAATTATGTAAACATCCACAAGGTTGCCAAAAATTTCCAAAGGACTAAACTATATTAATATTAAATTAGGTCAAGCTCAATAATTACATTGATCAATTATATAGATATTAATGATAAGGTCCAAATAATCATACACACATCTTGAGATGACTTAGAGAATTTGGCTTAGCAAGCTCCAAACAAGGATTAAGACTAGGTTGACTAGTCTTAGCCTTTCTCAATAGACTCACATATTTAGCATGGCCCTCTACACTAGGCTTAGACATATAGGATAAAGCCCATAAAATGTTCTATAATTCGACTTATATTAAACCTAACCCACTCAATATAAATCACTTGGCATAAATTAAGGAAAAATTTATTTTTTATTAAAAAATTATAAATACCCAAATAATATTTTATATATATGTGTCTATAATTAATAATAATTAAAAAAAAAAAGAATCTGCCAAGAATGATACGAGAAATAAGAATTATTATTAGGGACAAGATGGTCATTTCACGACTTAGGTATATAAGTTCCTTTTACCTAGCTAGGGTTAACACTTTTTTCCTCATTTGAATAACTCGTAGAACCTTAGATACACTTTGTAGAAATTTGAAGAGAGAAAAGGACAAGTAAGTGCTACAATTTGCCAAATAGTTTAAAGTGAGTAGATCAATCAATAACAATTGATCTTTGAATTCGTGTATATCATAAAGTGGGAATTAACGTATTGAGATTTACAGATCTAGATCAATTTGTGATACATAAGGGACGAAACAAGTGATTCACTCATCACGATAACAATTTGGCTCAAGTAAGTGTATCTATTAGTGTATTACATTATAAATTTTATGTTAGATGGATCAATTAGGTTAAACTAAATAGAAATCGAGCTGAGGGATTGATTTATGAGGTATGTAGTGAGGTATACGGCCTCCCAACACGACCGTGTTGAAAATTCAAAGTGAATTGAGAGATACACGGCTTCTTAACATGACCGTGTTGGATACCGTGTTGAAAATGAAAGGTGAACAGAGAGATACGCGATCTCTCTACAAGATTGTGTTGAAAAAGAAAAAATTGCAACACGACCTATTAATACAACCATGTTGAGGTCATGTTGATGAATAGTGAACAAAAAGATACATGACCTCTTAACATGATCATGTTAAAAAAAAAATGACATAGTGAATAGAGAGAGATACATGACCATGTTGAAAAAAATAAAATTGTATACCACCTTTGGCATGGTTGTGTATTACCCTGCACTTAACTACATGGCTCGCAACATGACCGTGTTGAGTAGAAACACGATTAGTCTCCTTTTGATATTTATAGGAATATAATTCTAAAGTAAAATGATTTGAATCATGTATAGGTTTGGAAGAATTGTGAAGTTAGAAAGGTATAAGACAAACCAAGTTTACGAGTCAGGTACGTGTATACCATGTTTGTTGCTTATGCTTGATAAATTAGATTTTGTGTGTGGGTTTAATGATATTGTAAATGAACCAGATTGAGTGTGCATGTGATTGTGAATTGCTAAGTCCAAGAAAGCGAGTGTGAGTTGGTGCTCTATGAGTGGCACCTCGATGATTGGTATGTGACGTTGTCCCTAGTGGAGCCATGTGCCAAAATGATTCGGGTCTTATGTGGAAGGTTGTATTGTGAAATGTTGTGATGTGTATTGTGAAAGTTGTAGTGTATTGACTCATGGACTTATGGATAGTGGAGAGTACCCACTATCATATATATATATATATATTATTATTATGTATGGTTGTGGAAGGTTGATGTACGATGACTCAAGGACTCATAGACAGTAGGGAGTATCCATTATCATATATATATATTATTATTATGTATAGTTGTGTAAGGTGGATGTGCGAGGACTCATGGACAGTGGGGAGTACCCATTGTTATATATATATATATATATTATTATGTATGATAAGAGACTCATGGACAGAGGATTACCTTTGTCATAAATATATATGTATATATTGTTTGTAGATAGATTGTGAAAGGATGTTAAGGAATGTTATGTGTGAAAATGTTTATGTTGTGATTGTGTATTGGCTAAAGATTTTGAATGAATATTATGGTGCATTTTGCATGTGTTACTATTTTTAGCATGTCATGCGTGTATGTGTAGGTATGCATTGTATTGGGCGTTAGCTTACCCCTCATGGGAATTTTTTTTTTATTTAGTTATAGATACTACAGGAGAGAGATTGTATGATATGTTGAAAAATCTAGGGGAAATAACTCAAGATTAAAACAATGAAGATAATGTAGAATATGTCTATTATGATGACTAGTAGATAGATTTAAGAAAGACATGTTAGAATTGTATTTAATCATTTGAGAATTTCTATTGTAAGTGAATGTTAATCGCTTTTGCTATTTAATTGGAGAAATTGTTGATGACTTATTATTGAGAATGGAAAATTTCATTAATCTCTATTATGTAGTAGATGATTTATAACTATCATCAGGAGTACATAAATGATAGTATTTGAAGAATAGTAGTGATTGAGCTTTTGCGTATCTTTAGGAAATGAGGATATGTGGCGAGTTGTAGTGTACTCGTGTTTTGGGGCGTTACAACTTAGGTGGTATCAGAGTGATAAGTTAATGATCTTGAGAAGCTTAGACTTTGATAAAAAGAATGTAGGTTTGTGATCTTCAGTGCTTAGGTTGATGAATTTATAAACTGTGTAAGTTTGATGATCATTAGAATTAAGCGAAGATCAATAATGTAAGTTTTATCCAATAGAAAGTAAGTCATGATCTTTGAATGAATTAGGTATTGGATTTGTAGGATAAAGATATATATTAAGAGTGGATGGAAAATGGGACCCATATTACTTATTAGTGAACCCCCTTCAGTAATATTTAAAGTGACATGTTTAGGTATCCCATACTTTGAGGGAATGTATATATTCTTATATCTTTCCTCAAAGCTTTAATGTATTTAATAGAATGTCTAGGAGAATCTCGAGACCGGGCTTAACCTCAGGAGTTAGAAGTGATGTTTTGGATAATAGAAGGCTACCTAGAGCTCCTTAACATGGATAGAGAGGGAATGAAATCATTGCTACATAGATGCTAGAGGCCATTAATACTCTAGCAAGAATGGTGGCATGATAACAACAATAAATACAAAAGATGCAAGTGCTGAGTATGAGACAAACATAGATGATGAGGGAAATTAACGAAAGAAAGAGGCTAGTTGAGGAAGTGGATTTGGACTGTTTTTTCAAAAAACGGTCAGAGTTTAGACCTAAGGTAAATGATCTAATGGATGTTGAGTAGTGAATTGATGAGTTAGAAAAGACATTGAGGTGCTGGGAATTCCTAACAATAAGAAGGTAAAATATGTTGTTTATTTGTTGAGAGGTTCAACTTCCGAATGGTGATCAAGTGTTTCTAAACTTAACCTAGGAGTAATCACATGGGAAAAGTTTAAGGAACTGTTGTATGAGCAATATTTCCCATACAGCATAAGGAGAACAATTTAGTTTTAAATTGAAGGCACATAGGTTAACAAGATTGCCAACATATAAATTGTGGGATAAAAGTATGATAGCTTCTATAGCAGTTGAGGCTAAAGATTTGATAAAAATTGATAGAGTGAGGGTAGTGAAGGAGTTTATTGAAGTATTTCTAGATCATTTGTAAAGTTTACCATTAACAAGGGAGATTGAATTTAGTATAAATATAGTACCTGGTACGACTCCAATATCCAAAGCACTTTACTATATGGCACCTATAGAATTGAAGGAATTGAAAGACTAGATACAAGAGCTATTGGACGAGAAATTTATTAGACCAAGTGTGTCACCTTAAGGTGCATTGGTACTATTTGTAAAGAAGAAAGACAATAGTATGCGGTTATATATAGACTACTAGGAGTTGAATAGGGTTATAATTAAAAATAAATATCCTCTTCTAAGGATTGACGACTTATTTGATCAGTTACAAGGAGCTTAAGTCTTATTAAAGATAGACTTGAGATCCAGGTACCATCAATTGAGGATCAAGGAAGAAGACATCTAGAAAGCTGCTTTTAGAACTAGATACGAGCATTATGAGTTCCAAGTAATGCCTTTTGAACTCACAAATGCACTGTCGGCATTTATGGATTTAATGAACCACATATTCAAGGGATACTTGGACAGGTTTGTCAACGTGTTCATAGATGACATTTTAATATACTCTAGAAATGAAGAAGATCACAAGCAACAATTGAGAGTAGTATTAAGCAGATTGCAAGCAAAAAAGTTATACACCAAGTTTAAGAAAGGTGAGTTTTGGCTAAAGCAAGTCACCTTTTTAGGACATATGATTAGTAAGGATGGATTATCTATAGATCTTGAGAAGATAAGAGCTGTAAATGAATGGCCCAATCAAAAGACTGTAATAGAAATTAGAAGCATGGTAATCTAGCAATGATGATCACAACTCAAAAGAAGATATTAGAAGATATGCAGAAATTAGATTTGGAGATTATGACTCATGAAATTAGAGCTAAACTCGCTAGCCTACAAATATAGCCAGTGTTAATCGATAGAATAAAAGCTGCATAAGCTAGGGAATACAAGAAATAAAGAAAAGAATGGAAGAGGGAAGAGTTGTAGAATTTATTGAAGATGTAGAGAGGGTGTTGAGGTATGGTCATAGGCTATGTGTGCCAAGTATCAATGAAGTGAAGAAAGAGATATTGAAAGAGGCACACTATTTTGGATACTCTATACACCTTGGAAGTACTAAGATGTATAAAGACCTGAAGAACCATTATTGGTGGAGGAGTATGAAGAGAGAAGTGGCTGATTATGTATCTAAGTGTACGACTTGCCAACAGATCAAGATGGAACATCAGAGACCCGTTGGTATGTTATAACCTTTACCTATACTAAAGTGGAAATGGGAACATATGACCATGGACTTTATCACAGCACTACCTCGATCGGTGACTAAACTGGACACAATATGGGTGATTATTGATCGGATTACAAAATTGGCACACTTCATACCAATAGGTACTAGGTATAAACTAGAGAAGCTGGCACAAATTTACAAAGAAATTGTAAGGTTGCATGGGATACCGGTCTCCATAGTGTCGAATAGAGATAGGAGATTTGTGGGGAGGTTTTGGAATAGTCTACACAGAGCTTTAGGGACAAAATTACAATTTAGTATGACTTTTTACCCACAAACGGATGGTTAGTTAGAACGAATGATTCAGATATTGGAGGATATGTTGAGAGTGTGTGCATTAGACCTTGGTGGAAATTGGGATGAACATTTGCCCTTAGTGGAATTCACATACAACAACAGTAATCATGCTATCATCTAAATGGCACCATATGAGGCATTGTATGGAAGAAAGTGCTGATTGTCATTACATTGAGATGAGGTGGGTGAGAAACAAATATTAGGACTTGATTTAGTGCAAGATGCAGTAAACGAAGTGAAATTGATTAAGTAAAGAATGCAGTCAGCCCAAAGTCGTCAAAAGTTGTATGTAGACAAAAGAAGATGCCGATTGGAGTTTCAGGTGGGAGATCATGTGTTGTTAAAGATTTCACCTATGAAAGGGGTGATAAGATTTAGATTAAGGCAGAAATTGAACCTTATATATGTGGGACCGTTTGAAGTCTTGGAGAAAATTGGATCAGTAGCATACAGACTGGCATTGCCACCAAGTCCAGTTGGAGTACACAATGTATTTCACATTTCCATGCTAAGGAAATATATGCTAAACCCAGATCAAATCATAGCACTAGAACCTCTGTAAGTGCAGCCAAATCTCACAACAGTGGAGAAACCCATCATAATTGTGAATACTAAAGAGAAAACTTTAAGGAGGCGGGTTATCAAGTATGTCAAGGTGTAATGGAGTAATCAAATTGAAAGAGTAGCAACTTCGAAACTAAAAGAAGAGATGAGAAGGAGATACCTAGAACTCTTCGGTGATTCAGGTGATTTTTGAGGACGAAAATTTTTATAAGGCGGGGAGAATGTAAATATCTGAGTAATATTATATATATGTGTATGTATGATTAATAATAATAATAAAAAAATTTGCCAAGGATGATACGAGAAATAAGAGTTATGACTAGGGACAAGATGGTCATTTTGCAACCTAGGTATATAAGTTCCTTTTACCTAGGGTTAACACTTTTTCCCTCATTTGAATAACTTGTAGAACCTTAGATACACTTTGTAGAAATTTGAAGAGAGAAAAGGACAAGCAAGTGCTATGATTCGCCAAATAGTTTAAGGTGAGTAGATCGACCAATAACAATTGATCTTTGAATTTGTGTATATCATAAAGTGGTAATTAATGTATTAAGGTTTATAGATCTAGATCAATCCGTAATACGCAAGGGATGAAACAAGCGATTCACTCATTACAATAACAATTCAGGTCAAGTAAGTTTCACGCCCCTCCTTAGGCACTTAACGTGATAACCCGCTACGATTGCCTAACTCTGGCTAGGCGACCGCAAAGCGTCTCCATCCAAGTACTATACATGTTTAATCACATTATAACATTTGATGCCTTTGATATTCATTTACTTCAGTACTCATAACATATACATATTTAATAGAAACATTAGATGATTATCTATTTACATAACTGTCAGTGGGTCCCATTTCACATACATATATAAAAGTTCCATTGAGCCTACCATGACTCCTACATTTTCGTAATTCAAATCTATCAAACTAATTCATGTACTAGTCCTCACTTTCACCTACAATATCCAAGATCTTCTAGCTTTATAGTAGAGGCTTACCTTGGTTCGATGACCCATAAGAAAGTTTAGGTAGTCGCAACTTGCAAGACAGAATCTGTGGGAGGGTAAGCTATAAGCTTAGTGAGATAGGAGTGTAATCTCTCAGTGTTGTTATCATACAGGCAATTTCAAATAAGTTATTAACCATATGCTATAAATGAGCAACCACATTAATGCAACAATTCACGTAGTCTTCTGGTAACCAACGTGAAGTTTAGGGTTTACGCCCCCCTTAACCTTAGGTTAGGGATTCTGAAGCCACCATCAGTGCCCAGGTCTCATAACTCAGTTTAATTTCTCATTACTTTAATATTTACTATATATTCATTTTATCATCGAACGCTCTTGTACACTTGCAATAGTCGGACCAACACTCTCAAAGAAACTCCAGATAAAGAACCGGCAAGGCGCGGACAATCACCTAGTCCAGTAGTTTGCTCAGGATGGCTCAGTAATATCACAATTACTTTCGGATGCCCTGTGATAGTGATGGCCTTCAACTTATGTAATTTCTTGTGTAATGCGTGTCTCATTTTAGTTAAATCTCAATTTTTGAATAATCGACTTAAAGTGATTAATCAATATACGATAACAACCAATCTACATAAGGGAAGTAAAACAATTCTATTGACCATTCCATAAACAAGCATCAAACTATCATTTCAAATTTCAAAGTCAACCCATCACATTTCGCACTCTTGAACCCTTCTTCAATTGTGCGATTTCGCATCCATTGTAAAATTTTATTTATTTATTTTATTTTTTATTTGTTTCAATGGAGACAAAAGAGAGGGCTAAGGATGGTATAAGTAAGAGGTGAAATGAATTTTTTGGTAAAGTAAAGAAAATTGAAATTTCAGTTCAACACAACCTTCAGCACAACCGGTGCTGAGTTAGAAAAATGGTCAGAAGCAAGAAACATTTTAGCCCTGCCTCGAGCACGCCCATGTTGGAGCCGGTGCTGAACTTGGTATTGAAGATAACATTTTTCGAAGTTAGCACGGCTTTGAGCATGGCCATACTGACACCTATGTTGACCCTGTTTACGAAAAACTACAAATGGATGATTACTTCCGCGCACTTTTTATACATAATTGTACCTCATGTGTGTACATACTTATACACACGTATGTATTAACACATACACATATATAACCGGTACTTTCACACCTAAAAAGTGCGCATACTCGCATACATATATGTACATCCCCTTTTACATATTTACTCATTTGTAATACAAATATATACATATCCTTCATGTGAATATAATGTATACATATGTAATCACAAAGCAACACAACTTGATATAACACATACTCAACAAATAATCACGTAATACAACACGTCATAGAGTTCTACTCACCTGGGTCTCATTGTTTCTCACTTATACTCAAAATAATCCTTAGGTATCTTACCAAATGCTTTTTCCTTGCCTAAAAAGTAAGGAAAAATATATCATTAGATACTATTCAAGCTTAAGAATTCTGTATCTACTATATTTGTAATTGATATTGTTAGTTCTAGGCTAAATGTAAAGATTTCTACACAAAAAGCTTTAACATCTAAACTTCAAAAAATAATCCCGTTTCATGCAAAGTTGGTTTTGTTGAGTTGCTCTTACCTCAAGGATCACATTGATAGTCTCGATTCATGATTTGGAAGTCGTATGCGAAAACTACAAATTTTTTTCTAAAATTTTCTTCTTTTTCTTCCTCTCCCTTTTCTCACGTTCTCTCTTTTCTCTCGAATTTTCTTTGGACTTCTAGCGTGTTCTCCTCATTTCTGATGCACAGTGTACTTTATATAGTCACTGTGCATCTCACCGACTTAGCTTTTTTTTTTTTTTTTTTACTTATTTATTTTGTCTTTAGCTATTAATAAATTATTAATTAAAATCTTAAAATTTAAGCTTTTTATTATGAAATTTTATATTTAGGAATTTGACTATTCGAATTATAATTATTTATTCTAAAATTTTATTTAAAATTTAAAATTTCTAATTTCCTATAAATTTTTCTTGTTTAACCTCATATAGTTCGTAATTTAAGTTTAGAGGAATATATATTCTTTATTTTAAATTCTCATGATTTATAATTAATTTCTATAATATTTTTCTAGTGTTATATTTTATGAATTTCGCGAGTTTTACAGTAAGTGTATCTACTAGTGTATTACATTATAAATTTTATGTTAGATGGATCAATTAGGTTAAATTGAATAAAAATTGAGCTGATGGATCGATTTATGAGGTATGTAATGAGGTACATGACCTCCCAAGATGATTGTGTTGGAACCGTGTTGAAAACTCAAAGTGAACTGAGAGAAACACGACCTCCCAACACGACCGTGTTGAAAGTGTGATGGGTGTCGAATCCAACAAAAATAAAACCTACTCCTAGACAATCATATGATTTGCATATAGTGGTGAGTAGGGTCGAATCCACAGGGATTGGTAAAGATATTTCTATTCAAAGAGAACAATAAGAAAAAGGAAAATGGGGGGGGGGGGGGGGGGGGGGGGGGGGTTTGTTTGTGAATCAAATAAAGTAAAACAAGGTAAGAAAATCAGATATTGGTAAAAGCCTAGCCAAAGAATCAAGATGGTTTAATTCTAGGAATTGATCATCGATGCAAATGTTCTCTATTCTTGTTCTAGATAAATTGGTTATGGTTATTAACAAGCTCTAACAACCTATCTCTCCTTACTTCTTCGATAACCTCGGACAAGCGCTTTGAATTATTTCTCTTATTGATTAAACAACCCTTAGACAAGCGCTTAGGATTTAATCTATCAATAGCATTAAGATCTAGAGAGACTACCAATTCATGCCAGTAGATTATAAGATAACCTATTTAAACATGATCACACACCTCCATAACATGAATTCGATCATCTCTTTTATAACCAAACATGTTATTGCGTCACTAAGACTAGAACAATCAAACAATTACGGATTTGACGTGCTAGTTGACAATATATTAACTTGCTAATTGAGTAGAAGAGCTCTATTCATACCAATCAACAAAGATAATAATGACAAAACGATTAGAAGATATATGAATACCTGAAAGCAAAGAATAGAATAAATACAAGTCAATTAGACCTCACAATTCGTGGAGAATTAAACATCTACGACCCTTTGGCTAGAAAAGTAGCTTAGCTACACATGTTCATCAATAAAACGAAAATAAAAGATAGAAACATAATGAACCCGGTTGCTTATTCTGCCTCCGCGTTTCCTTCTTCAAGATCCAAGATTCCAAAGTTCAAAAGTTCAAAAGTTGTCCTAACCCTCTAGGGTTGGCTCTATTTATACTATTAGATGGATAGCATGTGATCTTTTGCTAGCAAGATACGAAAATATCTTTCCTTTTTCAAGTAGATTTCGAGAAGTGAAGATACGTTTGCCTTGCACGCCCCACCACACGGCCGTGGGTTAAGCCGTGCCATCCTCTGTGCATATTCTTCAAGTCTTCAACCGCGCCCAGTGTGAACCACGGTTACACACACGGCCAGATTTCAAGCCGTGCCTTCGTCTGTGCATAATCTTCAAGTCTTCATCCGTGTCCAGTGTGTAGCACGGTTACACCCACGGCTAGATTTCAAGCCGTGTCTTCATCTGGTTGATGTTCCACACTTTCTTTTCCTTGGCACATCTATCTTCCACCACGGCTTCAAGCACGGTTTCTCCACGGGTTCCACCACGGCCGTGCCTTAAGCCGTGTCTCTCTCTGTTGAAAGTCCTCATTTTCGCCTTCTTGTCCAGTGTGTAACACGGTTTTAAACTTGGCCGTGCCTCAAACCGTGCTTCCTCCGGTGGTGTAATTTCTTGTCTTGATCCAAGTTGTAGATGACTTCTCTAAAATACTTGAATTAGCATCCTTGACTCCATTTAACCTGATTTATCACGATGATAGAATTAAAGTACCATTTCCTTATGATTTCTATAAAATCAATAATAATTTATCACAATTTATACTATAAAGATTGAGTATAAAATGGCTCTATCAAATTCCCCCACACTTAAACTCTTGCTTGTCCTCAAGCAATTGCATCAAATCAATTGAGAAATCTATCATAGATTATACAAACTTTCTTTTCATCATTCCAAGCATCTATTCATTTGTAATTCATGACTTGTAGTTTTAATGTCTTACTACTTCAACCAAACTGGTTTCCTGTGATCAAATTACTATGGGCAAAATTCAATAGCTAATCTAAACAAAACAAACTTTAATCCTCATGTTTAGCAAAAGAATTTTTATTCCAAAAGTAAATACTTAATCCACTAAGGAAAAACACCCAATTAAACTTCATTGGACATTAACAAACATATAATCCTTGCAACATAAAGTAAAAGCATATAGTATAAGCTCTTTGCTAGATATTCTTCCTTATACATCTTTGTTTTATTCAATGAATGTTCACATTCATGTTCTTTTGATTTATTCAAGCATCTGTTTTGACGGGTTTTTGCCGCTTCTTTTCATGAACTTTTGCCTTTTTCGCCCTTATCGTTATAGTGAGTTCATTGAGTCGGCAACATCCCGAGCTCATCACTCAAGTGACCGGGTTTTGAGATACCCCTACGGACTCTTCCTCACTCTAACATTCAAGTTTGAATACTCTTAACTCAATTAGTTGAATCATTGGAGTAATGGCTATGCTTGATTCTTCTTTTTTTTTTTTTTTTTTTTTCACTAAGTGTTATGATTGCTTTACAAACAACTTCAAAGAGTATACAGTAGCTAATATAACCTAGAAGTAAACTTGTTTATTTTTCACTTTAGGGACTCGACTTACTCTTAGACTTCCAATTCTAAAGCTAAATACAAGGTAAATTTGTTTCTTAAAGATTTCACTACTAAATTTTAACCATGTATTCTAATCACAGCAGTGGGTGAGTAAAGCATTTGAACAAGTCAATTTCACATTTTGTAGATGCTTATTACAACATTTAGTACAATCTCTAGATTTCATGATAATTTTGAAAAAATTTGGCTTAAAATTGCTTAAGGACAAACATTCAGAGTATAAGTTAGTTCTCTATTCTCTATATTTTATTATCCTCTCCCCCACACTTAGCTTGAACAGTGTCCTCACTGTTCCTAATTCAGCACAATTGAAGAGGAATTAACAACACAAAGGACATTAGAGAATAAGAGAGAGGAAATATTGGTACTTCCCTGGTATTGGAGTGCTCCCTTTAAGCTCTGGAAAGTGTCATCTAATGATATGTATCCTTGCTGCAGCCGATCCAAAGAGTTCAAAACTGCACTAAAATCAAAACAAACTAAACTAAAACAAAACAAAACTAAAGCAAACCAAAACTAATGCAAAACAAACTTTTTTTTTTACATGGGTTGCCTCCCATGAAGCGCCTTTCTTTAACGTCTTTGGCTAGACGTTCCTGGCTAAATATTCGGATAAGGATTTGGATTCCAGCCTTGGTGCCTGTAGTAATGGGTTAATAACATCCGCAACAAAAACAAGAGATGGGTTAATAACATCCGCAACAAAAACAGGGGAGATATCGTTAGGGTGTTTCATGGCATCATAAATATGAAATTTAATCACTTCACCATCAAACTCCATAGTGAGGGTGCCATCATTTACATCGATTTTCGTTTTAGAAGTCTTAAGGAATGGTCGCCCTAATAATATCAGTGATGAAGTATGAGAATCACTATCGTCCATGTCAAGCACATAAAAATCAGCAGGAAAAACCAACCTATTGACTTGGACTAAAACATCCTCTAGAACTCCCTCAGGATAAACATTGGACCTATCAGTAAGTTGAACAATAATACCCGTTTCCTTTAAAGGACCAACATTTAAACGTTGATAAACAGACAATGGCATGACATTGATAGAAGCTCCTAGATCACACATGGCTTTAGCGATTCCAAGATTACCTATTTTGCAAGGGATAGTAAACATACCTGGATCCTCGCATTTAGGAGGGAGCTTCTTCTGAATAATGGCGGAAACATTTTCACTCACACTAATCTTTTCATTTCCTTTCAGCTTCCTTTTGTTAGTGCATAAGTCCTTGAGTAATCTAGCATAGCGTAGTATTTGCTTAATTGCATCAAGTAAAGGAATATTTACCTCGACTTTGCGAAAAGTTTCTAGAATCTCTTTTTCTTCCGCTTCCTTCTTGGATTTCGCTAATCTGGAGGGGAAAGGAGGTGGTATCAATGTGACCTTCGATGGCTCATCTAGAGACTTGCTAATCTGGTCGCCCTGCTGGCTCGGAGTCGAAGTCTCTTTCTTGGTCTCTTCCTCAAGATTAGACGGATGTCCTTTCTTATTTGATCCCTGCAATTCTGTTCCACTTCTCAAGGTAATTGCATTAACGCTTTGCTTCGGGTTTGTAATAGTTTGAGAAGGTAACTTACCTTGAGTTTCTAACCTGTTTACGACTGAAGCGAGTTGGCTTACCTGATTCTCCAAGTTTTGAATGCTTTGCTTTGTTTCCTCCTGAAATTGTTTGGTATTCACAGCTAGAGACTTAACAATATCCTCAAGGGGCATACCTGAAGTGGAAGGAGCTTGGGGTACGTGGTGTGATAGCTTTGGCTGGAATTGTTGGACATGTTGAGGGTTATTGCCATATCGGAAGTTAGGATGATCCCTCCATCCAGGATTGTAAGTATTCGAATAGGGGTCATACTTCCTTTGTGGTTGTCCTGGAAATCCGCCTACAGCATTGGCGTGTTCATGATTGTCATCTTGCAATGTGGGGCACATGTCGGTCGGATGATTAGGAGCAGTGCAAATTCCACAAGCCTTCACCTGCTGCGTTTTTCCAAGAGCTAGCTGTTGCACAAGGGAGGTAAGATTAGAAATTTGATGTTCAAGGTTAGACACACTTACCTCATTTACCTTCCTTGAAGACGTATCGTGCCTATACCCAAATTGTTGTGAATTAGCAGCCATAATGGAGATCAATTCCTAGCTTGACCAGGAGTTTTGTTTACTATGGCGCCTCCACTTGCAGCATCCATCATCTTTCTTTCCATCGGAAGTAGGCCTTCGTAGAGATATTGGATGAGGAGTTGTTCGGATATCCCATGTTGTGGGCAGCTTGCACACAATTGCTTGAACCTCTCCCAATACTCATGAAGAGTCTCGGTGTCCCTTTGTTTTATACCACAAATTTCTCTTCTTATACCAGTGGCTCTGGATGCGGGGAAGAATTTATCCAAGAAGAGTCTCACCATATCAATCCATGTGGTTATAGAACCTGGAGGCAAATAAAACAACCAATCTTTAGCTTTAGTACTTAGAGAAAATGGAAAAGCGCGTAGCTTGATTTGATCGTCGGTTATTCCTTGCGGCCTCATACTAGAACACACTATATGGAACTCTTTCAAATGCTTATGAGGATCTTCATTCTCAAGACCATGAAATGTAGGTAGTAGATGTATCAACCCAGATTTCAATTCGAATTCTACGGCTAGTTCGGGGTAGTGAATACAAAGTGGTTGTTGATTCACATCCGACGCAGCCAACTCCCTTAAGGTTCTCTCGAGATTTGCCATGTCTTCCTCTTTTTCAGAATCAAAGGATGAATCTGACAAGTCCGATACTAAGTTTGGTCCGGGGGATGATCTAGCTTCTTATCGCAACCTCTTTAGAGTCTTCTCAATCTCCGGATTATAAGTAAGTTCACCTGTCTGAGAAGAACGAGTCATACAAGAATAGAATAAATTTGACACCAATCCCCGGCAGCGGCGCCAAAATTTGATGGGTGTCGAATCCAACAAAAATAAAACCTACTCCTAGACAATTATATGATTTGCATATAGTGGTGAGTAGGGTCGAATCCACAGGGATTGGTAAAGATATTTCTATTCAAAGAGAACAATAAGAAAAAGAAAAATGGGGGGGGGGGGGGGGGGGGGGTTTGTTTGTGAATCAAATAAAGTAAAACAAGGTAAGAAAATCAGATATTGGTAAAAGCCTAGCCAAAGAATCAAGATGGTTTAATTCTAGGAATTGATCATCGATGCAAATGTTCTCTATTCTTGTTCTAGATAAATTGGTTATGGTTATTAACAAGCTCTAACAACCTATCTCTCCTTACTTCCTCGATAACCTCGGACAAGCGCTTTGAATTATTTCTCTTATTGATTAAACAACCCTTAGATAAGCGCTTAGGATTTAATCTATCAATAGCATTAAGATCTAGAGAGACTACCAATTCATGCCAGTAGATTATAAGATAACCTATTTAAACATGATCACACACCTCCATAACATGAATTCGATCATCTCTTTTATAACCAAACATGTTATTGCGTCACTAAGACTAGAACAATCAAACAATTACGGATTTGACGTGCTAGTTGACAATATATTAACTTGCTAATTGAGTAGAAGAGCTCTATTCATACCAATCAACAAAGATAATAATGACAAAACGATTAGAAGATATATGAATACCCGAAAGCAAAGAATAGAATAAATACAAGTCAATTAGACCTCACAATTCGTGGAGAATTAAACATCTATGACCCTTTGGCTAGAAAAGTAGCTTAGCTACACATGTTCATCAATAAAACGAAAATAAAAGATAGAAACATAATGAACCCGGTTGCTTGCTCTACCTCCGCGTTTCCTTCTTCAAGATCCAAGATTCCAAAGTTCAAAAGTTCAAAAGTTGTCCTAACCCTCTAGGGTTGGCTCTATTTATACTATTAGATGGATAGCATGTGATCTTTTGCTAGCAAGATACGAAAATATCTTTCCTTTTTCAAGTAGATTTCGAGAAGTGAAGATACGTTTGCCTGGCACGCCCCACCACACGGCCGTGGGTTAAGCCGTGCCATCCTCTGTGCATATTCTTCAAGTCTTCAACCGTGCCCAGTGTGAACCACGGTTACACACACGGCCAGATTTCAAGCCGTGCCTTCGTCTGTGCATAATCTTCAAGTCTTCATCCGTGTCCAGTGTGTAGCACGGTTACACCCACGGCTAGATTTCAAGCCGTGTCTTCATCTGGTTGATGTTCCACACTTTCTTTTCCTTGGCACATCTATCTTCCACCACGGCTTCAAGCACGGTTTCTCCCACGGGTTCCACCACGGCCGTACCTTAAGCCGTGTCTCTCTCTGTTGAAAGTCCTCATTTTCGCCTTCTTGTCCAGTGTGTAACACGGTTTTAAACTTGGTCGTGCCTCAAACCGTGCTTCCTCCGGTGGTGTAATTTCTTGTCTTGATCCAAGTTGTAGATGACTTCTCTAAAATACTTGAATTAGCATCCTTGACTCCATTTAACCTGATTTATCACGATGATAGAATTAAAGTACCATTTCCTTATGATTTCTATAAAATCAATAATAATTTATCACAATTTATACTATAAAGATTGAGTATAAAATGGCTCTATAAAAATGAAAAGTGAATAGAGAGATACATGACCTTTCAACACGAATATGTTGAGATTGTATTGAAAAAGAAAAAATTTCAACATGACCTATCAACACAACCATGTTGAGGTCGTGTTGATGAATAGTAAACAGATAGATACATGACCTCTTAACATGACCATGTTGAATGATAGTAATCAAAATCCTATAAGACCTATCATTAGGATAAGAGCTAAAGGATTTCAAATCTTGGTGATGAGGGTCTTCTTTGAACAAACCGACCCCAGAATTATTTATATACTAACCTCTTTTCTATTACTTATGTATTGTGTATTCCAATAGGTAAACTTGTTAGGTTTTATAGGGCGATGGACAAACTCACTAAGATTTAGCTTGTGGGTTATTCATAGACTGACCTAAACCAAAGATGAGCTGGATCGACGAATTCCATTGAGGAGCTGGCTTGTTGAAGATTATTTTTGTACTTGTAATTTATCTTTAAACCATTTATTTTGTAAGCTTTGTGGGACATTTTATTTGGTTGTAATTGTAGATTTAGGACTAGCCACCCTTTAGTGGCATAGAT
The DNA here is from genome assembly GCA_037954665.1 of Laguncularia racemosa. NCBI lineage: Eukaryota > Viridiplantae > Streptophyta > Magnoliopsida > Myrtales > Combretaceae > Laguncularia > Laguncularia racemosa. The sequence continues at coordinate 3,667,492 of JBBMOL010000003.1, read as the reverse complement.
GTAATTGTTTAGTCATTTTAACCCTTGGTAGATCAAGTATAAATACTTGCTTAAGTAGGATTTGTGGAGTAAGTAGAGAGAATATACACATTTTGCTGCCCATTTTCGTGAGAGTTAGGGTTCTTACCCAATTTTGATATGACTCTTATCAATTTCTTTAAGGAATTATGGTGAGTAGCAACTAAAGGAATTGTGAGTCATATCATTTCCTTAGTTGATTCCCTCTTCATGCTAGTGTGTAATATCTAGTTTGATTAGGATTGTGTTCTTTGGTTCTTGATTTCACATCTTTTGTAGGGTCAATTCTATCAATATTTTGCTTGCAATTTAGTGGAATTGGTTCCTATATTGAATTTTCATTGTGAAGTTTTCAATTGCTAGTGGAATTATATATTTGCGTGGAGGCTTTTTACATAAGGGATTTGTGCCTTTTAGTAAACTTAATAATTGGAATTCCATTTGTTCTTGTATTGAGTGCTTAATCTAATTGAGTATATCATTATTTGGTGTTAAGGTTAATTGATTTACTAATTGGATTCCAAAAGGGCTTAGGGTTCGCACCATTTGGAGGGTTGTTGTTCAGATTTGATTGAAGTTGTTTCAATTGTTTGTATGTATATGCTTTAGTCAAATTAAGGCATATCATTGAAGATCATGTTAAAAAAAAAAAAAAAACGTAGTGAATAGGGAGAGATACATGACCATGTTGAGACCATCTTAGGAAAAAAAGAAAAAACAACATGACCTCTCAACATGACCATGTTAAAAAAAAAAAATTGTATACGACCTTTGGCATGGTCGTGTACTACCCCACACTCAACTAAGCGGCTCCCAACATGACCGTGTTGAGTTGAAACACAACTAGTTTCCTTTTGATATTTTTAGGAATACAATTATAAGGCAAAACCATTTAAATTATGTATAGGTTTGGAAGAATTGTGAAGCTAGAAAGTTATATGACAAACCGAGTATTACGAGTTAGGTACGTGTATACTATATTTGTTGCTTGTGCTTGATAAATTAGATTTTGTGTGTGGGTTTAATGATATTGTAAATGAATTGGATTGAGTGTGCATGTGATTGTGAATTGTTGGGTTCAAGAAACCGAGTATGGGTCGGTGTTCTTGGAGTAGCACCCCGATGATCAGTATGTGACATTGTTTCTAGTGAAGTCGTGCATCGAAATGATTCGAGTCTTATGTGAAAGGTTGTGTTGTGAAATGTTGTGATGTGGAAGATTGTGATGTATATTGTGAAAGTTATAGTATATAGATTCATGGACACTGGGGAGTATCCACTATCATATATATATATATATATTATGTATGGTTATGAAAGGTTGATGTGAGATGACTCATGGACTCATGGACAATGGGGAGTATCCATTGTCATATATATATATATATATATATTATTATGTATGGTTGAGAAAGGTTGATGTGAGATGACTCATGGACTTATGGATAGTAAGGAGTACCCACTGTCATATATATGTATATATATTATTATGTATGGTTGAGAAAGGTTGATGTAAGATGACTCATGGACTTATGGACAGTAGGGAGTACCCACTGTCATATATATGTATATATATTATGTATGGTTGTGGAAGGTAGATGTGTGAGCACTCATGGATTCATGGATAGTGAAGAGTACCTACTATCATATATATATTATTATTATGTATAGCAAGAGACTCATGAACAAAGGATTACCTTTGTCATATATATATATATGTATATATTGTTTGTGGATGAATTGTAAAAGGATGTTTAGGAATGTTATCTGTGAAGATGTTTTTGTTGTGATTGTGTATCGATTAAAGATTGTGAAAGATAAATAAAATTGTGAACGGATATTATGGTGCATTTTGCATGCGTTACTATTTCTGGCATGGAATGCGTATGTGTATGTAGGTGTGCATTGTAATGGATATATGGGATTTTTTTTTTTAGTTACAAATGCTATAGGAGAGATCGTAGGATATGTTGAAAAATCTGTGGAAAAAAATTTAAGATTAGAACAATAAAGAGAATGTAGAATACGTCTATTACGATGACTAATAGATAGACTCAGGAAAGCCATGTTAGATTTTTATTTAATTGTTTGAGAATTTCTATTGTAAGTGAATGTAATCGCTTCTACTATTTAATTTGAGAAATTGTTGATGACTTATTATTGAGAACGGGAAATTTTATTAATCTCTATTATGCAGCAGATGGTTTATGATTATCATCAGGAGTACATGAACGAGAGTATTTGAAGAATAGTAGTGATTGAGCCTTTGCATGTCTCTAAGAAATGAGAACATGTGGCAGGTTGTAGTGTACTCGAGTTTTATGGCATTACAAAAATCTTAAAAAAAGAACTTTTCAAAAATTATAGTCACCAGTCAACTGAGGTTAGGAAAAACTAGCAAATTAGAATCAAATGGGTTGATTGATCCTAATTTTGGCCACTAGTCTATATAAAAAATATTTTTATAAAAGAATTTTAAAACTAGAGATAATTGAGTTCGAGGGTTATCTTATTTAAAACCTTTTAATTTTCATATAAAAATTTCTAAAAAATTGAAAAAGATTTTTTTTATAAATAATTATTTTCTTTTTTTTAATTATCTCCCCTTTTGACAAATAGATAGATACATAGAATTTAATAAGAAAATATATGTTAACAAGAAAAAAAGTTTCATTTTATACATATTCTCCTTCAAAACTATAAGAATAATTAGTGTTCATAAAAAATATTCAAAAAAACTAAAAAGGCAAGTGTATCAAAAGAATATATATATATATATATATATATTATGCTTTATATCTTTTATTTTTATGGTTTAAAAAATATTTTTTTTATATTTTATGGTATCTTTGTAGGTGCTTACATATCTGCTAACTGGAATCAGATTATTGTAATTCCTTTCTTATACAACTTGTGTGTATGTGTGTTTTATTTAGGAAAAGTGTTCTGATTTATGTTTCTTACCATTTCATTATTTTTTAAAAGAAAACCTAACAAGCCCTAACTTGATGTCTTTCTTTTTTTTTTTGAAAAAAAAAAATCCATTGACAATTTTTTATTTAAGAAAACATTTTTTTTTTCTAGGTGATAAAACTTTTACTTATTTTATATATTTTTTCATTAAAAAAATATAAAAACTACATAGTAAATAGATAACCAAAGGAGCTACAATCAAACAAATAATTTAAAAAGCATGGCAAGATTATATATCTATATATATAAGCAAGCAAATGAAAAAAAATCATTATTTTTTGAGTTTTCTATTTTTCCATTTTTAGTTTTTTTTCAAATTTTTTATGTATTAAATAGCGTGTACATATACAACGATGAAAAGAAGACTCAAACAAGGTAATTAAAGTGTAAAATTTACTAATATTTTTCTGGTATATTTTTTTGTTATTTTTTTTCATGTACTAAAAGACATTTTCATGCAAAATGGAAACTTGAAAGGTATCTAAGGGAGATCACTGCATTTAAAGGGATCAAATTGAACTAAAATCATGATGAGAATTAATATTTAATTATTTTAGATTTTTTTTTCTTTTAGTGAAGAAGGCCTATAATTGCAAAAGTATTATTTATCTAACATATTACATCTAAACATAAGAACAATTGCTATTCTAAAAAAACAACATGTATTTAATTTTATTATTATTATTTTTTATACTTTTTTATTTCATCATTGTTATATGTCTTTCATGTATATATATTATTTTGATGAAGAAACAACTTTGAATTAAAAAAAAGTAATAACAGAAATAAAAATAGCAATAGAACACACACAAAAACCTGACAAACTACACTAATTAACCATAATAATTATACTAGTTAAACACAATTAAAAAAAATAAAATAAAATGAAAAGAAGACTAACCTAGTGTGTGTAAAAGGCAGTGGCTAATTGAGATGAAGTAGTAGTCATTGCTGGTTAAGAGTTGGTCGGATGGCTTCTTGTTTACTTAAGTAACCAAAACCCTAACTTGATTTCATGAGTGGGACATTGCAAGTCATCTAATTTCACTTGAATTGGAGTGGCAAGAACACAAAACTCTAACTCTCCTTTTTTATTTGAATTGGAGTAATGCACATGAAATAAAACCCAGTTACTGAGTAGGTATGAATCTATAGTGTATGGGAAATTTGATGGCAACTTTGGTTCATTTGAATTTTCCTCAAGAAGAGAATAATAGGAAGAGAGAGAGTAATGGGTCTTTAGCTCCACTTAAAGAGAGAAACAAGAGGTTATGATCAATTTCTATGTTATTGATGTGCCCAACTTACATATTTTAGTCCCTTGAGCCCCTATTTATACTAATTGAGTCCCGATTTGATTCAAGGAAACAAGATATTGCATGAAGATTGAGTCTTGTGGCAATGAGTATCATTTGGTTAAAAGTGATTTCTTTCTAAAAATTAGCACAATTTAATGCTTTGTTAAGTTCAATTGAAAATATAGATGTGATGTAAATGTCTTATTTGATGCTTTTGTATCAAAATAGTATAGGAAACTAGATGAAAATGTGGTTTGATTTGCTTTAGAAAATTTAGAATTTTTGATATATCTCTTTTTTCTTTTTGATTTTTGAAGGCAAATTTAATCTAGTTTTCTTAACTATTTGATACACTTTTGATTGTATTTAGGTTGTATCTCACATTTACCATAAAAGACTATCTTTTATTTGATGAAAATCCATAAAAAGGGGGCCAAATCGTGTAAAAAAATAGTCTTCCATACTTTCCTAAACCGTTTTCAATCAAATAGGCGAGGAAGAAGAAGGTGTACATTATGCACTTGCTCTAGATTAATCCTATATCCTCTAGGCCTTATATGTCTATGCAGTTACCAATTGGATTAAACACACTGTTGATCATAAGCTGCATACTTTAATATTTACCATATTATGTGAGTTGATTTTTTTTAATTAATTTTTTTTCTTGTTTTTAATTTTTCATTTTTTTTTGGTAAGGCCTTTTTAAGTAAAAGAAAAAAGAACTCATTGAGCAAAAATGGAGTGTCCATACTATAATAACTTACTAGCTCTTTACTTTCAAGATACATTAACAACATGACAAGAGGTAGAAACAAAAATCAACAATTGAGCTTTTGAGCTCAAGGATCAAATAGAGACTAAAGGATCAATAACTCCTTGCACCAAGCTATTCCTACTCAGATTTTTGTGAAGTTGATGCTTTAAAGTTCTTCATTTGTTACAACTTATAGGTACATGATTCTATTGAGAGTACTTGTTCCTTTCTCCTCACCCTCTTTAATTCATTTTACTTTGAAGTTGTCATCTTAAGTTAAATTAAATCACTTTTCTAAAGTCATGTGAAGCACAAGATCCACATTGCAATCATGAGATAGTACTAAAAAAATCCCCACATCTGTATTTTGGTGACTCTATTGAAGATAAACTAGTGATTGTGCAAGGAGCACTTATAAGTAAGAAGACAATCAATCCAATTGTTGGTAGTTTTCACAAAAATGAGACCAACCTTCAAATTTTTAAGCATGAATGCAACATTGCAATAGAATAGCAACTACAAAAATCTTTATGTAGTGTAAGAAGACCCTTCTAATGTTATATAGATGATGTTGATTATGCAAGAAAGCACAAGGGCCTTAAATTAATCCTTCATTTGAAATTTTCACATAGCTTATTCCAAGCATGTTGTTGCTACTATTGCACAATAGAGTGTAGCATTGCTAAGACATGTCATTGCTAAGTAACATAATGCTATTGTGTTGGTCTAACTAAGCAATGCCCTTACATTAATGATGATACTTCTTAAGTGGAAGTTAGACTACTTTCTAAGCTAATGACCTTAGCTATGTAGAACGTGGCACTAGAATTCAATAATGCGAGGGCTTAATCTAGTAGCTTCTCATCATGGTTGAGGATGTTGTCTCTACCCTAAAGATATTTATTAATCAAGAAGGAAGACTTAGAGATGTATTTGAAGGAAGCATAAGTCAAGTCCTAGCTAAAATGCTGGATCTAAAGTTCTGATGTCGCTAATACCTAAATATGAAGCTACATCCTAAGGACTATGTGATTTCTAAGTTTTGGCTACTCCATGGTATGTCCAAGAGCATTAAGGAAAACTATTTAATGAGTTTCTAAAAGTATATAGATTATATGATAACCTAAACCTAAAGGAATTATCCAAATTTCTAAAAAAGTGAGCATACACGTGGAATATACACCTTATCAATAGACTCATGAAGGACTATGTGTAGGATACTCCTTGAAAAATTCTTCTCCACTCAAGAAAGAGTCATAATGATTTACATGAGGTAGGTCTAATGGATTGATAAGTGAAGAGTCGGGGGAACAAAAACCTAATTGAATAGATGATAAATCTCTTCAAGAGTTAATGTGTCCCACATAAGGGGTTTCGCTAATTCTTTTAATAGAACAATACATACCTAATTGAAAAGTGCTTACATTACAAAACATAACATAAATGTAGTCTTAATAGTTATTAAAATGATCTCATGCTTCATACTTCCAATTAGTTTAGAAGGCATTTTCGGGTAGTTTGATTAGTTTAGATAGTTTTAATTAGGTTGGAAATGGTTAAACTTGTTAATCTACATGCATGCTACAATTAATGGAATTGAACGTTGAGTTGTGTTGATCAATGTTGTTTGATAATAAAGGTTAGCTATCAACAATTATTTTTTCTATTTAGGATGCTTAAAAGAGTGACTCTGAATTTAGGGTTTAATTTGGATCTAGTGCTTTGATTTAAGGTTTAGGGCTTTTGATGGAATTAAGACTTGGATTTGCCATATTAAGGCTTATTATTTGAATTAGGGTTTTGGGTTGTTATTTTAGGGTTTTTGAGTTGAATTAGGGTTTTAGGTGATTATTTTGGGGTTTAGGGTTATTGTGTTTACATTTTAGGGTTTGGATTTGATTTAGGGTTTTATTAGGCATATTCGGGCCAACTCAGTGATTTATAAGATTAAGGTCAAGTACCTTGTCAACTCTCAGGAACATCTCTAGATTATCTCTAGGTAATTTCCATCATAATTTGAAAATTTTTTAGGGTTTACATGTAAATTTTTGTGTTTAAGCATATATTCAAAGGATTTTCTTTTCTCTTATAGTTTGAGAATGATATTAGTTTTATAGCTAATCCTTAGATTATAATGATTTTAAGTTTTCTTTTAATTTGAGAATGTTATTAGTTTTATTAATTCAGAAGGAAATAACATATAAATAGTTTTGGAAATTTTTGAATAGGTATAGAAAAATGGAAATTTCCCTTTATAGATTAGTGATAAATGTGCATTTTAACCATTTATCCTATCGCAAACCCTACATTATACATAGTCTGTCAAGTTCATAATGAGAAAATATTAAAAAATGATAAAATTATGCAAATTAGGATTAGTTTAATAAAAGTGTGAAAAGTTATCAAGAGTTTCACTTTGCTTGCTTAAAGTTTTGAAAAAAATTTCAAAACATTTCAAAAACTACCCTTTTTTATTATTATTATAAAAAATTATCCAACTGCACAACGGAAATAAATAAATCATGAGAAGGTAAAGAGTATAGGTTTTACCTTATGTATTAGTCCATTCTTTCAAGCTCCACTTGTTAGGGACTCAGTTATCTTCACTACTTATTCCACTATGTCAAATAATCATAAAATTTAAGACTTACAATAGTCTACCACATACGTCACAGTCACTTACTACCTATTCGCTTCAGGGGAATAGCTATTTTGTTCCCCTTCATTTAATACGATTTTTTATTATAATGTTCACTTCCATTTTAAACATTGTAATATGAATTCTGTATGAATTGCTATTACGCAAAATAATGAATAGCAATTTATGCCTCTACCCTCGTAAATTGCTATTCAATGGTTTTTTTTTTTAATTTTTTTATCACCTTCTCATGAATGTCTCCATAATGGAAACACCACCACCACTATATCTATTATGTAATATAATAAATATTTATTTTTATTAGGGGCATAGCAGATATTTTACTTTTACCACTAATTAATTCCATACTTTTTATTAATGTCGACTAAAGAATGTAATAGGAATGTAATAGTTATTATAACACTATTACATTCACATTGAGTTACAATTTAGTTCCTTCTTAATTCCGTACGATGAAGTGAATAGGCTGTTATTGTTCTATCTCACATAGCTTCTCCTAAAGCTAGCCTCACAAAACTATTGTGAATAAAAATGTAGCCTCTTACCACTACTACAATTTCTAAAAAGAAGTTTTGGCAGCGAGAAAAACAAATATTAACTCCTCTACAAGATTAGTGCTTTAACATAACACCATAGAAAATAAATTAGATTGCTTCCAATGCTATGTTGTTCTTGCTTTCTATGTCTTGTATTACATGTCGCACCATTCCTATTGGACTTGTATTTATAATTAAATTGCAATGGTCAAGTTTGAATTTGAATGATTCTTCCTTCCTTGAAAATAGCTTCATAATAATCACCATATTAGCTATAATTCTTTAGTTTTTGTTAAAAAAAATACTTTGACGAAGTATACTCCTCACTTCGTTCTTGCTGATAGGCTAATTTGGATGTAGGCCTCTAACTCAAGTTGGCCAGTCGAATTCAAAATTCAAATGAAGTTATGTAGGAAGAATCCAGTTAATAAGGCAAGTAAATACCCTTATAACTCCACCAAATTTGGAGTCAAAGAGGGGATCTTGGGTCATTTATCACCTTTATTTATTTATTGTTATCTAGCTTAGCCATTTCCTATAAATATAACATTAGGGCTTTTAGAAAAGGATCCACACTTTATCATTTTGGACCCTAGTATACCTTATTGTCATCACGATGCTCCTTTGAACATTGACTTGAGTGTCAAAGTGGTTACATTAGAGCAACCTTTAGTAGCCCAAACTCATCTTGTCTGTCTTGTGCAAGTCAAATGCACTTAATGAGGATCACATAACACCATTTGGCACCATTAGTTCATGTGAAAACTTAAATTAACACCATAATGGCTGGAAAATCTCATAACATCAAATCTAAAACCACTAAAAACACCTCATAAATTGAATAAACACAACACCAACACGTTGACACCACCTCTACCTCCCTGCTTTTGCTACGATCATTAGTGATGCTATAGGGAGATGAGGATAGGTTTACTTGCTAGGAGTCGAATTTGAGCATAGTTATCAATGAAAACATGTAGCTTTGTGTGCACATGAACGGGTTAGAGGAACAGTGGCAACAAAACATTGCACCATTGGTGGAACTGGTTGATGACCACGAATCCACATTGTTACCACCTCTATGATTATCCTCACCATCTATTGCTCAGAATAACAATCCTTTTGTTGCTTAGCAGAATAGCCTCCCATTGCTTCATGTAGCTATGCAAGTAACAAAAACAACAAACTTGAGCAATCTAAAGCTTAATTGCTGATCATTGGTTGACTTCAATGTTGATGAATTGGATAAGTTCATCTAAGAATTGGTTAACCTAAGGAAGTCAAACCAAAGAGACCTTTGGGACCAGTTTTCCTTCACTGATCTCCATTCACTTAGAAGATCCAGGCTAAGGTATTGCTTCCCTATATCCGCATATTAATATTGGAAATCTATGAAGGGATAACTAACCTCAATGGTTAACTCAACTACTTTATGTCTTAGATGAGATTGCTTAGCTATAGTGATGCTATCTCTTGCAAAGCTTTCTAAGGTACTTTTAAGAAGGTGGCCTGTACATGGTTCAATTACCTAAAGACAAACTCCATCTCAAGTTCTAAGGAGCTTAGCATATAGTTCCATTAACATTTTTTTTGTAAGTAAGATGCTAGTGATAGACTCATCAAAACATTATTAGGCAATTTTAGGATGAGTTAATTAGAGATTATCTTACTTGCTTCACCATAGCCATGCTCGAGATTCTCAATGTTGACATTAGCATGGCTCTAAATGTGGCTATTTAGGGAGTGAAAATAAAGGTCACTTCTTCTTGTCACGAGTCAAGAAGAGGCTAAAGACATTTGAGGACTTTTATGAAAGGGTTATAAAATTCATAATAATGGAAGACAATAGTAAAGCTCAAAATAAGTCCAATTAGGGGGACGTCAGACAAGAAAAATGATAACAACAAAGATTGAGGTTCTATGATGGATTTGCTTGGTTTAAACCACAATAACAATAAGAGGTTGTCTTGTGAAGGGGATAACAATGCATGAGACAAAAAACATACACTTCCCTTCTACGTAGATCATATGCCCCAACAAAACGAGGGGCAATCCCTTGTACAAGAGCTCAAGAAAATATTATGTGTTCCAAAAAGACAAAGGACACATAATAGTAGATTATGTCCAATTAAAGACTGCCCTTGAGAATGATATCCATCAAAGATACCTTAAAGAATATGTTGTAGGCTAGGGTGATGATGTAGAGCTACCCATATAGAGAAGATAAACAAATGTAGATTGATAGGTTAATACCTCGAGCAACAACAACGATAGGGTCCCTTGTGGTATTATGAACACCATAGTGGGCGATCCTATAGTAGGATGGTGGTCAAACTCCTATAACAAGCCTATGCTAGACAAAACTAGTACTAGCATGTCATGAACTTGCATTGGAAAAAGCCATAGATATATACAACTATATCTTTCTTAGACAATGACTTGGAGGGAGTCCAAACTCCTCAAGATGATACCCTAACGATCAAAGCTAGAACCATTAGGTTTGGTGTTTGTAAAGTGTTGGTAGACACAAGTAGCTCAACGAACATCATTTTCAAGAAGGCTTATGATTAAATGATGGACAAACTACTAACCAAGTTAAAGCCTTATGACGATAGTCTCTTTGGCTTCAACGACCTGCCTATTTGAGTTGAAGGCATCATTATCCTCCCCATAGAGCTTAGTGATGATGACAACATTGTTAAACAACTCACTAATTTCTTAGTTGTTGACTATAGGTCGCCTTATAACAATATTTAAGGTGAGCAAGTCAAAACACCATTTAGATGACCCCCTTAAAGGCATTTGAAGGCAAAGTTTATCACACTCACAATGGTTGGAGTTTACCGAAGGGGTCAATAGCTCTTTCTTTAATGCTTTTCAATTCTTTTAACAAGCACAAGACATTTATACTTGATGTGGCTTGCCTTTTTACATTCATAACATATAATTTCTTTATTGATGTCTTTGGTGTGAGTTTTGCTTTTGTTGCACCTCTTCAATTTATTTTTGATTACTTTATTTGTTCTTTGAATTAGGTTTCCTTTTTATAGGTTGGTAAATCCCTAGAACTTCTTCCTTTTTCTTTAGCTCTAAGAGCTGTTAGCATATTTGTATTGCAGTCCCCTTTAGCTTTCAATACTTTTGTTTTGTATGCCATAAGTTTGCTTCGTAGTTGACTAAGTGTGAGCTTTTTTAGATCACAAGCTTCTTTTATTGTGGTTTTCTTCGGAGTTGAGGCTTTGGGTAAAATTCTCATAACTTTCCAAGCTAAATCTTGATCACTTATTTTCTCGTTAAGGAATGACAACTCATTTGTGTTAGAAGTGAGTTGACTAAAGGTATCTTTGATTTCTTCTCTAGGTAACATCTTGAAGAGTTTACATTGCTGCAAAAGTGTATTGATTTTTGTATCCTTTATTACTTTCAAGCCTTCATACATATCTTGGAGCATATCCCAAATTTCTTTAACTGTCTTATATGAGTACATCAAATAAAATTTTGCTAGTACAATGGTTGAGAGTAGAAGATTTTTTTGCCTTTGAATTTACTTTGGCTAATTTTTTTTTTCATCCTCATTTGATTCTTCAACTTTAATATCTCCTTTTTCTATAATTTACTAAGACCGGTAGTTAATTGCTTTAATCCATGTCTCTATCTTGACTTTCCAATAAACAAAATTTGTACCATTGAAATATGGTGCTTTATTAGGTTGTATAGTTAAATTATCCATGATAAATCTTTTGACTTCATCAATATCAAGCTTAGCTCAATACCATTTGTTGGTGCTCATTAGTAAACAAGAAGGGAAAAGTGGGTGGAATTGATTACTTAAGATTTTAAAGCTTTGTTTGAGAATCCCCTTCAATCACTATTAGTTGATATTGATTTAGTTTTTAACTTAGTAGCACAATTGTAACTATTCAATAGAAATAAATAAATTGTAGTAAAAGTAAAAGATTAAGAGTTCAAGAAGACTAGATATTGATATATAGTAATTCTACCTTATGCGTCAATCTACTCTTCTAACCTCTACATGCTAGGATCTTAGTTATCTTTACTGTTTTATTCCACTAATATAAAAAAAAAACAAATCTTATAATTTATAGCTATTGATCAGTTAATGATACAGTCACAATCAAGAAATCATGCTATCATAAAATATCTTAATTGAACTATATGTAATGATTAATAAATTTAGTTTAATTTTTTCTCTCTCTCTCTCTTAGCTTAATTCTAAGCTTTACTCACATAACTTATAGAGAATAAAAAAACTTCACAGTTTTTACAAGGCTTTGTCAATCAATGAGAATACAAGAATATATTTCTCTATTTTTTTTTTTGCAAGAGCTAATCTAATGAAATGTGTTTTCTCTTAACTTTGTTTGAAACCTTTCTACTCTTTTGTCTTTGTTTCCACTTTTTTCTGCTTCATAGTAACCTTTATATATATTTCTTTCCAACTTTTTTCTGGTCATGAAAAGCAAAGTCTTCAATTTGAATATTGCTCTTTTCATATTTATCATAATATCCTTAATTCACTTTCTAAAATTGCCTCAATATTTCCATTGTAGATCCTATCAAAACATTTCATCATTTAAATGTGTAAAAATTTCTTAAACAATCCCAATAATGTATATTCCTACTTAAGTGAAATGAGTCAAATGGATTATCCAATTATATTTAACTTGTGGAGGTGAGTTTTGACTTATTTTAATAAAGAGTACTTCAAAATCATATTTTCTTTTTCGAAACTACTACTTCTATCCTTTTGAATGAGATACTTCCTTTCTGGTAGATTATTAGCTTTTAAGCTTCTAATTTTTCAAGATTTCAATCTTTTCCAATACCATAAATAATCAACTTAACTTAATTTTTTTATAAGCTTAAATTCTTATTTCGACATTAACTTCTTATAATTTCAAACTTCTAAAAAGCTCTACATAAAACATGTTAGTAGCTTCATGTGTTTTGTTATCATCAAAACTTTATTAAGAGTCTTTATAGAGTTGAGTAGAGATTAGAGCAATTATAGAAGAAGCTAATAGAAGTAAGGAAAACAGGGGGAGCAATTGACAGAGAGCAAAGCAATAATGATCATTCTACATTTGATCTTATCACAAGTAGTATTCCTATAATTTTTTTCTCTGGAAGTAGAACTTATCATTCTCTTGATCAAATCATTGGTGAACCTACTAATAGGTTAGGAACTAGATCAAAATAAAAAGAGATAAGAGGCTCAATTTGTGACCAAGACAAAGCCTAAGTCAGTAGATAAGACTATGGAAGATGAGAATTAGATAGATGCAATGAAAAATGTGCTTAGACAATTTGAGATAAATATTGCTTGGAATGTTATGTAATAAACATAACCCCCACCCCCACACCACCCCCTAGATAAAAATGTAAAACAAAATGGGTGTTTAAAAATAAAATTAATAAATGTGGGGATGTTTGTAGAAACAGGATTAGACTTGTAATATAAGGTTTTATTTAAGATGAAATAAACTATAAGGAAACCCGTGCTCTTTGCTATAATTGAAGCTATTAAACTTTTACTTAGATTAGCTTGTTACAAAAAGTCATTGGAATGTTCTTAAATGGTTTCATAAAAGAGATAATTTTCATCAGGCAATCCTCTAGTTTTGAAGATGAAGCAAAACCTAATTATGTTTTCAAATTGAATAAGGCTTTACATTATTTAAAGTAAGCTCCTAGAGCTTTGTATACAAGATTAAATGAGTTTTTACTTGAAAATGGTTTTCAATAACGGATGGTAGACAACTCTTTTACACTAAAAATAAAGGCTTTGATATCTTGATTGTGAAAATATATGTAGACGAATTGTGCTTGATCTAACTAATGAGGATTTATGTAAAGATTTTATAGGGCTAATGCGAGTTGAATTTGAACTTATAAGAGAATTGACATTTTCCCTCAGACTTCAAATAAAGGAAACAATAGAAGGAAACTTTATTCACTAAATGCAGTGTGCCTCACAAATTCTAAAGAAATATTTATGGACAACTCCATGACTATAGCTATGATGTGAGATCGGTTTGATCAGATTCTAACTGATACGAACTATGCCAACGTGTGACGAAACCCAATACCAATATGTTCGGAATTCGTTACCTAAGATGCTAAACACCCTCAAGTGGAAACCACGACCCGTTGTCTATAAGCGAGACAAGAACCTTAGTATAATATGAAGACGCCACAATCGGGATGAAAGACCGATTGATAAGTCGGAATGAACGCCACGGAAATAAAATCTGATAAGTTCTAGGTTAGTTCTTTAAGAACCAAGAGAGGAATTCTCTCAAAAGTGTTTTCAAACTTTCAATGTTGTATGTTCTATATTCTAACCCTAGGAGCTTTATATTAGGGTTTACAATTGTAACAATAAAGCCCAAAACGACATAACTTAGATAAGTTGCGTAAAAATCAACAAAACAAACATGTAGGCCGACAGTGTAGACATGAAGGCCAGCGGCCTTGGAGCCGGCCTTGAAAATGTACATGGCCGTGTACTTTTAGACGTGTATCTTTCTGTGGATTTTCTTGACTCCATACATGGCCGTGCCTTTTAGCCGTGTATATGGCCGTGTATGATTCTGTGTAACCTTCAGACTCCTACACGGCCGTGCCTTGAAAAGGCACGCTCTCATCAACCCGTATCCTTTATGACTTGTACAAGAGCAAGGGCCTTCCCATGGTTGTTCCAATCCTTTCCAACTTCATGATTGCTCCAATCCTTTCCGGCTTCATGGACATCTTTTATCAACCCGTTAAGTGCTTCCTTGAATCGTTTCGCTCGATTTCTTGTAATCGGTCCAGGTGGCACTTCAAGAGGATCCACATTCCATCTTCTGGCTTGGCTCCTATCATGGATCTCATCATTCCCCTCCTCTTGAAAAGGATTTGTCCTCAAATCATCGCTTGCATCAAGAGGACTCAGATCAGTAACATTAAATGTGGCACTTACTTGATACTTACCTGGTAAATCTATCTTGTATGCATTATCATTGATGCCCTCAAGAATTTGACATGGTCCATCGCCTCTAGGAAGTAATTTAGATCGACGTTGCACAGGAAACCGCTCTTTGTGCATGTGAACCTAAACCCAATCTCCAGGTTCAAAAACAGCTTGTCGACGACTCTTGTTGGCTTGTTTCACATACCGCTCTATTCTTCGCTCAATGTTTAGCCTTGCCTTCTCATGTATCTGTTTAACAAATTCTACTTTCTTCTTGCCATCTAGATTAACATACTCAGAAATAGGCAAAGGTGATAAATCCAAAGGAGTTAGTGGATTAAAACCATACACAATTTCAAAAGGAGTAAATTAGTAGCAGGATGCACTGTACGGTTATAAGCAAATTCAACATGCGGCAAACAATCCTCCTAACTTTTAATATTCTTTTTAATTACAACCCACAACAAAGTAGATAAAGTTCGATTTACTACCTCAGTTTGACCATCAGTCTGTGGATGACAAGTAGTAGAGAACAATAACTTAGTTCCTAACTTAGCCCACAAGGTCTTCCAGAAGTAGCTCAAGAACTTAACATCTCTATCGATATGATTGTTCTAGGCATACCATGTAATCTCACAACTTCCCTAAAGAACAAATTGGCAATATTGCAAGCATCATCCGTTTTGTGACAAGGAATGAAATGTGCCATCTTAGAAAATCTATCCACAACTACAAAAATAGAATCTCGACCATGTCTAGACCTGGGTAATCCTAACACAAAATCCATGGAAATATCTACCCAAGGTTCATGAGGAATTGGAAGTAGGGTATAAAGCCCTTGAGGTTGGACTCTAGATTTTGCTTGCTTACACGTGACACATCGCTCACAAATCCTCTCAACATCTCGTTTCATGTGAGGCCAATAGAAGTGTTCCTGCAATACCCCTAAGGTTTTAGCTACTCCAAAATGTCCCATTAAACCTCCTTCATGAGACTCCCTCACTAGTAATTCTCTTAAAGAACAAATTAGAATGCATAGTTTACTCTCCCTAAACAAGAATCCTTCATGTTTATAAAATTTACCATGCCCACTCTTCTCACAATGCACATACTCCTCACAAAAATCTCGATCAGCAGCATATAATTCCTTAATGTGCTCAAAACCAAGCAATCTAGAACTAAGAGTAGAGATAAGAGTATACCTTCTAGAAAGTGCATCAACAACAACATTTTCTTTACCTTGCTTGTAGTGGATGACATATGGAAATGTTTCGATGAACTCCACCCAACGAGCATGCCTTTTATTTAGCTTATGTTGCCCCTTCAAGTATTTCAAGGATTCATGATCAGTGTGGATCACAAACTCTTTTGGCCAAAGGTAGTGTTGCCACGTCTCCAGGGCTCGAACCGGTGCATATAACTCCTTGTCATAAGTAGGGTAGTTCAAGGTTGCCCCACTTAGCTTCTCGCTAAAGAATGCAATTGGCCTTCTCTCCTGCATAAGCATTGCTCCAATACCTAATCCTGAAGCATCACACTCAATTTCAAATGTTTTAGCAAAGTTAGGTAAAGCAAGTAATGGCGCCTGAGTCAGCTTATTTTTAAGCGTCTGAAAGGCCTTCTCTTGTTGCTCTCCCCATTTGAACCCTACGTTCTTCTTAATTACCTCAGTAAGTGGTGCTGCAATGGTGCTGAAATCCTTCACCAATCTCTTGTAAAAACTCGCTAGTCTATGGAAACTCGCACATTACTTACAGTAGTTCGACTAGGCCATTCTTGGATCGCACGAATCTTTTCTTCATCAACCTGTATTCCCTGTGCACTAACAATAAAACCAAGAAACACAAGTTTGTCTGTGCAAAAAGTGCACTTCTTGAGGTTAGCATATAATTTCTCCTTTCGAAGTACTTCTAAAACATCCCTCAAGTGAGATATATGATCTTCCAAACTCTTGCTATAAATGAGGATATCATCAAAATAGACAACCACAAATTTTCCAATAAAAGTCCTCAAAAAATGGTTCATATGTCTCATAAAAGTACTAGGTGCGTTAGTTAAACCGAAAGGCATTACTAACCACTCATACAATCCATATTTTGTCTTAAATGCGGTTTTCCATTCATCACCTTCTTTCATTCTAATTTGGTGATATCCACTTTTCAGATCAATTTTGGAAAAGACACTAGACCCATGTAACTCATCTAACATGTCATCTAAGCGAGGAATGGGATGACGATACTTTACCGTGATGTTATTGATGGCGCGGCAGTCAACACACATTCTCCATGTCCCATCCTTCTTAGGCACCAAAATCACAGGCACTGCACATGAACTCATGCTTTCTCTCACATAACCCTTCTCCATTAATTCATCGACCTGCCTTTGGAGTTCCTTTGTCTCCTCCGGATTGCTCCTATAAGCTGGCTTGTTTGGAATCGATGCTCCAGGGTACAAGGTCAATCTGGTGCTCAATACCACGAATAGGTGGTAATCCCTTTGAATCTCCTCAGGGAAGACATCTTCAAAGTCCTGCACAATAGACACAACCACACTAGGCAAAGAGTTAAATAGTTCGTTAGTATTCAAATAAGTTTCCTTAAAAACCAGCAACAACATAGGTTGCTTCATCACTAACGCTCACCTCACTACACTCGCTCTTGCCACATAACTCTCATTTTGCAAGGCTGCACTCTCCTTTTCACTCACCACCAAAGTTGATCCCCCTTCAACTTGGTCTCTCACACTCATTCCAGCCTTCCTCTCTTTTTCCTTTTGATATCGACTTTTGTGTTCCTTTTCTTTCTCACTGTCTTTTGCTCTCTCACTCTCCCTCTGTTTTTCACTCACCTTATATTTTGCAAAAGACTGTTGTAGCTGCAACTGATCCTCATACACCTGTTTAGGTGTTAAGGGTTTAAGATTAAAGCTTTTCCCTTGGTGAACAAGCGTATACTTGTTAGAAAAGCCATCATGAACAACCTTCCTATTAAATTGCCATGTTCTCCCCAACAACACATGACACACTTGCATTGGGACTACATCGCATAACACCTCATCCTCATACCTACCAATGCGAAAAGCAGTCAAGGCTTGCTTACTCACCTTAGTCTCGCCATTATCATTCAGGCACTGCAATTTATATGAACTAGGGTATTTAGTAGTCTTGAGTCCCAGCCTCTCGACAATAAAATGACTCACCACATTAGTGCAACTTCCTCCATCAATGATCAAACTGCAAATATGATCACCTAGATAACATCTAGTATGAAAGATATTCTCTCTTTTCCTATCTCCTCTATCTTCCCAATCCCTAGTTCCTTTATTCCTACCACTATATCCTCTATAACTCCCGATAGAAGGTTCATCAAATTCATCATTCGACATTTGATCTCCACCCCTTTGTACTCTCCTAGAACGACTCTCCCTCTTACGCCCTTAGAAGACGTTTTTAGATTGCTCTAGTCTTTGCTCTACCGTCTCATGAATTTGTTCCATCCCCTCCTGAAACATCCTCTTCATCTCACCCCTCAACACCTCAATCACTAACTTAACATCAAACCTTCCCCCCACTTTCAGGAGAATGTTGCCTTGACATAGTTCCTGCAGAAAAAAATTAGTACTAACACAAATATATATAATTAAGCCTCACGATACACTCCCTTACGTGTTTCGCTCAAAGGATGATATCACACAGTCACTAGTGTATTCTCACAAGCAATGATGATATCAACTCACCAATTCCTCTTCTCAATTCTCTTGGAACTAACCCAAACTACACCAATTCCCTTCCGTAGAATTCAAAACAACTCTAGGGCTCGAAATTTTTTCCTCTTTTTCTTTCAGATTTTTTTTTTTGTCATGATTCTTCCTTTTTTTTTTTGTAACAAAATTAAATAGTAGGTACTACACTTTCAATAGACAATTAACACTATGAAATTGAATATGAACAATTGATATGAACGATTGGAGTTAGGGTGTTGATGTTACCTTCCTCAAACCGAACTGATGTTTTAACAAACCTAGGCTCTGATACCAAACTGATGCGAGATCGGTTTGATCGGATTCCTAACTGATACGAACCACGCCAACGTGTGACAAAACCCAATACCAATACGTTCGGAATTCGTTACCTAAGATGCCAAACACCCTCAAGTGGAAACCGTAACCCGTTGTCTATAAGCGAGATAAGAACCTTGGTATAATATGAAGACGCCACAATCAGGATGAAAGACCGATTGATAAGTCGGAATGAACGCCATGGAAATAAATTCTGATAAGTTCTAGGTTAGTTCTTTAAAAAACCAAGAGAGGAATTCTCTTAAAAGTGTTTTCAAACTTTCAATGTTGTATGTTCTATATTCTAACCCTAGGAGCTTTATATTAGGGTTTACAATTGTAACAATAAAGCCTAAAACGACATAACTTAGATAAGTTGCGTAAAAATGAGCAAAACAAACATGTAGGCCGGCGATGTAGACATGAAGGCCGATGGCCATGGAGCCGGCCTTGAGCTAGTGTTGAAAATATACACAGCCGTGTACTTCTAGACGTGTATCTTTCTGTGGATTTTCTTGACTCCATACACGACCGTGCCTTTTAGCCGTGTATATGGCCGTGTATGATTCTGTGTAACCTTCAGACTCCTACACGGCCGTGCCTTGAAAAGGCACGCCTTCATCAACCCGTATCCTTTATGACTTGTACAAGAGCAAGGGCCTTCCCATGGTTGTTCCAATTCTTTCCAACTTCATGATTGCTCCAATCCTTTCCGACTTCATGGACATCTTTTATCAACCCGTTAAGTGCTTCCTTGAATCGTTTCGCTCGATTTCTTGTAATCGGTCCAGGTGGCACTTCAAGAGGATCCACATTCCATCTTCTGGCTTGGCTCCCATCATGGATCTCATCAAGCTACACCTATGGGAGTTAGTAATAGACTTGAATCAAATAGAGTAGGTAAATCATGTTAAAAGGTGTATGTGGTAAGGTTGGTTCACTTCTTTATCTACTGCATCAAGACTTTACTTACCTTTTAGTGCATGCTTGTGTGTGCATTATTAATTGGGTCCTAAAGAATCACATTTTTGTGCCATAAAAAGGATTTTCAAATACTTGGTACATATAAAAAACCTTGGATTTTAGCATCTTAAAATTTTAAGTTTTAACTTAAAAGATATTTTATATGTTAATTATGCGAATGTTGTGTTGATAGAAAAATTACATCAAATACTAGCCAGTTCTTAGGAGACATGATGATTTCTTAATCTTTTAAGAAGTAAAACACAATGGCTCTATTGATGACAAAAGCAAAATTTGTCTCTTTAAGACATTGCATAACATAAATTTGGTGGATATCTCAATAGCTAAATGATTAAATTTTTAAAACTAAAAGTGCATCTATTTTCTATGATAATCAAAGTGCTATAAATATTTTTAAAAATCATGTTCATACATTTAGAACCAAGCAAATAATGATTTGTCACCATTTTATCAAAGACCACATGAATAATAGAAAGATCTTAATAAAATTTATTCTAAGCAATTTCCAAATAACCAATATTTTTTTACCAAAACTTTGGAAAAAGAAAGATATTTCATGTTAAGAAACAAAATTAGAGTATATAATCCTTTTTGATTCAAAAATCCTGTTTCCCCTAAAAATGATTTTTTTTTTCTTAACAACCACTTTTTTTTCCTTATTTCATGTAAAATACTAAAAAATAAAATAAAATAATGTTTTAAAAAGAGAGGACTTAAGGTAATTATGAGTTTTAAGAATAGGGCAGTTTGGTCTTTTTGACCTTAGACTATATAAGTCTTTATGTAACCTTAATGTCCCTCTTTTCCTCTTTTTGAAACATTTAATCCTTTGTGTCCTTTAGGAAACCTTGATTGTCCTAATTCACAACTCAATAAGGAAGGGCTTTCGATTTGGCATACAGTTGAAGGTTAGTACCTCTAATTAATTTGGTGTTTTGTATGTTATCTTTCTTAATGGGAAATTGATTAATGATATAGTACAGTGTTAAATTAGGGTTTCTAGACATTTCAATTGTATGCTAAAGTTATCTAATCAAACATGTTTTGAGTTGTAAATTCAAATTGAGATAAGTAAATATTCCAATCACACTCAAATTTGTAAGATTGGGTAGCTTATATGTTAAAATTGGTGTGTTCAGTTGATTGGTGAGAGATAGGGTGGAGAAAGGGTCAAATGGGGATGAGATTGGGGAGATCATGAGTTTAGAGTTATACACTGTCAAGGTAGATAGCCATATACTTGATCGTGATGAGAGTGAAGAGAATTTTGTGAGGTGAGCTCTATACAACCATCTATCTACCTGTGTTGAAGTATACGGTTAAATATATAGCCCGTGCACTTGAGCTTGTAGAGAAGGCTTTTCGTATAGTAAGGTACATGGTTATATTCCTATTCGTATTCTTCTATATGACCATGCACATGATTGTGTTGTTTAGGAACACTCCTTTCTTCCTTATATTTCAGTTTTATTTCAATTTTAAGCTAGGATTGTTTACGATAGAGGTTAGGGAAGGAAAAATAAACAACTAAATCTTAGTTGATCAACCTAATGAAGCTTAGGTCATGTTGTAGAATAGAACTAAGAATGGATTATTATTTCATGACGGGCTTTGAGGTACTTGATAGTTGTAGACAAGTAACATTTGAAATAGTTTTTCGAGTATGTGTTTACCATTTTTGTTGATTGTGTATTTACATACTAAGCTTAACCTTAACCCTTTTCTTGTTTTAGCTGCAAGTGGGTATGACAAGTATGGGGAATATGATGAGGTCGAGGATGTATATTATTATTATCAAGATGAGGTTAATAGAGGATATTCTTACAACTACAATAATGAGTAGCAAGGAGAAATAGAACTAGAAGATTATTTAATGCTTTGTTGAAGACTTCCTAAATTACTTTACTTTATTACTTTAGACCCAGCAGTAATTTAGTAGTCTTGTTTATACAATGTGGTTTAACTTTATTTATAATATGATTGAAATGACTCATTTGTGAGTCATTTGTTTATGTTATTAAAGTTACAATTATTTTAATGTATAGAAGAGTTGAATAGATTGAAAGATAGGTGTAGTAGGAGCTTTTGCATGTCACTATCTCATAAGGACACATGGCAAGTTATAGCATTCCAAAGTCTAGGGCACTGTAGTTGAGGTGGTATTAGAGCCTTGGTTTATAATCAATGGAGTATAGGTTGATGATCTATAGAGTTTAGGAAAATGATCAATAGGATTAAGTTTGACCAATATAACTTAAGCTATGATCTTTAGAAGATTTAGGTAATAAATATGGGATGGTGAAATATGAGAGAGTGGGTAAAATTATTAGCGATTGTTTTTATTCAGCAATTTATTTTATTTTATGTCTTTACTTTGCATACTATTCTATCGTTTTGAACTTACTTTAACTCTTAATTCTATTTGATTGTGTCCTCTTAAGGAGAATGCCTCCTAAAGGAGTTATAAGACTTAGCTCATTCGATTTTAGATGGGATAGGGATGTTCCAAATGAAGGGTAGCTCCTAGGACTGCCTCAGTAAGGAGCTCCAGTTTAGGTGGTTGACATGACTACCTAATTGCTGGATATACTATTGGCCTGATATACTCTAGGTTTTAATATATTAAACTTTCTTCTGCTAGTAGTATATCAAGCTAGACCTATGGTCTTCATGCCTAAGCCTATTTAAATTAGGCCAACGCCTCTAGCTTTGCCTCCACCACCACCAATAAGGTCAAGAAGAAGATGTCCCAAGTGTTTAGGAACACATGATCTACATTAGTGCAGTTGACTAGAGGGGGCTTGCTTCTCTTTTGGCAAGATAGGACATTTTAGTAGAAACTATATAGCGAAGGCCACTCCTTAGACTTTCAGCTACAACTGTAAGTAAAGGGTCACAAGGCCTTTGAGTGTGGAACCATAGGTGGCTAAATAGGTATAACGCTTTAATCAGTATAGACACCATAAGAAATACGACCTTAAAGGTGAGCATTGGCAGCTTGAACCCATAATATTAGTCTAAGGAAAAGAGCTTCAACATGTGTATTTTCCCTTCAACAACAGCAAAACCCAGACCCTTTAGACTAGAACATAGTGGTAAGTACGCTCTTAGTACATGTATTGTTGGATGCTGGTGTGATATATTCTTGTGTATTGGAGGTGTTTGTACATATGTGTGGATTGATACTTGAAAGTTTGGAGGATCCCTTAAATGTGAGTACTCTATTAGAAGTAGGAAGAAAATTAGGGAAACTATTTAGAAATGTCAAGATTGAGATCTAAGGGTAGGTAATTTGTTTGTTCTAGAGATGCTTGATTTTGATGTTATTCTGGAAGTGAATTGGTTGTCAAAATTTCACGCCACCATAGAATGTCATAACTTGATGGCTTATTTCACTCCCCTTGATGAAGATCCAATTAGTCTTAAACTAGAAGTGCAAAGACCTACAGGTTTACAAACATATTAGTTGTGGGGTTGGAGTAGATTGGTTATTATAAAGCAGAAGCTAGTAGTGTAGTGAAACTTGAGGGGGTATATATGTTGATGTGTTTCCTAATGACTTACTAGGGTTACCACCAAACAAAGAAATTGTGTTTTGCATAGATTTAGTGCTAAGCACAACTCTTATATGTAAGGTTTCATATAAGATGGCACCCATAGAGCTAGTAGAATCGAATGCTTAGATACAGGAGTTGCTAGAGAAGAAATTCATTAATCCTATTGCATCACCTTAGGGAACTCCAATCTTATTTGCGAAAAAGAAGGATGGTAGCATGAGAATGTGCATTGATTACAGAGAACTGAATAAGGTCATTATAAAAAACAAATATTTGCTTCATAGGATAGATGACCTCTTTGATCATCAACAAGGGGGTTAGTTATTTTTAAAGATTAACTTGCTGTCAAGTTACCACCAATTGAAGATAAAGGAAGGAGATATTTGGAAGACTTCATTTAGAATCTGATATGGACATTATGAATTCCTAATAATGCCCTTTGTCTAATGAATGCTCCAACTGCCTTTATGGACTTGATGAACTGGGTGTTTAGGAACTTTGTAGATCAATTCATGATGGTATTTATTGATGACATCCTAATACATTCAAAAAGTAAGGAAGAACATAAAGTACACCTAGGTGCTGTATTAGAGAGATTATAGGCCAAGAAGTTATATGCAAAATTTAAGAAATGTGAATTTTGGTTAGAGTAGATGATGTGCCTAATTCCACTAAAGCACAATCAAAGAATCAAGGAAAACTCCTCAATTCACAAAACGCAAACCGGTTCACCTAGTAAGCAATTTCACGTGAACACCTTGTAGAATTTGATGGAAATGGTTGTTCAAATGATATAATTGTAATCTCTAATGATAATTTAACCAAATAACCACAATAAGGCTTGCGAATCACGTGGAAATCAAATCAAAATGAAGCAACACAAACCGTGAATTCCACTTCCCCTTTCAATACCAAATTAACGTCACAATGCACTAAAAATGATAGTGAATTCAATAACTAAAGAACAATCAATCTTACAAGATTGATGTCCACGAATTACAATAACCAATAAGTCCAAGAAAGACTCAAATCTACCCTAGATATGACTCACTAGAGAAGAAATGAACAACAACAAAGATGAATCGATATTACTCACGATTTTCTCCTTGTTGTTGTTCATTTCTTCTCTAGTGAGTCATATCTAGGGTAGATTTGAGTCTTTCTTGGACTTATTGGTTATTGTAATTCGTGGACATCAATCTTGTAAGATTGATTGTTCTTTTAGTTATTGAATTCACTATCATTTTTAGTGCATTGTGACGTTAATTTGGTATTGAAAGGGGAAGTGGAATTCACGGTTTGTGTTGCTTCATTTTGATTTGATTTCCACGTGATTCTCAAGCCTTATTGTGGTTATTTGGTTAAATTATCATTAGAGATTACAATTATATCATTTGAACAACCATTTCCATCAAATTCTACAAGGTGTTCACGTGAAATTGCTTACTAGGTGAACCGGTTTGCGTTTTGTGACTTGAGGAGTTTTCCTTGATTCTTTGATTGTGCTTTAGTGGAATTAGGCACATCATATTTTGGTATCAGAGCAGATGTTGAGAGAAGGGATTTATGGTTATTTGATTTCGTGGAGTTAATCATCCATTAGGGTTAATTTAGTGAAAACCGCAATTGTGTTGATTGTTGTGGTTTTGAGCTTGTGAAATTACCTTATCTCGGAGTTTATTTTTCTATTTTTTGGAGTTGGTTTGGGAGGCTTGTTGTGCCTAATCACTCTTTAAAGCACATTCAAAAGACTTAAGAAAAGATATCTCAAGTCTAGGCAAAATCGGATCCCAAAAATGACACTTTTCTAGTGAACCCTAATGTTGAAATGATGAAATTCAACCTACTAATGATATAATCTGAATACCACAATGGAAATGGCTTCTAATAATACTTCTAATATCATATAATCCACGAAAATCAAGCCTCAATTTGACAGAGAAAACCGTGAAGGAAGATCCCTTTTCTAAATGGTGAAATTCACGCTAGCAAAGAAATCCTTAATGATGAATTGAATCAACTTGATAATTCTTTCAAATAATCAAATGAATTCGTGTACAATAAGATGTAAATCTGACCAAGAACTATCTCTAATCAACCTAGATACAACACACTAGAGAGGAAAAGAAATCACAACAAGTAGGAATTGATATGACTCACAAATTCCAATTGTTGCACTCGCCACAATTTCAAGTCTTGGAATTGAAATTGATAAGAGTTGGAACCAAGGTATGAACCCTAATTCACACGTGAAAAGAGAGTGTATGTTCTGCAAAAATAAGCTCCCTCAAACCCTCTCTTAAGCAAGTATTTATACTTGCTACTTCTAGGGTTAAAAAGTGTTCAAAATTACAAGTTTGCCACTTTTAAGGTGGCTAACCCTAAATGAAAGTTACAAAGAAATAAAAGGTCCCAAAACCAAATACAACCAAAAATAGTTCATAAAAGAAGAAATATATAAAAGAAATGGTCTTCTAGATGCCGGTCTTCTATAGGATCCATCGGCTCAGCTCATCGCCGGTTCAGGTCGGTCCATGGATAACCCACAAGCTGAGTTTGAGAGAGTTTGTCCATTGCCCTATAGAATATGATAAGTGTGCCTGTTGGAATACATAATACAACAATAATAGAAAAGAGGTTAATATATAAATAATTCCGGGGTCAATCTGCTCAAAATGGGCCCTCAACGCCAAGATTTGAAATCCTTCTGTTCTTACCCTAATGATAGGTCTTGTTGGATTTTTATTCCTATCATTTCCTCGGGCCTCAAAAAGATTTGTCCTCAAATCTAGTAGATCAAATGCAGTAGGGACTTTGTTTCTCCCCTAGCAAGTCACCTGAAGAAATATCTCTGCAGAATCCCAATATTTGAAATACTACAGGTGGTGATTGTCTTCTCTCTTCCATTTCCAGGATGTATCTCTTCTGCAACACAAATAATGACCCATTATCCACTAAAGTTACCCCTGTATCAACCTCTTCCACTGAAACTGTTTCCTCTTTTTCTAACTCATTTGTATGCTGCTGATCCTCATGGTCTTCTAATGGTTGGACCAACTGCTCATTACCCTTTAAAACTGCTGAAGATGAACATAACTGTCTTTGAACAGTTTGGCTCTCTGGTGGTTTGCTCGTCTGACTATGATCGTCAGGATCCTCTGAAGGTTGGCACATCGGTGTCTGCATCTGCACAGTTTGGTCCTCTGATGGTTTGATCATGTGGCTATGATCCCCAAGATTCTGTGATGGCTGTTTTATCTGTCTTTGCATCTCCTGGACCTCTGATGGTGACATAGGGTTCAATACTATACGTTTTCTATCCTTTTTAAACATATAAGTATTTCTATACCCATCATGTAATACCATCCTGTCATACAACCATGGTCTACCAAGTAATTATGGGATGCACAAAGAGGAAGAATATCACATTCAAGCTCATCATAGTACTTGTCCCCTATACTAAAGGGTACCCTAGCCCTTTGGGTTACACAAAGACCATCTTGATCATTCAACCAATGTAATGTATAGGGTTTAGGATGTGGGATAGTTTCAAGTTTCAACTTTGATACTAATGATGTAGCTACAACATTAGTACAACTACCGCCATCAATAATAACTGCGCACAAGTTTCCTTGTACCCTACAAGAAGTATGGAACAAGTTTTCTCTTTGTTCCTCATCAATGTGTTGAAAAGAATGTCATGTCCCGATGCAATATGTTAGCATAATGAAACATTTCACTAGACATGATTGTACTAAAATCCAACAATACAATAATTATCTTCACACTTCCAAGGTTCAAGTACACAAACAAACCACAAATAAAGTACACTCAACTACTTCCAAGTAGATAGAATTAAATTCAACAACAAGTGTTTAAGTAACTAGTTCAATTAACTTTCACACATTTTAATGAGTTGTTTGAATTTGAAATTCTATTACTCGCTTTCCTTTTTTGCTAAAGTTTGCACCCCACAATGAATCTTAATGTGCAGCACCTTTAATCCACATAAATCCACAAATTTACATCACCACACACACCTTCAATCATGGTGCCCCTCACTCCACCAAAACAACTCCACGGCAACAACACAAAAAAACAACAACAATTAGATGTATCACTTCCACGGCAACAACAAGGTGAATATTGATTACAAGTAGTCTTCAACTTCCATGGCAAATAATGAAGACAAAAGATTAATAAGTAGCTTTCCCAAAATGAATTCCAAATCCCACTATAGGCAGCAACTTTCAATTTGAAATTCAAATAAATTCACTTATTGCAAGCCTTCTTCAATTGGTAAGTAATGAATTCAAATTCAAATAGCAATCATTAACTCCCACAACTTAATTGCATGTAATTTGAATTCAAATAATTCCTTACTAATCAAACTTAATGTAATCTGCAAATTGTACTTCACAAATTCAGAATTACACAATGGAATTCAAGGACAACAAAACTTCACAACTCCATACGCCACAAGCTACACGGCAACAATTGGTAAGTTTCACAATTTCAAAACAATTTGCTAAGGTAATTTCACTTTGTACTTCTGCTCTTCCACGTGAATTAGCATCCACAAAGTGATATAATAACCTTCCCAAATCAACTCCAATAATCAGCAAATTAAATCCCAATCCAAAACAATTCCGCAATCTCAAACAACAACAACAACAACTACTACACAATTGCGTTTTTTCCACTTGATCAACCCTAATTGTTGATCACTTCCACGAAATTTAATACATCCAATTCCCTTCTCTCAACAAGAGCTCTGATACCAAAAAGATGATGTGCCTAATTCCACTAAAGCACAATCAAAGAATCAAGGAAAACTCCTCAATTCACAAAACGCAAAACCGGTTCACCTAGTAAGCGATTTCACGTGAACACCTTTAGAATTTGATGGAAATGGTTGTTCAAATGATAGAATTGTAATCTCTAATGATAATTAAACCAAATAACCACAATAAGGCTTGAGAATCACGTGGAAATCAAATCAAAATGAAGCAACACAAACCGTGAATTCCACTTCCCCCTTTCAATACCAAATTAACGTCACAATGCACTAAAAATGATAGTGAATTCAATAACTAAAAGAACAATCAATCTTACAAGATTGATGTCCACGAATTACAATAACCAATAAGTCCAAGAAAGACTCAAATCTACCCTAGATATGACTCACTAGAGAAGAAATGAACAACAACAAAGATGAATCGATATTACTCACGATTTCTCCTTGTTGCACTCGCCACAATTCCAACTTCTTGGGATTGAAATTGATAAGAGAATTTTGGAATTAGGAAACCCTAAGCCCTCTCACGAAAATGTGAAGTGTTTTTCTGCAAAATTTAAGCCTCCCCCAAACCCTCTCTTAAGCAAGTATTTATACTTGCTACTTCTAGGGTTAAAAAGTGTTCAAAATTACAAGTTTGCCACTTTTAAGGTGGCTAACCCTAAATGAAAGTTACAAAGAAATAAAAGTGTCCCAAAACCAAATACAACCAAAAATAGTTATAAAAGAAGAAATATATAAAAGAAATGGTCTTCTAGATGCCGGTCTTCTTAGGATCCATCGGCTCAGCTCATCGCCGGTTTCAGGTCGGTCCATGGATAAACCCACAAGCTGAGTTTGAGAGAGTTTGTCCATTGCCCTATAGAATATGATAAGTGTGCCTGTTGGAATACATAATACAACAATAATAGAAAAGCGGTTAATATATAAATAATTCGGGGTCAATCTGCTCAAAATGGGCCCTCAACGCCAAGATTTGAAATCCTTCTGTTCTTACCCTAATGATAGGTCTTGTTGGATTTTTATTCCTATCATTTACCAAAAAGATGATGTGCTCAAATCCAAGATTAAGCACATATAAAAATCAATTTGAAAGACAATCCAACAATGTCAATCAAACTAGTCTCAATCACATGAACAATGCCGTCAATTTCCAATGAATTTAACCAATTCTTCAATTATGATGTGTTTGAATCTTAAATCCAAATATGATATAGCTCTGATACCAAAAAGAGTGTTCCTTTCATCTGGAGTGAAAAGGCCAGAGGAGTTTTGAAGAGATTAAGGAAAAACTCACTTGTGCCCCATTACTGATCTTACCTGATTTTGATAAAATATTTGAATTGGAATGTGATGCTTCAGGGATTGGAATTGGTGCTGTATTAATGCAGGAGAAGAGGCCTATTGCATATTTTAGTGAAAAGTTGAGTGGAGCAACTTTAAACTATTCTATTTATGATAAGGAATTTTATTCCTTAGTTAGGGCTCTCATGACGTGGGAGCATTATCTCCTCCCAAAGGAGTTTATTATTTATACAGATCATGAATCTTTGAAACATTTCAGGGGTCAACATAATTTGTCTAAGCGACAGGCTAAGTGGGTGGAATTTCTGGAGGGTTTTGCTTATGTGATTAAGTACAAAAAGGGCAATCAAAATATTGTTGCTGACGCTTTATCACGACGGTATGTACTAATCACTTCTCTTCAGTCAAAATTACTGGGTTTCGAACTGTTGAAAGAACAATATGTATGTGATGAGGAATTCAAAATTGTCATGGAGAGGTGTCTTGGAGGCGGGATGTATGATGGTTATTGTGTGATAGATGGCTTTCTTTATAAATCAGTAAAACTTTGTATTCCATCTGGATCTGTGAGGGAATTGTTAGTGAAATGATAGGAATAAAAATCCGACAAGACCTATCATTAGGGCAAAAACTAAAGGATTTCGAATCTTGGCGATGAGGACCCATTTTGAGCAAATCGACCCTAGAATTATTCATTTACTAACCTCTTTTATCTTATTCATGTATTTTTTATTTCAACAGGAATACCTATCATGCTTTACAGGGCAATGGATAAACTCACTCAGACTCAGATTGTGGGTTATCCATGGACCGACCTGAACCGGCGATGAGTTGAGCCGATGGATCCTATAGAAGATCGGCATCATGAAGACCATTTATTTTATATATTTCTTCTTTTATGAACTATTTTAGTTGTATTTTGGTTCTAGGACACTTTTATTTCCATGTAATTTTCATTTAGGGCTAGCCACCTTAAAAGTGGCAAACTTGTAATTTTGAGCACTTTTTAACCCTAGGAGTAGCAAGTATAAATACTTGCTTAAGAGAGGGTTTGAGGAGGGCTAATTTTTCAGATTATACACTTCACATTTCGTGAGAGGGCTTAGGGTTTCCTAATTCCAAAATTCTCTTATCAATTTCAATCCCAAGAAGTTGGAATTGTGGCGAGTGCAACAATTGGAAATTGTGAGTCATATCAATTCCTACTTGTTGTGTTTTCTTTTTCTTCTCTAGTGTGTAATATCTAGGGTTGGATTAGAACATTCTTGGTCAGATTTACTTGTTGTTATCCACGAATTCTTGTGATTATTTGAAGGAATTATCAAGTTGATTCAATTCATCTTTAAGGATTTCCTTGTTAACGTGATTTTCACCATTGGAAAAGGGATTGTTTTGTTACAGTTTTCTTTTATCAAATTGAGGCTTCATTTTCGTGGATTATATGAAATTAGAGTGTTGATAGAAGCCATTTCCATTGGGGTATTCAGATTATATCATTAGTTGTTTGAATTTCATCATTTCATCATTAGGTTTCATTTGAAAAGTGCTATTTTTGGATCCGATTTTGCCTAGACTTGAGATATCTTTTCTTAAGTCTTTTGGATGTGCTTTTAAGTGTGTTTAGGCACATCATCTTTTAGAATTTTGGCGATGAGGGCCCATTTTGAGCAAATCGACCCCGGAATTATTTATATACTAACCTCTTTTATCTTATTCATGTATTTTATATTCCAACAGGAATACTTATTATGCTTTACAGGGCAATGGACAAACTCACTTAAACTCAGCTTGTGGGTTATCCATGGACCGTAGAAAGTGAGTTAGACTTCTCAAGGTTAGGTTTCTCTAGCAAAACCCTCATAAATAAATTCTGGAGACCCTTAGCTCGGGCCCTGGTGATAGGTCCTGGAAAAGTCTGATTCCTATCATCTCCTCGGGCTTCTAGAAGATTTGCCCTCAAATCTGATGGATCTTCGTGCAAGTCATCTGCTAAATAAGGTGAAAGATCTGAAACATTAAAAGTGGCTGATACTCCATAATCTCCTGGCAACTCGATGCGATAAGCATTGTTGTTGATGCGCTTTAAGACCCTGAATGGTCCGTCTGATCTAGGAGATAGCTTCTGTGACTTTTTATGTGGAAACCTATCCTTGCTAAGATTAATCCAGACTAAATCACCTGGATTATAGAGATGGTTTTTCCTGTGCCTATTTCCCTGGATCCTCTGTTGTTCCTGGGTCTTCTGAAGGTGTTCAGTGGTCCGATCATGTATGTGTTGAATCTGTTGTGCTCGGTCAACTCCACTAAGACTTTCTTCCTTTGTCGCTGGTCCAGCTATAAAATCCAATGGAATAGAAGGGTTATAGCCATAAACAACTTCAAAGGGAGACTTACTGGTTGAACTATGAGTAGACCTATTGTAAGCGAACTCAACAATAGGAAGACACAAGTCCCAATCAGTAAGGTTCTTGCCAACTGTTGCTCTGAGAAGATTCCCAAGCGTGCGGTTGACAACCTCTGTTTGTCCGTCAGTCTGGGGATGGCAAGAGGTACTGTACATCAGTTTAGTACCCAGTCTTTTCCATAGTGTTTTCTAGAAGAAACTAAGGAACTTAGTATCTCTATCTGACACTATGCTGTGTGGAACTCCATGTAATTTGACAATTTCCTGCACAAAAAGGTTAGCAATAAAAAGAGCATCGTTTGTTTTGTGGCATGGCACAAAACGTGACATTTTGCTGAATCGATCAACAACCACCATAATAGAGTCTTTCCCTCTTTGTGTTCTGGGTAATCCCAACACAAAATCCATGCTGATATCAGTCCAAGGTCTAGATGGTATAGGTAAAGGCATATATTCACCTTGTGCACCTTTCCTACCCTTGGCTCTCTTACAAACACCATACCTTTTTAATACCCTATGGACATCCCTTATCATGCCTTTCCAGTAGAAATTCTCCCTCAATATGGATAGAGTTCTCTTCTCACCAAAATGCCCTGACAAACCACCTGCATGTGCTTCCCTCACCAACAATTCTCTCACAGATCCAGATGGAATACAAAGTTTTCCTGATTTATAAAGAAAGCCATCTATCACACAATAACCATCATACATCCCGCCTCCAAGACACCTCTCCATGACAATTTTGAATTCCTCATCACATACATATTGTTCCTTCAATAGTTCAAAACCCAGTAATTTTGACTGAAGAGAAGTGATTAGTACATACCGTCGTGATAAAGCGTCAGCAACAATATTCTGATTTCCTTTTTTGTACTTAATCACATAAGCAAAACCCTCCAGAAATTCCACCCACTTAGCCTGACGCTTAGACAAATTATGTTGACCCCTGAAATGTTTCAAAGATTCATGATCTGTATAAATAATAAACTCCTTTGGGAGGAGATCATGCTGCCACGTCATGAGAGCCCTAACTAAGGAATAAAATTCCTTATCATATATAGAATAGTTCAAAGTTGCTCCACTCAACTTTTCACTAAAATATGCAATAGGCCTCTTCTCCTGCATTAATACAACACCAATTCCAATCCCTGAAGCATCACATTCCAATTCAAAAATTTTGTCAAAATCAGGTAAGATCAGTAATGGAGCACAAGTGAGTTTTTCCTTAATCTCTTCAAAACTTCTCTAGGCCTTTTCACTCCAGATGAAAGGAACACTCTTCTTAGTCAGTTCTGTGAGAGGGTTGACAATGCTACTGAAATTTTGGACAAAGCGTCTATAAAAAGATGCAAGCCCATGAAAACTTTTTACCTCAGTAACTGAAATGGGTGTTGGCCATTCCTTAACTGCCCTCACTTTCTCCTCATCCATTTTAACTCCTGCACCTGACACAACAAAACCCAAAAATGTTACCTCAGTTTGACAAAAGGAACACTTCTGAAAATTCGCAAATAACTGTTGCGCCTTCAGTACTGAGAATACTGCCCGAAGATGCTCCACATGTTGTTCTAGGTCTTTGCTGTAAATCAGAATATCATCAAATAAAACCACAACAAATTTTCCTAAGAACTCCTTCAATACATGGTTCATCAATCTCATAAAAGTGCTAGGAGCATTACTCAAACCAAAGGGCATAACCAACCATTCGTAAAGTCCATGGCGTGTTTTAAAAGCGGTCTTCCATTCATCCCCTTCCCTCATCCGAATCTGGTGATATCCGCTTTTAAGATCAACTTTGGAGAAAATCTGTGAACCATACAGCTCATCCAACATATCATCAAGTCTAGGAATAGGATACCTGTATTTAATGGTGATTTTGTTGATGGCTCTGCTATCAATGCACATTCTCCAAGTTCCATCCTTCTTAGGAACAAGAAGGGCGGGAACAGCGCATGGGCTGAGACTCTCTCTAACAAACCCCGTTCCAACAACATCATCTACCTGACGTTTCAATTCCTTAGCCTCCTTAGGATTCATGCGATATGCGGGTCGGTTTGGTAACACTGAACCGGGCATAAGATCAATGGCATGCTCTATCCCTCTCAAGGGTGGTAATCTTGCTGGTAAATCATCAGGAAAAATGTCAGTATACTCATTTAATACCTGAGAAACTGTTGAAGGTAGAGGCTGTGATTCTCGTAGCCCTAAGACAAATCTCAACTGAAGTAAGTATGTTGGAGCCTCCTCTGTGATTAATCTCTCCATCTCACCCTGTCCCATCAACAATACCTTTTTCCCCTCAGAAATGTTATTTTGAAGTAAAACCTTCTTAGCCTCTGATGGTCGATTAATCTGTTGCTGGACATTATAGACCTCTGAAGGTGGCATAGGATTCAGAATAATTCGCTTGCCCTCCTTTTGAAACATATATGTATTTCTGAAGCCATCATGTAAGACCCTCCTGTCATATAACCAAGGTCTGCCAAGCAAAATATGAGATGCACACATGGGCAAGATATCACACTCAATTTCATCACAATACTTGTCCCCTACACTGAAGGGTACCCTAGCTCTTTGGGTAACATACAAACTCCCTTGTTCATTAAGCCAATGTAGTTTGTAAGGTTTAGGATGTGGAATAGTTGAAAGCTTTAGCTTCGATACTAACGATGCAGCTACTACATTAGTACAACTACCACCATCTATTATTAGGACACACAAATTTCCTTGTATTCTACAAGAAGTGTGGAACAAATTTTCCCTTTGTTCTTCTTCCTTACTAGCAAGTGTACTTAATGAACGTCGCAATACATTAGCATATTGAAGCATTTCACTAGACATTGTGAAATTCAACTCAATCAACACGTGTACAATATTCCCCACTCCTTTTAAGATCACGGTGCAACAATTTTCAATTTCCACAAGTTCACTACACGGCAACACACAAGTAACAACTACAATTAATATGTCTCACTTCCACGGCAACAACCAAGTGAACAATGAATACAAGTAATCTTCAACTTCCACGGCAAATAATGAAGATAAGAGATTAATTAGTAGCTTTCCAAAATGAATTCCGAATCCCACTATAGGCAGCAACTTACAATTTGAATTTCAAATAACTTCACTTATTGCAAGCCTTCCTCAATTGGTAATAATGAATTCAAATTCAAATAGCAATCATTAACTCCCACAACTTAATTGCATATGATTTGAATTCAATAATTCCTTACTAACCAAACTTAATGTAATATGCAAAATTTAACTTCACAAATTCAGAATTATACAATGGAATTCAAACAACAAACTTCACAACTCCACACGCCACAAGCTATTCCACGGCAACAATTGGTAAGTTTTCACAATTTCAAAACAATTTGCTAAGGTAACTTCACTTTGTACTTCTACTCTTCCACGTGAATTAGTATCCACAAAGTGATCTAATAACCTTCCCAAATCAACTCCAATAATCAGCAAATTAAATCCCAATCCAAAACAATTTCCCAATCTTAAACTACAACAACATGGGCCCTCAACGCCAAGATTAATATATAAATAATTCCGGGGTCGACCTGCTCAAAATGGGCCCTCAACTCCAAGATTTGAAATCCTTCAGTTCTTGCCCTAATGATAGCTCTTGTCGGATTTTTATTCCTATCATCTCCTCGGGCCTCAAAAATATTTGTCCTCAAATCTAGTAGATCAAATGCAGTAGAGACTTTGTTTCCTCCTAGCAAGTCACCTGAAGAAATATCTTTGCAGAATCCCAATATCTGAAATACTACAGGTGGTGATTGTCTTCCCTCCTCCATTTCCAGGATGTATCTCTTCTGCAACACAAATAATGACCCATTATCCACTAAAGTTACCCTGTATCAACCTGTTCCATTGAAATTGTTTCCTCTTTTTCTAACTCATCTGTATGCTGCTGATCCTCATGGTCTTCTAATGGTTGGCCCAACTGCTTATTACCCTCTAAAACCTCTAAAGGTGAACATAATTGTCTCTGAACAGTCTGGCTCTTTGGTGGTCTGCTCGTCTGACTATGATCATCAGGATCCTCTGAAGGTTGGCACATCGGTTTCTGACAAATTTTATGCTCTAAGGGTTGGCTCGTATCACTAGAGCCCTATAGAACCTTTGAAGGTTGGCATACTTGCGTCTGCACAATTTGGTCCTCCCAGTCTAGGTAATCATCTGCGGAACCCCTACCATCAAATGAAGGCATCTGTAGCTTCGCACACTCTGGTCCTCGAGGTGGTCTAAATTCCCAGTCCGAATATGGATTAAGCCCAAAATTATCATCTCTATCTTCCCTAAGAGCATGGTAATCTCCCTTTACTCTAAGTGGTGCCATAAGGTTTATCACAGGTGGTGGTGGCAATGTCATCTTATCAATCCTTGTTGCTAATGTGGCAACAAGTGTGGAAAGGTCCCGAAGTTGTTCATCTAGAGTTCTTCCATTTGTATTTCGATGACTTGGTCTACTACCCACTTGGCTATTGGCCTCATTGCCAATGTACCCATTTACACTATCATATGACATGTTTGTGGATGCGATTTATCTAAAGTACAAATGTAATCTCAAATAATTTGTAGCACACTCCCTTCACTTCACCACATCACGGTAACAAGTTTGTATAACAACACACACACTTATACACCCACAGTGCAACAAGTCACCAATGCAATAAATACTTTTTATCACTTCAAGTATATTAGAATAATTGAAGCACAAATTAATACTTCCAACTAGTTAAGATATTGAATTCAACTAAGCAAGCGTTTAAGTAATAATACTCAATAACTTCCACACTTAAATGCTTATATTTGAATTTCAAACTTCACCACTTAACTTTCCTTTCTTGCTAAAGTTTTACACCCACAATGAGTCTTAATGTGCAGTACCTTGCACTACACAAAACTCCACAAATTTACACCACCACACACACCTTCAATCACGGTGCACTCACTCCACCAATAACTCCACGGCAACAACACAAACAACAACAACAATTAAGATGTATCACTTCCACGGCAACAACAAGGTGAATATTGATTACAAGTAGTCTTCAACTTCCATGGCAAATAATGAAGACAAAAGATTAATAAGTAGCTTTCTCAAAATGAATTCCGAATCCCACTATAGGCAGCAACTTTCAATTTGAAATTCAAATAACTTCACTTATTGCAAGCCTTCCTCAATTGGTAACAATGAATTCAAATTCAAATAGCAATCATTAACTCCCACAACTTAATTGCATATGATTTGAATTCAAATAATTCCTTACTAACCAAACTTAATGTAATCTGCTTTTAAGTGTGCTTTGGTTAAAAATCCGACAAGACCTATCATTAGGGCAAGAACTGAAGGATTTCAAATCTTGGCGTTGAGGGCCTATTTTGAACAGATTGACCCCGAAATTATTTATATATTAACCTCTTTTCTATTATTGTTGTATTATGTATTCCAACAGGCACACTTATCATATTCTATAGGGCAATGGACAAACTCTCTCAGACTCAGCTTGTGGGTTATCCATGGACCGACCTGAACCGGCGATGAGTTGGGCCGATGGATCCTATAGAAGACCGGCATCTTGAAGACCATTTCTTTATATTATTTATTCTTTTATGAACTATTTTGGTTGTATTTTAGTTTTGGGACACTTTTATTTCCATGTAACTTTCATTTAGGGTTAGCCACCTTAAAAGTGGCAAAACTTGTAATTTTGAGCACTTTTTAACCACTAGAAGTAGCAAGTATAAATACTTGCTTAAGAGAGGGTTTAGGGAGCTTATTTTTGCAGAACATACACTCTCTTTTCACGTGTGAATTAGGGTTCATACCTTGGTTCCAACTCTTATCAATTTCAATTCCAAGACTTGAAATTGTGGCGAGTGCAACAATTGGAATTTGTGAGTCATATCAATTCCTACTTGTTGTGATTTCTTTTCCTCTCTAGTGTGTTGTATCTAGGGTTGATTAGAGATAGTTCTTGGTCAGATTTACATCTTATTGTACACGAATTCATTTGATTATTTGAAAGAATTATCAAGTTGATTCAATTCTTCATTAAGGATTTCTTTGCTAGCGTGAATTTCACCATTTAGAAAAGGGATCTTCCTTCACGGTTTTCTCTGTCAAATTGAGGCTTGATTTTCGTGGATTATATGATATTAGAAGTGTTATTAGAAGCCATTTCCATTGTGGTATTCAGATTATATCATTAGTAGGTTGAATTTCATCATTTCAAAATTAGGGTTCACTAGAAAAGTGCCATTTTTTGGATCCGATTTTGCCTAGACTTGAGATATCTTTTCTTAAGTCTTTTGAATGTGCTTTAAAGTGTGATTAGGCACATCATCTTTTTGGTATCAGAGCTCTTGTTGAGAGAAGGGAATTGGTTGTATTCAATTTCGTGGAAAGTGATCAACAATTAGGGTTGATCAAGTGGAAAAAACGCAATTGTGTTGTTGTTGTTGTTTTTTGAGATTGCGAAATTACTTTGGCTTGGGATTTAATTTTTTTGTTTTTTGGAGTTGGATTGGGAAGGTTGTTGTATCATTTTTATGATCACTAAATTTCGTGGAAGGGCAGAAGCATAAAGTGTTGTTTAATTCAACAACTTTTTGAACTTGAAAAAACTTACCAATTCTTGCCGTGACTAGCTTGTGGCATGAGGAGGTTGTGTAGTTTGTTGTTTTGATTTCCATTGTGTAATTCTGAATTGGAGGAGTACAATTTGCAGATTACATTGAGTATTGATTAGTAAGGAATTATTTGAATTCAAAACATATGCAATTAAGTTGTGGGAGTTAATGATTGCTATTTGAATTTGAATTCATTGTTACCAATTTAGGAAGGCTTGCAATTAGTGTTGTGAATCCTTTGCAATTCGGAATTGGAGCATTTGAAAATTCCAGATTTGAAGTGTGTGGGAAGGATAAGCATCCATTTGAAATTCAAATACCTTCTTTAAGTTTGAGAGCAATTCATTGAGTAGCATTGAATAAGTGTTTATTTGAATTTGAATTGTTTTTTACCATTTGTGGAGAAGGTTGCATTTAATGGAGTGATTTAAAATTTGAATTCTATTGCTGCCATTGCTTGTGGTTTATGGTGTGAATGGAGTTGTGTAGTGGCAAGGACGTGTACACCTTGAAGTATTGTATGTAAGAGTGTTTAAAGAAAAAAAAAAAAACCTTACAACGTGTAGTAGTGTTGTAGTGAATTGGTTGCACCGTGATTGAGGTGTGTGTGGTGGTGCAAATTTGTGGAGTTTTGTGTAGTGTAAGGTGCTGCACATTGTGGTTATTGTAGGTGTGAAACTGTGGCAATAAAGGAAAATTGAAGTAGTAGAATTTGAATTCAAAAACAAACATTAAAGTGTGAAAGTAATTGAACTTATTACTTCAACACTTGTGAGTTGAATTTAATTTCTTAACTACTTAGAAGTATTTATTTGTGCTTCACTTAGTCTAATATACTTGAAGTGATAAGAAGTATTTATTGCATTGGTGACTTGTTGCACCGTGAGTGGACAAGTGTGTGTGTGGTTATCCAAACTTGTTATTGTGACGTGGTGAAGTGAAGGGAGTGTGGCTACAAATTATTTGAGATTACATTTGTACTTTAGATAAATCGCATCCACAAACATGTCATATTGATAGTGTGAATGGGTACATTGGCAATGAGGCCAATAGCCAAGTGGGTAGCAGACCAAGTCGTCAAAATACAAATGGAAGAACTCTAGAATGAACAACTTCGGGAACCTTAGCAAATTTGTTGCTACATTAGTAACAAGGATTGATAGGATGACATTGCCACCACCAACTGTGGTAAACCTTCAGGCACCACCTAGAGTAAAAGGAGATTATCATGCTCTTAGGGAAGATAGAGATGATAATTTGGGGCTTAATCCATACCCGGACAGGGAATTTAGACCACCTCGAGGGCCAGAGTGTGTGGAGCTACAGATTCCTTCATTTGATGGTAGGGGTTTCCACAGATGATTACCTAGACTGGGAGGACCAAATTGTGCAGGCGCCAAGTATGCCAACCTTCAAAGGTCTTGAGGGCTCTAGTGACATGAGCCAACCCTTAGAGCATAAAATTTGTCAGACACCGATGTTGCCAACCTTCAGAGGATCCTGATGATCATAGTCAGACGAGCAGACCACCAGAGAGCCAGACTGTTCAAAGACAATTATGTTCACCTTTAGAGGTTTCAGAGGGTAATGAGCAGTTGGACCCAACCATTAGAAGACCATGAGGATCAGCAACATACAAATGAGTTAGAAAAAGAGGAAATAGTTTCAGTGGAACAGGTTGATACGGGGGGAAACTTTAGTGGATAATGGGTCATTATTTGTGTTGCAGAAGAGATACACCCTGGAAATGGAGGAGAGAAAACAATCACCACCTGTAGTATTTCAGATATTGGGATTCTGCAGAGATACTTCTTCAGATGGATTATAAGGAAAAAACAAAGTCTCTATTGCATTTGATCTACTAGATTTGAGGACAAATCTTTTTGAGGGCCCGAGGAAATGATAGGAAAAAAAAATCCGACAAGACCTATCATTAGGGCAAGAAACTAAAGGATTTCGAATCTTGGCAATGAGGACCCATTTTGAGCAAATCGATCCTGGAATTATTCATTTACTAACCTATTTTATCTTATTTATGTATTTTTATATTCCAACAGGAATTACTTATCTGCTTTACAGGGCAATAGACAAACTCACTTAGACTCAGATTGTGGGTTATCTATGGACCGACTTGAACCGGCAATGAGTTGAGCCGATGGATCCTATAGAAGACCGGGCATCATGAAGACCGTTTATTTTATATATTTCTTCTTTTATGAACTTTTTTAGTTGTATTTTAGTTTTGGGACACTTTTATTTCTTTGTAACTTTCATTTAGGGTTTAGCCACCTTAAAAGTGGCAAACTTGTAATTTTGAGCACTTTTTAACCCTAGAATTAGCAAGTATAAATACTTGCTTAAGAGAGGGTTTGGGAAGCTTATTTTTGCAGAACATACACTCTCTTTTCACGTGTGAATTAGGGTTCATACCTTGGTTCCAACTCTTATCAATTTCAATTCTAAGACTTGAAATTGTGGCGAGTGCAAACAATTGGAATTTGTGAGTCATATCAATTCCTACTTGTTGTGATTTCTTTTCCTCTCTAGTGTGTTGTATCTAGGGTTGATTAGAGATAGTTCTTGGTCAGATTTACATCTTATTGTACACGAATTCATTTGATTATTTGAAAGAATTATCAAGTTGATTCAATTCTTCATTAAGGATTTCTTTGCTAGCGTGAATTTCACCATTTAGAAAAGGGATCTTCCTTCACGGTTTTCTCTGTCAAATTGAGGCTTGATTTTCGTGGATTATATGATATTAGAAGTGTTATTAGAAGCCATTTCCATTGTGGTATTCAGATTATATCATTAGTAGGTTGAATTTCATCATTTCAACATTAGGGTTCATGGAAAAGTGCCATTTTTTGGATCCGATTTTGCCTAGACTTGAGATATCTTTTCTTAAGTCTTTTGAATGTGCTTTAAAGTGTGAATAGGCACATCATCTTTTGATGTGATAGGAATAAAAATCCAAAAGCACATTAAAGTGTGCTTTAATGTGCCTAACCACTCTTAAAAGCACATCCAAAAGTGATAGGAATAAAAATCCGACAAGACCTAATCATTAGGGCAAGAACTAAAGGATTTCGAATCTTAGCGATGAGGACCCATTTTGAGAAAATCGACCCTGGAATTATTCGTTTACTAACCTCTTTTATCTTATTCATGTATTTTATATTCCAACAGGAATACTTATCATGCTTTACAGGGTAATGGATAAACTCACTCAGACTTAGATTGTGGGTTATCCATGGACCAACCTGAACCGGCGATGAGTTGAACCGACGGATCCTATAGCAGATCGGCATCATGAAGACCATTTATTTTATATATTTCTTCTTTTATGAACTATTTTAGTTGTATTTTGGTTTTGGGGGCACTTTTATTTCCTTGTAATTTTCATTTAGGGTTAGCCACTTTAAAAGTGGCAAACTTGTAATTTTGAGGACTTTTTAACCCTAGGAGTAGCAAGTATAAATACTTGCTTAAGAGAGGGTTTGAGGAAGCTTATTTTTGCAGAACATACACCTCAATTCACGTGTGAATTAGGGTTCATACCTTGGTTCCAACTCTTATCAATTTCAATTCCAAGACTTGAAATTGTGGCGAGTGCAACATCTTGAAATTGTGAGTTATATCAATTTCATTTTGTTGTGATTTCTTTTCTTCTCTAGTGTGTTGTATCTAGGGTTGATTAGAGATAGTTCTTGGTCAGATTTACATCTTATTGTACACGAATGCTTGTGATTATTTGAAGTACTTATCATTTGATTTGGGATCATCATTGAAAGTTACACTTGAAAACGTGATTTTCACCATTGGGAAAGGAATCTTACTTTATGGTTTTCTTTGTCAAATTGAGGCTTAATTTGCGTGGATTATATGACATTAGAGTGTTATTAGAAGGCATTTTCTTTGGGGTATTCTGATCATATTATTAGTTGATTGAATTTCAACATTTCAACATTAGGGTTCATTTGAAAGTGCCATTTTTGGATCTGATTTTGCCTAGACTTGAGATATCTTTTCTTAAGTCTTTTTGGATGTGCGAAATTGTTTTGCATTGGGATTTGATTTGCTGATCGTTGGAGTGATGATAGGATTAAAAATCCGACAAGACCTATCATTAGGGCAAGAACTAAAGGAATTCAAATCTTGGCATTGAGGGCCCATTTTGAGCAGATCGACCTTGGAATTTTTTTATATTAACCTCTTTTCTATTATTCTTGTATTGTGTTTTCCAACAGGCACACTTATCATATTCTATAGGGCAATGGACAAACTCCCTCAGACTCAGATTGTGGGTTATCCATCGACCGACCTGAACCGGCGATGAGTTGGGCCGATGGATCCTATAGAAGATCGGCATCATGAAGAGCATTTCTTTTATGTATTTTTCATTTTATGAACTATTTTAGTTGTATTTTGGTTTTGGGACACTTTTATTTCTTTGTAACTTTCATTTAGCGGGTTTGCCCCCTTAAAAGTGGCAAACTTGTAATTTTGAGATTTTTTAACCGTAGGAGTAGCAAGTATAAATACTTGCTTAAGAGAGGGTTTGAGGAGGCTTAATTTTGCAGAAAAACACTTCACATTTTCGTGAGAGGGCTTAGGGTTTCCTAATTCCAAAATTCTCTTATCAATTTCAATCCCAAGAAGTTGGAATTGTGGCGAGTGCAATAAGGAGAAATCGTGAGTAATATCGATTCATCTTTGTTGTTGTTCATTTCTTCTCTAGTGAGTCATATCTAGGGTAGATTTGAGTCTTTCTTGGACTTATTGGTTATT
The DNA here is from genome assembly GCA_037954665.1 of Laguncularia racemosa. Lineage (NCBI taxonomy): Eukaryota > Viridiplantae > Streptophyta > Magnoliopsida > Myrtales > Combretaceae > Laguncularia > Laguncularia racemosa. The sequence goes on along the minus strand of JBBMOL010000003.1, from coordinate 3,623,729 downwards.
GTAATTCGTGGACATCAATCTTGTAAGATTGATTGTTCTTTTAGTTATTGAATTCACTATCATTTTTAGTGCATTGTGACGTTAATTTGGTATTGAATGGGGAAGTGGAATTCACGGTTTGTGTTGCTTCATTTTGATTTGATTTCCACGTGATTCTCAAGCCTTATTGTGTTTATTTGGTTAAATTATCATTAGAGATTACAATTATATCATTTGAACAACCATTTCCATCAAATTCTACAAGGTGTTCACGTGAAATTGCTTACTAGGTGAACCGGTTTGCGTTTTGTGAATTGAGGAGTTTTCCTTGATTCTTTGATTGTGCTTTAGTGGAATTAGGCTCATCATATTTTGGTATCAGAGCAGATGTTGAGAGAAGGGATTTATGGTTATTTGATTTTGTGATATTCATCTTCAATTAGGGTTAATCAAATTGTGAACCACAATTGTGTTGTGTAGTTTGTGACTTACGAAATTACCTTGGTTGGAGCTTTAATTTTCTGATTGTTGGAGTTGGATTGGGAAGGTTGTTGTATCATTTTATGGTCAATAATCTCGTGGAAGGGCAGTAGCATAGAGTGTTGTTTAATTCAACAACTTTTGGGACTTGCAAAAAAATTGCCTTATTCTTGCCGTGACTAGTTGTGGTGTGAAGGAGGTTGTGATGTTTGTTGTTGTGATTTCCATTGTGTAATTCTGAATTGGGGAGAAAACCATTTGCAATTTCCAGATTTGAGGTGTGAGTTAAGGAAGCAATTTGAATTTCAAAACACACATTAAGTCATTGTTTAATTGTGTGTTCATTTGAATTTGAAAGTGACTCCTTACCATTTGTGGAATATTGCAATTAATGATCTCATTTTGAATTTGAATTAAGCTGCCATATGTTGTGAGTTGAGGTTAGAACTTGTGGGAAGTGGAGTACATTTTGTTGTTGCAACGTGTATAAAAGGTATATGTGTATGGAGTTGTGTTTTTGTAAAATTAATGAAGAGTATGTATGTGTGGCGTTATGTGTGTCTGTTAATTGAAGGTGTTGTAACATGGTGAATTGTGTTGTGGTAAAGTGAGTGCAACGTGATTAGGTGTGTGTGGTGGTGTAAATTTGTAGATTTTTGTGTAGTGCAAGGTGCTGCACATTAAGACTCATTGTGGGTGTAAAACTTTAGCAAGAAAGGAAAGTTAAGTGGTGAAGTTTGAAATTCAAATATAAGCATTTAAGTGTGAAAGTTATTGAGTATTATTACTTAGACACTTGCTTAGTTGAATTCAATATCTTAACTACTTGGAAGTATTTATTTGTGCTTCAATTATTCTACTCTACTTGAAGTGATAAGAAGTATCTGTTGCATTGGTAACTTGTTACACCGTAGGTGTACAAGTGTGTGTGTTGTTATCTAAACTTGGTGAAGTGAAGGGAGTGTGCTATAGATTATTTGAGATTACATTTGTATTTAGATAAATCGCATCCACAAACATGTCATATAATAGTGTGAATGGGTACATTGGCAATGGGGCCAATAGCCAAGTGGGTAGCAGACCAAGTCGTCAAAATACAAATGGAAGAACTCTAGATGAACAACTTTGGGACCTTAGCAAATTTGTTGCTACATTAGCAACAAGGATTGATAGGATGACATTGCCACCACCACCTGTGGTAAACCTTCAAGCGCCACCTAGAGTAAAGGGAGATTATCATGCTCTTAGGGAAGATAGAGATGATAATTTTGGGTTTAAACCATATCCGGACAGGGAATTTAGACCACCTCGAGGGCTAGAGTGTGCGAAGCTACAGATGCCTTCATTTGATGGTAGGGGTTCCACAGATGATTACCTAGACTGGGAGGACCAAATTATGCAGACACCGATGTGCCAACCTTCAGAGGATCCTGATGATCATAGTCAGACGAGCAGACCACCAGAGAGCCAAACTGTTCAGAAACAGTTATGTTCACCTTTAGAGGTTTTAGAGGGTAATGAGCAGTTGGGCCAACCATTAGAAGACCATAAGGATCAGCCACATACAGATGAGTTAGAAAAGGAGGAAACAGTTTCAGTGGAACAGGTTGATACAGGGGCAACTTTAGTGGATAATGGGTCATTATTTGTGTTGCAGAAGAGATATATCCTGGAAATGGAGGAGAGAAGACAATCACCACTTGTAGTATTTCAGATATTGGGATTCTGCAGAGATATTTCTTCAGGTGACTTGCTAGGAGGAAACAAAGTCTCTACTGCATTTGATCTACTAGATTTGAGGACAAATCTTTTTGAGGCCCAAGGAGATGATGGGAATCAAAATCCGACAAGACCTATCATTAGGACAAAAATTGAAGGATTTCAAATCTTGGCAATGAGGGCCCATTTCAAGCAGATCAACCTCGGAATAAATTATTATCTAACCTCTTTTATCTTATTCATGAATTGTATATTCCAACAGGTATGCTTATTTGGTTTCACAAGGCGATGGATAAACTCACTAAGACTCAGCCTGTGGGTTATCTATGGACCGACCTGAACCGGCGATGAGCTGGGCCGATGGATCCTATAGAAGACCGGCATCATGAAGAGCATTTCTTTTATGTATTTTTCATTTTATGAACTATTTTAGTTGTATTTTGGTTTTGGGACACTTTTATTTCTTTGTAACTTTCATTTAGGGTTAGTCACCTTAAAAGTGGCAAACTTGTAATTTTGAGCACTTTTTAACCCTAGGAGTAGCAAGTATAAATACTTGCTTAAGAGAGGGTTTGAGGAGGCTTAATTTTGCAGAAAAACACTTCACATTTTCGTGAGAGGGCTTAGGGTTTCCTAATTCCAAAATTCTCTTATCAATTTCAATCCCAAGAAGTTGGAATTGTGGCGAGTGCAACAAGGAGAAATCGTGAGTAATATCGATTCATCTTTGTTGTTGTTCATTTCTTCTCTAGTGAGTCATATCTAGGGTAGATTTGAGTCTTTCTTGGACTTATTGGTTATTGTAATTCGTGGACATCAATCTTGATATAATTGTAATCTCTAATGATAATTTAACCAAATAACCACAATAAGGCTTGAGAATCACGTGGAAATAAAATCAAAATGAAGCAACACAAAACGTGAATTCCACTTCCCCTTTCAATACCAAATTAACGTCACAATGCACTAAAAATGATAGTGAATTCAATAACTAAAAGAACAATCAATCTTACAAGATTGATGTCCACGAATTACAATAACCAATAAGTCCAAGAAAGACTCAAATCTACCCTAGATATGACTCACTAGAGAAGAAATGAACAACAACAAAGATGAATCGATATTACTCACGATTTCTCCTTGTTGCACTCGCTACAATTCCAACTTCATGGGATTGAAATTGATAAGAGAATTTTGGAATTAGGAAACCCTAAGCCCTCTCACGAAAATGTGAAGTGGTTTTCTGCAAAATTAACCTCCTCAAACCCTCTCTTAAGCAAGTATTTATACTTGCTACTCCTAGGGTTAAAAAATGCTCAAAATTACAAGTTTGCCACTTTTAAGGTGGCTAACGCTAAATGAAAGTTACAAAGAAATAAAAGTGTCCCAAAACCAAAATACAACTAAAATAGTTCATAAAATGAAAAATACATAAAAGAAATGCTCTTCATGATGCCGGTCTTCTATAGGATCCATCGGCCCAACTCATCGCCGGTTCAGGCCGGTCCGTGGATAACCCACAATCTGAGTCTGAGGGAGTTTGTCCATTGCCCTATAGAATATCATAAGTGTGCCTGTTGGAAAACACAATAAAAGAATAATAGAAAAGAGGTTAATATATAAATAATTCCAAGGTCGATCTGCTCAAAATGGGCCCTCAACGCCAAGATTTGAATTCCTTTAGTTCTTGCCCTAATGATAGGTCACATTTCGTGAGAGGGCTTAGGGTTTCCTAATTCCAAAATTCTCTTATCAATTTCAATCCCAAGAAGTTGGAATTGTGGCGAGTGCAATAAGGAGAAATCGTGAGTAATATCGATTCATCTTTGTTGTTGTTCATTTCTTCTCTAGTGAGTCATATCTAGGGTAGATTTGAGTCTTTCTTGGACTTATTGGTTATTGTAATTCGTGGACATCAATCTTGTAAGATTGATTGTTCTTTTAGTTATTGAATTCACTATCATTTTTAGTGCATTGTGACGTTAATTTGGTATTGAAAGGGGAAGTGGAATTCACGGTTTGTGTTGCTTCATTTTGATTTGATTTCCACGTGATTCTCAAGCCTTATTGTGGTTATTTGGTTAAATTATCATTAGAGATTACAATTATATCATTTGAACAACCATTTCCATCAAATTCTACAAGGTGTTCACGTGAAATTGCTTACTAGGTGAACCGGTTTGCGTTTTGTGAATTGAGGAGTTTTCCTTGATTCTTTGATTGTGCTTTAGTGGAATTAGGCACATCATATTTTGGTATCAGAGCAAATGTTGAGAGAAGGGATTTATGGTTATTTGATTTTGTGATATTCATCTTCAATTAGGGTTAATCAAATTGTGAACCGCAATTGTGTTGTGTAGTTTGTGACTTAAGAAATTACCTTGGTTGGAGCTTTAATTTGCTGATTGTTGGAGTTGGATTGGGAAGGTTGTTGTATCATTTTATGGTCAATAATCTCGTGGAAGGGCAGTAGCATAGAGTGTTGTTTAATTCAACAACTTTTGGGACTTGCAAAAAAATTGCCTTATTCTTGCCGTGACTAGTTGTGGTGTGAAGGAGGTTGTGATGTTTGTTGTTGTGATTTCCATTGTGTAATTCTGAATTGGGGAGAAACCATTTGCAATTTCCAGATTTGAGGTGTGAGTTAAGGAAGCAATTTGAATTTCAAAACACACATTAAGTCATTGTTTAATTGTGTGTTCATTTGAATTTGAAAGTGACTCCTTACCATTTGTGGAATATTGCAATTAATGATCTCATTTTGAATTTGAATTAAGCTGCCATATGTTGTGAGTTGAGGTTAGAACTTGTGGGAAGTGGAGTACATTTTGTTGTTGCAACGTGTATAAAAGGTATATGTGTATGGAGTTGTGTTTTTGTAAAATTAATGAAGAGTATGTATGTGTGGCGTTATGTGTGTCTGTTAATTGAAGGTGTTGTAACATGGTGAATTGTGTTGTGGTAAAGTGAGTGCAACGTGATTAGGTGTGTGTGGTGGTGTAAATTTGTGGAGTTTTGTGTAGTGCAAGGTGCTGCACATTAAGACTCATTGTGGGTGTAAAACTTTAGCAAGAAAGGAAAGTTAAGTGGTGAAGTTTGAAATTCAAATATAAGCATTTAAGTGTGAAAGTTATTGAGTATTATTACTTAGACACTTGCTTAGTTGAATTCAATATCTTAACTACTTGGAAGTATTTATTTGTGCTTCAATTATTCTACTCTACTTGAAGTGATAAGAAGTATCTGTTGCATTGGTAACTTGTTACACCGTAGGTGTACAAGTGTGTGTGTTGTTATCTAAACGGGGTGAAGTGAAGGGAGTGTGCTATAGATTATTTGAGATTACATTTGTATTTTAGATAAATCGCATCCACAAACATCTCATATAATAGTGTGAATGGGTACATTGGCAATGAGGCCAATAGCCAAGTGGGTAGCAGACCAAGTCATCAAAATACAAATGGAAGAACTCTAGATGAACAACTTTGGGACCTTAGCAAATTTGTTGCTACATTAGCAACAAGGATTGATAGGATGACATTGCCACCACCACCTGTGGTAAACCTTCAAGTGCCACCTAGAGTTAAGGGAGATTATCATGCTCTTAGGGAAGATAGAGATGATAATTTTGGGTTTAAACCATATCCGGACAGGGAATTTAGACCACCTCGAGGGCTAGAGTGTGCGAAGCTACAGATGCCTTCATTTGATGGTAGGGGTTCCACAGATGATTACCTAGACTGGGAGGACCAAATTATGCAGACACCGATGTGCCAACCTTCAGAGGATCCTGATGATCATAGTCAGACGAGCAGACCACCAGAGAGCCAAACTGTTCAGAAACAGTTATGTTCACCTTTAGAGGTTTTAGAGGGTAATGAGCAGTTGGGCCAACCATTAGAAGACCATAAGGATCAGCCACATACAGATGAGTTAGAAAAGGAGGAAACAGTTTCAGTGGAACAGGTTGATACAGGGGCAACTTTAGTGGATAATGGGTCATTATTTGTGTTGCAGAAGAGATATATCCTGGAAATGGAGGAGAGAAGACAATCACCACTTGTAGTATTTCAAATATTGGGATTCTGCAGAGATATTTCTTCAGGTGACTTGCTAGGAGGAAACAAAGTCTCTACTGCATTTGATCTACTAGATTTGAGGACAAATCTTTTTGAGGCCCAAGGAGATGATGGGAATCAAAATCCGACAAGACCTATCATTAGGACAAAAATTGAAGGATTTCAAATCTTGGTAATGAGGGCCCATTTCAAGCAGATCAACCTCGGAATAAATTATTATCTAACCTCTTTTATATTATTCATGAATTGTATATTCCAACAGGTATGCTTATTTGGTTTCACAAGGCGATGGATAAACTCACTAAGACTCAGCCTGTGGGTTATCTATGGACCGACCTGAACCGGCGATGAGCTGGGCCGATGGATCCTATAGAAGACCGGCATCATGAAGAGCATTTCTTTTATGTATTTTTCATTTTATGAACTATTTTAGTTGTATTTTGGTTTTGGGACACTTTTATTTCTTTGTAACTTTCATTTAGGGTTAGTCACCTTAAAAGTGGCAAACTTGTAATTTTGAGCACTTTTTAACCCTAGGAGTAGCAAGTATAAATACTTGCTTAAGAGAGGGTTTGTGGAGGCTAATTTTGCAGAAAAAACACTTCACATTTCGTTAGAGGGCTTAGGGTTTCCTAATTCCAAAATTCTCTTATCAATTTCAATCCCAAGAACTTGAAATTGTGGCGAGTGCAATAACTGGAATTTGTGAGTCATATCAATTCCTACTTGTTGTGATTTCTTTTCTTCTCTAGTGTGTTGTATCTAGGGTTGATTAGAGATATTTCTTGGTCAGATTTACATCTTATTGTACACGAATTCTTGTGATTATTTGAAGTACTTATCATTTGATTTGGATTATCATTGAAAAGTTTCCTTGATAACGTGATTTTCACCATTGGAAAGGGATTGTTTTGTTACGGTTTTTCTTTGTCAAATTGAGGCTTCATTTGCGTGGATTACATGAAATTAGAGTGTTGTTAGAAGGCATTTTCATTGAAGTATTCTGATTATATCATTGGTTGTTTGAATTTCATCCTTTCATCATTAGGGTTCATTTGAAAAGTGCCATTTTTGGATCCGATTTTGCCTTGACTTGAGATAGTTTTTCTTAAGTCCTTTGGATGTGCTTTTAAGTGTGTTTAGGCACATCATCTTTTCCTAAATCAGCTTAATTCCAACCTCAAATCAGAGCTCTTGTTGAGAGAAGGGAATTGGTTGTATTAATTTCGTGGAAGTGATCAACAGTTAGGGTTGATCAAGTGGAAAAAACGCAATTGTGTAGTTGTTGTTGTTGTTGTAGTTTAAGATTGCGAAATTGTTTTGGATTGGGATTTAATTTGCTGATTATTGGAGTTGATTTGGGAAGGTTATTAGATCACTTTGTGGATACTAATTCACGTGGAAGAGTAGAAGTACAAAGTGAAGTTACCTTAGCAAATTGTTTTGAAATTGTGAAAACTTACCAATTGTTGCCGTGGAATAGCTTGTGGCGTGTGGAGTTGTGAAGTTTGTTGTTTGAATTCCATTGTATAATTCTGAATTTGTGAAGTTAAATTTGCAGATTACATTAAGTTTGGTTAGTAAGGAATTATTTGAATTCAAATCATATGCAATTAAGTTGTGGGAGTTAATGATTGCTATTTGAATTTGAATTCATTATTACCAATTGAGGAAGGCTTGCAATAAGTGAAGTTATTTGAAATTCAAATTGTAAGTTGCTGCCTATAGTGGGATTCGGAATTCATTTTGGAAAGCTACTAATTAATCTCTTGTCTTCATTATTTGCCGTGGAAGTTGAAGATTACTTGTATTCATTGTTCACTTGGTTGTTGCCGTGGAAGTAAGACATATTAATTGTAGTTGTTACTTGTGTGTTGCCGTGTAGTGAACTTGTGGAAATTGAAAATTGTTGCACCGTGATCTTAAAAGGAGTGGGGAATATTGTACACGTGTTGATTGAGTTGAATTTCACAATGTCTAGTGAAATGCTTCAATATGCTAATGTATTGCGACGTTCATTAAGTACACTTGCTAGTAAGGAAGAAGAACAAAGGGAAAATTTGTTCCACACTTCTTGTAGGATACAAGGAAATTTGTGTGTCCTAATAATAGATGGTGGTAGTTGTACTAATGTAGTAGCTGCATCGTTAGTATCGAAGCTAAAGCTTTCAACTATTCCACATCCTAAACCTTACAAACTACATTGGCTTAATGAACAAGGGAGTTTGTATGTTACCCAAAGAGCTAGGGTACCCTTCAGTGTAGGGGACAAGTATTGTGATGAAATTGAGTGTGATATCTTGCCCATGTGTGCATCTCATATTTTGCTTGGCAGACCTTAGTTATATGACAGGAGGGTCTTACATGATGGCTTCAGAAATACATATATGTTTCAAAAGGAGGGCAAGCGAATTATTCTGAATCCTATGCCACCTTCAGAGGTCCATAATGTCCAACAACAGATTAATCGACCATCAGAGGCTAAGAAGGTTTTACTTCAAAATAACATTTCTGAGGGGAAAAAGGTATTGTTGATGGGACAGGGTGAGATGGAGAGATTAATCACAGAGGAGGCTCCAACATACTTACTTCAGTTGAGATTTGTCTTAGGGCTACGGGAATCACAACCTCTACCTTCAGCAGTTTCTCAGGTATTAAATGAGTATACTGACATTTTTCCTGATGATTTACCAGTAAGATTACCACCCTTGAGAGGGATAGAGCATGCCATTGATCTTATGCCCGGTTCAGTGTTACCAAACCGACCCGCATATCGCATGAATCCTAAGGAGGCTAAGGAATTGAAACGTCAGGTAGATTAGTTGGTGGAACGAGGGTTTGTTAGAGAGAGTCTCAGCCCATGCGCTGTTCCCGCCCTTCTTGTTCCTAAGAAGGATGGAACTTGGAGAATGTGCATTGATAGCAGAGCCATCAACAAAATCACCATTAAATACAGGTATCCTATTCCTAGACTTGATGATATGTTGGATGAGCTGTATGGTTTACAGATTTTCTCCAAAGTTGATCTTAAAAGCGGATATCACCAGATTCGGATGAGGGAAGGGGATGAATGGAAGACCGCTTTTAAAACACGCCATGGACTTTACGAATGGTTGGTTATGCCCTTTGGTTTGAGTAATGCTCCTAGAACTTTTATGAGATTGATGAACCATGTATTGAAGGAGTTCTTAGGAAAATTTGTTGTGGTTTATTTTGATGATATTCTGATTTACAGCAAAGACCATGGTTGTATGACAGGATGGTATTACATGATGGGTATAGAAATACTTATATGTTTAAAAAGGATAGAAAACGTATAGTATTGAACCCTATGTCACCATCAGAGGTCCAGGAGATGCAAAGACAGATAAAACAGCCATCACAGAATCTTGGGGATCATAGCCACATGATCAAACCATCAGAGGACCAAACTGTGCAGATGCAGACACCGATGTGCCAACCTTCAGAGGATCCTGACGATCATAGTCAGACGAGCAAACCACCAGAGAGCCAAACTGTTCAAAGACAGTTATGTTCATCTTCAGCAGTTTTAAAGGGTAATGAGCAGTTGGTCTAACCATTAGAAGACCATGAGGATCAGCAGCATACAAATGAGTTAGAAAAAGAGGAAACAGTTTCAGTGGAACAGGTTGATACAGGGGTAACTTTAGTGGATAATGGGTCATTATTTGTGTTGCAGAAGAGATACATCCTGGAAATGGAAGAGAGAAGACAATCACCACCTATAGTATTTCAAATATTGGGATTCTGCAGAGATATTTCTTCAGGTGACTTGCTAGGAGGAAACAAAGTCCCTACTGCATTTGATCTACTAGATTTGAGGACAAATCTTTTTGAGGCCCGAGGAAATGATAGGAATAAAAATCCAACAAGACCTATCATTAGGGTAAGAACTGAAGGATTTCAAATCTTGGCGTTGAGGGCCCATTTTGAGCAGATTAACCTCGGAATTATTTATATATTAACCGCTTTTCTATTATTGTTGTATTATGTATTCCAACAGGCACACTTATCATATTCTATAGGGCAATGGACAAACTCTCTCAAACTCAGCTTGTGGGTTATCCATGGACCGACCTGAACCGGCGATGAGCTGAGCCGATGGATCCTATAGAAGACCGGCATCTAGAAGACCATTTCTTTTATATATTTCTTCTTTTATGAACTATTTTTGGTTGTATTTGGTTTTGGGACACTTTTATTTCTTTGTAACTTTCATTTAGGGTTAGCCACCTTAAAAGTGGCAAACTTGTAATTTTGAACACTTTTTAACCATAGAAGTAGCAAGTATAAATACTTGCTTAAGAGAGGGTTTGAGGAGGCTTATTTTGCAGAAAAAACACTTCACATTTCGTGAGAGGGCTTAGGGTTTTCCTAATTCCAAATTCTCTTATCAATTTCAATCCCAAGAAGTTGAAATTGTGGCGAGTGCAACATCTTGAAATTGTGAGTTATATCAATTTCACTTTGTTGTGATTTCTTTTCTTCTCTAGTGTGTCATATCTAGGGTTGAATTGAGATATTTCTTGGTCAGATATCCTTGTTGTTATTCACGAATTCTTGTGATTATTTGAAGGAATTATCATATTGATCCAATTCATCTTTAAGGATTTCTTTGATAACGTGATTTTCACCATTGGAAAGGGATTGTTTTGTTACGGTTTTTCTTTGTCAAATTGAGGCTTCATTTGTGTGGATTATATGAAATTAGAGTGTTTTTAGAAGGCATTTTCATTGAGGTATTCTGATTATATCATTGGTTGTTTGAATTTCATCATTTCATCATTAGGGTTCATTTGAAAAGTGTCATTTTTGGATCCGATTTTGCCTTGATATGAGATAGTTATTCTTAAGTCTTTTGGATGTGCTTTTAAGTGTGTTTAGGCACATCATCTTTTAAATGATAGGAATAAAAATCCAACAAGACCTATCATTAGGGTAAGAACTGAAGGATTTCAAATCTTGGCGTTGAGGGCCCATTTTGAGCAGATTGACCCCGGAATTATTTATATATTAACCGCTTTTCTATTATTGTTGTATTATGTATTCCAACAGGCACACTTATCATATTCTATAGGGCAATGGACAAACTCTCTCAAACTACAACAACAACAACAACTACACAATTGCGTTTTTTCCACTTGATCAACCCTAATTGTTGATCACTTCCACGAAATTTAATACATCCAATTCCCTTCTCTCAACAAGAGCTCTGATACCAAAAGATGATGTGCCTAAACACACTTAAAAGCACATCCAAAAGACTTAAGAATAACTATCTCATATCAAGGCAAAATCGGATCCAAAAATGACACTTTTCAAATGAACCCTAATGATGAAATGATGAAATTCAAACAACCAATGATATAATCAGAATACCTCAATGAAAATGCCTTCTAAAAACACTCTAATTTCATATAATCCACGCAAATGAAGCCTCAATTTGACAAAGAAAAACCGTAACAAAACAATCCCTTTCTAATGGTGAAAATCACGTTATCAAAGAAATCCTTAAAGATGAATTGGATCAATATGATAATTCCTTCAAATAATCACAAGAATTCGTGAATAACAACAAGGATATCTGACCAAGAAATATCTCAATTCAACCCTAGATATGACACACTAGAGAAGAAAAGAAATCACAACAAAGTGAAATTGATATAACTCACAATTTCAAGATGTTGCACTCGCCACAATTTCAACTTCTTGGGATTGAAATTGATAAGAGAATTTGGAATTAGGAAAACCCTAAGCCCTCTCACGAAATGTGAAGTGTTTTTTCTGCAAAATAAGCCTCCTCAAACCCTCTCTTAAGCAAGTATTTATACTTGCTACTTCTAGGGTTAAAAAGTGTTCAAAATTACAAGTTTGCCACTTTTAAGGCAAACTATGATGTGCCTAATTCCACTAAAGCACAATCAAAGAATCAAGGAAAACTCCTCAATTCACAAAACGCAAACCGGTTCACCTAGTAAGCAATTTCACGTGAACACCTTGTAGAATTTGATGGAAATGGTTGTTCAAATGATATAATTGTAATCTCTAATGATAATTTAACCAAATAACCACAATAAGGCTTGAGAATCACGTGGAAATCAAATCAAAATGAAGCAACACAAACCGTGAATTCCACTTCCCCTTTCAATACCAAATTAACGTCACAATGCACTAAAAATGATAGTGAATTCAATAACTAAAAGAACAATCAATCTTACAAGATTGATGTCCACGAATTACAATAACCAATAAGTCCAAGAAAGACTCAAATCTACCCTAGATATGACTCACTAGAGAAGAAATGAACAACAATAAAGATGAATCGATATTACTCACGATTTCTCCTTGTTGCACTCGCCACAATTCCAACTTCTTGGGATTGAAATTGATAAGCGAATTTTGGAATTAGGCTTGTCGGATTTTTAATATTTTGTGGTTATTAGATCACTTTGTGGATACTAATTCACGTGGAAGAGCAGAAGTACAAAGTGAAATTGATAAGAGAATTTGGAATTAGGAAAACCCTAAGCCCTCTCACGAAATGTGAAGTGTTTGTTCTGCAAAATTAGCCTCCCCCAAACCCTCTCTTAAACAAGTATTTATACTTGCTACTTCCAGGGTTAAAAAGTGCCCAAAATTACAAGTTTGCCACTTTTAAGGTGGCTAACCCTAAATGAAAGTTACAAAGAAATAAAAGTGTCCCAAAACCAAAATACAACTAAAATAGTTCATAAAATGAAAAATACATAAAAGAAATGCTCTTCATGATGCCGGTCTTCTATAGGATCCATCGGCCCAGCATATCGTCGGTTCAAGTCGGTCCATGGATAACCCACAAGCTGAGTTTAAGTGAGTTTGTTCATTGCCCTGTAAAGCATAATAAGTATTCCTGTTGGAATATAAAATACATGAATAAGATAAAAGAGGTTAGTATATAAATAATTCCATGGTCAATCTGCTCAAAATGGGCCCTCAATGCCAAGATTTGAAATCCTTCAGTTCTTGCCTTAATGATAGGTCTTGTCGGATTTTTATTCCTATCAGTAGATTTCTTTTTAGGATACATAGTAAACAAGGATGGTATTGTAGTAGATCTTAAGAAAGTAGAGGTAGTAGTAGATTGGCTAAGACATAAGACGGTGATTGAAATTAGAAGCTTTTTGGGAGTAGTAGGTTACTACTAGTGTTTTGTTAAGGGGTTTTCTAAAATAGCCACACTATTAACTAGATCAACTCAAAAGCGAGTGAGGTATAAATGGAATAACTAGTGTAAAGTTAGTTTTATGAAGCTAAAAGAAAGATTAATCTCAACACCAGTCTTGACTTTACTAAAAAGTGGAAAGGAATATACAATATTTAGTGATTTTTCTAACCAAGGTTTAAAGTGTGTTCTTATGTAAAATTGAAGGGTTACTGCTTATACTTCTTGCCAACTGAAGCCTTATGAAATGAACTATCCTACCCATGATATGGTGTTAGCAATAGTAGTCTTAGCATTGAAACTTTAGAGACATTGTTTATATGGAGAAAAATGCAAGGTATATATAGATCACAAAAGCTTGAAGCACCTCTTTACTTAAAAAGATTTAAACATGACACAAAAGAGATGGCTGGAATTAATTCAGGACCATAACTTAGAAATACAGTATCTTCTAAGACTAGCGAATTTAGTAGTAGATACTCTTAATAAAAAGAGGTAGGGTAATTTAGCTACATTACTTACTTCATAGAAGCCATTAATTAAAGAAATGCAAAGGTTGGAATTAGAGGCGGTTACCCAAGAGGTAGGGGCAAGACACACTATTTGCACATTCAATCAACTATAGATGATAAAATTAAGGTAACTTAGCTGGAAGATAAAGGTACATTAGGAATTAAGCATAAAATGAATCTAGGTAAGGCATTTGAATTCATGATTGATCAGGAAGGAGTTTTATGGTATGGGACTAAGTTATACATATCAAAGATGGTAGAATTGAAGAATGAAACCTTAAGAGAAGCATATTACTCTAGATATGAGGTACAAAAATTTAAAGGCCCAATTATTGGTGGAAGAATATGAAAGGAGGGATAGTAGACTTTGTTTCTAAGTGTTTGAGATGCCAATAGATTAAAATAGAACATCAGAGGCCGGTAGAAGAACTACTACCTTTACTTACACCAGAATGGAAATGAGAAAATGTAACTATGGATTTCATTATGGTACTTCCTAGAGCTAAAGAAAAGCATGATACTATATGGGTGGTAGTGGATAGATTAATCAAATTCACACATTTTATACCCATTAGTATCCGCAATACCCTATGTAAGCTGGCATAGTTATATATTTAGGAAATAGTAAGACTTCATGGAGTCCTAATGACAATTGTTTCTAATCAAAATACTAGATTTGTAGGTAGATTTTGGAGGAGCCTACATAAAGCTTTGAGCACCAAGTTGCGGTTTAGCATAACCTTCCATCTTTAGATAGCCGGGTAGTCAGAGTAGACTATACAAATTTTGGAAAATGTGTCAAGCGCTTATGTTTTAGATTTTAGAGGAAATTAGGATGAGCACCTAGCTTTAGTAGAATTTACCTAAAATAATAGTTATCGGGTGATTGGGATAAACACCTACATCTATAGGAAGCTCTGGATAAGGTGAAGTTAATTAGATAGAGAATGTTGTCAGCTTAGAGTTGCTAGAAGAGTTATGCTAATAAGAGGTTATGACCTCTGGAATTTGAAGTTAAGGATCTTGTGTTTCTATGATATCACTAACTAAAGGTGATGTTAGATTCGGTTTGAGAGGAAAATTAAATCTTAGATATGTTGGTCCTTTTGTGGTTTTGGAGAAAATTGGTAGCATAGCTTACAAGTTAGCCTTATTGCCTAGCTTGGTGGGAGTGCATGATATTATTCTTGTATCAATGTTACGGAAGTTTGTAGCAAACCCGAACCAAGTTACAATGCTTGAACCTTTGGACATACAATCGAATATCACTAAAATAGAATGACCTATCACATTATAGATGCTAAAGAGTAGATATTGAGACAAAAGGTAATCCCTTATGTCAAGGTACAATGGAGTAACCAAACTGAACGGGAAGCAGCTTGAGAACTATAAGAGAAGATATGAAGAAGATATCTAGATGTAGCTATCTTTTGAGGACAAAACTTTTTATAAGGGGAGGAGAATGTAAAATGCTGAAAAATAAAATAAGATAAAATAATGTATTAAAAGGAGGGGCATTAAGGTAACTATGAATTTTAAGAAGAAGGTAGTTTATTCTTTTTTACCTTAGACTATATAAGCCCTCTTGTAACTTCAATGCCACTGTTTTCTTCTTCTAAAATATTGAATTGTCTATACTCTTTAGGAAACCTTAATTATCCTAATTTATAACTCAACAAGGAAGGACTTTCAATTTGACGTATGCTCGAAGGTAAGTACTTCTAATCAATGTGTTGTTTTCTATGTTATCTTTCTTAATGGGAAACCAATTAAAGGCATAGCATGGTGTTAAATTAAGGTTTCTAGACATTTCAATTAGATGCCAAAGTTGCTAGATTAAACATGTTTCGAGTTGTGGATTCAAGTTGAGACAAGTAAGTATTCCAATCACCCTTGAATTCATGAAATTAGGTAGATTATATGCTAGAATTAAAGTGTTCAATTGATTAGTGAGAGATAGTATGGAAAAAGGGTCAAATTGGGATGAGATTAGAGAGATCGTGAGTTCAAAGTGTTACACAATTAAGGTATGTGGCTATGTACCTAATCATGATGAGAGTAAAGAGAATTTTGTGAGGTGGGCTATATATTGCTAGGTAAACAGGCATGTACTTGCTTGTGTTGAAGTACATGGCCCCGCGTACTTGGGTGTGCTAAGAAGGCTTTTTCATACAATAAGGTACATAGTCATGTATACGGTTGTGTTCTTCTACATGACCATGTTATCTTGGAACACTTCTTTCTTCCTTCTATTTTAGTTTTATTTCAATTCTAAGCCAATATTATTGACAATAGAGCTTGGGGAAAGGAAAATAAACAACTAAATCTTACTTGATCAACCTAGTGAATCTTAGGCCATGTTGAAGAATAGAACTAAGGATCAATTGTTATTTAATGACAAGCTTTGTGGTACTTGGTAGTTGCAGGCAAGTAACATCTGAAACTATTCTTCGAGATATGTGTTTACCATTCTTGTTGATTATACTTGTTTATTGTAGTAAATGAATGAACTTAACGCAAACTTGGTAATTTACTTGCTTGTTGCTTGTGTGTGGCTCAACCTAGGGGCCAAATGTGGCAAATCCCTAAGGGGCAACTCAATGATCAGTGTATGGCATTATCCTTAGTAGAGTTCTATATTGAGATGATTTGGAGGTAGATTTTAGGGGTATTAAGGTCAGAGGTGATAGTTCCCAATATTAAGCAAATATCTCGCTATGCTAAATTTCTCAAAGAATTGTGCACTAACAAAAGGAAGTTGAAAGGTAATAAAAAGATTAGTGTGAGTGAGAACGTTTTAGCTATTATTCAGAAGAAGCTTCCACCTAAATGCAAGGATCCAGGTATGTTTACTATTCCTTGCAAAATAGGTAATCTCGGAATCGCTAAAGCCATGTGTGATCTAGGAGCTTCGATCAATGTGATGCCTTTGTCTGTTTATCAATGTTTGAATATTGGTCCATTGAAGGAAACAGGAGTTATTGTTCAACTTGCTGATAGGACCAATGTTTATCCTGAGGGAGTTCTAGAGGATGTTTTAGTTCAAGTTAATGGGTTGGTTTTTCCTGCTGATTTTTATGTGCTTGACATGGAAGATAATGATTCTCGTAATTCATCACCGATATTATTAGGGCGACCATTCCTTAAGACATCCAAGACGAAAATTGATGTAAATGATGGTACCCTCACTATGGAATTTGATGGTGAAGTAATTAAATTTAACATTTATGATGCCATGAAGAAACATCCTTGCAATATATCTCCTGTTTTTGTTACGGATGTTATTAACCCATCACCACAGGCTCCAAAGCTGGAATCAAAACCCTTAACCGAACATCTAGCTAGGAATGTCTAGCCAAAGACGTTAAAGAAAGGCGCTTCATGGGAGGCAACCCATGTCAAAAAAAAAAAAAAAATTAGTTTTGTTTTGATTCTAGTGTTGTTTTGATTTTTTCCTGATTAGCTGCAGCAAGGATACATATCATCAGATGACACTCTCTAGTGCTTAAGGGGAGAACTCCAATTATTCTACACTTCATACTAGGGAAGTACCGGTATTCCTTTTCTCTTATTCTCTAATGTTCCTTGTGTTGATTCCTCTTTAATTGTGCTGAATTAGGAACAGCGAGGACACTGTTCAAGCTAAGTGTGGGGGAGAGGATAATAAAATAGAGAACTGACTTATACTCTGAATGTTTGTCCTTAAGCAATTTTAAGCCAAATTTTTTCAAAATTATCATGAAATCTGGAGATTGTACTAAATGTTATAATAAGCATCTACAAAATGTGAAATTGACTTGTTCAAATGCTTTACTCACCTACTGTTGTGATTAGAATACTTGGTTAAAATTAAGTAGTGAAATCTTTAAGAAACAAATTTACCTTGTATTTAGCTTTAGAATTGGAAATCTAAGAGTAAGTCGAGTCCCTAAGTGAAAAATAAACAAGTTTACTTCTAGGTTACATTAGCTACTGTATACTCTTTGAAGTTGTTGTGAATATATATATATATATATATATATATATATATATATAAATAAATAAATAATAAATAAATAAATAAATAATCAAGCATAGCCATTACTCCAATGATTCAAGTAATTGAGTTAAGAGTATTCAAACTTGAATGTTAGAGTGAGGAAGAGTCTGTAGGGGTATCTCAAAACCCGGTCACTTGAGTGACGAGCTCGAGATGTGCCGACTCAATGAACTCACCATAACGATAAGGGCGAAAAGGCGAAAGTTCATGAAAAGAAGCGGGCAAAAACCCGTCAAAATAGATGCTTGATCAAATCAAAAGAACAATGAATGTAAACATTCATTGAATTAAACAAGACTTATAATAGAAAGGGAGAAAATCTATGGAAAGAGTTGATACTATATGCTTTTACTTTATGTTGCAAGGATTATATACTTGATAATATCCAATGAAGTTTAATTGGGTGTTTTTCCTTAGTAGATTAAGTATTTACTTTTGGAATAAAAATTCTTTTACTAAACATGAGGATTAAAGTTTGTTTTGTTTAGATTAGCTATTAAATTTTGTCCATGGTAATTTGATCACATGAAACCAGTTTGGTTGAAGTAGTAGACATTAAAATTACAAGTCATGAATTACAAATGAATAGATGCTTGAAATGATGAAAAGAAAGTTTGTATAATCTATGACGGATTTCTCAATTGATTTGATTCATTTGCTTGAGGACAAGAAAGAGTTTAAGTGTGGGGGAATTTGATAGAGCCATTTTATACTCAATCTTTATAGTATGAAGTGTGTTAATTTATTATAGATTTTATAGAAATCATAAGGAAATGGTACTTAATTCTGTTATGGTGATAAATCAGGTTAAATGGAGTCAAGGGTGCTAATTTAAGTAAATTAGAGAAGTCATCTACAACTTGGATCAAAGACAAGGATTTACACCGTCGGAGGAAAGTACATGGGCGTGTAGTTGAAGTACACGGCCGTGTACTTAGTTTTGAAGCCATAGGAAAATACACAGTTGAAGTACACGACTGTGTATTTATCTTGAAGAATCCACGGGAAAATAAACGGTTGAAGTACACGGCCGTGTATCTGTTTAGAAGGAGGCACGGTTTGAGATACGGCCATGGTGAAAATCGTGCTACACACTGCATGAGAAGGAGAGAGACAAGGCTTGTGACATGGCCGTGGGGAAGCCGTGGTTGCAGCCGTGGTGGAAACTGTGGTGGAAGCTTGATGAAGCCGTGCCATATACTAAATAAGGAAGAGAAATTGTGGAACTTCGATAGAGGATGACACGGCTTGGGATCTTGCCGTGGTTGAAGCCGTGGTACACACTGGACACGGAAGATGATATGTGAATTATACACAGAGGAAGGTACGGCTTGACCCACGGCCGTGTTGTAGGGCGTGCCAGGCGGACGATTATTTTCTTCTCGAGATTTACTTGAAAAAGGAAAGATATTTTGTATCTTGCTAGCAAAAGATCACCTGCCATTCCTTTAACAATATAAATAGAACTAACCCTAGAGGGTTATGGGAATCTTGGATCATCTTGGAGACAAGAAGGAAGGAAGGAGGCAGAACAAGAAAACCGGGAACTGAGGCTTGTTATGTTTTTACTTTTAATTTTCGTTTTGATGATGAACATGTGTAGCTAAGTAGATTTTCTAGCCAAAGGGTCATAGAAGTTTAATTCTCCATGAATTGTGAGATCTAATTGAGTTGTCTTTAATCTATTCTTTGTTTTTGGATATTCATATATCTTCTAAACATCTTGTCATTATTATCTTTGTTGATTGGTATGAATTAGGGCTCTTCTACTCAATTAGCAAGTTAATATATTGTCAACTAGCACGTCAAATCCGTAATTGTTTGATAGTTCTAGTCTCGCTGACACGATAACATGTTTGATTATAAAATAGATGATCGAATTCATGTTATGGAGATGTATGATCTTGTTTAAATAGGTTATCTTATAATCTACTAGCATGAATTAGTGGTCTCTCTTGTTTTTAATGCTATTGATAGATTAAATGCTAAGAGCTTGTTTAGGGTTGTCTAATCGATAAGAGAAGTAATCAAAGAGCTTGTTTTGATTATCAAAGAAGTAAGGAGAGATAGGTTGTTAGAGCTTGTTAATAACCATAACCAGTTTATCTAGAAATAAGAATAGAAAACATTTGCATCGATGATCAATTCTTAGAATTAAACTATCTTGATTCCTTTGGCTAGGCTTTTATCAATATTCGATTTTATTATCTTGTTTCAGTATTATTTTGATTCACAAACAAAACCCCCCATTTTTCTTTTCCTCTTTATTCTCTTTGAATAGAAATATATTTAACCAATCCCAGTGGATACGACCCTACTCACTACTATACGCAAATCATATCATTGTCTAGGAGTAGGTTTTTATTTTTGTTGGATTCGACACCCACCAAATTTTGGCGCCGTTGCCGGGGATTGGTGTCAAATTTATTTCTATTCTTGTATGACTCGTTCTTCTCAGATAGGTGAACTCACTTATAATCCAGAGATCGAGAAGACTTTTAAGAGGCTGCGATGGGAAGCTAGATCATCCCCTGGACTGAACTTGGCATCGGATTTGTTTGATTCATCCATTGATTCTGAAAAAGAAGACGATATGGCAAATCCCGAAAGAACATTGCTAGAATTGGCTGCACCGGATGTGAATCAACAACCACTTTGTATTCACTATCCCGAACTAGCTGTTGAATTCGAGTTGAAATCTGGGTTGATACATCTGCTACCCACCTTTCATGGTCTTGAGAATGAAGATCCTCACAAACATTTGAAAGAATTTCATATAGTGTGTTCTAGTATGAGGCCGCAAGGAGTAACCGACGATCAAATCAAGTTACGTGCTTTTCCATTCTCTTTAAGTACTAAAGCTAAAGATTGGTTTTTTTATTTGCCTCCAGGTTCTATAGCCACTTGGACAGATATGGTGAGAATTTTCTTAGACAAATTTTTCCTTGCGTCTAGTATAAGAAGAGAAATTTGTGGTATCAAACAAAGGGATACCAAGACTCTTCATGAATATTGGGAGAGGTTCAAGCAACTTTGTGCGAGCTGTCCACAACATGGGATATCTGAACAACTTCTCATTCAATACTTCTATGAAGGATTGCTTTCAATGGAGAGGAAGATGATGGATGCTGCAAGTGGAGGCGCCATAGTAAACAAAACCCCTGGTCAAGCTAGGGAATTGATCTCCATTATGGCTGCTAATTCGCAACAATTTGGGTATAGGCATGATATGTCTTCAAGGAAGGTAAATGAGGTAAGTGTGTCTAACCTTGAACATCAAATTTCTAACCTAACCTCTCTTATGCAGCAGCTAGCTCTTGGAAATACCCAGTAAGTGAAGGCTTGTGGAATTTGTGCTGCTCCTAATCATCTTACCGACATGTGCCCCACATTGCAAGATGACAATCATGAACACGCCAATGCTGTAGGAGGATTCCCGGGACAACCACAAAGGAAATATGATCCCTGCTTGAATACTTACAATCCTGGATGGAGGGATCATCCTAACTTCCGATATGGCAATAACCCACAACATTTCCAACAATTCCAGCCTAAGCCATCAAACCAAATACCTCAAGCTCCTTCCACTTCAGGTATGTCTCTTGAGGAAATTGTTAAATCTCTTGCTGTTAATACAAAACAATTTCAGGATGAGACAAAACAGAGCATTCAAAACTTGGAGAATCAGGTAAGCCAACTTGCTTCTGCTGTAAACAGGTTAGAAACTCAAGGTAAGTTACCTTCTCAAACAATTACAAATCTAAAGCAAAGCGTTAATGCAATTACCTTGAGAAGTGGAACAGAATTACAGGGATCAAATAAGAAAGGACACCCATCTAATCTCGAGGAAGAGACTAAGAAAGAAATTTCAACTCCGAGCCAGCAGGACAACCAGAGTAGAGGGTCTCTAGTAGAGCCATCAAAGGTCATGTTGACACCACCTCCTTTCCCTTCCAGATTAGCGAAATCCAAGCATGAAGCGGAAGAAAAAGAGATTCTGGAAACTTTTCGAAAAGTTGAGGTAAATATTCCTTTGCTTGATGCCATTAAGCAAATATCTCGCTATGCTAAATTTCTCAAAGAATTGTGCACTAACAAAAGGAAGTTGAAAGGTAATGAAAAGATTAGTGTGAGTGAGAACGTTTCAGCTATTATTCAGAAGAAGCTTCCTCCTAAATGCAAGGATCCAGGTATGTTTACTATTCCTTGCAAAATAGGTAATCTCGGAATCGCTAAAGCCATGTGTGATCTAGGAGCTTCGATCAATGTGATGCCTTTGTCTGTTTATCAATGTTTGAATGTTGGTCCGTTGAAGGAAACGGGAGTTATTGCTCAACTTGCTGATAGGTCCAATGTTTATCCTGAGGGAGTTCTAGAGGATGTTTTAGTTCAAGTTAATGGGTTGGTTTTTCCTGCTGATTTTTATGTGCTTGACATGGAAGATAATGATTCTCGTAATTCATCACCGATATTATTAGGGCGAACATTCCTTAAGACATCCAAGACGAAAATTGATGTAAATGATGGTACCCTCACTATGGAATTTGATGGTGAAGTAATTAAATTTAACATTTATGATGCCATGAAACATCCTTGTAATATATCTCCTGTTTTTGTTACGGATGTTATTAACCCATCACCACAGGCACCAAAGCTGGAATCAAAACCCTTAACCGAACATCTAGCCAGGAATGTCTAGCCAAAGACGTTAAAGAAAGGCGCTTCATGGGAGGCAACCCATGTCAAAAAAAAAAAAAAAAAAATTTAGTTTTGTTTTGATTCTAGTGTTGTTTTGATTTTTTCCTGATTAGCTGCAGCAAGGATACATATCATCAGATGACACTCTCTAGTGCTTAAGGGGAGAACTCCAATTATTCTACACTTCATACCAGGGAAGTACCGGTATTCCTTTTCTCTTATTCTCTAATGTTCCTTGTGTTGATTCCTCTTTAATTGTGTTGAATTAGGAACAGTGAGAATAGTGTTCAAGCTAAGTGTGGGGGAGAGGATAATAAAATAGAGAACTGACTTATACTCTGAATGTTTGTCCTTAAGCAATTTTAAGCCAAATTTTTTCAAAATTATCATGAAATTTGGAGATTGTACTAAATGTTATAATAAGCATCTACAAAATGTGAAATTGACTTGTTTAAATGCTTTACTCACCTACTGTTGTGATTAGAATACTTGGTTAAAATTAAGTAGTGAAATATTTAAGAAACAAATTTACCTTGTATTTAGCTTTAGAATTGGAAGTCTAAGAGTAAGTCGAGTCCCTAAGTGAAAAATAAACAAGTTTACTTCTAGGTTACATTAGCTACTGTATACTCTTTGAAGTTGTTGTGAATATATATATATATATATATATATATATAAATAAATAAATAAATAAATAATCAAGCATAGCCATTACTCCAATGATTCAAGTAATTGAGTTAAGAGTATTCAAACTTGAATGTTAGAGTGAGGAAGAGTCTGTAGGGGTATCTCAAAACCCGGTCACTTGAGTGACGAGCTTGAGATGTGCCGACTCAATGAACTCACCATAACGATAAGGGCGAAAAGGCGAAAGTTCATGAAAAGAAGCGGGCAAAAACCCGTCAAAATAGATGCTTGATCAAATCAAAAGAACAATGAATGTAAACATTCATTGAATTAAACAAGACTTATAATAGAAAGGGAGAAAATCTATGGAAAGAGTTGATACTATATGCTTTTATTTTATGTTGCAAGGATTATATACTTGATAATATCCAATGAAGTTTAATTGGGTGTTTTTCCTTAGTGGATTAAGTATTTACTTTTGGAATAAAAATTCTTTTACTAAACATGAGGATTAAAGTTTGTTTTGTTTAGATTAGCTATTAAATTTTGTCCATGGTAATTTGATCAAATGAAACCGGTTTGGTTGAAGTAGTAGACATTAAAATTACAAGTCATGAATTACAAATGAATAGATGCTTGAAATGATGAAAAGAAAGTTCGTATAATCTATGACGGATTTCTCAATTGATTTGATTCATTTGCTTGAGGACAAGCAAGAGTTTAAGTGTGGGGGAATTTGATAGAGCCATTTTATACTCAATCTTTATAGTATGAAGTGTGTTAATTTGTTATAGATTTTATAGAAATCATAAGGAAATGGTACTTAATTCTATTATGGTGATAAATCAAGTTAAATGGAGTCAAGGGTGCTAATTCAAGTAAATTAGAGAAGTCATCTACAACTTGGATCAAAGACAAGGATTTACACCGCCGGAGGAAAGTACATGGGCGTGTAGTTGAAGTACACGGCCGTGTACTTAGTTTTGAAGCCACAGGAAAATACACGGTTGAAGTACACGACCGTGTATCTGTCTTGAAGAATCCACGGGAAAATACACGGTTGAAGTACACGACCGTGTATCTGTCTAGAAGGAGGCACAGTTTGTGATACGGCCATGGTGAAAACCATGCTACACACTGCATGAGAAGGAGAGAGACAAGGCTTGTGACATGGCTGTGGTGGAAGCCGTGGTGGAAACCGTGGTGGAAGCTTGATGAAGCCGTGCCATATACTAAATAAGGAAGAGAAATTGTGGAACTTTGACAGAGGATGACACGGCTTGGGATCTTGC
This sequence comes from Laguncularia racemosa, assembly GCA_037954665.1. Lineage (NCBI taxonomy): Eukaryota > Viridiplantae > Streptophyta > Magnoliopsida > Myrtales > Combretaceae > Laguncularia > Laguncularia racemosa. The sequence continues at coordinate 3,599,082 of JBBMOL010000003.1, read as the reverse complement.
CGTGGTTGAAGCCGTGGTACACATTAGACACGAAAGATGATATGTGAATTATACACAGAGGAAGACACGGCTTGACCCACGGCCGTGTTGTAGGGCGTGCCAGGCGGACGATTATTTTCTTCTCGAGATTTACTTGAAAAAGGAAAGATATTTTCATATCTTGCTAGCAAAAGATCACCTGACATTCCTTTAACAATATAAATAGAGCTAACCCTAGAGGGTTATGGGAATCTTGGATCATCTTGGAGACAAGAAGGAAGGAAGGAGGCAGAGCAAGAAAACCGGGAACTGAGGCTTGTTATGTTTTTACTTTTAATTTTCGTTTTGATGATGAACATGTGTAGCTAAGTAGATTTTCTAGCCAAAGGGTCATAGAAGTTTAATTCTCCACGAATTGTGAGATCTAACTGAGTTGTCTTTAATCTATTCTTTGTTTTTGGATATTTATATATCTTCTGAACGTCTTGTCATTATTATCTTTGTTGATTGGTATGAATTAGAGCTCTTCTACTCAATTAGCAAGTTAATATATTGTCAACTAGCACGTCAAATCCGTAATTATTTGATAGTTCTAGTCTCGGTGACACAATAACATGTTTGATTATAAAATAGATGGTCGAATTCATGTTGTGGAGATGTATGATCTTGTTTAAATAGGTTATCTTATAATCTACTGGCATGAATTGGTAGTCTCTCTTCTTTTTAATGCTATTGATAGATTAAATGCTAAGAGCTTGTTTAGGGTTGTCTAATCGATAAGAGAAGTAATCAAAGAGCTTGTTTTAATTATCGAAGAAGTAAGGAGAGATAAGTTGTTAGAGCTTGTTAATAACCATAACCAGTTTATCTAGAAATAAGAATAGAAAACGTTTGCATCGATGATCAATTCCTAGAATTAGACTATCTTGATTCCTTTGGTTAGGCTTTTATCAATATTCGATTTTATTATCTTGTTTCAATATTATTTTGATTCACAAACAAAACCCCCCATTTTTCTTTTCCTCTCTATTCTCTTTGAATAGAAATATATTTAACCAATCCCAGTGGATACGACCCTACTCACTACTATACGCAAATCATATCATTGTCTAGGAGTAGGTTTTTATTTTGTTGGATTCGACGCCCACCAATGCACATGTGTTTGGGCATTCTCATACTGAACTTAAGCTCATCCTTCTTCTTTTTCAGTTGTAGGTAGGTATGATGAGTATACGGAATATGATGAGGTTGGGACATATATTATTATTATTATCAAGATGAGGTTAATGGAGGATATTCTTACTACTATGATGATGAGTATTGAGGAGAAATAGAATTAGAAGATTATTTAATACTTTGTTAGAGACTTCCTAAATCATTTTACTTTAGTATTTTAGACCTAGTAGTAATTTAGTAATCTTGTTCATGATGGTAGTTACTTGAGGTGGTACAGTGTTGTTTAACTTTATTTATAATATGGTTGAAATGACTTGCTTAGGAGTCATTTGTTTATATTTTGGAGTTATAATTATTTTAATGTATAGTAGAGTTGAATAGGTTGAAGGATAGGTGTAGTAAGGGCCTTTGCATGTCACTATCAAGTAAGGATATATGGCGAGTTATAGCATTGTAGGTTATAGGATGTTACATTTTCAAAAGCCATCTATTCATTTTTCAAAAAATAGTATTTTAATAAATGAACATTTATGTTTGCAAAACAATCTTTTCAGCCATTTGATGATATCATTTCTCTCGGTCTTCATTTCTTCTCTCTCACTAAATCGTTATTTCTCTCTTGTCCGTGCAACATTGTTGCTTCTACTCTCACTTTGTTTCCATTTTTTTTTTTCTCTTTGAAGAAAAGTTTGTAGAAAAGAAAATAGGGAGAAAGTCATCACAACTCTGAAGAAAACTACTAACCCTAAGTATTGGCAAAGAAAAAAAAGGAAAGTGTGAGAAATTGACTAACTAGATGAATTTAGTCATTCAACAAGCAAAGACGCTGGAACTAAGTATGAAACGTTAGACTCAATTAAACAAACCTTGGTAACTCTTGGTCCTATTCTTTCTCTTACTCTCTTAGGATTGTCTACACTTAATCATAAGGATTTTATAAAAGACTTGTATTGGAAAGCTACTTTGTCAACTCTGACTTCTTAAAGTCAGTGGTGATGGATTTCTTGGTATAGTTTCAATATGTTAGTTAGGAGTTAGTTCGTTCAGTGAAGAGTTATTTCTAAAATTTTTTGACAAGGATGTTCTATGGAAACCTAGTGGTGAAGAATGATGACGGATATACGTTTTTGGTGTCAAAGATTGGTAATAAGAAGGTTGTAGTGACTAGAGAAGATTTTGCATGGTGTTTAGGACTCGAAAATAGTGAACCATACATTATGACTTTGCTAGATCTAAAGAGACTTCCAGATCCTGCTGTATCCATCCAATCACCTGGAATAAATAAAACATAATTTAAATTGGCATTTTCCTTTTATTGTAAAGTTGTCATATCATATGTATTTTATCGCACATGGGCTCAAAAACATCAATTTCTATGCTTGATGGACATCTTTTGGCTGCAATAAAAGGAAAAATGTTCATATTCCTTATGTTTTGTTAAATCTCATGGCTAAAATGAAGAAAATGTCTTGGATTTGCCTCACTGGTTTCAAAGATTTTAGAATACAAAGGTCTAGATTTGGATGCATTTGCAGAAGATATGAAGTGAAGAAAAGGAAATCGATCATACTACTCTTAAGAGTGCATATAAATGCTTTGGATGGTGCTTGGAATAGGCTTTACAAGAGATACTAAAGTGGAATACTAAAAAAAAAAATGAAAGCAAATGCTGTTACTTCTGAGATTGTTGGATCAACCTCCTGCAGTAGAAGTTCTTGAAGTTTTCACCTCCATGTGTACAAGGTTGTCAATATTGGTTTCCTCGGTACGGTAATGACTTTTCTAATGTACTTTCAAAGGTTCATTGAGAAAATCTTGGTCAAGTTTCAAGAAGTTTTGATTTAGTTAATCGACCCTTGGGTTTGCTGTTCAACTATATGATTACCTTTTAGAAGTGCATAGTAGAATCGGTCCATCGTATACACAAATTTGTACACTCATTCTTCTAAAGGATTGAGACAACCAAAAAGGGAAAGAAGAGTACCTTAGTAGGAACAAGTGCTGACAAAGGAGGAAAAGCAATTGAATTTGAAAATAGAGAGCTCGTGGCCGATATTACTTCCTTTGCTTGTTAGGAAGTTCAATTACATTCAAAGGAAGAAGTTGCTACTGTTGTAGGTGTTAGGACTTTTATTGTCACTAAGCCAAGTGAAATTTCAAGTGTCATTTGCTAGAAGAAGGAAGATACAAGCTGGATTCGGCGTAGCAAAAAGCAAGCTGAAGAAGAAGTTGAAGAAAGTTTAATTTCTTTCTTAATTGAAAGACTTCATTTTATTTTGAAGTGGTGGTGTTATATTTTGGTTTACACTCTAAGGCGGTTATATTGCTTTGGTGTGCATGACTAAAGTTGATTTTTGTGATAACATTGATTTCTATTTGATGTTTGTTCCGATCTAACCTTTAGTTATCCACTTTAGGGGGAGTTCTATTTGGAGTTTCATATGATAGTTGCTTTTATTTCCTATTATTACAAGTTTTGTTTTCATAAAAAAAGGGGAGAATGTAACTAATCTAGTTTTTTATGAAAGACATTATTGCCATAAGAAGTTGTTTTGAGTGTTGGCAAGAATAGGGGTGAGCAAAAAAACCAATTAAATTGAACCAATCCGTAAACTAAACCAAACTAAAAATTTATGGTTGGTTTAGAGTGATAAATTAAACCAAATTGTAAAACCAAACCAAAACATTTTGAAAAAAAAAATAATGTTACTTGTAACTAAAAATATTATTTTATTATAACATAATATTTAAAAGAAATTCTAGTTTATATTTATTTAAATAAATATATATATTTTGAAACTATAATTTAGCAAATATATGTATATTGGTTGAGTTAAAATTTGTACTATATGCTAGTTGTTTGCAAATGCATGCTAGATAACTCATAGCACACTTGGACTTTCCTACCTATAAGTCATATAATTCGATTATTAATAAGTAGTTTGATTTTATTTATTTGCTAAATCAAGGGATATATTTAACCTATATTTAACCATGAATGTTAGCATATGCATATATTGACTAATGATCACATAAATTTAGCAAGTCAATACTTTTCAGATACATTTTCTTCCATATTATTAATTTTATAAGTAAAATGAATTATCTTTAATATCTCTCAAAACTCAAGTTTTGAGTTTCCAATAGATAATGAAATTTATGAATAAAATATATTTTGGCTAAAATACATCTTTTATAAATTTTATTTTAAGAAACAAGCTTTATAAGGTCACTACATCTAACTCTCATGACCTCGTCATAAGGTTAAAACTAAATCGAAGATGGTTTCTTGAAAAGCATTTATATATGATAAAAATAGTAACATAATAAAATATTTAAGAGATAAGTATTTGTGCATACCCACAAAAAGCTGAGAGCTAATGAGGTGTTAGAGGAATTAACAAATAGTGCATATATATGTTCTAACAAAGTCCAATTAGAGTGTACCAACAAAATTATGTAGTGCATGATTCTAATACGTAAACTTGACCTAAAAGTATTTATGTGTTGTTTGTGTGTGGTCTTTTTATTTAGAAGGTGATAAAAGTAGTTGTAAGTGCCTAAGCAAAAAATATGGTGTGGCGAGTAGTTAATAGGGCTAGTACTCACATGAAGCAATATAGATGTGGATAGAAATGGACTGGATGACATATGTATAATGGGCCTTATACATTGTAGTAAGATGGACTACAACCATAGTGGTGTTTGCACCTTTGGAGTAAACACTTAGATAAGACTACTTTTTGTTCAAAAAGGGTTTTAGTTTTGGTATTAGTGATGATAGCTAGATATATTGTGATAGTCCCTTGACACCTACTATAATAGGGTTAGACCCCTTTCATTCCCCATAATGTTTAGGGTCATGAGGGCTTCTCTATTGCTTGACACATTTTAAATTAAATATCTAAATGAATCTATGCTATTGCATTTGAATAGGTATGAATGACATATGGGTATGCAATTGTGGCTATTTTGTACTAAGTCCTTGTAGCTCATTTTATCTATTACCATTGTCTAGGTGATGATGATTTCTATTATGATGACATGTGTTATGACTTCATGGATTACAGATCTAACAAAGATTGTTGGGATTATAAGAGTGATGTGTTAATTCTCATTTGCTGATGAGTATGACTATAAAGTCTTAAAAATTTTGAAAAACTATATGGAAAGTTAAAGAAAATAAATAGAATAATAAATACTTCTAGATCGGGGTAGTGAGAGGAACAATTTCGCAATATTAAAAACTTTGAGAAATGTACAAAAAAAATTCAAATATTGCAACGCATAAATATTATTTTAATATTTTATGGTAATAATAGGTTTTAAAAATAAAACAATTAGAAGGAATAATCTTGGGCAAAGAAAAGAAGATAACGAACTTAACAAATTGAATTATATGAAATATATTACTGAATAAATTTAGGAAGCGAAGTGATCGAAAAATATCTAAATATAGACATATAAACAGATAAATAAAAATAATCGTAAGTCCTTTAGTTTGAGTAAATTAAATTAAAAGAATAAATTCTCTAAAACATAATTTTCAAATGATATTAGGTTAAATAATGAAATTAATTTAAATTATAGATTTATGAATTTTAAATGAAAATTTAGAGTGAATATTTATATTTAAGATAATTATATTAGCTTAGACGTAAGTTTTCATAATAAAATGCTAAAAACATAAAATTTAAAGATATTTTTATATGTGAACAAAATGTTAAAATAGAGAAATTTATAATATAAAATATAATCAAAATATAATATAAATATATATATACACAATTGTAAAAAAAAAAAAGATTTTTTCAAAATCTGCTTTAACATCCCATCTTTCTAATGGTGGCAGTAGCAGCAGGAGGGACAGGCCGTCACATCCATCACGTTGCCAGCATAGCTCTGCTCGGCCCGATCCCTCTCTATCTTCCTTACTCTCTTCTTTTTTTTTTCTCCTTTCTTCTTCCTCTCTTCTTATTCTCTTCTCCTCCCAGATTGCGTCTTCTTCCCCTATCCTGCGTTTCCCCTTCCTCCTTATCGTTTTCGTATTCCCTTGACGTGGTGTCGTCTCCCTTTCGTCACTCTCTCCGTTACACCCTCTTCCCACTCTTACTTTAACTCCACCTGGTTGACAACTTCCTGTTGGCGACCGCTCAAGGTGACGGCTCTCTTGAGATTTGGCTTGTGCTTCCCGGGTCCATGGTGGCATTTCTAGTTGATGAACCATAGGTGGCTTCAGTCGAAAGTCCCACCGTTCGTGTGGTGTCGTGTTGGGCTCGGAGGACGGCCATGGGGGCGGTTAATCTTTTCAAGCACGGATGGCCTAGCTCTAGGATAGCAATAGTGGCAACAATAACTGTGATGACGACAATAACCATGAAAGCCACACAACGACGACCATAAAGACGGTAGCCATGACAGCCACACAACGATGAAAATAGCTAAAGTAGAAGAAGAAAGGGAGTATGCGCGGATGTGCCTAAGGTGGAGGAGTCGCCTTGTGGTAACTATGTGGGTGCATGTGTGTGCAAGGGAGGAAGACAACAACAATAGCAACAACGATCCCATTTTCAGTAACAGTTGCATTCTCTTCCACATTCTTATCAAATCCCCCCTTGTCAACATGCTTACTATTTGACCCATATAGTTTAGTAGAGGATCCATACCTGTTACTCATTTCTCTATATGGATTTTTCCTATGTCTCTGAACTTTTAAAGCTAACTAGATGGCCTCATCAATGGTGTCATATCGTTGCAGCTCCATTATACAGGCGATCTCATATTTCAGGCCGGACATAAATCGTGCCATAGTCTATTCAGGAGGCTCAATGGTCCCACATCAAATCATGAGAACTTCAAATTCTTGGACATACTTGTCCACAGTCTTACATCTTTATCCCAATGTTTAGAGATGCATGAATAGCTCCTGTTTGTGATGCTTTGGTACAAATCTCTTCCTCATGACCTGCTACATCTCCTACCAAGTACGGATCTTAGCATCACCATCTCTCCTTCTATTGGCCACAATGTTCTTCTACCATAAGGTGGCATACCCTGTAAACTCAACTACTGCAAAATGTACTCGAGTATGGTTATTGATCTCATAACACTCAAAAAGTCCTTTCACTTTATCTTCCTAATCAAGATAATCCTCTATAGATCCCCTTCCAGCAAATGAAGGCATTTGCAATTTCACATATTCTAAACCCCTAGGTGGCATGAACTCACGATTAAGATAAAGTTCATCCTCAAAGTTATCATCCCTTTCTTCCTGTTAAGCGTAATAATCTCCTGTAACTTGCCTACCCCTATTTCTTCCTAATGCTCCTTCCCTGCATACATCATTAAGGGCTACTTGAGGTAGAGGTGCCTATGGATTTGCCATTAGCTATTGGGGTAACATCATTTGATCAACCCGTGTTGCTAGATTAGCAACAATAGTGGTTAGGTCCTACAATTGTTCTTCTAAAGTTCTCCTACTACGTATAACACAACGTCCCTGACCTCTTCCTCTAACCTAACTGTTGGCTTCATTCCCAATTCCTCCATTCACACTATCGTTTGACATTCTTCACTAAATTGCAGACTCAATACAAATTCCCAAATCACAATCACACACCGCAACAACCCTAATGACATAATCCCTAATTTTCAATCTTAGCTCAATTCCCAATTCAATTATAATCAAATCACAACACAATTGATAATATAAACCCTAACTTCAATTTGCTATCAATAACCACATCACAAGCCTTAATTATAATCACACACAAACCACAACACAACCAAAACATCAACCCTCATTCAATTCCAATTCAAAATCAATCAACCTACGACATAATTCACAATATAAACCCTAATTTCAATTTACAAACAAACAACCACATCACAATCCCTTTTCTCAACCAATGCTTTGATACCAAAATATGATATGCCTAATTCCTATTTAGAACCAGTAATTGTAAACCCAAACGACGAATCACAACAAACACAATTCCAATAGTTAAACAAACAATAATAACAAGATAAAACCTTAAACCCTTACTAAATATTACACACTAGCAAGAGAATATTCTTAGCACGGTTTTGTTGATATGACGCACAACAATCCCGATACTATAACTCACCACAATCCACAGATTAATAAGAGTGGAAGAAAATGAAGTAAACTCCACTTTGTGTATTTTCAAATGTCTCCAGTCTATTGTGTTTCAATTACAAAAAGGTATTTATAGTACCAAGAAAAACTAGCTTGAAACTACATAAAACAACCACTCTAAAGTTGTAAGTCATTGGCCTTGAAGGCATTTAGACCGTTGGCCTTAAAAACATACACTACCGGCCTTTATGATTTGATTTACATCAAGTGTAGTTGTAATTGAAATGATTTGATTCCCATCATTATGTTTGTAAATTTTTATTTAAATGAAATGATAAATTTTGATATTGCATAGATTAACACTTAAACTCTGATTTTAGTATTTGTAGTGCACTAAATAGGATTATGTAAAAAGGATGTTAAGGATAAATAACTTGATCATGAATGTAATTTTTTAAAGTATGAAAGTAGTGATTGATATTTGAGAGAGCTATTAGTTTAAATTAGGAATTCTCATGATCAAAGAATACAATAAGAAAATTGAATAATAATTAGTTAATTACATTAGTAGTTCTAGGGGGATTCAAAATCTGGGTACAATTTTAATGATTATCATTTCCTTAGTTTATTAGTTGTTGATTTAGATTAGATAATAAGAAAAAAAAGGGTAATTACTTGTAATTATAATCCTTGTGGGAATGACACTCGATATCTATATCCGCTATATTATAGAATCGATAGGTGCACTTGCCTATAGGTCTAAGGTAGTAGGATAGATCGATATCATTGGGCTTAGCACTTCCTATTGAAGAATTGTGAGGATGTTTAGACTTTAGTACTTCTATTAGACTTTTATGGACTATTTAAGACTTATAAAGTTTGATTGTTTTCGAATTTAGTATCTTTTATACTATGATCGTTGAAGGTTATTACAGACTTACATGCTAAGTATGTTTCAGTAAATTAATCATTTTTCCCATCCATATTGTAAGTCTTACAGTTTTTATAAACTTAACCTAAATGATTTCATAAATTAAATTTCGCTAGAAACTTACTAAGGTAGTAATAACAAGCCTCAACATATTTTACTTAAGTAAGGTATGTGGCAAACTATTCATACCTTAAGGTTAAGGGCATGACATGAACAATTAAATCAAGGATCTTGTAAAGTGAGGAAGAATCAATTTTCTAGCCATCAGATATGTGGATCATTCCATCATAGGGCAAGCCTAACTTTTATCTAAACAAAAGATGAAGATTAGAAGAATGAACATCAAGATTAGTAATTAAGTATAATAGTACATCGTATGAAGTTGAATATTGCTAATAAGAAGTATTCTTTAAGGGATTGTAAGCTTACAGGATATTCTACTAGTAGATAACACAAGGAATTTTTTACTATTGTAAACATTAAGTATTTTGCTTTTCAAAAGAAGTTTCTCATGTGGAGAGTTTGTAGTGGGTGTTCTATTTAGACTATCAATTTAGGCTTAAAGGTCTAGTATGAGAAGTGAAGACATGCTATGTAAAGTTGGTTGGGGTTATGTCTAGTGGAGAATAAAAAGAATCTAAGAAAATCGTGATGGACATGGGGACAATAACTTCTACTAGTGCAAAACTCCAAGTTCATAAATAAGGTCAATGGAATTAAAAAGGAAAATTTTGAAGTCAATTAAGAAAGGGTTTGTAAAGTTTAGGGCTAAATTTTTCTAAATTACACTTTTCACCCATAAACTCAATTTTTATTGAAATTAGCCCCAAAATAGCTTAGTGACCCTAAATAAAATTCAAGACTCTAATTAGATGAATGAAACCATTAAGGAATTATTTGGATTCAATTGGAAAAGAAAAATTAAAGTTTAGAGATCAATTTTGTAAAATGACCAAAATATCTTAAGCTCGGTTTTACTAAAGGATGAGTAAATTTTTTATATGAGTAAATTAATTTGGAGATCTAGGATGAAATAATCTTAGCTAAAGTGAAGTGGTAATAAAATAGTAGAAAAATGTTTAACATGCTTGGAAGGAGTGACACTTGGCAACATGTAGTGACTTAGCACCATACCCTAGTGGTCCCCCCCTTGCTCCCTTAAACCTTAAGGATTTTATAACCCTCTAAAAAACCCAATAATGCTTCCATTTTCTAGCAGCCCCTTGATCTATTTTCTTAACCCATTCTACGGTAAAATCTCCCAACTTCTACTTAAAACCCTATACCCTAGCTCAAACCCTAATCACTCCCTCAATCTAGTTATTAATCTAATGTTTGTATCTCGTTTTTTCTAGGTTTTAGCTAGAGCAAAGAACACTAGAGGGGCCATTAAGTCTTGGATGACATATAAGTTGAGGTAAGTGGATGTTTAGTGAAGATTAAGTTGATTTAAGCATGCTAATCTCAAGATTTAGTACGAAATATCTTGTTTTAATACAAGAGGTTGAGTTGAAGTTGAAAATATCCTATTCTAGAAGCTTGGAAGTGGTAGCTAACTTGAGCTAGGAAAGGGTTGTGTGCTCTTTATCAAGGTAAGATACTAAAACCTCTTGTCCTAGTGCTAAAGGAAGTTCGGAGTAGATGTCTTGATGTTTAAAGGAGCTTGAGACTCTAAGCCTTAGGAACCTAATTATGTTGCCCCCTTTAAGATGTATTTGAAGCATAGTTTGATGGTTTTTATGGTTGATGACCTTGTGAACATGATAAATGTGATGGTAAACATAGGTTTAGGTGATTTGAGATGGGTTTAGAACACAAGTTTGCAAAATGAAGACATTCACATGCTTGCCACCACCTATAGGAATAAATTGGAGTTGATTCCTTGCTTGAAGTATGTTTTGGGCGTTTAATTTTTGTTAAATTGGATGATGAATATGTTAAATCATGGGTTAGGAGGTAGTTTAAGTGATGATTTTGAGTATGTGATGATTTACTTATTGGAATTGATGTAATTGATTAATTGATGTGCAGACTCATTTTTGGAGGTAATAATCTAAAATTTCTAGCATGTTTAATGTGTGTTTGGAAGTGGAATTTGAGGTTTAGTTGAAGTTCCTTTAATACTTTAGGACTTAGAGGAGATTTAGTTGGCTAAAGGATGACTTAGGATAAGCAATTGCATGTTAGATCTTGTTGATATAGAACCGCTACCTTCATTATATTTCCCATGGTTAAATTTGAGAATTTTGCATAGATTATTTTAAATATAGGTTAATTAAAGCTATAATATGTTGAATTGATTATCTTATGTTGATTGGATGATGAATGATGCTTAAAAGCTAAATTGGAGTTGAGTGATTAAATGAATGGATGTGATTTGCATGTCTGGACGTTCTGAGATATTTGGGATTAATTTGGATATTTATTATGCTTGAAATGTGGATTTAAATGATGATTTAGGGAGTAGAAATGACTAGGAATAAATTGTTGTTGGTTTGGATTGATTTGGAGTTGAATTGACCAAGTTATAGGCATTTAAGCAAAAAATTCACAACCGGGTTGATTTGGAATTTTTGGGAGGCCTAAAATGATTAAAATAATGATATTTTTTAATGATGCTAAGAGTAATTTAGCTTTGGTTTGATTGAATTTGGAGCTAAAATAAGAAAGCTATGGACAATTAAAGTTAGTGGACTTTTAGAAAAATTAATTTAGATAAGTTGGCATGATTTAAGAATTAAGTGGGTAAATGAATTTTAATTAGGTTTAATTGGACTTAAATGAATTCAATGGGCCTAAAATTCAAAATTTGTTTAGGCTCATTTCCCCTTTGGGACCCATATTCTATGTGAGCTTACCAAGACTAAATAACCTAAAATGGGCTTTACACATAACAAAACCCAAAATCAATTAAAGATCTAAAGTGAGGTAGACTAAAGCATGACAAATTAATAGGTTTGAAATTAATAAATATAACCTATTAAATCATAATTGGCTTAACTTGAACAAAATATCACATAATGGGCTATAATAGGTTGATTGGACCCAGGTTGGATAAATTGGGCAAAATGGACTTACATGATTGACATAGATGTAATGGACCTTAATGGGCCCAAGTTTGATGGAATTATGCATAATGGATGTAAATGAATTAACTGGGCTTGTAATAAATAAATTGGACATAGAAAACCTATATGGGCCTAAGTTGATGAACTAAAGTATTTTACACCCAACTATGCTAACTTAATTGGATTTAGTAAGCTAAGTAGTTGATTAGATAGAGTTGGATTAATAGTATAGGCCTAAATAAATTAATATGGATAATAGGTAAATGGAATTAAATAATAAGCCATGATGAGCTCAATTAGCTTGAATGAATTAAATGTATTTATGGACTTAATCCTACCTAAAATAATTAGGCCTATTTCTTTTTCTTAGGCCTATAGCCCATGCAAGTTTAAGCTAAAAATTACAAGACATAAGTTTAAAATAATATATTGAATCTATTAGACCTAAAATAGCTAAATAAATAACTTAGGCAACGAAGTTAGTTAATTTGCTTGATTACCTTAATTAATTGGATTAATTAACTTAATTAATTGGTAATAAACTTAATTAGTTGACAATTACTTTAGTGGGCTCGATTCCAAAATTAATTAGGTTTACCTTTCTTTAGGGCTTAATACACTAGTTGGGTCATAGTAAGATATATAGACATAGACTTAAAAAATAATAAGAAACCTAGAATTAATATGGGTTAAAGCTTAATGGACATCACTATAAAGAATCTAAATAAGTATTTAAATTAAATTAAGGATTAATAGAGATCAAATGATTAATTTGATAATTAACAAGTATAATAGCATGAAGTGAATGGACCTAATTGTAGTCAAAGACTAATTGGGCCCTTATACTCCTTTTAGCCCCATAACTATATGGACCTTTGACATGCATAAGCCTATCCTCTACTCTTTTTTTTTTAAAAAAAAAAAAAATTGTACTCTTACCAGGTGTACTAGATCGCATATGTAATACATTATTGATAAGACTAGGTCGAGCCCACAAAGTAGTACTTTCGTTCTTCTTTTATTATTTAACCTTCAAATTAAGGTTCTTAAAATAAAATTAACAAAATTAAATTAGAACTAAACTAAAATAATTTTATTAAAATAAATTATCAATTAAAAATAATTAAAACATAAAAGAATATAAACTATATATTTAGTCATAAAATTCCCCAAAACTATATAATTTATTCCATTAGTCTCATCTTAATTTCATTAGACCATGAGAATTCTTAAATTAAATTAATAACTCTTTTGAGGCTATTAATTCTTAATTCTCAATTGATTAATTAGAACTTCTTCTTAGTTAAAACCCTTCGAGTTGCATTATTGTTCTATCAATCATACTATTAGGTTTTAATCGAATATAGAGGATTTGCATCACCCTATCTTTAGGGTCGTGTGTAACTCCTTCTAAATATGTAAATCTAATTTCATATATGATTTCTCAATCTATATATATAATATTAAACATTGAATTAACTCTCCGTGATTATTAATTTGAAGAATAATTAATGAACACGTAATTAGATCTTAATGAATCAAGAATCATATAACTAAAATAACTAAAAATAGGAATTCAATCACATAGGTCCTAGGGTTCCAATGTCAAACAACTATCTAATCATAGTAATAAAAAATAAACAATGAAAAATAAATGATCATAGTAAAACCCCTATTGAAACTTGTAGAGATTACACTCTTCTTGACTCCTGGCTACTCTTCTTCCAAACCTTAGGTCGTATTCCTTGATTCCCAGAAAGTCTCTCTTTCTTATCTTCAAAAGACTTAAATTGGGATATGGAATTCACATCCTTAGACATGATCATAGCTCATGAGCATGACCGTGAACTTTGATTGTGATCTCCTCTGACTTCTTTTCTTAAATTCTAATGCTACTCTTCTTCATGGCTAATGATCACAAGTGTGATCTAGGGCCGTAAACTTTTATGTTTCCTTTTATTCTATTTAATTTATCACTATCCAACCTCATGGGGCATGATCTTTGGGGTATAATGTCTTCTAAGTTCCATAAATCTTACCATTTAACTCAAAATTGTATTAAACTTGATAAAATTCCTTCTTTAATCTCCAAACTTACTCCTTTGCCCTTAAAAAAAATTTAACGCAATTAAGCATCAAAATTTGATCATAATACCCATTAAATTAATTCAAAATTAATAAAAATCACCTAATAAAATAAGTACAATTTAGCCTTATCAAATTTCCTCACACTTAATCTTTTACTTATCCTCAAGCAAAATAAATAAATCAAAATTTCCAAAGAGAACAATATAATTGAATGCACTTCTTACATAAAAAACTAAGTATTCATTATACATATTCTAATAAAAGTTCAAGAGATCATGCTCTCTTATAAATTTGCATTTATGAAATTCAAAAATTCATACTCTTGCAACTTTTTATTCACATAACTTTAATCAGTTACATAATAATGCCCTTAAAACACTTAAACTACAAAAGTATACTGGAATTCAACAACTAATCTGTGTAAACTAAAGTTAACCACATTATTTAAACAAAAACTCATAAACTCAAAATCAAAACCAGCATTAACTAATCAAAGGAAAGTAATTCATACTTTATATACTTAACTAAAATGTATAAACTCCTGTTTTCCATTCCTTTAAACATAATAATTTAAAGTAAATGTATGTTTGATGGGAACCAAACCTCCAGATCTAGCATTGGGAAGCCTACTTGAACAAATGGAACCAAGACATTCACATATTGTCTTTATTTATTTTATAATAATCATTTTTGCATTTTATTAGGTACATTTTGTCAGTTTTTACAAGAAGACGACCAAGTACAATAGCAATTGGTTTGTGAATGGGTCACGGTCTATAATGAACCGAATTGAACCAAGGGAGAGCTAGTTTTGTGTTCCTCCTTGTGATCGTGATTGAAGCTTGAAGTGATCGGCCATGTGTACTAGTTACTTAGGTTATTTTTTCATATTTAGGTATGGTATAAATACTTGTTGTTTAAGTTTTGGAAGGGACTTTTTGACAATCATTTTTCAGATATTTTGCCGTGGAGAGCATCCTCTTTCATGCATCCTCTCTTATTAATTTCTAATTGAAATTGTGGCGAGTTCTTGCTTAAGGATTATTGTGCGTAATATCAATAATTCTCAAGCTGTTCTAATTATTATTAGTGTGTCATATTTGGTACATCATTGGATTTGTTCTTCTTATTTCATCACCACACAAATTAGGGTTCTTCTTCTAGCTAGGGTACACACTAATTGTTGGAAGTTAGAGTCAATGGTTCTTCTTTTCTTTGAATTGGTATTGAAAGTCAATTGAAGTACATCATAATTTTGGTATCAAAGCTACGGTTTTGAGAAAGGGAATTAACGTGGAGGTTTTTTATTTTGAATTGGGGATTTAGGGTTCTTGCCGTGCCAATTATCTATTGTTGTTGTGGGAAGTGAAATTAAAGAATTAATCTTAAAGTGTGCCATGACTACATAGCATATTATGGATTGAAGTTGTGGAAACTACATTTAGGGTTCACTACCGTGAGTTCTTTTCCATGGAAGCTAGGGAGGTCAATTGAATTTGATTCCATAATTGTGAATTGTATAGTAATTACTCATTAATTTGCTTTGATTGCAACATTGACTTGAGTAATTAAGGAAGGTGAGTATTGCTTTGAATGCTTGTGGTATCGTAATTGTATGTGTGTTGTGTTATGAAGGTGTGTTGTTGTTGTGACATGGAAGTGTGTCGTTGTTGTAATGTGAAGTGTGTGTTGTTGTTGGTGTGGAAGTGTGTAGTTGTTGTGTTGTGAAGGCGTGTTGTTGTTGGTGTAGCAGTGTGTTGTTGTTGTGTTGTGAAGGTATGTTGTTGTTGTGGTGTGGAAGTATGTTGTCATAACGTGAAGTCTGTGTTGTTATTGGCATAGAAGTGTGTAGTTGTTGTGTTGTGTAGGCGTGTTCTTGATAGTGTGGTGTTGTTGTTGTATTGTAGAGGTGTGATTGTATTAAAAAAAAATAAAAATAATGTCAAATGATAGTGTGAATGGTGGAATTAGCAATGAGGCCAATAGTCAGGTTGGAGGAGGTCAGGGTCGTCGTGCTGCAGGTAGAAGAACATTAGAAGAACAATTGCAAGATCTCACCACTATTGTTACTACAATAGTAACATGAGTAGATCAAATGACGATACCATAACCACTCGTGGTAAACCCTTAGGCACCCCCACCTTGGGTAGCCCATCAAAATGCTCGCAGCAAAGGAGCTGTTGGAGGAAATAGGGGTAGGAGGATAGAAGGTGATTATTATGCTTTTAGGGAGGAAAATGATGATAATTTTGAAAATGAGCCTCACACTAATCGTGAGTTCAAATCGCCTCGGGGCTTAGAATATGTGAAATTGTAGATGCCTTCATTTGCTAGAAGGGGTTTTGCACAAGATTACTTGGATTGGGAGGATAAAGTAGAGGGCCTATTCGAGTGCTATGAGATTGATGATCACACTCGAGTTCGTCTTGTAACTATAGAATTTACAGGCTATGCTGCCTTATGGTGGAAGAATGTTGTGGTTAGCAGACGATGAGATGGTGAAGCTGATATACATACCTGGTGAGAAATGAAATGGGTAATAAGAAAAAGGTTTATACTAGAGCACTATAGGCAGGAGTTGTTTATGCGACTCCAAACCTTAAGGCAGGGTGGCAAAATAGTTGATGATTGTGTACAGGAGTTTGAGACACTAATGATTAGATGTGGGTCAATCGAGTCTCCTGAGCAAACGCTAGCACGATTTGTGTCAGGGTTAAAGTATGAAATTGCTTGCATTGTAGAGCTCTAAAGGTTTAACACACTTGATGAGGCCATCTAGCTAGCTTTGAAAGTAGAGAGACAAAGGCGATCCAACCATTTTCGAGCAGTGAGCAATAGATATGGAACTTTTACCAAACCTCATGGGTCAGATGATCAGCAAGGTGAGCAAAAGGGAATAGGGGGAAATGATAAGACTGTAGACAAAAATACAACTATTACTAATAGGGAGGGAAATTTCTAGAAAAGAAAAAGAGGTTGTTGGAGCTGTTATCCGACAAACAGTGTTAGGGACAACCGGTGGAAAGATGCGTCAAATTAAATGTTTCAAACGCATGGGTTTTGGACACATGGTTGCTCAGTGTCCCAACAAAAGGGTGATGACTGCTATGGAGGGAAACCGTAAGGATGGTCAAGAAGAAGTAGTTGAGCCTATAGATTTGTTAATAATATTATAGGAGTATTATGATGATCATGACGTTGAGATACATGAAGACAGGGGAAATGCTAAATATCTGTCTATTAATGTATTACGTAGGGTCATGACTATATCTCCAGATGTCGGGGACGTATAAAAGGAAAACCTATCCCATACTCTTTGTTGGGTTCAAGGTAATTTGTGTGTTCTTTTTATTGATGTTGGAAGTTGCACAAATGTAATAGTTGTTGCAATAGTAAATAGATTGCAACTAGTCACTAGTCTACATCCTCATCCCTATAAATTACATTGGCTAAATGAACAGGGTAGTCTGCATGTTACTCAGAGGGCTAAGGTGTCTTTTAACATAGGAGATAGATACCATGATGAAATTGTTTGTGATGTTCTTCCTATGTGCACCTTTTATATACTCTTGGGTAGACCTTGGTTGTTTGATAGGAAGGTGCTACATGATGGGTTTAGAAACACTTATGTGTTTCAAAAGGATGGTGCACAGGTTGTCTTAACCCCTATGTCAACAACTAAGGTATACAAATTCCAAGAACAAATCAACAAAACTACTAGGCACTCAGGACTTCAAGGCGACAAGCACATGCAAACTAGGGTTTTCAGTCCAAGGAAAGACCGATTAGATTTAATGGCAAATCTTTCACAGGCTCGAGGAGATGATGGGAACCAAACCTCTGGATCCAGCATTAGGAAGCCTACTTGAACAAATGAAATCAAGATATTCAAATATTGTCTTTATTTATTTTATAATAATTGTTTTTGCATTTTATCAGGTACTTTTTGTCGATTTTTACAAGAAGACGACCAAGTACAATAGTAATTGGTTTGTGAATAGGTCACGGTCCATAATGAAACAAATTAAACCAAGGGAGAACCCTTCTTGTGTTCCTCCTTATGACTGTAATTGAAGCTTGAAGTGATCGGCCATGTGTACTAGTTACTTAGGTTATTTTTCCATATTTAAGTATGATATAAATACTTGTTGTTTAGGTTTTGGAAGGGACTTTTTGACAATTATTTTTTAGATACTTTGTCGTAGAGAGCATCCTCTTTCACGTATCCTCTCTTATCAATTTCTAATTGAAATTATGGTGAGTTCTTGCTTAAGGATTATTGTGTGTAATATTAGTAATTCTCAAGCCGTTCCAATTATTACTAGTATGTCATATTTGGTACGTGATTGGATTTGTTCTTCTTATTTCATCATCACACAAATTAGGGTTCTTTTTCTAGCTAGGGTTTACACCAATTGTTGGAAGTTAGAGTCAATTATTCTTCTTTTCTTTGAATTTGTATTGAAAGTCAATTGAAGCACATCAATGTTACATCAACTTATCCTCAAATTATTTCCTTAGTTTTGATTTTCATTGGAAGTTTTTTTTTTTCATAAAGCAGTTTCATTGGTCATAAGTCTTAGGCTAAACAACCTTAATCCACTAGGTTTTAAGTTACTCCTTTAAACCATCCACTACCTTAATTTATTGATTTAATTAGTTTAGCTTTTTTAGACTTTTCTTTTGACCTATTTAACAAGCTTTCAACTAATGATCCTGAGCTTATCACTTAAGTTAATAAATGTTATTCCCCTTAAAAGAGGCACTCCTTAGTCTTAGTTGTTTGAGTCAATGAAGCTTACCATTTAACCTTTTTTTTCCTTCTTTTTTTTCAATTAATTATTTACCCTCTAACTCAATTGTTTTTTCAAGGAAATTCCAAAAGAAAAATATCATTTGTTCATTTACTAAAAATTATTATGTTCTAGAAATTTCTAGGGAATGAGTATACACTAAAGTAAGCTTAAAAATACAAATCACTAACTCTTGATTAGCAATATTCTTCCTAATTCCAAGTCTCAAGTCTAAGCTTAAATAATAGGAAACTATACCTTACATAGATTTTGTTAATCAATTCTAGCAAGGTGTAAAAAGGCCATTAGTAATCAAGTAAAGCTAATCAAAAATCGAAAAAATTCCCCCAAAAAGTTGCTTTTAACACTTTTGAATGCAAATTATAAATGTGAATGTGCAATGAAAGTTAGTTTTTATGTAAACTTAAAAAATATGAAAAAATTCAAGTATAGGGAAACAAATTAAATTCATTCTCCTTCACAAAACTAGAATCATTTATATTACTCTACCCCTTCACAAAACAAATTAAATTCATTTGCTATACTTAAAGATGTAAATTGTCTCCAATGTACATATTAAAAAAAATAAAAATAAAAAGTAAAATGGTAAAGAAAAAATGAAACTTCCCGAATTTATGAAAACCTTCCAATATTGAATTACTTTGTGAATTTCATGTTTTTCCAATTTATCAAACAAAAGCCTTACAAGATAAGAAGAGAAAAAGAAGAAAAGATCAAAAAAAAAAAAACTAAACTAAAAAAAATTAGAAAAGAAAATAGAGACCTAAAATTAAAATTGGTTCACTTGGTCATCGCACTATGAAAATATCAAAAGTAGTACATAATACTTAGAGAAGTAAAAATACATAGAAGTCTCTTTATATACATTAGAAAAGAAAAGAAAAGAAAATAAACTACTCTCAATCATCATTCTCTTCTTCATTTTTTTTCTTCAATTTCAGAGTCTTCCAGTGGGGGTGGCATTTGTAATCTTTGTGCCTATAAAAGCATCTCCATACCCGTCTCAAGTTGTCTTTATCCTCTCTATAGCCAATGAAGTTGTCTATGTACACCTACAATTTCAAAAAATTACTATAAAGAAGCAAAAGGCACATCTTACTATAGAGGAGCTCTAGGAGGTAACTCATCTCCATCCATAGCCTCTTCCTCCTCATCACCTTTACCTCAAGGCATAGTTGGCATCATGAGATTCAAGGCATGAATGGAGTCTAATGACATTAGCTCGGTGTCATTAATCTTTACATTGTAGGTAAACTCTCAAAAATACTTAAAATTTTCACCAATCATGTGATTTATGGACTTGTACAAATATATCTAACCCAAGCGTCATGCGCTTGATGGTGTGAGTAAAAAAGCTAACTTAATAGTTGGGTTAATAGGCTTATGTTTATAAATACTATGCAAATAGATCATATCATTCAGTGTAACTACTCTAAAATTATTTCCCTTGTTAAAGTACAGGCCAACATGCAATGTACTATCCTAAGGGCAGATTCCTCAAGGTAGATGCCTTAGATATTTTAGGATTGTAACTTCCCTCATTTTTCAATTGTCTCCACACTACTACATTTAAACCCCTAGGCAATTGTGTTGGAAGATTAAAATATTCCTAGGTTCTAACATAATTTTGGTCATACAAACCCATTCGTACAACAAAATTCTCAAAAGATAATCTATATTCCTAGCCATTAAGACAAAAGGACATACCATTTCTAGCTCCATGCACTAGCTATTCCTCATCTAAATTGAAGGTCGATAAGAACTTTAATGTCATTTCTTGATACGTTGGCTCTTGAAATGAAAATAACTGCTCCTAGCCACCAAAAATTGACCAACTATTGAATTGACTCCTCTAAACCAACCTAAGACAAAATTCTCTAATTGAAATAACGATGTTGACCAAATTTAAGTTCTACATATCCCTTATGATGTTCTTCTTTTATAAACTAAAGCATTTAACAAGCAATTGCAAATTGAGGAGGATTGTCTTAGGGTGCACTACATCCACCTTTCCTAACTACATGCTCTAGGCATCCTAAAATGTAAACAAAAAATGAACATCAAGTATGCCCTTCTTCCCACATTTGATTAAAAACCTATCAACTATTCACATCATGACAATACATTGCTTAACCGAAATACATGAAACTAGTCATTGATAAATCAAAGAAATACCTCTATTAATAAATTAACTGGCTTCATGAACCTATCTCCTTTATACTCAAAGCAATGCAAATTCAATCTTCTTAGTAGAACTAAGTTAAACCAAGATAACAAATAGCCCATTTAATTTTGTCTCATCCCTTTAATCATCAAAGTCCCTTGATTACAACATATAAAAAGCCCAACAATTTTTCTATACCTATTAAGCCCCTTTTCTCCTCTTTTTTTATTATTTTTTTTCTTCTCCTTTTTTTTTTCAAATTTTTTCCTTTAGATATATGTTACCTTTAACCTAAATCACATCTAATACCTAAAACGAGTAAAATGTGTCTATAACAAAATATCATGAACACTAAGCCCTAAAAAAATAACAAAATATCATGAACACTAAGCCCTAAAATAATCTCTTGTCATTTAGCTAATTTCATGACAATATCATGCATCAAGGAATCAATATAACAACAGTAAAACTCCTTACATCTCCTTAGAGCACAATAAATCATTGATAATTCATAACCTCATAACCTAATGTAGAAATCCTAAAAAAATAAGAACAAAAAATAAATGCAAAACAAGAATATAAATGAAAGAAATAAGGAAAAACTTACTTGAAATTCCCAAAAAAAAAAAAAATGCAAAGAACAAGCCTACATCAAGAAAAATTAGGTGAAAAACTAGAGATCTTGGTGTTTTGGGGTTTTTAAAGAAAAGAGAGAAAAAATTTGAGAAGATAGAGAAAGAAGAAGAAGTATAAGGTGTGATCTCAAGTCAAATACAAGTGTGGGCATCTTCTTAGCAAGTCCTTGAATTGCTCCTATGTCTCATACAAACTTTCTAACTCTATTTGAAATAAATAGCTATGTCATTCCTTCGCATTACGGTCTTTATAGGGGGAAAATGCTTATGTAGAAATTTCCTTGCTAGATTTTCCCAAGTCATGATTGAGCTTCTAGGTAGCAAGTTCAACCATTGTTTTACTTTACTCCTAAGAGAAAATGGAAATAGCCTAAGCTTGAAAAGCATCATCACTAGCCCAATTGATCTTGAATGTATCACACAACTCTAGGAAATTAGAGATGTGAGCATTCATATCCTCATCCAGCAATCCATCAAATTGCATGGTCTATTGAAGTATTTAAATGATATTTAGCTAAATTTGAAAATTGTTTGCTACAATAGTTGGCCAAACAATGCTAGAGGTTGTTCCATTTAGTGAAGGTTGAGAATAATTGGATATTGTTCTTTGCTCTTACTCATTGCCATTGTCTTCCATAATTGTTGAATGCTCATCTTTAGATACTTGGGCTAAGAAGGTAAACCTCTAACTATTCTTTCGTTGTCCCCTAAGCATGAACTGCTAAAAACTCAAGATTAGTAACAATAAAATATTGATAAAGAAGTATAAGAATAAGAAAAATTGGTTAGGTTAATAAAATACTTCGGTTTTCCTAAAATTAACTTGTCACAGGCAATGTTGCCAAAAACATGATATGCATAACCCTATCCTCTACTTAAAAAGAAGAAGAAGAAGAAGCATATTCTTATTAGCAAATACACTAGGTCGCGTATGCAATGTATTACCGGTGAGACCAAGTCGAACCCATAGAGATAATTTAATTACTAATACTTTCCTTTTTCCTTTATTAGCTAACCTTCAAATTAAGGTTCTTAAAATAAAACTAACAAAATTAAATTAGAACTAAATGAAACAAAAATTATTAAACTAAATTAACAATTAAAAATAATTAAAACATAAAAGAATATAAAACTATATATTCGGGCACTAAATTCTCTATGAAAACTATATTAATTTCATTAGACCGTGAGAATTCCTAAAATATATTAATAATTCTCTTAAGTCTATTAATTCTTAACTATCAGTTGATTAATTGAAACTTCTTCCTAATTAAAACCTTTCGAGTCACATTATCATTTTATGAATTTTGCTATTAGATTTAAACCTAATCTATAGGATTTACATCACCCTATCTCTAGGGTTGTGTGAGGCTCTTAATTATGTAGATCTAATTACATATATGGTTTCTCAATCTATGTATATAATATCGAACATTGAGTTAACGCTTCAAAATTATTAATTCAAAGAACAATTAAATAATATGTAATTAGATCTCGATGAACCAATAATCATAGAACTGAAATAACCAGAAGTAGGAATTTAATTACATAGTTCCTAAGGTTTTAATGTCTAACAACTATCTAATAATAATAATAAAGAATAAACAATAGAAAATAAAGATTCATAATAAAAACTCCTATGAAACTTGCTAAAATTACACTCTTCTTGACTCCTAACTACTCTTCTTATAAACCTTAGGTCATATTCCTTGATTCCTAAAAAAGTCTCTCTATCTTATCTTTCAAAAGCCTTAAATAGTGATAGAAAATTAGCATCCCTAGACATAATCACGACTTGTGAACTCTAACCGTGATCCCCTCTGACTTCTTTTCTTGAATTTCAACGCTAGTCTTCTTCACAGCCAATGATCATAGGCATGATCTAAGAATGAACTTTTTGTTTCTTTTTATTTTCTTTAATTTTTCACCATCTAACTTCATGGGGCATTATCTTCAAGTGTAATATCTTCCAAGTTCCCTAGCTCCTTCCATTTGACTCAAAATTTTATGAAACTTGACAAAATTCCTTCTTTAATCTTTAAACTTACTCCTTTGCCCTTGAAAACAAAATTTAACTTAATTAGTTATCAAAATTTAATCATAACACCCATTAAATTCATAAAAAAAAAATCACCTAATAAAATAAGTATAATTTAACCCTATTAACTTTAGACATGTAGAAGCTTAAGAACTAAACTCATAATAATGCTAAGAATAATTTATTATTTAAGTGTAAATTACTAACTTATATTTTCTTTTCAATTGCATAATAATTAAATGATTGTGATAATTGGGAATTGGTTTTCAGCTTTGGGAGACGTTTTATGCAATAATATGTGTTTTGCTTATTAGGATAGGAAACCTTAACTAGACTAAAATTAAACTTAGCTAAGTAACTGGGTTTTGCTTGAATGTGGTTGTATTGAGTCGGCGAGTGTCGCCCTAGGCTTAGACTATGGCTATGGTCTTAGTTTAATAACCGTGGTAGTTAGTGATGTGCTCAAAATCAAGTTCAAGCACAATCAAATGACTCAAGAAACAATTCGCAAATCAATCACAAAAACCGATCCAACGTGGATGACAAATTGTGTGAAACCCTTTGAGATTTGATGGAAAAACCAAAAATCAAATGATTATATTACAATCCCTATTTGTAATATTCACCAAGTAACAACAAATGGAAAGAGATCCACGTGAAAATCAGATCAAATTGGAAGCAACAAAACCGTGATTTCCACTCTTCCTCCAATTCCAATTCACGCCAACACTAAAGAACAATTAATCTTAAAAAAAAAATCAATCTTAACAAGATAATTGTCCACGAATTACACTCACAAATAAGTCCAAGAAAGCTTCAAATCCACCCTAGATATGACTCACAAGAGAAGAAATGAAAGACAACAAAGAAGAAATCGATATGACTCACAATTTCCCCTTGTCGCGCTCGCGACAATTCCAAATCTTGGGTTGAAATTGATAAGAGATTTTTGAACTAAGATAAACCCTAATTCCACACGTGAAGTGCTATGTCTAATATGCAAAAATGGCCTCCTCAAACCCTACTATAAGCAAGTATTTATACTTGCTACTCTTAGGGTTAGAAAATGGTCAAAATTACAAGTTTGCCACTTTTAAGGTGGCTAGTCCTAAATGAAAATTACAAGGAAATAAAAGTGTCCCAAAACCAAATACAACCAAAAATAGTTTATAAAACAATTACAAAGTACAAATATCATAAGTCTTCATGAACCAATGCTTCGGAATGGAAAACAATCGCAACGGGTCTTTGATTGTCACTCTAAAAATGTTCTGTGTCCATCAACTGTTGTAGGACATATTGGCATCGCATGGAGAATTATTATTGTACCTATAAGATTATTTCTCAAATATTTATTAGAATAAAAGACAAAGTAAAATATGAGTGATTTGGATCATCATCCAAATCGGGTTCTAAAAATGTCGACTGTACCAGAAATTTTCCCATCATCTCCTCGGGCTTCTAAAAGATTTGCCCTCAAATTTAGAGGATCAGTTTTGGAACTGAACCCTAATGTCTCTATTGTCCTACTCTTCCGGCTATCAATGGTAGTAGATGGATTTCTAATCTGTTCCTGAAACCCATGGACCTCAGATGGAGTCATCGGCGATAGAACTATGCGTGATTCACCTATGCCGAACATGTAGGTATTTTTAAACCCATCATGTAACACCCATCAATCATACAACTAAGGCCGACCCAACAGTAAATGGAATGCATGCATAGGGACTACATCACATAGGATCTCATCATGATAATTCTGCCCGACATTCACAGGAACCTTCGCCCTAAGGGTAACATGAATACTACCTCGATTATCCAACCAATGTAAGTTATAAGGGCTAGGATGTGGGATAGTAGACAAATGTAATTTTTCTACCAGTGTAGTAGATATAACATTCGTGCAACTACCACTATCGATGATGAGTACACAAAGGTTACTTCTGATTCTGCAAGAGGTGTGAAATATATTCTCCCTCTGAATGTCACTAGTATCAGGAGATATAGTTAAAACCTTGCGTAACACATTAAGGGGTAGATATTTTCCTCCTGTATGCTCCTCAGGTGCGTCTGCAGTCTGGTCATCATAATATTCCTGTAGTGATGTTGGTAGATCTATAGGTTCAATCTGATCATGGTTACCCTCAATATCCTCTCTAGTGTCCTCCATAACAGTCATCACCCTCTTATTTGGACACTGTGCTGCCATATGCCCAAATCCCATGCATTTAAAGCACTTTATTTGGCGCGCCTTTCCACTAGTAGATCCGGGAACGGTCTGCCTCACATCCGGAGCCATTACCTCTTTACCCTTCCCAGTAGGTAAATTCTCTCTAATAATAGTTGGGGTAGTTTTGTCCACTGCCTTCACTGCCTCACCTACCGCTTTTGTTCCCCCTAATCGACCGTCAGCTAATATAGGTCTAGTAATAGCACTGGGCCTACTGCTCGAAGCCCTAAATAAGTTGGACCTCCTTTGTCTCTCTACTTTTAAGGCCAACTGAATAGCCTCATCAAGTGTACTATAGCGCTGCAGTTCAACAACACACGCTATTTCATATTTTAGACCTGAGACAAAATGTGCTACAGTTTGTTTTGGAGGTTTAACGGACCTACACCTTATCATAAGGGTTTCAAACTCCTACACATAATCATCCACTGTTTTGCCTCCCCGCCTCAATGTCTACAGTCACATAAATAGTTCCTGTTTGTAGTGCTTAGGAATGAACCTTTTTCTCAATACCCTTTTCATATCCCTCCAGGTCTAAATCTCAGCCTCTCCATCCCTTCGCCTGCTGATAATAAGATTTTTCCACCATAATGCAGTGTACCCTATAAACTTAACAGCAGCCAATCGGACCCTGGTACTATCATCGATCTCATAACATTCAAAGAGACCCTCAACTTTGTCCTCCCAATCTAAATATTCATCAGCTGATCCTTTGCCATCATAAGAAGGCATCTACAGTTTCACATATTCCAAGCCTAAGGTGGCCTGAAATCCCTATTTTGATATAGGTTTGCCCAAAATTGTCATCCCTCTCTTCCTTGTATGGAAGATGCTCCTCACCTATCCTTCTATTCAGATTCCCATCTCCCACTACTCTGTCTTGATGAAGATTTTGTGGAGCTACCCGAGGTGGTGCCAGTTGGTTTACCACTGGTGGTTATGGTAATGTCATTCTATCAATTTTAGTTGCCAGTGTAGGAACTATGATAATAAGATCCTGGAGCTGTTCTTCCAAAGTTCTCCTACCTGCCACATTATGACCCTAACCTCCACCAACCTGACTATTGGCTTCATCACCAATTCCCCCATTCACGCTATCATTCGACATAGTTGTAGAACCCCGTATACCGATCCTCAAAGACAATTTGAAGCAAGGAAACACACTTCACAACTACACTTCTTTTAACGCCACACAATAGCATCTATAAAAAGGAAAACAAACAAATCCACTTAACTTCACAAGTATGCTATTACAACCAACGTGTAACACTCTTCTCCACAACACATTAATACAACACGGTGCAACACTTATATAATTCACCTCCACATGCAACACTTACAATCCCCTTTTTAATCAACATACACACACAACACCATACACTCACTATTTGCTTAACAAACCAATGCAATGGCACACACACACCTTTGCTATACACGGTGTATATTAAATTCAATCACCACGTCAACAATATTTCCCACTTATTTCAAAATCACGGTGCAACAAAATTTTTTTTTTCTAAGTTCCACAAGTCACTCCTTCACAAGCAACTCCCACGACAACAACACAAATATTACACCTTACTTCCACGGCAGCAATAAGAAATGGCAACAACAACAAATACAGTTCCACTTCAACGGCAAGGATAATAAGATATACTTCCACTTTCCACAATTTAATCCACAACTTAACAATAGGCAGCAATTCAAATTTGAATTTCAACCTCTTCACTAATTGCAAGCCTTCCTCAATTGGTAAGAAATGAATTTCAAATTCAAATAACACTCATTAACTCCCACAACTTAATGGATGTGTTTGAATTCAAATAGATTCCTTACTACTCAACACAATGAAAATATGTAAAATACACTTCCTCAATTCAGAATTTGTACAATGGAATTACAATAACAAACTTCACAAGCTCCTTTACGCAACAAGCTTGTCATGGTAAGAAAAGGCAATTTTTCAAGTTAAAAAAAATGTTAAATTAACAACACTTCTACTGTCATTCCTTTCCACGAAAATACTCAATCACAAGAAGCCACAACAATCCTTCCAATCCAACTCCAACAAGCAGCAAATCAGAATTCCAATCAAAACAATTTTCGCAAGTCAAGGTCACTACACATAAGTTCGGTTCAATAATGAAGAACCCTAATTGAAGATGATAATCATGAAATTAGCGAATAATTAATCCCTTCTCTCAACTTGTGCTCTGATACCAAAAGATGATGTGCTCAAAATCAAGTTCAAGCAGATTCAAATGACTCAAGAAACAATTCTCAAATCAATCACAAAAACCGATCCAACGTGGATGACAAATTGCGTGAAACCCTTTGAGATTTGATGGAAAACTAAAGATCAATTGATGTAATTGAAATCCCTATTTGTAATATTCACCAAGTGACAACAAAAAGAGATTAGATTCACATGAAATTAGAACAAAATTGAAGCACCAAAACCGTGATTTCCACTCTTCCTCCAATTCCAATTCACGCTAACACTAAATTGAGATATAGTTCAAGTACTAAAAGAACAATCAATCTTAACAAGAAAATTGTTCATGAATTACACTCACAAATAATTCCAAGAAATCTTCAAATCCACCCTAGATATGACTCACTAGAGAAGAAATGAAAAACAATAAAGATGAAATCGATATGACTCACAATTCCTCTTTGTCGCACTCGCCACAATTCCAATTCTTGGGTTGAAATTGATAAGAGATTTTTGAACTAGGATGAACCCTAATTCCACACGTGAAGTGTTGATGACTAATATGCAAAAATGGCCTCCTCAAACCCTACTATAAGCAAGTATTTATACTTGCTACTCTTAGGGTTAGAAAATGGTCAAAATTACAAGTTTGCCACTTTTAAGGTGGCTAGTCCTAAATGAAAACTACAAGGAAATGAAAGTGTCCCAAAACCAAATACAACAAAAAATAGTTCATAAAACAATTACAAAGTACAAAATATCATAAGTCTTCATGAACCAGTGCCTCGGAATGGAAAACAATCGCAGCGGGTCTTTGATTGTCACTTTGAAAATGTTCTGTGTCCATCAATTGTTGTAGGACATATTAGCATCCCATGGAGAATTATTATTATACCTGTAAGATTATTTCTCAAATATTTATTAGAATAAAAGATATAAAGTAAAATATGAGTGATTTGGGTTTTGAAAATGTCGACTGTGCTAGAAATTTTCCCATCAGTTAGGCACTTAAGCCATCAATGAATGGCTCGATAGGTAGCTGATTGAAGGAATCGCACTAAATAACGAGCATTGTAAGTAGTCGAAGGTATATTGAGAGTCGCCCAGGGTTAAGGGTCTCAACGGGTGATATGTGACATAGTTAAACTGTAATCATTGTGGACTACATAATGGTGATGGCACTTAAATGAGACTAATTAGTTTCTATTTCTTGATGTGGAGTCTAGTTGCTCTCGTCAACCCTTGATTACCACTATGGCAGTATTAGATCTTAGGTCCCCATTGTGTTGTCTAGAATCAAAAGTAC
This sequence comes from Laguncularia racemosa, assembly GCA_037954665.1. Classification (NCBI taxonomy): domain Eukaryota; kingdom Viridiplantae; phylum Streptophyta; class Magnoliopsida; order Myrtales; family Combretaceae; genus Laguncularia; species Laguncularia racemosa. The sequence continues at coordinate 3,569,339 of JBBMOL010000003.1, read as the reverse complement.
TTCCATATTGTTTGTTTACCTTAATGAAGGTAATCATAAATTAAATGATTATTTGATGCATTAGAATGTAGGCCTACATGATATGCTTGTGTTGCATTACTATGTACTAGGCTCTTATAGCTCATTCATTTTCTTTTTTAGGGGAAGATGAATCTTTAGTGGACTCCTTTTTCAACTCCATGGGTTATGGCTTTGAAGAGGAGTTTCAAGAACATGTAAGTGACATATCTAACAATTAATACTATTAGTTAGATTATTTTTTTACTTTAAATTTGTAAATAACATTAAACTTTTGTTAAGAAGACTGTTATCTAAATTGTACTAGACTTTATGGACTTTTATGTACTTTGGGCCTAACAAGCCTTATGACTTTTAATTTGTGATTGACTTTTAGTTTAGGTCTAATTTTAAATTTCCTACTAGTCAAATCAAGACAACCATTAAAATTTTTTACAAAATCAATTAACAATTTCAAAGTTTTAAAATTGGCCAAAAATTAATGTAAGTTATAGGAGGCTTTACATGTCTCACTAAAGTGAAACACGTGATAGACTGTGGTTACCTTTTAAGTTTTAGGGCATGACAACTAGATGCTACTAGAGTTGTTAAAGTTACAAAGCTTACTTGTATTTGCTTTTGAAAATTGATAATAAATTACCATTGATTGAGCTAGTAGTGCTAGTAGAGAATAGGTCGAACATCTGCATATATGAGTTTTTTCTCTCTGTCCTTACTCTATTTACTTTACCTTATTGCTTATTTTATAATTATGCTGAAACTTGTAAATCCAAATGTTGTTATTTCTAAGTAGAGGCAAGTAGACACACATAACTTTAATACCATTTAAAAGTGTTTCTACAACACAAATATTGAAAAAGGGCTTAACTATTTTTGAACTTGAATTTTATTAAATAACTAATTTACCCACACCTTCTAGGTCGCCTATTTAGGACCTCCAATTAAATGAAAAAAAAATATTTTAAAAACTCTCTTAAAAAAACTTTAAAGACAAATCGTCGAGTTTATTAGAAAAAGAGTTTTGTAAGATGCTGCATGACGCACCAAGGCCTCGGGATTAAAGTAGTGAAATCGGCTTTACTTATTTGTAGCCATTGGCTTCAGGCATTGATTGCATGATATCAATTGCCAAGTTGCATATGTGTCACATCTTTGAACTTATTGGTTAGAAAGTAAGACATCATTGTTCCGGTAGAAACGGTTAAGATCGTTCTCAAATATTAGACATTCACCTAACAAACAGAGTGTCATATGAACATAATGTCAATACATAAGAGGTACATGAAACTGCAACAATCAAGAAGAACTAATTTCACAGATTTGTACTCCGAAGGTACCACATCAAACATATATTATTAGAATTCACTACGTTATATACAATTGAACATGCTTATCTTTACCCATTTTTCTTTCTCTTTAGAGCATTAATCGAGCAATATGATGATATCTTCTAATTTCTATATTTTGCTTCGCCTTCAATTCTTCAGCACATCGTATGGTTCGCTCTATTTGATAACCTCCACCAATGCTCACTTCTCTTTCCAAATGACAACAATAGCTTTCAAATACATTCACATTTACGTGTAATTTGAAACCCATCAAGAACAAGAAATCCAGCTCCAGCTTGTTGATCTCTTCCGTTCTCAATCCCCCAACTCGCGCAAAGTAAGAATTCCTATAGTTCCTGTTCAATCAAACGATTAAAAATGCAAAATTAGAACACCAAATAGAGTCACATAATCATAATTTTGCTATAATAACCGCTAAACATAGCCTGATTTAAATTTTATTTCACTGATGCAAGTCATTGAAGAAAAAAAGGCATGTTTATCATGTGGAAAATGTTTCCGCACTTTTTTTTTGGCATTTGTTATAATCCAAACCTTAAAATTGGCAAGTGTTATCTAGTACTCCTAAAGAAATTGACATTACTAGTGGTTTTTAGGATGGGGAAAGCAGGTTGCATCATTGCTTGATGGCGATCGTCAAATCATCATTGCCAAACACTCAAGGTTAGCTGTTATATATTGTCCCCTTCCAGAATTACCCACTACTATAAACCATCAGTATCTATAATTGAGAAATATTGAAAAAGTCCGAGAAAACATTTTTCTAGGTATGAAACGCGTGCTAACAGCATCTCTAAGTTCCTATCCTTATTATCTGTTTTGTAAGATAAGAGTGGAAGGAAAGACGACTCACATGTCCTCTACGTATTTGGAAGCCACCATAATAGCAGTGATTAGCAAGCGATGTACATTAGCCGCACTGATTCTGAACCCCGAATTCGCTTGGCAAAAGCGGTCAATATAGACATAGGCGACGACGTAAACGGAAGGACTGGGCTTAGTGTATCGGAAAATCCTGTCCAAGTAGGACAGAATGGACATGTCAGGAGTCTCATGGCAATCGAAGACTCGAGCTTTAGCGTCTTTTGGTGTTAGGGCCCATTTGCAGTTCTTGGCAATTCTTTCATTCCTAAGCATGTTTCTCTCAATGAGAGAAGCAAGGACTGAAATTACAAGAGGGGTTTCTGAGTCGTCAATGTATGAGAAAGAGTATAAATCAGAACGAAGCTTTTGGGACGAAAGTGAAGCCATCTTTGGTTTAATGTTGTATTATGTGCGTTGCGAAAGGTATGTGAACGAATATAAGTAGCTAGGATTGGTATTTATGTATATATAGGTGGATGGGGTAGTGAATTTAATTGATGAAAGGGGGATTTAAAATTGTTTTGGTTCCTTGGAAGCTTGGTGGAAGCTTGGAGACTAAAATAGAATATAGAAGGCTACATGAATTTGTGTGCCTCAGGCAGTCAAGAACTTTCCGTAAAGTTGAATAAAGAAATATATTTATCAGCACTTGATTTGGATCTGTATTCTATGTTACTTCAAATCTGTCTTCGTAAAACCACTTTTTATTGGTTATACAAATGGTTAAGCTCTGCTGGGTAGTAATGTCAATTGAAAATATCGTACTATCAACACACCCACCCCCACCCCCTAGGGATGATTCTCGTTAGGAAAGTAAATAAAAAACTTATGTTTTTGTATATTTGTATTGCATACAATGAATTATAAATAATAAAATCATTAATCTAATAACAAAATTTATTGCCATCTAAAAACTAAAACATTCAAAATTTAGACATACATAATATTTGCAACTATTTAAACTATATGCCACAAGTATATATCCTAGTCTCTAGGATATAGGGTATGAAGTGATTTATTAGTCGATGTTAAAAGATATAATTTTTTTTTCTTTACTATCCCCTAAAATAATTTATTTGCTAATTTATCTTATTTATGTGGTACTTTTATTATTCTAATAGCATACAAACGAGTTGTTTGAATTCAAGATTTTTACAAGTAATTTAGAGAAAAAAAGGTTAAATAAAATCTTTGGACAATGGGGCAAACACAAGCAATCCAGCTCGTATATAGAAAATAAGGAAACATTAATGTAAAGTCGCAGAGTATTTTTCCTTTTAAAGTCACCGACAGTGGTTGAAGAAAGGAGACAGAAAGGTCAAAATAGTCAAATAAGAAAAAGAAAATGCAATATCGAACTTAGTAGATCCTGCTGGCTCTTTGGGCCCACTTAATTGCTGAGTATTTTGGAGCGACATGTTGATCGGTGAAGAAGAGTACCAGTTGACTACTAACAACTCGGCAAACGTGCATCTGAAAAAATATAACTTATGAGTAGGAGCGACCAGCGAATCTCCGTTTGTAATCTTTTATTTTATTTTATTTTAATATGTCATTAGGGCAAGTCGCAGGAACCATCCTCAAGGTAGCGTCGGTGAGAGGCAAAAGAGTTTAGATAATTTAAATAATACTCCTTGTTTTGTAGCTTTCAATTATTAATTCAACCGCTAAAGTTCCCGAGATTACTATAAAGTTTTAAATGCCATGATTATGATTATGGAAGAGTTACTCAAAAATAATTATATTGTATTATTATTTTTTATTATTAATAAATCTTATTTATTATTAAAAAAATTACCGAGAACTTTCGTAAATATTGGTGATAGTTTTTTTAAAGATTATTGATAACCTCTTTAACTATTAATAGATTTTATTTTTAGTGTAATTTAAAAAAAAATTGTAATTAAGAAAGCAACTATATTATATGATTATAGCATTGTAAAATTCTCTTATATTGATGATGGTTCTCCCTATTAAAATTTATACAAGTGGTAAATGTAACTCATATGTAAGCCAAAATTCAATCTAGATATCTTACATGGTAATAATAAAAACAATGATAAATTATAATACCTATAGTGGAGCCATGTACGGAATTTGAGAGAAACAAGCAAATTATTTATTTCACAAATATTAGTAGTTGCACTTTATGTGTGATACAAATTTAGAAAAGATCATTAGATGAAGTAAAGCTCTAAAAAAGAAGTTTCAATAGACCATAACATTGAGACACTTTTTTATTTTAGCAGCTTAAAGTTTAGTAAACATGCTTAGTGTGAGCAATTTCACCATAGCAATCTATTAAGAAAATGTTATATCAAAGGAAAAAATTATGAGATAAATCCTACAAAAGTGGGAAATAGCTTAATTATTAGTGTGTGCACGTAGTATCAAGATATAGAACTAAAGATTTTGGGAGTTGTTATTCTTCTTCTTATTATTTTTTCAAAGAGTTTACTTCTTATTTAGTATGTAAATTTTTTATTGGCTTTAATCCATAATAGAGACTAACGTGTTAATCTAAATCAAGAACAAGCAGATACAGCAAGATAATTTTTACATGAATTTTATTTTATTTAGGTTAGATATAATTTTATTACTATATTTTATTTGATTAAATATAGTTTCTTATTTCTAGAATTTAGTTAGATTAGTATCTTTATTTTAAGATACCAAATCTTTTTATATTTCTTAGTTTTCTAGAATATTAGATATTGTTATACCTATAAATAGGTAAGGTGTGTAATTGCTTTATGATAAAATAATTTATTATTTAATAATAGAAATATTTCTCAAGTGAGGTGCAATGTCTTCTTTTTTATCGATTGTGTAAGACTATCAAAATTCAATGTGTGGTGTGAGACTATACAAATCAAGGGTGGTTGGAGGCTATCATCTAAATTTAGTATTATGAGGCTACTAGATATATTCTTTCTAGGTTATCGTTTTATTTCATTAAAAAAAAAAACTTGATTTATTGCTTGGTACTTTCTTAGCATATTTTTCATATATCCATTGTTTAGATAAAATTGTTGTACTTTTCCTTCGTATTTCATTATTTTCATTTTTTTTCACTTCTTTATAATTTTTGCAATCATTGTCCTACATTAAATTTGGTATCATAGCAAATTATCTCATTGTCCTACATCACATATGATGTTGGCATCTTGGTGTAGTTGGTTGTCTATGGGTGTTTGCCAACATTAGTTAATCTTAGAATTGTTTCTAATCAAATGAAGGTTTGAAGGGAACATGGGTATGAAATCATCATGTGCATTGATCCAAGTTTTAATCAATGATAAAAATGCTAGGTTTTGGAACATATCCATAGAGAAGGTTGAGCTAATTTGTTTACAATTTGTCATTTAGGGAATACTGCACTAAGTATTATTAGTTCCTTCCCATATGAATTAGTATGATTAATTCTTCGACCTATGAATGTCATGTACTCAGTCTATGCATGTATCGTCATGCTCTACTACTAATAAAACACAACTTATTCATAAGTCATTATCAACTTGATCATTGGTGTGATTGAAAACATTTATGAGTATTAGGAGTGACTTAAGACATAATTTGTTCATCTCTTAAAATAAATCGAATATCCAAGTCTAAATGATCAAGCATATGTGACTCAAATGTCCATGGTTATGGCAAGATTCAATCGAGTTTAAGTTTCTTTGATAAGAATCGGATAAAAGAAGATTGGATAAATCCCACTTAGGTTGATTAATGCATAATGGCACCAAGGTTGTGCTGATAAGAAGGGACTTGTGCTTATTTAAGTCTTTAATTAAGAGGCTTCATAAGCTTTTTCCCATGATCTTGCCCATTAAAGTAGATCTATGTGTGCACATGATTTGTCCAATTGGTTATTAGAGAGTAAAAAAAAGTCCTTGCCTTGAATAAAAAGTTAAAGCTATCCATTTATCTAATCTAAGAGATTGCATTTAATTACTTGAAGCATCGAACAAAATATGTAATGTCCTAAAACTCAAGACATTATAACCTACCACGTGTCATTATTTAATAATGACACTCAAAGGTTTAGAAGCTAGCTAAACATGATAAAAATACTTATAATAACTGCAAATAAATCACACTGAAATAATCTCTAGAAGTTCACATAATTGGGTAGCTCATTAAAGTCTCACTATATCTAATCAAACCACAAACAATCAACATGATATTAGAGTCCATATTTACTCCTACAACAATTGGAAACACAAATATAGGTAATTGACTAACTTAACATAATTTAATGCAACTAACACATAAGTTTGATCTCCAAATAAACCTAAACATCTAACCATCACAACAATCTAGCAAAATCCCACACCATCTACTCCTTATAGTAAACACACTTCACATAATCTTTTAAGTAATAATATAAGTCATGACTCAACTTGTCATTATAATCAACATTAGTAGAAAAACCTACAACTGAAAAGTATTCCCATAAGGGGTGAGCTGGAGCTCCATACATAACCACCATAAACTAATTAATGATGCATATGTAAAGTATCTAATGTGCAATCATCGGTTTATTATCTTTTAATAAGGTATCACAATACAATACAATCTTGGCGTTCGAAGACTTAGGGTAGCTCATGACCTAGCAATACATACATAATAATATACATTTACGGTGTTGGTGCTCTCTAATATCTTAGAGTCTAAAATCAACTTAACCTACCTAGATTGTTTTTGTAGAAGACTCTACTTGAGATACTGTCATACACTAATCATTGAGATTCTATACTGACATCAGCAATACTTTCAATCCATTGACCATTGCCAAGCATAAACAACACATTACTTACAACTCAGATATTCATTAAGTTCATTGAATTATAATTCAAAAACATAATGTAATAACTAGTATCATGGTTGTCAAAATCGCGAGTTAACTCATACCTTTCTACGATTTTACAAGTTGATAAGCACATTCCTAGTCAGTTAGTATATAAAATTTTTTTTAGGTAAAATTGCATCAAGATCTCGATTCCACATGATGGAATCGGTAAAATCGCGATTCCATATTTGTTTCTACCATTTCTGTTTGCATCTATTTTTTCCGTTAGCCTAATTGCCACATACTCAATAGGGAGTAGAAGTTGCAAGTAGCCTAGATGATAACATGTAACACCCAGCCTAGCTTAAACTGTGAGTACCTTGTATGACTTTATGTAGTGAATAGTTGTGAACAAAAAATTGTAGCATCTGTCATCTCTCAAGTCATGTGTGTTCTATAACTCTGTTCTTCTTTGTTTTTCCTTTCTCTTCACATGATTTTTTTTTTTTAATCTTGAGTTAAGTCTTGATCTTGTGTGCCTCCACAAGTAGCCATAGTCATAGCTAAAAGTAATACATCTTCTGCAGTGTCAGTCTCCTCTCGTCTCTTGTGTGTTTTCTTCTTCTTCGTTTTTCCTTTTCTTTTGTTTACACTTTTTTTTTCAATATTGAGTCTCGATCTTAGGTACTAGACGTTTCCTACAGGTAGCCACAATAATATTGCTAGACATCTCTCATGTTCTTGTTCCTTATTGCATGAAGTGAACCCGTAATAATATTGAGAAGAACTGATTCTACCATTTAGTACTAAATTTTATCCACTAAAGTGGATGCTTAAAGTTGCAAATTTAGTAGCAAATTGTATGTAAATTTGAGAAGAACTAATTCTGCCATTTTATGAAAATTTGTTATCCTAATCCTTCACTAAAGAGAGCTTTAAAAGGAAAAATGCACCTAGAAGTAGATCTAATGATCTGCCTAAAACCAAGATTAAGCACATACAAAACCAATTTGAAAGACAATTAAACAATGTCAATCAACCTAGTCACTCAATGGCGTCAATTTTCAATGAATGTAACCAATTCTTCAATTAGGATGTGTTCATTCTTAAATCCAAATATGATATAGCTCTGATACCAGAAAGGTGATGTGCCTAAAAGGGGATTAAGCACAATCAAATGAAACAAAAACCAACCCTAAATGCACTCAATCAAATCTAGTTGAATAAGCTAGGAATTGTGTGATTCCTAATGGAGTGCAAGGAGATCCAACTTCAATAACTAATGAATTAATCAACCACAATGATTCAAAACACAGTAATTACACTTGAATTACCATGTGAATTCAATAATATTCAACAAAATCACTTTTGAGATCCCCCTTTATAGAAATGTAATTCACGGTTCAAAATGATAAGCAAATGTTGATGGTGAATAACAAGTAAGATAAGTACTCAAAACAAGTACACTATTTCGAATCAAACTAACTCAAATATGACCAAGAAATGATTCAATCCAACCCTAGATATTATACACTAGAGAAGAAAAGAATACACAATAATTAGAAATTGATATAACTCACAATTTCAATTGTTGCACTCACCACAATCTCAATTCTTGGGATTGAAAATGATAATAGGAAATTGAACTAGGAAAACCTTAAGCTCTCTCACATAAAGTGAATGTGTTTAATATAAAAATTGGCTTCCTAAAACTCTACTTTAAGCAAGTATTTATACTTGCTCCCTTTAGGGTTAAAAAGTTCACAAAATTACAACTATGCCACTTTTAGGGTAGTCGGTCCTAAAAGACAATTACAAACAAATGAAAGTGTCCCAAAAGAAATTACAACATAAATAGTCTAAGTAAATAACAAATATATAAAAAATAGTCTTCAAAAAGCTAGCTCTTCCATAGGATTCGTTGGCCCAACTCATCAACAGTTTAGGTCAGACTATGGATAACTCACAAGCTGAGTTTTAGTGAGTTTGTCCACCACCCTAGAAAACATGATAAGTGTGCCTGTTGGAATATACAATACATGAATAAGAGAAAAGAAGTTAGTAAACAAATAATTCTTGGGTTGATTTGCTCAAAATAGGCACTCATTGCCAAGATTTGAAATCCTTTGGCTCTTGCCCTAAGGATAGGTCTTAATGGATTTTGATTCCCATCATCTAATGTTGGTTGGGAGCATGGAATTGATGTAGATAATAATGGAGAAAAGGTATAATGCAAGTATTGTAACAAAGTTGTTAGTGGAGGCATATATATATATTTAAGAATCACTTGGGGTGTATGCGTAAAGATGTAAAGCCATGTACTTGTATCCTAGATGAAGTGAAATTTGAAATGTTAACAATGTTACTGAAAGTGGCAAAAATATTGGAAATGAAAAGGAAGAAAATTCATGAGATTAAAGATTTTGATGATGATGATGAGGTAGAGCAGACATCCGTAAAAAAAAAAAAAAAAGAAGAAGGAATTATCCATTATATTTTTTAATGACTACTACGAGTAAATTTATAATATTTGGAAGTTATTTTACAAAGATTGTTAAAATTTACATTTCTATGGTCAGTTTGTACGTTTCGATTCTACGGTCCCCTTGGTGATTTTACATAAAATCATGATTTTGACAACCTTGACTAATATAGAACATAAATACATTCATTTAGTGCTTATTAAAGTTCTTTGTAAATTAATTTTCTCTCTTTAACCATCTACCTGACCTTCTACCTAACTGATATGCCAAATTACAAGAAGGAATCAAAACAAATATTGATATTCCAACTATAATTTGCAATACCCCCAAATTGAATAACCTAGATATCACGCAACAACACCCAATTCCTTACTAGATGTAACATAATAGTAGAGGATGGATCGAGCTCATTTTTTTGTTGATATAACATACAACAATTCCTAGCTTAAACTTGCCACAATCAAGGATTGATAAGAGTAGTGAGAATGAGGAGAAGACTCACTCATGTATCTTATAGAAAAATGTCCCAAAAGTTTTCTTTTTGTGTTATTTTACAAAGTATTTATAATAGCCCTTTAGAAGAAACAAACATGGACTATAAATGAATAAATAAATAAAAGAAACATAAAGCAAACCCACTTAATAATATATGATAGGAATCAAAATCCGACAAGACCTATCATTAGAGCAAGAACCAAAAGATTTCGAATCTTGGCAATGTGGGGCCATTTTGAGCAAATCGACCATGGATTTATTCGTTTACTAACCTCTTTTATCTTATTCATGTATTATATATTCCAACAAGCACACTTATTAGGCTTTACAGGGCAATGGACAAACTCACTAAAACTCAGTGAATGGCGGTGTGACTTGTTGTGCGTTTAAGTGTGTGTGGCGGTGTGAATTTGTGGAAGTTGTGTGGAGTAAGGTGTTGCACATTGAGGCTAAAGTGTGAGAGTGTAGTGCATGGAAAGCAAACCATGAAGGAGAAGAGTGGTAGTGTTTCAATTGTGAAGTGAAATTGTGTAGTGTGTGCATTTTTGGAAAGTGGAGGAATTACAATTATTATTTTCAGATTTCAAATCAGAATTGAAAGTGTACATTAAGAGGTCAATTTGAAATCTCAAATACACATTAAGTCATAGTTAATTGTGTATCTTTTGAATTTGAAAAAAGCCTCTTACCATTTGTGGAACATTGCAATTATTGAACTTCTTTTTGAATTTGAAAGTGAGTTGCCTTATCTTGTGTTGAAGTTGCGGTTTTGGTTGTATTTTGTGGAAGTGAATTATGCCATGGCTTGAGGAGTGTATTTGGAGTTATATTCTTGTTAATTTAGTAGAGGTTGTATACATTTGATATTGGTTATTGTATATGTTGTCAAGGACATTGTTAGTAGTGGCGTGAAGCATCTTGAACCGTCAGCATAAGGGGACTTTTGTGGCGGTGGATGGTGTGTTGTGTGAGTATTTTCCTTACTGCCTATTATGTATTTAAGTGGTGAGAAGTCAAGGCAACAAAAAGGAAAGTGAGTAGTAGAATTTAAATTTCAAACAAGTCATTAGAGTGTGAAAGTAATTGAACTAGTTACTTAAACACTTGTAGTTGAATTTAATTCTATCTACTTGAAAGTAGTTGAGTGTATTTCACATGTAGCTTGGTTGTGTACTTGAACCGTGGAAGTGTGAGGATAATTATTGTGTTGTTGGGTTTGAACACAATCATGTCTAGTGAGATGTTTCATTATACTAATGTATTGCATCGGACATTGACTATAGTTACTACTAAGGATGATGAACAAAGGGAAAACTTGTTCCATACTTCTTGTAGGGTACAAGGAAATTTATGTGTCCTTATAGTTGATGGTGGTAGTTGTACCAATGTGGTAGCAGCATCGTTAGTATCAAAACTAAAACTTGCTACTATTCTACATCCTGAATCGTATAAATTGCATTGGCTTAATGATTAGGGGAGTTTGGATGTGACCCAAAGAGCTAGGGTACCTTTTAATGTAGGGGATAAATATTGTGATGAAATTGAGTGTGATATTCTACCTATGTATACATCCCATATATTGTTTGGCAGGCCTTAGTTATATGACAGGAGGGTCTTACATAATGGCTTCAGGAATATTTATGTATTCCAGAATGAGGGAAAACGAATTATTTTGAATCCGATGTCGCCTTCAGAGGTTCAAAGGGTTCAACAACAAATCAGTATGCCATCAGTAGGCTATGAGCAGTTGAGCCAACCTTTAGAGCACAAAATTTGTCAGACACTGATGTGCCAACCTTTAGAGGATCCTGATGAATAGAGTCAGATGAGCAAATCTCCAGAGGACGAAACTGTTCAAGGGCAGTTGTGTTCACCTTTAGAGATATTAGAGGCTTATGAGCAATTGAGTAAACCATTGGAGGATTTTGAGGTTCAGAGTCAGAGCCTATCATCAGAGAGCTAGACTATTTAGAGATAGTTGTGTTCACCTTTAGAGGTTTCAAAGCGCAGTGAGCAGTTGGCCAACCATTAGAGGGCTCTGAGGATCAGCACCATACAGATGAGTTAGAAAAGGAGGAAACAAAAGCAGTGGAATGGGTTGAGATAGGGGATACCTCAATGGATAATGGGTCATTATTTGTGTTGCAAATGAGATACATCCTGGAAATGGAGAGAAAACAATCACCCCCTGTAGTATTTCAGATATTGGGATTCTATAGAGATACTTCTTTAGATGGATTGCTAAGAGAAAACAGAGTCTCTATTGCATTTTATCTACCGGATTTGAGGATAAATCTTTTTTAGGCCTAAGGAGATGATAGGAATCAAAATCCGACACGACCTATCATTAGAGCAAGAACCAAAGGATTTCGAATCTTGGCGATGAGGACCCATTTTGAGCAAATTGAACCTGGAATTATTTGTTTATTAACCTCTTTTATCTTATTCATGTATTATATATTCCAACAAGTACACTTATCAGGCTTTATAGGGCGATGGACAAACTTACTAAAACTCAGCTTGTGGGTTATCCATGGACCGACCTAAACCGATGATGAGCTGGGCTGATGAATCCTATGGAAGAGCTAGCATCTTGAAGACTAATTTTTATATATTTTTTATTTACTTGGACTATTTATGTTGTAATAATTTTGGGACACTTTCATTTTGATTATAGTTTTCATTTACGACCGGTCACCCTAAAAGTGGCATAGTTGTAATTTTGTGCATTTTCTAACCCTAAAGGGAGCAAGTATAAATACTTGCTTGAAGTAAGGTTTGAGGAGGCCATTTTTTAGATTTGAGTATACACTTTTGCATGAGGATTAAGGTTTTCCTAATTGTCATTAGACTTTTATCAATTTCAATCTCAAGAGTTGAAATTGTGACGAGTGCAACATTTTAAAATTGTGAGTAATATCAATTTCATTTTGTTGTGATTTCTTTTCTTCTCTTGTGTTTAATATCTAGGGGTGAATTAAGATAGTTCTTGGTCAGATTTTCATCATAATCATTTTGAGATCATTGAGTGTGTTGGACTACTTTTCATAGTGTTATTCATCAACACTTACCTATCATTGTTTCACGTGGAATGCCTTTTTCTTAAGAGGAAATCACGGTTTTTATTGCTGCTCAATCTTGATATTCACGTGTTGATTCAAGTTTGATTAGTATATATACTGAGGATTGTTCATTGTTTATTGATTCCGAATCCATTTATATCTTTGGAATTCACGCAATTCTCCAATTGTTGATTTAGAATTAGGGATTGCTTTTTAGGTTGAATTTTTATTCCATTTGATTGTGCTTAAATACCTTTTAAGCACATCATAATTTGGTATCAGAGCTTATCATTCTTGGATATGCAATCTTCATACATGTTCATATTTGTGGATTTGGAATTATAAAGATTGATGGTTTATGTAATTTTGGAGGACTAGTTTGATTTCATTGTGTAATTGGTCTTTCAATTGGGTTTTGTGTACTTGGGCTTGGTTTTGAGCACATCAATATGTAAGTTATCTAGGAACAAGCCGCTAACCTAAGTATGTACATCGCCTTGTTATTGTCCCTAAGTATTGACAAATGTATTTGATTAAAAGTAAAACTATCATGTAAGAAGAATGAAGATACTATGTGATTTTCTTCAGGTTCCATCTCGTCAAGTAGGACTTTAAGTGTAAGACTCTATAGTCCTTTGGTTCTAGCTCGAGTAATTGGTCTTGTCACTAAAATGGTTTGATTCCCATCATCTCCTTAGACTTGTAGAAGATTTGCCTTCAAATTGGATGGGTCTCCATGAAAATTTTCTAGTAGGTAAGATGACAAATCTGAAACATTGAATGTAGTAGAAACATCGTATTTGCCTGGTAATTCCAACCTGTAAGTATTGTTGTTGATGCACTTCAAAATCTTGAATGGTCCATCTGCTTTAGGTGAAATTTTATGTGATTTCTTATGAGGAAACCGATCCTTACTGAGATGAATCCAAACCAAGCCACTGGATTAAAAATCTTAGCCTTCCTATGTTTGTTACTTTGAAGTTGTTGTTGCTCTTGAGTTTTCTTAAGGTGTTTATATGCCCTCTAATGAAGCTTCTAAATCTCCTAGGAATGCTCCACTCTGCTTAAACTTTCTTCCTTTGCTGCCGGTTTAGCTATTAAATCTAATGTAAGTGTAAGATTATAGCCATACACAACTTTAAAGGGGGACTTACTAGTTAAACTATGAGTCGACCTATTGTAAGTAAACCCAATAATAGGGAGAGATAAGTCTCAATTGGTAAGATTCTTGCTAATCGTTGCTCTCAATAAGGCACCAAGAGTACGATTGACAACTTTTGTCTAATCATTTATCTAAGGGTGACAAGATGTACTATACATGAGCTTAGTACTAAGTCGCTTCTAAAGTGTCTTCTAGAAGAAGTTGAGAAACTTAGTATCTCTATCAGACACTATACTATGGGGAACACCATGTAATATTATAATTTCTTGCACAAAAACGTTAGCAATAAAAGGTGCATCATCTGTTTTATGATAAGGTATGAAGTGTGACATTTTATTGAAGTGGCTGACTACCACCATGATGGAATCTTTACCTCTCTATATCCTGGGAAGACCCAAGATAAAATCTATATTGATATCAATCCATGGCTATGTGGGTAGAGGTAAAGGCATATATTCACCCCAAACTTCCTTCTTTCCCTTGGCCCTCTTATAAAGCCCACGTCTCTCTAAAACCTTGTGTACATCTTTCAATATATCCCTCTAGTAAAAATGTTCTTTTAACAATTCTAAGGTCCTCTTCTCACCAAAGTGTCCCGATAATCCTCCAGCATGAGCCTCTCATATTCCCTTACAAACCCATAGGGTATGTACAACTTTCCTGCTCTATATAGAAACCCATCTATCATAAAATAACCATCTACTACATTTCCCCCAGAACACTACTCAATAATTAATTTCAAGTGACCATCATGAACATATTGTTCCTTCATTAATTTAAACCAAGAAACTTTAATTGAAAAGAAGTGATAAGTACATACTCGCATGATAACACATTAGCTACAATATTTATACTCCCTTTCTTGTACTTAATCACATAAGCTAAGCTCTCTAAAAATTCCACCCACTTCACTTGATGTTTAGATAAACGTTGTTAGCCCTTGAAGTGCTTCAAAGATTCGTGGTCTGTATAGATAATAAACTCCTTACGAAGGAGATAGTACTGCCATGACATCAATGCATACATTGAGACATAAAACTCTTATCATACATTGAGTAGTTTAAAAGTGTACCACTTAGTTTCACATTAGAATATGCAATGGGTCTTCTATCCTGCATCAACATCGCACTAATACCCACTCTTGATGCATCACTTCTCAACTTAAAAGTTTTGTCAAAATCTGGCAATGCTAACACTAGAGCACTAGTCAACCTTGCCTTAACCTCTTCAAAAATCCTTTGAGCCCGATCTCTCCATGCAAAAGGAACATTGTTCTTAGTCAATTCAGTTAGTGGACTCACAATGTTGCTAAAGTTTCTAACAAATCTTCTATAAAAAGAAGCCAAACCATGGAAACTCCTCACGTCAACTGCTGATTGTGGCATTAGCCACTCTATGATGGCCCTAATTTTCTCTTCATCAACCCTCACACCAGAACCAATCACAACAGAGCCAAGAAATGTTACCTCTGACTAATAAAATGAGTACTTCTTGAGATTCCCGTACAACCTCTGATCTCTCAAGACTGAAAAGACTGCCTGTAAATGCTCAACATGATTATCTAGGTCTTTATTGAAAATCAGGATGTCACTAAAATATATGACAACAAAGTTTCCTAAAAATTCTTTCTTGACATGATTCATAAGTTGCATGAAAGTACTAAGGGCATTAGTCAATCTAAATGGCATGATCATCCACTCATACAAACCATGTTGTGTCTTAAAAGCAATCTTCTACTCATCTCTTGCCTTCATAATACCCACTCTTAAGGTCAACCTTAGAGAATACTTGTGTGCCATTTGGTTCATCTAGTATATCATCAAGTTTACGAATGGGGTACTTGTATTTGATGGTAATCTTATTGATGGCTCTACTATCAATGCTCATATGCCATGTACCATCCTTCTTCGGAATAAGAAGTGCAGGATCAACACAAGGGTTAGTACTCTCTCTAACAAAGCCCCTTTCTACCAATTCATCCACCTACCGCTTCAACTCTTTAGCTTCTTTAGGATTCATGTGATATGTGGGCCAATTTTGGTAAGACTGACCTAGGCTATAAATCAATCGCGTGCTCAATGCCTCTCACTGGTGGTAATCCTTTCAGTAACTCCTCAAGGAATATATCCATGTACTCATCTAGCACCTAGTTCACAATATGAGGCAACTGTTTTTGCCCATCAACCACCAACACATACTTCATTTGCAATAAATACACTGGCCTCTCTTCCTGAATTGCCTCTTCCAGCTCATTCTATCCTACAAATAAGGTCTTCTTTTTGGTGGTTTTATTGATCTGTCTCTATGCCTCTTGTACTTCAGCTGGTAACAAAAGATTAAAAAAAAAATCGCTTACCATCCTTCTGGAACACATAGGTGATCCTAAATCCATCATGCAATACCTTCCTATTATATAACCATGGCCTGCTAAGCAATATGTGTGATGCACATATAGGAAGAATATCACAAACAATCTCATCATGGTATCTCTCTCCTATGCTAAATGAAACTTTAGCCCATTGAGTAACATGAAGATTGCCTTATTCACTCAACCAATGTAACTTATATGGCTTAGGTTATGGAGTAGTAATTGGTTTCAATTTATTAACTAATGAAGTAACCACTATATTGGTGCAACTACCACCATCAATAATAAGAGCATAAACTTTACCCTAGACCCTACAAGAAATATGGAATAGGTTCTCCCTCTATTCTTCTTTATTAGTAGGAAAAGTAGTTATCACCCTACGCAATACATTAATAGCCAAATATTGATCATCCCCTCTATCTCCATGAACCTTAGCATCTACATCCCCATAATACTCATCTAATACTACTGACAAATTTATTGACTCATCCATCTGTTCCTCATCATCCTCGCTCTCCATCTCCATAGCAGTCATCACCCTTTGATTTGGACACTAAGCAACCATATGTCAAAAACCCAAGCATTTAAAGCATTTGATTTGACGAGTTTTTCCTCCTGATTATCAATCAAGATGTCTGGAAGCTTAGAAACATACACAGCCGGATATACGGTCAGAAGGTACGGCCGTGTGTTGTGTCAGGTACCTCCCAGAAACATACACGGTCGGATACACGGACAGAAGGCACGGCTGTGTATTGTGTTAGGTAGCTACCAGAAACATACACGGCCTGATACACGGCTAAAAGGCACGGCCGTATAACACGGCTGTGAATATTTAGATATTTGTTTTGTGATTTATTGTAAATATGGCATGTATATTTTGTATTTTATATTTTAGTAGAGGAAGATTTGTTTTCCTAGTTTGTAAGATATAGTTGCTTGGAAAAGACATTCTCCTGATGTATATATATACTTGAACATGAATTATGAAAAGGCATTCAGCCAAAGTTTCTCAAAAGTTGTTATGGTATCAGAGCCACACAACTGAGTATTGCGTTGAATCCATAGTTTTTCCTTTTAGTTGCTAGTTTGTTCTTGGTTTTCTTTGGCTTTAGGTTGATTAATTCCAATCAACAATTTTCTTGATAATCAAGTCGTGAGTGACAATTCTGTTTAGAATGTCTTATGAGAAAACAAATGAAATCTTAGCTATTAGATTTACAGGAAAGAATTATGCAGCATGGGAATTTCAGTTCAAGATGTTTTTGAAAGGGAAGGAGCTTTGGGTCATATTGATGGGTCTTCTCCAGCTCCTACAGAGTCGAAAGATCGTGGTCAATGGGAGGCAAAGGATGCCTGGATTGTTTCTTGGATTTTGGGATCTATTGAGGTTCATATGGTGAACAATTTACGATCCTTTGGCACAGCAAAAGAAATGTGGGAATACTTGAAGCACGTCTACAATTAAGATAATATTGTAAGACGTTTTCAATTGGAACTTGATATGAGTAATTATAGTCAAGGTAATCTCTCAATTGAACAATATTATTCTAGCTTTCTTAATTTATGGAGCAAATATTCTAGTATTATCTATGCTAAGGTGTCAAAGGAGAATTTGGCTCTTTAGGCTGTTCATGAAGTGAGTCGTCGTGATCAGTTTTTGATGAAGCTCAGACCTGAATTTGAAACCGCTCGGGCTGGGTTGCTGAATAGAGATCCAGTTCCTTGCTTGGATGTATGTTTTGGTGAATTGCTGCGCGAGGAACAAAGATTGGCGACACAAGCCGCTATTGGTGCAACTGGTGGATCATCTGGAATAGTTAATGTTGCATATGCTGCTCAGACCTAAGGGAAGGGAACAATGTAGTGTTATGGCTGCAAAGAATTTGGTCATATTGCCCGTCATTGTAGTAAGAAGTTCTGTAATTATTGCAAGCAAAAAGGACATATTATTAAGGAGTGTCCTACAAAGCCTCAAAACAGAAGGCCACAAGCTTTTCATGCTGCGGTATCCAACTCTTGCAATCTTGGTTCGACATCCACAATTTTTGGCAATAATCAATCTGTTCTCACACCAGATATGGTCTAACAGATGATTCTCTCTGCCTTCTTTGCTCTTGGTCATCAAGGGAAAGGTAAGACTACTAATTCTGTTCCTTGGTTTGTTGATTCCGGTGCCACAAATCATATGATTGGCACATCTGATTTATTGCATAATCAACGTCCATATACTGGTACTCAACACATTTAGGTTACTGATGGAAATAATATTCCAATTACGATAGTTGGTGATATTAGCTCCTCCTTTCGACATGTCTTGGTTTCTCCTAAATTATCTGCTAACTTACTTTCTGTTAGGCAAATGGTGGATAATAACTGTGATGTCCACTTTTCTCGTGATGGTTGTACTATACAGGATCAAGCGTCGGGGAAGGTGATAGCGAAGGGGCCTAAAGTGGGCAGGTTATTTCCATTACAATTTACCGTTCTTCGGACTTTGTCATTAGCTTCTTCAATTGTTGAAAATAAGGCTGGCATCTGGCATAGACGCTTAGGTCATCCAAATAATGTTGTTTTGAATCATTTGTTGCAAAGTGGTGTTCTCGGTTCCATAGATAAGAGTTTATTAGTTGATTGTTCTCCTTGTAAACTGGGCAAAAGTAAGACATTGCCTTTTCCTGTTTTGGGTAGTCATGCCAATAAATTTTTTGACATTA
This sequence comes from Laguncularia racemosa, assembly GCA_037954665.1. Lineage (NCBI taxonomy): Eukaryota > Viridiplantae > Streptophyta > Magnoliopsida > Myrtales > Combretaceae > Laguncularia > Laguncularia racemosa. Next base: position 3,550,026 of record JBBMOL010000003.1, on the reverse strand, counting down.
TTCATAGTGATGTTTGGGGAATTGCACCAATTATTTCACATGATCAGTATAAATATTTTGTGACATTTATTGACGATTACAGTCGATTCACATGGATTTATTTTTTGCATTTCGAAGTAGACGTTTTTATTGTGTTTCAAACCTTTGTGACATATATTGAAACTCAGTTTTTCACTTGTATTAAAATCTTACAGTCTGATAATGGTGGTGAAAATATTTCTCATGAGTTTCAAGCATTTCTTCATAACAAGGGTATTGTTTCACAACGCTCATGTCCTTATACACCTCAGCTGAATGGAGTTGACGAACGAAAAAATCGACATTTGTTAGATGTGGTGTGCACATTGTTGTTAGAATCTTCTGTTCTAGCTAAGTTTTGGACCAAAGCTTTATCTACTGCAGTTGATCTGATTAATCGCTTACCATATCAACAATTGAAGTTTGATTCTCCCTATTAACGAGTGTTCGGTAAACATCCTAATTATCATATGCTAAATACTTTCGGATGTGTTTATTTCGTTCATTTACCTACCCATGAACATCATAAGTTGTCAGCCCAGTTTATTTGATGTGCCTTTATGGGTTACAGTCCTAACCATAAAGGTTTTTTGTGTTATGATTCGATTAATAATCGATGGCATATCTCTTGGGATGTGATTTTCTTTGAACATGAATACTATTTTCAGCAACATCTTTCGACATCTGATACTATTGTACTTCATCACTTTGATGACTCTTCTTTTGAGAAACGGGTCAATCCTGGACTTGTCCTTTCCGACCCTGCTTCTGAAAATGCTTCAATGATTCTTTGATGATCAACTCGGCACACTCGTCCTCTAGATAGATATGGCTATTCTGCAATTGTAACTAATACTACAATTCCTACCTCTTATTCTCAGGCTGCTAAACAAACTTGCTGGATAAAAGCCATGTAAGAGGAACTTCAAGCACTTCAAGACAATCACACTTGGGATATTGTTTCATGTCCTATTGGTGTTAAACCTATTGGTTGTAAATGGGTTTATTCTATTAAGATCCGATCTGATGGTTCTTTTGACAGATATAAGGCAAGGTTGGTAGCTCTTGGCAATCGACAGGAATATGGAATTGATTATGAAGAGACCTTTGCACCTGTGGCTAAGATTACAACTGTCCAGCTTATTCTATCTATTGCTGCATATAAAGGATGGTTCTTACGACAGATGGATGTTAAGAATGCATTTTTGCATGGGGACCTCAAGGAAGATATCTATATGACTCCTCCTCCAGGATTGTTTTCCACACCCTCCCATGATGTTTGTAAGCTCAAACGGTTTCTATACGGTTTAAAATAGGCTCTACGGGCCTAGCTTGAGAAGTTTCATAATACTCTTCTTAGCTTCTCTTTTATTCAAAGTCAGTATGATTCTTCATTATTCCTTTACAAGACTGATAAGGGAATTGTTTTGTTGTTAGTCTATGTTGATAATATTGTCATCACAGGATCTGATACTCAATTGATGTCTCAGTTATAGGAGCACCTTCAAGGTTCTTTTCATATGAAGGATTTGGGATCGTTAACTTATTTTTTAAGTCTTGAGATTCACTCTTCCTCTGCTAGTATTTTTCTTCATCAACATAAATATACTGAGGAACTTATTGCTTTAGCTGGTCTCTAAGAGGGATGTTCTGTTGATACTCCTTTGGAAGTGAATGTTAAATATCAACAAAATGATGGTGGATTCCTATCTAATCCATCTCTATATCGACAACTTGTTAGAAGTCTCAATTATCTAACTATTACACGTCCTGATATTTCATTTGCTATACAACAAGTTAGTCAATTTTTGCAGGCACCTACACATCTTCATTTAGCTGCAGTTCACCGTATTGTTAGATATTTAAAAGGGACTTCTCATCGTGGTTTGTTCTTTTCTGCGAAGTCTCCTATTCACTTAACCACCTATAGTGATGTTGATTGGGCTGGTTGTTCTGATACACGTCGATCTATTACTGGTTGGTGTATGTTTCTTGGTAACTCTTTAATTTCTTGGAAGAGTAAGAAACAAGACCGTGTGTCTAAGTCTTCTACTGAGTCTGAATATCATGCTATGTCATCTGCTTGCTCTGAGATCATTTGGCTTCGAGGTTTGTTGGTTGAGGTTAGTTTTCCTCAACTTGGGTCTACCTCTCTTTATGTCGATAATACTAGTGCTATTCAGATTACTGTTAATCTTGTCTTTCATGAGCGTATGAAACATATTGAAGTGGACTGTCATTTTATTCGAGAAGCTTATGATAATGGGGTTATTTCTCTTCCTCATATCTCTTCTGATCTTCAAACGACTGATATCTTTACTAAGGCTCTTTCTCGGCAACGTCATCAGTTTCTTGTTGGCAAATTGATGCTTCTTGATCAATCAGCATCAATTTGAGGGGGGATATCAATCAAGAATGTCTGGAAGCTCAGAAACATACACGATCGGATACACGGTCAGAAGGCACGGCCATGTGTTATGTTAAGTACCTCCTAAAAACATACACAGCCGGATACACAGACAGAAGGCACGACCGTGTATTATGTCAGGTAGCTACCAGAAACATATACGGCTAAAAGGCACGGCCGTGTTACACGGCCGTGAATATTTAGATATTTGTTTCGTGATTTATTTTGTAAATATGGCATGTAAATTTGTATTTTATATTTTAGTAGAGAAAGATTTGTTTTCCTAGTTTATAAGATATAGTTGCTTGGAAAAGATATTCTCCTGATGTATATATATACTTGAACATGAATTATGAAAAGGCATTCAGCCAAAGTTTCTCAAAAGTTGTTACTGATGACTCGACAGTTATTAACTTATTTTCAACCCCAGCAATTGCCTTCCCTTTTTTAGAAAAAATTTTCTCCCCTTTAACATCTGTAATAGCTGCATTCTTTTCAACATTCTTAGCATATCCCCCTTTATCAACATTCTTGCTATCTAAACCATACAATTTATTAGAGGATCCATACCTCTTACTCGCCATTCTATAAGGATTAGAAAGCCTCTACTTCTTAATCTTCAAGGCCAACTAGATGGCTCCATCAAGGTTATCATATCGCTATAGCTCTATAATATAAATAGTCTCATATTTTAGGCTTGACACAAATCATGCCATCGTTTGCTCAAGAGGCTCAATAGCTCCACATCGAATTATCAATGTTTTAAATTCTTGGACATACTCATCAATAGTTTTGCCTCCCTACCTCAATGTTTGGAGATGCATGAATAGCTCATACTTGTAATACTCTAGGATGAATCTCTTCCTCATTACTCACTTTATCTCCTACTGTAAACACCCCATTTTTGCTCCTAATGATCAATAATAATCAATTTTCAATTTTTCCATTTTTTACAATTTTCCTTCTAATTTAGCAAAAATAGGGAAAATATTCAAAAAATAAAATAAGTAGGAAAAATACATCAATTTTGGAAAATAATTATAGAAATAATAAGAAAATGAGTTAAGTAATTCCAGCATTTCATAGAGAATCATTAACATGTTGTTCGCTCAAATGGATGAGAATAAAAAAGAGGAAAGGAAAGATGCTCATCGTTCGACACATAAAAGACGAGGGTTTTTCTCCCATCAAGAGATGGCCACACTAGGTGGCATACGTAATCCCACTAAAGTTGAGAACAACATCCAACTCAATGACTACGCCATCTTCGTTGTTGAAGAACACGATAAGGAAGAGAATGCACTCCTTGAATTTGCGTGGGTGGTGAAGGCTAGTGAATAGGTGGTTGCTGCTACCCTGCACCATCTTACGATTGAGGCTATTGATACTAGTAAAAAGAAACTCTATGAGGTAAAGGTTCGGGTTAAGCTAGATGAACTTCATGAAGTGGTTTATGCAAAAGGCAAGGAGAGAGTGATGGTGTGTGAGGGTGTGTTTGTATGTGTGTGTGAGCAAGTGAAGCAAGTGGGTGTATGTGGGAATAAGTGGGTTTGTGTAGATGGAGGCTGTGAGTGTGTGTACATATGTGTGGGAAAGGGAGAAGCGAGTGTGTATGTACGTATGTGTATTAAAATGGTGTGCGTAAGGATGTGTGTGTGTGGTGAAGGATGGTGTGATGCGCATGAATGGAGATGTGTATGGGTTTGTGTGTGAATGAGGATGTGTATATGAGTATGTATGTATGAGGATGAGTATGCGTGTGTGTGTAGGAATGTGCATGATGTATGTGGGAAAGTTTGTATATGTATGATTGATGGTGCATGGTGTGTGTGTAAGGAGGTGTATGTGTGTGTGTGGGAATGAAAGTGTGTAATGTATGTGAAGATGGTGTAAGTGACGGTGGGTATGATGCATATGGAGATGTGTGTATGTGTTGTTGAACGTGTGCAATGTGTAAGAATGTATGTATGTGTTGGTGATGATATGTGGTGTGTGTGTATGTATGGATGCCATGTATTGTGTGTGTATATATGTATGGAAGGTGTAGGGTGCGTGGTACTTGGGTGTATATGGATGGTGTGTGGAATATGTGGCATGTATATATGTATAAGGAATGAGTGGTATGTGTAGGCATGTATGTATGTATGTGAAATAGTATGTGGTGTAAGGACATGTATATGTGTGTAAGTATGGAAGTTGAGGATGATGTATATGAGATATGTATGTACGAGCATGAGATGATGTATGGTGTCGGTGTGTGAGTATGGATATGGGAAGTGTGTAATGTGTGTAAAGTATGTGGGCAAGTATGTATTGATGGTGTAAAGTATATGTAGGGCAGGTGTGTAAATGTATGTGATAGTGATGTGGAAGGTGAAAGGAGTAGGTGTGTATGTATATATAGGTGTGTGTGTAGTATGTAAAGTGTGTATGTATATATAGGTATGTGTGTGGTGTGTAAAGTGTGTATGTAAATGGATAAGAATATGTGTATGTGGTGTGCATGTGGTGTGTGGGAAAGGTTGGTGAATGTATGGTAATGGAAGCGATGATTCGTAGGAAGATGTTAGAGAAAATTAGATAAATGAAAGGTTCAAAGATGCTTCATGGATAAGAGAAATGTCTATGATGGTGTAGATGGTGAAGGGAATGAATCAAGCAACATCTAAGACGATGGCTTGGGAGATATTTGGAATGAAATAGATTTCACAATGGAACATTCAAAGGATGTTGAGAAAGATCATTTTTAGCCAAATACCCTAATGCAAGATCTTTAGTTGTCCTTTCCAAGAGTATCTTGCATATGCGGAAGAAGGAATTCAAAATTTGGCAAGTCGAAGACATTCCATTGCTCGACTTCTGCACAAGGAAAGCAAACAATCGATCACTACGACATAGGGTGTTAGAAGCACAAATTCGTAGGGAGTTCAACATTTGAATCTTATTCACCTAAAGTTCCTTAAGGAGGAAACTTCACCCCTTGCCATCAACCACAAGATGAGTAGAGTACACATATCGAGTGTTAGAAGACTACCAAAGTCAGGTGGAGATGCGACTTTCTATGATTGGGTTGAGGAAGCATCATAGAAGGATACTGACTTCAAGGGGAATGCAAAGGAGTTACCCATTGGAATTGCTCGACTCCAGCTAGGACTACGACAACCCTAAACAAGTGAGTGGGAAACTTAATGATATGCTTCTATGTTGTGTTGAATGTTGAATGTTATGCATGTGAATTTGTTGTTTGTTGTGTTGCTATTTGATGTAATTGTTATTGAGTTAAGTCATAGTGGGAATTGATGAGTTAGGGAGAAAGTCATAAAGAATATAACGGAATGAATGGTCTAAGGGTTTAGGTGTCATTACCTTAATGATAGCACCTAGCGCCATATCGCTAATGCTATAACCAAAAGCTTAACCCATGTTTTAAAAAATTGTTTTCTTCCGAAACAAACCATAACATAGAAACCTAGCTTTTCCTTCTATAGCTACCGAGTAGGTATGCTTAGTTGGAATAGGGAGTATATGTATCATCATGTATACATGTCAAAGCTAGCTCCTGAATGTGATACATATACTTAACAAACTTATTTTCCTATTATATTTACATAAATACACTCACGAACCCAATCATACAAATCATGAGTGCAACCTTAGTTTTTTTACAACATAATGATCCTATTTTCTCACCCTCTTAAGTTCATAAGGGAAAGTGTTTAGTAAATTAGCTTTAAGTAAGGATGTGTCACGAACATATATATATATATATTTATCTAAATATATATATATATATTATATACAAATGTCTTGAGGACATAAAAAAAAAAAGAAAAGAAAATACGAGATGACTTTATTGGCTCTCGGAAGTGAAAATGATAGAGCACTTTAAAAGTGTGATGGCATAAAGGTATCAGAGATGATGATTGTAAATCAACCTCGAGTGGTTGGTTTGACATGTAAGATAAATGACACAGAGGTGTCAGATATGATGATTGTAAGTCAACCCGAGCAATTTGACATTTAAAAGGAAATGGCACTAAAAGGTGCCGAGATAATTTAATCCATTATAAAACTGGACAAGTCTATGTCTACGGGGTCTGGGTTCAATGTCTGTCTTGAGTGATAAGAAAGACATGATCTATGCTTGTTGTGATGAGTGTGAAATGGAATGTGTGATGTTTACCTTTGTGGTATGATTGAGAATTGATTTGATTATATATGTTGTTTGATCACTTTAAATTAATCAATTAAAGTATGAAGTGGACGAGATTAAAACTTGACATGCATTTTCATGGGACATTTCATGAGATTGAAGGCCATCACTATCATAGGATGCATAAGAAGTGATAAAGAGGATCGTTGTTCAGCCAAGTGTGAACTAAGTGATTAGGGGATTGCCGCGCCTTGACGGTTCCGAGTTCGGCCTGTCCTTGAGGGTTTTGCTCTGTTTATTGCAGAGAGGCACAGGAGCGTTCACTGTTGAGTTAATAAAATATCATAATTAACAAGTGATAAGATAAATAAACTGGGTAATGACTTGGGCACTAATGGTGGCTTCGGAATCCCCAACCTAAGGTCAAAGGGGCGTAAACCCTAGACTTTACGTCGGTTACCGGAAGACCACGTGAGATGTTGCATTCATATGGTTGCTCATGCATAGCATATGTTTGATAACTTGATTTGTAATTTGCTTATGTGTATATAGCATTGAAAGTGTTACCATCCCATTCATTGAGCCATAGCGTGCTCACCCCCTCACAGACTCTTTCGTAATTAGCGATTACGAAAGTGCGGGATGGGATAAGATGTGAAGTGTCGAGTGTTTTGGAAGACCAAAAGAACAAAGTAAGATTTGTGAAAGATAGATTTACTTAGATAAAATGTTAGGAGCCCCATGTAAATAGAATTTGAAATTGAGAAACCTAGGGTTTATCCTATTTTACTTATTGATAGGGAATACCGATTCTCTATGATCATGGTTGACCGTAGGGTACGAGATCCATAGTTATGTTTTATTATCCAATTATATGTACTATGATTAGTTGTAAATGCAAATATTTATTTAGAGTCTTACGATCTCTAACACGTAAGACAATCATCATGTAACGGGTGCACATGTACCATGATGGTTTTAGTGGAGACTTATAGACCTCCTTTTAGGGCATGGCAATTTCTCCATTTGATTACTTTTAGTAATAGTGCATAGCTTAGTTATGTTGCATGATTTTATAAATTAGCCATCTTTATCTTGATTGATGTCTTACTATTCACCATGTAGAATTTATTGTGGTAGTTTCATGTTTCAAATCATTTTAGTATAATTGTTAATAATCATTATTTTTAGCTTTGTTGTTACGGTAGAAGTGTTGCCCTTTGGATAGGTAGTCAATATAGAGTTTCTTTTCATAATTTGGTAGTAAATTTTATTGTTCAAGATAAATGATTTTTCTTCTATTTTTTTTTTCACTATTATAAATCAGTTAACATTTCAATTTATGTACTTAAGCACACTTTTCCATTGACATATTGATACATTGGTCAACCTATAAGATGCCTTAGTTTATGCTTAAGTTCTTTAGGTCAAGTGGATCAAGAGATCAAAGTGGTATTAAAAATGATATGACTAGAGAATTGCAATAGTAAGGATGATCTAAACCTTAAAGTTGATATATAGTCAAAGTAGCACAACAAAGATAGGATAAGTGAGGAACTTAAATAAACAGAAATTTATCAACATTAATGAGAGACCTTGTGGATAACATAGAGCTGTATATAAAAAATTAATACCAAAACTAAGAATGATCTTATAATAGGATAGATACTAGGATACAAAAAGGCATATCTTAAGGAAGAAAAGCAGTATAATATGTTAAGGTCCGATATGGAGCAACCACATGGTGAGAAAAACACAAAATATTGGAAGTCAAAGAAAGACATAGGAAACAAGCATTTAGAGTTGCTCTAAGATCAAGCAACTTTCAAGGATGAAAGTTCTTTTTAGGGCTATAGTGAAATGGCCCATAAAATTATTTCCAAACAAAGGGCATTCTCTTTCTTATTCTTTTTTTCTTTAATGTTATTATTTAGTGTTTAATTTCATTTAATTGCATAAAGGCATGTTTTGGTAAAGGCAATTGCAATGCAAAATCATGCACCCCATTGCAACTCTAGAAAACTAATTATAAAAAGAAAGGAAGAGGGATGACCTTCCCATTTCCTTATTGTGATATTGTAAAAGTAAAGGATATTCTTATCTTTAATCCTCTTTCCTTTTTGTGTTTTTCAATTAGGAGGATTTTAATATTCTTAGGTGTGGTGCTTTAGAAGAAGTTCATGAGTATTGCAAGAGGTTTACAACATTATCATGGAGAATCCATGGAGATTGATAGAATAGGTAAAGGTATATTCTCGAATCAAATTTAAAATTTTAAGGAAGTACTATGTAGTGTGTGATTTATTGTTGGACCACGGAGATTGCCATTTTGGTGTTACCATTTGGAAAATGATGCATAAATAAAAAAAATTAAGGTCTTGGATTTGGCAAAGTCAAGGAGCTATAACAATATATTGTTATTTTTTTTTCTATAATATTATACAAGGTTCTAATTTTAAGATTGTTGTAAGAAATTGGTAAAAGAATTGTTCTAGATCATGTTAGGTTATTTAAGATGAGTGTTAATCCTAAGCTTTAAAATTGTAATTGATGAGAAAATTTCTGACACCGTCGACCTTTTCAGAACCCAATTTGGATGATGACCCAAATTGCTCATATTTTACCCTATGTCTTTATTTCTAATAATAATTTGAGAATAATGTTACAGGTACAATGATAATTCTCCATGGGATGCCAATATGTCCTACAACTCTTGTTGGACACAGAATATTTTTCAGGATGACAATCAAAGACCCGCTGCGATTGTTTTCTATTCCAAGGTATTGGATGATGAAGACTTATGTTATTTTGTATCTTGTAATTTTTTTCTGAACTATTTTGGTTGTATTTTGGTTTTGGGACACTTTTATTTCCTTGTAATTTTCATTTAGGGTTAGCCACCTTAAAAGTGGCAAACTTGTAATTTTGAGCACTTTTTAACCCTAGGAGTAGCAAGTATAAATACTTGCTTAAGAGAGGGTTTGAGGGGGCTAATTTTTATAGATTTGAGAGGACATTTCACGTGCGAATTAGGGTTCTTTCCTTAGTTCCAAACTCTTATCAATTTCAACCCAAGAATTGGAATTGTGGCGAGTGCAACGAAGGCGAATTGTGAGTCATATCAATTCAATTTTGTTGTATGTTCATTTCTTCTCTAGTGAGTCATATCTAGGGTAGATTTGGATCATTCTTGGATCTAATTGTGATTCTATTTTCATAAACATCAATCTTGTAAGATTGATTGTTTCATTAAGCACTTAGATTTCATACTTACTTATTATTGTTGGCGTGAACTAGTGATTGAAAGGGAAAGTGGATTTCATTGGTTTATTGCTTCCTTTTGATATGATTTTATGTGAACTTCATCTTCTCTTGTGGTTATTTGGTTAATTCTATCATTAGAGATTACAATTGAATCATTTGAACAGCAATTTCCATCAAATCTTCAAAGGTGTCATGAGAATTGCTTACTAGGTGGACTGGTTTTGTGATTGATTTGAGATTGTTTTCTTGAGTCTTTTGATTGTGCTTCCAAGTGGGTTTAGGCACATCAGTAATACAATTCATAAAAGTACGATTCTAGTCCAAATAAAAGTTAATCTAATATAATTATTTTATTTGTAGTATTGAGATAGAAGTTGTAAATTAGGATTTTATAACTAATTTTACAATTTTGGGAGATAGGAATTGTTAAGTTTCTTATTATTTTGAGTTTAAATAACATATGGGTCTAGAATTTGATTGTTATTGATAATATTGTAAATTTACGGTGTGGTGGATGATTTGTAGGACAAATTGAAGGGTTGTTAAGATTTGTATAAATAACTTTGTTAAAGGATTTGAGATTTGTAAGCGATTTATAAAATTTTGGAGTTTGAAAATGATAGTTTTATGGAATTTGAAACTATTGTTAACTTGTAATGCATTGGATTATTTTTGTAACAAAATGTGGAAAGATTTTTTTTATAAGATTTGTTATAAGAATAAAGAGTTTGGTTAATAGATTCATGTTATAAATTTTATGGTAGTGAATTGTTTATATAATGGAATTAAGACAATGATGGGTGTTGTCGATAAATTTTGTTGGAAATGTTTTGGAAATTTTTTTGTTTAGAGATCCTCAAAATTGTGATAGGAATAAAAATCCGATAAGACCAATCATTAGGGCAAGAACTAAAGGAATTCAAATCTTGGTGTTGAAGGCCCATTTTGAGCAGATCGACCTCAAAATTATTTATATATTAACCTCTTTTCTATTATTCTTGTATTGTGTTTTCCAATAAGCACACTTATTATATTCTATAGGGCAATGGACAAAATCTCTCAAACTCAGCTTGTGGGTTATCCATGGATCGACCTGAATCGGTAATGAGCTGGGTCGATGGATCCTATAGAAGACCGGCATCTTGAAGACCATTTATTTTATATACTTATTCTTTTATGAACTCTTTTGGTTGTATTTTGGTTTTGGAACACTTTTATTTCCTTGTAATTTTCATTTAGCGCTAGCCACCTTAAAAGTGGTAAACTTGTAATTTTGAGCACTTTTTAACCCTAGGAGTAGCAAGTATAAATACTTGCTTAAGAGAGGGTTTGAGAGGCCATATTTTGAAGAATTGAGAGTTTATATTCACGTGAGAATTAGGGTTCTTTCCTTAGTTCAAAACTCTTATCAATTTCAACCTAAGAATTAGAATTGTGGCGAGTGCGACGAAGGGGAATTGTGAGTCATATCGATTCCATCTTTGTTGTATGTTCATTTCTTCTCTAGTGAGTCATATCCAGGGTAGATTTGGATCTTTCTTGTACATATTTGTGTTTGTTTTCCGTGAATAATCATCTTTTAAGATTGATTTTTCATTGAGCACTTGAATTATATATATAATTTTAGCTTGTGGCGAGAATTTGTGATTGAAAGGGGGAAGTGGATTTTACGGTTTTATTGCTTTCTTTGATCTGATTTCCACATGATTTTCAATCCTTATTGTGGTTACTTGGTGAATGTTACAAATAGAGATTATAATTACATCATTTGATCAACATTTTCCATCAAAATCTAGAAGGTGTTCACGTGGATTGTCTCAATAGTGGACCGGTTTGTGATTGACTTGAGACTTGTTTTATTTGAGTCAATTGATTGTGTTTCAAAGTGGTTTTGAGCACATCATCTTTTTGGTATCAGAGCACATGTTGAGAGAAGGGAATTGGTTTTATTTGATTTCGTGGAATTAATCATCAATTAGGGTGATATAGTGAAAACCGCAATTGTGTTGATTGTTGTGGTTTTGAGCTTGCAAAATTACCTTAACTTGGAATTTAATTTGCTGTTTGTTGGAGTTGGATTGGGAAGGTTTTTGTATCATTTTATGATCACTAATTTTTGTGGAAGGGCAGAAGCATAAAGTGTTGTTTAATTCAACAACTTTTGGAACTTGAAAAACTTACCAATCTTTACCGTGACTAGTTGTGGCATGAAGGAGGATGTGTAGGTTGTTGTTGTCACTTCCATTGTGTAATTCTGAATTGGAGAAGTGCAATTTACAAATTTTCATTGAGTTTGATTAGTAAGGAATCTATTTGAATTCAAACACATTCCATTAAATTGTGGGAGTTAATGAGTGCTATTTGAATTTGAAGTCATTACTTACCAATTGAAGAAGGCTTGCAATTAGTGAAGTGGTTTGAATTTCAAATTTGAGTTGCTGCCTATTTTGTTGTGAGTTGTGGTTAGAACTTGTGGAAAGTGAAGTATATTTTGTTATTATTGCCATGTAAGTGGAGTGTATTTGTTGTTGTAGCCATTTGTCATCATTGCCGTGGAAGTGGAGTGCAATTTGTTGTTATTGTCGTGGGAGTTATTGGTGAAGTGAATGCACCGTGATTGAGGTGTGTGTGGTGGTGTAAATTTGTGGAGTTGTGTGGAGTAAGGTGCTGCACATTAAGATAAAGTGTGAGTGTGAACCATGGCTAATTAAGGAAGTTAAGTAGTGAAGTTTGAAATTCAAATATAAGCATTTAAGTGTGAAAGTTATTAAGTATTGTTACTTAAACACTTGCTTAGTTGAATTCAATATCTTAACTACTTAAAAGTATTTATTTGTGCTTTACTTATTCTAATATACTTGAAGTGATAAGAAGTATTTGTTGCATTGGTGACTTGTTGCACCGTGGGTGTACAAGTGTGTGTGTTGTTATCCAAACTTGTCATTGTAACGTGGTGAAGTGAAGGGAGCGTGCTACAAATTTGAGATTACATTTGTACTTCGGATAAATCGCATCCACAAACATGTCATATGATAGTGTGAATGGGGACATTGGCAATGAGGCCAATAGCCAAGTGGGTGGCAGACCAGGTCGTCGAAATACAAGTGGAAGAACTCTAGATGAGCAACTTCAGGACCTTACCACAATTGTTGCTACATTGGCAACAAGAATTGATAGGTTGACATTACCACCACCACCTGTGGTAAACCTTCAGGCACCACCTAGAGTAGAAGGAGATTATCATGCTCTTAAGGAAGATAGAGATGATAATTTTGGGGTTAATCCATACCCGGACAGGGAATTTAGATTACCTCGAAGACTAGAGTGTGCGAAGCTACAGATGCCTTCATTTGATGGTAGGGGTTCCGCCGATAATTACCTAGACTGGGAAGACCAAGTTGATGGTCTTTTCAAGTGTTATGAGATTGATGAAGACTCTAGGGTACGCCTTGCAGCTGTAGAGTTCAGAGGGTATGCCGCTTTGTGGTGGAGAAATATGGTGATCAGTAGGCGAAGGGATGGAGAGACCGAAATACACACTTGGAGAGACATGAAACGAGTTTTGAGGAATAGGTTTGTACCGAAACACTATAGGCATGGGTTATTTATGCGTCTCTAGACACTGAGACAGGGGGGTAAAACAGTGGATGACTATATACAAGAGTTTGAGACACTAGTGATCAGATGTGGATTAGTTGAACCTCCTGAACAAAACCTAGCACGTTTTGTATCTGGGTTGAAGTATGAGATAGCTTATGTAGTTGAGCTTCAGGGATATAGTACACTTGATGAGGCTATACAGTTAGCCTTGAAAGTGGAAAGACAGAGGAAATCCTATTCATTCCAGGTTACTAGGAGCAGATTACCAGGGAACCAAATTGTTCAGGGTCAGTTATGTTCTCCTTCAGAGACACTAGAGATTCACGAGCAGTTGAGTACACCATTGGAGTATTCTGAGGATCAGAGTTAAATGGGTCTTTCATTAAAGGGCCAGATGTTCAGAGACATTTTTGTTCCCCTTCAGAGGTCTTAGAGGGCAATGAGCAATTGGGCCAACCACTAGAAGGCCATCAGGATCAGCAACATATAGATGAGTTAGAAAAAGAAGAAACAATATCAGTGAAATGGGTTGAGATAGGGGACACCTCAGTAGATAATGGGTCATTATTTGTGTTGCAGAAGAGATACATCCTACAAATGGAGGAAAGAAAACAAACAACACTTGTAGTATTTCAGATATTGGGATTCTGCAGAGATACTTCTTCAGATGGATTGCTAGGAGAAAACAAAGTCTCCATTGCATTTGATCTGCCAAATTTGAGAACAAATCTTTTTGAGGTCCAAGGAGATGATAGGAATAAAAATTAGACAAGACCTATCATTAGGGCTAGAACTAAAGGAATTCAAATCTTGGCGTTGAGGGCCCATTTTGAGTAGATCGACCCCGTAATTATTTATATATTAACCTCTTTTCTATTATTCTTGTATTGTGTTTTCCAAAAGGCACACTTATCATATTCTATAGGGCAATGGACAAACTCCCTCAGACTCAGCTTGTGGGTTATCCATGGACCGACTTGAATTGGCGATGAGTTGGGCCAATGGATCCTATAGAAGACCGGCATCTTGAAGACCATTTCTTTTATATATTTATTCTTTTATGAACTCTTTTGGTTGTATTTTGGTTTTGGAACACTTTTATTTCCTTGTAATTTTCATTTAGGGCTAGCCACCTTAAAAGTGGCAAACTTGTGATTTTGAGCACTTTTTAACCCTAGGAGTAGCAAGTATAAATACTTTCTTAAGAGAGGGTTTGAGAGGCCATATTTTTCAGAATTGAGAGTTCATATTCACGTGAGAATTAGGGTTCCTAATTGTCATTAGACTCTTATCAATTTCAATCCCAAGAATTGAAATTGTGGCGAGTACAACACCTTGAAATTGTGAGTAGTATCAATTTCATTTTGTTGTGATTTCTTTTCTTCTCTAGTGTGTCATATCTAGGGGTGAATTGAGATAGTTCTTAGACATAATTGCTTCTTATTATTTTCGAATTCTTGTGTTTAATTAAGATCCTTTGCATTTGAATTCGATTCATCCTTGAAGAATTCCTCTTGAAACATGATTATCACTTGTGGAAAGGAGTTCTTAGAATTGAAGTTTTCTTTTGAATTTGTGGATTATTCTCGTGGGATTATATGTGATTAGTGTGTTGTTAGAAGAGATTATCATTGAGGTATCACAATTGCAACATTGAACATTTGGATTTCATTACATCTTCACTAGGGTTCACGTAATTTTTGCCCTTTTAGAGCCAGTTTGTTGTTGACTTGAGTTTTCTTTTTCTTGAGTCTTTTAATTGTCTTCTAGGTGGATTTAGGCACATCATCCCAAAAAGATGATGTGCTCAAAACCACTTTGAAGCACAATCAAATGACTCAAGAAAACAAGTCTCAAGTCTCATATAAAACCGGTCCACCAAGGAAGCAATTCACGTGACACCTTTGTAGATTTTGATTTCAAATGATTTAATTATAATCTCTATTGGTAACATTAACCAAGTAACCACAATAAGGATTGAAATATCACGTGAAAATCAGATCAAAGAAAGCAATAAAACCATGAAATCCACTTTCCCTTTCAATCACTAGTTCACGCCAACAATAACAATGAAGTATGTAATCTAAGTGCTCAATGAAACAATCAATCTTACAAGATTTTTGTTCACGAAAATAGAACCACAAATAGATCCAAGAAAGATCCAAATCTACACTAGATATGACTCACTAGAGAAGAAATGAACATACAACAAAATTGAATTGATATGACTCACAATTCACCTTCGTCACACTCGCCACAATTCCAATTCTTGGGTTGAAATTGATAAGAGTTTGGAACTAAGGAAAGAACCCTAATTCACACGTGAAATGTGCCTCTCAAATCTGTAAAAATTAGCCTCCCCTATTTCAACCCATTCCATTGATTTTGTTCCCTCTTTTTCTAACTCATCTGTATGGTGTTGATCCTCATAGCACCCTAACGATTGGCCCAACTACTCACTACCCTCTGAAACCTCTGAAGGTGAACATAACTATCTTTGAACAGTCTGGCTCTTTGGTGGTCTGCTCGTCTAACTATGATTATCAAGATCCTTTGAAGGTTGGCACATCGGAGTTTGACAAATTTTATGCTCTAAGGGTTGGCTCGTGTCACTAGAGCCCTTAAAAACCTTTGAAGGTTGGCATACCTGCGTCTGCACAGTTTGGTCCTTTGAAGGTTTGATCATGTGGCTATGATCCTCAAGATTCTGTGATGGTTGTTTTATCTGTCTTTGCATCTTCTAGACCTCTGATGGCGACATAGGGTTCAATACTATACGTTTTCCACCTTTTTTTGAACATATAAGTATTTCTATACCCATCATGTAATACCATCCTGTCATACAACCATGGTCTACCAAGTAATATATGGGATGCACAAAGAGGAAGAATATCACATTCAAGCTCATCATAGTACTTGTCCCCTATACTAAAAGGTACCCTAGCCCTTTGGGTTACACAAAGACCATCCTGATCATTCAACCAATGTAATGTATAGGGTTTGGGATGTGGGATAATTTCAAGTTTCAACTTTGATACTAATGATGCAGCTACAACATTAGTACAACTACCACCATCAATAATAATTGCGCACAAGTTTCCTTGTACCCTACAAGAAGTATGGAACAAGTTTTCTCTTTGTCCCTCATCAATGGTTTGAAAGGAAGTCAAGTCTCGATGCAATATGTTAGTAGACAAACACAACTCACTTGACATTTTTGCTTACTAACTTCAACAACCACAATACACTTCACCACACCACGGCAACATACCCTCACACACCCACGGTGCTCACACTCAACCAATACAAGAAATGTTTATTGGTACTTCAAGTAAAGTTAAATAAATGAAGTGCACACAATTATTTCTAAGTAGTTAAGAATTAAATTCAACCACAAGTGTTAAGTAATGAGTTCAATTACTTTCACACTTTAATTGTTTTGTTTGAATTCAAATTCCACTACTCAACTTTCCTTTTCTTGCTTTGGTTTCACACTAATTAACTTCACAATGGGCAACACTTAAACACAACTCACCGCCACACAACTCCCTTTTTAGCTCACGGTTCAACAATGTTCACACCACCAACAACAAGTAGCTTGACAACACATACAACAACCAACACCAAATGTTAATGTCCTTTACTAAATTTACAAAAAAAATACAACGCTACATACAATCCTCCTTAAGCCACATACACTTTCCCCACTTCCACACAAATATCAAACCGCAACTCCAACACAAAAAAAGGCAGCTTAACTTTCAAATTCAAAATGAGCTCAATAAGTGCAAGATTCCACAAATGGTAAGAAGTTATTTCAAATTTAAATGACACACAATTAACTATGACTTAATCTGTGTTTTGAAATTTCAAATTGACTTCTTAATGTACACTTTAATTCTGAATTCAAATATGAAAATTACAATTGTGATTTCTCCAATTTCTGAAAATGCATACATTACACAATCCCACTTCACAATGGAAACACCACTCTTCCCTTTTACGGTTTTCTATTCATGCACTACACTCTCACACTTTAACCTTAATGTGCAGTACCTTACTCCACACAACTTCCACAAATTCACACCACTTTATAACACCTCAAGTGCAACACACTCACACCACCACTTACAAAATACACACACAATGCACTTAATTCAAACAACAACAACAACACTCACGGTGCAACACCTTCTTCTCAATATACACAACACAATACTTCAAGGTGTACACGTCCTTGCCAATACACAACTCCCATTCACACCATAAACCACAAGTAATGGCAGCAACAAAATTCAAATTTGAAATCACTCCACTAAATGCAACCTTCTCCACAAATGGTAAAAAACCATTCAAATTCAAATAACACTTATTCAATGCTACTCAATGAATTGCTTTCAAACTTAAAGAAGGTATTTGAATTTCAAACGGATGCTTATCCTTCCACACACTTCAAATCTGGAAATTGCAAATGCTCCAATTCTGAATTGCACAAGGATTCACACAACACACTCCACAAGCTTCTTCAAACAACACATCAATCACGGTATGGATGGGGTAAATTTCAAATTCAGAAATTTGAATGAATAACACACTTCTACTCCTTCCCTTCCATGAAATTGATCAACCACAAGAAGCTACAAGAAACCCTTCAATCCAACTCCAACAAGCAACAAATTAGATTTTCAATCAAGACAATTTCGCAACTCCAATCCACAAAACACAATTTCGGTTAAAAAATGAAGAACCCTAATTGAAGATGAAAATCACGAAATCAAACAACAATTAATCCCTTCTCTCAACATGTGCTCTGATACCAAAAAGATGATGATCAATTACATAAATTTTCGCAACTAAGTTTCTTTTAAGAAATTACATATACCATTTTCTTAAGAACAAGGAGTAAATCATGATGAAGGCTAATTCGGTTTTCTATATAAAGTTCTAGGAATTTTTTTTTTCGAGATAATGGAGTCCAATGAACCCTTCATCAATATACAAGACTAATGCTAGTTGCAGTTGAAATAATATATTATAAGATGTTAGATGTTAAATAAAGATGAGTTGCTAGATGAAAATAATTAATTTTGCAACTTATAAAATATTTATATTTAACCTATTTCATTAAAAGGTTAGGTAAAATTCATTTTATTAAATTATTGGATAAGAGTAAGATGTTATAACCAATCTTGAACTTATGGTATAACTAACTCATAGAATGCTATATAAAAATAAATAATAATGATTATAATATTAACTTAGTAATTAAATATAATATAAAAAGTACAAAATTAGCCATAAAATTTGTATCGGTAAATATTAACATGTAAAAGAATGCTAATTGGCAAAAATGTTGATGTTGACTCTATATGATTATTAAAAGTCTTTTAATTATGCCTTGGTCAAATTCAAAATCAAAAGAAACCAACTTCAATAAAAAAAAAAATGTTTGACTCTTATGTCATAATGTACTCTATAATTATAATAAAAATAGCTAACGTTAATAACCATTATAAATTTTAAGAAATAATAACTTAATTTCTATAAATACTTTGCTAACTATGGTAGCACAATAATATTAATAGTGAGTATAATAATAATAATGAAATAACAATTTAATTATATATACTAATAAGATAAATGAAATAACAACTCAATTGTAAATATTAATAATGACAAACAACATAACAACTTCTTAATTACAAATACTAATAATATAAATGAAATAAGAACTAGTTATAAATACTAATAGTAATAAAAAAAATTAGTTATAGTTAACTATAAATACTAATAATGATAATTTAAGTAATAACTTCAATATAAATACTAATAATGATAATTAAAGTAACAACTTAAATATAATTACTAATATTTATAAATGAAGCAATCCTTCAATTGTAAATACTATTAATAATAAACTAAGGGACAACTTAATTATAAATACTAATAATAATTAACAAAATAACTACTTAACCATAAAATAATGATAATGAATGCATAAAAATAACAACTTAACCCTAAAATAATGGTAATGAATGCATAAATAACTGGTAATAATAATAAGTAAATAGATAGTGTATACAAGCATAAGTAATAGATAAAAGTAGTAGAAAAAGTAATATGTTTATATAATAGTCAATTTGTAAATGTTATGATCAAAACCTCAAGACTTGGGATCAAGTTCAACAATAGAAATGAGACAACTTATCAAATAGACTATTATAATTTATGGTTAATTATACTAGAGTAATGAACATATTATTTAGAAATTATGAAGTTGTAATATATTGAAAATAGAAGATATTAATGTGAGACATTGAAGAAATGTCAATCATTTATAATTTGTGTGGATTTTGGTTGTTCTGAGCCATAACTTACTCCTACTATGGTACAAATATGTGGCAAACTATTCATATCTCTCAGTTTTAAGGCACGACAGTTTAAGTGGTATAGTTACAGGGTATTTTGATCATCAACCTCGATTAACTTAGTTTTCAAATTCTCTTAACATGGTTAATTTATTCCTATTCAACTTTGTTTCTTTTAATTGTTGATCTTTGAAATTCCTTCCATAAATATTTGAGTTATTAGGTCATTTATTTATTTGTTCACTAACTTTACACACTTTTACCTTGTTAGTCATAGATTCATTCAATGTTGTTGAGTTACACGCACACGTACACGTATTAAGCAATAACTTTTAGTCATTTACTTAATTTCTATTATAATTAGGTATAAAACTTTTCATTTGTGCCTAAACCTCGCCTTTTGTTATCACAAAATAAGGTTTCCTTATCTATTACCTTTAATTGTGATGCAAAGTAAGATTCTCTAGTATAGTTGTGTAACCATTAATATTAACTACACAATATAAAATCATTCTCCAACAAAAATAACAAATATAAAACCATGATGAGAGAAGCATAGCTATTTTCTATTGACATTTATCATATCGCTATCCTACAAATTACCTCTTAATTTTTTAAAGATTAGAAACCTAAATTCTAATATCACTTAAGCTATAATACCTTAGAACTTAGAACGTTACAACCCATCATATGTCATCATTAAGTAATGGCATGAAAAGGCTCTAAACTTGGCTAAACATGAGCACAATACTTATAATAACTATAAATATATCGTTGAGCCAATCTCTAGAAGTATACATAACTAAGTGACTTGTTAAAGTCTCACTTTATCTTATCAAGGCACAAAAAAACATCAACAAGTTACTGCAATCCATATTTGATCTTATAATAGTTGAATACACAAATATAGGTAAATGATCAAACTAAAATAACTAAAGATGATTAACACATATAAGTTTGATGTCCAAATACACTTGAACAATTGAACATAACACCACTTTAGTGAATTCCCACACCATCTACACCTTATAGTAAATGCACTCCCCATTATCTCTCATGCTATAATACAAGTCATAACTTAACTCGCTAGTATAGCCAATCTCAACAAAAATCTTTATGGTTGAAAAAGGTTTCCACAAGGGATGAGTTAGAGCCTAGTACGTAACCACCACAAGCACATGCAAATGCTACAAAGTTAATTGATTATGCATACATAAAGTATCTAATGTATAGTCATTTGTTTATTATCTTTTAATTAGGGTTCACAAATAGCATAACCTTAACATCCTAAGACATGAGGTAGCCCATGACTTTGCAACACATATTTCATAATATACATATATATTGTGTGTACTCCTGAGCACCCTAGAGTCTAAAATGAAGTTAGATATACATAAATAATTTCAGCACATGACTCTACTTTGGACACTATCACACATCAATCATCAAGGTGTCATGCTGACATCACCTTTACTCCCAATTCGTTGACCATAGCAACTTTAGTCTCTTTCATGATTTAAAATTAGTTTGTATCGATTCATTATCACATAATGATAATCTTTATTTACTTGATACAATTGCCTCTTATAATGAATCCGTGCATGTTAATTAGAGAAATTTAAGCGCAATTAACTAGTAAGAATTCAACGTCTTTATGGCACAAGGGATTAGGTCACATCTCCCAAAGGAGAAAAGAAAGACTTATGTCTAACAATATTCTCGATTCCCTTGATTTTACAAGTTTTGATATTTCTATTAACTATATTAAGGGGAAATAAACAAGTATAAGGAAGCTAGGTACCAATAAGGCTATAGAAGTCTCATAACTAATACGTACAAATATCTGTGAACCATTCCCTATAGCTTCTTAGAATGCTCATAAGTACTTTATAACGTTTATAGATGACTTCTCTAGATATGGTTACCTATTTCTAATTCATGAGAAATCTCAATCATTAGATGTGTTCAAAATGTTTAAAGCTAAAGTAGAAAATTAACTAGGTAAAAGAATTAAAGCTACCAAATCTAACTGTGGTGTTGAATACTATGGTAGGTATGATGGATTAGGTGAACAACATTCGGGACGATTTGCCAAATTCCTAGAGGAATGTGGTATCATCCTACGATACATAATGCCAAGCTTGCCTGCAATGAATGGTGTTGCTAAAAGATGAAATAGAACACTTAAAGACATGGTAAAGAACATGCTTAGTCATTCCATCTTACTAAAATCATTCTAGAGAGAGAGGCTTTGAAAACCATAGCATACTTCCTCAATAATGTACCTATTAAAGCAACTAACAAAACCCTTTATGAGCTTTAGACAAGTAAAAGGTCTAGTTTAAAGTACTTGCATATTTAGGGATATCTAGTTGAAACTAGGCCTTATAGGCTAAATAAAAAGAAACTAGATTCTAGGATTGCCAATTGCTATTTTATTAGGTACTCTAAAAGATCAGAGGGCTCAAGTTCTATGATCCCACTACAAAAGGAATTTTTGAGATGATAAATGCTTGGTTCCTTAAGGATGTTAAGTTTGCGGGGAGATAAAGTTAAGGATTTTTTCTTTAAAGAAGAACAAGTTGATATTCCTCTAATTGCTATTGATAGCACTCAAGATTAAAATATAATACTTGACACTACTCAAGAAACAAATCCAAAACAAGACAATGTAAATGAATATCTCGATTCAGAACAACAAACTCTATAACTTCAAAAACTAATGCCATTAATTAAATCTACTAGAAAAAGAAAAAATGCAACTCCAAATGATTATGTTATGTTTTTTCAAGAAGTTGAGGATGGCATTGGAATGATGAAAGAAGATTTAATCAAATTCCGTCAAGCCATGGAAAATTTTGATTCTCAAAAGTGGATAAATGCCATGAATAAGGAGATGAAGTTCATGAGGGATAATGGCATATGGGACTTTGTTTCATTACTTGAAAATATGAAACCCATTGCTTGCAAATAGATATTTGAAACCATAATGGATTTGAAAGGCAATATAGAGGCATGCCTTGTTGCTAAGGGCTTTACATAAAAAGAAAACATTGATTATAGACTTTCTCTTTAGCTTTATTAAAAGACTCTTTAAGGATAATAATGGCACTAACAACTCACCTTGATCTTAAGTTACATTAGATGGACATGAAGACAACGTTTCTCAGTGGTGACGTTGATGAGATGATCTACATGATGCAACCTAAAAACCTTGTTTTAGGAAATTTAAAGCAGATGTTGTGTAAGTTAAAGAAATCCATCTATGTACTCAAGTAGGTGTCTCACCAATGGTATCATAAATTTCATCAAATCATCATCTCATTTTACTTTGAGATCATTGTTGTTGATGACTATGTATACCATAAGTTTAGTGGGAGTAAGTTTGTTTTCTTGGTTTTATATGTAGATAACATGCTACTTGCCATAAATGATATGAGCCTATTATATGATATTAAGAAATTTCTATCAATGAATTTTGAAATGAAAGATCTTGGAGAAGTTTGTTTTGTATTAAGAATCTAGACACACCAAAATCATTCTTGAGGTATTCTTGAGTTATCTCAAAAGGGCTATATTGAGAAAGTGCTCATAATGGTTTTGCATGTAGAACTATAAACTAGGAGATACTAATGTTGCTAAAGGAGATAAGATCAATCTGAACTAATGCCTCAGGAATGACCTTAAAGGAAAAGAAATTGAAAAGGTCCCTTATGCTTCAACTATAGGAAATCATATGTATGCTCAGGTTTGTACTCATCGTGATATTATGTACGCTGCTAGGATACTAGGGAGATATTTGAGTAATCCAAGAATGGATCACTTGAAAGTAGCTAAATGAGTTATGAAGTATTTACAAAGATCTAAAGATTACAAACTCACATATAGGTAATCAGGTTAGTGAGAGATCATTGGTAATTCTAATTTTGATTTTAATAGGTGCTAAGACAATTGGAAATCTACATAAGGATATATCTATCTACTTGTTGGAGAAGTGGTTTCATGGATGAGTGCTAAGTAGTCATTCATATCTTCTTCTACTATAACAATAGAGTTTATAGCATGTTATGAGGCATCTAATCATAAAATAAGGCTGAGGAATTTTGTCACAAGGCTACTTGTTGTTTATGATGTTGAAAAACCATTAAAGATATATTGTGATGATAAATCAGCAGTGTTATATTAGGCACATAGACATCAAGCTTCTTATTGTGAAAGAAAGAGTTCAAAATAAACAACTATCTATAAAGCATATAGGAACAAACTCTATGGTTGCAAATCGGCTTACTAAGGGATTACTACCTAAGGTCTTTCATGGCGATGTCACTCATATGAGTATTACGTATTTTTAGGATATTTAATTTCAATGGGAGTTTGTATTTATGTTGGTTGCCTATTAGACACATTAATTGTTAGCTTGGATATGAATTATATTTTGGTTATTATTATAGTAATAAAGTTATTTTTAGCTATCAAGTATTTTTAGTTATATTATTTTTAAACTTATATAAAATTAATCTACTAAAGTATAATTTAGGACTAGTTGAAGAAAGATATGCCAGATTACATTACATGTATTTTCCATGCTATACATCCATATTTGATCCATGTCATTTGATTATGTCAATGTATGTGATCATTGATAGGGTCAATTACAACATAAGTAGTGAAACCTGCTATGATCCTATATTGATATAATTGATAGGCTAGATTGTTTGGAAATACATTCGATTATGATAGCAAAATTTATTGAGTACTTATAAGAATTATACACAATTATAAAGGTTGTACATATAGCCCGAGTGGGTGATTATTATGTTTATTTTATAAATAAATTGTATGAGCTTATATGTGTTAATATTAATAATAGTTGTGTAATAAGACTATCATATAATATAAGTCCAAATAAGGTGATCTAATAAGGTTATGGATTTTAATGCATTAAGTATAGGTCATTATTTGTAGAGACCATAAATATTATTTTCTATTTGATGATAGGTAAAATTGAAAATAATAAAAAGTTAATAGAGAATTAACTTATGGGTATATATATGGTCAAGATTCTCAAGTTATAAATGATGCTATTGTATTCTTTCTGATATCTCCATCACTAGAAAAGATAGAAAGAAGACATTTCTAAGGAGCATCTTGTAAACTTGGAAGGATGTAACATCACATCAAATAAGAGTCTCACAAGTCATGCAATCAAGTATGCTTTTGTTTATTAATTTGATATTTTGTATCCTAATTTGTTTTATGAATTATTCCTAAGTGATTTGATTATGGGAGTTACTACAAATAGATCCTAACATATTATTATTATTTATGTCTATGTGCGTCTTTGTGCATGCGTGTATGTGATGCTATTTTAAATGTGTCTAGCTAGTTGTATACTAATAGAAAAAAAGAAAAAAAGAAAAAAAGACGTAGGGGTCAACGTTCCTAGTTCTAGTAGCTCATCTCTGCGAGTAAATATCCATGTTTACACGCACGACAACACACCGAGACCATGCTATTATCCTTGCTGACTTTCTGATTCAACCATATTCAAGTGTTCTTTTCTTTTTTCCATTTCCGAACCAAGGCGAACCTCGTCATCGTCACATTTTCTTTTCTTTTCATCTTCAACTAGATCCGATGCCTTACAATCATGCAACCAGCACCTGCAGAACCAAGCACAGCTGCCACCACCTGGTTCTTTCCTTCCCTTCTTCTTTTTGAACTTGTTGACGTCACCCCCACTTCGGCGAGTGAAAACAGAGCAGTTTTTCCTTCGACAGCGTTGGAACAAAGGTGCACGCTCGCATCCATCTTGAACTCGCAAATGTCTAACTAACGTCTATCCTCTTTCTTGTACTCCTACTAACCACAAACACATCCTGTTCTAGGAACGTGAATCAGTCCGTGGCCGCTCGTCGCCGATATCGAGCGGACGCTGGAAACTGGACGATTACGAGTTGCTAACGTTCGAAACTTATCCAAGTAGGCTAATGTACTGAAATAAATCCTTCCATACCAGCTTTAATCATAAATTAATCTATTGTTTCGTTAGTCAGAAGGAGTTGACGCAAATTAGAACCGTGTCATGCATTAATTCTCTTTATGACAAAAACTTCCTAATGAAACATAACATAAAATATTGCTGGACTAAGAACTAGTCATGTTAATACTTAGCGTTTGAAAATTTAAAACTTTTTTGCAGGTATGAGCACATCATAAATCCTTGAGAACTATATTTTGGCCGTAAGTAGCATTATTGGGAGCAACAAATAGGTAAGTGTGTATGTATAATGAAACTTAGATGAGGCTTAGTTAAAGTAGTGGGCGAATATGTGCTTGAAAGAGTAGTAGAATTCTATAGATGATTGGAAATCCTATAAAGGTCGCATGAAAATGTTCGATGGTCTGACATAATCAAAGAGTGTAGCTTGGAGATATGCCTGACATTGGTGCTAGACGGTATATATACATAAATTTGATGTGTGAAATAGGAAATAGTGTAGAAATTTCTTGTTCCGAAGTAAGAAATGCAATGCTAATTTCATCCCTCTAGTTGACATTTAATGAAAGATTTATAAATAAAAAAGTAGCATTATAGAATGATAGAAATTAAATGGATTAAAATTCTAGGAACTTAGAAGAATTAAAAATGTCTTGAGCTTTCCTAGGTACTCCACCAACACACGAGTCCCCATTTCTTCAACACCAACTCATTATAAAATTTAGCCTAGCGACAATTCCAAAATTTTAAGATAACCTAATTTCTATTAAAAACCAAAATGGGGTAAGATTGGGAAATTTAGGGGACTTGGGAGAACTTTTGAAATCAGCTGTGTTGCGTATATTTTATAGATCCTTATCATAATTTATTATCTATCTTTAGGTCAAAATGGAAAATAGTGTGGAGTTTCCCAATGATTTAGTTGCACTATAATTTAAAATAAATTAATTGGATTGCATGTAGGGTGTTAGGTTTTGCATGTGCTTGTTAATGTTTGAAACGTCGTGCCAAGCCACTTTAGATTATTGGAGTAACTATTTGCTGTTGCATTTAGTAGTTACAAGGCTTGCTTTATGTTTGCCATATTTGTTGAACGCCTTGAAAAATACCATTAAACTATTGAAACCTAATTAAGATGAGATATGCATTTCATGATTGTATTATATTAGTCATCATTGTCCCACGATAGTTTAGATGGATGACCTAAGTTGGGGTCCTGCTTTATTACTTGCAAACTAATTGGATAAAAGCATTTGATAGAGTTCGACCTCTCCCTACCGTATAGGGCCTATGTACATCTAAAGATGTAGTAGTCGAGGAAAGCACTTTATTTCGTTCTCTTAGGGTATATTAGCTAGGGGATCCTTCTCTTGTGGCATATGATTTTTGAGTAGTCAAGGATGTCATGCCAAGAGAGAACCTTTGTAACATTGGGCGGCCTAGAAATTGATGATGCTATAGCATCCTGAACGTTGGTATCAAAGGGTGTAATTCCATCCTATATACAATTTTTGATTGACCATATATTTTGTTGCATTAAGATAACTTGATAACTTGCTTGGTTTATTTTAAGGTGATTATGAATAGATATCTCACTAAAATGGATGTAACTTATACCCCTATAGCATTTCTATTTTTCATGGTTTTTACTGAATATTACCTAGTAGATTTATGTCGATGGTGAGTATTTGTGATTACCAGCCATGATAGGGATATGAGAGACTGGAACAGTATGAAAATATATCTATATTTTGAGATCTCTTAGAGAGTTTCTATGCTATGCTATGCTAGTACTCTATTGGCACTAAATTTAGACTCTTAGTTTATATTGTCTTATATCTCATTGTAATATTTAATTATTATTACTTGCACTTACTTCTTGGTGATATCTAGAATTGTACAACTCCTTAGAGTAACTTGTGGTAAAAGCTGTTTTGTGCACTATATTGAAGTTCTAAGATGACCATGAAGTCATTCTTGAGCTTTTGCATAGTCTATGATGGGCTATTATGATAAGGGCACTCCTTAGGGTGTAACAATTTTAAGTGGTATTAAAGTGTTAAGTGCCTAAAATTAACTTATTTCTAGAACCTAGGATCTAGTTTAACTATCCCAATATAAGTACTGGAGTGGGTATAGCTGGGTAACACTTTTATTTTACTTGATACTTAAAAAGTTTACTTAAACAAACAACTAAGATGCCCTTTCTTTTTCTTTTGTACTTTGATCTAGAGATGAGAGAGATCCTTTGGAGGACTTTTTCTATGTTTAAAGGCAAGACATTATGGTCTTATAAACACCGGTTATGAGTTTTATGTGAGGACTTAGCTCTCTTAGGATGTGCTAGATCACTAGACAAGATACTTGATCACTGGATGTGGTGTGGAGCTTATTGTTAAGAGAGATTAGGTAGGCTTTCCTATTTACACCAACACATATTGAAATGGTCTAACAACTAAAGGGGTTTGCGATTAGTTGTTTTTGGGTTTGGGAGACTAAGGATGTTATCTTTGTGGTTAGACCCCTGTTATGCCCAACTCCCCCTAATTTTGCGAATGAATTACTATTACTTAACCGAGATCTTTGACTTATGCCCGAGATAGACAAGATGACCATTGGAATTTGCAGTGGGAGACTATTACCCCCTCTGACTTAAAGTAATAGTGGATGATATACAAGTGGATAAGAGGCTTGCTGATTTTAGAGATGAGAGGGCATTCCTTTTTTGAATTTACTAAGGCTCCACAAGTACAAGTTATAGGAGAGCCAATCGAGGACTAAATAAAGTTGAGACTGGACACTTATGTACTCAGCATTAGCAAGGTACTAGCTATTGAGTTGTATATTCTAGTTCTTCCTAGCATCTTGAGATTGCCACCAACATGAGCACTTGTACCACCACCACCAATAGGACCATCTACAATAGTGAGTGATGCCATGATGGTTGCTATAGCTTATTAACATCAATAGATAAAGTTAGCTAAACTTCTGGGACTATTTACTATTAAAGCTAGCTTAGGACTTCATTGTAATAGATATGGTAGGAGATGATGAGATGATTGACCCTTCTAATGAGGATAGGAGATGATAGGGACTAGATCAAGATCACAATATTTACTAAGGTATACCAAAGGCGCACACATAGGATAGAAGAGTAGGAAATTCATTAGTGGGGTCATGTATTCAAATAGTGTAGGACGTGTAGGAGGATGTGTAGTTATAACTAGCAATAGTGGGAATATAATTAAGAGAAAATGGTGACATTGTAACTAATTTAACCAATCTATTATACTACTTAAAGTGGAAATAAGAAATGAGAAGAGCATATCAGATTTTCAAATAAAATCCCTTATCCCACAAGATCATTGGGTTCTCTCCAACAAGCCTAAATCCAAAAGCTAACCATAGGAAAGTTAGGTCGAAAAACACCTAAACAAAAGTCTAAAACCCCAACAGATTCAATTCATCCTAGGACTCGATCCTAAATGCATTCCACTAACATTGTAAACCTAAAAAAAAAAATCAATTCAAGAATTAGTATGAAGGAAAATCTCAACAGATATGTTAGAAAATGAATACGAAAACCTAGCTATAAAATTGGATACACCTTGCGATACGCAAACCAATTAGTGCATCCAAACCCAAAGAATTCGAAACCTAACCAAACCCTAACGATAAAACATTGCCTTAAGAAAACCAAAATCAAATTTGGATGCTCAAAAAGCCAAAATTCAATTCCCACAATCTCATAACCCTTCGTCGATGTTAGGATTTCCTTCAGAATTGAGAAAAACCAACACTAAGCTCGGAAAAACCTAAGATTCGATTAGAAAAAGACCAAAAATTAAATAATGAAAAACTACCTTATAATTAGTATAAAAAGGCCTAAAATTTTAATTGAATCCGTCTCTACTAAAAAAATAAATTGGGTATAACAAAAGTTAGGAAAATAAGACCCTAAACCATCCTTGCAAGTCGTGTGAAAGGAAAGGAAAATAAGGCACCAATTAACCACCAAATGACCTGATCTTAAGCCCAAATTTAATCTAGAAACTTCCCTATATAAGCCTTATTTAAAGCCCATTTAATGACAAGAAAATTTTCCAAGCATAAAAACTCTCAAACAAGCCTTCCAAATTTGAATTAAACAACTACTCTACACTACCACTTCTAACCCCTTTTTCTAAGCTATCCATTCCTAATTTCATTCCCACTCATTCTCCACGTGTAGCACATTTTTTTTGAAGAATTAACGTAAGAAAAACTCTCCAAAAACTCCCACACACTCCAAAATGGGATCCAAAAGAGGACTCCTAAACCGCAACTTGTTTCCCCTACTGTACACTCCCAAACTTCATCCATTGATTAAGCTCCAAACAACACTGAATAAAGCTAAATTTCTGATATCATCTACACCAATTAAGGGGCCGTTTGAGGAGCTAAAGATTCAAGGAAGATCAAAACCTAAGGCCACCCTACGAGGTAGTAGAAATAGGAATATCTAGGTACTCTAATAGGCTATAACATGTAAGACCTTCATACCTTCTTGTTGATATTTTTTTTTTCTTGTAATATTCTAATTCCATATATTAGAATAGTATTATTTTTCTTTGATTTTGTAACTTCACATGTATATTTAGATTATATTTAGCTTATAAAATAAGTTGGAAATGCAAACCAAAAATAGGATGTAAAATCGTAAGGATCTCTCTTAAAATATGACATGTATGAGTGGAGTTTTAGAAAAATGTATTAAAATAAAAAATTGGAAATTTATGGAGCTTTTAGATGCTTAAGTTAGATTCCTTAATGAGGGTATTTTTTATGTACTCTATGCTCTTAATTAAAGAGAAAATTGGGATGACAAAAGGAACCTTTTGTAGTAAGAAATTGGAAGAAATGGCAAGATTAGTCCAAAGGCTTTCAAACCGTGGCTAGACCTAGTTAAATTTAGACATTTCTAAATTTCTAGAACCTAAGAAAGCTAAAATATCATTAGGAAAATTATGGGAATAAAAATCTTAAAGAAAAACACAAAACTAACATAATTAGGAAGGAAAAACTTCAAATCCGAAGCCTTGAAAAGCCCCATGAAACACTTAGGCTAAATTCTAAAATTTCCAAGAAAGGAATATAAAACTAACACACCATTCAGAAGTCCCAAACATATTCCGAGTATTTAAAATTAATTCCCATGGATTAATTAGATCAAATTAGGTAAAACAGAACTATAAACCAAACATAAACCTGGTGCACCCAATATGTTCGAGCACTAGTGCAATCTTATAAAGCTTAAATAACAAAAATGACTTTGGAAATATAAAGAACATTAAAAAAATTTCAAAAAAACTACAAATATGTGAAAAAAGGGACTTAAAAAAAAATTATAAAGAAAATACTAAAATCGAGAAAACTGCCAAAACTAGCAAAACTAGTATATATTGGTTTTGACACAAACTCTTAAAGATATATTGTCTTATCAGGTGACACATCATTTGAGGTTGACTTGCCACCTGATTATTATGATTAAAGACCATATGGCCAGGTGAGTGAAAATCCAATAATTACTATTCCTTACTTGTGTTTGTAGTTATAGCACCCATATGTTTATAAATATCTAATATATGAATTGGATTTCTTGAGATTCTTGTACATCTTAGCACTTCCTGGGTGTATTATATACCCTGAGTAATGAGCTTCCTTCATAATCTTCTTCTTTAATTATGTGTTATTTAGAACATACCATCTATTACCATACTTGACTACTCCTTTGGTGTTTAACACAAATTCCATGGCTTTCCCCCTATTCTACTTTGTTCCTTATCTTTTGAATTTCAAGATCTTCCATTTGTGCAATTTTAATTTGATCTAGAAGATTGGGTTAGATACTAAGTGTGGCCAACCTATTTCCCACTTGTGTCACCACTTCCAATTTCAACTTATCTATATCTTCTAATATCTTCCTCTAAGATGTGATTAATCCTGCATTATTTATGTGTTTCTCCCTGCTTAAAGCATCTGCAACCACATTTGCATTCCTAAGGTGATAATGAATCTCTACATTGTAATCATTCATTAGTTCTAACCACCTCCTTTGTCTCATATTCAATTCCTTTTGAGTAAACAGATACTTCAAACTTTTATGATCTGTGAATATTTTACACTTCTCCCCATAAAGATAATGCCTCCACAATTTCAGTTCTAAGGTCACAGCAGTTAATTCTAGGTCATAGGTGGGGTAATTCTTCTCATATTGTTTCAACTGGCAAGAGGCATATGCGATGACTCCCATTTTGCATAAGCACACACCCCAAACCTTGATTTGATGCATCACTAAATACTTCAAATTCTTCTCCTATCTTTGGTAGAGCCAACACTAGAGCTATCAGTAATTTATTTTTCAATGTTGTGAAGCTACTCTCACATTCCTCACTCCATACAAACTTAGCCTTGTTCTTTGTCAATTGAGTCAAGGGAGTAGCTAATAGGGAGAATCCTTCTACAAAGCGTCTATAGTACCTAGCTAATCCAAAAAAACTCCTTACTTCTGTTACAGTTCTTGGTCTTGGCCAATCACTTATTGCCTTCACCTTCTCAAGGTCTACCGATATTCCATTCTTATTCACTTATGTCCTAAGAAGGATACCCGTTCCAACCAAAATTCGCACTTACTGAGTTTTGCATAAAGCTTTTCTTCCCTAAGTTTTTCTAATACAATTTTGAGATGTGCTTCATGTTCTTCTCTACTTTTGAAATAGATGAGGATATCATCTATAAAAACCACTACAAACTGGTCTAACCAGAATCTGAGCACTTTGTTCATGAGGTCCATGAAGGTTGTTGGAGAATTTGTCAAATCAAAAGGCACCACCTGAAACTCGTAATGCCCATATCAAGTCCCGAAAGCAGTTTTCTATTTATCTTCCTCCTTAATTCATAATTGATGGTACCCTGATCTCAAGTCAATTTTGGAGAAGACTTGAGCTCCTTATAATTGATCAAATAGATCATCAATCTTAGGGAGAGGGTATTTGTTCTTGATTGTGACTTAGTTTAGCTCCCTATAATCTATAAACAACCTCATACTCCCATCCTTCTTCTTGACAAAAAGTACTAAAGCACCCCATGGTGAGACACTTGGTCTAATAAACCTACTATCTTGAAGCTCTTGAAGTTAAGTCTTTAGTTCGGATAGTTCAGTAGGTACCATTTTGTATGGTGCTTTAGATATGGGTGCCATTCCTAATACAAGGTCAATACAGAACTCTATCTCTCTGAATGGTGGTAAACCTGGTAAATTCTCAGGAAAAACATTTGTATACTCATTCACTACTTACACAGTTCTCAATTTCTTAATCGGTCCTATCTCTACTGATAAGGCTGGCAATCTTCCTTTATTCTATAACTCATATATTGGAAGAGTCGCAGGCCTCTATGGAACTAACTTGCATACAATTTCCTCCTCATTAGGAAAATCAAACTTAACCACTAGATTGTGACAATCTATAGTGGAATTATACTTATACAACCAATTTACCCTTAAAATTAGATTAAACTCTATTGTCTCTAATACAAACAATTTAGTTGGCATTTTCTTGTCACATATTACAATTTCAACATCTTTACACATTTGATTTAATTTCCCCCCTACTATAAATGGATTATTTACAATCATAGCAGTCTCTAATACAGTAAGTTTTAATTCACATACATTCATAAACACAGGTGATATGCAGGAATGGGTTTCACCCATGTCAAATAATACATAGGCAGTACTCGAGTTTATGAGTAGTGTACCTACAATGGTATCTTGATCATGGGAATCCTATTGCTATTGCTGATGTTGTAATGCAAACACCCTACCAAGTGCCCTTTTGTCTTGGCCCCATGTTCTGATTTTTGCCTAGTGGTCCTCTAGGTGCAAGTCTTATACGTTGTTAGACTTATAGGAGTGTAGTTTCCTGAGTGTATTGAGCACCAAACTCGAATGATCTATGCCCTCTCTATTTCCATGTAAAGTAGAAGGGGCATGCCCCTTCTAGCCAACTACACTGTTGAAGATCATGAGGTCCTAAACATCTAGGACATCTTACACCTTGACCTGCCTATGGTAGGGGAGGCAATGCTAGGGGTGTAAGCCTAGTTTGAAGAGGTCTAGACACATAAGTCATAGGTTTGGCTAGATATAATACTAGCCTCTTCCCTTTATCTACATAAGCTATGTTAGAAATAGGCTTTTTTTCCCCAAAACTAATCCTAATTTACAGGATAGTTCTTCCTCTATTCTCTTTTTACTATGCTCCAAGTATTTGGTTTTGTCAAATACTCCTGCATAAGTAGTCAATTGAAAAGCCCCCACTTCATGTTATTGGGTAAGCTCTAGTCCCCTCAAGAATCTTCTAGCTTGGGAGGCATCATCTCCTCTCATCACTTATGGCAAGAATATTCTTAAGCGATTCAAGTCTACTATGCCTTTATAGATCTACTATCCTGTTAACAGTTATAATAATCCACCTACATTTTGTCCCTGATGCTACTAGGGAAATACTTTTCATAAAAGAGTTCCTTAAACCTCTGCCATTGGTTAGGGGCTCCAACTAATCTGGACATACTGGTCCACCAATCTACAGCTGCTCCCTTCAACATATAAGCAGCATATCTCACTTTTCTATCTTCCAGGACCATGAAGGCTTCAAAGGTTCTTTTAGTCTCAGTGATCTAATGTTCAGCCTCTATTAGATCATCAACCTTTGGGTGGAACTCCTTAGCTAATCTTACAAATTTGTCTAGCCCAAAAGGTTCCTCTACAAGCCTGACAAGTCTCACGCCCTATTGTTGTTGCTGTGCCAACATTCCCACTAGAGCATTTACAGTCTCTAGTAGCTGAGCAATTGTAACATTAGTCTGCTCTGGGGTTTCTTACTGAGGTGGTCTTTGAGGGTTCCTATCCTCTAGGGCATCCCTACCCTATTTAGCAATACATGAACCCCGCATGATATTTCTTCTCGAAGGCATTATGTGTAAATTGAGACAATATAATGATTCTAGAGTTAGAATTTATAAGGGGAGTTAATGATAGTATACATATATGTGTACTCAAAACTCAATCATACACATATACGTCATTAAACAGGGATATTCAATAGAATACTATTGCATGAAGTATTTAGATTAATATAGCATAGTAGTTATCCCCTAATTTACCTACTCTCTTCATTCTTATGGATCTATAGATCATTTACTTGCTCTTCTAATGATTATAACTTACCTTCTATTGATTGAATCCTATACCTTTTTTACCATTACTTGACTCTAGGAGTCATTAACTTAATCCTTGTTTGATCACATCTTAATTTCTAAAGATCATCAAAACCTAATGCTCCGATACTACTTACTTATATTCTTTTAATCAAAACCTAAGCTTTTAGGGATCATCAACCTAAGCTTTGAAACCACTTAAGCTGTAACACCCCAAAACCTGGAGCATCACAACCTACCACGCGTCACTACTACCAAGCGACATGCTAAGGCTCTAAAACTCCATCATACATCAAAACCTGCTCATATACATTATACATCATACTACTATAACTATAATCAAATGAATGACTCATAGATGAGCATTCCAAATTTCATTCTTTAACAACAACAAAATCTCAAGCTATAATTTATCTCCATAACTTCAATTTAATAATAAAACATCCATTTACAAATATTCATAATTCCTATCACTCTTCCTCTATATAATAATAGTGTTCTCTTCCCATCTCATCCATGTAACGTCCTACCAAGTTTTTGTTCTCATCATACTCTAGTTGTTCATCATTTTCACCTATAGCTAAAAAAAATATAGGAAGAGGGGTGAGCCTAAGCTCAGTACGTGAGTACCACACCCACATGCGCATGACACACCACATTAATATCACATGCATATATGCAACATTTATCCATAACACATTTACAATTCAGCTCACACATCAACACCAAAATGAATTATAACACAAGGGTACTCAAGACCCCGATACACACAAGTTTTTTCCTAATGGGAACTGCCACCATGTGCCCTATCTAACCCTAATCTACCTCAGATCGTTTTGATACATGACTCTACTAGCGACAATGAGACATATCGATCATCAAGATGCCTCTTAGGGATCTGCCACTACAAGCCCTTAAGTCAAACCAAACACAAGCAACATATCTCATTCAACTAATAACACTATATTACTTCATGATACCACTTAATTCACATTACATCTTAGCATTTCATTATTTCACATACAACTCATTAGATAGCTTCCTAACAATCACATACAACAAACAAAGTAAACACATACCTAGAATCCTAACCTTATACACTTCTTATCCCAAACTTAAGCTAAGTCGATATCTGTATGATCATCAACACCTCACTCTTAGTACTAATCCAATTATGGTATATTTCTCCTAATTCCTCTTAATCCATAGGTTATCTATGATTATACTAATTACCTCGGTTATGTGGAACTTGGTTAATTAAGAAGATAATTTGATATATATTGATAATGTTCATCACTTAACATGGCTATGTTGGAGGTCGTGTTACCCAACACGGGCTAGTACACAACTATGTTAAAGGTCATGTATCTCTTAGTGAGATTTGGCTTCAATACGGTTATAACACGACCATATTGGGTGGTCGTGTTTCTCTTAATTCAACACGGTCGAAACACGATCATGTTGGAAGGTCATGTTATTCTTGATTCAACACGATCAAAACACGATCGTGTTGGAAGACTGTGTATCTCTCGGTACATCTTAGTAATTCAACACGGTCGAAATACAACCATGTTGGAGACTGTGTATCTCTCGATATACTTTTAGATTCAATACAGTTGTAACATGATCGTGTTAGGAGGTCGTATATCTCTCAGCCAAACCCATGAACCCTAAATTTTTCTACACTAATTCATCTAATCTTCTCATTTTCTAATTCTAATCTTAAGTAACTCCAAAAATATGAATTAGAACCTCTTACTTGATTCAAATCCAGCTTAAAACTCCAAATCTAATCTCTCCCACGCTCGTTCAATCTGGCTTTAGACTCAATTCCTATTTATAACCTTGTTAAATCCATGATCTCTAAATCCCATTGTGATATGCTCAAAATCCACTTGGAAGCACAATCAAATGACTTAAGAAAACAAGTCTCAAGTCAATCACAAA
Source organism: Laguncularia racemosa (assembly GCA_037954665.1). Classification (NCBI taxonomy): domain Eukaryota; kingdom Viridiplantae; phylum Streptophyta; class Magnoliopsida; order Myrtales; family Combretaceae; genus Laguncularia; species Laguncularia racemosa. The sequence goes on along the minus strand of JBBMOL010000003.1, from coordinate 3,513,010 downwards.
CCGGTCCACTAGTGAGACAATCTACGTGAACATCTTGTAGATTTTGATGGAAAATGTTGATCAAATGATGTAATTATAATCTCTATTTGTAACATTCACCAAGTAACCACAATAAGGATTGAAAATCACGTGGAAATTAGATCAAAGAAAGCAATAAAACCATGAAATCCACTTCCCCCTTTCAATCACAAATTCTCGCCACAAGCTAAAATGATATATATAATTCAATTGCTCAATGAACAATCAATCTTAAAAGATGATTATTCACAAAAAACAAACACAAATATGTCCAAGAAAGATCTAAATCTACCCTAGATATGACTCACTAGAAAAGAAATAAACATACAATAAAGATGGAATGGATATGACTCATAATTCCCCTTCGTCGCACTCGCCACAATTCCAATTCTTGGGTTGAAATTGATAAGAGTTTTGAACTAAGGAAAGAACCCTAATTCCACACGTGAAAGTGTCTCTCAATTCTGCAAAATATGGCCTCCCAAACCCTCTCTTAAGCAAGTATTTATACTTGTTACTCCTAGGGTTAAAAAGTGCTCAAAATTACAAGTTTGCCACTTTTAAGGTGGCTAACCCTAAATGAAAATTACAAAGAAATAAAAGTGTCCCAAAACCAAAATACAACCAAAATAGTTCAATAAACAATTACAAGATACAAAATAACATAAGTCTTCATGATCCAATGCCTCGGAATAGAAAGACAATCGCAGCGGATCTTTGGTTGTCATCTTGAAAAATGTTCTGTGTCTAACGGGAGTTGTAGGACATATTGGCATCTCATGGAGAATTATATTTGTACCTATAAGATTATTCTCAAATTTTATTAGAAATAAAGACATAAGGTAAAATATGAGCAATTTGGATCATCATCCAAATTGGGTTCTGAATAGGTTGACAGTGTCAGAAATTTTCCCATCATCTCCTCGGGCTTTTGAAAGATTTGCCCTCAAATCTAGAAGATCAGTTGTGGAACTGAACCCTAGTATCTTTGTTGTCCTGCTCTTCTGGCTAACAATGGTAGTAGATGGATTCCTGATCCGTTTTTGAAAACCTTAGACCTCAGATGGAGTCATCGGTAATAGAACTATGTGTGACTCGCCCATGCTGAACATGTAGGTATTTTCAAACCCATCATGTATCACCCATCGATCATACAACCAAGGCCGACCCAACAGTAAATGGAATGCATGCATAGGAACTATATCACAAAGGATCTCATCATGATAGTTCTGCCCGACACTCACAAGAACCTTTGCCCTAAGGGTAACATGCATACTACCTCTATTATCCAGCCAATGCAAGTGATAAAGACTAGGATGTGGTATAGTAGACAACTGTAATTTGTCTACCAGTGTAGCAGATATAACATTCGTGCAACTGCCACTATCGATGATGAGTACACAAAGGTTACCTCTGATTTTACAAGAGGTATGAAATATATTCTCCCTCTGGATATCACTGGTATCGGGAGATATAGATAAAACCCTACGTAACACATTAAGGGGTAGATATTTCCCTCATGTATGCTCCTCAGGCGCGTTTGCATTCTGATCATCATAATATTCCTACAGTGCTGTTGGTAGATCTGTAGGTTCAATCTGATCATGATCATCCTCTGTATCCTCTTCAGTGTCTTCCATAACAGTCATCACCCTCTTATTTGGACACTGTGTAGCCATATGCCCAAATCCCATGCATTTAAAGCATTTTATCTGGCGCGCTTTCCCACTAGTAGATCCGAGAACAGTCTACCTCATTTCTGGGGCCATGACCTCTTCACCCTTCCCAGTGGGTAAATTTTCTCTTACAATGGTTGGGGTAATAGTGTCCACTGCCTTTACTCCCTCACCTACCACCTTTGTTCCCCCTGATCGACTGTCGGCTGATATGGGTCTATTAATAGTACTGGGCCTACTGCTTGGAGCCCTAAAGAAGTTGGACCTCCTCTGTCTCTCTACTTTTAAGGCCAACTGAATAGTCTCATCAAGTGTAGTATAGCACTGCAGTTCAACAATACACGCTATTTCATATTTTAGACCTGAGATAAATCATGCTATAGTTTGTTCTGGAGGTTCAATAGACCTACACCTAATCATAAGGGTCTCAAATTCCTACACATAATCGTCTACTGTTTTGCCCCCTTGCCTTAATGTTTGCAGTCGCATAAATAGCTCCTGTTTGTAGTGCTCAGGAATGAACCTTTTCCTTAACAATCTCTTCAAGTCCCTTTAGGTCTGAACCTCAGCTTCTCCATCCGGACCCTGGTACTGTCATCGATCTCATAACATTCGAAAAGACCTTTGACCTTGTCCTCCCAGTCTAAGTATTCATTTGCTGATCCCTTGCCATCATAGGATGGCATCTGTAGTTTCACATACTCCAAACCCTGAGGTGGCTTGAAATCCCTATTTTGATTTAGGTTTACCCCAAAATTGTCATCCCTTTCTTCCCTGTTTGGAAGATGCTCCTCACCCATCCTTCTATTTAAATTCCCATCTCCCACTACTCTGTTTCGATGAGGGTTTTGTGGAGCTACTCGAGGTGGTGCCGGTTGGTTTACCACTGGTGGTTGTGGTAATGTCATTCTATCAACTCTAGTTGCCAGTGTAGCAACTATAGTAGTGAGATCCTGGAGTTGTTTTTCCAAAGTTCTCCTACCTGCCACATTACGACCCTGACCTCCACCAACCTGGCTATTGGCGTCTTCACCCATTCCCCCATTCACACTATCATTTGACATAGTTGTAGACTCTCGTATGTTGATCCTCAAAACAATTTGATTCAAGGGTACACACTCCACTACTACACTTTCCTTAACTCCACACAATAGCAAATACAAAAGACAAATAAACAAACCCACTTAACATTACAATTATATTATTGCAACTCACGTGTAATACTCTTCTCCACAACACGTCACAACAACATGGTGCAACAAATTTAATTTCCAAAAGTCACTCTACGGCAACACACAAGTAACAACAACAATGATGATGAGTTACTTCCATGGCAACAACAAGATGGATAATAATTACAAGTAGACTTCCACTTCCACGACAAATAATGATAATAAAGGACTAATATGTGAATTTCCACAAATAAATTCCAAATTCCACAATAGGCAGCAACTTTCAATTTGAAATTCAAACAACTTCATTTATTGCAAGCCTTCCTCAATTGGTAAATAATGAATTCAAATTCAAATAGCAATCATTAACTCCCACAAATTAATTGCATATTTTTTAATTCAAATAATTCCTTACTAATCAAAACTCAATGCAATCTGCAAATTGTACTCTAGCAATTCAGAATTACACAATGGAAATCAAAACAACAAACAACACATCCTCCTTTACGCCACAACAAGTCACGGCAAGGATTTTGGTAAGTTTTGCAAGTTCCAAAAATTGTTGAATTAAACAACACTTTATACTTTTGCCCTTCCACGAAAATTAGTGATCATAAAACGATGCAACAACCATCCCAATCCAGCTCCAACAAACAGCAAAATAAACTCCAAGTCAAGGTAATTTCACAAGCTCAAAACCATAACAATCAACACAATTGCGGTTTTCACTAAATCAACCCTAATGGATGATTAACTCCACGAAATCAAATGAAACCAATTCCCTTCTCTCAACATGTGCTTTGATACCAAAAAGATGACGTGCTCAAAATCCACTTGGAAGCACAATCAAATGACTTAAGAAAACAAGTCCCAAGTCAATCACAAACCGGTCCACTAGTGAGACAATCCACGTGAACACCTTGTAGATTTTGATGGAAAATGTTGATCAAATGATGTAATTATAATCTCTATTTGTAACATTCTCCAAGTAACCACAATAAGGATTGAAAATCACGTGGAAATCAGATCAAAGAAAGCAATAAAACCATGAAATCCACTTCCTCCTTTCAATCACAAATTCTCGCCACAAGCTAAAATGATATATATAATTCAAGTGCTCAATGAACAATCAATCTTAAAAGATGATTATTCACAAAAAAAAAAAAACACAAATATGTCCAAGAAAGATCCAAATCTACCCTAGATATGACTCACTAGAGAAGAAATGTACATACAACAAAGATGGAATCGATATGACTCACAATTCCCCTTCGTCGCACTCGCCACAATTCCAATTCTTGGGTTGAAATTGATAAGAGTTTTGAACTAAGGAAAGAACCCTAATTCCACACGTGAAAGTGTCTCTCAATTTTGCAAAATATGACCTCCAAACCCTCTCTTAAGGAAGTATTTATACTTCCAACTCCTAGGGTTAAAAAGTGCTCAAAATTACAAGTTTGCTACTTTTAAGGTGGCTAACCCTAAATGAAAATTACAAAGAAATAAAAGTGTCCCAAAACCAAAATACAACCAAAATAGTTCAACAAACAATTACAAGATACAAAATAACATAAGTCTTCATGATCCAATGCTTTGGAATAGAAAGACAATCGCAGCGGATCTTTGATTGTCATCCTGAAAAAATGTTCTGTGTCCAATGGGAGTTGTAGGACATATTGGCATCCCATGGAGAATTATATTTGTACCTGTAAGATTATTCTCAAATTTTATTAGAAATAAAGGCATAAGGTAAAATACGAGCAATTTGGATCATCATCCAAATTGGGTTCTGAATAGGTTGACAGTGTCAGAAATTTTCCCATGACATTGTTAGAATAGATCTTAGTTATAAAATAGAAAGCATTACCTTTTTCTAGGCCGCGCTACCTCTTCGGATTGCTTTAGGTTTTCTTGAAGAGGCTCTCTCTCCCTTTCTCTCTTTAAGATTCCCTAAGTTGTTGTAACTTGTTAACTGTCGAAAAGGGATAAACCCTAAGTTAGTTCACTTTTATAATCCGGCTAAGAAAAGATGCTTTTACCCTTTGTCCCACATGTTCGATTACAACATTGCCCTCTCTCTTATACTATTTATTTATTTGTTTATTTAATAATTACTATTATTTAAATTTGTATATAAATTATTTAGAACCATGTATTACACAAAGTCATGCACATGGTCGAAGGGGGGAGTGATGATAGAGACTAGATTAAGATCACGCCATTTATTAAGGTCTACCAGAGGCATACATGTAGGACAAAAGAGTAGGAAATTCATTAGTGGGGTTATGTATTCAAATAGTGTAGTATGTATAGGAGGACGTGCAGTTATAGCTTGTAGTAGTGGGACTAAAATTAGAAGAAAATGGTGGACATTGTAACTAATCTAACTAATCTATTGTACTACTTAAAGTGGAAACAAGGAATGAGAAGAGCAAACTAAATTTTCAAATAATATCCTCTATCCCTCAAAATCATTAGGTTCTCTCCAACAACCCTAAGTCCAAAAGTTAACTATAGGAAGTTAGGTCAGAAAATGCCCAAACAAAAGTCTAAGCCCCCAACTTATTCAATTCGTCCTAAGACTCAATCTCAAAAGCATTCCAATAACAGGAGACTAAATCAATGGATACAAATTTAGATGATAGTGATCATGTTGGATTATTAGTTGAAGGTTCTAGTGTTAGGTTTAGCTACCTTAAGTGGGATCCTATGGACCATGGTTTGAGCAAGTATAGGATAGATAGGTTCTTTAACAAAGGATCTAAAGTTAGGCTACCTCATTGAGATACTACATGACAACTAAGTAGGGGACCTGTTGTGGGGGGTGAAGGGATGATTGATAAACCATAAGTTATTTTTATATATAGTTGCTTGATGATGATATATACATATATATATATATATATATATATATATATATATATATATATATATATTGGTGATCATAGATGATCAAGATGCATCTTTTTATGATCGTAGATAATCAAACATGTATAAGATATCTTGTTTTAAACTTTAATTTTTTGCTTACTCGAAAGTCTATTGCTGATTGATTATAACATGTTGTATAGTTGGGATAGGACTGATATGATATGCTAATTATTAATGTAAAGGCAAGTTAACTACTAATGTAACTTTTGAAAAGTTAATTAATGATATATATATATATATATTCAAAGAACTAATAGTTTATTGTTTTATATATGTGTAACTTATTCTATAATAACATAAACTACATTGTTTAACATGAATTATTTTTGTAGTACACCTAAACATTATAGGGGTAGACTTTGTGTTTTCCTTAATGAAATTCTAAAGGTTCACTCTCCTATTGATCTTGAGCTAAACCCTTTACCACCATAGCTACCATGAGATAGGAATGACAAAGTCCTAAAAGCCATACAAAGATAAAATGAATTGTTAAGAAATTTTCTAGAGGGACTACAATTGCCACAACCTACCCCAATGCCCCTAGAATCCCTAAAGATAGTAGAAGAGGTACCACCACCTCTACCATTAGAAATGTCTATGGTTGCAGTCTACTAGCTAAGCTTATGTAGTGTAATAGCTATTTCAAAGGAAATTTGTAATGACTTGAAAATAATATATTTATATAATATTTATTAAAATATAATGACAAAGATAAATGTAACTTTTATAAACACAAGGGGGGTAATTTGGTCTTTTTATGAACTGAATATATATACCCCAATTTGACCTAGAGACCTCTCTTCACTATTGCACAGTAGTAGATAAAAGAAACGTTGTTTGGAATTCAAAGGTGACCTAATGAACAACCAAAAGGACCAAACTCATTTCCTTTAGGTAAGGGGCTTCAATAATCAAGTTTTTTTGTTAATGATGGAATCATGAATTAAGTAAATTATTATGTTATGATTGATAGAATTCAAAACGAGTGAAGCAAGAGGAACACTAAAGTAAGCAATTAAAGGTTTAAATCATGGAATTAGATAAGTAAGTATACTAATCCACATAATAGATTAGAATTAGAAAAAATTTAGGTTCTAATTAGGCTTAGGATCATAAAAATTAGGTTAAGGAAAGAACTAAAGAAGAAGAAAAGCAATTAGTGAAGAACAACATAATACACAATCAGGTATACACCTATATACCTACCCATATAAAAAAATGCATTGTGTATAGAAAAGTACACGAATAAAGGACAAACTCGTGTACTTGGGTATGTTGAAATACAAAAATTCATAAAAAGGTACACAGTCAACTACAAGACTGTGTACCTAGGTGTACTAAAATGCTAAAATATACAAAAAGGTACATGGCCACTCTATATGATTATATATCAAACCGTGTCAAAGTACACTACCTGAAGCACATCCATGTATTTAGAGACATTTTTGTTACTTGACTTAGTTTCTATCTAGATGAATTTACATGCAACCTAAACACTTACAATAACCTTAGAAATTCCAGTAGAATAAGAGAAGTAAATCGATAATAGTTAAGTGAATAGAATTAAGTAACATAGAATATTCCAAATTAGTACTAAGAGCGAATTACTAGTGTTTTGACATATTATAACCTAATTGTTAGTTTAGGATAAGATGAACTTAAGTCTATGTTTCCAAATATGTTAACTTAGCTGTTTCTTGTGATTATTAGGTTAGAGTGAAACTGTAATAAGGTATAATGGAGTTGATTAAGTTGCTTGTTGTTTATGCTTAGCTCGACATAAGGGCTCGTAGTGGTAGATCCCTAAAGGGCACCCCGATGATTATTGTGTGACGTTGTCTCTAGTGGAGTCATACCTAGAAATGATCTGGGTTGTTTTAAGGACTCATGGGTATTGGGGCTCATAGTGGTAGTCCCAATACTATGTTATGTATTAAGTTTAGATATATGGTTTGACAAGGTAATGAGTACCCCCATTGTTGTTTTATGAACTAAATGAAATAATAATAACCTGTTGTATGACGTTTGATGTTTACATTAATGCATGTGATTTAATTCATGCTTGTTCATGCATATGTTTTTGTGGGTTATCCGTATTGAGTGTTAGCTTACCCCTTGAGGATATTTTTTTTCAATTGTAGGCACAGCTGAAAATGCTACTCATGATGAGGACCTAGGGTCAAATATGCAAGAAGGGGATGACGTACATTTCTTTTATTACTATGTTGACTAAGTGAAGATTTACCTTTGAAATCATTAAAATAATAATGGGCTTATTTAAATCATGGAAGATTTGAGTATTTAAAATTGATGATATCTATAGTATTTTGAATTATTGCATTAAGAGCTCTTGAAGAAGTATATAGATTGTGAATGGGGTTTATTTGAGTTATTTTTCATATTGTTAAATGTTATGGCCACTCTATATGATTATATATCAAACCGTGTCAAAGTACACTACCTGAAGCACATCCATGTATTTAGAGACATTTTTGTTACTTGACTTAGTTTCATCTATGATTACATTAACCTAAACACTACAATACTTAGAAAGTTAGTAGAATAAGGAGTAAATCGATAATAGTTAGTGATAGATAATAACATAGAATATTCCAAATAGTATTAGAAATTATAGTGTTTTGACATAGTAATAACCTAATTGTTGTTTGGATAGATGAACTTAAGTCATGTTTCCAAATAATGTAACCTAGTTGTTTCTTGTGATTATTAGTTAGAGTGAATTGTATAAGTTAATGGGGTTGATTAGTGCTTGTTTTTATGCTGGTGACATAGGCTCGTAGTGTAGATCCTAAGGCACCCCTGATGATTATTGTGTATTTCTCAAATGGAGCACACTAGAAATGATTTGGTTTTTAGGACCATGGGTATTGGGCTATAGTGGGTCAATACTATTTATTTTAAGTTTAGATATATGGTTGACAAGGTAATGAACCCATGTTTCTTTATGAAACTAAATAATAATAATAACTGTTGTATGACGTTTGATGTTTAAATTAATGCATGAGATTTAATTCATGCTTGTTCATGCATATGTTTTTGTGGTTATCCATATTGAGTGTTAGCTTACCCTTGAGTATTTTTTTTCAATTGTAGGCACAGCTGAAAATGAAGTACTTAAATGATGAAGGACTTTTATAGGGTAAAATATGCAGAATGATGACATTTTTTTATTATGGTTAATGAAATTTACTTTGAATCATTAAATATAATGGGTTTATTTGAAATTTGAGTATAAGAATACTGATTTTGATTACATAGAGCTTGAAGGTTATAGAGAAGCTTAATATTTTCTAGTAAAGTTATGTGGTGATTACATACTGGTTTCAAGCATTAAAAATATTTTACTTGGAGAGGGTAATTTTAATAGATAGGATTAGTTGGCTTAAATTGAGAGATCATTTACTACATTTGAGGTGCTACCTCATCTGTAGGCGAACTGGGGCACTTATATGTTGAAAGTAAGAGCTAATACCTACTAGGAGTTTAAGCAAATAACATTGCCATAGCCAATCACTTAGAATGACTTTAGAAGGGAATTCCTTGCCAATTACTTCCCCTATAGTCTTCAAGAAAAAGACCGCATAGAGCTACATCATATTAGCTAAGGTGGTCACACTATTAACCAGTATGAAAATGAGTTTAACCAATTGCTACAACTTGGTCAATCTCATACCAAGATGATTGTGATCTGTAAGTGGAGATATTTATTAATAGGCTTGAGCTAAACATATGAAGGAGGTTGAAAGATTTTGAAATTTATACCTTTAATAGATTGATTGAGAAATCCTAGGTGATTGAGGATGCTAAGAAAAGAGAATAAGAGAGATTTAAGACATAAGAAATTATATTGGGAAATATACGTTTTCATGGTTATGGACCTAACCATAAGGGAAAGCGACTTATGTTTGGTAATGAGTTATCGACTTACTAGACCAAAGGAAGTGATATGTTGGAAATGTAAGGGGAAACATTGATAAGTGTGTGCTAAAGTGAAAGACGTGCTACTTTTGTGCCGCAGGTGATGACCAAGTCACCAACTGCCCAAAATGAACCACTACCACTTGCTTTATCTCACCAATAGGTAGAATATCTATCCATAAATTGTCCTAGGAGGTAAAATGTACCTACACCAACAAATTGACCACTGTAGATTACTAGGAGACCCCATGCCAATAGGCAAAACAGTAGATAAACTAGTGCCAGAAATTGCTTAGCATTGCTTACTCCACCTATTATAATAAACAATTTGGGAGGCACTTAGGAGGAAGATCATTTAAATGAGTATGAATTTTGATGTGCCTAAAACTAAGATTAAGCACATGCAAAACTAATTTGAAAGACAAATAGATAACGTTAATCAAACTAGTTCAATAATTGCACAATTCCTCAATATTTATGAACCAATTCCCACAACAAGGACGTGACCAAAAATGAATCTAAGTATGATGATGCTCTGATACCAAAAGATGATATACCTAAAACCAAGGTTAAGCACATGCAAATGAACCAAAGGAACAATTTCAATTCATAAGATCAAACCGGTTCAAAGGGGACAAAAATTGCGTGAACCCTAATTGATGGATGATGAATCAAATGATAAAATCAAGGAGATGAAATCCACAAAGATGATAATCCTCAATTGAATCAATTAACCAACTTAATTCCAAGAGAATCCCAATCAACAATACATAAATTCAAACTGTGATCCTCCTTACAATAAATAAGTTCCACGCCACAAGTATAGTTACAAATTGATGGTATTAACAAGTGCTAAAAACCAATCAATTATGCAATGATAGTTTGATTACAAATGCAATAAAAAATTTGACCAAGAAGACTTTAATCCAACCTTAGATATGACTCACTAGAGATGAAAAGAAAACATAACAATAAGAAATTGATATGACTCACAATTTCTCCTTGTTGCACTCGCCACAATTCCAATTCTTGGGATTGAAATTGATAAGAGAAATTGAACTAGGAAGAACCCTAATTCCCTCACATAAAGTGATACAAACCACACCCACGTGTGACGAAACCCTATACCAATACGTTTGGAATTGCAACCAAGATGCCAAAACAATCAAAGTGGAACCGCGACCCGTTGCCTATAGGTAAGGTAAGAACCTTGGTATATTCTGTTGACGCCACAATCGGGATGAAAGACCGATTGATAAGTCGGGTTTGAACGCTATACAAGAAATCCAATAAGTTCAAGAGAAGTTCTTTGGAGAACCAAGAGAGGAATTCTCTCAAATTGTGTTATTCAATGTTGTATGTATGTTCTGTCTACTGTTTTCCAACCCAAACAGCTTTTAATAGGGTTTACAATTCGAAAAATGAAAGCCCAAAATGACAAAACATAATAAAGTTGCGGAAAAATAACAAACAGGCATTGTATGCCGGTGGCGTAGTAGCCGGCGTAGGATGTACCCCAGGTATATAGGCCGGCGGCGTAGTAGCCAGTGTAGTCCCTCTATCGCGCTCTAATTGCAACGCCGGCTCAAGGCCGGCAGCGTTTAAGCCAACGTTGGCAAAGCCGGTAGATTTGATCTCCTATATTTTGATCTCCTTGAATGACTTGTACAAATACAAGGTCACCCTCATGGTTGCTCCACTCTTTTTCGGCTTCTTGGATATCCTTTATCAGCCCGTTAAGTACTTCCTTGAATCGCTTCGCTTGAGTTCTTGTGATCGGTCCAGGCGGCACTTCAAGAGGATCCACATTCCATCTTCTAGCTTGATTCCCATCATTGCTTTCATCATTCCCCTCCTCTTGAAAAGGATTTATCCTCAAATCATCGCCTACATCAAAAGGACTCAGATCTGTAACGTTAAAAGTAGTACTTACTTGATACTCACCTGGCAAATCTAACTTGTAGGCATTATCATTGATGTGCTTAAGAATCTGAAATGGTCCATCGCCTCTAGGAAGTAATTTAGATCGACGCTGCACAGGAAACTGCTCTTTGCGCATGTGAACCCAAACCCAGTCTCCAGGTTCAAAGATAGCTTATCGAAGACCCTTATTGGCTTGTTTCACATACTACTCCGTTCTTCGCTCAATGTTTAGCCTTGCTTTCTCATGGATTTGTTTCACAAATTCTGCTTTCTTCTTACCATCTAGATTAACATACTCAGAAATAGGAAGAGGTGATAAATCCAAAGGAGTTAGTGGATTAAAACCATACACAATTTCAAAAGGAGTAAACTTAGTAGTAGAATGCATTATGCGATTATAAGCAAATTCAACATGCGGTAAACAATCCTCCCAACTTTTAATGTTCTTTTTAATGACAGCCCTCAATAAAGTAGATAAAGTTTGATTTACTACCTCAGTTTGACCATTCGTCTATGGATGAGAAGTAGTAGAGAACAATAATTTAGTTCCTAACTTAGCCCACAGGGTCTTCCAGAAGTAACTCAAGAACTTAACATCCCGATCCGATACGATTGTTCTAGGCATACCATGCAATCTCACAACTTTCCTAAAGAACAAATTAGCAATATGGCAAGCATCATCTGTTTTGTGGCAAGGAATGAAATGTGCCATCTTAGAAAACCTATCCATGATTACAAAAATAGAGTCTCTACCATACCTAGACTTAGGTAATCCTAATACAAAATCCATGGAAATATCTACCCAAGGCTCATGAGGAATTGGAAGTGGGGTATAAAGTCCATGAGGTTGGACTCTAGATTTTGCTTGCTTACAAGTGACACATCGCTCACAAATCCTCTCAACATCTCGTTTCATGCGAGGCCAATAGAAGTGTTCCTGCAAAACCCCTAAAGTTTTAGTTACTCCAAAATGCCCCATTAATCCTCCTCCATGAGACTCCCTCACTAATAACTCTCTTAAAGAACAATTGGGAATGCAAAGTTTATTCTCCCTAAATAAGAATTCCTCATGCTTATAAAATTTACCATGACCACTCTTCTCACAACGCACATACTCTTCACAAAAATCTCGATCAGCAGCATACAATTCTTTAATAAGCTCAAAACCAAGCAATCTAGAATTAAGAGTAGAGATAAGAGCATACCTTCTAGAAAGTGCATCAGCAACAACATTCTCTTTACCTTGCTTATAGTGGATGACATAGAGAAATGTTTCGATGAACTCCACCCAACGAGAATGCCTTTTGTTTAGCTTATGTTGTCCCTTCAATTACTTCAAGGATTCATGATCAGTGTGGATCACAAACTCTTTTGGCCAAAGATAGTGTTGCCAAGTCTCCAGCGCTCGAACCAATGCATATAACTCCTTGTCATAAGTAGGGTAGTTCAAGGTTGCCCCACTTAGCTTCTCACTAAAAAATGTAATTGGTCTCCTCTCCTGCATGAGAACTGCTCCAATACCTATTCCTGAAGCATCACACTTAATCTCAAACGTTTTAGAGAAATCAGGTAAAGCAAGTAATGACACATGAGTTAGCTTATTTTTAAGCGTCTGAAAGGCTTTCTCTTGTTGCTCTCCCCAACTGAACCCCACGTTCTTCTTGATTACTTCAGTAAGTGGTGCTGCAATGGTGCTAAAATCCTTCACAAACCTCCTATAAAAGCTCGCTAATCCATGGAAACTCCGAACATTACTTACATTAGTTGGACTAGGCCATTCTTGGATTGCACGAATCTTCTCTTCATCAACCTGTATTCCCTGTGCACTAACAATAAAACCAAGAAACACAAGTTTGTCTGTGCAAAAAGTGCACTTTTTGAGGTTAGCATATAATTGCTCCTTTCGAAGCACTTCCAAAACATTCCTCAAGTGAGATATATGGTCTTCCAAACTCTTGCTGTAAATGAGGATATCATCAAAATAGACGACCACAAATTTGCCAATAAACGTCCTCAAAACATGGTTCATAAGTCTCATGAAAGTACTAGGTGCATTAGTTAAACCGAAAGGCATTACTAACCACTCATATAATCCATATTTTATCTTAAATGCTGTTTTCCATTCATCACCTTCCTTCATTCTAATTTGGTGATATCCGCTTTTCAAATCAATTTTGGAAAAGACACTAGACCCATGTAACTCATCTAACATGTCATCTAAGCGAGGAATGGGATGACGATACTTTACCGTAATGTTGTTGATGGCGCGGCAATCAACATACATTCTCCACGACCCATCCTTCTTAGGCACCAAAATCACAGGCATTGCACATGGGCTCATGCCTTCTCTCACGTACCCCTTCTCCATTAAGTCATTAACCTGCCTTCAGAGTTCCTTTGTCTCCTCTGGATTGCTCCTATAAGCTAGCTTGTTTGGAATAGATGCTCCAGGTACAAGGTCAATCTGGTGCTCAATACCACGAATAGGTGGTAACCCCTTTGGAATCTCCTCAGGGAAGACATCTTCAAAGTCCTGCACAATAGATACAACCACACTAGGCAAAGAGTTAAAAAGTTCGTTAGTATTCAAACAAGTCTCCTTAAAAACCAGCAACAACATAGGTTGCTTCATCACTAGCGCTCTCCTCACTACACTCGCTCTTGCCACACAACTCTCCTTTTGCAAGGCTACACTCTCCTTTTCACTCACCACTAAAGTTAATCCCCCCTCAACTTAGCCTCTCACACTCTTTCTAACCTTCCTCTCTTTTTCCCTTTGATATTAACTTTTGTGTTCCTTTTCTTTTTCCATGTCTTTTGCTCTCTCACTCTCCCTCTGTTTTTCACTCACCTTATATTTTGCAAAAGATTGTTGTAGCTGCAACTGATCCCCATACACCTGTTTAGGTGTTAAGGGTTTAAGATTATAGCTTTTGACTTGGTGAACAAGTGTATACTTGTTAGAAAAGTCATCATGAACAACCTTCTTGTCAAACTGCCATGGCTTCCCCAACAACACATGACAAGCCTGCATCGGCACTACATCGCATAATACCTCATCCTCATACCTACCGATGTGAAAAGCAATTAAGGCTTGCTTACTCACCTTCGTCTCGCCACTATCATTCAGCCACTGCAATTTATATGGGCTAGGGTGTTTATTGGTCTTGAGCCCCAACCTCTCAACAATGAAAGTACTCTCTACATTAGTGCAACTCCCCCCATCAATGATCAAACTGCAGATATAGTCACCTAGATAACATCTAGTATGAAAGATATTTTCTCATTGCACCTCCTCTTCTTCCTTCACCTGCACATTCAAAGCTCACTTCACTACTACCACTAACTTCCCTGCTGCAGGCTCCTCATTATCACTAGCATCCTCCAATGGAGGCATATCATCATCTTCACTATCCCCCTCAGTCTCATACTCACCATCATTGCGCAAAATCATAACACGTCTATTCGGACATTGGCTAGCAATATGACCTCTGCCTTAGCATTTAAAACATTTAATGTCACGATTTTTAAGAGTAGAAGATTCAGGTTTACCTTGATTACCAAGAGTAGAACCTCCTTGCTTCTGCTCTCCTTTTGGCTTAGTGGGTAAAGACTTTTCTTCCTTCCTCCAATGGTTAGTCTTCCAAGTAGATGAATTAGCACCCTGTTGAAACTGTGTAGTACTACTACCTTTCCTCCAGTGTTGGTTCTCAACCTTTATAGCCATGTGAACCATGTCTTCTAATTCCACATAATGTTGCAATTCTACTACATTTTGAATCTCTCTATTTAACCTAGCCATGGTAACCTCTCTATCCTCCTCAACATTCGCTCTAATCATAGTAACCTCCATCTCCTTGAAATATTCATCCACACTTCGGCTTCCCTGCTTAAGAGTTTGCAATTTGTTGTGCAATTTACGATAGTAATAAGTAGGAACAAATCGCTTCTTCACCACCCTCTTCATCTCTTCCCAAGACTCAATGGGTGGTTCGACATTCCTTCTTCTATTCAACATCAGTTGATCTTACCACACTATGGCATAATCTGAAAATTCAATGGCAACAAGCTTCACTTTCTTTCTACCACTATAATTGTGACAATCAAACACCATCTCTACCTTCTTCTTCCATTCAAAGTATACCTCGGGATCATTCTTCCCATGGAAAGGTGGAATCTTCATCTTTATACTACTCAATTGATTATCCTCTCTATTCCTATCTCCTCTATCTTCCCAATTCCTAGTTCCTCTATTCCTACCACCATAACCTCTATAACTTCCGATAGAAGGTTCATCAAATTCATCATTAGAAATTTCATCTCCACCCCTTTGTCCTCTCTTAGAACAACTCTCCCTCTTACTCTCTTGAAAAACGTTTTTAGATTGCTCTAGTTTCTGCTCCACCGTCTCATGAATTTATTCCATTCCCTCCTGAAACATTCTCTTCATCTCACCCCTCAACGCCTCAATCACTAACCTAGCATCAAACCTCCCCCTCTCACCTTCAGGAGAATTGTGTCGTGACATAGTTCCTGTAATAAAGGTTAATACTAACACAAATATATAGAATTAAGCCTCACGTTTCACTCCCTCACGTGTTTCACTCAAGAAGGATATACCATAATCACTCGTGTATTCTCACAAACAGATATGATATCAACTCACTAATCCCTCTTCTCAATTCTCTTAGAACTAATCCAAACCACACCAAATTCTTCCGTAGGATTCAAGAACAAACTTTTCGGCTTGAATTTTTCCCTTTTTCTTTCTTTTTTTTTCGTCTTTGTTTTTTGTCCTTTTGTTTGCGTTTTTTTTTTCTTTTGTAACAAGGTTGCTAGAATGAAACTACACTACTCAAGAGACAATTAACACTATGGACTTGAGTACGAAGCAATGGTAATATGAAACTTGATATGAACGATTGGAGTTAGGGTTTTGATGTTACCTTTCTCAAACCGAACTGATGTTTAACAACCTAGGCTCTAATACCAAACTGATACGAACCACGCCCATGTGTGACGAAACCCTATACCAATACGTTTGGAATTGCAACCAAGATGCTAAAACAATCAAAGTGGAACCGCGACCCGTTACCTATAGGTGAGGCAAGAACCTTGGTATATTCTATTGACACCACAATCAGTATGAAAGATCGATTGATAAGTCGGGTTTGAATGCCACGGAAGAAATTTGATAAGTTCAAGAGAAGTTCTTTGGAGAACCAAGAGAGGAATTCTCTCAAATTGTGTTATTCAATGTTGTATGTATATTCTGTCTGTTGTTTTCCAACCCTAGCAGCTTTTAATAGGGTTTACAATTCGTAAAACAAAAAGCCCAAAATGACATAACATAATAAAGTTGCGAAAACATAACAAACAGGCATTGTACGCCGACGACTTAGTAGCCGGCGTAGGATGTACGCCGGGTATATAGGCCAGCGGCGTAGTCCCTCTATCACACTCTAATTGCAATGCCGGTTCAAAGTCGGCAGCGTTTAAGCCAACGTTGGCAAGGCCAGCAGCTTTGATCTCCTATATTTTGATCTCCTTGAATGACTTGTACAAATGCAAGGTCACCCTCATGGTTGCTTCACTCTTTCCCGGCTTCTTGGATATCTTTTATCAACCCGTTAAGTGCTTCCTTCAATCATTTCGCTCGAGTTCTTGTGATCGGTCTAGGCAGCACTTCAAGAGGATCCACATTCCATCTTCTAGCTTGATTCCCATCATTGCTTTCATCATAAAGTGTATGTTCAAATCTGAAAAAATGGCCTCGTCAAACCTTACTTTAAGCAAGTATTTATATTTGCTCCCTTTAGGGTTAGAAAATGCATAAAATTACAACTATGTCACTTTTAAGGTAGTCGGTCATAAATGGAAATTACAATTAAAATGAAAGTGGCCCAAAAGAAAATACAACATAAAATAGTCCATACAAATGAGAAATATGTAAAAGAAATTGGTTTTCATGACACCAGTCTTCAAAGTACTTTTGAATTAATTCCCGATGAGAGTCGCAACTCGCTCAAGAGTATAGGTGATTCGGTATTCAGTAGGACTGATAAGTGAGCCTGCTAGAATGCACTACAATTATAATGTGGAAATGAAGAAAATAGATTAGCTTCCTCAAGATTAGGTTTCTCATGCAAGATTCTCAAAACTAAGTTATGGAGACCCTTAGCTCAAGGCCTAGTGATAGGTCCTATAGGAGTCTGATTCCTATCAAATTTGCTACCTATGACACATATAATTCAGTTAATGAGGAGGAGATTAGGAAGATAAAATGATCATATCTTCACTAGATTTGCTTTTTAGGGATTTTATATTGAAATTTAGAGGAGATATCCCTTTATTATAGGGGATTATTGTACTTGCTAGCTTTAGAAGATTTGATGGCATAAAAAACTTCCCAAGTGTGATTCTTAAGGGTTTAACTATAGAAATTTTAGATTTAGACTTAAGCTTTATAGATTTGTCAATTAGAAGTTAGGTTTTTAATGACTAGTTTAAGGCCTTTACATAGTCTTGAGCATAATGTGCCATTTTTCATCAAATTTTTGCTAACATTTGAGTTTGTTTGATTCCTTTAATCCTAATTCATGAATTATACAATCAGTTTGCCACATCTTTCACATTTCATTCAAGTTTCAAAACTTAAACTTTAATCTTCTAACTATAGCAATCAGTCCCAAATTCATAAAATCACATATTTATTTAAGTAATTTTTCTTACATTTAAAATTTTGAAAAGTAATTTTATTGGGTTATTTCATCTAACTTTTGGGACTTCTTTGTGAAGTTTGAGCAAAAATCAAAACCATTTTTCAAAGACCTTAAATTTAGTGATTGGGGAAAATAAGGGTATTATTCATCCTTCAAACTTAAAACATGTAATGGTTCTTGAGGCTATCTACCTAAGGCATCTAGAAACTTAGCATTCAAAGAACACAAACATCCACATGCCAAACATGACCTTATCGGATTGACATCTTGCCCACACATCACATTAAGTAAATCACACAAAGGGGTTACAAGGACCCTAACCCAACAACAAAAAAAAAAATAGTAACAATGATATCCAATATCATTATCTAAATGCAGAAACTACCCTTCAATAAACAACTTAGGGTACTTGCCTACGTATGCGAAATGGAACATTAAGGTAACATAATTGCTTAGCCATAGTTACTACAATCAATATTTATAGGTTACAACATAACTATGCTTTCATTATGTAACTCTAATCCATTCCACATCACAATAATCGACTTTTATTTGGGTATTTATCTCAATAAACACATTTCTCAAAGGACCACTTATACTACCCCTTCAAATCATTTTTTTCCCCTTAGAAATCATTCCCTATGGGATCACTATCTTCATGATATACTCATATCGATAACATATAGGTACAATTGCACCATTTATCTGTTATTAACATCAACATTACTTAACCACAATGGCATCATTATTGTTTACAAATTTTTCTCGTTACATTACACCGATTTAAGTTTGATCTCAAGGCCTCTATCTCTGTATGGGGCATAACCTTGGTCCCTTTATTCCTTAAACTTACCTCTATGCTCATAATGACTCCTTGTTTATATTGGAAACACAGTGTATCCTTAAAGTATAGGTATTATCATGCCGAGTATCCCTGTATACCACAATGGAAACATTCATCTTAAAATTTAGGACATTGATAAAACTCATGGCTTTCATTATACTTCCAATATGTCACCACCTTGTTTTAGAACTTCGAATTCACCCATGTATTTTTACTCAGGCCTTTTATTCTCCCTAGTATTATTCTATCCCTTCAACTGTCATAAGGATATGCACAAATGCATAATTCCTTATGTTATTCCATCATCAATTACCATTATTAACATAATACTAGACTCAAGTGATGGTTTTATATCACAACTATTTAGTTTTTAGATTTTGTCAATCCTTAAGCCTAGAGATTGTATGCTTATATTTGGAAATCTTACTCAAAGGCTGCTTCAACTACTTTGTAATGACCCTCTAGTGTCTTTTTTTCCTTTGTGACTTAATCTTGGCTCATCAATACACCACTTTGTAAGCACTAATCTTGAACATCTACACTTTATCTCCTTGACCTAATCTTATATCTGAACCTCATTCACTACATCCACATACCACACAAGGTTTCCTCTCTTCAACTTGATTTGTAAGCAACATATAGCTCTAGCTTAAATTTCTTCACCTTGATCTCATTAGCAATACATTAAACCTATGCTCAATGATGTGCACTTATCGAACATATCAAATTCTAAATTTATAAACCCAATTAAATCTATGATCTAAGCTAAGCAAGTGTACCTATCTAATGTAACATAGATTTTAGGGTGTCATCCACATGGATCTTTAAAACAAGTACCAATATTATCATTTTTCTACTAATTGGCCTAAATATTGATATGAGATTTATGATTTAAATTCTAAACAACTAATCTAGCAACTCTAAGATAAATTGTGTATGTTTTAAAAGATGAATTCAATCACATGACATATTCCATACTTTAATCCACCTTAACCCTTAAAATTCTTATATTAATGAATTGATTAATAACTTATTCATACTTTGCAATGCAGGATCTCATCAATTAAATTAATTACTCCCTCAAGTCTATTAATTCCTAATCATACATGAGATAGTAGAGACCTCTCCCCTACTAATGCCACATAAAATTGCATGAAGTTTAGAATCCTTACTACAAGAATTAAATTCTTTAGAGCAAAAAATCAAAATTTTCCTACCTCTAAGTGAAATACTTAATTCCTCTCTATTCATGAAGATCCATCCTAATAGATGAAACCTCTTTCTAACTAATAAGAATCAAACATGTAATTAATTCATGCACTAACCAACCACAAGACAATGAAATCACATTAGTAGATACAAAAACATGAATTTTTCATTAATCAAATAACGATTCAAGTCACATAGGTTAAGGTTTCACAAAGTGCAAGGCATGAAAGATTTACTCCTCCATGGAGTTTACAATAAGCACAAAAGATCTAGAGAAGATAAAAGAATTCAAGTTGTAGAGATAAAACCCTTGTAATTGATGTCTTGTGAACTTTAATCATGTGTATGAAATTTCTCCCTTGAAGCTCTATGTAATTTCTCTCCTAACGTTTAGAACTCTTAGTCTAAAATTACTTGATAAACCTAATAATAAAATAAAGGTGCTATTTGTAACGTCTCAATATTCACAGGTCAGCACGACTTGCTGCACGGCCATACTCGAGGCCTGGTTGAAAAACCAAGTCTAACTGCTTTTGTCTCTAATGCTTACTATGGTCAGCCCTATCATTCAACATGGCCATATTGAATGTAGGGGCTGAAAAAGAAAATTTTGTTCCTTTTCAAAATTGCTCCAACCTTGTTTAACTTGCATTGATTTCCCTTTAGTCATCATAAAATATTCCAATTGAGCTCTTTAAGACCCTGAAATAATTTTTCATAAAATAAGTATCCTTTTCTTCAACAATTCAAAAGAAATAATTAACAATTTTTTCCAATTAAGCATAAATAATAAGGGACTTTTGACACTTATCAAACTTCCTCACGCTTAATCATTTACTTGTCCTCAAGCAAACGAAATAAGTACAAAAGATCTATCATCAATTATACTCATAAAAAAAAAAAAAAAATCAAATCGAGCTTAGCATTCTTCAATTCAGTCTATCCAATAGTAACTCGTTAATGCTTATTGCTAAAACATACCATATTTGTAGTTATACTTAGCATACTATAGTCAAATTTTTAAGACTAATCCAAGTAAGTCAAACTATTAATCTCATGATTTAATAACCACTTTCAAAGCCATAAAGGAAAGATAAATTTAAACAAAGAAAAAGTTGCATGGTCACATCTCGCCACCCATTAGCAAGCATATAAACCATTTAAACTCCTCTCTAAGCATAACATCCTATAGTGAAAGTATATGGCATCCACTATTCCCCTGGGGTTTTCTTCTTTTCAAATCTCTTCATTTCTTCTTTATTTTTAGCCTTTAGGGGGGTAGTTTGCCTCCATCTTTTCTTTTCCTCTGGATAGGTTTTAGCCCACTGCTTTTTGATTTAGTGATTTTTTTTCTTTTAGAGATTAGTCGATAAGAATCACCAAGTGATAGATTTCATATGCCCCTTTCACAAAGGATTAGAAAAGCTCTTAAAGTGGTTGAAAAGCAAATATACCACTAACAAGCTTAGAAACACAACCAATTAACTTTACACTGGGGACTTTGACCTCTTTCACTACTCTAAATTCAATTATTAAATGATAAGTAAATTTGCCTCACTTAAATTTTATCCTAAAGCTTTGACTAAGTATACTAATTTTAAAATAGGTGAGTAAGGCACACAACATCACTATTCTTCATCTTTTAAATGCTAGCCTTACAAAAATATGAGTATAATTTCAAGATTCGAAACTTCAAAATATATCAATTTTGATTAGCAAGTGCATTAGGTGCATCATTAAGCTTAAATAAGACCCAAATATTTTCTCTCTCTAGAATACCCCTTTCTTACACTTAAATGAGATATTATTCCCAATGTCGACCCAATCAAGCATAAGTAAGGAAAAGAAAAGGATAAGAAAATATAAGAAAAGGAAACTAAAAACTTCCCCAGGTTAAGTAGTGATAGTAGTAAGAAAAATCCTAAACTGGTATAAGAAATGAGAAATTTGAATGTCAAAGATCAAAAGCAACAATGGCATGGTTATGAATTTATAGAAGTTCTAACCCATCGACAAATAAAAAAAAATAAAAAATTAAGCAAAGAATTAGCCTATCTTAAGTCAACAATTAAGTCTATCAATTATAAGCAAAGATGGAAGTCTTCCCTTAAGTTGGGCTCTATAAAATTACAAACCAAAGAAAAAAACAATTTTGAATGAAATCTAAGAGAAGGCAAGCCAATAAGAATTAAGCATCCCCACCATCAAATACGTCATCCCCAACTTCTTTGTTACCATTATCCTTTGCTTCTTCTTCAATAAGACCACACTTAGGAGAGGTTTCAAAATCAAGCTTGGAAGAAGATTCATATGTAGAGATATTTTGTAGGGGAAGCTAAAGTCTACACGATGGGTTGGCATGGGGGTTTTTCTTTCATTAGGTAGGTGTGCTTAGGGCCGAGATGGGAACAAAAGGATTCCCATTAGGCTACCTAGCCTACTGCAAGGCTAGGTAGGGGAAGCCGTGTTGAGATCAGAATGAACTTAGGAATTAGCCTGTCCTACTACATGGCCATACAGGGTGGACTGTGGTGGAAACATAACACAAAATTCTCCTCTTCAATCCGAATACCAAGTTTGTAGCAGAAAAACTTGAAGTTTCCATTATTAATCTAACACTTAATATTCACAAATTTCTTGAAACTTGAATGAAAATTTAGCTCATCCTCTTTTAAGATTAAATCATACCACAATGTAGTTCTCCCCACACTTAGGATTAAACTCTCCTTCTCCCATGAGTAAGCAAAATATCTTAACACTTTCAATAAAAATGAACTTAAGACAATGAAAAACAAAGAAAAATAAAAGAAACTTGACTTACCGAAGTTAGACATGGGTTGCCTCCCATGAAGCGCAGTTTTTTAACGTTGTTGGCTTGATGTCCAGCAAATTTCTTATCTCACAAAGCTGGTGATTGGAGTTTAAACTCCTCTTGATTTTCTTGCTTCATTCCTCCTCCTAAATACAAATTTGGTCTCTTTTTGAAATTTCTTAAGATGATGAATGTGAGAATCATGATACTTTTAATATTAGAAAATTTACTAGCAATGTCTCAATTATGTGCCTTAAGGACCTTCAAAAGCTGGTGTTTTTGTTCAAGAGACAAATCCAAAGAAATGATTACGAGTAATTTGGAATTTTTTGCTAAAAATGCGTACTCTAAGTAATCTAGAAGTTATTTTAATTGCAAAATCGATGAATCTTCAATGGAAATTTTAGCCCTTGCTTCACTTTCTTCCTTCAATTCTTTAAAACCACCTTAAGGATTAATTTCCTTAGTTGAATCAAGTTGTTATAATAATGATTCAACCTTTGAATTTGTCAAATCCTTTCCTTCTCCATGAACTAAGCTCAACTCGAACTCATCCTTGCATAGTATCTCTTCAAGGTGTTCATCTACCGAATAATCAACAACAATAATGACATAACATGAATCATCCACACTCATTGAATACTTTAAAGCTAGATCAATTTTCACCACCAATTCTTCATCTCTTACCCTCGAAGTAAACTTACCTTCCACCATAGTAATCAATGCTCTAGCTATTGCAAGGAAAGTTCCTCCTAAAATTAATGGTACATCCCTATCCACATCCATATCTAAGATCACAAAATCAATAGGATGGATGAAATTCCCAACTTTCACTAAAACATCTTCAGTGATCTCCTTAGGAATTTTCATAGAATGGTTGGCAAGTTGTAAACTCATATAAGTAGGTTTGGGTTTTGCAAGTCCCAACTTCTTATTAAAGAAAGAATAGGCATCAAATTGAAACTCACTCCCATGTCAACTAAAGCTTTTTCAATAGTAATATCACCAATTACATAAGGGATTATGAAACTACCTGGATTCTTTAACTTTGGAGGAAGCTTGTTGTGAATAATGGATGAACAACTAGCTCTAAATTCAATATTAGAAATATCCTCCAATCTTTGCTTGTTGGACAAAAGTTCTTTTAAGAACTTAGCATACTTTAGCATATGTGAAAGTGCTTTAGCAAAAGGAATGTTGATGCACAATCGCTTGAAAAGATCAAGAAATTTACTAAATTGATCTTTATCCTTAGTTTGATTAAGGCATGATGAGTATGGAATTCATGGTTTGTACTCCTTTACAACTGGAGATGGTGATCTCTTTATAGGATCTGACTTTTTAGGTAACACTTTTTCTACCATAGACCTTTGAGTTTCTTCTTTATCATGATCTTTTAGCTTGTCAAAATGCAACTCCTTCCTACTTGTCAAAGTAATAGCTTTTACTTGTTCCCTTGGATTAGGCTCAGTATTACTAAGACGAGAACTCAATTGTCTCTCAGATAGCATATTAGCTAGTTAGCCAATTTGTTTCTTAAGGTTATGGATAGAAGCTTCATGATTCCGATGTCTTACCTTAGAGCTTTAAATGAATTGAGTCAAAAGTTCTTCCAAACTTGCTTTCTTTTTCACTGGTGGTAGAGTTAGGAGTTGAGGCATTGGTCAAGGATGTAGAAATTGTAGTCTTTGAAATCCTAGAGTCGGATAGTTAGCTCTTTGAGTGTTTGTACTACCGTAGTTGAGATTGGGATGATTTCGCCAACTCGGATCATATATGTTGCTATAAGATTGTTTTGTTGTCTATTTTGATTACCCAAATAGTTAATATGTTCTTGATGTTCAAAGAAGTTTCTATGATCTTTAGATGATTCTCCAAATTGGATCATTGGTGTTGATGCATTCTTAATACTAGCAGCTTATTTACTTAGTGCATCCATCTTAGCAATAGTAGTCATCATGAAATCTACCTCATATAATCTAACTGCTCTTTGCCTACCTTAGTTATTCCCCCTTTGATAATTGTTCTTAGCCATGTCTTCAAAAAGTTTCAAAGACTCCTCCAGTGTCTTAGAATTCAAAGTACCACCAATTACAGCATCAACTAATTGTTTAGTGGTTATGCTGAGCCCATTGTAAAAGGTTTAAACTTGCATCTATGGTAGTAATTGATTATGTGCACGTCATCTTAACAATTCTTTCCACCTTTTCCAAGTATCGTATAAAGCCTCAGCATCATTATGAACAAAGGAGGAAATATCATTCCTTAGCTTAACAATCTTGCATGAAGGAAAATAATTGTCCAATAATTGTTTTACCATGTCTTCCCAAGTAGTAATAACTCTAACACCTAAGGATGTCAACCAAGTCTTGGCTTTCCCTCGCAATAAAAAAGGGAACAATCGCAATTGCACCACATCATCCACAACTCCATTATTCTTAAAAGTCTTACAAATTTCTATGAAACTTTAAATATATGCATAAGGATCTTCATTCGGTAATCCATCAAACTGACAATATTGCTGCAAGAGTTAAATCACAACACCTTTTATCTCAAAATTATTAGCTCCAATTGGAGTCTTCATAGTTGTTGAACCGGTGCCATCAAGTGTAGGCCTAGCATATGGTAGATTTGTTTTATGATTTTCCTCAGCCATGATTTGTGGTTCCACTTCTCCAAACAATTTTGCCTTTGCTTCTATGTCAACTTCAATATCAAGAGCCTCTTTCTTAGTTGTTGATTACACAAAAGAACTAGTAGTCGTGTTCTTTCAAATCCTATGAACTGTCCTCTCAATCTTAAATCTAGATTAAGAATAATTGTAGAAAGACTCCTTATCATGCACTAGCAAAAATCAAACAATCATAGATTAGAATTATTCAAAAATAGAGGAAAGAGAAGAAAATAAAAGAAATAAATAAATAATAAATAATATAAATGACTAAAGTAGTAGATACTGAGGCTTTTCCTAATATTGTTTTACTAGATCTCTAGCAACAGTGCCAAAAACTTAATACGTGCTTACTGATCATATCAAATTCTAAATTTATAAACCCAATTAAATGTACAATCTAAGCTAGGCAAGCGTATCTGTCTAATATAGCATATATTTTAGGGTGTTGTCCATAAGGATCTTGAAAACAAGTAGTAGTATTGCTATTTTTCTACTATTTAGCCTAAATATTTAAGTGAGATTTATGATTTAAATTCTAAAAAACTAATCTAGCAACCCTAAGATATAATTTTAAAGATGAACTCAATCACAAGACATACCCCTTACTTTGATCCACCTTAACCCTTAAAATTCTTATATTAGTGGATTGATTAATGACTTTCATGCTTTACACTATAAGATCTCATCAATTAAATGAATTACTTCCTCAAGTCAATTAATTCCTAACCATACATGTGATAGTGGAGACATCTCCCTCACTAACACCACATAAAATTGCATGACGTTTAGGTTCCTTACTACAAGAATTAAATTATTTAGAGCAGAAAATCAAAATTTTCCTACCTCTAAGTGAAATACTCAATCCCTCTATTCATAAAGATCTATCCTATTAGATGAAACCTCTTTCTAACTAATAAGAATCAAATAGGCAGTTAATTTGTGCACTACTCATGATAATGTGGTCAAAATCTCATCCATTTCTCTTTTTTGTCATTTCTTGCTTATTTCTTTTAGTGGTTCATTTCTTAGCGATGTTGTCTATTTTCAAGCTCACTTGAGTTTTTTCTCAATATAGTTTTTGATTTTGATAATTTCTTACCAACCTATACATTTCCATCTCCATATCTTTAATTAACATATTAGTTCACCCACACTCCAAAACAACTCTTTGAATATCAATATAACCATGCCAATTCATTATTTGATCATAAACACCAATCATCCTTCACATTACCTCTATACATTCATAAATACAGACTCATAAAATAATCATTTCCTAACATATTTAGTACACACCAACAACATATTCCGATCTTAAAGTACTTGGTTTATCATGATTCCACCTACCTGCAGCTACATCTTCTTTGTCTAGCACTACCATTTATGGAGTTGTGTATATCTCAAATTAATCTTTAAGGTCTTTGTTCTCCTTGCTTATGACTATTAGTATCATTTCTAAGGGTTGGTCTTATTTCTAGTGGTGACATTTGATTAAAGCATGCCAAAATTGAAAAATTGCGTCCCTTATGACCTAGTTTTTTATGACGGCAACACCCCATGCCACTTAGCCATTGATAGTGCTTAACTGTGTGGTCAAATGTCCTACATTGATAACACTTCATTTCCCAAACATTATCTTACATGATGTCCTAGCTTTCCATGAGTTCCTTCATAAAGCTGACAAACACCCTATTCTTTCTAATGCAACGT
The DNA here is from genome assembly GCA_037954665.1 of Laguncularia racemosa. Taxonomy (NCBI): domain Eukaryota; kingdom Viridiplantae; phylum Streptophyta; class Magnoliopsida; order Myrtales; family Combretaceae; genus Laguncularia; species Laguncularia racemosa. The sequence continues at coordinate 3,485,380 of JBBMOL010000003.1, read as the reverse complement.
AGCTACCCCATACAACCACACATGTACCTTAGTGATTGGTCCCTAAACATATTTTAATATGTTCCTTGTAACCAACTTGAATCCATTAGATTCTCAAACAATTCTTTTCCAAAACATGTATCGACCTTTTCTAGTTATCTTATGATCTACCAAGTACTTAACCATGCACTAATACCACTCTATAGTAGCCTACATCCTAAAGCCTACTCCTACACAAATACTTAGGTCCCCCCATGCCACTAGAGTATGACTTATGGCATGTTGGCAAGAGGAGGTTTAGGATTAGGCAATGACTTATTAGCCCCTAACCCTTAACTCAACTACCCTCCTCTTGTCTCACAACTTTTGCCTCTTCTTATGAACTAGTTAGGTTGAGGAATCATCTTCCTTGTACGCTTCTTTATCTAAAATCACTAGCTTGTCTTACTATGCTACCAGGAAGCCTCCCTTAGCAACCTCCTTATAGCCCTTTATTTTGACTTTAGAGGCTCGTTCACCTTACCTTTTCTCTTCCCTTTGGTAGCTAGGTCAAGGTTAGGCTTACTTGGCTAGGCATTTCTACCCTCAACAATCACAATTCCCATCACCTTGGGATAAGGAGGACTCATGTTCTGATGGGAAAATTTCCGGCACCATCGACACTTTCAAAACTCGATTTGGATGATGATCCAAATCACTTATATTTTTACTTTATATCTTTTCATCTAATAAATATTTGAGAAATAATCTTACAGGTACAATAATAATTTTCCATGGGATGCCAATATGTCCTACACCAGTTGATGGCTACAGGACATCTTTAGATTTACAATAAAAGACTCACTGCGATTGTTTCCATTCCAAAGCATTGGCTCATGAAGATTTATGATATTTTTGTACTTTGTAACTGTTCTATGGACTATTTTATGTTGTATTTTCTTTTGGGACACTTTCATTTTTTATTGTAATTTCCATTTAGGACCAACCACCTTAAAAGTGGCATACTTGTAATTTTTATCCATTTTCTAACCCTAAGGGTAGCAAGTATAAATACTTGCTTATAGTAAGGTTTGAGGAGGCCAAAATTTTCAAAATACACTTCACATTTTCGTGAGAGGGCTTAGGGTTTCCCTAGTTCCAATTTCTCTTATCAATTTCAATTTCTAAGAGTTGAAATTGTGGCAAGTGCAACAAAGGGCAATTGTGAGTAATATCAATTCCTTCTTTGTTGTGTTTCCTTTTCATCACTAGTGAGTCATATCTAAGTTGATTTAGATGTTCTTGGTCAGATTTTTATTGCAATTGTGATCAAATATCATGTTATGAGATTGATTGTTTTAGTATTTGAAATCATCATCAATATTGGAATCATTTGTGATGTGAATGGTGATTTTTGATAGAGGATAAAATCACGGCACAAGATCTGTTCTTCTTGGCATAATTCACGTGGATTTCATTTGTATTTGTTGTTATTTGGTCAAGTTTAACCTTGTTGGATTGTTAATTGCATCTTTGGTCCTTTGGATTTCATCAAAATTCCAATAGGGTTCATGCAATTTCTAGTCTAATTGAACCGGTTTATGTGTGTGAGTTGGGGTTTGTTTCTTTTATTCATTTGCATGTGCTTGGGCTTGGTTTTGAGCACATCATCTTTTTGTATCAGAGTAATCTAGTTTGGATACTTAAGATTGATCACATCCTCATTGTAAGAATTGGTTATAAACATTGAGATTTGACACCATTGTTCATGTGATCGAGACTAGTTTGATTGACATTGCTTGTTTGTCTTTCAAATCGGTTTTGTATGTGCTTAATCTTGGTTTTAGGCACATCATCTTTTGGTATCAAATCTTGAGGTTAAGAGAAGGGAATTTTCGTGATCTTCACTTTTAATTAGGGTTCTTCATTTCTTTTGATCCGAAATTATATGTGTGTGGAGGATTGAGTTGTTTAATTGTGTTATTGAGGAGTTGAATTTGTTATTTGTAGAAGTGGAATTGGAAATCTTGTTGTAGCTCATGTGTTGTTGAGATCACCGTGAGTAGAAGGGCATGTATGTGTGGCGTATTATGTGTGTTGATTGAAGGAGTTGCAACATAGTGTCCTTGAGCTTGCCGTGAGGAAGAGTTGTGTTTCTTTGTGATCATTTGTGATCACTTGGGAAAAGTGGAAAAAAAATTGAAAACAAAGAAGAGCAAATGGAGAGTTGATGATTTCAAGATTCTAGTTTGAATTTTGAAAGTAAAGAAGAGTGAATGGAGTGTTGATGATTTTGGAATTGTGATTGTCTTTTACAATTTCCAGATTTGAATTTGAGTGGAAAAATAGGAAATCATTTGAAATTCAAATACATCCCTTAAGTTTGAAGTAGTTATTAAGTGGTATTGATTACATTTCATTTGAATTTGAAATTGAATCTTACCATTTGTGGAAAGTGCATTACGGATGTTCATTTGAATTTGTTAGTGTGAATTTGTGGAGTTGTGTGGAGTAAGGTGCTGCACATTGAGGCTAAAGTGTGAATGTGTGTCGTGGTGAAGTTTGAAATAAAAAAAAAAAATCATTTAAAGTGTGAAAGTTATTGAGTTTCATTACTTAAACACTTGATTAATTGAATTTAATTTCTTAACTACTTGGAAGTATTTATTTGTGCTTCAATTATTTTACTATACTTGAAGTGACAAGAAGTATTTGTTGCATTGGTGACTTGTTGCACCATGGGTGTACAAGTGTGTGTGTTGTTATCCAAACGTGTTATTGTGACGTGGTGAAGTGAAGGGAGTGTGCTACAATTATTTGAGATTACATTTGTACTTCAAATAAATCGCATCCACAAACATGTCAAATGACAGCGTGAATGGGGGCATTGGCAATGAGGCTAATAGCCAAGTGGGTGGCAGACCAGGTTGTCGAAATACAAGTAGAAGAACTCTAGATGAACAACTTCAGGACCTTACCACAATTGTTGCTACATTAGCAATAAGGATTGATAGGATGACATTGCCACCACCACCTATGATAAACCTTTAGGCACCACCTAGAGTAGCTCCTTAGAATGTCCAGAGAGAAGGGGCAGTTGGAGGAAATTTGGGGAGAAGAGTAGAAGGAGATTATCATGCTCTTAGGGAAGACAGAGATGATAATTTTGGGGTTAATCCATACCCAGACAGGGAATTTAGACCACCTCGAGGATTAGAGTATGTGAAGCTATAGATGACTTCATTTGATGGTAGGGGTTCCGCCAATGATTACCTAGATTGGGAAGATAAAGTTAAGGGTCTTTTTTAGTGTTATGAGATTGATGATGACTCCAAGGTACGTCTTGCAGCTGTAGAGTTCATAGGGTATGTCGCTTTGTAGTGGAAAAATATGGTGATCAGCAGGCAAAGGGATGGAAAGACTGAAATACGTACTTAGAGAGACATGAAACAAGTTTTGAGGAAGAGGTTTGTACCAAAACACTACAGGCAAGAGATATTTATACGTCTCCAAACATTGAGACAAGGGGGTAAAATAGTGGATGACTATGTACAGGAGTTTGAGACACTAGTGATCAGATGTGGATCAGTTGAACCTCCTGAACAAACCCTAGTACATTTTGTATATGGGTTGAAGTATGAGATAGCTTGTGTAGTTATGCTTCAAAGATATAGTACACTTGATGAGGCTATACAGTTAGCCTTGAAAGTGGAAAGACAGAGGCGATCCTATTCATTTCAAGTTAGTAGGAGCAGGCTTAATACTAATACAAAGCCCATGGGGGTTGTTGTTCAGTTGGATGGGTCAAAGGGAGCAGGTGAGCATTTCAAGGTTGTAGACAAAGTTATCCCTACTACAGAAAAGGAGAAAAATGTTTCTGGGAAAGGCAAAGAGTTAGTTGAATCTGATTTGAGGCAGATGGTACAAGGGTCAACCAGTGGGAAGATGTGCCAGATTAAATGTTTCAAATGCATGGGATTTAGACATATAGCTACATAGTTTCCCAATAAAAGGGTGATGACCGTCATGGAGGATAACGAGGAAGATGATGAGGAAGAGACTATCGAGCCTACAGATTTATCCTTAGCCTTACAAGAGTATTATGATGATGAACTTGCTGAAACACATGGGGATAAAAAGGGAGGAAAATACTTACCTATTAATGTGTTATACAGGGTTATGACTATTTCTCCAGATACCAGGGACATACAGAGGGAGAATCTGTTCCACACACCATGTCAGATTCGAGTTAACCAATGTATGCTTTTTATTGATAGTGGTAGTTATACTAATATCATATCTACTGCATTGGTAGAAAACTTAGAATTAACCACTAGCTCTCATCCCATATAAAGTGCATTGGTTGGACAACCGAAGTAGTTTACATGTTACACAGCAAGCAATGGTACCAATCAGTATAAGAGATCAATATAGTGATGAGATTATCTGTGATGTACTTCCTATGTATGCATTTCATTTGCCACTGGGTCGACCATGGCTATTTGATAGAAAGGTGTTACATGATGGGTTCAGAAACACTTACATGTTTCAAAAGGATGGTACTCGGATTTTCTTGACTCCTTTATCTTCGTCTAAGGTTCGTTCTTTCCAGGAACTAGTCAGAAGCACATATAGCTCTTCCAGATTTCTAGCCAAAAAGCAATTCCAAACATCCGGTTTTAGTCCAAGAAAAGACCCTCTAGATTTGAGGGCAAATCTTTCAGAAGCCCGAAGAGATGATGGGAAAATTTTTGGCACCATTGACACTTTCAAAACTTGATTTGGATAATGATCCAAATCACTTATATTTTTACTTTATATCTTTTCACCTAATAAATATTTGAGAAATACTCTTACAGGTACAATAATAATTTTCCATGGGATGCCAATATGTTCTACACTAGTTGATGGCCACGGGACATCTTCAGATTTACAATCAAAGACCCGTTGCGATTGTTTCCATTCCGAAGCATTAGCTCATGAAGATTTATGATATTTTTGTACTTTGTAATTGTTCTATGGACTATTTTATGTTGTATTTTCTTTTGGGACACTTTCATTTTTTATTGTAATTTCCATTTAGGACCGGTCACCTTAAAAGTGGCATACTTGTATTTTTTGTCCATTTTCTAACCCTAAGGGTAGTAAGTATAAATACTTGCTTATAGTAGGGTTTGAGGAGGCCAAAATTTTCAAAATACACTTCACATTTTCGTGAGAGGGCTTAGGGTTTCCCTAGTTCCAATTTCTCTTATCAATTTCAATTTCCAAGAGTTGAAATTGTGGCGAGTACAACAAAGGGCAATTGTGAGTAATATCAATTCCTTCTTTGTTGTGTTTTCTTTTCATCACTAATGAGTCATATCTAGGGTTGATTTAGATGTTCTTGGTCAGATTTTTTATTGCAATTGTGATCAAATATCATGTTATGAGATTGATTGTTTTAGTATTTGAAATCATCATCAATATTGGAATCCTTTGTGACGTGAATGGTGATTGTTGATAGAGGATAAAATCAAGGCACTAGATCTATTCTTCTTGGCATAATTCACGTGGATTTCATTTGTATTTGTTGTTATTTGGTGAAGTTTAACCTTGTTGGATTGTTGATTGCATCTTTGGTCCTTTGGATTTCATCAAAATTCCAATAGGGTTCACGTAATTTCTAGTCCAATTGAACCGGTTTATGTGTGTGAGTTGGGGTTTGTTTCTTTGATTCATTTGCATGTGCTTGGGCTTGGTTTTGAGCACATCATGTTCCCTTGTAGAACAACCTTCCCTTTCTTCATAGCAATGGTAACTACCTTGCATTATGCTAGGCATTTGGTGGGATTGGCCTTCTTGAGCTCCGTAATTGCAAAAACCAAAGCCAAAACAAAATACAGGAACATGATTAAGGTAAGTAAAGGCACCATGTCACGTGCAAGCCCTCAAGAGACCCCATTTCCCCAGTTCTAATAAATGAATAGCTCCCCCTTAGTCAATCCACTCTAATATAATGATAGTTTCTAAGTTATATCTTCATTGTCGTCATCCTCCTCCTTAACATCAACCTATTCTTCAAGGAAGTAAATCTAGCCAAAATAGCACTCCACAACTTTCCAAGCATCATAATATTTACCCTAACACCTCATATCAACCATTAGGTAGTTGGCTACCTACCTATGATTGGGTCAAAGCTACAATAAGCTCATCTAAATTAGCTCAACCCAGCTTGCCTAGAAGTCAAGTGCCACTTCTAACCTAATCACCATAAACTTGTCCTTTCATAGTCTAAGGAAGCTAACCCTTTGAATAGCTCCCTCCTAAGTCAGCACATGTTAAAAATATGACTATGATTTTGATGATAAAAAAATGTAGGAATGATATATTCATATCATATTTACATTAACAATATACTATGTGTTTGTTATGTTACAAAGGTATGAATTTGTTATGTAGGGTATAATGTATAATTCCAAACTTATAGTGACATTGGGAAACCAAGATGTGTCTTTGAAAGGAGCTAGTAGACAATGATTTCAATAGTCAGTGAAAGCACAAAAGATATTCCGAATTGATATTAAGCTTTTGATAATTTGAAGAAAGCATTAAAGGATCAAAGATTATGGCTAGTTAAGACCCACCTTCACTAGTGAAGCATACTTAGGAAACAAATTTAATCCTTTCCATTACAATTCTGAATTAATGTTAAGTTTCCAATCATTTGAAGGAAGCATTAAAGGATAGGAGATTATGACAAGACCTACTTCCATTAGTTAAGTATATTTGGGGTATATATTTAATCTATTCCACTAAAAGAAGATTTATTATTTCTAAAGGTATTTGATAGAATTGGAAAAATAATTATTTGTAGAAAGATAAATATGGAAAAATAATAAATGGATATTTGAAGAATAATGAGGGAAGTTATATTGATCAATTTGACCATTAGAGTTGAAGCTTACAAATGTAGGAAGTAGAATGAAAGAAAATATATATAGATGAACTCAAACATAAGAAGAAGTTACTAATATACACTCTTGATTATAAGCTAAAGCAAAAGGATTTTCAAAATTTTCTTCTCCTCATAGAACTTGATTGAAATTCTAATTGAGTGATTATTTTTCTATGAAGTTATATAATTTGGCTATGAATGCTAAGAGTATATTAGAGAATGTTTGTTATTGTATGGTAGTGATTGTAGACTATATCGAATAAGTGTTTGTAGAGTGGAAGATTGTTGTAGACACTCTTGTAATTTTTTATTCTTTCATATAGTGGAATAAACTAGTAAAGATAATCCAGACCCTAGTAGATGGAAGCTAGAAAAGTAAACCGGTGCATAAGGTATAACCACTACATATTATTGCTTAATCTTCTTAAACTCTATCCTTTACTTTCCACAATTTATTTTTATTTGTTATTTATTTGTAGCAAAGTCATATCTACCAATAATAATCAAGGTAAACTTGTTTGAATTGATTAAAAGAATTTATAATAGTAATAATCAATTCACTAACCCCCCCCCCCCCCCCCCCCCCCTTGATTTTTAATTCGAACCAATATCAAAGTTAGGCTCAATAGCCTTTGTGTTTAAAGATCCATGGTAGAAAGTGTTACAATTTCATATGAGAAAGTACCTTATTTTGATGGAACTAAGTATGCTTATGGAAATATAAGATAGAGACATATGTTAAAGCCATAGATTATCAAATTTGGGAAGTTATCACAAATGATGATATAGAGATTGAAGAAATGAAGGACAAAACCAATGAAATTTGTTGAAAATGATGAAGAAGAAGAAAAGAAGACTAATGAGTTAAAGAAAAAATTAGAAGCAAATTGGAAGGTTAAAAATCTATTACTCTCCTATATTTCTTCTTCTGAATTTTATCTAATATCTCCATGTAGGTCAGCTATCATTTTTGAAACATTTGAAGGAACATAAGCAATCAAAGAAACAAGAGTAAATTCTCTCCAATAGCAGTATATGCAATTTCAAGTTTTACCAATTAAAGAGATAAAAAACTCATTTAGTAGATTTACTGCTATAACCAATAAACTAAGTGCTCTTACTAAAAACGCAAGTGATGCAAATCTAGTTAGGGAAATGCTAAGAACACTAATACAAGAATGGATTCCAAAGAAGATAGCCATTAAAGAAGCATGCGACTTGAAGAAACCCTAAGTTAACAGTGAAGCAAGTTAATGGCCTATGAATACAAGGTTCTAAAAGGGCATAGCACTTAAAGCAAGAAAGTCCATTGGTTATGAAGAAGACAACATCAAGTTTCTAGCACAACTAAAGAGTCATTAAAAGGCAAAATAAGAAAATAAAGAAAAGGGTAAGAAAGGAAGGAGAAGTTATGAATTATAAATGTAAGAAAGTTAAACACATCACATACGAATGTCCAATGCTCATACACAAGCTTGAAAGGTTATGTGCTTAAAAAGACTAAGCACATGTACGCAAACAATTGAAACAACTCCAACCACTAAATCTAAGTTCACAAGTAGCACAAACCCTAATCCCTTATGAATCCAATTTGTAAAACAAGTAGCTTTGATACCAAATGATGATGTGCTCTATAGGATCAAGCACATAACACAATAACAAATGGAATAAACCAATCACTAAGACTACTAAAATGGCATGAATCCCTTAAGCAAAAGGCTTCCACGCAAACGACAAATTCCAATAGCAATTGAATAATCACAATAACAACACAATTTAGGATCTAATTCCACTAAAATTGCGTGAAATCCAATAATAGAAAAGAACCCTAAAATGGCATGATAACAAGAACAAATAAGAACAATCCAATCATAACTAGATATGACACATTAGTGTGAATTGGAATCAACTTAAGGAATTGATATTACTCACAAATCCTTAAGTTGCCACACACCACAATCCTTGAAGAATGTATAAGAGTCTTATGAAATTTAGAGCATGGAACCCTAATTCTCACATAAAAGAGGCAGCAAATTTTTTTATCACTCAACTATATCCCACAAACCCTACTTTAGCAAATATTTATACTTGCTCCACTTAAGGTTAAAATGACAAAATAATTACATCTATGCCACTTAAGTGGTCAGTCCTAAATCCACAAATACAACTAAATAAAATGTCCCAAAAACTTACAAAATAACCAATTCAAAGATAATTACAAGTAAAAAAATAATCTTCAATTAGCTAGTTCTTCAATGGAATTTGTCGATCCAACTTATCTTCGGTTTAGGTTGATCCATGAATAACCCACAAGCTGAGTCTTAGTGAGTTTGTCCATCGCCCTATAAAACACAATAAGCATGCCTATTGGAATATAAAATACATAAGTAATAGAAAAGATGTTAGTATATAAATAATTCCAGGGTCGGTTTGTTCAAAGAAGACCCTTATCACCAAGAATTGAAATCCTTTGGCTTTTGCTCTAATGATAGGTTTTGTAGGATTTTGATTCCTATCAAAAGGTATTCAAAGAAAAAATAAATAAATTGCTAGTATCTTCTTGGAATGATTTAGAAGATTTGGAAAATGAAGAAGAAATCATAGGGGCAAAATCCAAAGGAGATCTATGTCTAATAGCCATATCACAAACTAATTCTGACGTTGAATCCAATCTAAAAGAAGTGTAAGTTCTTAATGTTCTATTAAAAGCCAAAGCTCAAAACACAAGGTTAGAAAATGAGATTCAAATTCTATAAGAAAAAAAAAGCTATAAGTCAAATAAATTCATTACTAGCAGAAGAAGGTGATCATTTAAAAGGAGAAAATAAATCACTAAGAGATAGAAAAGAAAAATTATCAAGGGAAAATAAAAAATTAAAAGAAGAGATGAGTGATCTAAAAGTAAGAATGGAATAATTATTTCAATCATTAAGCATTATACTTAACAAAGATGTAAAAGTTATTCTCGAGACTAGAGTTTACCTATTTATAATTGTACACAATTAATGAGGAAATAGTTATAAAAAAGGCAATCGATTCGACATGTGTTAAATAGATCTTGCTAGATACCCCACAAAAGAAACAAATGGCCTAGAACACCTCGTACAAAACTATTGTGAGACTGACATCTCCAATAATATATTAACATGCATCCCCGACATTAAATACATTGAAATTTATGCACACAAGACAAATCAAATTAAAGCTTCTCGGACAAGTTAAAGAGTCTTGAATCCAGCAATTCACAATCCTAAAAATTCATTCCACTAGACCAATCATGATACCTTTTAACTCAATCTTGGGGAAAAAATCGAAACATAGCTTAGCCACTTAACCGCTCAACCAATAGCCTTCCATTACACTAGCTTGGATTATATTAAAGGCTTCTTGTAACCCCATTTACCTCTATCAAGCGCCTTTAACAATACCATAAGGGACCAACTTAGATAACCTTGCTTACTCATCCATTCCTCTTAAGTCATCTCACTCCCACAACAATTCAAGTATGTAGAATAGAGGCTCTAAATGGTGGGACAAAGCCACAAGTTGATTACAAGTTTGCCAATTAGAACCATGAAGTGCAATGTGCTATCATTTGACTTAAGGTTATGGGAGCCTTACTATAAATTACTCTCCTTGTTGACTAGTCATTAATGAAAGTGGGTGGCAAGTGTTGCTAGACTATTTTAGATATAGGCCCTCCATTGCTCAACTTAGCCTATCATGCACTAAGGAGTAGCTAGTGATTTAGGCCTTCAATCCTAGGTTGACTCAGCTAAGCCTAAGTTGGTCAGCCCAACCTACAATTCAAACAAGCCACTAAGAATAGCTTTGATGGATAAAACAAGTGAATATTGTCTTAACTTCCTTGATTCTTCTCCATAAATCTTAGAGTCAATGATGAGTGGGCTTTAATTGCCTTCCTTATCCATCCCCCCACTCTCTTTGCAATTAAAAATACAACATCCGAGCAAGTTATCAACATTCTAACATTCTAAACTCTCTATTACTACATCGTTACTTTAATCCTCTCTCTCTGATATGGACTTTAGTGTTGGAGTGGCCATATAGGAAACAACTTTGGTACCCCCTTAATTTACATTTCTTGTCTCATGCAAGTCACGTGCACCCCTTTTAAGATAATGTAAAAACAACAACCAAATCCAACATTTAAACCAAAATATTCAATCACTAATTATGGAACTAAAACCTCAAAGCATGGTAATGAAGATGGCTTCAATCAAGACAATGATACTTTAAACCTCAAACTAAAATACAAATGATTATTATGTATAAATTCATATTTGACAAAGCAAAAAATGGAGACATTATATTTGGATAAGATTGAAGGAATTAAAGACAAGATAACAAAGATAGCTATGATTAAGGAGAAAATCAAAATTAAACATGACTCACAACATCTATAAATATAGAGTAGAAGAAAGGTGGAATAACAAGAATAATAGCAAGAAGAACATACAAAGAAAGAAAAAGTTTATTCAATTTGTATGTACTTGAGCTAAATTTATAGAGGAACACCTTCTATTATAGCTTCATGGTTGAAACTTCATTTTAAAGTTATTTTTTTTCCTTTACTAATTCTATTAGTTAACTTAGATTAAGCTAAGGGAGACAAGTACCTTATTTTGGCATGAGAAAGTACCTTATTGTTTTTAATAGTTCATTCACTACAATCTATGCGTTAACTATCAAATAATTCCAAATCTCATTGCCAAATCAAAGTCTAAGTCAATAACCACTAAATAGCGATCAAAAAAGGATTTTCAATTTAGCTTTCAAAAAAGTCTTTTAATCATTAAGTAATCAATTCACCCTACTATTGATTACTAATTGGGACTAACACCCACAATGTAGGTAGTCCAAGATATTTACTTTTAGTTGGCTAATGGAGAGGAAAGGTGAGGCCCCCTTAGACAATTACAAGCTAGTCACTAGCATAGACTTCTTTGATTTGGTATGTGATCAAATCACCCTATCAATAGACTGTATCATGATAATGGATGATGGGCAACAATTTGTGGTCTTGATTGGTTGTAACTCTAACCAAGGCAAGAAGTTTTTGTGTACTATGCTAACTGCTAACGAGATGAAGTCAAAGAAGCCCATAACTCAAAGTTTGAAGGTCGTAGATCAAGAGGCATAGGAGGTGCCTAAGTCGAAGGGGTAAGCTCAAGCAAAGAGGCTTAAACAGCTTCCCAAACCCAATCCACCTAAGCAAAAGGGGGAGATAAAGGAAAAGAAGCCTATAAGCAGAGGTGAGATTACATCAATCTAAAGGGCGAGAGACCTAAAGGTTAGCAAAGTATAAGAGGAAATCAAGGTTAGGTTAACCCAAGATCCTTTGGTACTAGAGCAAGGGGACCAAATTAAGAAGTGTTAGGTATAGAATAGACTATTATATAGGAAGGGACAAAATATACATGTCACAAACCATGCAGATCTTCAAATAAAGATCATTAAACGGTTCCATGACCTAAGGGAATTTGACCACCAAGATGTCCAATGAGCATTGGCTAAGGTAAAAGACAAGTTTCATTGGTTGAAGATGTCAAAGGATATAGAAGAGTTCATTAAGGCTTTATTTGGTATGCTAGAGCGAGAAGGAGGAAAACTTAACAACTATTAGAAGGAGAATACTTTGAGGTACTAGATAAGAAGGTAGTAGAGAGGTAAAGAAGATGCTCTAGGGACGCTTAGCACAAGGTCTAGGGTAGTTCTATTGCTTGAAATACCTAGTAAAGTAGAAAGGTTTACCTTTAAGTGGGGTAACCTAAGAGAATGTGGTGGATTGTACATGTTTTGGAAATTTGATGGAGCAATTCTTTAGGGAGAGTAAAGTGATAGGGATATCATCAATTTAAGTAGGGGAGAATGCCACGAGCTCTTCTCCAAACCCATTTTTCACTCTTGTAAATGTAACATAAGGGTCCTTTGTATGTGAAGCCCACAACCAAAACTCAGTCCATTTCTAAAAAAGTTATAGAAGTGTCTAAATACTTTAAACCATGGTAGATAAGGGTAGTTGGGATAGGTTAGTTAGTATTGTATATTATTCGTTAGATTAGAATAATCTCAACCATCCATCAATAGGGGTCTCTTATATATAAGGGGGTATTCCCCTCATTTGTAATCTATCCAATAAATTTAAGTTCATTACTAGTTCTTACAAAGCTTCTCTCTCTAGTTCCTCTCTCTAAATAATATGATACTTAAGTGTGTTGGTAGAAAGGCTAACTTAGCCTCTCAACAAGAGTGTCAAAGAGTTTGACCGTTGCATGTATAGTCTTGTGACCAGCTCGTACTTGACAATAACATATGTGGTAGTGTTGATGGTAATGCTCAATGTATTAGAGATGGTAATGGGCATAGGGGAGTGGTCCATGTATAAGAAATACTTTGTGAGACTCAAAAAAATTTATAGAATTATGAATATAAGAATTGGTACTTTAGAGGCACAAAGAATAGGAACACATAGTAATGCTAGAAAGGTAATAAAAGAGCAGAATGAAAGTGATGGAGATAACTTTGGCATAGAAAGCAATGTTCAACCTAAATATAAAAATGAAGATTTCCCATTTTAAAGGGCTTAAATCTATAGAATTATTCTTTGATTGATAGCATAAAGTTAAGAAGATCTTTAAATGTTATAGTTTTGATGAAGAGATGAAGTTAGCTCGGTAGCGTTGGATTTCATAAGTTATGTTGCATTATGGTGAAAGAATTATAAGACTCTAAGGTTATGGAGACGTGAAGGTGAAGTAGAGACTTGCAAAGAAATGAGACAACCAATGCATGACAATTTGTTCTTGATTATTATAAGCATGAGATGTATATGAAGCTTTAGAGTCTAAAGTAGGGAGTACTAAACATAGATTGTTACATTAAGGTATTTAAGATGCGCATGATCAAATGAGAGTGGTCACGAAGCTTAAGGGACAAACTACTAACCATTTTATGCCTAACTTAAAGTACCATACATCAAAGGTCATTGAATCCCAAAACTTTAACACTTTAGAAGAAGTCCTTTCTTTCAAAATTAGGTGGTTCTAGTGGGTTTAGATAGAAAGAAGAAAGAAGGAATGAAAGGGCTAGCATGAGTAGAGGTGAGGAGAGGCAAATAGAGAGGAACTTAGATGTTAGAAGGAAAGCTTCTACTACTTCAGAAGATAAGAGAAACGATTAGAAGAAGGTTGTTAGGTATAGTAGTTAGCTTAAGTGCATTAAATGTTTTGGATTTTGGCATATTTGTACATAATTTCCAAACCAGAGGTTGATGGCAACGAGAGGAGAAGAAATTAATAGTGAAAAAGATGAAGATGAAGTAACTAAAGGTCTTGAGGAGATTCTTAAATAGTGTGATTATGAAAAGGATGGTACTAAATGGAAGAAGGAGATGTTATGTCTCTTGTTGGGAGTGAAACCATGAGTATAAAAGTTGTTCTAGAAGTAGAGTAAAGAGAGAATATGCTCCATATCAAGTATCAGATTCAAGGACACACATGTGCAATTATTATTAATAGATGAAGTTGCATGGTTACTACTTCCTTGGTAAAAAAATTGAAGTTACCCACTTCTAACCACCTAAAGCCTTATAAGCTTCATTGGCTTAGTAATAAGGGAGCTTTCCATGTTTCAAAGTGGGTAAAAATTCCTATCATTATTCATAATCAATGTAAAGATAAGTTAGAGTGCAATGTTGAGTGGAGAGTGGTGCATGGTAGATAACACAATATCTATGTTTTTACTAAAGATAGGAAGAAAACACTGTTATTACCTAAGAGTCCTATTGAAGTAAAGGATACTTAGTTAACACTAGCAAGAAGTAGGAAGGAGTCATTATTGTTAACTCATAGAGAAGTTCAAAATGTCATTAACTTTAAAGGATTGATGTACTTGTCATATATCCTACAAGTTTTAAATTCAAAATGTCATATTCTAATCCCAAATGCTATTTAGAAGTTGTTGTAGGAGTTTGTAGATGATTTTCTAAAGAAGTTACCGAAAGGGTAATCTCCTATGAGAGGTATTGAGAATAATATCAATCTTATTCCTAGATTAATATTACATAATAAATTAGGTTACCATATGAATCAAAAGAATTAAAGTAACTGTTACGCCCTAAAAGAGAGCTTGCAAGTTTTTGCTAAAAATTATCATGACACGTGTGCACCTATTACATGATAATCGTCTTATAAGCTAAAGATCATAAGACTAAATAATTAATTACATTTATGACTAATCATATTACATATAGTTATATAATAAAACGTAACTATAGATTCCATACCCCATGGTCAACCATGATCGCAGGGAGTCGATATCCCCTATCAATCAGTAAAATGGAATAAAATCCTAAGTTTCACAACTTCAAATTTTACATTAGGGTCCTAAAATAACATTTCATCTAAATAATCTATCGTTCGCAATTCTTACTATATCATTCTTGCCTTCCAAAAACTCTCGGCGCTTCACATCTTATCCTATCCCAAGCTATCGTAATCTTTACCTGCAAAATGGTCTATGGAGGGGTGAGCACACTAAGGCTCAATGAATGGGAGTGCAATACTTTCAATGCTACACACACACAAGCAATTTCAAATCAAGTTCTCAAATCACATGTTATGCATGAACAACCATATGAATGTAGCATCTCACATGATCTTTCAGTAACCGACGTGAAGTATAGGGTTTACAACCCCCCCCCCCCCCCCCCTTAACCTTGGGTTGGGGATTCCAAAGCCACCATCAGTGCCCAAGTCTCATTACCCGGTTTATTTATCTTATCACTTTGATAATTATAATATTTTTACTTCAATAATGAACGCTCCTGCATCTTTGCATCAGTCAAAGCAACACTCCTGTGTCTTTGCACAGTCAGAGAAACACCTTCAAGGACCGACCGAACTTGAAACCGTCAAGGCACAACAATCCCGTAATCACTTAGTTCGCACTTGGTGGAACAGTAATCCTCTAATTACTTTCAACGAGCCCTATAGCAGTGATGGCCTTCAATCTCATGCAGTATCTTATGTAAATGCTTATCAAATTTTAATTGAGTCCACTTCTTTAATTAATTGGTTCGAAGCGATCACATAATATATAGTCGCAAACCAATTCCCATTTAAGGTAATAAGGTAAACTATCAAGCATTTAAAGAATACAATTCCAAGGACAAATAATAGGAATCAAATGAAATCCCACAAGCAAATCCATTGCACCTCAAATTCACATTTACCACAACAAGAAGAGGTCATGCATTTCACATCATTGATAAAGTAGGGAAGGCTAGACCAACCGGATAGAAATAATCAAGCTAGACACAAAATTTTAGTTAAATAATAGTATAATATAGTTCAGATCTCCTCGGATGTCAAATCAACCACTTAGGTTTGAGCTACAATCTTCGTTTCTTGACAACTCTATGCCATTTAACTTAAACATTAAATCAACCACTCGAGATTGATTTACAATTATTATTCCTTGACACTTCTGTGTCATCGTACCTCTCAAGTGCTCAATTTTACACACATTCAAGAGTCAAACAAGGTAGCCACATATATATCCCTTCCAAGTCCTCGAATACCTATGTATAATATATATATACACACATATATATATATGGATTTATAAAACGTATTTTTAACTAAAGGATAAATTTGCACTTATGATTTGTATAGTTATATACATATATGCATTCTATAAATATAATAGGAGAATAATTCTATCTAAGCAAATATACATATTCAGAAGTAGATTATTATATGTTTATATAATGATATGTATATAATTTATTCCACTTATGCATACCTATACTGTAGCTATAGAAGGAAAAGCTAGGTTTATATAATTTGGTTTAGTTTAAAGAAAGCAATTTTGAATCACGGTATTAAGCCTATAGTAATAGCACTAGCAAAATGATGCAAAGTGCTATCATTAAGATAGTGATATCTAAACCCTTAGCCCATTCTATCTTCTACATCATTAAAATAGTATTCATCTATAACTTATCTAACTACCAATATCACGCCTTGAAAGGGGGCCTAGAAGTCTCTACTAAAATCATCATGGCACGTGTGCACCCATTACAAGATGATTGTCTTACGAGTTAGAGATCGTAAAACTCTAAATAAATAATTGCATTTACAACTAATCATAGTACATATAATTAGATATTAAAATACAACTATGGATCCCGTATCCCACGGTCAACCATGATCGCAGAGAATTGGTATCCCCTACCAATTAATAAAATAAGATAAACCCTAAGTTTCTCAATTTTAAATTCTATTCACATGGAGGTCCTAACATTTCATCTAAGTAAATCTATCCTTCATAATTCTTACTTTATTGTTCCAATCTTCCTAAAACTCTCAACACTTCACATCTTATCCCATCCTGAGCTTTCGTAATCGTTACCTGCAAAAGAGTTTGTGAGGGGGTGAGCACACTATGGCTCAATGAATGGGATGATAACACTTTCAATGCTATGTACACACAAGAAATTTTAAATTAAGTTATCAAACATATGCTATGCATGAGCAAACATATGAATGCAGCATCTCATGTGGTCTTCCAATAACCGACGAAAAGTCTAGGATTTACGCCTCCCTTGACTTTAGGTTAGGGATTCCAAAGCCACCATTAGTGCCTAGGTCATTACTCAGTTTATTTATCCTATCACTTTGTTAATTATGATATCTTCTTAACTCAACAGTGAACGCTTTCGTGCCTCTCTGCACCAGATGAAACAAAACCCTCAAGGACAGGCCAGACTTGGAACTGTCAAGGCACAACAATCCCCTAATCACTTAGTTCGCACTTGGCGGAACGGCGATCCTTTTGATCACTTCCAACACATCTTGTAGAAATGATGGCCTTCAATCTCATGCAATGTCTCGTGAAAATGTATGTCCAGTTTTAATCAGGTCCACTTCCTTAATTAATTGATTTAAGGTGATCAAACAACATATACAATCACAATCAATTCTCATTTTGCACTCACCACAACAACAGAGATCATGCCCTTCTTATCACTCACGACAAACATTGAACCCAGACCTCGTGAACATAGACTTATCCAGTTTTACAACATATTAAATTAACTTAGCACCTCTCTGTGCCATTTCTTTTAAATGTCAAACCAACCACTCAAGGTTGATATACAATCATCATATCTGACACCTCTGTGTCATTTGTCTTAAATGTCAAACCAACCACTGGGGGTTGATTTACAATCATCTTATCTAACAACTCTGTGTCATCGCACTTCTCAAGTGCTCTATTATTCACATTTTCGAGAACCAACAAGGTCGTCTCTTATTTTCCTTTCGATGTCCCCAAGAAATTTGTGTATAATATATATATAGATCTATACATATATATATGTTCATGACACATCTTTAATTAAGGACAATTCACTAGACACCTTCCTTTACGTACTTACGGGGGCAAGAAAATAAGATTGTTGAGTTATAAAAATCAAAGTTGCACTCATGATTTGTATGGTTATGTTCATGAGTGTATTATATAGATATAATAGGAAAATAAGCTTGCTTAAGTATATATACACATTCAGGAACCAACTCTAACATGTATACATAAGGAAATCTATAGACCCTATTCCAATTAAGCACACCTACTCAATAGCTCTAGAAGGAAAAGATAGGTTTCTATGTTCTGGTTTGATTTAGAAGAAAACAATTTTAAATCATGGTTTAGGCTTGTGGTAATAGCTCTAGCAATATGGTGCTAAGTGCTATCATTAAGGTAATGACATCTATGCCCTCGAACCATTCATTCCTCTACACTCTTTACGACTTCTTTCCTAACTCATTAATCCCCACTTTATAACTCAACTTAACAATTATCACAATCAATTACAAATACAATAAACAACAATTTCACATGCATAGCAATCAACATACAACACAACATGGTAGCATATCATTAAGTTTCCCACTCACTTGTTTAAGGTCATCATAGTCCTAGCTGGAGTCAAGCGATTTCAACGAGTAGCCCCTTTGCTTTCCTCTTGAAATTAGTGTCCTTCTGCAATGCTTCCTCAACCAACCATAGAAGGCCGCATCTCCACCTAACTTTGGTAGCTTTCCAGCTCCTGGTATGGGTACTCTGCTCGTCTTGTGTTTAATGGCAAAGCATAAAGTCTCCTCCTTAAGGAACTTTGGGCAAACAAAATTCGAACGTTGAACATTTCTTCAACGTGATTTTGATACAAGGTTCCAAAAGAAACGATATTCTTACGAATCATTGCTTCCAATACCCCAAGTTACTATAATCGACTATCTACTTTCCTTGTGTAGAAATCAAGCAATGGAATGTCTTTAATCTACCAAATTCGGAATTCCTTCTTCCATGTATGCAAGATACCTTTAGAAAGGACAACTAAAGGTCTTGCATTAAGGTATTTGGCCAAGAATGATCTTCCTCAACACCCTTTGAAGAAGAACGAAGGAAGTAGGAAAGAAGAAAAAGAAGAAGAAAGGAAAGAAAAAGAAAAGGAAAGAGGGGGAATGGGACAAGACGAGATGGTGCCTCCTGCTGCTACTGTTGTTGCCTGCTAACTGCGATTCATGACATGACAGACGGATGAGACGGTGGCAAATTTGAAAGTCTGTTTTTTTTTTAACAATTATATATATATATATTATATTTTGTATTATAATGTCCCTATTTTAATATTTTGCTTGCGTACGAGAATATCTTTAAATTTTATATTTTTAGCAATTTATTACAAAGGCTTGCATCTAAGCTAATCTAATTATCCTGAATATAAATATTTACTCTAAATTTTTATTTAAAATTCCTAAATATATAATTTAAAGTAATTTCATTATTTAACCTAATATTATTCGAAATTTGTGTTTCGGAGAATTTATTCTTTTAATTTAATTTACTTGGACTAAAGTTAAGATTTACAATTATTTTTATTTATCCGTTTATATATATCTATATTTGGGTATTTTTCAATCACTTTGCTCCCTAAATTTATTTCGTAATGTATTTCGTAAAATTCAATTTGTTACGTTTGTTATCTTATTTTCCTTGCCTAAGGTTATTTTTTCTAATTGTTTTGTTTTTAAAACCTATTATTATCACAAAATATTAAAATAATATTTATGCGTTGCAATATTTGAATTTTTTTCGTACATTTCTCGAAGTTTTTAATATTGTGAAGTTGTTCCTCTCGTTACCCCGACCTAAAAGTATTTATTATTCTATTTATGTTCTATAAATGTTCATATAGCTTTTCAAAATTTGTAGAACTTTATAACCGATTTCTTCGTAAGTTCTTTTCTAAACTCATTTGACCCCTCTATATAACTTAAAAATAATAATAATCACAACCAATTTGCAACTACAGCTAAGCAAGTGAATTCACATACGTAGAGCATATCAACATATAACACAACATTATAGCATATCATAAAGTTTCCCACTCACCTATTTAAGGTCGTCATAGTTCTAACCGAAATCAAGTGATTTCAGCAGGTAATCCCTTTACTTTCCTCTTGAAATTAGTGTCCTTCTGCAATGCCTCCTTAACCAAATCATAGAAAGCAGCATCTCCACTTGACTTTGGTAGTTTCCTAGAACCTGATATGTGTACTCTGCTCATTATGCGTTTGATGGCAAGGCGTGAAGTCTCCACCTTAAGAAACTTTGGGCAAACAAGATACGAAATGTTAAACACTTCTTTAACGTGATTCTGATATAGGGTTCTAGAAAAAATGACCTTCTTAGGCATCATTGTTTCAGCACCTTAAGTTGCTGTGATCGGCAGTCTGCTTTCCATATGTAGAAGTCTAGCAATGGAACGTCTTCAACCTACCAAATCCGGCATTCCTCCTTCCATGTAGGTAAGATACCCATGGGAAGGACAATTAAAGATTTTGCATTACGGTATTTGGTCAAGAATGATCTTCCTCAACATCTTTTGAACATTCCATTGCAAAATTCATTTCATTCCAAATATCCCCCAGGCCATCATCTTGGACATTGCTCAAACCATTCCCTTCACCATTTACACCAACATAAACACCTATTTTTCCCATTTAATTTCACACATAGACACACTCACCTCCTTCACGCAATTCCCTCTTCCTGCTTGGCCTCACCTTTCCATTTTTCCTTCTCTCTTTTCCCTTATTATTCTCCTTTTTGGAATTTTCCCAAATTCGCCTCTCCTTTACATGAAGCATCTTTGAACCTTTCATTTATCGATTTGTCTCTAATATCTTCCAACAAACTACTTGTAGGATTAGTAGTCATTAAAGGTTTTGTATCACCTTCTTCCTTCTCTCCTTTATTGACATCTCTACCTACAAGGTTTCCCATCCTCTCTACTGGTTTTCATCCTCACTCACGCTTCCATCACCATACATACACCAGCCACCCTTTACACACATACATACACACCTCCCTTGTAACAACGTCATAGACACACACACACACAAGTTTCACCTATGCACATACACAAGATCAATAGCCTCTTGCCTTTATCATATAGCTCATCTTCTCTTTTCCTTACCCTTTTTCCGTCTTCAATTCTTGCGTTCTCATTCTTCCAGCTTTTCCTTTTCTTTTCTTCTTATTCTCCTCTTCCTTTTGGCTCCCTTACCATAACTTTCCTACCCTTGTTTCCTTGCTAGGCTCCCTTCAACCCCTCAAACTTCTTCAATTTCTCACTTCTTCTTCTCGTTTCTCTTCACTCTTCTCTGGCCTACATTTATGTTTGTGTATATTTCAAATCTTTCCTTCTAATTCTCTATATTTTTCCTTCTCCCTAGACATCTTCCATTTTACTTTTCTTCTTCCTTTTCTACTTCTTATCTCTTACACACCGAACACCACATACACATCGTATGCATACACACCTACTCATACACATACACACATACTCCGCACACACCACACATACACCAGCACATACATACACATGCTCACGCATATACACACATATATACCACACATGTACCTCACGTACACCCTCGCACACATATTCACTATCCTTCACGCAATTCCCTCTTCTTTATTAGATTCACCTGCCCATTTCCTCTTCTTCCTTGCTGCCCAACATACATTTATATACATACATATATATGTCTTTCCCCTCCTCCCATCTCCCCTCTTCTTTTCTCCTCCAGAATGTTGTTGTCCCGGTTACTGTTCTCCTTTCTGGACACACACGCACGCACACAACCACACGTCGTTGGAAACATGTTATTGCACCCACTGGCATTCGATTCTCCACATCCGGTTCCTTCTTTCGTTTCTTCCTTTCCATTCCCTTTTATTGTCTTCTCGCTGCAATTAACGTCATAGTCATCACTGATTAACTCCCACCACCACCACGAAACTCTAAACCTAAACCACTAAAACCCTTCGAAATATAAATCACTCTTCCTTGAATTAATCAAAACCTAATCTCTCTCTCCCCGTTCCTCTGCTACTTGGGTGGTTTCCTAAATAAGTCATCATGCGATTTAGGGATGAGAAAGCGAAGACGTCTTGAGAAGAATAGCTGGGGCAAAGGATGTCATCGTCAGGGATTCCTTTTCAGATATAGAGCATATGAGAGAGAGAGCGGTTTTGTCGTTTAGATCTAAAGTGATTGAGAGAGAGAGAGAGGCTGTGGGAGGGAAGGTTTTGCTCGTTGCTGGTGTTGGATCCGAGACCTATTGGTGTGCCCTGCATGCAAATGGTGGCATGAGGGAGAGAGCGTGTGTGTAAGAGAGTGAGAGAGTAAAGGAGATATGAAACAAAAAGAAGGAAGAAGGAAGTAAGGAAGGAAGGAGAAGCACGGGACCGAGGAAGATGATGTGACCATGAGAAGAAGAAGAAGAAGAAGAAGAAGAAAAAGAAAAGGAAGAGAGAAGAGATAGGGACAGGACGGCTGAGGCTCTACTGCTGCCTACTATTGTTGCTGTCATGGGAGAGAGGGGTTGATGAGACCGGCAGCAGTTTTTTTTTTTTTACATGGTTATGTATATATTATATTATATATTTAAAATATTTCTATTTTAGTATTTCGCACGCATACAAAGATATATTTAAATTTTATATTTTTAGCATTTTATTACGAAAATTTATGTTTAAGCTAATTTGATTATTCCAGACATTAATATTTACTCGAAATTTTCATTTGAAATTCCTAAATCTATAGTTTCAATTAATTTCCTTATTTAACCCAATATCATTTTAAGTTTATGTTTTATGAAATTTATTCTTTTAAATTAAATTACATGAACTGAAATTAGGACTTACAATTATTTTTATTTATCTGTTCATATGCCTATATATAGATATTTTTCAATTACTTCGCCTCCTAAATTGATTTAGTAATATATTTGAAATGCTACATTCATTATCCTTTTCCTTTGCAATGGTTGTTCTTTCCAATTGTTCTAAATATCTATTTTTTTTGTTTGTGATACTGATCAGATGGATCTCATGTCTTCCTCATTTTTCTATTTTTAAAACCTATTATTATTGCAAATTATTAAAATAATATTCACGCGTCGCTATGTTTTAAATTTTCATCATAAATTTCTCAAATTTTTTAATATTGCAAGATTGTCATTCTTGCTACCCCGACCTAAAAATATTTTTTCATTTCTCTTATTTTCTTTAAATTTTTATATAGTTTTTTAAAATTTTTGGGGACATTATAGTAACTCAAGTGATAGGTGAATGAATTAATTGATAAAGGCTACATAAGGAGAGTATGAGTCTTTATGTTGTACCAACACTACTAATTCTAAGGAAAGATAGTTCATAAAGGATATATGGATAGTAGAGCTATCAACAAAATCACCATCAAATATAAATATCTTATTTCATGTGTGGATGATATGCTAGATGAGATGCTTGGTGTAAGGATCTTTTTGAAGATTATTCTTAAAAGTGGATACCATCAAATATGCAAGAGGCTAGCAGACAAGTGGAAGATTGCCTTCCAGATAAAATATGGTTTTTATAAGTGGATGGTCATGTTATTTGATTTAACAAATGAACCGTGCGCATTTATTAGACTTGTGAACTATGTTCTAAAGGATTTCCTTAGTAGTTTGTTGTAGTTTATTTCAATGATATTTTAGTGTATAGTAGTGACTTAGATATTCATTAGAAGCATTGAAATTAGCTTTTTTAATTCTGATGAATGACTAACTATCTGAGAATCTATAGAAATGTACATTCTACCAATCAAAGATAATGTTTATAGGTTTTTGTTATATTAGGAGTTACAGAAGATTCAAAGAAGAGTAAGGTGATTATGAAGTGGCCAATCCCACAGTCTGTAATTGATGTCAAAAGCTTTCATAGAATCTTTTTACTAGAGGTTTGTTAGAAATTATAGCACCATTGTAGCTCCATCTACAAAGCTTGCAAAGAAGGATGAAGAGTTCAAATAAAATGAGAAAGTGCACAAGAGTTTTGATGAGATTAAAGAGAGACTTACTTTTGCTCCTATGCTGATCTTGCCTAATTTTGGGAAGACGTTTGAGCTTTAATGTGACACATTAGTAGTAGTTTTTGTAGCTATTTTGATGCAAGATAAACAAACAATTGCTTAGTTTAGTGGAGCAATAATGGATTATTTAATATATGATAAAGAACTCCATTATCTTATTAGAGCTCTTATTGTGTGAAAACATTACCTACTTCTAAAGGAGTTTGTCACCTATACTGATCTTAAATCTTTGAAGTATATGAAAGGTCTACAAAATTATTTAATATGTAAGAAAAATCATTGGAATTCGTCAAGAGTTTTGCCTATGCTATCAAACATATAAAGAGTAGTACAAATGTGGTTGCAAATACTTTATCTCAGAGGTATGTGTTGATTACTACTTTACTATCTAAATTACTTGGATTTTGCTTATAGAAGGGTCAATATGCTAGAGATGTGTTATTTGGTTCAATTGTGACAAGATATAGGGATGGAATGGCTGTAGGTGATTATTATTTGACATATGGTTATCTTTTCAAGAAAAGGAAGTTATGTATACCATCAGATTTTATGATGGAATTCTTAGTGTAAGAGACACATTTTGGGGATTATTTAGCCATTTTAGGGAAGAACAAACTTTTATGTTGTTGAAGGATCACTTCTATTGGCCTAGTATGACGAGGGAAGTGTATAGTGTGGCGGTGAATTGTGTTATGTGTAAGAAAGCTAAGAACTGAAGGGAGGCTTTTAGAGTCTACATGCCTTTACCTATGCCATCATAGCCATGGGTGGATATAACCATGGATTTTATCTTAGGTTTGCTTTTAATAGTTCAAGGAAAAGATTCAGTCTTAGTGGTTGTAAAAAGGTTTACCAAAATGGCACACTTTACTCCATGCCATAAAGTTGATAATACATTTTATATTACTAATTTCTTTTTGCAAGAAGTGTTTAAGCTTCATGTATTCCTACATAGTGTTGTTTCTAATGGAGATGTCAAGTTTTTAAATTTCTTTTAGAAGGCACTATTGAGGAGGTTAGGAGCCAAGATTATTTAGCACTTTGACTCATCCACAAATTAATGGCCAAATAAAGATTGTCAATCATACATCGAGAACTTTTGCTTAGGGCAACTATTAGCAAAAATCTTACAAATTTGGACAAGCATTCACCCATTGTAGACTTTGCTAAAAATAGCACTATACATAGTTCTACAAGTAAGTCACATTTTAAAGTTGTCTATGGATATAATCCAATTATTCCTTTAGATATGCTACCTACACCAGCTTTTAAGAGATTCATAATGAAGTTGAGAAGGTTAAGAAGTTTTAGAAACTACATCGAAAAGTGTTGGAGCAATTCATAAAGACAATTGCTAAATGGAAGGTCTATGGAGATAAGTATAGGAAGTATAAGAGTTTTCAACCAATGGACATAGTGTGGATACACCTAAGAAAAGAGAGGTTTTCAAATCAATGACAATAGAAGCTAGAACCTAAAGCTAATGAACCATTTAGAATCCTTAAGAAAATAAATGATAATGCTTAGTAGTTGAAGTTGATAGGTGATTATGGTGTTTTTATCACAGCTAATATGTTCGATTTATTTGCTTATGTTATTGAGAGTAGTGAGATTTATCAAAATAAATAAATAAATAAAATTTTAGGGCAAATCTTCCTCAACCTCAAGGAAATGATGGGAATCAAATTGGGCCACATAGTGAACCCATGGCTCAAGCTAGAATAAGAGGATTGAATAATCTAGTTCAATGAGTTATAGCAAGTTCTATGATGGAGGATGAGCAAGTATTCTTGGTTCACAGCACTACTTTAAAAAGAAGCTTAGAGTTATTAGAAGCACTTGCAACATTGAATTCAAATTAGAAGGCTACATTTGGTTCTGATTGTGTTCAAAGTTTTTTTACTTCTGATGCTAAGACGGTCAAACATGTTTATGAAGGAGAGAGTGGTTCCGATATCAAGGAAGATTCTAATAAGTGAAGAGTAGGCAACATGGAATTAGTTTAGATGGACAATATTCCTATTTATCCAGTTATGGTGGTTATTGATATTTGATTTCTATAAATTAAGATGTAGTTATTTTAATAGTTGTCTTTTCTCCTTTTATTTTATATACTTTTCTTTTGATAGTTATTTTAAATTTGTAACTGTCCTAATATAAACATCAAATGTAATCCTATAGGAATAATAGTTGATGAATGATATTAATATTTTTTATATTGACTAAGTTCTTCTCTTTCAGTAACCATTCTAACCAATCCCTTGCGATTGTGGCAAGCAACCCTGTTTATTCTACCTGTGTCATATTAGATAAAGCAAGTATAGTTCAATCTTTCTTTGGTGCGTTATAGTTAACAAAAGAGTCATTTATACCCATTTACTTTTATTGTATCCTATTTTGAAAACCCATAAAATAGTCTCATCTGTAAAATCAATTGGTTGTTTTACTTAAACGCTATATTTTATTGCTATACAAATCGATCCGATCTAGTGATATCTTTTCTAGGCACATCAAGCATCCTTGAACTATTATTCTGCTGTGAGTTCAGTTGGAAGAGTTTTGTCTTCATTCTTTATTATAATTTAGGATGTAAAATCAGTTGTCTGAATGTATGTTGTCATCTTGCACTTTCATTGAGAATAGTTAGGCCCATTAATGGAAGGAGCTTTGTTTGTTTGAATAGATGCCATGTATTCTGCCATTAGATCTCAACTGAAGATATGAGAAAATATGGGGACTACGAAAGATTTATTTCCTTTAAAGATCAAATCAAGTTATCAAAAACTTTTAAATCTTGATTTCCACAGATTTCTCGCCACAACTCCGGCACTTCTACTCTGATGATTCTTGGAGTTACACCGATCCCCTGTACTTCCCTGTTTCGACTTCCTTTCTGGTGAGTCACCTGACAACTAATGTTTCGATTTTGTTTAATTCCTTCTTAGCACTGTCAGCTTACTCTGAAGATAGTAGCTAAATTTATTTTCATTTTGATTTTGAATCAACTGCTTCCAGTTCGTGCTGCATTTTATTTTGTAATTCCTAATATTATTTAAGTTAATGAAAGTAAGATTATCTTCAATGGTTGATGAGATGTAATTTTACTTTTACATTGTTGTTTTCCAATGGCCGTTTATGAAGAAGAAGACTTACGAGTAGCTGACTTGATTGTGATATAGTTAATTTCGATTTAAGGATTTTAGTATCTAATAACATTATGAATATCAATGTTATATAAATTAAAATAATATAATATTATTATTGTTAATATGGGGATATGATATTCTTAACACTGACACTTTATAAATTGTTAACTTTTATTATTATTATTATTACTCGTGCCATAGGTAATGCGCACTAAAAGAAAATCTATGTTAATAAATTATTAAAGATAGAGTTTAATTGTACCTATTTTATTAAGTAAGTAATTTTACAGTATTCTTATAAATGAAATGGGTGTTTTGATTAATTTTGACACTCAATTGAATTAAATTTTGATTTTTAGGGGTTAAAAAGTAAATTTGAAGAAAAATGATGAAATTCAGTTAAGGTTCATGTGATTCGAAAATAAAATGAAGAAGTTTGGAAGAAGATCACACTCAAGATCATTGCGCATGAACTTTAACTGTGCTTTTATAAAGGGAGAAGTAAGGAAGTCAATAGGTTCATGGTTAGGATCACTACTGTGATCTTACCCGTGAACATGTAGAGATCATAAAAACAATGTACTTTAAAGTCAAAAGGATTATGGTTAACTTGATCACACTAGTTAATTGCAATTTCCACTGCTCTATCTAAAGAATTTGAAGACGTGAAAGAGGGGACTTTTGGCATTCTCTAAAAGGAGGAATTAGATTTTTGGGAAGCAACCTCCAGAAATCAAGAAAGTGCAAATCTAGCAATTTAACAAAGAGGTTTTTACTATGAATTTTACTTTTCCATTTATTATTATTATTATTACTATGTTCAGTTATTTTGGTTTTTAGACGTTGAAAACCCTAAAACTATGTAATTGAATTCCTATTTCTTTATTCAGTTTTATGATTCTCAATACATTGTAATCCAATTATGTGTACTTTTTTTTTCTATAAATTAATATATTTGAAGTGTTAATTTATATTATCCAATTTCATATATGTAGATCGAGTGGTCTTGTATATGAATAAATCTACATAATAGAAAGGAATTGCTCATAATCCTAAAAATAGGATGATGTAAATCTTTTATATTATGATCAAACCTAATAGTAGAACTCATAAAACAATAATGCGACTTAAAGGGTTTTAATTAGGAAAAAGTTTTGATTATTCAATTAAGAGTTAGGAATTAATAAACTAGAAAGAATTATTAGTTTAATTTAGGAATCTCACGGTCTAATGAAATTGACATGAGATCGATAGAATAAATTATATAGAAATCTTAGGGAAATTAATGTATGATTATGGTGTTTTATATTTCTATATGTTTTAATTACTATTAATTGATGATATAGTTTAATTAATTTAGTTTAGTTTATTAATTTTTAATCTATGAAATTTAATTTGAATGTTACATAATAAAGGGAAAGGAGAGTACTAGTAATTAATTTATCTCTATAGATACAATCTAGTCTTACCAATATATATTGCATATGCAATCTAATGCACTTGCTAGTCTAGTTACACTTTGTTTAAAGTAAAGAGTAGATTTACACATCAATTAACTAGAACTTAATGATCTGGGCTTTAATAACGATAGTTTGCCCAACTTGAATAATTTAAATTATAAGATGATCTTATTTATTATTTGTTTTCCGTTCATGTTCCAGTCATAGTATAAGAGTAAGAAAAAACTAAGAAAAAAAAAAGTAAAAAATTGTTTCATTTCTTTGATTCGATGATTGATAGCCATGGAATTAAGAAGAAGACATGATGCCTTCCTCGTTTTCAATTCCCATTAGTACTTGGAATATACGAATTCCATTAGTAAATAATATTTTTTTTTTAAATTGCATATATAATTACTTGGTTAGTATGAATACTAAGAATTAAGCATATTATAGAGACTAGTAAAAACTTGTTATTAATCATAAATTAACTAGATACAAATAAGTATTTTATTGCATATGACTCCAATGATCAAGTTTGGGCATAGATCGACAAACTTGGGTCATAATTGCAAGGATCACAAGGTACATGATAGTCATTACATGTTGGGTGCTTGTCAAGACAAAAATTTAAAACCAAACTAAATAAAAACTTGATTAAATATCTGCTTGTCTACTTGTGTTTGGTCATTCAAAGTTTGTGGGTGACATCATTGGAGTAAGTTTATGGCTATAGTTGTAAATATTGGGATGATACGATAAACTAGGTGCTTGAATCACTATAGGTGCCGTGGTGAGTAATTGTGTCTAATACGGACAGTAAGAACAAGAAAAAGCTATAACAAGTGCTATGTAGAGTTATGGGTCTCACTTATAGCACATTTAATGTGGATCATGATTCCAAATGGCAAATTTCGGTAGTGATCTCTATATAAGACTACGAGATTTATGGTTGTCGTCATACACAAATCTAACCATTCATGTAAACTCTCGATTGTGTTGTGATGGGCCAAATCCCTTATCCCTTGTTGTGTTGAGGAGTCATAAGTTACTCTAGCTTTTGGGACAACGAAAGTGTGTATATAAGTGGCATGGTGGATTGTCACTTATCTTATGATCTCTAATTAATTCTATACATTTAGTAGCTTTATCAAAAAAAAAAAAAAAAACATACAAAGTGGTTTGTTATGCTCAAAATTATCATGGAAAACTTCAATAATGAATATTAGTTCAATCCGTTAGATATGTAATCAGATTATTAGGTGGACTTCTTAGTTGCAAGTATCAGTTATTAGGCTCTTTTAATGAAAGTGTATTGGAAACCAAATATAGGATTACCAAATATAGGATGTTATAAATATGTAAATAAGTTATTTTATGTACAAGATAGATTGTAGGAATGTAATATGATTCTGAGCTTCTTGTTTAGGAAGGTAGGATTACGGTTTTTATTCATAATCTTGTATATAGTGGTGGGCTTGCAATGAGAATGGCAGAAGAAGATTTCCTCACAACATTGTATCTATTGCTTTGTTTTAGCATGGTATCAGAGCCAAGCTAAAGGTTTTCTTTCTAAAGAAACAGTCATGGTCGAGGATGATAGGAAAGGCAGCGCATATGGTGATGGAATGAACCAAAGAAAAACTATTCCTCCATATGACATCACATCTAACGATAATCCTGGAATTGTGATAACACAAGTCCAATTAAAGGGTGACAACTATGATGAATGAGCTCGGTCTATGCGAACAGCCTTGAAAGCAAGAAAGAAGTTTGGTTTTGTTGATGGAACGATCAAGCAACCGGATGAGGAGTCTCCAGACCTTGATGATTGGTGGACCATCAACTCATTGCTGGTCTCTTGGATTAGGAATACCATTGAATCCACTCTTCGCTCTACCATATTACTTGTGGAAGTAGCTCAAGATTTGTGGATAGATATTAGAGAACGTTTTTCAGTAGCAAATGGACCAAGGATACAACAATTAAAGGCAAAACTTGTCGAATGTAAACAGAAGGGATTGGCCATTGTCGACTACTATGGAAAATTGAAGAAACTGTGAGAAGAACTTGCTAACTTCGAGCAAGTGCCGACCTGTAAGTGTGGAAAGTGCATGTGCGATCTCGGATCGATTCTAGAAAAGAAACTAGAAGAAGAAAGGGTGCACTTGTTTCTCATGGGGTTAGATGAGGAAATATATGGTACAGTGAGATCTAACATTCTAGTTCAGGATCCACTACCAAGTTTAAACAAAGTTTACTCAATCCTAGTGCAAGAAGAAAGAATGAAGACAATTGTTTGAGGAAGAGAAGAACGAAATGATGTCATATTGTAAGCGTATCAGGCATGAGTCAGAAAATTGTTTTAAGATCATTGGTTTTCCAGAATGGTGGGGTGATCGGCCTCATGGAGATGGGAAAATAAGTAATCGTGGTAGAGGACAACAGTAGCAGTAGAAAACTAGTGCAGGAGGAAGTCGAGGATGTGGGGGTTTCTTGCGTGCTAATGCTATCCAAACTGCAGGAGGAAGTTCTTCAGCAACACCTGCACATGATGGAGAAAAAAAGGGGACTATTGAGCTGAACAAAAAGCAGTGGCAAACCTTATTGGAGATGTTGAACAACCAAAAACCATCGGTGAATGAGAAGATGACTTGTAAGCATGTTAACATTCCTTGGATCATTGACACAAGAGCATCCAATCATATGACAAGTAACTTGAAAACTTTGTCTAACACGCGGGAAATTTCCAAATGTCCTGTTGGACTACCAAATGGAAACAATACTGCAGCAATTAGAGAAGGATTAGTCCAACTTAATTAGAATATTTCTCTTAAAAACATCCTTTATGTGCCCGGTCTAAATTGCAATTTAATTTCTGTGTCGCAATTGATTGATTCTTTAGATTGCATTGTTATGTTCTCTGATAACTTGTGTGTTGTTCAGGACCGTACCTCGAAGATGTTGATTGGTGAGGGTGAACGTAGAGATGGACTCTATTATTTCTAGAATATACCGCGCATAAAAGCTATGAAGGTGGATGGTGTGAACTCTTTTGACCTTTGGCACAAAAGATTAGGCCATCCCTCTCTGAGAGTCACCAAGTTGATTCCAATAGTCGATTTTAGAAATAGAAGTGATGTTTTGAATAAAAGCTGTGATGTATGTCAATGCGCAAAGCAAACAAGAAATAATTTTTTTCTCAGTGATCATAGAGCTTCTAATGTTTTTGAATTGATTCATTGTGATTTATGGGGACCATATAGAACTCCCTCTTCATGTGGTGCCTCATATTTCCTAACTATAGTCGATGATTATTCTCGTGGTGTATGGATTTTTCTGCTAGTTGATAAGAAAGAAGTGTCACAAACCTTAAAGAATTTTTTCTCTATGGTTGACAGACAATTCAACAAACAAGTTAAAATTGTGAGAAGTGATAATGGAACAGAGTTCACTTTCTTGAAAAACTACTACCTCGAACATGGCATTATCTTCCAAATCTCCTGTGCTGGAACGCCATAGCAAAATGGTAGAGTAGAACGGAAACATCGCCATATCTTAAATGTAGCACGTGCTTTGCGTTTTCAAGGACACCTTCCAATTGATTTCTAGGGAGAATGTGTTTTGACGGCAAGGTACTTGATTAATCGCACCCCATCCTCAATTCTACATGGAAAAACTCCTTATGAAATATTATATAATCAAGAACCCGCATATGAGCACTTGAGAGTGTTTTGATCATTATGCTATGCACATACCCAAGGGAAGAAGATGGATAAGTTTGCGAGTAGAAGTAGACGATGCATCTTGGTAGGATATCCTTATGAGAAGAAGGGATGGAAGTTGTATGATTTAGAAACTAAAAAGTACATTATTTCACGCGATGTTGATTTTTATGAGAATGAGTTTCCTTTTGCCTCTACTGTGTTAAGATTACATAGTGATGTTGACAAACCAGTTCACATGAATGATGCATTTGGTGATGATGAAGAGGTTGCAGTCAGGGTGGGGGGGGGGGGGGGCATAACAAAACACATATCTCCTATACACATTCGTGAGCATGTGCCAACATCGCAAGAAGATAGAGATGATACAGTAACTCAAACAGTTTCAGCAGAAGATGAAGGACAAGAGCAAATGCAGTTGGGGCGTGGACATCGTCAGAAGCAATTATCAGTTCGTTTGCACAATTATGCTACTCATACAATCCAGAAATTGAGTCCATCTCGTTCGTCACCCAAATCGCTGCATTTTTCAGGTACACCTTATCCTATCGCACATTATGTGAGTTGTGAAAAATTTTCTAAGCGACATAGAGAATTTCTTGCAGCTATTACTGCAGATCCTGAACCAGTGACTTTCTCTAAAGCTATGAAAGATGAGCAATGGAGACATGCTATGCAACATGAAATTCAATCTTTGGAGGATAATGGAACATGGGTGATTGACAACTTGCCTCTGGATAAGAAAGCTCTAGGATGTAAATGGGTTTACAAGATCAAATACAACTCTAATGGCACTATCGAACGCTATAAAGCACGACTAGTGATCTTTGGAAATCATCAAATTGAAGGGATTGACTACACTAACACTTTTGCTCCGGTAGCCAAGATGGTGACGGTCCGCGTATTTTTAGCTGTTGCATCTGCAAAGAACTGGGAATTACATCAGATGGATGTTCATAATGCATTCCTACATGGCGAGCTTCAAGAGGAGGTTTACATGAAATTGCCTCCCGGTTTCAGGTCACATGTCCTAGGAAAGTTTGTCGCCTTCGCAAATCGCTTTATGGGTTGAAACAAGCTCCTCGCTGCTGGTTCGCCAAGTTATTGACTGTGTTGATTGCCTATGGCTTTGAGCAATCATACTCTGATTATTCTCTCTTTAGTCTGCAACGAGGTGATACTAGCATCCATCTTCTTGTCTATGTCGATGACTTGATTATTTCTGGTAACAATCATGCAGCTATTCAAAGGTTCAAAACTTATCTTAGTGAATGTTTTCACATGAAGGATTTAGGAACTTTGAAGTATTTTTTAGGTGTTGAGGTTGCACGCAGCTCTGAAGGCATCTTCCTATGCCAGCGTAAATATGCTTTAGACATCATTTCGGAGGTTGGATTATTAGGAGCCAAACCTGCTAGTATTCCTTTGGAGCAACATCATCGATTAGCATTGGCTACTGGACGCCTACTTGATGATCCAACACGTTACCGTCGATTAGTAGGTCGTCTCATTTATCTTTGCTTCACACGACCAGAATTTTCTTACAGCATTCACTTTCTGTCTCAATTCATGCACCAACCAAGAGATGACCATTGGGAAGCTGCTCTGTGTGTCGTGCGTTATTTGAAAGGGCATCCGGGACGAGGCATTTTGTTGAATAGGCAGAGTAATTTGCGTCTGTCTGGCTGGTGCGACTCGGACTGGGCAGGCTGTCCTCTGACTCGACGGTCTCTCACAGGCTGGTGTGTTCACTTAGGCAACTCTCCCATCTCTTGGAAGACTAAGAAACAACAAACTGTTTCTCGATCATCTGCCGAGGCAGAATATCATTCCATGGCAATGACAACGTGTGAACTAAAATGGTTGAAGGGACTTCTATCTGATCTTGGCGTGGCTCATCCTTCTCCAATGCACCTTCATTGTGATAGTCAAGCTGCATTACACATAGCTCAAAACCCAGTTTTTCATGAACGCATGAAACACATTGAAGTCGATTGTCATCTTGTTCGTGATGAAATCGTTAATGGCAGCATCCGCCCTTGCTATGTTTCCACTCATGATCAACTAGCTGATATCTTTACAAAAGCATTGGGCAAAGTGCCACATGATCGCCTCCTATACAAGTTTGGTATTCGGAATCTTCATGTACCAACTTGAGGGGGGGTATTGGAAACCAAATATAGGATTACCAAATATAGGATGTTATAAATATGTAAATAAGTTATTTTATATACAAGATAGATTGTAGGAATGTAATATGATTCTGAGCTTCTTGTTTAGGAAGGTAGGATTACGTTTTTGATTCATAATCTTGTATATAGTGGTGGGCTTGCAATGAGAATGGCAGAAGAAGATTTCCTCTCAACATTGTATCTATTGCTCTGTTTTAGCAAAGTATTTTCTGGACAAATATTAAATGTTTCATTTGACTGCTTGATATCAAACCTTTAAGAGACAATGGTGATTTGAATGAAAGCTATTCTTGTAGATTTTAGCGTGTATCTAAATCTTGATATGTTTCTATAAGTAATAGAAGTATGTAGCAAGCTGTGGCACTCCGTCTTCGGTATGTAGCATATTCTGTCATTCTTCATTAGGTGATACTTTATACATATATATATATAAAAATAACAATAATAAAAATAAAATTAAGGGCAAAAAAAAATTGCTGTCATATCGTACTCTGATTTGTGGGGCTTAATTTACGTATCATGTGTGCATATCTTTGGGCACTATAATTAGCAGTCAATGATTTTGTGAAAAGGGATGAGAAGACAATAAAAAAAATAAAAAAATAAGAAAAAAAAGGAGGTATAATCGCACTCATGCATACAGTAGAAGGTTAAGAGTGGCATGTTTATGAACAACATTGCATGCGATGGGTTTTTTTTCTTTTTAATCATGAATTCGTTTACAATTTAACTACATTTACATGATTAAGAATCAGGAATTCTTCCTACTTTTGACTCAGCCCAATGGGCGGCCTTTTAAGTGTGGGGGGACTGGTGCAAGGGGCATCATGGAAATTGTACTTCATGAGTTAGCTATTCTGTCGTAGCTTTGCAGAAGAAGAAACCAGTTAATCAATTTTGGCGAGTTGGATCCTGCCACTTTTTAGTTTAGATTATGTTAAGAAGCGATACTTACACTTGCTTTATTTTTTTTTCTTGGTTGACCGGAGACATGCTTAATTTACTTAATGAAAGTTCATGAGTTTTCTAGAATTAGGACTTATTTAGGGGGGGGGAAGGGCAAATGAAGAAAAGAAATAATCTTTTGTAGCCTCTCAACATATCTATCGTACATCCCTTATAATTTTCCTCCTGAATTTAGTGGAATTTGAGGGCTAACAATGAAAATGTTTGACACAAATGAAATCTTAGGGGCTATGAATAGAAATTTTAGAATCCCGAAAACTTTACGAGTTTAGATGGGGAAATTTGAAATTTATAATATACAAGCTTAGTGTAACATAATTATAACTTTATTTGGCCAGAGTTCATTGAATAAGTAACAGGATCTAATAAATTAGATCTAGTTTGGGATGGTTTTGGATTAGAGCATAAGTATAGGGTTTGTGAAGATAAATTCTTATATTTGATATTTCTCAGTAAATCCTGTAATAATCTAGCCTTTCATACTTCATAGGCTACCCACATTTATCTGTAAGCTCATTGAATTCATCATATAAAATTCAACTGTCAACTGATATTACCTATTAAAAAATGGATGAATGCGAGAGTGATTATCCATTACCAAATTCTATAAACATCTCTTCAAACTTGGCGAGCATTTGCCATTCATTATTGAATGCTTTCCTGTCACAATCGAAGTATGGACTTATTTAAGACTGTCTGCTTCTCCTTTCCAGTTTCTCCATAAATCGTCCTCTCTTTGTCGAGATTGGTCAATGTGTTGCACCACTTTTCCGTGGGCCATTACGAGAAACACGCTACGCTCGAGTCGTTGAAAGTATACGTGCACAATTTTCAACCCAACAATTAAAAGAAGGATTGAGCTTTTCACTTTAACCTGCTGGACCCTTTCGAAAACTCAGAGCTGCAATGATCAATGACGACTGATTTAATGGAAGTCCCACAGCTAACAAAGTCGGTGTCCACAATTCGTTTTTCAACATGTACATTGCACGTGTTGTACTTCATATCCAAGCGTTTCCTTTACCTCTCCAATCACCTCTCTGGACAATCTTATCTCCATTTATCACACCAAAAGATGCAAGTGGACACCCGTCTGCTTCGTATCTTTATCCGCATCTAGCAATGTCCCACTCTCTAGTAAGAAACTATTATCCTCGGTTGAGGGGAATAGTAGTGAGATGGGACAAACACCCTTTCAGGTAAGCCGTGGTTGCAGCGTTTATACCAATAAGGGATTCGGATTTATATTATTCATTATTTCTAATGAAAGGACAGTGTCCATGTGAATTGAAAAAAAGAAAAAAATTATTCTATCTTTCTTTGGCTTTGACAATCTCTTATGTTTCTATTGCGATATTTTCCCTTGTCATAAACATATAGATTGAATTTCCACTTCTTAATTTTATTTATTGACTCCTACTATAAACAATATATAGATATCATTCCTATTATGAAAGAGAATTCATCTATAGGTATAATTAGGAAAGTTACGACGGGCGTGGAATCATGATACTATGAGATCAGGCGTTCCTTATTCAAGTGAATGTTAGAATTATTCCTAAGAAAATTAGGCTTTTTTTTTTTTTCAGCTGCTATACATATTACAATTGTTAAGTGAAAAAAAAATAAATCCAATTTATTTAATTGAAAGATCAATATTAATACTATAAAATTACAATGGCTATGGTAAAAAATTCTAGTTATTGCTACAATTGTACTACATCTTATATATACCTAATTTAGTTAAAAGTATCTTGGAATCACCTATTTAAACTAAAAATCCATCTCATACACGATCAAAAGCAACCATAACTTCCAAAAATCATCTCAAATCTTTAAATTGTCAATGTCAACACTTGCAATTACTTTGACCCATGCTCATTCAGCATAAAACTTCCATCGTATGAAATTTTAGATCAATAATTCAACTTGATGAGATTAAAAGGGAAGACGGTCCTAGATTTCACTTTGATCCGAGAGAAAGGAAGCAATTTTGGTGATTTAGGTGTTGAATTTCTTCCATTCCTAAACATAGAGATGGTGATGGAGTAATGGAGTTCCTTCACTTTTGGTGTTGATTTTCTTCCATTCCTAAACATAGACATAGTGATGGAGTAATGGAGTTCCTTCTCCAAGTGGTGGAGGTAATTGATACCCTAGTTGTATTCTCTTTTTAAAGGCATAATTAACCAACTATTATACCAAATGCATATACAGTAATAAAATAATTGATGAATACCGGATTGTAACCACAAAAGAACTATTAACTATGTGCTAGATTATATTGGTTCTGCTCTAAACTAAGAAAATTATTTTTTTTTTTCTTAAAGAGGGCTAAAACAATAAAATAAAACAAGAACTAAACCAAATGCCAAAGTAATACTAAAGAGTTTCGTGCCACAAATTAAGTGTGAGATCATAAATAGCTTCTCATTTAGATCATCTAATATGCTTTGAATTGATGGTGAAAATGACTACTTGAAATTTAACCAAACTCCTAAAAACTCGCCTACCTTCTAAAATTGTAAATCTCTAATTATGGAAAAAATCATCTCACCAAAACAATTTATCTACAATTGTCAATTAATAGTAATCTACTCATATCGGAAAATATTATCCTAGTTAATATTATGGATCAAGTGCGTCCCTAGGACCCAAATCATATTTACATCTACTTAAAAGCATATGGTCATGAGTTTCGTTAAAACCTGTATGCTCTATAACTAAGAGCTTGCGCAATACACAATATTTAAAAAAAAATATAATAAAACATAAATTAATATAAAAGTCTAAACTATAGAAATATATTTTTGCATTTATACAAAAGAAAATAATGAAACAACTACGTTAACTTTCTTGTTAATCAAAAGTTTTTCCATTACTTAATTTGTTAACATGTGAAAAAAAAAATCAATATAATAAAGCATACATAAACCTACCTAGTATAATAATTCTTTCTATAAGGAGTTCTTATAGCTAGCTGATCAATGTAGTAAGTGTGTCAGTTGGCTTTAGTGAAATCTTGATCTAATAATATATGGAGAGATATCATAGAGAGAGGCATGGGAGATAAAATAAGCATGCTTGGATTCTTGAAGCTCTCGTATGATGACAAATTGAATATGATGTTGTTGATGTGTTCTTGACTTGTTTTTTAGGAATCTTAATGTTTAAACTTCTATATAGCTATGCCAACAAAGTAACAACAACTATGTGAAGCTCACCAATACTTTCAATGCATTTAAATGATGAGGAAGAGAATCATATGTATAGATTTTAGTCATTAATCTTGATTGTTAGATGAGATAAATGAATCTAATGAGTCGTTAATGAGAGTTCTTGATGAGAGTCATTGGATTGATACTTGAGGATTGATAGTCTAAATCAAAGCCTCCTTTTCTTACGGAAGGCCTTTGCTATGCCTAACTCACTTTATAAGACCTAGCCCACTTCATACAAAAAAGTTGAAAGCTTATTAAGGCTTCTTACAAGCCTGTTAAGGACAAACAAGACTTGAATAGGCTCAAAAAGACCTTTTTCAAGTCTATTTTTTGTATGTGAGACAAGTGAGTGAGGTTGAGAGTAGAAAAACTAATTCAACAATCCATATTTTAAACCTCCCAAGCTCAATCTTCCTAATACACCCTTGATTAATTCTGCTATCCTAAGCCTAGATTCTTGAGATATCCTTAATTAAGTCTGCTATCTTGAGCCCAGTTTCTTGAGACCTATCATTAGTCTAAGAAACCAATCCATGGCACTAAATTAGATTAAAAGATCAATTACCAAAATAACCCTCTAATTTTACTCCCAAACTAAAAGTTCCTTTAATGAAGTCTAGGGGGTTATGGGTATTTCAATGAATCAACTTCTTCGGTTATTGTAGAAGATGTGTGAGACTTTTAGTCAACACTTTCATTATTTTGCTTGTTTGTGAAACTGGTACATTCTAATTTTTGAAGAGTTGTAGTAGAATGATTTGGATCATATCATAGATGTAATATTTACCTCTCAATGTGTAAAGTTTTGTTCTTATAGTTGTTCTATTGCCTTTGATATAGTAATTGAGCAATTATGGCATGATATTAACAATTTGAATTTTATTATTAATTTCTTCATTTATGGACCCTTTTATAAAGAGATAGATTTTTTTTTTTTGAGTGATTTTGAAAAACTAGGCCCCCAAATTTTTCCTCAATGAATTTGTTAGACAATGAAATTGTTCAATTTCAATTTTTTTTCATCTTTTTGCATCTTCATTGAAGAAGGTTGATTTTAAACATGATATTCTAAAGAGTGATGTTAATAATTTGAAGTTTTGCAATAATTCCTCCATTTTGTGGACTTATTCAAGCTTCAATAAATTTACTTCAACAATGAAATTTGTGTTGTCTCTTGAGTTAATGTTACTTGATGTTCTTATCTCCAATAAATCCACTAATGGATGTTGTGTAACGAGCTCCTTATGATGTAGTTTATTTTAGCTAAACCAAGTATGGATAAATAAATTTTTGGCTAACCACCATTTAAAAGAAATCAAAATAGCCTAGTGGTGGGGCCTTTAGGCATTATTTAAAATGTGGTAGGTTCAAAACTTAGTCTAAGCATGTGTTAGACTTTTTCTTCGAGGGCTTTCAATTAGGGTCTTAATGGTGGTCAACTACTACTTTAAATCCAAGCAAATGACATGTTAGACTTTTGAGGGCTTTCAATTAGGGTCTTAATGGTGGTCAACTACTACTTTAAATCCAAGCAAATGACACCATAAAAGGGTTAAGCAATCCACATAATTACTATCATCTTAACAGCCATTATCACCACTCACAATCAACTATGAGCAATCAAAAGAATCTTCAATTGCCTCTAAAACATGAAGAATTGATTATAATTCTAAAGAGTTGCCAAATTTTCAAAAAAAAAAAAAAAAATCTTTTTGAAGAGTAAGATGAGCTTTTTTTTCCCTCTTTTGCTTTTGGTTTCAATTCCCTTGAAATTCCTTCAAATTGTGTTTCTAACTATAGAGTTTCTTATTGTTGTTGCTATAAGGAATCAAAGGTCTAGGACTAAATTGAAGTAGGCATTTGGAATCTTATAGTAGACCAAGAGGAGGGGTAAATTGATTATAATGAAATTTATACTTTTTTCACATAATACAACTCAATTGCCTTTTTTATTATGGAAGAGTGCATTAATGCATAAGGCAAAACCATTATATATTGTTGCTGAGATCCTAATTGCCTTTACCAATTCTTTCCAGTATATCAAATATTAACAATCTTTATAAGTTTTACATCTGCCACTCTACAATCAATTTTCAATACAACTACAATCACTTCTCTACTCTGTCTTCCTTAACTTCAACCTAAGCTAAGTCATAAAACAATTAAAAAAAAAAAAACCTCTCAATCCCACAATCTAGTTTATAAATCAAATCTTTTGAGGAAAACAATTTCAAGTATGTACTCTTTTCTCAAATTGTCGATATTATAATCTATATACTGTTGTTGACTCTTGTTCTAATATTTATACTCTTCTATCAAATGGACCACTTATTCAAATTATTGCTTCAACAGCTTCAATATGGTAAGCTTTACCTTCAATAATCATCCTTCATTAATTTTCTTAAATGTACTTCATTGACTTTCCTTTTGTTCTTCACTAAGGAAAATGTCAACTAAAGACGATCTTCCTTCTCCGCCCACTAACAAAGTGGAGGAGATTCCCCCTCCTCCTCCAAAAGAAGAAGTACCTCTGCCTCCTCCCACTAAAGATGTTCCTCCTCCACCCGAGTTTACACTGTCATCAGCCCCTACGGAGGACCCTATAGGATAGTTGTTACTTTTTATGTTTTGTGTTCTTGTTTTTTTTTTTTTTTTTTTCATTTTGTATTCTTTTGTATAATGTTTGGAATGCTAGCTAGAAATCTTGTACATAAGATCAAAGAATAGAATGTTTCTTGTTTATCATTGTGTAAGTATTATATTGCTTTTATGTTTTGTTGCTATTAAATACTGTATATCTTATACTGATTATGTTTTAATGTAAGTTCCATGGACTAAAGTGTAACTAATTGGAATATTTAATGTAAGTTGTAGTCTTTTAGGCAATGTATCCTAGTCATTTAGATGTTAGGTCTGCTCGGTTAGGATATGCCCTTAAGCTGTGCTAGGTACCATAAATCAACATTTAAGCTAACTGGTTATGAAAAATCACTAATTTTTAGTTAGAATGCCATTGTCAACCAGGCTTAAGCATGGTCAATGAAAGGCATCAGACAACGAAATACAAGTCCTACCCTTTTATTGGGGGTGGGTGCTTGTATGTTAGGTATTTAGTAGAGCCCGTCAATATTCGTTTTGAGGTATATAACTTTACTCATTAATCACTATTTGTTGTGATTGAATTTTAATATTGATTTTGGATAAAATCTTGTAAATATAAGTATAAGGATAGGTATAAATTGTAATTCCATTACATAATAGGAATGTTTACAATCACTAGTAATACTTCAACTATTTGGCTTAAAATATAAAAAACTACTCGAAATATGGGTATATATTATCTACACTCTAAGTTTTTGGGATCGGATGGCCATTCAATCTCTCGAGCTCATAGGCATTGTGTCCAACCATGCACTTAACTCGGATAGAGTCTTCTTAATTCAATATCAACTTGCCTTACCCCTCCCTTGATCTCATAGCTTCTAGCTTTCAACATATTAGGTCTTCGAGTTCGAAGAACTTATGCTTGACCTTTTTATCTTAGTATCCCATTGCTCGTTGTTGGTAGGTTGCCACCTGGTAACTGGCTTGGCCTTAAAGTTTCTCAAGGAGATCAAGGTTAGCTTAGAGGCTGATCTTGTGTACATGAGAACCAAATTCCTAGGTGTAAATATTCTAGAGCTCAAGCTCGATGGGTAGGACGACATCAATTCCAAAGGCCAACTTGAAAGGGCTTTCCCCCATCACCATCTGCTATGTCATTCAATATCTCCAAAGGATGTAAGGAAGCTCAACAACTTACTTCCCTTTAGACTAGTTAACTCTCTTCTTGAAGCTTTGTGGGATGATCTTGTTAGCCACCTCAACTTGGTCAATCAACTATAGGTAGGCGACCGAGGTGAAGTGGATCTTAATTTTATATCTCCTAAAAAACTCTTAGAATTTGGTGTTGTAAAATTAAGTGCCATTGCCAATCACGATGGCATTAAGGATACCGAATCAATAGAGTATAAAATGGGAGACAAACTCCTTCACACTGTGCTTAGTTGTCTTGGTGAATACCCAGGCTTCAACTCACTTCATGAAACAATCGACGACTATAATATTATATTGGCATTATCCAATAGCCTTATGGAATGGTCTTAGAATATCAAGCTCCCATTAAGTGAAAGGCCATGGGTTTGTAAATGGCATTAGGTTATTACTTAGTTGTCTGTCCACTAGAGCATGTTTCTACCACTTGTTGCATTGTTGCACAGTCACCTTGGTGTCCTTCTTCATAGTAGGCTAATAATATCCAACTTGGATAGCCAATGCATGTCCTTTTATGTGATTACTACATACCTATGCAAGAAGCTCAACTAGTAAATGATCTACTTTGGGGGGTTAATTGAGTAATGGTAAACTATAATCCCTTTTGTACAACTGACCATCAAGTAAAGTGTACTAAGTTGCTTTCTATCTCAAAGCCTTCATCTTCTTGTTGTCACTAGAGATAGCTCCATTTACTAAGTACTCAACAATCTAATCCATTCAACATGGTTTATGTAGAGCTTGGGTCACATTGACAAAGCATTCTAGTTGGAGCTTGTCAATGCTCTTCTATAGGATGTATTCGATAAACACGTTCTTATCCAAGTTAGAGAAGCACGTTGAGTCCAATTTGAATAGGCTATCCACTTTGGCATTCTAAGCTCAAGGGATCTTCGTGATGCTCCGTGATATGAAATTAGAGCATAAAGACTTTACCACCTCTAAGTATTTGGTCATGCTTTTGTCTTTTACCATGTATTCCCCATCAATCTATTAGACAATCAGCTATGAATCTAAAAAAAAAAAAAATTAATCTTTTCCACTAGCTTAGTTGGTAGAGCACAAGGCTCTTAATCTTGTGGTCAAAGGTTCAAGCCCTATTGCCTTGATGTGATCTTGGGCTAAATCACACTCATTGGCTTAGTAAAATTCAACCTGCAAGATATGTAAACATGAGCTATCAAATACACCAAAGGTGTCTCCAATGCAAATTGCAATGCTCAAGTCAAAGAAGCATCATAAAGGTATGGCTATCAAAATATATAGAGGGTATCAAATGATCTTACTGGCCAATTCGACTTGCCCTACTTTATCATTTTTACATATATTCAAATTGTGCATTTACGAAAAGTAAGATAACAAAAAGATAGAAATAAGTACATACATACCGTTTTTGCAAAATTAAATACCTAACATATTTCACTAAAATAAAACTTATTTACCTTTTATTTTATTCAAATCCACAAAATACCAATTAAA
This sequence comes from Laguncularia racemosa, assembly GCA_037954665.1. Classification (NCBI taxonomy): domain Eukaryota; kingdom Viridiplantae; phylum Streptophyta; class Magnoliopsida; order Myrtales; family Combretaceae; genus Laguncularia; species Laguncularia racemosa. Next base: position 3,440,992 of record JBBMOL010000003.1, on the reverse strand, counting down.
ATTTTCTTTTACAAGGCTTAAAATATGTTTTTTAAACCTTTTCTCTTAAAAATACATAAATTTTTAATTTCTAATTCTTATTCTCCAATCACTATTTTTATCATAATTATGAAATAAATATAAATAAGATATAAATTTTTCAAATGCTAGACTTTAAGTAGATATAGATCAAATATGAAATAGATACAAATAAGATATAAATATAACTATGTAAGTGAGTTAAATTGGCCAATCCGACTTGCCTTACTTTAGTTTGCAATTTAAATGGACCAAACCATCACAATTCATTTAATAAATGAGTTTGAATTTTTTGGCCCTAACCTAATCCACACAAATTATTGTGTTAAATAGATTGACCCACTAATTCAGTTCATTTATACATTTTGGTGGATAAAATGAGCCAACACTACTTATGCATATTAGTGAATTATAATGGCTATCCCACAACCCATTAACAATAGATTTATTTTTTTATTTAAAATTATATAGAATATAGAGTTTATAAAGACCGTATATCATTTATATAACAACATGATGAATCAACTTGATATTTTATCTCATAATATGGATATTAAAATTGCATTATTTTTTAATATGAATATTATAAAATAATAGAACAATTAAGAAATGAAATCAACAAGAAAGATGGAAAGACAAAGAGAAGAAAGTAAGAAAGAAGAGTGAGGAAGATAATAATGAATGATGATATGTAGCTTTGGTTTTTTAGTTTATTAAATTAAGAGTAAAAATGAAGTGAATTAGTGGTTCAATATTGTATTCTAAATGTGATATGTGACTAGGTTAAGTTATGTCAATTTTTTGTTTTTTATTCTTTCATTCTTTTTCGATGGATCGAATCACATATTAAATAGATTAACCCACTTTATTGTAGGGTTAAACAAGCTAAACTCGTTTGGCCTGTTTTTTAAAAAGATTGAAAAATTCAACCCTGACTTGTTTTTCAAATGGGTTGAATGAATTGATTCATAAACTATAACTCATTTGCATAACTCTAAATATAAATAAGATAAAAAAATAAAAATGTTAATCCAACTAGATCATCTTAACTTGTATTTAATAGCTACATTAACATGGTTTCAATATGTGGATGAGAATTTTTTTTTATAAAAAAAAAAACTACTAATGTCACCATTAAAAAATGTAATAATAAAAAAGTAGAATAACAAAAAAAATAGAAACTTTTGAGACTCTAAATATATAGAAATCTTTACATGGATATTTAAGCTACAAACTAGAAAGGCAAAGAAAAAAAAATTGATAAAATTCATGCATTTCCAGAATCAATTTCCCATTATTTAATATCTATGTTGGGCTGGGATGTTGCAAAATGTGTTTCTTATTTGCATTTTTTTTTTTTTTGTTCCCTAATAGAATTAGCAAGTATACCGCAATAAATATCTAGCCCTGAGTTTGTCGATATATTTTCAATCTTAAATAATTTATATTTATTCTGGAACTTTTGTATGCCTTTTCTTTTCAATTTTTCTTCCGAGGATTCAGAATTTATATTTTCATTATTGTACATTTGTACTATTATTATTGTCTTTAAGCACTTACCACAAAAAATACTGAAAATTTGCCGACTTATTGTATATCGTAACTAACTGAAAAGGCTCATCCTGTCGACATAATTCGAAGACTTTCTTTCAGAAACGTGTGGTTTCCTTTTATCCAAATTGACAAATAAATAGCCAATCATCGATATGTCCGTCGTTTAGCAAACATCACACGTTGCGTGTCTGCTGTTATCATCGACTTATTCATTTCCTTGGCGGACAAGCTCAAAGCCAGGAATTAATAACTCTTCTTCAAATTCGCTCGTGCAACACGAATTTTGATAGGATATTTGTACAACCATTTTATATTTTCATACATTCTTCCACTTATATAGACGACATTTCACTTAACAAATAATGTTAAACAAGGATATTTCTACAAGCATTTTACTGAATTCAGTTTAGTTTTAAAAAACCACTTAATTTATGAAATGGAAGTAGAAGCATTTGGAGATTTTTTGGTATTATAACTATTAAATAGAGATTATATTGGCATATAAAATACATTATATATATATTATATATATTATTTTTTAAGTATTTTGATGTTAATGCTTTTACACATGCTTTGTTTTCCTATCTATTTATTATCACTTGATTCTAATTACTTTCAAAATTTTAAAATCTAATTCTTTCAAGGAAACAAATATCTACAAGCTTGCAATAGAAGTGAACCTGTCAAATCCGTGATGTTTCAGCCGGCAAACTAGTCATGCACTAATATAAAATAAGTAACTGCAGTCGTAATTTTTGTGATGAAGTACAGAAAGCTAAGTACTAGACTATATTTACTCTATTCTAATTCAAGCAAACAATTAATAGCTTTTTACAAGAAATGATAATTTAAAACTACCTCTAAATTACTTCTAAAACTAACTACTAGCTTTTAGAAAAATCTACAATATCGGGGGAAATGTAATATCAAGGGTTGTGTGTCATTATCCTTTAAAAATCCTATTGTTACACCTTGAATATAAATTTATTGATGTTAATGAGAATTTTGACTAAACTCATAAAATTCACTTCCCTTTATAAGTGTTTATTCTATCATGTATTGTGAACATCAATATTAGGGTATCTACACTTTTTTTGTTAAAATAGTTAAGTTCCCTCATAACTCAAATTGCTATAGTTGAAATTGTGTTTCAAATCAAAACATGAACCACAACTTTAACTACATAAAGCACAAAGCAATTTCTAGTACTACGGTCCTAATCTACAATGGTTAGTTATCAAATATGGATCTCTAGATTCTAAAATCTAATTACAATATCTAGATCCTATTAACACAGTAAAGGGAGCCATTATGAAACCAATTTTGTTGTGTTGTAAATTCCTAAGGCTGGTGAAATCACTTATAAAAGGAAAGAAATAAGCTCAAGGGGTGTCGAAGGTTAATCCAATATATCCACTCCAATACTCAAGTCAATACAAAGGTGTAGAAAGTAATAATCTATGAGAGATGTGTAAGAACGGGCAAGATTAGAATTCTTTACTATGTAGTCTCATCTTATTATGGAAGACAAAGTTTTGATTGAGTTCTTTTCTTATTTGCTTAGAAGCTTCTTCATTTTCCTTTTCTAGTTATAGGATGTGCATGGTGGATCCAAGCTTGAGCTTAGACATGCAAATAGGAACTAATGTTCCTAGTGTAGTAGTGGTCCATTAGAGATCTGTTTCGACATAAAATGCTTAGTCTAAGGCCTAAACAGGTCCAATTAGCCCTTAAGGGTATATGCTCAAAAAGCTCTAGAGTTTACAATCTAATGTATACTTGAGGTCTCCATGAGGGGTTGGTGTGCCTCAAAGATAAATGACCTCTTCATTGTGGTTTCAATCTCTTTATATAATTAGGCATGATAGGGCTTAAATTATCACGAAGTGGCCAAGTAGGCAAGTGACCTAAGCAGGGTTTCTCCCATACTACATGGGATTGGGAGTGCACATTCCTCATAAAGGCTCAAGCTGGCAGTTCAAGGATGATGCCAGGTAGGTGATACACCAAGTGTTATTATGTTTTTCTATATCGAGCTAAGCTAGTAGGCATACAAGCTCTAAGAATTGGCCATGTAGAGTATTCTAATCTCTCTAGGTAGCAAGAAATGTGAAGGGTCAATTGCTTCTCAAGGAAGCTTTAATTTGATTTTTCCTTGGGTGCATAAATGTTAGCACATTTAATGCTAAGTATAGCTATCAGAATGTTACTGGGTGAGGTCTATTCAAGTAAAGTGTGCTTGCTAAATCTACACTGTTAATTCAAAATGTAGGCCATATGTCGAGATTAGGTTAGAGAGCATCCCATTATGCCTTTTCCATAACCTTCTCTTTGTTAGTCGTGTCTACATCTATATATATCCATCTTCTATTTCATTTTGACACTTTTACTCTTTCTTCAACTGTGAGAATTGATTTGTCATTATTTGTATTCTCTTACTCTTTTTGTTCTTTAATCCTTTAACCCACTTTCTCTCACTTTCAATCTCAACCTCATCTAATGTATAGCTTCCTCTTCTTCTCATACGTAATCTAATCATGAAGGGAGAATCACTCCCCCCTAACAGTAGTGTAAGTTCTCCAATGTAATTCTAGCATGACTAAAGAGTTAGTGGCAATTTAGAGAGGGATATCAATGTTGTAGTGCCATTACTTAAGTTCTAAAGGATGTGTAAGTTAATAAAGGTGAGGAGGCTAAACTAGTGCAACCCTTATATTCATCTACTAAAGAGCAAAATACATCAAACAGGGTTTGAAGCACCCTTACATACTAAGAATTGATGGACATAAGGAAGTATTTCCAACCATAACCTTAGGGGTGGAAGATCAATAAGCCTTAAGCTAATGATTGAGTTTCTTTAATGGTCGATCGTTGGTTTTGCCTATACTTGAAGCATATGAAATTCAAGCTCAAAGCACCTTTTTTGAAGTTTTAGAAAGAGTTCTTCACCTATCATCGAATCTCACCAACCTAACTTATCCCTAATGCTTGTAAGCTGCTAATCACATTTGAAGCACTATGTGAGCACTTCATACTACAAGCTACTCCCCAGCTCTTGTGCTTCCTTTATAGAGTAAAGGGCCAAACAATTGCTAATACTACTTCACCAATCGTCTTGGTAGAAAAGTACTAGTTGGGTTTCTTTAATGCACAGGTTGAAAAGAAAATATTTGGTGGTGGTACACAAATCTAACTCGAACTTTTAGACAAACAGGGTTAACAATGCAAGCCTCGGTGGTTCGAGTGCTTAGTCCAAGCGATAAGGTTGTAGTAGAGCAAATAATGGCTACACTGCGTAAGAAGTTGAATAGACCTTAGAATGCATTGAAGGTGGTTGACAAGCACCTCTATTATGAAAAACTCTTCAAGAGTGTAGCTTATAAGGAAAGGGGAGGTATGCTTGTAGCATTGGCCATGTCAAAGTGAGCTGCCATGGACAAGCCATTTGTTTGATTTTTCTTGGGAAATGGATCACCATAAGAGATCTTTATTCAACATAAGAATCCATTTGCGTATTCTTATTGCAACTTTTTCACCATCCTTTATTTTTACAAACACGTAACTCTAGGAAAGTAACATAGTTAAGCTATTAGCTTAGCATAAGGTAACTATAGCTACTAAGAAAACCAGGAGAGGTGTCCCAATTGCTAAGTTGAGGAGGGCTTCCACCCCTTGGCCTTGGGAGGTCCCCTTAGCAATAACTGATAAAGAAAGACCAAAAGGGAAAGTTATGGAAAGAGCTAGGCAGCCTTTTAGGAAATACCCTAAACCGAAGCGTTTAGTGAGAGGCTTAAAGAGACTCAGCCCAAAGCTCAAAATGGGATCATCCAATTAGATGCCAAGTTTAAGTCCACTAAGCAACTAGTCCGATGATAGCATACAAGCACCACTTTGTTGGCAAACGAGAGGGCCAAGAAGACCACTTTCCTAACTCCAATGCTTTCATCTCCATGGGGTAAAGAGCATATTTTCCATCCTCACTAGAAGATGTATAGCTTAGATGCAAGGCTTGGGGATGGGATGCTCAATGGGGAAATCTTGAGGGGTTCGATTTTACCCCGAGATACTGCAACACTTGAGTATAATCTTTGTATGTTGTTCAAGGGTGGTGTTAAGAGGTTAATTAGTGCAAAGCTCCATAACATAAGTCCCCCCTCAATGATATATTTTCTTTTTCTTTTGTTCTTTCATGTTTGATTGACCTTCATTACTTTCTACTACAATTTACTTCACACTTGATGAAATCATTTAACATCTAGGGACCTAGGTCAAGCAATTAAGAGAGCTTAGATCTGAGCATGAGACCTTAATTTCTCAGCACTAGAGGCTATATAGTGGCTATAAGAAGCTTTCTAATGACATGTGTAATGTCATAGATAGCAAAGAAGGCTAAAGAGGTAGCTATAAGGATTCAAGAAGAGGCGCAATGCCAAATAATCGAGGTGGAGGAGCTCCGATTAAAAATCGAAGCTGAAGTTAGCACATTAAGGGCTTAGGTAGATGTTGAGGTTAGGGCCAAGACTAACCATGTTACCAAGGTCAACAAGCCAGAGAGATGAAAAAAAGACCTTGTCATCAAGGTGAAAAGGCTCTCTAGCTAGCTGGAGGGGGGCAAACAAGTAACTCAAGATGGCAAACAGAAAACTCAAAGCCTAGGGAACAACTTATGCCAACAGGGAAGGTGACCTACGTAGAGAGATTCATTAGCTTCGCTTAGAGGTCGATCGAGAGTAGGCTCATCTTCTAAAGTTAGAGAGTACTATTATAGCTATAGTGGATAAGGCAATGTGACAAAATAATGGCTAGTAAGGAATGGGTTGGCCACTAAGAGTGGAAACTGATGGAAGAGATCCTAATAGCTAGGTCTGAAATCTTAGAAGTGTAATTAAAGTACTACCTCAGCTATCTAACCTACTATGATGATCTAGAGGGTTCTGAGGTGATCACTGAAGAGGGAGATGTTGAGTACCAACTTGATGAAGAGGAGGCACTTCAAAGCCAAGGCCAAAGCTAAGGCAGCAAGTAAGGCCAAGCTGAAGAGTAAAGCCAAAATGAAGAGTTAAGCCATGATGAAGAGTTGGGTTGAAGACATTCCTCCCCCTTTTCTAACTTCAAACCCTTCTGAAGATCCTCTATTGCCCTTCAAGCTACACCTTGCCAAATAGATTGTTGTTGTTGAAGTTAATGGGATAATTAAAGCTTTAATTGTTCCCTCCCCTAAGAACTAAAGTGTATTCTAATGCTTCTCTATTCTTTTTTTTTTTTTACGAGGTCAATATGCCAACCAAGTGACTATAATCTGACATCATTAGTGAATGAAACAAAAACATTAAGTGTTTTAAATGTGCTTTTCTTTTCCTTTTGTTGTTTTACTTGTGCATTATTGTTCATTATCCTATTTCCTTTTAAGGCTTTGAATGTTAAGAAGTCCTTAGATGCTTGGACATAAGTGTTATTAATGAAGGGAATTAAACCAATGCAATAATAGGATCCATTACTCGAGCAAAGAGCTAAAAGACTACAAAACTTAGCATTAAAAATCCTTTTTGAGCAAATGGAACCCGAAGACATTCACATAGTGTCTTCATTTACTTTATATGATTGTTTTTTTTTTCTAATCAGGTACACTTGTCAATATTATAAGAAGACGATCAAACACACTAGCACTTGGTTTGTGGATGATTCATGGTCCATGGTGAACAAAAATGAACCAAGGGAACCAGCCTTGTGTTGTGTATTTGTTAATCGTGATAGGCATGAAAGGACTAACCATGTGTCACTATTTTCCTTATGTTATTTTTCCATATTTAGGGAGTAGTATAAATACTTGTAAAGGAGAACAAAAAAGGACTTTTAAGAGATATATTTTGCTGCTTGTCCACGTGGAAAGGGAGTCCTCTTCTATTCCATACACACTCTTATCAATTCTAAAATTAGGGATTGTGGCAAGTGAGACTTGAATTGTTGTGTGTTGCATCAACAATTGCAAGTTGTTCTTAATTCTACTAGTGCATCATACCTGGTAAGGATTTGGGAGTTTAATCTTATTATTATTACATGAAATTAAGGTTCACATGCAATTAGGGATCACGCCTATTTTGTGAACAATTACTTAATTGAATCTTTAATTAGGATTGTTGATTAGAATTAGATCATAGCATATCAATTAATGAGTTACCTAATAAGTCGGAGAGACAAGGTTCTTTTACTTAACCTGAAAAGGTTAGGGGCTCCAATCCTACAATGGTGGTTAAGGAGCTTATGAGTCCAATCACCTTAATAGAGGTTAGGACTAAGTGTTATCAAGAGTCCGTTTACTTAAATGTTAGCAAGGACTTGATGCCATCAAGAGTCCATTCACTTTTATAAGGTTAGCACTCAATATGTAAGAGTTTATTCACCTCGAATGAGGTTAAGACCTAAGGCTTTTAATTAAAATAACTTACACGCATGAACATGTAACAAATGGCCACAATTCAACTTGTAGAAAAGAGTCATAACTTTCATTGAATTTCAAATATTACATAGGTTTGTCAAAATCTAATTGAAGTAATGCCTTAGGTTATCGGCATTCCATGTTCAAGGGATTAGCTGATCATCTAAACTTTCTAATCTATAAGCTCCATTGCCTAAGTCCTCTTGCACTTTCATAAGGTTTTCCAATTTAGGGCAAGCTTCCTTTACCCTTCTTGAGACATGGTAACCTCTAACTTCCTATATATTAGGTCCCCTTACCGAAAAACTTTCTTCTTATCATAGTAGTGAGTTGCCTATGTTCATATGCTGCTACTTGAGCTTTGGTTGTATCATGGATATCTTCAATGGTATTAAGGTTAGCTTTGAGTTCAATCTAATTAGCCATCATAACATGGCTCTAAGTGAAAATGTTTAGGAGTTCTAATTCAACAAAGAGAATTGCTTCTAAGCCAAATGCAAGTCAAAATGGCATTTCCTCAATAGTTTGATACCCCCATAAGATGGCCAATAGCTCCTCAATCTGCTTACCCACAGCTTAGTCTACCCTCTTCTTGAGAGTATTGAGCACTATTTTATTTACTACCACGACCTGCCGGTTGGTATAAAGGTGTGTGACCAAGATGCAATGGATCTTGATTTTGTGCTTCTCACAAAAGTCTCAAAAGTTTTTCTTATCAAATTGGGTTTTGTTATTTATGATAAGAATGTAAGGAACTCCATACATACTTAATATTGAATTGAAGACAAAGGCTTCGATTCTCTTCTCTATAATCTTAACTATGGCTTTAGCCTCTACCCACTTGGTGGCGTAGTAAATAGCTACAATTATGTATTGCCACAAACCAAAAGCTTGAAGAAAGGGACCCAAGATGTTAATTCCCTATTAGGTGAAGGGCTAAGGACTAGTGAGGGATTGAAGATAATTGCTTAATGCATGCTCTATGGGTGCATGCATTTGGCACTACACGCACTTCAACACAAGTTGCTTAGAATCTTCTTCCATGGTTAGCCCATAGTAGCCAAGTCAGAGAGCTCAAATGTAAAGTCCTTAGCTCTTGATGTGGTTGCTACAAACCCCTACATGTATCTCTTTGAGTATATGTTGACCTTCATCTGGCTAAACACATTAAAGGAGTGGAATACTCAAACCTTTTTTGTACAAGAGACCATCAATAAGTTTGTAATTAGTTACCTTGTACATAACCTTTCTTACCTCCTTCCTATCTCTTGGGACAATGCTATGCTTCAAATAGTCAAGTATTAGGTCCTTCTGGCATGGCTTTATTGGTGCAAGTTATATTTCGAAGACTTGAGCATGTTACTTATTGATGCTCTTATCTAGGAGATACTCAATGAAGACCTTCTTATCATACCTATAAAGGTCAAGAATGTTGGTGGAAGCCAACTTAAACAATTTTCCTACCTTAAATTTTTTAGCTTAAGGAATCTTAGTGATGCTCCATGATGAAAACTCTAAGGTAAGAGAGTGTACAACTTGAAGGTATCTGATCATACCCACATCTTTCATTGTGTATTCACCTTTCACCTATTAGATAACAAGTTAGGAGTTTGAAAGAGTCTCAAGCTTTCGACACCAATTTCCTTTGCTAATTTAAGGCTAGCAATTAATGCCTCATACTCTACTTTTTTGTTTCTGGCTGGGAATATGAACTTCTCTGCATAAGATACCTCTGCCCCATGTAGCCCACATAGCACAAGTGATGCTCCACTCCCCCAGGAGTAGATGAGTCGTCAACATAATGAGTCTACACCGGTTTGTCATTGTGGTCCAATACTTCTTCTTCCACTATATATTCAACAATAAAGTCCATGATGACTTGTGCTTTAATCACCTCACAATATTAGTATTGGACTCCATGGGCACTAAGCTTTAGCTTGTACTTCACCATCCATCCTAACGCATCAAGCTTTTGCAATACATTTCACAATAGCTAGTTAATCAAAACTATGACTTGATGGGCTTCAAAGTATGGTATGAGTTATATGGCTAAGATCACTGCCACTAGGGCAAATTTCTCCACCTTTGAATATTGTAACTCTAATCCTTTGAGGTTATGACTAACATAATACATTGGTTAGTGTTCTCTCCCTTTAGTGCAAACCAAAATCTAGGAGAGAGTGTGAGCACTCACTAATAGGCAAAGAAATAAGTTTTCTCTTAGGACAAACTTTAGCAACAAGGGTGGGTTTGTCAAAAACAACTTCAACTCATCGAATGCTGCTTAACATTATTTGATCCATCAAAAGTTAGAGGGGTTCTTCAAAACTTTAAAGCATTCCAAGCACTTATTGGCACTTTTGGACAAGAACCTATTTAGTGCAATAACCCTTTGGACTTCCTTTATCATTATTAGGGCGTTGCATCTCCAAGATAGCTCGAATCTTCTCATGATTCACCTCGATGTTGCATTGTGTGACCATGTAACCGAAGAACTTGCCTAAGGCCACCTCAATGATGCACTTTTGGGGGTTGAACTCCATGTTAAACTACCTTAAAGTGTCAAACATTTCTTGTAAGTCCTAAAGAAAGTCTCTGAGCTATCTACTTTTGATGATCATATCATCAACATAAACTTCAACATTACACTCACTTTGAGCTTTAAGCATCTCTATTACTAGCCTTTGATATGTAGCCTTAATGTTTTTAGGCCAAAGGGCATTACCTTGTAATAGTAGGTCTTAAAGCTTGTGATAAAAGATGTCTACACTTCACCCTTTAGTTCCATCTTGATTTGGTTATAACCTAGAAAGGCATCCATGAAACTTAATGGAGCATGGCTAGAGGTGGAAACAACAAGTTAGTCAATTCTTTGGAGGGGAAAGTAATCATTTAAGCAAGTTCTCTTGAGATTGGTGTAATTTATATACATTCGCCACTTCCCATTAAACTTCTTAACTAGCATGCAATTGGCTAATCAATTTAGGTAACATTCCTTTCTAATAAAACCTACTTTTAATAGCTTCTGCATCTCTTCTTTGATAATTGCCTATCATTTTAAAGTGAAGTGTCTTCTCTTCTATTTGATGACCTTAGTGTTACTATTGATGTTGAAGCTATGCGTCACAACTTCTACGGAGATACCTAGCATATCAGATGGTGACTAGGCAAATACATCACTATTAGACCTAAGGAAGGTAACGCGCTATTTCTTAAGCTTTATGGATATTAATGTTCTTACTCATATAGTCTACTTGGCACTACTACTAATCTAGAACTTGTTAGTCTCCTCGGTCAATCTTCCTGTAGATCCTAGCTTCTCCTTAGGTCCAATCTCTATGTCGAAGACCTATTCCTATTTTAAGGCCCTTAGGTATAGTATACTTATCAACTCTCGATCTTCTCAGCACACAAAATTTTGTTGAGGATTAGAAAATTGGCTTTCAAGTGTAACATCAAGGAGATCATCCTAGAAGCATTGTAGGTTGGCCACCCTAGAATTTCATTGTAGGGTGACCAATAATCTACCACTAAGAAGTAAATCTATTGTTGGGCAATGACCTCATCATCCCCAAACTTCATGGGAAGGGTAAAGATGCTTGTAACCTAAACAAGTTGATTGTTAAACCCGTACATGTCATGGTTGTAAGGCTTCATCTTATTCTTAAGATTAGGCTGCATTTGGTTATAGGCATGCTTGAAAATGATATCTACTAAGTTTTTGTGTCGATGAAAAATTTTCTTTACTTCAAATTTGGCAATCTTTGCACTGATCACAAGGGCATCGTCATGGGAGGTTTATACTCCCTCTAGGTCTTCATTTGAGAATGATATAGATGTGTTTATCTTCGATCTTTTATTGTACAGGTTCATAAACTATCAACTATTAGGGCCATTAACCTAGCTTGAAGAGCTCAGTTAGCCACCATTTTAAGCCCCCCCAAAAATTTTGTTAATGACGCCATTAGGGTCTTGGTTTTAGTGGTCATTATTCCTATTCAATTTGTCACAACTCTGCTTAACCTGCCATCTCTAAGTAGGTTCCTCAATAAAATTCTTCAGGTTGACTATGTACTTATAAAGATACCTACGCTAAATAAGGTCTTGAGTTGGTAGCATTTATTGGTATTATAACCTGATCTCCATGGAAGTTGTAATAATTGTTGAAGTTTCGCCTATTTAGATTACCCCATAGTCTTGTTGGCTTGGCTAAAATGTCCATGTTGCAAAATTCCATAAATATGTCCCCCAATGGTCAGTTCAATGGGGTATATGTGGTGAAGCTTGGGATAGCACACTTCCAATCTCTTACACTGTTGTCCTGAGATGAACCTTGATAATTTTTTAGGGCCTAAATGGTCCTTGATGGTTCCTTTATCCTTATCCTTTTTTCTTATCTGGCTTGCTCTAGTCAGATAAGCTAGGATGTAGTCCTCTTGCAAGATGTACTACCTAGACTTCTCCCTAAATTCTTTAAAACATTCTAGCTTCTTCTTAGCTAAAAATTTAAAGAAGTCACTAGATGGTTTTACACCTTAAATAATAACATTCAAGGCTATGCCTTTGTCAACATTAGGAATCTCCAATATCACAACATTGAAACAAACTAAATAATCCTTGATCAACTCATCAAAATCCTAATTGATGAGACTAAGGGTTAATAAGCCCTTCACTAGCAACTTGCTAGCCAAAAAGTTCTACTACAATTTATGAGTGCACTCATCAAAGGAGGACATAGAATTGGGAGGGAGGTTATTGCACTATGCTTAAGTAGCCCTACATAGGGCACTCGGGAACACTTTGCAAGTAACTGCATCACTAAGGTTGTGTAGGTTCATCATTGCTCTAAAGCAACATAGATAGTCATTTTTTGTCCACCACTCCATCATAATTATTAAGTTGAAGCAAGTGTATGTTTGGTAATAGAAACTCCTTTTGTATTATTTATGTGAAAGGAGTTTTTTTATCGAGAACCTGGTTGAGGGATCTTCCTTTTTGCTATCCTTCAAGTCAAAAAGCCATTTAACGTAGTCATCAATTTAGCTAAGGTCCATGCCAACAACTTGTCAATTTGCTTGGGTGTGAGCATCAGATGGTTCAAGTCTATTCGATTCAACTACAATGTCATTATAGCTATATAATGCAATTGGTATGATTTAAGGGGAGTGAGCTCGACCTAGTGAATCTACAAGTGAAATTGGCTCGACAAGCGCTCGATTGTGGAGTTTCACAAATCAAGCTTGCTAATTTAACCTTAAGGCATTTATCGCTAGTGGTGGTGGTGGAAAGTTGTTGCACCTATGTTCAAGAGAGTGTGTAGGCACATTCTCTAGCTCTAGCACACTATTGAGTTGCACTAACAACACAATGTGATCTTAGAGTCTTTAGATGTCATTTAATATTACCTTGTTTTATGTGACCAATATCTTGTTTAAGTTTTCTAAGTTGGGAAAACATTGAGCATCAATGTGGTGAGTGTCAAGGTTGGTGTTTAGGTCTAAGTGTTAAGACATTGTGGCTTGAATTGTTTGGTCCATAGCCAAAGTGTCAATGGTTTCCTTGGATTTTGTGGTTTTCAACTTAGGTTCCATGATTGTAGTCATGAGTATGGTCACGAAAATGACTCCAAGTGTTGTGCTATAAATTCCTAAGGCTTGTGGAATCACCTACAAAAGGAAAGAAATAGGCTAGGGGTGCTAGAGGTTACTCTGATATTGTCACTCCAATTCTTAAGTTAGTATAAAAGTATCAAAAGTAATGATCTATGAAATGTGCATGAGAATGGGAGAGATTGGAATCCTTTGCCATGTAGTCACATCCCCTATTTATATGGAATGTAATTAGGTTTCATATGGCAAGTGCATTCATATCTTGAAATCTGCTCTAAAAGTTATGGAGGATGAATGACGCGAACCCTAGATGCGGATCTAAGACCCAACGTTCAAGAAGGATTCAAACCTGAGAATCGAAATTGAATCGAAAACGAAACGTAACCCGACCCTAACCGAACTCGTCGATTAGAACCTAAGCTATCTAGATAGATTTCTCTAAGCGTTTAGGATGAAGAAATCGAAGGAAGTTTTATTCGCAAGAACTAAAGAAGAGAGGATTCTCTCAAGAAAAATTTTTCATTCAAAATGATACACTGTCCTTTCAAATGACAAAACCAGATGTTATATTTGAAATATCACATAAGCTAGCGGCCTAAATGCATATATGGCCAGCTTTGAAATAACAGAAGAAAAGAGAAAAAAGAAAAAAACGTTCTACGGATGTCTAGGCCAGCTCTACGCCGACGGTGCAGATTCTAAGGCCGATGGCCTTAACCCACCAGCGTTGCTTCCTTCAAGGCCGACCAAGAAGGCCGGCTCTCCTTTGCCTCTAGGCCGGTGGCCTTCCTTTTGCTGAAGGCTGTCGTTCCATTGTTGTTGGCCTCCGCTTTGTCCGTGCTTTGATATATTATGTTTACTAACTCGGGACTTAAATTAGACTTGTGTCGACCTGCTTCTTGCTCTTGGAGTTCCATAACTAATCCTTGCAAGGCTTCTCCCACTTGTTTAGCTCTAGCTCTTGTCATTGGACCTCCAATACCATGTAGCGGGTCATTAGACTTTGGCTCGTGAACTTTTGATGCTACTTGATCCCCATCATTCCCCCCTTCCTCAAAAAGATTCGTCCTCGAATCACCTGCATCATACAAAGAAAGGTTAGAAACATTAAAAGTTGCGCTTACATTACCATAGTGACTTGGCAAGTCAATCTTGTTAGCGTTATCATTGATGCGCTCCAACACTTGAAATGGCCCATCTCCCCTGGGGTGCAACTTAGATTTCCGCTGTTCAGCAAACCTCTCTTTTCTCAAATGTACCCACACCCAATCTCCTGGATGAAAAACAGTCTTCACACGACCCTTATTGGCCTGTTGAGCATAATGCTCATTTTTCTTCTCAATGTTAGCACGAACCTGAGCATGCAATTCCCTCACAAACTCTGCCTTTTTCTTTCCATCAAGATCAGCAAATTCGTTAACAGGCAAAGTCAAAATATCCAATGGAGCCAAAGGGTTAAAACCATACACCACCTCAAATGGAGAATAAGATGTAGTGAAATGCACAGTCCTATTATATGCAAATTCTACATGTGGCAGACATTTCTCCCATTGTTTCAAATTCTTATGAATCACAGCACGCAATAAGGTTGAAAGAGTCCTATTGACTACTTCTATCTAACCATCAGTTTGAGGGTGTGCAACAGTAGAGAACAACAATTTAGTGCCTAACCTATTCCACAAAGTACGCCAAAAATGACTTAAGAATTTCACGTCCCTATCACTCACAATGGATTTAGGTAAGCCATGCAACCGTACAATCTCCCTAAAGAACAAATCGGCAATATGTTGTGCATCATTAGTTTTAGAACAGGCAATGAAGTGAGCCATCTTACTAAACCTATCGACAACAACAAATATGTTATCTTTTCCACTTTGAGATCGTGGTAACCCTAACACAAAATCCATAGAAATGTCAGTCCAGGGTTGATTAGGCACATGCAATGGAATGTATTCTCCATGGGGCATTACTCTGGATTTGGCCTATCAACATGCAATGCATTTGTCACATACAGTTTACACATCATGCTTCATTTTTTGCCAATAAAAATGTTCATGCAAAATATCCAAAGTATTTTTAACACTAAAGTGTCCCATTAAACTACCCTCATGTGTTTCCCTTACAAGAAATTCACGCACAGAGCTTTTAGGCACGCATAACTTATCTTTCTTAAACAAATACCCATCATGCCTATAGAAATCAGAATATCTAAACTCAGCACAAGCAGCCCAAATTTGACTAAAGTCAGCATCAGCCTCATATAACTCCTTAATGAGTTCAAACCCAAGCAATTTAGTTTGCAAAGAAGTCAAAAGTGAATACCTTCGAGAAAGTGCATTAGCCACCACGTTCTCTTTTCCTTGCTTGTATTTGATCACATATGGGAAGGTCTCCATGAACTACATCCATTTCGCATGCCTCCTATTCAACTTACCTTGAGTTTTCAAGAACTTCAAACTCTCATGATCAGAATGAATGATGAACTCCTTAGGCCATAAGTAATGTTGCCAAGTCTGCAAGGTCCTCACCAAAGCATATAGCTCCTTATCATAGACTGGGTAGTTTAATGTAGCACCACTGAGCTTTTTGCTAAAATAAGCGATTGGCTTGGAATCCTGCATCAAAACACCACCAATAGCTTTCCTAGAAGCATCGCATTCAATCTCAAAAACTTTTTCAAAATTAGGTAAAACAAGTAAAGGTGCATTAGTCAACTTACCTTTCAAAGTCTTAAAAGCTTGCTCATGCACTTCAATCCACTTGAACTCAGTGTTCTTCTTAACAAGATCATTTAGAGGAGCAGCTATGGAACTAAAGTCCCTAACAAATCTCCTGTAAAAGCTTGCTAGCCCATGAAAGCTCCTGACCTCACTCGCATTCCTTGGTGTCAGCCACTCCCGAATCGCCTTCACCTTTTCTTCATCTACAGCAATCCCCTTGGCACCTACAATAAAGCCAAGAAAAACCACAGTTTCCATACAAAAGGTGCACTTTTTCAAGTTCGCATACAATTTGTTTCCTCTCAAAGCAGTAAACACACTTTGCAAATGTTGAACATGTTCACTTAGAGTTTTGCTGTAAACTAAGATGTCATCAAAGTATACATCAACAAACTTCCCAATGAAAGCACGAAGAACATGATTCATTAACCTCATAAATGTGCTAAGCGCATTTGTTAATCCAAAAGGCATTACCATCCACTCATATAAACCATGCTTAGTTTTAAAAGTCGTTTTCCACTCATCTCCCTCTTTCATGCAAATTTGGTAATAGCCATTCTTTAAATCAATTTTGGAAAACAAATAGGCACCATGCAACTCATCAAGCATATCATCAAGTCTAGGGATAGGATATCTATACTTAACTGTGATCTTGTTGATTGCTCGACAATCAACACACATTCGCCATGTTCCATCCTTCTTGGGAACTAAGATGACAGGAACTGAACATAGACTGAGGCTTTCTCTCATAAACCCCTTCTCTACCAGATCATCAATTTGCCTCTGGATCTCCTCGGTTTCCTCTGGATTGGCCCGATAAGCTAGTCGATTAGGAATGGAAGCACCAGGAATAAAATCAATCTGGTGTTCAATGCCTCTTAGTGGAGGCAATCCCCTTGGTACTTCTTTAGGAAATAAGTCAGCAAATTCCTGCAAAAGAGAAACAACGACTGTAAGCAAAGAAGGGTTAAGATGGTCAGTGGAAAGATAAACATCCTTGTACATCTGTACAAGTAAGTGTTGTTTTGCCTTCAAAGCACTTTTAATCTCACTTGCCTCTCCAATGCCACTTGTGTTTCCCTCTAATTCTTTCTTCTCATAACTCACCAGTGTGTTTTTGCCACTCTCTTTCACAGTCTCAATTTTCTTTTCTTGTTCACTCTTGTGTTTCCCTCTCTCTCTGAACTCTCTAGCAATTCTTAACCGATCCTCACTAGCCTCCCAAAGGTTGAGGGGTGTCAAAATCACCTGTCTCTTGTTCAAAATGAAGGAATACTGATTGTGATAACCATCATGAGTGACCTTCCTATCGAACTGCCATG
Organism: Laguncularia racemosa; assembly: GCA_037954665.1. Taxonomy (NCBI): domain Eukaryota; kingdom Viridiplantae; phylum Streptophyta; class Magnoliopsida; order Myrtales; family Combretaceae; genus Laguncularia; species Laguncularia racemosa. Next base: position 3,423,333 of record JBBMOL010000003.1, on the reverse strand, counting down.
GTCGTCCCAACAATATGTGGCAAGCCTGGATAGGTACCACATCACATAATACCTCATCATGGTACTTCCCTATAGAGAAAGAAATCAGTATCCTCTTAGTCACTTTAACCTCTCCACATCACTCAACCACTGCAACTTATAAGGCTGTTCATGCTTCACAGTTTTCAGGTTCATTTTATCAACCAATAATGTGCTAGCAACATTTGTACAGCTACCACTATCAATAATCAAGCTACACACTTTGTTATTCACATGGCATCCAGTATGAAAAATATTCTCTCGCTGCACTTTATCACACTTATCCTTAAGTTGAGTATTAAGAACCCGCCTAGTAACAAGCATCTCTCTCTTTATAGGCCCTTCTAAATCCACATCACTACAATCTTCCAATGGGGGCATGTCATCATCATCCCCTGAGCTCACACTCTCCACATCACCACTCTCCAAAAGGATCATCGCCTTAGTGTTTGGACACTGCGATGCAATATGCCCAAATCCCTGGCATTTGAAACACTTAATATCATGCAATCTAGAAGTAGATTTGGTTTCAATGTTACCTTTCGAATAGGATGCCGGTGCCTTAGCCTTCTCTTCCTCCTTAGTTTTCGGTGGTGGTTTGTTATTCTTCCAATTCGACTTCCATAAAGAACTAGAAGTTGAATTATACCTAGAAGAACTTGAAACTGGGTGATACCTTGAAGTACTCTTTCCTTTAGCTACTTCTCAACCTTGATCGCCTTATGCAATAATTCCTCAATATCTACATAATGTTGTAGATCAACAATATTAGCGATCTCCTTATTCAATCCACCAATGAACCTAGCCATTATAGCTTCATCATCCTCCTCCACCTTGGCTCTAATCATGGCTATTTCCATCTCCTTATAATAGTCCTCTACACTTTTGGACCCTTGTGTCAGACCCTGCAACTTCCTATGCAAATCCCTATAATAGTGATTAGGAATGAACCTCTTCTGCATAATAGTTTTCATCTCCCCCCAAGTGCTAAGAGGCTCCTCTCCACCGTCTCCTATTCCTAACCAGTTAATCCCACCATACACTTGCATAGTCAATGAACTCAACTGCTGCAAGTTTAATCTTCTTGTCCTCTAAATAGTTATGGCACTCAAATATATGATCAACCTTTCGCTCCCACTCCAAGTATAATTCTGGGTCATTCTTCCCTTGAAAGGAAGGTATTTTCATCTTTATGCTACCTAAGTTACTATCTCTCCTATGGATATTTCTCTCCCCATCACGAAATTATACTCTCCTAATTTAGTGTCCTCTTCTAATTCCATTCTCACTCCCCTCCTCGAAAGCCTCTCAAATCTTCGACCCACTGTAGTGCTACCTATGGGCTCCCTACTCTACTCCATCCTATCTATCCTTTTAGTTGGACTGGCTCTAACTTAGCCCTCATCATTTTTCTCATCTCACTCAACAACGCATCAAACATCAACTTATTATCTCCTACTCCCTTCTCCCTTTCAGGTGAACTTTAGCTAGACATGTTTACTGCAACAAAGAACGTTAGTAATAAAAATATATCAAGGCCTCACAATTCACTCCCTCACGTGTTTACACTCAAAGATATGCATACACTTGTGTATCTCACAATTTGATTTTCCACGATAAAATTCTCACCAATCTACTCTCCTTTGCAAATCCTTGCTCAAGAACTAACTCAATGAGTTTTTTTTTTCACCAAAATAAACCACTAGGATAAATCAACCAACAACTCAGAATTTCAACAACACGAGAATACGACGACTCAATGAATAATACGATTGACCAATATGGAATATAGTGAATTTGATAGGAAACAATGAACTCGAACAATTAAACAAACAAACTAAAATATAAATTGAATTTTTTTTTTTATAATTACCAGCCTTTCTCAATTCCGTGACCATATGAATGCAAATAAGGAATTGATATTCCTTCTTAAAAATGGACAGCAACGTAACTATTCTCCTCGGCCAAATTCGACAGAACAATGGATATATATATATGCTGAATTGAAGACTCTTAAAAGGAATGTCAATTCCTCAACGAAAATGATAGTAGACAATTGTGTTTATGAATTGACCAATGAGAATCAAGGCTATGGCAAAGATATATATATATTGACAAATGGGAATCCTCAGCAAAACGTATATTCTCGGTTCTTTTGCAAATGATGGAATTCAACGAAGGATAGAAATGATGGAATTACATATATAAAATACCACGAACAACAACAAATTTATTTTTTTTTTTAGAACTACGACAAAAAAGTTATGCAATCAATTAAACAAAAATATTAACAAGGATAGAGATTACCTAATTCAATGAGCCTTAGCTCTAATACCAAATGACGCGAACCCTAGATATCTATCTAAGACCCAACGTTCAAGAAGGATTCAAACCCGAGAATCGAAATTGAATCGAAAATGAAACGTAACCCGACCCCAATCGAACCCGTCAATTAGAACATAAGCTATCCGGATAGATTTCTCCAAGCGTTTAGGATGAAGAAATCGAAGGAAGTTCTATTCGCAAGAACTAAAGAAGAGAGGATTCTCTCAAGAAAAAAATTTCATTCAAAATGATACATTGTCCTTTCAAATGACAAAACCAGATGTTATATTCGAAATATCACATAAGCTGGCGGCCTAAATGCATATATGGTCGGCTTTGAAATAACGAAAGAAAAGAGAAAAAAGAAAAGACGTTCTACGGATGTCTAGGCCGGCTCTACGCCGACGGTGCAGATTCCAAGGCCAGTGACCTTGAAATTTAGGCCGGCGGCCTTAACCCGCCGGCGTTGGTTCCCTCAAGGCTGGCTAAGAAGGCCGGTTCTCCTTTGCCTCTAGGCCGATGGCCTTCCCTTTGCTGAAGGCTATCATTCCATCGTTGTTGGCCTCCACTTCGTCCGTACTTTGATATATTATGTTTACTAACTCGGGACTTGAATTAGACTTGTGTCGACCTGCTTCTTGCTCTTGGAGTTCCATAACTAATCCTTGCAAGGCTTCTCCCACTTGTTTAGCTCTAGCTCTTGTCATTGGACCTCCAATACCATGTAGTGAATCATTAGACTTGGGCTCGTGAACTCTTGATGCTACTTGGTAATGATCTATGAAATGTGCATGAGAATGGGAGAGATTGGAATCCTTTGCCATGTAGTCACATCCCCTATTTATATGGAATGTAATTAGGTTTCATATGGCAAGTGCATTCATATCTTGAAATCTGCTCCAAAAGTTATGGAGGATGAATCTTTGATTGAGTTATTTCCTTATCTACATAGAGTCTTCTTCATTTTCTTTATCTTGCTCTAGGATGTACATGAAAAATCCAAGCTTAAGATTTGGCATGCAAATAGGAATTGATGCTCTTAATGTTGTAGTGGTCTGTTTGAGGTTAGTTTCAATATAAAGAGCTTGGATAATGGCCTAAACAGGTCAAATTGGGCCTTAAGGGTTCATGCATAAAAAGCCCTATCAACAAATGGTTAGATTAACCATGAAAGAAAGTCGTAGGAACTCACATGTAGATCATACTATGCTTAAGTCATGTTAATTGTTTTATAGGACTAGTAAAAAACTCATACTAATACACAACAACATATAATCAACTCATCAAATTAACACAACCCTATATAAAAAACTTTAGCTCTTCATATTAACCAAATAGATAACAAGAAATCCATAATGCACAAAATTAAACATGGTAAAGTAGAGTAAGTATAAAACCATGATATAGATAACATAAAAGTATGATAACCACAAGAAACGTGCTTTTCTCTAGTAAGAAATATATGAAATCCACAATCAAAGCTAAAGATTTGCTAGAAACTAATCAAGAACTAACCTAAATATGAGTCTTAAAACCTATAGCTATATGCTAAAAGAGAGAAAATATAGAACAAAATGAAACTATGAAAAATGCTCTATATTTTGACATAGAGAAGAAGTCATATTTTTATAGCAAAGAGCAACCAATTTAAATAGCAAGTAAGTTACCATCTAGATAGTAGGTGTGTGTTGAGAGCAACTACACTAGATTTTTGTAGCACTTGGATGGAAGGCAATATACACATTCAAATGAGAGATATGCGGCTAAAGCCTTAAATTAGGGTTTAAGGACATTGTCCCACTGGTAGATACTTTAGTGTCCAAGTGGTTAAATAGAGAAATGCAATTAAACCTTGAAGCACATAATTTCTCAAGACAATAGTGTGTATCTCATCCTATAAAAGTAAAATCTCTAATTCTTTCATTGATTTGGATTCAATAATACTTCTAACAAAAACCCCTCACTACAAGACAATCTCTCACACACAATTTCTCAAGACTCTACGTAGTTTCATTCCTTTTTCCTCATAGCGAAAAACCTAACTACATTGTTTCAAACAAATTAGGGAAACTCTTAGACACTAAAGAATTGAGCTTAGATCGATTTCAAGAGGAAGTGTTTATCCTTCTTTCCAATTCTCATAAGGTTAGTGTAAATTGAATCCTTATAATCTACGCTTTAATCTTAGGATTTGATCATTAAGTTAAAGTACAATTAACCCCAAGCTAATGATCAAAATAGGGGATAAATGATAATCATGATAATTATTGGATTTCATGTTAGTAGTTTAGCTAAAGAGTTAGATCTAAAACCATTCGATTTCTATAAAATTCAAGTTAAAAAAAAATAGCTATATTATAAGAGTTTTGTTGAAAATGACATTCAAGAGCAAGGAAAAACGATTGATGATCAAACTTGAAAAACAACTAACCCTAATTAAGTATAGGCCATCCTAGTTTTGAGTTAAATTTGATTGATCAAATTTGCAACTTGGTGAACCAAATCTCAAACACAATAAAAGGAATTCATAACAATAATCAATCGAATTTCCTTTAGGCGCATCTTACTTGATTGTTTTCTTAACTAGGTCAACCTAATTTGTCTTTAGTAGGTTTTTCACTATCAAAATTGAGTTCAAACAACCTTTTTAGTATGAAATCAAATAATAATCTTAAAAATTAATATTTTATAGCATAACCGGGTATTAATTTCCTTTATTTAAATTTAATTTTAAGACTTAAATTCAAGAGTTCTTTAGCAAATTCTAGATACATAACTATTGTTGTTTTGTGTATGTTCTTGTAAGGTAGATGAAATTAATTAATAATTATCTGACCTAACTCAAATGCATACGTTGCTTGTGCTTAACGCTAAGGTCGAAGTACAAATGAGTGAGTCATGGACTAGGTGGCTTCAACCTACAATAGGTATGATCATTTGGAATTAAGTGGCTAGTAGTTTAGGTACTATACCATCATATGTTGGTAGGAGGATTATGGGCTAACTAGGTACTATAATATGGGTTAGGTCTCTAAAGAGAAGCTATATTCATGCTGACATTGGTGGTTAGGTATGCCATTATGGGGGTTTACAATAGACTAGTGGCTTGATGTTAAATACAAATAGTGAAATTGTGATTCGATCTCTTTCATTATTGTGAAATATATGGATTAGATGACACTTCACAAATATACTATGTATTATATACATTTGTTGATTGGAGTTTGAGTTACATAAAATCTTTAGACACTAAGATTATATTGTTTACCAAAGGCCTATAAAATTTAATTTTATGAGCCTTGTTTGTTACATTTAATAATTATAGGCTCATTGTTCATCCTTTTGAGATTTCAAATATTTCAAGTGATGGAAATTATGCTATTCTATATGAAGAGTTAAGATATTCCTATACTTAGGAGATATGGTTTATAATATTTGGTGTAATTAAGATTTTGAGGAATGGACCTTAATTTATGGAGCTTAAAGTTTCTAAATGATAGATTTTAGTATTATGATATTTGTCACACCCTTATAGCTACCCTAGACATAATAGCTGTTGCATACACAATATAAAACCTTATGAATAACCCCCTTGTTATTTAGAAATGTCTAATAAATTGCACAAGGTTTACTCATATCCAGTTACACCAATAGTATAATAGTTCTATGCAATACAAGAATAATATCAAACAAATAATTAATAGATAACATCATAATTAAAATTTCATAACTATGGGATGTAGCTCCCTACACTAGTTATCAATAATAATGATAATAATCATAACTTAAGTAGTTTAAGTATCTACTAACACATAATCATTCTAATGAGTCTAATAAAATGAGCTCTCGTGCTCTTTAATATTTCCCAAAATGTCCAAACTGGCCTTTGGCATCTAGTTAACCAATTTCAAGCCAAATCGATTCCTACAACAATGCAATACTATAGGGGTGTAAGCTACATTGAGTTTAGTGAGAATCTTTCTCCTATTATATTTTCAAGCAAGTGCAAGCAAGTTATTTAACAATCATATGAATGCAAAATGCATATGTATGCTATCTACATAGTCTTCCACAAACTGTATATAACACGGATTTAACACCATCCATTGCCTAGGTTAGGACATAATTACCAACTCATCAATTCCAAGTTTCAATCGCTCTAAGCTCACACATCTTATACTCGCAAGATTTATTTATTATAGAAAAGTATGTGACCTAATGTCACAATTTCATTTGTAAAATACCATTTGATATTGTGTGTGTGTGTGTGTGTGTGTGTGTGTATACTTATGCCTGAAGGGTGTGGATGTGAGCAACATTCTTAGTCTCACTCATCCCTAAATAGTGAATCCTTAAAATTAACCTCAATCAAAGAATTGTATTTCCGAATACATGATAGTTCCTAAAAGTCGAGGTAAGGTTATGCATGAAGAATAAGGCCTCTTTGTACCATTGCATAATGATGACGGCCATCCATATGCGAATCGTGTTATGCATGCTTTTTTTTTTTTTTTAATCAAGTTAGATATAGCTAAAGCTTGATTAGTTAGGTGATCAACTAGTGATTTACAAACACTCATCAATCTTAAAAACTAGATCACCACATAACAATCAAGGGTGTTCATAATTATTAATATCTCTTAAAAAATAATAATCAAACAATTGAAAAGTTTGACCCCAAAAAAGATCCAATTTATCATGAGCATTAGATTGATATACTATTCTACAACCACAAAAAAAATGTAATAGTTATATGAAGGAAACTCACTTTGCCATGAAGTCTACTAATTGTAGTAGTCCTTAAGTAAGTTTGGGTTGTACTCAAGGCCTCCTAAAAATGGTAAAATAAATTTCATAGGGTTATACTTACTATAAACACCCCATTTTTTTCCCATTAATCATTAATAATGTTCAATTTCAATTTTTTTTCATATTTAAATTTTTTTTCTTCTATTTAGCATAAATAAAGGAAAATAAAAGAAAAAATAAAACAAATAGGAAAAATATCCCAATTTTGGGAAATAATAGTAGAAATAATAATAAAAGGGGTTAAATAATTTTTACAATTTTTTAGAATTTTAAAATAACATAAAATTAATAAAAATTGCATCATATATATGCAATGTGCAAAAAAAAATAAATAGACCGAGAATTGGGCTTGCCAAGCTAGTTCGAACAATGACCTTGTGTGCGCACACCAAGGGGGGGGGGGTGCGAAGTCAAGGGATCGAATCGCGGGGAAGGCAAATCCGTGTTTTGCAATTTTTTTTCATTTACTTAAGACACATGGCAACATCTTATTAGACGGAGGGAGCGCACACACGGAGCGCGTGGTCGTCTTTAACCTCCCTTCGAAATGCTCGCCAACCGTGAAAAATCGAAATCTGGCTGTTTTGATGCGATTTTTTGCACAAATCCACTAAATCGTTAACTAAATAAGATAAACATCATCTAATTAGAATCAAATCGCAACAAAATCAAATATTTACACAAACCAAAGAAAATCAAAGATGGGTTTCAACCAAAGATTTGATTCGTGCTAATTAGAGGAAAGCCGAGCTTATCTAGCTTGATTTTTTGTGCCTACAAATAGAGCACGACGTGGGAAAGCAAAGGCACCGATCAGAAGACAGAAAAAAGAGGGAAAACACATAAGTTTCGAAGCTTGCCGGAGTTCCCATACCGCGACTATCAATCAAGCACTGAACTACCATTTGGAGGCGATTTCGAAGAAAACCACCACCACCATTGGGTTCCTCATCATCAAAAGCTTTAGAAACCCCCCTAATCGATGGAAGCAGACGCCGAAACGCCGCTGGCGAGGACCTCCAACTGCTGTGTAATTTGATTCAATTCGACCTGATCCGACCTGCATCTAAGTAAGTTGATTTTTCGATTTTTTTATTTATCCTTATTTATTTATTTTATTTTGTTTAGGAATTTATTTTATTAGAAATTTATAATCCTAAAAATAAAATAAAAAATGTTAAGGCTTTAATTAGTTTTTTTTTTTGAATAGATATGTTTAGATAATGAAAAAAATTAATAAATAATAAAAAATTAATAAAATATAAATAATAAATAATGAGAAATAATAAATAAATATTTTAAAATTAAATAATTAGTTGGGATAATAACATGAATTAATAATAGATCATTTTATCACTTAGAAAAATCCTTTTTCAAAATAAATCCAAAATTAGTTTTTCTTAAATTAAATTTTTAGAAAATAAAAAAATAAAGCTTAGGCTTAGATTTTTCCCAAAACCTTGAAAATGATAATGAACGTAAACTAAGCATATTTTCACAATTAAACTTAAACTAATCCACTAAAGTTTTTTCATGAAAAGTGAACTACGACTTATTTAATCCTAAATAGCGGGTACGTAAGCACCTTTATGGGGCAACTCTGAAAAGAAATAAAAAAAAATGTTTTTCAAACCATTATCAACATAATTATTCTATCATTTTTAAATATGCTCTTATCTTATGAAATAATAATAAAGAAAAGATATCGGGATATGATTCATATTTTAGAAGGATAAGGTGGTAACTTTAGGGTTTTAATAGGTTAGCCCCTGAGTTGAGAATCTCTGGTTTTCCTTTCTTCCTTTTTCATTTATAAAAATAAAAAGAGGAGATTTTGTCGACTAGTTGTCTAAATTAGAATTAATTCGCTCAATTAGTTCTAATTCAATAATTTTTCCCAACCTCAGTTAGGTGGCAACTCTAAATAAATAATGAAATTCCTAATTCAAGTCGAGGATTTATATTGGATGAGCATAGGATCTAATATAAATCGGATTAGGAACATAAAAAAAAATTAAAAATTAGACTCGACACTTGCCAAACTATTTGAGTTATAGTATTAATTTCACTATACTTTTTTGTTTTGCTTAGTTTATTATTTTAGCCATAATTTTCTTGTTTTAAGTTTGATTTCACATTTCTATAGTTGATTCGAACATTTTTTAGTGTACTTTCATGTAGTCAAATCAATTTGGTTAAATTAGGCTTGCATTTTCCAATACAAACCTGATCAAATTTGTTGGTTGGATATTTGGGCCCATTTTAGGGCTTTTTAGTTTTAATTAGGCCTAAAACTTAGTGTGGTCTTTTCTAATCAATCATTGGGACCATTTGAACTTTTATTAGGTAGATTTACTCAATAGATTAAGTTAGCAATTAATTTGTTGGGCTCACTTAGGAACTTTTGGGCCTTTTAATCCATTTGCACATTTTAGGCCCTAATTGTTAGAATTAAGGTTTGATCCATGATGTATTAGCTTCTAACATTCACTTAACTTTACTTTTTTCCAGTTATCACTTAAATTAAAGAAAATCTCCTTAATCCTACTATGGCTTGCATTGTCCTTAAGGGGTTAGGGTTTCCCTCTTGCATTTTCCATCTTAACTTCTTCTAATCAACTTTAGTATACTCTATGCTCATTTCCAAGAGTTTAGGCTTACTTCAAATAAAAAATTGGACTTCTTATTCCTTGTGCATGATTCAATGGCATGAAGAATGAAGAGTAATGGCTTCAAACCTAATATTTCAAAAAAAAAAAAAACCGCATACACTACTTTTGTGTTTATAAGCCAAAGTTTTAACGCAAGAAAGTTAAAGAATGAGATAGGAAAACATGATTTATGAGATAAGAAATGAATTAAATAAGTTCAAAAATTAATTTGATGAATTGATAAATGAAAGTGAAAATAATAATTTTAAGCTTAAATGTGAAAAGAATAAGAATGAGAATGATTTAGTTGAAAAGGTAGAGTTACTTGATATGGAAAATCTTACTTTGAAAACTCATAAGAAATAATAGTCAAGTTCGATGAAAGGAAAAAGTGATCACAAAAGTTTATACTTCAAATGTAAGTGGTGTAGGATATAAAGGAATGGCTAAGGATAAGGCCAAATGAGGTTGTTGTTGTCACTAACAAAGAGCTTAATGAAAGAAGTAATATAGCCATGTAATCTTCATATCCCAACAATATAGTTTCACATCATGAGATTGCAGTTGCTTGCAAGTCACCTCCAGCTCAAACTATCATGGTAAATGTTGATGGACCATCTAATTTAGCAATCAAGGAAGGTGCTTTGGGTGTTGTGTACCAGAATGGGGCACTTTAGCTTTTAGATTGTACAACAATCAACTTAATTGATGTTAATAGAGAAGAAATTGAAGCTTTAGAAAAAAAGGACTACTTGTAGCTAGAAGAAGGAAATGGTAAAGAATCACCATGGAGAGAGATTTAAAGACAATTTATGATCAAACCTATTATGAAATTGTTAGATCTACTTGTAGCTAGAAGAAAGAAATGGTAGAGAATCACCATGGAGAAAGATTCAAAGACAATTTATGTTCAAACCTATTTCGAATTGTTAGATCATGAAAAATAAGAAGGACTATTGATGGCATTCTTTTCTTTAAGAGTTATTTGTTTGTTGTAATTTCTACTTAACTTCCAAAAAAGCAAAGGCATGCATTGATTAGGTGGCCACCTCCAGCAAGTCTAAGATAAGTTGTATTTTTTGGGTTATTAAACCCTCATCCTAGTTAGCTCACTCAATGTCTATAGATTAGATATAGTGCCTTGCCTCCTACGGTATATCCATCTGCATACCAATTATTAGGATACATATTGCTATGTTGTCTTCAAGTTCAGAATAAGTGATGGGAATCAGCTTGCACCAACTCTTTCCAATGATCCATTGCAAGGAATTGGAAGACCAATGATAAGGGCAAAGACAAAATGCACAGATCAGGCTTTGAATCGACTTGTTCAAGATCATTTGGACCAAGCATTGAAGTTGGCCAAAGTAAGAAATCTAAGAGATGAAGAGATCATTTTCCATTTATCAAGAATCTCTAATAATAATAATGAAGATCAAAGCTTAGAGCAACATTAGCAAATAGAATTTCTAAGCTTGAAAGTCATCATTGCATGGAAGACGTCAAAGGCCGCTTAAGAGACAATGAAGGCCACTGGCTTTACCTTTAAAGGCTGCCGACATTGAAATGTAAACCGCCAACCTACTTAGTTGGCTTAAAATTTAGGCTGTCGGCCTTAAGCCTGCTTTTTAGAGCCAACTTTCATTTTTTGTTTTGTGTTTTCATGTCTTTTGTTTCATTATTTGTAAAGACTATAAATAGTCTTTTTGGGGCCAAATTGAGGGGATAACACCATTCTTATGAAATTGAAAATTTCATCTTTGTTCTTTATCAAGAACTTAATTTGACCTTATCAAGGTAACTTGTGGCGATCAAACCCCTGTTATAACTTTAGTTCTATTCGAGATTGTGATTAAGGTCAAGTTTTATTGTGTTTGTTTTCAAGACAATCCTAAGGTTCTTTTCCATCCAATTGAGTTATAGGTTCATCTCAACTTAGGTTTGCATCAATTGTTATCAGAGCTTTAGCTCCTAAAAACCAAGTGTTAGCTATCCTTTGATTATTTCATTGTTATCTTGCATTAGAGCTTTGGCTCTTGAAAACCAAGTGTTACCTATCCTTTGATTATTCCATTGTTATCTTTCATCTTTTTTAGTTCTTAAGTTTTAATTTGTTATTATTCTTGTTCATCAAAATTTCATCTTGTTTGTGTCCTTTCATTGATTTGAATCTATTGCTTTTAGTCTGTAATTCTAATTTGTCTTTAAAGAGTTAAAAAAAAAGAGAGAGAAATTCGTATATATATATATATAAAAAAAAAAAAACAGGATCGAGTTATGCAATCAATACTTATCGCACAATCTGAATTAAAATATATATGTATAGAGAGAGCTTGATACGAAATTCCTTCTTTAAATTGCTTAGACAGAGTTATTCCTTTGTTCTTTATCTTACTTTGTCATTACTTCTTGTTTAGTAGGGTCATCGATAAGGTTCTTATTAAAGAGCTTGTAAGGAGAAGTTTATTGGATAAAAAAAAATTAATTGGGTGAAACACAAGTGATTCAAATCCATATTTTTTAGTGTAAACACGTAAGGGAGTGTTTGAGAGGAAAATTCTCTTTTTACTAACAAACTTTTGCAAGCTGTAAAACATAAGTAGTAGAGAAGATGATGTGGATTTTGATATGAAGTTGTTTATGAAGGCTGACCAAGATCAATTTAAACTTTTGAATACAAAGTTAGATAATCTTAAATCTCCCTCTAAGCTTAAATCTTTTTGAAGGAGTATAGATGAGGAGGGGGGAGATGAGGAGTCTAATGTTGATGTGACTAGTTCTATGAGAGGTAAAAGAGGTGTTCAGAAGTAAGATAGTAATTTGGGAAGTATTAAGATGAAAATCCCTACTTTTCAAGGGAAGAATGACCCTAAGTTGTATTTGGATTGGGAGAGAAGGGTAGAACATATGTTTAACTGTCATACTTACTATGAGGAGTGAGGAGAAGAAGGTTAAAGTAGCAACAGTTGAGTTCACAGATTATGTTAGTATTTGGTGGGATTAGCTTGTGGTTAGTAGGCAAAGAAATGGTGAGAGACCTATTTGATCATGGGAAGAGATGAAAGTAGTAATGAGAAAAAGGTTTAGACCTAGTCACTACTATAGAGACTTGTATAGGAAGTTACAGGGGCTGACTCAAGGCTCTATGAGTGTTAAGGATTATTACAAGGAGATGGAGGTAGCTATGATTCAAGCTAACATAGAAAAAGATAGTGAGGTAACAATGGCTAGATTTGTTAATGGCTTGAATAGAGAGATAGCTAATGTGGTGGAGTTGCATCATTATGTGGAGATGAGGAATTATTACATAAGGCTATCAAAGTGGAGAGGCAATTAAAATCTAAGGGTACATCCAAGTATGGCTCCGCTTCTAGCTCTTCATGGAAGTCAAACTGGAAGAATAGTAAAGATGCCTCTAAGTAGAAGGAAGATGCAAAGGCTAAAGAATCAGTTCCTGGTTCTAAAGGTAAAATCGAAACTAAATCTTCTTCTATATCACATGACATTAAGTGTTTCAAGTGTCAAGGATTAGGGCACATTGCATCTCAATGTCCAAACAAGAGGGTTATGATTGTTTTGGATAATGGTAATGTAGAGAGTGGCAATTCAACTGAGGAAGAGATGTTACCATTGGAGAAATGTAGTGATGCTGATATAGAGGGTCCTGTGAAAGGAGATATGTTGGTCACTAAGCGTTCCGTAAACATACAACTTAAGGAAGATGTTGATGAGGAACAACATGAGAACATTTTTCATCCTAGGTGCTATGTGAATGGTAAGGTATGTAGCATGATTATTGATAGTGGTAGTTGCATCAATGTTGCAAGTTTTTTAATAGTTAAGAAATTGCATTTACCTACACTAAAACATCCTAGACCATATAAGCTACAATGGTTAAATGAATGTGGTGAAGTTAAGGTGACAAAGCAAGTTTTAGTTGCATTTTCCATTGGCAACTACAAGGATAAGGTTCTTTGTAATGTAGCACCAATGCATGCTAGACATCTTCTTTTGGGGTGTCCATGGTGGTTTAATAAGAAGGTCACTCATAATGGGTACAAAAATGTATACAAATTTATGATGAATAACCAACTGATTATGCTAATACCTTTCAAACCTTTGGAGGCATATGAGGATTAGATTAAGATAGTTAAAAGAGTGCAAATTGAGAGAAAACAAAGTGAGTACACAAGAAAAAGAAAAGAGTGAGTGTGTGCAAAAGAGTGGGAAAAGTAGTGAAGAGAGAAGAAATTCAGAGTGTGGAGATCAAAATAAGAAGAGAAGTAAGAAAGTGAATGCATTTGCTAAAAAAGGAGAGATTATGAGAGGTATGTTAGCGAGGCAACAACTACTTGTACTTTTGTACAATGATGTTTATTTTTCAAGTAATGATCTTAACTCCTCTTTGCTTAATGTGGTTATATCTTTGCTACAGGAATTTGAAAAAAAAAATTCTAAGGACATTCCAGATGGACTACCTCCTTTAAGAGGTATTGAACATCATATCAACTTCATTTCAGGATCATCAATCCCTAATAGACCTGCTTATAGAGCCAATCTGGAAGAAATAAAAGAGATTCAAAGGTAGATGGATGAGCTAGTGAAAAAGGGATTTGTGAGAGAGAGTCTTAGTCCATGTTCAGTTCCTATGCTTTTGGTCCCCAAGAAAGATGGAACATGGTGCATGTGTGTTGATTGTCAAGCTATCAACAAGATCACCATAAATTACAGATATCTTATTCCTAGGTTAAATGATTTGCTTGATGAGTTTTATGGTTCATGCCTATTTTCTAAAATTGATTTAAAAAGTAGTTATCATCAAATTTGCATAAAGGAAGGTGATGAATGGAAAACTACTTTTAAGAAAAAATATGGGTTGTATGAGTGGTTAGTCATGCCATTTGGCTTAACCAATGCGCCTAGCACCTTTATGAGTTTAATTAATCATGTTTTGCATTCTTTCATTGGAAAATTTGTTGTAGTCTACTTTGATGATATTTTAATATACAACAAAATTTTGGATGATCATGTTAAACACTTGCATCCTATTTTGAGTGCTTTGAGGAAAAATAAAATATATGCTAATTAGCAAAAGTGTGATTTTTATATGGAATCCATTATTTTTCTTAGATTTGTTGTAAGCTCATAGGGAATAAAGGTAGATAAAGGCAAGGTAAAGGTGATTAGGGACTAGCCTATACCTAAGAATGCAAGTGAGGTATGAAGTTTTCATGGTATAACAAGTTTCTGTAGGAGATTTGTAAAGGACTTTAGTTTTGTTGCAGCACCTGTAAATGAACTTGTTAAAAAGAATGTTGTGTTTAAGTGGGGGGAAGTACCTGAGAAAGCTTTCAATACTTTGAAAGAAAAATTGACTAATACACCTTTTTTGTGTTTGCTTAACTTTGACAAAGCTTTTCAAGTTGAATGTAATGCATCAGGGGTTGGAATAGAGGCTATTTTGATGCAAGATTCCAAACCGATTACCTTTTTCAATGAAAAGTTTAGAGAGGCAGCATTGAATTATCCTACCTATGACAAGGAGTTATATGCATTAGTAAGAACTTTTCAAACGTGGCAGCATTGCTTGTGGCCAAGGGAATTTATCATTCATTTTAATCATGAGAGCTTAAGGTTCTTAAAATCCTAAGGTAAACTTAATAAAAAACATGCTAAGTGGCTGGAGTTTATAGAAACATTTTCTTATGTGATTAAATACAAGAATGGGAAGGAAAATGTTGTTGTTGATGCCTTGTCCAGAAGGTGTGTGTTGCACACTTCCTTACAAACTAAATTAATTGGTTTTGAGTTCATTAAAGACTTGTACATCAATGATGCTGATTTCTACTAAGTATAGAATCCATGTTCTAAATGTGCATATGAAGAGTATTATAGGCATGAAGGATTTTTGTTCAAGAAAATAGACGGTATGTGCTTATGTGTTCTTTACGTGAATTACTAGTTAAAGAGTCTCACGGAGGTGGTGTGTGAAAGACTTTAGACATATTGCATGAGCATTTTTATTGGCCTAACATGAAGCATGATGTGCAATCTATTTGTGATAAGTGTATAATTTATAAACAAGCAAAGTCTAAAGTAAAGCTATATGGGTTTTATACACCATTGCCTGTACTTAATTAACCTTGAACTGATATTTCTATGAAATTTTTTATTGGGTTGCCTAAGACTCAAAGTGGTAAGGATAGCATATTTGTTGTTGTTGATAGGTTTATTAAGATGGCACATTTTATTACATGTTCTAAAACCAATGATGCAACACATGTTGCTGATTTGTTCTTTAAGGAAATAGTACTTTTGCATAGATTACTTAGAATGATAGTATGTGATCAAGATGTTAAGTTCCTAAGTCATTTTTGGTGTACTTTATGGAATAAATTAGGGACTAAACTCTTATTTTCAATTGTTGCACATCCCCAAATGGATGGGCAAACTGGAGTAGTTAATAGGACACTTACTACTTTGTTGCATGCTATCATTTAAAAGAACTTAAAACAATGGGAAAGTTGTTTGCCTCATATTGAGTTTGCATACAATAGAACTATTCATTCTACTTTGTCATATTTACCTTTTAAGATTGTGTATGGCTTTAATCCTTTAACTTCTTTAGATATCTTTCCTTTGCCTACTAATGAATTTGCTAATTTAGATGGAAAGCAAAAGGCCGATTTTGTTAGGGATTTGCATGTTAAAGTTCATGCTAATATAGACAAGAAGAACGAGCATTATGTAAGGCAGGCTAATAAAGAGCTCATTAAGGTTGTTTTTAAGCCTGAAGATTGGGTTTGGGTACATTTTCACAAGGAAAGGTTTCCTGAACAAAAGAAATTGAAGTTACAACCTAGAGGAGATGGGCCATTCCAAGTGTTAGAAATGATAAATGGCAATGCCTATAAGATTAACTTGTCCAGCAACTATGGAAATGTGAGTGCTTCTTTTAATATTGCTGATTTGTCTTTATATGATGCAAATGATTCGAGGAAAAATCCTTTTGAAAAGGGAGGGAATGATGGGAATTAGCTTATACCAACTATTTCCAATGATCCATTGCAAGGAATTGGAAAACTAATGACAAGGGCAAGGACAAAACATATAGAGTAGGCTTTGAATGGACTTCTTTAAGATCATCTAGACCAAGCATTAAATTTAGCCAAAGAAAGAAATCTAAGAGATGAAGAGATCATTTTCCATTTATCAAGCATCTCCAATAATAATAATGAAGATCAAAGCTTGGAGCAACACTAGCAAATAGAATTTATAAGCTTGAAAGTTGTCATTGCATGGAAGACATCGAAGGTCACCTGGGAGATGATGAAGGCTACCAGTTTTTCCTTTAAAGGCTGTTAGCGTTGAAATGTAGGCCATTAGCCTACTTGGTCAACTTAAAATTTAGGCCGCTGGCCTAGAGCCAACTTTCATTTTTTGTTTTATGTTTTCTTATCTTTTGTTTCCTTTATTTGTAAAGACTATAAATAGTCTTTTGGGGCCGAATTGAGGGGATAACACCATTCTTATGAAATTGAAAATTTCTTCTTTGTTCTTTATTAAGAACTTAATTTTATCTTATCAAAGCAACTTGCGGTAATCAAACCCCTGTTATAACTTTGGTTCTATTCGAGATTGCAATTAGGGTCAAGTTTCATTATGCTTTTTTTCAAGACGATCCTAGGGTTCTTTTCCATCCAATCGAGTTCTAGGTTCATCTCAGCCTAAGGTTTGCATCAATAAGGCTAACTAAAAACCAAGCACAAGTTAAAATTTACAATCATTACATAACTATAACATATTACATGATATTTCGGCATCACATTTCCCAAGTTCAACAAGATTAGTAACAAAGCTTAAGCTAGTTAAAGTTTTTTCAAAATTTATATCATATAAAACCAATCCTCGCTCTCAAGAATTCCCGACCTGAGCCTAGTTTCCCACAGTATCTCCATCTTCATAACTTAAGGTTAGAACAAAATAACCCCTCGGCATCAATGCTAAGTGAGCAAATAGTAAACAAAGAATTATGAGTAGCAATAGATATATGTCTGAATGCAATTCAATAATAACATTCAATAGATGTATATTTATGCAATGTTGTGTAATGCCAATGCACATGACATGCATTAGACAATATCCTAACTAAGTAAATTATGAGTGGCACTTGGATGGCATCCATGTGAATATGAGTAGCACATGGCAGCTCTTAAGGATAATATGAGTGACACATGGTAGTTCCTAACCATACTATGAGTGGCATGTGGCGACTCCCAAGCATAATATATGAGTACCCTAAGGCAACACTCAAGCAAATTATATAAGTAGCACTTGGCAGCTATCAAGCAAAATATGAGCGAAACTTAAATGAGCACCTAGAGGCAACTTCAAGCAAAATATGAACGACACTTGCTGGCTCAAAATCAAGCATGTAAATATGTATACTAAAAACTGAATTTTATAAATCGAGCTTATCAAAATGTGAACCATAAGTCCTTTTATGCGAACCAAGCTTTCAAATATGACCCTTAGGTCATTTTCATAAACTGAGCAATTTAAATTAACCCTTAGGTCCTTTAGTAAAAACCAGGCTTCATAAATATCATTAGAGTTAAGTTAATAAAGAATGTTTCAATACTAATAAAAGAAACAAATAAGAGATCAAAAAGTAAGTTTATATGTGAAAAGGTTTGAGAAAGGTGTAAATGTATCATGAATTATTGATATATTTATGAGTATGTAGATTTAAGTTATTCAAAATAGGTATATTTGGTTGAATAGATGTTTGGTTACAAAAAAGAAAATTGTTTCAAATAGAAAAATAAGGAATTACACTATCGAAATGTTCACTACGATGAGCAATGACAAAACAAATAGATTTAGAAGAAGAGAAAAGTGACTTACGAAGATGAAAAGCAAATGAAGGAAATAATTTATTATAGGTTAAGTCTTACCTTTGTGGGTTGAATATATTTAAGTAATATATTTGACCCATTTCATCAAAGTTGGATATAAATATCATGGGATAATATTTCATCAGTCAAAAAGATAGTTATACATGAAAAGTTAATTACCGACTTAAAGACTAGAAAAGAAGGATTTTGAAGCATATACAAGAGATTATCAACATTCAATTCAAATTACTATCTAAGATCTAATAGCATGAGGAATTTAAATGAAGAAATTAAAGACAAGATAACAAGATAGTTGATATCAATGAGAAAATCAAGATTTAAATGTTAGGATATCATCAATAAATACAAAGGAAGATGGATGTAACAAAGATACAAAACATAACAACAACATAATACAGAATAAGTAAAAGAATGATAAAGCTTTAGATTTTAAATTTAATGCTTAAGCTAATATTATATTATAGAAAATTAGTACTTGTCAAATCCTCAAAGGTTGAAAAACTTCATTTTGAAGTTGATTTTTTTTTTCCCTATAGTTTCTATGATTTAGCCTATTTGTGGAGTTAAGTGATATAAAGTAGAGAAAGTGACTAAAATCTATAGCAAAGTAATTGTAGAATGGCTGACTATTGTAACACTTATTGAGTTTTTTCTTTGATATAATGGAATGAACCATTAAAGATAAATGAGATCCCAATAATGGAAGCTAGATAAGTGGATTGACACATAAAGCGGAAGCACTGTATATTCTCTAATCTCTTCTCTTTTAATTTTTTTTTTAAATTTATTTATGAATTATAGAATTACAAATTCCACTACCAATTCATTTTAACCTAATTCAATACCCACTAATAGTAATCAAACAAAATTTTTACGTAGAATTTTTTTTTTTTTGTGTACGTAATCAATTCCCACCCCTCTCAAACCCTGATTACTAACAAAGACCAACAAAAATGTAGCCCTTGGAAAGTTTTCATGCTATACCATGAGTACATGTGATGTAATCAATAATGACCAAGCATGGAAGTGAAGGCATGGCTATGATTTAACAATTCAATAAGCAATTCATCCATATCAAACATACTAATAGACAGTAACTACTATCTATAAGCCATGTCTACTATTTAAGGGCATGCTCGCAATATTTTGCAATATCAATTACTTCACATTTTAGATTAAGCATACTTTTCTCATGATAACTATTGTCCACCAACCACAACTATAATCAAGGATATGCTCACAATACGTGAATATCAATCATTGTATCACAAAACAACATACCAAGCAATAATATCAATCAACCATATCATTGAGTCATGTGATTTACTTAAGTAAGATTGTAGTGACTCTACAAACATATAAATGATCATTTCATTTTGCGACCATTATACTTAACATGGAAATTTAAGGTGGTGCTCACTTGAGCTGTTGCTAGATAAAATCTCCAAGCATTAGAGCTCTCGAAATCACCTAAGATAAGTAAAATATACTATAAGTTATTACATTTAGTCATAGGGGTAGAAGTGCCTATAGTACCTTTTACTTATCTCTTGAACTGATAAATTTTTTTTATTTATCATGAATAAGTAGTCAAATCCTAAAACGGGTTAAGTTGGAGAATTGTTACATTTAGTGTACTTAGAGGGAATTAGAGGATACAATGACACTTGGGTGGGATTTTGATTGATTTGGCCGGATTTTATTTTATTTTTGCCTGAGATTTTGCAAGATTACAAGAACACGTGAATATTTCAGTATGAACAAATGGAGTTTATCACGTATAGTAGCACGTGGAACCCTTAGGAATGCTTTGATATTGCAACTTAAGTTGCTGGTTTGTAACTAAGAATTATTATTATTATTAACAACATGTAATTGAATTTAGTCAATACTTTCAAAAGTTAAAAAAATTAATTATAAAACTGTATTGAGAGAAAATTCTTTTAGCCTGTACAAGGTTTTACGTTCATATTTGATTTTGCCGACTTAAAGCGTGTTTGATTCATTTAATTGATTATTTTATAAAAGTGAAGGTTCAAAATTTTCTTAAATCATTCATTCTCCCCGTTTAGTAATAGACATTGTCAGAACTATATATCTCACAATGGCGTATTACATCGGAATTCCCAGCCCCTAGGCTCTTTGCTTTGATTATTCAATAATAAAGTTCTCTTTGGCGCAAAAAAAAAACATAAAATAAAATAAAAAAGAAGGCCTAGGCTCCTAAGGGACAATTATATGCTTACTCCGCTAATCATCCATGTTAAAACCAAATGTAGACGCCTATAAAAAATAATCTTCTTCACTTTCCACCCATTTATTTTATCATATAAAATAAAGAAGAAATTAGATTATAATTCAATAAAAATATAATAGAGTTATAATAACTATTATATGTATATTACATTATTTAGTTGATATAAAAAAAATAAAAAATTAATTAGTGATAAAAGTAAAATATCTATTATGTTCCTAATAATAATAAATATTTATTACATTAGATAATGAATATAATGATGATAATGTTTCCAATATAGAGACATTTATAAGAATATGATAAATAAATCATTGAATAGCAATTTATAAAAATAGAGACATAAATTATTATTCATTATTTTACATAATAACAATAAAATTGTTATTATAGTATTTAAAATGTAAACAAGCATGTAATAGCAAATCATATGGAAAAAGGAGGGAATGAAATAGCTATTTCCCTCAAGTAAACATATAGTTTGTGTGGATCTTCAATAAAAAGCAATAAATGATATTTGGATTATGAGTGCCTAAATCATATGATTAGAGATGCATCTACGTTCACCATAATTGACTTGAAAGATGAAGTGAGTATTACCTTTGGGAACAAACAGAAAACCACTATTCTAAGCGAGGTAGCTTTATGGAAATGAGCTTACTATTAAGAATACATTGCTTGTTGACGGTCTCAAACATAATTTACTTAGCATTAATCAATTGTATGAGGCTACAAAAGTAACTTTATTGTATCAATGTATACTATTGAAAAGATTAACAATGACCAAGCACGTTTTGTAGGCTATATACAAGGAAATTAATTTTGATAAATTTTCAAGTTTCAGTAAAGCTTGTATATCAGCTCAAAACAATGATAATTAGTCATGTTATAGAAGATTAGGACGGGTCAGCATGGAAGTAATTCTAAAATGTCTAAAGAAAACCTTGTGCGGGACTAGTGCAAAGTTTCTCTTCAAAGGGACAATCTTTGCCATATATTAATTGGGAAAGCAAGTGAAAACTCTTTCTAAACTAATACCAAATGTGTTGTTTCAATTTTTAAGTCGCTCCAATTATTAATATGGACTCATTTGTTCCAAGACAAATTATTAGTTTGGATGGTAAAAAAGTATGCCTGCCATTATTGATGATTTCAACAGATAAACTTTGACTTTCTTTCTTACGAACAAGGAAGAATCACATCTTGTATTCTTTAAGTTTTGCAAGAAGTCCAAAATGATAAGAATCTTATAATTGCATGCCTCAAATAGAAGTGACTCTGGGAGGGATATTAAAATCGTTGAAATTGATGAGTTATCGTGTTTATTTCTCAATTTAGTTTTGTAGGTATAATTTGGTTCCTTTGGGTTCTTTTCTTGCAACATGCATAAAGCAAGACGCAAATAGATGCAAAGCTTATCTCGCCCCTAATATCTTCCATAAATTTTATAAAGTTCTATTTCTAACAAAAGCATGTCTTTTCCAGGAGTATATTGATGAGTCGTTGAGCCAAATACCATCATGCAGTGGCTATAAACTTGTGAAAGGAGTCGAAGAATAATTGAATAAAAACTTTCCAAAATTCTTCCCCACACTCTAGCAACCCAACAAAATTTATTCGTTTTCTTAAGTCAAGAATAATATTTACAAACTAAACGTCGAACAAAATCTACCCAAAAAGACATTTTGACACAACTAAACTTATTGACCGAAATTCAAAATGCAATCTAGTATCAAAATCACCGTGATATATATAATAGCATTGAGAAACAAACACACATCATCGTATTTGGAATGATGTTGTAGGCCAAGGAAAGCCGGACAGGGACACCATATAATACATGATAGTCTAAAGGCACAGTCGATTAGTTCTTGGAACTGGAAGCAGGTGGTTGCTGTTGCTGCATCTGCTGATACATGGCCGCCATTCTGCTATAGGCATCCAAAGTCATCGGCTGCAGAAATTCAATTTTCCATCCGTCAGCATTTGGAATTTCACCTCCACTTTGACAAGTTATATATAGTTTTTGACTTCCGTTCATCTAATTTATTCAACATGATTGCTCTTGGCAATATTTCTTCATCTATAATATTAAAAGGAGGAGGAGGTCTCTTTTAGCGCTGTTATTGTTATCAATACTTTTATTTTAGATTTTAGTAATTATTTTTCTGGTCCAATTTATTAAAAGAAAACAGTCATAATCTACTCCACATCCTCGCTATCATCCTCGATCACGTCTCTGCTAGTATCGCTGAAGTCCTGCGACTTACTGTATATAAATCACTAGCAGAACAAACATTATTGTTACCTGTGACTGACAAGCAAGGAAGGCGGACATGGGGTCAGCAATAACTGGTGGCGGAGCAGCGGGGAGGCGATCAGTGGAGACTCCTTCCCAAGACCCTATCGGCATGAACGTGGCCGGAAGAACCGGGGCCATTCCAGGAATATTAGGACGGGCGATGGAGTTCATGTCCATGACACCCATCCCCATTCCCATCCCCATGCCCATGCCCATTGGAGCCATCATAGACATTTGTAGTTGCTGCTGCAATGCCATTGGCATCATCATTGGTGACACGTTCATTCTCTTCATCATCTGAACTTGCGCTTGAAGTTGTTTCAAATGTTCGATTACTTCATCAAGGACAGAAGCCTTGTCCGTCTGCGATCAAGGTATCAAATAGAAGAAAACTTATTAAAGTAAATTTGGAAGGTAATTAACAGTTATATTTTCCACGAAAATTGGTTAATTTGGACAACTGACTTTTCACCATTGATGTATGCTGTCCC
Source organism: Laguncularia racemosa (assembly GCA_037954665.1). NCBI lineage: Eukaryota > Viridiplantae > Streptophyta > Magnoliopsida > Myrtales > Combretaceae > Laguncularia > Laguncularia racemosa. The sequence goes on along the minus strand of JBBMOL010000003.1, from coordinate 3,399,565 downwards.
CACACATGAAATGAATGAACCTTATCGATGAACCCATCTCGTGCCTTGATAATCAAACCATCGAATTAATCAACTAGGGCATGAAACACAACTCCAATAATTGTTCAAAAACATAAGTCTTGGGTTCTCACACACGACACACACCAAGGAGAAGGATGATTCATGATGCTATGCGTTTTCATGACAATCAATAAGGAAAGTGACGTGGATGGAAACTGGAAAAATATATGTGGACTAGAATTGGACAAGCACTAGTGTCATGGCCTGCGATAGAATGATGAATTTATGCCCGGACAGCGATAGAACGAATCTGTTTACTTAGTCTCCTCAGGAAATTAATCATGTGGACTAGGACTTCTCCCTAAGAGTGAGAGTGCCAAGTTGCCCTACCGAGTCCCCGGACTACTGACTTTATTGGTTAAAATCTGTAGTGATATTTCCACGGCGTACATGGTAAATATTATGTTTATGATGTGTCGAGAGTTTCTATATTCAACTAAAAATTTAAGAAATTTAATTTTTTTAAAAATCTTCTTTTTTATATCTAATTCATTTGCGCGTTAAATTTGATTCTTGAATAGATTGTCTATCATATCTGTTGAACTAAATACGATATAAGCGTGAAAAAGAATTGTAAAAGGGATTGATGGATGTGGTAAAAAAAAAAAAAAGGTGTTGGGAAGAAAAAGATTTGCAAATAGAGACTTACTGGTTTTCAAAATAGGCATTTTTGAAAGAATAGTTTACACATTGGGAAGATATTATTTTATCAGTAAAATTGAATAGAAAGGTGTACTTATATGGAGATATCCTAAGCATTTAATTCTGCGTTGAGGGTTGTAGATTTTTTAATTTATCTATTTTGTATTTCATTTTGAATTTTGAATATTTTGTATAAAAAATATTGGGAAAATAGGGGAAAATTATGAACAAAGTGGGCCACGATGCTCTTGAGCTTTATATATAATCCCAAGACAATGATCAAAAGTGACAATAATATCAAATTTTCTTTTTCCTAAGATTAGATCCACTTAAAAGTTGTTTTCTAACTTGATATATTTGCAATTAAAAGGTCGGAGATACTTTCATTTCTCATAATTTTATAATGATACGTTTGACTTGAAGGAAAAGTATGAATTCCTCACTGATCACGTCATTTCGACCACGTATACATAAAAGTCTTGGCTATGGTTTCATTGGAGTAAAGGATATTTTTATTAGATAAAACAAAGTTCTTTAGAGGAAGGATCATATTAGATGAGTGAATATTCGTATTGAAGAAAAAGGAGACAGAATTAAAAATTAAAAAAAAAAAAAAATTATGCTTAAAGAAAAGAAAGAATATCGCACCTTACTGGAATTGGGAATCAACTTTTGCAGCGTCTTCATCCTTTGGTTTATCTTGTCTCTTCTTTTCTACATATGAGAGAACATACTTAGTAATCAGTCAGTAAAGCTAGATTATTCATATAACAAAACGCTTAATAATTAGCTAACGCGGCACACATAAAGCATTTTCCATACTGAAGTCCACGTCCTTGAAGCTGTTAACTCAAGATTTTGCTGAAATCCCTCCGATACCATTTAACTAAATCTTATTCATTATGTCAAAAGGTATCAAATAGCCCAAGTATAAGCTTATCAAAACGACTGAGGAGATTGCCCTTGTCTAGAGGCCTCTATTTATTCTTCGTAAAACAATAGAATAATTTTACTTTAAAAGAGTATCAAACAACATTGTTTGAAACTTCCTTTTATTGATACAAATCAGCTAAGATCCACCGACTACAATTATCAGCCACCAGTACTATCATATACATGACTGACAGAATTGGATTTAGTAATGAATTATTGGTGGGTATTTCGCCAAATACCATAAATAGACAGGAAACAGACCAAAAACATGTGGGTTGTTCCAAATGCTATAAATAGACTGGAAACAGACCAAAAGACATCGAAAACAAGAACAAAATATGAACTGTGACTGGTAATTACCCACCATGATCTTTCACTACCGTATCCATGTAATACCTTTTTTTCGTTCTTCATTGAGGAAAACAACAGACTCTAGATACTTGTTAAAACATATATAATAATGAAAATTCATGATTTTCAACGGAGCTTCCTTTATTAACAAGTGTTTTCCATGTATAAATAAGTAATAGTATGCTGGATTTGGACCACCGTCATTTTGGTTTCCTCAATTTTTATCAATATTCAAACTAATTGTTAAAATTATATAGATTCTTAAATTATTTTATGGCATCATTATAATATTATAATTTTTTTAAATCTCAATTAATCATTATACATAAAAATATTAAAAAAAAAACCGTAAGAAATTGAGATAAAAAAAAAAATGGAGAAGACCCTTTAAAAAAATTTATAAATTTATATTAAGCATAAGTAAGAAATGTCAATGTTAATCAAGAAAATCCCATTACAATGATAGAATCATGGAAGGTATGAAAGATCTGCGGCCGACACGAGTAAAGATGCAGAGGCTTACACGTTCAGACTGGTTGTGAATTGCAGCAGCCCGGCTCCTTTTTGTCGAAATCAAAGATTTCCCATTTCGCTTCTTGCCCTTTTCATTACCAGCATCGTCCCTCTTCCCAAAATTATAAACAACACACAATGAAATCGGTGCTAGAGTAACTTAAAACAGATATTGTAATCAAGAATAACAGCACGAGCGCACACCGATATATATATATATATATATATATATATATATAAATCATCTGGCACGTGTTGTGTGTGGCTATATTGAATTAATTTAAAGGGGAAAGGATCTATGATCCATACGATGTAGACAAAATTATTCTGATATTTTCATGAATTTCAATTACTAGACTTGCATATACCACACGAGAATCTTCAGAATGGCCAAAATATTATAAAGCAAGTAATCATCACGATAACGCTTCTTTACTATTTGTCCTAGGAAGGGGAAACAAGGTAAATCCACTTTTTTTCAAACTCATGTGCTACTATATATTTAAAAAAAAAAAAAACAATTTTTTTTTCTGTGCTAAAAGTTTGAAGAAAGAATTTTTATAAATAAATTAAAACATTGCAAAAGAAAAAATAAATAAATAAGTAAATAAAAACATCGTGCATATTGTTAATAGTAACTAATTTTCCAAGTCAACCATTTTTACGAGGGTGAAAAATTTTTCAGATAAGTACGGATAAATAGAAATTTAACATGTATAAATAATTTTCTTTTAAAGCTAAAAAGGAAATTTTATTTACTATTCATCAATCCAAAGGGCAGCCCTAGTGAATCAATGTCCATGTTATACTATACCTGAGACCTGCTGTTACAAACGGAATCATGGTCATCCGCGGTGGTGGTTTTTGTGCACGGCTTGGCGGAGCTGGTGTTTCCCGGCGAGCCCAAAGAGGTGGAAGTGAACCCAGCACCTAAATCTCTCTCACATGTCTCCAACGTCATCTGCTGGCTGTCTCTCCCAAAAGTTGCGCTGCCGGTAACACTATTGTCCCTACTCCGCTCCGGTGCAACAGGCACGCGCGCAACCTTGGCCCGTTTCTTCGCAGCAAGCATTTCTTCATCACGAACCCCCACGCCACTGCATGACCCCACGCGTGTGGAGCTTCCCACCACGCGCGTGCCAATCCCCGGAACCGAGTCAACCAAGTGGGCTTGGTCATCGGTTGCATTGGTGCAGGGGACTAGAGCGTCCATCGTCATGGCGGCAGAAGCAGCGTTGCGGTGGTGTTCGAACCAAGGGACGAGTTCATCAGCCACCGAGGCGTCGAAGGGGGTCTTGCTGTGGTGGTGGTGGTGAGGTAAGGAGGGGGCGGTGGCTTGGTTGACTATTGACTCGAGAGTGCCACTGGCTCTGGGCTTATCCCACGTGTACTTGGAAGAAGTGGAGAGCTGTTGGGGTTTGGACTGCGCGCGCGGAGGACCTAACCCGTGCATGGCTAGTTGTCCATTTTCCCATCTTAGTTCTGCTACTTCATAATCCAACCTAAAAAACAAAAAACACAGAATTTCCACTTTTACTCAACGTATTATTACTCTTCAACAATCATATAATAAAGTAATATCTCCTTCATTTAGAGTGTTGTTAAGCAAATATATCAACAGAGAAAAATATGTTGACCAAGGTGCTCTAGCACCCAGGCTTCCTCATGAAAAGGGAACCATGCGTCTTCTCTTCTTATTAAGTATCCCTTAGACGAGCATGTTTTGACTACCCAAGAAGGAAAAAAAAAAAGGATATATACATGGGAACATCGGGAGCGGTGGAGTTGGAGTTAGAGCGGATGGAGAGGCGAGGAGGTACAAGATTGTCGTCTAAATCCCAATTAGGCACGCACTGACTCATTTTTTCCTCCCCGATAAACTCCTGCTGTGATTACTTAGAACCAGCAAAGAAAGCTTAATTGTCCAGCCTTTTATGGATACTCTCTACTTGGTTTTTCTTTTACAGTTTATGGTAAGCAAAAATAGGAAGAGAAGAGGTGGTCTTTTTCTCGAAGAACTACTACTATCATTGTGTGAATACGGAGATAGATATAGGATAGTGAGAAAAAATCATTAGGTTCTTCCATTATAGAGAAACAGGCCTTTATAATGAGAAACAGAAAAAGGTACGATGTGTGCGTTTTCTTCCAGTTTTTGGGTCGAATCCATGGTGAAGCTTTTTTCTAAACTTGGAGAGAGATTATTGTGGAAATTGGGCATGGTCCTAAATGACCCAAGAGATACAGAGAGAGAGAGAGAGAGAGAGAGAGAGAGAGAGAGAGTAAAAGAAAAGGTGATAAGACCAAGCAAGTGGACTGAACTAAGAAACAAATAGCTACCACCCAAACCAAGGAGAAAGTTGGCAATCATTTAGATGCCGAAAATAAGTGGTACCTTGGATGATTTTCAACAAGAGAAACGGGGACAGTGGGCTCCACTAGGATAGAGGCAATAATAAACATGTCCACCAAAAAAAACGAAAAGCTCGCATCACAACACTCGTATTCTCGCAAATTAGCCCGAATCGAGCCCAACTGCAAAATCAAATATAAAACAATTTCCCTTTTTTTAACTTGATTTTAAAAATCGATTTAAAACGAAAAAAAAAAAAAAAATAAAAACGAGACGAATAGTTATATAGAAACAAAATTATATTTTATTCTTGATTATTTTTTTTATCATTTTACTTATATGCAAAGTAAACACATAACTATATTATTGAGAGGAGTGAACTTATAATATTTAAATTAATATCAAAATCACACGTTAGAAAAATGTCTACTTATTATTGCAATATAATTTTTTTTGAATAATTTTATTGCAATTATAATATTATATATATATAAATAAATGTATCATCAACACAATCTAATACTAAATAGAAAAATAAATGCAAACTTATTTCATGTAATGATTATGAGTGCTCGATGTTCTTTGTAAAAAAAAAAACTGAAAGAATAAACTTTTTAACATTTCATTATAACATATATATTTAATAAATTATTACTATCAATTTTAAAAAAATGGAACCAAGATATAAAACTTGTGTAAGTTTTATTGTTAACAACAATAAATTGTAAGTATTTAAACAACAAAAATTTCCAAATAAAATGAATAGGACAGCTATCAAGCCTTGATTTCGTTTTTTTTTTTCTTAATTCAATTTATATTAAACTCTATACCTATTTAATATGAATCATCAACTAGGAATCAAGGAAAATTTTTTGTTTTTCATATTTTTAGAAAGCATTTGGAGTTGCCACTTGATTGAGGTCCCTAAAAAAAAAAAAAAAAGTTAAGTTAGGTTCAATTATGCAAACCAATTCTAACTTAGCCATTGGTCTACAAAAAGAATCTTCTGAAAAAGATTTTGAAAAATCTAAAATTTTAAATTTAGCCAGTTGAGGTCCAAAAAAAAAAAAAAAGAGAGAGAGAAATAGAAGGTAAGTTAGGTTTGATTATGCAAACTAATTCTAACTTAACTACTAGTCTACAAAAAGAATCTTTTGAAAAATCTAAAATTTTAAGTTCAACTAATTGAGGTCCAAAAAACAAAAAAAAAAAAACAAAAAGGTAAGTTAGGTTCGATTATGCAAACCAATTCTAACTTAGCCACAAGTCTATGAAAAGAATCTTTTGAAAAAAGATTTTGAAATATCTGAAATTTTAAGTTCAAAGGCTAACTTATTAAAATTTAAAAAACTACCACATAAGCCTTTCGAATTTGAAGTTTATTTTTTGAAATACCCTTTTTTATTTAAAAATAACCTTAATTTACAATTAGACATCAAATGAAATTGATTTATTTATTTACAAAAAAGAAAAAAAAAAGAAAAAAATTGCCAAATGAGGTTGCTCCATAAGTATTTACATACCTACTATTTAAGATCAAACCTACCATAGTTTGCTAGTTAAAGAATTTCAATGGCTTAGCTCATTTTTTATATTATTATTATTATTTTATTTCTTTTTATTTTATTATGAACTATTTTTTTAATGGTCAAGTTTTATTTCATTGAAAAGAACCTAACTTAATATATATATATACATATATATTGATAGGAATCAGATTCTCACATGACCTATCACCAGAGCCTAAGCTAAGGGCTTACAAAATGTGGTTTTGAGAATCCTTCATGAGCAACCTAATCCTGAGGAAGCTAACTTAATTTCTTCATTTTTATCATATAATTGTTATGCATTCCAACGAGTACATTTATCAATCCTACAGAGTGCCAAATTACCTACACTTTAGAGTGAGTCGGGAACATTATCAGGACACATATCTAATGACTTTGAAGACCCGACATCTTAAAGACTAATTTTTATTTATTTGTAAGTATTTCTTTGGACTTTTTATGTGTAAGCTTTTAGGACACTTTTATTTGATTGTAATTGTATTTTTAGGACTGACTACCCTAAAGTGCCATAGTTATAATTTTGTGGACATTTTAACCCTAAAGGGAGCAAGTATAAATACTTGTTTAAGTAGAGTTTTGAGAGAGCTTAGAAATTTTTCAAAACATACACTTCATGTGTGAGGGTCAGGGTTTTCCTAAATCCAAATTGCTCTTATCAATTTCAATCCCAGAATTGAAATTGTGGTGAGTGGCTTTAAAGTGAATTGTAAGTAATATCAATTCTCTTTGTTGTAATTTTCCTTTTTCATCACTAGTGAGTTATATCTAGAGTTTATAGGATTGTTCTTGGTCAGATTTTGATTTCATTTATAATCACTTTATCATGTTATAAGATTGATTGGTTTTGACATTAGTTTTAACCAACAATGTTACCACCTTTTGAACCGTGAATTGGCCTTGTTGGGAAGGAGTATCACGGCTTGGTTCATGTTGTTTGTGTTTAATAATCTCGTGGGATTTTTAGTATGTTAGTGATTTCAATTGAGGAATTCATCATTGCGATTTTATTATCTTGAAATAAAGCATTCAGATCATTTTGCAGCATTTAGGGTTCACGTAAAAATTTGTTCCAATTTTGAACCAGTTTTGATCTTGTGTTTTGGAGTTGTTCAATTGGTTCATTTGCATGTACTTAATCTTGGTTTTAGGCACATCATATAGTTCAAGTTTGGAAAACTAAGTCTAGGAAATAATTTTTTTCTCTTTTTTTCTTCTTTTTTTTTAATGCATTATTGTGTTTGTTTTTTTTCATATTTTTAAGAAAACCCTAAATTGTATGAAAACTACATATACACCACCAAATATATATATATATATATATTCTTCATTTTTCTAAATTTCTATCATTTCTATTCATTCCCCCTTTTTTCAAGATAAGGAAATGATAAAACAAAATAAAATAAGTAAACAAAATAAAAGAAAAGTGAAGATTGAGCTGAACTAATGAATTGAAATGAGTGCACAAATTTAGGTTCAATTCTTAGGTTAGAATTTGGGTACAGTTGCGAGTTTGGGTTGGATCGTATTTAGGAATCAAATCGTGCACAAAAAACAACCATAGCTTTTGGTAGCTGTATAGCCTCCTAGAATAGCTCAAAGAGTTATTGGACTAGTGCTTCATGGAGCAAGGTACTCAACTATGGTTGTTGTTTTCTTCTAAAAGCCCATAAAGAGTGTCAATTAGAAGTGGTGGTCATTGGCTTAAATTAAGGCTTGGTGGTTAAGGGTTTTAGAGACTAAATCAAAGCACAAGTTGAGTTTTACATGATACTAGAGACTTCTAGGAATCTATTAAAACAAATTCGGTGCTTCGAGGTCAAGTGTAGAGAGAGAAAAGTTAGTGGTTATGGCTTGGGTTTAGTCGAGGGATAAAGTGGGATTTGAAGCTAGAAGAAGAATTGTTGATTGCTTGATGATGGAATGTGTTCTCTAACCCTCTATTTATACTTGTGTATGCTCAATTTCATTCGAGAAAGTCAAAATTTGTCTAACGAAATCATATCACCATTAAATGGGTTTTTAGCTAATTAATCCAGTTAGTGTTCATTCGATTTGAATTATTTAGAATATTCACTCTAAATGACTTCCTTATTCCTTAAATATTCTAAAATGACCAATTAGATGAATCAATTAGCATCAATTTGACTCAAATCGCATAAATTACACCTAGGTCAAAATATGAGTCACCATGTTTTTTCAAAATTTTGAATTGAAAATTAAATGCCTTCCTACGTGTATCTAGACGGCATTTTGGGTATAATGCGTAGTATGTCATCGATAACACAATTCTTTCATTAAGTCGATGAAATCAAATAAAAAATAGGATAAAAAAATTGCCTAAAACAAGACAAGTTGTGACGGTTACATAGCTGTAAACTACCATGCCATAGGTTGAAGAAGGCTTAAGTGGCACATGCTTGATAGATGCCATACACCTTCTATGTACACATGTAGCTCATGCACTAAAGAAAAATGAAAGGGGGCATGCAAGCACCTAAGCATGGATTTGAACCTGCAACCATAACCTTGTGTGTGCGTGTATATTTCTAGCTAGGTTGTGGCATTTTGCTCAATGTTTTAAGTAGTTTAATTTTATATAAGCTTTAATTCAGCCTAAATTGGTTTAAATACTAAACTCGATCTAGGTTGAAATTGAACCCAATTCAACTAGCAACCTAAGAATTTGAAAGGTAATATTAAAAAATAAAGTCTAGTACACATACAATAATTTTTAATTTTAGTGCAACTTGATAGTTTTACAATGTTCGATTTGTTGCACATCTAGCTAACTCAAAATTGATTTTCTCATAAATCGATCAATATAAGTCTAATCAAAGTCCAATTAAAGTGCTATTTGAAGTCACGATTAACTTAAATCAATTTCATTTTTATGATATAAAAAATAATTAACCTAGAACATGATTGAGAATATTAAACCTTTTTTTAGTAAAAAAAAAATTAATAATCTCATTTAAACCTTGAAAACTGTCAAATCGCAATTGTGTAATATGACTTTCTTTAACCTTAAGAAATGCAATTGTCCTTGAAATGAGACTCAACAACTACTATCTAACCTGAATTTTTTTTCCTAATTTGCTAATTTCTTTTGTATTTTTTCAAAATTTCTTATTTTTATTCTTTCAATTTTTTTGCATCATTTTTCTTCTTCTTTTTTTAATGTTTTTCCTTTTTTTTTTTATTTTTTTTTTCTAATTTTTCTTTTTTGATATTTTTGTATTTCTCCACCTTTTTTATATCTTTTTTAACTCAAATCTTTTCCATTATTTACTTAAAAACCTAATGCTAAAATAGGGAGAAAAAATAGAATGCCTATGATTACCTCTCTTTATGGTAAAGTTTGGAGAAAACTTTACCACGAAAAAAAAAAAAAATACACCATTCTTACCTTAAATATTGAAGAATGGATCAAGGTAAGGATAGTGTTCTCATGAGCTAACTACTAAGCAAGTAAAAGACGTAAGAAAATACCAGGACTTGAGAAATCACGATGAAAAAGGCCCTTTGTTTTATTTTTTTTTTTTTAAAGGTTGCTAAACTAGCTAAGGGTTTTATCTTATACTTTTACAAAGTGGGATAGCGAAATTGTGAGTAGGTGATCCTTAGGGAATTTTTGAAGACAGGACAATGATCTAATGAGCAGGTAATCTATCACTTTTAACTTAGAATATTGCTTTACCAAGCAAGTGACCCTTAAACCAAATAAAACTCTAATGAGCAGGCAATCTATTAAATTTGATGGCACTCTAACGGGCAAGCAATCTAGATTTATTTTAAAATACATGGGCATCACTTTAAAGAGCAAGAAATCTATGAGGATTTAGGTAACTTAGGAAGGAGTCAATGCTTTATGAGCTAGCCCATCTAAAGCATGGTATGTTTCTAACAAATTAGCATCTCTTGGGATTTTGATTATTATGGAAAGGGATAGTGCTTTATGAGTTGATTAATCAAAGGTGGGAAGTGCTCCTATGAACTAGCAACCTTTGAGAGATGGTTTAAGAAAGTGCCTTATGAGCTGACTTAGCAAAACTAGGAAGTATTCTTATGAACTAGCAACACTAGAGGAAATGTGATGTGCCTAATCACACTTTAAAGCACATCCAAAAGACTTAAGATCAACTATCTCAAGTCTAGGCAAAATCGGATCCAAAAATGGCACTTTTCAAATGAACCCTAATGTTGAAATGATGAAATTCAATCAACCAATAATATAATCAGAATACCCCAAAGAAAATGCCTTCTAAAAACACTCTAATTTCATATAATCCACGCAAATGAAGCCTCAATTTGACAAAGAAAACAGTAAAGTAAGATCCCTTTCCCAATGGTGAAAATCACATTTTCAAGGAAAACCTTAAAGATGAATGGAATCAATTTGATAATTTCCTTCAAATAATCACAAGAATTCGTGAATAATAACATGTAAATCTGACCAAGAACTATCTCAAATCAACCCTAGATACAACACACTAGAGAAGAAAAGAAATCACAACAAAATGAAATTGATATAACTCACAATTTCAAGATGTTGCACTCGCCACAATTTCAAGTCTTGGAATTGAAATTGATAAGAGTTGGAACCAAGGTATGAACCCTAATTCACACATGAAAAGAGGTGTTTAATCTGCAAAATGATCTCTCTCAAACCCTCTCTTAAGCAAGTATTTATACTTGCTACTCCTAGGGTTAAAAAGTCCTCAAAATTACAAGTTTGCCACTTTTAAGGTGGCTAACCCTAAATGAAAATTACAAGGAAATAAAAGTGTCACAAAACCAAAATACAACCAAAACAGTTCAATAAACATTTACAAGATACAAAATAACATAAATCTTCATGATCCAATGCCTCAGAATAGAGAATAATCGCGGCGGGCCTTTGATTGTTACCCAGAAAAATGTCCTGAGTCCAACTGAAGTTGTAGGACATTTTGGCACCCCATGGAGATATATAATTGTACCTGTAAGATTATTCTCAAAGTTTATTAGAAATAAAGACATAAGATAAAAGATGAGCAATTTGGTCAATCATCCAGATTGGGTTCTGAAGAGGTTGACAGTGCTAGAATTTTTCCCATCAAAATGTTTAAGTAAAAGCCCAAAGGGCTAACTGATTGATAATGAGAAGCATTCTTATAAACTAGCAACCTTGAAGGAAATGTCTAAGAAAGTGCCCTATAGGCTCGCAAACCAATAGTGAGAAGTGTTCCTATGAATTAACAACCTTAAAGGAAATGTTTAAAAAAGGGTTATATGGGCTAACTGATTGACAACTAGAAGTGTCTCAATAAATTAGCAACCTTAAAAGGAGAATATCTAAAATAGTACCCCATGAATACCTAATTGATAGCAAGTATTCCTATGACTAACAACCTTAAATGAAATGTTTAATAAAGTGCCCCATGTGCTAATTGACCTATCATGAGAAGCATTCCTATAAACTAACAACCTTAAAGCAAATGTCTAAGAAAGTGCCTTATGGATTGGCTAATAGACAGTAGGAAACATCTCACTAGATTAGCAACTCTGAAAGGAAAATATCTAAGATAGTGCCTCATGGTTTACTTAACTGATACTGGGAAGTATTCTTATGAAGTAATAGGCCTAGACGAAATGTCTAGGAAAGTGCCCCATATGCTAATTGACCTATAGCAAGAAGCGCTTCTATAAACTAATAGCCTTAAAGGAAATGTCTAGAAAAGTGCCCCATAGGTCGATTGACTGAATGCAAGAAGTGTTCCTATGAACAGGCAACCCTAAAGGGAATGTCTAAGAAAGTGTCCCATAGGTTAACTAATCAATAGCAAGAAGCATTCCTATGAACTAGCAACCTTATAGGGAATGTTTAGGAAAGTGCCCTATAAGCTAACTAATTAACAGTGGGAAGCGTTCCTATGAATTAGTAACCCTTAAAGGAAATATTTAAGAAAGTGCCCCATGGGCTAACTTACCTATAGTAGGAAGTGTTCATATGAATTAGCAACCTTAATAAGAATGTCTAAGAAAGCTCCTTAGCGATAGTAAGAAGCATCTCTCTAGGCTAACAACCATGAAAGGAGAATGTCTAAGAAAGTGTCCCATGGGTTAACTGGCTAACAATGGGAATCGGTCATATAAACTAACAACCCTAAATGAAATGTCTAGGAAAGTGCCCCATAGGCTGATTGAGCTAGAGTAAGAAGCATTCCTATAAACTAGCACCCCGAAGGAAATGTCTAGGAAAGTGCCCCATGGGCTAACTGACAAATATTTTAAACTAGCAACCTTTAAAGGAAATGTCTTGGAAAGTGCCCATAGGTTAACTAACCTATAGTGGGAAACATTCCTATGAACTAGCAACCCTAGAGGGAATATCTAGGAAAATACCTATGGGCTAACTAATTAATGGTAAGAAACATTCCTATAAACTAGTAACCTTGAAAGGAAATGTTTAAGGAAGTGCCCCCACAAACTAATTGACCTATAGCAAGAAGCGTTCCTATAAACTAGCAACCTTAAAAGGAATGCTTAGGAAAGTGCCTCATGGGACAACTAAATAATAGTGAGAAGCATCTCTTTATATTAGCAACCTTAAATGGAGAATGTCTAGGAAAGTGTCCCATGGTCTAGTTGATTGACAACAGGAAGCGTTTCTATAAACTAATAACCCTAAAGGAAATGTTTAGGAAAGTGCACTATAGACTGACTAACCTATAGCAAGAAGCAATCTTATGAGCTTGTAGCTCTTAAAAGAAATGTTTAGGAAAGTGTCCCATAGGCTAACTATCCTATAACAAGAAGAACTCTTATGAATTAACAACCCTAAAGGGAATATCTAAAAAAGCGCTCCATGGGATGACTAATCGACAGCATGAAGTGTCTTTCTAAATTAGCAACCTTGAAAAGAGAATGTCTAGGAAATGTGTTGTAAGCTAATTGATCGACGGGAGGAAGCATTCCTATAAACTGGCAACCTTTAAAGGAAATGTCTAGGAAAGTGCCCCCTAGGCTTATTGGCAAAGGATAATTATGAATAGGGTGTTGAAACAAATGCCTAATGTCACTTTAACCTCTATATTAAGTTCAAGACAAACCTTTTAAAAAAAAAAAAAAACGAGTTTGAAAACCTTACATTAATAACACTTAATCTCTCAAGTGTTTTAAGGGATAATGTTTCGAATGCAGTTTTGCCTCTTTGCATTCTAAACTTTTCAATTAATAAAATACCTTCCTAGGTAGAAATTTCAAGTGGATTCAACTTTGATCCTTAGTGCTCTATTGTAATTTTCCCCAAAATTGATTACTTGGAAGAATACCTGGCTATCTTAAAGTGAATTTGCTTTTGATAGGCCTATGAACCTTTAGCCATTTAATCAAATAATTGCCTCAGATTCTAATCTAATAATTTGCCCCTCTTAGGAATTTGATTACCCCAAATTAGCTAGTTAAACCTATCCTTTTCATAACCCTATTATTAATTTGTCTCCATCAAGTTTACAATGAGCTATTGAGGTTTTTTAGTCTTGAATAGGGTTCATTTCAATAATTACAGTTTAGAGCAAGTGGCTATAGGCCTCAGGTTAGGCTGACCCATTTAAAGGTAATTTTTGAAAACCCCATGAGGATCCCTTACCCTATTAGCAAACATGATTTCTTTTTCTTTTTTTTATGGAAAATTTTCAAGATTAATAATTTCTAGCCAAATATATTGCAAACTAAAAAGATTGCAAAAAATTCCTAAAGGATTAATAAATTTAAGTTGCTTCATAGATAATAACTTATTTACAAGAATGTTGACTTTATTGCAAAGAAGATAACTATTACTGATTGTGGATGACAACTATTTGCCAAGATGACAAATTCCACTGAATCTATTATTTACAAGAGGTAACAAGTCATTAAAACAAAATAATTATTTATAGCCTATAGGGTGAAATGCTACTTATAAAAAGATTGTAATTATTTATAACTTAAAGGGAGAGGATTCATCAACAACCTACGATTAAGAATTTTTATTGGTTTTGAATTTTAAGACAATAAGGTGGACTCTTGTTACAAGAGTTTTATCTAGAAATCAAAGATAAGAAGGGAATTGAGAATCTAGTGGCTAATCACCTTTCACAAGTTGTTAACAAAAATGACGAATCACCAATTAATGAATTCTTCCATGACGAATCACCAATTAATGAATTCTTCCCTAATGAACATCCATTACGTTTACCATGAACCAACGCCATTGACTCTTGCCATCCTAAAACTTCTAACCAACATTTCCTAGGAGGCCGGCAACCACTACAGTGAGCTCCACAACCTTCAAAGCCTATTGTAGGTTTGTCTATCACTCCAAACTCATTCTCAACCTATGAAGCCATATGATTTAACCCACATACCCTTGTGTTACCCGGTTTCCCTTCTATTGTTTATGTTTTCTTTTTTATTTATTGGTTATAACAAGAAAAAAACTTGTATATTGCATTTAATTGTAGAGGTTGAATTCATAGCCTTAGAATAACTAGAAAAAAGAAAAAAGAAAAATGGTTAAGATACTTAATATTGCAAGTTGAGTTGTAGCCATGAGCTATAACAACCACCTTTTAGCTTTTGTGATGACCAATCTACTATTTCCTGAGCTTATAGTAAAATCTATAATAAAAAGTCAAGACATGTTAGGCTAAGATTGAACATCATGGCCTTCCTTCCCCAATTACTAAGCTCTTGTTGCTTGGCCACTATCTTGGCAAGTTGCTTGAATAACTTCTAATGTAATTGTTTGATCTCTTAGGCTCAATCAACACCACAAGAGCTTTCCTCCTTCAAGGTCAGGTTGTAGATCATGCCATGGGTAGAGTTTGCTACTATAAATAACCTTAAATAGGGACGTGCCAATAAAACTGTATTGCTACAATTCTAATATTAACTATTACGCCTTCTTCCCTTTGCTTTCTCGGTAGTAGAGCCAAAAAACTTGACTATCGCTTCACCTTTTTCACAATTCACGCACTATTAAAAGTAATAGCCCCTTTTCAAAGTAGTGAAAATGACATACAATTACACAACATCAACCAATATTTTTAGCATATACTAAGAGTTTTTAACAACTTTGACAAGTTCAACAGTATCCACTTCCCTTTCGAGTCAAGAAAACTCTATTTACAAATGTCTATTTGGGAGTAACCAATATTAATAGCATTAAGTGCATGAACCCTTAAATATCGATTATCCTGCAAATATCCTTTTCAAAAAATTTTCCCTTTTTAATTTATGTAATAAATAATGGAATAAATAAAATAACTAAGAAAAACCAAAACTCTATCTCACTAAACATAGTGCACGTGGATCGATTTTACGAGTGTAGATACGTGTCATGGACTCCACATGGGTTCAGATTGCATTCGACAAGGTCATTCCAATCGATTTCACATGGTGGATGACCTACTACTCCTTCTTCGGCTTCGTTAAGACACTCAAGTGGCATTTGAAGGTGGTGGTTGCATCGGCCAGCTTCCACTAGTGATAGGGATCATTTTGGTGTCGCTCAATCATATTAAAAAACAGTCGATACGAAGGTTCTTGAATACCTAGACGTCGCCAAGTTAAGGCTTGTGATTAAGAGCAATTGTGATTGAGTTAGAATAAAAGTTTTACTTTTTATGAATCTAGGAACTGTTAAGAGTTAAGTGAAAGCTTATACCACGCTTCGATTTTGTGTAAATCAAAGCAATTTCTAGAGAGAAGCTTGTGTAGTTCGTTGGAGCTTTCCAGGAGAGAAAGTTGAACTATGGAAAATTTGAACAAAACCAAATGACTTTGGTTTCTCTCTTGAACTCCCCATGGCCAAATATTTACAGACTCGTGATTGGAATAGGGATATCTTGCGATAATTGATTCGAATCTATCAAAATTCTAACTAACTGAATCCCTTATCCTTTCTCCTTGGACTTGATAAAATCCAATTAGTTTTAGTGCAAATATTTGATATTATTCAAATCTTCATGTTGTAATCTATTATTCGCATAAAAATTTTGGAAATATTTCCTTAAATTTGGCTTGATTTCTTCTATGCTATCCTCTCTCTCTCTTCCTTTTGTGCAACTGTCTACTAAAGAAGACACTCTAGCCAACCACAATGCACCATATAGCACACAAAAAAGGGTGCTTTTATGCCTAGCACCCTTCAAACCTATAATCTCATATCCCTAATACACATACAACCTTAGGCTCAACAAACTTAGCCAAGCTTTTATCTTGAACTTTATTTTGAATAAACTTTACTTAAACTAAAATAAATGCCTAGACTAAGTTTATTCAAATGGATTGAATCTAGAATCAACACAAAAGACCTTTATCTATATTTTTTAATTTTCAACCCAAAAACAATATTTTTATTCCTTTTTCGAGTATTTGTTTCTTTTTTCATCATTTTTATTTTTTATTTCTTTTTTTTCATTTTCACTCCATTTTTATTACTTATAAACCTGACCTAAGAATAGAAGAATGATTAAGATGGGGTAAAAAATGGGGTGTTTACATCCCCCTAGAAAGCCTTTACTATGTGTTAGGTTATTCCTACCAAATGTCACACTGGTTCTATAAGTTAAGGGCTAGATATCTTCCGCCCAACAAAGATTCTAAGAAATGTTACATTGATTCTTCTAAGTTGAGGACCATATGCCCCTCTCTAAGAGAGCTTTGAAGAGTATGTTCCACTGAGAGCCCCACTAGATGCTGATTCCTTGTCAATGTATTACAAGTGCAAGAGGAAAGCGAGTGATATATGGGCAATAGGTTAAGCCTCTCACTTTTGAGCAATCTTAGGGCTAAGTAAGTTTAAGTAATTTGCTATTATTTAATTTAGCCTAAGTGCAATTTACTTGCTCATATGAGTTTAAAATAAATCCATTTGGGCCATTTTAAATCCATAAAGATTGATGTATTAAGCTCCATTGGTTTGTTTTAGCAAAGGAAAATTTTCAATGAAGTGATACTTAAGGTACAAATTTATTGAAACAAGTGTCATAAAAAATACTTTTGCCTAAATGTTGGACCATTACATTATTATGGATTTTTTTTTCTTTGATATAGGCTCATTATGGTCCTCAAACCAATTGTAGTCTATGAATCTAACCCTACCAACTTGAACCAAGCACTCAAGCAAGATCAAACTCATGTATTATTGAGTTTAATTAAGGACTCGAGTTTAAACTAGTTAAGCTAGCTCAAAGCTTATTTTCTCTCCCTAGTCATCATGCTTAAATCACACTAGAGATGTGATTTTCTTTGTGTCTAGCATATGCATGTTTCTTAGCACACATGAAATTCATGTGTATCTCTTTCACCCTCTAGCTCAACCTCTTCAAGATATTATCTCTACTTCTCTCACATTTTCTGCAATGTTGTATGTCAACAACTCTAAGAAAATCCTCCTATATATCAATTATATTTGAGCTTTAATTCAATTGATTATGCATTGAATCGCATGATTCAGGCTTCAAATTAAAGTTCCACCACATCCCTATTCACAACAATTGTTAAGCTTTAATTAGCACCCCTTTACTATAAATACAAGTGTCATTTGAGCACTCTTTAGATACAAATATCTTGCTACAACCTTTGAAATCAATCAAGTTCCTCTTATTTATATGAATGTTCAAATTTTTTTGGACTAAATCCTAGTTCACCAAAATTGAATCTCCATCATCACTGCTAAGCTTCAAATTTGACCGTAAAACCACCTTTAGAGCCTTCTACCACCATGAATCACACTAAAACCCATCTTGATTAGCCCTAAACAACTCCACATAATTGCCACTCAAAGTTGCTAAATGCTTGAATCCACCACCACCTTAGAAAGCCGTCACTTTAAGCTCTCATTACAAAATCTAAGGATGTGAGTTTATGCACCACCTTCAATTGGTAGGCTGACACCACCTCCACCTTTAGTGCCCACCTCCACCTTTAGTAGCTAGTAGCACTCACAAGGAACACTAGGAAGCCACCATTACCCATTAGACCAAATATGAACTAGGTTTAACCTAACCCTACCTAAACCTATTTATTTCTCCTTTTTACTTGATTAAGTTTATTTATGTAATTTATTTTATTTAATTTAATTTTGTCCCAATTTAAAATAACAAGAATGCAATATTTAAATACAAAAGGCATCTTTAGTTAAAATCAATAATATTTTAATAATTATGTAATTTTATAGGATATTAAAAACTATTTTTCTAAAATAAGAGGCAATCTAAAAAAATCAATAAAAGAGGAAATTCTTGAAAATAAATGAAAATATGTAATTTATAGGGCTTTTAAAAAAAAAATCTTTTTTAGTGATAAAAGGAGTGTTTTGTTAATTTTGTATTTTGAAAGTCATAAAAGTAATTTTTATTGAAAATATGAGATGACTTGCAAAAATAGAAAACAATAAAAAGATGATTAATTTCATAAAAACAATGAAAAAGGGATTTTTTTTAAGAATTAAAAAATAGGAAAATCATTTGTGAGTGAAAACAACAAAAAAGGGATTGTTCTCCAAATGATGTATCAGATGCTTTTGAATCCAAATTATAGCAAAATTTCAAGACTAAACAATCTCTTATGCACTTTAAGTAATTGAAAGGTAAACATTTAGTGAAAATATCTACATCCCATAGTTCTTGCAGTTTATTGAAGGGGCTTTTATGTGCAAAGGAAACAACTGGATCTAATATATATTTGGAATTGGGAAGGGTGATGTAAGTTTTTGTTTTAATCGGTGGCACCATTAGGCTCATCTTTCTAAATTAGTTTCAATATTTTCACCTCAATCAATGGTTGCAAATTTTTTGGATGATAATAGTTGAAATGTGGAGAAACTTTTTCATTTCCTTTTGACACTTTGACTGTCAATATTCAATAGAAGGTATATCCCATTTAGGAACCACTGTATGATGATCAATTTTACCATTCGAGTGCTTGGAATGCGGTTAGAAAAAGTCAAATTTTGTCCTTATTTATAAATTAATCTGGGGAAAATTTCTCTGAAAATATGCTTTTTCGTGTGGCAAGCTACTCAATCTTTCATACCTATTGAGGATGTTTAATATTCCTAGGCTCGAGCTTTGTTTTTTCATTATCTATGTTGCTTTTAAGACTATGAAATAGCTATATATTTGTTAGGAAAGTATGGAATCTTATTACATTGCACTTTGGGATTAGACCTATTCCATCTTTAACCCTATAGAATAAATGTTAAAATTTTGAAAATATAAAATTGGTGACTATTGGTGCAAATTATTATATCATATTTTTCGTTCCTTGTGTTGTTTTTTGGCACATTTGTGCTGAAAGGAATTACAGGAAGTATAAGGTATCTAGTAGGTCTTCCAAGATTCTTGTTAATTATATCATTAAAGATCTTATCAACCTTGGGAGGGCTAATTCTTTAAAAAGAAGCCAAATTATGGGGGATGAAGATTTTTTTTTCTTTAGTCATAAATTAAAAAAAAAACAAAAACAAAAACAAAAACAAAACAAAACAAAACTACTTTCCACTACTTGAGCTTTTCCAAAACTAAGGTCATTTAAATTATATGTGGATGATAGTTTATTTGAACGGCAAAGGTGGTGGAGGTGGTATATTGAGGGATGAAATAGGCAATATGATTTGGTGTTGTGGCTTTCCTTCTACAAATGAATTGATTGATTGTATTTAGCTTGCAGCTTTAATCAAAGGAATGAAATTGTGTTGTCTCATAATATATCAGACATTATAATGAAAACGGATTCTTTAGTTATCATAAAATGGCTTGTACCCTCAACAATACAATGGGATATGTGGAATGATATATCTTAGGTGAAGATAAGTTCAAGGCAAGCTATATCGTGCGTGGAGAGAGCAAAATTCAGCTGATGAGTGGCTTGCCAAACATACAAGAGATTGGTAAAGGAATTTTTATCATGATTGTGTTGTCCTACGGAATAGATTGGGGATCTTCCCTCTCTTTTTTTTCCCTTTTTTTTCTTTTTTTTTTTTTTTGTAATGTTTATAAGTTTATATGTCTATTTTGTCAGGTTTCTTTGTAAGGGTGGTCTATCTTATTTCTTGCTTGTTTGGTTTTCCATGTAAGGAAAGTAGTGCTCCCTTATTTTTTTCTCTAACGAGTTTAGGTATTTGTAATTTTGGAGTGATAAAGTCTATGTATGTCACACCCCAAAAGGGGGCCTAGAAGCCTTTACTAAAATTATCATGGCACGTGTGCATCCATTACATTATAATCGTCTTACGAGTCAAAGATCATAAGACTCTAAGTAAATAATTACATCTATAATAAGTTATAGTACATATGATTAGATAATAAAATATCGCTATGGAACCTGAGTCCCACGGTTAACCATGATCGTAGAGAATTGGTATCCCCTACCAATCAGTAAAATAGGATAAATCCTAGGTTTCTCAATTTAAACATTTCTATTTACATTGGGGTCCTAACATTTCATCTAAACAATTTATCATCCATAACTCTTACTGTCATTCTGGTCTTCTAGAATCTCTCGACATTTCACATCCTATCCCATCCCGAGCTTTCATACTCGCTACCTGCAGAAAGTCTGTGAGGGGGACGTGAGCACACCATGGTTCAGTGAATGGGATGGTAACACTTTCACTGCTACGTACACACACAAGCGAATTCACATCAAGTTATTAAACCTATGCTATGTACACAAGTAAGAAAATTCAATTTAAAATATTAAACGTATGCTATGCATGAACAATTATATGAATGCAGCATCTCACATAGTTTTCTGGTAACCGATGTGAAGTCTAGGGTTTACGCCCCCTTGAGCTTGGGTTAGGGATTCCGAAGCCACCATCAGTGCCCAGGTCATTACCCGGTTTATTTATCTTATCACTTGGTTAATTATGACATCTTATTAACTTAACAGTGAACGCTCCCATGCCTCTCTGCACTAGACGAAGCAAAACCCTCAAGGACAGGCCGGACTTGGAACTATCAAGGTGCAACAATCCCCTAATCACTTAGTTCACACTTGGTGGAATAGCGATCCTCTTGATCACTTCTGACACATCCTATGACAGTAATGGCCTTCAATCTCATGCAATGCTTCGTAAAAATGCATGTCAAGTTTTTAAATCAATTAATTAATTGATTTAGGGTTATCAAACAACATTTACAATCACAATAAATCATACCACAGAAGTAACATCAAACATTCCATTTCACTCATCACAAGCAAGGACTATACATAGGTTATCACACAAAATCGACACTGAACCCAATCCTCGTGGGCATAGACCTATCCAATTTTACAATGGGTTAAATTATCTTGGCACCTCTCTGTGCCATTTCTTTTAAATGCCAAACCACTCAGGTTGACTTACAATCATCATGTCTAGCACCACTATGCCCTTTCTCTCAAATGCCAAAACACTTGGGTTAGCTTACAATCATTTTTGACACCTCCGTGTCATTTATCTCACATGTCAAACCAACCACTCGAGGTTGATTTACATTAATCATCCTTGACACCTCTGTGCCATCGCACTTCTCAAGTGCTTTATCATTCTCACACTTTTGAGAGCCAGAAAGGTCGTCTTACATTTTCCTTTTATGTCTTCTAGACACTTGTCTATAATATACATGTATACATATCTATACATATATATATTTGTGACCTCTCCTTAATTAAGGACAGCTTACTAGACATCTCCCCTTACGTACTTAAGAAGGTAAGAAAATATGGTTGTTGTGTTGTAAAAACTAAGATTGCACTCATGATTTATATGATTGAGCTCATGAGTGTATTTTGTAAATATAATATGAAAATAAATTTGGTTAAGTATATGTATACACATTCAGGAACCAACTTTGACATGTATACATGTTGATACCTATATACCCTATTCCAACTAAGCATACCTTCTCGGTAACTATAGAAGGAAAAACTAAGTTTCTATATTTTGGTTTGATTTGGAAGAAAACAATTTGTAAAACATAGGTTAGGCTTATGGTTATAGCACTAGTGATATAGCGTTAGGTGCTATCATTAAGGTAATGACATCTAAACTCTCAGACCATTTATTCCCCTATATTCTTCATGACTTCTTTCCTAACTCATTATTCCCTACCGCATAACTTAACTCAACAACAATTATATCAAATAGCAACACAACAAACAGCAAATTCACATGCATAACATTCAACATACAACATAACATAATAGCATATCATTAAGTTTCTCACTCATTTGTTTAGGGTTGTCGTAGTCCTAGCCGGAGTCAAGCGATTCCAACGGGTAACTCCTTTGCATTCCTCTTGAAGTCAGTATCCTTCTGCGATGCTTCCTTACCCAATCATAAAGCCGCATCTCCACCTAACTTTGATAGTCTTCTAGCACCCATTATGTGTACTCTACTCATCTTATGGTTGATGACAAGGCGTGAAGTTTCCTCCTTATGGAACTTTGGGTGAATAAGATTTGAATGTTGAACTTCCTTCAAATATGTGCTTCCAACACCTCAAGTTGCTGTGATTGACTGTCTGCTTTCCTTGTATAGAAGTCGAGCAATGGAATGTCTTCGACTTTCCAAATTTGGAATTCCTTCTTCCACATATGCAAGATATCCTTGGAAAGGACAACTGAAGATCTTGCATTAGGGTATTTGGCTAAGAATGATCTTCCTCAACATCCTTTGAACATTCTATTGTGAAATCTATTTCATTCTAAATATCTCCCAAGCCATCGTCTTGGATATTGCTTGAATCATTCCCTTCACCATTTACACCATCATAGACACTTCTCTCATCCATGAAGCATCTTTGAACATTTCATTTATCCAATTGTCTCTAATATCTTCCAACGAACTACTTGTGGGATAACCCGTAAGATTTAGCAGTCCTTAAAGGTTTGTATCATCTTCTTTCTTCTCTTCTTTGTTGATATTTCTACCTATAAGTTCCTCATACTTTCTACCAGTTTCCATCCTCACTCACGCTTCTATCATACATACACCAACCTTTCCCACACACCACATGCACAACAACATACGCGCATGCCCTACATATACTTCACACCACCAATACATACTTGCTCACATACTCTCCCACCCCTTCTAGGTATAAAGGAAGAGAAGGTAATACTCAAGGAGGCATAAATAGAGGCAATCCTAAGGGAGATTCAGGGAGAGGCACATGAGCTGGTGTTAGTACAGTAGCAAGATGGGACATTTGATATTTCCTTAAGCTAGTTCGAGGATAGTATTGTAGTTACCATAGTTTCAATGTATTAGGAGCTAGTGTAGGAGGAGGAAGCCAATGTAGGGGTAGATGTGATGACTTTACCACCAAATTTTTAGGATGCTCCAATGATGCCTATAGTTAGTGAGGAGCTGACATATGTAGACCCTACTTTAGTTAGTCTAAACTTGACACCATGTAGACCTATGATATTGACAAGTGGTGAGGACATAACTGATTTGGATGAGCTTGCAATTGAGCCAAACCTAATGGATTTTCTAACCCTTAGTGAACATGATTTGGATGATTTTGAGGATTTGCTAGAGTTCGAGTGAGGGCTGAGTAGGATACCCTCCAGTGTTGGATATATTAGTGCCTATTCACTTGAGTGGGAAATGGAGAGAGGTGATGGCTTACCAGGAGCTAGCTTAGCTATTGGATCTATTGTTACATGTGCTTGTCACCCGAGAGGAGTGACCTCATATCACAGAGGATATATTTAGGAGTATGATTGATCTAGATAGATGTTTCTTGAGGATTGCAGTAGCTATTTTGTATTATGATCATAGATGCTCCAGATTTTGTTTTGAAGATCATATATGATCATTTGTATTAGGAGTCTAGCATTGTATTGGCATATGTACATATTAACGTATATAGACTCTATGGTGGAGACTCACTCACTAAAAGTGGCTACCTTTAGGTTGTAACCTCATGCTACTGTATTAATGAAAATCAGATGTATTACTATATTAATGGAATCATATGTATTCTTGCCTTATTTTATACTGTTATTGTAATATTAAAATGAAATAAAAAAATGCAAGGGAAAAAGCATCTTTATGTATGAAATGGATAAATATATAAGGAATGTAAATTAGCATCATAGATATTTGTATTAAGAGCTAACCTAAGGAAATATTGTGGACATCGAAGACTATGCAGACAATCATTACTAGAAGATAGAGCTAAAAATGATGAACAGGGGCAAAATCTACCTTAAACAAAATTAACAAAATTCTAGCAGCTATAGAAAGGCATAATGAGTAGTTTAGACTATATTTAGCAAGGCAACCACCACCAACTTCAACCCCACCACCACTAGTGGTTGTGGAAAAAGCACCACAACCACCACCACCAGTAACAGTGCTAGTTAAGGTGGTTTAGGTTACACCACTAGAGCTTAGACACTAGAGGAGCATATTGCTAGAATTTATTCAATGTAACAGGTATTTTGATGGCAACACAAGAGGCCCTAATGAAGTTGAAGATTGGATATCCTAGATTGAGAGGTAATTTGAGGTCTTTGAGGTGCCACTAAATCAGAGGGTGAATTATGGTACTTATTTGCTGAGATTGAGGACTCAGATAAGGTGGGATTCTAAAAGTAGGATTATGTCACCTCTGATTAATTGGGATGCTCTCAAACAAGAATTTCTGGAGCACTATTTTCTAGAGAGCTTGCGTGCCAAATATAGTGAGGATTTATTTGCTATTCAGGTAGGAGGTCGAGGCATAAACCAGTATAAGGCTGAGTTCAATCGATTGTTGTAGTTTGCTCCTCTAGAATACCAGTAGAGTGATTGATTGAAAATGCAAGTATTTGCTAAAGGGTTAGATCTCGATATGAGGAGGAAGTTTACCGAGTTTGAGGTTTGTACTTTTAATGAAATGGTAGAGAAGGCAAGAGTTCTAGAGAATTCCAAGAAATAGGAAGCGAAGACCTTAAGAATCAAAGTGATTTTTTTTAGAAAAAGGCCACACACACTATAGGTTGGGATATAGTGGGAAGAACAAGAAATTTGCATGCCCCTATAATTCCTTTTAGATAGGGGTAAGTCCAAGAAATATCCTACCCATTCTATGTTGGAAATGTAAGGGCAAGCATTACCCTAAGGAGTGCCCACTACTAAGAAATAAATGTTATTATTATGGGGAGGCAACACATTGCGTCATTGAATGCCCTAAGAAGAGCATAGCCACTTACTTCTGTTGCAAGCAAGTTAGGCATTTGTCAGTTAATTGCCCGAGGTGATAGTAGGTAGCTACACCAGAAACTAAACCTTTATAGATTATGGGGACACCAACAACAAACAAGAATGGAAATGGGTAAGGCAACAATGGTAATCGTGCTAACCTCACCACTAGTATCACTCGAGTGTACAATCTTGAAGGAGCTTAGGATGATGAGTTTTATGAGGAAGAAAAATTTGCTACTTTTGATGCTAACAGCGCAACTGATACCACATTGGTTGTAAGTAAGTATTTAAACTCAACTCTTACTTTTTCATTTCCCTAAAGGGTACAACGTTAAAAGATAAGCAAACCAATCGTAATAACCTTAGTAACAAAACTCGATACCTAAAATATGTAAATAGAATACGTACCTAAACTTAAGTCTTATCCTTTTGGACTTAGGAAACATTATGATCTCTAATCAACTTGTATTTGCTCTTTTCGACACAGGAGAAATTCACTCCTTTATCACTCTTAAGGTAGTTAAACAAGTAGGACTACCTATAACTACAACAAACTCAAGCTTTGATATAAAGACACATATGGGGAATGTCATAGTCATGAAGGAAATGATCAAGAAATGCTCGATGGAAATTTAAAAACACAATACAAACACAGATCTTATCATGCTAGACATGAATAAGTATGATGCCATATTAGGAATAAATTACATGTCAACTACTAAGGCTACAGTGGATTGCCAAGGAAAGAAAGTGGCATTTGAAGATTTTGATGGGTTGAAGGTATGATTCATAGGAGAATCTAATTTTTTAAGATTTCCATAATTAAGTTCATATGAGATTATTACAAGCGATGAGAAAATCCCTTGGAATGAGAGCCTAATGAATCCTATAGAAGCAAAGGCTGAAAAACCCAACTTTGAGGATATTTAAGTAGTCAATGAATGCCCTGACGTATTTCCAGAAGAATTACTAAGATTACCACCCAAGAGGAAATAGATTTTGAAATCAATTTGACATTGAGGATTGATCCTATTTCCAAGCACCTTCTAAAATGGCCCTAATAGAGCTTAAAGAGTTGAAAAAGTAGTTATAGGAGTTATTAGACCAAGGTTTTATCCACCTAAGTGTCTTACTTTAGGGAGCACCTGTGCTATTCATGAAAAAGAAGGATGGCTCTATGAGACTTTGCATTGATTATGGGGACTTGAATAAGCTCATTATAGAGGAAAAGTACCAATTACCCTAAATCGATAACTTGTTTGATTAGTTGCAAAGAGCTAGTGCATTTTTACGAATTGATTTATGCTTCGGATATCATCAACTCTAGATTAATCTAGAAGATATTCCTAAGACGACTTTTAAAACTTGATATGGACATTAAGAGTTCTTGGTAATGCCCTTTAGGTTGACGAATGCACATGCTACTTTTATGGACTTGATGAATAGGATCTTTAGATCCCTTCTAAACAAGTTTAGGATTATCTTTATTGATGACATTTTAGTTTATTTAGCTACACTTAAACATTAGGAAGAACACTTAAGAATCGTACTTTAGACTTTAAGGAAACACTAGTTATATGGAAAATTGTCTAAGTGCGACTTCTAGTTAGAGGAGATATTCTTCTTAGACATGTCATTTCTAGGTAAGGTATATTGGTAGACCTAGAAAAACTAAGGCCATAGTAGATTGGAAAAGGCTCAAAACAGTGATTAAGGTGTGAAGTTTTTTTGGTTAAGCAGGGTATTATAGAAAAATTGTCAAAGATATTTCAAAGATAACTAAACCACTCACCCAATTGACACAAAACAATGAAAAGTTTGATTGGACCAATGTAGGGGAACAAAGCTTTCAAAAGCTAAAACAAATGTTAGTATTAGCCCTGATTCTAGTGTTACCAAACACTAATGAGCCGTTCACAATGTACAGT
The DNA here is from genome assembly GCA_037954665.1 of Laguncularia racemosa. NCBI lineage: Eukaryota > Viridiplantae > Streptophyta > Magnoliopsida > Myrtales > Combretaceae > Laguncularia > Laguncularia racemosa. The sequence goes on along the minus strand of JBBMOL010000003.1, from coordinate 3,372,004 downwards.
GATGCTTCGAGAAATGGACTTGGTTGTGTGTTGAAGCAAAAAGGAAAGGTAATTTCTTATGCATCAAGACAATTGTGACCACATAAACAAAATTACCTAACACATGACTTGAAACTCACTGTAGTGGTCTCTGCCTTGAAGTTGTGGAGGCATTACTTGTATAGTTAGAGGTGTAGATATATACTAACCATAAAAGTCTCAAGTACTTATTTATACAAAAAGAGCTAAATATGAGACAAAAGTGATAGCTGGAGATAATCAAAGATTATAATGTGGGAATAAATTATTGCCTAAAAAAAGTAAATGTATTTTATGAATGCTTTGAGTAAGAAGAATCATGTTGAAGTTACATCCCTATTGACTAAACAAAATGAATTAATTTGAGAATTTGAAAGACTCAATCTTGAGTTTGCATGGCATGGTACAAATTCAGAGTTATCGAATTTGACTATCGAGCCTATGTTGATGGAAAGGATTAAAGAGGCTTAACAGAAAGACGTTACGTTAATATAAGTAAGGCAAGGAATACACATTGACAAGTATGTAGACTTTGAAGTTCGAGATGATGGGATTATTTGAATGAAAGGAAGACACTCAAAAGGGAGATTATGATAGAGGCACATCATTCAAGCTACACCATCTACTCAAGAGGAACCAAGATATATCAAGACCTTAAGGAGAATTTTTTTATAGAAAAAAATGAGACAAGATGTGATAAAGTTCGTAATGAAATGTGAAACGTGTTAAAAGGTGAAAGTAGAATACTAAAGGTTAAGTAGGTTACTTCAACCTTTGCTTATCTTAGAGTGGAAATGGGATCAAATTACGATGGACATTATAAGTGGCTTGCTAAAAACTACAGTAGGTTATGATGCCATTTGGATTATTGTGGATAGACTTACTAAATCTAGATACTTCCTTCCTATTAATATGATATATTGGAAAAATTGGCTAAGATCTATGTTTGAGAGGTAGTGAGGCTTCATGTTGTACCTATAGGCGTTGTATCAAATAGGGACCCCAATTTGTGTCAAGGTTTTGGGGAATCCTATAGAAAGCTTTGGGGACTAAGTTACAATTTAGTACGGCTTACCATCCCCAAACTAACGGTCAATCAAAGAGGAGCACTCAGACTTTGGAAGACAAGCTTCGAGCTTATGTGATTGAGTCTGAGTCCACAATCAAGATGCCTTTATACAAAGCCCTATATAGTCAGAAATGTCGATCACTATTATTTTAGAATGATGTGAAAAAACTTGCAATAGGGTTAAATTTGATATAAGAAGCTATAAACAAAGTGGCCATCATTAAGAATAAGATGAAGGAGGCTCAAGGACCAATAGAAGAGTTGTGTAGATAAGAAATGACAAACTTTGGAGTTTGAGGTAAGGGATCATGTATATTTGAAGGTAAGCCCAATTAAGAGTATACACAAGTCTAGAACACAAGGAAAACTAAACCCTCGTCATATTGAACCATTTGAAATATTAGAAAGGATTGGGAATTTGACCTACCACTTGGCATTACCTCCAAACATGTCATAAATTCATAATGAATTCCACTAGTTGATCTTATGAAAAAATATTCCAAACCTTGATCAAATTACTACGTTAGAACTAGTGGTCTTAAAGGAAAACTTAACATATGAAGAACATTTGGTTTAGATCTTGGACCGAAAGACTCAAAATTGAGAAACAAGGAGATCAAATACGTCAAGGTCTTATGGCAAAATCATGAAAAGAAATAGCCCACTTAGAAAGCAGAAGACCAGGTGAAGAGAAGATATCTACACTCATAGTTGTCAAAATCACGAGTTAACTATGTTTTTACGATTTTACGAGTTGGTGAGCACATTCTTAGTTAATTCGCATGTAAAAGCGTTTTTGAGGTAAAATCGTAGTAAATTCGAGATTTTGAACAATAAAATCATCAAAATTGCGATTTTACTACGTTTCTACTTATTCCACAATATTACACAACTAAGTAAAATTTCAACCATCTGGATCCAAATGAACAAATATGTAATAATAGCTACTCATAGCTCAAGCCCAAACTTTTAATAAACAAATATGAGCTTAATTGTTAAAAGCCCTATAGCGTCCATTAATTGTTAAATCGATATGGTTGATTTGTAATTAGTGAAAGAGATGGAGAGAGAGGCGATGTTAGCGTGTGGAACTTTAAGGTTTATGGTATGGCACTAATATCATGTTTGGTACCTAGGAATGGATTCAGAATGGAATAATGATTCTAAGTTTCATTTCATTTCTTATGTTTGGAAGTGTTTTTAGAACGTAATATTGCAATTTCTTAAAAGCTACAATTTTGACTTCAAGAGGAAATTCGATTTTACCTTTGAAGAGGTGGAATCATGATTCCACTTTGCCTTATTAATTACCATTTATTAAAAATTACTTAATTGACCTTCAAACTAATTATGACATCTAATAATTAAGGGTTATGTTGACAAATATGACTATATATGCATTCAATTATGTAGACATTTTCAAACATAAGAATGGATTCATCATCACGGTCCCGATCCCATTCCATTTAATTCCAATCCATTTCATTCCAAACCATTTCTGCATACCAAATGTGACATAAGAGATTGTGAAAGAAGGAAAGATTAGGATTTTCTTTTATGTTTAAAAAAGAGCAGGAAGGTTAGCCTCTTGTTTGTAGAAGAAGAGGAGAGATATAATTACTTAATTACCCCTATATTTAATTCATTTTTTCTTATGAGATAAAACAATTTAATCAAAGTTATATGATGTATTGAATTTGAAAACAAATTTGCTCTATACAACATAAAATAGTCAGGATCACTTGAACAAGTGATTTGAACCATTCCTTGATGAGATCATGACAAGTTTAATGAGAATAAATTATTTGAGTGACTATTACAAGTGCCTTAGGTGATTTAGTGAAAATTAGCCATTACAAGTTTGTAGTTTGCAAAAATAAGAGAGGGCAAAGGGCTATTGATAATATCTTTTAGGAAGGTAATAAATACATCACTTGGGCAAAAATTTAAGAGATTTTGAGAGTAAAAATTTTATTTTTAATTTGTATAATTATGTCTGTCTCTTGTATGAAAATTTACGCAATCTTAGGGAGGTAAAGTAGAGTATAAGTGCATTCTTATGTGATATTCTTATAAGCTCTAGATTAGATTTTGTTGAGTGCTAAATATCTATAACATTTAGATAAAGTTTGTGTGATGTCCTTTTAAGGAGATAATTGATAATCATGGAGAGTAGGGGTTTTCTAAATTCCTTGTTATGTAGGACTTGATCACTTATGTTTTGTTGCATTTGTTTTATCATCACGAGTTGATTTTTTTGCATTAAATTTATTCATTAAAACTAACTTGTTTAAGTTCTATAATACATACATACATGTGCACGCATGCATACACACATATAGATAAATTTTAAGCTAAATATAAATAAAAACCAAAACAATAAAGATATTTGAGGAAAAAAGGTTGTGATTTTCCATGTTAAGAAAAAACACTAAATACACTTTAAATAATATAGGTTTTCAATAAAGAGATGAATTGTAAAAGAAAAAAAAAATAAAGAAAGATAACACATAAAGAGATGGGAATTCATATAAAGGATAATTATAGTAATATTAGATAGCACATCAAATAAGGTTTTCCCACATTATCAATAAACTAGATGGCGATGAACTTGTGTTATGTGTGAGAAGAAGAAGAAGAAATAAATATAAAATAAAAACACATTTAATAGAAAAAAGGCACCAATCAATCATAAATCAACAAATAAAATAAAAATTCGAAAAAAATGAAACATATAATATAAGATTGCTACATTATTTTCAATTCCTAACTATTCTTATATTTATTTTTTTATGCTAACAATTTTGATATTTATTTTAAATATTATACTATGACTAATAATTTAAAAAAGTATCATTTGAGCTTAGGTCATCAATCTCATTTATTTTTTTACCTATGCTCATCTATAATATATTCATTCCCTCTCTTTGAATGATGGGCAAAGCATATATTATCAAGTATAGAAGCATCCAAAGTTTCTAAAATAGTGTGTTTACATGCAATGATAAATGTTGATGTTACAAAATATCTTTGCTATAATATTGGGTTGGCCTCAAATAAACATAAGCTTATAAATAAATTTTTATGTGGTTTATCATATGATATGGAGATTCTCATGACTTATATAATATTTCAATAGTCAATGCTGATCAAATTAGGTGATGGATTGGTCTAAAGTTAAAAACTATTAATATAGGCCATATCAAGAAGAGGGTTGAACTGTTGCTATGCAAATTTATACATTTGTGCAAATAATCTCTTCTCTTAACTTTTTAGACACAATATTTTGATCAATTTAGCCAATACTTGAATTAATTTTGATGCTAATAATATAAATATGTAGAAAATTAAGGGAAAATTACATTTTTAGTCATCAATGTTTTCCTACTTTTCCATTTAAGTCGTCAATCTTTTTTTCCTTCCATTTGAGTCCTCAAAGTTTTTAAAACCTTATAAAAAGAGGACTTCTATTAAAATAATTAAGTTGTTTTTTTATCAATTTGTAACATGTATCAACTTCAAATAGGTCTATAATAATTAAATTAACAAAATGATAATATTAAATAAATTTATTTAAATAATATAATAAAAATATAAAAAGAATAATTAAAATTATGAAATAGGTTGAAAAAATTTGTGTGTACTCTTAACTCCTTGGGCAACTAGTCCAAAGTTAATTGGAAGTTAATATGTGCTTAAATGAATAGAAAATTTAACGTATTTGATGAAATTTTTATTTTTGTAAAATTTTAAAAATATTGAGGACTCAAATAGAAGGGGGAAAAAAAGGTTGAAAACTCAAATAGAAAAGTAAATAAATACTAAAGACTAAAATTATACTTTTTCCAAAAATTAAATAATGTATGGATAAAGAAAGTTTTATAGATATGTAGTGGTTCCCTAATGTGAATTAGTCTACTCTTCTAGCTTTATACTAAGCTCCAATATCCAAACTAGGTTTTCACTATTTTAATATAATAAAAGAGGTACATCTATACGTTATAGCTAGTCACCACTCTGTCTCACACTTCTAACACAACAAAAGCTGCACAAATTTACAGCATTTTCTCAAATATCTTAGAATAAACTATTGCTCTACCTCACACTCTCACCCCCTTGTAAAAGCTCATAAATCTTAAGTATCAAAGCACTCTCGAAGCATCTATCTCAAAATAAAATGATGAGGAAAATAATTACAAATGTCCCAAAAAGATTCACTTACAAAACACAAGCTTTTACTTTGGCTTCTACTTCAACTTTCTAGCTTCTACTTTTATTTATCAGTTTCTAATTTGAGAAGAAATATCATAAATGAACTCAAGTAAATAGGTCATTGTTTTCTTTCTTTCTTTTTCATCTCTTCTTGTTTTTCTTTTTCAAACTTTACTTGAGCTCTTATATAGCCTTCTTCCTAACATTCAAAAGTCACGAAAATAGGTTGAAGACTCACTTTAAGTCAAAAAGCCACTGATGTTGTGTTTGATTTTTTTTCTTTTCTTTCTTTTTTTTGTGAAATGTTTACTTTAATTTCATTTAATGAACATATATTTGAGCTTGCAACTTGAAATTTAAACTCCACAAAATTTGGTCTTAGCAAGATATTTGGCTTGATAATCATCCTTGTCCGTGTCATAGATTCATTTGATATATGAAGTTGATAAAACTTGAAATTTAAACTGATTTAACTTTAATTTTTTTAATGAAATTTGCTAACAACTTATTTGATATTTAGTAGTTAACTAACCTTCTATTTGAGTTTGTGTTCACATGAAAATCACTAAAAAAATCTCCTCAAGATCTAATATAAGCCTACTTTGAATCTGTTTAGAGTTATTTCTGACATTTATCTTTGGAAAATTGACATAAACTTGATTTTCTCCTAAAATTCTATTGAACAACCTCATTTGATGGTTTTTTTTTACTATCAATTATTTCCTCTTCATGTGAATTTGAAACCATGAAAAAATCTCAAAAAAACTCAAGTTAAATGTCCAAAATTTAAATTCAAATTCAAAAGGCTTAATAACTTATCTTAAACAAATCCTAAAAGATAAAAATTTTGGGCATCAAATTTGATAAAGGCTAATAATATGCTATTTAGATGGCTGAGTTTGTTGTTCACATGGCTTAACTTCTATGCTTGCCACAACTTTCTAGAAGGGGTAGTAGGGTACAATAAGTTCCTATTACCCTGGATGGCCAAGAGAAAATAGTCTTCACATGTACTTATGGTTCCTTTACATTTAGGCATATGTCTTTCGCAATGTGTAATTTTCTATAATGTTTAAAGATGCATTGCTATGCCCATAAGGGGGCCTAGTAGAATTGACATTGTAAGTTGTCAATTAGTGTGTGCATCCACTACTTAATAACTGCCTTTGTGTACTAGAGTTCACGAGATTCTATCTTAAAAAGGTCAATTCAAGATTGCTTGAAAAAATATTACATAATTATATAAGAGTGCAAGTGTTTAATTGAGTGTGAGGTATCTTCGATCTCATATGGAGCTTTAGGACCACAAAGAATTAGAATTTACTACCAAATAGTGAAATGGGTATAAACCAAGTTGGCTAAAGTGTAAGGGTGTAGAGGAAGATAACATCTTTTTGGTAGTTAAGGGGACGTATCTTGCTAGGAATGGTTGTCCTTAAGGAATGCTATTTCATTTAAATAAAATGAATGGTTTGGTGCAATAAGAATAAGCTTTGTACTAATGGTAACCAAACTATCATACAATCTTCTAAAGACAAGTCAATAGCTTAATCCTCACTCTACAATCCTTTTACATTCAAAGTCTTATCCCATCCCAAGCTTTGGCAAAGTGAAGCTACAAGAAAATCTATAGGAAAGTGAGCGAAAAAGGGAAAAGCATGATATATTAGGTGAGCATAATCAAGTAGTGCCAATTCCATTTAAAGTGCAATGCAATAGAATAGTTGCCATCTACATGATGTTGATCAGTTATGAGACGAGGAATTAACCCCACTCTAGTATGGGTTATAAGAGTTTCACCAATAATTAACACTTCCCACCAAACTTGAGGTTGTGCAATGGGTCCTTGTGTCCCCTTTATACCCATATTGGGCTATCCCCATGACTGTAACCTGTATTGTGACCTTCTCTCCTTTCACTATGCTCAGTAGGGTTAGCTAGTGTGGCTGAGTCTTGAATTATAGTGTCAGGTGCAGCTCTAAAGGCCCGAGCTAGGTGGTCGTGGATTAACTCAAAGATGAGATCATCATCTGAGCATTGAACTTTAAAACGTTGGCATGGGATAGCCTTTATTTTGGCAGGGTCAACTGCTCCAAGAGCACCAATACAATCCGTGCAGACAAGTTTCAGCCATTGTCCAACTGCAGTCCTTGACTCTTCAGCACATCCCCTGAGTAAGGATATCACTAAAGAACTCAACACATCCATGTCTGAACCTGATTTACCAGTTATTAGAGCAGTGACATCCTCTCTTTTCCCATTCAGTAACTTGCTCAACTCACAGGCTACCTTATTCCTCACGTTCAAGTTTTCGTGATTCAAACCATCAACAACATCCCGTAATTGTTCTTTTGGAGTCACTAAACCTCGAGCCTCTATTATAGCTCTGTTAACCTCTTCTAAAGCAGAAATACTTGGCAATGGTGGAAGCTCATGGATATGTCGCTTTAAAACCGTTGTGCTTTTTAAAGAAGAGATGCAAAAACTTGAGATATCACATGTTTAATGCTGAATGGTGATACTATCCTCAACGGCTGAACGAAATACTGCAAAACAGACCGACCTTCAAACTGTAGCAGTTCTTTATCAATTGCATGCATTATAAGCACCATTAGTTTTGGCAGATAAGTGCTAAGGTTAGCCCATCAGCTTAATTAGCATCTCAATAAGCTTTGAAGCTTGCTTCTACAGTGGTAGGTCGTCAAAGAGATGTAGCAAGACACTAATGAAATTCATGGAGGGAAAGCATATTTGAGTTCCTTCCAGGTCTAAATTCAGAATTTGAATAAGTGAAAATATAAGTTATGCAGTCTCCTAAGAAACACTCGGATGCTGTGAACTGCATTTTTGCAAGGAACTCCTGTCATGGGACTAAAGTTTAAGAAGAATGAATCAAGCAGTATTGAAACTTATGTGGATACTGATGAAGGGGATATAGGAAATAGTAAATCGGGAATCGTACTAAAGTTTGGGCAAATCTAGTCACTTTGAAGCAAAAGGCAATCTGTTGTAGTCAGGAGTAGTGCAAAGGCCAACTTTCGTGCGATTTCTCAAGGTTTATGTGAAGTTATTTGGTTAAAGAGGTTGATGGATGACTTGAAAGTAGAATATTCTATTATAACTCAATTATATAGCGATAGCAAATTTGCATTAGCATTGTGAAGAAACCCATCCAACATTATCGAATGAAGCACGTAACCATTAATAGGCACTTCATCAAGTAAAAAATTGAGGATAGTGACATTAACTTGAACGATACTCCTTAAACACTAAAAGAAGCCAATATTCTCACAAAAGCAATTTAAAAGTCTATTACCGAATCCTTGTTGTGCAAGCTAGAAGTGTTCCATATCTATTCCTCGGTTTGAGGGGAGGTGTTGGGACTATAATCAGTTTCTTTTCTTTTTTTTTCAGTTTCAATTTTTTAGTTGTTTCTTTACTCAGACTTTTGCTCGTGGCAAAAATGAGCATGATTATAGTGCTAATATTTCTAGCAGCTATCTATATAACTGGCCACTTCAACCGTTTGGTACAAAAAATTGCACTTACATGGAGAATTGGAAAAGGAAGTATGCACAGATTAACACAGAAACGTCATGGCCACATACAATTTAAATAAAAGGCTTCATTTTAATTATCAATGGTAAATAAGCATATTGCTGAGGCAGTCATACAGGTGAGAAGACAGTAAATCAGAGAGCAGCCGTGCACCAAATAGACATATATATATATATAATGTTGTTGGGGAATCACTTGGAGCATGCCTTGCACTAGCTGTTGTTGCTCGTACTCCCAGCATTGGTCTCATGCTAACACTTGCCAATCCAGGTAACAAAAAAATTTCAAACGGTAATACATAAACATTGACAATTTTTAAGAAAGTGATTCTGCTTAAAGTTATGGTGCAATGAGACACGTCCATGACAACGACAAAGAAGTAAGGTAATACACCAATTGCTTGCTTGGGACATCTTTTGCCAGAAAGTACTCAACTACCTATCAAAAGTGATGAAGAGTTAATACAGAGGACGTCCCTTGGTGTCCTTCCCTTACAGCAAACTACTACCACCGCCACTATAAACTCCTCTTCGGTTGCCAAATCATATCATCCCATTTCTGTATTGTTCTTCTTGCAGCCTTATCTTTTGATAGATCACCAATTCAACCTCTGATACCTTTACTCGGATTCATGCCGGAGCAATTCCCACTCAGCCATCCATACTTGCTGAGCTTGATGACAGGTTTGACTTCCTTTCTTTTATCATGCTTGCTATCCACACATTTGCTTCAGCTCGAAATGATCTGGCGATGACTTTGCCTTTCTTCGGAATGTGGTTGAGAGCTCAGGCCACCCAAGTGGCCACTTCTGGTACCAGCTGGATTCATGTCCACAGCCAAAGAAACTATATACTGTCCTCCTCCCAGTATTCTAAGAATCAGCCAATTAGGAACAATTCAAAACTTGGCACTACAGAACAGATAAATAGAAACCAATAAACATTTCATAATTAAGACTTACCCTTGATATCGGAGGCGGTGAAGCAGGATCACTTTGTACACAGAAGGAAGCAGATATATTTGAAAATCGCAGATGGCCCATCCATCCAAAATCAGCAACCTAAACACAACTCAGATATATTTGCAATCGCAGATGGCACATCAAAACCAACATTACCATAAATGAAATAAGAGAAAAACCAGCGAATGGAACTTTCAATGGGGAAACTACAGTGCATTGCAGGAAGTTAATGACATTGAACACAATACAACCACCTGTGCAGTGCCCATGAAGATATCTTAATCCTCCTGCAGCCCCAACAGCAAATTTTAGACTAGATTCCCTAAGTATGGATATAGTCTTGCATTATGTCAAATCACATTCAATAGGTTAGCCATACAACAACTATTTATAGAAAATAAAGTATCTAACTCATTTCTGCGCTAATTAGTACTATTTATAGCTATAGGACGACACCTATCATGGTAGCCATTTATATTCCACCATATAAATGTTATTTCCACCAAATAAAATACAAAATGATACCATTACAATAATAATTACCCCCATCATACAACAATTTCTTCACAACATCCTTCTCTTATATTCCAAGTGCTTCTTTTCCATACAGAGCCCCCTTTCCCTTTCTTGTGAAAGGTGTAAATTTTTCACAAGCCTCCTGTTTCTTTCCTTGAGATTTTCCAAATCGCATTCCAATTTCTTCATCCAGCCTAAAACCCTTCTTCCACACTGTAGTCCGTAATCATAAGTTGGAGGATCTATCCATTGGAAGAAATTGCAGCTACCCCCCATATACATTTTAATAGAACAGCTAAGCGTACTTTTCATTCAAAGATAAGTGAATAATCAAAACATGCAGTAACAGTACTTCCACACCCAATAATTTTGACATCCACGAAATCGTCTTCCAAAGGATCCTGGCTCCCATGATGTAGCAACTATGGACTATTCCCCACAGTCACAGGGTAAGTTATTCCCCTTTGAATTGGAAGAAGTAGTCGAGGCTGAACCACTGGATATGATTTTGTACTGCAAAATATAATAGATAAATTATTAATGTGCCTACAAATTACATAGAAGAGCCTAACCAAACAAACAATCAGGTGAACTTGAGGAAGCAACACAACTTTGTAATACTTTAATCATCAATTAAGTTTGACAAAAATAATGTAATATACTCCTTGAGCTGTTATCTACACTCCAATTCTCCCATTCTACCCTGTTATTCTTGTCCTTTGGAAGTAATGTATGCTGATTCTTTGAAAGTACTAGGATAAAGGTTGACCAAGCTTACGGTTTAGCAAACTTAACCATTCTAGTTTACACAGATATGCAACATGCTATGCACAGATCTTATGTCGTAGATCAGCCAAGCCAAATACCATTTACTTTACGGCATGATGCCCCTACAAATAAGACAAGTAATGGAGAAGCATAATTATATAGACAGTTCTCATAGACCAAACTACCTTTACACTACCTTTAAACTACATAAACATGTAGACAGAAATATATATACACTCGTTTCTCAACCTTTACATTATCGCCTCCTCTGTACAATGCTTCAACTGAAATGAGCAGATACTAATTACATTTGGGAGTTTGTCACAACTACCACAACCAAAATATATGGACTCGCAAGGCTACATTAACAAACCCATCACCAGAATTTTCACTATTGATGCCATGGCCTCAAATGACTTCAACTAGCTTCAAGTACGGAGCGCAATCTACCAACATAACTGCACTTAGGATCGAAACAAAACCTCACACGCTGACCCATTTATCCAAATCCACGCATTTTCTTCACAAAGTTTTCGATTCAACAATTCCTCTCAAATAGAATGATCAAGCAGACGGAAAAGAAGCAAGCTTTACGCAGAAACAAAGTTACTACTAAACTTAAAATTCTTATTGTTCGTTACCAAAATTGACGGACCCAAAGGCAGATGTGTAGATCATGCAAACTTGATGGAGAGAAAGAGACGACAAGCAGACCAACGTCTACTCTTTCTACTACAAGAAGAGATTTTGCTTGGGGCTTGCTTTCCTTCCTGATGTCCACAACCAGCTTAGTATCAACCATATCATGAATTACTTTTTCGTTTCAGACTTTATTCCTTTAATTGGAGGATGAAAGTTTACCTTAATTGAACATTTGAGAAGATCGCCCATGTGATCTTTTATTATTTCGATCAATTAAATCGTTATCAAGCATAGCTTAGTTCTTGTTAACCTTATATTCCTGTTCGGCCTTGGTTTCACGAAGTTTAATTTTAATACTACGCTACAATCAACCCAGTACACTAGTCATTGTTGCTTACTCCAGCACATCAATAGCCATATCGTTGTACTTTGTTTCCAATTTTTGGGTCCCTTTCCACAAGAGTTCCACGACGCTTTACAAAATGACCGGTTCAACGCTTAAATTTTTATTTGCACCGTGTCCTGCACCAAACCAGAGTCCACGTAACAGGGGTCTGAGATAGTTCTCCAGTGTCTCCTGTTTGAACCTCCGCGATTTTCGTACCTTTCTCCAATCCTCCTACACCAGTATAGGGACTGGAAGACCGATACAATCCTTCATCGCTTCATTTCCATGGTTCTGGCCTAGTCCTTTATCGCTAGGCTCTCCCCCCTATAGTTTTAGAAGGTCCACATGCAGCTCTGGTACCATTGGTTTCCACCATGGGTCCGCTCCTCTTGTCTGTCACCAACTTCTATCCATCATCCTGCTCCTTCCATTTCTCCAATCTGTCTACACTGCTATAGGGATTGGAAGAGCAGTACAATCCTCATGAAACGAGGGCATGTATTGGACAACCATTAATTTCAACTCCTACCTATGCGAGTCACTTCCCATCATTCACGCATTTGATCTTTGTGCAACTCGAGAAAAAGGGAAAGGTGCACAGCAAAACTCTTGCGTTATACATATACTTCGCAGTGAAGAGAAAGAACCGTATTCAAGCACATTTCTATTTACTATCACAACATAATGATTAATGACCCCTAGGCTACCATTCTCTTAAATGGAAATATATTTCCCACTTTAAAAGATTATGAAAATACATCATCCTCATCATATGCAATTTTTTGTTGGGTCAATGGAAGCAAACAGCTTGATACTTTCACAAATATATCAAATGAATTCTTAAAAACCATAAAACGGAGAAGCAGCATAAGGAAAAAACACTGTCAATTACTGGAGCTACTTGACGGTGCTGCTTCTTTTTCCTGTGATAGGTACCTAAAAGAGATGAAAAAGGAAGATTTTAATACTCCGTTTCGCATTTTATACTTTGAAGAAAGTGCAGAACATAGTATCTATCATAACAGACAATGAGGACACAAAATTGAAACAAAGCCCGATCATTAAACACATGTACATGCACAGAAACTCATTTTGACATGTTGCACATAGGCAACCTTGATATATATGCATTCATAATGGGAACACTGATGAGTAATCAAAATCAATGCTGATGCAGGTTAAAATAAGAAATGAATTCTTATACGCCCTGAAACTCATATGCATGTAGGAGATCCAGAAACACACGTATATGGCAGATGTAACAAATTATAGATGGTTGTGGGGCCAAAAACTAATGCCTAGATTTAAACAAAAACAAAGCTTACATACATCTAAGTTACATCTAACTACATTCAAGTATCCTTTTATCTATTTTGAAGAATTCTTCCCTTATGTAGAGCAGCATGAGTCCCAATGAGATTCGCTGAAGAAATATGGCTATCTTCAAAATAATAGGAAGGCAGAAGAACACAAACCCTTGGTTCCACCAATCAAACGGTTTTCATTTTATAAATGAGAAAACAAATTCTTTCTTTTTCATCCCTCATGTCCATTTTAAGATTTGCATGAGACCAGGCAAACAGAAAAGATACAGTCAAAAAGATATTCCATTAACATTCAAAATCAACTGGAAAAAAGAAGACAATAGCAGAGGAAAAAAAAATCAATATACTATGTTTTATTTTTCGTTAGTATCACATAATTACTCACCCCTGACCCTTTGCCCATCTGGATAATTGATACAGCTGTACGGTTTCATTGGAAGCATGGCATGCCAATAGTAAATAGTTGCGTGGCTTAACCATCCATGCAAACCTCATAAACAATGCTGAATATACGCACATTGCTGCAGCAAAAGAATTAATTGCATTTAGTCTGTGACCATCATTGTGGGAAAATCTGATGCAAACTTGTACTTTTCAAAATAAGATTAACAAGTTACCTGCTGTCATGTTGCCTGATATCATTTCGGGAGGCTTATTCATGTCCACCAATCCCTATCATATACACAGGAAAGTTAGTGTAATTAAAAAGAATAAAGTCCAAATTTTATTGGATAATATAGAAAAGCATACAGCGACGACAAAACCCCAATTGGCAACAGGCCCCCAAAAATGAGTCGTTTTGGGACCAACAGGACTGTTCAAGAATGCTCGAAATGAAGCCATCCTTGCCTCTTGCAAATGGACTGATCTGAAAATTCAAAAGGAAGCAATTCGTTAGCAAAAAGTCAAAGAACTGTGCCAGATACATATTCCAGTAGTAGGAATTATGTATCACTTATGAGAGGGCATTCTAATACCCAAAAACATATCAGTTAAAACTTCTAGACATCTATGGTTGTTAAAACTCCTCAACATCTACATGCAGCATAGATATAACCCATTAACCACTCCTAATATTTGATGGACTACTAAGATACTTTTGTGCCTTCATCTGAAAGATAAAAAGTATATTCCACAAAAGAATAGTCTATGACTATATTTTGAAGAAAAAAGAATCAGAGAAATGTGTAATATATGATCCAGATTAAGAGTACTACATAATTTTATTTGGAAGGCAGTCCAATACATGTAAGTCATCTCAGTCAAAACTTCTCATCATGCTGCTAAAAACTCTTGAACATAAAAAAAAAAAAAGACCACATATATTTAACTCCTCTTTCATTTGATCAGAATACATTGGAATATTGAACTAACAGATCAGACATCACTCCTTGTCTCAGGCCTTGACAGACAATTAACAGCCAAGAGTAAGCATAAATAAGATAAAAAGTTGCAATCCACTCCAAAGAGCACATTTTCTTTTTCACTTTACAGGCTACCTTAAAATTAACAGATAATGGTTTCAGCATGAAGAGGATTGGGGTATGAAAGCAATTCAAAAGAGCTTATCTTTTTTCTTACATTTGTAAGCTATCCTGTCTATAATGGTTTTTCACTCCTATACAAAGCTGTGGCTTTAGTTGCTATGAACGTGTCATGTCTCAGGACCTGAGAATAAGGATGTGATTTAGGGTTAATCAAAACAAGATCAGATCCAATTATATTCTTGTTAGTTTTTCTTCCACTTTTACCTATTTTGATTCTAGGGCTTGGACTCATTGGAGAGAACCCAATGATTTAATAATAATATGAATTTCTTTTTGAGGAAAATAAGGATGAATTCCTTTTCCATTAATCTGATAGAGATAAGTTTCATTACAGCTGGCAGTTTCTCAACTGCTCTGTAACTTTCCTCTGTTTCTGACACTTATACACATAATAACTTCCTACAAAGATGTGTAAATTATTCCTACGACAAGGATAATGTTCCTGCTCCATCTTGTAAATCCACAGCCAGTGAGATGAGAAGCTAAGCCGACCTTACCATTAGCAAGGTTATCTTAATTGTGGAAAAATTGCTTACAACGGTTCAAGCATCCTAATGGGTCATCAGAATTGTTGAATGTTGAAATGTCAGTTCAGTGTAGCATGGAATCACACCCTTGGGTCAGTTCGATTGAGTTGGACATGATTCGCGCACCCAATAGGGCTGTGAGTTCCCCCCATGTTTGTGCATTTAGGTGTTATTCCTTGTTCTTCTCAGACCATAAATCCACACACACCATTGAGGTAGATGCATGCCAATCTCTAGTATTGGCTGGAATTTTGCTACTGTTGCTTGGCTCAACAATACACAATGTCTAAAGGCCATTCTTGATTTGATCACTACCAATGAGAGTGTTGTTACCTCCAGTTATGGTGGTGAGGGCTCCTGCTTGCAACTCCGTTAAATGACGTGTCAACTCAGTGACTTGTGTAGTGAGATTCAACTGCTCAGCCACTCGTCTCTCTTTTTATTTTCGTTGTAGCATTATCCTCTGCAAGCTAATGAAGGGGATCCACCATTCAAGGCAGGAAATTGTTCAGATCACCTAGATCTAATACCAAGTTGTTATGCACTTGTGGATATGATCTAGTGATAGGTCTATTGACAGCACAATCTTCTCTTCAGATTAATTCATTTTTATTGGTGTTCATAACCTTACAATTTGTAACCTATGGTGCTCACAACCATGGTCGAAATAGCTGATGACTTCTGACTAGTTCCATTCACTATATCAGCCAACAACATATACAAGTCGTACAACAATCACATATGGAAATAAAGCACGATGGCTGCCAATTACAGCTGCTAATAATTCTAATTCAATTACTACTCCTTTGAAGAACTTTCCCAATATGCATCCCCACAGTACAGCCATCTACCTATTGGTTGAACCGTATACTTTTCAGATCTTGCATCCACAGAACCAAGCCAGATATAGGCAGTCCAAAGGTCCATGTCAAAACCACTGCTTCTTCATTGTTGCAGAATAGGGCAACCGGTAGTTGAGAAATCAAAATAAATATTATACAAAATTTCTACCAATATGATTATATTCCAAATTGCTGTCCTGCCCTCTATTGAAATATATAATCCGGTGATTGCCAGAATGCCCTGAAGGGATTGGTGGAGTGACGATAAAACAACCCTAGAAAAATCAGCTAATCCACTATAAATTTTCAACATAAGCTCATGAGAAGAAGCAAATGAAGTAATCAATTTGAAATGAACCATGGTCGAAATAGCTGATGACTTCTGACTAGTTCCATTCACTATATCAGCCAACAACATATACAAGTCGTACAACAATCACATATGGAAATAAAGCACGATGGCTGCCAATTACAGCTGCTAATAATTCTAATTCAATTACTACTCCTTTGAAGAACTTTCCCAATATGCATCCCCACAGTACAGCCATCTACCTATTGGTTGAACCGTATACTTTTCAGATCTTGCATCCACAGAACCAAGCCAGATATAGGCAGTCCAAAGGTCCATGTCAAAACCACTGCTTCTTCATTGTTGCAGAATAGGGCAACCGGTAGTTGAGAAATCAAAATAAATATTATACAAAATTTCTACCAATATGATTATATTCCAAATTGCTGTCCTGCCCTCTATTGGAAATATATAATCCGGTGATTGCCAGAATGCCCTGAAGGGATTGGTGGAGTGACGATAAAACAACCCCTAGAAAAATCAGCTAATCCACTATAAATTTTCAACATAAGCTCATGAGAAGAAGCAAATGAAGTAATCAATTTGAAATGAACCTACAGATCATTGTTTACCGAAAAGTAGTAAAACAACAGAGACATTAATAGGAGTTCGAGAAACATTTCCCACAAAACAAACACACCCTTCACAAATAATCTGATCTCCTCGTAACCAATTAATGTTGTGCATAAATGACAAGCCATACCCAAGAAAATCGCGTGATGAATCCGAGAAATTTTATATCTTACAAGCACGATCATGAAATTGAACACATACAAAAACCTAATTATAAAGCCCGTGAAATGATTATCAATCAAAGAACCCTAATTTCTCTAAAAGGCAAACAGGAGGAAAGAGCATACTTTATCATCAGGTTTAGAGCTTACCGGGGAAGTCGCCGACCTGATGGACGGAGAGAGGGAGAAGTCAAAAGATGTTTCAGATTGGGCCAATGAATCGTGGAGAAGACAGAGAGTATTTTAGTATAAAGAATTAAAAAATAAAAAGTAAAAGATCCCGATATTTGATCATTTGATTGAATGTTCCAAAGACCATTCCAGGTACATGGGCTTGCCACTAGTCCATTGCCACGTAGCATTGACTTGGCTTCGGTTTCTGACTGTATCATTCCTTCGACGGTAATATTGCAACACCAAGCTAGCGCCTCGGTAAATAGTGGTTTTGGTGTTTTATGGTAATAGCAAATGTGCACATGTTAATAAAAAAAAAATGGTAGATATAAATATATAAAAAAAATCTAATATACACATCGCTATAAAAATAAGAAATCTCTTGAATATAATATAATTTTTTATTGGTTTAATGATATATAATTGAATATAAATGTAGATAACTAGATATGTGACCAGATAAAACCTTATTCTCTTAAATATATATATATATAGAAAGTATTAATGCGGAGAGAAAGAATATATGATGTAATTTGATGTAGGTGAGCAGAAGTGAAAATTATAAAAAGAATGAAATAATAAGAAAAGTACAAAATTCCATTAGAAAAATTAATCTAAATAATAAATTAAGATTATGATAAGAGATTACCAAGAAATAAATAAAGTATAATTTTTTATAAAAAAAAAAATTAAATGATGGCTTTATACTATTGGTGATTTGAATAGCTTATATCACACAATAAATTTTAATAGCGTCATACCATAAATAAAAGAAGATAACACACCAATTTTTAAGAAATAATTTTGTATTCAATATTAAGTCATTATATTAAAAAATTGATTATATATTTTACCTCTTTATAGGCATAACATGATTTAATATTTTGAGATAGTAATCTAATCAAATGTGAAGAAATGGAAATCTACCAAGGCTAAAAATAAGAAAAAAAATCTAGATTATAATAAAACCATACTAGCCTAATAACATAAAGTAAAATAATATTTATATAACAAAATAATTATCTTTCTTGATTTGCATCATTCTCCTTCTTTTAAAAAAAATTCATCCTTGAAATACTTTTTATCCCTAGAATAAAATAGTTATCCTTAGAATACTTTTTATTAGTTTGTTTATTTACAAATGGGTTTAGAAATTTTTATTCAGGTAACTTTTCTATTTCTTTTCTATTAGGAATAGTTATTACATTTTATAGAGTGGCATTTTTTGTTCCCTCTCTATAGGGAATAAATAGTTTAATTAATGAATAATCATATCCTTAATAAAAATAATTATTAGTTATATTCCACAATAACCAAATAGGAAGAAATTGGTATTTTTAGTCAAATTTCCAATATAATGCTATAATTAATGAGGTAAAATAAATATTCTCCATAATAAAAATTTATATGAGCTAAGTACTAAAATATAAATTTCTCTAGTCTATTATAGGTAATAATTATTTTAAAGGAATAACTTTTCTATTTCTTATTTATTTAGTAAGATTTTCTTTAAATCCTCCTAGATCAAACAACATCTTACAAAACTAATCTTAAATTCATAATATAGCAGCTCTTCACGTGGCCCATCAATTTTTCTTGACTTAAAAAGATTTGGATCTTCGATAATGGCTTTGATCTCTTCTCGCTACAAGAATTTGTACATTTAACAATGTTTGCATTTTTTGCAAACGTCGCCAATTGCTATTGGTTTTACTAACATTTATTAAACATCGCTAAAAATTCATTATTAGCAATGTTTATAATTAAACATTAAATACATCATTAATTAATTTGAATTTTTTTGAGAAGTAAATGCCTTATAGAAGTATATACCTATATGTATATGTATACTATACATATATGCAAATATAAGAATATATATATATACTTATATACATATAAATGTATCTATTTATATACGAATATAAATATATATATATAGATATACATACACACACAAATATGTATATATATATATATTATATGTATATGAGTATTTGTATATATAAAAATACAAATATTATATATGTATATACACACACAAATACATATATGTATATACAAATATATATATATATATAATTTAAACATTTGAAGTAGAAAATAAACTTTCAAATTTTTATTAAACTTGCTAAAAATTTGGTCTTTTAATTTACGGGGGAAAAAAATAGTTCCTCAAAAATTTTAATCCTACCCTTAAAAGAATAGCGTGACACCTAAAATTAAGCCTGGACAAAGGAAAAAAAAGAAAGAAAGAAGAAGAAGAAGGGAAAAAAAATGACTCTTAAACTACAATAGACTCCCAAACCAAAATCCCTAATCTCTCTATAACCTCACTACAACCCTCTCTCTAGAGCAATGTCGGTAAATCTTTCATCTCTCTTACCCACCCCCCCCCCCCCCCCCCCCCCCCCCCCCCCCTCTTGTTCTATTTATCTATCTCACTCTCCCTCTACTTTTTTTCATTCCTTTTCTTTTTCTGTTTATATGCTTTTATAGTGGCTTAAGATTACCAAGGCGGAGTTTCATCAATCTATTATGATAAGTTCTTCTCATACCTAGAGGTTTGTTTTCATAAATCACCCTCAATCTTTGTTGAAATCGGAATTTTAATAGAAAAAATTGGAATTTTTTTATTAGAGGCTGTGATAAGTGATTTTACTAGGTAAAGTTCAATGGGGTTTAAAGTTTAGATCTAAGTGGAAGAGGACCAAGTTGCAATTGTGAACTTTATGCCATTCTGTGATGATGATACGAAGTGGTGTTTATAGGTACTTTAGAAATGAAACAAACTGAAGAAAAAGCTTTGTTAAAGCAGGTTATTGCTCTTAATGATGCTTTAACTTGTTGGTTCAATGTAAATATCTTTTATGTTTGATAACCATTTCAGGATTGTATTTGTTTGCATCTTTGTAAAGATGAAGTCTTTTTACCTTTGATAATTAATCTCTAAGAAAAGACTAATTCGTTATACATTATTTCTAGGTGCCTCCTATTTCAAGTCTTTCACTTGAGGAAACTATTTGTCTTTCAGAAAAAGGATGTTCTGTATAAATCTATTCATATACATTATTTAATTCTATCCTTTGTTTTACGTTCAACCATTACCTATGTAGTTATCAAATGAAAGTTTAGAAATCTTTTCAAGGGGAAAAAATGTTAATGTTATTTCGTATGTTTTATCCAAATCCATCCCATGCAGCTTTCCATGAAGAGGAATGGGGGGTTCTAGAACATAATGATAAGTATGTCATATTTTGAGGTTTTACATTGGGACCTTTCAGCTAATTTGTTTGTAGCATTCCATTAAGCATTGGTTCATATTTCTTTAATGGGATGTAAGAAATTGTTTGACCTTTCTAATCCTTTTAGGAGCTTTAATACGCTTTTGTTCTTCTTGCTTATTATTTACATATACTAGTGTATCCTAATGCTATGGATGGTGGCTCGTTAGATAGTAAGAGGGAAGTTTTTAAAAGACAAATATGAAGATCACAATGATCAACCCTAAGGATCCAAAGCACCAATTTGTAGTTAAGGTGTAATTGTGTTAGCTTATCTCATTATACCAATTATAATTGTTAAGTAATTCCTATGATAATCGCTTTTTAATGAGTGTGACTTGCAAGACACAAGTTATTTATTTGTACTAGAATGTGATGCATATTCCTAAGTTAGAGAAAATTATGAGAAGACCATGTAATATACCATTAAATATAGTTGGTGTTCACATGCTCATAATGGTTCTGTAAATTGGTGGATATTTTTCTTATATTCTTCATTTCACAGGATTTTTGCTGTAGCCCCATATAAAGGAGGTGTGTGGAGAATAAGAGTTGATCTTTTGATTGGTTACCCATTGATAAGCATTGAAGAACCTTATTTTTAGTATTTATTGAATGTGATTTTTTATGCATTTTGTGTGAATTTATCAAGAAAAAGACACTTAAGTGTTTAATATTTGATTTCAGGTTTTACAGAGTGCAATTTAAAGATTTAAAGAAGGTTTGAGCGAAAACAAGGCAAAATATAAGAAAATGTGATTTTCACGTGTACACAACTTTCAGCATGACTATGCTGACACCAATGTTGGAGGACAAAAAGTGATTAGAATGCATCTTGAAATTATGCCCTAGCTACTGCACAAGCTATGTAGAAGGTAGTGTTAAACGAAGAAATTTGCCCAGAGAAGAAAATGAAGAAATTTTAGAGTGCACAACTTCGAGCACGACTATGCAGGAGCCTATACAGAACCTTAAATGCCAAAATTCCACTTTATTCTAGAGTAAACGACCCCGAGCACGGGGGTGCACTAGGTCGTGCATGCCGTGCATGCTACCCTATTTCTTAAACTATAAATACTCGCTTTATTACTAAAATTAGGGATTTGGATCTTTTATTTCTCACAGCTACTCTAAAAAACCCTAGAAGAGCAAAATTACAAATTTAGAGAGAGAAATCGCTAGAGCATCATTAGAAATCACAAAAACATTATGAGGGTTTATTCTTTTCATCATGAATTCTTATTACTTCTTTAGATTTTTCGTGATTATTATAAATTTCATAGAGAAGTAGATTTATATGCCCTACATCTTATGATACTCTAAACCATATGATTGAAATGTTTATTGATTAATGAAAAGTTTATAACTTTGTATCTATTTATTTTTTTTAATTGCTTTATGATTAATTTATGTATGCAAATTAATTACATGTCTAATTCTTGTTAGGTAGAGAGAGATCTCATCTAATAGGATAGATCTTCATGAATAGAAAGATTGTATGATTTACCTAGAGGTAGGAAAATTTCGATTTTCTACATAAAGATTAAATCTTTATTTGGGAATTATGAACTTAACGAAATCTTATAGGACGATAGTGAGGGAGAAGTCTCTATTATTCCATATAGGATTATTAATTAATTAACTTGAGGGAGTAATTAATTTAATTGAGAATTATTGTAGTGTAAAGCATAAACAAATTGTTAATCAATACTTTATTATAAGAAAGATAAGGTTTAGAGTGAATCAAAATGAAAGGTATGTTTTTGTGATTGAATTCATCTATTAAAGCAATTATAATTAATCTTAGGGTTGTAAAATTAGTTAATTAGTAATTTAATTTATTAATCTCACATTAAGATTTAGACTAGATAGTAGAAAAATGACAATACTAGTATTTGTTTTTAAGATCATTGAAAACGATACCTATTGCAATCTATACTATATTAGATAGGTACACTTGCCTAACTAAGTCATTAGATTTCTTTGAGTTTATAAATTCATAATTTGATATGATCGGAAAAGCAACCCATCACCCATTAAGCTCACCATTAATTGGATTTACTAATAAGATTTTCCACCCCAATATTGATGAACAGTATGTTGTTTAGGAGTTGAAAGTTGTCAAGTTCATACTAGGAATCTTGATGCTAATTTGAATTGATATTTCAGGTCAGGCACAATATGATTTGATGTCCTCAACCAAAACTAGAGCCCAACTTTTGGTATGATGAGTATTCTTCTTGAATGAAATAGTGAGATAAAGTGGTATTTCATGTGCTTATTTTGTCCTCATTTTGCCAAATTTGTCCAATGTGTTTGACACTTTCCTTCCACAACTCCTTGCATAGCTTAACTAAGCAAAGCCATTATATAAAGAAGTTGCAAATCTAATGAATAATGATCCAACTTTATATGAAAGAATAGTCAAAGGTAAAAATCCGTTCCTGAACTTTATATAAGGTAATCTACTCTTTAGCTATAACATAACCTATAACATTTATCTCTATTTGTGTGTAGTTTTCTTCGTGCATGCCTTAGTTAACGTAGAAAGCATTACTTTGGTTGATTGTGCATACTTACTCTCTTCATCTTATATCTTGTGCCAACATTAAAATTATTTTTCCCATGGGATGATTCCTTTCTTCCATAGAGTTGCTAGTGTTTCGTTAGCCTATTCTCATGTGTTTGTCTTAATTCGTTGCCATTGCTATATTTGAGCTTAATGATATTCTCAGTACAAATATGGGAAGTTACGAGTGGAGAATAAAAAGGTTTTACTATTTTTGTTTTCTCAATATAGGTACTTAAGCATACATATGTTGTGCATATTGTTGAATTTTTATCCTCTTTATGTTTAGAAGTGACATCATTGCTTAATGATGTAAAGGTTGGTGCTTCTTTGGATGCTCTTGAAGCTTATTCCAGCAATAATGCTTTTGTAGGAAATTCATTGCTTTCCTTGTTTCTTGTTGGTAGTGCACCTCCTCTGTCACTAAGAAGTACATCTGGTTCTCCTC
This sequence comes from Laguncularia racemosa, assembly GCA_037954665.1. NCBI lineage: Eukaryota > Viridiplantae > Streptophyta > Magnoliopsida > Myrtales > Combretaceae > Laguncularia > Laguncularia racemosa. The sequence goes on along the minus strand of JBBMOL010000003.1, from coordinate 3,348,073 downwards.
GTGTTATGAAACAGAGGGTTAGCCCTTCAAATTTAGGTTCCCCTTTGAAAGTAGTTGGCAAGCTGGTTAAAGAATTAATACTCCAGGTTTGATAAAGTTTTGTTTGTTTTTTGATATATCAAAGAAGCATTGGTATTATTATGAGGCTATGCTGCTTCATTTCTTTGAATGATAAGTATAGTTTTAACCTTCACAGTTTTACTTTCGAAATCGTCAGCCCGCATGAAAAGAATTAAAGGAACAATGTTTTCTTAGAATTGATTCGTTTTTTCATAATCACTTGGAAGGACTTTAGATAAATGGTAACAAAAAATGTCTTTTACTATTTTCATTGTCTATTGAATTGTCTTGGTCCAATTCCATCATTGTTTTAACTGTTTTGTAAAGTTCAAGTTAGTCACAAAGGAAATTTGCAAATTGCCATCATTCTTTTCAACTTTTGTTTTTAGAAAGATCGATGTTAATGGCATTAGCTTTATGATGAGGTAATTTTTTCCTAGCACTACATAATAATGCAGTTTACTAGAGCAAGAATATATTGCTCTAAGGTAGTGTAAAGTTGTTTTCTTAATTTTTTTGCTTAATAGATTCTACAGTTTAACATGCTAAACTTTTTGGTCCAATAAATCTTTGTCAATATTGTGTCCTCCTACTGTGGAAAAAGATCTATATTCAATTAGAATTCAACATGCTAAGGTGTTAGGTCCAACAAAAAAAAGTAAATAGGTGATCTCCCTTCTGTAGAAGAAGCTTCTCTAGTTAAAATCTAAGTTTGGACTAGGTTATTGAAAAAATCTAGGTTTGGACCATGTTTTTTGGGTTCAATCAATATGTTTGAGTTTAAATTGTGTTGAAAAAAAAAAAAAAAGAATTAGATTCCTCCCCTATAAAGTTATATTAGGCGAATGTGTACCATAGTACGTTATTTAGCCAAATATTTTGGATCTACTTGCAAACGTATACCCATATATGTGTAGAACCTTGTGTCCTTTCTTGTATGTGTACATTTGTCTCATATTTATAAAGCATACATTGTAAATTGAGTAGTGTTATGATATTTGTGTGATTAATTGTTGGCATTTTATAATGGAAGTGTACCACCAAAACATGAATCTTTTTGGTATAAAGTTTCCTCATTTCAGAATATAGGGCCTTATGTTGTGCCTACAGGTTATTCAAGCACTCATTATAATCTTGGTGATTACCAGACAGCTGGTGGATACCTCAGTAGCAGTTATAGTAATCAAACAACCTCGTAGAGTGTAGGAAACTATACAAATTATAATAATTATCAATATCAAAATTACCCTCCAACTTCGACTTATGCTCCTATCAATGCTCTTGTCGCTCTATCCATGAATTATTAGTAGCATTATCAACAATGGGCAAATTATTATGCTCAAACAAAAGTTGGCTATACTCCTAGGATAGAGAGTTTATCTGTTGCTAGCAAAACAAATTTGTAGTCCATTGTCTGGTGTTACAAGTGGTTACATAAATTCGAATAGCCAACAACCACCAACCTCACTCAAGCACAAGAAATCTATGTAGAAATAAAATAAAATAAAAGATACATAGAGAGTACCAAGGTTTGCATCATTGTATGTGCCTAAGTGATTTTTGCTTACCAAAGTTTGGCACCATTTGCTAAAGGTGAATTTCAATGTATCTTCTTTTGCTTTCAAGTGTGGTATTTATTTAAATCTACAAGAAATTTTATCAAAGGATGGTGTCAATGGCTCAATTAGGATCCATATTGTGTTTTTTTTTTTTTTTTGTGGGGGGGGGGGGGGGGGGGGGGTTAAGATTGTAATTATTCCATTCGTAAAGGTGCCTATGAGTCAAGTTGACTCTCAAACCACATCATCTTCTCTATATTAGCTCTAGTTCTAAGATGTTTTAAGTAGCATGTGAATCATCTAGAAAAAAATCAATATGTTTAGAAGATTCTTTCTTTGTAAGTTGCCATTTTGAAGTAAGAATTCAACATGGTGGTTGTTTTTTGAACTATTGAATGTAGATAGATGAAGAAACCTTACTTTACAGACTGATCTATTAAGCTCTTACAAACATACTAATCAATTTTTACTCTCAATTCTTATTGCAGTATCATACCTTTATGGACCCAAGTAAGCTAGGATGTCTCAATTCTTATTACAGTATCATGCCTTTATGGAGCTGAGTAAGCTAAGATTTATGACAGTCCTTAGCTGCCTTATGCCAGTACTTTTTTCCAATGAAGTATCATTCCTCTATTGCAAATGTTATTTCACCTCAGCTAAATTTGTGCTATATAAATTATCTTCGTCAATACTCTAAAGTAAACTTATATGAATTAGTTCGAATGTTGTTAATGCCAAACCTAGATTAGGAAATAGAGATATAATAGGTATGGAGGTTATGCACTTTTTATTGGATTAGTAAATTTTAAGGGCATGCTATACTTCAAATCAAGATAAAATTTTACACGTCTAACTAAATGCTTGATCATTTATTTGATGGCCATCCTTCGTGATATTGTTATATGTTGTGATGGAATGGTCGAAAACCTTTATAGCAATTCCATCATTCAATTTGAGTACGATGTGGGTGTTGGAAGTAAGACTTAGAACCTATTCCCTATAGGGAATCCTGTTGGTGTCTTAGCTGTAACTACATTGTCTACTCTTACTTACAAGGTAGTGCTTGATTCCTCACCTAACAATAATTCTTCATGGGATTCGATGAAGGTAATCATTGGATGTAACTTCCAACATCCTTGCAAATATGATTTGTCTAATTCTGTTTGAGACTATCATCAAAGGTACTTATACATACGTTTGTTTCTGCATCATCATTTTGTTAGTTTGTATATTCCTATATATGGCAAATATAACTCTCATTAAGAATAAGCATGAGCTAGTCTTTTTGAATCTATAGAAACATAGCAAATAAGGAAAGTGCATTTTCCAACTAAAACAGTGAAGCCTGTGTTGTAAACTTAGAGATAAGAAATACCCTTATCATGCTGATTGATATCCCAATCTTCATGTTTGAGATTGAATGGATTGAAATTGCACTTTTATCAACTATACTGTTATGTTTCCTTAGTTGGTTTAGCTTTTGTTAGGTCGATCCAGAGTCTAATCAGCTAACCAGGACAGTATATAGATTGAAAAGTTTAAGATTTGAGCTAGTGGCAAACTTTTCTAAAATACATTCTTTGCTAACAGATGAAAATACTTTTTTATTAGTAAATAAAAATTGTGTTGAAAACTTAAAATCTTTTTGACAAAACAGTAAACTCAATAAAACATATTATTGTATATTTATAATTTTACTCTGCTGTTGTTATTGTCTAGATTTTATATCTTTGCAAGAGAAATAGTAATATTTTTCAAGTGGTTTTTTTAACATAATATAGAAAATCTTATGCTTTTCATTCATCTGACAAGTAGTTATCTGGAGCTCATGACTCTTAAAATTAAAGAGATTTTATCCATCTTATTCCACTGCATGCCAGATGCCTAGGATATGATTTAAAATGGTGCAGGTAGGGAGAATTGTGAACTTGCTAGCAAAACTCTTCTTTAGTTCCATCCCTTGCATATGCTTGATAGCACTTGTTTGACTTCATTGACAATTATCCAAATTATGTTCTAACTGTACATTTAGTATAATTTACCTTTGAGGCTACATGTGTTGAATTTTACTTGAGCTAAAACTCTTTCATTGAAATGGATAGGTGATCCTCAAATTTGCTTAGTAAACATCATTTGGATCAATCCTAATGTAACTACTTGGATAAGAAACACTTATAAGTCACAAAAGGGTGAATTAGCCTTAAGTGTAGTAGTTGAAAAATCTATCTGCAAAAGGAGTGGCGATGCATGGAGGATTGTCCTTGATTCTTGCCTCCCTATGCTTCACTTAATTGATGCTAGATGATCAATACCATATGCCATAAAACAGGTCCAGGAGTTGCTGGGAATCTCTTGTGCTTTTGATAAAGCAGTGTAGGTATTATACTATACTGTTTCATTCAATTAATCTTAATCTTAATCTTTTACTAACCAATTATTAGGAACTTGTCAACACATTATGTTCCTTAAAATAGATTTATACGCTAAATGTCATGAATGTGCTAAAGAAATGTGGTTATGTAATTGCAAAGTAAGCCCCAACCCATTAGTAAACCATCTATTTCAACCTTGTCTAGTTATCAATGGACATGGCTGCAATCTATAGCTTCAATCTTCAAATTCTTGCAATGAGATTCTTAGTTATGTTCTATATTTCAGTGTTAATTGGATTGATATGCAACTTATTTGTAATTGTTTTTAAATTATCAGGGCATTACTTTACTTTGTAGATATTGGAACTTAGTAATATATCCAAGAGCATTGGCGTGCATATTTTGATGAGATGTAGGATTGTTCATTCACCAAATTCATCTAATAGTGATAATAGTGAAAGTAGTGAAGATAATAATGATAGCGATGATGATGATGAAAGTAGTGATGAGGAAGATTGATGCGAGAAATAGGATGTTGGACAAGTTCATCAATGTTTAGTCTTAAATGTAATGAAGTTTGAATTTCTTGATTTTATTTAGATTTGTTTTTTGAGTTATAGTTAAGGATATTATTCCAAATTGTGTTGATGTGAAAGCATCATGTTATTGGGTTCATTTGATATAGGATATGTGAGAAATATATTTTGATGTTTATGGTATTTTAGTATATGTAATTGTGCATAAACTAAATAAGTATATGTTGGCAAATATGAGGATTGTGAAAGCAGGTCAAAATCTATGTCATTAGAATTACCATGCTTAAACATTGCAAATTTGGCTTAACAGTGATGTTTTAACATCACCAATACACTTTTTACAACATTGAAATATCGCTAGTAGCTTAACTTAAACAATATTTAAATGTTGCAAATAGTTTAACTTAGATAATGTTTAAACATCATAAATAGTTTAACTTACTCAATGTTTAAACGTCACAAATGTTACTTTTTTACCACTCTTGTAATCTTATTTAATTTATGTATTTGTGGTTTTACTATGTTTAAATATCGCATATAATTACTTTTAGTTACGTGTAAATATCACTAATGTTACTCTTTTACTACGTTTAAATGTTGTAAATATTACTCATTTACCACGCTTTTTGTGTCCATTAATTTTTTAATTGTGGTTTTACTACATTTAAATGTCGCGTATAATAACTTTTAGTTACGTGTCAATATCACTAATGTTACTCTTTTACTACGTTTAAACATCGCAAATGTTATTTATTTACCGTGCTTTTTGTGTTTATTAATTTTTTAATTATGGTTTTACTATGTTTAAACATCACCTATTACTTATTTTTAGCTATGTTTAAGCATTGTCCAATATAACACATTTAGTTACATTTCTACTTTTAGCAACATTTATTTTATTAATGTTGTGGATATTTTTTGCGACTGATCTTTGGTGATGTATATTAGCAATGATTATTAAACATTGCTAAATCTTTTTTGCAACATTTATTTCATGTTTAGCAACATTTATTAAACATCATCTAATATTGAATTTGTTGTAGTGTCTTTTTTCTCTTGTCACAATTACCATATTTATCCTTTGGATACTTCAAATCCCTGTAATGAATATTCTATAGTAAACTTACTTAATTCATTTTTAAATTAATTTCCTTATCAATTTTTGTAAACTTTTTATTAATTTGAAAATAATTAACTCAGTAGGTTTAAAGATTAAATAGTAGGTAGAAGTGATAGTATCTCATGAAACATCATTTCTAGGAAGAAGTTTAAAAAACTTGCAAAATTCTTCTTGTACTTCCTCAATGAGATTCTCTTTAGGAGTAAAATCAATATACTCATGAACTTCAACTTCTATTTTCTCAAGTGCACTATTTTGAATATTTTCATGCTTAAGTTTAACTTTAGAGGGAGCATGCACTTGGACTTTATGTGGAACTTTGGTTAGATTTATGGTATGTTTCTTCTAATCAATAGGCAATTCAAGAATTCTTAAGACATTAAAGCGATAATCAATATATGTGAGTTAGTGATTATTATCATCTAACTCAATATTAACTTTATATATAATAGACATCATTTGCTCAAACATCTAAGCAACTTTATTTTTATTGAACAAAGAAAAGGAAAGATTTTTTTTTTTTTTTTTTTTGCAAGAACAAATGCTAAATGTGGGATCAAAGGAGAAATCTAAGGATAGGCTTTGATATCAAATTTGATATAAGATAGCAAAAGCAAAATTATAAAGAGAAAGTAATAATATGCAAAAGTACAGAAATTTATGAGAAAAATTAATATAAACAATAAATATATTAAGAATATACTAAGAGATCGCCATGAAATAAATGAAGTTTTCAACTTTTACGAAAAAAAAAATGATAACCAAGAAAAGATAAATTTAGTAGCCTCACATTATTAGATTAACTGATAATTTGTATGGCCTTACATTTCTGACGAAAAAAGTATCACACCAACTTTTATGAAATAATTTTATATTCAATATCAAGTCATTATATTATAAACCATTCACATGTTTTGCCTATTCATAGGTGTAATATGATCTAATATTTTAGGAAATTAAAAAATTTATTATCCTAAAAATAAGATACTAATCTAATCAATTTCTTAAAAACCAAATTTACCAAATTTAAAACTAAGAAAATAAATTTAGATTATAGTGAAATTAAATCTAGCCTAATCACATAAAAAAATAATATTTATGTAACAAAACTATCATCTTTTTTTTTGTTAATAGTTTGCATTATTCTCTCGCTTTTAAAAAGATTCATCCTTAAATCTCTAAGATTTTCTCTAAGTCCTCCTTAATCAAACAACAACCTACAAAAACCAATCTTGAATTCATGATATAGTAGCTCTTCAAGTAAGACATCAATTTTTCTTGGCTAAAAAAGATTTGTATCTTCCATAATGCCTTTAATCTCTTATTTTTCTCTTGTCAAAATTACCATATTTGCCTTTGTATACTTCAAATCCCTACAATGAATTTTTTATAACAAACTTACCTAATTGATTCTTTAAATTAATTTCCTTGTCAATTTCTATAGATCTTTCATGAGTTTGGAAAATAATTGACTCAATAGGATTTTTATAAAGAGAATGAAATAACAAGGAAAAGTACAGAACTTTATGAGAAAAATTAATCTAAATAATAAATATATGAAGAAAGAGAAAAGACAAATGAGGTGTGAAAAAGTATATCAAAACTATATAATTAAAGTGTTGACAAGAGAAAAAAAATATAATTAGAGATATGGAGACGAATAAAGTCTTATTGACTTACTAATATAGAAGATATAGTTAGATAGATAGATATAACTGGAGTGTTGGTAAAAAAGAAGAAGAAGAAGATATAATTAGAGATGTGGAGGCGAATAAGACCTTATCAGCTTAATAATATAGATAATGGGCGAAAAAGAAAAGAAAAAAGAAAAATGAAAAATTATATTAACACTGTATAATTAGAGATTAGGGTTGCAAACAAGCCAAATCGAGTTGAGGTTTTAAAGACTCAACTTCAACTCATTAGAAAAATCATTAAGCTTGAGTTGACCTAAGTTTTTATTGAGCCAAAAAATTATAGGCTCAAGTTCAAACTCATTAAGGAATTTGAAACATGAGTTTAATTCATTTATGTAAACAAGCCTAAGTTGATTTATCTAAATGAGTTCGAGCTCAAGCCTAAACTCATTTAGATAAATGAGCCTAAATGAGCTTTAGTTTAAGCACAAACTTGTTTAGATAAATAAGCCTAAATGAGTCTAAACTTGAGTTTAAGCTTGTTTAGATAAACAGGTAAAAAATGACCTTGATTTCAAATCAAAGCTCAAAATTGATTTAAACTTCAAAAGTTACCTTTTCATGTTTTTTTAAATTGAAATTAATTTAAAAATTTTATTATTTCAAACAAAAATTCATAAAATAATAATAAATAGTTGAAACTATAAAAAAATCATACATTATCTAAGTATGATATATTTCAAAGTCTACTACTCCTTAATATAAAGGCAATAAAAAATTTGGGGGTTTAAAACATGGGTTTTAAGTGACTATATAGTAAAAGCCTCCTATTAGATTACATTTTTTTAATATAATATATTGATTCACAAGTTTGCTCCTAACCCTTTTCGCAATCTAGTTGGTTAATAATATAAATGAGAACCTACTCATGAGTGTGTTAATAAGTTTGTTGGCAAGCTTATTCATAAGTCAGCATGATAACAATATAAACAAGCTTGCTTGTGAGTCCATTAGTAAGCCTGTAAGCTAAATCGTTAACAGTATAAACAAACCTACTCCCATGTTTAAATAAAAACTTGAACTTAGCTTGTTTAAATAAACGAATATTATTTTACGCTCAAGCTCAACCCATTTACTAATTGAGTTCAAGCTAAGTTGAACTTAAGTAGCTTGGCTCATTTGCAGCCTTGTTAGAGATGTAGAGATGAATAAAGCCTCATTGGTTTCATAATATAGATAAATTAAGAACGATACTAATCTCTTCGTAAGACTTCTCTCTCCTTTCATGGGCTATTGACACACTTTCAATAGTGTCAATAGATACTCTATTAATTTGGTCTAAGACTCTCTTAACATTCTTGGCTTCTCTTTCTTTATTTTATATTTTATCTCTATATCTATTCACTTTTTGGAATAATCTTTTCTCTACAATTGTGATTCCTCTTTTGGGCTCTTTGTTTCTTTTTCTAATGTTCCTTATACCTTTTCAGTAAGTCTTGTGTCATTTGTTTTGATCAAGTCTTCTTATTTTTCTGTAATATTTATTAAAGGCATGTTAGGTTTGTGAAATAAAATAAGGTTGGAATAGAATTGCAATTCTTAAGGAATGAAATAGAGAAGAAATATCTATTTTTTATAGTTCCTTTATGATCTTATGGATAGATATGGAAGTATACTAGGAAAAATCAAAGAATAGCTATTTCTTTGGTCTTATAAAAGAATTTCAATTTCACATTTTATAGTAATAGCAATTCTATGAAATAGCTATTTCGCCAACCAAATACATGAATAGATTTACATGAAAGGAATTATTATTTTATTCCACTCTTATGAAGTGAACTAAGCGTGCCATCCGTATTTTGTTTTTGCTTTTCTTTATTGTCTCATCTGATAATGTTTTGTGTTTTTTATTCTTTTGTGTTCATCCTTGAAAACCTGCAAAAGGATTTTGAGGATAAATAAGAGGTTAATACATTAGAATCAAAGACATCTAATTAGAGTCTTATCTTTTAAGGAAAGTTCATGCAGTGAAAAATCCAAATAAGAATGCGGTTATTAATATCCTCAAAAACCATAAACTAACTTAGGAGCGTTGGGACTGTAGGTGTGCGAGTAAAATGGGCTAACTTAGCCTAGGCTACTTTAGCCAATGGGTTAAATGAGCCAACCTATGATGATCCATTTAATAAACGGGTAAGAATTTATTAACCCTAACCTAGTTCACATGGGTTAGTGGATTATACGAGCCATCTCACTAAGTTAGTCCATTTAACCCATATATATGATTTAGTGGGTTAAATGAGCCAATATAGCTTATTTAACCTATTTATGTATTTTAGTGAATCATATGGGCTAACCTGCAATCCACTAATAACATATTTTATTTTTTCATTTAAAATTGTACAAAATATAAAATTTATAATGACCTTATATCGTTTATATAATAGTATGATGAATTGACTTGATACATGATAGAGCCATTTTATACTCAATCTTTATAGTATGAATTGTGTTAATTTATTATTGATTTTATAGAAATCATAAGGAAATGGTACTTAATTTTATTATGGTGATAAATCAGGTTAAATGGAGTCAAGGGTGCTAATTCAAGTAAATTAGAGAAGTCATCTACAACTTGGATCAAAGACAAGGATTTACACGCCGGAGGAAAGTACATGGGCGTGTAGTTGAAGTACACGGCCGTGTACTTGGTTTTGAATCAACAGGAAAATACACGATTGAAGTATACGGCCGTGTATCTATCTAGAAGGAGGCACGGTTTTGAGATACGGCCGTGGTACAAGCCGTGCTATACACTGCACGAGAAGGAGAGAGATACGGCTTGTGATACGGCCATGGTAGAAGTCGTGGTGGCAACCATAGTGGAAGCCATGGTGGAAGCTGTGATGGAAGCCGTGCCATATACTAAACAAGAGTGAGAAATTGTGGAACATCAACCAGAGAACGGCACGGTTTGGGATCTAGCCATGGTGGAAGACATGGCACACACTGAACACGGAAGATGATATGTGAATTATACACAGAGGAAGGCACGGCTTGACCCACGGCCGTGTTGTAGGGCGTGCCAGGCGAACGATTATTCACTCCTCGAGATTTACATAAAAAAGGAAAGATATTTTCGTATCTTGCTAGCTAAAGATCCTCTGCCATTCCCTTAACAATATAAATAAAACTAACCCTAGAAGAGTTTTATCATCTTGGAGATAAGAAGGAAGGAAGGAGGCAGAGCAAGGAAACCGGGAACAGAGGCTTATTATGTTTTTACTTTTAATTTTCGTTTTGATGATGAACATGTGTAGCTAAGCAAATTTTCTAGCCAAAAGATCATTGAAGTTTAATTCTTCACAAATTGTGAGATCTAACTGAGTTGTCTTTAATCTATTCTTTGTTTTTAGATATTTATATATCTTCTAGAAGTTTTGTCAATATAATCTTTATTGATTTGGGTATGAATTAGAGCTCTTCTACTCAATTAGCAAGTTAATATATTGTCAACTAGCACGTCAAATCCGTAATTGTTTGATAGTTCTAGTCTCGGTGACACAATAACATGTTTGATTATAAAATAGATGATCGAATTCATGTTATGGAGATGTATGATCTTGTTTAAATAGGTTATCTTATAATCTACTGGCATGAATTGGTGATCTCTCTTGTTTTAATGCTATTGATAGATTAAATCTTAAGAGCTTGTTTAGGGTTGTCTAATCGATAAGAGAAATAATCAAAAAGCTTGTTTTGATTATCGAGAAAGTAAGGAGAGATAGGTTGTTAGAGCTTATTAATAACCATAACCAGTTTATCTAGAAATAAGAATAGAAAACATTTGCATCGATGATCAATTCCTCGAATTAAACTATCTTGATTGCTTTTGCTAGGCTTTTATCAATATTCGATTTTATTATCTTGTTTCAATATTATTTTGATTCACAAACAAAACCCCCCATTTTTCTTTTCCTCTTTATTCTCTTTGAATAGAAATATATTTAACCAATCACTGTGGATACGGTCCTACTCACTACTATACGCAAATCATATAATTGTCTAGGAGTAGGTTTTTATTTTTGTTGGATTCGACACCCATCAAATTTTGGCGCCGTTGCCGGGGATTGGTGTCAAATTTATTTCTATTCTTGTATGACTCGTTCTTCTCATACAGGTGAACTCACTTATAATCCAAGATTGAGAAGACTCTTAAGAGGCTGCGAAGAGAAGCTAAATCATCCCCTGGACTGAACTTGGCATCGAATTTATCTGATTCATCCATTGATTCTGAAAAAGAAGACGATATGGCAAATCTTAAAAGAACATTGAGAGAATTGACTGCACCGGATGTGAATTAACAACCACTTTGTATTCACTATCCTGAATTAGCTGTTGAGTTTGAGTTGAAATCTGGTTTGATACATCTGCTACCCACCTTTCATGGTCTTGAGAATGAAGATCCTCACAAACATTTGAAAGAGTTTCATATAGTGTGTTCTAGTATGAGGCCGCAAGGAATAACCGACGATCAAATCAAGTTACGTGCTTTTCCATTTTCTTTAAGTAATAGAGCTAAAGATTGGTTGTTTTATTTGCCTCCAGGTTCTATAACCACTTGGACAGATATGGTGAGACTCTTCTTGGACAAATTTTTCCCCGCGTCTAGAGCTGTTGGTATAAGAGAGAAATTTGTGGCATCAAACAGAGGGATACCGAGACTCTTCATGAGTATTAGGAGAGGTTCAAGCAACTTTGTGCAAGCGGTCCACAACATGGGATATCTGAATAACTTCTCATCCAATACTTCTATGAAGGCCTGCTTCCGATGGAAAGGAAGATGATGGATGCTGCAAGTGGAGGCACCATAGTAAACAAAACCCCTAGTCAAGCTAGGGAATTGATCTCCATTATGGCTACTAATTCGCAACAATTTGGGTATAGGCATGATACATCTTCAAGGAAGGTAAATGAGGTAAGTGTTTCTAACCTTGAACATCAAATTTCTAACCTAACCTCCCTTGTGCAACAGATAGCCCTCAGAAATACACAGTAGGTGAAGGCTTGTGGAATTTGTGCTGCCCCTAATCATCCTACTAACATGTGCCCCACATTGCAAGATGACAATCATGAGCATGTCAATGCGGTAGGAGGATTCCTAGGACAGCTGCAAAGGAAATATGATCCCTACTCGAATACTTACAACCCTGGATGGAGAGATCATCATAACTTCAGATATGGCAATAACCCACAAAATTTCCAACAATTCCAGCCTAAGCCATCAAACCAAGTACCCCAAGCTCCTTCCACTTCAGGTATGTCTCTTGAGGAAATTGTTAAATCTCTTACTGTTAATACAAAACAATTTCAGGAGGAAACAAAGCAGAGCATTCAAAACTTAGAGAATCAGGTAAGCTAACTTGCTTCTGCTGTAAACAGGTTAGAAACTCAAGGTAAGTTACCTTCTCAAACTATTACAAATCCGAAGCAAAGCGTTAATGCAATTACCTTGAGAAGTGGAACAGAATTGCAGGGATCAAATAAGAAAAGACACCCATCTAATCTTGAGGAAGAGACTAAGAAAGAAATTTCAACTCCGAGCCAGCAGGACAACCGGATTAGAGGGTCTCTAGTTGAGCCATCAAAGGTCATGTTGACACCACCTCCTTTCCCTTCCAGATTAGCGAAATCCAAGAATGAAGCAGAAGAAAAAGAGATTCTGGAAACTTTTCGCAAAGTTGAGGTAAATATTCCTTTGCTTGATGCAATTAAGTAAATACCGCGCTATGCTAGATTTCTCAAAGAATTGTGCACTAACAAAAGGAAGCTGAAAGGTAATGAAAAGATTAGTGTGAGTGAGAATGTTTCAGCAATTATTCAGAAGAAGCTTCCTCCTAAATGTAAGGACCCAGGTATGTTTACTATTCCTTGCAAAATACGTAATCTTGGAATCACTAAAGCCATGTGTGATCTAGGAGCTTCGATCAATGTCATGCCTTTGTCTGTTTATCAACGTTTGAATGTTGGTCCCTTGAAGGAAACAGGTGTTATTGTTCAACTTGCTAACAAGTCCAACGTTTATCCTGAGGGAGTTCTAAAGGATGTTTTAGTTCAAGTTAATGGGTTAGTTTTTCCTGCTGATTTTTATGTGCTTGACATGGAAGATAATGATTCTCATAATTCATCACTGATATTATTAGGGCGACCATTCCTTAAGACATCCAAGACGAAAATTGATGTAAATGATGGTACCCTCACTATGGAATTTGATGGCGAAATGATTGAATTTAACATTTATGATGCCATGAAACATCCTAGCAATATCTCTCCTGTCTTTGTTGCGGATGTTATTGACCCATCACCATAGGCACCAAAGCTGGAATCAAAACCCTTACCTGAACATTTAGCCAGGAATGTCTAGCCAAAGACGTTAAAGAAAGGCGCTTCATGGGAGGTAACCCATGTCAAAAAAAAAAAAAAATCAATTTTAGTTTTGTTTTGATTCTTTCTTTTAGATCAGCTGCAGCAAGGATACATATCATCAAATGACACTCTCTAGTGCTTAAGGGGAGAACTCCAATACCAGGGAAGTACCAGTATTCCCTTTCTCTTATCCTCTAATGTTCCTTGTGTTGTTAATTCCTCTTTAATTGTGCTGAATTAGGAACAGTGAGGACACTGTTCAAGCTAAGTGTGGGGGAGAGAATAATAAAATATAGAGAATAGAGAACTGACTAATACTCTGAATGTTTGTCCTTAAGCAATTTTAAGCCAAAATTTTTCAAAATTATCATGAAATCTAGATATTGTACTAAATGTTGTAATAAGCATCTACAAAATGTGAAATTGACTTGTTCAAATGCTTTACTCACCTACTGTTGTGATTAGAATACTTGGTTAAAATTAAGTAGTGAAATCCTTAAGAAACAAATTTACCTTGTATTTAGCTTTAGAATTGGAAGTCTAAGAGTAAGTCGAGTCCCTAAGTGAAAAATAAACAAGTTTACTTCTAGGTTATATTAGCAACTGTATACTCTTTGAAGTTGTTGTGAAAAAAAAAAATTCAAGCATAGCCATTACTCCAATGATTCAAGTAATTGAGTTAAGAGTATTCAAACTTGAATGTTATAGTGAGGAAGAGTCCGTAGGGGTATTTCAAAACCCGGTCACTTGAGTGACGAGCTTGGGATGTGCCGACTCAATGAACTCACTATAACGATAAGGGCGAAAAAGGCGAAAGTTCATGAAAAGAAGTGGGCAAAAACCCGTCAAAATAGATGCTTGATTAAATCAAAAGAACAATGAATGTAAACATTCATTGAATGAAACAAGACTTATAATAAAAAGGGAGAAAATCTATGGAAAGAGTTGGTACTATATGCTTTTACTTTATGTTGCAAGGATTATATACTTGCTAATATCCAATGAAGTTTAATTGGGTGTTTTTCCTTAGTGGATTAAGTATTTACTTTTGGAATAAAAATTCTTTTGCTAAACATGAGGATTAAAGTTTGTTTTGTTTAGATTAGCTATTAAATTTTGTCCATGGTAATTTGATCACATGAAACCAGTTTGGTTGAAGTAGTAGACATTAAAATTACAAGTCATGAATTACAAATGAATAGATGCTTGGAATGATGAAAAGAAAGTTCGTATAATCTATGACGGATTTCTCAATTGATTTGATTCAATTTCTTGAGGACAAGCAAGAGTTTAAGTGTGGGGGAATTTGATAGAGCCATTTTATACTCAATCTTTATAGTATGAATTGTGTTAATTTATTATTGATTTTATAGAAATCATAAGGAAATGGTACTTAATTTTATTATGGTGATAAATCAAGTTAAATGGAGTCAAGGGTGCTAATTCAAGTAAATTAGAGAAGTCATCTACAACTTGGATCAAAGACAAGGATTTACACCGCCGGAGGAAAGTACATGGGCGTGTAGTTGAAGTACACGGCCGTGTACTTGGTTTTGAATCAACAGGAAAATACACGGTTGAAGTACACGGCCGTGTATCTGTCTAGAAGGAGGCACGGTTTTGAGATACGGCCGTGGTACAAGCCATGCTATACACTGCACGAGAAGGAGAGAGACATGGCTTGTGATACGGCCGTGGTAGAAGCCGTAGTGGAAGCCGTGGTGAAACCTGTGATGGAAGCCATGCCATATACTAAACAAGGATGAGAAATTGTGGAACATCAACCAGAGGACGGCACGGTTTGGGATCTGGCCGTGGTAGAAGATGTAGCACACACTGAACACGGAAGATGATATGTGAATTATACACAGAGGAAGGCACGGCTTGACTCACGGCCGTGTTGTAGGGTGTGCCAGGTGGACGATTATTCACTCCTCGAGATTTACATAAAAAAGGAAAGATATTTTCGTATCTTGCTAGCTAAAGATCCTCTGCCATTCCCTTAACAATATAAATAGAACTAACCCTAGAAGAGTTTTATCATCTTGGAGACAAGAAGGAAGGAAGGAGGCAGAGCAAGGAAACCGGGAACAGAGGCTTATTATGTTTTTACTTTTAATTTTCGTTTTGATGCTGAACATGTGTAGCTAAGCAGATTTTCTAGCCAAAGGATCATTGAAGTTTAATTCTTCATGAATTGTGAGATCTAACTGAGTTGTCTTTAATCTATTCTTTGTTTTTAGATATTTATATATCTTCTGGAAGTTTTGTCAATATTATCTTTGTTGATTGGTATGAATTAGAGCTCTTCTACTCAATTAGCAAGTTAATATATTGTCAACTAGCACGTCAAATCCGTAATTGTTTGATAGTTCTAGTCTCGGTGACACAATAACATGTTTGATTATAAAATAGATGATCGAATTCATGTTATAGAGATGTATGATCTTGTTTAAATAGGTTATCTTATAATCTACTGGCATGAATTGGTGGTCTCTCTTGTTTTAATGCTATTGATAGATTAAATCCTAAGAGCTTGTTTAGGGTTGTCTAATCGATAAGAGAAATAATCAAAGAGCTTGTTTTGATTCTCGAGGAAGTAAGGAGAGATAGGTTGTTAGAGCTTGTTAATAACCATAACCAGTTTATCTAGAAATAAAAATAGAAAACATTTGCATCGATGATCAGTTCCTCGAATTAAACTATCTTGATTCCTTTGGCTAGGCTTTTATCAATATTCGATTTTATTATCTTGTTTCAATATTGTTTTGATTCACAAACAAAACCCCCCATTTTCTTTTCCTCTTTATTCTCTTTGAATAGAAATATATTTAACCAATCCCTATGGATACGACCCTACTCACTACTATACGCAAATCATATAATTGTCTAGGAGTAGGTTTTTATTTTTGTTGGATTCAACACCCATCAATACTTTATAACATAATATAGATATTATAATTACAATATCTTTATAATATGAATATTATAAAATAATGAAAGGATTGAAGGATGGAGCTAGCGAGGAAGATGGAAAGATTAAGATAAAAAAGTAAGAAAGAAGAGTGAGAAAGATGATAATAAATGATAATGTGCGATTTGAGTTTTGTAATTCATTATATTAAGTTTAAAAGTGAAATGAATTAGTAATTCAATGTCATTTTGTGAATGTAATATATGGTTATGGTAAGTTATGCCAAAATTATCTTTTCTTTCCTTGGGTTAGTTGGTTGACCTATAAGTTAAATGGGGTTAAGTTTGTTTAGCTCACTTTTTAAACGAATTGAAAATTTCAACCATAACCTATTTTTTTAAGTTGGTTAAATAGGTTGGCTTGTAGGCCATAACCCATTTGTATAGCTCTAGGTAAGATCTATCTTCTTGAACAATGTACTTTAGAATATAAAATAGACTCTTATCAAAATCTTACAAATGGAGCCATAGTTATCAAGGGGAATCATATTTTACTACAAAAAAATGGGATCCAATCAAAAGATTGAGGAAATGATGTTTTCGAGAATTAACTTTTGGATCCAAATTAATGGTGGCATGGTTGTGAACGATAATGAGGGTAAGATCGCTTCTTATTAGGGAAAGGTGGTTAAAGTTGAAGACTACTTAAGTTTACCTATCAATGATAAGAAATGATTGAGAAAGGTGAAGAAAAAGCTAGGCAAAGGCTTTGTAAATAATTAATGGTGTAGTGATCTCTTGAAGACCTTTATAACTATCCTTTTAGCATTGGGATTGACTCATTATTAGACAATGTTTATTATTTTCCTTCCTTTCAGACTCTTGAGTGTATTAAATACATACCTAGTCTTATGGTTGAGTGTTTCACTTTTTTACGCTCATATTTCTTTACTTCTAACTTTGTCATCATGTTTTGGTGATTTTAAGGTATAGACAACTATACACCTATATTCATTTGGTTATGTTTGTCTACCCAATTCTTAGATTTCAATTAATTGATTGCTACTATCTTTAAATTTTATTATTATCAATTGTCCATTTCTTTTCTTATCTAAAACCTCACATAAATATCTTTGATCATATTTTCTATTAGTTAAATGATAATAATAATATTAACCTATACATTAATGGATTCTAATTTGTGAAAATTTCATGTATAATGTTAATTTCATAACTTAATGTTCAACTCCTATGCATAAGAATGATTTAAGTCATCCTTGATTTTTTAAGGAAGAAAAATTTTAAGGGGGCAAGAATGGAACTCCCCCTAAAATTTTAATTTTAATAAATAGATGATAAGTCATGTTAAAAATGTTTTGTGTTGAGATTTTCCAAGTGGTTGAATCACCTACAAGAAAAGAAAAAGTAAGTTATAGGGGGTGTCGGAGTTTGCTCTAATGTGGCAATTGCAATACCTAATTCAACATGATATTTAAAAGATGTAAAGAATGCTTAAGAGTTGAGAGAGTTCAAATCCTTTACCTAGTGGTCTCAACACCTATTTATAGGGGTTAGGATCGATCTTGATTTGGCAAGTGCATTCACGTCCAAGATTCTTTCTAGATTTTACGTAGGGTGTATCTTTGATCAACTTCTTTCCTTATCCACTTCAAGCATTTTGTGTTTATCTAATTCAAGGATGTGTATGGACGACCTAAGCTTGAGATCAAAACATATCGATTAGACCTTAACACTTTTGTGCTCTAGCGATCTATAAGAGGTTAATTTAGGTACAAAGAGCTTGGGGCCTAAGTAGGTTAGATTGGGCCTTGGGGGTCCATGTCCAAAAAGCACTATCAACACTTTCCCCCTTACTCTCTTCGATGGCAAGTTAGAAATGAGAGTTGATGGTTGTATAGACAGTAAGGAGAGTTGATGGTTGTATGGACGGTTGAGATATTTGTAACAAGTAGGCATGTTTGAGAATGAACTATGCTGGACTGTATGAACTCTTTATAACTATTTTGATCTCCTTGTATTGCTGATCATAGTAGGGCTTGAATTGTTGCAAATTGGCTAAGTAGGCAAGTGACTCGAGTTGGGTTTCACCTATGTTAGATGTTATCGAGAATGTGTGTTTCTTCATAGAGATTTGAGTTGTTAACTCAAGGATGGTGCTAGATGGATGATACATCGAGTGTTATTATGTTTGTTCATATCGATCTAAGCTATAACTAGTATTAGCTTTAAGAACTAGCCATGTAGAGAGATTTGATTGCTATGGGTAGCACATAATGCAAGGAGTTAGTGGCTTCTTAAGGAAGCTTTAATTTAATTTGTCTTTTGGCATATAAATATGATCACATTTAATGCCGTATATAGTTGTTAATGCCCCATTAGATGAGTTTTAGGCAGGAAAAAGCATACCTGTTAGATCTATACCATTAATTCAAAATGTGGGCTATGTGTCAAGATTAGAGGTTAGAGGATGTCTCATCATGTCCTTTCAATAATTGCCACTTCATTATTCATACCCTCACTTATATATATGTGTTGCTTGCGTCATTTTAACACTTTAGCCTTACTCTTCCTTTGCAAGAAATTGTCCAGTTGAATTTCACTATCTTGTTCTTGAATCCTCTAATTTCTTGTTTCCAAATTCAACTCCAGTCATCTCTAAGCAAATATGACTTCTTCCTCTTGCACTCAATTTAATTGAGAAGGGAGAGGCATTTCCTCCCCCCAATGGCAATAGAAGAGATTCTCTAGCATAGCTTTGTTATGGCTTATGAGTCCGGTAGCAGTTTGGATAAAGATATTGATATAGTGGTAGCCATCGCTAAAATCCCAAGAGATGTATATGCTTACAACGACGGGAAGGGTTGACCAATACAACCACTATATTCATTGGTTGAAGAAGGAAACATACCTAATGGGGTTCAGACCACCCATTCATATGAGGAACTAATGGAAGTAAGGAAATATTTCCCTCCGCAATCTTAGGGGTAGAGAGTTGATAAACCCTAGTATGATGACTGAGTTGTTTTAATTGTTTGTTATTAGTTCTGTTTATATCTAAAAGGAGTTTTTTTTTTTACTATCATTAGATTTCACCAACCTAACTCATCCCCAACGCTTGCAAGCTGCTAATTGCCTTTAGGGCATTGTGTGAGCATTTTGCATTGCAAGCCACCTTATAACTCTTACACTTCTTCTATAGGCTAATGGATAGTATTATTTGACTAGTCGTTTGAGCAAGAAGTTGTTTGTTGGGTTAGAATCTTTCATCCATGGGTAGAAGAGCGAATATTTAGTTGTAGTTTGTGATTTTGACTTAGACTTCTAGACGAGTAGGGTTGCGCCAATCTAGACCTCAATAATTTGATTGCTAGGTTATAATGACAAAGTTGTGGCGAAGTGGTTATTTGTTGAGCTTAGGAGAAGGTCGGAAGGCCCATGGAATTCCTTAAAGGTAGTGGATGAGTAATTGTACAATAGTAAGCTCTCTAGCATGGCCTATGAGGGTGAGTGAGACATGCCTGTAGCGTTAGTCATACTAAAGTAGGTCATCGAGGGAAGTTGTTCATTCAGTTCCACTGGCGTAATGGGTCTCCTTAAGAGCTCTTCACTTAATAGGATAATCACTTTCCTTGTTTTAGTTTCAATTTCTTACTTCGCTTTGTTTCTTGCAAGCATATAGCTTAAAGAAGACTATGTTACTGACTTAATTACTAAGCATAAAACCGCTACTATAGCAAAAAAGTTCAGGAGGGCATCTCCACCAACTACCAAACCAAAGTAGGTCCTAGCACCATGGCCACGTGAAGTTCCCTTAGCCATAAGGGAAGGAGAAAGGCTAATGGGTGCTGCTCATAAATATTAGGCCTTGCAATCGAGCAAAGGGAAGGAAGGAAGGCTATGGAGGGAGTTGTGTAGCCTTGAAGGAAGCAGGCCTAAGTCAAGGCTACTGGTGAAAGGCATGAGGAGGCTTCAGGCAGAGCTTAGGATAACATCATGTAGTTGGATCCCAAGTCTGAGTTCACCAAGTAGTTGATCCATCGGCGGGGTACAAGTCTTACCTTATTAGTAGAGGAAAGGAACTTCCTTAGCTCCAAGGTTTCCCTCTCCATAGGGTAGAGTCTACGTCTTTCATCCCCTTTAGTAGGTCTATAGCTTGAACATTGGGTTAGGAGATGAAAAAGTTAGCTAAGAAATCTTGAGAGGCTTTAATTGCCTTAAAATGACATAACACTTAGAGGCAACCTCTACAGAATGTCCAAGGATAGCATTAGAAGGCTCATTAGTGCAAAACTTCATGATGTAAGTATCTTCGTCCTCTCACTTTCTTATTTTGGTTAAACTATTTTTTTTTTTTACTAACTTTCCTTATTCCCTATTGTAGTTTACTTGCCATTTGATGAAAGCCATTCGACATCTAGGGCACTGAAGTTGAGCCGATAAGAGAACCTAGGTTTGAGCATGAAGCTTTAGTTTCTTAGCATTGATGATTTTACAGTAGGTATAAGAAGTTTTTTAGTGACATATTTTAATGTCATAAAAAGCAAAGGAGGTTGAGGAGGTGGCCAAGAAGGCTCAAGAGGAGGCCTACCACCAATTAGCTAAGATGTAGGAGATTCGGTTGAAGATATAGGTTGAGGTTAGCACGTTGAGGACCTAAGTTGATATGGAGGTTAAGGTCAACATTGATTTAGACAATAAGGTCGTTGAGTTGAAGTGATGTAATAGAGACTTTACTACTGAGGTAAAGAGTCTAGCTAACCAACTTGAGGGCAAAACAAGTTGCTCAAGGTGGTAAGTAAGCAGCTCGAGAATTAGGAGGTGACCTATGCTGAGAGAGAGAATAATCTTTGTGTAGAGATTTGTCAACTGTGTATGGAGGCTAACCGAGACAAGGCTTGTCTTCTAGAGTTGGAGGGTGTTGAAGCTACCGTAGTAGGTAGAGTAGCCTTAGAGAGACAAATCTTTCATAAATTTATGGCTAATAGGTAGTGTTTTGACCTTCCAGAACAAAAGCTTATGGAAAGCACCCAATTAGCTAAGACGGAAATTGTAGAAGTGCATTCAGATTATGACCTTAGTTGTTTAGATTACTGTGATGACTCAGCAGCACCTAAAGTCATTACCAAGGAAAGAGAAGTCAAGGACTAGCCTAAGGAAGAAGAGGTTATCGAAGACCAAGATCTAAGCCAAGGTGATGAGTAGAGGCAAGCTAAGGAGAAGGGTTATAATGAGGAGCGAAGCCATGAAGGAAGGTTAAGCCATGACCAAGCTAAAGATATTTCCCCTTATCCTCCAACTTCAAATCCTCCTAAAGACCCTTTACTGCCCTCTGAGCCATACCTATCCGAAAGAATTGCTACAACGAAGGTCAATGAGATGATTGAGGCTTTAACCATCCCCATCCTCTAAAAATCAACTATTGTTTTTTCATTCCTTAGTTTCTAGATGTTTTTGTAAGGTTGGTATGCTAGTCTCATGAATGTAATTCCTTAAGTTGCTATTGTTGAACTTCATAACTTTTTAAAAATGTTATTAAATTGCTCATTTGCTTTTCTTCTCTTGCTTAATTTTCTATTTTTCTTTCATTACTTTATTTCCACTATTATTTGTTATTTTATTGCTTGTGATAATGTTAAACATTAGGGAGTTCTCAAACATCCAGACTTAGATCCTATCAACTAGTTAACTAATAGGTTAAAAAACTAAGTTTTTTCAATTGGACCTAAATAGGTTAGGTGCTTCGATTGTTTAGTAGTGTTTGAGGAGTATAAGAGTTCATTCACATCTTAAGAGGTTGCAACTTAATGCCTTCAAGAGTTCGTTTGCTTGAACATAAGTAAGGACTTGATACAATCAAGAGTCTACTTACCTTTGCAAGGTTGGACCTAATAACTATAATAGTCCATTCATCTTAGATGAGGCTAGGACTTAGTGGTTTCGTGAACTTAAGAGCACAAGCACATAGTAAATAATTGCAATTGAACTTATAAAGAGAAAGAATCATAACATTTATAAAGTTTTCAAATTTACATTCATCTTATGAAAAACTTAACCAAAATAAGGTCTGAAGTTATCAGCATTCCATGTTAGGGGAATGGGCCAACCATCTAGCCATTTTAACCTATGAGCTTTATTACCTAAGTCTTCAACAACTCTAACTAGATCTTTTCAGTTTAGCGTGAGCTTTCCTTGACCTTCATAAGATCTTATGACTTCCAACTTTCTACACACTAAGTTACTTGGTAGGAAAACATTATTTCTAACCTTATTATAGTAATAGGCAGCTTGGTGCTAGTATACCACTATCCAAACTCTAGTAGTGTCTCGAATCTCTTCTATAGTGTCAAGAATGGCTTAGAGTCTAATTTGCTTGGTCAATAGGTCTAAATTTTGGGTTCTGATGTTAGGAAGTTGTAGCTTAATTGGAAGGACGACTTCTAAGCCAAATAGTCTAAATGAAGTCTTTCCTAAAAAGGTCTTATTTGTAATTTTGTAACCCTACAAGATCATTGAGAGCTTGTCTACCCACTTGCTTTTGCTTGGTCCATCCTTTTCTTAAGACCATTAAGCACTATTTTGTTTACACCTTCGACTTGTCCATTAGATTAGGGGTGTGCATGCTTGTCATTAAACTCTCTAAACTTCTAGTTGTCGAACTATGTTCCTATAATGAACACATAAGGAAACCTATATCTACTAAGGATGTTATTGAAGATGAAGGCTTTGACACTCTTTTCCATAATCTTAGCTATGGCCTTGGCCTTTATCTTCTTAGTAAAATAATTCATAGTGATAATTGTGAATTGTTGTTGACTAGAGGCTAGGGGGAAAGGACCTAAAATGTTAATTGCCCACTGGGTAAAGGACTAAGGACTAGTGAGGAAGTGGAGGTGGTTACTCAGTGTATGCTCTGTTGGTACTTGTGTTTAGCATTGCACGCATCTTTGTATGATTTTCTTTGAGTCTTCCCTTATGATTAGCTAATAGTAGCCAAGACAAAGAGCTCAAACATAAAGTACTTCATTCTTGATGTAGTTTCCACATGCCCCTACATGTAGCTCTTCTAATAACCTTTGGCCCTCTTTAGGCTGCACACATTTAAGGAGTGGACATCTCAGGCTTCACTTATAAAAGAGGTCATTAATGATAGTGTAATTTGCTGCTTTGTAAATGAGCTTTCTTGCCTCCTTATTTTGTGGGAGAGTGCCATTTTTTAGGTAATCAAGTATTAGATCCATCCAACATGGTTCGTTTAGCATAAGGTATTTCTCTATGACTTGAGCTTACTTCTTGTTGATGCTCTTATCGGGGAGGTATGTAATGAAAGCCCTTTTATTTCATTTGTCAAAGTTGGGGATATTCATGGATGCAAGTCTTGACAATTTGTTTGCCTCAGAGTTCTGAGCTCAGGGAATCCTCTTGATGTTCTAGGTGTAGAATTCTAAAGGTTCCATATAACCTAGAGGTAGCTAGTCATACCCTCATCTTTGACTGTGTATTCTCCTTTGACTTATTGGATGATAAGTAAAGAGTTTGAATATATTTTAAGCTTCACTACAGCTATCTCCTTAGCTAATTTAAGGCTTGTAATGAAAGCTTTGCACTCTGCCTCATTATTTCTTGTTGGGAATCTAAACTTAAAGGCATATGACACTTCAGCCTCATGTGGTTTGTGTAGCACAAGGCCCGCTCCACTCTTCCCTCAAGTGAAGGAGCCATCAATATAGAGAGTCTACATTAGCTTGTTATTATTGTCCAATGCTTCCTCTATTGCTGCATGCTTTACAATGAAATTTGTAAGGACTTACACCTTTATCACTTCTTTAGGCCAATATTGTACTTTGAAGGCACTAAGCTCTAGGGTATACTTCATCATTTGACTCAATGTGTTTGGTTTATGATGAAGATCACATTAGGAGGATTGGTCCAAGGATGATCAAGGACAAGATAAGGAGTTGGGAACAAAGAGCACGGGCCTATTCGAAGTGCAGAACACGAAGGCAGAAGTTAGGGAAGAGGTCAAAGACCAACAGCTTCAGAATCACTAAAGGCCGTCGACCTAAATGGCCAACGTAGGGAGAAGGCTGCTGGCCTAAGTGATGAGATCCATGATGAGAGTCAAGCCGGAAGAAGGAATGTGGATCCTCTTGAAGTGCCGCCTGGACCGATCACAAGAAGTCGAGCGAAACGACTCAAGGAAGCACTTAACGGGTTGATAAAGGATGTCCATGAAGCCGGAAAGGATTGGAGCAATCATGAAGTTGGAACGGATTGGAATAACCATGGGAAGACCCTTGCTCTTATACAAGTCACACCGGATAAGGTTGAAGAGGGCGTGTACTTTCAAAGCACGACCGTGTAGGAATTCCAAGATTGCACAGAATCATACACGGCTAAACACACGGCTAAAGCACGGCTGTGTAAGGAGACAAGAATTGGCACATAATCATACACGGCCAAAGTACACGGCCGTGTATCCCCTACCGGCCAACTTATTCTGTTTCGTGTTTTTACGCAACTTATCTAAGCTACGTCGCTTTGGACTTGTTTTTCACGAATTATAACCTTAGTATAAAAGCTCCTAGGGTTTAGAACAACTAAGAATTTACATCTTTAAACATTAAACACTTTTGAGAGGCACCTCTCTTGGTTCTTCAAGAACTAAATCGAACTTATCGGATTAATTTCCGTGACGTTCATCCCGACTTATCAATCGGTCTTTCATCCCTATTGTAGCGTCTTCATTTTATACCAAGGTTCTTGTCTCGCTTATAGACAACGGGTCGTGGTTTCCACTTTAGGTGTTTAGGTGTCTTAGGCAACGAATTCCGAACGTATTGGTATTGGGTTTCGTCACCAGTTGGTGTGGTTCGTATCAGTTTGGTATCAGAGCTTAGGTTTGTCAAAACATCAAGTTTGGTTGAGGAAGGTAATATCAAAAACCCTAACTCCAATCGTTCATATCAATTATCGTATTCAATTTCGTAGTATTGATTGTCTTTTGATAGTGTAATATCGACTAGGCGATTGTTAAAAAAAAAAAAAGAAGAGTATGAAGATCACATTAGAAGGATTGGTTTAAGGATGATTAAGGACAAGATAAGAAGTTGGGAACAAAGAGCACAAGCTTATTCGAAATGCGAAATGTGAAGGTGGAAGTTGGGGAAGAGATCAAAGGTCGATAGCTTTAGAATCACTGAAGGCTGCCGGCCTAAGTAGCTAACATAAAATGCATTGAAGGCCGGCAAAGTAAGCCATTAGCTTAAGTGGCCAACTTACATGCAATAAAGGCCGGTTGAAGATATTTTAGGCCATCGACGTATAATGCTTTCCTTAGTCGCATTAGGGTTTTTCTATGTCATTTTATTTACCTTTTATTATGAGACTATAAATAGTCATCAAACACTCATTTGTAAGGAATCTTTTGGAAAAGTTTATTCATAATTTAAGAGAGATTTCTCTTGGGTTGTTTGAAGACTAATTGAACTTATTGGATTTTGAATCCATGGCATTCATCCCTTAACTTATCAATCGATCATTCCATAATCAATTGTGGCGTTATCTCATATACTAAAGTTCTTGTCTCGTTTATAAACAAAAGGTTGCGATGTCCATCATTCTTAAGAGATCCATAGGTTGTGAGGTTAGCAAATCTAGTATCGGGTTTCGTCACGGGTTGGCGAGGTTCACTTTAGTTTATGTAATATATTGCATAGTGGCTGGTCAATTGGCACTATCACTTAGTGAACTTCAAATTATGGCCATAGTCTCCAAGCTAAAATCACTACTATGAGGGCAATTTTTTCTACCTTGGTATATCTTACCTCCAACCCTTAGAAGATATGGTTAATGTAGTCAATTGGCTTGTACTCTCTCCCTTTAACTCAAACTAACACCAAAGAGAGAGCTCGATTGTTGATGGAAAGATATAAGAGTAAATCCTCCTTTGGGATTGGTTTGGAGAGTACTAGTAGAGTTGTTAAGAATTGCTTCAATTTGTCAAATGTAGCCTAACACTGGTTGGTCTATTGAAAATTAGCTATGTTCTTCAACACTTTGAAGAACTCTAAGCACTTGTCTCCACTTTTAGACATGAACTTATTTAGCGTGGCTATATACCCCGTAAACCATTACACTTCTTTTATTGACTTGGGGGGCTACATTTCAAGGACATCTTGAATCTTCTCAAGGTTTGCCTCTATGCCACACCAAGTGGCCATGTATCGTAGGAACTTGCCTAAAGTTTCCCTAAAGATGCACTTTTAGGGTTTGAGCTTAATGTTAAACTACCTTAGAGTGTTAAACATTTCTTACAAATCCTGGAGATGGTCTTTAGGTTATTTTCTTTTGACAAGCATGTCATCAACATAAACTTCAATGTTTAGCCTGATTTGCTCTTTGAACATTTTTGTCACTAACCTTTAATATGTGCCCTCAGTGTTTTTGAGCTCAAAGAGCATTACCTTGTAACAATACATTCTAAAGTTGGTGATAAAGAAGGTATGTACTTCATCCTCTTACTCCTTCTTAATTTAGTTATAGCTTAAGAAGGTGTCCTTAAAACCTAAAAGAGCATGCCTAGAGATAGAATCAATGAGTTGGTTGATTTTAGAGAAGGGAAAGCAATTCTTTAGGTAGGTCTTATTCAGACTGGTTCAATCCATACACATTTTCCATTTCCCATTAGACTTTTTAACTAGCATGCAATTGGCTAGCTAAGCCGGGTAATGTTTATCCCTAATAAATCTTACTTTTGGCACCTTTTGTACCTCTTCCTTGATACTTACCTTTCATTCTAGAGCAAAATGTCTTCTCTTTTGCTTAACAACCTTAGCAGTGCTATCGATGTTGAGGCGATGTGCTATTATTTTTAAGAAGATGTTTAGTATATCTAATGGTGACTAAGAAAATACATCACAGTTTGATCTCAGGAAGTTGATGAGTTATTGTTTGAGCTCTACAAGCATTAACATTCCAACACACATGATTTGCTCAGCACTACTACCAAGTTAGATCTCTTCAATGTCTTCAGTCAAACCTTCTTTAGATCCCAACTTCTCCTTAGGTCTAATTTCCACACTAAAGACCTCTTCCCTACTTTAAGGCCTTCAAGTACAATATGCATGTCAACTCTTGGTCTCCTCAACACATACCCACTCTATTGGGAGTTAGAAATTTCGCCTTCAAGTGCAATGTTGAGAATATTATCTTACAAGTATCTTAGCTTAGTCACCAAAAATTACGTTATAGGGGTGACCAACAATTGATCGCTAAGAAGTTGATATGTTGTTGGGTCATGGTATCAACATCCCTGAGCTCCATGGGAAGGGTGACAGTGCCCATAGCCCTTACTGGTTGATTATTGAACCTATATAAATTGTAATTATAGGCTTTCATTTTGTTTTTTAGCTTGGGTTGCATTTGGTCATAAGCATACTTAAAAATAATATTAGCTAGGCTATCTATGTCGACTAGGATCTTCTTCACTTCAAACTTGCTAATCCTTACATTGATCACTAAGGCATTATCATGAGAAGTTTACATTCCTTTAATGTCTTCATCTAAGAAAAAGATAGAAGTGTCTAGTCTTGCTCTTATTTTTTTGTAGGCTTATAACTTACCAGCTACTTAGGGCATTAGCTAAGCTCGATGAGCTCGGTTAGCCTCTAATTTGGGGCCCCTTAACAATCATGTTAATCACATCATTAGGGACCCTGTTTGGGTAGTTACTATTATTATCCGACCCATTGTGACCATGCTCACCTTACCATCTCTAAGTAGGTCATTTAATGAAGTTGTTAGGGTTAACAATGTACTCCTAAGATACTCACACCAAATAAGATATTCGAGTGCATTTTTAAGTTAGTAACACTCATCTATACTATGACTCCAATCCCTATGCAAGTCATAAAATTTGTTGGAGTTTTTTTTTTTTTTATTCAAATTACCTTGTAATCTTATTAACCTAGGTATTACTCCTGTATTGCATACTTCTACGAATATAAGCCCCTGTGGCCAATTCAAAGAGGTGTAGGTGGTGAAGCTTGTGATGGCATGCTTCCTATTTGTGGCACCATTATTTAGAGATGACCCCTAGTTATTCTTGGGCCTAAGGTGATCTTTGATAAATCCTTTATTTTTCTTTTTCTTATCTGACCTACTTTGATCAGATTCCCTCCATGCCCAAATGAAGCCTTATTACTAGATTAACTTCTAAGCTTTTTCCTTGAATTCTTTGAAGTTTATTGGTTTGTTCTTCGCTAGGGATTTGAAGAAATCACCAATGAAATTAAAATATTAAATTACCATGCTTAAGTGACTCTTTTATCAATATTGAGAATCTATAGTTAATCTCTAGTCGACTCATCTTAACCTTATTTGATTAGGTTTGAGGTTAGTGAATCCTTCATCGAGAGCTTGCTCACCAGGAAATGTTATTAGAACTATTTAGTGAACTTATCAAATGAGGATATGAAGTTAATGGGGAGGTTGTCGTACTAAGTTTGAGCAGCCTTATGTAAGGTGTTCAGAAAGGCTTTGCAAGCAACCACATTACTAAGGCCATGGTGGTTCACCATTGTCTAGAAACAACACAAGTGGTCATCTAAATAAGCAGTTCTACCATAAGTGTCAAGTTAAGCCAAGCGTACGTTTGGTGGTAAGACCTCCTCTTGAATTGCTTATATAAAAGGAGTCCTGTTGATGAAAAACCGGTGGAGGGGTTTGCTTTTTTACTCTACTTTAAGTCAAAAAGGTGTTTAATATAATCATCAATTTAGTTGATATCATGTCATCAACTTGTCTATTGGCTTAGGTACAAGCATTTGAGGGCTTAAGTCAATTGATCCAAGTTGTAGCACCATTGTGACTACATGATGCAGTTGGTAGGATTTGAGGGGCCCCAATGATGCTGTAAGTAAGATTGGTTTAGTAGGAGCTCAATTGCGAAGCTTTGTAGACTGAGCTTGTTGATTTGGTTGGAGGTATTCACCATTGGTGTTGGTAGTGGAGGGTTATTGCATCCAGGCTTGGAGAATGGGTTGATATATTCTCTAGTTTTGGCATGTTGTTCAACTGCTCGAATTTTGCCTCTTGAGCCAACGTTGTCATATGTATCATTTTGTTTTATGTAGCCAACATTTTGCATAGTTTTCTTAATCAAGAAAATGTTAGGTATTAGTTTGGTCGACATTGGTGTTTGTGTTTAGGTTGGGTTATTAGGATGCTGTGGTTTAGATGGTTTATTCCATAACCAAGGTGTTGATGGTTTCTTTCATTTGGTGGTTTTAAACTAAGGGGCCATGAATACGTTTATGAGTAGGATTATGGAGACAACGCCAAATGTTGTGCTAAGATTTTCCAAATGGTTGAATCACTTGCAAAAAAGAAAAAAGTAGGCTATGAGGGGTGATGAAAATTACTCTAGTATTACCACTCCAATACTTAAGTTAACATAAGGTTTGAAAGACATAAAGAGTGTTAAGAGTCGAGAGAGTTCGAATCCTTTACCTAATGATCTCAACCCCTATTTATAGGGGTTAGGATTGGTCTTGATTTAGTAAGTGCATTCATGTCCAAGATACTTTCTAGATTTTGTGGAGGGTGTATCTTTGTCCAGCTCCTTTTCTTATCTACTTCAAGCATTTTGTCTTTATCTAATTCAGGAATGTGTATAGCTGATTTGAGCTTGAGATCGGAGCATACCAATTGGACCATGATGCTTTTGTGCTTTAGCAATCTATAGGAGGTTGGTTTAAGCACAAAGAGCTTTGATAATGGCCCAAATCGATCAGATTCAGCCTTAGAAATCTACTAAATAGCTCTATCAACACAAAATATATGTGTGTGTGTGTGTGTGTGTGTGTTTGTACATCTATATTTATAAACACATCTAGATAGTTGTGCTTGACATGTTAAATAGTAATAAGCACCACTTCCATATAAAATAAAGAGAATTAGTTTTACTTCCTAAAATAGGCAACTCAAATTTAGCAATAACCTTTAATAAGATAGTTACTAAAATATATTAAATAATATTTAAAAGTTGTGGTTAGATTGGCCACAATTAAAAGCCATCTTAAACATTATAAACATAACTTTATGACACCTCTCAAAATTTGATTTAACAAAAGACCACTGGTTGCAATAAAAGTGAGCACATTTTGAGGTCATGCTATTTAAGTTTCAAAACTTAATACTTTAATTTTGATCAATACTTAAAACTTACAATTGATTTATTAAAAATAAAATCAAATTATAAAACAAAGTCCTAGGAATCTTAATTTAAATCTAAATCTTGAAAATAATAATACTGCATGCTACAATTTCTAGAGCATAATACATTAGTTTTGAAATTAAACTTTAAATTCCTTGATAAATTATTGATTAAACAAACAATTAGTAAAACAAGTAATTTAATTGAAATGAGATTAAGAGTCTTCTTAGATTTAGAAAATGTAACCTTTATTTTTCTTAACCCTAAAACCATGGTTATAGTATAATCTACCTTAAACTCTTAATTAGTAATCAGAATAATCTGTATGTAAAAAAAGAAAAAAAATATTGAATTAATTGATTTTTTTAAACCTTATATTGATGGGACATTGCCATAGAATCCTAATCAAATCCTTAAACTCAAATTTAGGTGAAACCCACATTAAAAAGGAAAGGTAAGGGAAAAAATAACTAGAACTAACCCATGCGATTGACCAATTTTTAATGTGGTTGACCACTAAATCCATGTTGTAGATCACTTTGCTAATGTTGCAATTGAGTTGACCTCTTCCACAACTCAATTGACCACTTCATCTTCCTAATCTATCTAAGCCCCTTGTTTTGCTTGAATATTATTTTAAACTCGTTCCTAACCAAATCAAATTAAAGTAAATAAAAGTGAGCTTTGTAAAGATTAATTTATTCATTGTCAATTTATGGAATTATTAAAAGAACAAAGATACAAGTTTTTAACAAATGAACAACCGAGTACTAGTAACTGATTATTCTACCTTATATTGCTAGTTGTCTATGTTAAAAATTAGTTAATAAACTTAACAATTAGCATCTAAGATGATTGAAAGCATGCTCTTTATGCTTGCATTGAGGACATTCTTCAAATCAACAAGTCATGGACTAAATGTTCATTGCCTATTATGCTTTGGACATTTGTGATGAAGTGGTTGGTAGTATGGGCACCAATACCACTTTTTTGTGGATATACAAGTCATTGATATGGTGGAATTATGGTTAATATGGGTCAGAAATCTAAGATGAAGTTGTTTAGCAAGTTGCCTTAGTGGTATGAGATACTATGGTAGACGTTTGGCGAGGGACTTATTGAGCTCGAATTTGCACTCATCCCCTTTAGCTTTTAGTTTATATTAGACTTGACTTGCTAAATATAAGTTGCTTGGTAAAAAGATAAGAGTATATGTGTTTTGTAAAAAATTTGGAAAGATACTATTGTTACTTGATCTTATTGAGGGAGCAAATGACCTACACAAGATAAGGAAAAGGAGACTTGGAGGTGTCGAAGTTAATTCTAGTGTGGCTACTTTGATGCTCAAGTTAGTTGGGTATAAGATTGGAGTAATGACAAAGTTGAGGTAGTAAAAGTGTGGATCCTTTACTTTGAGGCCTAACTTGATATTTATAGAGGGATGGATAAAGTAGATAAGAAAGGTAGTTAATTCCTATGATCTCTTTTTTGACTCTAAGATTTGTGGAGAATAATTGGGGAGTTATGGGGTTATTAACTTATCTTATTTGTCTGAGCTCTTCTTGCTTGTAGCTATTTAAATTGTAGGTTAGGTCGACTGAGCTAAGTATAGAAGTTTATGTCTAAAATAGCCTATCGGCACTTATACCCTTCGCCCCACCAAATTGGTGATGAGTCGACAAGGAGAGTAAGCTTTAGCAAGGCTTCCATGACCCAAGTTAGATGGCAACCTGCTATGGAAAATAGCTCTTGTTAAGGGTCAAGAGACTGACTTGCGGTGTTTTCCTAGTGTTCAAAGTTGCTATACTGTAGGGTTGAATTAGAGTAACTAGATGGGAAAGACTTAGGGGGAATGGCTGAGCTGGCAATGTTGTCCAAGTTGGACCTTTATGCTCTTGTTGGGGATGTTTCACCGAGGTATATGAGGCTATATCTAGCTTTTATTAAGATCTAAGTTAATGTACTAGAGGGTGCTTAGCTGAGTAGTTTCAACAACTAATCTGCGTTTTGACTTTTGCCCCCTAACTGAGTAAGATTGTGACGTAATTTGTCATATGAGATGATTAGTGATCATTTGTAAGTTGTTGGTTCTAAGACTCTTCTACTCATTTGAGAAGCTTTAATTTAATTTAATTTGTCTTGTGTGTGTAAATTTCAACGCATTAACTCCAAGGACATGTGTTGACAAGCCATTGGAGGTGTTTATGTCTTAACAATTGTGTAAAGAGCATTTTGACCCATTCATTCCTTTTACAGGGCATGTGGTAAGATCTAGTTGGCACACACTAAGTCGGTTGCCTTTTTGATAACTATTGTCTCAATAACTATGCACAACTATAAATAGGAAAACCCTAAACTAAAAAGGCACTTTTTTCTCTTTAAATATTTTTTCATCTTTATCATTTTTGTATCCTATCCTCTAATCTCTCTTTATGTTCATTTGTAAACCTACTAAAATCTTTACTTTTTCAATTACTTACAATCAATGAAGGTATCTGATAAGAATTCGTTCTGCTCTGATACCAAATGATACGAAACTTGAAATGCGAATCCTTTTCACACAAATCAAATCGTCAATAACAATCAAATGTCACAAATTTTAGGGTTTTCTGGATTTTGGTACTAATGAATAAAAAACAAGGATATGGATAAAATTACTAATCTATAGATACCAAGATTGATAAAATTAAATTGATTTGCAATCAAATCATAGAACGATAGAGACCACGTTTTATAAATCAATCACTAAAGTTAAAGAATTTCAAGAATTTAATAACGATGTTCGCCACAAATTCTATAGGAACCAAGAATTTGATAAGAACAATTAGAATAAAGTGAAATCAATTCTCAATATTCAAGAATCTCAAAGAGAATTCACACATGCTCAAGTGTTTTTCTTACAACAAAAAATAACATTCTCCTCGAAAAAACCCTAAGGACGACTACTTATATCATCCTAAAAAAATTGTGCGAGGCCATTGGCTGGCGGCCTAAATACATAAGCCGGAACCAAAGGTCGGCGGCCTACTTATATATGCCGGCACCAAGGCCGGCGGCATTGGAACTAATTTGGCCGGCCTTTAAGGCTGGCCGAACTTCGCCTTGGGTCCTCCCGACGCTTATGTCCTCTTTTTTTTTACCCCGTACTGCCACCTATAGCTCGGATTGACTTTGATTTCTTTGGTGCTTGTATCTTAGCTCTTGGAATCATATCATTCCCTCCATGTTAAAAAAGATTCAACCTTGAATCAATATCGTCCATCCTACTAAACCACATAAACAGACTCCCCTTTCCCTTAGGCTTCTTAAGGCAAATCAGCCTTGTTTGTTATACCACAATTGGACTCATAGGAAGAAGCTTGTATGCTTTGTCCTGTTGCTGAATGGTATACTCATTGGTGTATCCATCATACTTAGCTTTAAGGTCATACTACCAAGGTCTTCCAAGGATCAAATGTGTAGCTTCCATGGGAACTACATCATAAACAATCTCGTCAGTATAATCACCAATAAGTAATGGAACACGAACCTGTTTGTGTACATGAACAACTCCCTATGGACTCAACCAATGAAGTGCATAAGGTCTTGGATGCTGCTCCACCTGTAAACCCAACTTAGTAACCCAGCTTGCTGAAGCAACATTAGTGCAACTATCTATGTCAACCACAATCTAACAAGTCTTCCCCTGCACCATGCCTTGTATATGAAATAAATTGGCTCTCTAATTAGGAACAACTTCATCCTGCTTAACCATTAGCAAGTCCCCCTGTACTGGATTCGCTATAATGTCTTCATCTTCCTCTTCTGCCTCAGTACCCTTCTGTTCTTCTTCTTCACTCTCAACTTTGTCACCCTTTATGACCATAACCCTTTTATTAGGACATTGAGAAGCAATATGGCCAAGTTCTAAACACTTAAAACATTTGATATCCTTGCTCTTCTTTTGTTGTGTTTGGTCAACAGCCTCACTAGCGACTGCCTTTCCTTTTTCCTTCCTTTCCTTCTCCCTCTCACCATCATTTGACTTATGATGGTGATATGATTTTCGATCCCGCCTGCGCTGATGCCGCTCAACCCGACTAGCTAATTTAATCACATCCTCTAGAGTTTGATAATGCTAGAGTTCCACTACATTGGCAATGTCTATCTTCAGCCCATTGATGAAATGAGCTATGGATTCATTTGATGATTCCTTAATATCACACCTTGCCATTAGTGTCTCAAACTCCTTCACATACTCTTCTATGCTTTTCTTACCCTGCCTCAAAGATTGCAACTCCATCAGCATCTCTTGCTTATAGTAATCTGGCACAAATCTGCGTCTCATCAATCTTTTCATCAAAGCCCATGAACGCACTTTCTCCTCATCCGCCGTATGTCTCTCAGTTTGTAGTTTATCCCACCACAGACTAGCATATTCAGAGAATGCTAAAGATGCCATCTTCACCTTCATGCGCTTATCCCACTCATAATAATCAAACACCTTCTCAACTCGTTGGCACCCAATCTAGGAATTCCTCTAGTTTACTACTACCAGTGAAAGGTGGAATTTTCAGCTTTACGTTTTCAATCCCTTTATGCCTGTCATCATTGTTTCCCCTCCTACTCCTTTCACTACCAGCATCAGATTCACCACTAGAATGTCTCCTCCTAATTCCTGCACCACTATGGCTTCTTCTATCCCTAACCTCCAATCTCTCCATAATCAATCTAATATTTTCTTGGATTTGATTGAACTCAGCCCTAGTCACAACCTCACCCCCATTATCAGCATCATTCCCATTGTTGTTGTTATTAACACTTCCATGCAACAACATCTCTACTAATCAAAATTTCAGCAAAGATATTCACAAAAAAACCCCAATTCTCAACAACAGCCCAAAACACCAATTCACAGCATTTCAACACCCAAAAATTGAATTCATAGCAATACTTATCAAAATAAATTCCCAAATTTTCCAACCAACGGCAGTATTGAATTAAAACTACAATTGAATTGAGATTCAACAGCCTTACTGATTAAACCCGTGTCGATTCTCAAATCCACCAACCTTCGATCTGATTTAACCCGCGTCGATTCACCTCGACTTGGAATCCTTACGAATCCAACCTTTACTCTGATACCAAATGATAAGAATTCGTTCTATTCTGATACCAAATGATACGAAACTTGAAATGCGAATCCTTTTCACAAAATCAAATCGTCAATAACAATCAAATGTTACAAATTTTAGGGTTTTTTGGATTTTGGTACTAACGAATAAAAAATAAGGATATGGATAAAATTACCAATCTATAGATACCAAGATTGATAAAATTAAACTGATTTGCAATCAAATCATAGAACGATAGAGACCACGCTCTATAAATCAATCACTAAGGTTAAAGAATTTCAAGAATTCAATAACAATGTTCGCCACAAATTCTATAGGAACCAAGAATTTGATAAGAACAATTAGAATAAAGTGAAATCAATTCTCAATATTCAAGAATCACCAAAGAGAATTCACACACGCTCAAGTGTTTTTCTTACAACAAAAAATAACATTCTCCTCAAAAAAACCCTAAGGACGACTATTTATATCATCCTAAAAAAATTGTGTGAGGTCATTCAAGGCCGGCCAAATGCCGGCAACCTAAATACATAAGCCGGCACCAAAGGCCGGCGGCCTACTTATATACGCCGGCACCAAAGCCGACGGCCTTGGATCTAATTTGGCCGGCCTTTATTCAAGGCCGGCTTAAGGCTGGCCGAACTTCGCCTTGGGTCCTCCTGACGCTTATGTCCTCCTTTTTTGGACCCCGTACTACCACCTATAGCTCGGATTGACTTTGATTTCTTTGGTGCTCGTATCTTAGCTCTTGGAATCGTATCAGTAT
Source organism: Laguncularia racemosa (assembly GCA_037954665.1). Lineage (NCBI taxonomy): Eukaryota > Viridiplantae > Streptophyta > Magnoliopsida > Myrtales > Combretaceae > Laguncularia > Laguncularia racemosa. The sequence continues at coordinate 3,311,331 of JBBMOL010000003.1, read as the reverse complement.
CTATGAAAGATGCAGCTTCTTCATCTTCCAATATCCTTTCTAAAAATGCACAAGGAGTGTAAAGGGCACCAATTCCCTAAAGGGTTACTCCCCTTTGGTAACGGCAGCAATGGTAGGTCCTTCATGGTAGTCTATAGGTGCCGCAATGTTAATTGGAGAGTGCAATGGATGGTTCGACATGTTCATGGTAGACGAGAGGCTTCTAGTTGATGTTTACCCTAATGATGGGGATGATAGGAAGCCAATAGTTCCGTTATACACTAAAGTGGTGCATAATGATGAGATGCTAGATTAGGTAGCTAGCCAATTATCAAACTCAAAGGTGTTGAGTATGTGGTTGTACTTTAACTCCCTTCCAAATGGCTAGCATGTTGAAAAGCCAAGAAAAGATGATTGGGTAGCTTTGATGGAAGAGAAGTGGTTTTGCCCTCATTACAAACAATTTAAATTTGAGCTTTGACTTCCCTTCACCAACTTCTAGAAAGGGTTCTTCAACTATCACAGAATAAACCCTAGCAATCTCGTACCTAATGCATTATGTATACTAGTTGGAATCGAGAAATTCTATGGGGATCTGCACTTAAGGGCTACTCTACAATTCTTTCAATAATTCTATGATGTGAAGCACAATGAGTTAGCTCCTAGGTGGTACAATGTAACTAGTCGACTTAATAGAAGTTATTTAAATGGTTGGCTTTATTCATCGTTAACTGGAAGGATAAGTTTATAGTGATTAGGTTAGACTTGGAGCTTGGCTTCTAGGCGAGCTAAGTTAAGCCAATTAGGATGACTTCATTGGAACTTCAGCCTAATAACTAATGTGTAGTCAAGTACCTGCTATCTAAGGTTAGATTTTAGGGTAAGTACTCTAATGCTTTAAAAGTAGTGGGGCAACACTTTAGTTTAGGCCACATCTTTTAAGAAAGGGTATAGAGGTCACTGAACAAGCAACAAAAGGTATGTTCCAAGACTTCTTGTTGTATTAAAGTGGACTTACCTAGGGGAAGTTGTTTGCTTGTTAGAGTTAAGGGAATGGGATCCCTAAAGGTTCGTGCTTAGTATAGTGCCTCTTTCGCTTCTTTTCTTATCTTATAACTCAATTTTCTATTTTATAGATATGAAGCTTAAGAAAGCTAACACCATAGAATTCCTTGCCTAGCATAGGGCAATTATGAAGAAAGGCCAAGATAGTTATTCCTACGAAGAAGAGGATCCCACCTCCCCTAACGCTTTAAGGAGAGGGGATTACCATTGTTGAAGGTAACAATGCTTAACCAAGTAAGCCCATTACTAACTGATTACTAAAGGGAAGTGGAAGGAAAAGATGAATTAGCCCCTAAAGTCAAAGAAAAGGGCTTGTGAATGAGATGCTAAGGGGGGATCCAAAACAACTTAGACAAAGAAGTTGGTTGTTCTAGATGAAGAGTTGTAGTAGGAAGAAGTAGATCCCTTTAATAAACTAGTCTACAAGAAAAGGTCAAGCTAGGAAGGTGATGAAGGGAGACTAACTAGACTAAGGAGTAAGGAGCAACAAGATGCTGCTTCTTTTCAAACCTCCTTTTGCCAAAATTATGTGAGCCCATTGATGGCATAAGGCTAGAAATTGTCCTAAACTTAAACATATGTTAGAGACAAGAGCTTAGGTAATTAGACTATATGCACCAAGTTGATGTTTAACCTAATCCCTCCTACAGATAGACTGAACGTGGGTGATGAGTGGTTCCCCTCAACTGATGACACTTTAGAAAGTTATGTATGTACGAGGTGAGTGTTTATTCTCCTTTGGGTTAGGTAGTAATTCTTTTCTTAGTTTCCTTACTCTGTTCTCTCTTTGTTGCAGTTAAACACAGTAGTATAGATCCTTTTAGAAGCTTGAGGGATGAGAAAAGGAGGGTATGGTGAGCCAAATTTGAGCATGATATCCTTAGTGATAAGAATCAAAAGTAGTTAAATAGGATTGGATATCTCTTATAGAGAATGAAGGAGGTCGAGAGCATGCTAAGGAGAGTCAAGGAGGAAGCTTAGTGAAAGGTGGTCGACATTCACAAACGAGTAAAGGAGGTTTATACTTAAGTTGAGGAGATGATTGTTAGGTTAACGCTACGATGAGCAAGAACAACGATGTTCTTTAAAATGATCTTTACGATGCCTAATGTCATCAAAAAGGGTTGAAGTGTAAGGTGATGAAGCTCCATTCCCAAGTGGGGTTGGCTCTTGTTGAAATCACCATCTTGAGGCCACTAGTAAGCTCCTACGAAGGGAGGGAGAAAGAGTACCAAGGTAAGATTAACTAGCTTAAGGAGGAGCTTAAGGTGAAAATAGAATAGCTAGAACGAGGTGTCGGAGTTGAGGTAGATAACCTCAGGAAGGTTTTTGACAACACTATGGGAAATGAGGCTTAGAGCATATTATAAGGCGAGGTCCTCAATGACATAATGAAGGAAGCACAAAATATGGTCTTAGAGCACTATTTTGACCTTAATTTGGACTTCTTGGACTTCATTGATGGAGCTCCTAAGGATTCCAAGGACCTTCCAAGGACCTTTAGTAAGAAGATGCTCAAACATCCATAGCTAAAGTGGTTGAGGGAGAAGATTGGGCTGAATAGGTTGAAGAGGTTCTTCCCCCTCCAAGCTTTGATGCTCTACAAAATCCTAGACCCTTGAAGGAAACTAGGCCTCCTAAGCTAGAGCAGAAAGAAGATGTTAGCCTAACAACCAAAACTAAAATAGATCCCCCTGCTAAAACCAACATTAAGGCCTCTTAACTATTTCCTCTTTCCTTTTTCTTTTTCTTTTCCATGTAATGATTCTATTTGGATGGTTAGGATGCTAATGTTGTGAATGTAAAAACTATTGAGATGAATGGAGTTTACTATTCTCTTGCTTTTCCTTTATTCTCATTATTTCATGTTTACTTTAATTTATTATCTTCTTCTTAGATTCACCATTAGGGGATGATCCGTTGATTCGGGGCAAGCCTAGTTAGATCCCTTAGAAGTTGATTGTGACCAAGGATTCTATTCCCTATTAGGAGTACTTCGAAGTCTACAAAGTATCCCACTTATTAGGGCTATTGATTAGCATGGCCTAAAGAGGCTAGGTCGTCTTGTTCACTATGAATAGATTATTCATTCAACCTTAAGTTAGGATTTTAGCATGGATTCACCCCAAATGAGGCTCGGAAGTAGAATTTCGTTCACTTTAGTTAGGGCTAGGACCTAGAAGTCCGTTTACTTTAAGTAAAGCTAAGACTTAGAGCTCGTTAATTGTATTGACACAACTGAGCTAATCATGCAATAATATCTGATCTATTGCATTGTATAAAGAATGAAGTAAAACTTAAAAGAACATATTTGTGCTCACAAAACATGGAACTTTTCATTAATTACAATGATATTACAATATTAGTGTAAGGGCTATTCAAAATATATCCTAAGGTTGTTAACATTCCATGTTTTAGGGATAAGTTAACCGTCGAACTGCTCAAAGTTATATGCGTTGTGCCATACAACATCTTTAACCCTAACCAAATCTTTCCAATTCGGTGCTAACTTTCCTTAGCCCTCCTTGGATCCTATAGCTTTGAGCTTCCTACACAGTAGGTCACTAGGTTGGAGGACCTTATTCTTCACCATTTTGTTGTAGTAACGAGTTGTCTTTTGCTAATAGGGGGCTACTTTGGTTCTTGCTAGGTGTTAAACTTCCTTTATCATGTCAAGATTAGCTTTGAGACCAACCTGATTAACTAGTACATCTAACACTTGTGTTTGAACATTTGGGAGATCAAGTTTAACTAATAAGATTGCTTATGAACAAAAGGCAAGGTTGAAGGGCGTTTCTTCTGTTGCAATTCTATGTGTAGTCCAATACCCCCATAAAATGAATAGGAGCTTGTTTGCTTATTTACCTTTGGTGTGCTCTACTCTTTTCTTAAGACTATTCAGAATTGTCTTGTTGACAACTTCCACTTGCCTGTTAGATTAAGGGTGTGCAATCGAGGTATGATAGATCTTTAGCCCTCTTTCTAAGCAAAAGTCTTTGAACTTAGTATCATTGAGCTGAGTTCTAGCTATTAGGGTATATGGAGTTCCATTCAAGGTTTTGATACTCTTCTCTATGATCTTAGCTACAACTTTTGCTTCTACCCATTTGGTGAAGTAATCCATTAATGCATTGTCGCTAACTAGTCGCTTTAAGGAAAGGACCTAAGATGTTGATTTGCCATTAAGTGAGGGGCCATGGACTCATGATGGGCAAAAGATTGTTACTCAGTAATTGATCTAGGAGTTCATGCTTCTAGCATTATATACACCCTTAGACCATCTCATTTGCATCATTTTTCATAGTTGGCCAGTAGTATGACTATCCTTTTCTTAAGACTATTTGGAATCATCTTACTGACTGCTTCCACTTGCTTGTTAGATTAAGGGTGTGCAATCGAAGTATAGAGGATCTTTACCCCTCTTTCTAAGCAAAAGTCTTTGAACTTAGTATTGTTGAGCTGACTTCTAGCTATCAAGGTATATGGAGTTCCAAATTTACACATGATGGAGTTCCATTCAAGGTTTTAATGCTCTTCTCTATGATCTTGGCTATGACTTTTGTAATCCATCACTAATATAATGTATTGTTGCTGACTAGTTGCTTTAAGGAAAGTACCTAAGATGTCGATTTGCCATTAAGCGAGGGGCTATGGACTCGCGATGGGCAGAAGATTGTTACTCAATAGCTAATCTACGAGTGCATGCTTCTAGCATTATATACACCTTTAGACCATCTCATATGCATCATTTTTCATAGTTGGCTAGTAGTACTCAAGACGGAGAGCTCTGACATAGGGGGCTCAGCTTTTGATGTGATTACTATAGACTCTAGCATGCAACTCTTCTAGAATGTGTTAGGCTTTAGCTAGCCTTAAACATCTAAGATAAAGGAGGCTATATCTGCATTGATACAACTTATCATCTATGCAAGCATACTGCGCTACTTTGTATGTTAATTTCCTTACCTCATTTTTATCTTTTGGGACGGTGCCATTCTTTAGATAGGTAATGTATGGGTCCATCTAACTTAGCTCTATCGATAGGTTCTATCTCTAGGCATTGTAGATAAGGCTTGTCAATACTCTTATTTAGTAGTTACTTAATGGAAACTTTTCTATCTAGTTTGGAGATGTCAGTTAAGGCTAATCTTGAGAGGCCATCTACCTTTGAGGGAATCTTAGTAATATTCCAAGTAGGGAACTCTAATCTTAATGCTTGTACAACCTTAAGGTATTTGGTCATTCTATTATCCTAAACTTTATACTCTCTCTTGGCCTATTAGATAATGAAATGAGAATCTAAAAAATTTCCAACTTTTCCACACCAACCTCTTTTGCCAATTTCATGCCTAGTATGAGTGCTTTATATTTGGCTTTATTATTGTTAGCAAGGAACCCACACTTAAGTGCATAATGCACTTTTATCTTATATGGTTCTGTAACATTCTTTGGTCTACTCTACACCCTTACCTCAAGTGGATGAGCCTTCGACCACACTGATGTAGTCCTTATACTAAATGTTTCTTCTTCCACTATATATTTTGCTATGAACTTGGTGAGATTCAAAGTAACATTGGAGCTTCCTGGCCACTATCACCACTACATGAGCAAACTTCTCCACCTTTGAAAATTTGGTTTCTAGCTCCTAAAGAATGTAGCTGACGTAGTAGATGAGTTAATGTTCCCCTCCCTCAACTCAAACCAATACCAAGGAGAGGGCTCGAGTACTAACTGATGAGTACAAGTATAGCTCTTCTTTAGGGATAGACTTGGATAGCATTAGCTAAGATGTCAAAAATAGTTTAAGGTTGTTAAACGCTATAACATTAGTCAATCCATTGGAAATTAGACGAGCTCTATAGGATCTTAAAGAACCGTATGCATCTTTCTACAAATTTAGACATGAACATGTTGAGCATAGTGATCCAACTTGTGAGCTGTTAAACATCTTTGATAGTTTTTAGGTAGCATGTCCAGAACAGCTTGTATCTTTATAGGATTGGCTTTGACGTCATGTACAGTAATAATTTACTTAAGAAACTTCCTTAAGGCTACCCCCAAATATACACTTTTGGGGGTTTAGCTTCATGTTGTATTACCTCACAGTATAAAAAGTTTCCCTTAGATCTTTGTGATAGTCATCAAGTTACTTTCTTTTCACTATCATATTGTTTATGTAAACTTCTATGTTGCACCCAATCTAAGGTTTGAACATCTTCATCATTAATAATTGGTAAGTGAATCTTTATTTGACTGTAGCTTGAAAAGTTGTCCATAATGCTTAGGAGTGTGTGGTTTGATGTTGAGTCAATGAGCTAATCTATCCTTGAGAGGGGAAAACAATCCTTTAAGCAAGCTTTGCTCAAGTTAGTGGAGTCAATACACATCTACCACTTCCCATTGGAATTTTTCACTAGCACATGGTTTGTTGACCATGTTGGATATGGTTCCTCACTCATAAAATCAACTTTTCTTAGTTTCTATACCTCCCTTATAATTGCTGCCTATCTTCCACATGCAAAAGTGTTGCTTCTTCTATTTTGCGACCTTAGAGGTTTGATTTATGTTGAGCTAAGGTGTCATGACTTCTAGGGGTATACCTAGCATGTCAAATGGCCACTAGGAAAAGATGTCTTTGTTACACCAAAGGAAGTTGATGAGCTATTGTTTTAGCTCTACAGGTATCAATATCTATACTTGCATAGATTACTCAGTGCTGCTACCATACTAAATTGTCTTAATCTCCTTAGCTAGTTCCCCCTGTTATCCATCTTCTCCTTTGGCCTCATCTTAATGGTGAGCACCTCTCCCTTAATAAAGGCTTGTAAGTAGCAAGACTTTGCAAGTTATTTGTCCCCTCCCCCCACTATAATTGCTAACCCCTATCGGTATGGGGAACTTAGCCCTTAAGCATGCCATGAAGGGGTTTATTTTGATGGCATTCTAGTTAGTTAGCCTATAATGGCGTTATAAGGTGACCAGTAATCCATCACTAAGAATTCAACAAGCTATTTGGTAATGTTGTCGTTGTTACCAAGTTCCAAGGGGAGGGTGATAATGCCTTCTACCTAAATAGGCTAATTGTTGAAGCTAAACAAGTCGTGGTTTTAGGGTTTTAAATTGGTTATCAACTTGTCCTTCATATTGTTGTATGCCTTCTTAAATATGATATTTGCCAAGGAGCCTATGTTTACTAAGACTTTGCAGACATCAAGCCCTGCAATCCTTACTTTGATTACTAAGGTATCAATGCGGTGTCTAAACTCCCTCCAAGTCTTTAACCAAGAGTGAGATAGACTTATTTACTTTCGACTTCTTTTCATGCTAGCTCATGACCTATTGGTGCTATTGAGGTCGAGCGTAAGTCTCACTTTGGGAGCTTGCCCACCCTCTTATCGCGAGGCCCTGTATGATGGTGTTGACAACATCGTTGGGTACCTTGCGATAGTTATTGGTACCTAAGGTGCTGACCCTTTGTTTAGGATCTATTTGTTGTCTTTGTGCAAGTTAGCTCGCCCTCAAGTGCATTATTGAGTTAGAAACAATCCTTTGTATTGTGTCCTTTGTCTCTATAGATCTTGTAATATTTATCCAAGCTCCGTCTCAAGGGGTTGCTTTTCATCTTCTCTGGCTAAGTGAAGATGCCCCTGTTCTTAACTTCTATGAGTATCTCGCCTTTGGATTTATTGAGGGGGTTATGGTCTGCATAAAAGGAATGATACATTTATTATCTTACTTTCCTTCATAAAATGGCCACTAACTATTAGTGGGACCGACTTGATCATTGACAAAAGCTCAATCCTTTTTGTCATTCTTCTTTTTCTATATGCTATGGTTGGCTTCTTTTTAGGCCTTGATATTGTCTTCCATTATGATAAAGTTTGTAGCTCTTTTATGAAATTCATTAAAAGTTTTGAGCTTCCTTCTTGATGAGGTAATGAAGAAGTAGCTTGAAGTTTTGATGCCTATAGCTTTGGTGTTAAGCATCACATTTATGTTAACATTGTGGATTTTCAACATCACCATGATGAAATGGGAGAGGTATTCCCTAATGGACTCGTTTTAGCACTACTTGATGAGGTTAAGGCTAGACAAGTCCTTTGCTAGCATTTTGCTCACTAAGATGTGTTAGTGGAATTGCATGCTGAGCTCCTTAAAGTTGGAGATAAAGTTTGGCTTCAAGTTGTTATACCACATTTGGGTTGATTTCTTAAGAGCACCTTGGATGGCTTTATAGGTGATTGTATTGTTGCAACCAATAAGCCTCATTTAAGCTATGAAATAACTAAGGTTGTCACTTAAGCTGGTTGTCCCATTATAAAATTCTAACATAAGGATCTTGATTTTGTTGTTGTTTAAGGGAAGGGGGGAGGCGGGTTGGGGTGGTGTGGGGCAGAGCAAGGTGGGGACACCTCTTCTTAGATCTCTTAGGTAAATAGAGATTAGCTAAAGGAGAATTAATCCTAGGTATTAGCCTTCTAAGAGTTAATTTCATTGGACAAGCATTTGATCCAATTCCTCAATTCACCTACATTAGCATCATTTAAGGAATGATGTGATAGAGCTTCATATGGCTTATATTAGCTATTCTAAGTTATAGCTTAGTTATGTGAGACAACTAAAAGGGAGGGTTGCAAAATGGCAATAGGGTTATTGGGTTGCACAATAGTCACTAGTAGTAATGGTGGTGAATGGGTAGATGTAGGGTCATCATCCTGAGCCACTACTGGTGGAGTAGGTTGGTGTTGCTATTGCTTCAGCTCATTGACATGCATATAAAGTTATGTGTTTTTAACCATAACATTGGCTAGCATTTGTTCAAAGCATGTCAGTATATCCTCATCTGCCTATAGACTCATTGGTTGTTATAGTGGAGGTAGGGAGGTAGAGTTATTTCCTAGGTTCTAGGTTTGTGTTTGTTCAATTTATGAGGTTTTAGTGTTTTTGGATTGAGTGTCTTTACTAGCCATTGTAGTGGTTCAAGTTTTCCTTAAGTAGATGGCGCTAACTTTAGTTACTTGATCCTATTAAGGATGTAAATGACTTGCATAAGACAAAGAAAAAGAGCTATGGGGGTGTTGGAGTTGATTCTAATGTGGCCACTTCAACACTTAAGTCAGTTAGGTATAGGATCAGAGTAATGAGAAAGTTAAGAGTAGTAAAAGTGTAAATCCTTTACTTAGAGGCCTAACCTAATATTTATAAAGATAGCTTACTAGTTCTTAAATAGGCCGACCTGAGCATGAAAGCCCACATTTAAAATAATCTATCAACGGATTTTTTTTTAGTTGCCTCCATCTAATGAGAGTAAGCAAGTAACTCTGTTATGTAAGATACCTACTTGTATCTTACTCGACTAGGTAGGCTTCAAGTGGGTATTAAGGGACATGGGGTAGGTTCTAGGAAAAGTTTTTCTAGACTTGCTCTTATAAGATAGGACACAAGTACGAGAACTTCCTACCTTATACCTACTAGAGAACTTGTATTTTAAAGTATACATGATTTATGTTCTAGGATACTCTACATCCACCCTATAAAAATTATTAAATAATATTAATAAATGAATAATAAATAGCAATGTTAAATTTTTTAGCCAGTAAATGTTTTAGTAAGAAAAAAAAAACGGAGCCAAGCCCATAAATTAATGACTTTAAACGATTAAACTTATTGCTTACTATCTCACTTTACATTTTTTAAAAAAAAAATCCTACTTTCATTATTTCAAACTCACAATAACATAAATCATCCATCAATATAACTAAGTAGCTTAACTAAGTTGCACTCCATAATCGACAATTTAAACACCTATAAGTATCTTACTACATTAATACCTATGAAAGCTTATCATTAGTGCCACTAGTACAGAACTTAAATATTAACAGAAGTTTCATCAAACAGAAAGCTATAACATTCTCCTAATCCAATAATAACACTATAAGAGACTTCTCTCATTTACTAGTCATCATAATAATAGAAATATTCTATGTTGTTCCCATCCTGCATATAAGTCACTAGGTCCTCAGTATAGATCATATACTCATCCATATTTATAGCTAAAAAAGAAAGTCCTCGCAAAGTGAGCTAATGCCTAGCACGTGTAAATCAAAGCACATGTGCATGAACAAACATTTCATAATTCACATGCATGAATGCAAACAAGTGACCAAGTAACCATTTATTATCTCATTTAAATCCTTCATACAATAAAGGGATACTCATGATTCCACCACACTTGTTATATATATATATTTGCCCCGGAGCTTACATGGCTAAAAGAGCATTCTTCAAAGTTGAGGTTGGAGAAATTGTCATTACGAGTCCCAACACCTACGAGTCACCTAAATCTTCCAAATCATTTCAATATGCAACTCTATCGAGGACACTACTACATATTGATCAACAAATGCCCCTTAAGGTTCTATCACTATGGGTTCTTAGGCCGAGCCAAACACAAACATTAACCAAATTATCAATCCAATATACTTTTAAGTTCATTCTTATCCCTAACTTAACAAGCACAATCAATTCTCAAGGATTACATGTACCTAGAAGAATGGTTTCAAACCTAACTTATTCACAACTAGCAATTATACTAGAACCTGTCAATGTATATAATAGAATAATTTAGTACTATCTTAGAGTATTGTCTACATTATTTGATTGTGTTAACTAGTACTATAAGATCATTTCCCCTACTTAGATTATGTTATTAAAGCTTTAAAAGTGGTTTAGGATTGATGAAAGACAAGAAAAAGAGAATTAAAAGCATTAAAAGAAAGTTTCAAAGAAACTTGGCCATTTACATGGCTATGTACCTCACTATATAAAAGTGCTTTATAGCATGCCCAAGTACACGGTCATGTACATAGCCATCTACCCCTCATCTCTCGTTTCTTCTTTCCAACATAGTAGGGCAAGTATATGAGCATGTACTTGATCGCGATCCCTTTGATTCCCTTTCAAATTTTCTTTCCAATTCACCAAATTCAATCTCTCTTCAACGTTATTTTAAATTTAACATTTGTATGCCTAAGCTCAAACAATTTTCAATATCAAAACTCTAATTTATAGCAATTTCTACTACTTACTTGTCTAGATTATTTCAATGATCAAAATATCACTCAAAGCCCTTAAATGCATCAAGTCATTATGCACCATAAATGATAAAACAAAGCCAAAATCATCTCACATGCAAGAAACAGTAGATTGAGAGATTCACTTGTATACTTACCATGTGGAAATCTTGCTAACATGCAGGGTTTAGCAATTTTCTCTTTCAATTGGGATCACTTCTTTGATCTAGGAGGCTAATATGTTAAAAGAGAAAAAGGGTTAGAATAACCTATCAATGGTCTTTCTATAGCCTTCTTATCAAAGGACCAAATTACCCCACCTTACTAAACTTATAATTATTTTATTTTCCATGACCCCATTTATTTATTTAATTTAATTTTTCTTGGGTTTTACACTTTATTTTTTTTTAATATTTATCCATTTTTATTGAATTTTATTTGAAGCTTTTCTTATTTTTTTTACTAAGAAATTCTCTTCTAATATATTTTTAAGAAAAAAGATTTAATTTTTTATTAACAAAATAAATTAAAATATTACAAGAAGAGGGGGACATTGTGAAGTTCGAAAAACTTCAAAAAGTTAAATAAACAATTACAGAAAATAAATAGAATAATAAATATTATTTTATCTTAAATGTGTGATAATAATAGGTTTAAAAAAATTTAAACAATTAGAAAGAAGGACTTTCGCAAGAAAGATAATATAACGAACGTGATAAATTGAATTTTATGAAATATATTACTGAATAAATTTATAAAGTGACATACTTGAAAATATCCGAACATAGATATATAAACGGATAAATGAAAATAATTGTAAAATTTAACTTTAGTTTGGGTAAATTAAATTAAAAGAATAAATTCTCGAAACATAATTTTTAAACAATATTAGGTTAAATAATGAAATTAATTTAAATTATAAATTTAGGAGTTTCAAATTAAAATTTAGAGCAAATATTTATCTTCGGAATAATCAAATTAACTTAGACGTAAAATTTTGTAATAAATTATTAAAGATATAATTTTTAAAGGTATTTCCGTATACGTGCGAAATATCAAAATAGGGGTATTTTTTAAATAAAATATAATTATAATATAATATATAAATATACATATAAATATATATACATAACTATTAAAAAAAAAAAGAGCAACTGGCAACCGTAGCAGGGACATGACCGACCATCACATTGCCATCACGTCCTATCCCATTCGGCCCCTACCCCCTCTCTCTTCCCGTTCTGCTCTCTGTCTCTTTCTTCCTTTTTTTCTTTTTCCCTCCTTCTTCTTCATCCGGCCATCTTCTTCCCTTCCCTTTCTTTTTCTTTTCTTCTTCTTCTTCCTCTTCGTCCTTCTCCCAGAATCACAGCTCCCCTACCTGCCCTTGTCCCGTGCCTTCCCTCTTTCACCCTCCCATCACTCTCTCTTCCCTTCTCGTTTCTCTTCCTTCCCTTCTTGGCCAGCCACCATCCCTCTCTCTCACTCGATCTCTCTCTCATCGGTCTCTCGTACGATAGCAACATCGGCAACCGCAATCTCAACGGCAACAGCAGCGGCGGTAGGTGGCTGAGTGTGTGGTGTGTGGGAGAGAGGAAGACAACAACCGTAGTAAGATGACCCCGATGACAGCAGCCATGTGCATCCGTCACATCACTGGCGCCAAGTCTCCGAACATGTCCGCGCGAGGAGGGGAGTTTGACAACAACGACGGTGAGCAAGTTCGACCATAGCAACGGCAGCTACACAGATAGCCCTCAACAGTAACAGCGACGACAATGGCGAACGGCGGCAACCGTGATAACCACGGCCTTCAACAACAGCAACGATGGCCCTCAACCACAACAACAACCCTAACTACAATGACAACAGCAACAACAACATAAGGTGACCATGGCGATGAACTGTAGCGCCGACCTCACTCCTAGCAATAGTAGCGGACATCCAATGGCAACTCTGGCAGCAATAGCAACGGTTACGGCAACGAAACAGAAACGACAACCACAACAATGGCAGTAGCAATGACGATTCCAATGACGGCAGCAACCGCAACTCCAATAGCGGTAGCAACAATGACCACGACGACAACAAACGGACAGTAAGTACAAAAGCAAGTGAGGGAAGAGGAAGAGAAAAGAATGTATGTATGTGGCGGTGTGCATGAACGAGGAGGTGTATGTGAGTGTGCGCATGAATGAAAATTCGTATGTGTTTGTATGTGGTGAGGAATGATGTGTTTGCGGTGAAGGAAGGCGTGGGTGTGCATGAATGGAGGTCGTGCATGTGTGCGTAAGTGTGTGTGGCTATGTGTGTGGATGAGGGTGTATGTGTGTGTGTGTAGAGGAAGATGTGTATGTGTGATTGAAGGTGTGTGAGTTGTGTAAGGATGCATTTATGTGCGGGTGAAAGTGTACTGGGTGTAAGGGTGTGTATGTAAGTGTATGTGGCGGTATGCGGAATGTAAGAGAATATATGTGTGTGTATGTACGGTGATGCGTGATGTGCGATGTGCATAAGAATGTGTATGTATGAGGATGTATATGGTGTGTGTGTGTAGGAATGTGTATATATGTGTGTGCTTAAATGAGGAGGTGTATGGATGTGTGCGGGGATGAAGATGTATATGTGTGTGTGATGCATATGGGGATAAGTGTATGTGCAGGTAATGGTGAGTAGTGTATGTAAGGATGTGTGTGTGTGTTGGTGATGATGTATGGTATGTGAAGGTGTGTGTATGTGTAGAGGAGGAGCCGAGTGTGTAATGCTTGTGAATATGCGCGTAGGTGCATGAAGTGATGTAGGGTGGTATGTGTATGTGGGTGTGTGGTATGTGTGTGTATAAGGGTGTAATGCATGTAAAGTGTATGTGCATGGAATGATATGTGGTGTGTGCGAGAAGGGTGTATGCATATGGAAGGTGTGGGATGTGCGGAGTATGTATATAGGAGTATAGAAGGTGTGGAGTATGGACATATGTGTGTAAATATGGAAGTTGAGGATGGTGTACGTAGGATATGTATGTGTAAGTATGAAATGAGGTGCAGAGTGTGAATATGTATGTATGGGTATAGAAGGCAAATGTGGTGTGTGCAAAGTATGTAAGTGTGTATTGATAGTGTAAGATGTATAAAGAGTATGTGAGTAAGTGTGTGAGATGATGTATGGTGTGGGTATATGAGTATGGATATGGGAAGTGTGTAATGTGTGTATTCTCCATAGAATCCCACAACTCGTGGGTAACCTTAACTATCTCTTCGGTCTCCAACCTCAGATGATCACTCCTCCTGTTTTCATATGTATCAACCCTGGCCCGACTCAAGTCCACTCAATGAAGTCAAGAAAACTGGGTTTTTCTGAATCAACCACTACAAATGCCACCTCATCACCATCTCCAATTTATCCCATCTCTTATGCTTGTCTCTCCATCACATAAATCATCTTAGCCCCTATATATAGACTTCCCTTAGTCTATCGAGTTTATATATAAATGGGAGTCTAAAATTTCCCAAGTCCAGCTCTCCACTACGTCATAACTAATAAAAGTGTCCATGACCTCCCCAGAAGTGCCACGTCTTCACAAACCAACCTCAACCTACGTCAATATTCCATAAGGGTCTCTCCCTCTCTAATCCTAAAGGAGATCCATCTATCTCATGCCTCGGTAAAGCTAATCTATAGTGCGAATGAAGTACATTTAGAATACATGCATCGAGTAAAAAAATAAACATCATTATATACACCTTATCCCGGTTCTACCCACACTCTTCTTTACTTTAGGTTAGTTTCTCTTAGGGTTTCTAAGTTCAGGTTTTAGTTTATTCATCCATGCTTTGATATCACTTAGAACCGCTATACCTTGGAGGATACCTTAGACATAATATCCCGTCATGCATTGTACAGATGACCTAAAAATAAACCCTTTGTTATTTAGGGATTTGCCATGTGATATATAAGGTATACTCACATCTACTTATCCAAATAGGGTTTAGCATTCCCAAGTAATATAAAAACAAGATAATTAAAATATAACATACTAAACATCATAATAATAAGGGACTAAGGTCCCATCAACATCCATGAGATACTCCTATTATCCAGAGGATAATAATTATTAAAGTAATCTATATCTCTATTATAACATAAGTACAACTAGAACATAAATTCAAAGTCTATATATATAATGATGATCACTCTACTCGTCCCTTTATCCTTCACACATCCCGGTGAGCCCTATACTAACCTCTAGATGTGTCTACAAGCTCAAGCTAGATAAATTCCTACAATAACAAAACACTATAAGGGTGTAAGCTACAATAGTTTAGTGAGAAAACCCTCATACTGCATTGACAAGCAATTACACACAAGTTATTTAAACAAACATATGAATGCATGATCATGCATATGAATGCAACAATATATAGAGTTATCTGAAAACTACATACAGTACAAATTTATCATCCTCCGTTGCTTAAATTAGGGAATCACAAATTACACTTCGGCTCTAAGTTCCAATCACCCTACGCTATTTCTTTTAAGATGGACATAAAAGTCTAATATGGGGTGTTTATGTGAATGGCATACTCAATCTCATCCACCTTTAAGTGATGAATCCCTGAACTTACTCTCAATTAAAGGGTGGCATTGCCTAGTTCCAAGTAGTTCTCAAAGGTCAAGACGAGGTTGCGTATAAAGTACACCTCCATGCGGCCTCTCTATACCATTGTGTGACACCAAAGGCCTTCTTACATGCAGAAATATGCAATGCATGATCCATTTTATTAAAGTTGGATATAGTTAAATTTATTTATTAGGCAACCAACAAAATCATCATAGACACTCACATCATACTCAGTCTAAATGCAAAGGGAATCCAATAGTTCATTAGCCAAATAAGATTTCTAGTAATTTGGTAACCAAAACCACACCAATTAAACACAAGCAAATTTCCTCAACCCCATACATATATTTGATCTCAAAAGCATCAATTATATGCATATCTTAGTGCACTAAAGTATAAGTACGAACAAATACAATAATCATAAGATCACTCACCCAACTATATCACTACTGGTCATAATAATCCAAGCATAGCTCAAACTCCTTATGGGAAAAATAGTAATTCTATAAGTTTAAGTAGTATAACAAGTTCGAGTGTTTAAAGTAAATTTGTCAATTTTATTAGTTTTGGTCACTTTAGTGTTTTAGTCTTAACTTTTTTGTCTTAGGTCCATCTTTCACATATTTATAGTCATTTTGAAGGTTTTCACGTGTCCTTTCCACTTTTAAGTCATTTTGGTCATTTGGACTTCGAAAATTTGGGTTTGGTTCATATCAGTTTTAGATGACCCATGTTTAGGCTTATTTTGTAGTCTTTTTCCTAATTAAGCATAGAGTTCAAGGGAAAATCAATCCTAATTAACTTATGGACTTGTTTGGGCTTTTATTTGGGTGTTTATGGGTCATTTATTTTATTGCACACTTTTGGTTTTTGATCAAAGATTCAAGATCGATCAATAGGCTTTCGGTTTCACATATTCCCCACCTAGAAGTCTTATTCTTAGTCCTTAATCAATGGGCTTAATTCTCCAACTTTTCTTAATGATATTTTACTAATTTACACTCTTAAAATTCTGGAAATCATGATTGGAAATCTCTCTTGGCATTGCTTCCTTTATAGAAAACTAAATCACCCATTTTTCCATCCTCAATCATCTCCAACATGTTTTAATCATCATATAAAGCTTCTAAATGTTAGGATTTTCTTAATATGTTAAAGATAATTAATTCCTATACTCCTTAATAGTGGCAACTAGAATTGAAACAAAGTAGAAAGTGTCACTTATTCCATTCACATTACAAATCTTACATTCAATCTTGCTATAAGGGAGTAAACTACGTTGTTTTATATCCCTACCTAGGTTTACATCATATTTGTGAATTTCTTACCTAAGGAATCTTAAATAAAACTTCAAATATAAAAAATATAGAAATATTTAGCTATTTTAACCTACAAGTACACAATTACAATAGCAAAAAAGGAAGGGGCAAGTTCTAGTCGATGCCTCCTCTTTATTGGCCTCATTAGTGCACATGCCTACTTCACCTCCTTGCTTCCCTCTAGCTTGATTCTATCACTTGGTTTCTTTTGATATTTAGGCCCCTTAAATGTCCTCCCAAGTGGCATGGAAGGCTACTGGGTTTAGGTGAATCACGGTGGTTGTGGTGTAGTATTTTCTCATTAGGAGTGCTAGCGTAGAAGGTGGTTGGATGTGGCAATTTGGTGGTGGTTGTTCAAGCCTTTTTAGAGAGTGTTTTGGCTAGTTTTCTAGAGAAGAAAATCAAAGGGTAAGGGACCTAAGTTTCACATGTAGGTGGGGTAAAATGAAGGGCCTATAATTGCTTAAAGTGGAGCTTAACACATTGGACAATAGAAGGAGTTGGTTAATAGATTTACATGTTAATTAGGGGAATGTCTTAGGTTAAATCACTTGACATTCTTAGAAATTGTCCTTTTGATTAGAATTAAGGTCATGTCTAAGCCTATTGCTCCATCCCTAGAGTGTACTTGAAGGATTATGAGCCCTTGGATCAAGTGGGTTGCCACTTCCTCCTCCATTAGATGTAGCTAGCAGTCTATGGGGGTTTTCTAGGCTTTTTAATTGTTTTGCCCATTAGTTAATCAATGTGGGTTAATTAGGGCATTTTTCTAAAGTATAAATGGGTTATTTATTTAAGCTAATTAGGGTTGCGAATTGGCTAATTTACCCTTTTGTTTCATGCCAATTACGAGTAGTTTAAGGGGAATTATTTTCTACTATTTGCATTGTTTGATTTGGTTCATTAGTAGGACTAATTCTCATTACATTATGTGACATTTTGTGTTATTCTTAGGGTTAATTATCGCTTTTAAGGTTTCAATTTCAAGTAAGTTGAAACTTAGGTTTTCTAGACTTTACGGTTGATTTTGACTATTCTTAATGTGGCTTTAAGGTTTTGTTAGTTGGTTTAGGACTTTGGGATTTCGAATTAGGGTTTTGAGTAAACCTTGGTTAGGATTTATGATTCATAATGTAATGGTTTAAGTTAGGATTCATATTAGGTTTCAATTTCTTAGGTTTTGGGATACTAGTCATGTCAATTACTTCTAGAGCAAATCTTAGGTTTAGAGTAGCACTTCAATATTTATTTTTTGACATATTTCCTAACATCCCTACTACACTTAGCTTTTGATCTTGAAAATTTGCAAAGTTTATAGTGATTGTTTATAGAGCTTTCTTATCTTTTTTTTAATTACAAATAGTGGTATTAAATTATTAGCCTAATAAAAAGAACTCTTTACAATTTATTCTTTTAACTAAATAGATTATTATTTGATTATAGATTAATATACTTTACTTGCTTTTACTATTGGTGGGCTTACATTATTTATCTTGTTATATGTGTGTGTATGTTCCTTTTCTTTTTGTCACACCGTTGCACTTACTTTTAAGTTGTACTTATATTATGAGATAGTGAATTCTTATTTCAACTTTGACTTTATCCCAATAGTATACATATAGTACTCCATCATATCCTTTAAATAAATACAATACAAATTAAAAACAATGCTAACAATTTTAAGTGATGATATATTGAATAATTGATAATATAAATTATTGTTATTAAATTTTTATTTATCCTTTTCCAATCACTTTTGGTTTAGATTTTAATTTTTATTCAAAATATATTATACAATTGTACTTAATTTTTGCACACATATTACACATGCATGATTGCTACTTATATTGTTAAAAATATATGTGTACTTATATACATATATACTAATTTTATATGTGTGTATATATATATATAAATATATACATAAACATGCACACAAGCTTACACATGTGCATATATATGTATGTATGTATGTATGTATGTATGTATATACACAATTAAATAGATAGGAGATGAATGAAATAGTCTATTAAAATTTTAATTTTGAAGCAGTAATTATCAAAGGCAAATAAGGCAATTTATCAAAGCAAAGGTTTGAAAATGAAACATTTTAGATAAGTATTACATAATTTCCAAACATTCAATTTCAAAATGATACAAGTCTAAAACAAATAAGATACAGGAGAAAAAAAATAATCCACTCATCTCTCTAAAAGGATATACATTAATTATAAGATAGTTATGCATTATGATAATTGGAATTTAAAAGTTTTTGTATAATTTTATAATAATTTAAAATCAAGAAAAGAAATAAGTTTTCTAAATATTATCATATGGTGAATTTATAATTTTATGGGCATATGTGACCACTTGTTTTATTGCATGTAATCTAATTTAATTATGAGATAACACTCTTAAATATTGTAATTTAAAAAAAATTATATAAATATTATACTTAAAATAATTATTCTTAAAATAAGTTTCGAAAATGCGGATGCAATTTACGAGTTTAGGACTAAAATAAAATAAAATAAAACTGAATGCACAAATCAAGTCTACGCTTTTAATATAATTGTACTTTAGTCGCAAACGTGTATGCGCTTTCAAAATTTATTTTAAAAATAATTATTTTGAGTATAATTTTATGTAATTTTTTTTAAAACTATATTATTTAAGTGTGTTACCTTATGAGATTATAAAATTTATGGGATTGTAAATTTTGGGTGAAAAAAAAAAAGCTCAAGTTCAAAGGTTTAGAGAAAATCTGGCTTATAAATACAGGATCTCCGGCGATTTCACGAGTCAAACCCTCTTCTCCGAACTTCAAACAAGTACGCAAACTCCAGATCTCGGAACCGAGTCTACTCAGGTATTCTCTCTATCTCTCTCTCCCTATGTGAAACGAGTCTCCGATTGTTTCTATGATCTTACGGTCCTTCTTGATCTATGAATTTCTATGCAAAACTCTCGTAATTGGTATAGAATTTTCTAGATCGATGAAAAACTTCATGCATGTTGATGGAAAAAGGAAAAAAAAATTATTCCTGTAGGCAGTGTATAGGATGATTTCCATAGATCTGTTTTACTTTTGTCAATTTGCTGGTTTTAGGGATAATTTAGCTTTTAAGTTGTGATATTTCATCGAAATTTGTATTTGTGTGTATCAGAATTCAATTCTTGGATAAAACGAACTGAAATAATGAACTTTTATTCATGTTGCATTGTAGATGCACATATTCGTGTGGCTGGAAAGGAAATTTTCCAATTTCCATCGTATTATTTATCAGAAAAAAAAAAAAAAAAACTGTTTCCATCGTATGGTTGGGTATAGTGGTCCTATGGTATGTTTATAGATATAACCTATCTCTGTCTTTTTGTAATTAGCATTGCATGCGAATTATTATCATTATTATTTTGCTATATATTGCATGTGCATTATTGCTTTATTGCTTTTGATAGGATCAAATTCCTGTTGTTTTTGTCCGTGTTTTTGCCAATTACATTACCATTATGAATTGGGGAAAAAAAAAAGCGGGATCAACATTGAATATTCATGTATGGGGCTGCTTGTAATTAGGGATATGGAGGATAGTGAAACTTTTGTCTTTTGTGTTCTCATTGCTTTGTAGTCTTGTCCATGGAATGTGCAGAGTAAGAATAAGTACCTGACATGAGCTGATAGGATAATTGAAAAATAGGATTTTGTGAGTTGAACATTTGTAGTAAAAAGGAGTGCATCTCTGTATTGGTCATTGCTTTTTTGATCAATTTCATGCATCAATCCATGGCCATATTTTGTTGGGAAGGCTCAACATTTTGGTTGAAGAATAATAGGATACACACATATATATATACATTCCCATACTTGGTATGTAATACGGTGATTTCATATGGTCTTACTGAATTACTTAGGGTTGATATGTTAATACCTATCAAATATGAATATGAATGTAAGTTATGGATGCTTCAGGAAGCTCAATTTGTGCCCTTTTTTGTTAAGAACTACAAAGGTTACCTGCCCAAATACCTGAGAAACACTAGAAGTTTCTCATTGTGGAAGGCAGTTATCTATAACCTTTTAGTAATCTGATCTAATAATTAGCCATTAAGGAAAACTACATACCCTTCTCATGGTTTAGTCTATACTTGGGCGATTGATATGGAGAGTATTTAATTTGGAGATGGGGACACTTTTGGATGATCTGAAGTTGATTGCCACAAACTGTGCTGTGGATTTGTTGTAAGATCTCTTGGTTCTAGAATCTAAGATGGAGAACCTGTATATGTAGATGTATGAAAATGTTAGTTGGATGACTTGTAAAGAAGTGCTGATCCTGCAAGGCAAGGCAGGACACTAAATTTCATCTGAGCATTCTACTTATGTGGAGGCATACAAGTGCATCCAATAGGTAAAAACCCCCGGGGGTGGGGGTGGTTTGGGTTGGGGGGGGATGTGTGCGGGGGAGAGAGAGAGAGAGAGAGAGAGAGAGAAGAGAGATGAAGTTGTTGCAATTGAAATTGCTGTTCTGTTTTGACTTCTTACGGTTAAGGTGTGCAAAACAATGCCCTTTATGGTTTTCTTATTTCTTTTTATTCAATTGCCTTGTATTTCACTTCCAACTCTCCATTCTTTAAGTTCCTTTTGACAGAGAACCTTTCAGTTGCTTCATTGGAGTTTTATATATTTATATACACCCTTCCTTGATTACATTCACAATTTTATGGTAATCATCGATTTGAAACATGAATCCAAGAACTAACTTCATGAATCAGCATCTTAATGTATTTTTACATGCATGCAAACTTTTCTTGTTCCTTTTTTTGGGTGACTTGTACATGTGTTTTTGTTACTATCTTTTGATGAGTTATAAGGTATTCTAGGGCTTTTATGTTAAGGTAAATAAAGTTGAGGACAGCTTCTAGGCTACTTCAATTTATAAAATATGATTCCTGACAAATTTTTGTCTAGTCTATCAGGTATGATGCTCATATTTCTAATGTAAGTTTGAAAATTTCAGTATCTCTTCCAAAAATGGCTTTGGGTGGAACAGCCCCCCCGAGAGGAAGTGCTGCTGCTACTGCAAGCATGCGTAGGAGGAGAACAACAAGTGGTGGAGCATCTGGAGGTGCAACTGGAACTATGCTCCAGTTCTATACCGATGATTCTCCTGGACTCAAGATTTCTCCAAATGTTGTTCTTGTCATGAGCATTGGTTTCATAGCTTTTGTTGCCATTCTTCATGTCATGGGTAAGCTGTATTTTGTCCGCAGATAAGCATGACACTGCTGAAAAGGTGGAGGTGCTTTCACTGCAGACTATGATGATTAAGTCGTTCATATAGCTTTTTCTGGCATAGCGGGTTTTGTTTTAATAGCTTAAAGACCTCGAAAGAGAATTACATGATACTCCTTGGTTCAATTTTAGAGCCTTTTCTTTGGATGGTGTATTGTTATCAGAAAATTTTTCCCATCATTAATCAAAAGGAGCATATGCCGTATTATTTATTTTGGCTGTTCTGGTTCATTTAACTCTTATTTGGTACCATATTCAAGACTACTCGTTACTCGAGAGTCAATATAGGGTGCATTTGCTTCACGTAAATTGTTTCCCTTTGGGGAACGTTGATGTTTGTTATGATATTAGTTAGCGTTGGTAGCTGTTGCATTAGGATGGTAGCTAATGGTGGTGATAACAGGATGGTAGTTATGTGGTGATAACAGTTTGGTGGTAGGTGATGGTTTGGTGATGCAGTGTTGGATTGTTTGGTTTGGTAGGACTGTTATATGTTACATTTATTTAAAAGTAATTATATGGTATATTTATTTTTATATTATTAATAGGTTTTATTTATTGTAATTTGGGATGATTTATCTTTAAAAAGGGACTCATAAAATTGTCAACAGGTTATTTTATTGTTGATGAATGTTATTATTACTGTAATTAAGAAGATTTTTACTATAGTCAGGAATTTAATAGATTTTTACTATAATTGGAAAAGTGGTTATATTATATATGATTGTACCATAGAATTGCTAATGTTAAAGATGATATAGTATTAATGCTACATAGAAAGCAAATTTCACGTAGCACTCAGATTTTTTTCTAGCACATTTTACTTTAGTTAAAAGATCTTGAGATTGTTAACTAGCCTTCATAATCATGTATCCACTATCACTAAGTTTGTAATTTTGTGTGTGTGTGTCTCTCTCTCTCTCTTTTTATTATTATTATTATTCGGGGAAGAGCACTTTTATTCATAAAAGTCAGGAGTTCTAGGACCGAGATCCGATAACAAAAGACAACCATTTGTCTTACTACGTATCAAAGAAACATCAACCCATAAAAAATAAAAAATTTAAGCGCTCAAAAGTCCGAAGCTATAGGCCTAAAATCCCAGCGATTGGACATTGAAGATGACTTTCTTCCATCCTTTCCTCATTGCCAACTTCAAACCTTCCAAAGCTGCAATTGCTTCTGCGATATTCAGCACTGGCCTCCAGCCACATCGCTGTCTTACTACATTCCCCATCTGTATTAATTTTGATAAATCCATTCGGAGAACACCATTACATGGTCTCCTTATCAGACTCTTATGCAGGTTGTGCTAAGCTTGGCTTGCTCCTTGCAGTCTGATACTCCGATGAATGGGCTTGACTAGCTGACACTGTTGATTTTGCGTCTGACTTTTTATCTTGAAAAACACTAATGCACCTATTTTTCCAAATGTACCATGAACACACAAATTTGTACCATAGTTTTCCTTGGATCCAAGCCTTTTGTTGCAACATCTTCCCATACCTTCAACAAACACTTCCTATCTTGTAACAGTTTCCTCATCTATTCTTAATCCCAATACTTCAAACCATATCAGCTTTGTCCATTCACTCTACAGAAAAAGATGTTCCGGTGTCTCCTCATGGGAGCAAAAATTGCAGACTATTCTTAAACTTTCCTTTTATGAAGGGTGCTGTTAGTACCGATAGCATTGGTGCAACTCCTCCACATCAAGTGTTTCACCATTGGCATGCAATAAATCGACCAAATAATCTTCCAAACCAGCGGATTGATTTGATAAGAAGAGGAAGGATTACTATCGATTATACAGTTGAATTTCTTCAAGAAGTTCCTATATTCGCTCTTGATCGAGTATAGTCCATCTGCTTCGACTGGCCAAATCAACTTATCTTTAGTTGTTGCTGTTTCCTGTCAAAAACTCTCTCAATCTTTTCCACCTTCCAGCTCTTGCTTGGCCAATAAACTCATCTACTCTCCACTCAACATCAACAAGTACATTCATATTGAAAACTAGTGTTCTGACGTTTACCCAAGGAATCCACATATCAGAAAAACACTTTATATCTCTTCCATCTCCAATTTTCCATACCAATTCATCTTTTAGTACATCTCTACCTACCAATCTGCTTTGTCACACCCATGATGCACAACTGCCTCTTTTTGCTTCTAGAAAGCTACATTTAGGAAAGTATTCACTCTTGAGCACACGAACCCATAACTACTCCGAGTTTTCTAAAATTCTCCAAGCAATATTCCCTAAAAGAGCATTATTAAAGTTCTCAAAGTCATGAAAACCAATCCCTCCAACACTTTTGGGAAGTTGCAAATCGCTCCTTTTCTTCCAATGTATTTTCCTCATCTCCCTCTCCCCACCCCACTATAGTTTATTGATCATAGATGAAACCTTAGCACACCACTTTTTGGAAATTTGAAATCTAACATGGAGTAAGTGGGAATCGCGTATGCCACTAATATAATCATGACTTCTTTCCCTCCATATGAAAGAAAGGAGCTTTTCCATCCTTGGACTTTTTTTATCTATTTTCTCCTTAACTACCGTAAGAGCTGAGTTTTTTGACCTATCCCACAAAATTGGTATACCCAAATATTTCCCTAGATTGCTTACTGAATTGATATTCATGACTTTGCATAGCTGCTCTCTCAAATCATCACTTGTATTCCTGCTAAAGTATTGTTGGATTTTAGGAGATTTATGGCCTGTACCGAAGCCCTGCAATAGGCTGGCAGAATGTCTTTGAGTTTTGTCAAATTGGAACGATTTGCTTTAATGAAAAACGGGGAATCGTCTGCAAAGAATAAATGAGTCAGTTTTAGACAACACTTTCCATGTTTAGTCCCTCTAAGACCATCATGGTTTGCTGCTTTCATCATCACTCTTGAAAGAACATCAGATACTAAAAGTAACAAGTTGATAGTGGATCTCCTTGTCTTGTTACTCTAGATGGATGTGCTTTCCCAATTCTCTTTCCATTCAACATAATATTATATGAAACAAAATTAACACAAGTCATAACCCAATTAATCCACTTCAAATCAAAACACATTTTTTCCATTATTTGCTTAAGAAAAGGTCAATCTACTCTATCGTAAGCTTTACACGTGTCAATTTTAATAGCACAATGTGACTTCTTAATTCTTCATTTTAGCTTAAGAAAATGAAAGACTTCATGAGCCACCACCACATTATCCTAAATTAATCTATCTAAGATGAGGGCACTCTAAAACAAACTAACGATACTATTGAGGAAGGGTTTTAACCTATTAACTAGAACTTTAGACAAAATCTTGAAAGAGAAATTGCAAAGATTAATTGGTCTAAAGTGGCCTAAATTATGAGGATTGAAAATCTTAAGAATTAAGACTAAGTATGTTTCATTGAACCAAGAAGGAAAGTTACCTGTTTTCAAGAAATGAGAAATGAAAAATTGAAGGAGCAACCACACCCAAAAAGGATTGAAAGAATGAGCCAGTAAAACCATCTGGGTCAGGTACTTTATTTGGGCTTAGTTGGAAAGCTACAGTTCCGACTTCCTCCTTCGTTAGGGCACCATTAAGCTGCTCATTAACCTTTAGAGATATCGACTCAGAAACATAGTCCAGCATCTCATCTGTTGATTCGCTTTGTACACGTTTTGGTACTGCGTTAAGAAGATAGCTTCTAATTCATCTTCTTTGTCAACCTAAACACCAAATTCACTCTTAATTTTCCTTATCTTATTTTTGTTCTCCTATTAAGAGTGGCTTGGTGAAACTACTTTGCATTGCGATCACTTGTTTAAGCCAACTAATCCTTGATTTTTGTCTCCAGTATGTTTCCCCGTTTTCTATAGCGTTTTCCAATGCCAATAGAACATCTTCTTCCTCACCATCAGTTTGCTGGTCTACTTGATTACTGATACACCCCGGATGAAAGTTATTTTGGGAGGAAAGAAGGGGGAGAAACAGAATAACTAAGTTTGTTAGATAGAGAGAGAAGACGGTGAAGTTTGGCAGGAAAACTTAACTGCTTGATTTTCGATAAGGGCTACAGGGGAATGCATTTAGCTTCCTTCTAGCATTGAGAGTTATTGGTATTCGTCTTTGTTGTGGTTTGTATTTGACTTTGTTTTCCTAATATAGAAGTTACTCCAGAACTATATTGTTGATTTCCTAATACAAATTCTATCCAGAAGTTTTTCGGAGTCATCAAATTGGTTCTATTGCTAGGAAACAACACCACCGGAGAATTGGATCACCTCGACGAAGTTCGTCACACCCTACATTGAGGTATGACATGGATGGAATCTCGCATTGAAACACTAGAAAGGAATGTAGAGGGGATACATCATGATGTCACGAACGTTTAGCGGCAGTTAAGAACAATGGAAGAAGAATAAAAAAATATGGGCGGAGAACTATCCACTATACAAGGCAAGATGGATCGAATCTAGAAGCTACTAGAAGACATATGGCTGAATAAGGATATGGGAGGGCAATTCGGCGGTGGTTCTACCACGACAAAAGATCGCGGCTAATGCGTGGATGGTCCATGTTCTATGGAAGTTGGACCGGAGATTCCCATCGGTGACAAGAGAGAAGTGGAAATGGATGACAAGTTTCGTGTCAATGCATCACGCTTAATACTACTAACGTTCGACGGAGTCGATCCTCCCAATTGGATCTTGATGGCCTAACAATACTTCACCGCACAACAGATGAGGGAGGATAGGAAGGTAGTGTTGTCGGCAATGTGCATGTGAGGGCGATGCAATCATTGGTTCCGCATGTTATAGTGAAGAGAGGCGGATCTGATGTGGCCATGCCTTAAGGTGGAAATCATGAAACGATACGAGCGTTTACTCGCCTCTAACCTCTTCAAGAGTTTATCTCAACTGAGGCAATATGGCACGGTTCAACAATACATTGAAGATTTTGAGTCCTTCATCTCCCACGCTCCAATAATGCCGGAAATGCAATTATTGGGTTACTTCATGGGGGGATTACGAGATCCAATTCAGACACGTGTGGATACTTTTGCTTCGACTACTTTGGAACGTGCCATGGATTTGGCTATCAAAATTGAACGCGAGTTTGATTCTAGCATCTTCTTCACCATAGACCACGGAAATGGAGGCCGCACTAATTTACGGCCACCAGCACCTCGATCACAATATCCCTATCGAATGAGTAATAGTAACTCGAGAATTTTCTCATCTTCAACATCACTATGGATCCCCAAGTTTACAATGAATGATGAGTCATGAATGTTGACTAGAGATGGCTCAATAGTACAACGAAGACAGGATCATTCCATGGGAGGGGGGTTTTCGCTTACAGCAAAAAATGGAGCTATTAAAGATGGCATAAGGCGACTTCCCGAACAAAAGCAATTATTGCACGCGGAATTCTTAGAAAAAAAAAAGCGAAGGGCTTATGTTTCAAGAGTGACCAAGCCTTTAATCCAAACCACCAATGTCCGAACAAAGCACTCCAGTTGTTGGTTCTAGAAGAAGAAGCTCTGGGGGAGAAGAATGGGCTAAAGGGCAATCAGCAAACGAAGAAACTCCTCTGCCATTGTCATTATTGGCAATGTAAGGTTTCAATGAACCTTGTACAATGAAAATGCAAGGTATGCTTTCTTCTACCCCTATCGTGATTTTGGTAGATAGTGGAGCTAGTTACAACTTCGTGTCATTAGAATGGACAACACGAAATGGAATATCATTATCTGATCATCGTTCATTTAAAGTGACATTGGGAGATGGAAGATCCATAGAGTACCATGGGTTTTGTTTTAACTTGCAACTTCAGGTAGGACCATATATCACCGGCGTGGATTGTTATGTAATGGAGTTGAAAGGGGTAGACTTGATATTGGGTGTGGCGTAGCTGAAGATGTTGGGAGAAGTAAAGGTAGATTGAGCCAAAATGACTATCAAGGTTACATAAAAGGAAAAGGAGTATCTGCTGTGTAGAGACCCAACTATATGCCGATTTCCAATCTCATACAAATCTTTGCAGAAGCTAGGGGATGTGGATGAATGTAAATTGTTATGGGTGATGGCGGCAACATCGCAAGGGGAGGAGAAAATCCAGGAGGCAAGTTTAGATAATTGTTAGCTGATTACAAGGAAATCTTTGATACTCCAAAGGGCTTACCTCCCCTTCATTCCATGAACCACCACATTCCTATAGTAGAGGGGAAAGGTCCCATTTCCATGATGCCATATAGATATGCCTTTGTGCAAAAAAATGAGATAGAAAGGCTAGTATGTGATATGTTGGAGGTAGAAATCATCCGTCCAAGTACAAGTTCCTTTTCAAGTCCGGTGATTTTAGTGAAGAAGAAGGATGGGTCATGGAGATTTTGTGTAGACTATCGTACCCTCAATGAGGTAACGGTCTCGGATAAGTACTTTATCCCTGTTATAGATGAGTTATTGGACGAATTATTTGGGGCTAGTGTCTTTTCCAAGATCGACCTACGATCCGGATGGCTGAGGAAGACATACATAAAACAGCCTTCCGCACTCATCAAGGTCACAATGAGTTCCTTGTCATGCCGTTTGGATTAACAAACGCACTAACAACGCTCCAGGCGATGATGAATGAGATCTTTCGACCTTATTTAAGACAATTTTTCTTGGTGTTCTTCGATGATATCTTGGTATATAGTGGAGATTGGGAGACACATCTTCAACACTCAGAATAAGTATTCCTTATCCTAAGGCACCGGCACTTTTTTGCCAATAGAAAGAAGTGTATGCTTGGACAGGCTAAGGTGGAGTATTTGGGGCATATCATATCAAGGGAGGGAGTGGCTATGGATCTAACCAAGATACAATCAATCGTAGAGTGGCCCAACCTATCACCCTTAAAGGTCTTCGAGGGTTCCTTGGATTGTCCGGATATTACCGCAAATTCATCAAATATTATGGCAAAATAGCTAGACCATTGATGGATTTGCTCAAAAAGAATGGGTTTAAATGGTCAGAATAAGCTACAACCGCATTCAATGGATTGAAAGAGGCATTGGTGACAGCTCCAGTATTAGCGATGCCTAACTTCTCCCACACATTCATTTTTGAATGCGATGCATCTGGAAGGGGGTTGGGGGCGGTTCTACAACATGACAATAGGCCAATTGCTTACTTTAGTAAGGCCTTGGCTGACCTCACTCTTGCAGAGTCCACTTATGAGAAGGAACTCATGGCCTCGGTGTTAGCAATACAACATTAGCGACCTTATCTATTGGGAAAAAAAATTGTTGTCCGAACTGATAAAAAAAGTCTTAAACATTTGCTCCAACAAAGGATCATGACTCTGGATCAACAAAATTGGTTACCTAAACTATTGGGGTATGACTTCGAAGTTCAATATCAGAGGGGGGTTGGGAATAAGGTGGTTGATGCCCTGTCAAGAAAGTTTAAAGAGACACGTCTGATGCAAATCTCAGGACCTATATGGACAGACCTGCCAACCATTATGAGTGAAGTGGAGGCCGATCCAGTTTTAGCCGCAAAGATGCAGTCGTTGAAAAGGGGAGAATCAGCGGGCTAAGGGTTTCACCTCATTCAAGACACCTTATTCTATCATGATAGGTTGGTAATCCCAGCTAAGTCCAAGTGGCCCCAAGTGTTTCTACATAAGTTTCATTCTTCACCCATTGGGGGGTATGCTGGGTTCCTCAAAACTTATCGACGGATGGCTGTGAATGTGTTTTGGATTGGGATCAAGAAGGATGTGATGGACTTTGTAGCAACTTGTGCGGGGTGTTAGCGACAGAAGTATCAAGCCTTGGCACCTGCAGGATTGCTATGCCCTTTACCAATACCGACAGCCATATAGGAAGATGTCTCCAAGGACTTTGTTGGAGGACTGCCAAAATCCAAGGGGTTTAATGTAATCCTAGTGGTAATCGATCGTCTCTCCAAATATGGCCATTTCATTCCCATCAAACACCCTTATACAGCTAAGGGGATAGCGAAAGTGTTCATTAGAGAAATTGTTTGGCTTTATGGCTACCCGAAGACAAATGTGAGTGATCGCGACCCAACCTTCTTGAGCAACGTCTAGACCAAATTGTTTAAAATGCAGGGCACCCTCCTACATTACAGCACAGCGTACCACCCGAAAACGGATGGGCAAACTGAGGTTCTAAATCAATGTCTTGAAAGGTATCTTTGATGCTTCATAAGCCATCACCCTATACAATGGAGAGCATGGCTTCTATGGGCGGAGTTCCACTACAACACGGCCTATCATACAATATCCAAAATGTCTCCTTTTGAAATGGTTTATAGCCGGCCTCCCCTTATGTTGCGATCCTTCGTTGATAAGGAAATACGAAGTCCGGAGTTACGTAGGGCATTGCGAGACCAAGACGCCATTCTTCAGCAATTAAGACACAATCCGGCTCATGCGCAATCCATTTACTGTAAGAATGCAAATAGGCATCGACGACAGGTGGAATTCCAAGTGGGATAATGGGTATTCTTGAAATGGTGTGTATCTTTTCGCCCGCAGCTTAGAAACTCCACTTCCAAATTGGCTCCAAGATTTTTTGGACCATTTCAAATTGTTGAACGAATTGGCTTGGTGGCATATAAATTGCAATTACCTACAAACTATCGCATACATCCCGTTTTTCACGTTTCTCTCCTAAAGAAGGCAGTGGGTTCTTTCCCGTCTATAGTGGATATTCCACCGGACATGTCCAAGGATTTAGCAACTATTGTTCATCTTCCAGTACCCATCATGGGAAGATGATTCAAATGCAACGGATCCGAAGAAATTCCCTAAGTCCTGGTGCAATGGTAGGATCAAGGGCCTGATCATACTTCGTAGATGGACACATCCGAATTTACTTCACTCTTTCCATATTTTGTCCTTAAGGACAAGGACATTGTATCGGGGGAGGTAATTGATATACCCCCGATGAAAGTATATCGGAGGAGAGAGAAGAGGGGGGAATAAGAAGTATACGGAAGGAAATATTAGTGGTAGTGATATATGTTATGATAGGGTCAAATATGTAATAAGAAGGGAAACAAGTAGAGGTAGGAGGGGAAAGCATAACTAAAATAGAAAGAGTTGAGGTGGAGGTAATGGCTGAGTTGGACCTTGCTGACGTGGAAGAGAAGGAGGCAAGTTAACATGGTATTGAAGGGGGGACCAGGAGGGAAGATTATAAATAGTTTATTTTGGGGGAAAGAAGGGGGAGAAACAGAATAACTAAGTTTGTTAGATAGAGGGAGAAGAGGGGGAAGTCTGGCGAGAAAACTTGACCGCTTGATTTTCGGTGAGGGCTACAAGGGAATGCATCTAGCTTCCTTTTAGCATTGAGAGTTATTGGTATTCGTCTTTGTTGTGGTTTATCTTTGACTTTGTTTTCCTAATCCGAAAGTTACACCAGGACTATATTGTTGATTT
The DNA here is from genome assembly GCA_037954665.1 of Laguncularia racemosa. Lineage (NCBI taxonomy): Eukaryota > Viridiplantae > Streptophyta > Magnoliopsida > Myrtales > Combretaceae > Laguncularia > Laguncularia racemosa. Next base: position 3,279,552 of record JBBMOL010000003.1, on the reverse strand, counting down.
CCTAATACAAAGTCTATTTGGAAGTTCTTCGAAGTCATATCAATTACTCTAAACGACATCAAGGTATTTCATTAAATTGTCTACTTCCTTGCTATAATTAGTGATGTTCTTTTTTGCTCCAATGAGAGACGTTCAGCATCTTTTGAGCATAAAAATCAAACCTCCTACATCCACTTGAGCTCTCTTATTTTTCCACATCTCCTCTATAATTTCCCTGCATCCATCCTATTGTAGCCAATTCTGGTTAAGTCAAAACAATTGAAGACCTTTACGTAACTCCTTATTAAGACAAATAACCAAAGAAAAATGATTAGATCCAGTCTTGGGAAGCACTAAAACCAAAAAATTCAGCACTTCACTCATCCAATCACTATTCACCAAAGCTTTATTCAATTTTTCTTTAACCATTCTCATACCTCTCCTTCCATTACCAAAAAACATATGATGGCATTTCTTAAGAAATGAGCGGCAGCCCTAATCGTTAAATAGATCCTAGATATTTAGCCCGCACGATGTGCTGGTAATTAATAATATTAACTATAACTATATAAAAGGAAAATGTGTCAAAGCTATAACTGTATGTTTACTTGAGAGGAATAGCTATTTTATTACCTCTTTATTTCATATAAAGGTACTATTATGGTGTTCGGTTGAATTTTAGACACTATTCTCAATGAATTGTTATTATACAAAGTAGAATAGCAATTTATGTCATGAACTTATGAATTGCTATTTAATGACTCATTTATCATCCTTATTATAAATAGTCTATTCCCGTAAGTTGTATTAAGTTTATATTGGCTATGGAAGATTGATGAAGTGGAGATAATAGAAAACAAGTACATAGCTAAATTGGACAAAAACGGGTTAGTCTTAATTTCTTGATTTTTGAATCTTATTCCAAAGAAAACGAGCTAACTTGAAGAAGTCAATACGTTTGGTACTGAGTTATGCTGTTTCTAAAGAAAATTCCTTTGTTTAGACCCTCAAGTGAGCAATTTTTCAATTTTTGGCTAGTTTTTTTATTCATTATAACTTTTTATAAATACCTCTATTTTAAGTTTCATTAATAGTGTTTTATTTTTCTTTTAGTTTGCTTCATGTCCTTAAGTTTTAGACATTTCTATTTTGGTAGTTTTTAGGTGTTTCTATTTTTTAGAAGTTTTTTATGTTTCATTTTTTGCAAATTTGCGCTTGCAATTATGTGTATACCCTAAGGCAATGAGACAGATTATTTATTAAGTATTATCAAAATTTAGGCCATCTTTACTCTATTTTCTTCCCAAATTCTCAAATTTCAAATAATTATCGAGTTTTTTGATGCCAACTACCTAGGAATTCATATAATCAATTGGTATTTGAAGATCGCACTCCGAGTATTTGTAGAATCAACGATTTGTGATATAAATCTTATTTAATTTCATGTTATACACTGTGTTAGTTGGTATTAGAGCCATGTTCACTCTTGGTAACAATGACACCTCGTGGACAAGCCAATTAACATCGTGTTGCAATGGACAAAATCTACAATCATGATGATCTAGATCGAAGGATCAAACAGATGATTGACGAGTGACTGGATGTAGTGTTGTAATGTTGTTTAGACATGGTTGTAGATCAACTAGCGAACATAATGGGTGTGTTTATGGGTAATTAAAATAAGAACATCCCTAAACGTGTGAGAAATTCTAATTCGATGCTAGATGCTGAAGAGGTAAAGGATGACTCCTCTTCTATTGAAGAGGATGAACAATATGATGTAGTTCCATGCAAGTGTAGTAGGCCTCATGTAGAGGAAGACTAGAGTTGTTGGGAGTCTAGGTATGTGAATGGAGATATCGAAGTTTCATGGAAGCCTCCAACGAGAAGAATTCTTGGATTAGTTAACTACGGTTGAGGAGATCCTAGATTTCAAAGTTCTTAAGGATAAACAGGTGCAATTGATAGCAACCAAATTGTGTGGTAGGGCTATAGCGTGGTTGCAGCAATTAAAATTGACCCGGAATAGGTTGGGAAGTTCAAAAATCGCATTGTGGGAAAAGATAAAAAAGCACCTATGAACAACGTTTTTGCCCTATAATTTCTAACGCATTATGTACCAGAGGCTACAAAATCTTAAGCAAGGTAGCAAATCAATGTATGAATACACTTCTACGTTTTACCAGTTGATAGTTAGGCATAAACTTCAAAAGAGATGATTAGTTAGTTGCTAGATACATTGGGGGTTTAAGAATGCAAATTTAGGATATAATCAATTTATTTGACCTTGTTAATGTATCGGCAGCACACCAAAGGGCGTTGATTGTTGAGAAGCAATGGAGGTAATTTGGCAATGGTGCATTTAATAGTGATGTGAATCGTACAGGAGGTGGAACCTCAAGTAATAACACTACTGGGCATTTTAATAAGCCTAGCACTAGTGGAGTGAAGTGCTTTAAGTGTGGTGATGCTGGTCACCGACAGTTTAAATGTAGGAAGATGGAGAAGAAGGCACTCTTTGTTGAGAATGAAGAGGAGGAGGATGATGAAGCTATGGGTGATGGAGGACCTATCTTCAATACCGAATATACTGAAGAGGAGCTTGTGATGGGAGATGATAAGGAAAATTTAGTAGTTAGAAGATCCTATATGACTCTTAGGACAGTAGAGGAAGAGTGGCTCAAGAAAAATATTTTCCAATCCACTTATACTATTATGGGCAACATATGTCGATTCATGATCGACTTAAGGAGCTATGAGAACATTATGTCCACAAAAGCCATGCAAAAGTTAGGCATTAAGCCTGAACAACACCCAAAACCTTACAGTTAGCTTAGCTAAAGAAAGGTTGTGAGGTAAGTGTCTCTAAATGAGTGCTAGTTACATTCTCCATTAGTTCTAAATATAAGGACTCTGTCTGGTGTGATGTTGTGACAATGGATGCTACCATTTGTTGTTGGGGAGGCCTTGGCAATTTGATAGGGGTGTGACTCATGATGGGAGAGTTAACACTTATAGTTTTGTACGTAAAGGTGTGAAGATCATGTTGATTCCTAATAGGGACACTATTGAGTCTAAATTTGTCAAGCAAGGTAATAGCTCCAACATGCTATCTTTAACTAAGTTTGAGGAAGAGTTGCAGGATTTTGAAGTTATCTTTGCTCTTGTGGGTAAGGAGATTGAAAGGGAAGTTAAAGTACCTGAAGTGGCAATTTTGGTTGTGGAGGAGTTTCATGATGTATTTCCTAATAAGTTGTCGGATGGGTTACCACCACTACGTGACATCGAGCACCAAATTGATCTTGAGCCTAGTGCAACCCTTCCTAACAAATCACATTATCAGAAGAGCCCTATAGAACATGAGGAGTTGAGGAAGTAGGTTGAAGAATTGCCTGTGAAGTGTTTTATTTGGGAGAGTTTGAGTCCGTGTATAGTTTCAACTCTTTTGACTCCTAAGAAAGATGGCACTTGGCGTATATATGTGGATAGTTGGGCCATCAATAAGATTACTATTAAGTACAGTTTTCCTATTCCTTGCTTAGATGATTTACTTAACAAGTTGAGTGGTGCTAAGGTATTCTTGAAGCTAGATTTGAAGAGTAGATATCAGCAAATCCGTACTTGAGTTGGTGATGAGTGGAAGATAGCCTTCAAGACACAAGAGGGTTTGTATGAGTTGCTGGTTATGCTGTTTGGATTGTTTAATGCACCTAGCACATTTATGAGAGTGATGAATCAAGTTCTGAGGCCATTTATTGGCAAGTGTGTTGTTGTATACTTTGAAGACATACTGATTTATAATATTGATCCAGAGCAGCATTTCAAACATCTACGGGATGTTCTTAATGTGTTACGCAAGGAAATTTTCTATGCTGCCTTGAAGAAGTGTGTATTCATGACCACTGAGGTACTTTTCCTTAGCTACATAATTTCTACTGATGGTTTGCAGATTGATAAGTCCAAAGTGGAAGCAATTAGGCAATGGCCTAAACCTACTAGACTAACTGAAGTTCGAAGCTTCCATTGCTTAGCATCATTTTATAGGCGATTCATAGCCAATTTCAACAGTGTTATGGCTCCTATGACTAATTGTATAAAGGGTGGGAAATTTTTGTAGACTGATGAAGTGAAAAGGGCTTTTGAGCATATTAAGGAGCATCTTACTATAGCCCCAATTCTAGTGTTGGTAGATTTTCATCAACCTTTTAAGCTACATGTAGATGCCTTTAAAGTGGGGATTGGAGCTGTTTTGAGCCAGAATAGCAAACTAATAGCTTATTTCAGTGAGAAGCTAATAGGGGCGAAGCGGCAGTATAGTACATATGACCATTTGCTATGAAGCATTGCCGTCATTATTTGTTTCATAGAGAATTCATCTTATATACTAACCGGGAAGCTTTGAAGCATTTACACAGTGAGGATAAGGTGTCATCTCGACATGCTTCATAGGTGGCTTATCTGGAGTGTTTCACCTTTGTTGTGAAACATAAGAGTGGTGTCACGAATTGGTTGCTAATGCACTGAGTAGGCATAAGAGTCTTCTGAGTAAAATGCAAGTGGAGGTACCTGATTTTAATTCATTTGTTGAGTTACTTGAATGTGATATTTATTTTTATGTTATTTTAGCTTGAGTTAGAGCTAGTGATAGAATAGAGTACTTGTTACAAGATGGGTTTTTGTTCAGGGGTAATCAGCTATGCATTCTAAACTGTAGTTTGAGAGATCATATTATTCAAGAGTTACATGGTAAAGGTCATGTGGGGCGAGACAGGATTTTGCAACTAGTGCATGTGCCTTATTTTTTGTTTACTGTTCATAAGGAAGTGGAGAAGTATGTACAAAGGTGTAGAATCTACTAAGTGTCCAAGGGTACAACTACGAATGTAAGGTTGTATATGCCACTTCCAATTCCTTCACAGCCTTGGATCAATGTGAGCATGGATTTCGTTTTGGGATTACCACAAACTCAACAAGGTAATGACTCTATCTCTGTAGTAGTTGAGAGATTTTCTAAGATGATGCATTTTATTCCCTGAAAGAAGACCACAAATGTTGTTTGTGTTGCACAGTTGCACTTTAAGGAAGTATATAGGTTACATGGGTTACTTGGAACCATTGCGTTCGATAGAAATACAAGGCTTCTTAGCTATTTTTGACAAAGTTTGTAGAAGATGGTCAACACTCAACTGAATTTTAGTAGTGCCTATCACCCAGAAATAGATGGGTAAACTAAGGTAGTAAACAGATCCCTAGAGAATCTATTAAGGAGCTTAGTGGGGGAACATGTGAAGAGTTGGGATCAAAAGTAGAGTCAAGCAAAGTTTGCACATAATCATGCAGTCAACCTTAGTACGGGGTTTAGCCCATTCTAGGTGGTTTACTCTATTATTCCTAGAAGTCCACTTGATTTGCTACCATTACCAAACAGGATTAGGATTCATAGGAAGGCAAAAGACTTTGTCCTAGTCTGCAGGAGATTCATAAGACTATTCTAAACAATTTACAAAAGGCTATAGGTAAATATAAGAAAGTTGCTAATAGAAAGAGGTGGTATGTAGAGTTTGACATAGGAGATTATGTTTAGGCTATCCTTACTAAGGATAGGTTTTCTATTGGTGAGTACAACAAACTATCGGCTAAGAAGATTAGACCAGTGGAGATCATAGAGAAGATCAACCCAAATGCATACAAGTTGAAACTACCTAGTCACATTCGAATTGCAGGTGTATTTAATGTGAAACATCTTATTCCCTACACCGGAGATAGTTCAGACGAAGACAATTTAAGGGTAAATTTTGTCCACCCTAAAGAGGATGATGAGGTGGAGATAATAGCAAATAGGTACATAGCTAAATAGGACAAAAATGGGTTAGTCGCGATTTCTTATAGACCTTGTTTCGAAGGAAACGAGTTAACTTGAAAAAGTTAATGCCTTTAGTGTTGATCTATACAATTTTTAGAGCAAATTCCTTTGTTTAGACACTTAAGCGAGCAATTTTTCTATTATTGGCAAGTTTTTTATTCCTTATAACTTTTTATAGACACTTTTGTTTTAAATTTCATTTATGGCATTGTATTTGTCTTTTAATTTACTTCGTATTCTTAAGTTTTAAGCATTTTTATTTTTGATAATTTTTAGGCATTTCTATTTTTTGGAAGTTTTTTATGTTCTATGTTTTGGCAACTTTGCACTTGCTATTATTTGTATACCTTAAGGGCAATAAGACAGATTATTCATTGAGTATTATCAAATTTTGGAGCTGTCTTTGCTCTCTTTTCTTCCCAAATTCTCAAATTTCAAATAATTGTCAAGTTTAGATGCCAACTACTTAGGAGTTCAAAGAATCAATTGGTATTTGAATATCATACTCCGGATATTCGTAAAATCAATGGTTTGTGATATAAACCTAACTTAATTTCACATTGTACGCTATGTCAAAGATGGAAAAGAATAGAGATTTTAGAGATATAATAGATAATTATTTTTTATATATGTCTTATTTATTGTTTGTTGTCAACTAAACAAAATTTCTATTGAATCACAATTTAACTCACCCCTATTCTATTCAATGAAGTGAATAGACCGTAAATAAATTATATGACAAGCCCATTATATGTATATATATATATATATGCGCGCGTGTGTGTGTGTGTGCATACATGTATCTATATATTAAGCAAATATCAATGTTAGCAAATCCAAAATGAAGATTGACTTGGGAAATGGAAAGGGTTAAGGTTGAATTAGGGTCAAAATAACATTAATAAACATATTAAAATACAATTCATATTTATTTATAAAACAATAAAATTACCCACTACTTTGAGATTTGAAAGTTGAGAATTTTTCATGCTTCACTTTTTGGCCTCCTTGAGTTTAGGTTTATTTTAGGGTAAATTACATATACTCTTGAAAACTTTAAAAATTGCACAGAACTTTTTTTAAAGTTAGTATCTAGATCCTCCTAAAAACAACTATAGACCTATTGTATATATGTGTTAGCTACCTATGTGGATTTTTTTGCTAATATAAACAATCAAACTAGTATATTTATTTGATGTTTAAAAAAAAACACTAAAAAGTTTAAAAAATTTAGAATATAGAAATTTTGTTGCAAAAAAAAAAAAGGAAAATTGGATGAAATTTAAAAGGGGGGGGGGGGGTGTTATTAGCAGCAGCCACAGACTTTTTTTTTTTGTTTTAATTATCTAGTTTTCTTTTTCATTTTCCATCAATTTTTCTATTTTTTGTTTTTAATTTTTTTTAACATTTATCATTTAAATATACTCCACATTAACAAGAAAATCCATATAAGCAACTAACACATAAATAAAGTGCGTCCTATAGTTACTTTAAGGGGTCTAGGTGTTTTGAAAAAGTAGGAGTTTCATACAATTTTCAAATTTTTTTGGGTGCCTATGTAAGTTAACATTTATTGTATTAGTAGACTAGTTGGGGTTGTAGAGAACAAATTGCACATTCTAACCTAAAATACCGAGCTACCCCTATAGGAATTCAATTGGATTGACTAGGCCTACCAAGTATTTCTAGTTTTCTAATTAACGAGGGTTAGAGGGGTGCTACAAACAGGCTTCATGACCAAGTCAAAGTTGAATCGAGTTAGACCAACCATTCAACCCGAATCTGACAACATTTGAAAATACATCCTCTTTAGACTCTATATCCTTCAAAAATCTTTAATGCATACTATTTAAACCATCAGCCTCCATTTTTATTTAATTATATTTTTAAGTAATGGTTTTTCATCATTCTAATTTTAAAGTATACACTTATATAGTTGTTGGGTATGGTTATTAAAGCTAGTTGATCATGTGCAATAGTCATGCTAGTCAACCTTTAAAAGCCTTGCCTTAATGAACAAGCAAACTCAATATCTCATATGCGCACGCATGATGGCAGATCAAACTTGGTATTCTTAATCATTCTCAATTAATTCAATGTTTTGATCTCTAGTTAAGTTATTTCAATAGAGCTTTAAAGTTTGTCTCAAGTTAGCCAATACTTGGAGTATATGAAATGAGAAGAGAAGCCGTTATTCATAGAGTTTGGAGCTTGATATTAACCATCAAATGGCTCCAAGATAGATGGATGAGGTCAAGATCGATGACCATTAGATTGCTCCTAAGGATCCAATGTCTATCACTAAAGCCTTCTTTTCTTCTTTGGTCTTCATGGGCTTGGTTATGGTTTTAGATAAGCCTCTAAGTGCTTATGCACCTTGCACAACATACTTCTTATCAAAACTATCTCCAACTTCCTCATCAAACTCATCTACTATCTCCATAAGCCTTCTTATTCCTTAGTCTCTTCTTAATCCTCCACCATTTCGAACATTTAGAGGCAAGTCTACTCATTCTTTATCATTTCAAGCTTGTCCACCTCTTGCATTATCTTGAGTAGCTTGATTGTCTACTAAAGACAACAAAGTAATAGTGAGGTTATCAACTATAGTGGTCAGCTCTTGGATTCACTCATCGATGGTCTTCATATTTTGGTTTGCACACCTTCCTTGCCTATGAGCATCACTTTTAAAGTCATCAATACCACCTTAAACACTATGATTCGACATTTTACACTACACAATAGTAGCTACTACTCAACTTAGTAAACTTAAAAGTAGGAACTAACACCACGTTGATTATAAATAACACTCCCTTGTCAAAACGTTGGCTTTGATAGCAAAATAAAAGATGATGTGCCTAATTGCTAAATATCACTTAGAATCAATGGGAAGTTAACATATTTTGGGTTCTTTAAAATATCAAAGAGAGAGTAAAAGGGGTTTAGCAAATTTACATGACCTACTTGGTGGATATTATGCTCCAACAAAGTACTACACGACCTAGATTACTACTTCATGTGATGCACAAGCAATAATCAAGGGGCACTCTCCATAATCCTTACTAAAGGGAATGATAAGAATAAGGTATTTAAGTGCTAAAGAACTCACAAATAAAAGGAAAGGATTCTATAATATTCAACTAATGTTCCAACTTACAATGGAGGGACTATTTATGGTAAGTATTTAGGGTTACATAGCTAATGAAGCAAAAATCCAAAATAGTACATACAAAACATTCTTCCTAGATTATTACAAAAGGGGTAAAAATGTAAAGGGAAAAAAGGACTATCTTGGGAACAAATGTTGCTATCAAGTGTTAAGGACACATGTTGACTAGGCTCTAGTTGTGTTCTTAGTAGAAACAGATAAAATTATACTATTTGGGTAAGTACTTTGCCAGGCTGACTAGGGATAGGTCTAGAATGAACTTGAATTGGTTAAGTTATGGTATGACAAGGCTCTAGCTTTATCAAAGGAGGCTAAAATGGGTCTATTTGAGCTGTCTAAGCCTTAGGATTGGGTCATCTTGATATTCTAAGTGGAACTAACTAGCACTTCCTCAACTTAGATAATAATGAGAGACTAGTAATAGCTTGACGGATGGTGGAGGTCGAACCTATGTAAGAAGATGACCTCCTCAATAGGTTGGTTAGCTAGCATCTAAAGTTCACGTGCCCTAGCTCGAGTAATAGGACCAATGGTTAGGTTCCTATCACTTTTGATAAAATCCTCTAAACTTTCTAAATTAGATCTTGATATATGATTTTCTTATTCAAGGATGACAACTCATTTGTGATTGTTATGAGTCTTCCAAAAGTATCTTTAATTTCATCTCTGAGTAAATTCTAAAGAGCACATATTGTTGCTTAAGTGTGTTTATTCAAGCATTTTTAATGGTGTCTTGTTCCTTCGTATGTCTCATATAATGCATCACAAATTTCTTTAGTTGTTCTGCATTATTAAATTATATAGAATATAGAAGGAGCAATAGTTGTTAGTTGCAAATTTTTCACTTTTGATTTTGCTTCAGCCTTCTTTATCCCATCTCAATTGCTAGCATCTCCTCTTATTGTTCTATCTCCTATGGTAATGATGTCCCACGTCTCATAGTCTAAAGGTTTAACGAAAGTTTTCATCCTGTATTTCCAATAAACAAAGTTAGATCCATTAAAATAAGTTACCTTACTTGTTTGAACTATCGACTTCTCTACTAGTGATCTTTAAAGTTAGACAATACCAAGCTTAAATCTAATTCCAACTGTTGGTCCCAATTAGTAATAAAAAGGGGATAAATTGATTACTATTCCCTTTAATTACTTATTAGCGGATATTGAATCAAATTATATTGAATTGACAACAGAATCTGCAATTCTATAATAAATAAATAAATTACAAAAATAAAAAGAGTAGGACTCAAAAATTCAAGTAGCAATATATAATAGTTCCTCTTTGTGTGTTGGTCCATTCTTCTTGCCTCCACTCGCTAGGATCCTGATTATTTTTACTAGTTTATTCTACTATATTAAAGAAAGATCTTAATGAGTGTTACAACAGTCAACCACTCTATAATCATTTTGATATAGCTTCTACTTATTTCCCCTACTCTGCATCACTTAGCTTTACACATAAGCTAAACCACATAAACTACAAGGAAAGAAAAAAATAATCAACTTCAAAAGAAGTTTTTAACCTTTGAGGATGTGACAAATACTGATCCTTTACAATATCAGCTCAAACATAAAAATAACATTTAAAGCTTTCTATACTCTTCTCTTACATGTTCTCATTTCATTGTTTCGTTGTACTGTTGTGTATCAATCTAATTCATCTATTTTCATATTTATAGATGATGTTCCAACGTTCAAATATTATTTTCCTCCTTGATATTAGCCATCTTCATTATTTTTTCTTCAATTTCTTCATTCAAATACCTTATGCTGTCAAATCTTGGATAATAATTTGAATTGAATTTTGATAACTTCCTATAAATGCTTTAGAATCCTTTCTTTCTAGTCTTTGAGTCAATAATTAGATTTCCTATATAATTTTCATTTAACTAATAAAATGTTATCTCCTGATATATAATCCAATTTTAATGGAATGGGTAAAATATATTAACCCGTTGAGGTAGGTCTTGATCTACAATAAATTATTTCCTTATTATCTTCATAAGCCTATGTTCTTCGAGAAAGTTTTCATTTCGATGTATATCTTCTTTTTTTCTTCTTTTTAGAATCTTCTTATTTTGTTGCAACTCATTGGAGTAAGCATTCCAACTATATCACTCTTCCCTCTTCTACTTCTTGAAAAAAATTGCTTTTTAGAACCAAACATCTTTTCAACAAAATAATTTTTTTCCAAATAACTTATTTTTGTATACTAAAAAATATATTAATACTTCATAATAAATTTATACCTTTCTCAAACCTTTTGGATATATAAACTTATTTTTCAAACTCTTATTTATATCTTTTGTTAGCAACAAAACATTCTTTATTAACTTATTTCTAATAGGACTTACCAAAACTAAACTAGCATCCTTAGAATTTGTTAACTATGCTAGTTTTTGGTGGGGAAACCTTAAACTTCAAAGATGTAGAGAAGGGAAAGATGAGATAAGGACTTAGGGATTAATGAAATGATTAATGTCTATATAGTTTGTGTTGGTATATTATAGAAAAGATTTATTCAACTTTTAAGTAAGGGTTACTTTGCATTTTTTATTATGTGTTTGAGTTAAAACCTTGTTAATTGGGTGCAAAATTTGGGAACCGAGGGAACAAACAATATCTAAATTCTTAGGAAGATTACATTAGGATACTATTGATGTTATTGACTTGTAACCTCATTCTATCTTAGATGATGTCATTAAGGGACAAAGAAAAAGTGTAGAATCCCAACCCTTTTCCAATGGTCCTATAGAACATAGCACTTCCAAGCCCTTTAAACCTAAAACCAATGAGTTTTAGATTTTTGAAAGAGGAAAAACCAACACACCTAAAATGACTACACCAAAATCACCACTTGTAGAACTTAAGAGGACTATAGAAATTAATTGTTTTAAATGCCAATGATATGGAGAAATTGCATCCTAATGTGCTTATAGGAAAGTAACGCTCATTTCTGATCTTAGTACTAAGGTAGAAGGTAATGATAATGAACATTGTGAGAACCAAGAGCTTTTAATGGTGAGAAAATGGCCAAAGGAAAAACATCTTTTACACATACGTTGGGATAGGGGATAAAACATGTGGTGTAATTATTGATGTTGGTGTGACATCAAGATGGATTCGTGATGGTTCATTTTGAAATACATAATCAAAGTAGCTTTGCTTGTTAAATTTTTAAGATTTAGGAGATTAATCATGCTTTTCCTTAGAAAAATGTGGGATGTAGTTTCCATTAAATTTCTTATAATTTCCTAGATAGTCCCTAGTTGATTTAGTTACTCCCCAATGGTGTGGAATATACAAGAATAATGAAAGGCAATGGGTGTGTAAGCCAGCAAAGCCAAAAACACAAGATGCAAGTATTAATAAGAGTAGGCAACAAATAGCATTAAGAGCTAGGTATAAGCTAGCTAAAACTAAAGCTAACCACATGCCCCTCCTATCAAATATGTCCTAGCAATAGGCTTTCTAGTTTACAAGGCAATTTGAGCTAAATTAGTATAAGGACATGCAAAAGAATCATACCTTCACTGATAGCTTGTAAAATTTGACTGTTAAGTTATACACCTTACATTCAAATCCTACTGACCTCTACTCTTTTCCAAATGAATACTTCCCTATTCTAAGTAGCACTCATACTCTTATCTCTCATTAGATTTAACATTAAATAGGGCTATATTAAGTTCTTTTTCAAATGAACTTGTTATTTGTTGTTTCTACATTTAGTACTTGTGTCGATCGACAGGATAGATCCTAAGGAATGGTCTTGTTAGACCCTTTAATATGCACATACCATATCTCCATTTTAATTTCATATTTGCTAGTTCTATATTTTTATTTAACTAAGTGATAAGCAATTGGTTTCCAATTTACTCTTAGTCTTTTTTATGCTATATCTTAAAATTTTAATTGAGAACTGCTAAGATTTATGAAATCTCATATTTGTTGTTTTTGTTATTGATCTCTAAATCTATGTCTCTATGCCATAGTTTGTATTCACTAAATCATAAACTATGTTTTATTGTTTTATAAATGTGATATAAAGTGCTATTTTAAATCTAAATATTATTATGATGGTCATTTTTATTTATTAACACAATTTTAGATGAAAAACTAAGATTGGATTACTTAACTACTTGCATGCATGCATGACAAAAGATTGCATATATTTGTAAATTGAGTTAAAAAAAAAAAACCATTTTTGATGGATTTAGTTGAATGATACAAATTGATGATTTTTGGATGTTAGTATTGTTAAGGTTTAATAATGAAAACAATGTTGTTTATGTCAATTAAAAAATTTAATTTAAATTATAAAAGAAAGTTAAATTAAATAGATATTAGTCCAGGAAGCAAATTTACCTAGTAATTCAATGACTTTAAATACGAACGGTGAGATAAGGAAACCTTAGCTTTGTTTAAGAAATCTACAAAAGGTTCACTTTACTAAGAGAACACTTGCAATGAATGGAGAGATAAAAAAGCATTCCTTAGTTATGCTAACTTGACGATTATGTCATCAATTTAATTTAATAGCACTTATACTATGTTAAGATAACAAAAATAACTTTAAATAGTATCAACTACTGTAATAACAAAATCACATCAAATCATAACACACCAAACTTTGATTCTAATCTTCCTCTTCATAAACGAAGTTTCTTGAATTTCAACAAAATGTGATCATAATCTAAATCAAACATGAATTAGAACTTCCATGCAATCTAACTCAAAACTACTTTCTTTTTTTTCTTTTCAAGATACATCTACATGTATAAAACCAAGAGTAATAAAAACCTATTCTATCAAGCCATGCTCTAGAGATTTAGAATGTTTTTCATAACAAACCACCCCCTTCATATGACCAAAACAATAAGAATTATTGAATAAATCGCAAAACTTTTATTCTTAATGAAAATTGCCATTAATAATTAGTTTTGATAACTAATTCTTTTACAAAAGAAAGGGATTAGAAAAACTAGAAGGGATCATAACAATTTATGTTCTAAACAAGATACAAAACTTGATAATAATTTATTATGATTTTATGTTCTAAACAAGATACAAAACTTGAAGTCTTACATATCAACTTAGGTGAACATAGATGAAAAATTGAAACAAGCCAAAATGGATCCCACGTTTAGATCAACCTAAGTTGGATTTTCCTACCTACTTCCACCATTCATTTGGCCACCTAGGGACCAAGCCCATTCAACAAGCCTTCCTTTTCGAATGCAACTTAGTTGTTTCAATCCCCACTTCTTTGTTTCTATTTAGAACACTTATATTTAACTCTTAACCTTAGTTATTTAACATAAAACCCCAAGAAACAACCTAAATTAAGTTTAAAATAATTATATTATATTTTCAAAATAGTGAATATTTTCTAGAAATTTATGATTTTAGGTTTTATTTGAAAAATAACTTAGGAGTTAAATTTTTGGTAAGGAAGTTCCATGTAAGTATATGTTATTTGCTATATGTATAAGATTAGTCATCTAATGAACCTAATTTGTATCCATAGTTGATTGCTTTGTTGTTTATGACTGATATCAAGGCCATAACTAATGCAAATCAAGAACAAGTAGACATAGTAAGGTAATTTTTACATGTATTTTATTTTATTTTATATTATTTATGTTAGATATAATTTTATTACTATCTTTTATTTAATTAAATTTAGTTTCTTATTTATAAGATTTAGTTAGATTTGTATATTTATTTTATGATAGTAAAGTTTTTTACATTTCCTACCTTTTATAATATCAAGCTATGTTATGCCTATAAATTAGTAAGGCATGTAATCACTTTATTACTTAATGATTTGATATTTAACAATAGATTTATTTCTAAAGTGGGGTATGATGTCTTCTTTTCTATCGATGGTGTGAGGCCATTAAAATTCAATGTCTAGTGTAAGGCCATACAAAAGAGTGATGTGAGACCATCAAAATACATCGTGTAGTGTGAGACCATACAAATCAAAGATGGTATGAGACTATCATCTAAATTTAGTGGTGGGAGGTTACTGGATATATCACTTCTAAGTTATTGTTTCCTTTTACAAAAAAAAAAAAGAAAAAGAAATGTCTTATTGATTTTCTTAACATTCTAAGTATAATCATTATTTAAACTAAACTTTCTCATCAGTTTCCATATTTTTCTGCAATTTTCACATTTTATAATTTCCACACTTGTGTTGTCCTACACTAAATTTGGTATTAGAGCCTACCTTTAGGTTTCTTTTCAAAGCATAATTTAGCATTCATTCTTGGAACTAAAAAAAAAAAAAATCCTTTCTTTTTGTTCCTTGAAAAAAATAAATTATCTAGTGGAAGACATGATAATTGTGACTAAAAAAAATAAAAAAAAATAAAGAGAGAGAGAGAGAAACCAGAGGAAATATAGAAGACCAAAACAAATATTATACCAATTTTCCAAAGATTAATTTTCAAGTTAAGAATAATTGATAGGGAATATGAAGAGCTCCTATGTCAAGAGTTCAAGATTAATTTTTGTAGATTGCAATTTGATCTAGGAGAAATTAGAAAAAATTTAAAGATTTGAGGACAAATCTTTTTAAGAGAGGGGGAATAATGTAGATCAAGAACAACCAAACATAGCATGATAATTTTTACATGGATTTCATTTTCTTTTATGTCATCTAGGTTAGATATGATTTTATTACTAAATTTTAATTGATTAAATTTAGTTTCTTATTTGTAGGATTTAGATAGATTAGTCTCTTTATTTTAAAATAGTAAATCTTTTCATATTTCCTAATTTTATAAAATATTAGAAATTTTTATGTCTATGAATAGGGAAGGCATGTAATCACTTTATAACAAAATAATTAATAATATAATTATTTCTAAAATAGGGTGTAATGCCTTCTTTTTCATTAATAGTATGAGACCATCAAAATTCATTGTATGGTGTGAGTCATAAAAGTACAAATCTACAAATCAAGGGTAGTATGAGGCCTTCAAAATTCATCGTGTGATGTGAGGCCATAAAAATTCATCATCTGATATAAGGCTATATAAATGAAGGGTAGTGTAAAGCTATTAAGATACATCATGTGGTGTGAGGTCATCATATGAATCTAGTAGTATAAGGTTGCTAGATATATCCCTTTTAAGTTATGGTTTCCTTTAATTTAAAAAAAAAAAAGAAAGAAAAAAATATTGGAGATTTTTTTAGTATTCTTAGTATAATCATTATTTAGATTCAATTTTCTCATCAGTTTTCGTGTCTTTCTAGAATTTTCATAATTTATAATTTTCCTACTTTTGTTGTCCTGCATCAAATTTAATATCAAAGCTAACATTTAGGTTTCTTCTATGAGCCTAAATTTAGCATTCATTCTTGGAACAAGAAAGAAAAAATCCTTTCTTTTTTGTTCCTTGAAAAATATATTGTCTAGAAGAAGCTATGATAATTGAGACTAAAGAGAGAGAGAGAGAGAGAGAGAGAGAGAGAAATCATAGCCGTTGTGGAAGACAAAACATATATTACACCAATTTGCAAGAGATTAATTTTCTCAAGTCGAGAAGAATTGACAAAGAACATGAAGAACTACCATATCGTGAGTTCAAGATTAGATTTTTCATATTGCAATTTGATCTAGGAGAATTAAAAAAAAAATCCAAAGATTTGAGTAAGAATTTTTTAATAGAGGGGGAATAATGCATATAAAGAACAACTAGACATAACAAGATAATTTTTACATGGATTTTATTTTATATTATCTAGATTAGATATGATTTTATTACTATCTTTTATTTGATTAAATTTAGTTTCTTATTTTTAGGATTTAGTTATATTAGTATCTTTATTTTAAGATAATAAATCTTTTTACATTTCCTACTTTTGTAGAATATTAGATATTGTTATACCTACAAATGGGCAATGCATGTAATTACTTTATGACAAAATGACTTGATATTTAATAACAAAATTATTTTTAAAGTAAGATGTAATGACTTCTTTTTCATTGATGATGTGGGATCATAAAAATTCATTGCATGGTGTGAGGCCCTCAAAATTCATCGTGTGGAGTGAGGACATACAAATTGAGGATTGTGTGAAGACATCAAAATTCATCATATAGCATGAGGTCATATAAATCAAGAATGGTGTAAGATCATCATTTAAATCTAATTATGCGAGGCTGCTAAATATGACCCTTTAAGGTTCTCTTTTAATTTTATAAAAAAAATTATTTCTTTGTATTTTTCTTAATATTCTTAATATAATCATTGTTTAGATTAAATGTTTTTATTCGTTTCCATTTTTTTCAAAATATTCATAATTTATAATTTTTCTGCTTCCATTGTTTTGCATCAAATTTGATATCGAAGCCTACCTTTGGGTTTCTTCTTAATGCCTAAATTTAGCATTCGTTCTTCAAGAGAAAAAAAATAATTTCTTTTTGTTCCTTAAGAAAAATATTATCTAAAGGAAAATATGATGATTGTGACTAGAAAAAAAAAAAAAAAAAAGAGCATCTAAAAGCATTATGGAAAACCAAAACAGATATTACACCAATTTGCTAGAGATTAATTTTTTTTTTTCAAGTTAGAAAAAATTGATAAGGAACATGAAGAGCTATTATATCATGAGTTTAAGATTAGTTTTTGCATATTGCAATTTGATCCAAGAGAATTCAAAAAAAATTCTAAAGATTCGAGGACAAATCTTTTTTAGGGGTAATAATATAAATAAAAACAAGTAGACATGACAAGATAATTTTTATATGAATTTTATTTTACTTTATATTATCAAGGATAGATATGATTTTATTACCATCTTTTATTAGACTAAATTTAATTTTTTTATTTTTAAGATTTAGCTAGATTAAAATCTTTCTTTTAATATAGTAAATCTTTCTAAATTTTCTAGTTTTATAGAATATTAAGTATCATTATACCTATAAATAGACAAGGTATATATTATGATAGAATGACTTGATATTTGATAACATAATTATTTCTAAAGTGGAGTGTGATGCCCTCTATTTCAACGATGGTGTGAGACCATCAAAATTTATTATATGGTGTGAGGCTATACAATTAAGAGTGGTCTGAAGCTATCAAAATTCATCGTCTAGTATGAGGCCATCAAAATTCATCATTTGATATGAGACCATACAAATCAAGGGTAGAGTAAGTCATCAAAATACATTATGTGGTGTGGGGCTATACAAATTAAGGATGGTGTGAGGGAATCATCTCAATGTAGTAGTGTAAAGCCGTTGGATATATTATTTTCAAGTTTCCTTTAATAAAAAAAAATATTTTTCAATGACTTTCTTAACATTCTTTGTATAATCATTGTTTAGATTAAATTTTCTCATTAGTTTCCATGTTTTCTACAATTTTCATATTTTATAATTTTCTCGCTTCTATTGACCTACATCAAATTTGGTATCAAAGCCTACATTTAGGTTTTTTCTTATAGCCTAAATTTAGCATTCATTCTTGGAACAAGAGAAAAAAAAATCCTTTCTTTTTATTCCGTGAGAAAAATATTATCCTAAGGAAGATATGATAATTGTGACTTAAAAGAAGAAGAAGAAGAAGAAGAAACTAAAGACATTGTAGAAGACTAAAACAAATATTACACTAGTTTGCTAGAAATTAATTTTCTTAAGTCAGGAATTAATAGGGGACATGAAGAGCTGGTATGTTATTAGTTCAGGATTAGTTTTTGTATATTGCAATTTGATATTGAGAGAATTAAAAAAAATTTCAAGGATTCGAGGACAAATCTTTTTAAGAGAGGAACAATAATACAAATCAAGAACAAGAAAACATAGTAAAATAATTTTTATATGAATTTTCTTTTATTTTTTTATTATTTAGGTGTGATATGATTTTATCATTACCTTTATTTGATTAAATTTAATTTCTAACTTTTAAGATTTAGTTAGATTAAAATCTTTATTTTAAGATAGTACATCATTTTATATTCCCTAATTTTCTAGATGATTAGGTATTGTTATACTTATAAATAGGCAATATATGTAATCACTTTATGACATAATGACTTGATTTTTAATAATATAATTATTCCTAAAGTAAGGTGTAGCCTTCTTTTTCATCAACAGTGTGAGGCTATCAAAATTCATTATATGATGTAAAGTCATATAATTACAAATTAAGGGTAGTGTGTGATCATCAAAATTAATCATGTAGTGTAAGGTTATACAAATCAAGGGTAATGTGGAGCCCCCAAAATTCATCATATGATGTGAGACTATACAAATTAAAGGTAATGTGAGGTCATTATCTAAATCTAATGATGTAAGGCTAATGTATATCCCTTCTAAGTTATCATTTCATTTTGAATAAAAAGAAAAGAAAATTATTTACTGGTGATTTTCTTAACATTCTTAGTATAATTATTGTTTAAATTAAGTTTTCTCATTAGTTTTTGTGTTTTTTTTTCGCAATTTTCATAATTTATAATTTTCCCACTTTTATTATCCTATGTCAAATTTGATATCAGAGCCTACCTTTTGGTTTCTTCTTAAAGCCTAAATTTAGTATTCGTTCTTGGAATGAGAAAAAAAAATCCTTTCTTTGGTTCCTTGAAAAAAATATTATCTAGAGGAATATATGATTGTGACTAAATAAAAGAAGGTGAAATCAGTGGCATTATAGAAGACCAAAATAGATATTACACCAATCTGCTAGAGATTAATTTTCTAAAGTCAAGAAGAAATAATAGAGAACATGAAGAGCTGCTATGTCATGTGTTCAAGATTAATTTTTGCAAATTGCAATTTGATTTAGAAGAATTCAAAAAAACAATTCAAAGATTTGAGGACAATTTTTTTTTAAAAGAGGGGGAATAATGCAAATCAAGAACAAGTAGACATGGCAAGATAATTTTCACATGAGTTTTGTTTTATTTTATATTATCTAGGATAGATATGATTTTATTACTATCTTCTATTAGATTAAATTTAGTTTTTTTATTTCTATAATTTAGTTAGACTAAATTTTTCTTTTTAAGATAATAAATCTTTTTATATTTTCCATTTTTCTAGAATATTAGGTATTATTATGCCTATAAATAAGTAAAACACGTAATTACATTATGAAAGAAAGACTTGATATTTGATAATATAATTATTTCTAAAGTGGGGTGCAATACCTTCTTTTTCAACAATGGTGTGAAACTATTTAAATTTATTATATTGTGTGAGGCTATACAAATTAATAGTGATGTAATGCCTTCAAAATTCATCGCCTAATGTGAGGCCATCAAAATTCATCGTTTGGTGTAAGGCTATATAAATTAAGAGTAATGAGAAGCCATCTAAATATATCATATGATGTAAGGTCATATAAATCATGGATGGTATGAGACCATCATTTCAATTTAGTGGTGTGAGGTTATTGGATATATTACTTGCAAGTTATTGTTTCCTTTTATTAAAAAAAAAATTCTTGGTGACTTTCTTAATATTCTTAATATAATCATTGTTTAGATTAAATTTTATCATCAATTTTTGTGTTTTTTTCATAATTTTTATATTTATAATTTTCTAGCTTTTGTTGTCTTACATCAAATTTGGTATCAAAACCTACCTTTAGGTTCATTCTTAGAGCTTAAATTTGGAATTCATTCTCGAACCAAGAAAAAAAAATCCTTTTTTTTTTTATTCCTTGAGAAAAATATTATCTAGAGGAAAATATGATGATTGTGACTAGAAAAAAAAAAGAAGGAGAAATTGAATGCATTATAGAACTATGTCATGAGTTAAAGATTAGTGTTTGCATATTGCAATTTAATCCACGAGAATTTAGAATATTTTCAAAGATTCAAGAATGAATCTTTTAAGAGAGGTGGAATAATGCAAATAAAAAACAAACAGACGTAGCGAGATAAATTTTACATATATATTATTTTATTTTATATTATCTAGGTTAGATATGATTTTATTATTATCTTTTATTTGATTAAATTCAATTTCTTATTTCTAGGATTTTATTGATAGTGTGTTTTGTGCTTCGGCCTCCTAAGCCCAATTTGACTTGCTTAAGCCTATGACCAAGTTCCTAGATCCATGTCTAAGAGCTAGAGATTGTCCAAGCTCTAAACTATGGCTCGGTATGAGCTTGAGCTTGAATCAAGCGCATTGATAAACAAGACATTAGAAAGACATAGCTTGCTTGGGAAATTGCATCAGCTCGATTTGTGTGCACCTATCATGCCATTTATATACCTACCAAGTTGTCTCGCCCTCAACACTTATAAATAAGGACTGAGGTCACTTAGTTCTAGGTTTGAAATCTTAAGCCTTCTACTCTTTTAAGCTTATTGATTTTACATACTCATTATGTTGAGTTTTGCATCGAAGTGGCCACATTAGAATTACCCCTAATGTCCCTTTAAGCTTACGTGTATTCTTTTGCAAGTGCTTCCACTTAGAAGAATCATCATAAACAACATTTGGTGCCATTCTTGTGATCTTACTCACAACCATCGAAAGCAATGGCACCCAAAAACAAAACAAAACAACCAAGTCCAAAGAAAACCTTAATGCAATGGTAGTGGACCACATTAACCATGCAATTGTGCCACAACCACCAAACACTAATATAACTTTAAACATAGCCCAAATTGATGTTTAGTGCTTCCTTAACCAAGAGAAACTATGCCAAACACTGGTAGTGCAAAACAAGGCCAATCAAAATGACAATACTAATCTACAAGCTCGGGTGGCGAAGATGGAGTAGCTTAACAACATACCTAAGCGAAAGACGTATACACTTACTCTCCATGTGATGGGTATAATGACACGCTACCACCACTAGTGACAAATGCACCAACATCAAATTAGCATGCACGAAGTGTAGAGAACTACAACCAAGCTCTTGTCGAGTGGCTCCTACTAGCTACGTCACATGGACAAGTGCATCAAAACTTCGTACTACTGGCTACTTCGCATAGCCACATCAGCACCTTAGCTCAAATCAATAAACTCAAGCCCTCAAATTCCTACACTAGAGCTTACTATTAAGTCAACACCATGGACATCAACCAACTTGATGAGTACATCAAAAGGCTATCTAACCTTAAGGAAAGCAAATGTGCTAACCTATCTACCAAATACTCAACAAAAAAGATGCCCTTTACCCAAGTGATTCAAGATGTGGTCTTGCTAACCAACATCAGGTTGCCACAACTTAACATGTACAATGACACGACCAACCCAAATGATTGCTTGTGCCTCCACACAATGATGAACTTACACTACCTTAGTGATGTGGTTGTATGTAAAGCTTTTCCATTCACCTTACATAAGGTAACTTGGACATGGTACAATAAGCTCCCCCAACAACTCCATCACCTCCCTCAACAAGCTTACACATAGGTTCTAACAGTATTACCTTGCAAACAAGCTCCCAATCAAAGATTCATCAACCCTTAATCTCATTTAGCAAGGCCACGACAAACCAATCAGGGACTACCTTACTCACTTCAACTATTTCGCTTGCTTCAATGCGACCATGCTACAAATCCCCAACATTGATAAAAGTTTTGCTTTAAATGCAGTCATTCAAGGCATTTACCTAACAACGACTTCTTCAAGTCATTAAGAAAGAGCAAGCTAGTGAATTTTAAAGAATTTCAAAAGAAGGCATAGAAGTAAGTACAATAAAAGGACTTTATCTTAGCTCAATAGGACTCTGACCTTCATAGGTCAGACAAGCGAAGTGAGAGAGAGGAGGCTAGTTAAAGACTAACCTAGCCCTAGGAGTAGATAAGGGTTATCCCCTAATGATGATGCTAAAGGCCAGAAACATGCCATCCCAAGCTTCACCTCATACACCCTACTAAACCAACAAGTGAGAAACATCTTTGTAAAAGTCCACAATGGAGGCATATTGTTAAGACCAAAGTGCCTTAAGGATAACCTAAGTAAGAGGGACTCTAACAAATACTATAACTCCCGTGGAAATTAGCAATTAAAATTTCCCTGATCATGCTACCTCGTGCCTAAACTCTTTATCGAGCATGGGATCTTCTATCACCTCAATATGGCCCTGAGCACCAACAAAACTCTATACTTGGTAATCTTAGGCCTATCCTCAAGAACATCCATTATAATAATTGAACTAGAATCTTCACCAGAGGCTGGATGAGCAACGAACGCTTCAGATGAAACTGAGGACACATCGAAGAAGTCCCCTTCAAACTTGCATTTAGGTTAGAAAAAATCTTCCCAATCAATCTAAAACTTCTCAACATCAGGACTTGGAGCTTAGACATGATGACAAGTCCACAATATAAGAGATTTAAGATACGGCCACAGCCTCGACAATAACTTACTAGCATAAAGCAACTGGCTACTATAACAAGAAAGTCAAGAACAAATCTTTCTAATCAAGACACCTAATTTACCAAGTGTTAAATGCTACTGGAGTTAGAGGGAGGTAAGGCTAGCTCACACCAAATTAGGAACACCATGCTCTTAGGTCATATTTTGACTAAATGTAAAATGAGCTCATGTAATGACTCAATTGTAATGAAAAATATCGTTGTTTTACTTGACGAGCTTATACTACACTACTTTATGAGTTTTATTTTAAGTCCCAACTTCTTCTAAGGTGAATAGACTAATGCATATCATTAGGTCCTAGTCTCTACTCCTTATGAACCCTATCATCAAGTCCTAGTCTTCTCCAAGGTGAATGGACTCCTAATGACTTAATCGTCAAGTCCTAATCTTCTTCAAGGTGAATGGACTCTTGATAGACCTTATCATCAAAACCTAGCTACCTCTAAGGTGATCGAACTCCTGATGAACTCAATCATCAAGTCCCAACCTCTTTTGAGGTGAACGGATTCTTGATGAACCTCATCATCAAGTCCTAGCATCATCCATGGTGAACAAACTCCTAATGAGCCAAATCATTAAGTTTCAACCATTCAAGGAAAATGGACTCCTAATGAAATATCTAAAATCAATTCTACGTCTATACTCTAAGCATAAGTTGGTACCTTAGCAAAGGGACTCTTAATGTTACCAAGTCCATGCATGCACTCCAAGCCTATATTAATACCTTAGAAAATGGACTCTTGATGTTATTAAGTCTACACCTGCACGAATGCCTTGACTAATGAACTCTTGATTTTAACAAAATATGTCATGATCCTTAACCATCTAAAGTTTGAGCACATGACCTCATCGAGTCTCATTGGAGGAGAGATACCCTCTAACCTATTTGATAGCTCATTGACAAGATTTGAGTTCGGATGTCCAAATACCCTTAAAGATTCATGCTCTCTAACCACCTTGAGTTAGAGCATGCAACCTCTCTAGGTCACATCAAAGGAGCAACACCCTATGACCACTTTGATAGCTCATTGATAAGGCTTAGACTTGATGTCCGAGTACCCCCAATGTACACAAGATAAGAGACATAGAACAAAGATGAAAACTACACAGTGAAAGAAAACATGTAAAGAAGATTTCCATTTATCACAAGATGGTTGCACATTAAGAATTTTTCAGAGTGTCGAACTTAGTATGGTGCCATGCCTATATTGGTGTAGCTCGGGGGCAAAAGCACAATGTAGCATAGCACGTCACTTGCTCGACCTTATCCATCTTCTTGCCAACTCAATATAGCTGCTTTATTGAGTAATTAGCATGAGTGAAGCTTAATTTAGCTACTTGCCTAATCAGCCACTTTATAGGGGCCATTATCAATTCAACTTGGCGTAAGGGGTATGTTGCAATAACTTGATAGAGCCACTCACTTGACCCATCCCCTATAAAGCTAATTTAGAACTATCCCCTCTTTATCAACTTCTCTAGCACAAGTGAAGCTCAACTTAACCACCCACCAGCTTTGCTACTCCATAAACAATTGAACAAAATATGCTAAGTCAAAGACCTCATCCATAACCTTATCCAAGTAGCCAGCTCACCTTAAAGGCCTCAGAAGCCCAACACATCTTAAACTCCCCCTACTAACCAATACCTAACGGGAGTGTGGGGGCAAGTGTCAATAGTGTATTTTGAACTTAAGCCTTCTAAGCCCAATCTAACCTACTTAAGCCAATGATTGAGCTCTTGGAATCGAAGTCGAAGTTCCCATATCTTAGTCTAAGAGCTAAAGATTATCCAAGCTTTGAACCATAGCCCAGTATAAGCTTGAGCTTGGGTCAAGTGCACTAACAGATGAGACATTGGAAAGATGTAGCTTGCTTGGGAAATTACACCAGCCTTAAGCTATGTGCACCTACCACGCCATTAATACACCTACTAGGTTGTCTTGCCCTTAACACCTATAAATAGGGGTTAAGGCCAATTGGTTTCGAGTTCTAAATTTTAAGCCCTCCACTCTCTTAAGCTTATTGATTTCACATACTTATGCTTATTTAAGCATTAAGATGGCCATGTTAGAACCACCCTCGACATCCTTTTGAACTTACATGTGTTCTCATGCAAGTGTTTCCACCTAAGAATATCATTAGCAATAACAAACTTAGTTAGATTAGTATCTTTATTTTAACAAAGTAAATCTTTTTACATTTTCTAATTTTCTAGGATATTAGATTTATTATACCTATAAATAGATAAGACATATAATCACTTTATGATAAAATGACTTGATATTTAATAATAGAATTATTTATAAAGTGGGTTGTGATACTTTATTTTTTATCGATTGTGTGAGCCAATCAAAATTCATTGTATAGTGTGAGACCATATAAATGAAGGAAGATGCGAGGCCATCAAAATTCATCATATGATGTGAAACCATACAAATCAAAGATGGTATAAGGCAATCATCTAAATCTAATAATATGAGGTTACAAGATATATCTCTTCTAGATTATTGTTTTCTTTTATAAAAAGAATAAAAAAAAAACATTTCTTAGTGATTTTCTTAGCATTCTTAGTATTATCATTATTTAAATTAAAATTTCTCATCAATTTCTATATTTTTCCGCAATTTTTGTATTTTATAATTTTTCTGCTTTTGTTGTCCTACATCAATAACCATTTAGGATGTGTAGATCATAGATTGAGGTTTCAAGGCCAATTAGGGTAGAATACCTTGCATGAGGTAGCTTGTAGTTAGGCAATTTCACTTATGTGGATATGCATATTATTGATATAATGGATTCATGGTTGATATGGCTAATAAATTCATAATAAAATTGTCAAGGGACAAACGTGTGGTATGAGGCGTGATCATTTATAAGGGTAATAAAGTAAACTAATGAAGTTAAGATGTAACAATTTGATTTAGTTCTAATATTTCTAGGGAAAAAGGACAAAAAAAAAAAGAAGAAAAATAAGATTTTTGATTATTTAGAACTTAACTAAATCATATCAACTGTACAATAAAATCGTGTTGGTCATTAGATGTTGGCCCTATAATATTGATTCTATAATTGTTTGTCTACATTGTGCTCCATCTCAAGATGAAGAATTGAGGATTTTGTATAATGATTATCATTGATTGATTGACATGTGATTTTTTGACATTGCTATGTTTGTAGTCGTCTTATAACATTTTATGTAAGGGAGAAAAAAAGAAAAAGAAAAAAAGATTTCTTTCGAATTTGCCTAAGAAAATTGGAAGACTCTTCAAACATGTAAATATTTAGTCATCCAAAAGATCATAGAGACCTATATCTAGTTGTAGTTTCAATGTTCCTTTATTGTAATACATTCTCAATTTTTGCTATCATTTAAGTCTTACTTGTGTTTGGATGGGTAGAAAATAAGGAAAATGGAAGAAAATAAGTGAAAATAAAATGTTTGGCAATTCAAGTAAAGAGTAAAAATAAGTGAAAATGATTGAAAATATTTTTACCTTAAAATCTATATATTTTTTTCTTTCTAACGTATATCAAAATAATAATAAGAGCAATTTTGTTCGTTATTAACTTTATTTTTCTTCACTTTATATTACCAAATATAAAATAATAATTATATTTCACTCTATTTTTATTTTTTTATTTTCACTATTTTCTTTTTCGCTCATTTCTCCTCTATTAAAGATTGCTAAACACATTGTTAACCTTTTATAATACCATGCCAGTATCTTTATAACCAAAAAGAATAATCGATTTCGTTTAAAAATTAAAGTATATAAGACTCAAGTAATTTGTTTTAATTGTTATTATTATTATTTGTTTTAATGGTTATTTTTTTTATTTTTTATTTTTTTCATTCGCGTGTGCGACGGCAACTTCTACCTTCTTGCCTGGCTCGGCAGCAAGAGCACTTCGATTTCCTTCTTCTTTTTCCCTGAAACCTTCGACCCAGAAAGAACATGGCGACGGTGGCAGAATCACCAGACTCAAACCCTGAATCAAAACCCATATCAGATGTAGCAGCTATGGATAATACTCCATGGATAGAATATGCAGTCCAACAAGCTCAGCTTCTCCAGAGCAGCGTCCAGCACAATCTTGATTCCTTCATCGAATCTTCCAGATCTCGTCTCTCTCAAATTCGCTCCACTTCCTCCGCTCATTTCGCTATGACTATCGTATGTGCTCTATTCGTGTCAGTGTTAAAAATCATCTAATGATTTGATTATGTAAATTTATTTGACGATTGTCTTGTCTTGTTTGAGGCTTCGCGTCTATAATTGTCTCGATACTCGTGCATTTGGTCGTGTCAGAAATTGTCAACCTTTTCAAAACAATTTGGATAACTGTTATGATTTTAGTGTCGATAAAGAAGAGTTTAATATTGCAGTTTGAATCTTTTCTTTTGGTAATGCTTTATACCATCATCAACGTAATGGGACAGCATTCTAACCTGGTTCAAAATTGTGTCCACCGTTCATAAAGTGTATAGATTCCTTTTGTTTAGAACTAGGGTATTGGTTGTTAGTAGTGTATTGCGAAATAAATTTTCTTTTTGGGCTTATTTTGAAGCTGATTTGGTAATGCTGGCAGAAAAACTGAGGTGAAAGGAGGATTCTTTGTTGTCTCCTGCATAAGATTTGTTTTCAAGATGTGATGTTTTAGTTGGAAATTCGAGGCATTGAATCTTAAACTCAATTTCGTTTCTAGCTCATAAAATTCATTTCTGGCTAAACTGTTGTGTTTTATGGAATGAGAGATGAATACTGGGGTGAATGTTGAGAATTATTGAGATGAAATACACAAGTAATGGCCATTTGAGGACCAGTGAGTTTCAGTTCAATGAAGCTGGTTTAACTTGCGCACTGGCTCTATCAAAATCAGCACCATAGTAAATTTGCATAATGGATAGGAAAAATGGATGCCTGTTGAGTCAAAACTTGTGTATATAATCTGTTTGAAATTAAAGTGAAAAATTTGAATGCAGGATTCCCTTTGGGAAGTCACATCTGAATATAGTGCTTATGAGGACATTTTATTTGGAAAAATCAAAGGTACGTTGTGTTGGTGTGCATTGAATGTTTCATCTAATATGATTAGGCTTCTTTGACCTTGTTTCAACTTAGTAAAGCTATGCTTGCTTTGCAGAGGGGATTGATATAGGAGCGACACGTCCTATGGTAACAGCTGGAGTAATCACTGGCTTGGGATTCATTTTACTGCAAAGTATGTTCTTTTGTTGCATGTCATATTAGACACATGTAGAGCTATAAACGAGTTGAATTGAGATGATATAGTGTTGAGCTTGACTTAAAATATTAAAGCTCGAGCTCAAGAGCTTGTGATTTCAAGTTTGAGCTCAACTCGAAGTGGCACTTGACAAACTTGAGCTCGATTCAATTAAGTTTATTTAAACTTGATTTATGTAAAAATTATTTTTTTAATAAAAATAATACTAACGCTCAAACTCGATTAGTTTTAAAATTTGATTCAAGCTCGATTAAGCTCGTAAACTAGTTGAACCAAGTATTATGAAGCTTAAGCTTGATTTGATAAACTACTTGAGTAACTTGAATTCAAGTTCGATTCAATTGATGTCAAATTGAACTTGAGTTTTGTCAAGTTGAACTTGAGTAGTTTGTAAGTTGGCTTGACTCATTTACACCTTGAACACATGTCAATTATGGTTGTTGGTGTTTTCCATGAATAATTATAGAATTGCAGGGCCAAGGCGCTTCTTGTACTACAAAACTTTACAACTTGTCATGAGTGAAGAGGTGAGCTTATTGCTTATTTGTTTGAATGAATGGGAATATTGTGAATTGCAGAACCTATTCTTCTGGTTGTACTTGGAACTGCCTATGTGCGTCATGCTATAATACATTTATGTATTGATTCCCTAATTTGGGAACCATCTTTTTAACATAATTTTTATGACAAATAAAAAAGAACCTTTTCCGTGATGCCAAGACACTTGTAATTTAACAGTATAAACATTGGTCTTTTAATTTAATGGATTAGGTTCGATTCTTTCTTCTCTCAACGGTTTTAATATATAGCAATTGGCCCAAAAAATAAAAACCTTTTCATGATTGTTGCCATTACTTGTGGTATTACCTTATTTACTCTTGGTTTCTACATTTGTCTATAGCACATGTCACCTCGTGTGGCTTTCGGTAGTTGGAGCTTTACAACCTGCTTTATTACTATTTTTTAATATTGATTGGCACTGTAGCAAGGAAGAATAGATGACTATGAGAGGAAACTCCTTAAGATGATTTGATGATTTGACCGTGTGAATTGTTGACATGTTATTACACCAAAGAAGAGATTCTCTGTCATATTTAAAAAGTTATGTCCAAAGAGAGAGGACATTCTATGGAGGTGTGAGTGCTGACTCTAGTGGAGAAAATTTTTTCTGTGGATCTCATTGAAATCGTGACTTCAAAATTACTACGCAGTTTACCCCTCCTTGAGGCAAAGGCCTCATCAATGATTTGTTGTGGGACCTAGGGCTTTGCTAACTTAACTTTGGGAAGTTTAATATGATATCTTTAGTGTGTGCTTCTGTTATTTTAACTAATGTTATTGTGCTTAGAATTCATCCTTTATGTTCTTTGTTCTAGTCAATGCTGAACAGAGCTGATGCTAAAGTAAAGGAGCTGCGGAAATCAATTGACCTCCTCAAAGCAGAAAGTGAGAAGTTGGAAGTAAGTATTTCTCCTTCTAATTAACTTTGAGAACCTAACTGTTGGGATCTTAAAATGTGTGAATTTAAATCTATGGGCAGAAGGAAAGAGGTAATTATTTCATGGATTAGAATGGCATCTTTCTCTCTTTTTCCAAGAAGTTTTAGAACATCTTTTTGCTATGCTCAGAAGGAACCCAAAAACTATTTATAAACAGAAAGAGGTATCTGTAGTTTTTAATTTTGGTCAAAGTGAAGAACAGTAAAGTTGGCCCCCCACTACTTCCCCACTCCAACAAAAAAATAAAAATAAAAGTAAAGTGAGAAGAATTGTAAGTGGACTATAAGCACAGATTAAGTGGATTCGTCATTTGCTTATGAGTATTTGTTTTATACCAAATGTATGCATTGGGTGGAGAATGTAGTAAATGTGTACTCTTTGGTGAATGTGCCTGTTGTGCTGGTTTGACCATTTATGTGAAGCTTCGTTTGCTTTTTATTGATATTAGGAGTTGCACTTTTGCAGAAGAGCGCCCAACTAGCAGAGGAGGAAATGCTACGAGGAAGGACAAAACTCAGGTCTGTTTGTGCACATGGTTGTTGTTATCATATGCCCAATTATGATATGATGAGGCTAAACTTATGTTGGACATGCTTGTTAATACAGACAAGCAGGGAAACAGATCCAAGGTGTCATTCGGTCAGCTTATAAGATTGAAAGGCAAGCTGCAGGTGTGTAGATAAAATTATCATGCATTTTTTTTATTGAACTGGATTGAGGTGGGTGCAAATTCATATTTATAATTTTTATACATTAGGTTTAAAAGACGTTCTAGGAGAACTTCCTCGCAGAGAATCTTCTCGATTCAAATCACAGGTTTGTTATATCAGCAACTTCTTGAATATAGTATATAATTTTAGGTCTTATGTAGCCCTTTTTCTGAATCTCTAATTTAGCAGTGCTGCTTTATGAGCTGACAACTTACTGTTTTATGATGATGGTCATCTTTACAAATATATTTTTGAGGTCTGCCAGAGTTGAGGCAAATTGCCAGAGTGTATGGTTTAGGGAAGTGACTGAGGATTACACAATGTGCCTAGTTAATAGGAATCTGTGGGCTAGGTAGAATCGAAATGCCATGTGCCTAGGTGAGTGGATAAAAAACATAATGCTGGGGAAAAAATTTGGATAAATATGACATGCTCAATGAAGAAAGGGAAAAACAAAAAAATAGACATCAACATGGGAAATGATGTGCATGGATTGGAAAAAAAGATGGTTATCTTGAAATAGTTGTGGCATTGGAAATTTATATATATAGAAGAGCAGGGGACAAAAACTTTATGAGCTGATAATATGTAATTTAGGGTCCATTCATTCTTTTCAGGTGAGTTGTTTTACTAGCACATTTGGCAAATATGCATGGATTAGTCTCTCAAACTAAGAAATGTTTTATACAGTCAGATAACCAGATATTTGTTCTGTTTAAAAAGAATGAAAAGAAGGCATTTATATTGAGTCTAGTATTTGACTTTGTCTTTGGTTCAAAGGGTTTAATAAATTAGGAATGGAACCCCCTTATTCCATTGTTTGGTATAATTAAAACAATTGCAAGAGATAAAGGCAGAACATAATGAAAATGGCGAAAATATTGCAGCTATAGTTTCCCAATCCTACCCTCCAGTTGCGTTATCTCCATCTTGGAACACTTCTGGTCCACCACCAAAGCTAGGTGAACTGACGAGCTTGCTCAAGAGGCGAACAATGCCTGACCAAGAGGTGATCCTTGTATTGATTAAGTGAATATATGCTTGAACAGGTTTGCCCTTGCTCTTGCTGACCCTGGCTCAAGCCGGCTTTAGCACATGGTTTGTGTGGGTTATAGACCCTTGTTGGGGTTACCATTGGCAGCAGTCCACTGGCTCTCCCAAGTTTAACTGGCTCTGCTCTGGGTTGAAGAAGACTTGGATAGGGTATTTTTAGGTAATACACTTTATTTTTGAAGGAATAAGGTAGGAAGAAATATTCCTTGAATGATGGATGAGGAACTCAACAAGGAATAACTAATCAGTGGTTAAGTGCAACTGAATGATAACTATTTTATGTGGGATAAGGGTGGAATGGAGCCGTCCTTTCCAACCAAACGCACTGGTGGCCTCTCAGTTCAGGTCAAGTAAATAGTTCTTGCTTTGAATGGGCTTTGTGGACTGTTAATTTAGGCGCATTATACATTTGCTGGCATAATGTTAGTCCTTTTTAGGGACTGGAACTTATGCAGACATATCATGAGTAGCACATCAGTTTTGAAGATTCAATATGCAATTGTCACTATGAGATGGCCCTACCTTTGCATTTGGAAACAAAGGGATCCAATCTTTTGTAAGGCTTAAGGAAGGATAACAAAGTAGAGATCTGGCTTCTTTGAAACATTTGAGGAGGTGCGCTTTGTTTCTTTCTGATTTAGCATGAAGCTGATCCATCACCTGCTCAAAGCCATCCTACTCTCTTTGGTGTGCCCCCCTAAAGATTATGGGGTCCTTTTCACCTTTTACATGCAAGTGACACTGGCATGTGCTTGTTATGTGGTGCAATTGCAACTCTATTCACATTGGAAGTGGAGGCAACCAGCCCTCCCCACTATCTAAAAGGATTCTATTCTATGTTTCTCTTGTCATCCTCGAACTGGCTTTGGTTTACTTTGGTTTGGGGATGTTTGAACATGGTTTTTATGTACACTTGGCATTCTATTGCATATGTCTCATAGGTTTTGCTATGATTGTGCTCATCATGTTACTGTTTCCTTGCTTTTACAGAAAGTTGTCTCTGTTAATTCTTCCTTGTATCAATTGAAATTAGATCAACTTACTCACCCCCCCAAAAAAAAAGTGCCATGATTTAATAGTTTCATTTGAGAATGGTATTTGATTGAATCTCAAGGGCTTAAAGAGAGTATTCTCAAATCCTTGACCCTAAAGATGAATAGGTTCCTATGGAATGGAAACGAATATTCGAGAGCAAGATTGAAGGTTGATTAGGATTCATGCTGCAAAACAAAGGCACACGGTGGTCTTGGCATTCTTGATTTGGTGGTATGGAACAAGGCTGCCCAATTGAAAAATATACGGTAGCTTTGTTCCAATAGCAAGGACTCACTTTGGCCTAGCTGGGTAAGATCCGAATTGATCAAAGACAAAAATTTCTACTTGATAAGAATTCCAGTGAACTCGTGGTCTTAGCGAAAAATTCTTCAACTTAGATCTTTTGCTAAATCCTTGTTTAAGTGGGAGTTGGGAATGGTAATTCAATCTCCCTATGGTATGATGATTGCATCCAAAAGGAGCTTTGGCAACCTAGTTAAGTGAATGCGAAATTTATTCTTCAAGACTTCCTAAAGATGCTAGGTTATGTTGTATTGTAAATGATGTAGGATGGGATTGGCCACCTAGTGATTTTTGGGAACAAGTGAGGATGGATTTAAATAGGTCTATAATGCCACATGTTGATAAGGAGGATAGACTAGTATGAAAAGAGAAACCTCCATTTGAGTATCAATTAAGCTGGCCTATGTTTCGCTAAGTTAATCCAGGCCCATTGTCCTTTGGCGAAATCTTGTGTGGAATAGTAAGCTACTGCCACAGTTCTCCTTTATTATGTGGTTAGTAGCTCTCTAGAAGTTAATAACTCTTGATAAGTTGGTGTGCTGGGATTTAACATCTCAAAATACCTTTTTTTTTTTTTTGGAAGAATAGAGGAAATACATAACCACCTATTTCTTAAATGTATTTTTGTTCAAGCTATTTGGAAGAAAATGGAAGAACAACTACCTTTAGCTCCCTTTTACCCAAGCCATGCCTTAAATATTTTGGATTTCTTCAATTCAGTGGATCCTAGATTACCCTCAATTTGGAAATTAGCTTCTGGTTTTATCATCTACTATGTATGGAAAGAAAGAAATGAAAAAAGATTAGGATTGAGTACTAGAACAGATACTGATGTAACTTGCACTATTCTTTTTTGTGTAGCAGCTATCTCAAACTCTCCTTGATTGTATAGCTAGGTTCTCAACTTTGATACCCCTTTTATTTATATGGGTGTCAAATTCGACAGCCTAGGTCCCCTTGGGAGTGCTCCTTTTCTCTGTATATCCTTTATCTTGTAACCATTTATAGTGAAATACATATAAATCTGACATTTTATCCAAAAAAAAAAAAGGTGTCAATTGTTGTATAAAACACAAATAAGGGTGTTACAGGTTGTCTAATAAATCAATGAAACCTGCTAGAGAACCCAAAACAGGAGCCAGAAAATAGATAAATTATACAACAATCCAATTCCTTGGTTTTGGATGCATGGGTCAGAGACAACCTAATACGTCAAGCAGCTAAGGCACAAATGTTATTGACTCAAACTCACCATTAGCCTAGTTTTTGTATGTGATGCTGTCAATTTTCAGACTTTAGCATTTACCCAAAAAACTCTCAGAGATTGCCATCATTGAGGTGTTCTTTTATTACAAATTTCCAAGATTATGTGAGAGACGAGTTCTGTTCATTATTAATTTTGTACATTCACCATGGAATCATCAATGGCGATTGCCTCTTCTGATGTCACTTCTTTATTTCCAGCAAAATTGTCTGTTGTCTTTTCTCTTGTGAAACTAATGCTAGTATTGGCTTTGTACGTTATTTATTACTTTGCCCTCCATGGGTTGTTGGAGAGGCTGTTCTTGACATCTCATTTGCAGTTGGAGAAAGAACCATGTGGGTGTACTGGTCAAGCTAAATATGCTTTTCTTAACTAGTAGTCAGATCACCATAGTTGTGAGACCTCAAATGTACATGTAACTTAGTTTTACAAAATATCCAATTGTTCAAACCTCTCTTCATGACACAGGCGAGGATGCACACCTTCACTTCTAAAGGGAATCCCCATACTTGGTGGCCTTGCATGATGTGATTGAGTTTATTGCTTATTAACAGCCTCGTAACTGCATAAGAAGAATGGCAGATTTGTCTGCTTTGCTAGTTGCAGTTGAGTATAATGTCTTGTTTGGTGATGGCAAACGCTATTCTTGCTAGCAGAGGGTGTGAAGAATAATCTATGAAAATTATAGCATTGTAGTCAGCAGTATTTGGTCCTTGAGTATAATTAAAACTATCGATACTTTCAGATGGATAAAATCAAGTTTGAACACCGGAGATTAGCTTGAGGGATAAACTGTGGATATAATGCTTATTTTGTTCTTGTCGCTGTGTTGTCTGATTTGTTTCTGCAGTTTAGGCTTTCATTGTGCTTAATTAATGGTTCTACACTTTTTTGGGCAGGTCTCTAAATTAGCTTCAGAAGCAAAGCGGGAACGAAATGCTTTGACAAAAGAGGTGACCAAAATCAGCAATTATGGGATTTCGGTCTAACTTCTCTCCTTTGGTAGCCAAGGCTGTATTATGATAACGGCTCTGCATCATTTTTGAGTTAACGCCCTGGTGTCCGGTCACCTCTTACATTAAAGCGGTGATACAATAAAATAAGTCAGTGCAAAGATTTGTTTTGTAAGCCCTGATTTAATGTACAATAACGATATTGAAATATATCTTACAAGATACTGACTAGCTGTGAAGATTAAAATTAGCATCCAGGCAGATTAAAGTGCTGCATTAAGAGAACGTATCAGAAACTTCTGTGATAATTGTATAAACACTGGAAAGATTAACTTATGCTTCAGATTATTTCACGACTTAACTCGCGATAAATGATTGCGCAAGCACAACGATGCGAAGAATCTCGGTGCTATTTGCGTTTTCCTAGGAAATAAAACATAATACCATTATATAATGTGTGTTTGCCTTGTTCTTAGTATCTCCGAAAGTTTTCCAGAATGAAAGATCCAAGAATTTGCATTTTTCTTTAGGTGCATTCCCGCAATGTATTTTGTTCAGGGAAAAAAATGACTTGGGCCACCATAATTAACACGTGTATATGGTTTTGCTATAAAAAAATATAATTACTTTATAGCAGTATATATATATATATATATTTCCGTATGTAAATATACTACCTTTCTGCTAAATTCTGAACAAAAAGGGAGGCGGTATACTGGTATCATTAGCTTGGTGCTTATCGTTTATCAAGATGTTGTGACTACCCCTTGTTTTGTCTAGTTTGGCTTGGTTGCGACTTGTTTTTATAATAAAAAGGCATCCGCAAAATCGAATCTCAGAGAATTTCAATTTGTACAATTTATTTTACTTATTTCAACACTCGCGGATAGCTTTTGAAAGATTTTTCCTGTCAAATTTTAGGGGTCTAAAGTTGGGCAAGACCAAAAAACAGAGCATAATTATTAAAAACATAATTCTATCAATATAATTTTATGAGTTTATGATTTTAAGAGATTTTTTTGAGTTAACTCGAATATAAAATTATTTTTTATATAGATTCGTAATAAAATCATGAGTTTATATATAAAATAGGTAAAATCTTACGTTTTTAATCAAGTTTATCAATTCTATAAGTTTTAATCAAATAGATTAAAAATTTAAAAATATAATTTAATTTTCACAAAATATAACTATTATTAATTTTTAAACAAATTAAAATTATAATATAAGTTTAGAGTTGGCCAAACGGATTATTCACCCAGATCTGCATTAGCCCGTAAGTTGAAGTGGGCTGGCCCCGCTGATTCGCACTTAATGCGGGCCAAAAAAATTGGCCCAACTCGCAGCAAGTTAGGCGGGTCAGCCCATCTACCTGCAAAAATAGCAATACCTTTTTTTTTTCATAGACAAATAAGGAGTAAGCATGTTAGCTAAGTGGAGCAAAGATCACGTAATGATAGCCAAACTTTCATCCAAAAATGATATGTAAAATTCACTAGAAACGAGTCGATGATTATCTACACAAGTAACTCGTTAAATTAAAAAAGAAAAATGATTCTTAAGACTGGAGTGTATAACATTTCACCTTTCCTGCTAAAGGCTTGCTGCTGCATTGGGAGTGGGCATTGGATCGGAGCAAAGATATCAAAGTGGCGAGTGGGAGTGTTGGATTTGAGTAAGAGACCGAAATGGCAACTGGCGATTGGGAGCATCGGATCGGAGTAGGAGACCGAAGTGGTGAGTGGGAGTGTTGTCGAATCAGAGTTGTGACTATGGCTGTCTATGTGAAAGAAGCGGTAAAGACTAACGATGGGTCACGGTCATGGGCACAGGCCGCATGGTAGAGAGGACAGATGAGGAGACTGTAGGGTGGCACGGAAGTCAAACAAGTGGAGAGGATAGGGGAAGAGAAGAGGGTCTGAATGTCTGATGACGATTCATTAGTGCGAGTGACGATGACGAGCAATGCAGAGGAGATGTCTGATGACGATTCATTAGTGCGAGTGACGATGACGAGCAATGCAGAGGAGGGCGAGGGTTTTTTGGTTTTTTTTTTTTTCCTAGTTTCCTTTTTTCTTCTTTCTCTGGTTCTAGATTTGTCTCCGTAACCTATCGACTCCATCTGTCCCTTTGTGGCTCTATAGCAAGTCTGTGTTCCTTTCCTCTAGTCTTCTTCCTGTACTGTTTGTGTTTCTATCATTTTCTTTTTTTAAATCCAGCGGCCAACCTGCTCTGCATAAGGTTAGCTCGTGTTGGCTTGCAGGGCCAAAAAGCTCACAATACAATTTAAATATGCTTCATTTTTCTAGCTCAACTCGCAAAAAAAAAAAAAAAAAAAAAGAGAGTTGGGTAGGTTGTTCCACCTGACTCACTTTGCATTCGAAGCTCTATATAAGGAAATGTTAATAATAGTATCAACAATAATATTTATTTTAATAATAAAGATGACAACAATGATGATGATGGTGAAAAGAAAGCTAGCGATAATTTTAATTTTTGATAATGATAAAAAGATTGGAGGTTTTTTTTAGTATTGTATTTTATTATTATAATTTATGTTATAACTCATTGTTATTTATATTATAGTTTTATAAAATTAGCTTAATAATTTATGCTAATTTATTTATACTATAAGTATATAATTTTTATTATAAATTATAACTAAAATTTATATTATATTTTATGCTTTTTTTAACTATAACAAATATATCTATAATTTTTAAAATTTATTTTACATAAATCGTAGAAACTTATATTTCTATATTTCAATTCTATGCTCAAATTCTATAGATTCTCTAACAATTCTAAGTAGAATCATAAATTTGACAACCTTGATTACGAAAATGTGGCTCCATCCATAAAACACAGATAAGGCATTTCCACTACAAATGCAATGCCTAAGTTGTAAGGGAGCAACACTCATAAATAGTCTTCTTCTTCTTTTTTTGTAAATTTCTCAAATATTGTACTCAAAATAATTATTCCAAAAATATGTTTCGAAGGCGTGGACATGATTTTGCGACTTTTGTTTTATGAAAATTTGCAAAACTAAAGGCGCACATCAAGTTTACAACTTTAGTACAATTTTTACTGAGGGTGCAGACCTTATTCGTGCTTTCAAGCAATTTGTTTAAAGGCACGAATAAGGTTTGTGCCCTTAGTACTATTGTATTGAAGTCACGGACCTAATATGCGCCTTCAATTATGTTACATCAAGTAATCCCATCGTTCACTTTTTTTTTTACTTTAACATTCACTATCAATATAAAAAGCAAGTCACATGACTATAGTATAGAAAAAATATAATATAAATATAGAAACATAAGACATTTGCTTTAATTTTTCTATCTACAAACTCCATCTATTTTTTTTTCTCTCATTCGTAGGAAGAAGAAGAAGTGTTTGTATAGAGTGAAAAGGAAGGATTTGAATGAACACATTAAGATTTAGCATTTCCTCAATGATTAATCAATTATGGTATTTTTTTAAGAAAAAGTAAATTTTTTTTTTAATGTGTTTCATATTATTATTTAAGAAAAATGTTGCTATAATGTTATGTTTTATAAAAAGTATTATTGCTTATTGTTAGTTTATAGTATATTAGATATGATTTATGTAGATCCCATAATACATAATATGCAATATTAATTTTTATATTAGTATGAGAATATTTTGTTATGATGAAAATTTTAATATTTTTTGTAAATATTAAATTTAAAATATTGTCTATGTTGTTATAAAAAGAAATATTGTGAAGGAAATTTGTAATATTTAGTTTGCGAAATAATTTTTATAGTGTTGTTAATTAAATTTGTAAGTTTTTGTTAGGAAATAATGGAAAAAAATTAGAATTAAAAATGATACGAAAATTTTTTTTGGACTAATTTTTACAATGTTGTTATTAAAAATTATATATTTTTTAAAAGCTTATAATTTATATATACTGTAGATAGGGAAACTGATGGGAATCAAAATCCGACAAGACCTATCATTAGGACAAAAATTGAAGGATTTTGAATCTTGGCGATGAGGGCCCATTTCGAGCAGATCAACCTCGGAATTAATTATTATCTAACCTCTTTTATCTTATTCATGAATTGTATATTCCAACAGGTATGCTTATTTGGTTTCACAAGGCGAGGGACAAACTCACTAAGACTCAGTTTGCGAGTTATCTATGGACCGACCTAAAACCGAAGATGAGTTGAACCGACGAATTCCATTATGAAGCTAGCTTGCTGAAGATTATTTTCTATATTTTTAATTTATTTTTGAATCATTTATTTTGTATGCTTATGGGACATTTTATTTGGTTGTAATTTTACCTTTAGGACCGGCCACTCTATAGTGGCATAGTTGTGATTTTCTAGTCATTTTAACCTAAAGGGTGCAAGTATAAATACTTGCAAATTAGGTTTTTTAGGGAGCTTTTTGAACATAGAGAAAAGCACCCCTTTGTGCCGTGAGAGTCTCCTCTTGCAAGCATTTGCTCTTATCAATTTCATTAGTGAAATTGTGGCGAGTGGACTTGGATTTGTTGTGAGTCATATCAACAAATTACAAGTTGATCCTAACTCCAAACTAGTGTGTCATATCTGGTGAGGAATTAGTTAATTTTATGTTGTTCTTGTTCTTGTGAAATTAGGGTTCTAAATTCAGATTTGGGAGCTTTCGAATTTGAATTGAATCTCATTCCATTTTATAACTAGCCATCGGTTGATCCTTATATCATTTTGATTCATTAATATTTCAGATTTCTTTTTGAAATTAAGGCTTGTTCCCTTCTTGTGTGGCGTGGTTTTTCATTGTAAATTCATCCCTTGTTATTTGATTGTGCTTGACCCCCCTTTAGGCACATCAGAAACAATGGGTGACTACATTAAATTGATGATCTATGCATTTGAAAATATTATGGCTAGTAATTAGGGGTTAGAATATGACAAGGATTTGGTGAAGAAGTTGAAAATGAAGAAAAATATTAACTACAATGAATTCTTATACAGAATATGTTAGAGCATTGGAGTTTATCCAACTGAAGTAGGGGTTGAGATAATTCACAAATATCTTGTATTCCATGAGGGTAGTACATGTTATGCATTAATGGCAATTAAATATGATAAAGACGTTAAAAATTTCATTGAAATGGTTGAATTATATGAAAATTGTGGCATACAACCGTTGTACATCAAAATTTCTAATGATTTGGGGGGGCCCTTCATAAGTCAAACATTTGATACGAGTAACCGGTCACATTCATCACATAACATTGCAAAAATGTAGCCCATGTCATCGACATTTGAACCCTTAATTTCAACTCCGATGGAAGGCAACGATGAAGATGAAATAAATAGAGTAGTTACTTCGATATTACAACAACCATACACAAGTGATCCATACATGGTTTGTTTGGGAGCAGAGATTGCAACTGAAATCGATGTAGGAATGGGTATTGAGGAGGAGAGTACCGATAATGAGGAGAGTTCCGATGAGGAACATGGGGAAAGAGAAAACAATGGAGATGAAGTACCCGAAGAAGACTCTCCAACCATACTTATGTAATCGAGACAAGCAATATATTAATCAGAGTAGGCTAAACCACCAAGCATAGTAGTTCAAGATCCTATTCTATATTATAACTTGGTGGTGATGATGGTTATATTTATTTTAAGCAAGAGCAAACTAATATTTGTAGTAGTTTGAGTAGTAGTGACAATTTGTATAGGGGCATGAGATTTAGAACGAAAGCAGATATGATTCAAGTAGTGAATGCTTACCATGTGAAGAACTATTGTCGAGTCTAATTTTTTATTTCTTATTCCTAATTCGATCTATACTAGACCCTATGCTCATCTAATATAGACCTTCGACTTGAGTTAGGAATTTCGTTTTATTTTGGAGTCGCCACCCAACTGTGGTTGGGAAAAAATGAATTAGGACTAATTGAGCAGATTAATCCCAATTTAGACCACTAATCATCGTGATTTCCTCTTTTTGTTTTTTGTGAAAAGAGAAAACAGAAAACCAGAGTTTTTGAGTTCGAAGGCTAACCTATTAAAACCTTAAGGTTATCACCCTAATCTCCTAAAATCTTAAACCTCATTCGAAATGTCTTTTATTTATTTTTAGTTGTCTTTTTATTGTGTTTTTGAATAACCTATTCCGAGAAAATGATTTTTTGTTCTTTTTAGAGTTGCCCCAAATTGGTGCCTACATACCTGCTATTCAAGATCAAACGTGCCATAGTTTGCTTTTCCTGAAAAAACTTTAATGTGTTGGTGATTTTTAATTATGAAATTTCTTTTGATTTATGTTTTTACCACTTTAGTATTTTTCTAAAAAATCTAAGCCTAAGCTTGATAATTTGATTTTTTTGAAAAATAATACTTTTAAGAAAAAACCAATTTTGGATTTATTTAAGGAAATGATTTTTCTAAGTGATAAAAATTTTATTTTTCTATTGTTCAACTTATTTCTACTATTATAAATTTTTATTGATTTTTATTAATTTTTATAATTTTTTATTAATTTTTGATAATTTTCATTAATTTTTATTAATTTTTCTTAATTTTTATTTAATTTTTTATTGAAAGGTTCTCTTTTATATTATTTACCTACCATAAACTAAAATCTAATTTTTATATTTTTTATTATTTTTCATTTTTTTGTATTTTTGTAATTTATTATTATTATTATTTTATTATTTTCTACTATCCTTGCTAAATTAAATCCTAAAAAAAAAATAATCTAAATTCTAATATTTTTCTATTTGTGAATCATAAATAACAAATAGATAAAAAAATAAATTCAAAAAAATAAATAAAATAAAAAAATCGGAAAATCCGACTTACCTAGATCCGGGTCGGTGCGCGGGTTCGGTCGGTTGGGTCAGATCGGGTTGAAGCGGGTCGAGTTGAGTCGATCAGGCACGGCGGTTGGGAGAGCTCGTTGACGGCATTTCGGCGGCTTTTCGAAGCGATTGAGGTGTCGGTTCTTAGGTTTTTGGGGGTGGAGAACTCAATTGTGGCGGTGGATTTCTCCAAAAACGCCTCCTGGTGGCAGCTCGATGCTTGATCGGTGGTCGCGACTTGGCAACTCCGACGAGGCTTTGATTCTCTCTCTTTTCTCTCTTTTCCTCACTTTTGATTGTCATCTTGTTTCCTCCCTTCATCCTCTATTTATAGGCGTAAGAAATTAAGTTGGATAAGCTCAGATTTCCTTCGATTGAAGCAAATCAGATTTTGGTTGAAAAACCCATCTTCGATTTGTGCAAATCCACTAATTTGTTGCAATTTGATTCTAATTGGATAATGTTTATCTTATTTTTGTTGAAGATCTGTTGGATTTGTGCAAAAAAATCGAATCAAAATGGCCAAAATTCGATTTTTCCTCCTCGTCGGCGATCTCAGACGAAGGTTGAAGATGATCACGCGCGCCGGCCAATCAGCTGCTGCCACGTATCCCAAGCGATGAAAAAAATTGTAAAACATGAATTCTACCTTCCCCGCGTTTCAAACCTGCGACCTGACCCGCTCCCACGCGCACCAGACCAAGGTTCGCACCAGTTGGGCTAGCCCACTTTCATGATTTTTTTTTTTTATTTTCGCAAATTGCATATATGCAATGCAATTTTTTTTTTGTATTTTTTGAAATTTCAAAAATTTGTAAAAGTTAATTAATCCTTTTTATTGCTATTTCTGCAATTATTTTCCAAAATTGATGTATTTTTCCTATTTATTTTATTTTTTTCCTATTTTTGCTAAATTAGAGAAAAAATAGAAAAAATGTTAATTATTTATTGTTGATTATTATTGATCATTAGGGGCAAAAAATGGGATGTTTACAACTATTGTAACTTTATTGTTGTAGAATATAGTCTATTGTTGTAGTCTATTGATTATTTGAAAAGAGACGATGACTATAAATTGAGGCTTTGGGTCCGAAAGAAGAAGTTGGAGGGCATGTTTGTAGTGATGAGATTCAAGGGTCCACACACATATAATAACCCGCTGATTAGTTAGGGTCACTCATAGCTCAATAGCAATCTTCTTATTAGTCGATTTATAATCTTGTTAAGGACAATCTTGATATAAAGGTAGTGGAGCTAGCTTTTGTGGTCAAATAGGAATTTGGTTACAGGATCAATAGTATTAAGCCTAATTTTGGATTTTTTTCTTAATTAACCCATATTAAGTCCAACTCACTTAATACAAGTTGCTCGATAGTAAAATTAAGGAAAAACTATATTTTTAATTATCTTAAGAAAATTGGAGTCACCATCAACTTAAGTTGGAAAATAAGATAAGTTAAGGTTAATGAGGTGGATTAACTTTAACTAGTTACTAGTCTGTGAATTTTTCTAAAAAAATAATTTTGAAAAAATATTAATCAGATAATCTAGACTGGAGGGCTATCCTATTAAAACCTAAATGGTTACCACTTA
The DNA here is from genome assembly GCA_037954665.1 of Laguncularia racemosa. Classification (NCBI taxonomy): domain Eukaryota; kingdom Viridiplantae; phylum Streptophyta; class Magnoliopsida; order Myrtales; family Combretaceae; genus Laguncularia; species Laguncularia racemosa. The sequence continues at coordinate 3,235,674 of JBBMOL010000003.1, read as the reverse complement.
TTATCTTCTTTAAAAAACTGAATTAAAAGCTTTTTATAAATTTCCTTTACCATTATATGTATAAGACATAATGTTTTCATATAAAGTATGAAATAGCATGAAAAAAAAAATTAATCAATTTTTTTTATTATACATTTTCTATTATTATTTTAAAATGAAATAAAAGAGAATACAAACCTTTGCATTTCTACTTGAATTAAAATTGAATTAAAGATAGGATAACATATTTTTATGTTTTTATATTATAAATTGAAATTTTAAAAGGATAAAATATTTTTTGTAAATTTTTTTATATGGTAAATTGGAATGGGAAAAGAATAAGATTTTTTTTTATTTTATATGTAGTTGCCCAGTAAGTGCCTACGTACCCGCTAGTCAAGATCAAACTGACGTAGTTTTGTTTTTCATAAAACTTTAATGGATTGATTAATTTTAATTATGAAAATATATCAGGTTTACGTTTATTATCATTTTAATTTTTAAAGAAAAATTCTAAACCTAAACTTTATTTCTCAATTTTGAAAAATAGAATTAAAACCCTCTAGTTTTGAAAACATCAATTAAAATTTTATTTCATAAAAATCATTTTTCTATGTGATAAAACATTATATACATATATATATATATATTTTAAGAAAGACTCACACCTTAAATTAAGAAAATTTTAAAAGAAACACAAAGAGAAATTTTAAACCTAATTTTATCAATAATAAAAGAAAACAAATTCCTAAAACATATGTCTTTTATCATTTTTGTTATTTATTTAGGTAATAATATTATTATCAATTAAAAAAACTAATAATTATAATAATATAATAATAATGATGAAACCCACTATCCTGGACGTAGGTTGGGTCAAATCCGATTCGCGGGTTGGGTTAGATTTGTCACTCGCACGGTAGTTGGGAGTTCTTCATTAGCGGCATTTTGATGGCTATTAGTGGCGGCTGATAGGGGTTTCCTCACTTTTTGCAAATGGGGAACTATTTGGTGGTGTTAATTTTTGTCAAAAACCACCCTAAATAGCCGTTCGGGCGGCTACCGACGGTGGGGGATCTAGAGAGAGAGAGAACTTTGGCGGCTGTTTTCTCTTCGTATTCTCATTCTTTTTCTTCTTCTTCTTCTTCTGATCCCCCCTCTATTCGCAAGATCGAGTCTAATTTATAGACTCCCAAAACCGAGCTTGATAAGCTCTGATCTTCCTTGCCGTTGAGACCCATCTCCATCCTTTTTTTTAGATTTGACTTAATCCGTTGTTTTTAGTTAAGATTTGTACTAATTCGATGATATTTATCCTCTCTTAGCTAAAGATTTATCAGATTTGTGTTAAAAATCGAATTTGAAATGGCTAGATTTTGTCGTTCTCGGCTGAAGGTTAAAGACAAGCACGTGTTGTCATGTTGTCCAATCAACTGCTACCATGTGACAGCTCAGATGAAAAAAAAAAAAAAAGTCACAAAGTGCCTCCTGTGAGACTCGAATTCATGACCTCAAGCTTCCACATGCATACCTAAACGCACATATGGACCAGCTAAGCTGGCCCAATTCTCATTTTTTTATTGTATGCAAATTATATATTAACTTATCAGTTTTGCTATTTTTTTTATTTTGAAATTCATAAATTTAATTTAAAAACCCAAATGTCTTTTATTATTATTGTTATCCTTATTATTACTATTTTCTATTATTTATTTATTATTTTTATTTTTTTTCTTTTATGTCTGTATATATATGAAAAATAAAAATAATAATAATGAATGGGGAACAAAAATGGGTTTGGGAGGGGGAGAAACGGGCTATATAGCATGTGTACGAGAATTGGGAGAAATCTTATGATGAACTCCCTAAACTTCTAAATGTCATAGAAAATACAAATCCTAGAACACGAATTAATTGAGGGTAAAGTAGATCAACTACCCTCAGGGTGTTTACTTTGAAGTGGGTATTTTAGGCATTTAGGCTGTGCATTACAATGTGGAGATTCCTTAGACCAATTGTTACCATTGACGTAACTTTTCTATATGGGAAGTACACTCTTGTAGGAAAAACGGCTTCCCCTCCAATCTCGTGTGCTAATAGTAATGATGCGACACAAACTTGGCGATATAACAAAGCCAAACATGTGGACCTTAACTATATGTCCTAACAATGTTGAAATGCTCCAACAGAGGTAACTACATCACGCGGACGTAAGCGTTGGATTTATCGACAAAGATAAATCTCCCTAGCAGTTGCATTATGTACACATACATATATCGATAAATTTGCTTTGCATTGGTGTCATGTGGAAGTATCCAGAACATATCACGCAGCTACATCATGCTAATGCGACCTTCTCTATCATTAGGCCTCGGCCTTGCCCCCAGTAATTGTTCACATATCACACTTTAATCCAGGCAACTACTCCTCGTAACTGCTTAATCATCAATGAGAAGTCCTAACTAGATCTTTACTTCCTATAAAGTGATAATAAACTATCCTGTTGGCATGTGGAATGTGTGTGTCTTTGGCCCCCATCACTCCACTAAGACTGTAATCATGTGCCAATCCAATGGAATGAATGATAGGCGGCTCGCACTTTCAAATCCCGCCAAATGTAAGTATAGCTCCACTTGAGGATTGAGGGGGACGGTGTGCTCGTCATGATGAAGTGACAACTTACGGCGTTGAATAGCGAAGGTTGATTGATCCTAAGATGATAACAAGTGAAATGCTAACTATTTATAATACAACATAAACTAATCAATAAGTGAAAGGTTATTTACCTCTCCATCTCAAACGACTTGTGATTGATGTCCCTCATATCGTGTCAAGACTGAAGGATCGAAGGGTCTAGGCTCCATCTATTATGCTAAAAAAGAAATAGTAAATGTTTATCAAAATATTAATTAAGGACTTATTAGCAACTATTTATTGTCTAATTAACAGTTAATTAAGAGCAACTAAATTTTATAACTACTTTTACAATAACAAACAAAGATATTACATGTATAATCAATACCAATTTTTTTTAGTAATTAATTTTATGACAATTAATTAATAACATATCAATAACTAATTACTATTAATTAATAACAACTTAATGTTATAACCACTTTTACAATAACAAACAAACGTATTACATGTACAATCAACACAAAATTTTTCATTATTTAATTTTCTAACAAATAATTAATGTCATATTAATGACTAATTATTGTTAAATAATGGTTCATTAACAACAACTTAATTTTATAACTACTTGTACAAAAACACACAAACATATTACATTTGCAATCAACATAAATTTTTTCACCAATTAATTTTATAACAATTAATTAATGATATATTGATGACTAATTACTTTTAATTAATTGTTAATTAACAGAAAATTAATTTTACAATTACTTATAAAAAACACACAAACATATTACATTTGCAATCAACACAAAATTTGTTCACTAATTAATTTTATAACAATTAATTAATGACATATTAACGATTAATCACCTTTAATTAATGGTTTATTAATAATAACTTAATTTTACAACTACTTGTACAAAAGCACACAAACATATTACATTTGCAATCAACACAAAATTTTTCATTAATTAATTTTCTAATGATTAATTACTAATATATTAGTGATTAATTACTGCTAATTAATAGTTAATTAACAATAACTTAATTTAACAACTATTTTTAAAAAAATACATTATAATAACACACAAAGATAATTTATTATAAGCAATACAAAGGTTTTTCCTAATTAATTTCTAATGATTAAATAATAACTAATTAAGGACTAATTACTTTATCTTTAACGATTACTTTTACAATAATTTTCACAACTATAAATTAAGACATTTCATTTATGAAAAATACCATTTTTTTTACTAATTTATTTGCTAATGTTAATTAATAATATATTAATAACTAATTAATTACTAATTAATTACTAATTAACAATTAATTAACAGCTACTGATACTTCACTAAAAATAGTGGAGTACAAATAATTGCATTTACTTTTTTTATGCATTCATACAAAGTAATATAATAGGAAAAAAATTAATTTTTTTTCTACGAAAACATACTGAAATCTTGTTTTGTCGAAAAAGTTGAAAAATATCTTCTAAATATTTATATACAAGTAGTTCAATAAGCTAAATTTGCGTGAAACAGAAATTAATAAAAGAAAAAATTTTAAATTGTGAGAAAGAACGACACTTATAGAGGAAATTCAAAAATGTAGAAATGAATATACGAACTGAGCATTTATATTTATATTACAAACTATCAATGCAATTTTTTTTTCTATGCATTGGACATCACATTTTGTAATATTATGTAAATTTACAATATCATTTTATAATAATTTTTATAGTTTTGTAGTGTTACTTTGTAATAACTTTTATAGGTTTGTAATATGAAGATTCCATTACGATCCAGAAAAATATTCCTTACTACAATTATATTGAAGGCGTGGACTTTATTCACACCGACAAGCAATTTGCTTGAAGGTGCAAACAAGGTCCGCACTCTTAGTACAATTGTATTGAGGACGTGAACTACTGAAGGCGTGGACATCGCTCAAGCGTATAAGCAATTTGCTTGAAGGCGCGAATGAGATTCGCACCCTTAGTAGTATTGAGATTGAGGGTGTGAACTTTGTTCGTGCCTTTAAGCAAATTACTTGTAGGTGTGAATGGGGTTTATACCCTTAGTAGAATTTGCACTAAAGGCATAGATCCGGTGTGCGTTTTCAATTTTGTAAATTTTCTTAAAAAAGAAGTTACAAACTATGTTCACACCTTTAAAATCTATTTTTAGAATAATTATTTTGACTATAATATTTACGAAATGTTTTTAAAACAAAACAATATTTATGAGTATTGCCCAATTGTAAGGTATTTGAGTTTTTCATTTCATAGAGTTTAATTTATTGTTGTTGAGTCTAGACTTAGCTCAAGTTTTAGATAATTTATCAGAGTTGAACTCAAGTTTATGATATTTGGATAGACTACTTCGTATGTCTAATTGAATTTAAGTTAAATTTAAATTTTAGTTGAGTTTAAATTAAGTTTAGATAGTAGTATTTTAATTACACTAATTTTTTTTTGAAAGTAGTGAAATTAAAACAAGTTTAATAGAATTAAGTGGACTGAGCTAATAGTACGTAAAAAGAAAATCTCTTATGAATTCAATCTGTAGACTTTATTAAAAGAAAGAATCTACACAAGGTGGGGAAGCTCGAATTAGTAGAATTTATAAAGACTAGATCTATAGCAGAATTTCACCCATAAAAAGCATAACCGTCGGCGTCAAATGTAATTTTATGTACTTTCCTGCTTTCCACGATTTACCACAGCTTCATATTACAAAAACATAAGAACATCTCGTTGTCGCCTCGTGGATACACTGTAAAGATTTATTTATTTTTAATGATTTATTACAGTTTTATCTTTAATATTTAAGGGTAAAAACTCTTTTTACTATCGTAAGTGTACTAAAACTTATTTTATTTATACATTTAATTTACATGACATTCTCATTTATCCTTTGAAATCGTCCATCTGTTCATTAAAAGAATATTGTTTAAGCACTCATGACCCTATTGTTAACCTAAACTCAGGATGTCTTTCTTTTATAAATATTTTTTTTAGTTAGTTTGGTGATTAAATTTTTACAATAAACATGCAGTACATATTTTGCTTGTACAAGTGTAAGTTCATTGATAAGAACATGACACGAATTTTTATTTGTATTAAACCACCCGTTCACATTTTGTATTTGATAAATGGAGTGTAATCAATGGAAAAAATGATAGGACAAATAAATACCTAATTTCCTTGAAATCAAAGAGAGAGGCACGAAACCTCCCTATTCACCGGACTCTAGCCTCTAACTCTATAGCAGTAACGGTCAACTAACGACCACAAAACCAAGAAGAAGGCCGACCACTCTTGAGTTCCAGGAGCACCACTAAACCATAAGCCATGATGTTGACCTCCTTTCCCGCGTACTCTTCACTCTTACTCTCCACCACACTTACCAAAATCACCTGTTCATCTTCTTCACCATCCCCTTCTCTCTCCACCAAACTCTCTCCCAGACAGCGCCTCCTGTCTCTCATCTCCGACAAACAACGCGGCCTCAAGACCCAGAAGGACCCCAAGGCTCTCTCCTCCATTGTCCAAGCCATAGACGATGTTGCCCTTCTCGGTCGCGATACCGTAACCACGGACCAATCACTTTCTGCCACCTGGAGACTCCTTTGGACCACCGAGAAGGAACAGCTTTACATAATTGAGAATGCCAAATGGTTCGGGACACAGGCAGGTGATGTGCTGCAGGTGATAGATGTCGAGAAGAAGAGCCTTAATAATGTCATTACTTTTCCTCCTCATGGAGTTTTCTTTGTAAGGTCTACTATTGAAGTTGCTTCAGCACAGAGAGTCAACTTCAGGTTTGTTACTGTCTTCAATTTGATGAAGCAATCTCCCCTTTCATCTCTTATCTACGTAATCCCTGCGTTGGCCTATGTCGATCATTCTTCTGTAGATGGGAACATGCAATTAGTAAGTATCCACCACACGCGGATCGCGATTGGGATAGAAAAAACTTTACCTTGTAACTTAGGAATCTTAAACCTAGTTCCTATGGAAAAAAAAAAAGAAAGTATGTATTTCCTTAACAAGCATGTCCAATAGTTGATTCACCAACTGACATTAATTCTATTCAATATGGTCTAGAAGGTTTCTTTCATGATTTTTTCTTTTCGCCTTAGGTTTACAAGTGCCGTTCTACGTGGTGAGAACTGGGAAATTCCACTACCTCCGTTTGGGCAGGGTTGGTAAGTCCTTTTATCTTGATCTCAATGCATTCTTCTTAAAGAATATGATCCTTGGCACTGCTCATAATCTGTTCACACATATAGTTTCCTTTTTGAAGAATATATGATGGTTTTAGAGGAACAATCATGAATCAAAACATAGAAGGTATTTCAGCGTCCATTTCAACTGCTTTGATGTGCAGATAGATTTTCCTATATTTGCAAACTTTTTATTATCTTAGATCTTGTGTGTTACTGGAGAAACAGTGGCGTATGTTATTGATACCTGAGGCGCATGTTAGCTATAGTAGCAAGCGTAAATCTAATGGATGAAAGGGAACCGCTGGACTTTGAGTTACAAGGAGCGGGAGTGATTGAGAGAGAGATTTTCTTGTGGATAACTAAATTTTTGCAGTTACTCTGCCAAGGGCTGCTCTCGAACCTTTAGAACAGGCTGGCTTAAACTTCAACTTGGAATTATTAGCATACACGTATTTATTTATTTATTTTTTTCCATGACTATACTGCAGTGCAATTTATTGGATCTAAGCTGTTGCATAATGTCAGCAAGGTTCTGTAACAATCAGAATCATTTCAGTGTATAGTGCGTATCCTTCTACCATTCAGTTTGCAATCCTGTTTCCCCTTTGGAGCGATCTTCAAATTTGATAACACTAATCAGAGAATTCAAATCATGAATGTTTTAGTGTGCCAAGTATCGTCGATTGTTTGCTATCATCTTGTGAAAATCCTTCCCTTTAAAATTGCTAGAGGTACGGTTCGTTCAAATGACCAGCCAATAATCTGCCTATAATTGTCGATATCCCACGTACTTGGTGCCTGCAGTAATACAACGGCTACTGCAATACATTTTTCCTGTATTCACTCAAAACCTTCTCTCTCAAAAAACTACTAGCAACTCCTATCATTGATATAACTAGTTAACATCCTTGTTGAAATTACCTTGTTATGCAACAGTCAGTCTGTTGTCCTCCTAACGCATATAAATATTTACATCTAAATCATTCCATTAGATTGACATTGAAATGGTTGAGGAACTGGTTCTTGCTGATATCTAGGCAATGGCATGTTGATTTTTGTGGGCAGAATTGTCTCCTTATATGATTGGGAGTCAAAATCGCTTATCAATTTTAACTAAAAGAAAGAAAGTACTCTGCTTACAACTTCAGAGCAAACCTGCTTCTGATTCTCTTGAGCAAACTGCTCCTAAAACTCAAATAGGAGGTGCAAATGCCAGAATGGCTTTCTAATCTACCTAGCTACTTTTTATGCTGACCGCATTCCATGAAACCTCTACCACTTGGCTTAATCAGGGTAAGGCATTATTAATAAACTTCAATGGACTTGGACTCACGTCTCTTCTACTGAACTAACTCTACCGTTGACTGGCATACACCCTTATCGGCTCATCTAACTATATCAGTACCATCCTCTTCAACACTCGCCTTACATTCAAGGCAAAAACCTGAAAACTAGCTTCTCAATAATAACTTTTACTCATTTGTGGATCCTAAGTATCATTCTTCTCGTTGTTTCTACTTCTCCTCATTGGTCACTTTTTCAATAAGTTCATCCTCCAGAATACTAATCCTAAATGCCTTGTTTGAACATTGATGTAGAGGATGGTAGGGTTGATCACAATGGAAATACAGCCCCTTCTCTTTATTTGCTATGATCTCAGCATATGGGTAGTGTGGAGTTCTTTCCATTTCCATGATGACTTGATGCGTAAGACACTGCTGCAGACTCTAGTGAACTAAATTGCTACCAGTAGAGGCTTGCTCAGATGGAAAATTCCCTGATTTTACTACATTTCCATTGTAGTGAGCCTATTTTCAGATTGTGAAATTAATGACAAGAACAAACCTGAGCACTGGATGTCATCCTTCCTTGATGAAATCGACTACCTCCATTACTTTTGGATCTCACAACATCAGGTGTACCCAATTCTAGGTTTATGCACTGTAGCCGTATAAGAGCCTTCTTCACTAAAACTCATCTTCAATATTGAAAGCCAACTTCATAGATTGGGAAACAATTACACGAGTATGATTTGGCACCTCTCGCCTTGTCTTCTCCTTCAATCCATTCAGATAATAGCCTAACGATAGTTCCACAGGTAATTAACAACAAAATCTCAAACTCCTCCATTTAATTTTCAACACTTGCTTCCTGATGAATTGTCGCCAGCCTCTCATAGGGATTATTTGCTTTCCTTTCACTGTAACACCTCAGCATGTGCCTCATTAACATCTCCCAAGCCAAATTTATTACTATACATATATGATGTATTACTTAGTAGGGGTTAGAGTAGTCTTTTTCATATTTTAGGGTTTAAACCTGGTCTCTTGTATGTGTACTGTACTCTATTTTATACAGTACATATGTATGATAAAATATAATTATCAAAATACTAAATTTCTTATACTTGTACTTGGCATTGGAGCACCGGACAACCCTAATTAATTTTTTTTTTCTACCTACCTGCTGCCAAATAGCTGAGTCCGTTATCTATCTCCAAGTTTTCCATTCTTTTCTTACTATATTACTTTGTTTTAACTATATCACACTGTATTAATTGATAACTAATAAAATAAATACTCTCCTTTTTTATTTTTTCTCTTCAAATAGAATTGAAAATGAAGGACTTCCAAGAATATTTCAAACTAGATGAATCTTAACAACACGATTTCCTACACTCACTTATTTTTCGAGAATATATTTATACACTTGTTCATGATAATGGTTTAAGTAAATCCATTTTGTTCAAAAATTTAGATTATGATAATAAATATAGCTTAATAATTGTAACTCCCAAAACCAGGTCATTTAGCATTTTCTCCACTGTAAATACAGCATTTTTGGCTACGTTTGTTTCTTCTTGATATGTAAGTCAAACTTTTAGCTTTTTACACATGTTATTCAATTCAAAGTAATTGAGTGAAACAGTATAAAAAAAGAAAATACGCGATTTTTAGTGGATACAAAGAGAAAAAAAGTAGTAAATTTTAGGGACAAATGTTGAGTGAAATAAGATTTTCACTTGAAAAATAAATTGATCTAAGTGTAAATAGAGAAGAAGAGCCTGATTGCTTTTGCTTGTATTGTGCAGCTACCGATTGGAATAATTGAAACTCAAAAAGAGCTAAATGAAAAGGAATAAAAATGATGAAAAGAAATTCTAGACTCTATGTTGAAACCATGAAAGTGTATTTTGTGTATGTAAGTTGGAATAAACTATTACACAAAATAATATAAACTTAAATATATTCAAAATATTAATAACATTAAATGAGTTCATGGTCGAACTTGAGAGCTATTTACGAACTTGTTTAATAAATGGGTTTGTAAACGGGACTACATGTTGAACTTGAATTTGAACATGAATTTTAATGTATCGTTTTCAGGTTTGACCCGTTTATTATACATATCAATTTTTGCCAATTTGAACTAATTTACAATCATGTCATGTTGTATCTGGGCTCTTGGATCCGAAATTGCCCGCCCTACTTTTGATACGTAGATAACTTTGAGGATACTCACAAACGAAAAAAAGTTATATTTACAGTGGAGAAAATGCTAAATGACCTGGTTTTTGGGAGTCATCAATGCAGTTCCCTGCTGCAAGTGAGGGATGTCCTTGTTGGCTGAATGCCCATTTGTAAGCTTATGATAGTATCTGGATGACACAGCTCATGGAATAAGTGGAAATATGTCGTTAGTGAGCTTCAAGATTCTTCTCCTCCAGCAATAGAAATCTTCTCTTATTGTATTCTCTTAGCCCAAAAATAGTAAGCCTACACTAAATTGATTTACTTCCTAGAAGCATAGGAAGAGCAAATGAGAAGTAGGAAGTTCTGAGAAATCATAGATGTTACACCTTCTTGTGGAATAAAACACAAGTAACAGAGCAAAAGAATGATTAAATGTGGATGATAGTAAGGAAGCTGAGTTTATCAAATCCGAAAGCCAGTAATATGCAAGGCGACATGTTATTCATCTAGGTAAAGTAGTCATATCTGGAGTACAGGTACTCGAAAGCATAAACAAACTAATTAGGACCGTAAACTTCCTTTGAAGGAGATAGTGACAACTTAATGATTGGGAAAGCCACACAAATTGAATGCAGCTCATTCACTGGTTTAAAATTTTCCTGCATGCAAGTGGATCTGTTATGTATGTAATCATGTGTAATGGTCGTCTGTGCAGTTTTGATATCCTCTTCGCCTTGTTTATCATGTCAACAATCTAATATATTCATGTCTTTTGAGTTTTCAACGACCATATAATGTATTTTGATGTGTTGGTTTCTACTCTCTCATTTGATTGATCGTTCAAGTTATTATTTTTTTCACTGTACATCATTTTAACATCTCATTCTCTTGGTATTCATCCTCAAGCGTCATTTGATGTTAGGAGTGCCATCTTGTCCTGTTTAGAAATTCGATGTTGCAATTGTTTTTTGTTCAATATATCGGGCAGCAGTCAAACATGATTGCTTGAAGCTCTGCAGGTTTGAAACTGTATACCTTGATGATGAGATCCGAGTGGTGAAGGACATCCGGGGAGACTATTTGGTGGTTGAACGTGCCCCTTACGATTGGAAAGAATGAAGGGAATAAAATGATGTCTACGATGTTTGCTGCATGGCCAAAACATGTCATATATTGAATAGTGTATGCCGTTTGTTGTAAATATGATTTTAAACGTCTCCATGTCGTAACTCTTGGTCTTCTTACCTCTATTGTAAGTCAGTGTATAGCAGAAGCAAAAGATGCAATTCCTTATGGAAAAGATACACCACTTGGTTTCTTGAACATGTCGTTTGGAGTAGGAATTTTGCATGCAGGTGTACCTTTCTTCTTCTAATTGTTCGTTTAGTATTGATGAGTAGCTTTTATTTTTATTTTCTTTTTTCAAATTGTCGAGACCTATTGCATTTTTCCCTAATTTAACTTATGCTAAGCCCCATTAACATATGCTACTCAATAATAAAATTAAGAAAAAAATAAAACTTTTAAAACATTTAAAAAATAAGAATCACTGCCAACCCAAATCAATTTCATATAAGAAATTAGGCTTAATTTGTTGGATTAAACCTAATTTCTAACTACTATTTTATGAGTTATATAAAAAGTATTTTTTTTAAGGAAAAAAAATTAACTACAGGGACTAACTTATTAAAACTAACATGGTTATTACTTATTATTTTTCAAAAATAATAATTAAAAAGCTTTATAGAAATTCTCCCTTTTTTTTTAATTCCCCCTCCCCCCCCCCCAAAAAATAAAAAGTTAACACTCACAATAAAATAAAAAAGTATCAAAAAGAGCTTTTATTTGTGTTTTTATCTTTCTATATTTTAGGATTTTTTAATTTTTTTTATCGATTGTCTTGTAAGTACTTACGTATTTATAATCATAATCAAATTGCCATAGTTTCTTTTGATAAAATTTTGGTTTGTTGGTTAATTTTACTCATGAAAATAGTCTCAAGTTTATGGTTATTACCATTTTAATTTTTGTTGAAAAAAATTATGAAGATACCCTAATTTTATTTATCAAAGTTTGAAAAACCTAATAAAACCTTAATTTGGAGAACCATCAATTAAAATTTTTATTTTTTTGAAAATCATTTTTTAGTGATAAAAGTACTTTATTTTTTTCTTCTTTTCTATTTTTCTCTTTTTTTTTTCTTTCATTAACAAAACTAAATAATAAAAATAAAACTAAGGGCAACCTAATTGACTTGAGCAACAACAAAGTCTACACAATGGTTCTTGACCTAAACATTTTTGGAGAAAACATTTTCTTTACTTTTATTTTTATGAAGATACCAATGACACATAACCAATATACCATGACCCTGCAAAATATAAGAGAAATAAATGAGTTAATTGAGTTTATCCCTTTTGAGTAAACTTTTTTTTCATTTTCTTTTTCTTTTTTCTTTTTTAAAATAGGGTTCCATTAAAACTAATTTGTGTAATACCGCTTAAAAATGTTAGCCTCTAGTTGCGATTTTGCTCGATGAAGAAATCGCAGCTTTTAACTAGGATTTTCCCCTTTTATTTTTCTTTTCTATCTCTTTTTCTTTCTCTTTTTTTTTTTGCTTGGAGTTTCTCTTTCTCTTTCATTGTCTTCATGGAAAAAAAAAAGAATACATTTATTATAAGTTTTATACAAAATAAGGAATGCATTCATTCTTTGTCTCTTTATTTTTCTCTTTCATCATTATTATTGAACATAAATCGCACCTTCATTATGTTATTTATAATAAAGGAGCATTTATAAATTGTAGATAAAAGTAATTTATAAAAAAGGAGCATTTACTTTTACTATGGTCGATGTCTTCCTCGACAAGCTTTGATGATCATTGAAGGTAAGGAAGCTGTTGAGTCAAACCTTTAAAATGTGTTCAGCATATTGGTAGTGGCGGTTGAGTCTCAAAAGCAATGGTGGTCGACACACACAAGTCTTAGTGGTGGCTCAATTTCTAATCTTAGATCTATGGATTCTTTAGTGAATTAAAATGAAAGTTTAGTACTTTATGGACCTATAGACACTCAAGAACTCAAATCTAGTTTTAGTTTCTCTCAATTTTGCCCTAAATTCTAAGAATTCTAGAGAGAAAAACTCATCAGTGTTTATAAGCTTCTAAAGAGATAAATTTTGTTTTTGTTTCGATTTAGTGATTTCTAAGTGAAATTTGTTGTCTTTCTAGATTCCCTATGCTTCGTTATTTATAGATGTGATTTCAAAATCTCGTTAGGAGACTTAGATGAGTTTAAATCAACACTTGGCTAGTGCTAGAGATAAGGTTCATATTAAAAAATGTTAAGATTTGATGTAAATTTAGAGAGATATTAACTTGCCTAGTGATGGGAATCAAGTTATAGGACCCATCACTAAAGCATGTGCCAAACAAGTTTTCTTTTATTAGATTTTATTCTTTGCATGATTTTAATGTTTGTAAGACTTTAATTGTGATTCAATTAAAGTCCCAAAATCGTATTGCCAATTGTAATGGAGGTATTGAAGAATAATAATTAGAGGTTAGAGAGATACATGACCACCCAACATAACTGTGTTGAGTTCGTGTTGCTCATCACTTGTGAATAGAGAGATATATGACCTTTCAACATGATCATGTTGCAATTATGTCATTCATAAAAGAATGTGACCACTCGACACAACCATATCACCGTCATGTCATTCATAAAAGAATATGACAGCTCAACATGATAGTATTGAGGCTATGTCCATTGATGACGTCTTTTCCTTCTTTTTAATTAATTGCAACTTTGCCATTATTATATTTAAATGTTTTATTTAAACCCTAATGACAATTCATTAGCAAAATATCATTATTAGTGAGTTCTTTTTGGTCATCTCCAACTCTTATCGATCCTATTGATTGTAGCGAGTAATCTAAGTGAATTCTCTTGTGTGTTATATCAAGGTAATCTATTCAGCATTCATTTTATCATCGATGAGTCACATCCATTGGTGGATCGAACAATTTATCATTCTATTTTGTTTGTTTCTTATTGAGTTTGTATGATATCTTAGTGGTTCTCTCTCTAAGCATATCATATTTAGTTTGGTATTAGAGCATGGTTACGACGATTAGAGTTGCTATTGTGTAGTGCTTTGTGCATGTGGTGTGTGGATTGCACTTAATTGTGGAGGTTGATTAACGGGTTGTGTTGTAGTTGTGATTGATTTGCAATCAGAGGATTATTATGGCGTAGTTGTAGTGTTTTATTGTTTGAATTATGAAGGAGACGTTAATTTACTCGCCAAATGTTCAATTAAATTCCCCAATCAGACACTTAAGCCTAAACCCTCCTTTAGACCAACCCATAACCTAAAACACCTTCCCAAACACATTCCACTCATTTACCGAAACCCTAAAACCAATCAAACACATCCCTAGCCATTTCAAATGAGAATGTTCATGGCAATTTACATAGCCATGATAGTAACTATCGAGGAGGTCCAGTAACCCCACCTTAACCCACTCAAACCACTAATGAGCATGTACAAGAGCTTACTGAACTTGTTAATAACTTGAGTATTATTGTCTAATGGCTAGCCCAAGCTTAACCCCATTAATGCCTTACTTGTGGAGGATAGAGTGTTTCCACTTAGACAACATAGGCGAGGAGGAGGAGTTAGGCTTATAAGGCGTTATCATGCACAAGAAGTAGAAGATCCATTGGTTAAAGGAGGAGGTAAAAATTCTGAAGAAAATCATGGAGGTAAAGGTTCATGGCAACCTAGGTTTTTAGAAACCAAGAAGCTTAAGATGGCATCATTTATAATGAATGGATCCATGAGCACCTATCTTGACTGGGAAGATAAGGTTGAGAAACTTTTTGAATGTCACGAATATGATGATATGATGAAGATTGGATTTGTGGCCTTAGAATTTACTAGTTATGCTTCCCTCTAGAGGAAGAATTTGTTGGCCAACTACAGGAGAAATGGTGAAGGAGAAGACAAAACATGGAGAGAGATGAAAGCCATTTTAAGGAAACAATTTGCTCTGGAGTATTATCTCTAGGAAACTTACAAGAAACTATAGATCCTTTGGCAAGGAGGAATGAATGTGGACAAATATGTCTAAGAATTTCAAATGCTTATGATACATAGTGAGGTTTAAGAGATGAAATACCAAACTATTAGAAGATTTGTATTGGGATAAAAATATGAAATCAGATGCATAGTAGAGTTGTTAAGAATTGATACTCTTAATGAAGCTATTTAACTCACTAAGAAAGTAGAGCATTAGAGAAAGAATAACCCTTATAGAACTCCATTTTCTAAGCCTACAACTCCAGTCAAATTTGCAATTATACAGAACAAAGGAGTCAGGAGAGGAGTAGTAATTTGAGAGACAAGTAAGGATGACTAGGGTAATACCTGTTGAGTTGAATTGAAGGGTGATACAAGAGGAAAGGCTATTGCTCCTACCGAGAACTGTTTGGATAGAGTAGGCAGCTCTAGGCGCAAATCTAGCCAAATTAAGTGCTTCAAGTGCCTTAGTTGGTTCTGGTCATATTGCATCTCAATGTTTGAACAAATAGTTTATGATTGCCATTGGAGATATGTGTGAGATAAAATCACATAGTGAAGATAAGGTTGAGGATACTGAACACCTAATGGACATCAAGTTAGCCATGAGTTATTTCTATAATGATGATGAAGCTGCTACATATGGTGATTAGATGATGACCATTTTGTTGAGGCAAACTTTAAGTTTTGCTCTTGTAGTAGAGAATAAACAACGTAAGAATCTCTTCTACACTCGGTGTCAAATCTAGGGAAATTTGTGCTCTCTCATTATAGATACTAGAAGCTATACAAATGTAGTTGCAGCAACATTAGTTGACCAACTAAAGTTACCTACTCTTTCTCACCCTTAGCCCTACAAGCTCCATTGGTTGAATGAACAAAGCCATTTACGTGTTACTTAGTAGGTGTTGTTACCTATCTCTATAGGTGAGTATTATAAAGATGACATTCTTTGTGATGTTATTCCCATGTGTACCTCCCATGTTCTCTTAGGAAGACCATGGGTATTTGAAAGGTGAGTATTCTGTGATAGTTATTGTAATACCTATGCCTTTCAAAAGGATGGGAGGAAGGTGGCATTGTATCCTCTTACCCTATAGCAAGTGTAAGAAATGTAGGTCCCAATGGATCGAAACTAGAAGAAGAAGGTTGCGTTGAGGAGCTAAACTGAGTTAGTACATACTTTTACTTCAAGGGACCTTGTATTGGTACTGTAGATTAGAAAGTTACTTAAAGTGAATTAGTCATTGCCATTGCTTAGAGAGGTCAAGTAATTACTTAAGGAATTTGTTGATTATTCCTAAAGGAGTAGCCTAAGGGATTGCCACCTATTTGAGGCATAGAACATAATATTGACTGTCAACTTGAGGTTTCCTTATGTAGCTAGCTTGTATACAAGATGAGTCCTGAAGAAGTGAAAGAACTAAAGAGCCAGGTTGATAAACTAATGGATAAGGGTTACATGAGAGAAAGTATGAGCCTTTACATAGAGCCTACACTCCTTATGCCAGAAAAAGATGGCTCTTAACGAATGTACATTGCTTGGCCATAAATAAAATAACCATCAAGTATTGGTATCCCATTCCAAGACTAGACGATATGCTTGATGAGCTTAATAGTGCTCAAAATTTCTCTAAGGTGGATCTCAAAAGTAGGTATCATCAAATTAATATGTGATTAGGAGGCGAATGGAAAATAGCATTTAAGACTTGCCATGGTTTGTATGAATATCTAGTCATGTCATTTGGTTTGACTAATGCTCCCAGCACCTTTATACGATTGATACATCACACTTTGATTCCTATATAAGTTTGTTGTTGTATATTTTTGAAGATATACTTATGTATAGTAAGAACTTACTTGAACACATTGCTCATTTGAGAGTTAAGTCTACTGTGTTGCGGGAAGAGAAATTGTATGGAAACATGAAGAAATGTTCTTTTTGTCAAAAGGAAGTCATTTTCCTTGGGTTTATAGTGTCAGGTGAAGGTGTGCGAGTTGATGAGGAGAAGGTGAGGGCAATATTAGAGTGGCCTGTGCCCAAGAATGTAGTAGAGGTGAGGAGTTTCCATGGACTCCCCTACTTCTATAGGTGATTCGTGTGAAACTTTAGAAATATAGTGGCTCCACTCATACAGTTAGCTAAAAAGAACATAGATTTTAAGTGGACAAAAAGGGCCCAATGTAGCTTTGACAAGATTTAAGAAAAACTTACTTTAGCACCTGTTCTTATGCTACCTAATTTTGAAAAAGTGTTTGAACTAGAATGTGACGCTTTTAAAGTAAGGATTGGGGCTATACTAATGTAAGAGAGGAAACCCATAACATACTTCAATGAGAAGCTAATTAGTGCCACACTCAATTATTCTATATATGATAAAGAGTTTTATTCCTTAATTTGGGTTTTGATAGTGTGGCAACACTATCTTTTTCCACAAGAGTTTATTATTTACACCAATCATGAGTCCCTTAAGTACTTAAAGGGATAATAGAAGCTTTCAAGGTGACAAGCTAAATGGATAGAGTTCCTAGAGGGGTTCACATATGTAATAAAATATAAGTAAGGCAACTTAAACATAGTAGCAAATGCTCTTTCTCATAAGTACACATTAATCTTTAACTTACAAACTAAATTGTTGGGTTTTCATTTGATTATTAAACAATATGCGGGTGTATTTTGGCCCCATTGTGACCAAGTGTAAAGAAGGGAGGATGCTGGATGGATTCTATCTTGAGGATGGGTTTTTGTTTAAAGGGGGAAAGTTGTATGTTTCTCAGTGTTCTATTAGATCCTTATTGGTTAGAGAGGTACATTCAGGTGTTATGTTAGGTCATTTTGGTGAAAAACATACATTAGAGCTATTAAAGGAACATTACTTTTAGCCAGGTATGATAAAAGATGTACATTGAAGTAGCATTTAGATTGCAGTACTAGACAATATAAAGAGTATTAGACAGTATAGAATAAGAAAAATAGGGTAGCACAACTCTCTTGTATCATGTTTGGTGTGCACTGTATTGAACAAAGATTTTTATGATGTCTACTATTTGGATAGATAAAGTACTGCACTAAACATAATATATAAAGTACTAAATAAGGATTTTTGTATTTTTGTTCAGTGAATTTAATTTTTATACCATATTTTGGATGGTACAAAATATAAGCATTTTGTTCAATACTTTAGGATCGTTTTTGTCTAATAATTGAGAAAATATGCAAACTAAATAAGGAATACAATATTTTATTCAATGTAGTACTATAAATTTATGACAACCAAATGATACCCGAGTGATAGAAAGGCGTGTAACATGTAAGTAGGCCAAAGGTAAGCAAGAGGCTCATGGGGAAGACATGCCTTTGCCAATACTATCATAACTATAGGGAGATTGAGTATGGATTTTGTTTTGGGTCTACCTAAAACAAAGAGAGGAAAGGACTCAATAATGGTGGTTGTCGATCCCTTAGTATGACGTCACATTTCATCCCCTATTCTAAGGCTAAAAATAAAACTAAGGGAAACTTAATCAACCTAAGCAAGTGGAGTTTAGACAATAGTTCTCGACCTAAACATTTTTGGAGAAAACATTTTCCTTACTTTTATTTTTATGAAGATACTAACATATAACTAATATACCACGACCTAGCAAAATATAAGAGCAATAAATGAGTTAAGTGAGTTTAACCCTTGTGAATAATTTTTTTTTAAATAAAAAAGGGGTTCCATTAAAACTAATTTGTGTAATATCATTGAAAAATCATAGCTTCTAGCTACAATTTTGCTCGATGAAGAAATTGCAGCTTCTAGTTAGGATTTTCCCCTTTTAATTTTCTTTTCTATCTCTCTTTTTTTTTTTGCTTGGAGTTTCTCTTTCTCACAATCTTCATGGAAAAAAAGAGAGATAAAGAATACATTTATTATTTGGCAAAAAAAAAAACATTTATTATAAATTGTATAAAAAATTAAGGAATTCATTTATTATTTGTCTCTTTCTCTCTCTATTTTTCTCTTTCATCATTTTTGTTGAACATAAATGGCACCTTCATCATGCAGTTTATAACAATGAAACATTTATAAATTGCAGGTAAAAGTAATTTATAAAAAAGGAGCATTTTCTTTTACTATGGTTGATGTCTTCCTCGACAAGCTCTAGTGATCGTTGAAGGCGAGGAAGATGCTAAATCAAACCTTCATATTGTCTTTAGCACACTGGTGGCTGCAGTTGAGTCTCAAAAGTGGTGGTGGTCCGCACATAGAAGGCTTTAAGGCAGCCCAAAATTTGCCGTAAATTCTAAGAATTTTAGACAGAAAAACTCATTAGTGTTTATAAGCTTCCAGAGAAAGATATATATATATGTATGTATGTATGTATGTATATATATGTATGTATATATATTTTAGTTTCATGATTTTTGAGTGAAATTAGTTCTCTTTTCAAATTCCCTATGCTTTGTTATTTATAGATGTGATTTTAGAATCTCGTTAGGAGGCATGGATGAATTTGAATCAACACTTGGCTAGTGCTAGAGATAAGGTTCATATTAAAAAAATGCTAAGATTTGATATAAATTTGAAGGGATATTAACTTACTTAGCTTCCTTAGGTTTTTCACTAGCAAAGTTCTCACTCGACCAAGTTGGCTCGAGTTATGCATTAAGTCTAACCCATGACCTTTACTGTGCCAAACCATGCCAATCACCAATTAAGTCATTCCATATTCTCAATTTGTAATTGCAATTAAATTTTATTTGTTCTTTAATGCAAAATTGGATCGGTTTTAAGCCCTTTATCCGATTCAAGCCAACATTAAGTTCTATTCTACCACTTCCCAAACAATTTGATTTGCAATATTCTTAATGACTTATTCTAGTACACATATGTGAAAATTAATTTTCTAGTGAAGCCTAATTTGAAAAATCTTTCAGCTCCAGTTCATTTCAAACTAGTTTATACTAAACTTGATTTCTTTTTGAAATGGCTAGTTTAAGTCCAAATGAGATGCCGTTCAAAGTCACATTTTATTTAAAATGAACTCATAAAACTAGGCTATAGCTAAAAGTACTAATTTTTGACAAAAACTTGATATTTTATTGAAAGCTTGAAAATTGCTAAATCACATGTGTTCTAAAAATTAATCTTTGACCCAACTTTGACATTTTTATTTTTTATTTTTTTGTATTTTCCCAATATTATTATTATTATTATTATTATTCTTATTATTATTTTGTACTTTCCACAAACTTGGCTTCGATTTTAAAGGAAGCAAACAAAAAGGGGAAAAATGAGGTATTTACAACTATCCCCCTTTGTAATGAAGTTTGAATAAAACTTTACTACAAAAATAAAAGAAATTCTCATTTTTTCCTTCACAAAAAACTTTCTTCAAATAGTTATTGACTTTTAAGGGTGGATTTTCTCAAAGTGGTTGACATTAATTTTAAATTCAAGTCACCATCTTTTAATAATGGATTTCCTAATCTAAGTTGCTATCTTTCAAGAATAGGTTTTCTAAGGACTAACCTTTAAATTTTCTAAATCTAAGTCATTATCCTATAAGGACAGATTTTCTAAATTTTAGAGGGCAAATTTGTAACTCTTTCGAGTCATTTTCTTATAGAATAGATATAAAGGGTGAATCCTTAACTTCAAAATTTTTAACTCTAAGTCGCTATCTTATAAGGATAGATTTTCTAATATTAAAGGGGAAATCCTATATTCTTAACTTCTAAGTCACTATCTTATAGGGATAAATTTCAAAACCGAAGACAAATTTGCGAACCTAGAGGTAATCATTTTGAATAGACAAAACTTTCTATAGGTATTTTTTTTTCTTCCATTGACCTTCCCAAAAAGTAATAAGAATGGCCATGGATAAAGTTCAAAACTTATCTAAGGTACCTTATCTTTTTCGTTGACTTTTCCTAAATGGCAATGGGATAGGTCCTTAGATTATCTTAGATGGATAAAGACCATTATGAAGGTTATTTTGAATGGATAGAGATCTTTAGTTCATCATGGATTAGATAAAGCTAGCCACTAGGCCCATCTTGCATAGATAAAGTCACCTGGTTCATCTTGTATGGACAAGGCTAACCATTAATATCAACTCTAAGGTTTAATGCTAAGTGATTGACAACTTCAACACAAAAGGTGCTAAGACAACTAGGAGACTTAGACTTGATTCAACTAAAGCATCAATTCCTTTGAAAAAAATTTCTTTCTTTTGAGAGTTGTTTTTTTAAACCTTTTACTTGGAAAATTATTTTTGAAAAATTCATCCTTGCAAAAATTTTTCTAGCAAGTAAAAGTGTCTAATAGTTCTAGAAGTTGCATGTCTATGGCCGACTTAGACCAGCGCATAATAATCATTCATTCCCTTCTATGACCATTTAAAAGTTTACTTCTAAATGTGGGACATGCTTTTTGGGACAAACTAGCTCCATAGATAACCAAGAGTTCTTTTAAGTCTCTAGATTTCTTGACCAATTTCAAAATTGGACGTAAATAACCTTTCGTGCCCCTAGGGTAGTATTCAAATATTCCTTCAAGACTTCAAACATTTCTTGCTTAAGGAATAAGTAGCTCATCTTTTAAATTATCTAGTCCAAGAGGACTTCCTCACTCTTTCTTAGGCTTATTTTCACTCTTGACATCAATTCTTGTTGGTCCCAATAAAATGTTGGAGGATATGTGGAAATTAGATCTAGAGATTGTGGCTTAGGAGATTGGAGCTAGACTTACTAGCTTATGCATACAGCCAGCACTAATAGACAAAATAAAAGATGCACAAGCTGATGATGTGGGGGTATAAGCGATTAAGAAAAGAATCAAGAATGGAAAAGTTATAGAATTTAATGAAGATGAAGAGGGAGTGTTAAGGTATGGTCATAGGTTATGTGTTGTGAGTATAGATGAAATAAAGAACAAAATACTTAAGGAGGCACATTATTCTGGGTATTCTATTCACCTTGGGAGTATTAAAATGTATAAGGATCTAAAGTGTCATTATTGGTGGAAGAACATAAAGAGGGAAATTGCAGATTACAAATCAAAGTGTATGACATGCCAACAGATAAAGATAGAACATTAGAGACCCATTGGCATGTTATAAGCTCTACCAATACCAGAGTGAAAATGGGAGTATGTGACTATGGACTTCAGCACAGCACTACTGATGGGAATCAAATCATCTTAACTCTAGATGCATCTATCATTGTTTTAGGAAAACAAGTGATGACTTAAGCAAGCATGGAACTTTAAGGACGCCGATGCACCATTTAGGCTGGTGGTGTAAGTGTAGGTTGGCTACAAAGGCTGGCGGTATAAAATGAAAGGCCGGCTATAAAGGTCGACGGCCTAGATTAATAGGCTTCCAATTTAGACCGGTTGCTTATGTTGTTTTCAAACCAATTGTCTTGTAATAGAACATTTGCTTCCTTTATATACTTTAGGGAATAGAAAGATAAAGAGACTTTTGGCGTTTAAGAAATACATAAGTGGAGTTTACTCCCATTTTTCTTATACTCTTATCAATCCTTAGATTGTGGTGAGTGACAGTATCAAGCTTATTGTGCATCATATCAACAAATCCACGCTAGGACTATTCTCATGCTAGTGCGTAATATCTAGTAAGGGTTTAGGGTTTTATCTTGTTATTATTATTCATTTGATTATCGAAATTGTGTTTGTTGCAATTCGTCAGTTGGGTTTGCGATTGTTTGGTTTTAAATAGGAATTAGCCATATCATATTTTGGTATCAGAGCATTAGATGAGAGAAGGGATTATGATGTGGTTGTTTGTTATTGAATTGAAATTAGGGTTTATATTGTGAATTGTGTTGTGGATTGATTGAATTTGGATTGGAATTGAACAAGGGTTGACATTTGGGTTGTGTTGCAATTTGTGTGTGATTGTAATTAGGGCTTGTGATGTGGTTATTGATAGTGAATTGGAGTTAGGGTTTATATTAACAATTGTGCTGTGATTTGATTGGAATTGAATTGGGAATTGAGAGTAGGTTGAAAATTAAGGATTTTGTCATTAGGGTTGTTGTAATGTGTGATTGTGATTTGGGAATTTATATTGAGATTGCAATTCAGTGAAGCATGTCGAACGACAGTGTGAATGGCGGAATTGGGAATGAAGTTAACAATCAGGTTGGAGGAGGTGGTTAAGGACGTCATGCTATAGGTGGTGGAAGAACTTTGGAAGAGCAGTTATAGGACCTAACCACTGTAGTTGCTAATCTAGTAACGCAGGTTGATTAAATGACATTACCTTAACAACTAATGGTAAATCCACAGGCACCACGACCTCAGGTAGCCCTTAATGCTGTACGTAGGGAAAAAACATTAGGAGGAACTAGGGGCAGGCGAGTTAGACGAGATTATCATGCTTACTAGGAAGAAAAGGATGATAACATTGAGGATGAATTCTATCCTAATTGTGAGTTTAGGCCACTTAAGGGTTTAGAATATGTGAAACTATAGATGCCTTCATTTGTTGGAAGGGGATCTACAGAGGATTATCTTGATTGGGAAGATAAGGTGGAAGGACTTTTTGAGTGTTATGAGATCGATGACCATACTTGAGTACGTTTAACAGCAGTTGAGTTTACAGGGTATGCCACCTTATGGTGGAAGAACATTGTGGCTAGTAGGAGGAGAGATGCTGATGCTGAGATCCA
The DNA here is from genome assembly GCA_037954665.1 of Laguncularia racemosa. NCBI lineage: Eukaryota > Viridiplantae > Streptophyta > Magnoliopsida > Myrtales > Combretaceae > Laguncularia > Laguncularia racemosa. The sequence goes on along the minus strand of JBBMOL010000003.1, from coordinate 3,211,575 downwards.
TACTTGGCAAGAGATGAAGTGGTTCACGAGGAAGAGATTTGTTCCGAAGCATTACAAGCATGAACTATTCATGCTCCTCTAGACCTTGAGGTAGGGAGGCTAAACTGTGGACGAGTATGTCTAAGAATTTGAAGCGCTCATGATTCAATGTGGGACCATTGAGCCTCCTAAACAGACGATGGCACAATTTGTGTCAAAAGCATGAAATACGAGATTGCTTGTATTGTGGAGCTACAATGATATGATACACTTAATGAGGCCATCCAATTGGCTTTAAAAGTTGAGAGATAGAGGCATTCTAATCCGTATAGAGCAGCGAGTAACGGGTATAGATCCTCTACTAAACTATATGGGTTAGATAGTAAGCATGATGACAAGGGGGGAGTTGATAAGAATGCGAAAGAGAATGCAACTGCTATTGACATTAGAGGGGAGAAAGAATTTTCTGGAAAGAGGAAAACAGTTGTTGGGGTTAACATTAGGCAGATAGTGGTTGGGTCATCAGGTGGGAAGACTTGTTAAATCCAATGTTTCAAATGTTTATGATGAGAAATTTTCTGGCACCATAGATGCTTTCAGAACTCGATTTGGATGATGATCCAAATCGCTCATATTTCACTTTATTTCTTTTATCTAATAAATATTTGAGTAATAATCTTACAGGTATAATAATATTTCTCCATAGGATGCCAAATGACTTACATTAGTTGATGGCCACGGGACATAATCAGATTTGCATCTAAAGGCTCGTTGCAATTGATTTCACTTCGAAGCATTAGCTTTTGAAGATTTACATTATTTTTGTACTTTGTAATTGTTATTGGACCATTTTATGTCGTAATTTTCTTTTGGGACACTTTCATTTGTTTGTAATTTTCATTTAGGACCGGCCACCCTAAAAGTAGCATAGTTATAATTTTGTGGACTTTTTAACCTTAAAGGGAGCAAGTATAAATACTTGCTTAAGTAGGGTTTTGAGAAGGCCAATTTTCAGATTAAACACATCACTTTTACGTGAGAGAGCTTAAGGTTATCCTAGTTCAATTTCCTCTTATCAATTTCAATCCCAAGAGTTGAGATTGTGGCGAGTGTAACAATTGAAATTATGAGTTATATCAATTTCTAATTGTTGTGTTTTTTTCTTCTTCTCTAGTGTGTAATATCTAGGGTTGGATTAAAACTTTCTTGGTTAGATTTGAATCATTATTATTCGAATTGTTGTGCTTAATTGAGTTACTTTTATACTTGATTTCTATTTCTCCATTTTGCATGTTGTTGAATTGTGAAAACAATTGTTGTGGAAGGTGGATCACGGTTATTGTTCTTGTTGATTTTGTGTAGTAATCACGTGGCTTTTCAAGTATAATTTGTGACCTTCATTGTGGAATACTTCATCGTGTCAATTATTTCATGAAATATAACATTTGGATCAAAGATTTCATTTAGGGTTTACGGTCCAATTTTGCTCTAAAAGTGAACCGAATTGGTCTTGTCTTTTGGGGTTGTTATTTGGGTTGTTTTTGCTTGTGCTTAATCCCTTTTAGGCACATCATCTTTTGGTATTAGAGCATCATCATACTTGGAATTAAGATTGAACACATCCTAATTGAAGAATTGGTTACATTCATTGAAAATTGACGCTATTGAGTGACTAGATTGATTAACATTGTATGATTGTCTTTCAATCTTAGTTTTGTTTGCTTAAACTTGGTTTTAGGCACATCAGTTTAGGTTTTGGACATATGACTGATCAATGTCCAAACAAAAGGGTGATGACTGCTATGGAGGTGGAGAGTAAGGATGGCGAGGTAGAGATACATGAGCCAACATATTAGTTAGTAGTGCTAAATGAGTATTATGAGGATGTAGATGCTGAGACATATGAAGACAAAGGAAATGATTAGTATTTGGCTATCAACGTGTTGCATAGGGTATTGACTACCTTTCCAGGTATTGAGGAAGAATAGATGGAAAACCTAATCCATATTTCCTACAGGGTCCATGGTAACCTTTGTGCTCTTCTTATTGGTGGTGGTGTTTGCACCAATGTAGTAGCTACTTCACTAGTGAATAAATTGAAACTAGTCACTATCCCATACCTTAAGACATGTAAATTGCACTAGTTGAGTGAACAAGACAGTTTGCATGTCACTCAAAGGACTACGGTTCCATTCGGCATAGGGGAGAAGTACCAGGATGAGATTGTCTATGATATTCTTCCTATGCGCGCATTACATATGTTACTTGGTAGATCGTAGTTATTTGACAGGAGAGTATTGCAAGATGGGTTTAAGAAAACCTATGTGTTTTAGAAGGATGGTGGATGAGTTTTTTTGAATCCTATTGATCCACGCAAAAAAGAGATATAAAATGAGTGTGAATAAATACCGGCAAGTGTACCGGATCGGATCAAGTAATATAGTGAGAGAAGAGTGTCGAACCACGAAGATTGATTAAGTAATAGACCTTTATCAATTTCTACTATTATTTAGGCAATGATATTTGATGAGAATTGAATGAATTATACTAAATGCTTAAAAAGAGAATTGTGTTTGAAAAATGATGAATTGATGATGGGAAATAGAATCCACCCTAATTCTGCTAATCATATTGCCTTCATGTTATAATAACTCATAGCTATATGGATTTTCACAAGAAATTAACAAAACCTTAATCCTTTATTAAGTGTTAAAGTAATGTTACCTCAATTTAATTTAATAGCTCCCGCTAATTCAAATCAAATGAGGATTCTAATTCACAATCATAAATTTCCCAATTATATGATTGCCTAATATCTTTAAAATAATTTCTCCTAATACCTTAGTGAAAAATTTAATAAAAATATTGCATGAAACACTTAGGTCAATTTCTAATAAAATTCAATAACGCTGCTTCCACATGAATTATTAAATCTTACTTAGGAATTCCTGATAAAACCTAAATTTCTCTTTCGAGTCATTTACATTTCTATGCATTGATTTCAATTACAAAATACAATTCATAGCAGGACTTCTTATATGAAATTTCCGCATATCTACATTTCCTATAACATGAATACAATGATCATTTTAGTTTGAATTATGGCTTCATCTTGTTTCCCATAAGGATGATTTAGAACATTATGGTATGAATTGCATAAAAACAATTGAAATAAATAGATGCAATGGAATTCATATTAAACAACAAGAATAAACTAATAAATGGCATAAAAGAAAATAAAGTAAATGAAACAATTGCTATAATCTTTAAGAACTTCAATCTTCCAAAATGATTCCTTGAATTCTTCAATGGAAAGCAAACTTCAGCAAAATGACATTCTTTCTTCAAACTAAACTTTGGAAAAATCTAAAGTACCTAAGGGAATTCTAATGATTCAAAAGAAAGACAAATGATGCTAAAACAAAGAAGAAGAACAAAGGATGCTAAACAAAAGATGCTAAGCAAAAGGGATTCTAAAACAAAAAGGATGCTTCCAAGGTTCATACGAGGGGCCTATTTATAGATCCAAAGAGGAGGGGGATAAGGTTGATCTGATGAGGATTTGAGTCAGCAAATTAATTAGGATACGATTTTGGAGAGATTTTCGCAATGGATATCCAGGGAGTAATGAAGGCCGGCTCAAGGCCGGTTCAAGGCCGGCTTTAAGGCCGACGGCTTTAATGTTTTTTTTTAAGGCCGGTTTAATATAGGCCGGCTCAAGGCCGGCTCAAAGCCGGCAGCCTTGAATGTAGGCCGGCCCAAGGCCGGTGGCCTTTAGTGCAATCCTCCGCTCGCTTCTTCAATTTTGTAAAAAACTCCTCCAATTAACTTGTAATTTACTTTTGGGTCCTCAAAACCTGTATTTTCACAATAAACACCATTAAGTATCATTTCTTTATATTTTCTTATAATATTGAAATAAATTTAATATAAGTCCAAAAGAAAATATAAGTATAATGTGATCTTATCAACATCCCCACACTTGAACTTTTGCTTGTCCTCAAGCAAAATAATTGATTTAAACAAGAGAAATCCATCATTGAACTTTTGGTGCCCATTGTTCTGACCATGCTGAAATTTGTAACTAGTATATCTAGTTGAAATTTAGTAGTTAATCTAAATACAACAGATTTTTAATCCCAGTGTTTAACAATAGAAAACAATACTTAGTCCATAAGTAAAAACATTCATTTAAACTTCATTGGTTATTAGCAAGTATCATCTCCCTCAATTTTACTTCTCTAAACAAGATAACAAGGAGTGAAAGCATATGGTATCCATTTTTTTCCTAGAATTTCTCCCCTTTTTTTTTTTTGCCTTAATTGACAGCGGAGTGAGACTTCACTCTTCTGAGGAACCAAAGCTCGCCCATGTCAACCTGGTTTTCATTAAGGTACTATTTTTTTTTTTTTTTTGCCTTTCCGCCCTTCTCGTTATTGTGAGTTCATTGAGTCGGCACATCCTGGGCTCATCGCCTAAGTGACCAGGTTTTAAAGGGACCCCTACGAACTCTTCCTCACACTAACATTTAAGATTGGATACTCTTAACTCACTTTCATGAGTCATTGGAGTAAAGGCTCTTTCTTCTTTTTATTTATTTATTTATTTATTATTAAGGGATCACTAAGTAAAATATTTCCTTTACCTCTTTCACTAGGTGTTAAGGTATTCTCAAAGAAATTTCAAGAGAGATTTATCCCAACCAATTTTTCCTTGAAGTAAACTTGCTTGTTTTTTCAACTTAAGGACTCAATCTCAAGTTCAAAGGCTAAACATAAGGTAAACCCCGTTCTCTAGAGATTTTACTATTAAATTTTAACTATGTAAACTAGTCACAACAGTTGGTGAGTAGGGCACCAATCTAAGTTAATTTCAGGATTTCATTGACGATAAACACTTAAGGACATAAATAAAGTATGGGATTTGTAAGCTCATGATGTGTGCAATCATTATACTTCTACATTTATAATCCCTTCCCCATACTTAAATTGGACAATGTCCTCATTGTTCCAATATGTCACAAAATTAAGGAAAAGAATGTTAATGCAGAAATTGAAATACTGGTACTTCCTTGGTGTAAAACTGTTCATCAGGAAGAAAATTCCTCCCAAAATGTCTATCATCCTTGGAGTGTCTTGAATGCACTGGCGGCTCTTATCCAACCTTGAATTAGTTTTTTTTTTTTTTTTAGTAACGAAATTAAAACACTAGTGTATATACTTATTGAGCATGGGCTGCCTCCCATGAAGTGCTTAGTTTATAGTCGCAAGCCCGACTTTTCCAATTCAAGTTCTTGAATCTCCTAAATCCACAGTTGTGGCATTTCTATCAACATGTTCCTCTTCATAGTAATGTTTGAGAAGATAACCGTTTACCTTGAAAGTACGGTTGTCTTCTGCCTTCAACTCAACTGCACCATAAGGAAACACATTAACAATTTCAAATGGTCCAGACCATCGTGATTTCAACTTACTTGGGAATAGCTTCAATCGAGAGTTGTACAATAAGACTCTTTGACTAGGCAAGAACTCTCGCTGTAAGATGTTCTTATCATGCCATCGCTTTGCTCTCTCCTTGTAAATTCTCGCATTTTCATATGCTTCCTCTCTCATTTCGGCCATTTGATTCAATTGGAGCAACTTCTTTTCACCTGCAGCTTGCAACTCAAAGTTAAGGTATTTTATGGCCCAGTATGCCTTGTGCTCAAGCTCTACGGGTAGATGACATGATTTACCATAAACAATCTTGTAGGGGGACATTCCAATAGGTGTTTTAAAAGCTGTTCTATAAGCCCACAATGCATCATCAAGTTTTAAAGACCAATCCTTTCGGGATGCATTGACAGTTTTCTCTAAGATTCGCTTAATTTCCCTATTGGATACCTCAACCTGTCCACACGTTTGTGGATGATAAGGGGTGGCAATTTTGTGAGTAACTCCATATTTTAATAATAATTTCTCAAATTGCCTGTTACAAAAATGTGTTCCCCCATCACTTATTATAGCTCTAGGTACCCCAAATCTTGAAAATATATTCTTTTTCAAAAATTTAATGACAACCCTGCTGTCATTAGTTTGTAGAGCAATTGCCTCTACCCATTTCGAAACATAATCAACAGCTAAAAGAATATATTTGTTTGAAAAAGATGAGGGAAAAGGACCCATAAAGTCGATTCCCCAAACGTCAAAAAGTTCAATTACAAGTATATTATTTGTGGTAATTCATGTCTTCTTGAAATATTGCCAGTCCTTTGGCATTGAGCACAAGTCATAATGAAGTTCCTGCAATCATGAAACAAACTGGGCCAATAAAATCTGCAAGATAAAATTTTTGCTGCTGTTCTTTCTACCCCAAAGTGACCTCCTGTTTCTTTGGAGTGACAGTGCTGTATTATGCTAAGCTGTTCAATTTTAGGCACACATCGTCTAATTACCTAGTCAGCACAGGATTTAAACAAATACGGCTCATCCCAAAAATAATACTTCACATCATGCAAAAATTTCTTTTTCTGTTGGAATGACAAACCATATGGTATGATTTTGCTAACTAAGTAATTAACTATGTCGGCATACCAAGGTAATTCATGGATGTCTATTGCATGCAAATGCTCATCAGGGAATTTTTCATTGATGGGTGGTTCTAAATAATCATATTCCAAACGTGATAAATGATCAGCAACCACATTTTCACTTCCCTTTTTATCCTTAATTTCTAAGTCAAATTCTTGCAGCAATAGAATCCAACGAATTAACCTGGGTTTAGCATCAGCTTTAGCAAATAAATACTTAAGAGCGGCATGATCTGTGTATACTATTACTTTAGAACCTATCAAGTAAGACCTAAACTTGTCACAAGCAAATATCACTGCTAATAGCTCTTTTTCTGTTGTGGCATAGTTTTTCTGGGCCTCGTTCAAGGTTCTACTTGCATAGTATATAGCATGAAAGATCTTACCTCTTCTTTGCCCTAGTACTGCCCCCACGGCATAGTTACTAGCATCACACATCAGCTCAAATGGAAGCTCCCAATTTGGTGCAACAATCACTGGTGCAGAGCTGAGCTTCTCCTTCAATATATTGAATGCCTGCAAACAATTTTCATTAAACACAAAAGCAGAATCTTTTTCAAGTAAATTACACAGAGGTCTAGAGATTTTAGAGAAGTCCCTGATAAATCTCCTGTAGAAGCCAGCATGTCCTAAGAAGCTCCTAACTCCTTTTACTGAAGTGGGTGGTGGCAACTTCTCTATTACTTCCACTTTTGCCTTGTCAACCTCAATTCCCTGCTTAGATACTTTGTGCCCTAAGACTATTCCCTCTCTTACCATGAAATGGCATTTTTCCCAATTAAGAAGCAGATTAGTTTCCTTGCATCTCTTAAGCACACATCCTAAATTTGTCAGACATGTTTCAAATGACTCCCTAAAAACAGAAAAATCATCCATGAATATTTCAATGAAATTTTCTATCATGTCAGAAAATATGGACATCATGCATCTTTGAAATGTAGCGGGTGCATTACAAAGACCAAAGGGCATTCTCCTAAAAGCAAATGTGCCATAAGGACAAGTAAAGGTGGTTTTCTCCTGGTCCTCGGGTGCTATATAGATTTGATTGTAACCAGAATAACCATCTAAAAAGTAGTAATAATCATGCCCTGCAAGTTTTTCTAACATCTGATCTATAAAAGGGAGGGGGAAATGATCTTTGCGGGTAGCATCATTCAGTTTTCTATAGTCTATACAGACTCTCCAACCAGTTACAGTGCGAGTGGGAATTAATTCATTAGCCTCATTTTGTACTACAGTCATACCACCCTTTTTTGGTACAACTTGGACAGGACTAACCCATTTACTATCAGAAATTGGAAAAATAATGCCTGCATCTAACAATTTAAGCACTTCTTTTTTTACAACTTCCTTAAGAGTTGGGTTAAGTCTTCTTTGTGGTTGTACTGTAGGTTTACACTCAGCTTCAAGAAATATCCTATGAGTACAAATTGAAGGGCTAATTCCCTTAATATCAGCAATGGTCCAACCGATAGCTTCCTTATGTTCTCTTAGAACATCCAAAAGTTGTTGCTCTTGATCACCTGTCAAAGAAGAAGAAATGATTATTGGCAAAGTATCATTTGTTCCAAGATAAGCATACTTTAAATGACCAGGCAAAGGTTTAAGTTCAAGCACCGGGGGTTGTGTCAATGACGGCATCGGTTTCTTCTCAGTGGTCCCCAGCTCCTCATAGTGTCGAGTCTTGAATTCATAAACTTGTTCAGCACGTTCTTCTTGGGGTTCATCCTCATCATCATTCCAATCATCTAAATCCCTAAGAACTGACTCCATCGTGTCCACACCTGCATTCTCTTCCATGAACTTAGAGGAAAGCTCATCAACACTATCAATAGTGTAGCAGGATTTACAGTCATCAAATTTCTTTGTAGCCTCATACACATTAAACGTGACTTGTTCATCCATAACTCTTAAAGTAAGCTTACCTTGTTCCACATCAATTAAGGCTTTACTTGTTGCAAGGAATGGTCTGCCAAGGATCATGGGTACCTCTTTATCCTCCTCCATCTCCAAGACTATAAAGTCAACTGGGAAGATGAATTTATCTACTTTCACTAGGACGTTTTCCACAATCCCTCTTGGGTATTTGATGCTCCTATCAGCAAGTTGCAAGGTAACATGAGTTCCCTTGCACTCTCCAAGTCCCAATTTCCTAAAAATAGATAGAGGCATTAAATTTATACTTGCACCAGAGTCAATAAGAACTTTATCAAAATGAAAATTGCCTATGGTGCAAGGAACAGTAAAACTCCCTTGATCTCTTTGTTTTCTTGGCAAACTAGGTACATCATTCTGTAAGATCATTGAACATTCCCCTGTAAGCATCACCGGTTCATTCCCTTCAATCTTTCTCTTCTTTGTGAGTAAATCCTTCATGAACCTAGCATATGATGGCATTTGCTGAAGTGCTTCTGCAAAAGGAATGTTAATTTGCAATTTTTTAAAGACTTCTAAAAATTTAGCAAATTGTGAATCCAATTGTTGTTGCTTCAGCCTTCCTGGGAAAGGAATAGGAGGAACATATGCTTTCACTTTTGGTGAATTTTGCTTTGGTTCCTCTTCCTTTTGTTTCCCTTTATCTTTCTCTAGGTTAACCTCCTCTTCCTCAAATTTCTTATCAACTAATTCCTTACCACTTCTTAGCATAATAGCATTTACACCCTTAGGATTCTGCTCAGTATTGCTAGGTAAAGACCCAGATGGTCTATTACTCAACTGTTGAGACATTTGACTCACCTGATTTTCAAGATTCCTAATGGTGGCTTGTTGATTTTGCAACATTGTGTCAGTCTTTTGCATATAACTTATCATGAGTTCTTCCATTTTAGACTGACCTTGCTGAGAAGAGGTATTATGATTAGGATATTGTTGATGGGTAGTATTATGATTAGGACCTTGCTTTTGAAATCCAGGGGGTTTAAGTGCATTGTTATCATTTCTCCATGAGAAATTTGGATGATTACGCTACCCTGGATTATAGGTGTTTGAATAAGGTCCTTGATTTCCTCTTTGGAAATTGTTGACAAAATTTACTTGCTCTCCATGGGACGAGGAGGAAAAGTTTCCAGATGGGCACTCAAGAGTTGAGTGTGGTCCTGAGCATAACTCACAACAAGAAATTTGATTAACATTGAAAGAAGGTGTAGAGGTGAGTTTACTTACCTGGGCGGTAAGAGCAGAAATTTGAGCTGTTAAGGTGTCCATATCATTGACAGATGCCACTCTAGACTTACCTCTTTCATGTTGCCAATTATGTTCACTAGAAGCCATTTCATCTATCAAAGCACTAGCCTCATCATATGTCTTACTCATTAGTGCACCACCAGAAGCAGCATCTACCAGAGATCTCAATGTGTCATCTAAACTGAGATAGAATATCTCAATAAGGAGATTATCTGGTAATCCATGATGGGGGCATTTTCTAATTGCCTCCTTGAATCTTTCCCATGCTTCATACAATGATTCACCACTAAACTTACTAAAGTTTGTGATGTCATTTCTTAACCTAGCAGTTCTAGCTAGTGGAAAAAATCTCCTTAAAAATTTAGATGAAAGATCTACCCAAGTGGTTACAGAGTCTTGTGGCAATGAATTGTACCAAGCCCTAGCATTTTCTCTAAGTGAAAACGGAAAAAGTTGTAACCTAATTACATCATCAGATACATTATTCATTTTCACTGTATTACAATATTGAAGAAATACTGCAATATGCTCATCAGGACTCTCATTTGGATATCCTCCAAATTGATTTGATTGAACCATTTGAACGAGTGCTGGTTTTAACTCGAAATTGTTAGCCTGAATTGTCGGTCTTCTTATTGCAGGACCTGAAACAATAGGTATCGTGTATTCCCGAAGTGCTCTACCAACACCCTGAATCCGATTGTTGTTCTCATCTGCCATGTTCTCTTCTTCCTTTCTTCTCTGCTCTCTTCTACGTTGTCGCAAGGTGCGTTCTATCTCAAAATTAATTGGTAGAAGTTCAGCACTTCTACTCTTGCGCATAAAAAGAATCTCAAAGAGAACAGGAAACGATCACACAATGAAAGGAAAAAAAAAAAATTAAATAACAAAATAATTGTGCCTAAATTAACAATAGAATCTGAAGATGGTCTAATATTAATCAATCCCCGGCAACGGCGCCAAAAACTTGATCCACGCAAAAAAGAGATATAAAATGAGCGTGAATAAATACCGGCAAGTGTACCGGATCAGATCAAGTAATATAGTGAGAGAAGAGTGTCGAACCACGAAGATTGATTAAGTAATAGACCTTTATAAATTTCTACTATTATTTAGGCAATGATATTTGATGAGAATTGAATGAATTATACTAAATGCTTAAAAAGAGAATTGTGTTTGAAAAATGATGAATTGATGATGGGAAATAGAATCCACCCTAATTCTACTAATCATATTGCCTTCATGTTATAATAACTCATAGCTATATGGATTTTCACAAGAAATTAACAAAACCTTAATCCTTTATTAAGTGTTAAAGTAATGTTACCTCAATTTAATTTAATAGCTCCCGCTAATTCAAATCAAATGAGGATTCTAATTCACAATCATAAATTTCCCAATTATATGATTGCCTAATATCTTTAAAATAATTTCTCCTAATCCTTTAGTGAAAAATTTAATAAAAATATTGCATGAAACACTTAGGTCAATTTCTAATAAAATTCAATAACGCTGCTTCCACATGAATTATTAAATCTTACTTAGGAATTCCTGATAAAACCTAAATTTCTCTTTTGAGTCATTTACATTTCTATGCATTGATTTCAATTACAAAATACAATTCATAGCAGGACTTCTTATATGAAATTTCCGCATATCTACATTTCCTATAACATGAATACAATGATCATTTTAGTTTGAATTATGGCTTCATCTTGTTTCCCATAAGGATGATTTAGAACATTATGGTATGAATTGCATAAAAACAATTGAAATAAATAGATGCAATGGAATTCATATTAAACAACAAGAATAAACTAATAAATGGCATAAAAGAAAGTAAAGTAAATGAAACAATTGCTATAATCTTTAAGAACTTCAATCTTCCAAAATGATTCCTTGAATTCTTCAATGGAAAGCAAACTTCAGCAAAATGACATTCTTTCTTCAAACTAAACTTTGGAAAAATCTAAAGTACCTAAGGGAATTCTAATGATTCAAAAGAAAGACAAATGATGCTAAAACAAAGAAGAAGAACAAAGGATGCTAAGCAAAAGGGATTCTAAAACAAAAAGGATGCTTCCAAGGTTCATACGAGGGGCCTATTTATAGATCCAAAGAGGAGGGGGGATAAGGTTGATCTGATGAGGATTTGAGTCAGCAAATTAATTAGGATACGATTTTGGAGAGATTTTCGCAATGGATATTCGGGGAGTAATGAAGGCCGGCTCAAGGCCGGTTCAAGGCCGGCTTTACGGCCGACGGCTTTAATGTTTTTTTTTAAGGCCGGTTTAATATAGGCCGGCTCAAGGTCGGCTCAAAGCCGGCAGCCTTGAATGTAGGCCGGCCCAAGGCCGGCGGCCTTTAGTGCAATCCTCCGCTCGCTTCTTCAATTTTGTAAAAAACTCCTCCAATTAACTTGTAATTTACTTTTGGGTCCTCAAAACCTGTATTTTCACAATAAACACCATTAAGTATCATTTCTTTATATTTTCTTATAATATTGAAATAAATTTAATATAAGTCCAGAAGAAAATATAAGTATAATGTGATCTTATCACCTATGTCAACAACTGAGGTGCAAGAAGCCCAAAAACAGATCAATAAAACCCACTGGAAAGAAGTCTTTATTCATGGGGTAGAAGGAACTAAAAGAAAACTTGAGTAGAGTGGAACAGTCTTAGGAGATTCAAAAGCTTCATGAAAAGGCTTCTAAACATCTTAAGAAGACTTAAGAGCAGCTACGACTTCAGGGCAACAAACATAGGTAGACAAAGATTTTCAATCTAGTTAACTTGGTTAGGATTCATCACAGCAATGATTGGTTTCCCTATAAGAAATCACAGAAATTTTCACCAAAAATAGAAGAACCATCAGATTTGAGAGCAAATCTTCCACAAGTTTGAGGAGATGATGGGAATCAAATCATCTCAACTTCAGATGCATCTATCATTATTTCATGACAACAAGTGATGACTCAAGCAGGCATGGAACTTTAAGGACAGCGATGAACCATTTAGGCTAGCTATAAAGGCCGACAATGTAAGTGAAGGCTGGCTACAAAGGTCGGCGGCGTAAAATGAAAGGTTGGCCATAAAGGTTGGCGATGTAACTATTTAGGCCGGTGGTCTAGATTAATAGGCTTCTAATTTAGGCTGGTTGTTTATGTCGTTTTTGAACCAATTGTCTTGTAATAGAACATTTGCTTCCTTTATATACAAAGATAGAGAGACTTTAGACATTTGAGAAATACATAAGTGGAGTTTACTCCCATTTTTCTTATACACTCATGAATCCTTGGATTATGGCGAGTGACGGTATCGGACTTGTTGTGCGTCATATCAAAAAATCTGTGATAAGACTATTCTCTTGCTAGTATGTAATATCTGGTAAAGGTTTAAGGTTTTATCTTGTTATTATTATTCGTTTGATTATCGAAATTATGTTTGTTGCGATTCATTGGTTGGGTATGCAATTGTTTGGTTCTGAATAGGAATTAGGCATATCAACTACCTAGATCGGTGACTAAGCTTGATACTGTATAGGTGATTGTAGACCAACTCACAAAAGGGTGACTGTGGACCAACTTACAAAATTTTCTGACTTTATACCTATAGGAATCGGGTATAAGCTTGAGAAGCTAGCAAAAATAGGGATACCGGATTTGTAGGGAGATTTTAGAACAGTTTGCACAGGGCACTGTGAATTAAGCTATAATTTAGTACAACTTTTCACTCACAAACGGATGGCTAGTTAGAGCAAACTATTTAGATATTGGAGGACAAGTTGAGGGCATGTGCACTAGATCTTGGTGGAAATTAAGATGCACACTTGCCTTTAGTAGAGTTCACCTCCAATAATAACTGTCAAGCTACCATCCAAATGGCATTATATGAAGCATTATATGGGAGGAAGTGCTAGTCGCCTTTGCATTGGGATAAGGTAGGTGAGAAATAAACATTGGGACTTGATCTAGTACAAAATGCAGTTGACAAAGTCAAATTGATCATGTAGAGGATGCAATCCACCTAAAGTCGTCATAAGTCATATGCAGATAAGAGGAGACACCCATTGGAGTTCCAAGTGGGAGACTATGTTTTGTTGGAGGTCTCACCTATAAGGGAGTGGTTAGGTTTGGACTAAGAGAAAAATTAAACACCTAGACATGTGAGACCCTTTAAAGTCCTTAAAAGAATTGGACTGATGGCATACAGACTGGCGTTACCAACAAATCTGGCTGGGGTGCATAATGTATTCCACATTTCCATGTAGAGGAAGTATGTACCCAACTTACACCAAATCACTGCATTGCAATCTCTACAAGTGTAGCCAAACCTCATGATAGTGGAGAGACTTGTCAAGATCGTGAACACTAAGGAGCATATTATGAGAAGATGGATTATCAAGTATGTTAGGGTGCAATGAAGCAACTAAACAGAGAGAGAGACGACTTGGGAATTCGAAGAAGATATCTAGAGCACTTCCACGATCTAGGTAATTTTCAAGGATGAAAATTTCATTTAGGGGGGGGGGGGGGGGGGGGGGGGGCTTTGTAGAGAGAATGTAAATACTCATATATATATTATATATGTATACCTGTATTTAATATTATTGAAAATTTACCAAGGATAAGATGGTAAATAATATATAGTGATGGGGGTAGTTTAGTCAATTCAAGGTCAAAGTATTTAAGCCCTCTTTTTGACCTAATGTGACTCTTTTTCCTCATTTGTAACAGAACCTTAGTGCCATTATAGAAAAACCCTCTCAAAGACCACAGAGTAACCAAAAAGGGGAAATCGTATAAGTGAAATTCATTTTGCTTAGTAAGAGTATTGATCATTAAAGTATATAGTGGGGATTATGGATACATAACCCTGAAATCAATTGTTAACATGTGATTAGAAATTTGGAGTGAGGAGTGGGACAAAGTGTGTATAGGAATGGACGATCTGAGAAGCTAAATCACAATCTAGAATGAGTAAATACCAAAATCCCTTGTAATATGATAGGAATAGCATAATTTTGAATTAGTTTGGCATATTTCTTTAGAAAATTAGGTCAGGGTAGAAATTGTGAATTGGAAAAATGAATTTTGTGACGAACTATAATCTACACGGCTAGATACATGCTTGTGTATCTGCCAGTGTTGAAATACAAAAATATATAATACGGTACATGGTCACCAACACGCTCGTGTACTTGGGCATCTCAAGTGGCTAGAATTTACAAAACAGTACACGACCTTTAGCACAGCCGTGTACCATATAGTGTCACTCTATATGACCTCCTACATGATTGTGTTGAGTTGAAAAATTTCCCATCTCTTTTTTACTTTGTTGAAATAAAGTATTAAGAACATGTAATTAGGAATGTGTATAGGTTTGGAGAATTTGTGAGATTGTAGAAGTGTAAGGAAATCAAATTTTACATTTTAAGTACATGTATACCGTGCTTTCTATTTATGTTTGTTAAGTTAGAAATTGTATACAAAATAAATAGTATTGTAAGTGAACTTGATTGGTTGTGCATGTGATTGTGATTGGCTAGGTTTAGGAAATCGAGTGTGGGTCGATGTTCTCGGGGTAGCACCCTGTTGATTGGTATGTGACATTATCCCCAATGGAGTCATATATCGAAATGATCCGGGTTAAATGTGGAAGGACTCATGTATGTGCAAGGATGTTATGTGTGTTATGGAAGGATGTTGTGAAAGGACTCATAGACTCATGGACAGTTGGGAATACTCACTATCGCATACATATTAATATTATTGAATAGACTTATAGACAAAGGAGAGTATCCTTTGTCATTTATATATGTATATATATATTTTTGTGAAAGGATATTGTGTATATGTGTAAGGATTTATGTTAATATGATGATGTAAATTGTGTGTTAGATTACGTGATGTGAAAGATAAATAACTTGTGTATGAATATTATGTTTCATCATGTATGTGTTGTTGTTTCTGTCTTAGCATGCGTATGTGTGTGTAGGCATACATTGTGCTAGGCATTAGCTCACCCTTTATTGGACCCTTTTTTTAGTTGCATGTACAATAGGAGAAATTGTAGGGTATGATGACACCTAAGTAGAGACAAATCAGGATACTGAGGAGAATGTGAAATATATATACTATGATGAGTAGTGTTCCAATGAGGGGAAAGGAGAGATATTGGATATTCTTGTAAATGTGATTTTAGAATATTATTATATTTAAGTAGTTACAAACTTCCATTGTATTTTAATTGAGGAGATTGAATATAGGTTATGTATCAAGGACATATATTTTCTTTAAATGGTGTTGTGGTATTTAAGTTCATAAATGCTTCCGCTGTAACAATTTGAGGAGAATGGTAATTATGTATTTTCTAAGCATAAATACTTTCCCTATACTTCTTTATTGTAGAGGATGGTTATAATTATCATTTTGAATACTTGAATGTTAAAGTTGGAGAATTGAGCCTTCGCGTGTCTTTACATAATGGGGACATATGGCAAGTTGTACTTGTCTCGAGACAAGTATCGGAGCTTAGGTTTAATGATCTTTAGAACTAGGTGAGGATCAATAGGTATAAGTTTTAGATAGTAGAAAGTAATTTATGATCTTTAGATGAATTAGACGTTCAATCTATAAGATGATGCTATAGGATGATAGTGGGTAGTGAATGGGACTAGTATTACTAATAAATGAACCCCTTCAATAATACTTAAAATGTTATTTTTAAATATTCCATGCTCTGAGGAGCATATTCATTCTTATATCTTTCCTCACTATTGTAATTTATTTTATAGAATTCCTAGGAGAATCTTTAGACCAGGATCATCATCAAGAATTAGAGGTGACGCTCTTGATAATAGAATGCCACCTAGATCTCCTCAACATGCATAGGGAGGAAATGAAATCAATGTTACACAGATGCTAGAGGTTATCAATACTCTAGCAAGAGTGGTGGCACAACAGTAACAAGAAATACGAGAGCAGTAAGCGTTGAATGTTGGGTAGGCACAAATGATGGGGGAGATTGGAGAGAGGCTAGTTGGGCAAGTAGATTTGGACCATTTTATTAGAATGGTTAGAGAGTTTAAGCCTAAGGTAGAGTATCCACTAAATGCTGAGTAGTGGGTTGATGAGATAGAGAAGACTTTTGAAGCACTAGGCATTCATGAAGATAAGAAGGTGAAGTATGTTGTGTATATTTGCTTAGAGGCTCGACTTCTGAATGGTAGTCTAGTGTTTCTAAACTTAACCAAGGAGTAATCACATGGGAAAGGTTTAAGGAGTTACTAGTATTTCCCATGTAACATGAGGGATAGAATGTAGGCACATACTACAGCTACTATTAAGGAAAGAGGATGGTACATGAGTATGAGGCGAAACTTAATCGCCTGATAAAAATTATGCCACTTGCCTTTAGAACCAATGAGAAGTCTATAGCTCATCAGTTTGTGTTAAGGCTAAAAGCCACCTTAAAACATGAAGTGGTTGCATTTCAACCAAACACTTATTTTGAAGCAGTAAACAAAGCTAAGCTTTTAGAGCAAAGTCATAGGAAGACTAAAGAGATGAGGACTCTAGGAACTAGAATGGTACTAAGAAAGAGACCTACCTAGGGTATTGTAATTCAAGAGAAGGGCAAGAGACTGCATATAGTGTAGACTAGACCTGTGGTTATTGTAATGCCTTCCTCTTAGGTTAGGACCTTATCCATTAATCAATGGAACGAATGTGTAAGATGCTATAGACCTTACGAGTCGAATGAATGCAAATGGCTAGTAGGTGCCTATTTTTCATGTGGAAATATAGGGCACAATAGCAAAACTTATCTAGAGAGATCAATACCTTAGACATTTTGTTTCTCTTACAAATAATGGGGCCACATAATGGTTAATTTTCTAAACACTAGAGGGTAAAATGTGCAACCAGCACTAGTAGGAAGAAGTCAAGTTGGGAATAATGGTGGTAAACCTCAGTAGGTAGGGCCAAGATAAAGGGCACTAGCACGAGTGTTCGTACTACAGAGGCAGGACACTCTAGATACAGACACATTGGTAGGTACACTATTAGAACATTTTACTAAAGTGTATGCTTTATTTGATGCTGGTGCATCACATTCATGTGTATCTAATGCATTTAAAAGTAGGTAGAATATATATACTGAGGTATTGAATGTTGTATTGAGTATGAGTCCATCAATGAGTATGGCTAAAGGACTAAATAAGATATCTAGAAGGGTTGGTGTAAAAGTGCAGGGTAGAATACTAGTTGTAGACCTCCTGGTATTAGAAATGACAAATTTCAATGTAATACCGGGGATGGATTGGTTGGTTAGACATCATACAACTATTGATTGTCATGATATGACCATCCATTTCAATACACTGAAAGAAGAGCGGTTTAGTTTTCAATTAAAAGCATATAGGCTAACCGGGTTACCAACATATGAATTGTAGGGTAAGAGTATGATGGCTTGTTAATGGTTAAAACTAAAGACGTAGTGAAGATTGATCAAGTAAGAGTGGTGAAGGAGTTTACTGGAGTATTTCTAGATGACTTGCCAGCTTTACCTTTAGCAAAGTAAATTGAATTTAACATAGATGTAGTGCTTGGTATAGCTTTAATATCAAATGCCTCATATCGTATGGTACCTATAGAACTGAGAAAACTGAAGCATTAGATACAGGAATTGTTGGACAAGAAGTTGATTAGACCAAGTGTCTTACCTTAGGGTGCACCTATACTATTTGTAAAGAAGAAAGACAATAGTATGTGGTTATGCATAGATTACCGGGACTTGAATAGGGTTGCCATTAAAAATAAGTACCCTCTCTTGAAGATTGGTGACCTCTTTGATCAGTTGCAAGGGACTTCAGTTTTCTCAAAAATAGACTTGAGATCTAGACACCATCAATTGAGAATCAAGGAGGAAGACATTTAGAAGACTGCATTCAAAACTAGACACGGGGATTATGAGTTCTAAGTAATGTCATTTGGACTCACAAATGTGCCTACAACTTTCATGGACCTAAGAAATTAGGTATTTAGGGAGCATTTGGATAAATTTGTCATTGTCTTTATAGATGACATTCTCATATACTTCAAAAGTGAAGAAGATCATGAATAGCATTTAAAGATGGTGTTAAGTAGACTATAAATAGAGAAGTTGTATGCTAAATTTAAGAAGTGAAAATTTTGACTGAAGTAGGTAACATTTTTGGGACATATGATCAGTAAGGATAGGCTAGCTATAGATCTTAAGAAGATAAGGACTGTGAATGAATGGCATAAACCGAAGATGGTAATAGAAATAAGAAGTTTCTTGAGGCTAGTTGGATATTATAGAAGATTTGTTGAAGGATTCTTTAAGCTAGCAACCCCTTTAACTAAATTAACTCAAAAGGGGTGAAGTTTGTAAGGGATGACAAATGTGAAACAAGCTTCACAAAATTGGAGGAGAGATTAATTTCTACACTGATGCTTGCTTTACCTATCAATGGTGAAGAATTTGTAGTGTACAGTGATGCATCTATCCAAGGCTTGGGTATGTATTGATGCAAAATGAGAGGGTGATAGCTTATGCATCTAAATAGTTGAAGCCTTATGAGAAGAACTACATAACACATGATCTGGAGTTAGCTGCTGTTATATTTACAATCAAATTATAGGGGCACTATTTATATGGGGAAAAGTGTAGAGTATTCACAAACCAAAAGAGCTTCAAGTACCTCTTTACTTAGAAGGAGTTAAATAGAAGGTAGAGATGTTAACTATAATAATAAAAGATTATGATTTAGAAATTTAGTACCACTCTAGGAAGGCAAACGCGGTTGTTGATGCACTAAGCAGGAAGAGGCATGATAATTTAGTGATTTTGATCACAATATAGAAGAAAATATTGAAGGATATGAAGAAATTAGATATGGTGATTATGACTCAGGAGATTGGAGCTAGACTTGCCAGCTGACGTATATGGCCAGCGCTAATAGATAGAATGAAAGCTGCATAAGCAAATGATGTAGGGGTACAAAAGATTAAGAAAAGAATCGAGGATGGAAATGTTGTAGAATTTAATGAAGATGAAGAGGGAGTGTTGAGGTATGGTTATAGGTTATGTGTGCCGAGTATAGATGAAATAAAGAATGAAATACTTAAGGAGTCACATTATTTTGGGTACTCTATTCACCTTGGGAGTACTAAAATGTATAAGGACTTGAAGTGCCATTACTGGTAGAGGAACATGAAGAGGGAAATTACAGATTAAGTATCGAAGTGCCTGATATACCAATAAATAAAGATAGAACATCGGAGATCCATTGGCATGTTACAGCCTCTAGAAATGGGAGTATATGACCACAGACTTCGTCACAACACTATCTAGATTGGTGACTAAGCTGGATACTGTATGGGTGATTGTAGACTGACTCACAAAATCTGCTCACTTTATACCTATAGGCACTGGGTATAAGCTTGAGAAGCTAGCACAAATTTATACTAAAGAAATTGTGAGGTTGCATAGAATACTAGTCTCCATAGTATTAGATATGGATATTGGATTTGTGGGGAGATTTTGGAATAGTTTACACAGGGCGTTGGGAACCAAGTTATAATTTAGTACAATTTTTAACCTATAGATAGATGGCCAGTCAGAGCAAACTATTTAGATATTGGAGGGTATCTTGAGGGCATGTACATTAGATATTGGTGGAAATTGGGATGAACACCCACCTTTTATAGAGTTTGCCTACAACAGTAGGCTTCAAGCTATCATTCGAATGGCACCGTATGAAGCATTATATGGGAGGAAGTGTCGGCTACCTTTGCATTGGGATGAGGTGGGTGAGAAACAAAAATTGGGACCTAATTTAGTACAAGATGCAGTTGATAAAATCAAATTGATTATGTAGAGGATGCAATTCGCCTAAAGTCATTAGAAGTCATATGTAGATAAGAGGAGATGCCCATTGGGGTTCCAAGTGGGAGACCATGTTTCGTTGAAGGTCTCACCTACAAAGAGAGGGGTAAGGTTTGGACTAAAAGGAAACTTGACCCCAAATATGTGGGACCATTTAAAGTCCTAGAAAGAATTAAACCGGTGGCATAAAAATTAGTGTTACCACCAAATTTGGTTAGGGTGCATAATGTATTCCACATTTCCATGATGAGGAAGTATGTACCAAATCTAGACCAAATCATTGCATTGGAACCTCTGTAAGTGCAGCCAAACCTCACGATAGTGGAGAGACCTCTCAAGATCGTGGACACTTAGGAGCAAATTATGAGAAAATGGATTATCAAGCATGTTAAGGTGCAATGGAGCAACCAAATAGAGAGAGAGGCGACTTAGGAATTGGAAGAAGAAATGAAAAGCAGATACCCAAAACTCTTCTACGATCCAAGTAATTTTTGAGGATGAAAAATTTTGTAAGGGGGGGAGAACGTAAATACTCATAGATTATTATATATATATATATGCTTGTATTCAATATTATTAAAATTTTACTAAGGATAAGATGGTAAATAATATATAGTGATGGGGGTAGTTTAGTCAATTTAAGATCAAAGTATTTAAGTCCTCTTTTGACCTAATGTGACTCTTTTTCCTCATTTGCTACAAAACCATAATGCTATTCTAAAAAAACCCTCTTATAGACCATAGAACAACAAGGAAGGGGAAATTGTATGAGTCGAATCCGTTATGCCAGGTAAGAGTATTGATCATTAGAGTATTTAGTGGGTATTATGGATTCATAACCTTGAAATCAATTGTTAACATGTGATTAGAAATTTAGAGTAAAGAGTAGGACGAAACTCGTATAGGAACGGGTGATCTGAGAAGCTAAATTGCAATCCAGAATGAGTAAGTACCAAATCCCTTGTAATATGATAGGAATAACATAATTTTGAATCAATTTGACATATTTCTTTAGAAAATTAGGTCAAGGTAGAAATTGTGAATTGAAAAAAGGGATTTCGTGATGAACAGTAACCTATATGGTTAGGTACACACCTATGTACCTGCCTATGCTAAAATACAAAAATATATAGTGGGGTACATAGTCACTAATGAACCCGTGTACTTAGGTATCTCAAATGGCTAGAATTTATAAAAATGTACATGGCCTTTAGCACGGCTATGTACTGTTTAGTGTCACTTTACACGGCCGTGTTAAGTTGAAACATTTCCTCTCTCTTTTTCCTTTGTTGAAATGAAATTTTAAGAACATGCAATTGGGAAAGTGTATAGGTTTAGAGGATTTATGAGACTGTAGAAGTGTGAGGAAATCAAGTTTTGCAATTCAAGTACATGTATACCATGTTTGTTGTTTATGTTTGTTAAGTTAGAAAATGTATGTGAAATAAATATTATTGTAAGTGAACTTGATTGATTACGCATATGACTGTGATTGGCTGGGCTTGAGAAACCAAGTGTGGGTCATGTTCTCGGGGTAGCACTTCGATGATCGGTATGTGATATTAGCCTTAGTGGACTTGTGTATTGAAGTGATCCGAGTTAAATGTGGAAGGACTTATGTATGTGGAAGGATGTTTTGTGTGTTGTGGAAGGATGTTGTGAAAGGACTCATAGACTCATAGATAGTGGGGAGTACTTACTGTTGTATACGTATTATTATTATTATGTATGGAATAGACTCATGGACAAAGGAGAGTACCTTTTGTTGTATGTATGCATATATATTTGTTTGTGGAAGGATTGTGTGGATGTGTGTAAGGATATATGTTAATATGATGATGAGAATTGCATGTTGGATTATGTGATGTGAAGGACAAATAACTTGTATATGAATATTATGTTACATCATGTATGTGTTATTGTTTCTATCATGGAATGCGTATGTATATGTAGGTATACATTATGTTGGGCATTAACTTACCCCTCATAGGTCCCTTTTTTTTTAAGTTGTAGGTACCATGGGATAAATTGTAAGGTATTGATAAGTGCTCAATTAGATATATATATTAAATGAGATTTAACATGTTTTTCCCTTGATTTTGGAATGTTTTTGAAGAATTTAAATTTTAATTGAGTAATATTTTGATTTTAGGACTTTGATGGATAGAGGAACGAAAAAGGAAGAAAACGAATCCAATTTTACTCAATTTAGAGCTAAATTGAAGAAGTTATGAAGGCTTAAAGTAGACATGACCTAGACATGACTGTGTTAGTTGGTTATGTTGAAGTTACAGATTCACAAAAAGGTACATGAGACATTGACACGATAGTGTTGTTAGTTATGTCGAGGTTGAAGAGTCATAGAAATATATATAGAGGCTTGGGTTGTATATTTGGTGAAAATTCTACCCTTTACCATGTTCTTCAATGCCTTCGTATGCTTTTAGACAAAGTACCCCATGTAGTTGTAGAACGTTTTCTTCACCAAAGTAGTCATAGGTAACTCTCGATCCCCCTTTAACATAGGATTGTAGCTTTCAACAACATTGGAAGTCATATACCCAAACTGATAGCTATCGTCATGAGCTAGCATCCACATATCTAACAGTACGTCCTCAAACCAGTCCAACACATTTGGCTTAGTAATCCCCACATGCTTTATCACATAATTCAAATTGCAAGATTGTGCTTGCAACACGATATATGTAACTAACTTCTTGCATTGCATGTTTTTATGTGCTGATTTGAAGTTGCTTGCAAGGTGTTATAGATAGAATCGCTACACCACAAATGGAGGCCGCCATCCATTCGCTTCTTCTTGGATTGCTGATCTGATGCTTACGCGTATATCCGATATAAGGAAAATGGTTTCATGATCTTTATGGTCGTCGACAACATATTCCTTTAGTTTCCTCAAAAACCACCCCCATGTCTCGATTGTCTCTTGATCAACTAGAGTGAATGCCAGCGGAAGTATATGATTATTACCGTTAATGCCACAAGTAACTAGCAACTTATGAGTGTACATCCCATACAGAAAAGTAGCATCAATGGTAACAACTGGTTAAGGAATCAACACACTGTGATGCGCAACCCAAATGCCTAGAATACCCACTTTAAAGTAAACACGCTAAGGGTACTCAATCTGCTCTACCCCTAATCAATTCGTGTTTCGGGATTTGTATTTTCTATCGTATTGAGAAGTTTATGCAGTTCATTTTAAGACTTCTCCCAATTCCCGTACACATGCTCGATAACCCATGTCTTCCCCTCCTAAACTCGTCTCCTATTGATCCTGTAGCCAAATTCCTCTTTGACAACAGAAGCCAACTTGACCACCTTCATATTAGGATTGTCCCTAAGAAGATTTATAAATTGGCTAGCAAGGAGATTGCAATTTAGCTATAGGTGATCTCGACTAATTAGCGGGTTATTGCATGTGTGTAGACCCTCAAATCTCGTCACTATGAACATGCCCCCTAACTTCTTTTTTCGGGCCTAAAGCCTCCATTTACAACTGTTGTCCCTTTTCAAACAATAAACAGACCACAGTAGTGAACTAGACTCTACAATAGTGAAGTTACAATGTTTCTTCACATGGTAAGACTTCACTGCTTGAATTACATTTGCTTTTGCTCTAAATCTCATGCCCCTGTAGAAATCGTCACTATTGCTCAAACTACTGCAAATATTAGTTTGCTCCTACTCAAAATAAATGTAACCACTATCACTCCCAATGTTATAGTATGGAACAAGATCTCTAACTGCCATGTTTGGTGGTTCAACCTACTCTGATCGATATATTGGTTGTCTCGAGTGGGTATGTATGGTTGGAGTCTTCTTCAGGTTCTTCATCTCCCTCATTCTTACTTTCCCCATTTTACTCATTGGAACTCTCCTCATTGTCGATACTCTCCTCCTCAACACCCATTCTTACATCGGTGTCAGTTGCAACCTCCGCTCCCACATGAACCATGTACGGATCCCGTGTGTTTAGTCATTGTAATACTAGAGTAATTGCTCTATCTATTTCATCTTCATCATTGATTTCCATTAGGGTTGGAATTAAGCATTGAAATGTTGATGGCTTGGGCTACATTTCTACAATATCATGTGATGAATGTAGCTGATTGCTTATATTGAATGTCTACCTCATTGAGGGGCCTCCTAAAATTGTCAAAAATTTTGATGTACAATTGTTATATGCCACAATCTCTACATGATTCAGTCATATCAATAAAATTTTCAACATCTTCGTCATCTCTAATTGCCATCAACGCATAACATGTATTGCCCCTATGGAACATAAGATGCCCTCACTATGGTTGGATTGACTCCAATGTTGCGTATATTCTATATAAGAATTCGTTGTAGTTGACATTTTTCTTCATTTTCAACTTTTTTACCGAATCCTTATCATATTCTGACCCTTGGTTATTAGCTATAATATTTCCAAACGAATAGATCATTAATTCACATAGTCAGTCATTGTTTCCCTATTCATAGTATATATAAATTGTGAGCTTTTAAAAAAAATGACAATTTCCAATAACAACATTATAAAAATTTGTAGAAAAAAAATTTCCTTATCATTTTTAATTTTATTTTTTCCCATTATTTCTAAACAAATTTTTTCTAAAAATTTTTCATATATTATTTTTTAATAACATTTTTGTTGCTAAAAATTTCAATAATTTTCGTATAATTTTACAATACTATAAAAATTATTTCACATTCTAGATATTATAAATTTTCATCACAATATTTTTTCATATTTCCAATAACAATATTCTTCAAATTTGCACAGAAAAAAAATTCCTTATCATTTTTAATTTTAATTTTTTCCCCATGATTTCCAAACAAGTTTTTCTTAAACATTTGTCAGATATTATTTTTTTATAACATTTTTGTTGCTAAAAATTTTAATAATTTCAGTATCATTTTACAACACCGTAAAAATTATCACTCTAGATATTACAAATTTTCATCACAATATTTTTTCATATTTCCAATAACAACATTCTTAAAATTTGCACCAAAAAAAAAAAAATTTCCGCATAATTTTAAATTTTAATTTTTTCCCATTATTTTCAAACAAATTTTTTCTAAAAAATTGTCATATATTATTATTTTTACAATATTTTTGCTACTAAATATTTCAATAATTTTTGTATCATTTTATAACACTGAAAAAGTTATTTCACATTTTAGATATTATAAATTTTTATCACAATATTTTTTTTATAAAAATATAGATAATATTTTTTATTTAATATTTACAAATAATATCAAATTTTTCATCATAACAGCAAATCCTCATTCTAATGCAAAAATTAATATCACATGTTATGTATTATAGAACTCGCATAAATCATATCTAACAAACTACAAACTAATAATTAGTAATATTTTCTACAAAATATAACATTACAATAATATTTTTCTCAAATAATAACATCAAACATTGAAAAAAAATTCAACTTTTCCAAAAAAAAAAAAAAAAAAACCACAATCGATTATTTGTTGAGGAAATGCTTAGATTTAGGTAAATTACATAAAATCCCTTTGCTCTGCAAAATCATGTCTTCTTCTTCTTCCTGTGTGTGAATGAGAGAAAAATAAAATTGATTTGGTATGTCGATTGGTTTACTCTGTTTCTGTGGAAAATTACTTTACTATGTTTCCGTAGTTATATTTTTCTTTTGTGTATTGTTATTACGTGATTTTTGCTTTTACACAGATAGTGGATGCTAAAATAAAAAAATGGATGGTGGATACAATTGGTACTAAAAGCATAGACTGGATTTATGCCTTCAATTTTTTTCCCTAAAATCACAAACGGCGTCTGCGTTTTCGAAACCTATTTTAGGAATAATTATTTTGGGTACAATATTTACGTATTTTTTAAAAATAATAATATTTAAGTTCGTAAACTTACTTTTTCCCTTCTATTATTTTAGAACACTATAATTCTTAACAAATAGTATTACTTATCTTTTGAAAATTTCTAGAAAAAATCAATAGAGTAAAAAATGAAATAAATAAATTGAAAAAAAAAATAAAGTTTAGTTGTGGGCCTTGTTGACTCGAGTAACTAAGTCTATAGGGTGCCTCATTTGTGTGGAATAATGCCTATTAACTTAAGTGAAGAACTCGGGATTATTGGTTGTAAACTCGCTAAAAGGGTTAAGAGAAAAGTCCATGTTAAAGCTAAACATAAGTAAATAAGTTCTATTAAATAAAGGTAGTGGATGGTTCGAAGTGGTATTTTAAAACCTAGTAGCCTAAGATTGTTTGGTTTAGGACTTACTGACTGATGAAACTACCTAAAAAAAAAAAAGAAAGAGAAATGATTAAGGGATAAGTGGATATATTTACCTTGGATTATAACATTTAACAAAATCGAAGAAGGGGGTTATACATTTTAGTAAAGTTAGTTAAGTGTTTGTGACTTTATCTTGATTTAGGAGATGGTTATTCAGGTTTTAATTTTCTTATATGTTCAAGACAATTGTTTAAGTGAAAAATATAAGAGTTAGAGTTAATTTTCTTTTGAGCTATAAGTTAATTCATAGTTTGGCTCTCATACTATTATAAAGTTAAATAAGAATTAATTTGATTGATTTCTTAAATAATAGTAATTTGATTAAGTGTTTCTTGTCCTCCTATTAATTTGATTAATTTGCTTCAGGACAAGCAAATGCTTAAGTATGGGGAAGTTTGATAAGTGCTCAATTAGATATATATATATATATATGTGTGTGTGTGTGTGTGTGTGTGTATTAAGTGAGATTTAACATGTTTTCCCCTTGATTTTGACATGCTTTTGAAGAATTTAAATTTTAATTGAGTAATATTTTGATTTTAGGACTTTGATGGATAGAGAAATGAAAAAGGAAGAAAAAAAAATCCAATTTTACTCAATTCAGAGCTAAATTGAAGAAGTTATGGAGGTTTAAAGTAGACATGACCTAGAAATGACCATGTTGGTTGGTTGTGTTGAAGTTATAGATTCATAGAAAGTTACACGAGACATTGACACAACTATGTTGTTAGTTGTGTCGAGGCTGAAGAGTCACAGAAAGATACATCAAGGTTTGACACGACCATATCAGTGCTAGTGTATGCTAGAATGTTAGTTTTTACGCGATTTTTAAGCTACAAAGTTAACATGATCGCAACATGACTGTGTTGGATAGCATGTCGACAAAAAAATGCATAGTTTTGGACATGGATTATATAAAAAGAGGAGGCCTTTACACAAGAAAGGGAGAATTATATTTGTCATTCTTGTTTTGAGGGTTCTGAGAGGAAAAGACGATTATTTATTTTAACTTCAAGAATTAGGGTTTTCTACTTGTTTTTATTTGATTTTCTTGATGATGCTTATGATTATATCATTGTTGAATTCAATTACAAACATGTTTAGCACTTAATTTCCTAGTATTTAGACTTGTGAAACCTAGGTTTATTATGTGATTTGATAATAGTCAATAAATTCTTATGTTCATTAATTCATGGTTCTTCCGGAATTATTTGCCTTAGTTAAGGGAATTTGTTGTTCTTAATGCAATCTTTTACTTATGCTATTGTGAAGAGATTTAGATAGGTAATTAAAAGATTAAGGGTTAGCAAACTTGAGAAAGTTGTTAACCCAAGTTAGGAATTCTCCCAGTTAATGAATTACAAGAAGGAATTGAATGTGTATTATTAGTATCATATAATAATACCTAGGGGAAACAAAGTCTAGATACTAGTTTTGCCAACTTGAAGTTACACTATTTGAATTGTTTCCATCTTTCATTAAAATTGTAGTTCTTTAGTTAATAATTCATTATAGTTAAATTTGATACGATTTCATAATTTACTAGTTAGATAATAGAGTGATTATTAGTATTAGTACTCAAATTCTTTATGGGATGATATCCATATTTTTTATACATTATATTGCAAAATTTGATAGGTATACTTACCTCACATCGGGTATGATGAGACCTTAGTAGAGACAAATCAGGATATTAAGGAGAATGTAGAATACATATACTATGATGAGTAGTATTATGATGAGAAGAAAGGAGAGATGTTAGATATTCTTGTAAATGTGATTTTAGAATATTATTATATTTAAGTAGTAGAAAACCTATGCTGTATTTTAATTGAGGAGATTGAATATAGGTTATGTATTGAGGACATATGTTTTTTCAAATGGTGTTGTAGTATTTAAGTTCATAAATGCTTCTGCTGTAACAATTTGAGGAGAATGTTCATTATGTATTTTGTGAGGATAAATACTTTCCTTATACTTCTTGTATGTAGAGGATGATTATAATTATCATTTTGAATACTGAAATGTTAATGTTGGAGAATTATAGTGTTTGAGCCTTCGCGTGTCTTCACATAATGGGAAGGCGGGCTATACTTGTCTCGAGTTCCAAGGCATTACAAGGGTTTTGTGTTTTGATTATGTATCCTTGGGTCACTTTTATATCATTGTAGCATAAGATTATTTCAGAAACTGAATCTTCACACTTATTCCCTTTCCTTATTTATCTTTTGACCGAATATTTATATATTTTTCATTTGATTTATTTACTTTCCTTTTTCTTATTAAATTGAGTCAAATTTAATTAAAGAGGATTACATATTCTTATTTCTTTCCTTATATATTTAAATCTTACTTAATCTAATGGTTTAGTAAAAATATCAGCAAGTTGTAAATCAGTGGGTACAAATTCTATTTTGATATTTCCATTGGAAACATGATCCCTAATAAAATGATGTTTTATTTCAATATGTTTGGATATCGAATTTCGTCTTGGATTTTTAGTTAAATTAATTATACTTGTATTATCATACTTAATACATAAATTTTGATAATGCATGGCATAATTCATTAATTGTTGTTTTAACTATAAAACTTGTTTACAACAATTGCCTATTGAAACATATTTTGTCTTAACCATTAAAAGAACAACTGAATTTTGTTTCTTTAAAGACCAATATATCAACTTTATTTCCTAAGAATTGGCATTTAATAAAGTACTTTTTGATCCACTTTGCATTCAATGCAATCAGCACTCAAATATCCAATTAAGTTGAAGTTCCAACTCTTTGTATACTAGATACCTAATTTTGTAGTGCCAGCAACATACTTAAAAATTCTTTTCACAACTGTCAAATGTGTTTCAATTGATGAACTTTGAAAGTGTGCAAAAATGCATACTAAGAATAAGATATTAGGTCCAAATGCTGTTAAATAAAGTAATGAACCAATTAAGTTTCTATATAATTTTTCATTTACGTTTTTCTTGTTAGAACTCATTAAAGTCATTGTTGCTTTGATATTTTCATATCCAAAATTTTTCAAATTTTGTCTTGTGTATTTCTCTTGATGAACAAAGATGCCTTTAGCACTTTGTTTAATTTGTAATCCAAGAAAGAAATTCAATTCTCCCATCATAGACCTTTCAAATTATACATGCATCATATTTGCAAATTCTTCACAATATTTTTCATTAGTAGCTCCAAACACAATATTGTCAACATAAATTTAGACAACTAGAATATCTTCACCAAAATATTTTAGAAATAGGCTTGTATCTACTTTTCCTCTAGCAAAGCCATTTTTAATTAAAAATTCACTTAATCTTTCACACTAAACTCTAGGTGCCTGTTTTAATCCTCATAAAGCTTTTCTTAACTTGAACACATAATCTTCTTTATAGCATCTTTGAAATCGAGGGGCTATTTAACTTATACTGCTTTAATATATTTGTTTAAAAATGCACTTTTAAAATTTATTTGAGAAATTTCAAAATTCTTATAACAAGCATATACAAACAACAATCTTATAACTTCTAATTTAGCTCCTAGTGCATAAGTTTCATCATAATCTATTTATTCTTCATATGAATAACCTTTAGAAACTAATCTAACTTTATTCTAAACTATTTTACCATCTTCATCTAACTTATTTTTGAAAACTCATTTAGTTCCTACTACAGACTTATCTTTAACTTGGAATTATATTCCACACATCATTTCTTTGAAATTGGTTATGTTCCTCTTCCATGGCATTAATCTAATTACTGTCTATCGAGTCTAGTTTTTGAACAATTTTCCTGAATTTTAATCTATACTAAATCCTACCCATTTAATATAGATTACTCAACTAAACTAAGAAAAATTAATTTTTAAATAAAGTCGCCATCAATCTAAGTTGGAAAACAAAGTTAAGGTTAATTGGGTAGATTAACCTTAACTTGCTACTAGTCTATGAATTCTCCCAAAAAAGAAAAAAAGAAAAATATGAACTAGAGGTATTGGATTCGGGGGTAACTTATCAAAACCTAACGATTACCATGTAAATTTTTTAAAAAATATTTACTAAAAGGCCTTTATATTCCTATTTTTATTTTTTTTTGTATTTGCTACTATATATTATACTAGATTATGATTCAATGCTAAAAAAAAAAAAAAAAACTAAACTTTGAAGTTTGTTATACTAATTTTCTAAAGTAATCTAAAGTTTTTATTTTATTAAGCTAATAAACTAAAGTCTTTATTTCATTTAATTTTTCTAAATTTTTCATTTTGTTTAATTTTTTTAAAAGATTTTATTTTATTTAATTTTTCCTAAAGTTTTCATTTTATTTAATTTTTCCTAAAGTTTTCATTTTATTATTTTTTCCCAAAGTTTTTATTTTATTATTTTTCTAAATTTTGTATCTTATTTAATTTTTCCAAATTTTTTATCTTATTTAATTTTTCTAAAATTTTTATTTTATTTTTAGTTATTTCTCCTAACCTAAAGTTTTTAATTTATTATGGTAATTCTTCATAACCTAAAGTTTTTGATTTGTTATGATTGCCCCGAAGATGCCTATGTACTCGCTAGTTTGGATCAAACCATCCGTAGTTTACTTTTTTTTTTTTAATAAAATCTTAGTTTTTTGATTAATTTTATTTAATGAAAAAGTCAGGTTTATGTTATCTAATCATATTAATTTTATTGAGAAAATACCTAAGATAACCTAGGTTATTATGTGATTATTTTAAAAGAAACCTAAGATATCCTAATTTTTGAAAACATCATATTAAGTGTTTTTATTTAAAAAAAAAAGCTCTAAGTGAAAATATTCTAAAATACTAGATTTTAATAATTTTTTAATGTGTTTTTATATTTTATTCTTTATTCCTATTCTATACTATCTAAAAATTTAATTAAAAACTTTATACTAAAAAAGAAAACTTTATTTTTATGTCTTTATCATTTTCACTTTTTATTGAATTTTTTTTCCTAAAATTTTATTTATACTAAAGATTTTTACTTATTTATTTTGATTTTCTAAATTTTTCATTTTTATATTTTTATTTTTTATTTCTAAGATCCTAGCTTAGACTAAAAAATTTATTTATTTTATTTTTTTCTATTTTTATCATTTTTATTTTTACTTTTATTTATAATACCTTAGCTTATATTAAAGACTTATTTTATTATATATATATATTTACTAAAGACTTTTATTTAATTATTTTTTTTAGATTTTTATTTTTCTTCACTGGGTGATGGTATATAACATGACAACTCGATGGGTACTCAAGATTTCATTATTTTTAATTTTTTAAACTAAAGATAAGCTAAATAAAATAAAATAACATAAACATCAAAATAGAGAAAAGTGTAAAAATAAAAACATCACCAACCGAATGTTATAGAGGGACACAAATCGGGTCACTTGCAGGTATGAGTTAGATCAAGTCGCGGATTGACTCCACAGGTGTGGGTCGGATTGGGTCAGATCGAGTTAACTCGAGGTGCAGTGCCTGTAATTTGTTGTGGGTAGTGTTCCGGTGGAGATTAAGGGTGGCTGAGGAGTTAAATCTAAGGTTTTTGAGGGTGTGGAATCGATTGGAAGTGTTGGTTCTTACTAAAAGCTAACCATGGTGGTTGATGAGTGGTGGTGTTTTCTTGATCCAATTGATCAATGTAAAATTGGACTAAAAGATAGAGTTTTTCCTATTCTATGTGACTTAAGGACTCTATTAGTACCTAAATGGTGGCTTAAGGTTGTGTGTTGGTGGAGCTATCCTAGAGAGAAGGTGGCAATTGGTGTAGGTATGGGTTTAGAGAGAGAAAGTGTGAACTAGCTCTTAGGTGTGTGTTTTTTAGTGCTTCTGAAGGTCCCCCCAAGTTGTAGTACCTTGGTCTATTGAGCCCATGGATGAGCTTAGAGGAGGTTAGATTACATCGAATCGGATTTTCGAATCCCAACATATAACCCTCCCCCCTAGATTTGATTTAATCAAATTTTTTGATTAAATTAGTGTTAATCCGTGTTAATATGATAATTCTTATCATTTTTTAGCTAAACATTGTTAGATTTGTGCTAAAAAAATGGATTTAGAATGGCTAAATTCATCATTGCCTTCTTCCCAATTTCTTCGACTGGAGGTTGAAGAAGATCATGTACAAGGCACATGATCTTCATTCAGTGAATTACATGCTGCCATGTGGTAGTAAGATTAGAAAAAAAAAATGAAAATGGCACAAAGTGCCTCTTGCCTATTTCGAACTCTAGATTTGTACCCACCCTCACATGCACACAGATAACACATGGACCAGTTGGGCTAGCCCTTTTCTTGATTTTCTATTGCAATTAAATTGCATTTCAACTGATTGTCCTAATTGATTTTTGTGGTTTTGAGGTTCTTGAGTTTAATTTAGAGACCTATATGTCCTTGCTTTTATTAAAAATATTCACATTTTTTATTAATTTTTGTTAGTTGTTATTTTTATAATTTTTTTTCATTCATTTTCATTTTTTATTATTATTTCCATATATATTTATTTTATTATTTTGTAAACCAGGTTCTCTTTCTTTTTTCTTTTTCTTTTATTTTTTTCTTTTTAATCGATGACAAAAATAAGATGTCTACAACTGCTCCTCTTTGTAGTAAAGTTCGAATAGAATTTTACTACAAAGACAAAAAAGATACGATTTTGGCCCTAAGTCTTGGATGACATGCCTACTATTAATGAAATAGGACTTAATGGTTGCCACCTACTAACAAGAATGGACTTATAAAAGGTTGTTAACTAATAACGAGACTAGACTTAAAATATAGTGCCTCCTATTGACGAGAATAGACTTAAAGAAGATGTTAGCTATTGATGAGCTTAGACTTATAAAAGATGCCATCTGCTGACGAGAATGGACTTATAAGGGTTGCTAGCTACCGACGAGACTAGACTTATTAAAATGCCACCTTTTGATGGGCTTAATAGGGTTTTGCCATCTACTGATGAGGATGGACTTAAATGGTGCCATCTACTAACAAGATTAGACTTCAAGGTTTGCCATCTACTGATAAGAATAGACTTAAATGGTGCCATCTACTAACTAGATGGACTTCAAGGTTTGCCAACTATTGACAAAGATAGACTTAAAGGGTTGCTAGCTATTAACGAGACTAGACTTATTGGGTTGCCACCTACTGACAAGGATGGACTTAAAAGTTTGCCACCTACTAACGAGGATGGACTTATATGAGATGCTAGCTACAGATGAGCCTAGACTTAAATATAATGCCATCTACTAACGAGAATGGACTTATAAGGGTTTATTAGCTACTAACGTGACTAGACTTATTAGGTTGCCACCTACTGACATGGATAGACCTAAAGAAGATGCCAGCCACCAACAAGCTTGGACTTAAAGAAGATGTCAGCTACTAATGAGCTTAGACTTATTAGATTGTCACCTACTAACAAGGATGGACTTAAAGGTTTGCACTTATTGACGAGGGTAGACTTATAGAAGATGCTAGCTATTGATAAGCTTAGACTTAAAGAAGATGCTAGCTACTAACGAGCTTGGACTTAAAGGTTTACCATTTACTGACAAGAATAGACTTTGAAGTTTGCTACCTACTAATGAGGATGGACTTAAATGTGTTGCTAGCCACTAACAAAACTAGATTTATTAGTTAAATTCTCTTTATGTTGATCTTTTTAGGTTTAAAAGCATGTTGAAACATAATATCCAGTAAAATTACTTTACTAACAAATGGATCTTACCAATATCGTTGATTTCATTACCCACTAATCACTCGCTTCCTGAGCTAGAACACCCTAGTAGAACGTTTGTAACCAATCTTCGTGGTTATATGATTTGTGTCTATGGTAGGATTAAATCTTCACCTAACTATGGCTTCTAAGGCATGTCAACTCTTGAAATTGTGTTAGTCCTTTCTTTAGCAATAAAATTTCTTTAAAGAGGATTAAGTCATAATGAAGCCTTTAACCATTTATTGCTTATCTAGTTCCGGTTCATAGGTGTTAGCTTGGTTCATGTTTATAATGTGGTGTAGAGAATTTGGGAAAAGGAACTTATCGATGAAGTGTATAGGCAGGGGTTGGTCAATGACCAATCCAGTGTCGACAACTATAGAGGATATCAACTTTTCTCATAAACGATGAAAATTTTACCATAAAAAGATTAATATCATCGGTGATAGGGTCCTTCATAATTTGGAGTAAATTTTCCTCTAGGGTCTTATCCATTTGGCAACACTTTCTTCAACACCAAATCTCCCTCTTTGAAGCTTCTCGGTTGTACCTTCTTATCGAACGCTCTAGCCATTCTTTGTTGGTAGCATTGATTATAGCATAATGATGTGAGTTTCTTTTCATCAATCAGATTTAGTTGATTAACCCTTTTCTTTACCTATTCCACTTCATCAAGCTATGTTTTTTGCTAGTACCCTGAAGGATGGGATTTCCACTTCTATAGCCAACACGACTTCAGTTCCATATATGGTGAATAAGGTGTGGCTCTAATCAAGGTTCTTATTGAAGTTTTGTATGCCATGAGGGCGAACGGTAACATCTTATACCAATCGTTGTAAGTGATTGCCATTTTTTCAATAATTCTTTTAATATTTTATTGGTAGCTTCAACTACTCCATTCATTTAAGGATGATACGAAGTTGAATTTCTATGGTTGATTCTAAATTGTTGACATATCTCTATTACTAGCTTGTTGTATATATTGGTTCCATGATTTGTAATGATGGATTCATGTTTCCTATACTTGGCAATTATGTCTCTTTTTAAGAACTTGACGAGCACTCCTTTGGTCACATTGGTATATGAAGATGCTTAAACCCATTTAGTAAAATAATCAATAGCTACTAAATTGAACCTGTGCCTGTTTGATGCTTTTGGAGCTATTGGACAAATCCTATCAATGCTCTACATGGAAAACGGCCATAGGGCTGACAAGCTATGTAATTTTTGAGGTGGAGCATTGATTTTATTGGCATAGACTTGGCATAAGTGACAATGCCTCATGTGTTTAATATAGTTTGCTTCCATAATCATCTAGAAATAACCCATCCTTATGATTTTGTGGGCTAACATATATCTGTTCATGTGTGGCCCATAGACTCCCTCATGTATTTCTCGCATTAACGTATCTGTTTCCTCTCTATCAACACACCTTAATAGAGTAGTATCAAAAGATCTCTTGTATAATGTGGAGTTGCTGAGTAAGAAATGTGTAGCTAATCTCATTAATGCCTGTTAGTCTTTCTTATTCGCCTCCTCTAGGTAAGTACCATTTTGGAGTATTTTGATATTATGATACCAAGGCTTTCAGTCTCGACTCTCTTCAGTTGCTAGGCAAAAAGCTAATTTCTCCTCAATTTTAATCTTTAGAGGTTGAATCTCTATACTGTTTGAGATCTAAATCATGGACGCCAATATCTCCAGAGCATCAGCGGATTGATTTTGGGTTCTAGGCACATACGTGAAAGAATTTTTTTCAAACTTTTCCACCAATTTGCTAAGATGCTGGTGGTATAATATTAATTTGCTATCCCTCATCTTATATTCTCCTAAGGTCTGGAGGATGATTAAAACGAGTCTCCATATACTTCCAATCCCTAGATACCTATTTCTAATGCCATCTTGAGCCCTATGATAGAAGCTTCATATTTTGCTATATTGTTAGTATATGAAAACGTTAACTTTGCTACTACGAGAAAATGGTTATCTTTAGGAGATATCAAAACTACCCCTATTCCACATCCAAAAACATTTGTGGCTCTATTAAAATATAACTTCCATTGCTAACCTTCTAATCTTTCATCGATAGTGACCATAATCCCTTCATCTAGAAATTGAACTTTTGAGACTTTCGACATACCTCCCTCCGGATATTCCACTAATTGGTCTACTAAGGCTTATCCTTTTACTAAATTCTAACTTACATAAGTGATGTCAAATTGTGAAAGCAGCATCTACCATTTAGAGATTCTTCCCATCAAAGTCAGCTTTTCTGCTAGATATCGTAATGGACCATGCTTGGTTAATAGCTCGATGGAATAATATAGGGTATGTTGTCGAAGCTTGTGCATTACCTACACAAAAGCACAGTAAGTCCTCTAAACTTCTAAATACCTTTGTTCTGCTTTGGTGAACTTCTTGCTTAGGTAATATATAGGGTGCTCTTTTCTTTCTAACTCGTCTTTTTGACCCAACACATAACCAATGGATTCAGGGAGTATGGTTAAAAACAAGAATAAAGGCCTCCTAAGGGTAGGAACCATCGGGACTGGAGGATTCATCAAATACCCTTTGATTTTAGTAAAGGCTTTTTCACATTTTGAATCTTATTTTATTGTAGCATTCTTCTTCAAGAGCTTAAGTAAAGGGTGACACTTATCAGTAAGTTGAGATATGAACTTGGTTATGTAGTTCAACCATCCTATTAGACCCCTTACTTCTTTAAGGGTTTGTGGGGTTGGCATTTCAACAATTGCTTTTACCTTGTCTGGGTTTACTTCAATCCCCCTTCGGTTGATAGTAAAGCCCAAGAGTTTCTCCAAACGTGCACTTATCAGGATTTCACTTTAATTAGAATTTTCTAAGCCTCCCAAACAACTTTGTAAGGACTTCCACATGATCTTACCCTTCATGAGACTTAGCAATCATATCATAGATATACACCTCCACCTCTTTATGCATCATATCATGGAATAGCGGTACCATAGCTCATTGATAAATTGCCTTTGGATTCTTTAAACCAAAAGGCATAACTTTATAGCAAAACATTTCCTATATAGGGATGAATGTTGTTTTAGTTTTGTCTTCTTCTGATATCTTAATCTGATTTTACCCTTATAAACCGTCTATGAAAGAGAAAGGGTGGTTTCTAGCAGTGTTACCTACTAAGACGTCAATGTGTGGCAATGAGAAATTATCTTTAGGCTTTGCTTGGTTCAAGTTTCTAAGATCAACACAAACTCGAACTTTTCCAATTTTCTTAAGGACCGACATTACATTTGCCATCCATTCTGGATAATCTGATACCTTAACGAACCCGACCTCTAACAACTTCTTCACTTATTCTTTGATTTTCAACAAAATGTCGGGTTGAAACCTCCTAAGCTTTTGCTTTCTTGGTCTGAAGTCTACTTTAGTAGGTAGCTTATAAATCGTTATTGAAGGATCAAGCCTTGGCGTATCCTCGCATGACCATGCGAACACGTCTAGATACTCAGATAATAATTGCAACAATTCCCCCTTATGTTCTTTTGACAAACTGTTCCCAACCTTAATGTTCCTAAGGTTTTCATTCGTACCCAAAGTTACTTTAATGACTGGTTCATTAATGAAAATTTTGCCTTGCTTAAATTGATGCGAATTCTTCTTAATCTCATTTGATTTTTCAACATCACCTTCAATGACTAACCTAGTAGGGCAGAAAGTGATATTGGCATTTTCATCATTTACGGGTTTGAGATACCCTCCACTTTCATCGATTTCATTGGATATAAGGAATAACAGTGAATAGGGAAGCAAATAAGTAGTAAAAGAAAACATATGAAGAGAAAAAAGAATTCAAAACTTTATTCATGGTGAGAGAAATATTTATTATCTATCAAAACTGAACTAAATTGTGTTGGATTAGTAAAAATAAATTAAATGCTTCTCATGACTTTATCTTTAGTCTAAAGAGACTTATTGTCATTGATTGGGACTAAGAAACAATTATTAAATTGGCCTTTGCTGATACTATCTTCTGTCATGCTGATGGTGCATTGTCGGTTAAATGAGTCCATTAACTCAAGTAATTTCGGTTGCTAGGAATAAGTTAGTGTTGGAAATGTGTCACTGATGTCTAGAAACTCTAGCTGAGTGTAGTATAACTTCTCGCTTCTCGTTCCCTTCATTTTCTACTTCAACTTCTCGATCTCCCAATGAGTCGATTTGTACCTTAACTTAAATGTACCTATATGTGGTTGAACTGAGAATGACTCTTCATTTGTTGCCACATCCAATTCATCAAATATTTGCAATCTTGGTTCTTCCACCTCTTCGCTCCCAATATATGGGATGGTTGTCTCTTTGTATATGGCATAGTCTTGCTTCATCAATACTGTCACAACTTAACCATTAGACACAAAATTGACCTTCTAGTGTAGGCTAGATGGTACAGCTTCGGTTGAGTGTATCCAAGGCCTCCCTAGCAGCAAATTGAAAGACCTTAGTATATCTAGTACCTAGAAAGGAATTTTGAACTCTTGTGGATTGATTTCAACCTGCAATTCAACATCTTCCAATATCTCTCTCTTAGACTCATCAAAAGCTCGCATTGTGATCAAGCTCGACTTCAATCTTGACACATTTGTCCCTAAGAGGTTTAGTGTGGACATGGGCATGCATTTAAAGACGAGCCATTCTCGACCAGTACCCAAGCCACCACCATGTCTTTGCACTTAACCACGATGATTAGCGACTTAGTGTGTTGGTTACCCTCCTCTCTTAAATCTTCTAGCAAAAAGGCCATTTGATCCATGGTAAAGATATAATTGATTACTTAACCCAATTTCTCAGTTGAAATACCTTTAGGAACCTTAGCTTCATGAAGTAATTTCACAAGTGCCTTATGATGCAATTCAGAGGACAAAAGTAGGCCTATCAAGGAGATTTGAGCGGGGACTTTAGTTAGCTGATTCATGATCTTGTATTTGTTGGCCTTTATGATCCTCTTAAGGGGGTTATGATCCCTTGTCTCTCCTCTATCATTAGGCTTGAGAACCCCTTTAGAGGATAGTTCCACAACAGCCTTCCTTTTGGCCTCCTCAGTCGAATCATACACCCTCTTTGAATGGGTTAATCTTCTTATCATCGGGGGTACCTTTATGGTCTAATTTATAGCTTGGTAATTCAGTGGTGTAGCCTTATAATTCTCTAGCAACACTAAAACGTTGAACCCAAACATTTTAAGTTGAATGGTAGCTATCCCCTACTCTTTTTGCTCGAGGTATTCAAAGGTGAAAGACATGGGGTCAGCTCCCACCATTCCTACCATCTACCCAGATTTCCCTTCTTAACTTCTAGGGTTATCTTCTTCCTTGAATTTTAGGCCTTAGCCCATAGGTGGTGTATTTGTATAGACTCTTAGCATAAATGAATAGTTTACCAGGTATTCAAATGTCTCGAATGGCTCTCTTAGTTTATCGATGGTAGGATCACCCACTAGATACCTTCTTCTTAACTCCTTCTGCATACAGTTCTTCTTTAGCTTGAGGTTCATCATAGCCTGAATCTCTTCCTTCTTTACTTTCCCCTTCCTTGAGTAACTAGTAAATTGTAGGATATATCCTACAAGTGACCTTTCTACTTCAAGTTTCACGCTATTTGCGCTAACGTGATAGGGAACTCATCTAGATCTATCCCTAGCTCATGTTCTTCAACAATGATTACAATGATGGAACCCCTATGGCTTGGCAGGGGATTACTATTGACATTAGGTGTTAGAGCCTCTAAAAAGTCTAACTAGACCAATTTAGCATCTATGAGGTCATGTATCTTGCTCCTTATCCTTCAACAGTTATTAGTAGAGTGCCCCTCTTACCCCAAATGATACTTACAATGAAGGTTCAGGTTGTAATCTTAAGGTCTATAGTTATCAAGAGGTATATTAAAATTTAACATATTCTCATCTCAGAGACGGTGGAGGACTTGACTTAAAGGGATAGGGATTCTAGTAAACTACCTTCTTCATTGGTGTCGATTTAGATCTTGTTCTTGAACTGTGGGAACATTCTAGTTCATCTGAATGGTTAGCTGCGACATTGGCCTAATATGATTTCCTGTAGCTACCATGCTGACCATTGTTTCCTTGCCTTTGTTAACTGGTTTCAGATGTGTGACTTTCTTCTCTACCTCCTCTATAACGGGGAGCTTCCTTGAAGAGATTGCATTCTTGATACAACACTTGGCATCTACTATCTTTGCAATGGCAGCATGCCCTACTAAATGCTAGTAGTAAGGCTTACTTAAGGTATTGACAAACATGTAAGTCAGATCCTTCTTTAGTAACGAGGTAGTCATTTTAGCAGCCAACCCCCCCCCCCCCCCCCCCCCCCCCCCCACACACACACACACAGAGTTGTGCATACTCCTTGAAAGACTCATTACTCCTCTTCCTC
The DNA here is from genome assembly GCA_037954665.1 of Laguncularia racemosa. Classification (NCBI taxonomy): domain Eukaryota; kingdom Viridiplantae; phylum Streptophyta; class Magnoliopsida; order Myrtales; family Combretaceae; genus Laguncularia; species Laguncularia racemosa. The sequence continues at coordinate 3,170,424 of JBBMOL010000003.1, read as the reverse complement.
ATATTATTTAGACCCCAAACGAATGGAGCTGATTCAACATTAAACTTGTATTGGCTATAGAAGACCCTTGCCAGTTTGTCCCATGTGTCTATCTCACTCAAATCTAGTTGGGTATACCATGCTAAAGGTAGCCCAGTTAAATTGTCTTGAAAAGTCTACACCATCAGCTGCTCGTACTTGGTGTATTTAGCCATTTTTCTAATATAAAGTCTAGCATGGAGTTTTAGGTAGCCTATAACATCATACTTTTCAAAATCTAGGATCTTGAACTTCTCGGCAAATTCTTCATCCTCATAAATGGGTAGATTAACTAGGCCAGTCTACTCAAATCCATCGGTTCCCTAAAAAACCCTCATCTTCTCATGGAACTTTTGGAGTAACTTCTTTTCCATATCCCACTATTTTTCCTCAAACTTTCACAACTATCATTTCCCAACTCATCCCCAAGGGTTAAACTAACAAGCTACTGAAGGTTAATCTAATCTACTTGGACTACTTTGTCAACATAGATTCAATTGATGGTGTATGTTAAGGTCTGCATCTGTTCAGTTAGTCGTAACATAGTATATTCAAGAGTTGTAATTCTCTAATTAGGGTTGCTGTTATTGGTGTTTTAAGCCATTTTAGCTCATGAGTGAGTGATAATCGGGCTTCTAAGAAGGTCTACTTACTTGGGAGCTATCTTTAAGATCTGTAACATGATCCAAATCCATTAGATTTATTTAAATCCATAAATTTTCCTTTCCTTTTTCTTGCCCTTTTATTTTGCATAAGGACGTACATAAATACATGCATAATAATAATAGATAAATAAAGTGACAAATCACAATTGAATAGTAATGTGGCACATAATTTGACTCTTAAAACTACAATCTCTTATTAATGTTCAAGTAATTACATGACTTGAAAATGTGAAATACTATCTGAAATAAGGAAAAGCTAGTATATCATTTTTTTCTTAGAAACAAAAACCTAACTATACTATGCTTTTCTCCTACACTAGCTTAGTCAAACCGCTTCTGCTTCTTTTGTCAATTGTCGGATTTGCTCATCCTTTTCTTTTAATTGGTCTCTTAAGTATTGGATAACTTGTTGTGACTGTGCATACTTCTTTTTCTAGTAATTTACAGCCTTTTTCTATTTCTGATACAAGAACTCTCCCTTTGCTTATATGGTGGCTCTGTATCCCTTTTCTTCTGGTGTTGGATTCTACGGTTCTGGCTCATGTTTGAACACATTGGGGGACTTATATTGTGCTTGAATAATGTTCTTCCTAAAATCACAAATGAACTCCTAAGTAGCACCATAGGCCCTAATCCTTCCATCTAACTTACTCAAGTTTGCTATTTTCTTCACCTCCTTACTCTCCCATAACTTCTTGATATTATTAAAGTAGGAAATCTTAGTTGCCAGTGGTATGTTAGCATCTTGATAATTGAAGGTTAGTTGTTCTAATGACCTTATGTAGGTACTGTCTTATAAGGGGTCTAGTTGTCTTATAACTTGGGTTGGGAAGTAACCGGCACAACCCATAATACCAATTGAGGGCACACTTAGACATTCTTCACATCTAAGTATCACTTTTGTGCAATGGTTCCAACTAGCCATCCATGTGATATCTCCTAGCTCAATCATCTTAAGTAACCTGTACTTGTCGAGTTCATGTGTCACTAGGTAGCTTGACATGAGTAGCAAAGTTATCCACTATGTTTGCTTGTAAAGTTAAGGACCCCCTCATCAAATCTGCTCTAAATGCCTTGATGTGGCTGACAAACCATACTATTGATAAGGTGAGCCCTCCTTTGAACATTCTATGACCTTGTTGCTTCACGAAATTCAAGGCTTAGATCTATTTTAAGAATATTACTAGGACGTAGGACCTACCTATCAGAAATTGAGAGACTAATTTAGCTACTCAGAAATGGACATTGGATTGCCCTTATGAGAAAAGAATGGTTACATATGCCGCAAATATAAATGCATTGATGTGGTTCCTTTGCTAGTCATCATACTCTCCACAAAAAATGTCCCACCTATCAAAATACACATACCGATTTCCTAATGTAGAAAACTAGATACACTTGTCTTTGCATTTAGTCAATGCTTTAGAAATTTCACTTTTCCTAATCCCTAGCAGGTGATAGAATATGTTCACAGGCTAGGCTTCTAAGTTTGGGATCTGATGAGGATCAACTAGCATCTAAGAGGATGGAACCAAAATCCTAAGATCCATTGCAAGCTATTAGAGGCCCAATGACCCGAACTAGAGCTAGGAGGATGAATGGCGCCTTACAAGGACTAGTCATGGACTTACAAGCTAAAAAATCAAATTACATGAAAGGAGAACCAACACCTATCAATTTGGTTCACGTTTCTATGGAGGGATGCAAGGATTTAGAAGTGTTAGAATAGATATATTTTTATTAAACCGAAAGAGGGAACAATTAATTCTAGTTTTGTTATTTGCTGTATTTGTTTAGTTTGTACTTTAGTATAATTGGTTAGATGTTTCGGTTCATAGAAGATAAGGCCGCATGCTATGTTAGGCAACTTAGGTTTTTTTATTTATTTTTTATTTTTTTGTTGTGTGATACCCTTATATCACTGAGTAGGGGGATGGCACAACAACATTATCATTTTTGAAATATTGAAAACACATCTTTTCTTTGAAAAGAAAGAAAAACCCTCTCTTGTTCTTTGCGAAAGAACTCCTTAGATTTTCTTCAACTGAAATTGCTTGGCAAAATTCTTTTGATAACTTAGGTTTTAGTCAATAGGTGTGATTGGGGTCTAGTTCCATTCTACTTGTGGATTTGATTTCAATTGCGATCGCCGGGTTCTAGGTTTAACATACTTAGGGTTTATGCATCATTTGGTATCAAAGCTTTGGCTTCTTGAATCAAGCAATCTCTATCTTTGTTTAATTGATTGTTGTTTCAATTCCATACTTCTTATTCATATCCTAGATTCATATAAAAAAAAAATGATTCAGTCATAAGAAAAAAAAATATTAGTGACCGACAACAAACCATACTATCTTAGTCCATTGCAATTCAATTGTGATTCATTCTTATTCTTTCTTTAAAGAATATGTATAAAAAAAAAAAGTTTCATATTAGGTCGTGAAGAAGACCCAATTGCCGAAATCACAAAAGAAAATCTTTGTTTTGGCAAGTCACAGTTCAATTGTCACAATACACTTTCCAATTCCATCCGTAACACATATCTTTGCCTTTCTAATTGTGTATCCGAATTGCATTTGTACTTCTTAATATATTTGGTGCAAATTGTGATTCCTTTAAATTGCATGATAAGGATTGTTTTGACTTGTGTTTTCAAATTGGTAGTGAGTGCTTGTTCATATCTATTAGAATTGTAATTATTCTCCATTGTACCGTGACTTGGAAGTGACAAGTGATCAATAGGTTTTGACTTAATGATTGTGTTGAGGAGTTTTCCAATCCGAGTTTATAGCAAAGAATCGTAAGAGTGGGTTGTGAGGACATTCTTGTTGAGAGATAAACATGAGTGGATTGTGAGAGCATTAGTACTTGAGAGCAATACGCGAGTGAATTGTGAGAAACATATTTTAATTGTGTAACTAAATTATTTGCTTGATTGTAGAAATATGTCGGGACAAAACACAACTAGAGGTGAGAATGGAGGAGGTGAGAATAGGGTGATGTTTGAGGCGTTGATGGGAGAGATGAAAAGGATCTTAAGTGGTGAGCTTGAATAAATCCTTGAAAGGATGGATAAAATGGAAAGGATTAAAGAACCATCTAGCTGTACCACTATCAGGCGAGGCATGGGTAAACCAATGAGAGGAGGAATTAAGATAGAAGAAGGTGAGGAATCTGATTCTGGTGAATACAATTACGTGAGGGAGAGAGGGAACACCCAAAGGCAGGATAGTAATCTAGGGAGTATTAAGATGAAGATAACCTCGTTTTAGGGGAAGAATGATCCAGAGTTGTATTTGGAGTAGGAGAAGAAGATGGATCATGTCTTTGAATGCCATAACTATACTGAGGAGAAGAAAATCAAATTGGCTGCAGTTGAGTTCACAGACTATGCTAGTGTGTGGTGGGATCAATTAGTGCGTAATAGGCGCATATATGGAGAGCGACTTGTTAGTACTTGGGAAGAGATGAAAACTATAATGCAGAAGCGGTTTATCCCTAGTCATTACCATAGGGATTTACTTAAGAAGTTCCAGGGATTGACACAAGGGTCTAAGAGTATAGAGGACTACTATAAAGAAATGGAAATAGCCATGATTAAGGCTAGAGTGGAATAAGATGATGAAGCAACTATGGCTAGATTCATTCATGGGCTGAACCGGGAGATTGCTGATGTGGTAGACTTATACCATTATTTAGATATGGAAGAATTGTTGCATAAGGTGATCAAAGTGGAGCGACAATTGAAATATAAGAGTAATTAAAGGTTTAGGGTGACTTCTAACTCTTCATGGAAGTCCAATTGGAAGAAGAACTCCACGGATTCAAAGCCTAAAGAGGACGTGAAGGCTACTAGAACTAAAGATAATAAATGTTTTAGGTGTTAGGGGTTTGGGCATATTTCATCTCAATGTCCAAATCAAAGGGCTATGATTATTCATGACAATAGAGATGTGGAGAGTGTCAGCTTTGAGGAGGATGAGGTGTCACCATTAAAGGAGTATGAGGATGTTGATTTGGAGGGACTCGTGAGTGGGGAGTTATATGTCACTAGGCAAGTACTCAGTGTACAACCCTAGGAGGATGGTGAGGGGATCCAATGTGAACATATATTTCATACATGGTGTCATGTATAAAACAAGGTGTGTAGTTTGATAATTGATAGTGGCAGTTGCACTAACGTTACTAGCACTCTATTGGTTGATAAGATTTAGTTGAAAGCTATAAAACATCCAAGGCCATATCGATTACCGTGGTTGAATGAGTGTGGGGAAGTGAAGGTGACCAGGTGGGTTCTTATAGCCTTTTCCATAGGGAGTTATAAAGATGAAGTAATGTGTGATGTGGTTCTTATGCAGGCTAGTCACCTATTGCTTGGGCGACCATGGCAATTTGATAGGAAGGTGATGTACGATGGGTACAAGAACCAATATTCTTTTGTGTTAAACAAAAGGAAAGTGGTTCTAACTCTACAAAAACCATTAGAAGCTTATGAGGATCAAGTGAGGATTGTAAAGGAATTCCAAGAGAAACATTGAGTTTACGAGAGAAGAGTGAAAAGAAAGGAAAAAGTGAGAAATAAACACTAGTGAACAAAGAGGGAAAAGAATCTGAAACACAGAGAGTAGAGAACATGGCGAGAAAAAGTGAGGTCAAGAGTGTAATGCTGGTAAAGAAACAACTACTTATACTTATGTACAAGGATTTATATTTTACTAATATTGACCTTAACCCTTTATTGCTTAGTATGGTTATGTCTTTATTGCAAGAATATGAAGACTTGTTTCCTGAAGAGGTGTTGCAAGGCTTACCTCCACTACGAGGGATTGAGCACCAAATTGATTTCATGCTAGGCGCATCTATTCCTAATTGGCTAGCATATAGAACTAATCCTGAGGAGGCTAAGGAAATTTAGAGGTAAGTTGATGGATTGATGGAGAAGGGGTTTGTTCAAGAAAGTCTCAGCCCATGTTCAGTTCCTATCATCTTAGTCCCAAAGAAGGACAGAACGTGGCGCTTGTGTGTTGACTGCCAGACAATCAACAAAATAACAATTAAGTACAGGCATCCTATCCTTAGGCTAGTTGACATGCTTGATGAATTGCATGGTGTACATTTATTTTCTAAAATTGACCTAAAGAATGGCTACTATCAAATTTGTATGAAAGAAAGGGATAAATGGAAAACAACATTTAAAACTAAGCATAGATTATATGAATGGATGGTAATGCCTTTCAGGTTAACAAACGCACCTAGCTCTTTCATGAGATTAATGAATCATGTTCTGTGACATTTTATTGGAAAGTTTGTTGTCGTCTATTTTGATGATATTTTAATTTATAGTAGAACATTAGATGACTATGTACAACATATGCAGTGTGTGTTTAATGTTTTAAGTGAAAACCAATTATATGCCAATTTAAAGAAGTGCACTTTTTGTGTGGAAACTGTGGTTTTTCTTGGTTTTGTTGTAGGTGCAGATGGAATAGTTGTAGACAAGGAGAAGGTGAAGGTAATTCAGGAGTGGCCAACACCAAAGAATGTAAATGAAGTCAGGAGCTTCCATGGATTAGCCAGCTTTTACAGATGGTTTGTGAGGGATTTCAACTTCATTATTGCTCCTTTAAATGATCTTGCCAAGAAGAATGTTGAATTCAAATGGACTGAAGTACATGAGCAGGCATTCTAAACTCTGAAAGGTAAGTTAACCAATTTACCTTTATTGGTATTACCTAATTTTGAGAAAGTCTTTGAGATTGAATGTGATGCTTTCGGGAAGGGTATTGGTGGTGTGTTAATGTAGGATTCCAAACCAATAGCCTACTTTAGTGAGAAACTCAATGGTGCTGCCTTAAATTACCCTGTGTATGATAAGGAGTTATATACCCTAGTGAGGACATTGCAAACATGGCAGCATTATTTATGGCCTAAGTAGTTTATCATTCATTCTGATCATAAGAGTCTAAAGCATCTAAAGACGCAAGGGAAGTTGAATAAAAGGCATGCTAAATGGTTGGAGTTCATTGTGACCTTTCCATACGTCATCAAATACAAGTAAGGTAAGGAAAACGTGGTAGCTGATGCCCTATCTAGAAGGTGTTCTTTGTTGACTTCTTTACATACTAAACTGCTTGGTTTTGAATGCATGAAAGACTTTTATGAACATGATGCTGACTTCAGTTAGATTTGGGTTGCTTGTGCTGAATCTAGGTATGCGGACTTTTATAGGCATGATGGGTATTTATTTAAAAAGGATAGATTATGTGTGCTAAAAAGTTCCATACGTGAATTGTTGGTGAGGGAAACCCATGGGGTTGGCCTAATGGGACACTTTGGTGTTAGGAAAACTTTGGACATTTTGCATGAACATTTTTATTGGCCTAAGATGAAACATGATATGCAGATTGTGTGTGATAAATGCATTGCATGTAGAAAGGCTAAGTCCAGAGTGATGCCCCATAGGGAATATCTTCCATTGCCTATACCTAATCAGCCTTGGACTGACATCTCTATGGATTTCATATTAGGTTTACCACGATCTCAAAGTGGCAAAGATAGGATATTCATTGTTGTCAATAGGTTTAGTAAGATGGCTCATTGTATTGCCTGTTCTAAAACTATGATGCACGACATATCGCTAATTTGTTCTTTAGGGAGATTGTACGGTTACATGGTTTGCCTAACTCCATTGTGAGTGATAGAGATGTGAAATTTTTGAGCCACTTTTAGCATACTCTTTGGAATAGGCTAGGCATAATGTTATTGTTTTCTACTATGGCAAATCCTCAAACTGATGGCCAGACGGAAGTAGTCAATAGGACACTTTCAACATTATTGCGTGTTGTGCTTGATAAAAACTTGAAACAATGGGAAACATGTTTACCTCATGTAGAATTTGCATACAATAGGACGGTACATTCCACTACATCATATTCTCCATTTGAGGTTGTGTATGGGTTTAATCCCTTGATCTCATTGGATATATTGCCTTTACCTACTAATGAGTTTATTGATCTTGATGGAACAAAAAAGGTAAAATTTGTTAGGGAATTACATATTCAGGTCTAGGCGAACATTGAGAAGAAAAACGAGCACTATGCTTGTCAGGCCAATAAGGGACGTATCAAAACCGTGTTTCATCCAAGAGATTAGGTTTGGGTGCACTTGCAAAAGGAAAGATTTGCAGAACAGTGGAAGTCTAAGTTGCATCCAAAGGGTGATGGACCTTTTCAAGTTGTGGAGCGTATCAATGATAACTCTTACAAGATAGACATGCCAATCTACTATGGTAATGTAAGCATCACCTTTAATGTTTCTAATCTTACTCTTTATGATGCAGGTGATTTGAAGACGAATCTTTTCAAGGAAGGAGGCAATGACGAGGATTAACTAGCATCTAAGAGGATGGAACCAAAATCCTAAGATCCATTGCAAGGTATTGGAGGCCTAATGACCTAAGCTAGAGCTAGGAGGATGAACGATGCCTTGTAAGGACTAGTCATGGACCTATAAACTAAAAAATCAAATTACACAAAAGGAGAACCAACACCTATCAATTTGGTTCATGTTTCCATTGAGGGATATAAGGATTTGGAAGTCTTAGAATAGATATATTTTTATTAAATCGAAAAGGGAACAATTAATTCTGGTTTTGTCATTTGTTGTATTTGTTTAGTTTGTACTTTAGTATAATTAGTTAGATGTTTCGGTCCATAGAAGATAAGGCCGCATGCTATGTTAGGCAACTTAGGTTTTTTATTTTTAGTTATGTGATACCCTTATATCACCGAGTAGGGGGATGGCACAATAACATTATCATTATTGAAATATTGAAAACACACCTTTTGTTTGAAAAGAAAGAAAAACCCTCTCTTGTTCTTTGCGAAAGAACTCCATGGATTTTTTTCAATCAAAATTTCTTGGGAAAATTCTTTTAATAACTTAGGTTTCAATTAATAGGTGTGATTGGGGTCTAGTTCCATTCTACTTGTTCGAGACGTTCTTTGGGATTTGATTTCAATTGCGATCGCCGGTTCTAGGTATAATATACCTAGGGTTTGTGCATCAGGATCCCTATTCCATTTTCCATAGCAGGGGGCCCAAGCAATTCGGTATACTCCTCTAAGGTAGGTGCTAATTTGTAAGGCTTGAAATTGAATGATGATGACTTAGAACCCCAAAAAAGGGCCAAAGCTCTTATCAAATCCCACTTGAGTTGCGGCTTCATCAAAGACATTACTAGACCGATCTTCTACATGATACAATCCTAATGATCTTAACTAAATGTGTCAAACCATCTACCCAAAGTTTCTACGAGATAGGCATACTGGTCCATGTGGATCTCATTGACATAACTTGACTGATCTTTAGTTTGGTTCTCCATTTTGCTATAGATTACAATAGGAAAACAGGAAAAACCAAAGTTTTACAAGGCTAAAGGAAAATAAATATAGGGAAGAGAGACTACAAAGACTATGATTTTTGAGCATTAACAGAGTTGTAGCGTTACACTCACAGTACCACATTACTTTTCATTTATAGAAAAAAAAAAAAGAACATAACATAAAATAAGAATAGATAAAGAAATAAAGAAAATGAGCATGTGCGGGAATAAGGGTAAGATCTAAAGGTTCTTTGGTTTTGTAACCGGTGGTTACATTGAAGCCTGGAGTAGAATCACCTAATTGCCGCTAGGCGGTAGTATACATCACTACAACCTGATGGGTACACAATTGTGTTTCATCCTAGTTTTCAAAATGACCTAGGTCTGGCCATATCTAGACATGCATAAAAGAAAATTCCACGATGGTCCATTGGGCCCTCCTTCCTTCTTTTTCTTTTCTTTTCTTCTTTTTTTTTTTTGCATCAATCAAAACCCGGTTAGTGCCACTATTTACAAAAATAATTCACAAGATACACGATAAAATAATAAATAAATAAAAGATATACAAGAAATTAAAGGCTTTTAGATACAAGAAAATTACTTCATGGCTAGCCCACTTTTGAAAAAAAAAAAAAAATCTCCAACGGAGTTGCCATCCTGTCGAGTCTAGTTTTCGAACCATTTTTCTTAATTTTAATCTATACTAAATCTTACCCATTTAATATAGATTACTCAAATAAACTAAGGAAAATTAATTTTTAAATGGAGTTGCCACCAACCTAAGTTGGAAAATAAAGTTAAGGTTAATTAGGTAGATTAACCTTAACTAGCTATTTGTCTACGAATTCTTAAAAAAAAAAAGAAATTAGAAAAATATGAACCAGAGATACTTGATTCGAGGGCTAACCTATTAAAATTTAAATGATTATTTTGTAAAATTTTCAAGAATATTTACTAAAAGGCCTTTATATTCCTATTTTTATTTTTCTTGTATTTGCTATTATATATTATACTAGATTATGAATATATGCTAAAAAGAAAAAGAAAAACTAAAGTTTTAAGTTTGTTATACTAATTTTCTAAAGTAATATAAAGTTTTTATTTTATTAAGCTAATAAACTAAAGTCTTTATTTTTTTTAATTTTCTTAAATTTTTTATTTTATTATTTTTCTAATTTTGTTATCTTATTTAATTTTTCTAAATTTTTTATTTTATTTTTGGTTATTTTTCATAACCTAAAGTTTTTAATTTACTATGGTAATTCTTCTTAACCTAAAGTTTTTGATTTATTATGGTTCCTCGAAGTTGCCTACATACCCGCTAGACAAGATCAAACAGTTCATAGTTTGCTTTTCTTTTTATAAAATCTTAGTTTGTTGATTAATTATATTTAATGAAAAATGTTGGGTTTACGTTATTTAATCATATTAATTTTATTAAGAAAATACTTAAGATAACCTAGGTTGTTATGTGATTATTTTAAAAGAAACCTAAGATATCCCTAGTTTTGAAAACATTATATTAAATGTTTTTATTTAAAAAAAAATGCTCTAAGTGACAAAACCCTAAAGGACTAGATTTTAATAAAAAGCTTCATTTTTATGTATTTTTCATTTTATTCTTTATTCCTATTCTATACTATTTAAAAATTTAATTAAAAACTTTATACTAAAAAAGAAAACTTTATTTTTATTTTTTTATCATTTTCACTTTTAATTGAATTTTTGTTTCTAAAATTTTATTTATACTTAAGATTTTTTACTTATTTATTTTGATTTTCTAATTTTTTCATTTTTATATTTTTATTTCTATGATCATAGCTTATACTAGAAAAATTATTTATTTTATTTTTATTATTTTATTTCTAATACCTTAGCTTATATTAAAGATTATTTTATTTTATTTTTTATATATTTTTTTACTAAAGACTTTTATTTTATTAATTTTTTTAGATTTTTATTTTTTGCCATTGGGCGATGGTATATATCATGACAACCTAATGGGTACTCAAGATTTAATTATTTTTTATTTTTTAGACTAAAGATAAGTTAAATAAAATAACACAAACATCAAAATAGAGAAAAGAATAAAATAAAAACATCACCAATTGGATGTTTTAGAGGGACTCAGATTGGGTTATGTGTGGGTATGGGTTGGATCAAGTCATAGGTCGGCTCTATGGGTGTGGGTTAGATCAGGTCGAACTGGGTCGGATTGGGTTGGCTTGAGGTGTGGCAGTTGTCATTTGTCATGGGCAGTGTTCCGATAGAGATTGGAGGCGGTTGAGGAGTCGAATCTAAGGTTTTCAAGGGTGAGGAATTGATTAAAAGTGTTGATTTTTGCTAAAAGCTAACCTAAGTGGTGGTTCGAAGGTGGTCGACGAGTGGTCGTGGTGATGTTTTCTCGATCTCGTTAATCAATGTAAGATCGAACTAAAAGATGGGGTTTTTCCTATTCTATGTGACCTAAGGACTCTACTAGTACCTAAATGGTGGCTTAAGGTTGTGTGTTAGTAGAGCTATCTTATAGAGAAGGTGGCGATCGATGCAGGTATGGATCTAGAGGGAGAAAGTGTGAACTAGCTCTTGGGTATGTGTTTTTTAGTGCTTCCAAAGGTCCCCCCAAGTTGTAGTACCTTGGTCTATTTATAGGAGTCCATGGATGAGCTTAGAGGAGGTTGGATTACACCAAATCGAATTTTCAAATCCCAACATATGACACCCCCCCTCGATTTGATTCAATCAAAATTTTCATTTAAATTCATGTTAATCTGATAATGTTTATCATTTTTTAGCTAAACATTGTTGGATTTATGTTAAGAAATGGACCTGGAATGGCTAGATTCATCCTTACCTTCTTCCTGATTTCTTCAGCTGGAGGTTAGAGAAGATCATATGTAGGGCAAATGATCTTCATTCAGCTAATCACATGCTGCCACGTGGTAGTGGGGGCCCAAAAAAAAAAAAAAAAAGGGATAACATGCCTCTTACTTGTTTTGAACTCTAGAATTATACCCTCCCTTGCGCACACATGGACCAGTTGGGCTAGCCCTTTTCTCGATTTTCTATTGCAATTAAATTGCATATCAACCGATTGTCTTAATTGATTTTTGTGGTTTTGAGGTTCTTGAGTTTAATTTAGAGACCTATATGTCCTTGTTTTTACTGAAAATATTTACATTTTTTTATTTTTTATTTTTATAAATTTTTTTCATTCATTTTCTTTATTATCATTAATTTGATATATATATATATTTATTTTATAGTTTTTCCTTCTTTTTTTTTTTAATTATTTCGTAAACCAAGCTCTCTTTCTTTTTTTCTTTTTCTTTTTTTTTTTTTCTTTTTAGACAAGAGCAAACATGAGGTGTCTACATTGTCCTTAAGTGATTCCTCTACAAAACTAAGTTCTTTTTAAGAAGCTATGGTGAAATGATTCTCAATATTCTTTACGCTGGATCTTGTTGTAATACCTAAATCAACATTACCAATAACTAATTTTGGTGGATGAGATGATCTATATCTCCAAGTCTGTGAAGTATTTTAATTAATCCTTTTGCTATTGGAGGGTATTTTAGCAGTTCCTTCTATTATAGATTCTAATGAGCCTTCATTAATTGGTTTTGATGAATTGGTCTTAGATTCTGATAATCCTTCAACCTTTGAGTTTGAAATCATCTTTAAGCCTTTATTTACTTGATTTTTAGACAATCGCTTCTAATTAAAAATTAGTGGAGTCTCATCATTTGATTCATTATTCTTTGTTTCTTCTATAAACTTAACATTGATTAATTCTTCTACTATCTTATATATATATATATACTCTATAAGCTCTACTATTTAAGGAATATATAAGAAAAATAGCTTCATTAGCTCTTTGATCAAACTTACAAAGATCCAAACAATTCCTTTTAACAAAAAATTTTCTTTCAATGACATAGAAGTATGAAACTATAGGCTTCCTTGCTTTAAAAAGTCCATAACATGTTTTATTTGTAGTAGGCTTGAGATAGACTCTATTAGTGATATGACAAGCAGTTGAGGTTGCTTTAGTCTAAAAATATTTTACTATATCACTAGAATTTAATAAACTATGGGTCATTTTCTAAATGGTTCTATTTTTCTATTTAACATCTTTATTTTGCTAAGAAGTATAAGGTGTAGAAAAATTATGACCAATTCCATTTTCTTCACAAAATAATTTGCTATACTCTAAGATGGCATTTTGTGCATGATACGAATATTATGATTTTTTTGTGATGCCTTTTGGGTTGACAAATGCACCAGTAGCATTCATGGATCTCATGAACCACATTTTTAAACCTATCTTAGATAAATTTGTTGTGATATTTATTGATGATATTCTTATTTATTCTATGTCAAAGGAGGAACATGAGGAACATTTGAGAATTTCTTTAAGGATCTTAAAGGAGAATAAATTGCATGTTAAGTTATCAAAGTGTGAATTCCGGATGAATTGAATGATATTCTTAGGATGCATTATATCTAGTGAAGGTGTCTTAGTAGATACAAACAAGATTAAAGCAGTAGTGGAATGGGATGAGAATTGTAATAAAATTTTTTAGGAGTTAAAATAGAGTCTAATTATTGCTCCAATTTTTACCCTACCCAATACCTAAAAACCGTTTTGTGTATAGTTATGGATCATGTGATGGATTAGGTTGTGTTTCGATGCAAGGATAAAAAGTACTTTTATGTATATCTAGACAATTAAAACCTCATGAAAATAATTACTTGACTTATGATCAAGAATTTGCCTACAGTGGTGTTTGCTTTGAAATTTTGGAGACATTATCTATATGCATTGAATTGTGAGATTTATATAGATCATAAGATCCTAAATTTTTACTTAAAACGAATTGAAAATGAGATAGAGAAGATGTCTTGAGTTGACCAAAGATTGATTTGAGTCTTAATTGCCACCTTGGAAATTCAAATGTAGTCGCCAATACACTAAATCGGAAGAATTTTAGTCAAGTTGTAACATCATTCACAGAGCAACAAGAATTAGTGTAAGAGTTTGAAAAGTTGAGAATTGAGTTCAAATGGCATGATAAGGAGAAGAATTAGCTAGTTTGACAATTTGACCAACAATCTTGTACAAAATACAAAAGTTACGAGAAACCGATCTTAAATTAGTTTATATTCAAGATAAGATTAAATAAGGTGCCTTTATGGACAATGAGTTGGATTCGAACGCAATCTTGAGGATTAAGGATTGATTATGTGTTCCCAAGGATAAAGAACTAGAGAATGAGATGATGGATGAAGCTTACAATTCAAGATATATGATAAACCTAGATGGAACCAAAATGTATCAAGAGCTTGAGAAAGGATATTGGTAAGAAAGAATGAAGAGAGATGTAGTAGAATTTGTGGCTCAATGTTTAGTGTGTTAATAGGTGAAGGCAGAATATTAAAAACTTGGTGGATTGTTGGAACCACTTTCGATTCGTAAATGGAAAGGGGGAATGAATTACTATAGATTTTGTGATTGCTTTACCAAGGACAAGAGTTGGCTATGAGGCTATATGGGTAATTGTGGATAGATTGATTAAATCTACTTACTTTCTACCTATTAATATGAAATATTCATTGGATTGATTGGCTGGAATCTATATTAAAGAAATTGTTAGGTTACACAATGTATTAGTTAGTATTGTATTGGATAGGGATTCACGTTTTGTATTGAAGTTTTGGAAAAGTTTACATCAGGCTCTTAGAATGAAGTTGCGGTTTAGTATAGTCTATCATACTCAGACTAATGGACTGTTTGAGCATACTATTTAGACTATAGAAGATATGTTGAGAGCATGTACTTTGGATTTTAAAGATAGTTGGTGATGGGAATCAAATTACCAGGCCTATCACATGAGCTAGTGCATGGGGCCTACAAAACTAAGCGAGAAGGATCTTGTCTAAACACCCACTAAAGGACAAGTTGCTGTTCACTTAAGATCGAGGAGTCCTTTATCATGTTATATGCTTTGATTCCCTCACCATGACCTCTTTACTCATAGAGTTGCTAAAACGAGCTGAAGGAGACCATGAAGGATAGCAGACGTTTAATAGCTTAGACCGACCTACCCCTCCTAAAGCCAGCCAAGCAACTATTTAACCTATTCAAAGAAAGAACCACTTACATTAGCTTAAATGAACACCTAGATCATTTGTCTTTTACTACTAGTGGTGCGTCTAGTATTGCAATGATCCCTATCTCTGACACATAACAGCTCCATATGCCCCTAGGAATATTTCCTTTTTTTTCTCTTTACATTTTTACTCCTTTTATTTTATACTAGGATTGCGTTTTCCTCGTGTACTTAAAAGAATTTTCCTCTCTTGGTTTGTAAACTTAAAAACTTACTATAAATGATCCCTTAAACATGGAAGTTGGATTATTATTACATTATCTTAAATACAGAATTATCCCTTTTAACTTTCTCTTGAGTTCTTAAGCTTCAGTTTGTCTTTACTCTTATCAATCATTTTAGTAAGGATTGTAGCAAGTGCTTCTAGTCTAAGCTCATGCATCATATCGAATTGGGATTAGGTTTGGTTCTTATGATGTGTAATATCTACTAAAAACAATTACATTTCTACTAATTCACCCATTTTCCATTATATTTTCTTCCATACTTAAAAGAATCCACATGCAGTCATTTTAGTAGATTGATACCTTAGTGATTATTAAGCTCCTAGCCATATCATCTTTTTCTTGGTATTAAAGTGAAGGTCTCAATGAGCGAGTGTAGTTTACCATTGTCGTAGTGTTCGTTCTTACTGCTGGGCTTGTTGAGTTGTGTAGTAGTAGTTGTTTTGTAGTTCGAATGTTGAACCCTAGTGTTTTAGGTGGTATTAGAAACTTTGAAAATGATGCACATGGCCGTATAAGGCGTGTTGCTCAACGTGTGAGATCTACTAATGAGAAAATCTAAGTGCTAACTATTATTTTCACTAACATAGCCATCACAACGCAATGTTTGGTAGAAAAACAACCCGCTTAAGTTAATATAAGTGTTAGTCGAGCTCAAAATGAAGAAAACCTAGTGAACCCACCTTAACATGTTCAAATTTGTAGTGAATTAAGAAGAGATCAAGGTATAAGGACTATAGAAGTTAAGAAAGAGTTTAATGAAGGAGTTAGAGACAACTTTGAGGAATTGTTCAAGGTGTAGGAGCTCTTAGAGGGCTAGATGATGTGAAAATGCAAATTCCCTCAGTCTCAAGTAGTAGAGATGCAGATGACTACTTAGATTGGGTAGACATGGTTGAGAAATTGTTTAAGTGGCAGGAGTATGAAGAAGTTATAAAGGTAAGATTGGCTTCCATAGAATTTTTAGGATATATAGCCTTTTGGTGGAAGAACTTGTTGGTTATGAGGGGATACGTTGGAGAACATGAGATAACGTTGTGGATTAAGATGAAGAGAATATTGTGGAGGAGTTTTGTCGTAGATTACTACATACAAGAAACATTTAAGAAGTTATAAACCTTGAGGTAAGGAGGCATGTGTGTTGATGATTATGTTAAAGCTTCAAATGTTGATGATTTAACTTAGAGTATAAGAGCTAGAGGACTAAACTAAAGCATGCTTCAATGCTAGATTGAAGTATGAGATTGCTAGAGTGGTGAAGCTACATTTTGTGAACACTCTAAATGATGCTATTAGTTTAGCATAGAATGGAGCATAAAAAACACAAAAATTTGAACTAAGGTGCTAGTTGTCAAGCTATGACACTAACTTAACCTATTGCAAATTCCCACTGATTAATATGAAATTGGCTGAATTGAGGTGATGACAAACCTAAAGGTTCACCAAAGACAGTGGAGAAGAGGCTTTATGAGAGAGGAAGGTGGTGGAATGGAAAGATATATCACAAGAAGAGGAAGGATAGATCTTAGGAAGGAAGATAAGCTAGACGAGTTTAGAGACTTTTTCCTTAAGGAGCTACCAAAAGGATAACAACCTTTTTGAGGTATAGAGCATTGTATTAACCTACAGCCCAGCGTAGCGCTACCTAATAAGCCTACCTATCAAATGAATCATAAATAGACTATTGAGCTAAAGAAGCAAGTAGACGAGCTGATAAAATAAAGCTATGTTAGAGAGAGCATGAACCTTTGTGTGGTACCTCCTCTGCTATCCTAAAGAAGGATGGATCGTAGCTCATGGGTATTGAATGTTGAGCTATCAACAAGATCATGGTTAAATATAGGTATTCTATTTTGAGGTTGGATGAGTTCTATGGTACTTATATCTTCTAAAAAATTTGACCTAAAGAGTGGGTACCACCAAATACCCATGAGATTAGGACATGAATAGAAGACAACCTTCAAGATGAAGTATGGTCTCTATGAATGGTTAGTCATGCCTGTCTCCATGAATGGTTAGTCATGCCTATTAGACTAACCAATGCATTAAGTACATTCATGAGATTAATGAACCACATATTGAGAGCCTTGATTGGAAAGTGTGTTGTCATGTACTTTGATGATATCTTAGTGTATAGTCTTAACTTGAGGAGCTATATCAAGCACTTGCAAGAGGTCCTTACCATTCTCTGAGTCAAACAACTATTTGGCAACTTAAAGAAATGTTGTTTTTTTGTGAAGACAAAGTTGTCTTTTTAAGATTTATGATAGGAAATAGGGGAGTGAAGGTTGATAAGGAGAAAGTTCAAGCTATCCCCAATTGGCTAACCCTAAAAAATGTCTTTGATGTGAGAAGTTTTCATGGGCTTACATCAGTTTATTGACATTTCATTTATAATTTCAATACCATAGTCACACCTCTTATCGAGTTAACTAAGAAAGATGTAGATTTTAGTTGAGGAGAGAAAGCTTGAAAGAGTTTTGAGGGGATTAAGAAAAAGCTAACCAGTAATCCTATGCTGATAGTACTAGATTTTGAGAAAGTGTTTAAGTTGGAATGTGATGCATTGGGAGTAGGAATTAGAGTTGTGTTGATGTAAGAAGGATGACTTGTCACTTATTGCAGTGAGAAGCTTAATGGAGCCACCTTAAATTATTTCATGTACAATAGAGTTTCATGCACTTGTCGAAGCTCTTGTGACATGGCAACACTATCTTTTACCTTGGGAATCCATCATTTACACCGATCATGAGTCACTTAAGTATCTCCAAGGACAATAGAAAGTGAACAAGTGCTAAGCTCGCTGGGTAGAATTCATGGAAGGTTTCTCCTATGTTGTAAAGTACAAAAAAGGGGAGATAATGTGGTAGCTGATGTGCTCTTGTGAAAGTACACTTTTATTACTACTATGCAAGTTAAGTCACTAAATAATATGAACACAACCCATATTTTGGACCTATTATGGTCAATTGTGCTCAAGGAAGAGTGGTTGGAAGATATTATATAAAGGATGGATACTTGTTCTAAGGGGGGGGGGGGGGGGGTGGGGGTGGGGTGGAGAGAGAGATTATGCATTCCAACTAATTTAGTTGGAGAATTATTGGTGAGAGAGGCACATAGTGGAGGGTTAGTTGATCATTTTGATGGAAAGAGAACCTATAAGCTACTCATAGAACATTTCCTTTAGCTGTGAATGATGAAGGGCATGCATAAAGTAATTTAAAGATATACCACATGTCAGATTGCTAAGTGCTAAGCATAGCCTAGCTAACCTATGCCTTTACCTGTACTAACCAGACCATGGTTTGTCCTAAGCGTGGATCTTGTGCTGGGATTGCCAAAGACAGCAAGAAGGAAGGATTTCATATTTAAGGTCATCAATTGATTTAGCAAGATGACACACTTTATTCCTTGCCATAAAATTGATGATGCACTCCATATTTTATTGGTTCATTTTAATTTTTTCTTCTAAAATGAGCTTCTTAGATCTAATGGGGGGTTATAAGTTGCTAATATTAATGTTAGGTTAAGAGCTTTTGTGATTAGTAGTTGAATTAGAACTAATTTTTTTTTCAAAAAATTACAAGTAAGGGGATCAACATTTGGGGTTAAGTTCTAATAGGAGATCAAATTTTTAATTAGTTAAAATATATTATTAATGTTATGCTAAATAATTATAATAGAGGATCAAACTTTTAAATGATTAGAATGGGAAATCAATGTTTTGCTAAGGGATTCAAATATAGGATCCATTATTATCTTGTAAATATGCTTAGTGGTTTAAAAAGAAAATCTGATACTATATGTAATTACACCATAATGGGATATCTTGTTTGAACTATTTTGTATAATGTTGATTCTCTATTTGAATCACTTTAAAGTTTGATCATTTATTTGAACTTGACCAAAAACATTGATCCCTTCACTTATAATGTTCCCTAAATTTTTCTAGTTTCATATTAACACTTGTGAGGACTAGTGTCAAATAAATTTCAATCTAATCATATAAGAAAATATGCTCTATTTTTCATCTAATGGTTGCTAATGTTTGAAGGCATAAAATATGTTAAAGAGATATATTTTTACACTAAATTAATCGTAGGAACAAATCGATATGTGTAATATATGATAGCATGGTAGTTGGAAACTATAAGCTCAAAAAGGGCAAAACTAGTTAGTCTTGCATTGAGCTTTGGTAAGTTGCAGCAATGACTAATCTGTTTTGCAGACCTTTCATGCCATAATGCAAGGTATGTGAGTGAGTCCATAGAGATTTTCGGTTAATAATGCAAGGTATGTGAGCGAGTCCATAGAGATTTTAGGCTAAGATTACAAATTGTATTATCTTGTAAATATGATAGGTGCTAGACATGATTTGCAAGTTGCAAGTTTATCTTTGGAAACGAAAAACAATAAAAAACAAATGAAAATTCTTATTGAGTTTTGGCAAGAATTCTATACACAATTGATGTTACTATGTTAAGCATTAACCCCATAGCTTCTCTTGTAAAGGGAAATTGGTTTATAACTGCTTTATGGGTGAGAATGATCATGTTTAGAATAATTAAAAAAAAATTCTCTCTAAATTTCTTGCTAGACACTCGCAGGTTAGATTGCTTTGAAAGGAAATATGATGAGGTCTTAATCATATAGTGAAGCGTATAGTGAGTAATGAACCAAATATATACTTATAGTATGGTATTGGTTAGATAGGAATATTGATTTTACAAATCAAATTATTAACAAGTTTGGAAGACAAGAGCACTGGACTACTAAATTTTCAAATTGTATAAGTTGCGTCTTGTGACTATGGAATGATATGAGTCCTTCTGTTATGGTTTGCTTTGGCTGAGCTGTTGTTGTGGCAAGTATAGATGAATTTTTTGACAGCCTAAGCTGTTGTTGTGTAGCTACTTGTTAATTTATTATTGTTAGCTATAAAATAGGAAAAATATAGAAGGTACCTAGATCACGAATTCTTGGCAATGGAGACTTAGCCACTCGTGCACTAAATCTGTTCTCTAACTTTAAATAATTGGTTATACAATGTAAGCTCTTAACATATTAGGACAGCCAAAGTTCCCCTCACTTGAAAAAACAGTTGAGATATTACATATCACACGTGTAATTGATTCTCTCCACGCTAAGTGAAACATAAAGAAGAAAATAATTATCCAAAACCTAAATGAAGCGCAGTGCCTTTGATTGCAAACCAGAAGATAAGAACAAAAAATTTTAATCATCAAGTCAAATCATACAGCATGAACATTTATAGTGGATTCAATGATAAGGAATGGTTTTTTTCTTTTTAATCCCTTTTCTCTGTGCAAAAGCACGATGAATATTAATGAATTGGGGTAATGATGATGAAAAGATATCACACCTAATGAATCGTTTCTATATATATATATATATAATGACGAAAGCGGGTTCACCGCTACCAAAGAGAGGGGCGACGATCTGAATAGGATTGCTGTTGAGGAGCAAGACCCATTTCGTTCTGACGCCACAGTAAGCATAAATGACAATTGACAATTCCGAAGGCATGTTTTTCATTTTATTTATTCATTTTATCAAACAGGACAGAGGGTATACAAAGTTCCTTGAGTACATACATCTGTACATCGGCTATGCCTAAACCACATGATTCACCTCAATTAGGATTACTTCCTAGTGCATCAAATAAAACAGAACTAGTTATTTTACAAAATTGTTATTTTAGTAATAAAAATCATGCTAGAGGAGAGGATATTTTCATTCCTCATCAAAATCAATGAAAGCAAAAACCATTAGGGAAATTTATTGAACAAGGAGAAAAGAGAGAGGGCGAAAAGAGAAAAGGGCGGAGAGTGCCCGTTACACGGAGAAAAGAGAGGACAGACGAGCCAAAGAGTGTGGAGATTGAGGGAGTAGCCTAATGGAGAAGACAATTGTCGTAAGCAGAGAGAGGATAATGTTGAGAGTGGGAGAGGACCAGAGAGATACGGTTTATAATCATATTACTTCCCTTTTTTTTTTTTATGATTAAGGGACTAGAATGGCTAGTGGCACTAGTCTTTGCTTTGGGAAAATGACTGGTGAAGTATCTATAATTTTATAATTTGGCAACTAAGTGTATGGAGAATTTTTTTTTTTGCAAATTAGTGTTGAAAAGTGTAAATATTGTTGATTCCGATATCTTGAATTAATGGACATTAACTATGAATGATATGACCGTGCACAAGTGTTACTTCATTTTACACGTGTACATATGAGGAAAAAAAAATCAGTCCTATGTGGACATGCATAGGTATAAGAGTAGAGTGCAGACCTTATGCCCCAATTTATTAGATATACTTCCTCTGTCCCTCCTTTATGCATTGTTAGTTGAAGTAATGTACAATGTCCTCTATACGTAATGTAATGTTGAGCCAAATGGTCTTGGATAGAATGAAAGGACTTTGTTGTTGTTGTTTGATGATAGAATTGCCAATACTCATGTATATTATTCAATTGATACTATTATATTTTTACTATTAATAGATCCTTAGCACAATTTTGAGTTGTCATATTGAATTGCGATCATTCCATATATTCAGTTGGCTGGCACATTAAAAATCAAAGGAATTATGAGTACTATACCTAACATGCTAGCTAAGCTCTTACAAAAAAGATTAAAAAATAGATCTTATGGAATACTATTTCTTGAAGCTTTGATAGAGAGTGAGAGAGATAGGGCTAAGAGAAACAAAGACCTTTCATTTACAATTGTTGATTAATGGAGAAAAAAGAGAAATTTTTGTTGTGAAAGGTTGATTATCAAGAGAAGCTATTTCCATGTTCTTACAAAATTGATCATGCATTTTATAATTGGTTAAAAATCTTACTACGTTTTAGCTTGTATTATAGGTAGCTAGCTACATTTGTTGATGACAATAACAAATTTTTAGGTAGAAGCCCAAAAACATTTTAACTATTCATGTTTATTATCACATTTTGCAATGAATTTGTTCAAATTTGCTTGTAGCTGGGGATATTTTGTTACATGGAAATGAGAGGTTATGCAGTACATGATTCATGAAGGTTAGCTAAATAATTAGTTGTTGGGAATTACTAACGAAAATGCATTAGCTATATAGTAAGTTTGACTGCCTTTTGTTCTTCCATCGGATACTCTATTGCTAATATTTAGAATCATGTTAGTTGCAACTAGCCTTGTAGAACTCTTTTTGTACATTTGGAGCTAAATTTGCTGAGGGTTTTATAAGCAAAGAAGTTTAGTGAATTATGTAGTAGTCTCAACAAGTAGCTATTTGAATTTTATTTATTTATTTTGAGACCTTTCTTTAAAAGGGAAGAATTTATTGAATATGTGAATAATGGTCGAGTAGGCACAATACACAAGACATATCAATATGAAATTGGCTTTTGTTTTTCATTAAATAAGAATGCCAAGGTTGAACTTATTGCCTTAAAATATCCATACCTTTGAATTCCTATCTCTATTTTTAGGTATCCCACTTAAAAGAGCTTGGTGACCTCTATACATATGGGACTAAGATACATAGCATGGTTTAAGGGTGCATCTTGATTGAGCAAACTTAGCATCTAAACGACTGAGATACACTGCCTAAAAGAATACAACTTACACTAATCATTCCGATCAATTATACTTCAGTCCATAGAATTTGCATTAAAATGATATGAGCTAAACACTCTGACTAGTTACACTTGGATGATGGAATTTGCATTAAATACATAAACAAGAACAAATTAAAATTAACATAGTCTAAACTATAAAGGAAAGGCAATACAAGACGAACATATATGAAAATTGTTTCATTGATCACTTTTATGTATAAGGCCTTTAGCCGACACTTCGACCATTATACAAAATGAAAAAAAAAATAAAAGAAGGGAAAATATTAAAAATAGCTATCTTACAAGGTCCCCTGTGGGGGTTGAAATGACATAGGCTTGGGTGGAGAGGAACTTCTTTGACAAGACGAGGAGGTGGAGGTGCTTCTTCCTCTAGAGGTAGAGGGGGAATCTCTTCCATCTCGTCAACAAGAGGTGAAAGCTATCTTACAAGGTCCCCTGTGGGGGTTGAAGATGACATAGGCTTGGGTGGAGAGGAACTTCTTTGACAAGACGAGGAGGTGGAGGTGCTTCTTCCTCTAGAGGTAGAGGGGGAATCTCTTCCATCTCGTCAACAAGAGGTGAAGGAGGAGGATCTTCATTAGGCGCCGCTACCGATGACCGAGATAAGTCTTCATCTAACATTTGTCTTTCTTTTTTAGTCGTGGTCCTGTCAAGCACTTCCCCCTCCTTCGGAGGGTTATTAGGCTCTTGCATTTTTTTTTTCACCAAGCCATGAGAGATCAAATGCCAAATCTCTTTCACAAATTCAGTGCTTCGTGATCCTCTGGCCCCCTCTAAAACTCGAACCAGTTCCTCTAACTTGTGGATTTGATGCGCACTTACCGATCATATCAAGTTTTAAATTTATAAACCCAATTAAATCTATGGTTTGAGTTAGGCAAGTGTACCTATCTAATTTAGCATAGATTTTAGGGTGTTGTCCACAAGGATCTTGAAAATAAGTACTAGTATTACTGTTTTCTACTATTTAGCCCAAGTTTTGAAGCGAGATTATGATTCAAATATTAAAAAACTAATCTAGCAACCCTAAGATCAATTATGTATACTTCAAAAGATGAATTTAATCACAAGATGATCGTTGCCAATTGTAGTTTTAATAAATTGAATTCTTGTTCTTAACCCTACTACGAAGAAATAGGCAAGTGCACCTATTGTAGCGTAATATAGCGAGTAAGCACAAGGTCGTCCCTCAGAGATACACCAACTACTAGTACTAACTCCGTTCCTATTATCTAACCGCTGCTTAATAATGTTGGTTGAAACTTGATTACTCTAATCTTAAAACTAATAACTCACTAACAACAACGGTTCTGAAGATTTATCAATTAATAAAAGCAACCTAGATTTTATTCTACTCCTTCTCTATCATGTAATTCATTAGATTTCTGAAGATTGACGTAATTGACTTCTTATACTGTCGAATTCTCTAGTCAAGTTAACTACTTTCTCAAGTATATTAACCTATCTAATCCTAGGTTTATTAAATAGGATCTCTCCTTAGTTAATAGCAACCTAGAATTGCATAAAGCACATGAATTCGCATCAAAATAATCGATGTAAACAGAAGACTCTTGTTTCCTATCTCTAGAAGAACAATCAAATCTCATTAATTGCATTAGATCTAATCATATGAGCAATTTCTCAATTAACTAATATGATATCATGCATAAATTCATATTCCGGATCTATGAATCTAAGAAACAATTGAAGAGCATGCAATTAATCATAAGAAAGTCAACAACTTCGCATTAATGACAAAATCTTCATCACATGACAAAGAAGTTTCAAATAAAATCTAGATCTAGGGTCTACTCCTCCATAAATTGGACAAAAGAAATGCAATTACTAGAAGAATAGATAAAATTCATGGTCACAACCCTTAAAGATAGAATCTTCTTCTTCGTGGGTCTTCAATCTCCCTTGGAATCGACAAAATCTTCTTTCCCTTGCTGTTATGAGAGTGAGAGAAAATGAAAAGATCGTAACCCCTGTTTCTAGGGAAAACTGACGGTCTATTTATATGTACCACGATTGGATATATACACGAGCGGATACACAAGTAGTGTATCTCGTTCGTGTATTTGATGCTTGCTTCCAAGTGTCCTTACGTGAATATACACGAGCAAGTACATGGGAGTGTACATTGGTCGTGTATTTGAAACATCATCGAACAGAAGCAAAACTTAGATACACAAGCAAAGTACATGGGCGTGTACTTTGCTCGTGTACTTTCCAGAAATCCACTTCAGTAGACACAAGTAAAACAGCAAAGTGCATGGGCGTGTATCTCGCTTGTGTACTTTCCAGAATTCTTTCTCTTCACATGTAATGTATCTAATTCCTTCCAAACTTGCTCCGACTCTTCAAAACTCCTTCCTTTAGCTCCAAAATACTCTAGAGGATCCTGAAATTAACATTCATTCCATTAAGCATCCTTTTCTTCAACAAATCATCTAAAAATTCAACAATAAAGCACAATTTCATTACTTTAGATAAGGGTATTTTACGACTTATCAAACTTCCCCACACTTAAATCTTTGCTTGTCCTCAAGCAAATTAAAACATTAATAAAACTTCTCATTAATCATGATTATCATTACCAAATAATACTACTCAGACATTAGCATTTATGAATTTTAATCTTTAAAGCTCAATGCAATCCCTCAATCTAATGAGTGTGCTTCTAACCTTATCATGAAAGTATTGTAACAAAGATACTTTAGTCAAATTTCTAGGATTAATCAGAGTAAACCAAGCTTTACCCTCATCATTTAACAACGGCCTTCATGATCAAAATTAGACATAAGATTGATTAGAGCAAAAGGAAACGTGATACATTTTAACCACCATTAAAAAGTCTATAATCTTCATCTCCCTCCCCCCCCCCCCCCCTTTTTTTTTTGGTTCAGTTGTTTAGGATCTTGCAACCCATGTAACGAGTTTTCAGCTGATAATCCTAAGCTCATCACCCAAGTTAACGAACGTTCGTTAACTTCACTCTTCTGAGGGACCAAAGCCTGCCCATATTAACCAATCCTTTATTTTTCAAGTATAACATGCTTTCATTAAATTATTACTTTAAAGAGATCTTCTAAGAAGGATCACTAAGAGAATCATTTCATTTGCCCTTTCATGAAAGATTAAATGGCTCTCAAGATCTTTGAGTTTCACAACGATTTTATCCCATAACTTTGACTAAGTATCAATGTTTCAAAGAAGACAAAGGTGACATGCACAACACTCTTTTAGAGGAATTCATTCACTAAATGCTAAAATACTACGTAATTTGCAATCATGATTTCAAAATTCAATTATCAAGCAAAAAGAAAAAAAAATAGGGGAAAATTTTGAATGACTCATACAATTTAGCACAACCCTTATCAAATTTCTTTAGTATCCCCTTCCCCACAATTAGATTGAGACATTGTCCCCAATGTCTTTATCATTCAAGAATACAATGGTCTCAAAATAAGTTAGGGTCGTCAATTACATAAAGAAAATGATAGGACTTGCATTGGGTTTCCGAAATAAGGAGGAAGATAGCACAGTTGAGATACACAACCAAAGTACACGATTGTGTACCTGATAGTGTATCTACCCATCTCATACATGCACAAATTACCATAGAAACGCTCAAAATGAGGTCTTGTGGCTTTAGTATATTATCAATCTACCTTCCTGAAGGCCAAAAATGTAACTACAACATACCCAAAGCATCCTTAAACGATAAAGTTTGAATCTTGATTCTAAGAAGCTAGGTGCGATAGTTTAGTGATCATAAAAAAAAATGGCCTCATAACTTGGTTTCTAAGAAGAAGATTGGGAAAGAAACACAACAACATTATTCAAGAAACCCACAAAATCAAAGTCCCAAATATTCATGTTCAAACCCTAACCGTCGATTCACTTGTTTGGCAGGCACTCATGACATCAATCATACATGCATTCACATGAGTTCAAAATGTCTACCGATCTATCAACAATCGACTTCCAAACTGCGAAATCACTCATCATACCATCATCATAGATGCAAGCATGTATGGTAGTCGTAAAAGAAAACTGAGCAACAACCGTATTGCAATAAGTATTGAAGAAGAAGAAGAGAAAACTTACTTACCTTGAGTCCTTGAAACGGAAGAAATTTATGGTGTGGAAAGAACAACCACGGTATGGAGGAGTAGAGTGGGAGTGAGTGGGTTAAATACACGAATGGAGAATGGGTCGTGTAAATGGCAGAGTGAAGTGAGGAGTCCTTTTATAGTACGAGCAGAAACATTAGATACACGACCAAGCACACGGTCGTGTACTTTGGATTCCTTTCTGTTGGTTAGATACACGAGCGTGTACCTTGTTCGTGTATCATGGGAGAGCAATCTGTGGGTCAGACACACGATCAGGTATACGAGCGTGTACCTTGTTCGTGTATCGTGGGAGAGCATTCTGTGGGTCAGATACACGACTAGGTACACGAGCGTGTACTTTGTTCGTGTATCGTGGGAGAGCATTCTGTGGGTCAGTTACACGACCAGGTATACGAGCATGTACCTTGTTCGTGTATCGAATTGTGCCTTCTGTGAGCCAGATACACGACCAGGTACACGAGCGTGTACCTTATTCGTGTATCTCTGATATGTACACAATGAGCATATTTTGAAGTGCACGGGAGGGCACACCATGACGTATTCCCCTTTTGTATTGCAAAGTTAATTTAGACACCCTCTGGCATGTGTGAGAAACTGGATACACCACTAGTGTACCCGATTGTGCAGATCAAAGTACATACCTATCATCACTTCATCTTGCATTCCTTTGAAAAGGTCTCCCATCCTAAATTTCCCCACACTTAGAGCTTAAAAGAAGCTCTATTAAGGTGACTTTCATAGAATCCGAACTTGATTAGCCCCTCTGTAGCTTGCTGTCTTGCAAAAGTTACTCCAAAACAACGGATGATAATAAAGAAAAAAAAAAAAACTTACCTAAGCAACATGGGTTGCCTCCCAAGAAGCGCTGTTGTTTAACATCGTTAGCTCGACGTAATGAATCGGTGGAGCTCAAATGGAGATGAGAATGAAGTTCAGCTCCTCCTTTTCTTCCAAAACTGTTTTGTCCTTAAAGTAATGCTTAAGCCTTTGGCCATTCACCTTGAAAATGCCTTTCTTGGAGATTTTATAACCCAAAACAATACCTTCTTTTGCCATAAAATGACACTTCTCCAAATTTAGGACCAGGTTAGTATCTTCACAACGTTGTAACACTAACTCAAGATGGTGTAGACATTCATCAAAAGAATTCCCGAAAACAAAAAAAATCATCCATGTATACTTCCATCTTGTCTCCTACCATACCCTCAAAAATAGCCATCATGCATCGCTGAAAGGTGGCTGGAGCGTTGCATAATCCAAAAGGCATGCATCGATAAGCGAAGGTCCCAAAAGGGCATGTGAATGTCCTCTTTTCCTGGTCTTCGGGTACAATAGGAATCTGAAAATATCCTGACATCCCATCGAGGAAACAGTAATATGCATGACCAGCTAACCTTTCAAGCATTTGGTCCACAAATGGAAGAGGAAAATGATCCTTTCGAGTTGCATCATTTAGCTTGCAGTAATCTATACAAACTCTCCATCCAGTGACAGTTCTCATCAAGATGAGTTCATTTTTTTCATTCGGTACCACTGTCACACCGCCTTTCTTCGGAACTACTTGAATGGGGCTCACCCATGAGCTATTAGAAATCGGGTAGATCATTCCTGCATCAAGCAATTTGATGACTTCCTTTTTTACAACATCTCTCATATTTGGATTAAGTCGGCGCTGCGGTTGTACCACTGGCTTGACACAATCTTCCATCAGAATTTTGTGTGTACAAAACGATGGGCTAATCCCCTTTATATCTGCAATTTTCCATGTAATTGCTTTCTTGTGTTGCCCTAGGACATACAATAACCTTTCCTGCTGATCTCGATCCAGATTTGATGCAATTATGACTGGAAGTTTAGAATCTTCTTCCAAAAATGCATATTGAAGGTAGTCTGGCAAATGTTTCAATTCTAGCTCAGGTGGTTCCTCAATTGATGGTTTCAATCTCTGAATGGTGGATCTATTCATATCTTTAAAGCTTCTTTCCTCTCTCAATTCAGGATTGTTATTGAGCTGATTGACAACTGCTCTAATTGCCATATTTTCAGGTTGCTCTTTCTCCCCATTCATCAAACACAATTCCAATGCATCACCAATCAACAGGTCTTGCAATGAATCCGAAACTGCAAAGTCAAGGTAGTCGATTGCATAGCATGTATCATCATGGTGCAGGCTTTGTCTAAGGACGTCAGGCATTTTCACTATAACCTCTTCATTTCCCATTCTCAACACTAACTTCCCATCCCCAACATCAATTATGGCTCTAGCAGTAGCCAAAAATGGCCTCCCCAATATAAGAGGGACCTCCACATCTGCTTCCATGTCAAGGATGACAAAATCCGCCGGGAAGATGAAGTCCTGCACCTTCACTAATACATCTTCAACTACTCCTCTTGGGAATTTGATTGATCGATCAGCTAACTGAAGACTCATTTTAGTCGGTTTCGGCTCTCCAATACCCAATTTCTAGAACATCTTGTATGGCATCAAATTAATGCTGGCTCCCAAATCAGCCAATGCCCGTTCTTCAGATAAATTCCCTATCAGGCAAGGGATGGTAAAGCTCCCAGGATCTTTTAACTTCTTTGGGAGTTTGTTTTGAATTACCGTAGAGCATTCTCCTCCTAAAGTTACAGTGGAGAACTCTTCAAGCTTCCTTTTATTCGATAGCAACTCTTTCAAAAATTTTGCATATCGTGGCATTTGTGATAATGCCTCAACCAGTGGAAGGTTGATATGAAATTGCTTGAATATCTCTAAAAAACTGCCATAGTGCTCATTTGTTCTGTCCTTCTTGAGTCGTGCTGGGTAAGGAACATTAGGCTTATATTCTGGGATTAATGGAGGTGATGATTTCTCTTTAGGTGATTTTTCTAAATGCTTTCCCCCTTCTTTGAGAACTACTTGTTCTTTTGTTGGTTCAGTCATCCGACTCTCTTCTTCTTGAACCTTTGGTTGTAGTTCCTTACCACTTCGTAATGTGACAGTCTTAACATGTTCTCTAGGGTTGGTTTCTGTGTTTCCCGGTAGTGAACCTTAAGATCTCTCTGACATAAGCTTAACTATCTGATTGACCTGGTTTTCAATATTGTGTATTGATGCCTCATGATTCCTCAGAGCCGAGTCTTGATTTTTCAAAATCAAATCTAAAGACTTCTGTCTGTCTTCTGAATCCTTGATGAATTTTGTGAGGAGATCTTCAAGTGGCGATTTGGAACTCTGGACCAGTGGCCTCTGATAACCTGGTGGAGGATTCGGATTGTCCTTCTGAATATTACCTGTTGTTAGTCCAAGAAAAATTTGGGTGATTTCTCCATCCTGGGTTATAAATATTGTTGTATGGATTGTTCTGGGGTCGAATTAGGTTTCCCAAATAATCCACTTGCTCTGTTTGCCCTTCCTCACCACCTGAGGGTTCCATAATAGCCAGCTGATGTTGTGAGACAGCCAACCCGTCGATCTTTCTAGATAAAGCCTTAACTTTGGACATGATAGAAGTAGCCACATCCACTTCAAGAATGCCTGCCACCTTCTTTTCTCTGCCCCTACCATGTGACTATTCATAATTATTCGCGGCCATGTCTTCAAAAAGAGTCAAACTTTCTTCAGGAGTTTTATGGTTCAAGGTGCCACCAGCTGCGGCATCTACTGTTTGTCTCGTTTGATAGTTCAACCCATTATAAAATATCTGAACTTGAAGCCACTCTAGGATCCCATGGTGTGGGCATTTCCGCATTGAGTCCTTGAATCTCTCCCAGGTTTCATACAACGTCTCCATGTCATACTGATGATAAGATTGAATCTCAGCTCGAAGTTTAGCGGTCTTTGAAGGAGGGAAGAATTTGTCCATAAACTTCTTAATCAGACCTTGCCATGTAGTAATGGAGTTCCTCGGTAAAGAATTCAGCCACTGCTTAGCCTTGCCTTTCAAAGAGAATGGGAAGAGCCTGAGGCGGATCGCATCATCACTAACTCCATTAAATTTGAAGGTATCACATATCTCCAGAAAGAGTTGGATATGCGCATTTGGATCTTCATCTTGTAAACCATCAAATTGAGTATATTGCTGCACCATCTGAATCACGGCAGGCTTAAGTTCAAAATCATTTGCCTCCACTCGAGGACGGACTATGCTAGAGCTAACGCCTATCAAGTTTGGCCTGGCAAAATCAGAATTGGTTCTAGGTGGCTCATTGACTCGGCCATCTCTATTATCAACCAGTTGATGATTCGGGGGATCCACAACAATATTTCCTTGATTCAGCTCTTTAGCACGATTATTGACTTGATCAGCCATTTCTTCCTTCGGTGATTCTCCTTGAATACCAAATGATGTTGACTCAGTCGAGTGTTGCTTTTTCTGATAATGACGAATAATTTTCTCTAGCTCAAGATTAAAAACAGCAAGTTCCTTGGAGCGACTTCTGGTCATGCACTGTAAACGTAATACAAATCAATTATGAGCTCCAAATTCTCAGGAAGAAAAGGGAAAAAAGATAAGAAAGAAATAAATTGGTTAAATTAATAAGTAAAAAGTGTTTCTAATATTGGCGAAACCCCGGCAACGGCACCAAAAACTTGATCGTTGCCAATCGTATTTTTAATAAAGTGAATTCTTATTCTTAACCCTACTACGAAGCAATAGGCAAGTGCACTTATCGTAGCATAATATAGCGAGTAAGCACAAGGTCGTCCCTCAGAGATACACCAACTACTAGTACTAACTCCGTTCCTATTATCTAACCGCTGCTTAATAATGTTGGTTGAAACTTGATTACTCTAATCTTAAAACTAATAACTCACTAAAAACAATGGTTCTGAAGATTTATCAATTAACAAAAGCAACCTAGATTTTATTCTACTCCTTCTCTATCATGTAATTCATTAGATTTCTGAAGATTGACGTAATTGACTTCTTATACTGTCGAATTCTCTAGTCAAGTTAACTACTTTCTCAAGTATATTAACCTATCTAATCCTAGGTTTATCAAATAGGATCTCTCCTTAGTTAATAGCAACCTAGAATTGCATAAAGCACATGAATTCGCATCAAAATAATCGATGTAAACAGAAGACTCTTGTTTCCTATCTCTAGAAGAACAATCAAATCTCATTAATTGCATTAGATCTAATCATATGAGCAATTTCTCAATTAACTAATATGATATCATGCATAAATTCATATTTCGGATCTATGAATCTAAGAAACAATTGAAGAGCATGCAATTAATCATAAGAAAGTCAACAACTTCGCATTAATGACCAAATCTTCATCACATGACAAAGAAGTTTCAAATAAAATCTAGATCTAGGGTCTACTCCTCCATAAATTGGACAAAAGAAATGCAATTATTAGAAGAATAGATAAAATTCATGGTCACAACCCTTAAAGATAGAATCTTCTTCTTCGTGGGTCTTCAATCTCCCTTGGAATCGACAGAATCTTCTTTCCCTTGCTATTATGAGAGTGAGAGAAAATGAAAAGATCGTAACCCCTGTTTCTAGGGAAAACTGATGGTCTATTTATATGTACCCCGATTGGATATATACACGAGCGGATACACAAGTAGTGTATCTCGTTCGTGTATCTGATGCTTGCTTCCAAGTGTCCTTATGTGAATATACACGAGCAAGTACATGGGAGTGTACATTGGTCGTGTATTTGAAACATCATCGAACAGAAGAAAAACTTAGATACACAAGCAAAGTACATGGGCGTGTACTTTGCTCGTGTACTTTCCAGAAATCCACTTCAGTATACACAAGTAAAACAGCAAAGTGCATGGGCGTGTATCTCGCTTGTGTACTTTCCAGAATTCTTTCTCTTCACATGTAATGTATCCAATTCCTTCCAAACTTGCTCCGACTCTTCAAAACTCCTTCCCTTAGCTCTAAAATACTCTAGAGGATCCTGAAATTAACATTCATTCCATTAAGCATCCTTTTCTTCAATAAATCATCTAAAAATTCAACAATAAAGCACAATTTCATTACTTTAGACAAGGGTATTTTGCGACTTATCACAAGACGTACCCTTCACCTTAATCTACCATAAGCCTTAAAATTCTTATAATAACAGATTGATTAAGAAATTATTCATGCTTTGCACTGTAGGATCTCATTAATTAAATTAATTACTCTCTCAAGTCAATTAATTCCTAACCATACATGAGATAGTGGAGACCTTTCCCTCACTAATGCCACATAAGGTTGCATAAAGTTCAGAATCCTTTTGATAAGAAGTAAATTTTTACAGTAAAAAATCGGAATTTCCTTACCTCTAGGTGAAACACGCAATTTCTTTGTTCATAAAGATTTATCTTATTAGTTGAAACCTCTCTCTGTCTAATAAGAATCTAACATGCAGTTAATTTATGCACTAATCAACCACAAGATAATGAAATCACATGAACAAATACAAAAACATTAACTTTTCATTAGTCAAATAGCAATTCAATTCACACTGTTTAAGGTTTTATAAAGTGCAAGGCATGAGAAATTTACTCCTCCATAGAGTTTACACTAAGCACAAAAGATCTAGAGAAGATAAAGGAATTCATGTTGTAGAGATAAAACTCTTGTACTTGATGTCTTGTGGTCTCTAATGATGTGTATTCAATTTGCCCCTTGAAGCTCTATGTATTTTCTCTCCTAAGGTTTAGAACTCTAACACTAAAATTACTTGATAACCCTAATAAAAATAACAACGCTATTTATAGCATCTTAATACTCATAGGTTAACACGGCTTGCTGCATGGTCGTACTCGAGGTTGGGTTGAAAAACAAAATTTGACTGCTTTTACTTCTGATGCTTACTGTGGTTAGCCCTGCCATTCGGCATGACCATGTTAAACGCAAGGGCTGAAAAAGAAAATTTTGTTCCTTTTCGAAATTGCTCCAAACTTGTTTAATTTGCATTGATTTCCCTTTTATTATCATGAAATATTCCAATTGAGTTTTTTTAATACCCTGAAATAAATTTTTTATAAAATAAGTATCCTTTTCTTCAACAATTCACAAGAAATACATAGCAAATGTTTCCAAATAAGCATAAATAATAAGGGTCTTTTGACACTTATTAGGATCCTTACATCTCAATTGGCTATGAGCTCTTCGAGATCTTAGACCCGCATTTTCAACTAAGCCTCCTCCATGTTACTATGGTTGAGACATTTCTAGACTAAACTAACATCTCATTTAAAGCCCGCAACAATTATCTTCTCCCATCATAGCTACAAGAGGTAGGACTCCTACCCCTACGAACTATGACCTCCTCCTCTAGAGAGTTGATGTGACTATTTTCATCTTTAAGTTTCTGCTGAGCCTTGAACAAGTCAAAGATTCTCCTTTGTGCCCTCTCCTCGGCCTCAATAACCTTAGGCGACAGTCTTGCCTCATCACCTGAAGTTGCTCTCAATCTTCCTTCAATTCAACCTCCACCACCATTTACTTTTGAAATTAGGAGTCATATCGGTCATATTGTTCTGAGAATAGCTTAAATTAATTATTGCACTAGGTTGTTTGTTCACATACCTAACACTCTCCCTTAGCATAAGTGAAAAGAACCTCATATGTGACCTTCATGGTCTACACAAAAAAATAATAATAATAATAAAGAATTAAAATGTAGTAAGGACAAGTATAATGGAATAAAAGAGGAAGCCTTAAAAAAGAAAACTTCGACTTATACCTTAGTGAGACATGTGGAGAAGAAGGAGCTAAGATTATAAGCTAAAATTCCTATCACCAAGACTTTTGCTTCGCTTCTCTCTTAGGGACTCAAGATTCCCTTCAACAAGTCTCATTGACTTATTCCTCCTTTTGGGTCTCACACCATGACAAGTAGTGGGGCATTGGAATGCAAAGGGTCAAGAGGCTTCAAGGGATCATTACTTCTTTGATGTTCCTCTTGCGATGGCCGGACATCATGGTGATGGTTTTGCCGATGCTCCATGGCTGCATCTTAGTTCCCCTTAAAGGTGATGAACCGAGTCTCTGCATCGTCCTAGATAGAAATCACTTCCTCGAAACGACTATGCTTTAGAGCTACAACGTCGCCTTGCTCTGATGTATGCTATGGTTACCTCGAGTCATTTGCTAGAGGTCGTCTCTTCCCCTTTGATGTAGCTGTGGCTATGTTAGCTTACTAAAGAGCCTTGGTGTCTTATATCACAATTTCCCCCCTGAAAGGTCTCTTAGCAGTAGGAGTCGCTAGCCCGACCCTCCTCTCCTCTTGAGGCTTGGCTTTGCCACAACTTGTCTAGTAGGCAGTAAGGCCAAATAGACAAACCCTCCTGAATGGTACCATTTTTGTAAGGAAAAACACATAGTTAGTGAAATAAAGAACCGAATTAAAACTTACCATATAAATCTCATGAAGAAGAAGTCTCTAAGTTGTAGCCCACATGTTCACCCTCAAGCTAACCCCATCTTAGACTTTAACCTTTACCTTCACCCTGATTCTCTTCGATGTCCTCATCGATGCCACCTCTAACATCGGAGCCTTCAGTTGTTTTCATACCAATGCCTTGGAACACTTGCATGAAGCTAAGGGCATCAAATGGCCTCTTATTCTCCTTGAGAGCTCGAAGAAGGATCTTGAATCAGTGCTTATTGAATGGCATCAATTTAAAGGGCTTAGTGCGGATTGGATTCACCTAATGAACTTAGAAGTCTAGTACCTTGGATGTCTCAACAACAACATTTTTTTCCTTCTAATCATTAAGTGACAACATCAACCCATTCATCAGCTTCACCCCAAGTCGATTCGATAGGTAGAATCACCTATGAGATTGCTTGGATCTCTTTACCCCGTAGAAAAATCAAAACAACTATGGGGTAAGCCACACGTTGTATGATTCATAGAGGCTCTTAAATGCCATCAACAGAGAATAAACATTAGGCATTAGTTGAGGGGGGTTGATGCAATGGTAGTTGAAGAACTCCTTCTAAAAGACAATGAAAAGGAATCACAACCCAAACTCAAGAAACCTTTGATAGATGCAAAAGTGGTTACTCGACATCAATGTAACACGCTCTTCCTCACATACAGTTCGAACAACCTAACCTTCTGGAAGTGACTCGCAATATAAGATGACCACATTCGCATTGGTCTCATCCGCAAGGCTTCTTACTTTTGCAGGTCCCACCCCTCATGATGATAGTTGATCATAGCTTAAATAGATTGGCCTTCTGTTCTCCCCATCATCAAGATATATGTTTGAGGCCAACTCTTCACCACAAACTTCTTTATTGCATTCTTCCTCAAATGAGCTAAAGATTGCACTATCCACCTCTTCTTCCATTACTACTATGGCGTAGCGTTAGCTTGAGGATCCTACCTCACGTGCCAACATACTAGAGATAATCCTTTGAATGACACTAAAAAGTGTGTGAGAAGAAAAACTTGACATACTTAATGAGTGGACGAATATCAGGAAATTGAAAAGGGATAATGAGAGAAAGCAAGTGAACACACAAATGCCAGAAATTGTAAGAATGTGAAAAGAGCAAAAGGCATGAAAATGGATGTTTCGATGCCTTATATAGGCAGTTGCAAAACATGGTGACGATGGACTTACATCAGGCTTCTAAAATCTTACCATTAAATGCCTCACATAAATTGCTGTCAACAATATCACAACACACATTCGTTTTGAAGAAGGTCCTAAACTAGTGCCTTGGATCATTTCTCTTTAAATCCTATGAAGCTTGCTTATTAGTACATTCTAACTGCTTTGACAAAGCATTGAAGTCAAGGATTTTGGTAGCCTTTGCCATGGACTAGAATAGCTTCTTGAAAAAGGCACCTGATGCTTTTTAGCCAAATTTATGTATATGTGCCTTCTACACATTCTATTCTCTACATTAGGAAGAAGTTCTTTCATAGCTA
Organism: Laguncularia racemosa; assembly: GCA_037954665.1. Taxonomy (NCBI): domain Eukaryota; kingdom Viridiplantae; phylum Streptophyta; class Magnoliopsida; order Myrtales; family Combretaceae; genus Laguncularia; species Laguncularia racemosa. The sequence continues at coordinate 3,133,288 of JBBMOL010000003.1, read as the reverse complement.
GTAATAGACCCTAGAAAAAAAAATAAGAATGAAGATATCAACTGCATGTAAAATATATATGCATCACATTAAAGATAAACTAACATGGAATCATATTTATTCGATTGCTTTACCTTTTGTAGGTTAGTGATATAGAAACCATGACCATGAAAACTCCAATAAAATTTGTCACTGCCTCATTTTGAACTCCAATAAATTTTTTATGTTTGACAGAAAACTCCAATAAAATTTAAGATATGAAAAATAGGTATATTATGGAATTGCTAGTAAATTATAACAAATAGATTAGTGAAATTACAATCTTAGGTTTACGATAGTTAAATATAATTTTGAGAATATATTTATACTAAGGGTATTTCATTTAGCTTATACGTAAGTTTTTGTATAAAAATATTATAGTTTAAGAATTTAATAAGATTGTTAGTATATATGTTAGTTGGATCTGTAATTGAATAATCCTCATTGTTGCTTCAATTTATTGCACTACGGAGGAGTTCTCTCATGATAAAAACTAAAGTTTCTCTCTCTCCTCTTCACTTTTCCCTCACCAACTTTTGAAACTTTTGTTTCCTTTATGAAAATTTTATGGTATCAAAAATCTCTTTTAATTTTCAAAAACTCATAATTTTTCCATACTACGTCGAAATTAAAAACCATAAGTGCCATTGTGATCCTTGTGAAGAGTACATCAAAACAAGAATAAGCTTGAAAGGTAAATGTTAAGCTTAAAGTTTGAAGTCCAGTCAAAACAAATATAAAACATTTAGTTTTGAAGTTTTATACGAAGAATGATTCATAAGTTTAATTCTATTGAAGTATTGATAAGTTTAGTTAGTATAATCTTTAGTAAACTTGTTATACTTTGATCCTAGATGAAGAGTTTGACTATTCACAGCTTCCCAACAACTATTTTAAACCTTAAATGATGAGGCTAATGCGAGTAGGAAATTTGATGAGTTATTACAATGTCATTGTTGGTTGTATGATGAGCATATTTGCTTTATTATGGGACATATGAAGTTTGTTAATGATTTTGTGTGATGAAATGCTAGAAATTGAATGTATATTTATAAGTTTACATAATATACAATAAACTTACAAAGTTGATGAAGGACATCATCAAGATGGTGCAAAAACCATCGTCCTAATGCTAGAAATAAATGTGACTAGACCCTTTAAAAGACCCATTAGCCCATCGCTAAACTTCAAGCTAGCTCACTCTAGGTTCAACGACTATCTAACTAGTGGTGCACCTCTCCCCTACCATTTTTTTTTCTTTTCTTCCTTGCTTGAAGCTATCCTTTACTTTAAAGAATTTTTATATAAAAATATGTATTCCTAAGACCAATAACTTATATATATGTACATAAAATGTATAAAGAAATAAATATATATAGGTTAGTTACATGTATAACTTATTTAAAATAATCATATACTAATTCCACTAGTATAATTAATGATGATAATAATGATATCAATAAACTAGAATGTGAATGAGGATAATGTTGGATTTAGTATTCATGACTTGTGATTATTTGATGTATGTTAGCATGTCATGAATGGAATCACTAATTGAATCAATTATGATGTACTCTGAATGTTCTAAACTGGTACAGTGATTGATTAATTGAATTGTTCGAGTATAACTTTTTGGGCCACCCCTAAATAACTAATTAAAGAATTGGTTTAATTTAAAACTTAACATGCATTGCACGAAACATTGCATTGAATTAAAAACCATCATTGTTACATGACTTGTAAGAAAATCATGCGAAGATTTCTGCAATGCTAAGTGTAAACTAAGTGACTTGAGGGTTGTTGCACATTTAACATAGCCCTTATGTAGGTCTTGTCTGTCATTTCGAGTATTAGAATTATTATAAGGTGCTATGTGATCTCCCTAAATTTCTAGAAGTTGGAACCGGAATTAGGTGTTGTGTGATCTCCTTAAATTGCTAGAAGTTGGAATCGAAATTGGGTGTTGTGTGAACTCCCATGACATTGAAGTAGGTTACCTGGGCATTGATGTTTAGGATGTGAATCCCTAACCCAAGGTTAAGGGGGGCGTAAACCTTAAAATTCACACAGGTTATTAAAAGATTGTGTCTGATGTTTGCATTGCATATGATTATTCATGCATAACATATGGTTGATAACTTATTTATAATTGTGTAGTAATGAGATATATTTTATTAAGCAGTGGTTTGCTCCTTCCTCTATAGTGCAACTGATCATGCAAGTCATTATTCCTAGCACTGTACTATTAGAAGAATGGAGAAAGTAAGTCTTCCAACTCCCCTAGGCAAGGTAATAGTGGTAATGTGGAGTGTATAGTTTAAACCACCAAGAATATGTTTTCAATAAATGTAACTTTTGAATACTCCCACTTGAATTTCGTTTGGCAATGAACACAGTTTGTAATGGCTTTTCTTTTTAGTCACCTCATTTATTTATATTTCAAACTTATGTATCCCAAACCCCTATTTTTTTTTTTTTATAAAAGTGACCTTTATATATATACACTAAGTACTAAAACAACAATAATATATATATATATTAGTGTAAATATTTTACAAGTGATTTACCATGGTGAAATATTTGTGATGGATTTTTACTACTAAGATCCACTATGAGGCATGACATTGCATATAGCTTGTCAAGAACCTTGACTGTAGGGGCTATGTTTTGCAAGTAAATTGCAAGGGCCAAGTCACTTCTTGTGATGTGGAGGATGTTTTGTGTTTGAATAGTAGTTGAGAGGATGTTTCAGCTGCTGTTGCAGAAATTATGTTTAATCTTCAATTACTGGTGGAAGTGAGGTGAGCCACATAACTTATCAATTAGAAATGGGTGGCTTATTATGGAGTGGGCCACTACGGTGGCTAGTGGCTACCTTAGGGTTTTTCGTAAAAAGGTATTCCTTCTACGAGGCAAGAGACTGAAGTTCAAAGGAACTCAATTTGTATTTTCTAATAATAAGAAAATAATGGTGATTAATTGACAGGCTGCTTCAATTAATTTCTTGTATACTTCGCCGGGCACTTACAATTTCACTAAAGTGCAAATGTTGAAATCTTGGGTATTTGGAATATAGAATACTTCTTCTATGTAGCCCTTTCTTGGAGCGTTTTTGGCAGCAACAGAATAATTGGATATAGGGCAAAGAAATCTAATGCGAAAGAAGCAAATTATAAGTGTACACAAATCCAATCAAGACAAGTAATAATGAATTTAAGTATGAATGTTTTTCTTGGTGAGTACAATAGGAAAGAGAGGATTTGAGCCTAACTCGTCTCATTGGAAGACTAATGTTTTATATCTTTATGTTATAAGGGTATTGACACACAAATTCAACTCTTAAGAATTTGAACCAAGGCTTGAAGCATTTAGACCAATAGCTAAATAAATATAGGATAAGATTTGATCCAATGTATACCAAACAGAAATTACATCGGTAGATGATCTTTTATGTTGAAGGAAAGGGCCAGCTGCCTGAGTTACGAAGGTAAGCAAGACAGATACTCGCAAAACCACACGAGCTGGATCTAGTTGCCCCTTGAGTTAATTTGCATGATAGTTTAAGTGAGACGTAGACACCGGAGACCATTTTTTTTTTATAGACTCATGTGCTTTCCGAAAGCTCTATTTGAAAGTAAAATGTCGTTGACGGTGAAGGCCCAACTTCAAGCATGTTTCAATGGAAAAAGGAGCTTACGCGGGTTAGAACTTGAGATCAACTTTGACCAAATACCGTTTGCTTGCTGAATCCCCATGTTTTCAGTCGAGTCATTCTGCTCAGCCTCATAATACTCCTATCTATCTCTTACACGGCCCCTTCAATTGTTTTTTACAAGGAAAAGGACAAAATAAAGAGCGCTCATCAATCACCGGGATCCACGGGACAAAGATTCCATCATGTTTGCACCATGACTTTCTTTTTTTTTTTTTTTTAATTTCTGTTTTATTATAACTTAAGCCTATCGTAATCAACAAACGTGCCCAATTTGCTTTCATGTATAATCATGTTGCCTGCCAAAAGTAGACCACACAATATGACTAAAGATTTTCCTCCATGAAATGACAGACCATTTTCAGCGGCTATGCGAGCACGACATGGCCTCCACTCCACCATGTGGATGTAGTTTCAAGAATAACAAGGGTTTGCTCAATGCCATACTTAAATTTATTCTCGGGTATGGATAAAAAACACGACTCAATATGTAACACTCTAGAATTGGGACTGCAACAACCCATCACGTGTCACTGCTATCTAATGGCACATAAAGCTCTTTAACCTATTTAATCATCATCTCCCAAATAACTTGTCAACCATTCTCAACTAACAAGACTAAACTCCATATTATTCATTATTATTCATCTCAAAATAAAGTCTAACTATCATCAATAAAATAACAATTACACTACTTTTATTACATCAATAGTTTCCTCAATAGAAAACATGATTCTTTTAGCTATTCTCAAATGAATTTCGCTATCTTCATAATAATAATAATAATATTCTACTTGCTCCTTGTTATGCTCATAGTCCACCCTTAGCTCATCCTGAAAGAAAGTATTGTCTATACCTACAAATAAAAAAAAGTTAACACGAGAAGTAAACTAATACCCAGTATATGTTACCCACAAGCATATGCACATGACACGTACCAATAGGATTCATAAACATTTAAATGCAACCTAAAAAATCCAACAATTTTATTATCTTTTAACTTAAATCCATCAAACATCACCAAATTTATCATAACTCCGGATACCATAGTCATTTGAAGATTTATTAATATATATAATCGTATACATTTGGAATACTACCACTTTCGACCTTGATATGACGGTATTGGGAACTTCCACTCTTGGTCCCAACACCCATGAGTCAACCTAAACCTATCCAAATTATTTCAATGCAGAACTCTACTAGGGATAGTGTCACACAAAAATTATTGGGGTGCCCCTTAAAGTTCTACCACCATTGGCCCCTAAGCTAAGCCAAGCACAAGCACACAACTAATTCATTATCCAAATATTATTTAAGTTCATTTAATACTACGTTATGAAGTACAAAAGACAAGCAAGGTATTCACGTACCTAAAGGAACTATTTTGAGGTAACTAAAATAATAACTGCGAGCTCGAGTATGACCTATTATACATAAAGACTAACTTAGCACTAACTTACAAGTCAATCCAACTTCACTTGGTTTGTAATTCTAAGTATGTGTTAATGATTTCCCTTCCTAATGACTTAATTTAGTGTAAAAAGGGTTTTGAATTTCATAAAATTCGAGAAATAGGGAAGAAGAATCATTTTGGACATATTGCAAGGTAACACAATTGTGTATGTGGTTGTATATAAGTGCACGGGTAGGAACATGGCCATGTGCATGGTCGTATACCTTTCTATGTGTTAAAGCCTTTTGATATACCTAAGTAATGTCTTGGATATTTCCTTTGCAAATGATAATAATATTCTACTTGCTCCTTATTATGCTTGTAGTCTACCCCTAGCTCTTCATCAAAGGAAGTATCACCTATACCTACAACTAAAAAAAAGTTCCCATAAGGAATAAGCTAATGCTCAGTACCTACTACCCATAAGCACATGCACATAACACATACCAATAGGATTAACATACATTCAAATGCAACCAGAAAACATCCAACAATTTTATTATCTTCAACTTAAATCCATCAAACATCATAGGAGTTATCATAACTCCATACACCATAGTCATTATAAGTTTTATTAGTACATATAATCTTATAAATTCGAGATATTGCCACTCTTAACCCCAACACCCATGAGTCATCCTAAACCTACCTGATCATTTCAATGCATGACTCTACTAAGGACAACGTCAAACAAAGATCATTAAGGTGCCCCTTAGGAATCTATCATCACCGACCCCTAAGCCAAGCCAAGCACAAGCACACAACCAATTCATTATCCAAGTGTTATTTAAGTTCATTTAATACTATGTTATCAAGCACAAAACACAAACAAGGTAGTCATGTACTTGAAGGAACTATTTTGAGGTCACTAGGATAACAATTGTGAGCCTGAATATGACCTATTATACACAAAGACTAACTTAGCACTAACTTACAAGTCAATCTAGCTTCGCTTGGTTTGTAATTCAAAGTGTAGGTTAATGATTTCCCTTCCCAATGACTTAATTTGGTGTGAAAAGGATTTTGAATTTCATAAAATTCAAGAAATAGGTAAGAAGAATCAATTTGGATGTGTTACAGGGTAACACAGTCATGTATGTAGCTGTGTATAAGTGTACAAGTAAGAACACAGTGGTTTACATAGTCATGTACCTTTCTATGTGTCAAGGCCATTTGACATGTCCAAGTATACGATCGTGTACTTGGTTGTATAATTCAACATGGGTAGGTACACCTATACCTAGCTATATACCACATTTTTCATAATTTGTCCTTATTTTCACCACGAAAAAGTATATGGTCATATACCCTGGCCGTGTACCCCTCTGAATCTCATGAAGGACTTGATTTCTTTACAATTCATCCTCTTTCCCAAGCCAATCTTCACCCATCTTGTCATGCCCCAAAAGGGGGCCTAAAAGCCTCTACTAAAATTATCATGGCACGTGTGCACCCATTACATAATAATCGTCTTACGAGTCAAAGATCGTAAGACTCTAAGTAAATAATTACATCTACAACAAGTTATAGTACATATAATTAGATGATAAAATACCGCCATGGAACCCGAATCCCACGGTCAACTATGATCGCAGAGAATCAGTATCCCCTACTAATCAGTAAAATAGGATAAACCCTAGGTTTCTCAATTTCAAATTCTATTTACGTTGGGGTCCTAACATTTCATCTAAAAACTCTATCATCCATAATTCTTACTTTGTCATTCTAGTCTTCTAGAAACCCTCGACACTTCACATCTTATTCTATCTTGAGCTTTCGTATCACTACCTGCAAAAAGTCTGTGAGAGGGTGAGTACACTATGGCTCAGTGAATGGAATGGTAACACTTTCAATGTTACATACACACACAGGTGAATTCACATCAAGTTATTAAATCTATGCTATGTACACAAGTAAGCAAATTCAATTTAAAATATTAAATGTATGCCATGCATGAACAACCATATGAATGCAGCATTTCACGTGGTCTTCCGGTAACCAACGTGAAGTCTAGCGTTTACGCCCCCTTAACCTTGGGTTAGCGATTCCGAAGCCACCATCAGTGCCCGGGTCATTATTCGGTTTATTTATCTTATCCCTTTGTTAATTATGATGTTTTCTTAACTTAATAATGAACATTCGCGTGCCTCTCTGCACCAAACAGAGCAAAACCCTCAAGGACAAGTTGGACTTGGAACCGTTAAGGTGTGACATTCCCCTAATCACTTAGTTCGCACTTGGCAGAATAACGATCCTCTTGATCACTTCCAATGCATCCTATGACAGTGAAGGCCTTCAATCTCATGCAATGTTTCATGGAAATGCATGTCAGGTTTTTAATCAGGTCTACTCCTTTAATTAATTGATTTAGGGTGATCAAACAACATTTACAATCACAATCAATCATACCATAGAAGTAAACATCAAACATTCCATTTCACACATCGCAAGCAAGGATCAAGCATTTCTTGTCACACAAACCGACTCTGAACCCAAACCCTACAGATGTAGACTTATCTAGTCTTACAACTAGTTAACTTAACTCGACACTTCTCTGTGTCATTTCTTTTAAATGTCAAACTGCTCAGGTTGACTTACAGTCATCACATCTAACACCTCTGTGTCATTTATCTTCTATGTCAAACCAACCACTCGCGGTTGATTTACATTCATCATCTCTGACACCTCTGTGTCATCACACTTCTCAAATGCTTTATCACTTTCACTTCTGAAAGCCAACAAGTTCATCTCGTTTTCTCTTTCGATGTCCTCAAGACATTTATATATGATATATATATATATATATGTATATACATATTCGTGACACATCTTTACTGAAGAATAATTTACTAGACACTTTCCCTTATGAACTTAAGAGGGTAAGAAAACAGGATCGTTAAGTTGTAAAAATTAAGGTTGCACTCATGATTTAGTATAGTTATGATCATGAGTGTATTTCATAAATAAAATAGGAAAATAAGTTTGTTAAGTGTATGTATACACATTTAGGAACCAGCTCTGACATGTATACATAATGATACCTATACACCCTATTTTAACTAAGCATACATACTCGGTAGCTATAGAAGGAAAGCTAAGTTTCTATGTCCTGGTTTGTTTTAGAAGGAAAACAATTTATAAAACATAGATTAGGCTTATGGTTATAGCACTAGCGATATGGCGCTAGGTGCTATCATTAAGATAATGACATCTAAACCCTCAGACCATTCATTCGCCTATATTCTTTATGACTTTCTTCCTAACTCATCAATCCCCACTGCATAACTCAATCCAACAACAATAATATCAAATAGCAACACAACAAACAGCAATTCCACATGCATAACATTCAACATACAACACAACATAGTAGCATATCATTAAGTTTCCCACTTACCCATTTATGGTCGTCGTAGTCCTAATCGTCCTTAAGTGATTCTGACGTGTAGTCCCTTCTCCAAGCATGATACCGAAGGGTCAACTACAGTGACTCCTTGCAATTTCCATTAGGTTGCTTGATCTCTCGTTCACTCCTATCTCTTCTCAAGCTCTTTAATGCCTTTCCCCATACTCACATACACCAGCACATTCCCACACACTACATATATGCACCTATATATACATATACACCACTCGCGCATACATATATACACACTCCTTTCACTTTTCACACCACTAACACATACATACACACATATCCTACATACACTTCACACCCCCAATATAGGCTTACCCACATACTCCAGTCACATCACACACCTCCCATATACATACTCACACATACATGTCTTCTATACATATACACATGCTACATATACATCACACCCGCCGTCATATACACTACACACTTTCATTCTCACACACATGCATACACATCCTTATACATACACCATACACTATCATCTACACATACATACATTCGTACATGCGCCTCACACCATCACATACACATACGCACACATACATCCTCCTACATTCCGCATACACCATACCCTTATACACACACATGCCGCACATCCACATATACATACCGTACACCTTACACCACTTCATGCACATACGCACATACTCCACATTCTCCTCACACTACCAATACGTACATACCCACACACTCCACATACATCACACACTTTCCATATCCATACTCACATACCTACACCATACTTTATCTCATACACTTACTCACATACTCCATATACACCTTACACCACCAATACACATACCCACATACTTTGCACACACTACATTCACCTTTCACACCCACACGCCACACATAATCTTATACATATACATACATACCTATGTACACCACTCCTCCTATATACATATCACATACCTACTCACCACACGTCCTTCACACATATCACGTACTCCACCTACTATCTATATACACACATGTACTGTACACCCCACATCTTCCATACACCTATACACATACTCCACACATCCCACACTTTTCATACATACACACACACACACCCTTACAAGCTATATGGCATCCACGCACACATACACAAACCGCAACTACCACACACCATCTATATGCGTACACCTCTTTCGCTTACACCCCATATCATCCTACACATACATAAATACACTCTCGACTCCTCTTTCTCCCTTTCACATACACATACCTATTTACTCACACACACATACACATCCTCCTCCACACACACACTCATACACACCTTCGTTCACACACATACACTCACACACACCTCCTTCCTCACACGCACTCACGCACCATCATTCACACACATACACACTTTCCTACATACATCACACACATCCCTACACACATACGCATGCATACATCTTTCTACATTCTGCACACTAACACACACACTTACATACATAACCTTACATCTCGCACACACCTATACACTTCCTCATACATGCACATATACATACACATCTTCATTCCCGCACACACATATGCACCTTCCTCTACATACATACACTCCTGTACATCCCACACCATCATCCACACATACACACGCATCTTCCTCATCCACACACACAACCACACACACCCACCCACACACACGTACACAGCCTCCATTAGCGTACATCCACACACTCTCACACACCCCCACTTCCTTCCCATGCACACACACATCCTCACGCACATCTCACCATCCTTCACTGCACACACATCATCCTTCACTACACACCCTTTCAATACACATACGTACATACACACACTACATACTCGCCTCTCCCTTTCCCTCACATACATACACACACTCACGACCTCCATCCACACGTACCCACACACTCTCACACATACCCTTCACCGCCGCATACACATACACAAACCTTTGCTCTTTCTCCCCCTTCCCATCACAATAGCCCCACTGCCACTGTTGGATTGCCGCCATTACTGTTGTTATTCTCCCCCGCATACACCACGCACCTTGACTCCTTCTCTCATTTTCTCTTTTTTTTTTCTTTTCCACCTCTACCCACTGCTGTCGTCGTCGCCTCCGTCATCAAGGAAGGAGACGAGACGGACTCGACTTGGAAACCACTGTCACCATCATCATCGTAGCCGTTGTGCCGCCACTGTCGTGGTGGTTGCTACGGCTGTAGGCATGGCGGCTGCTAGGACTGTCGTGGCGATCGTTATGGCTATTGGCATAGCTACTGCCGTTCAGGTTGTCATTGTTGTTCCATTGCTATCACCGTTATTGTTGCCGTTGGAGATGCCGTCGGATGTTGCAGCCGCTACTACTGCCGGAGTTACTGTCAGATGTTGCGGTCACTGCTGCTGCCAGAGTTGTTGTTGGATGTTGTAGTTGTTATTGTCGTCGGGGTTAGGGTCGCCGCTACTATTCATCACCATAATTGCCATCATCATTGTTGCTTGCCATCATCAGGAAAGGAGATGAGGCAACACGATGCCTAGCCGCTGTCACGGACGCCATTGCAGCTGTTGTGGTGGCTGTTGCTGGGTCGAAGTCATCATAGTTGCTATCATCGCCACGGTTTCCAATGCAATTGTTGCTGTCATTGGGCTCGTCATCGTAGCCGCTGTTGTTGCTGTGGTTGCTATGGTTGTTGCCTTTTCATTGTTGTTGCTATTGAAGGCTATCATTGTTGTTGTCGTTACTGAGGGTCGTGGTTGCTGTCGTCATTGGGTAGCTGTTGTGGCTATCGTCAGTGCTGTGTTGCCGTCGGAAGCGTGCGATCTCACACCTCGGCATCCCCACCTCCACGTGCAGCTCCTTCTCCCATCTCGACGATGATGATCCAAATGTAGTCAAGGATGGAACGCGACGGACGGCGAGGTTCCAGACCTGCTGTTGAGGAAAATGCCGCTTAGAATGAGAAAGGGAAAGAGAAGAGGAAGAAGAAAAGAAAAAGAAAAGGAAGGAAGAAGACGGTCGGAATGAAGAAGAAGAAGAAGGAAAGAAAAAGAAAAAGGAAGAAAGAGAGAGAGGGGGCAGGGGGAATGGATGGGATAGGACGTGACGGCCGATCACGTCCCTACTACGACTGCTGACTGCTTTTTTTTTTAACAGTTATGTGTATATATTTATATATTATATTATATTATATTATGTTATATTATATTTTATATTATAAATGTCTCTATTTTTGTATTTCATACGCGTACGAGAATACCTTTAAATTTTATATTTTTGGAAATTTACTATGAAATTCTACGTCTATGTTAATTTGATTATTCTGAACATAAGTTTTTACTCTAAATTTCCATTTAAAATTCCTAGATTTATAATTTAAATTAATTTTATTATTTAACCTAATATTGTTTAAAAGTTATGTTTCAAGAAATTTATTCTTTTAATTTAATTTACCCAAACTAAAGTTAAAATTTACAATTATTTTCATTTATCCGTTTATATATCTATATTCGGATATTTTTCAAGTACTCCGCTTCCTAAATTTATTTAGTAATATATTTCATAACATTTAATTTATTACGTTAGTTATTTTATTTTCCTTACGAAAGTCATTATTTCTAATTGTTTAAATTTTTAAAACCTATTATTATCACAAATTTAGAATAAAATAATATTTATTATTCTATTTATTTTCTGTAATTGTTTATATAACTTTTTGAAATTTTTTTGACTTTACACATCTCATCTTTACTTCTAATCTAATATAGAAAGTTGTTTAATTCCTAAAGTTTAATGTAAAAAGATCAACTTAATTAGTTGAATTGCTTGATCAATTCCAAAGCTACTCTAATCACCTACACCCTTAAATCTACTTACCCTAATTGTGTCAAAACTATAACGTAAATCCATCCTTAAGTCAAACACTTATTGACATAGGAGGGTGTGCCATAATCCAAATCAAATTAACATTTACCTCGTGGATTTTGCGTAATGAGTTAATCGGTTGAGACTTTCAGATCACTTGTTTGAGCGTTCTCTATAGAGAGGAGCGAAGTTCAAAAAAGAAGGGAATAGGGTTTTGTGAGGGCTTATATAGTCTAAGGTTGAAAAGTCCATATTGCCCTCTATATAATTACAATATTACATCAATGCCCCACTAAATAAAACTAGTTTATTTTCTTATTTTTCAGTATTTTACATCCTCCCCCTATAAAAACTTTCATCTTCGAAAGTTACTTAAATTTACGAAAAGTCTTTGATATTTCCTTTGCATCTCATCTTCTAGTTCCTAAATTACCTCATGCTCCGTTTGATTGGTCCATTGCACTTTAACATAGGGAATCACTTGTCTCCTTGGTTATCCACTATCTTTATAGGTCGTTCTATGGAAGAAAAATTCGATTGTACATTTAAGGGCTCCAATGCAACAACTCGATCAAAATTCGATACAAATTTCTTCAACATTGATATGTGGAACACATCATGTACTCCTTTTAAATTTGGCAGCAAGACTAATCTCTATACCACTTTACCAATACTTTCTAGTATTTCAAATTGTCCAACATACCTTGGGTTTAACTTCCCTCTTAGAGCAAACTTGATTTCCCTTTTAATTGGATAAATTTTTACTAATACCTTATCTCCTACTTGGAATTCTAAGGGACATTGCCTCTTATCAACATAGTTCTTTTGACGGCTCTAAGCTATCTATATTCTTTGTCTTATTAGCTTTACCTTATTCACTGCCTCTTAGACTAATTCAGGTCCCAATACCTATCTTTCCCCTACTTCATCCTAATTTAATGGGAATCTATATTTCTTTCTATATACGTTTCATAAGGAGTCATTTGAATGGTTGCTTGATAACTATTATTGTAGGTAAACTCAACTAAAGGTATGTATTCATTCCAATTACTTCTAAAGTTTAATGTACAAGCTTTGAGCAAATCCTTTAGGGTTTAGATAATCCTCTCAAATTGCCCATCTATTCGAGGATGAAAAGCAGTATTGAATTACAGTTTTGTATCTAAAGCCAAGGTTGTCAAACTTGTGATTTTACATAGTCATAAAAAAAATATAATTGATAATAGAAATAAGGAAATTCAGTATACATTTTAATCATAAGTCGCAATAAAAGTCATAACATAGATAATCAAGCATAATTTGTACAATAGAGATAATCAACCATAAAGATAATTAACCATAAGTCTCAATAAAAGTTAAGAATTTATAAATCATAATACAAAATACCAACTAAAATAAACCATCACAATTTCCTTCATCTTTTCCATCAACATTACCATCACCATCTGCATCTTCATCATCAATGTCAACATCATCATGGGGGGTACTACTACCTATGATTTCCATATCTTCTAATTCCAAATCTTTTGAAGTTCCCATTTGTATTTCAGCTTCAATAACATCAATATCATGAATCTCTAAATCATCTGGGGACTTACTTCCATGACTCCAAATTCACATAGGCACCAATTTCCTCCTCCTCATCATCATCTTTTTCTTTACCCCTTGCACTTGAAAGGACATTGAACACACCTTCATCCTCATTTAATGAGTTAAACATATTTTCTTCCTCAACTATCCATTCATCATCAGATGAGAGATCTTCAACAATGAAACTAGAAGTGTCATCAATGTATCTTTCTTTCCTATTTCTAATTTCAAGTTATGCATTACAAACACTATCATTCATCTTTTGTTGATGCAACTTATTCCTCTTTTTTTTGTATGGACTTGAAAATGAAAAAGGTTATATATAAGATTGATAATCTTAATAATTTATAAAATCAAATAAAAGAACTATTTGTACCATACCATTTCAAATGCACACTAATAATGCTCACAACCTAAAGAACTACAAGTCAAACTTAGAACATGAATAGCAAACTTTTGTAGTTCTGGGCATTCATCTCCATATGAATCCTACCATTTAGTTGAAGCTTTTTTGTCTCTCGCTAGCCTTGTAGTGTCAATACCAAATAGTCCATTAGCATCCTTAAATCTTTCAAGCTATATATCAATCTTACACCTTTCAATTAGATTAGAAACCATATGCTCTATGTAATGATATAATTCAATTTTAACATCAACATCAACTTTAAAATTAGGACTATAATGGTAATAGGAATTCAAATAATAAGCTATAGCATGTAATGGTCTATAAAGTTAAAGCTCCCATCTCTTGTCAATAATCTCAAAGATAGGTCCATAACTATATTAAATAAATATGATATCAATTTACAAATGAAACTTTAAAATGAATACTAAAGCAAAGTGTATATATAGCTAATAAGTTGAGATATTACCTTTTCTTTACACTGTTGAAATTTGCTTTAATTTTCTCCTTAGCATAATCCATTTTTTGGATAAATAAAACCCATAGTTGGTTGTTCATCAAAATCTACTAATCTAAGCACTTTAATTAGGGGAAATGCAGCTTTGGGGGTAAATAATAACATTCTTCCAAAACCTACTATTCAAAACCACCTATTAAATTCCCTTTCCATCATTTATGCTTGAATACTTACATGATTTCCATTTACTAGAAGTAAACATCATCATCAGTGCACCCTTTAACTCACTAATGTAACGTAATGTCATATAAGAAGGGGCAAAATGAGTTGCATCAAGTCTAATCAAGTCCCTCCCTTTAGTGTATCTCCTTAGGATTGAGATAAGTGTAGTCTTAAAATAAATATATGTAGTAATTCACCTCCCTTTTACATTTTTTCCATGATGGATCCTCAAATTCTTCTTAAAGTCCTCTAAGATCAAATCAATGCAAAATGCTACACAAGATGTCCAATATAAGGATTTTCTTTTCTCCATCAATTTTCCCCCTACTGCTTTATAATTTGAAGCATTATTTGTGATTACTTGTACAACATTCTCCTCTCCAACCTTCTCCACAATATCATCTAACATGGCAAAAACTTTCTCAGTGTTCTTGGATATATTAGAAGCATCTATAGACAATAAAAAGACCATTCCTTTAGGGCTATTTACAAAGAAATTGCATATGGAATGCCTCTTTTTATCAGTCTATGCATCTGACATAATGGAGCAACCTCTTGTTTTTTCCATTTAGCTTCATAATCTTTAAGTAATTCCATTGTTCAAGCTACTTCTTTCTTTAAACAAGTCACCCTTAACTCATAATAGGAAGGAGGTTTAAGCCTATAACTATATCAACCAACCACCTCAAGCATCTTGGCAAACTCTAGATGACACTAGTATAGAAAAAAATGAGCAACTTGTTGGCAACATTCATGTCTCAGCTCTTTCTTCATGAATTGGTTAATTGTACCTTGGTTTGCTCACGTTCCACTTTCACCTATTTTTATTTTTTTAAGAAAAAAATCCATGCAATTCCTTTCTTTTTTTCTTTACAGATGTCTACTTTACCTCATCATTAGAATCTTTAATCCTATGAATTTGCTTCTTTTTGTTTTTGATATTTTTGCTACTTTCAACAACATTGTTAACATTTCATTTTTTACATCATTTGAGACATTAGTACATGACTCTACATCTTTACGCGTACAACCCAAGTAATTCTTGAATCTATAAATGCCTCCATTAACAACTTTGTTACAATACTTGCATTTTACCTTTTTACCATTATTATCTACATCAATTCCATGCTCTTAACCAACATATGATCTATTTCTAATTGCATTTTTCCTATTGGAGCTCTCTGTAGATGATTTAGAAGATGACATTTCAACTCAGCCACTACTTAATATCCTATAAGGAAATAAAATAAAGAGTAAAGACAAAACAAAAGATAACAGGATAAAAAAAGGGGGGAAAAATAGATAACAATTATTTAGTAAAAAATATGAAAAGAACAACACATAAAAAAATAGGACATTATGTTTCATAATGTTGGGAAGTAAGAATACAAATTCAGATATTTAAGCATTTAAGAGGATAATCTACCATTCACTTGAGCCACCTAAATGAGTGCATTAGCCTATTACTATAACATCTATGTGCAAGCTTGAAAGTTAAGAGAAGGGATCAAGGCATTTAGATTAGTTAGGAGTAAAGGGTTTCATGTTTCAATCAATGTGTGGATTAGTCTTCTTAAGGGGGCTAGTTAAGATGAATCGGGTTATGTAGAATTGGAGAGTATGATAAAGTAAGAAATATTTTGGATGATATGTCACAAGTGGGGTTAAGTCTGGATACCACTACTTATAATACTTTGCTTATGGAGTTGTGTAGGGATAGGAGGCTTGTTGAGGCTGATGAACTCTTGAATGAGATGAGTGAAAGGGGAATTTTGCCGATCAAGTCATGCAATGAAGGTAGATGAGTTCTTGTGCAAGATGGTTTCCAAGGGAATTTCCCCATATGAGATCACATATAACACCCTTATTAATTGTGAAAGAAGAGAACATGGAAAAAGTTTTTTCTCTAGTTAATAAAATGGACACTTTAGGCTTATTTCCTAATGTGTACACTTATAATATAATACTAATTAGCTTTTGCAGGCAAGGTAGGATGCAAGAGGTTGAGTTCATATTGAGAAAAATGCTAGGTAGGGCCATAAAGGTATTAATCCTATCACTATCAAATCGACATACATTATACGTAGCATTGATAAATGGCCATGTTAGTCAAGATAGCTTAAATGATGCATTTCGGTTTCTTGGTGAAATGCTACATAGTACGAATGGGGTTTGTGCCAAATGATAAGTTCTAGAGGGACAGGGACGCACCATTTGACTTGCAATCTTGGGGGTTTACAGTTTACACAAACACAATAAGTCAATATGCTAGTACTTTTTTTATCTAGAGGTACAATCAAAGCATTTCAGTGGATGCATCAAGGGCCCATTCTAAAAATAAAATAGAAAAACCAAGCGAAAGAGTTCAACTAAGACAAGGCTAAAAACCTGAAACAAAGATGCCAATCCATCTCTCGGTCTTTGAGAATCAAATGAAGAAATGACAATTTGGACAAGTTTGAAAAGCAAGCAAGCATCCTGTTAGTTTATGTTCATGCAATGGGGTAGTAAGCAAGATAAGAAAAAATAACAAAAAAGAAAAAGAAAAAAAACTTAAGCAAGCAACTAAATTGTATAAAGTAATATGTTAAAGAAAAAAATTACCTATAATTGAGATTTATATTATATGCTATAGAAGTAAAATTGTAAGTCCATAAGCTACCTCTAACTGTGAGAAATTGAGAACAATTGAGAAGTCAATGTTAAGAAGAAGAAGAACAGAGCTAAAACCGTGAATGGAGACGGACAACTTCTTTTTCTATTTACCTAATGACCCCAACTTGATACCTAATGAAAGCTGGGCTGGGCTTCTTTCAAATTTGGTGGCCCATTGTAGTTTTAGATGAAAAATTACAATTAGCTATAGAATTGGTTCAAATGGTTTTAGAAATGCAATTTTAACGATTCCACTGTGTTGAATTGTGTGTCTAGTGCAAGTTTACCCTCAAATTGATTTTGTATGCGAGTTAACAAGGAATACGCTCACAAACTCGTAAAGTCGTAAAAATATATAAGTTAACTCGCGAGTTTGACAACCTTGCCTAAAGCTTCACTTAAGCTATTCTAAAGTCTACTAACAAACCATGGATCTTTATCAGAGGTTATGGTTACTAGTACTCTGTGTAACCTTACTATCTCCTAGATATACGTTTTGGGTAATCTCTCTCCTGTATATACATTCTGGGCAACTCTCTAGTTTGTATCCCACATTGATAGGCAAAAAGTGGGCAAATTTGGTTAATCCATCTGCTATCACCCACACTATATCTTGTTTCTCTTTAGTTCTTGGGAGGGCCGTAACGAAATCCATTGTCACATGTTCCCATTTCCACTTAGGTACTGGGAGGGGCTACAATTTGCCAGTTGGTCTCTAATGTTCAATTCGGATTTGCTGACGAGTTAGGGATTTTACTACATACTTGGCTATCTCCTGTTTCATGTTCTTCCATTGGTAATGACTCTTAAAGTCTTTGTACATCTTAGTGCTCCTAAGATGGATTATATATCTAGAGTAGTGCATTTCTTTCATGATCTTTTTCTTCTACTCTAAATTTCCTAGCACATATAATCATGTTCCATATGTTAAATTACCTTTCGCATCGAAGTTAAATTCTATCATCATACCTTATTCCACTTTAACCTTGGTATCCTATATATATATATATATCCTCAGCTAAGGTAGCTTTAATTTTCTCTACTAAGGTAAGTTAGATATGCAAGCTTACTAATCTTACTCCGAAATCCTACGTTATTATCTGTAAATGCAACCTATGCATGTCTTCTAATAAGTTTCGTTGAGATGTAATCAAGGTAGCAACATTACCTCATTTCTTTCTACTAAGAGCATTTGCTATCACAATTGCTTTCCTTAGATGGCACTGGATTTCTAGATCATAATTCCAACCATCTCCTTCAGCACATATTCAGCTCCTTCTAAGTGAAAATGTATTTTAAATTTTTGTGATTGGTTCAGATTTTGCATTTTTCTCCATATAGATAGTGTCTCCACAACTTGAGCACTAACACCACTACTACTAGCTCCAAATCATGAGTTAGGTAATTCCTTTCATATCACTTCAACTATCGTGATGCGTGAGTTATTACCTTGCCATCTTACATTAACACACATCCTAAACCTTGAACTAATGCATCACTAAGGATGGTGAACTCTTTCCCATTTATGGGTAAAGCCAATATTGGAGTTGACACTAACTTTTTCTTTACTTTTTAGAAACTATCTTCACATCTATTATCCTAGACAAACTTTACAGCTTTTGTGTCAATCGGGTTAAAAGAGCTATTATACTATAATACCCTTCAACAAATCTTCTATAATAGCTAACCAAACCCAAGAAGCTTCTAACTTCTATCACTATCTTTAGTCTGGACCAGTCTACTATTGCTCTTACTTTTTCTAGGTCTATAGAAATCCTATCCTCATTTACTACATGACCTAAGAAAGTTACTTGTTCAAGCCAAAACTTGCACTTTGTTAAACTTAGCATAAAACTTCTCAAATTGTAATCTTCCTAACACTAGCCTCAAATGTTCTTCGTGATCCTCCTTACTCCTAGAGTATATGATGTCATTAATGAAGATGACCGCAAACTTATCTAGGAAATCCTTGAACATTGATAAGTGTTAAAAGACCCTTAATTCTATTGCTTATTAGTTATAATTTTATATGGATTTCATGTAATTTGTGGAGAAAAGGGTACTTATATGATTAAATTTTAATTTCAGGCATCAATGGAGACAAAAGAAAGGTTTAAGGATAATATGAGCAAAGGCGAGGTGAAATTTGGCGAAAAATGAAGAAAATTGATTTTCAATTCAACACAACCTTCAGCACAACCCATGTAGACACTAGTGCTGGATGAAAAAAATGACCAGTAGCTAATTCTTTTCAGCCCTACCCTGAACATGGCTGTACTGGAGGCGGTGCTGAACTGGGTAATGAAAATAACGTGTTTCGAAGTTAGCACGGCCTCGAGCATGGCCGTGCTGACGCCCATGCTAAACCCTGTTTTTGTAGAACTATAAATAGATGCCTTATTTTATTGTAAAAAGACTTTTTCCTTTTGGCTTTGTTCTGAAAACCCTAAGGGAGCATTATTATGAACTTCAAGAGGAGAATTTTCCGAGCATCATTGGAGATCACAAATCAAATAAGGGATTATTCTTTTTAGCATGAATCAATTGTATTTCTCTAGATTCTCTGTTTTTATTAAAAACTCCATGGAAGAGTAATTCTTTATATCTTTCATCTTGTGAAACCTTAACTCATGTGCTAAACCGTTGATTGATTAATGAATTATTTATATCTTTTCATCTATCCATGTGTTTCCATTGTTCTTGTGATTGATTTATGCACGCAAATTGATTACATGTTTGATTTTTATTAAATTGAAAGAGGTTTTGTTTAGTAAATTAGATCTTCATAAATAGAGAGATTACATGTTTTACCTAGAGGTAGGAAAACATTAATTTTCTGCAATTAATCGGAATTTGTGAACTTAATGAGATCTTGCATGACGGTAGTGAGGGAGAGGTCTCAATTATCTTATGCATGATTAAGAATTGATTAACTCGAGCGAGTAATCAATTTTACTTGAGAATTCTTGCAGCGCAAAGTATAAATTGATTCGTTAATCGATGTCTTATTTTGAGAATTTAAGGGTTAAGGTTAAACAAGATGAAGGGTATATTTTGTGATTGAATACATTTTCTTAAGACAATATCATTCAATTCTAGGGTTACTAGGATTTGTTAGTTGTTAATTTAATTCATAATTTCCACATCATAAATTAGACTAGATAGTAAAGAAAAGTAATATTAGTACTTGTTTTCTAGATTCTAGAGGATGACACCTATTAAATCTATACTATAATCGATAGGTACACTGCTCAGCTCGATAGTAGATTTTATTAGTTATAAATTTAAAACTTAAACGATCGGTTAGATTTAAGCGCATCAAACACGTTGTTCATTAAATCCATAAAAGTTATGAGTGCGTTACTCAACTTGAAAGGCATCACCAGAAAGTCAAAATGCCCATGTCAGGTCTTAAATGCTTTCTTTTGGATATTTTCTTCCTTAATCGTTAGTTGGTGGCATCCCAATCTCATATCAACTTTTGATAATACCTAAGCTCCCTGTAATTGATCAAAGAGGTCATTAATTTTGGGAAGGGGATACTTGTTTATAATAGTGACCTTATTCAACTCTTGGTAATATATATAAAGTTGCATACTAACATCTTTCTTCTTAACAAATAAAATCGATGCACCCCATGGAGACACACTAGGCCTAATGAATCCTTTTTCTTGCAACTCCTACAGTTGTGTCTATAACTTTGCTAGCTTTATAGGCACCATTCTATATGGTATCTTGGAAATTGGCATTGTACCTAGTACCAAATCAATGCTAAACTCTATTTCCTGAGTTAGGGGTAATCTAGGTAGTTCATTTGGAAAGACATCTGAGAACTCCTTCACTATGGTACTTGTTCCAACCTTACCATCTCTCTTGACTCTACTATTACTGCTATTAGCATAATTTTGCCCCCCATAATTCAAAAGTAGGCAATCATACTGGTCTTTGATCATCCAATTTAAAATGCAAAGGATCTTCACTTAGGATGCTAAAATATACCATCATATTATGCTAGCCTATGGTGGCATGGTACTTTGACAACCAGTTTACTCTTAAGATCAAATAAAAATCTGACATTTCTAACATCAATAGATTAGCTAGTAACACCATGACATATTTGATTCAGAATTCTCCCAACCCCCAAAGGTATATTCACATCTAAAGGAGCATCTAAATTTTTAGCATTTAAACCACACATATACATAAATATATTAGAAATATAAGAGTGGGTGGCACTAGTATCAAAAAGCACATAGGCACTATGAGAGTGTATTAAGAGCTTAGCTGCTTGAGCTCTAGTTTACGGTCTCACTAGCTACACTTACTGCATTGGAGTGGTATAACATCCCATATTACCACATTACGTTGCTTTGTGTTCTCTTTGTTTACATAAATAGCAAAAGGTGAGAGGGACAAAATTCTTTGTGCAGTTTTGGCTAATGTATCCCAATTTCCCCTATGAGAAACAAGCACCTTCAGGCCATCTACAATCCTTTAACTCATGTGGCCTAAAACATCTAGTCCACTTAATGGTAAGGGTTGCAAGAAGGGCTAAAGGAGCTAGTCTAGTTTAAATTAGGGGAGCCGCTATGACCATAAGTCTAGTCTGCTGCACATGAGGCCTCTTTCCTTTGTCTTGGATCATTACTCTCTATTTAGGCCTCTTCCCCAAAACTATACCTAATTTGTGACCCAAAAGCTTATCTGTTCTTTTTTTTTTTTTCTTTGCTTTGCTCCATATATTTTGCTTTATTCACTACTTTTGCATAGGTGAGTAACTGGAATGACCATACCTCATGTTGTAGATTGGGTTCCAAGCCCCTTACAAACCTCTTAGCCCTTGAGGCATCATCAACTCTAATTGTCTCAGGTAAAAACTTGATAAAGCAATTTAGCTCTACCTCATATTACTCTATAGTCCAATTACCCTACTAACAATTATAATATGCTACCTCCATCTTATCTTTGATGTTGTTAAAGAAGTATTTCTCATAAAATAATTCCCTAAACCTTTATTAGTGGATGGGTCCTACTAGCTTGGAGATGTTGGCCCACCAATCTGCAACCGATCATTTCAGCATAAAGGCAACATAATCTAGCAAATGTTTTCTTGATCTCTATGATCTAGTGTTCAACTTCTACTAGATCATCAACTCTTGGGTTAAACTCCTTTGCTAGCTTATCGAACTTGTTTAACTTAAGTTGGTCTTCTATTAGCCTAGTAGATTTCATGGTCTGTTGTTGTTGCTGTGTTTGCATCTCCATTAAAGTATTCATGGTCTCCAACAACTATGCAATCATGTCAGCTACTGGTATTGGAGCTTCTTGCTATAGCAATCCTAGAGGGTACCTTTCATTTAGGGCATCCCTATCTCATCTAGCGCTAGATGAGCCAGGTCCTATATTTCTTTTAGGGGCATTTTGCTTAAGAGGAGGCAATCAAATAGACTTGAGAGTTAAAGTAAGTTTAAAATTTTAGTGATGATATACACATATGTATACATATATCTACCCACACACACATATATATATGTAAGTAAACTAGAGATTTAAAAGAAACTGCAAATAAATATAATAATTAAAATAAAATAAATTGCTAAACAAAAACAATCAACCCATAGTTTTACCTATTCTCTTCATATCTCACCGTCCTATAGATTTAATCCATAATCCATCTAAAGATCAAAACCTACTTTCTACTGATTAATTCCTATATTTATCAATCATCAGCTTAGTTTCTAAGGATCCTCAAACCTAATCTCTATGGATCATAAAACTATACTCCATTCATCAAAATCTAAGCTCTACATTCTTTTGCTTATGAACTTAAGCTTTGATACCACCTAAGTTGTAACGTCTCAAAACCGGGAGCGTGATAACCCGTTACGTGTCATTGCTATTTAGTGGCACGCAAGGCTCTCTAACCAACTTAATCATCATCTCCCAAACAACCTATCAACCATTCTCAACTAACAAGACTAAACTCCATATTATTCATTATTAGCATTCCTCTCAAAATAAATTCTAACTATCATCAATAAAATAGCAATTGCATTACTTTTATTACATCAATAGTCTGCTCAACAGAAAATTCTTCTAGCTATTTCCAAATGAATTTCACTAATCTTCATAACAATAATAATGTTCTTCTTGCTCCTCATTATGCTCATAGTCTACTGTTAGCTCATCGTAAAAGGAAGTATTGACTGTACTTACAACAAAAAAATAGTTCCCACATGGGGTGAACTAATGCCCAGTACATGCTACCCACAAGCACATGCGCATGATACACACTAACAGGATTCACATACATTCAAATGCAACCTGAAAACATCCAACAATTTTATTATCTTTTAACTTAAATCCATTAAACATCATAGGAGTTATCATAACTTCGCATACCATAGTCATTAGAAGTTTTATTAATATATATAATCTTATACATTTGGACTACTACCACTTCCAACCCCGATATTATCTTTTAACTTAAATCCATCAAACATCATAGGAGTTATCATAACTCCGCATACCATAGTCATTAGAAGTTTTATCCCAACACCCATGAGTCATCCAAAACCTACCCAGATCATTTTAATGTGCAACTCCACTAGAGATAGTGTCACACAAAAATCATTGAGGTGCCCCTTAGAGATCTACTATCACTGGCCTTTAAGTCGAGCCAAGCATAAGCACACAACTAATTCATTATCCAAATATTATTTGAGTTTTTTTAATACTATGTTATCAAGTACAAAAGACAAAAATGGTAGTTGCGTACCTAAAGGAACTATTTTTGACGTCACTAAAATAACAACTGCGAGCTCGAGTATAACCTATTATATATAAAGACTAACTTAGCACTAACTTAAGAGTCAATCTAGCTTTGCTTGGTTTGTAGTTCTAAGTATGGTTAATGATTTCCCTTTCCAATGACTTAATTTGGTATAAAAAAAGGGTTTTGAATTTCATAAAACTCGGGAAATAGGGAAGAATAATCATTTTGGACGTATTACAGGGTAACATAATCATGTATGTAGCCATGCATAAGTGCACAGGTAGGAACACGGCCATGTGTATTGCCGTGTACCTTTTTGTGTGTTAAGGCCTTTTGATACACCCAAGTACATGGTCGTGTACTTGGCCATGTACTTCATCATGGATAGGTACATGGGTGTGTACCTAGCCATGTACTACATTTTCACAATTTGCCCTTATTTTCACCACAGGAAAGTACATGGTCATGTACCCTAACCGTATACTCCTTTGAATCTCCCGAAGGACTCAATTTCTTAACAATTCATTCCCTTTCCCAAGCCAATCCTCACCCATCTCATCCTTACTTCTAATCCAATATAGAAAATTGTTTAATTCCTAAACCTTAGTATAAAAAGATCAACTTACTTGGTTGAATTGCTCTATTAATTCCAAAGTTGCTCCAATCACTCACACCTCTAAATTTGCTTTTCCTAATTGCATTCAAATTGTAACATAAATCCATCCTTAAGTAAAACATTTATTAACACAAGAGGGTGAACCACAATCCAAATCAAATTGACACTTACCTCATGAATTTTGCATATTGAGTTAATCAATTGAGACTTCCAGATCACCTATCTAAGTGTTATCTATAAAAAGGAGCAAAGTTTAAAAAAAAAAGGATAGGGTTTTGTGAGGGCTTATATAGTTTAGGGTTAAAAAGTCTTATTGCCCTCTACATAACTACAATATTACATCAATATTCTGTTAAATAAAACTCATTTATTTTCTTATTTTCTGGTATTTTACACAATGTGAAACGCATTAGTATAACAGAGGAAGAATAAATTCGAACTTGATCAGCACGGCTACATCAGCCATTTTCAGAGCACCACATGCCTGATATAGCTGTCTTTGGATTAGACTCATGTAACATGACGTGCTAACGATAAAGGTTGTCGTTCTCGTGTTATGTTTTAGAAACGTGCATTGACGGAGGGAAAGAACTTGCTTGGGTTCCATAGCCCTTTTCCTTGAAAATTATCTCATGATGGAGTTGCATCGGGAAAGAGTTTGATGGGAATTCCATGTTAAAAACACTTATGAAAGCCTTTTTTTTTCTGGGATACATGGCATTTGTAAAAGTAATGCTGCTGCTAAAATGCATGCTAGGCAGTTATTGGAGAAAACAGAAACGCTAGCAACTATAAGAATAGGTAAGCTGTAATTAGAGATAACCCAGCCATAAAGCAGTTGCAATTGCCATTCATGAATCCCATGGTAATGGTTCCTGATGTGACCACACCATCCTGAGCAAATTAATTGACAGTGATGGTATCTGGATTCTGTCAGGCTAGTATTAAAGAATGGGATGCTTTTTTAATCAGTTCCTACACTTTTAGCACTTGAAGTTACATGGATACAATAGACCCACTCACATATATTTAAGTGCATTTCATGCCTAAGTGAAAAGGCAGAAATATTAGGCTCTACCACATCCTAGAAGACTCATTTCTCACAATTCCTTGGGAAACGTTTACATGTAAGTTAAACGCATTGTACGTCCAAGAGCAAATGTAGGGACCTTTAGGCACTACCAAAACCACCCAGGAAACTCAGCATTCTTAAAAGTAGATGCACGCATGGAGATCAATACATCAGCTAACAGGACATTTCAAGTAAATTTAGGTACTAAAAGTATAGTCAAGGCTACTAATCCACCTACTGAACCTCGTATCATCACTCTCTCTAATCTCGACCTTCTGTCAGGACGCTTTCCTGTAACTTATTTCTATTTCTATTGCAGGACCAGAGATGCTACCTTTTCTTCAATATTGGAGAGTATCAAGAGCTCTCTGGCCACCACCTTAAATTATTTCTACCCTTTTGCCGGTAGAGTCGTCCAGAATCCAGAGTCTAATGAACCTGAAATAATTTGCGACAATACAGGTGCTCTAGTCCTTGAAGCTCATTCCAATAGAGCCTTAAAGGAACTGAATTTCTATGATTTCAACCAATTCATGCAAGGAAGGCTGGTTAATATCATCTCTGACTTTGCAGTTCAAGTACAGGTAACACGGTACACCTGTGGAGGCGTTTCAATTACATTCACCTTTGACCATGCACTTGGTGATGCCAGTGCCTTTGGTAAGTTCCTGGTCTCGTGGTCACAAATAGCTAAAAACCAGCCCATTTCTTGTAAACCGGATCATAGGAGAAACCTTCAGGCACGTTCTCCACCTTGTTATCACCCTTCCTTAGATCATGCTTACATGAAATGCACAATGGAAGAAATCATTAATATCCCAACCAAGAATATCTTGCTTAAGCGTCTTTATCATATTGATGGTGCAAGCATCAATCAGATGCAACGACTCGCAAGCATAGATGGTCAAAGGAAGACAAAAATTGAGGCTTTCTCTGCCTACATCTGGAAGTTAATGGTTACAACTATTGATAAATCTCATACAATGTGTAAAATGGGTTGGTTAGTTGACGGTCGACCTAGAATGGATCTGGATTCGAACAAAATGTCAGATTACATAGGCAATGTATTATCTTTAGCTTTTGCAGAGGCAAGTATTGCAGACTTGAAGAGTGGCTCTATCTCAGGCATTGCGACGTTAGTTCACGAATCAATTTGCAAAGGAACAAATAAGACACATTTTTTAGATTTAATCGACTGGATTGAGTGCCAAAGGCCAGGGTTGATGATGTCTCGAATTGTTTTAGGCCGAGCTGGACCAGCGGTCGTTCTATCATCAGGACGCCGATTTCCTGTGGCTGAACTGGACTTTGGTTTTGGTAGCCCTGTTTTAGGAACAGTTTGTTCCATTATTGAAAAGATAGGTGTTGGCTACATAAACCAAAGGCCAAGTGCTAGAGGTGATGGCTCGTGGACTATTTCGGCCATATTATGGCCGGAATTGGCTGCCGCATTTGAGTCTGATGGCATCTTCCATCCAATGTCTACGACACATCTGAAGCTCTAATTCTATGTCATCCCCCGCTTGCCTTGAGAACTCCAATTGTACTCATGTGAATAGGCTAGAGCATTCCTGCAAAATAGTAACACTACCACCATATTTTACAAACAATGATATATAATATGATCGGTTATGTATTTGAAGTGAGGCATTATGATCTATCATTTTAGATACATGGTGATTATTTAGATTCTTATAATACATTCCAACAAAGGAGAAAAAATAAACTCTTTAAGTCTTAATAGCCATGAAGTTACATATCACAACAGCGAATATAAAGCAAACTTGAGTGCCCAGCATTGTCCTCTAAGATGGAGACTGTCACGCCTCACTTTGAGGGCTCCTCGTGGCAACCTGCTACGATTGCTTAACTCCCCGTTAAACAACCGCAAAGCGTCTTACCTTCAATATTGTACCTATTAATCATAATAGTAACATTCCCTGTTCACAAGGTAATCAATTACAATATTATCACTAGGCTTCAAATGGGTCCTATTATACCACCACAGGTACACCCAAGATCCTATCGGATCTCTCAAATACATTTACATCAATTACAAAGTCCATTCTAATAATGTCTTCCTCGATCTAGACCTCACATCCTTTCCGCAACCATGCCCCCAGTTAAGCGACGAGTACTCACCTTAGTTTGTCGATTCATCAGAAAGTTTAGGTAGTCTTGACCTGCAAGGCAAAATCTATAGGAGGGTAAGCCAAGACTTAGTGAGATAGGGTGCAATCTCTCAGTGTTGCAACAACACAGACAAATTCAAGCAAGTTATCAAATAAATGCTATGCATGAACAATTACATGAATGTCGCATCTCACGTGATCTTCCAGTAACTGATGTAAAGTCTAGGGTTTACGCCCCCCTTGACCTTAGGTTGGGGATTCCAAAGCCACCATCAAAGCTTTGGTCTTATACACAATTTAATTACTCTTATTGCTTTATTATATTTGTGTCTTAGCTTCAATGATCAAGGCTCAAGTGCCTCAATAGACCGAGCATTTACACCCTCAAGAGACAGGTCGGACTCGGAACCGTCAGACGTGACAATCCTCTAATCACTTAGTTCGTACTTAGCAGATTAGTGATCCTCTTATCACTTCCAACGCATCTTACAGCTGTGATGGCCTTGAACAATGCAATGTTCGTGCAATGCATGCTAGGTTATTAATTAAATCTCATAATTAGTTAAAGTTTTAAAGTAATCATCCAAGGTCAAGTACATGTGCAATTGTTAATCACGTGAACAATCAATTTATAACACATTTAATCATTCCAACGAGCAAGACACAAACTTAACATCAATAAGAAGACAATATCCATATGATTGAAGCAATAGATCATTAAGTAAGAGAGTTCTAATTCAACTACCATCATGATAATCCTCTTTTCACGCACATTCTCATAACTTGCATTCATAGTTATAACTATATGTCTTATCTTTGAATATGCATACATATATGCCTATAGCACATGGAGGTTGAATTAGACTCCCATACCTCTTTTGGCCATATACACAACATATGGATATAAGTATGTTTTGTTTGTAGTCATGTAAGACCACCTTTCCTACCTTACTCCTATATAACCAACATAACCATAGCATACGTCGCATGCAACATCTTATCTTTCTATCTCACTTGCATATAACGTATGTATGTACATGTGTAAGGACTTAAATTATTGGAGATTAAATTCCTTTCCTACAATTTGTAATGTACGTTTATGCATGTCTACATTCTTTATATCAACCACCACAATCCGCAACAATACACATGCCATAGTATATTTCTTTCCTACGACTAGTAAAATCATACATACTCACATTAAGGAAAAGATTCAACATCTATATGCTCCTACATGTTGTCTCATACAGTCATTCATGGATTTGCATCCTTCTTCGAATTTCCCAACACCCAAGCACATAATCAAACCATCATCAATACAATTCCTACTTTCACCTCCATGTTATTTCATAGCACACATACTCAAGTTGAATTTCCATTTCCACTTTCTTCATCCCACATATAAACATATACCTATATAGCAATCTCGAGCTAGCTTCCCAACTTCTTCGTACTCGACCAGCCAACTCAATCAAACCATCTCATCTACACTTATATTTATGCAAGACTATACCGCAGCTGCAAGGAAAAAAAATAAAATGGAGAGCGTCCAGCAAGGAGAATTCAACACACGCACACCCTCCGTGGAAGAGGTCAAGCCACAATGTCTTATACATATATATCCACTACTCTGCAGCCATAAGGAGGACGCCACACATATAAGTCAATGAACAACAAGGACAAAAAAAAAAAAGAAACAAAATTGCCCAGCACTCCTTAGCTAAACTACACATATATACATATATATATACATATAGGTGACTGATATACTGGACGAGGGCTTCGCACCTGCATACAGGAGAGGAAGGGAAAGAAAAAAAAAATTGCCTCTAGCGAAAAGAAATCGCCGCACAGTCCACACAATTATGTATATATGTATATATATGTATATATGGAGTCATATGCTACGATCAGCAAAACAGTAAGTAAAAAAAAAAATTTCCCTTGCACACCGCACCACGGAGTGTCCAGTAGGTGGAGGAGTTTGGCATACATCTATATATATGGATAGGACAAATTTACCAATAAAGCATATGAAAACAACAATATACATATAATACAATACGTCACGGAGTCCTACTAACCTTGATCTCATTTTCTCGACGTTCACTCGCAATAGTCTTTAGGTATCTTCAAATCGAAACTTTTTTCACCTAGAAAATTGGAGAAAAATATGTTATTACACTCTATACATAGTCTAGATCATTTTATCTAGTGTTTCTTTAGTTATTACAACTAATTTTAAGTAAAATATTAATTTTTATACCTATTTATTCTTTATATACAACTTTTAGAAACTAACTCATTTTCGCAAAAAGTTAGTCTAGTTGAGTTGCACTCACTTCAAGGAACACATTAGTGATCTCGGATCGTCGATCAGAGCTCATATGTGTGAGTTATGATTTTTTTTGTTCGGTTTTCCCTTTTCCCTTTTTCCTATCATCCTCTCATCCCTGTTCTTCTTTGCCCCTATCCCCTCTCTGCTTCTTTCTTTTTGTTTCTTTGTTACTTTATGGGTGTCTGTGGGTCCTCCACGGAATGCAACCATATATATATATACTATGTCTAATTATTATTATTATTATTATTATTATTATTAGACTCCTAGTGTATTTTCACATGCGCAACGATATCGATAAAATTTAAGATTTTAACATTTTATTACAAAATTTTACGCTTAAACTAGTTTGATTATTTCGAGCGTGAATATTTATTCGAAATTCCTATTGGACAATCCTAAGTCTATAATTTTAACTTATTTTATCGTTTAACTAATAATTTCTCATAGTTTGCCCTTCATGTGATTATTTCTTTTATTATAGTTTTATATAGAGGGTGTTAAAGGCTTTTAATATAATCTTTTAATTATTCCGCTATTATACGTGACTAAAATTTTGCAGATTTTACATTCTCCCCTCCTTCAAAAGTTTTGTCCTCAAAGCTTTAGGACGTACCTGGTTCTCCAAAGAGTTCTCCAAAGAGTTAAGGATATCCTCCCTTCATCTCATCTTCTTTTTCCCAAGCAGCCTCTCGTTTTAAGTGTTGACTCCACTATACCTTGATGAATTTGATGGTCTTGTTGCGCAATTCTCGAGATTGAGTATCGAGAATTTGAATAGGGTGTTCTCGATACGTTAAGTTTGGTTGAATCGCCAGGATATCCATTTCAATAGCTTGATTAGGGTCTAGGATGTGTTTCCAGAGTAAGGACACATGGAAGACATCATGAATCCCTGATAGTTGAGGAGGCAAAGCTAAATGATAGGCCACTTCTCCAACTCTTTCCAATACTTCGTATGGCATTAAGTATCTGGGACTTAATTTCCCCTTTGTTCCAAATTGTCTAGTTCCCTTAATTAGAGTGACCTTTAAATAAACATGTTCTCCTGGCAAGAACTTAATCTCCCTTCTCTTCAAATCTGCCCAGCTCTTTTGGCGATATTAGGTTTCCTTCATTCACTATTTAATAGTGGCAACTTTGTCCATTTTCTCTTGTAGTAAATCTAGCCCAATTGTTCTACCTTCGATCTCATCCGAAGATCTACATTTCCATCCATATAAGGCTTCATAAAGGGCCATCTTGATCAATGAATGGTAGCTATTGTTTTAGGCAAACTCGACCAATGGCAAATGTCGCTCCCAGCTATCCTTAAATTCTAAGGCACAAGCTCGTAGCATATCTTCCAAAGTTTGGATGGTCTGCTCAAATTGTCCATCTATTTCAAGGCAATATGCTATACTGAATTGCAGTTTAGTCCCTAGAGCTTGTTGTAAACTTCTTCAGAACTTTGATACAAACCGTAGATATCCATTAGACACTATACTCTGTGGCACCCCATGGAGCCTCACAATTTCCCTTAGATAGATCCCAGCTAACATTTCCGAGGAATAAGCCATATTAACAGGTAGGAAATGGGCAGATTTGGTTAATCGGTCCACGACTACCCATATTACTTCATATCCATCCCTAATCCTTGGTAGTGCCGTAACGAAGTCCATTGTGATCCGTTCCTAATTCCACTCTAAAATTGGCAATGGTTGTAGCAATCCCCCAGGTTTTTTATGTTCGGCCTTAACTCATTGATAGACGGAACATTAAGAAATGAACCGTGCTATATCTCTCTTTATCCCTTTCCACCAATAGCCTCTCTTAAGTTCTTGGTACATCTTATTCCCCCCCAGGTATAGGGTGTAACCAGAATTATAGGCTTCGTCAAGGATGTCATTTTTTAATTGTGGCTCTGACGGTACGCACCATCTACCCCTTAATCTTAAGACTCCCTCTGGATCCACTTTGAAGTCAGTGCTGACTCCTTATTTCACCTTTCCCCGAAGTTCTGTGATCTTTGGATCAACCCGCTACATTTCCTTTAATCTATCTAAAAGCGTAGGTCGTACCTCCAAAGTAGTTATTTGAGCCTTTCCTTCCTCATGCCACCTAAATTCAATCCTAAGCTTCTCAAACTCTCGTATCAACTGTTGTTGTTCAATTAACGACGTTACCACTTAGCCATGGTTCCTTCGACTCGATGCATCTACCACTGCATTGGCTTTTCTCGGGTGGTAGCTGATACTAAGGTCATAATCCCTAATGAGCTCAAGCCATCTCCTTTGTCGCATGTTGAGTTCTTTCTGAGTAAATAGATACTTTAGGCTCTTATAATTGGTGTATACTTCACACTTCTACCCATATAAGTAATGTCTCCATATTTTCAAGGCAAACACGATCGCAGCCAACTCTAGATCATGGGTAAGATAATTTCTCTCATGTGTTTTCAATTGCTTGGAAGTATAAGCCACAACTTTCTTATTCTACATTAGCATGTAACCCAATCCATTTTGGGAAGCATTACTATATATGCTGAAAGGTTTTTCCGTGTTAGGCAATGTCAAGATCGAGGTTGTAAGTAATCGTTGCCTTAAATCTTGAAACCTTCTTTCACATTTCTCATCCCACTCAAACTTCACCTCATTCTGGGTCAGTCTAGTCAAGGGTTTTGATATTTGTGAAAAATTCTTCATAAATCATTTGTAATATCCAGCTAACCCAAGGAAACTCCTAACTTCTGTCACTATAGTGGGTAGCTTCCAATCAACTATAGCCTTGATCTTTGCTGGGTCTATTGTTATCCCTTCACTAGATATAATGTGTCCCAAGAATGCCACTTGACGCATCCAAAACTCACACTTGGATAGTTTTGCATACAATTGGTGCTCCTTCAGTAATCCCAAGGCAATTCGTAAGTGTTCCTCATGTTCTAGCGATGTCTTTGAATAGATCCGAATGTCATTGATGAAAACCATGACAAACTTATCTAGAAACGGCTTAAAGATCTTGTTCATGAGGTCCACAAATGTAGCTGGAGCATTAGTCAGTCCAAAGGACATAACTAGGAATTAATAGTGACCATATCTCGTTCGGTAGGCAGTTTTGGGTATATCCTCTGACTTGATCCTCAATTGGTGGTATCCATATCGTAGGTCAATTCTAGAAAAGTCATTTACTCCCTTCAGTTGGTCAAAGAGATCATCAATCCTTGGTAGTGGATATCTATTCTTGACCGTCACTTTGTTCAACTCTCGATAGTCCACATATAACTACATAGATCCGTCTTTCTTCTTGACAAATAATACTAGGGCTCCCCATGGTGATATACTTGGACAAATGAACCCCCTCTCAATCAATTCCTGTAACTGCTTTTTCAATTCTTGTAATTCGACCAGAGCCATTCAATAAGGTGCCTTCGATACTGGTTCAGTACCAGGCTTTGTCTCATTAGTAAAATCTAATTCTCTCAGATGCGATAGTCCTAGTAGTTCTTCAGGAAATACATCAGGGTATTCATTAACATCTGGTATTTCCTCTAACTTCGACGATGCCTTCTCCACCTCTACTGCACTTATTAAGTACATGTTCCAGTCTAGAAGACCTTTCTTTTTCTCCTCAATTTGGCTAACTGAAACTTCAAGAGTCCCTTTTACTTGCCCTTAATACACTATTGTTTCTACCCTAGCTTGCTAAACTGCACCTCCATGTTCTTAAAGTCTACATAGGCGAAGTTTCTAGATAGCCAATCCATTCCTAAGATCACTTCGTACCTTCTCATAGCCAAAATAATTAGATCTGTAGGCATATTCCTTCCCTGGATTTCGATCGGGCAATTCTTCACCATCTCTTTAGCAATAACCCTTTCTCTGATAGGGGTATTGATTCTTAAGATCCTTGGAGAAGGTTGAACGTTTAATCTCCGTTGTTGAGTCATAGCTAGGCTTATAAAGGAATGCGTAGCTCTCGTATCGAAAAGGACTAAGGTTGGTTAGGTAACGATTAAGATAGATCCTATCAATTAGGTAATATTCGATTATTATACTTTATCTAATTAAATCCTCTTAATAGTAGATCTTCATATCTCCTAATCCTTGCAATTTATCTCTTACTTATGCTTTACATCTATAAAATATCATAAGTAGGTACATTTCAGTTTCGACATACCTGTTACCACATCTCCTTCCTCAGAATACTCCATGGCAACCAAATCAATGTCTTAATATTGTTCTAGCTCCTGTCTTTCCCATTCTTCGGTTGTTATACCCTCCATGGCAAATACTCGGGCATTGGGAGCCTAAGGGTTGGTTCCTTGTACCCTTGGTCCCGGTGGTCTATGGGCCGATTTTCTAATGGTTGTTCTAGGTCCAGTGACTTTAGGTCCAATTCCTTAAGACTTCTTAAGGCATGTACTAGCTATGTGCCCTGTTTGTCCACACACATAATAGATCAAGGAGTTCTTCTGTGGACACTCTTCGGCCTTGTGCTCATTTACCCAAAATCTAAAGCATTTCCCTTTTAGGTAAGGGCAGTCTCTTGGATAATGCGTCTTTCCACACTTCTAAGAAACCACTATTATCAAATTTTCCCGAGGGACAATGGACAGCGGCTCTATACTCTAAGGCCTTACATTCAACATTCGCCTTTTTCCCCTATCGCTTGGGGTAGGTTGAAACAAAGGTCTTTTTGCAGGAATACGAGGTCTAACACTTAGTCTCGCCCCGGCTTTCAGTTCCTTCACTTTTAATTTAGTCTACTCCAAAGCTCAAGCCTTATTTACTACCTTCGCATATGTTTTTAGCTCGAACTCCATGATTTGTCCTTGAGCTTTAGCATCTAATCCATTCATGAATAGTTGTTGTTTCAACTCATCTGAATCCTTGTAGACATCTGGAGCAAACTACAATAACCTAAGAAACTCATGCTCATACTGGTCGATACTCCTCTAGCCTTTCTTTAATTGAAAGAGTTGCCCACTTAATCGGGTTCTAACACTCTCCAAGAGATATTCCTTGAAAAACACATCCCAAAAAGTTTCCCAAGAGATCGGCTGGGTTAATGCTCTTTGCCTCACGTCCCACCATATTCTGGCTCTAGCTTTCAACATATAATAGGCATAAGCCAACTTCTAAGGATCTTCCACCTCATACACAGCAAATGACCTTTCCAACTAGGCCATCCATTCCTCAACTTCTTTCGGCTTTCCATATTCCCCATCAAAGAATCTATTTGAGCATATGAAGTTAGGGAATGCATTTTTCTAAATCTGACCACTTCTCCCTTGGTCATTTCTAGGTCCACTTTCCGTTGGCGGTATATGGGTCGTCAGAGCTAATGACACTGGTGCCAACTCTTGTGGGGATTGTTGAGGTGTTACTAGCGGTGTTGGATGTGCTTGAGGTGGTGGAGGGACTGGCTATGATGATGGTTAGCCTCCTGGCATCAACTACTGAATCAACAAAGCTTGTTGTTGTACTAATTGTTACACAGTCACTTCAAGCCTCGTCATATGCTCTTCTCCACTCCCTCGTCCTTTAGTGGGAGCCTCTATAGCTCTTTATCATCCTGATCTAGCCACTCGGCCCAACGTTACGGGTTGAATCTCCGGATTCTCTTGCAGAACCATAAGTGGTGTTTCCATTTCTGGGATTCCTTTATCCTCTTTATGCCTTGGTGACGTAGCGACCTTTTGCCCCCTACTAGCAACTCCTCTAAAATTCCCCATTACAACATATCAAATATGTTAGGACATTCCAATGACACATATCATGAGTGATATAAATATCAACAAAAGTCTATAACATATCCCTATTTTTGCACCAAAGATTGTAGGCATAAGAAAATCTAGATATTTCATACATACTTTTCAAAATTTACATATTGGGGTTTTTTGCTTGCACACAATTTAACAGAGGGATATATATATACATTACTCTATAAAATTTTCCTCGTATGCCTTACTAACGAGCATATACATTACTAATCTCTAGTACATATTTTCCAAAAGACGACATTTACATCTACTTTCTTCATCCTAGGTGACACTTCACTATTACTCACTTATATCCTCATCACTTTCTAGTTCCTCTTCTTCTTATTCCTCTTCTCCCTCTTCTTCTTTAGGAGAATCCAAAAGCATAACATCGTCTTCTAGGGCACCATCCACATCAGAGTTTTCTTCGGGAGATGAGTCTTCTTCTGGATCTTCTTCCCAATCTTCCTATAACTCCGGTTCTACCACAAACATGTCCCCTTGGTCTACAATTTCAAACTCTCGGTGCTCAACATAGTCCATAGTATCCCAAGAGTCCTCATCATATAAGAATCCTAAGTCGACCTTTGGCTTCTAATCATATATCCCCCTCCTATATCTCCAGTTGTTTTGTCTGGACATAACGAAAGGCGTTAATACTTCTTGGGGATACCTCCTCCCCAAGTCAAATCGGGCTATAAACTCTATCTCATAGGGTATCTCTAGCATACCCTTCATTTCCATGAATTTAACCTCAAGAGCAGGTATCGTTATGTACCTACTGTACCTATCCCTGAGATTCTCACTCAACATGTCCAACTGCTCCTGCCAATACTCGATCAATCTTATTCTCCAGTCCTTAATCAATTCGTTAACCGTCTTGTAACGAGAAAAGTAATCATAATGGCGTAGCAATATCTCTATCTTCAATCGATAGTTGATCAAGTGGTCGTCATCCCTCATACAACATGTGTTCCACTTCCTATCAAGATGGCAAAGCATACCTTGCATTTTGGCGAATACAAGAAAATCGTAAGCTTTTAAGTTAGTTAATCCAACTCCCAAGTTCAACCCACTCTCTCCTACTATGGTAGGTTTTCTTCTATCTAATGGGTTACTGAATCAATATCTTAAGATGTTAACTCTCAACCCCTTGTATCCATAGTTTATATCCTATTCCTATCCTAACTCAGGCTCTAATACCAACAAAAGTTATCACACCCCACTTTGAGGGCTCCTCGTAACAACTCGCCACGATCACTTAACTCCCTCGTTAAGCAACCGCAAAGCGTCTCATCTTCAATATTGTACCTGTTAATCATAGTAGTAACATTCCCTGTTCACAAGGTAATCAATTATAATATTATCACTAGGCCTTAGATGGGTCCCATTACACCACCATAGGTAAACCCAAGATCATATATGATCTCTCAAATACATTTACATCAATTACAAAGTCCATTCTAATAATGTCTACCTCGATCTAGACCTCACATCCTTCCTACAACCATGCCCCCAGTTAGGCGACGAGTACTCACCTTGGTTTGTGGATTCATCAAGAAGTTTAGGTAGTCTCGACCTACAAGGAAAAATCTATAAGAGGGTAAGCCAAGGCTAAGTGAGATAGGGTGCAATCTCTCAGTATTACAACAACACAAACGAATTTAAGCAAGTTATCAAACAAGTGCTATACATAAACAATCACATGAATGCAACATCTAATGTGGTCTTTTGGTAACCGACGTGAAGTCTAAGGTTTACGCCCCCCTTGACCTTGGGTTGGGGATTCCACAGCCACCATTAGAGCCCGAGTCTTACACACAATTTAATTACTCTTATCACTTTTATTATATTTGTGCCTTAGCTTTAATGATCTAGGCTCAAGTGCCTCAATACACCAAGCATTTACACCCTCAAGAGACAGGTCGGACTCAGAACCTTTAGATGCGACAATCCTCTAATCACTTAGTTCGTACTTAGCAGATTAGTGATCCTCTGATCACTTCCAGCACATCTTGCAACTGTGATGGCCTTGAACAATGCAATGTTCGTGCAATCCATGCTAGGTTATTAATTAAATCTCATAATTAGTTAAAGTTTTAAAGTGATCATCCAAGGTCAAGTACATGTGCAATCATTAATCACGTGAACAATCAATTTATAACACATTTAATCATTCCAAGGAGCAAGACACGAACTTAACATCAATAAGAAGACAATATCCATATGATTGAAGCAATAGATCATTAAGTAAGAGAGTTCTAATTCAACTACCATCATGATAACATCATGATAAACTTCTTTTCACACTCATTCTCATAACTTGCGTTCATAGTTATAACTATATGTCTTATCTTTGAATATGCATACATATATGCCTATAGCACATGGAGGTTGAATTAGACTCCCATACCTCTTTTGGCCATATACGCAACATATGGATATAAGTATGTTTTGTTTGTAGTCATGTAAGACCACCTTTCCTACCTTACTCCTATATAACCAACATAACTATAGCATACGTCGCATGCAACATCTTATCTTTCTATCTCACTTGCATATAACGTATGTATGCACATGTGAAAGGACTTAGATTATTGGAGATTAAATTCCTTTCCTACAATTTGTAATGTACGTTTATGCATGTCTACATTCTTTATATCAACCACCACAATCCGCAACAATACACATGCCATAGTATATTTCTTTTCTACTACTAGTAAAATCATGCATACTCACATTAAGGAAAAGATCCAATATCTATATGTTCCTACATGTTGTCTCATATCCTCATTCAAGGATTTCCATCCTTCTTCCAATTTCCCAACACCCAAGCACTTAGTCAAACCATCATCAATACAATTCCTAGTTTTACCTCCTTGTTATTTCATAGCACACATACTCAAGTTGAATTTCCATTTTCACCTTCTTCATCCCACATATAAACATATACCAATATAGCAATCTCAAGCTAGCTTCCCAACGTCTCTGTCCTCGGCCAGCCAACTCAATCAGACCATCTTATCTACACTTATATATATGCAAGACCATACCGCAGCTGCAAGGAAAAAAAATAAAATGGAGAACGTCCAGCAAGGAGAATTCAACACACGCACACCCTCCGTGGAAGAGATCAAGCCACAACGTCTTATACATACATATATATATATCCACTACTTTGCAGCCATAAGGAGGACGCCACACATATAAGTCAATGAACAACAAGGACAAAAAAAAACAAAAAAACAAAACCGCCCAGCACTCCTTAGCTAAACTATACATATATACATACATATATATATAGGCGACTGATATACTGGACGAGGGCTTCGCAACTGCATATAGGGGAGGAAGGGAAAGAAAAAAAATTGCCTCCAGCGAAAAGAAACCGCCGCACAGTCCACGCAATTATGTCTATATGTATATAGATGTATATATGGAGTCATATGCTACGGTCAGCAAGACAGCAAGTAAAAAAAAAAAAAAAATTCCGTTGCAGATCGCACCGCGAAGCGTCCAGTAGGTGGAGGAGTTTCGCATACATCTATATATATATATATATATATGTGGATAGGACAAATTTACCAATAAAGCATACGAAAACAATAATATACATACAATACAATATATCACGGAGTACTATTTACCTTGTTCTCATTTTCTCGAGATTTACTCGAAATAGTCTTTGAGTATCTCCAAGTCGAAACTTTCTTCACCTAAAAAATTGGAGAAAAATACGTTATTACACTCTATACATAATCTAAATCACTTTATCTAGTGTTTCTCTAACTATTAAAACTAATTTTAAGTAAAGTACTAATTTTTATACCTATTTGTTTTTTGTATATAACTTTTAGAAACTAACTCCATTTTACAAAAAAATTATCTAGTTGAATTGTACTCACCTCGAAGAACACGTTGGTGGTCTTGAATCGTCGATCGAAGGTCGTATGTGTGAGTTATGATTTTTTTTGTTCAGTTTTTCCTTTTCCCTTTTTCCCGTCGTCCTTTCATCCCTATTCTTCTTTGCCCCTATCCCCTCTCTGCTTCTTTCTTTTTGTTTCTTTGTTACTTTATGGGTGTCCGTGGGTCCTCCACAGAATGCGAACGTATATATACACTATGTCTAATTATTATTATTATTATTATTATTATTATTATTATTATTATTATTAATACTTTATTATAATTATGGTTTTAAAACTCCTATTGTATCTTCACATGCGCGACGGCATGATAAACTTTAAGATTTTAACATTGTATTACAAAATTTTACACTTAAGCTAATTTGATTATTTTGAGTATGAATATTTACTCAAAATTCCTATTGGACAATCCTAAGTCTATAATTTTAATTTATTTTATCATTTAACCAATAATTTCTCATGGTTTGCCATTCGTGTGATTATTTCTTTTATTATAGTTTTATACGGAGGGTGTTTAAGGCTTTTAGTATAATCTTTTAATTATTCCGCTATTATACGCAACTAAAATTTTACGGATTTTATAGAGACATAGATAACATATCTTGGATATGATCCTTACATAGTTGCATTGATCAACCCAATGAAGACAAGATTACTTTTTGTCATAAACGTATAAATTTCAAAAATAGATAACTATGAGGGATGGTTGATTTGGCTAGACCTTAGAATGGTAGAGCCTTCCAATCAACACGCAAAAGAAAATTGTCAAAAGATCACATCTTAAATCTAGTGTAAAGGACAAAATGTGTTATATTAATATTTTAGGCTAAAGTGAATAATTATTTGGCTTAACTTATTAAATTTTGTGATAAAGCCCAATGAATTCACTTCATCTATTGGGATAACTAAAGGAGAATTGGCTTGATGAGCTCGAAAAAAAAATCGTCGGATCGATATGTGAATTTAGGAAGTAGCCGAACAAGGCCTCAACACCCTAAGCTAAAAAAAATAATAAGTTTAAATAATTATGAAATAATATGTATATTTTAAAAGCAATTATTGATAAAATATAGTGTATATCTTAGTAGTAAATATAAGTATTTCTACATTAGAAGTCATAAGTTCAATTCCTATGATGATCATTTTAGTTTTCTTCAAGTTACATTTATTACTTTAATGGCATTCTCTTTTTACTCCTTTCTTTTATTTTATTTTTCTTCACAATAACTAATAGAATTAAATTTCATCCATTATGAAATTTTAATAAACTAAGTAAATTATCTTAAATTGCCATTTATTTATTAGTAGTATATCACAAATAATAATTACATTAATATTATAAATATTTTAGCCTTATTCCATAAAATATTAATAAATAATAACAATCACGTCACTTGATGTATTTTTCTTACAATTGATATTATAAAAATGATTATGGATTTTTAATAATTGATTATGTAATTAATTATATGAAATTGATAATTTTTATAGCATTATTAATGATATAATTTTGTAGAGCCATTGCCTCTTAAAAAAAATAAAAAATACTTATATTTATATCATATTACTCTTTTAGCTCTACTTATAATTTTTTATTTAAATATTTTTCTATTATATTTTTATTGATAACAATTCTTATTGAATATTAAAAAGTGTTGTATCATTTGCAAAATTTCTCTCTCTATATATAACATGTATATTGTAATTTTGATGTAAATATGGTAAGTATGCCCACCTTGCAAACACAACAACACCCCTTCCCCCCCTCCCCCCCCCCCCCCCCCCCCCCCCCCCTTCTCTTCTCTCTCTCTCATGTTTCTACGTCTACCTTCGTATCTAACATTTCTTAGGCAAGCTTATACACTCATAGAGAAGGCTACTAGCTTTGGGCACTTGGCAAACTCATCAGGATAACCCTAAAAGAAGCATACTCCATCTCATCTATCGATCACTAAGATGATCTAAATGGATGTCATTAAATCTAAGAGTTTATAAATATTAGGCTATTCCTCCCCCATTTGATACAATTCCAAAAATTAGAGAAATGGTGTTTCACTATGAAATCCCTAGTCTCAAGGATCAAATAAGAGTTTAAGCAAGGAATAGCCTTAATTGCTTAAGAATTGCTAGGTTGATGCCTGAGGTCCCCTTGATTCCTTTGTCACTTATACATTTGAGACTCTTGAAATTTACCATTCCTCCTTCTTGCCACTCTCTCTCTAGTCATCTCATCACTTGCTATCTCTACATTACTTCTCTAAAGTCATATACAATAAGGTACCCATGTTATATTCACATGATTACTTCAGTCGAAACCCCCTATCTATACTTAGAATACCACATTTGGTGATCAAGAGAAATCATACCTCAACTTTACCCACTCATTGTTGTATTTTCCTAACCACATGGACCCCACCACCAAAGATCCTTCTTGTTAAGGATAGAATCTACAAAGTATTATAGTTAAATGGGAAAGGCCCTAGTGGATTTGAAGGACTCACTTTGTTACGAATACTTTTAAGTTAACAACATATGAAGTGGTCCATTCAACTATCTATACTCAAAAGAATAAAAACAAATGGTAGCAAGTTAGTTGTGTGTTGACATTATGTTTGGATAGGTGGAAATGATAGAAATCAAAGGAAAATATTGGAAATGAAAGGAAACTATGTGTTTGACAATTTTAATGAAGGGTGAAAATGTGATGAAATGTGTCGAAAAGAGTCAAAATGTTTCCTCTCTTGAGCTATTTTGTCAAAATGAAAAGAGTCAAATTTGGAGAGAAAACAAAAGAAATGAATGCAAATGATAAAACTTACAAAACTATCTCTC
The DNA here is from genome assembly GCA_037954665.1 of Laguncularia racemosa. NCBI lineage: Eukaryota > Viridiplantae > Streptophyta > Magnoliopsida > Myrtales > Combretaceae > Laguncularia > Laguncularia racemosa. The sequence goes on along the minus strand of JBBMOL010000003.1, from coordinate 3,090,112 downwards.
AAAGCAAGATAAAAAAAAAAAAAAAGTAAAAGAAGGGATATTTTAGTCAATCAAATACTTTAGTTCTCTCCCTTTCTTTTATAATCTCAACCAAACAACATGAAAAGGAAATATTTCCTTCCATTTCTTTTTGTTTCTATCATACAAATCTAAACAATAAATAAAACAAATATTTCCCTTACTTTAATTTCCTTTTTTTTTTTCCCTTTCCATTGATTTTTATTCATTTCCACTATTCATCAAATTACCAAACACAATGTAAATATTTGTTATGTCTTTACTTTATATGTATGCTCTAAGTATGTATGTTGTTAAGAATTTGAGCAAATTTTTAGGAAGCTATCAATTAGGGTTGACAATTTGAGACCCGATCCATAAAACCTAGACACAACATAACATGCAATAAATAAGTTGGTGTACAAAACAATCGACACGAGACACAAACATGTTAGACCCGTTTAGACATGACAAAATTTGTATCTAGGTTTGTGTCCAACTCTCAAACTTATTTATGAACCCATTTATTAAATAGGTTTCTTATTTTCTTTTTTTTTTTATTCCTAAGCACTACCAATTTTGCCATTTAGGGTTTCATGATCTTTTTACACCACACCAACAACACATCATATCTCCCTCTCTTCTTCTTAGTTATTTTATCTCTCTTTGTCATCTTTTTTCTTTTCTTTTTTTTTTTGGCCTTTAGAAAATTAAAATTTTTTTGGATAAATTTCTCTCCCTCATCTTTTGGTATTTAATAAAGCACTATGTCACCATACCTACAGAGTCATGCTTGACAATATTGGGAACAATAATAAAAGTAAGCCAGTATCTCCTTATCTATCTTTTCAATAACAAGTGGCCTGTAATATTCATGTAAATAGTCTTGACTTTTAAATATGTAAGGGTTTTAACACATTATTAGTCACTACAAGAATTTTTACATTTGGCGGAGTTTGCAGAATTTGCAAACGTGACTAATACCTATATCTTTTAGCTACATTTATTAAACGTATCATATAATATATTATTAGTGACGTTTGTTACTAAAATTAAAAAATCTATCTATAAATTAATTTGTATCTATTCTTTTAATAAAAAACATTCTAATAAAATGGAAAAAAAGAAAAAAAAAATCACTACAAGAATTTATAAATTTGTTAACATTTTATTTTAGTTATGCTTAGTAAATGTAGCATGAAATATGCTATTAGTGTCGTTTATATTTATAAAGGATATGCCTATTGATTAACTTCCTAAGTTAAGGAGACCTAATAAGTTAAAAGTGATTTCACTCAACATCGATATATCTCTCTCTCTTTCACACTCTCACTCTCCCTCTCAATTCATCTCTATGTGGCTTAAGACAATAGAGCTATCAAGAGCTAGGTGTGTCTTCTCTCTCTTCCTTAGGTTTTACATGTCATTGCAATTTTAGAGGATAACTATGTCATAAAATTTCATTTGAAGTGATTATTCATGAGTTTTTTTTTTTTTTGAATAATATGTGTTGTTTTACTAAGATTAGGAATTTTTGGTAGATAATGGAATCAAGGTTTTTTCTTTTTTTGGTTTTTAGGTATTTAGTGAAATCAGGGTTTTCTTTCTTAATGAAAGCCAACTTAAGATTATGGAATTAGGGTTGGGATGTTTGTAAGTGCTAAAGCACTTTGCCCCTATCTTGTCATTCTTTTGTACAACTTTGAGGCTTATGAGGAGGTTGTTGATTGCTTCTATGACATTTTACAGAGTCTGTCCCTACTAGCATTTATGGGAGTAGTCTTCCTACGATGTTAACTGGAACTCAACTTGTGTATCCATCAACTCCTTTAGGTTATACAATTTACTATACTGTAGTATTGCCTCCATCACCTCCTACTCCTACTTTAAATGTTAACCCATCTTAGAGCATGGCAAATGTACCATGGGCTTCCAACCCTCTAGTTCCTCCCCTACCAGCTTCTTCAGCTTATTAGATAACACCTAGTGTAAATAAAGAATACGAGAAATTTATGGTTGAGATAAAATGACATGAGATGTAGCTCTTGATTGCTTTCTAAACTAGAGGTATGCTTCCTATCATCCTAGTCCACTCTTTGGTTGCACTATTTATGATGAATTTGAAATTCATTGATTATGGAGATGTTTATTGAAAAATTTATCTAAGTTGACATCTAAATTAGTTTCCTAACATGACTTGATTTTTTATACTAATGATTTTTAAGTAACTCAACTAGCTATATGTTGAAGGTAAAGTATAGCCTTTGGAGGGTAACACAATGGCTCTCTTTTTAGTTGTACAGGATTGGTATGCTCCATTAATTTTTTTCTTATAATATTTATTATCTTGCTCCATGGTCTCAGAATTTGTTACTGTATGCTTTCAATTTGCTTGCCCTATCTTTATATTGCCATTTTGAAGCAAGAATTCAACATGGTGGTTGTTTTTTAAACTATAGAATGTACATAGATGAAGAAACCTTACTTTACAGACTGGTCTATTAAGCTATTGCAAACATACTAATCATTTTTCACTCTCAATTCTTATTGTAGTATCATGCCTCCATGGAGCTAAGTAAGCTAAGATTTATGATCGTTCTTAGCTGCCTTGTGTAGGTACTTTTTTCTAATGAAGTATCATCCCCTTATTGCAAATGTTATTTCACCTCAGCTAAATTTAAACTATAGAATGTACATAGATGAAGAAACCTTGCTTTACAGGCTAGTCTATTAAGCTATTGCAAACATACTAATCATTTTTCACTCTCAATTCTTATTATAGTATCATGCCTCCATGGAGCTAAGTAAGCTAAGATTTAAGACCGTTCCTAGCTACCTTGTGCAAGAACTTTTTTCTAATGAAGTATCATCCCTTTATTGCAAATGTTATTTCACCTCAGCTAAATTTGTGATATATAAATTATCCTCCTCAATACTCCAGAGTAAACTTATCTGAATCAATTTGAATATCGTAAATGCCAAACTTGGATTAGGAAATAGAGATATAATAGGTATGGAGGTTATGCACTTTTTATTAGAGAGAACTTTTCCCTTGAAAAAGCTACCGATCTTATTTCAATGGTACTTGAGTTGAGTCTGAGATGTTCAAAGCATGCTATAGTTCATACTAGGATTGAATTTTATATATCTAATTAGATGCTTGTCAAATACTTTGTGTCAGCAGTTCTGATTGTGATTTCAATGCCTATGGCATTGAACTTGGGAAGTTTGCTTGTGATCACTTGTTTGAGATCGAACTTGAAAACACATAAAATTAAATAATAATGGAAAATTTATATTCACAGGCTGAAAAATGGGAAGAGACTAATAGAGTAAGGGAACAAATGAAGAATGCTAGGGTAAAGAAGATTGTTATCAATAGTTGGATAGAAGCTTAAGAAGGACATAAAAATTTTATTGCGAGGGATACGCCAAGTAAGACATTTGTTATTTCCTTATAATTTTGCACAAGCAAGACTTTTGACATAGAGGCATGTCTTACTTTGGAAAGAAGAGCCTGCTGGGACAAAATTGAGTTTAACATAAAGAAATTAGGGGCTCTAGAATGAAATTTTCTTTGAAATGTCAAAGAAGTTACATGGAATGTTATTTAAGTGTGTTTCAACATGTTCGAGAACTTGTGACATCAAATAAGAGCTATAGGTAAAACGTGAAAAGTAGGATGCGCCAAAAGTGGAAATGTATATTCTATTGATTTTTTTTGTTTAGCTCATATAGAAATACATGACAGATTTCAATATCCTTTTGTGTTTATAATTAATGGGAGATGTCTTGTCAAACCTACCTTCTGCTTGAGAATTATGAGAAAATATATATATGTTGATTGATGTAGATGATAATAGATTGGGTTATCGAGAGGTGCATAGGACATTCGAATATGAATGTGAAGTGCATACATGGTTTTGGTTATTCAAGCAATGGAAGGTGCTTAGTTCATGCATGGTTGGTGGCCTATTGGAAAACTGTTGTGTATTACATCTTCTAGAAATCATTCGGAACATCCTTTTGATATTGCTTTTTGTGGTTAACTACATAGCCTTTATCCTTTGATTATTTGGGTGCCTAGTCCCTTGAGCATGTATTGGTGTTTCTCAAGAGAGGCACTTTCATTATTTGTTGTAGAGTATGTCTCCTTTTCCTTTCTGAAGAGGGAATACACAACGATACAATTTCATTATTCCGGTTTTGTGGTTAGATGGGCACAAATACTTTGTTCATAAGGTAGAAGAGTATGATATCTTTCTTTAGGATTTTTTTGGGGTTTAATCAATATGTTTGAGTTCAAATTATGTTGAAAAAAAAAAAAGAATTGGATTCCTCCCATACAACATTGTAGTAGGCGGATGTGTACCAAAGTAGGTTATTTAGCCAAATATTTTGGATCTACTTGCAAACATACACCCATATATGTGTAGAACCTTGTGTCCTTTCTTATATGTGTACGTTTGTCTCATTGCAAATGTTCTCATTATGGGTAATTACAGTTCATATGTCGTGCATTTTATCATAGCTTTGAAAATAATTATGTATTCATTTGGAAATTTTCTCTCATTTCATTCTTTTCTTGCTCATGCAGTTTGTGCGTACAAGAATCAAATATGGACCTACTCATTATTAGGCCATCTTGTTCATCTTTTGGTTTCTTATCTTTGGTAATTAGGCTTCAAGGACGCATGGAGCTCATGCAACATGATATCATTCTATTAGTCTTGAAATACATATAATTTTGTTGAACATGTAATTAAATGATAGGTTTGAGACTTCTTTTAGGCATCAATTAGAAGGCAACCTTCTGTGATTCTATGATGACATTTAGATCGAATGTAGGATTATACGATCCCATTAATTCTTTATGTTGAATTTGGTGATTGAGAACTTGGTGTTTGATGATTGGATTTTGGTTTTTAGCCTGGAAGCAGTAATCCATAAATGGAATTCACTATTTTTGCTTGCATTACTATAATAGCCAAATCCCAAGTGTAGACTAGAGGCTAGTGTTAGCTCTCATCTACTACTGATGCATCCTGATCATATGTTGAAGCTGAGAGAGAATTCTTCAATGAGAGGTATTTTATGCACTATATCACAACTCTAGACCTGAATTATGTTATAAAGATGAGTGAATGAGTTTGTTTCATCTATTCTTATGGAACTAGCACTAGTACATCATCCTTTGTGGCCTTATATTACAATCTATGCTCTTATGTTAAATGTCTTTTGCAAGGGATTGTCTAGCATTAAACAAGGTAAGATGTTTAGTTGCTTTAGTCTTTCTCTTAAGCTATGCTCATTGAGTGTAAATTCTTTTGCTATTTTAAAGAGGGTGGTAGTAAATGTCGATCATTAGAGCTTTACCCCTACATTCAAAATATTTTCAACTTACTCCAATAATGAATACAATTATCTGATTGCTAATGCTTAATAGCACTTCCATATGCTTGATAGCACTTGTTAGACTTCATTGACCATTATCCAAATGATGTTCTAACTTTACATTTAGTATGCTTTACCTTTGAGGCTACAGGTGTTGGCTTTTACTTGAGCTAAAACTCTTCCATTGAAATGGATAGGTGATCCTCGAATTTTCTTAGTAAACATCATTTGGATCAATCCTAATGCAACTACTTTGATAAGAAAGACTCGCAAGTCATAAAAGGGTGAATTAGCCCTAGATGTAGTAGTTGAAAAATCTATGTGCAAAAGGAGTGGTGATGCATGGAGGATTTTTCTTGATTCCTACCTCCCTATGCTTCACTTAATTGATGCTAGATGATCAATACCATATGCCATAAAACAGGTTTAGGAGTTGCTGGGAATCTCTTGTGTTTTTTATCAAGCAGCGCATGTATTATACTGTACTGTTTCATTCAATTAATCTTAATCTTTTACTAACCTAATTATTGAGAACTTGTCAACGCATTATTTTCCTTAAAATAGATTTATATGCTAAATGTTAAGAATGTGCTAAAGAAATGTGGTTATGTGATTGTAGAGTAAGCCTTAACCCATTAGTAAACCATCCATTCTAACCTTATCTAGTTATTAACGGACATGGCTATAATCTATAGCCTCAATCTTCAAATTCTTGCAATGAGATTCTTAGTTATGTCCTATTTTTCCGTGTTAATTGGATTGATATGCCACTTATTTGTAATTGTTTTTAAATTATCGAAGCACTAGTTTACTTTATAGATATTAGAGCTTGACAATATATTCACGAGCATTAGCATGCATATTTTGATGAGATGTAGGTGCTCATTACTCTCTCCCCTAAAAAATCATTCACCAAATTCTACTGCTTACTTCCCTTTTTGCATTCTATTTCCAAATATATTCTCTTTGCAGTTTGAAGTGGCAAATTTTGTCTGTGTTGCACACAAATTTTTCTTTTGAGTGGATCCTATAATGATTTATCATAAATATTTCATAATATTCTCTCTTTCTCTCTCTCTTTTCCTTTTTTATTTAAAAAAGAAAAGATATAAATTATATGCTTGTGTTACTTATAGGTTATATATTGTGTGACGAGAACAAAAAATGCGCAGGACTTTGTTCCTTCACCAAATTCATCTAACGGTGATCTTAAATGTAATGAAGTTTGAATTTTTTGATCTTATTTAGATTTGTTTTTTGAGTTATAGTTAAGGATATTGTTCCCAACTTGTGTTGACATGAAAGCATCATGTTATTGAGTTCATTTGATGTAGGATATGTGAGAAATATATGTTGATGCTTATGGTATCTTAGTATATGTTATTGTGCATAAACTAAACAAGTATATGTTAGCAAATATGAGGATTGCGAAAGCAGGTCAAAGTCTATGCCATTAAAATTACCACATTTAAACGTTACAAATTTAGCTTAATAGCGACATTTTAATGTCACCAATACACTTTTTACAACGTTGAAATGTCGTTAGTAGGTTAACTTAAACAACATTTAAATGTTGTAAATAGTTTAACTTAGACAACATTTAAACATTGCAAATAATTTAACTTACTCAACATTTAAATGTCACAAATAATTTAACTTACTTAATGTTTAAACATTGCAAATGTTACTCTTTTACCATTCTTGTAATCTCATTTAATTTATGTAATTTTGGTTTTACTACATTTAAACATCGTGTATAATTACTTTTAGTTACGTGTAAACATCACTAATGTTACTCTTTTACTACGTTTAAATGTCACAAATGTTACTCACTTACTACTTTTTTTGTGTCCATTAATTTTTTAATTGTGGTTTTACTATGTTTAAATATTGTGTATAATTACTTTTAGTTACGTGTAAACATCGCTAATGTTACTATTTTACCACGTTTAAACGCCGCAAATGCTACTCATTTATAGCGCTTTTTGTGTCTAGTAATTTTTAATTATGATTTTACTACTTTTAAACGTTACCTATTACCTATTTTTAGCTACGTTTAAGCGTCTCCTGATATAACACATTTAACTACATTTCTACTTTTAGCAATGTTTATTTTATTAACGTTGTGGATATTTTTTGTGACGAACCTTTGGCAACGTATATTAGTAACAGTTATTAAACATGGCTAAATCTTTTTGGTAACGTTTATTTCATGTTTAGCAATGTTTATTAAACGTCGTCTAATATCGAATTTGTTGTAGTGTTTCTTCTCTTTGTTTATCTATTCCTTTAGTACATACATCTATAAAAAACAATAATCCTCGAAAGGTGAGCAATACCTAGTACATATAACACAAGCACATACGCATGAACAAACGGGAACTTAATTCACATACATTATGTCGAACTTAAATGTAAGGTAACCAGTTCATGATATACTTACATCCATAATACATTATGACCCCATTAAGCACTCTTAAACACTTGATCTTTAAACTGGTGATGGGAACTACCACTACCGAACCCCACACCGAAGAATCCTTAAACGTATTTCTATGTTTTGAAATATTTGTTGAGTACTAGGTTCGATTAATTTATAAACTTGTAATAAAGGTTTTGGGGTGCTACCAAATCTAAGCTCGAGTTATATTTAGATGAAGAGTGACATATAATGGTTGAATTAAATGTATCAAGTTATTGGAAAACCAATTTATTCTAATATGCTCAAGTTGCAAAAATGACTCAAGATATCTTAGGCATACTAATGCTTATAATAGCTTCAAAATCTACATTTAGTACTAGAGATCAAATTCTTGATCAACATCACAGCTTATTGAAGCCAAAAATTGTAAAAGCTCTTTTATGTACAAAAAATTAGCTCTATAGAGATGCATGTAATAAACTAAACTATTTTTATAAAATTTTCAATGGCATATATTTTTAATGATATCATTCTTTTATATGTATAGATTCTTTAACTATCTCTCTTGAAGATTTGATAAAAAATGTTGAGTCATGAGTTTAAGTTAATTCAATTATGTTATGAAACTTGTAAGTTTTTAGATTTGTTATATTTGATGAGATTTCACAAAAACTATTATTTTGATTGTAATTTCATGTTAACTTTCAAGGCTTTATGTCATTAATATTTATAGAAGTTAATTTTAAGTCGAATTACACTTTTAGTTCTCAACGTTTACTACTTTTCTATTTAAATTCACAATTTTATTTCCTTCTATTTTATTCCTCAACATTTTGAAAACCTTATAAAAATAGGACTTGCATTAAATACATTGAATTTTTTGTTCATCTTAAACATACATTAGCTTTTGAGTCTTAAACTATATAGTTAAGATGATTGGGGTACACACAAATTTTTCTAGCCCATTTTCTTAATTTTTAATTATTATTTCTGTATTTTTTATTATGTTATATCATTATATATATTTAATATTATTGTTTGTTATATTATGTAAATAAATCTATTTAATTATATCATTTTATTTTAATTATAGTTAACTAATTTAAAGTTAATACATACCACAAAGGGATAGAAAACTTAATAAATTTGATAGAATTTTTTTTTATAAGATTTTAAAAGTATTGATGATTTAAATAGAAGAATAAAAAGATTGAAAATTGAAATATAAAAGTAGGTAAATGTTGATGACTAAAATATAACTGTTTCTTAATTTTATTATCGGCCTTTTCGCTTTATATATGTAAGTTTTTTATAAACTTATTTGTAAATTTTTTAATCATTTTTATAGACTTATTTCTAACTTTTTTAATCGATAAAAGGGTATATTCCAAGTACAAGACATGCTTATTAAATAGATTGAGTCACGAGTTTAGGTTTTTATACACGATTAATAAATAGGTCATATCATGAGTTAAAAATTTTCATAAATGAATCCATTTAGACACAAATATGAGACATGATATGCTATCACAAAAATTCCCAACCCTACTATCAATAGCCTTTTATGGAAGCTATCAATAGCCTTTATAAAGCCATCAATAGTTTTTTAACATAATAAATCTATCCTCATTACATTAAAAATAAAGAGCATCAATAGTAAAAAGTAACTATACCATATAGTTACTTTTGAATGATTAAACTATAAAATTGTCCTATAGGTGGTAGTTATAGAAGGATCATTACTAGGTATGTCATATGTGTAAGAAAAGAAAGGGAAAATTTAGGCACAAATGTGGAAAATGCCTTTGCTTGTATCTTAATATATATTGATCGGAAGTGAATGAAAAACATAAATCCTATTTATCTAGTTTGAAATTTTCTTTCTTTCTTCCTCAATTTGACTAATATTAAGTTTGTTCCGCTTCATATAAGCTACTCAAAAGAAATTAAAAAGAAAAAAAATTAAAAGCCCTTTTTGAAACATTTTTTTTTCTTTTTCAAAAATTTGAGTCACTACTTAGCTAATGTTGGAAAAATGGGAAATTAAGATTAATTGGGTTGATTAACCCTAATTTTAGCCACTAACCTGTGTAAAAATCATTTTTGTGAAAAAAAAATTGTTTAAATCTAGAGAAAAATGAGTTAGGGCTATCTTATTTAAAATCTTTCAATTTCCATGTAAGAATTTTTAAAAATTTAAGAAAAAGAGACTTTCATAAATAATTCCTTCCCCCTTTCTCCTTTTGAATCTTCCCTTCAAAAGATAGTAAATAAAAAGTAAGATATATGGGACTTAAAAATTAAAAAGGATATAAAAGGAAGAAAATAAAATGATTTTTCTTTTTCCCTTACAAAACTAGAAACATTCATTAGTATTCATAAAGAGATCCATAGAAGTTGGAAAGGGAAAGTAAAAACAATTGAAACAATGTTAACTAAAAAGGCTTTTCATATTTTCCTACAAAAAGAGAAAATTAGTAGTATGATAAAAAAAAAAAAAAACCAATTTTATTTTTATTTTTTATGTTTTTGGAAAAATAATTTTTTTATTTTTTTGTAGTCAACCCACAGGTGCCTATGTATCTACTATTTTGGAATAGATCGTCATAATTCCTTTTTTTTTTTTGAAAACTTTGATTTGTTGATTATTTTTATTTATGAAAAAAAAACAGCCAACTTTACATTTTTTATTTGATTTATATTTTTAAGAAAAACTCTAATTTTGCATCTCTTTAAAAATTCTTTAAAAAAAGAAACTTTAACTCTTGAGAAAAGGGCCATCTAAAATTTTTATTTCTCAAATGAATTTTCCTAACTGGAAAAAGTTATTTTTCTTTTAAAATAATTATATAAGCAAAAAAGACAAGTTAGAAAGGAAAAGAAATATAGAATAGATTAAATGCCTGAAACCAAAAAAAAAAAAAAAAGTTAGTAATAGGAACATGAAAGCACAAATCAAGCAATTTTTAACAAGGAAAATTACACAAAGGTGATATGTATTTTGGTATTTTTGTAAACATATGACCTTTGTTTTAATATTAGTTAAAAGATATGTGCTAGCTTTTGATTGGTTATGTTAATTAATTTAATAAAGAAACATTATTAAGCATATTTAATTAAACAAATAAATAAATAATATTTCTAGAAAATTAAAAAAAAAACAGAAAAAATGTAAAAAAAAAAAAACCATTGAAGGTCATTACTTACATATTCATAAATTTTCTCTAAGGTGTGGGGGAAGACACATAAGAATTTCATGCTCCACTTACCTAGCAAGAAGCTTCGGCACCATGATCTCAATAATTGATTAGTCCATCATAATATGCTGCAATATTGGCATCTTCAAGAATTCTAGTAAAAAGAGGAACTTCTATAACAAAATAACCAGAAAGGCAAAGATCAAAAGATGGATTTGTAAGCTTAATAGTCTAGCCATGATGTATAATATAGCATATGTCTAACACTTTGATGATGCTATGAGTGAGTGTATTCCTCCAAGAAACCTTTATACATTAAAGATCCACAAAGGGCAAACTAGTGGCTAATAATAATCAAGTACACATCATCATCTTCGTAAATTGTTTCTACAACTATAACTAGTCCATACACATCTTTCACTACCCACTCAAATCATTTAACCACTATGGCTCACTTTGAGGAATTTTTAAATCATTGATTCAATATAAGGGAGGATTAACAGCCAAGCAGTAATCATCCTCATTCTCTATGATCAAAGATTAATTAATTGCCCATGAAACTTTGAAGGATTTTTCTCTTTTGAAAATTTCTACAATTTTCTTTTATTTTTAAAATAAACTATGTAATTAAATATGTTTAATAATTTCGTTATTAATTTAATTAACATGGACCAATAAAAATTTAACATATGTTTTTAAGAAACATTAACATATTGTGATAAAACATATATCATGTAAATAAAATACAGGTTATATGTTTGCAAAAGTATCAATATGATGTTTGTGTAATTTATCAAATAAGAAATGAAATTCTCCATTGTTAGAGAAAATAAAACAAAAGAAAAATAGAAACCGAAAGACCAACAACAAATGACTCAAAAACCAAGAAAAAAGAACCTTTTTAGTCCATTTATTTTGGCATTGAAACTTTTCTTAACATTGCCTTGAAGAACCCTAAACCCATTATACTTATTTTTAAACATCATTTAATATTGCTCCTTCTATGCGTGGTTGATCTAGTATCTATGGATGAGGAGGACTGTAATGGTGACTAATGTTGGTGCCTTTCCACTCATTATATTCGTGGACAATTTTAATGTTTATAAAAAAAAAAAAAAATGTCGTCTTTAAGAAACCACTCCTTTTTTATTGCCACTTTCTTAACCTAATTAGATGGTGGTGTTAAACGGAACTAATGTTTGTGAAATTTATCAAATCTAGATATATATGGAGATTGAATGCATGAGTTGGTGGGTCGGGTTGCTATTTGGACTTATGCCATTTAGCTTAGGTCGACTTTAAATCTGTCCTCATGGTTGGTGGCAGCTTAACTTAATCATGACGGCCATGGATTCGCATGATGAGGAAGAAAATGTGCAACAACATTCTTATATTAGGCAATGTTTGTATTGACTGTGCATCTTGGTGGATAGTTTGATGGTCTCTCTCTCTCTCTCTCTCTCCCTCACTCTCTCTTTTTCCTTTTAAATGTTTATTGAACCAAAATTGATTGTGAAAGAAAAATTTTGATTGTAAATATTAGATTTAAGTTCTCTCCTTTGTTGGGAGCTTTTCTCTTCATGGTAGGGAGTTTTACCCTACAATTAGGGGTTTCTCAGTTTCTTCTTCCCAAACGTTGTTTACTTGCCCACCTCCTCACATCTTCACTTAACCTGAGTTTTCCTCAAATCTAACCAACTTGTACCAGATCTCTGGGATTAAACTTTGAATCGTACACAAGTTTTTCCAATCTCTTACCTTTTAACCATAGAGGTTCCCTTATACCTGTATCTGTATTTTTTTTATGTCACGTTTTTGTTCATATACATGCGGGCTTTCTATAAGATCTCAACTTTGGAATGAAATGTTGTAGTAGGGGTTCCATCTCAAGATAAATGTTTATATTTCTTCTTTCTTTCTTTGCATTGTCTTTGGTTAGAGTCTGCACGTTTCTCTAGTTGTTTGTTTCCGCTGTTCTATTGTCTTCCTGTGTATTACGGTTTGTTTTGGGAGTTTAGCTTTGTTCTATAGAGTCTAGTTTGACATGTGTCTTCTTTATTTTGTTCATTTATGCTTTGATAGATGGATATTCCCAAGATGCTTCTTGCCCAGAATGAGTGCCCTAGTGCTAATAGAAACCAACCAGAGATCGTTAAGTACATAAGCAAAGGTTGGTGATGATTTGAGAGCAATGCTGGTATGCAAAATTGTGTCGGATAAAGTGGAAAATAAGATAGCCATCATAACAATGATGAGGAAATCTTAGAAGGTGTACGGCCCTTATGAGATTGTGCAAATGGAAGTGAATTTATATGTGTGTATAGTCAAAGATAAGCAACAAGCCATGAAGATTATTAAGGACGGTCCATCGATCTTTATGGGTAAGCTTCGGGTGTTAAATATTTGGGAATCCCATCAAGACATTGCGGAGGTGCAGTTGGACAAAACTCCACTCTTGGTTCAATTGCATAGCTTAAAGCTTGATCAAATGACTAATAGTAATGCAGCTAAAATTAGTGCTTATGTAGGAGAGGTGCTGCAAATTGAACCTATTCAGTTAAAAGGAAGGGTTTAGAGGGGATTTTTGAGAGTTAGAGTCAATGTGGATTGAGCATATCCTTTTAAAATAGGCACATGGATGAGTAGAGATTGGTTAGAGAAATCTTTTGTAAAGTTCAAATACGAGAAACTCTTAGATATTGGTTTTCAAATGCGATTGATTGGGGCATACTACTATAAGTTGAAGTGAATCTTCAAATCATAATTATGGAGGATGGTTGAGGGCTAGCTCAATCGAGGGCCATCTTGGTTAGACTAATGTCAAAAAACCAAGGATTCGACATGTAACACTTCTTTGGCTCAATCTTCATCTAGGAAGGCAACTTTTAAGGAATCATGTCCTTCTACATGTTTTGGTGGTTCTGCTAGTCATTCCCTTAGCTAGATAAATGTTGTCCAAATACCTATAAACACAACCCCAAACACATATTTGCCCCCCAATAGAAGAGCTAATACCATTTTGCAAGCACCTAAACCATCAAACAAATCCTCACCCTTTCCTTCTAAATCCACACAACCCTCCCCTTCCCAAATATACTAGAGCCATTCTTCATCATCTCAACCTAACCCCTCATAAGGTGCTCATGAAGAAGTTTCTAGTCCTATGAAAACAAACTCATTGAACAAAATTTCACAAGATAGAATTTGCCCCACCTCGAATATTTCCCCCCCACAAAACCCCAAACCACTAGTTAGTGTTATGTGGAATTTCCTACTCATCCCCATCCCCCATGCCAAATCCTTAAGACTTACTTAAACACTCCCCTTCCCACCTAATCATAGCTCTTAAGACATTAGCTAAAAAGTGACTAGTAGATGGAGTAGATTCCAGCCCTTCTAAATGCCTAAGGCAGGGTTGTCTTTAGGCTTTGCCATCAAGTTTAAGTAAACATGTATAAAAAGAAAGAAAGATAAAGGAAGCCAAAAAAGGCACAAACCAAATTATTCAAATAAGGTGCATCCCTTTTGCCCATGGAGTTAACTCAGGATTCATTGTTTAATGTACCCATTTCTTTCATTAAACAAATGATGAATGGCTATAGTGGATAAAAAGAAGCAACTACAAGGAAGCCATGATCATTATTAGTTAGAACTATTAAGGTTTGGAGCCTCACTTGATAGTTTAACATTTGGGAGACCTCATTTTTAAACATAATCCTAGTGTGGTGTTTTTAATGGAAACAAAAAACCAATCTAACAAATTAACTTGTATTAGGAGGAGGATGAGATTCAATAATGAATTTTATGTTTCCTTAGTAAGTTTATCTAGACAATTGGTGTTGTGGTGGACTGATGATACAACTATGAAGATCCATTTCACTAATAAAAATCACATTTATACCACTATTTGTCTAACTGATGGAATGATGTTTTCACATGTCTTTTGGATTTATGTGAATCACCACATCTGGTGTCACTATTTGTGGAGAGAATTAGAGTTGATGGGAGAGTCAAATAGGAACCCTTGGCTATGCATTGGGAATTTTAACAATATTTTGTATAACTTTGAAAAGAAGGTGGCAATTTGCCATGTAGTAGGTTGATGGATCACTTTAGCAAGATGATCATGCAATTTAAACTAAATGACTTAGGCTTCAAAGGTTCAGGATTCACATAGTCAAACAAAAAGAGAAGAAGATGGGGAAGTTAGGGAAAGAATTCACAAGGCCTTTGTATCTCATTAGTGGATACTCAAGTTTATAAGAACTCAAGTGCTTCCTTGTGAGATGCTAGGCTTAGATTATGTGGCCTTAATAATTGATTCTTGCTTTTAGAAAAGAAGGGAAAGAAAAGATTCAACTTTGAACATATGTGGACTACTTTTAAAGGTTGTGCTAACGCTATTAGAGAAGCTTAGAAGGAAATGCCATAGAACAATCACTCATATCAGCTTAGTTATAAGCTAAATAGATGTAAATTGAAATTGAAGGATTAGAGCCATGTAGCTTTTCTAAATAATAAAAAGGAAGTTAGACAAATTCAAAACGAGTTAACCAATATACAATTGATGGGACGTCAATGATACAGTTGTGCAAATGGGTTATAGCTTGCAAGTTGGCTCGTTTAACCCACTTAAGAACCAGGTTAAGGTTAAATTTTTCAACCCATTTAAAAAGTAAGTTAAACGAGCCCGACTCATTTAACCCATGGGTTAAAGTAGGTCAACCTATTTAACTTGTAGGCCAACCCACTAATTCAAGGGAAAAAATGGTATAAATTACCCTTACTATATATTACATTCACGATATAATACCAAGTCACTACTTCATTTCAATTTTAAACTAAACATAATAAATTACAAAACTCAAGCCGCATATCATCATTCATCATCATCTTTCTCACTTTTCTTTCTTACTTTTTTATCTTAGTTTTTCCATTTTCCTCACTAGTTCCATCCCTTAATCATTTAATCATTTTATGGTATTTATATTACAAAAAAGTTGCAATTATAATATCATGCTATTGCATAAACGATATAAGGTTGTCATGAACTTTAAATTTTATATAATTTAAATATATATATATTATTAGTGGGATGTGGATTAACCTGTATGACCTACTTGATGGGAATTTACCCTGTGATCCCAGCAATAGGAGCACTTTATTTGGATGTATGATCCAAGACATCCACATATGTTCACTTTTTATCTAACAATGTTTAGTTTTGCACTATAGCAGGTACATTGATTGTTTTTATAGGATGGCCAAATAATATGCACTAATGATCAATTTACGGGACATTTTTTGAGTTACATCCAACGGCCCACAAATTATTCGATTGACTTGAAGAACCGGCCATTTATAGACCATTTTTTGCATTTGTATTTGTCATTATTGAATTGGTCATTTTTGTTCATTTTTTGGACTTTTAATTTGTTTGTGGAATCGGCCACTTAGTAGCGTATATGTAATTTTTTTAACATTTTACCCTAATTAGAGCAAGTATAAATACTTGTTAACTAAGGTTTGTATGGATTTTTTAACATTTTGAGAAAAATACACACTTTAAGCCATGAGGGAAAGCCTTGCAAATCAAAGATCTCTTATTAATTTCTTGCGAAATTGTGGCGAGATTCAATAAGTGTAGATTGTGAGTAATATCAATCATTCATTTATTGTTAGCAAATTTTATTTAGTGAGTCATATCTAGGTGCAATTTGTGGTTACCTTTGTTGACGTGATTTAGATGAAATTTTTAGATTTTGATATATTCAATTTTGAAATTGCTTCCTAGTGTAAATTGCATGATTAACCATTGAGAATTTTCATACTTATTAGTTCACATTTCGCTTGGTCATTTGCTTAAGTGGAATTCCATTTCATCACGCCATTTTGCGTTGTTGAATTCTCCAATTAGATTGTGTACATGTGCTTTGGATTTTAAGCACATCACTACTAAAATATATAAATGGGTTAAATGGACCCATTTAACCCACTAAAATGTATATATGGGTTAAATGAGCTGGCTTAGTGAGTCGACCCATTTAATCTATTAACCTATGTGGGTTAAGTTAAGGTTAACAAATTCTAACCCATTTATTAAATGGGTCATCATAGATTAGCCCATTTAACCTTATGGGCTAAAGTTAGCCAGGCCAGGTTGGCTCATTTAACTTACCTACACACCTTTATTCAATGAGATTAAAGTTGCAAGAAAGAACTTTTAGCGAGGTTAGAATTAATTTGGAGGAGAGAAGAGCTTTTATGGCAACAATGCTTTAGAGTAAACTAGTTGAAAAAGGGGGACAAAAACATTAAGTTCTTTCATTAGTCCACTTTATTGCATAGGCAAAAAAAACAAAATTTTGAGATTGAAAAATTTTAAAGGGATATGGCTGGAAGATGAGGAAGCTATTATGACCGAGTTTCATAATTTTTATGAAAATCTTTTCAAATTTGATGGAGGAAGGTCTTGGGGTAATGTGCTTAAAGTTGTCCCAAATTTGGTTATAGAAGAAATAAATACTATGTTATGTAGTGCTATCATGAAAGAGGAAATTAAACTTGTAACTTTCCTACTTGAGGCTTTAAAGGCTCTAAGTCTAAATGGTTTCCTAAATGTCTTCTATCAACGCTATTGGCTCATTGTAGGCAGGAGCGTAGTGGAAGCCATCCAGTCTTTTTTCTCATTTAGTATCATTCCTTCTTATCTCAATCTAATAGAAATTGTCCTAATCCTAAAAATTGTGTCTTCTCAAGAGTTAGGGCATTTTCATCCTATCATCCTTTGTAATTTCATTTTTTAAGTAATTTCTCATGTTCTTATCAATCGATTGAAACATTTCTTCCATAATTTAGTGTTTGAAACACAAAGTGCATTTATAATGGGTTGTGTCATTCATGATAACATTATCATCACCTACGAAGCATTTCATTTGCTAAGAACTAAACAAACTAAGAGGAAAGCCTACTATTCTTTGAAAATTGATATGAATAAAGCCTTTGATTGGGTCAAATTGGATATCTTAAGAACAGTTTTGAGAAAACTTGGTTTTAGTGATACTTTAATTAGATGGGTAATGGACTACGTTACATCAGTCTCGTCTAGAATTATGGTCAATGGTAAATTTGTTGGTCAAGGGATCCTTACTAGAGGACTTAGGTAGGGTGATCTTCTTTACCATATTTATTCATCTTTGTAGTGGATGTCTTGTTCTAAAATATAGAGAAAGCAGTTCTAGATAGGAGGTCATTTAAAATGTAAATTAGGAACCCTAGTTCTATAATGTCACGCTTATTATTTGCTAATGAGTCACTTTTTTTTTTTTTTTTTGGAAGCAAATGTGTACAATGTGCAAGTACTTAAATGCTTAAACCAGGAATATTTTCAAGCTTCAATCAATTGATCAACTTCCAAAAGTCAAGCTTATTCTTCTATAAAAGTGCATCGCAAGAGTATGTGGACGAAATAAGCAGTATAGTGTAAGTGCCGATCTCAAATAACCTAGGTAAATACCTTGGCTTGCCCACTATTTAGGGTAGAAATAAATTTGAAGTGTTGCAGTTTGTGCAAGGTAAAGTACAGTCAAGGCTAAGCAATTGGAAGAGGAGCTTACTCTTAAATGTTGGTAAGGAAATTCTTATAAAGATTGTGGCTAATGTGATACTGACTTTGTTTCTGAATTGCTTGAAATTTCCCTTAAAATGGTGCCAAGAAGTGAGTGCTATGATAGCACAATATTGGTGGGGACAAAAATTAGATGAGAGGAAAGTTCACTAGTAAAGTTAGGAGAAAATTACCCTTCTAAAATCAAAAGGGAGTTTAGGTTTTAAGGATCCACATGACTTTAACTTAGCGCTTTTAGCAAAACTTGCTTAGAGAATTCAACGCTATCTAAATACGTTTTAGGTTCGTATGTTGAAAGGAATCTGCTTCCCTCATTCCTCTTTTTTGCAAGTAGCAAGGGGCTCAAGAGAATCATGGGGATAGGTGAGCATCCTCCAAAGAAAAGACTATTTGATGAAAGAAGCTTTATGGAAAGTTGGAGATGGTTGAACCATTCAAGTTACTTTGATAGTTAGATACCGGGTTTACCAATTCACATACTTGTGCTCAAACCTTAAGAAAATGGCCCAAATTTGGTGGTTTTTGACTTGATTGATGAAGCAACAAGAACCTAGAGAACTCAGTTGCTGCATATAAAGTTCAAAAGGGAGACAGTTTGAGCAATTTAGAATACCCGGCTATCACAAGTGAGGATGGAGGATAGATTCATATGGCTTTATGAGAAAATATGAAATTGGAGTGTCAGGTCAGTGTATAATTTCATTAGATGTAATTCTTATCATTTAAATACATTGGCATCTCCTACACATTAAATAGAGAAGTCAACATGGAATATAGTTTGGTAATGTCCATGTCTTCTGAAAGTAAGATATTTCATCTAGAGAGCCTTGCATAATGGGTTAGCAACATAGAAAACTTTATTTTAGAGGAAGATTATTGACTCTCCTACTTGTAAATTTTGTAAAGATGTTGAAACTATAGAGCATATTGCTCTTTGTTATCCTTGGACAAAACCAATCTAGTTTGCAACTCTAGGAATCTGAATAGAGTTTGTAATGAAATTACTTTAGACAAGTGGTTGAAAGATCGTGTAGATGTAGCCCATGATAACAGGAAGGAAATGTTGGAGTTATTTGCAAAAATATGTATTATTTTGTGGTACTAATGGAAGGCTAGATATAAGAATGTGTTTAGGAATACTAACCCACATGTAGAATCTTTTATTTTTCTATATTAAAGAACTTTAGATGAACTTGAGGTTTTCAATAGCCAAGAAAACGTATTATAGGTAGCACATGATGACTTGCAACAAGACTAAAATGGAAGGCACAAACATGAAATATTTGGAGATTTATAAAGGCATTCATGTTTAAATGGATTGAATATCCAAAGGAATGTTGGGCAGCAACAAGATGTTATGGTAAGTAGACATTATAGCAACAATATGAGCAACAACATCACGAGTTGTGTCAATAATCACTTTAACCAAGTTGGTGGTTTAATTGCTAATGAAGGTTTGATCCATTTTATTGTAGATATGCCCTTTTCTTGTTGCTAGGCACTAAGAGGATCAACTATCAAACTCAACTCAGATGGATCCTATGATGCTATACTGAAGGAGGTTGCATTTGCCTTCCTTGCTAGAAATTTCAAAGGCAAAACTGTGGAAGACATGCCAACATGTGCTTTACTAGTTTGGTTGAGGAAGCAGAGGCTCTTGCTCTCCTAGAATTTTGCAAATTTGCAAAAATAAAAGGTTAGTAGGATGTTTGTTTTGAATTGGACAGTACTGTTATTTTTAATGTTTTGGAATCACATGAGATTGCTCCTTGGAACCTTCATGCAATTTTACTTGATCTTTACTTGATTTTGCCATGGTTCACATCAATAAGTGTCCTTTTGATCGAAAGACCAGCAAATTGAGCTCTAAATTGGCTTGCTACTAATGTTAGAAAGAAGATGTGTCCACGAGATTGGAAATCAACACCACCATCTTCTCTTAGAGCTATCCTTCTTTATGATATGGCTTTTTCTTTAGATTTTTCTTATGTTCCTAAGTTAATTGATGTATTCAACTCTTTATCAATTTAACGTCAATCATTTTCTTAGCCTAAAAAAAAAATTAAGAATTTAATAGTGAGATAGATTTTTAACTAGTTAAAAGCTTGCATAATACATGGATAAAAATAATAAAAAATGAAACAATATAATAAATTAATAAAAACAGTGAGGCATCATAAAATGTAAGAAGTACTATAACAATAATATTATAATACATGCTATTTATATTTGTAGTAAGTATCATCATTTGTCATGTTATAATAATAATATTTTAACCTATGTTGTTTGTAGAGGGTTGAAATTGTTAATTTAGTATATTAGGCCAAGCTCATAAATTATTTGGTTTGACTTATTACACTAGGTGATAGAACCTAATGAATTCGATCTATCTATTAGGATAATTTAAGAAAAATTAGCTTGGTGAGCTTAGAATGGGGATTGTAGGATCGGCTTATTCACCTTTAAAGTTTCTTAAATAGGCTTATACACTTAGGAAAAAAGGCTATTGGCTTTGAGCCTACATTAAGCTCATTAAGATAATATTAAAATGAGTATACTTTATCTCATTTGTTGATCACCAAAGTAATTTGACGGATGCCATCAAGTCTAAAAGTCTATAAGCACCCAACCATTCCTACTCACTTGACAATTTTGAAAATTATAGAAATGGTGTTCCACTGTGAAATCTCTACTCACTAAAATCAAACAAGCATTTAGGCAAATTAATGATCTAGATTACTGAAGAACTATAAAGTTGATGTTTAAGGTTCTCTTGACTCTCTTATTTGTCACTTGCATTCAAGACTTTGAGATTATTAATTCTTCTTCCCCATCATTCTCTCCTAGTTATCTCCTTATATGTTATTTTCACATTACTTATCTAAAGTCACATGTTATGCGATACTTGCACGATATTTATGCAAATACCCTAATTAGAACCCATCATTTTCACTGTTTATTGTAAAATATAATGTAATATGTATAATATAAAAATATATCATGGTTCCAAAAATATATAAGGGAAATGTTTCTAAAACTATATATTATAATATGATATGATATGAACATCCATTTTATGACAATTAGTACTATATATTGATTTTATTAAATATTAGCTAATCAATTGAAACAAAATGGTACCAACAAATGAAAATATATTGATCTGTTAAGCTCTAAACAATGATTGACACATTATCAAGGTTAATAATTTACAAAATTTACTTCAATATACTTTTAAGAAAATAGAAATAATCAACATTAATGGTAATAAGTATTAAGAGAAAATCACCTAGTATTTTGGAGGTAAGTATATAGCTTGTCTTTGGTGTCTTTAGTCGTTTGATTTTATTTTACTTAGATCCCTTTAACAAGATACCTTTGAACTTTGTTGTCTTAGTAGTTTGTTTAATTGTGCTTTTTTCATTTTTTTTTTATGATCATTGTTATTTTTATTCTACCTTTATAATCGAACTATTATTGTATCATTTGCTATTTTAAGATGAGAATTGAATTTTGTGTTGTATATAAAACTTTCATAAATTATGATATCATTAATTTTATCTTTACTTACACATGAAATTCTACCCTTAATTAGCATTAATAATGAATCTTGAATTATGGTATTCATTTTGACATTAATAATCATAAATAATTGACATAATATTTGTCATTGGTTAACATTTTTATAATAACAATTGTTTTAATTCTATAGAAAATGAACCAAATTTCCCTAATGAATGACCTAAGATGGTATTGTTCTCATTTAGTTAAATAAAAAAAAAAATCAAAAAGACCAAACCCAATTTCTAGGTAATCAAAGAAGCCCTTAAATAGGAAAAATACATGGGCCTGACTCTATTTTGTGTACTTTCAGCCCAATAAATAATTCTTAATGGGTAGAGGTTTGGGGGGTTTAGTTTCTCTCTTCTGCTTCATCTGTCTCCTCAGCCTCCTTCCGGTGATCGACGAACCAACCTAAAGACGCTCGGAAAAGGAAACCCTCAAGGTTCCCCGCTTTTCTCCTGTTTGAATAGTATGAATAGTATTATGTTACTGAAAGTTCGTCTTTTTCATTTATTTTAGTTGTTCTGCACATTTCAATCGCTTGTTTTCTGATTTATCTCCTAATGGATTTTGAAAGATGTTGTCAAGTTCTCTTATTATGTGTAGATAGTTCATCCAAAAGATGTAATCTCACATTTACAATATCCTCTCTCTCTCTCTCTCGATATATTATATATATATATATATATATATATATATATATATATCCCTCTAGAGGTGGCGATTGTTCTATTTGGAGTGGTGCTTTATATCCCTTTTTGGGGGTTAATGGCCTCGCTGGTTTCACGAAGATTATTACGGTCTGTCGGGTCACTTGGAAATCCTCATGGCAAGTCATTCATACATTTGTAAATAATTTTGTATCTCTGGTTTTATCAGAATTCTGTTTGAGGTGAATTGTTTCCTGATGTTATTTCAGAGTTCTTTGGCCGCGTATCGTCAGCTGAATCTACTAGCTCTTACAAGGTATCACATTTTCATGATAAGGGTCTATCTTCTATTAGGTTTTGTGGTTTATTCCCTAAATGACACTACTTTTTGTAGTTAAATTGCATCTCTGGTTGTTGAGTATGGTTTGCGAATTTCTCATACTTGTCTTCAGGGGCTGCGGACTTGTAATTAGTAAAAATAATTGTTATGTAATATTTCACCACTAATGATTTTTCTTCGTACAATGTAATTCGTAGTGGAACTCAAAACATTATTCAGCACACACATGTTTTTATAATTTATTGAGATGCAGTGGAGGTTTATTGTATTTTTTATTTTGTATCTACTGAATGTTGAATCTGTTGTCATCTTTGTTGACTTGCATATGTTTGTTCTTTATGTAGGGGTTATCTTCTCTTCTTGCTAGCAGAAGAATATTCTCAACTATTCTGACACCTAATTCAAGTGAAGCAGAGATCCCTCCACATTTATTGTCCAACAAAGGAGTAATTTTGCCGGATAGAAAGATTGGTATGATCTGTTTCCTTTTATTTAATGGCTTCTCCATTCGCAAACCAAGTGATAAAAAAAAAAAAAAATGAAAATCCTAGTTTTCATATGCAAAATCGTGGGTTGCTGATGTAATCTTTGTTTTTTGTTTGTATCAATTGTTGTTACATGTGGATTTAATGTCAAAACATGAACAATTTATTTATGCAGCCTTGTTGGCAAGTGCTTGATTTTTGAAGGTTGATTATGTAGTGCGAAGTCTGTTATTTCTACTAGCTTGCCTTTGTGCATTTCTTCCCTTGCCAATTCCACCAAATCGGAACAAAGCTTGAATGGCTTTATTGTTGTTGTTTTTGGGTTAATTGAGAGATACAGCTGTAATAGGTATCTCTATCTTTTGGCACGTGAATGATTTGACAGCATGTGTGCATGCTTAAACGTAGCTTGCTATGTAGGCAGTCCTAAGAGCTTTCCTTAGTGAGTAAGGACCTGATGCAATGTATTGTGAGAGCCTCTAGATCTTAACTGCTAGGCTAACCTTGGGGTAACAAGATGTCTTTGTATGTGTTAAAGTCAATATTTTGCAAGGCTGTCCGGTATTATTCCATTAAGCTTTAATTTATTGCCAAATATATCTGTTTCCAATCCTTAATATTTACTGAACTTTGCATGAATTCTTAACAAGCATAATACTGTTCCCATTTGGTGCCTTTGCAAACTGTGCCATGTTGCTTGAAAGAAAAGCATCACTTCATGTTTGAGCACGTGATGAGCATCTGTATGTCACCATCCTCAGTAATTTGATTTTCTGTCTAGAATGTTAATTATATTTTCAGGAGTTGAGGGTGCAACTCATAAACATAGAAATCAAGTAAAATTAGTTGAGTCTTGTTTTTCTTACAGTTACTTGGAAGTTCTCTGAAATTTTCTGTTTTTTAGAATTGATAAGCTGCCTTGTCGCATGGGTAGAGTTTGAGCATGGACTTTTGGTAGTAAAGATTTTGTATGGCATTTTAATCATGCTTTGTGTTTTCAGGGCTGTATGAGGACCTTGTGATTCCTGTTACAAACTTTCTCAATGAAAATAAAGGCCTCATGGTGTTGGCTGGAGACGTTTTTGATGTTCCTATAAGGAAGGACCTTGTTCATCGTGTAGTAAGATGGCAGCTTGCAAAGCGACAGCAGGTATCCCATGTCCTGTGTTTTGAATACTCGAGCATGTAAAATTTTGTTGCCAAACTTTTAATATTTTTCCCCTTATTCCAAGTGACTGCTATAATCTTTCCTGTCATATTGTTATGTATGGGTACTACGTTAGAAATGCAGTCACTAAGTCAACTTTGGTCAATGCACAGGGGACACATTCAACAAAAACCATTAGTGAGGTGAGTGGAACTGGGAGAAAGCCATGGCAACAGAAGGGTACTGGTAGAGCACGGCATGGAACATTGCGTGGACCTCAGGTATATTTTGTATATCTTACATCATGTTTATCAACTGTGCTGTCTTAAACATGAACTTTACAGAATTTAGTGGGCAATGGCAGTTCAGGGGTGGAGCTACAATGCATGGTCCAAAGCCACGAAGCCATGCTATCAAACTGAATAAGAAAGTTCGCCGCCTTGGTTTAAAGATTGCTCTTTCAGCACGTGCTGGAGAAGGAAAGGCATGCTCCCTCTCATTCTACTCTTTCTAGCACACTCTCACCTGGACGTGTGTGTGCATTTGCTCACATCCAAACCAACCAGTTAGTCAAGATGAATTATAAAAAGCTTGGAGTCTGTGCTTGCATGTCTTGATGTGAATAAATTTTTGCCATTCTTGTATCATGGGTAGGGGTGTAAACAAACTGAATCGAGCTGAATGGTATTGAGCTTGAACTCTTGAGTTGAAAATTCTAAGCTCAACTTGATCCAGCTTAAATTTTTGAGCTTGGACTCAAGTTAGAGTCTACTCAACAAGTTTAAGTTTGACTTGATTAAGTTTGTTAAGGCTCAATTATTTTGAAAAATTTATATTTGTCTTAGTTAGGTTTATATTAAAGCTTGATCAAAACCTGAATCTGACAAAGTTGAACATAATCATATGTTTGACTTTGATTTGAGCTTAATTAGGTTCTCAAGCTTGTTGAGCCAAATAGGTAGAAGCTCCAGTTCATTTCAATGATCTACTTAAGTAGTTGAGCTTGAGTTTCACTTGATTGTACTCAAATTGAATTGGAGTAAATGTGGAGCCTAGCTCCAATAGCTTGCAAGTTGACTTGATTCATTTACATCCCTAATTTTAGGGACAGATTTCTTTCAGGTAGTTGGATATAGCGTACTTTCAGCAAATTGCATCCTTCTGAGAAAACTTGCAATTGTCACATTGTTCGATTCTGTATCACTGAGAAAACACCCATTCAAGCAAATCTGAGTACCTTTAAAGGAGATCTATAAATGGACATATAATGAACCATTGAGTCTTCAGATTTTCTATGTATGTAGCATCCTATTTTTGTAATGAACTGAGTTAATTATATAGATATTGCCTACTTCCTCTGAGACACTAATTTGTTGTTGGGTCTGGTCAATGGAGGAGATTCATTTAGTGATTGGCTGAAATTATTCATTTCTTTGAGTACAAATGCCCTATCAAATTATTTATCCTCCATATGCTATGCATTGTAAGGAAAAGTTGTATATAGCAAGTATAGATGGATGAGGATCCCGATGCTCGAACTCAATCTGGGGTTAATTATGATTAACTTGATTTCCAGAGTCTTGCATTTGACAATGTTGCATGGATCTTTTAACATTTTCAACAACTACAAACGTATCCATTGATTTTCTATACTTGGATAAAATGTATTTTTACTGATTTTAATCTCTTTCTGTTGATCTTTTACATTATAATTTTGATTTTTTTTTTTTGGAAATTCCACATGAGCACAGCTTCTTGTATTTGAAGATTTGGAGATCCCTACACACAAGACCAAGAACATTGTAAACTATATCAAGCAAATGGAAAACACCAAGAAAGTTTTGCTTGTTGATGGTGGACCAATCAATGAAAAACTCAAATTAGCTACCCAAAATTTGCACTATGCCAATGTACTCCCTTCCATAGTGAGTCACACTTCTTTCTACCGAGAAAGCTTTGCTTGTTGATGGTGGACCAATCAATGAAAAATTCAAATGATAATAGTTTTAATTGCTGTTTGTTAATCATGTCACTGGTCCAGAACTTTGTTTTTATCTGTGTGCTTACCCTTCACTGTTTTGACAGGGCCTAAACGTGTATAGTATCCTGCTGCATGACACACTGGTGATGTCTCGTGATGCTGTGAACGGGATAGTGGAGCGGATGCACACTCCAATTAATCGTTGAAGCAGTCTCAACCATGTTACCATTTTGAAAGGTTTCGGGAGAGAAACTCGTGAGGAACGAACTGTCACATGTCATGCTAAATTGTGCAATTCATTGTGCCATCAGCCTTTTGGTTGTCTTCTTGTAATAAATTAGCTTTCGAGAGGAATGTTATTTCTGCATGTGGATCCTTAAGGAGTTGCGTGCACAGATTCGTCTGTTTTGGCTATTTCCTTGTATTCATGTGATTGGCTTGCACGTTTTAACCTTCGTTTACCCGTAGCAACTAACAATTTTGCAGTATGCGGGAAAAAAGATGGAATCCTTTTAGACTAATCATGGAACAGAACAAACTTTGTCATGTAGATAACATGGACTGACAAATTTATTCTCTTTACTTGGTCCCTTTGTTCCACTAAGTACATGTTCAGTAACTGAAGATTTTTGGTGGTGGTGGTGGTGGTGGTTTTTATTGTAGAACAATTTCCTTCTTAGAAGATACATCTGGAGAGCTTGGTTTCCAGAGTAAATGCATTGTTCTACAGCCGTTTTTACAATTGTTCTGGAAACCCGGAAGTGCTATCCGTATACATTACCTAGTTAGTTGTTGTTCGTGCCTGGTAACTGATGTTTTATGGTCGACTGTTTATTGTTTTGGTCTTTAAGGTTGGTTCTTTGAGAAAAATAATGTAAACCTTACTGCAACTGATGTTTTGCGACATGGAGATTGTGGCATCATATGGGTATGTTTCAGCCCTTTGCCGAAGGTGGCCGTTTCTTCCAGCTCTTAGAATAGCTCTATTTATATTGAAAATGCCTTATATACATATATATATATATATATATATATAGTTATAAATATTGCATTGGAATTTCTTAGAGCTGCCCTAGTATTGGGGCTCTTAAACCATTTTCAACCGGGTTGCTTTTGCAAAAACGTGGAGAAAGAGTGAGACCCTTGTGGGATAAGGGGATTTGCACAAGGGAGTGGCGCTCCTACAGGAATAATTTTTATTTTGTTTCAATTCTTTGTTCTTTTAATGTTAAAAAGCTGCTGGAAATAGTGGAAGAAAAAGATTAGGATGCAAAATGTGGGGCTTTTGGGGATGATGTAGAGATATTTTTAGTGGAGAAATTCCTTAGATGTTCACCATCATTTAAGGAACTAAATTGACTCTCTTAGGTATAGAGATGACAATAGGAGTTTTATAGTGTAAGATGAACACTTCAAGGAACCAGCACCTTTCAAGGACTGTACCCACTTAATTATTGTAAGATCCATTAATTGTCATAAATTCCCTTTATTCTTAAGGCCCCTAAGTTGGGTTCAACATGACCATTATAATTGTTGCAAGTTCATATATTTAATTATTTTTCATTTTTAAAACTGATATCATCATTATCATTACTACTACTATTATTGTTAATTAAATAAATGATGATCAAAATTATTATGATTATCTAGAAAAGAATAATACATAACATATTATTGTTAGTAGAAATACTAATAATTAATAAAGTTTAAGAAAACTAAATAGAAAGGATAATGGGTTTAAAAGAAGAAGTTTGGTTAATATTGATAAAATCCATATTTGAGTTACACATGTATAAATCTTTAAAAATTATGAAAAAAGAAGAAGTAAAGTTAGTGTATTTAAGGTTTTTGGATTTTATGATTTTTATGCATTTTGACTTAAGAAACAAGTAAAAGGTATGAACAAATTAATTTATTGGATATGATAGCACCAATAACTAATTTGAATTAGGGCTTTGAAATCCTTAATTGATATGATAGCATAATTAAAGATGACCAAAGGGATTTGAAAATAATCAATTGATGTGATCACATAATTGATTAGATTTAGTAAGGATTTTGATGATCAAATACTTTCAAGAAGGTGATTGCCACAATTAGTTATGATTGATAAGATATGGGGTTTGTAGAGAAAGATTATCAAGTCAATCTTGAATAATGTGTTGTAACAAGAATATAAACTAACTCTAACAATCTAAGGGGCAAAAGAATGTCATTAAAAGAAAAATAGGACTCTCTTAATGACCAAAAACCTATAAGGAAAAACTCATCATAATAAGAAAATAAGATATCACTCAAAATTCATAATCCTAAAATAACCCATAATATCTAATACTTAAAATAACAACATAAAAATAAAATAATTGCAAATTCAACTTTAATAATCTACACATAAGTCTTTTGAAGTTAGGCTAAGGAAATTGATCCCAATCACTCTTAAGCTTAAGAAGATTTGCCCTTAAATATTGAATAGTATATCCTTTAAGATCAAAGATACACCTGTAAAAGAAAAACATAAGGACTTTGCAATAGCATAGCCACAATTGAAAAGTTATCAATAACTTGTGTTCCTTCCACTCATTATGAACCCTATTAACCAAACTCATGTGGATCCATTGAATATAAAACTCTTGAAATATCACATTCTTGTAGATTGGATTCACTGCATATGATGCTTGATCTTGTAGTAGCTTTATAGACTCAATTACATTAAGTGCTATGGATTGGTTTGCATATTTAATGTAGGCTTCAAGTGATGATTCTCGAGCCAAACCTTAACTATTACAACCTTTAGAAATTAAAGAGTTTTGATGGTAATAATGTACTTGTGAAGTCTTACTAATAAAGTTACTTGAGTATGCAAAATTTTTATATTTAAAGTAGAATCCTTGATGCACTTAAAAGTATTATCAAAAGCAAGGCTTGGATAGTAAAACAAGATTAAGCTTGAAGAAAATGATTAGAACCGATTTCAGATGCTATAAGAAATTTTAGAAGAAAAATTGATCAAGAAAAAAAGGATGAGGAAGATAAGAAGATTTAGAACCATTGATTGAGTTCAAAAGCTACATTTGAATATGAAAGATCAAGAGTTGAATCAAGTTAAGAGCTACTTTGAAGAACCGTATGATAGAAGTAGAAGCAAAAGCAATTTTGATAAATAAAATACAAAAGCCCAACATTGAGGATTGGATATATTTAGGTAATATATGTAATCATATATTTTAGGGAATATGTATATTCTATTACAATGGTCAAGACGGTATAAACGATATATTCCTAGATTTGTGGATGATGTACAAAAAAAGGCAAAGAGATGTTTTTGGAAGAACTAATTGAAAAATGTGAAGAACTTTTAACAAAGGAAAGAAATATTTCACTTGATGAAGACTTAACGACTATTACCATGATTAAAAATTTTGGATTTTGGGGACACAAAACTATTTAAGATGAGTTTTGAAGTGCAAACATACGCAAGAAGAGGAAGACATAAAATAAGAAGAAGTATTTGAGAAAAGTGTACAAATTTATTATTTGTTGAGATATTGAGTTAACGTGTTGAGGAATATATTTTAATCCTCATTTAGAGTCACTAACTCTTTAAATTAGTGGGGTACTATTTGAGAGACTTAGCGAGGGAGATTTTGTAACTCTATGATATTCTTGAGGTAGGTATTGTGAGATAGTACAAGATTATGGGAACTTTGTACCTCATCATGATTTCTTTCAAATAGTTGATTGTTGGAAGGATTAATTGGTTCCTTAACACTTAGTATTGAAAGAGTGGATTGATGCCAAGGCGGAATTACTATACATCGCTACTTGATCTTCTTGAACTCCACTGTAAGACCCCATAAATAAAAGAAATAATGCGTTTTAAAAGAAAGAACATTGCCAAAAAAAAATGAAAAGAAAAGAAAAGTTTTAATGTAGAGATAATATTAAGATCTCAAAAGTTTTAAAGGCCCTAGCGAAATTCTCCTCCCCCCCTTTTTTTTTCTCTCTTCCTTTGTTCTTTCTCGTTCCTTTCTTTTTCTCACATAAGTTTTCCCTCCTACAATTTCTTCTCTCTTGCCTTCTCAAACCGATGCCAATTTGCAAGGTAAGTATATCAAATGACTCATTTACTTGCATCTTCTTTTGTATGGATAGTGGTAATGCATAATTGGGGGATCATAGATTTGGGAACACATGTAAGTCCCCAAAGAGTGTAGTATTCATATCTTAGATTCTTGATTGGGTAAGTCAAAGTTTAAATGTATAAAACTTGTTGTGTCATGTTTTGGATGACCGATGTATGTAAAATCTTATGGTTTCACGTGTAAAGTGGAATTAGGGAGTACACCGTGTCAACACGGATGTGCTAGTAGCCATATTTCCAAGTATATGTCCAAAATAAGAGAACGCGGTCATGTAGTTTTTATGAGTGAAAGTTCCCTTTGATGAGAGTTGCACGAGGGGATAACATGCTCATGTTTCCACCTGTGTTGACTATGTTCATGTACACGCTTCCAACACATGTTTTCTAGAGAGATACATAGGAGGACAACATGCCTGTGCTCCTACCTGTGTTGTTTAACTCTTGTTAAAATGTTGTTTTTCATCAAATTTTGAGCTCTAGAGGTTTCTTGGTCGTCAAAGCAATTCAAAAGTAGTTTATTTTAGCTTTGTTAGGATTTTAAGCAATTTATATTATAATGTTTAATAAGGTTTGAAGTTAAAGTAGAATCAAGAATGTATGGAATTTTGTTTTTTCGTGACTTCAAGCATGTGTTTACCTTGCTTGTTATTTGTGCCTATTAGTTTTAGCAATTAAATGAACTTGAATACTATCCGATTAAAAATTGTTTCTTACTTGTGTATGACTCGATGAGGGGCTGGACGTGGTAGAACTCTAGAGGCTACCCCAATGATCTTTATGTGACATTGTTCCTAATGGATTCACACATTAAAATGATCTGGATAGATTTACTATAACTCATAGGTATTAGGGCTGGGAATTGGAGTAGCAATTCCCGGCATCGTAGTATCGAGGTCAGTAGAGGTAGTATCTTGAATGCATCATACATAAACACACACACACACACACACATGCACATATATATCTTCATAAATTTAAAGTGTGCAGGGTCATGAGTACCTTTATGTGTTGGTTGTATGACTTAAATAAGATAATAATTTAGTTGTCCATTCTTTGTTTGCATTCAATGCATTTAAGTTATGCATTTGTTTGCCAAGTGCATGTGTTTGTGGGTATCATGTATCGGGCATTAGTTCACCTCTTGTGAGACCCTTTTTAGCTATAGGTATGGATGATAATACGGTTTATGATGAGTTAGGTGTTGAGTATGTGCAAGATGATGATAGTGTGGAAAATCTATATTGTTATGATGATTAGGAGTTAATAGGATGGGACTAGCAAATAGACTTTCTCATGATGTTATTTGTGCTACATGTGTTTGGAGATGAGACTCCAATGCTTCTGTTTTAGCTTTTGATAATTGGATGTAAATAGGGATATACTTTAATTCTATTAGGATGTTATGTTGATCATGTGAGGTACTTTGTGGATGAGAGCAGACTATGATACACCACTCAAATATGTTAATGTTTGGTTTATATTACATGAGTTTGGTAGAATATACAAGTAATTGTGGATTTTAGGCAAGTTAAGAGCCTTAGCATGTTATTACTTAGTAATGAGATGTGGCAAGTTATGACGTCTTGAGTTTTGGGGCATTACATTTATACTTTTTATCTTATTACAGTTTATTTTATTTTATATAACTACATCTATAATTTTGGTGTGTGCATAATTTTTTATCATATTTATCAGAGTGACACATTAGAAGTATACATAATATTAAGATAAACATAAGTAAAAAAATCACATTGACAAACACACACTTTTCATATTAAAAAAATAAATAAAAAGATCATATTAGATTCAATACATAAGCTTTCGCATGCAAATATTTGATCTAAAGTTGTAGGTGATCCATTAGAATCATAAATAAGTTTAGTGATTGGTGGTTATCTTGAACTTCTAGAAGCTAGATTGTTCTACAATGAGTTTTTCACAATCAACTTGAAGTTTTAAAATATTTTATAACAATCAATTTAACCCTACCTTCTTGATTGTTAATTAAGACCAACATTTGGTTTTGGATCATAGTAATCTCTCTTTAGTTATTGTTAGTTTAGGCTTTGTGATACCAGCATTTGGTATGAGAGTAGGATCATCTATTAATATCCTTGTGTGCTTTTTAAGTTTTAATAGCTTGTTGATCAATCTCTTAAATCATATGTTTAGATACAAAGTTTAGCTCTCTCTTTTTTTTTTTTTTTTGGGTATGATTGGTTTTATACAAAATTATGTCATAAATTATAATTTAACTCTCGAGATAGATTCCATAACAAACTCTAAAGTTGATGTAGACATAAGAAAAGCTAAATTAGAATAGAGCAATCTTGCATATGAAATATTAGAATCTTACTTTACATGATATTTTGAAGGATGTTTCAATTCCAATGATGAATGCATTCCTATGAATATGGAGAAACTACTCAAAGCTCTTACAAAAGTAACTTTCAAGGTCTCAAAACTTAACAAGACAATAAGAAATAAAAGGGAAATGTAGAATGAAATAAATCAATTTTTGGTTGGAGAAGTTGGCATTCTAAAAAGGGAAAAAGAGATACTAAGTGAGAAAAAGACCCTCTTTGAAAAGGAAATCGAAACTTTGAAAGAAAAAGAGATTCATCTAGCAGGAGAAAATGACATTTTGAGAAGGAAAAAGTTTATGCAAACCTCCTAGCAATAGAGAATAATGCACTAAAATACAAAACAAAGCAATTGGCATTTAGAATTGATGAACTCTTGAACTAAATAGGAAACACCTTCAACAAGTTCCTCAAAAGTGAAGAGAAACTCAACAAACTAATAGGAAGTTAGAAGCTGAGTGGATGCAAAAAGGGTCTTGGTTCTGAAGGTGAATGCTCTAATTCTACAAGGTATGTAGTTTTTGTCAAGGCCACAAACTCAAAAGATTCTATAGGTTTGCAAGTGCAAGTCAATCATTCAAACTTTTAAGGAAGCAAGATAACATTTGAAAATAAGATTGTATAGAGAAGTTGGAACTTCAAAGTTTAGAGCCATATATTTTAGAATCATGAATATAGAGTTGGAGGCAAGAAGCAAGCAATAGGTATGAAAAAACTTATTCTTGTTATTTTTCTAATAAGATTAGTCTTGTTGAAAAATACTATCCTTATAAAAATAACAAATTAGGTAATAAAATTTTTGATAATAATAAATTAAAAATGGTTTAGATTTTAACCACCAAAACACAATCTTTTTCAAAAAATAATGTTTGATGTAATCCCCTCCCCCACCCCCTCTAAATAAAATAAAATAAAATACTTTTCCATTCTCTCTCATCCAAAAATTTTCTCAAAACATTTACTCTCTTGAGAATTGAAATCCTAAAAAATTTCCTTTAAACCATTGATTGAAACATGACCCTTAAAAGAAGCCAAGTCTAAGAAACCTTATCATCTAGAATGGTTGAGGAATATAGTGAAAGGAAAGAGGAAGCAACTTCAAAGGATTTTGAAAACCTTAAGAAAAGGAGGAAGATAAAAAAAGAAGAAACACCAAAGCAGATGAGGTTAAAAATAAATATGTTTAATACGGCTGTGGTCGAGGTAGACTATGTGAAGTTTGGTTGCGTTTTTGAATAGTAGATAAACATAAGAAATGTTTTAAGAAATCATTATTGGGAAATGTTATGAAGTAACCTTAAAAGAGGTTGTATAAGAATTTCATAAGTTTCTAAATTTAGAGAAAGATTTTCAGTTAGGTACTAGAATTAGAGGAAGTAGAGTAATCATCACTAGGATGGGTGTAATTCATTATTTTTGTTTGAAAGATGTAAAGGATGATGTGGTATATGCAATATGGGACAAGAAAGAGTCATTTAAACAACTAAATGATAATGTAGAGATGAAACATACTTTGAAAGAGCCTTATGTAGATCCTTTCCCTATTTATATTAGAATCCTACACAAAGTTGTGCAAAAATGTCTAGCATTTAAGAAGGGTAGCACCATTACCATAACCATTGAAGATGTGAGAATCATATTGACATTATATTATGGTTAAAACTTTAATCTAGCTAGCCATTTGGCTTGATACATCATTAAAATGGCTAAATATGGTAGTTGGGTGCTTGGAAATGTGATCACACGATTGTTAGGATTTGAAGGGATTAAAATGGATTTAAATAATTATGATCACATTCAATCCAAGGAGATTGGTGCTGACATGTTTAGAAACATGCTGCGGACAATATAGGGATATCTTTGGAAAGGAAAAGATGGTGAAGACTTTAATGCATGAAGAGTTGGTTATGGAGAAGGAGATGTGAGAGGAAAAGAATATGAAGAAGAAAATAAAGTAGAAGGGGGATTAGTAAAGAGAAAAAAAGAAGAGACAATAATGAATCAATTAGTCGCTTGGAGGAAGAAAGAGGAATGGAAAAAAAAAAAACTAGAGGGGTAAAGAAGAAAGAAGGAAGAGGCTATTAAGGGGAAGAGCAAACAAATTTTTGACTATAAGGTAGAATTAGAGAAAGCTAAACATCTAACTACATTTCTCATTGAAAAACCATAAATTGGAGAAGGTGAATGCTAATGTTCCTTTCTTTTTTATTTTGATTATAATGGTGATAATCCAACCTTTCCATCCCTAAAACCTTTAGCACTTGGAGAAGAATTATATATTAGATAACACTGGGTTGTCACAATTCTATAAGTATAATTGCTTAAATGTCTTTAGAATAGAATTGTTTCCAAGAGGGACAATGTTGGACTACCAGAAGCAACAACCCTAGTGGAAAGTAAGAGGGGTATCACAAAAGAAAGGATGCAACATGAGCTTTGTCTTAAGGAAGAATAGATTTCAATGATGAACATTGATAAACAATTAGAGCAAGTTGGAAATCATCTTGAGTGAGAAGAAATCCCAATGATGGACATTGTTGAAGCCAATTTGATTGTTCTAAGCCTTAAAAACAGTAGTTTTGAAGAGGAGTGTATGAAAATAATCCCTTACAAAGTCTTGAGGAGATAGAATTTCCATGGATGGACTCTAAAGCTAGAGGAGAAGAGAAGGAAGAAGAAGGAACTATGGAAGGTTCAAGTAGTCATGTGGATGATGATGAAGAATTGGTTGTGTTTGATATTTTGAAGAAATCAAGAAATGCATTGAAAAGATAAGTAAAAGAGAATAAGATTATGATAGGAGTGGACAAGAAGATGGACATTGCTAACAGTTATGAAGTGATAAATTTTACTTTGGTAGATGAAATGGAAAACTTTAGAGAACAATTGACACCTATAGCAATATCCATTTCAAGTAATTTGGTAATAGCTCTCGATCCTATTACTGCAGAAGCCCAAAGTCTGAAGGCTAGAGTGGACTCTTTGAAAGACAAGCACTTTAAAAGCTATAAGAAGCAATTATTGGAGGCATTGACTCTAAAAAGTCTATAGAAAAGAAATTGAAGTCAATTTAGAAAAGGCTTAGTGTCCTAAAATCCTCAATAGATTCATATCAAGTAAAATCTATTTCCATCTCCTTAGAGAGACCAAAAACACCTAAATCTTTACAAGAACCTCTAGAAGAAACTTAATGTCTATTAAAAAGACTATATGCTAAAGGATATGTAAAGTGATGTTAATCGGAATATATATGACAATATATTATATATTATTTCTTGAGACACTAACATATTGCAGAAAAGTTCTTTTGAAGAAAAGTTTTATTTGATCTAACAGAAGAATGTGCTTATATAGTAAATATGATGATGAGTTTTGTAGGAAAGGAACAATTGTAGGAGATAAAAATCTCTCAGAAAGTTGTTTATATAGTCTTTAACCTCGTTATTCTAAAAGCATATATTCAAGGGAGCAAACCCCTTTATAAGAAATCTTTATTGTTATTAGATGCATTTTACATTTTATGGTTATTTGTTTTGATGATAATAACAATAGGGAGAAATAAGAAAATTTTGAAATGGAGGGTTTAATAGAAAGAAAATTTAAAAATTTTGAAAAAGGATATATAATAAAAAGGAGGAAAAATAGTAAATATATATGGAAGCCAATTAAATACAAAAAGGAAAAGATACAACAATTGAGAAAATATATAGATAGATAGAGAAAAGTGTTGAAAATAGATTAATAAAGAAGTGTTTTGATGCTAACAAAAGATATAAAAGTAAGTTTTGCACCATAAAGATAGAGTAAGGTATAAATTATGTTATGAATTATTAAGAAGAAGACAAGAAGATTTCGAAGAAAGAAAAAAAAAAAAGAAAGAAAGAAAAGAGAAGCTACTAAATGCAAATTTATAAATAATATTTATTTGTTGGTTAAGATCTACCTTCACAAGTTAAATATATTTTGGGTAATATATTTGATTTGTTCCACTAAAGTTGGTTTTAAATATTATGGGTTAATTTTTATTAGTTAAAAATGGAGATAAACATGGAATGAAAATTATTGACTCGAAGATAAGAAAGGAAGAATTTTGAAGTATCAACAAGAGATTGTTAACATTTAATATAAATGATCGTTAAGATTTGAAGTAGTAAGAAAGTTGAATGAAAGAATTAATGACAAAATATTGAAGATAACTATGACTAAACAGAAAATCAAGATTTGAATGTTGCAATTTCATCTATAAATAAGAGGTTGAAGCAAGACTAAGAAGATACAATAGTAGAAAAAAACAAAAAGAGAAAAGTAAAGAGACAATACATACAAGTGTTACTGAAGTTCTAATAATAAATTATCCATGTTAAAGCTAATTCTGTAGAGAATTATTACTTGTTAGATCCTCATAAGGCTAAGAACTTTTTTTTTTTGAAGTTGTTTATTTTTATTTTCTCTATAGTTTCTACGTTTTAGCTTAATTGTAAAAGCCAAGTGAGATAGAGCAAAGGAAGTGACTAGAAGCTATATCAGAGTGATTGTAGAGTGCTAGATTGTTGTAACCCTTACTAAGATTTTATTCTTTGATATAGTGGAATAAACAAGTAAAGATAGTTAGGATTCCAGCAGTAGAGGTTGGAAAAGTAGATTTACACATAAAGTGGAACCATTATACATCCCTATCTAATTTTCTTGATCCTTACTCTTTTTATATCTGTTTGCAATTTATTTATTCATTATAGAATTGAAAATTCTACTACCAATATAGTCTAAATCTTGAATCAATATCTACTAATAGTATTACAAGGGAATTTTTTAACTTGTTGATTGAAAAAGTTTTTGGGTTTTTTAATAAAAAAGAAGTTGATCTATCATTTGAAGGAGAGGTTATAACTTAATGAAAAAGAACAAAAGAATGAAACTATAACATTAGAAAAATTTGAATAAATGGAAGCTTTTGAAGAGAAAATTATTAGCCAAATAATATAAAATGAGGGAAACAAATTTTGAGGAATTTAAGCTTCAATTAAAAAAAAAACAAGCAAAATTTTTCTTTTTATTTTTTTTTTAGTGTTTTATCATCATTAAAAAAGATTGTTAGAATCTTTAAAAGGAGTTTTAAAGATAACAAAACACATGTGAAGGTTTTACTAATAAAGTTACTTGAGTATGCATAATTGTTACATCTAAAGTAGAATCCTTAATGCACTTAAAAATATTATCAAATGAAAGATTCAGATAGTAGGAAAAAGATTAATATCAATACTCATAGTCTTTGTGGGATTGACACTTGACATTGTTATTTGCTATACTATAAATTGATAGGTACACTTGCTTATTGGTCTAAGATAGATGATAGATTAATATTAACTCTTTTGGCAAGTGCACCTAAACCTAAACTTATAGGTCTATTCCTTATCCTAGACCTATGGGCAAATGCACTTATCTAATTTATAATATAGTGGATAATAATGTTGAATGTTGATCTCACAGGGACTATAAGTACTAGTATTAATCTTTTCTCCTATTATCTAATCATTAAATTTCAGTGATAAAATTCATAAGTAAATTAAGAAAATAACAATATATGAAAGTGTACCAGGATATTGAGTCTCCCTAAAACTACTAATGCAATCAATTAACTATTATCCAATTCCATTATTGTATTCTTAAATAGTGGAAATTCCTCATTTAAACTAATATCTCTCGAGTCTATTAACTCATATCCTTAGGTTAATTAATTGGCTTCCTAATTAAAACTCCTAGAATCACATTATTTTTTATCTGTGAATTTCACTATTAGGTTTGATCCTAATTTGTAAGATTTGCATCATCTTATTTCTAGGATTGCATTCAATTCCTTCCAATTATATTAGATCTATTCAAACATTCGATCTCTCAATATTTATGTATGAAATCAAATTTCAAACTGATATACCGGTAATATTAATTTGAAAACAACAAAGCACACATAATTATATCACAAGAATATCAATAATTTCATTGACTAAAGAATTATCAATCACATTTTCATTCTAGGGTTCATCATACTCGAGTATAAAAGAAAAATTAAGTTATTATCATTTTGAAATTGAAAGCAAAACTATAAAAATAATGCATAAAGAAAAGTATAAAAAGTTTAATAGTAACAATAAACTAAAATTCTATACCTATTCTAATTCAAACTCTAAAATTCTATCTTTATGGCTTGGACTCTATACTCCTTTTATAATGATCAAGTCTCCCTAAACTTGGAAAGTTATAGTTTCTTAGAATGTAAATTGTATCATCATAAACTAGGAAAGTTGTCTTTAATAGGTAGGAAATTTCATTTTCAATATTATTTATAAACTGGGAAAATAATCTTTAGCAATTGTGATTGATTAAAAAAGTGAATTTCATCATGACATGGCCTTAACATGGCCATGTAAATGCCCATGTGTAAAAAAAAAATATTTGCAAATATTTGAAATTTGGCTTGGATACTGTCTCCAACATGGGCATGTACTTGCCCGTTTACTTCTACATGGTCACTTGCATAGTCATGTGTTTAGTCCTTCAATTTGCTCCTTGCATGGCTTCTAACATGGGCATGTTGGTGGCCATGTTACTCCTTCCAATGTTTGCAACTTGTTCATTTTAGCTTCAATTCACATAAAACTTGCATGAATTTGTTTCTTTTTAATCCAAAGTTGCTTTTAAGGACCTACAATCAAAATATAAGCAAATGAAGGGTAATATCTAATCAAACATACTTATAAAATATATTAAAACCAAATAAAAATTAAATAATTATAAGTGTTATTCAACATTTATCATATGCATAGGTCTTCTAAAGTGAAGCTTAGAAAATTGATCCTTATTGTTGGTTGCTACAACAATTGGATAGACAAGTTGGGTGTTAGTTGGCAATACAAAGTGGATACATTACAAGTAGCTAAGCAATCAAACTTGTTAGATATATGTAAAGAAGTTCTGATGATAACAAGATATACATGTTAGATGTGTGGATATATTTTTATTTGTTTAAGTAACTGTATTTTTATCAAGATATGGTGTATAGGGCAATATGTATAAATTCGAGATTAGACATAATTTTTCATGGATATTTTGAAGATATGTGTTGAGTTTAAAGCTTAGAAAATGTTTTTTGTTTGTCAGATTCATAACAAAAAAGCTTCAAAAGTTGTTGAGTATAAAAGTCAAAATGAAAGCTTCAGATGGAAATAGAGCATAAAGTTTTTTTACCAAGGAAGAAAACTTAGAACTACTAGAAAGTTTCAAAAAAAGTTGTTTTATTTTGAAAGGATTGCAAATCTTCAAAGAATTGAAGAATTAGAATATATATGACAAGTGAAGATCTTCCTTTGCTAGTTTAATGTATTTAGGAAAGATATTTAACCCATTCCACTAAAAGAAGGATTATCATATTATTATAGGAACTTTTTCAATTAAGAAAGGATAATTATTTGTTGAAAATTAAAATGGAAAAGAACTTAAAAGATTATTACTATGGATGAAGATTACCATGTTAAAGGCAGCTAAAATAATAATTTAAATAAGGGCAAATTACAAAAAGGTGACTTATCTTTTGGGAAATTTGCAAAGAGGTTATTTGTGTTTTGTTTTTGTGACAAAGGAGTGGCTTGTGCTTTTTAATTTTGTGTTAATAATGAATAGTGACAAGTGTCAATATTCTCTGATTAGTAACTAGTTAATTAAATAAAGTAATATTAGTAAATTTTATAACTTAATAAAAATTTAAAAAAATTGTAGAAAATAAAAAAAATTAAAATATTGATAAGTGTTGTTATTTATTATTAACACAGAATTAAAATCATAGGTCATCTTTTTTTCAAAAATAAAAAATAAAAAAGGAAAATAATTGAGTAGCCAGTAGAATATTGATAAGTATTGTTATTTATTATTGACACAAAATTAAAATCATAGGTCATCTTTTTGTAAAAAAAAAAAAAGAATAAAAAAAATGACCTCTTTATAAATGACCTAAAAAATAGGTTACTTTTTCATAATTAACCCTTCAAACAATTGACTGTTAGACGCAAAAGAATATAAATATTAGGATAGGACCAAGACAAAATATATAGATGAAGCATATGAATTTATATATAGAAGAGCTAGATTATATGTGATTAGATTGTGTGCTAAAACGAGAGAATTTCCAAATTGTTTTCCCTTAAAATATAATATTTGAATTTGTCTATAAATTTGCTTTCTTTGTAGTTTTGTTAGATAGCTTAAAGGTTAGCTAGTAGGAGGCAGAGTAGAGAAGTGTTTGTAATTGTATAGAGTGACTAAAGCTATATGAAGAAGGTGACTGTAGAGTGGATCATTCCTATAACACTCATGTATTTTGATTATTTAATATAATGGAATGAATTGGTAAAGGCAATTAGGACCCCAACAAGTGGAGGTTAGATCATTGCCTAAATTTATTCAACTCTACTCTCTTTATTTTTCGGTACAATTTATTTATATTCATTATCTGCTGATAACTCATTTAAAGAATTTTGCTAATAACAGTCAAGAAACTTTGGTTGAATTGAGAAAAAGAAAAAGTTTAATTTTGTAATAATTAATTTACTCCCCCTCTTGATTATTAATTGGAACCAACAAGTAGTATCAAAGCTTAGCTCAATAATATTTAAGTTTAAAGATTTATGGAAAATAGTGTTACAATTGCAAATGAAAAGCACCTTATTTTGATGGAACTAAGTATGCTTATTGGAAACATATATTAAAGCCATAGAATATCAAATTTAGAATGTCATTTTAGATGGTGATTTAGAAATTGAGGATACAGAGTATGAATCTAATCAATCTAATGAAGATTATGAGGAAGAAAAGAAGATTGAAGAGTTAAAGAAGAATATAG
The DNA here is from genome assembly GCA_037954665.1 of Laguncularia racemosa. NCBI lineage: Eukaryota > Viridiplantae > Streptophyta > Magnoliopsida > Myrtales > Combretaceae > Laguncularia > Laguncularia racemosa. The sequence continues at coordinate 3,047,914 of JBBMOL010000003.1, read as the reverse complement.
AAGCAAATTGGAAGGGTGAGAATTTTCTACTCTCCTCTACATCCCCTTCTAAATTTTATCTAATATCTTGATGTAGGACAACAAAGGAGATTTTGGATACTATCTCAGAAACATTAGATGGATTAGAAGCTATTAAAGAGAAAAGAGTAAACTCATCTTACAATAGTATGAACTTTTTCAAACCTTACCAAATGAGAAAATAAAGAAAAAAAATAGTCAATTTAATGCTATAACCAATGAACTAAATTCTCTTGGTAAGAACATATGTGATATAGAATTAGTCAAGAAAATTCTAAAGATATTACCTCAAGAATGGATCCTGAAGAAGATAGCTATTGAAACGAATTGATGGCCTATGAATTAGATGTGCTTAAGATAGATAGCAATAATGATATAGCTCTCAAAGGAAGTAAATGTTTAGATGATGAAAATGAAGGAAACAACATTAAACTCTTGGCATAATGACTAAACAAAGCTCTTAAAGGGCAAGGTAAGAATTTTAGAATTTCTGACATTAATATAGGGAAAGAACCTAAGAAGAAAGAAATGGTGTGCTATGATTGAAAAGAGGTTAGACACATTAGATGTGAATGCCCAATGCTCGTTCACAAGCTTGAGAAATATTAGAAGAAGAAAAAGAATTCATTTTTATCAGCTTGGGATATTGGGTGAGTCTAAAGGTCTAGAAGAATGATAAAAAAATAAGGGAGAAGAAGTTGATCTATGTCTAATTGCCAAATCTAAGTCAAATTCTAACGATGAGTCAAATCAAAAAGAGATATATGAAAAACTTCTGAGTGCATTATCAAAGGCTAAGGCTTAAAATGTAAGATTACAGAATGAATTTCAAGTAGTGAAGGAAGAAAAAGAAGTTGCAAACTAACCTTTTATTAATTAATTAAAGTGATAATTAAAAGAAAAAAAAATGAGATCTTGAGAAATGAAAATGAAAAGTTATCAAGTGAAAATTTAACTTAAAAGACAAGATAAGTAATCTAAAACTATGAATAGAAGAATTGTTTCAATCTCTATACAACACATTTAATAAGTTTAATGAAAGTGATAAGAAGTTACAAATGTTATTATCAAGTTAGATGCATGATTCATCAAAACATGGATTAGGAAATGGCAAAATAAGGAGCATGCAAAAAATAATAGAAGTCTTAGTAGAAAATCCTACCAAAATCAATGGAGACAACTAGTTGGAAATGAACAATTTAATATTCTAAACAGAATGAATAGGAGAAGGTATAAAAATTTGAATCAATGGTATGTAACTCCAGAGACGTACATCAAAATCCCTATGCATGTTATTTTTGGAATAGAGTAGGAAATATTGAAAAATATTGTTATTCAAGAATTGGAAGTGCAGCCAAAATTATGTTACAAATTTTAAAGCATCTAAGTTTGTGAGATTCTAAAGGAGAATAGAGACTGAGTTAGAATTAACTTCCGGACTAAGTAAAGAAACAAGTCAGTGATGCTTTGAAAAGGTATGTATCTTTCTTCTCACCATTAAATTAAATTTGTTCGACTGACTCTTTACATTCTCAAGGTAGGTCATGATCATGCTTGACAAGAATGTTGCTAGGTTAAAGACATATAACTTATTGTGGTATGAGTTTACATCTAGAAAAGGTATTTTTTTTTAATAAAAACAAGATTAATATTATTTCAAGAGGAGTACCTTTCCTAATTTAAAATGTCATTCAAAATTTTAAGAAGGTATAAAAGATTCAATAAACATTAAATGTAGTTGCATTAAAAAGGAAATCATCTCTATCACCCAAGTGTTTCCCTCTCTCTATTGAAAAGCCTTAAAATCCAAAAAAGCTTTCTTTTAAAGAAAAATAAAGATGAGAAGATCTCTCAAAATCATGAACTAAAGTTTAATTGTTGTTTGTAGCTTTGAACTGATTGATGTTAAAGACAAACTAGACAACAATCTGACAATCTCACAAGCTTTGAATATGAAGCTAACAAAGAAGTTCGAACAACTGATGGAGAAGGGTGAATCCTCTAAGAAAAAGCAGGAAAATTGAAGGTGTTGAGTTATGGACATAGACTTTGATTCTTTTAAAAGTGAAGGTATAGATATAAGAGTAATTTTAGATGCTAGAGGATGGAGACTCCTAGGTGAATTGAGGAGCAATTTTTATAAGAAATCAATAAAAAAATTTATAAGAATTTTGAAGAAGATGAGACTAAGCTTCTTATGAAAGTTGGAGAAGTTCCAGTAAGAATTACTAGGGAAGATTTGATTTCATGTTTCAATATAGGAGATGAAGAAGATGACAATAGGTTTGCATTAAAAATGTAATTCTTAAACCTATTCTTGAAGCTCTTGAAAACTCTTTAGAGGAAATAAATTAAAAAGTCTCAATCAAATGATACCAACAAGTTGATGAGAAGGAGTGATGAATTTCTTGTTGATGTCACATCAGAATAGGAAGTTTTTCCTTACAATAATATCTTCTTAGTTATAGCCATAGCGATATATGAATGTTTAGAACCTAAGGAAGATCTACCAGCACAAGATTAAAAGGAATAAGATTATATTGAGAACATAGATGTCTACTTAGATGCTATTAGGTTAAAAATGTAAGATGTCATGGCGAATATTTTACAAGATGCTCAAGTATGGTTGGAGAGGAAGATAAATGAACTCAGATAGGACTTTATCCAATATATTAGTGATATAATAGAGAAGAAAAAGAAAGACTTTAAATGATTTGTTTAAATTGTTTGTTTAAGATGTTTGTTTTCAACTAAGCTTATGAAGGATTTCATGACTATATAATATTTATTTTTTGATTATGAATGTTTGGGATATTTAATGACACTTAAGTAATATGTTGTTTATGCATATTCTCTTCAAACTTTTTTTGATGATAACAAAAAATGGGAAAAAAAAAAGATGTTAAGTTAAGGGTAGAAATGTTTTTGTATGGACTAATGCTCTTTGCATGTCACATAAATATTTTGTGTAGGTTTTGTCATCATCAAATTGGAAGAGAATGTTAGATATATGTAAAGAAGTTTTGATGATAAAAAAATATACACATTAGATGTGTGGATATATATATATTTTACTTATATAATTGTATTTTTGTTGAGATATGATGTACATGAAGAATATGTATAAATTTGAGACATGACATTATTTTCTTGGTTATTCCGAAGATATATGTTGAGTTCAAAGCTCAAAATTAGATTTTTGTTTGCCAGAATCATAACAAAAAAGCTTCAAAAGTTGCTAAGTATGTAAAATTCACAAAAATTTAATTACGTATAACATCGAAATAATTAAAAGATCGTACTAAAAGCTTTAAACATACCTCACATAAAATTATATTGAAATAAATAATCACGAAAAGCAAACTATGAAAAATTA